>OY720363.1:15501267-18175655 GCA_963082945.1 Cerastis leucographa
ATATCAAGCGATACAAAACCAGTTCATGTCTTTAGTTTGATATGTTGCCGTGTGAATACATATTCCTCTTCCTTTGTGCTATCTAACTAAATAGGATATTAGGTACTAAGTTTCAAGGATATTAGATGTCTTGTAGGTGTGATATATCGGTTGTAGATTGGATTTCTAGAGAAGCGGCATGTTATTACTTTGATGATTTTTTATAAGAACTTTGGATAAATATTTGTCAAATAATTTTGAGCATTTTTAAATGAAGAAAGAACATCATCTGCCTAGGCATTTCCCAACTATCTTGGGGCCGGCTTTCAGTCTAAGCGGATGCAGCTAAATACCAGTATTTTACATGAAGCGACTGCCTATCTGACCACCACAAAGTGAACGAAGAAAAGAAAACATTTCAAAGAAATATCAACTTGTGTTATACTTGTCACAGGCTGTATGGTGTAGTTATAACTCTGCGTAACCTTTTTTAAGCTAATCTCGTACACACATCAAGCCATACATTTTCAGTATAACATGACCTCGCTTTGTATAGAGATCCAGTACAATGAAAGATCCGCATAAACTTGATTAGCATAGCTTACTTGGTCGCCGTGCGTGTCTCTTCCAACCGATAGCGATATCATACATTTTCCGTTTTTTGTTTTCTATCTTTCCCTCTTATAATTTTTCTTCACCATAACGTTTTCTCCTGTCCAGGCTAAACAATCAATGCGTGCCGTGCTGTTCTGAGCGCGGCGCCACCAACTCCACGCCCGCGACCGACTGCTGCCATTGTAACCCTGATACCGGTACGTTATTTGCATATTTTACCTGTATACTTAAAAGCTAAACACGACGTGATCAAAGTTTTTAAACTGACATGATTAACACTAAAAATTTTGATGTTTACTTTATAAAAATAACTTGAGTTTATCAGTGACCATGGACAGCGCCGAAATATCGGGAACTCAAAACAAATACTAAAATGGTAAATGTCCCGTTTTCAGTGTTAATGACGGCACGTTTTGCGCAGTGGCTGAGCTATCGGCCGCTGCGCTGCGTGTCGCGGGTTCGATCCCCGCACGGAACAAATATTTGTATAGCCTACAGGTAGTTGTTCCGGGTCTGGCTGTTCGTGTATGTGAGTTTAAATGTTTGTAAACGCACCTACGATACAGGAGAAATTCCTAGTGTCGGGCAAAGTTTAAAAAAAAATGAAAAGACTTGATCAGAGAAGACCAAGTTAATAGAGCTTTTGACTTCAATACAAAACCTCAAAATGGCCACTTCAGCTTTGGTCGTTCATTGAACATAGCCTATGTCCAACAGTGTTTGGCTTGCTGCACGCAGTCCAGAGGGCGTAGTCAAAATCACATTCTTTCAACGATAAACTTGATGGGAATGTTAAAACTGAATTAGATTGACGGAAAAACTTGTGTCAATGGAAAATACCTTTAAAAGCTAAATTGTAGATGGCGCGACCATAGACCATAGCTAGGTCTCAATGCGACCAATGAGGTTAAGCTATTTTGAAATATAAAATGACATTACCAGATTTTCAACCAATGGTGGAACCAGCTATTAGTTTCACAGTTGCCAACTCCAATTTGTTGAAAGTCGCAGTAGAAATACCAAAGCTTTGAAAGCGATTCTCACTTGTCTAAAATTAAGTAATTATGCATTTCAAACAATCCTTACTGGGGAGAGCAGACTTGGCCTAGTGGTGACATCCCCGAATTACGAGTAGTAAGCCGTAGGTTGGACGCCAGGCAGGCGCAATACTTTGTGTAATTTATTTCATCACTGCTGCTTTCAAAACGGTGAAGGAAAACATCGTGAGGAAATCGGATGTCCGGGAACTAAAATATTCAATATAAAGACATGTGAAATTTACCAACACGCACTGGCCCCGCGTGGTGATTACAGCAGCCCACTCCCTTTCATAGAGAGGAGGCCTGTGTCCCAGCAGTGGGAACATTACAGGATGATTATGCTAACTATTATCATTCCCACCAGGCGAGTGCATAAACTCGTCAGTGGCGGGCAAGCGTCGCATCGCGGAATGGGGCGCACTACACACCGCGCCGAGCGCTCGCGCCGCGCCCAGCGCCACTGTCGTCACGCTCGCGGTGTGCGCGGCGGCCGTGGGCCTGTTCATCGCAGTGCTGATGGTGTTACAGGTATGTGTGAGAGGATGCCTTGTTTCTTTTTCTGGGATGAACTTCTGGTACACGCTGAAAGATCCATGTATACCCTTGTGTACATGGATCTTTCGTTTGCGTTTGAATGAAATTGACAAAGAGCATTATTATTGGTAATAATTTTATGAATAAGGTATGGTATTTAAAAGAAATATGTAGATGTGTTTGGATTTTGGACACACGGCAAATAATAAGTACATTGTTGATTAAAAACAAGGGAGCTTTTAGTTTTAATTTGCGGCTGACCTTGCAAGTCTAATTTTGCGACAGTTAGCTCTTACTCAGCTAAATAATGGCGATTAGAAGGACATGTAGATTGCTAATGTATGATTTTTATGGGGTTTTGGGCCCTTAAATATTTGACTTGTAACTTTCTATAACCTAATTCCAAGTATATCTTAGATATCTAGCGTCTTTTACTATCAAATATGATATCAGCCGGATAAGTGAAATAAAGTACACATTTCTCATCACACAGTACAAATAAACCATATTACGGTCCGTATATCTATAAACATTCATACTTTACTGCGAACATCCTCATTAATGTCGCTATCGACATTCTCGTAAGAGCAGCATACGAAATGAAGACGATTCATGCCACATAGATACTTATTTTTATTTTTCTTGGAATAATAAACTTAGGTTACGTCCAGTACATGTTTATTTTGATCTTGAGATAAATAAGTTCTAGAAATGATTGTTTTTGTTATCTTTGATTGTTAGACCAATAATGGGCATTGTTTACTGGGTAAATATAGACAGTAGAATTTTATCTAGAAAATCCGCTATTCACGTTTTCTGATCATTAAATTTCTGTAAGAAAACTTTTCTTTATTTTCAATTTTCATAAACTTACCGTTTTTATTTTATCTTTAAGTATTACCGAGAAACTCAGACAAATAAAAAGTCATGTAATTCTATAATCATAGTTTTTAAAATGTCCTCTCCGTTCGCAGGCACACAGTCCGCGCGAGAAGAAGCAGAAAAGCGCACGTACGCGCGGCGTCGTGTACTCCCCGCTCGCGTGCAACGACGACGGAGATGTCTCCGTTCTCACCTCGCGCATCAACCTCCCCGCGAGAGAGAGCGAGACGGAACACTTTCGACTCGACTGCGAACACGAACCACTCCTCGAACATTCCACATAGCGCGCGCTGTGATCCTAGTACTAAGTTATGACGACATTAGTCAAGTGATAGGTAAGTCAGTAAGTGATGTACGGTCACAACTTCCTAGTTATTGAAAATTTTAGTTGTTCATTTTTTACATGATAGAGACGTAAGCAGTAAGTCAACTTCGCTAGATTGTTACACTTCGACATTGACGTCAATTCAAGTTGGACTACTGTTCATTTCTTTACTGTGTTTTGGATGAGGACCATTACAATTACGTTTGATGTTGTTATAAGACACCTAAAGCTTTGTAAAAGCTAATGAAAATCCGAAGTATGTACGTGAAGCGCGGGCTTTTTATCGATAAAGTCAACTTATGATATAGTTACTTCCGTTAATTATTTATTTACTCGACAATTATCTATCGATCGATAAAACGCCGATGCTTACCGAGTGTTCGATAAAATGCATATATCGAATGTCGATAAAAATCTAAGACTTTAATTTGCAGTCACCGCCATTGCTTAATGTATGGTGCCAATTGAGGAGATCGACTCCATATTCGTCCAAAACCAGACCATAGTACTGACAAAGAATGTTCCAGAGTAGAATTCTGGAAACAAATACGTAGCTCTATTTATAATGACGTAAAAAATGGAGAACTATGAGCAATAACTACTAAACGCGATCTTTTTCTGTAATGTAACACGAATTAAGTAAGTTATACGGTAAGTTATACCGTACCTACACCAAACTGGAATTCTATCATTTGTCGGTATTATGGTATCGATAAAAATCACAACACCAGTCGAAGTAATAAAGTCTCGTTATTAAAATAACTATGTATGTATGTAATATAGCTAGTTATAAAATTGTAAGTTGAACAAAGAGTTTGTGTAGCGATGGTTTCGACGCCACACAGTTACAATGTGATACTTGGACGATATAAACTCGCAATAATTCTCCTTCGCTATTCTCTCGGAAGTTTGCAGAAGAATCGATTCCATATCAATCATTCAATAGCTAAACATAGATATGACATTCCATACAACTTTTCAAACTTTCGAACTGCTCGAATATAAAAAAAAATACGTCCAGGAAATATATTCTAATCGATTACCATTTAATTGATAATCGAAACTTAATCGATTAAGATTATGATAGCTTCGCATTCAGTTCCGTAGCTAAGTCCTTATTAGTGGTTCTATGTTTGCTGGTACATCTTGACTTAGCGCTCACTCGACTTAATCAAAGCTGCCTTTGATGGTAGCCACTGAGGTAATTTGCATTACACATGTGTTATGTTCTGTCTCTGTCGCACAAATACATGAGTGCCGTCCATTGTTTGTTCCCCTTTCGATTTGGGCTGTCTTGATGCGTTATTGTTGACTGTTTATTAAGGAGTATACATTGTTAATAGGTGCTATTTTGGCGTGACGGCCCATAGAAAGTTTTCTATAGGTAGTTACGCTAAAATTGAGTTCTTATAGAGTATCTAGTAATATTGCTACGTTGTTTGAAAACGGCCTAAAATAATTGCTTGATGTACCTTACTACAATTTGAGTCTTAGATAAAAACAATGTTTTGTATGGTCATAATAATAGATCAGATAGATATCAGCAGACATGATGCCATTAAAAGTCATATAAGCCATAAGACATGCCACAAATACACTATAGGTAATGTAAAATGAATCTGGTTTCAGATCTGGTGAGCTCTCTTAGTATGGCGATACGACCCTTAACTGTAATTAAATGTATTTTAATTATAATTAGTTCATAGGCCCAAAGTTACCATAGCGTTTTAAAAATTGTACAATTTTTAATTTTGAACCCGTTCAAGTCGACGAAAATATAGTTTGTTGATTCTATTAGGCAATTTTTTACATAACCCTAAAATATACCTTGACTCGTCATAATGTTAACGTTATTTTATAAGTAGTAAAGCTTTTTAGTTTTAATTGTAATTACTTAGTTAAAAAAATAATCATTCATTTATTTCTGCCGCGACCTTAGATATATTTTTAGAAGTTAGATTTTTATATTTAAATAATAAAATTGTCACAAATATCAATTTCAATTGTATAAAGTCTCAAAATTTACATGTTTTATATTCGACAGGTATGTTAATAAAGATAATGTGATATAAGTACTGTAAGATGATACAAGATTGAACCTCCGTTGTACGAGACACGGCGGTCATAGAGAAATTAAATAAAGTCAAAGATATAATGTTACCATTTACCATCACCAACTGTATATAATGTTAGATAGATTGTTGAATTGTTAATAAAATATTCTCAATAAATTCTTATGGTATTCTAAATATAAAAAAAAAATGTCACAAATTAATTTGGCTTCGAGTGTCGTCAATTAAAATGTTACTCAGACTAATTAGTAAACAATTTTTTAATAATCTTAAATGTTTTCATTTATGTTTTCTATTTAGGGAAACTCTTGACATCTGATTTGATAAAATATTTTTTGCATGTCCATTATGATTGCATAATTAATTATAATCAAAATTTTCTGATTATTGTATTTGTGTAAAATTGATTTTAATTTTGTCTGACCCGCTTGCTACGGGGTCTAGATCTAACTTTATTTTCTAGTTTGTTTTAGTGGGAATCTTTTTAATTAAGAATATATTTTTGTATGAAATCTTCTTATGTGCAATTAATATTTGTAATAAAAAGGAAGTCTGTGTCAACGATGCTGGTTTTTTATTCAAATTCTTAGATTATTGAACCCAGAAGACGCGGCCATGAAAAGTCATTGCTGTATGCGGATTCCGGCCACGTTTCCCATCGTACCCTTTGGAGACAAGTTTCGATATGCCAAAAAGAAAACACCACAACCCGAAAATTCTCACATTTCAATACATAATAGTAGAAAATATTCGTACGCAGGTATCACAAGTATTAGTTTTGGGCGGTGGGAGGTCTGTGTCACCCGCGCATACATTACTGGGCCAATATAGGGGGGTTATATTTGCATAGTATTGTCCCGTGGTCCACGCATTAACATTTAGACTACACGCCGATCCCTAGAAAGCAGATGCCAATACGTACCTGCTTATAATAGGATTTGGAACGCAAATATTATGTATCGTATTGGGGGCCTAACCAATGTATCCTGCACGTCTGAACAAGATATACGGGTTTCCCGCCTTGGTAGGTACGCCTGCTGTATGTAATGTATGCGTTGTGCGGTGCGGTATGACCAAGTTGAAAAAACTAAAACAAAAAAAAATAAAAGGAAATTAGGTTTATCTATCAATATTAAACGCGTGAACAAAGCGACCCACTGACCAAATTTTCGTGTCCGTACTATTAATCGCTGAGCAAACGTTGTTTTCTTGTGAGGTGGCAACCCTGGCTGTAGGATCAAGTCATGGCTGTCATAAAAATGTAATGTTTAGGACGAAGGTTTGTACAAAATTTCAGATCAATCGGTTAGGGAGAACAGGTTTGAAAATCAGTTTTCAGTCAAGATTCGACCAAGTATGTATTGGGAACTAACTAACAAGACAAGTTATAAAAGCCAAAAATAACTATTTTAACACTTTCGGTGATCGTGTGCCCACAACCCGCCTCCCGAGACGTCGTTATACGTAAGCTAGGTATAGATGACTTGTACATAGGTACATGTAAATATATGAATGCTGCTGCCCGCGACTTCGTTCGCGAGGAAATTTTGATATTTTATTCAGGGACAAAAAGTAGCCTATGTCCTTCTCAAGGATATAATCTATCGACTTGCTAAGTTTCATAACGATCCCATCAGCCGTTTAGTCGTGAAAAGGTAACAAACAAACATACAAACAGAGTTACTTTCGCATTTATAATATTAGTAAGGAAGTAAGGATTTCAACTTGTTAGCGAAAGTGTGGAGGTATTTGTGAAAAACTGCAAAAGGAGATTCTAAGTTATCCATTTCAAGTATCGCTACATTATGCAATCTAACTCCTAACATTTTTTAAAACAAACTGTCCAGTTTGAGGTATACATTGATGGAGTTAAAAATTACGTTATTTTTGGCCTAGGACGTCTAGTTTTTGAGATATTCGCGAACGCAAATCTACAAGTACATACGTACAAATGAAGTTTGTGTGACTGACATTGTTGTTATTATTGTCACAAACATTACCTACTAACAAAAAAACTATAAGGAAACCCGGAAATTACACATTAACCGACCTTACTAAATTAGGTAATCGTGCCGAGAAAAAGTAATACGATGAGGTTCATTGTTTGATAAAATGTATGAGAGTGATATCAAGTTTTTTTTGGCCATAAAACCTTTATAACTAAAGCGTTAACAGTGTTTATGGGAGGGTCATAAACGTACAGTGTGGGTTAAGGCCAGTAGGACATTGAGAGCGAAAATAACCGGCTCACTAAGAAATTAGGCTGGCGCCAAGTTTACGAGCAGAGGTCTTGAATTCGAGCCCTACCCGTGGTACTTTTGGCGTACTATCTTCTACTAATGACAAAGCGCAATATGGAGTCCAATTCGTCATCATTCTCTTGTCGTTATTCCATAGTGGTCAAAATCTACAAAAAAATTGCTATTGATCATTTATGTAGACCTAAATCCTTGATTCCCGAAAACATCCTGCACTTAAAGGCCTTAATTTTACGAAATTGAACTTCTACACCATTTCCATGTTCAAAAACTTCAAGTTTTTATGTGCGTAGTATATAATAATAAACATTTCAATGTCTCAAAATGTACCATGAAGTTGCGTTCTAAATTGGGTTAAAAAGCTATTAAACGCATCTGGATTGCGTCGCGGAGTGGCGTCGGGCCATTTATTAACGATCCCTAGGGGAGTAAGCGGCTAACGACTGATTAAAACTAACTGCGACTCGTGAGTTATGATCGCGAGTTAGTGCACTGGTTGTTTGTGATGTTACTCTGTGCTCAGAACTACTCTGTGTCGTATTCATGCGTTGCTCTTACGTTACACCAGGAGTTCCCAATCTTTTTAAGACCAGGTTATTTTTTTTTGTAATGGCATCTCGCAGGGTAACCAATGAGGCTGGGTTCGGATTAACCGGACTATCCTGTGTGTGAGGCCTCCAGCCAGCTCCGCTTTTAAGACCAGGAGCCTACCGTGACCGCTTATTACTAATATTACTTAAATGCCACAGAGTGTGAGAAATAGATGAAACTAGCTACATTCTGTATAGATTCCTCTTTTCCCGGATTGATGGAATATTGCAATATTAGGGACGTGGCGGTGGTGGTGGAACAGTCCCAGGGATCATTTGATTTCGTTATTATAAGTATAATATTCTAGATTCATGGTTAATTAAAGCATTGTCTGGGAAAAAACATAAATTTATTCGTTTGGCATAAATCAGTTTTTTGAGCTTGCATCTTTTATATGTCTAGTAAAATAATACAAAAAAAAATGATGCTTTGAAATTTTAAACTTTTCGCGGCCCATATATTATTTTTTGGTCTTGCGGACTACTATTTTTCGCGCACCATAGGTTGGGAACCAATGCGTTACAACAAGGCTAGCCGAGCACAACATAATAATAATGATAGTTTGGTTACTGTTTCCTAGTTTTAGCAGCAATTTATAATGTTATCGTTGTTGGTACTGAAGTTGTACAGGAGTTTAATGAACTTCTGTAGAGTGATGGTTCCTCTTGAGAAAATGAACCGTGTCAAACTGCAATGTTTTCTTTAAAATGGGTTTCTTAATTGCATTTAATGAATTATATATATACTTAATTTTGGAAAGATATCCAAACGCTACACGGTTTTTAAACGATTTATAGGCACAATATACAAGGGAGATGTTTGGTGTTACGCGAATGAATATCATAAGAAAGAGGAAATCTGTTAGTGGCGCCGGTGACTGAAAAGATGTGTGGTAATCGGTTGTCGTGTTATGGGCATGTGATGCGGAGAAATGAGGAGAATGTCGTGAGGAAAGTTTTGAGTATGAATGTGGATGGTTATAAGAGTAGAGGAAGACCAAAGAAACGATGGATGGACTATGTTAATGATGATATGACAAGAAGTAATATTTCTGATGAAATGACGAGTAAAAGAAAAGCATAGAAGAAGAATGACATGCTGCGCCGATCCCAAATGCATTTAGAAAAGGGCAAGAGAATGAATGAGGCACATTAAACAACCAAAAGTTTAAAAGAACAATACATTTAGTTGTTTGTACCTACGCGTTTAAACGTGGAGGCAACAATCAGGAAAAATAAAAGAAAAAAAGCATTTATTATTCCCCACGCATTAATCAACAATAGTAGTAAAATAATCGGCCTCGTAGTTTATGTCATTACTAACTAAGCACCTTGTAGTTAACCCTTAACCTATTTTTTACGTCGCTTCATTCAATCAGCTTGATTCAAAGTAATATTGTAGTAAAGTTGCCAGCACATCAAGCTACCCAAAACTGTAAAATTTTCCCAATCGACATTGAACCTTATACTTTAACAATAAAGTTGAAAATCTATTAAAGAAATTTGACATATTGTTGGAGGTTGATGTTCTAGCGTCTGTACATAGTACCTACATACATAATGGTCATAGAACACGACATGTTATTCCATACGTTCAAGTAATAGGGTCAAAGGTATAAGCTATAATTTACTTACATAGGTGAGGTGCTCATGTAATTTATTTAACCCATAACGTTATTAATGGAAAGGTTTAGGTGTTGACATCGATTTTATACGTAAGAGGTAGGTCACGTTCCCATTATGTCGTGACGATAGATTACCCTGTCGATTAAAGCGCCATGAAAAAAAAATAGTGCGTGGAGTCCCTCCGCGCGGAATAAGTGAAACTTCGCTCTGTCTGTTTCTATTCCCCCTACCCAGGAGCGTTGAACGTTTAACGCAACAGTGCTCTCATACCCCCTCCATGGTAGCGTTAGCGGCCAGCTCCGTGACACCTCGCAGCGTAACACGACGCCGTTACTTCGTGTGCAGTAGTTATTAAGTTATTTTTGTATAGAGTATTTATTAGTATAAAGTTATTGTTTTTATACTTATATATGTATTGTGATTTATGTGCCTTAGTTGCCTGAAATAAAGGATATTGTATTGTATTGTTGTTAAACGTTTATCGCAACCTTGTTGGAAGTCGCATTAGAAGTTTCGATTGTACCAGTCCACAACATCCGGTTCTTTCCTTTCGACATCGAATTCATGTAGGTATACCTACCGGTGCGGTGGTCCCGAACCTTCTTTAATTAACCTTAGAATATTTAGTTCTACTCTCACCACTTTATTTAATTTACATTAGTTGAGCTTCCTAAACGTGTGATGTGAGTAGATGTACCTAATGCAAGCTGTTGGTTTAACTGGAAAATATGGATGGGCTCAATTTTATGATTTGAAAATACTACATTAGTTGCAACGAAAATCCATTAACATCACACCGGTGATAGTTAAAAGAAGGTATAAATATGAACGTAAGAGGGAGAGAACCTCACGTCCCATCCGCCGCGGGAAACGCCCCGGGGGCCGTCGGGGGCCACCTACTAGCCCCCGGCCACCGAAGGCGCGGACCTGTGGACGGTGAGTAATGGGCTAGCTCACCGTCCGTCCGTCTCATGACAACAGGCCGTGTCGACGGCGCGTTCGTATTGCACGCGCGCCTCAAGGAGATGTCATCAAACCGGAAGGGTTCTGAGAGGGCCGATGCCTGCCAGGGCTGTGGGACTGTTCGAAAGAGATACCGTGGCCCTGGAACACAAAGGGCTAAGAAGGAAAATTTATGGGTTTTAGTCAGTACAAGCCTGACACTCCCTCCCGCTCCGCCCAGAGCGGAAATAGTCATTTGATGATTTCCCATCTGATAAAAAAGGCATAAATATGATGCAAAGAAAACAATATACAAAAACCGACAAAAAGCAGTTTCTTGAAATTCCTAATAGATAACAGACGACTAATAGACTTAAATTGATAGAAATGTTCCAAATAAATAATAATTAATTCAATAGTTTTCTCTTTGTATTAACTAGAACAGTTATTGTATTGAGTGTTTATCGACTTTCATTGCTGACCTTACCTATTTTATTTAAACCAATTATCCAGAAAACCTTTTCACCAATAATCAATTACGATTTATAAGATAAAGCGCCACATCCTAATAAAAAGCCCCGAAACCCTTAATAAAAGCATAAAATATCGAATAATAAAGGTATCTAAACGGTGGTGGATCGCAGAAATTAATGGAGGGTAGTTATTAATTGTTGCTTGTCGTGGTGGCTATCAGCCATCGGCTATCGGCGCCATCTTGAATACACACGGACCTTATCGTTTGTCATCGTGCATGAGTTCATTCCACTGGTTCATTTTAACTTTTTTGTAATTACATTGTTTACACAAACACAATAATTAGGTTAGAAAAATATAATTGAGTTTGAGCCTCATCAATCATTACGTAGATTGTTTGAGCAATCACCGTGTGATGGATGCTTGAAAATATGGTCATTGTAATTTTTCAGGAAGAGATTCAGCTGCAAATTAAATCATTCGAGTTTTTTAATCTAGATTGAATTGACTGAGTGTCTTGTCTATTTATTTATTAAGTAAGGCATCGTCTATAGCTACAAAGATTGTGTTTTTGATATTTTTGTGTGAATAACCTTACCCAGACATCATTTAGAAATCCCAATATTGATTAAGCCGACGTTCCATAAATACATATTAATGTCGACACTCTTTCGCACGTATCGACACGAAAAATCGAATGACACGCGTACGATCCTAACTCGTGTTGACATGATATATGATAACCGGTACTTTTTGTTCGAAAACCTTTTTTTTCGCTTATGTAAATAAATTCAATATATTCAATAACTTGGTCCCCTGGACACAAGGATGTCAACCATCGCTCGGTGGGCTCGATAATTCAATTTATGCTAGTACATTGCCGCGCCGTATCCCTCAGGGAAGTACCAGTGTTCGTAAACAAAAGATATAGCACAATATCACACCGAATATAAATAATGTATGTGTATTCCCGGAAAGAATATTTCTTTTACAGAAGTTTTGCGATATCGTCCGACAGTTTACGGATTCGTTCTGACGGATTCTTCGATTTATTATTATTTTTTTGGGACAATCATTTGGTTCTTGTGTGATGTCTTTGTGAAGTAATAAGAAGTTGTTTTCGTTGTATAAAAGGTTTTGGGTGTGAGATTGTAGATCGGAAAGTTTTTTATTTATCGGATCCGAAAATACGCAATTAAATTGCGACAGTGAATTGAGAAAGGTTGAGTTGATTGATTTATTAGGCAGTTGGCTTGTTAAGGTATTCCTAGTAAGTACACTGGGGCGACGCCAACGCCCAGCGTCTATTTACACATTATATATGTTGAGAACAGCGGGGGCCCAGTGGTGGCAGCCCCGACTTACGATCAGTAAGCCGTGGGTTCGAACCCAGGCAGGCACATTACTTTGTGTAATTTATTTCATCACCGCTGCTCTCAAAACGGTAAAGGAAAACATCTTGAGGACTCTCTAAGACATGCCGCTTGGCATGTCCTAGAACAAAAAATTCGAAGACATGTGACATCTACCAACCCGCAATGGGCCCGCGTGGTGGATTGCAGCCCACTACCTCTCATAGAGAGGACGCCTGTGTCCCAGCAGTGGAAACATTATAGACTGATGATGATATGTTGACGACACTTACCACCTACATCAACGACTAGGAACAGATTCGGTCCGTAGCCTCTTTCCTGTAGGACCTTCCCAGACAAACTGAGTTATAAATAACAAATGTTAAATATAACCTTTCGCGGGAGATACACACATCAAAAGTGTCTAGGGATCAAGCATTTTTATGCGGATTTCTTGAGATTGAGATGTGGCTTTGTAATAAATTTATGATTATATAAATTTATATGGATCCTTTTTGGTGCATTTCATAATTTGAATCAGGAACTGTGAATCAAATTCGAGTAAAAGATGAAAATCAGCTGTCAATATTTTCCCTATAAAAACATACAACGCATTGAAGACATTATTAGTGCTACTGTTTCCCTACTACTGATTAAAACCAACGTTATTATGGAGCGGCGACGTCATTTAAGCAGGGAAGAAATGCTCAGAGCCGTGGGAATGATAGAAGCTGGTTCCCGGCAACGTACTGTGGCTTTAGCTCTGAATACAAGTCAGAGTGTTATCAGTCGACTTTGGACACGTTACCGAAGCACTGGTACCGTGGCTGAGCGCCATGGAGGACGGTATCGCTGCACCACACGGAGACATGACCGATACATTCAAATCTTAACTGGAAGAGCTCCAACAATAACCGCCATGATGTTAGCCGTGAGGCTTCATCACTCTTCAGGGAACTTAATTAGCGACCAAACAGTCAGAAACCGCTTGCATGAAGTGAACCTTCATTCCCGAAGACCGCTACGGGTACCACCTATAGCAATGCACAATCGTAGGATTCGATATCAATGGGCTCTTGAACACAGAAATTGGGCAGAAGAACAATGGCGTTTCGTGTGCTTTTCTGATGAGTCTCGTTTTGGTATGAGACCGGATACAAGACGTATACGACACTGGAGAACCCCTGGACGCCAACAGCGATTAAAATCCTGCCAGGAAGTCCATCCTTATAGTGGTGGAACCATCATGGTATGGGCGGGTATTTGGATCGGCGGAAGAACTGAGTTGATTTGGATCAGAGGCAACCTCAACGCTCAAATTTATGCTGAGACGATTGTATCAGACGTCATCGTTCCTCTACAAGTGCAAATCGGTCCCTTATTTCAGTTAATGCATGATAATGCACGACCGCACACCGCAAGAGTTGTAAGACAGACTCTCGCCGCAGCTAACATCAATGTCCTGCCCTGGCCTGCTCAGTCGCCAGACTTGAACCCGATTGAGCATGCATGGGATATGCTACAGAGAAGAGCTCTGCCGAATATGGAGGGTATCCAGTCGCAAGAAGACCTTTTTTTGTTGTTGCAACGAACATGGGCGGCCATTCCACAGCGTGATTTGGATGAACTCATTTTGAGTATGCCAAACCGATGTTCTTGTGTTGTTAGTGTTCGCGGTAGAAACACGAATTATTAATTGTTTAAGTTACCCAATAAAATTTTAAAGAAAACTGTTATTTCAGTCTTTTTTTCGAACTTTAATGTTAGTGGTTCAAATGTCAAAAATCCCTTTATTAGAAAATGGCAAATTTCTTTATTAATGCAAAGGTGACTTGGTTTATCGTTACTGTGACAAACGAAAACACTTTATTTGATGAATCCTTAAAGAAAATTTTAATTAATATCAATCAGGAGAAAAGTTATTGCAAAAATATATGTTGATCCCTAGACACTTTTGATGTGTGTACATAACACCGATACATAATAAATCGTCCTTAATATTTAATAATACCTAACCCTGAAATACCGCCGCGAACACATTATATCATCGACAGCCACTCCAAAAACTAATTTATGTGACATTTATCCACTTTATTCCAGTGTTTAGGGGTTATTAATTGAATAAATTTGGCCGTTATTGATTCGTGGATCCAATTTCAGCAGGGTTAGTTAATTTTCATATTAAACCGAAACGGTACGAATCAAACAAAGAGTATTTGGTACCTATTGTTTAGTTTGCTCTCGTGGTGTTCAAAGCGTTTTTGTGATGGCCTTATATCATTAATAATAGTTCGAAATATTCGACTATTTGTTGGTGCTCTCATGCGGAATACAGCTATATGATTTTGGGGAAAATGAAATGTTTAGAGAATTTAATTTCAGGAATATTTTGGATTAAACATCGTGGGTCTTTTGTCAATAAGCACTCTGGTGGAATGATATAAATAGAGACATATAATAAATAAATGATTTTCCCAAAATCTATTATTCGTGTCATTATGAATGAACAATATAAAATAACAACATAGAAAAGTAAAAAGTCGTGGTCATGATGAGTCACAGAAAAGCTACAAAAAAATACATTCCTGCAATTTAACATCGATACACCTAACTTCCCTATAAACAACATCTAATATAAGAACAGAATTTAATACTGAAACAAAAAAAAAAACAAAAACGGAGCCACAAAATTATTCAAAAATTAAACGTAACATAAATACCGTTTAAAACTTGACCATTCAAAAACCTTCCAAAACGTTGTAAAACAAAGTTTAATTAACAAAAAGTATGAACGTACTGAAACCGCGAAACAAAAAGTGGGACCCTATTACAAAGGCTAATCAAGTTCCCAGCGAAATAATTAACCTGAGCTACTCAGAATCTTCAATACCTTTGCGTAATGTATACAGGGCTAAATAAATGTCTCGAGCCCGCCCCAGTGGTCACAAAACCAACAAAAAAAGGCCCTAATTTATCTTTGGGAAGAGCCTGGAGGGACAAAAAAGAGAGGTACAATTTGGATAGCGAATTTTTCGGGACCCTATCTATATGTTAATGAGACGGTTGATCAAATGTATGTTAAAACGGGTGATATTATTGAGTTCGGATACGAAATGGAAATGGTTTATATTGAAATAACAAGGGCCATGGATCAATATGTATGGATCGTGTATCAATTAATCAATCAAATAATTTAATTCGGATAACAAAGACCCATAGCATAAATACCTTACAAACTATCATACATATTTATAAAAACTAGGACTTAAACTACTGTATGACACGAAGTGTCGGCGACGTGTTGCACTGCGTGGTGTCGCGTAGCCTTCCGCAGAATCGCCGATATATGACACCCTTCGGCCAAAATTCCTCCTTGAGGAAGGTCTCGATATGATGAGTTGGAACTCGCACCACGAATGACTTGAAATTCGTGTTGTGGCGTGACTCCAACTTCTCGACCCTCAAGGTCCAGCTGGTCTTCACTCGAACATACTCCACGATCTCCTCAACCTTCGTGGTGTGATGTAGCCGGGAGACATATTTTAAGTACTTATAGGTTAACAAGGGCATGTGACTTTACTTCATCATCATAATCTTCCTACCCTTGCCCCTTTTATTTGGGGTCGGCGCAACACGTCTCTTTCCTCCATTCTCCTCTGTCATTCGTCATGCTATCATTTACTCCTTTTTCCTTCATATAATTTTTCAACGACGAGAATCATTAGCATAGTTACCGCCTTGAATTTGACGAGGATGCAAAACAACGCCTTGTATATATATATACTTATATTTTACATTTAGGTTTAGACATTCATACTAATGTTACGAGTATTCTATTCCTGTTCTTACACACTACTGTCTACAGTTCTTTTTTCCTGTCGCAGGCCTGCTGGTAGGTTTTATTTTTTTAATAAGCTGAGCCTATGTAGTTAAGTTATGTTATGGTATTGTTTCCTTATATTCTCTGTTGTGTGTGCATAACTCATAAAATAAATAAATATTTATTTATTTAAACTTTACGCAAACAAAAGTTACAAAAGCGAATTACTCGGTGGTATTCTTGTTATTTATACTCAGTTTTGTTAATTACATAAGTAACTTTAGAATCACGCCAAATATCTGTGGCAGGTTGTAGAGGTGTTCATTAATTTTACTTTGTAAAAAATTAGGCCTTGGGAACCTGTAACTTTTACATTTTGAAAGAAAGAAAAAATATTTATTTGTCGCAGGGACATGACGTGCATACAAAATAACAATGAACACAATAAACATACAAATTACGACAAACATTTGTAAGTACAATAACATAAAATATACAACAATAAGATTTAAAAAAAAATAACAAAAAAAAAATAAGTAAAAATGTTGACAGCTTGCACGTCGTGACTGCGACAAGTAGGTCACTCACTACACACTCAGCATGATGCTGTGCTATGGGGGGCCCACAACACAGCGCTGGTTTTCAGTGATCACCTGTTTTATTTTCGAATTAATAGGAACCAAAAGTACCAACTAATGACGAAGAAACACCTAACCGGTGTCATTGACCCCAGCACTAGTACCTCCACAGTTTGCGAGTAGCCTCCGTGTCACAATCCTCCGAGGTATAAAGTACTATGCCACCGATAACTGTATTAAATATTAATCTGCGTCTGTCGGGTAGACGAGAGCCGCCTGATGTTATTTTGATGGAAACCAATTAAACTTTACCTAGTTTCCTGAAGGCTAGAATTGGTTTGGAATTTGGTAGCTAAACATAAGTTTTCGATAAATTTCTTCAAAACTGTTCCGATTGACAGATAGCAAAACAAAACGGTAACAAAAACGGTAGATCAGCCAAATTAAGCTGATCTCAGATTGCACGGAAAGCTCATACAAATCCAGGTCAGGTTATACTGGATATATGTATATAGCTTTATGTGTCACTATGTGTACAGTCTCTAGTCTAAATAATTGAGAAAAGAAAGGTCTAAAAACAAACTTTAAAGTCTCTACTATGATTCTTAGATTATTTTTACTTTCTATTTGTTACTCTAAGGACATAATGTTGGGTCCTGAGACCCCAAAAAAAAAAGAAATTGATCCTTTACATGAAAATTCTCTCTCGGTAGTCTTGATGTCCCATTTTCTTCTTTCTTAGTTACGAATAATTTTGTACCGTTGCAAAAAGTAAAGAAAACAGCTTATTATGAAGGAAACAGATCAATGTCAACGACCGTACCAGTGTAAAAATGTTCGCAAGACTTGATTTATGTATTCCTATTTCCTCAAAATAAAGCTATGAACACAATCAGGGCAACACAGCCTTGTTTCACAAAACAGCGCATCGAAACTTTAGAAGCGCTGCGCTGGACTGTTTGTCGACGAAGCGTCGTTATGCGATAACACTGCGGTCTCCCGGTGTGCACCTGGGCTCTGACGTCATAATATCAAGATGGTCGCAGATTATTAGTTCGTGTTAACACCACCTTGTAACAAGGTGCAGTAAATCCATTGCTTGGGGACAGATTTATGATGTCATCTTGTGTTACTGAAGTCATTCTTGGATAGATAGTTATGATCTTTCTGTGGTTTGATAGTTTTGGAAATAACTTAAGGTAAGGGCGGCCAGCAGCGGTGCCCCAGGGGTGGCAGCCCCGACTTACGAGCAGTTAGCCGTGTATTTGAACCCAGGCAGGCATTAATTTGTGTAATTTATTTCATCACCGCTGTTCTCAAAAACGGTAAAGGAAAACATCGTCAGAAAACCGACATATCCTAGAACTAAAATTCGAAGACATGTGAAATCTACCAACCTGCACTGGGCCCGCGTGGTGGATTACAGCCCATTCGCTCTTATAGAGAGGAGGCCTGGGTCTCATGGACTGGGTGGGATCATGATGATGATCATGATGAAGGGCGGCCACTGTGTGAAGAAGTCATGACTGATCGCTTTAAGCTGTGACTACATACGAACTATAATTTTCTATTCATCGGAATATTTCCATAGGAGTACCTAGGTACTTGAGCAGTTTTCGGGCGGTTGACTGCTGGCAATTGATATTGACTGCTGCAGCACTTGTCAGTGTTTGCTCAAGCAGTTCGTGTAAGATTATCACTGATAACTGTTCGAGCGACATGTATTGCCGCCCATATATTATTATCGACCTGTGCCGTCTGAATCAGCGAGCAAAGTTTAAAACGTGACGGATAATTTATTTTAAATTCAATAAGTTCTCGTTGGTTTGATACGTACGAGTATACCTAGGTTAATGAAAATAAATATTTCTTAATAATTTTCCGTGATTGTGTCCGTACTTATGAGTACTAAAACAATTAATGAACGAATGTATCAAGTGAATGACTGTAGAATTAAACTTCTGTTTTATGCTTATCTAGCTTTTGCACTTAATGTTGGCGCTGTAATTTCTTAGTAGAATATAAACGAGCGACGTTTGACGGCGTCCGGTTGCTGCAGAGATCCTATACATACAGTGACCTATTCTAATATAATATGAACATTTTCAGTGTCTAGTTCAAATTGCAGGCTTTGATGTAAGTAATTAAGTTTATGTGGCAGCAAGTGACTGTCGAAATGTAGGCCTTGCATAATTGTAAACTGAGGTTATCTGATGCCAGAATAAAAATTAAAAAAAAATAAGAAGAAAAGGTAAAAAAAATTAAGGTCACTATCGCTCCCAATCACAAAGGATTTTGAACAGAATTGAAGGAATGTGCTAAACACTACAATTCTTAATATAGGATACTCGCTTTTGATCGTATCTTCACTCCCGACATGTACGGAAAAAATATTACCCCCTACATACAAACTTACAAACAAATACCTCTTTTTATAATATATGTAGCTTCGCGTTTTATTTTGTTTTTTTTTGACTTTCAAAAGTGCCTGTAATGGTCTAATTGAAATAAATGCTTTGACTTTGACTTTGAATACTATTGATTTAGGTCTGATATTGGTGTAAAAGCAAGTAGCCGCGGGAACGGAGTATTCTCGTTTGAGCACCTAGAGCCCCTATTTTTTGGGCACCAATGCATTGAGCACCGAATATAAAGCTCAATATATAGGTGCCCTAAAAATAGGTGCTAAAACGGGAATACTCCGCGGGAAGGAGCACCTTTAAAAAAAAGCTTTATCCAACCAACTACCACATCATAAAAAATACATTTCGAAGCCTTTTCAGAACCTTGTTTCATTGTAATGCACTCGTATCTACATATTCCTTTGCGAGTCACAAGGAGTAGGCAAGAACTCGTCCGGTATAGTGCGCTGTCGGATTACTGACCGTCTGCTGCATTTCATTACTCTGTGGCAGTTCTTTAGTGCTTTAAGTAAGATGGTAGTCTCATAGTCTGCCTTATGTTGACTACTTTAAAGATAATGTGATTGTCTAGCATAATACATTCAGTCAGTGCTGTTTTTATTTAGATCATATCTAGTGTATATTGCGAGTTTCATAATGAACAAAAATATCGAACAACAAAGTGTTTGTCTAAAATTTTGCGTCGCTAATGGAATTTCGTGTTCGGATTCCCTGAAAATGTTACAGAAGGCTTACTGTGAATCGACTTTATCAAAAACACGTGCTTGCGTGAGTGGTACATACAAAGCGTTCAAAAGCGGTCGAGATGTGTTGGAAGATTTGCCTCTCTGGTACGCCATCAACGTCTTCAGCTAAAGTTATCATCGCAAAAGTGGCGGAAATAGTGACTGAAAATCCTTATTCAAGCTTGAGAGAGTTCAGTCGCTGAACTTTCTGGGTCTCACGAGTAGAAATATGCATGTGTATGTGTGTATGTACGTGAAAAAATTTTGATTCACGCCATATGGCGTGAATCAAAAAATTAAACAAATGGGCTATATAGCCCATGTTATTACGAGTAGTTTTTAGGTATTTAACGCAACTGTGCGAAATATTACTATTCAAGCATCATATTTAACACGTTATACGAATAAAAAAAAAAATTGAACTCAAACAGATAGTAATTCACAACCGCATTATCCAATAAACACATACTCGTAAGTCAGTATCCGCAAGGGATCGCAGTGCAACGCAAAGAATCGTTCGTTAACTTAGCAGAGAGTTAGTTGATCCCGCGTGACCAGCAGTTAACTATGCTGTGGTGTAAGCTAGCTGTATGTTGTGTTATCGCGATCTATTGTAGAACCTATATATTTCAACGAATATGTTGCTTTCTTGGATGAGGTACGCACAAAACCGAGAAGTGTGGCTGGAGAAAGTGGAGGCCTATACCCAGCAGTGTGTTGTTCTTTGATGAAATTGTGATGGGGCTCCTTTCGTCTATCAAAAGTGCTAATCCTTTTTTTTTTTTTTTTTTTTGAGGATGGTAAATCATCAAATGATTTCTCCCGCTCTGGGCGGAGCGGGAGGGAGTGTCCAACTTGTACTGACTAAAACCCACCCATGTTCCTTCTTCGCCCTTTGTGTTCCAGGGCCGCGGTATCTCTTTCGAACAACCCGCAGCCCTGGCAGGCATCGGCCCTTTCGGACCCCTTCCGGAAAGTGCTAATCCTGAGGATGAGTTCATGAGTAGATTCCCAAGTCACACAAAGTGTTATTGGGGTTTTGATCAGTAATTTCGCAGTAGCAGCTCTGAGCTCTAGATTTGTACTCGTTCGAAGGCGAGAGGAGCGCCCATTTTGTGTGGGTGTTCTAGGTATGGGTAGAATAGAATAGAACAGAATAGCATAAAACTTTATTGTACACCAAAAATCAAACATAACGGGTTTACAAAGCTGCTAATTTTATGGTTACAACGGCGGTATTATCGTTTATAGCGATATTTTCTAGACAACCTTTGGATGGACATTATGGAATTGAAAAAAAAAAGGGGGGAGGGGTACCTTTTCTTAACCCTTCAGGGATTATTGCTAGGCAGATGATGAGGTGATGCACCATCATCATCTGCTTAGCCTTTTCTATAAAGCGTAATTTATTAATTATGTTTGTAATATTCTTCAACATCATTATATTTTAGTCTTCAGCTTAGCAGTGCTCAAAGGACTTATTTTTGTTTGCTAACTCTTTGGTCCATGTTTCTCTCGCGCCATAATTTTTAATCTTGGAGATTTTTAACCGACTTCTAAAAAAGGAGGAGGTTCTCAACTCGGATGTTTGTATTTTTTTTTTTTTTTTTTTATGTTTGTTCGCGCATTACTCCGTCGCTTGCCAACCGATTTGGAAAATTCTTTTTTTGTTGGAAAGGGTATACTTCCCAAATGGTCCCATAGTCACCAAGTCAGGATCTGATGATGGAATCTTGGCGAAATCGAGGGAACTCTTCAAATTTTAATAGAAAACGTACAGCGATTTTGGTATTTTCTACAACAAGTGAAGCATTTGCGTCCAATAAGAACCATTTTACCATCAGATCTGATGATGAATCCAAGAGACAGGCTTCGGAACTCCATAACAAGGCAATGAATCTTAGCTGTGATTGGGCTTGTTGGAATCGTAACGGTATGCACTTTCCAGGTGTACCAATAATAAGTGAAAAAAAAAAACTGTTTTAACCGACTTCTATAAGGAGGAGCTTATCAATTCGATTAGTTTTTTTTTTATGTATGTACACCGATTACGCTGAGATTCAAGATCCGATTTGCGTGATTCTTCTTTAGTTTGATGTGGAATACCTGCCATTTGGTCCCATAAAAAAAAATAATATAGGTTGGCCATATAGTTTTCATTTTATTAAAAATTTTGTTATATGTAAATTTTTCACGTATGTACACCGATTTCTCCGTGATTACTGGACCGATTTAGATGATTTTTCATTCATTTGGTAGAGAAACTTGCCCGGTGGAGCCATATGAATTTTATTATCTTTGCTTAGGTACTTTTTGAGTCATCCTCTTTATTATGCATTTTGTCCTTTGTCGTATGTATGGACGATGTGCTGGTGTCTAGTTACAATGTAAAAATTATACTTGACTAGGATTAAAGTGAGATACCACAACTGAAAAGGCTAAAATAAAAACTTTTTTACAAAAAAAAAATAACCGACTTCCATAAAAGACTAAAAAGTGGCAAATAGTTTTAGTTTCGGAAGTCGGTGGCAAAAAAGTAAATGAAACAAACAAGTCACCGACTGCCGAAACTAAAATTATTTGCCACTTTTTAGTGTTTTATGGAAGTCGGTTATTTTTTTTTTTGTAAAAAAGTTTTTTACTAAGTATGTTATATTCTCTGATCAAAGGAAGAGGTCGTTTGAATGTTATTTTAAAATTGATGTTTTTTTTTTAACGTTACCCCACAAAAAAAACCTCGCTCCTCACTAGGAATTCCTCCTATATCGAGAGTGCGTTTACAAACATTTAAACTCACATACACCAACAGCCAGACCCAGAACAACTATCTGTAGTCCATACAAATATTTGTTCCGTGCGGGGATCGAACCCGCGACACGCGGCGCAGCAATCAATCGCTAAACCCCTGCGCCAACCGTGCCGTCTTTTAATTACTTACAAACAGTTTACTACGTGTCCAAAAATAACTTACCACAGCTGTAAACTTCACTTCCTACCCTACTTACAAACGCCCTAATCCCATCATTTGCAATAAATCACATTTAAAGTTGCTAAAATAATCTTAAACAAGATAAATTCGTCCCGTACTAATTAGAGTGCGTACGAACGAATAGGGTTATCCAAAAGGATGAAATTCAACTCCAATTAAAGTGACTTGCAACATCAAGGGGAGGCGTTCTCTTCATTATTGTGGCCATCCCTAGTAATGGTAGACCGTAGACCGTATGGGGGCGTGTGTGCGGGGGGGAGGATGTATGGTTATGTTTTCCTTTACGATGTGTTTAAAACTTAGTATGCTGAGTTTGAAATGGTGTAAGTGTCTATAATATTGTGAATGAAAGTATATATATATAGTATACAGGGTGTAACGGAAACGGTATAAACATACTTAAGAGTGTGCTACAGACCATCAAACTGAACACGTTTCTCATCATAAAACATGTTTTGCAGCAAAAAAATATCAGCTGCCCCATACATTTGGGTCAAATAAGTATTGCAATTTTCTATGGGGTAGCAGACCCTTAAGTATGTATAAACCCTTTCCGTTACACTCTGTATACAAGGTCTTGTTTTGCATCCTCGTCAAATTCAAGGAGGTAACTATGCTAATGATTCTAATGTAATGAGCTACTGCCCGCGACTTCGTTCGTTGGGTTTTTTTTTTCAGTATGACAAATAGATGTCGGCCGATTCTCAGACCTACCCCATATATGCACACAATATTTCATACAAATCGGTTCAGCCGTTTCGGAGGAGTATGGTAACTAACATTGTGACACAAGAATTGTATATATAAGATAACTAGATAACCCGGCATGAGGTGCAATGCACTTTTTCCTACCTACTCTACCCTACCTACCCTACCCTACCTACCTACCTACCCTACCCTACCTTACATCCTATGTCCGTCTCCTGGTTTTAAGCTACCTCCCAACCAATTTTCAGCCAAATCGGTTCAGCCGTTCTTGAGTTATAACTAGTGTAACTAACACGACTTTCTTTTATATATATAAGATACGAGGAGGTTTTTAACAATGTGTATATTGTGTATACAAGGTGTAAATGAAACCTTCACAAAGCCGTCAACTAACCATTCTGTACACCAAACTAAGTTAGTTACTCTACACAAAAATATTGCTGGGAAACGACATCCTTTTTTTGCAGTAAAAAATCACGCTTTAGGGTAGGACTCGATGTCACGCACACAACAGTGTGCTGATGGATGCACTGAATCAAGCGGGGGTCGTGAAGGAAAAAAAAATGGGAAAAAAACTGTAAATTTACAGTAAAGTTAAGTTGTGTCCGCTTTGTTTTGTGCTTGTACTAAGCGGTCTATTTAGCGGTCCCCCGACGCTAAGACGCTTGGATTATTTTATTTTTGGTTTTTAGAGGTATTTTGTGTCGGGGGTTTTTAAAATTTTTAATTTAATTTTTATTTCTTGCTTTTTAAACTTATATTGTTTTATCTTAGCCTTGACTGTCCCAATACTGGGCATAGGCCTCCCCCATTACTTCCACTTTTCTCGGTGTTGCGTGTCTTCTCGCCAATTAACGAGAACAGCAAAATTAAAAAAAACTAAAGTTTCTGGGGGGAGGGGGGGGGAATGCAGCCACCCCCCTGGCGATGCCCATGGTAACAAGTGACAAGATTTCAAATTTCGAATCGACCAGATCTGTGGAAATTGTTAATTTCCCTTCAACTAGAAATGAGGTGATGACCTTCAACGGCTGAGCAGATTTTCTTGAAACATAGCTAAGAACACTCTCGATTAAAACACCTTTCAAACGAAACTAATTTCATCAAAATCGGTTCATCCGTTTAGGAGCTACGATACCACAGACAGACACACAAATACACACGTCAAACTTATAACACCCCTCTTTTTTGGTCGGGGGTTAAAATTAGAAACCCATCGGTATCGGGAACAGGGTCCTATTACTATTACTTCTTAATATTTATTTTTTAATCTAATTCTAACTGATTTTATGTAATTTCACTTGATTTTAATGTTCAACCAATAACTTGTATGCGTGGAAAAAAACAATTCTTTTTCCTAATATTTTAGTAGTAAGCAGTTTCTTTATAAAACATTCGCAATTTTCCATTTACAATTAAATAACTACATAAACCGAATCTGAGAACACGCCAAATAACAAGAACATGAAATATTTTTCTAATTAACAAACCTCTGAGTGACATTAACAATTTTCTGTTTATGCCAGACATTAAGTTGTTCGCGAAATTCATTAAAATCTCGAAGATTTACTGAAGCGATATCGTTGAAACATGTTCAATTTCCCGCCCAATATTACGAGGAAACAAGGTCATAGTATCAAAAGTACGGTGAAGCAATTTAGTGAAAAAATTTATTAAGAATATGTCCGTTCTAAGCTATATTAGTTACGTTGGCAACTAAAACAGAAAAGTGATTACGTTTTAAAAATAGAATTCATGAAGCCTCCAAAAAATTCATAGCCTTACTGCTCTACTTACTTACTTACTGCCTTACTGTATCTAGCTTAAACTGGTCGAGTTTTTGTTTCACAGTTCATAGTACACATCTATACAAATAAATAAAATTGGAGTGTCCGTTTGTAATATTAAAATAACCGCTTTTTACTACATGCATATAAATGTATATACGGTACATATACCACGATAACATTTTTTACAATTGTTGTCTGTCTGTCTGTTTGTTCAGGCATATCCCTGGAACTGGTAGACCGATTTTGACGAGATTTTCACTGGCAGATAGCTGATGTAACAAAGTAGTAACTAAGGCTACACTTATTTTAGAAAATTTCTAAAATTATTATGAAAAATTTAATGTTGATAAAAATTGAATTGAATTGAATTATCCCTGTAGTATGATTTAGTGGAGTATTACTGAACTCCACTCGGACGAAACCGAGGGTAAAAGATAGTTGAATAAAAGTCCAGGCAAAGTCAGCATTTGTCAAAGTCAAATGGGAATTAGATTGCTTGATGCAATCTAATTCTTGACTCTTGACTTAGAACTTTCAAATCGATGAGAATTGCACAAATATCGTCAAACGGGAAATCCCTCGACCTTTGTACAAACTTGATTCACCGCAGCGGCACTGTGGCGCGGTTGACAGGTAATTAGAATAATTAATGTACCTTCTAATTATACAGCACAATGGGTTTTATTAAAGAGTGCCTGTGAAGTGAGCAGCGTATATTAATTTTAGAGAAAATGTATAATTAAGCCAATATTTACTCTTCCAATGAAAACAATAAGAAACGTTTACTATTGTCGTGAGTCTGAGACGCTGTTTCTGCACGAGTTTGTACTAATTATATTTTATGTTACCTTATAAAGGTTTCTTGGTAACATTAGTCTTTGATGCGAGGCAAATCAGAGGTCGTTTGTGTACTGTCTTTGGAAGTAAGAACAGCGTAGCGCTACGGTTTTGTGTCGCTACGGCGTAGCTGCTACGCGGCAACGCATTGCTACAACAATTTTGAAAGTGTGTTTTTGCCGATAAGTCGATATTTGATTGAATAAAATCTTTAGGCAGTGGTATTAAAGCTAAGTAAATATGTCGTTTAACTCCGTTCAAGCTTTGGTACCACTAATTACGAAATCAACTTCATTGTTCACTTCAACTTATTCAATAAACAATTGATAAACTTTCTTCGCTGTTTATTTTTAAGGTCATACATAAAGTGCTATTACTCCCACGCCTGGGCATCTAGGCCAGTGGTACCCATTGCCAAGAATAGCCGTCAAGAGAAAATACTTACAAACACATTTACAACAAAAGTTTAGCACAAAGGACTTTTTATGAACAAAGACGAATTAAGCCGACGTTATACTGAAAAAAAAGGCTGGTTTGTTTTATGTAGAGTAATGTCTGGGTGGGTATTTTCTTCGTGTAGTTTTTTCTATGTATTATATTTAGTAGTACAGTATAAGTCATTAATACTAAATTACGTATCCTTTTGTCTTCTCTCAGAACCACGAAGATTCTATAAATCGAACTAAAAAAAAAACCTGCCAAAAACTGCCTGTGTACTGTGTTGTATCATTCAGGTCATCTTGGTTTTGTGAAAATCAACATTCTACTGCCCTTACCCCAATTTATTTGGGGTCGGCACAGCATGTCTTGTTCTTCCATACTTCTCTATTACTCGTCATCTCATCAGACACCTCTTTTCTTGCCATATCATCCTTCATACAGTACATCTATCGTTTCTTTGATCTTCCTCTACTCTTACACCCATCCAATCCACATTCATATTTATCACTTTCCTCATGACATTCTTCTCATTCTCCAAAAAACAAAAGTCATTTATTCAAATTAGGCTGATAATCAGCACTTTTTGAACGTCAAAATTACAAGAGACAGTCCCCCAAAACGCCCGACGTTCGCCTCTTCCTAGTGTTTTAGCTGGGAAGAAGAAGTGGCGGAACAACATCCTGCGGAGGTGATCCTCCGCATCACATGTCCATACCAACCCAACCAAGTAATGTAAATGCTGATGACAATCTCTACCCAGGTGATATATTATGATTCATCATCAGCCTCCATGTTCCCACTGCTGGGACACAGGCCTCCTCTCTATGAGAAGGAGTAATCTATAATCCACCACGCGGGCCCAGTGCGGGTTGGTAGATGTCATATGTCTTCGAATTTTTACTTCTAGGACAAGCCGGTTTCCTCACGATGTTTTCCTTAACAGTTTTAAGAGCAGAGCATATTATGATTACTCCACATAATTTATCCATAGAATATTTTAAATTATATCGATCTTTTGTTCCTAGTTATCACACATTTGCAATTCAAGAATAAAACCAAAGCCCTCAAACAGATATGTATTTTTTTTCCCAAATTCCAGTTTAAGTGCAAAATGTTCTTTTTATTTTTGTATCATGTTAAAAATAAGAACAATATAGTGCTTTCCCCACCATCTTAAAGTCAAGACTTGTCAGGAGAAGACAGTTGTATATGTTGGTATTAGTGTCTGAAATATTCGGAACAGAAATAGAAGATACAGTTATGTTATTTGCTATTACATTAATACAGGAGCAAGTACCGCTCAATAACGGCACTGCCTACTGTTTGTTTGTTTTTTAGAGTTCGAGTACAATAGGTTCTAAAGTTTAACGGAATACTATGAAAGTATAATTTTAAAAGAGTAACCATGGAGTTTCTTGCCGGTTCTTCTCCATAGGAAACGACCAACCCGAACCGTGCACCTTTTGTTGACGTTTTATAAGTGCCCATGTAGGCCTATGTAAAATAAAATATTTTGATTTTGATTTTGATTTTGAGTAAGAATTTATTTTAATTTTTGATCTTTTTGTTGTTTGATCTTTACACTCAACTATTTTAAAATCAATAGTAATTTTCACATAACAGAGTAATTTTATTTTACAATTTGCCTCACAACTATTTTGATTTCAAAATATTTTTCTAGAAATTTTACGGTAATGACATGAGGAAAATCTGAAACCTTTTAGAAGTCAGAGGGTCTAGTACGATTGCGCAATGTAAACGAAACGTCAATTTTTAAATCGAAAATAGAATTCTTATCCCATAGCATTTAAGTAAAATTGTTTGCAACAAGGACATTCGGTAAAATCCATAGCTATAAATACATTCATAAAATTATGAAAACATTATCTGTGAAACGGACATTTTTAATTTTAACATCGACGTAGTTATTTACGTTAGGTTTAAACCACGCGCTCGTGTTAGGGCCTCAGCTCGAAGGTGCCTCGATGCCTCGTGGAGGCTTTAGCACGAGGTCAACAAAAAGCTGGATAATATTCAACAAAACAAACTTTACACGTGTTCTAAATGTCACTGTTTACGTTGGATTTAACAGAAATGTGTTCGTTTTAATAAACGGTTAACTAAAACCTTTGCCAAAAACAACAAATATTATAAAGAACTTGGCATTTCAGGTCAAACTCAAGCAGTTAGGGTTCTGTGCCGTCAACATTACAAGGTCAATTCAAATTGACTCGAGAACCGAACCGATTTTAATAAAATTCATATGAATAAGTAGAATACATAGGTCTAGAAAGTTCCTAAAAAAATTTTTGAAATTTCTTTTTAAAAATGAATATAATTTATAATAGGTCTAATTTAGCTGTAAGACTATTTTTCGAAAATGTTTTTAGTAACTTTTTAGACCTATATTATATCCTGTTTAAGCGTATGAACTTAAATTAAAATCGATTCAGTCATTTCTGAAAATAAGTACTTGAAAATTTGTACGAAATGCCGTCAGGCGTAAACGCTCTTAACAGAATGATGATAAAAAAAATAAAAAAAAAATACAGCCATACCTTTATCATAAAGATGTAAAGTTTTTTTTAAGTTTTTAAGTTTGGAAGTCGAAGCAACAAATCGTAGGAACTTCTGATCCGATTTCGAAAACTCTTTCACTAATAGGGACTTTATCCCCGAGTGTC
Organism: Cerastis leucographa; assembly: GCA_963082945.1. Lineage (NCBI taxonomy): Eukaryota > Metazoa > Arthropoda > Insecta > Lepidoptera > Noctuidae > Cerastis > Cerastis leucographa. The sequence continues at coordinate 15,530,952 of OY720363.1, forward strand.
CCATGCTATATTTAAAACGTTCCGGGGTGTTTTTCGACCAAAACACCAGCGCAGCCGCGGGCAGAAGCTAGTTCACAACAGAAGGCAGACACTAACTTCGGACGTTGACCCCGTAATCTGTACTTGTCCATTTTGAGATGTAGCACATAAAATTGTAAGGTAAATATTTTTAGAGAAGGTTTTGAATTTACAACGCCTTTTTTTTTTTTTGCGGATGGGAAATCATCAAATGACTTCTCCCGCTCTGGGCGGAGCGGGAGGGAGTGTCAGACTTGACTGACTAAAACCCACCCATGTTCCTTCTTAGCCCTTTGTGTTCCAGGGCCGCGGTATCTCTTTCGAACAACCCGCAGCCCTGGCAAATTTACAACGCCTTCGTTGGTTAATAGGTACAGATTTTTCCTCATTGTTTCTTTTTTGGGGAAGCGTGGATTGTATTCCCAAACACGACCTGAAAAACCTCACGAAAAGTTTACTTACACCCACCGTATGAAATTATTTGCAAATGCTTTTCATGCCCTACAAATACATTTGGAAGATAGGCACTTACGCCTACTTGTAGGCCTTTCATTGTTTTAATAGGATGCGAACATAATAAAAGAGTTAGAGTTTAATAAATAACGAGCCTTTCCCGCGGCCTATCCTGAAGATTACAATTTTCCCACGGGCGCTTACCGCCGAGATAAAAAGTATGCTCAGTTTATTCCCTAGTCATGGGAAGCACTATCTATCTGTTTGTCGTCATCCCAAACCGAAAGGAAACGTACTCAATTACTGGTGCCTTGCTTAGCGCCTAGAGCCTTCGAACCAGAAGGCGACTGGCTGTGCGGTTGGATACGAAAAATCTAGTGCGTTCGTTTCGCTTTGCTACTCGCTAGGCTCTAGGTGCTTTTAGGCGCAATATCATAATATAATACTTACCTTCAAGCCATTAATTAATCTCTTTAATTTGTGAATTTCAAACTAGCAAGTCTACATTTTCTCACAAATACCTTAAAAGAAAAATACACATTTCTATCAAATTAAATCCAAAACCTCAATACTTTTACCAATGTTTATATAACACCACTTACCCCTCTAAGTACATTTAGAGGTTACATCCATCATATTTGGTTTGACAAGCACACATGTTCCCAGCCCCTTGAAGAAAAATATTTTTCCATGTTTCCCCCAAGAGGATACAGTTTTAAATCTATGCGATCGGTGACGATTGAACTGGAGCTCAAAGTTTTGGATTTGAGGGACTTTACTATTGAACCGCTGTTTTGGAGTTTAAACAATTTAACTGGTATTTTGAAGTGTTTTGTTAAAGTAGCGTGTATACACACATGACATATACATCAAGCTATAATTTCCAGTATAACATGGCCTCGCTTTGTTTACATTTTCCCGTACAATGAGAGATCCGCTTAAACTGGTTGGTTTAGCTTGATTGGTCGTCGTCGTGCGTAGGTACGCACTCGTGCACACGTGCTTATACTCACTTTTGCAAACTTATGTCAGTTCCAAAACATAGATGTCGTTTTAGGATTTATTGAGGCCTAAAAAGATATTAAAACAAAGAACTTCGTTGCAAATGCACCAGTTAGGAAACTTTGAAATAATGATCTTATTAAAATGAAAGTTCGTAACATTTCTGTGTCGAAACTTGCTTGTTGTAACCTCAAATATATACAGGGTGGAGAGACACTGACGCTACAACGGCAACCACGTATACATAATTCTGAACCGCCACATATCAATTTTTCGTCGAGTTCTGAAAAAACAGCGGTTGAAATGTATAGAACAGCTGATTTAAAAAAAAAATACCAACGTAAAACTTCTACACAATAAAAACCGTTTTAGCGTGGGTGTCCCTTTAATTATAAGTGAAGTATATTCCTTTACCTTCGTCTTAAAACTTTCACCAAACTCCGAAAGCAAACTAATAAAAAAAAGGTAAACATCACACAAAAACGCTCCTCATTAATCACAGGAACAACAAGTACTTAGTGTCTCAGAGGACCAATTTCCAGAGGGTGTCGTCTGCCTTAAGATAAGGACGCCTTGAAGAGTACCTACCTGCCGTCCGCGCTAATTTGCTTTAAATTCCTCAGGATTACGGAGCTCTTCTCTCTTCTGTAGATTACGCCAGTTTACATCACTCGTATTATGTTTGTACTGATGTAATTAAATGAAGCGTTTAAGTAGGGTTTCGAGATGATTTAAACTAGAAAAGTTGGTCTTTATTTGTAGTTTGTACAATATAATGTATACAAGGTGTTGTTTTGCATCCTCGTCAAAATTTAGGATGTTGTCACAAAAGTCATAAATAATCAATTTAGATTACGGTACCTAATTAATCTATATATATAAAAGAAAGTCGTGTTAGTTACTTCACTTATAACTCAAGAACGGCTGAACCGATTTAGCTGAAAATTGGCAGGGAGGTAGTTTAGAGCCAGGAGAAGGACATAGGATACGGTAGGGTAGGGTAGGGTAGGGTAGGTGGTTAGGATAGGGTAGGTAGGTAGGGTAGGGTAGGTAGGTAGGGTAGGGTAGGTAGGTAGGGTAGGTTAGGTAGGGTAGGTAGGTAGGGTAGGGTAGGTAGGTAGGGTAGGGTAGGTAGGTAGGTAGGGTAGGTAAGTAGGGTAGGGTAGGTAGGTGGGTAGGGTAGGTAGGTAGGGTAGGGTAGGTAGGTAGGGTAGGGTAGGTAGGTAGGGTAGGGTAGGTAGGTAGGGTAGGGTAGGTAGGTAGGGTAGGTAGGTAGTAAGGGTAGGGTAGGGTAGGGTAGAGTAGGTAGGTAGGGTAGGGTAGAGTAGGTAGGTAGGTAGCGTCGGGTAGGGTAGGTAGGATAGGGTAGGTAGGTCGGATAGGGTAGGTGGGTAGTAAAAAGTGCATTGCAACGCATGCTGGGTACAGCTAGTTATTAATAAACGCTGATTTTTTCGGTTGTTTAAGTTTGTCAGTATTTCGGAATAACCCCCTTAACATGGTTTAAGGAAAAATAAATTATCGAATAAACGTTTCAGATTGTTTATGTGTGTGAAAGCGCGGTTATAGGGCGAGGATCAGATGGGCCGCGTTTAAAACATGGGTGGTTCACACTTACGAATGTCCGCAACTAAATTTAAAAAAAAAAGTTACCACCTTGAATTTGACGAGGATGCAAAACAAGACCTTGTATAATAAAGGGTGTAAAACACCTCTTAACGAAGCCGAAAGGCACTGGTTCTCCCTGTCATTGCGATCATTTTTTTGTTCTACACCATACCTGGGAACCTTCTAGTTACGGAGATATTAGGGGTCAAAGTTCCAACTTTTTGACAACTATTTTTTTAAATACAAGTTTTTAATGTAAGATTTTTACTTTAAATACCTCCACGACGCCCGTACAATTCAATCTGTCCATCAGCACAATGTGTTGAGTGCGTTACATTGAGTTCTACCACAAAACATGATTTTACACCCCCCAAAAAAAAGTCGTTTCCCAGCAATAATTTTTGCGTAAAGTTACTTAGTTTCATGTACAGAATGCTTGGTTGACGGCTTCGTGATGAGGTGATTTACACGGTGTATAATGTATACAGGGTGTACCGGAAAGGGTTTATACATACTTAAGAGTGTGCTAACGACTATCAAACTGAACATGTTTCTCATCATAAAACATGTTTTTAGCAAAAAAAAATATCAGCTGCCCCATAGATAATTGCAATACCTATTCGACCCAAATGTATCGGCAGCTGATATTTTTTTTTGCTGCATTTTTTTTTTTATGTTTAGAAACATGTTCAGTTTGATGGTCTGTAGCACACCCTTAAGGATGTATATACCCTTTCCGTTACAACCTGTATAGTACCTAATGAATAAACTATTTTGTTCATAGAGAAAATATGGTACATGAATGTCGGAATTAATATCTCGTTGCCATTGTAGTTGTAAGCTTGTAAGCTGTATTGCTGAACATGAGGACCTGGGTTCTATTTTATTTCTACCAAAAGAATTTATCAGTAACAGCCTCATCATCTGCCTAGCCTTTTCCCAAACTATCTTGCGGTCGGTTTCCAGTCTAACCGGATGCAGCTGAGTACCAGTATTTTACATGAAGCGACTGCCTATCTGACCTCCACAACCCAGTAACTGGGTAATACGATAATAATAATAATAATAATAATTTATTACCACATAGATAAGATACATTGCACTGTTTACAAATTGAGGTTCTTAATTTAGCATTGATATGAGTACAATATGTTCAACCCTGTCCCCTAAACTAGGCTAGGCCTGTATCTTAGGGGGCAGTGTCCGGCTATAGGGGTATGCTTGTAGTTCTATTGTAAAAGACGTGCCTGTGGATTGTGTTAGGTTAGTACATTTTTGATCTTGTGGTTAACTAATGTGAGGGTGAGAAAGTGGTAAAGTGCTTAATGTAGGTGGAAGTTTCTGATGATTGTTTGTGGAGAGTGTTTGGGATGTTGTGGTTGTTGTGAGTGGAGTGTTATGAATGTAAGAGTGTTTAGCTCGTGAGCGAGAAGTAGGTGATTGACACTTAAAGTGTAGTGAGGATGTTTATTAGGCGATGTAAGTAAAAAGTGATTCTGTTTTATGATAGTCCTGTTTTAGTAGCCATTCTATTATTGAACATTTTAGTTTAAATCTAGGGAGACCGAGAATATTTAGTTCTTTATGGGCTTGATTGTAAATGTGATTACTTATTACGTAAAATTGGTGCCTTTATGTTGGATGCTGGGAATGACGTGTTTACGTTTCTTGGGATCTGGGGGAGCCAAACTGCCATGTATCCTGAGAATCGATTTGATACCCCTCGACAAGCACGGCTTAACCGAGTACAGTAACAACCTGGTATTAGGATTTGTGCCCAGAGACAATAGGTTCGCCCCTATTGTTACATGGAACTAAAACATAACTGTGGTGGCACTATAGGTACCATTCTGCTAAACTTGTCGGTGAAAATAGGATCGAACAGCCATGATGGTGATGTTATGGAATAGATGGTTTGCTTTCTAACTGTCCAACAAGAGATCGTCTGTTTTATACATGTTGATATAGGGTTATCTCAACACATGCATGTATATAGCTATATTTGAATTTATTAAACAGGTTTAAACGTAGAATACTCTACTACAGGAGCTCGTGGCTAAATAATAACAGCCGCACGGGTCGATCTTTAAGGTTAAGCCGTGCTTGCCGAGGTTGGTTCGTGGATGGGTGACCATTATTACATACCGAGCCTCGAAAAGCAAGCGTTAAGCCGTTAGTCCCGGCTGTCATTTGTAGATCTTTGACAGTCGTTACGAGTAGTCAGAAGCCAAAAAGTTTGACATCCAGTCAAGGGGTATCGTATTACCCAGTTACTGGGTTGTGGAGGACAGATAGGCAGTCGCTTCATGTAAAATACTGGAGCTGAATACTGAATAGGTGCTTCCGGTATGACTGGAAGCCGACCCCAAGATAGTTTGGGATAAGGCTAGGCAGATGATGAAACGTAGAATACTCATTTCTATTTCAAGTAGTAATACTGCAAAAAGTCACTCAACAACCAATCACATTTTATTTATACACTTACATACTAAAACAAGACCAAGACGTAGCCCACTACCATACAATAAAACATATTTACTAACCCATAATATTTGCAAGCACATTTCTTGGCAGGCCGCAGGTATATTTTACTCAAAATAGTTATCCTCTAGAGTAGCAATTCTCAAGCAAGACACAAATACAAGGCAGGGCTGGGGTTGCCAGCCACAATGGCGTTCGCTTCAAATATTTATCATGCAATTCCCGCCGCTCTCATTCATCTATGCTGCAATTTATTTTTCAGCGAGCAACCCTGTAAGCCGTGATCCACTTAGGATTAGTGCACACTGACCACATTTTGTCGACGAATATGTTAAAAGGAGTATTCAGATGGAGTTAGTTGATTTGTAGGGAAGTAAATTATATTCATGTTCAAAATCAGGCACTTATAAATGAAGGTTGGAGCAGACAATGAAATTCAAGGCAAAAGTAGTGAACTGAAAAAGCAATCACTAGATTCGTTCTGTTAGATGCCGTTTGTTAGATTTAGTTCGTTAAATTTTTATATTTATATTAATACTAGCTGTCCCGCGCAACTTCGTCTGCGTCACATTTTCCCCGTTTTCGCAACATTTTTCATTGCTGCTCCGCTCCTATTGGTCGTAGCGTGATGATATATAGCCTAGGTCCTTCCCGAGCTTGAAATCTATCTTCTTGCCAAATTTCATTAAAATCCGATCAGCTAGTCGTGAAAAGGTAACAAACAAACAAACATACAAATAAACAAACAGAGTGACTTTCGCATTTATAATATTAATAAGGATAGTATGGATTGCATGCCTCAACACCTTCGCTGCCAAGTTCAAATAATCCATTATTACTAGTATGCAAGTCATCTATAGCTACGTATAGCGATACTCGGGAGTCGGCACACGAACGAATTAAACAAGCTGTTGTTTTGCATCCTCGTCTAATTCAAGGAGGTAACTATGCTTATGATTCTCGACCCGAATCAATAATAAAATGGTGAGGTAATTTTTTTTTTATTTTTTTTTTTACGGATATCGGTAAGTGTGAACCAACCGTGTTTTAAACGCGGCCTATCTGATCCTCGCCCTATAACCACGCTTTCACACATACAAACAATAGCAAACATTTATTCGACAATTTCTTATTCCCTAAAGCACGTTAAGGGGTCTTTCTGAAATACTGACAAACGTAAACAACAAAAATAGCAGCGTTTATTAATTATTAACTAGGTACCATAATTTAAATTGATTATTTATGTATTTTGTGACAGCCTGAATTTTGAAGAGGATGCAAAACAACACCTTGTATTGTTCGACCCATATGGTGGGTGTGAGACTATCTTAGTATATATACACTTGATCTGCAATACCTAGATTCTTTGCAAACAAAGCATTCTATTCTATTCTACAGGCAAGACTTAAAACCTTACTGGCAAAAGGACTGTACAATGTAGGTACATATTATGTTCATTAATTATAGTAGTTCATTTCGTTCTTCCCTTAATTGACAATGTTTTATTAAATCATTTTCAAACGATAAATGAAAATGATGAGTGACCTATTTTCCCTTTATTTGCAAGGCTGGGCATCCGCATGTAGGTACTGATAAAATTAATTGTAATCCCGCCCGGACCGTTCTTTGTAATGTAACTGTCAGTTAAATAAGCCGTTGTTTAAAAGTTGTATTTATAATCCTTGTGTTTTAAACGGCCGGAAACTCAAACGCAACTCAATTTTGAGCCGTTGTCAAGGTTAATGTGGTCTCTGTCACCGTAAACTGTGTTTGAGAGTGAATCTTATACAGAGCAACAGAAAAAAGGTACAGTGTCCCTACTACCTTCTAGATCTTGACAGGATTCATCAGTTTAATTGCCGTGAATCTGTCCCTCTCATAGAGAGGAGGCTTTTGTCCCAGCAGTGGGAACATTATAGGCTGATGATGAATCTGTTGTGCTATCTGTGGGGCTGAGATGTCAGTAACAACAATACGCAACTGTATCGATCACCTTCATCATTGATACAAGACATTGAATTGTTTATAGATATAAAACAATGTCGAAAAGCCACAAGCGCAAAGTTAAAAGAAGGAAGTAATTAGATGCAACAAGTGTAAAATACAACTCCATTGTTACAATTGTAATCCTTTTCATTATCTACACACGACATTTAATTCATTAGGAACAACTAAACACTAGAACTAGACTCAGTAAAACCTCGAGCACACAAGCTGATTAAGATTTACTCGATGGAGTGTCGCCAGTGTGTTTTAGTCCTAAAACGTGATCCATTTTGGAACGAGTTGCCGATTTCCTGGATTTGAACAAAACAAGTGAATGTCCCTCGTTGTTTTACCTACATTAGGTACTTTTTTTGGGAAAAGGGAACAATATAGAATGTGTTTCTAATTAAATGGAGTTTAGGAGGATTGAATTTTGTAATTAGAACATTTTAAAAAGCAATCGTTTTTGTTTTCTGCAATTGAATGTTATAAATCTTGTTATGGAACTGAAAAAGGTGTATAATAACAGTAGACATTTATTCTTTTTCTCTATAGATGCCCGAGTATTTTATTGTTGGGTTTGGTAACTAAAAGGTATCGCCAGCGGACAGCTGATCTAATCCTGGTTTAAGGTTACGTTATGAAAGCAAAGGGTGTTTTTTGTCTATACCTTCTAGCTACGGATATATTGGAGGTTAAAAATTAATATTATTTTTAAAACTAGATACTTAACTAAAATAACAACAAATTATAAAAGGGCGTCAAAAAACTCATCCTCAACGCTGTCAACTGGTAACGTGCCCAAGAGACTGGCGGCGTTGCCACGTCGTGTGGCAATACTTAGCCTCTGGCCAAAGTAAAACCCAGCCCTTGGGTCACGGGAAGTGTCAACTAGGCGTTTAGATATTTCCTTGAAAAGGCTGTGAGCACTCGGACCCCACGGCCCCAGAGTTTCAACCCCAAACGGCTCAAAAATATAGTTACCACAAAGGTTACTATATTTACGCCGCTTGAGGTTCTCCGCAGCCGCAGCGGCAGCGCCTGTACAGCACGATGAGCTTGGAAGATGTGATGGCGCAAGAGTATCGACGCAAGTTGCGTCCCACACTAAAGGCCTACCCATCTTCCAAGGAAACAAAGACATGCCGTCCGGTCTTTTGCCATCGTCGCGTTTGTTTAAGGGTGTTTGGGTTTATTTACAAATCTGGCCGTAGTAAATAGCGAGTCAGTTATTAAAAAAAAAAAAACGTCGATCCCCAACGGGTCCCATTTGCCAACATTTTGCCAACAGTTCTATGTAATAGAGGCCCACTCAATTAATTAATTCGTTTCTTAATCTTGATGATCAAGGCAAATTCAGTCTCTTGACCCAAGTTTGTCAAAGGTCTACAATTATCAACGGCTTAACGAGCTTTCACTCATTTCCAAACTCGGTATGTTATGGATGGTCACCCATCCACAGACCAACCTAGGTAATCGCTTAGCCTGAAGATCGACCCGAGCGGCTGTGATTATTTAGCCACGAGCTCCTTCTAGTCCTAAGTAAGGAAAGGTGTCAAGGAATATAAAAGAAAAAAAACACTCAGATTCCAGGAAAATTACCTCGAAGTACTTTAACCAAATTCCTCTTCGTTTTCACAAACAAACCGTACTGATGTGGAATTATTTATCGAGAACATAATGAAACATCACGCATCTACATCACCTGCGAATCTCACCTATTTCGCGTATTTTCCCTTTGAGCATATTCTCGCAAGGAATTTATTTATATTTGATTATATTATTTACGTAAATATATTTAAATGAAGATGTTTTCGCGATAGAATCTCTTGTGAAATGGTAATCTTAGGATTTGAGAGGTGACATTAATTATATTTTTATTGTTATTTCTAGGGTTCCGTACCCAAAGGGTCAAACGGGACCCTATTACTGAGACTTCGCTGTCCGTCCGTCCGTCTGTCACCAGGCTGTATCTCATGAACCGTGATAGTTAGCCAGTTCAAATTTCTACAGATTATATATTTCTGTTGATGCTATAACAACAAATACTAAAAAACCGGCCAAGTGCGTGTCGTACTCACACGCACACAGGGTTCCGTACCACCAAAGAATAAAATAAAAATTATTTTTAATATTATTAAATTATTTTTATATGTAACAGCAAAACTAAATTTGTTTTTCATAGTACGTTAATGAAAAACAAAGTTACTGCTGCAGTTTGATGAAAAAGTCCTATATCTCAAAAACTAAACATCATATCTTATTCAAACCAATTTTCGTTGAAAGTTTTTTTTTACGTTCTATAATCCTAAATATTTTCAGAATTTTTATTTAGAAATTAGAGGGGGGGGGGCACACATTTTACCACTTTGGAAGTGTCTGTCGCACAAACTATTCAGTTTAAAAAAATATTATATTAGAAACCTCAATATCATTTTTAAAGACCTATACATACACACTTGAAGGTATTATAAAAAAAAAATTTGAGTGTCAGGTCTAAGTATGGGGAACCCCCAAAATTTATTGTTTTGTTTCTATTTTTATGTGAAAATCTTAATGCGGTTCACAGAATACATCTACTTAACAAGTTTCAACAGTATAGTTCTTATAGTTTCGGAATAAAGTGGCTATGACGTACGGATGGACAGACAGACAGACATGACGAATCTATAAGGGTTCCGTTTTTTGGCATTCGGCTACAGAACCCTAAAAACAGAATAAAATAAATATTTAAGGAAGCTCCCACACAAGATTTGATTTGTTTTGCTCGGTTTTATAAATAATGGTACAGAACTTCGTGCGCTAGTCCGACTCGCACTTGGCCGGTTTTTTTGTTTCGTTTTTGATAATTGGTTATGAATATCGATGGGTCTTTATTTTTCGAGTGGTAGAATGCGCGGCATTCTAGCTTGTGATCCTGTAGATTCCACATTAGGCAAGACATTCCTGCTCCGTCATGTGTGTTACAAAGCTTAGACTTTTGAATATTCGAATAGGGACTTACACCATTATTATGTGAAGCCGGATTCACTATCAAATCTCTTTAGATCACTTTTGAATTGACGGCTTTGATATGATTGAAATGACGACACGGTTGGCGAAGTGGCTGAGCGACTGACTGCTGCGTCATGTGTCGCGAGTTCGATCCTCGCACAGAACAAATATTTTTATGGCCTACGGGTAATTGATCCGGGTCTGGCTGTTTGTGTATGTAAATTTAAATGTTTATAAACGCACCCACGATACAGAAGAAATTCCTTGTTGGCAGCGTTTTTTTTATAAATTAGCAGGCATTATTCGGAATTTCCTTGAAAATTGTGAAACACCCTTAAACTGCAAACACGTTACCAAAACAAAAGATAATCATCAATTAATTAAACTGTCGTCACTTGAACGTGAGTTGATCGGAAACTTACGGAAGGTGCTTACGAAGTATGTAAGTTACAAGACTTATTGGAGTATAAGTAGGCAAGGAGCGGAAAACTTTAATTCTTTACTGATTGAACTTTTCGTGACGAAATAAGAACTGGAAGTGACACGGCAGGTAGGGAACATATCTTTTAATAGCACCTGAGACTGCTTCGATGGTCTTGGATTAAATTCCCAGATGGGGCAAAGTATTACTGAGTAATTCCATAACGTTTTTTTTTTTGTAGGAGCCACGAAGTCTGGAAATATGCCCGGTTGATGGCAATATGCTGGCCCCTTATTAAGTCGGACTTAAAAAGAAAAACTAAATAGGCGAAATTAGGTTGTAGGTACTATTAGGTACACCCAGCCTAAAACTCTTCGGATATTACAGGCGTTACGTTTTGTTATGTAGTACCTAGTCTAGGAATGTTGGAAAACTGTTGACAATCCTGAAGGCCTAGAAAACGGAAACGTTCCCAGAAGAATGGCGGTAGATAAAGAAGCAGATAAAGAGCCAGACAAAATATAGAAAAGATAGAAAATCTAAAAATATATTACTTTTGATGACAGCCAGTATGTGGACAAGGCGTAATACTCGTAATACTGTCAACTTATATATATTTTTAATTTCTTTGCATGGAAAAAACACTGAACGGTACCTAATTTTGTGAGCAGGATTTGAAGAATAAAACCAGTCTAAATCCCAGACTTAAAGCATATAACGAGGGAAACAAGGAAAAAAGGTACTTTTGAAAATCTACTAGATTGAACCTTTTTGTGTGAAACTTTTTTTTGCATAAAGCTGTGTTGTCACTGAGAGCAAGCAAAAAGCGATGGATACGAAAAGCTTAAATTATCAATTGAGTCGGGTATATAATTCCACCATGCCTGTAATCGTAATTAGGCATTTCGACAGTATTAGGCGGAGCAATGGACATACTTTAAATCCAGACTCCAGCTTGATACTGAGAATATCCAAATTGACCAACAAAGTTACGCTGCTCGATCTGGAGATCGATCTCATGCTAGTCAGTAAGCTGTGACTTCTTGACCAACAAGACATTCAAATAGGTTCACTAATGTTTCACCAAATCTTCTTTTACAAATTTTTAGTTTATAAGAAACGTTTCGTACACTATTTATTTCACAAATAACTAATTCTGCAAATATTTTATTTTATAAACACACTTCTCTTTACAAATATTTCACATGATAATTAATCACTTATACATTTTTCATTACATTTCGATGCTTTTACAAAATCACGTCTAACCTAAATATCTATTCTATTCTAATTTTGTTTATGGCAATGGTGCCGATATCGACTGCTAACTTGCCTAATGGTTCAACATAATTATCTACTGTTAAAATGCCTACGATGTCATGGTGATGCCGGTTGATTACATGGCGAGGAAGCACTGTACATTGTATGGTTGCGTGATTTTATAGTACTAATTTTTTTGATAAGATTCGATCCTTTTTAGTATACATTTCACCTAAAGTCCAAAGTAATTAATATCAATATTTTGTAATAAGGCGTAGTCGACTTATTCTCGCATCGCGGGGCTCCTTTTTCTGTTAGCAGGGTTTAAAGTAACCTAGCACGAAGGGGATGACGGGGTCTTCCCGTCATTTCCTGTCATCCCTTTCGAACCTAATCTGTCCGACTCGGTGTGCCCAAAATCCCGAGCTCGCTTCGCTCGCTCTGGAATCCTAAGTATTTGTTTTTTTATTCATTCAAAATACCCTATTGCCTGTTTAATAAGTATTTGTTTTAGTAAATTGCGTAAAAATAAAAGTTTATCGAGTAAATATTTTATTAAGTGAATTATTTGCAAAACTTGTTTTTGTAAAATGATTAAATGACCTATCATGTTTTTGCCAATCGTTTGTTGTCAAATGAAAATTTGTAAATAAATTTGTGGTGAAGGCACTATTATTTAAATGGTATCCCATTAAAAAAAAGAAAAGGCTCGGCAGATGATGATGATGATTTTTTGCCGCATAATGACACCCTAAATCGCTCCCGCTTACTGTAAGCTACATCCTTAATATCCTTAATACATACGCATACGCTCCGAGATAGGATTGCCTAAAATGTGTATATTTAAGGCAATACGGATATCTGGAGCCGCGAAATATACCAGTAATGACGTACTCGAGTAACATTACGTTTATCTATTGATATATACTCTTTTATATATACCTACATTTTATATACATATGTATTATTATGACTGATTATGAAGGATTTTTGGGAGGCAAGAATGCAGTCCACAAAATTGCGTAGACTGTACCTAGTGGTCTAACCTAAGGAATCTGCAATACTTCAACAACGTGTATGAACCAGATTTTGGAATCCCTGAAGGGGCAGACGTGTACCTATGATGCAAATGCCATCTAGCCAATTCCGGCAACAAGAACTGCATTCAATTACTATTTATATGGTGGTTGTCGTGAGCTTTAGTGTGCTGCTCTTTCATGAACTCTCAAATGACTAGCATATTTAAGATTGACTGAATAAATCCGAGCTCAAAGCGGACACGTCAGAGCACCACTAACGACATTGTACGTTTTAGCTGTAGGTGGTTTAGCTTTAAGGTGATCATCACGTTTTGTATCTTATGGCGACGTACATCTCTTTTCAAAGGCGTCTGCATCTGCTGATGCACATGACGTCACTACTTGGGCCGAATTTTTTCACGTTTTTTTTTAACGAGCCTATTGCTATTAACCAGGCACAAATTTTCTGTCCACGCTGATAATTAGAAATTCTCAATGGAAAAAAAGCCAATAAAGTTCGAACTAAAGACCCCATGGTTAGCAGTAACAATTACGAGCACTAAGGCGGCAGTCATTTGCTAAACCTGTTTCTCTGAAATAGACTAATTTAGCAGAAATCGTCAACAACATCAAGCAACAACTGATTCAAGAAGTTTTATATAAAAACGATTATGATAAAAATTTTTTCGTAAGCAGACCTCAAAGTGACTAGCAATTAGACTTAAGATCCCAGAATCAAGTAGATTTCAAAACGGTGTAATAATATTTTCATGCTAATTAGGTACTTGGTACGAAAAGTCAAGTTTGCTCATTATAATTATACCTAGTTGGGTTCTGCGAGATGGGTAAGTTACCTATCTGAGGAAACAAGGTTGTTGTAGTGTTCAGAAGCGCAAGGCTTGCAAGATTTAACAATACGTGTATTATGATCGGCTGTATTACTAGACGTGGCTTTGAAACATCTAGCTCTAAACCGACTTTGATCACTGACTTTGAACGAAGGTCGCCTGCTTGTCGGTCTTCTACAGGCTGGACTTCAGTGAGTGTGCCCAAGAACTCCACGACCTCATCCCACCGGCCCCCTTCTACCATCGGACATTTAGACGCAATGCAAGTGAAATAAGACGCATTGCACTGCGTTTTCAAACGTCTTTCATAATGCGCATAGCAAATGAGTGGAACTCGCTGCCTGTGTCTGTGTTTCGCTTACAACCCTAATCTCTTCAAAGTTAGAGTGAACAGGCTTCTTCTGGGTAAGCTCGTACCATCGTCGATCTTTGTCTCTGTCATCTCTGGCCTAGACTAGAATCAAGAGCAAACCCATCACAAATAAAAAAAAAACGACATTAAGTGCGAAAAAAAAATTGGTGTCAAAGGTTCGATTTCGCGTTACTTTCTTATCTATTTTTCTGCCTGCTGGTTTGGTTTGGTCCGTGAATAGGTGGCCACCCATTACATACGGACTTTCCTCCGTGCCCCGGAAAGCATGTTAAGCCGTTGGTCCTGCCTGTCAATTGTAGATCTTTGACAGTCGTTACAGGTAGTCAGTTGCCCGAAAGTTCAACAACCAGGTTTGCCAAGGGGTATCATGTCACCGAGTAGTAACTGGGTTGTGGAGATCAGATAGGCAGTCGCTCCATGTAAAGTACTGGTATTCTGCTGCATCCGATTAATCTGGCCGATCCCAACTAGGTTGGTAAAAGGCTAGGCAGATGATGATATAATATAATGAAGAAATCTTCATGTTTCACGAGACGAAGCAGTCCAAAATTGCAAAGCAGGGTCGGGTCGCTAAATAATATAGTTGCCAGACATTATACAGCTTCCAATACCGGATCGGTAGGTCGAGAACAATAGTTGAAGTTTTGGTGGTTGAGATAGTTGTCCAATGTCTACAGTCTAGCAAGTTTCCGTATGCTAGTACGGTATCTTTGGCGGGTAGCTTTGATACCTCAAGTATGAACCTAGTTATAATTATGTAGATACTGAGTTAAAGCTATGTATTAGATTTGGATTTGTCCTCCCACTAGGTGGACCGATGTGCTGGTGAAGGTTGCGGGGATCCGCTGGATGCAAGTCGCACGAGAGCAGTCAATATGGCGACACTTGGAGGAGGCCTATGTCAGCAGTGGAGGCCTTTCGGCTGAAATGGTTATGATGATGATGATATGATTTGGAATGACTTTGATGAAATAACTGATTCAGAGGACGAGTTGAAATGTTTAAAGAAAAATCAAGAACGGTGCCCATTACTTGTTGCAAAAGAGGAAATTAATAAAGCTTATGTTGCCTGGGTTATAAATTGATAATCTATATCTTGCTTTTTTTTACTTGAAAATTGAGGAATACCTACAGCCCCCTTAAGGAGGCCCCATTCTTCTTGGGGGGGACTATTTTTTTAAATATTATCTATCTATATTTATTTTATCTGTAATTCTGAACGGAGATGAGCTGGAAGTCTTACCAATGGATATCTCGGTCCCAGTAACTTGGGTGTGGAAGTCAAACAGACTGTCTATTTGACACTGCATGTTAAATTCTACTATTCAACTGCATCTGGGTTAGATTGAAAATCAACGCCGACTTAGTTGGGCGAGACTATTTCGACGATTATGAAAAAGTGATGTATAACAAGCTTTAAAAGAGCCTAAAAGGCTAATTATAAGACCAAAAAAATAAAACATTACGTAATTTAATATTCTCATCCAGTATCTCAACGTCTTTGTACCCAGGTAACCGATACAATTTCATAGAAACTTCGCCAGGGGAAGTCTCGGAGTGATTACCGGCATCCGTCCCGCGATGCGTTCCTCTTAATAAATCACCTCATGTTATTAAGCAAGACTTCTTCTTTCATATTATAACTTGCTTATAACGTAAGGTAGAAGCTGGAGGGTTCGTGCTATGTTTATGAGGGTGTGGAAAATAGTTGTATTTGGTTTCTAGGTACTTGTAAGTTTTTTGAAGAGTGAAATTGTGTATTGCACGGTTTAAAAATGTACTTGCAAATCCTAATTAACTTGTCAAGAGAATGTGTCTAAGGAACAGAACATCAGCATAAAAGAAATGCTTTTTGTAAATGGTATGGTAGTGGTACAGACAGCGCCAGCGTCATTATGTGATAACCCCTTTTTTTTGCGGATTGGAAGTCATCTGACTTTTCCCGGTCTGGGCGGAGCGGGAGGGAGTGTCAGACTTGACTGACTAAAACACACCCATGTTCCTTCTAAGCCCTTTGTGTTCCAGGGCCGCGGTATCTCTTTCGAACAACCCGCAGCCCATGTGCTAACCCCTCAAGTTTTAAAATGTTACACTGCTACAACATTGGATTCGTTTCGAATAATCTAAAGAATACTTTCAAAAAGAACTCAACGTTTCGACCCGGATTCGAATCATCGCTTCACCGAGCTGCGTCTTACGAAAACCGGCCGTTCAACAAATTAGCTAGCAAGCCTTTAAAATCTGATGAAATTGGTATGTAGTATCGTCAGAGTCACTTTATCTTTAGGTTTCTGTCCAATCGATAGATGTTTAAATGTGGGGGTATCCATTAATTTTACTTATACGTTTTCTTTATAAAATGAATCCTATACCATCGAGTTATAACGTTAGCTTATGTCAATCTTAAATATTTATAACACTTCCTATTTTCTGGTTTGCGTAAATAGGATTTCAGTTGTCTAGGGACCGTTTGTGTCAGAAGGTAAAATATGTATATTATGATAACTGTTAATTATCAAAACCACGTTACTTTTTCAAAGTGTAATTAGTTAGGTAGCTTCTCACGCGTGACTTACCCGTGCATTCTTACTACCAGTAGTAACACGGTCAAAAAAGTCGCCCGTGTTACTACCGCATTTGAAAGTAGTAGGTCGGGAAATAAATCATTTTCCAAGCAAGTAACGTGGACACGTTCTTTTTCAAAGTGTAATTAGTTAGGTAGCTTCTCACGCGTGACTTACCCGTGCATTCTTACTACCAGTAGTAACACGGCCAAAAAAGTCGCCCGTGTTACTACCGCATTTGAAAGTAGTAGATCGGGAAATAAATAATTTTCCAAGCAAGTAACGTGGACACGTTCTTGCCATGTTTAGTTAACAACAAAAGAACAAATACAATCGTTTGCGTACGTCTCCGAAGAAACATACAATCGATTTTAAAACAAAAGTATCAGTTTAGTCAAATTGGATTTATAACTTGGGTTTCAACAACTTTATCCATTAGGTAATCCGTGTATATACATTTAATTCTATTTATCCGTAAGTCCAATCGGCGTTGAAACTTTGGTGATAACGTTTCGAGCTTTTATTGTGTATGATATTTAGTATGAGTACGTTGAACGTGATATATTTTTATTGCTGGTTTTATTTTGAAGGGGGATAGATATGTTTCTAAAATTGATATTTGTATTCAAAATAATATTCTAGGTGCATTAGTTAGTCTAGTGGTCACAAGCGCTTGTTACAAACTTGCTTATTTCTTGTGATGAAAGGAAATAAGCAGACATGTATACATTAAAAAAGTTAGAAGGGGAAAATGAATTTATTAGATGATGATATGAAATTTACAAATAATTACCAAAAACCTGCTATATCACACACACTATTACTGTCTTTAAATGGCACACTGTAGAAGATGACCGAAAAGCTCAGCGGAAGAGGCGAGATCTGGCAACCGAGTAGCCGAGCAGTGATGACACGTCGTAGATGATGGCATGGATGGTAGATGATGGCGTCGTATGTAGACAGATACTATACGCTACTGCTGAGCATGAGGTCCTTTGTTCGATTCCCGAGTCGTGCAAAATGATATTGGTGGCTTCAGGAATTTCTCAGTAGTAGCCACGGAATCTGGATTGTGCCTGGTTGATAAATAAAATAATAAAATAAATAATAAATAAATCTTTATTCAGAACCAAAAATGGGACAAATACAAAAAATTTTCTTAATTAAACAATGTAGGTCTCACAATGTTCGATGCCTGTACTAGGATAATCCTGTATCACAGGCAGAAGGAGCTCTAACAATATACTATTTATAGAACAACATATTTAAAAACAATATTTTACATCTTAAAGTGATCTAATTAAAATCATTTGATATAGTAAACCTAATTATCATAAACACTAAAACACATAATAATAACAGGGAAAAATAAGCGTCAGCAGAAACATAAACTCGGTTAAAGTCCATGGATCAAAATAACACAGTCGAGGCACTCTTGTTTGTTTTCGATTATTGCAGCTAGCGACTAATGTGCGTAGACAGCAAAAAATTGATGAGTAGGTCAGCACAGTAGTCTGTTATTATTGTGTCATCGACAGGCGTATCAACGCGGAAGTCTGACCTAGAGTATGACGCTTTACGCGCCCCCATAGTCGATCGAGTTGATATACCTGTATTCTGCTATTTTTCTAGCAGGGCACTCAGCGTCTCCCGTTTTGTGGTTATTGGGCTTTTTAAAGCGCGAGCAAGTGGCACATGTAGGTAAGAGCGTTTTTTTCTCGCAATCGGACAACGAGTGTCCTGCTTCTCCGCAGTGACCGCAAGTAGAGTTGACCTCTCTGCATGATTTGGCTGCATGACCATATTGTTGACATTTGTAACATCTGGTAACGAGAGTGAAATCTCTGACAGGGCAGGAAGTCCAATTTATAAAAAGCCGTTCTTGGGATATTAGGGCTTTTCGAATCTTGCCTGGAACCTCGATAATGTAGTTACAGGTCATCGCATCTTTCTTTCCGGATTTGTGGCTGAACTTAACCAAAGTCAAAAAGGACTCCATTGACATCTCTGGAAACTTATCGGCTACATTCTGCTCGTAAATGCAAATGATGGCAATAGACTCGGCCCTTATTAAATGGGACTTAAACATAACTGGCGAAATGTGGGTCTACTATTAGTGCAGTGAGAGTAGTACACCTCTGCCTAACCCTTCGAGGGATTACAGGCGTGACGTTACATTATAGCTATTTATGCAACTGTTACGTTATGGACGGTCTTTTAATACGAGTGCCATTTTTCGGTACAAGCGTAGCGCGTACTGAAATAGGTGGGCACGAGTTATTAAAAGGCTTATGTTTAACATAACACCAGATAAAGTAAATATAACCTTAAAAAACATTTTTATACTGCCTAAAATAGTAAATGATCACCAGAAATAGTAAATGATCACCAGAATTAAAAACCTGAAAATCACAGCTCCGAACTAAGGCGTAGTCGACGGAGCCCCGCTACGCGGGGCTCCTATTTCTCTCTGCAGGGTTTAAAGTAACCTAACCCGTGAACCTAACCTGTCCGAGTCGGGGTGCCCAATATCCCGAGGTCGCTTTGCTCGCACTTGCTTCCTAAGTTCTTCTTGCCACAAAATTTGGTGATCATTTACTATATTTGGTCTTTGAATACAATTTTTTTGGTGTTTAGTATTTTTTTTTGGGTAACGTAGCTTAGGATCTCAAAGTATTTTTTGGTGCTCATTATATTTAATCCCTTATTAAAATACCAATAATGTACAGTTGCATACAAGATTTTATCTACGAAGGAAGGAATGAAACACAGATATAGACAAAAAAGTATTTTTAATAGAAACTTAACTACACACTGACTATTGTCTTCATAACATTTCTCATATACATGTCTTGATTTCTGGTAGTAAATTATTTGAAGCCCCAACTGCTGCTCTATTTGTTATATCTGGTGGAGTATTTTCCATATCACTTGATGTTGAAGACATTTTTAATAAAATTTGGAATAAAATTTCACTCAGATTTTTTTTCCCGCGTCCACTTCTTTTTTAATTAGTCTTTAATAAGTATAAGGCAAAGATCTTGTAGCCGCAACAGCCAAATAGTATACGATACTTTTGTTCTAAACTTGTTCCATTTTTAAAAACATCATTTACATTTCGATTTCGAAGTAATATTATAGGTACGAGGCTGTATGTTCAGAATGTCTTTGCTTGTGTTTTAGAATAATTTATGACGATTCGCATAATGCAACTTGTGTCGTTATGGGTATCATAATGAAACCGCTGTCAATTTCGTAATTCGAATATAACGAAACCGAAGTAGATAAATATTATTATTATATTACTCGCTTGTTACCCATAACCATGCTACTAGGTCAAGATCAGCAGGCAAGTTTGATATACCTAAAATCAGTAATTATTTAGGAGACCGAACGCTTGATAAAAGACTACCATACCTTCTCAACCGATTGCCTGCTGATATAAGAAGTCAGAAAATTAAAAATCAGTTTGCAAAATCGCTTAAACTATTCTTTCTCAGGAGTCTGTAAACCATATTTTTTAGGAAAGTGGTTTGCAGATTGCTGGGAGAGAGTAAATAAATAGTTTCTAAGATTTATTGATTGTTAGTTTCAACTTTAATTTTAGTATATTAACATTATTTTTAAAATATCGTTCCGTTCCCACAGACAAACTGTGAAAACAGTTTTGTGGGGCTTAGTTTTTAAATAAAAGTTTGTTTTAAAATTGTTTAATCAATAAATATAAATAATAATAATTGTAGAGTTGATTTGTTTCTTAAGAAATATCATGAGACTGACTATAGAACTTTGGTAGGGTGTGTAATAGGTTCAATATAATATGAAATGAAATGATCATTTAGTATAACACACTGGGTTTAATGTTGCGAGTTACTATGACTAAAAACGGTATATAAACAATGACTAAGATTAGGTTAATATAAATTGACGCGAGTAACGCGGTTATATCAATTGATGCGAGTGATGCGGTTTAGCGGCTATGACCGGCTGTGTGTGGTAGCGTATTTGAATTACCCCGAACTCACAGACTGCAACGTCTTAAGTAGGTGAGTTCGCAGGGTGTATGCATGTGTGGGTTACATACCACTACACTGACCGATAGCACAAAGTTCTTTTTAAAAAGTAACCTTTATTTATTTAAAATAGGTTCGCCAATAGAACATACAGTTTTATAGGTACTACTACCAAAACATTTACAAAAAGCAGTTATCTTTTATGCTGATGTTCTGTTCCTTAGACACATTGTCTTGATAAGTTAATTAGGATTTGCAAGTACTTTTTTAAACCGTACAATACTCAATTTCAGCCTTCAAATAACTTACAAGTATCTAGGAACTAAATATAACTATTTTCCACACCCTTATAAACATAGCACGAACATAACGCCACCATTGTCTTGGGCACATTATAAGCTGATATCGTTGAGGAGAAGTTTTTTCATGCTCTTTTAGAGTTTGTTGTTAGTTTTTAATTAATACTGTTTGTAGTTTACTCTACAAGTAACACGGAAAATAAATAATGCCCGTGCTACTACTTTCAATTGCGGCAGTAACACGGGCAACTCTTTTGCCCGTTTTTTTTTTCATTGTCATGCGTGTTTGCGCCCGCGTGCGGGCCAGGCACGCATGGGTGCTGCCCGCAACCTATCGTATCATACATGTTTTTATTGTCATGCGCGTCACACGCGCGCCGACGTGGAGAAAATAATCCGCTCTGTGGGCGGCCCGCAACAAGCATGGCCATCTGGCCCGCACGCGGGCGCAAACACGCATAACAATGAAAAGGCCCTTACTACTGGTAGTAAGAATGGTAGTAGCACGACAAGTCACGTTACTATTACTTTAGACAATAAGAATTTTAAAAAGGAGGAGGAGGAGGTTTAAAAAGAACATGTTAACTAACGCTGTAAAGCCATCGATATTAATGATGTTGGTGTGGTAGAAATTTTTCATACATCCCTGTCAATAGATAATGAAAGTTATAGTTACAAATAGCGTAATTGGTCTAGTTGCACAGAACTTGGGTGCATCAGGAATTTCACAATATCAGCTCGTACCCGGCTGACGTCAATAGGCTCGCCTCTTTTACTTGGGGCTTCAAAGATAGTTGGTTAAATAAGGCTGTCTCTAAGAAAACATCAGCCTAATTATTTCCACCAAGATTTTGTAACATGTTTTGATTTAAAAGAGTGTCCATGGAGTTTCTAGCCCATTCTTCTCCATAGAGATCTACGCTACGGAATGGGCAACTACAGTACTTTCACAAGTTATTATGCCTTGTGACTGGGACTGTAGCTTCACGTTTTATTTTGTTTTGTGACTTTCAAAAGTGCCTGTAATGGTCTAATTGAAATAAATGCTTTGAGTTTGAGTTTCGGAATTACAGGCGTGTTGTTATGTTGCGTTATTAACAAACTACTTTTTTATCACCCTAAATTGATAATATTAAAACAAACCACACGCATAATAATACGAGTATTATTGCAAAAAGAGTACTTTACAAATTGTGTGTGGCTGATAATTTAAGCTAAATGGATTGATATTATTAAATTTAATGGTTTTAAATTGCAGCGCATTACTCTCTTGATTTGATGCATTCTAGGTACGTGAGGTATATTTGTGTAAATTTTAATGATAATGGAGTTTCAGATATTTTGGATCAACGTTTATTGGAATATTAATAATATTTTCCCAAATTACAACATTTTTTACTCACAACAATTTTGTACACAAGTTTTTACTCACAAGTTCATTTTTTTTAATAATAAACATTATTATTATATAAAAAGATGTTGCCTTTAGTCGCTCACGGAGCAATCTGTTAGTAAAATGTGTTGTGCTAAAATAGAACTTTTGACTAGTTTTTCAAACCAAAAGGTCCACTAATAAACCAGACAACAATTAATCGTGAGCTTATCTCCAAGGACATGGCGTGATACATTTTAATTCAGAAGTTGTTACCACTCCCACTTCAAAACGAAAACAAAAAGCAGCCATGAAATATAACACGTTGCACGCTACACCTGCGTGTGACGTCATGAATTACCCCCCTTCCCTCCTCACCTCTTCTGTATCCCTACGTGATCCGAATGTACGAAACAACTATGTTAAGCAAGTAAATAATTTCACACAAAAGGGTGAAGAAATTTCTTCAGACCCAAAAACATGTGTTGTAACAACTTAAATCTGAATGAAATAAGAATTCTGGGAGACGAGAGACACTTGAAAATCGGTGGTACGTGCTAAGAATGTATTGCGTACCAATTTTTTTGTAGAATTTGCTGGTACCTGCTGTGAAAATCGGTGAGGAGGTGATTTGAAGGTTTCGAGAATTTGCTACGATTGTCGTAGCAATTTCGACAGCGTAGCGCCGTAGTCGTCTCAGTAGTGCTACGCCGTAGCAGGTAATAACGTTTTCTAAGAAATATACTCAAGAAAAATCTTACCTACATATTTCACTTGATTTTCACGTCTGTTGGATATGAATATGTATTATTATAACCCTGGCAAAAAAGTCAAACGTTTCATCTTTATAACAATAATTTTGAAACCGCTTTGATTATATTAAAAAGCTAGAATATTATAATTATGGCATTTCAGAATTAATTACATTCGAGCACAAAGCTGAACACGTGAGATGAAAATTTTCCAATGAACATCTGTTGTATTCACTTCAAAGGCCCCTAATAACCCGCCAGGCTTTATGGCCGCATTTCTGTTAAATTAATGCATTTTCACTGTTGAAAACCGTCGCCGTTATTTCGCGTTCCGTACATTAGTCGAATTATGAACACAACACCTTTTAATAAGAGCGAGTTGTAAGACTCGGTATACACTTACCGAAATCGTGAGAAGGATGGGGTTGCAAGATTATTTCGGTGCTGGAATGACAATGTCTCGTATGTAATGTGTTCTGAGCCGACACAATTTAGATTGCCATCGACACATTGAGAAAAAGACATTGTCAGGAGAACGCCGTTGGTAAACATTATTTTGTGAAATTGTTAAGATAAAGCAGCGCTTCCCATGGTCGGTCTGTGGATAGGCAAACCCTATCTATCACATACCGAGTTTCCTCCGTGCCTCGGCAATCACGTAAAGCCGCTGGTCCTGGCTGTCATTTCTAGATCGTTTACAGTCGTTAAAGGTAGTCAGTAGTGGCCCGAATTTCTGACAGCCAGTCTTATCAAGGGGTATCGTATTATCCCGTACTAACTGGTTCAGGATCAGATAGGCAATCACTCCATGAAGGATACTGGTATTCAGCTAAATCTGGTTAGAGTGGGACCCAACCTCAACGTAGTTGGAAAAAGGCTAGGCCGAAGGAGTTTGAGAAAATTATATAGAAAAATCATCATGCAGCACTGTTCGGCACGCGTTTTATTTATCCTCTGCTTATATTGTTCCCACTGCTGGGACACAGGCCTCTTTTCTATGAGAGAGAGTGGGCTGTAATCCACCACGCGAGCCCAGTGCGGGTTGGTGGATGTCACAATATGTCTTCGAATTATTAGTTCTAGGACATGCCGGTTTCCTCACGATGTTTTCCTTCACTGTTTTTGAGGGCAGCGGTAATGAAATAAATTACACAAAGTAATGCGCCTGCCTGGGTTCGAACCCACGGCTTACTGCTCGTAAGTCGGGCTGCCACCACTGGGCCACCGCTGCTTTCCACGCGTTTTATTAAAGTGATATTTTGTGTCACAGCGTGTCACATACCTGTCACAAATATATGTATTCCCGTTGTTGAAATGCGTGTACATATTTCTCGTGTCATTTCACATGAATGCTGTTTGCATCACAATAGTTAGCGTAGTTTACAAATGTAGCCCGCCATGACACTTGTCACAATTTATTAATCTTGTTTCTGGTTTACGCATTTTGGTATATACTCTGTTTGCTGTGTGTATCTGTCACATGTAACAATATTGAATAAAGAATGCTTGTTGTGTTTTTGAATATTAAGGGATTATTTATGAGACAAATTGAGCGTATTTGAAGGTCTTTAGGGAATATTAAGCTACTAATGCATCTGACTCTTCCGATGATAGTGAAATATAAATGACATTCGTAATGTTCATCGTTTAGGATGATGCGTGAGAAAATAACGTTAAGGTTTATTTTTTTTATATAAAAAAAGCAGCTTATTAGCAACCATGGGCGGTATAACTCTGACACCAGGCACTTACCACACGAAAAGAAGAAGAAGCAATAAAAAGACAAGTTTCTAAAACGATGCGGTATTGCCAGACTGACCTGTGACCCATTTTTGACCTTATTTATTTCCCCAACGGTTCTTTTACTGCAGAGTGGAGGCTGGAGATACTCCACAGTAAAACTCTAACAATAGCCAAAATTGCTAACGAGTCCAAAATGTGTAGATGTGCACCCTTCCTATGAAATTTTCGTATAAACTCATGAAATTCTCAAGTAACGCTCTGAGGTCGGTTTGACGTGTTACGTTTGTGAAACATTATTGGTGACGCGTGTGATGGTGGCGCAATTAATATTAATGCAAGGAGAGGTTTTACGGTTTTATTGCGAACCGTCAAGATTTATTTCCTTGCGGTTTTTGATACCGTATGTTTGTAATTTTGGTTTATTTTAGAAACGGTAAAGAAAGGTGTTTGTATTATTTAATTGGGGCTTACGTCAACAGCGACCAACGTGAACTGGGCCAGCGTGGAGGATTACGGCCCACCCTTCTCACTGAGAGAGGTCATGTGCCCCAGCAGTGGAAACATTGTAGGCTGACTTTGCACGTCTCTTGGACAGACAGCCCCGTTTCTATAGTTCTTGCAAGGGTGCGACTACATGACCTGTTGATGCAACTTTTTTTTAAAGAAAGATGGGTCTTGTGTTAAAAGTAATAACTGAGATTATTTTAGCTTCCTCATGTGTGTTTCATCACTGTATCATATGAACAATAGATAACTTTTAATATAGATAAACGATCTCTTTACATCGCAAACGCACTGTCCCAACGTTCAGTGTAGACCAGCTTTAGTCCAGAGACTTCGATAGTTCAATTTCGAAAAGAAAAGATTTTTTCAGCCGCATGACACGTAGTCAATTTTCTTAGCCAGGAAGGGCGGGAGGGGGAATCTGAAGGTGAGGTGGGGGACGCATGATCATCCATCATACTCAGTTTGACAAGCACATGTGTTCTCTGAATTGAACAGTTTCTCTTCTCTGAAGGCGTAAAGTTGGGACAAGTTGCGAATGATCAGCGGATGAGGTTTTTTCAATTTTTTTTTTCATTTTTAACCCCCGACCAAAAAAGAGGGGTGTTATAAGTTTGACGTGTGTATCTGTGTGTCTGTCTGTGGTATCGTAGCTCCTAAACGGATGAACTGATTTTGATGAAATTGGTTTTGGTATATGTTTCTAGATTAAAACATTACTGGCGAAATGTGGGTGTACCATTAGGGACACATATGCCTGACCCTATTTTTAGATTATGTGTTCTTGCATATAATTTCTGGTTTCTAATTCTTGGTATGTAAGTATTTCCAGGAAACATTTAAATTATACTCTTAAAATGCAATGCTGTGTCTATGAATTTATATTTTTAATGCTCATTCGGATTTATTATTGATACTTACAAACTTTCCATAGTTTATGTTTTTTTCTCCTAACTTGACTGATAGGTGGCAAAAATATCCCCGAAAAACTAAAACTTTTTCTTGCAATTTGCTTCCGCTTACGGCATAATCCCCACACCTACATCTGCCTAGGTTTGTTTGCTTGCAATCTTTCATTCTGCGTGACGGATTTGGTTTTTTAATACGATCATTTTATCTTCATCGCTATCAAAATCGTTTACCTCTAAATCAATGCAATGCGCTGTTTTTCAGGAGTGAATAGCCGCTTACTGCTCTTAAAATGTTTATAATATTGACAGTCTTACTCGGGTTCACCATATGGTATACTTGTATTCAGCTGCATCCGGTTAGATTGGAAGCCGACTCAAAAATAATTGAGATAAGGCTAGGCTGATGATGACTGGTTACAAATGCTGACCCACCAAAGTGCTTAGATGTACTTCGACGCAACAAAAACATCGATGCGACGCGACATCGCAGATTTAATCGCAGGTCGCAAAGACCTGACTGGTTTCTATAGAGCTTTATAGAATGCCTTGTTGGTCTAGTGGTCGGAAGCGTGACTACT
Organism: Cerastis leucographa; assembly: GCA_963082945.1. Lineage (NCBI taxonomy): Eukaryota > Metazoa > Arthropoda > Insecta > Lepidoptera > Noctuidae > Cerastis > Cerastis leucographa. The sequence goes on from OY720363.1 coordinate 15,558,151, forward strand.
GATTATAAGGTCCTGGTGGCGTACCATGACGTCTTAAAACATTATTGTTCCATTCTTATTCCAGAGTGAAAAAGAGACGGAGCTATACAGGTCGTCTAGCTCCATCTCTTTCCCACTCTGGAATAGGAATGGAACAATAATGTTTTAAGCGTCATAGTAACCCCCCTGGGTTCGATTCCCGAGTCGGAAAAATTGTGAGGGCCTTTTCATTGTCATGCGTGTTTGCGTCTGCGTGCAGGCCAGGCACGCATGCGTGCTGCCCGCAATCTATCGTACCATACATGTTTTCATTGTTATGCGTGTTTGCGCCTGCGTGCAGGCCAGGCACGCATGCGTGCTGCCCGCAATCTATCGTACCATATATGTTTTCATTGTCATGCGTGTTTGCGCCTGCGTGCAGGCCAGGCACGCATGCGTGCTGCCCGCAATCTATCGTACCATACATGTTTTCATTGTCATGCGTGTTTGCGCCTGCGTGCAGGCCAGGCACGCATGCGTGCTGCCCGCAATCTATCGTACCATACATATTTTCATTGTCATGCGTGTTTGCGCCTGCGTGCAGGCCAGGCATGCATGCGTGCTGCCCGCAACCTATCGTATCGTACATGTTTTTATTGTCATGCGCGCCACACGCGCGCCGCCGAGGCGAAAATAATCTGCTCTGCGTGCGGCCCGTAACAAACATGGCTGCCTGGTCTGCATGCGGGCGCAAACACGCATGACAGTGAAAAGGCCCTTAATGAGTTTTCCATCATGAATTTCTCAGTAGCCCCTAAATCTATTAGGAACTACTCCTAGGTTAAGTCTATTGGATATGTTTTACACAGGGTAGAGTTAAATCGATTTAAAGTTACAGTGCGATCTCTTTCAGGGTTTGAACTGAATAATAATCGTCGTCATCATCATCATCAGCCTATAATGTTCCCACTGCTGGGACACAGGCCTCCTCTAAATGAGAGGGAGTGGGCTGTAATCCACCACGCGGGCCCAGTGCGGGTTGGTAGATGACACATGTCTGAGAATTTTTAGTTCTAGGACATGCCGGTTTCCTCACGATGTTTTCCTTCACCGTTTTTGAGGGCAGCGGCAATGAAATAAATTACACAAAGTAATGCGCCTGCCTGGGTTCGAATCTACGACTTACTGCTCGTAAGTCAAGGCTGCCACCACTGGGCCACCGCTGCTCTGACGCTCACCGATGAATAATAGTGCTACAATGTTTTTTTATAACTTTATCGAACGCTATTTTACTTCATCCTAATATCGCGTAACATCATCCTATGCGACAATAATAACTATTTAGGTGCCACAAAAGTTTTCTATCTGGCTGTCAAAAAAAAAATAAAAAAATATGGAATCTATTCATTTACGTCATAATTCCTGTTTTTATTTCTACCTCGTTTCTACTCCGCTTTCAAAAGCAAAGGCGTAAAAAGATAAGAACACAGTAGGTTAGATATTTCAAAACATGAGCGTATAAATCACGTGCTAGTTGAAAAGTACTCGGTACTCGGAAACTGCAGATAAATGAGCGTTCCGTTGCATGGTTATAATAAATATCGTTTTGTGGGAATTGCTACTATTATTGTGTTGTTGCTGGTACATTTTTGCGGGCGAAAAAACAAAGTTCTAAAAATTTAAACTGTGTGTATGAAGGTGTAAACATAACTGCGGAAATATGTGTATAGTTATCGATTGCATCTCTGTCCATTTTGTAATCTGTTAAACACAGCACACTTTGTTGGCATTTTCTTAAAACTACTGTGCGATTTTAAGAGTTTTTCGACGAGGATATAATTCCAGAGGCAACTGTCAAAATCAAAAGTCATCAAACTAGGCTGATAATCAGCACTTTTTGAACGTCAAAATTACAAGAGACAGTCCCACAAAAGGCCCGTCCTTCGCCACTTCCTAGTGTTTTAGCTGGGAAGAAGAAGTGGCGGAACAAACTCCCCAGCAACACATCTGTCTGTTAGGTTAAAAGAACCAGATTCTATACAATAGTGTTCAACAAGTTTATATAAACAAGGAATCCATTACATCAAATTAATGTCACATGTCAGCTAGCAAACACCAATAATAAAATAAAATATTAAAAAATACACTCAAGTATAAATAAAGCCTCCAGACATAAAAGGCGTGGCCGCTTACACGTGCATACAGACGAATAAAATAAAAATAAAGTAAAATAAAAAAAAAGTTATAAAAAAATCTATGCGTGAGGTTATACAAGGTGTTGTTTTGCATTCTCGTCAAAATTCAGGAGGTTTTCACAGAGGACATAAATAAGCAATTAAAATAACGGTACCTAGTTAATTATTAATAAACGCTGACTTTTTTGGTTGTTTATGTTTGTCAGTATTTCAGACTAACGTGGTTTAGGGAATAATAAATTATCAAATAAACGTTTGAGATTGTTTGTATGTGTGGAAGCGCGGTTATAGGGCGAGAATTAGACGGCCCGCGTTTAAAACACATGTGGTTCATACGTACCGTTTTTCGTAAATAAGAAAAAAAAAAAAATTACCTACCCATTTTATTGTTGATTCGGGACGAGAATCATTAGCATAGTTACCGCCTTGAATTTGACGAGAATGCAAAACGACACCTTGTATAATACCAGTAAGCTAATTTTTAACCCCCGACCAAAAAAGAGGGCTGTTATAAGTTTGACGTGTGTATCTGTGTGTCTGTCTGTGGCATCGTAGCTCCCAAACGGATGAAGCGATTTTGATAAAATTTGTGTCATTTGAAAGGTATTTTAATCGGGAGTGTTCTTAGCTATGTTTCGAGAAAATCTGCTCAGTCGTTTGAAGCTAATCACCTCTTTTCTAGTTGATGAAGGGATTTAAACAACTTCTACGGGTATAGTTGATTGGAAATTTGAATTCTTGTCACTTTCTCACCATGGGCATCGCCAGGGGGGCAGGCTGCACACCCCCCTTCCCCCTATAAGCTCGAGTTTTTTTTTAAATTCTTATCTTTCCTTGTTTTCGTTAATAAGCGAGCAGAGGCGCAACACCAAGAAAAGTGGAAGGAATGTGAGTAGACCTATGCCCAGGAGTGGGACAGTCAAGGCTAAGAAAAAATAATTTAGGTTTAAAAAGCATGAAATAAAAATTAAATTTAAAAAACCCCCGAGAGATTTTTTAAATTTTTAATTTTTAATATTCATTCTAATTTTTAATTATGTAGTTATAACTAGCGACCCGCCCCGGCTTCGCACGGGTGCAATGCTGAAAAACAAAATAAATGACAAAAAAATGTTATTGCGGAATATCCATAAGAGATAGACATATACCATCGCGGAGTTTTCTGTAGACCTTTTCAATGTGTACAATACTTAGTACATTATTTTGATAAATCTCGTAGGGTTCAGCCTGCGTTTGCAATGTAAGCGATTTTTTTTATTATTAACGACATTACATTATAAACCTCAAAAATAACAGTATTTCTCCACTACTCAATGGATGTTATTATACAAACCTTCCTCTTCAATAACTCTATCTATTAAAAAAAAACCGCATCAAAATCCATTTGCGTAGTTTTAAAGATTTAAGCATACATAGTGATATAGGGACATAGGGACAGAGAAAGCGACTTTGTTTTATACTATGTAGTGATACTGTAAACTGCTGCAACAAAGCCGAGTCGCAAGGAGAAACCGCAACAACATTACTCATTTACAACATAAACTATTTGAATCTGACACAATTTTAGTATAGAATCCTAAAAATAGGAATAGGATTCTTCAAATCAATAATTAGTAACTATACTCAAAGTCCAGTTCATGTTTTTACAATCCCAGGATTCTAATTTTTAGACGAGGTATTTTCGACTCTGTTACTCTGCTGTCTTGCTTTCTCGAACTTTAGGTAAATTAGCTCTACCTATTCCGATCACTGCTACATCTAAAAGTTATAAAAAGTCTCACCGTATAAAATAAACTCATTTCTAAAAACTTCCTTTAGAAATTGATAGCGAAGTGTATTTATAACCAAGCTTACTGTAACAGTCTTTCACCGGGTTCTAAACATAAAATAAGCTTTGGTTATTAAAATATTAGTCCCATTTAGTTGCGAACTTTTCAAAACATCTGTAAGTAAGTAATTAGAATTTAGTTATTTGTTTGGTTCTTTTTCATTAAGCAGTAGGTTTTTTCTTGTTTTCTCAATGGACAATTTTATTTAGGTTTGTTATTAATAGGATTGTAAGGCCACATAGTGCGCAGGACCGATGGCCGATGGGCCCGGAAGGTCCTGGAGTGGAGACCGCGGACCGGCAAGCGCAGCGTAGGACGTCCACCGGCTAGGTGGACCGACGAGCTAGTCAAGGTAGCCGGAAGACGCTGGGCGCAGGCCGCTTCCAACCGGTCCTGTTGGAAATCCATGGGGGAGGCCTATGTCCAGCAGTGGACGTCCTACGGCTGATATTATGATGATGAGGATTGTAAGGCGTGACTGTGACGAAGCTCACCGTCCGTCCGTCTTAGGATGACAGGCCGTATCGACTGCGCATTCGTGTTCCACGCGCGTCTCAATGAGATGTCAGCAAACCGGAAGGGGTCCAAGAGGGCCGATGCCTGCTAGGACTGCGGGACTGTTCGAAAGAGATACCGTGGCCCTGGAACACAAAGGGCTAAGAAGGAACGTGGATGGGTTTTAGTCAGGTCTGACACTCCCTTCCGCTTCGCCCAGAGCGGGAATAGCCATTTGATGATTTCCCATACGAAAAAAAAGGCTGCCTCGTTGGTCTTGTGTGATTCCCGGTTGGGGAAAATTGTTATTGGGTTTTTTTCATCAGGAATTTCTCAGTAGCAGCCACATATTCTGGATTTGTGCCTGGTTGATGGCAATAGCCTCGCCCCCATTGCTTCGGAGTTAAACTTTCGTTCGTAACTGGTGAAATGTGGGTATACTGACTCCGCTACTGAATGTCGAAGTTTGAAATGTCGATGTATGTTAGTTCTAAAGTACAGGATCTCGATGTACGCCAGTTCGAAAGTTCACGGGAGCGAAGTATGCAAGGCCGACGTATCGGTAGTTAGAAACCCTAAAAGCATAGTCGACGTAGCCCCGCTACGCGGGGCTCCTATTTCTGTCTGCAGGGTTTACAGTAACCTAACACGAAGGGGATGTCGGGGTCCTAGTTCGCTCGCTCTGCTCGCTCACTAGACCCCGCCATCCCCTTCGAACCTAACCTGTCCGAGTCGGGGTGCCCCAAGTCCAGAGCTCGCTTCGCTCGCTCTTTAACAATTATGCTTTCTAACTAACGTTACGTCGGCCTTGCATACTTCGGTCCAGTGAACTTTCGAACTGGCGTACATCGAGATCCTGTACTTTAGAACTAGCATACGTCGACATTTCAAACTTCGACATTCAGTAGCGGAGTGGGGTATACTTTTAGGTACACATCTGCCTAACCCTTCGGCAATTACAGGCGTGATGCTATGTACTATCGTATGTATTTAAGCAGTCAGCTGCCATGTGGTGATAAAGCGCTTAAACTTTTTTCGAGTTGGTTTTTTTCTCGCTTTCAAATAGATAATCAGAAGCCATTACAATATTCTTTTCCTAAAAATATGATCATGATAGATAGCAAAATGACAGTACCTAACTGTTGAACTGTTGAATAACTGTTATAAGTTACCAGTATTGATATCCAAAGAAATCTGGTACTCGGTCCGAATAAAGCTAGGATCCGACTAGGCGGATCTACGATGACAAGGTTATGGATTTCGAAATTGATGATTACGATTTTCTTTTAAAATTGTTTTAATAAACTGAAGCCCCCTCTTTTCATACCAATGCCTAAAGAATACCACTTTGTTGTACAATGTATGCTGGGAGATTTAAAAACCATTCGTATTCAGATCGTCACGCCACCTTTGCCGCGGCAAACCACGACGACGCTGTCCTCTCTCAGGAGTCCAGTGAGTGACAATCTTGGCCCATCTCCAAGGTGCTGTTTGACGTGGTCTGTCCACTCCCACTTCAGCCTGGCTGTTTTTTCTCCTACATATAAACTAAATATTGTTAAATCTTAAATAAGTTAAAATCCACAGAAATTCAAAAGTTAGGTGACTTACGAACTTAAGTAAAAGTGAAATAGTTAAAGAGTTATAAAAGTTTCGGTTCACTCCCGATAAATCGGTTAGTTTGCTGTCTCGTGATGTCGTAAATCGGCGGTTAAATTGGATTTTGGTTAAAGTGGTAAATGAAACTAAGTGGAACTTGTTTATCGCTTTTGGAATGATAAACTTTATCACCGTTATTGATATGAGCTGCCCTATTACGTAACACACTTTGAAAAGGATTTTGAAGGGAATCCTTTGACGTATTTGAAAAAGTGTTCCGCTCGACACCCAAAATAACTCAACTATTGTAGTTGAACAGTCAAATTTAGGTACGCCATTATGCCGCAGGTTCAGCCATGTTTCACCACTTACAGAGTTCCGGTTTAGAGGTGTTTAGTGATGTGAAGAACAGGGTGTAAAGTTTTTCATCCCCCATAGAAAAGGGAGGATTCTCCGACCAACGGCTGTTGTGTCCGTTGGGGTACTACCCTGCAATTGATGTCCAGTTTTAAGACGGATAATAGGGGATGATCACATTTTTTTTTCTTTGTCTGTCGGGTGATTTATTGAAAAGCATTGGACACGTATTTTTACTTTTTTCACGTGGTCATAAAATAACGGAGATATATTGAGTTAAAATGGCGCATGACGTCACATGTATGTAATTTTTATACCTACTTGTGACGTAGTGAGCCCCCACTCTCCAACTTTAATGAGTTTTAACTAAGTATTTTTTTGCTATTTTGATAAAACAAAAAATACGTGTCTCATATTTATGTATTACCCGTTTGACGGACAAAATAGAATGTCTTTTTCTATACCCAGTCTTCACCCCTATTGATAGATAGTTCATAATAATTAACGTCTATAATGGTCTTGTTGGATTATGTTGTAAGCGTATTTGCTTACGTAAAATGTTATTACTTTAAACTTATTCATTAATTTATTGCAATCTCATATTATTTGTAAAAAATATAGATTGGTTAAATCACCAAAACAAAATTTGATTTAATTTACAATAGTAAGCCGGTGTTAGTTTCAAACGCGAAGTTATTTGATCAATAAAAGCCTTCACAGTTAAGAAAGCCTCACTCAGGGGGCGATTCCAGATAATCATTAACGAAATTACGTTGAAACTGCAAAAATTAATATAATGTTTTTCGATATTATTAAAGGCTATAATATATTGAGTGGGTATACCAATTGAGTGTATTTCACCATCCAATATTCATTAGAGGCATATTTAGCTAGAAAAAAATATTGTCATGGAAAATAAAGTCCACTGCGAACACTACGACTTCTTCTGTATCGATGTTCCATAAAACATGAGATATCTGCGATCAGTTTACATGACAGATCTAGAATTTAATACATAACATCACGCGTGTAATCCCTGAAGGGTTGGGCAGAGGTGTACGTAATGTTTTTCCCACATTTCGCTAATTATGTTGAAGTCCCTTGTAATAGAGGCTAGCCTATTGCCAAAACATACCAAACATATATTTACCAAACATAGTCTGGCTACAATTAAGAAATTCAAAGAAAGAAAAAAAAGAAATTCAATGAAGAAATGGCAAAACCCAGTAACACATTGCCCAACTGGGATTCGAACCCATGCCTTGCGACAAGACCAACGAACGACGCAGAAGTATATGTTGCATAAAAAGTCAACCCCTTAATCAAACTGTTCTAATTTAGTCCCCTCTACAACCGTTAACATTCACCCCTCTAGCTCCCCCATAATTCTTACACCACAACACAGAACTGCAGCATCTAAACGAAATAATACATCACAACAATCATGCAAGTCGGTGCTGAAACGCGTCGTGAATAATAAAAGAATGGGGGTGAATAGGTGGAGGGGTGGAAGGCGCGCGTATACAACTACTTATCAACTGTGTCCAGGGGCGACCACTTACCGCTCTCTAGAGGTTTAACTCCATGGAAAGCTAGCAAAAGGGCTTTTGGAAATTATTCTTTAGGGATGTATTAACTTGTAATAACTATCCTACTAATCCTAACTATCCATACTTCCATACTAATATTATAAATGCGAAAGTCACTCTGTTTGTTTGTTTGTTACCTTTTCACGACTAAACGGCTGATCGGATATTAATGAAAGGCAAGAAGATAGATTTCACCCTGGGGAAGGACATAGGCTATATATCATCACGCTACGACTAATAGGAGCGGAGCAGCAATGAATAATGTTGCGAAAACGGGGAAAATGTGACGCAGACGAAGTTGCGCGGGACAACTAGTAATATTATAAATGCGAAAGTAAGTTTGTTTGTTACGCTTTCACGCGAAAACCACTCAACCGATCATCATGAAACTTTGTACACATATTCTTGGAGGTATTAGAAGTAATATATCATCACGCTACGGCCAATAAGAGCGGAGCAGCAATGAAAAATGTTGCGAAAACGGGGAAAATGTGACGCAGACGAGGGAAAATGTGCGCGGGACAGCTAGTATGTATTATAAACGCGAAAGTTTGTAAGTATGGATGGATGGATGTTTGTTACTCTTTCACGTAAAAAACTACTGAATGGATCTAGATGAAATTTGGCACAGGGATAGATGGTCTGGAATAGCACATAGGATACTTTTTATCCCGGTAGTGTGATCCCGCGGGACAATTACCGAAAAAACGCGGGCGAAGCCGTGGGCAGAAGCCAGTGATTTAATAGTCGTATCGTCGCAGGATATTTATTTATACAGTGTCGATCGATAAATCAGGTGATATAGGACTTAGGCGTTGGTCATTAGAGTGTTCGAACCTAACCCTTTCTTATCTGCTGGGTGGTATTCAAATGGTTTACGTCATTATGACTCGACATTCGAGACCATCATCTTCTCCAGATGGAGTTTTTTTACGAGAGAAGGGCAAGGAAAAACATATTATTATACAACACAGTGATAACAGATCATTAAGCTACTATGAAAACAATTAAATGGACATCGCATAGTCGTTTGTCAAAGACAACTTTGTCAATTTAAATCATAACTCTTTTTAATAATTATCGACACTATATAATTGACGACACGGTTGGCGCAGTGGCTGAGCGATCGATTGCTGCGCTACGTGTCGCGGGTTCGATCCCCGCACGGAACAAATATTTGTATGGCCTACAGATAGTTGTTCCGGGTCTGGCTGTTTGTGTATGTGAGTTTAAATGTTTGTAAACGCACTCACGATACAGGAGAAATTCCTAGTGTGAGGCAACGTTTTTTTTTGTACTTTAAAAAAAAAAAAAAACATGTTACAAGGCCCATATATAAATAGCTTAACCTAAATATACATACTATAACGAATGTGTCAGTATATAAAACTATGTATGTAAACTATGTTAGTAACAGTTCACTTGCACGATGTTTTGTTGTTTAATAGAAAATGGAAGTCACGATGGATGTTGGTCAAAACTAGAATACGATGAAACCATTGAACCTTTCGCTACCCCCAACTATTTCACGAAAAGACCATTCAAGCTATTTCACATCACTTTAAAACTGAACTTAGCACATTTGTAAGTGGAAGATTCGCCACCATTCGGCAGCATGTGGTGCCTCTGTGTGCGAAATAAATCTCTTGGGGGTACTCATCCCGCTCGAGGTGACAGAATCGGGAGCGAACACTCCAACCGACTTATTATTTAAAAACTCAATTCAACAACTTATGGCATTTATTGCTGGACAGTTAAGTTATTGTTTTGAGTGTGGCGGGTTTATTGAAAGGAATTGTTTGTGGAGAGATGCTGGTTTTCTTTGCTGTGCCCGATGAAACTTGCGTGATAGAGTGCTGGACTATGAATATTTTTGCCATTTTGGTGGAGAAATATTTGAGCACTGGTACTTTATCCTACTTAATATTATAAATGTGAAAGTTTGTGAGAATGGATGTGTGGATGTATGGATGTGTGGATGTTTGTTACTCTTTCACGCATAAACGGCTGGACCGATTTGGTTGAAATTTGGTATGTAGATAGGTTATACCCTGGATTAACATATAGGCTACTTTTTATCCCGGTAAACAGGGGTGAAAGCGTTTAAGTAACGATAATTCTTGACAATGACGGAAAAAAATAAGTTGTCTGGGAGGTTTCAACGAAAACGCTGCCTAAACCCTTTAAGATATAAAAAAATAATGTATAGTGTAATTGTGTATCTTATATATATCTACAGAAAAGTCCGCGATACCATATGTCCAGCTCTTAAGGATAACATACTATATCCATTTAAATACTTAAAAAAATAGGCAATTATAAAGTGCTAACTGGGAAAGCTATTTATACAAATACGTTATTAATCCTTATAATTTTAAATAGATTGGTTGGCTTGAGCATTTCATGAAGATTATTTTTTCCCTTTACACCATGCAAATTAAATAAATACTTTAGGAGATATAGCAAAATCAAATAACGCGCAAAAAAATAATTTCATGTCGCTGACTGACTAGACTGGCACGCGCGGGCGGTGTGGGTGGGGATCAAGTCGCTCATCCCTGAGTGCTCGACCCAAACGCGGCGGGCAGACGCGTGAGGGCAGACGTCGTTGACGGTTGTGTCCATCACGTGAATTTTCAAGGCACTAGCAATTTGTTAAAAACGCACTGTAGGGTACCTATTATTGTATTGGCGGGCCTTTTTTTCAGTAAAAAAACCGTTTAATGATATATTAAACTTAATAATTAAATAATATAAGTTTTTGTTTATATAAGAATAAAGGTAATATAATAATAATAATTGAATTACTTTGTGTTTATTTTTAATTATTACGTAGGTTTATATTTTTTTTTTGGTATTGATAATAATAAAATTAAAGCGTCATTTGTCTGTGGTTAGCAGTTAATTATAAGAATTTCTTCAGTTATATTTTTAATTATTATTACGTAGGTTATAGTATTTGATTTTCTTTTTGGTATTAATAATAATAGGGTTTACTCATAACAAAACAACGAAAACGTAATTTGTCTGTGGTTGTTAATGATAAGCATTTCTACAAAGAAATGCTTATCATTAACAATGAAGATAAAAACAATTTTATCTTCATTGAACACTTGAACAGTTATACATCGATAGGTAATTTTCTGTTTTCCACCGGCATCGTGATTTTGTTTTACAATTAGCAAATTAAAAATATTGTATTGCTGTCATTTTAATTGAATAGGCAATATTGTATTTTTTGGAAGTGTAGAAAAGTAGGTACCTACTAAGAATTATGCCGCGAAAGCGTAAGTCTAATCTTTCCCAAAGCTCTAATCGAGCTCGAGTTATGAAAGTAGCTAGACTTAACGAGACGTTTCCACAAGCTGAACTGCGAAGGCTTGAACAGGCGGTGCGTGGGGCAGCTCACAGAGCTGCTGAAACACCAGATCAGTCTCTAGATCGGCGTCGACAAAACGCTGAATATCTGGCATCCCAACGTGCTGCTGAGACACCAGATCAGACCCGAGATCGGCGTCTCCAGCAGGCAACTGGCATGGCATCTCAAAGAGCAACAGAAACTGTTGAAACAGCTGAATCTCGCAGACGCGCTGTTGCTGAAAGGGCACAACAGCGACGTCTGGGGTGCCATCTTACTTTAGAAATTAGAGGGGGGGGATACACATTTTACCACTTTGGAAGTGTGTTACGCGCCAACTATTCAGTTAAGAAAAAATTATATTAGAAACCTCAATATAATTTTTGAAGACCTATCCATAGATACCCCCACACGTATTGGTTTGATAAAAAAAATGTTTGAGTTTCAGTTCCAAGTATGGGGACCCCCAAAATTTATTGTTTTTTTTTTCTATTTTTGTGTAAAAATCTTAATGCGGTTCACAGAATACATTTACTTACCAAGTTTCAACAGTATAGTTCTTATAGTTTCGGAATAAAGTGGCTGTAACATACGGACGGACAGACAGACAGACATGACGAATCTATAAGGGTTCCGTTTTTTGCCATTCGGCTACGGAACCCTAAAAAGTCGTAAGCTTATTTATACTTCGATTTTGTTATTTTTGCAATAGGCTGCTTTTTATCAACACACCACGCGGGCGAAGCCGCGGGCGGAAGCTAGTTTTATATATATTGGTGTTCATAACAGTGATTGAAAATTGCTTTTGCATCTTGTATACTTGTAAGGCATAGGATATAAATTTGAATGTTAAAAAAAAATCAAAATAATTTATTTTACATAGGTCTACATGGGCACTTATAAAACGTCGACAAAAGGTGCACGGTTCGGGTTGGTCGTTACTCGTTTCTTATGGAGAAGAACCGGCAAGAAACTCCATGGTTACTCTTGATGTTGATGGGTGAAGAAGGAGAGGAAGACCAAGGAAACGATGTATGGATTGTGTGAGAAATGATATGAAAGAAAAAGGAGTCAATCATAGCGTGACGATTGACAGAAGAGAATGGAAGAGAAAACATGTTGGGACAACCCCAAGTAACAGGGGTCAAGGGCAGAAAGATGATGATTATCATCTGCCTAGCCTTTTCCCAAACTATCTTGGGGTCGGCTTCCAGTCTAACCGGATGCAGCTGAGTACCAGTACTTTACATGAAGCGACTGCCTATCTGACCTCCATAACCCAGTAACTGGGTAATAATGATACCCCTTGATAAGACTGGATGTCAGACTTTTTGGCTTCTGACTACTCGTAACGACTGTCAAAGATCTACAAATGACAGCCGCGACCGACGGCTTAACGTGCTTTCCGAGGCACGGATGTAATTATGGTCACCCATCCACGGACCAACCTCGGCCAGCACGGCCTAACCTTAAAGATTGACCCGTGTGGCTGTTATTATTTAGCCTCGAGCTCCTCAGAAAGATGATGATGTTAGTTGTAAGTTATTCATTTGTAAGTGGCTGCACCGGCTACTTACCGCAGACTAAAAGTTCTCTCTTCTCTCACTTCTTCAAAACTGACTTCGCGACGCGGCAACACCACCATGCCGCGTCGCGCTGTCACGTCGCGCCGCGTTGCGCCTGTCAGAGGGAGTCTAAAAAAACGTGACTGTAACCTCAAAATATGCAAAATCATTTGAGGGTTGTTATCAATTACAAAACGGATACCGAAGATACTACCATCACAGTAAATCAATTCCTGATAATTGGAAATTGGCAACAAAAACCGATGCCTAATTACATGTATTTGGTATCGCGACACGTTAGCTGTATAATTACTTGAAATGTTATCGTGACTTTATAATTTATGGTCAAATCAGCGTATCTGGTTCTGTTATAATCATCCTTATTGTGTAAGCCGTAAGGGCTGTGATTAGATGGTGGTAGATCGCTTAATTGACAGGCTGATAAATTATGAGTGACTTGTAATTGGTATCTATGTCTAGGTTTGAAAGCAAGTACGATATAAGTCTATGGGGACGTAGCAGTAGGCAATGACTTTTGTGTGTGTTCGTGGGGTTGGTGGGTTTGGGTTCGTGGGTTCGTAGGTGGGTCAGACATTACCTTGTGTATTTTTTACGAATGAAGAAAAACAGGCATATCCTAGAATCAAAAATTGCAAGACATGATTGTGACATAAAAAAATACCCGACCTTTGCCCTCGTGGTGGATTATGGACTGCTCATTATCTGTGTCCGATAAGTGGGAACGCTTTGGCTGGATATAATATGTACGGTACATAACATCATCCCGGTAAACCGCGAAATTTAGGCTGGGTGTACCTACTTATAGGTACAGCCAGTAACGTTTTTAAGTCCCATGTCCCACTTCTATTCCTATGAGACTTAAAAATATAGCCTATTGCCATCAACTGGGCTTAGAACGAGACTCTGTACCGCCGCTACTAAGAAGTTCTAGATGGAAAAACTCAATGACACTGACTTACTCGGGAATCGAACCCCAAACTTCATGGTCAGCAGTCGCGCTGGCGACCACTCGGGCAATGAGGTAGTTTTGTGCATTAAACCTATTGGCATGATGTTTTCTAGGATTAACGAACTATTCATCGAAATGCCCACAAATGTAGAACATTTTTTCCTTACTTGTTTTGTTATGCCCGAAACGCTCCAAACATCATGTTTGGTTTATAATTTACAATAGCTTTGTTAAGACTCAACCATTCACCTGGCTGTTTGTGCCTGTAATACTTTCCGAGGAACCAAAATTCTCGTACCCAATTAGTACGAATAATGGGTCTCCCGGACATTTACGCTTAATTCCAACCCCATTGCAATTCATTACAACCCTTTTAGTTAAAATAATAATTATTCAGTTAATAACAGATTTTAAATACGTAATGGGATGATCTAGGAAAATTCTCGTTCATTCATTTTCTCAGAATTATTGATCAGGGGTAATTAAATGATGTATCACGAAAGTAATATTAAAACCTTTCATAATTTTACTAAAAATCTGCAGTTTATTGGAGAACAAATTATTTTAAAGATTTAACGAAAGAATGTTCAAGTGGAAACCTATTTAGCTCGTTTTCAAATTCAGAACAGCAAAAACCTGCAGCATATTCGAAAAAAAAAATATCATTCCCTTTTCACACACTTTTAATTTTCCATACCCCCATAACTCACAACGCTGGCCACTTACAGAAGCAGTGAAAAGAAACAAATGACAAAAAAATAAAGCATAAACCAAAACGAAAAATAAAAAAGAATATGGCTGCCCGAATGCCATGTAATTCGGCGATAAAGTTTGCTGCGGGCATCAAGCCACGATTAAAACCTTCCACTGTTCTTTTTTTAAATTTTCGTAGGAAAGGATTAACTCGTTTTAGTGCCTAACCGTACCAAATGGCAGGCCTAAAACGGGAATCATTCTTTCAGCCGCACGATGGAGATTTTTAAAAGAACATTTGGCAGCAATTATCGTTAGCGCGCCAAGTCCGAAATTCGTTTTTAATCCTTTCAATTCTTAATCAGTTTACATATTTTAAACATTTTACTTTGGATTTTTCTGCAGTAGCCTGTGCTGAGATTCTGGTTATTAGAAAGCTTTTCAGTCAATTAATTTTGCATACATTTTAAAGAATGACTTTTTATTTTATTCCTGTAATGATTTTAACACATCATTCGTTTTAAAATGCGACATTACATCAAAAAGCGAAGACATTTTTATTACAAACCAACAAAATAATTGCCAAAAAAACGTACCTACGGGCAATAAAAAAGAAATTAGGAGCAACTTTTTTAATAACACGTCAGTTGCGCCTAATAAATATGAAACAAACAAACATAAACCGTGGTTAACGACAGTTTGCAACCAATCTCACTAACGTTAGGGCTTGTACTACAGGAATTGTATACATCCGTAAAACATTTTTAAACTGGGACGTGTTATTATTTCACTCTCGTTTATTATATTATAAGGTTAAATAGGCTTGAAGAATATGGCTCTTCAGTGAGACATGTAGGTATTATAATTATGTTAATACTATGCTGTCATGTCTGCCGTATGCCCAACGAGCTGTAAGCCAAAATAACCACGACGTGGAGCCCTGACACAGCCAGAAGGCGACACGGTAGATCTCGCAGTAGCTGGCGGGACGAGCCGGACAGAACCAACGACCAGTGGTCCACATTAGCCCTGGACCGAAGTATTTGGAAATCATGGGGATAGGCCTTTGCCCAGCAGTGGGATGACATAGGTTAAAAGTAACCTACTAAACTATACGGGATTAACCTTGTAATAGATACCTCATATCACAGCATAATGCTTAGTGTAACCTGCTTGTCGCAGTCACGATGTGCAAGCTGTCAACTTTGTTTTGTACTGTGATGTTGTATTTGACGGTGCCTCTGCAAGGAGGCTTCATATGATTCACGTTGCAAACTAAACTGTGACCACAGACGAGAGAGAAGCGGTCTACAATTCTCTCCGGCGGAACGTCAAGTCGTTGCGGGCAGCCATATTGACTTGTGTGGTTGTCAAGGTGCCGCGTAGCAAGGCGTTGACCGATCGCCGTCGTCTGTTCTGTTAATCTAATTAAATCTGGTGTCACATATCATAATATGTGATTCCGATGGGGGGTCAGAGCCTTTATATTTATAAATACTTGTTATGTGTTGTAAGTTTATTGTTTTTAAACAATAAACTTACAACACATATTATATATATATATATATATATATTGTTTTTAAACAATAAACTTACATAAATATAAAGGCTATATTACCTAAATATAAAGGCTCTGACCCCCCATCGGAATCACATATTATGATATGTGGCACCAGATTTAATTAGATTAACAGAACAGACGAAGGCGATCGGTCAACGCCTTGCTACGCGGCACCTTGACAACCACACAAGTCAATATGGCTGCCCGCAACGACTTGACGTTCCGCCGGAGAGAATTGTAGACCGCTTCTCTCTCGTCTGTGGTCACAGTTTAGTTTGCAACGTGAATCATATGAAGCCTCCTTGCAGAGGCACCGTCAAATACAACATCACAGTACAAAACAAAGTTGACAGCTTGCACATCGTGACTGCGACAAGCAGGTTACACTAAGCATTATGCTGTGATATGAGGTATCTATTACAAGGTTAATCCCGTATAGTTTAGTAGGTTACTTTTAACCCTAACACCCTTACAACTTTAGTATTTTGGAGAAAACGTTCATTGAAATTCTTCCTATTGTATTTAATAGGTTAAAAACCGTTTCAAAATGTCCCGAGAATTCGGCTAGAAATTCATTATTCACCTGCCGCAATTCAATAAATCCATTTTTCCATCAATAAGCAAAAATGTACCCGTAAAATTCCCCAGAAAAACTAAACACCCTCTCATGTTAAAGCGTCCGTAATAAAAACCGTTTTAAAAACGTCCCCTTTTAAAATATAAATGGTACATATGTCTCAAAACAATGTCCGTACATTACCATTGTTTTCGATTGTTGCCCGTATTAAAACCAGTCCGGTTGGAATATCTGACGCGTTTCCGCGTCCGGCCGGTTATTATCGCGGACATTACAATCAGGAATCCTTTGTTTGCTGATCGGGAACTTGGTAAATTGCATTTATTTTTGGAGTGGTCATTTAGCTACACACTTATTTGTTTGTGATTAGCAGCTATTTTTGTGTAGTACGAATCAATAGATGATCACACATTTATGATGCGTATGCTTTTATATCAAGGCTTACTTCAACACCTCTACACGTCAAACACGCGTAGTATGACCACTGTAGAAACGAGTTTTGTCTACGGAAGAATCGAAATAGTGACAGATAGACAGTGACATTCTTCCGTCGACTTAGCCCGTTTCTTTGGCTGTTATGCTACGCGTGCTAGAGAACTTGCATCTAAAGTTTCTGTTGTTGTTTTTGCGTGGGACTAAAAAAAACGAATTAAATGTAAGGCGTGTAAAACATTTTTTTTTTTAATTATAATCTATCTATATAAATAAAAATAAATTGTTGTTCGTTAGTCTCGCTAAAACTCGAGAACGGCTGGGCCGATTTAGCTGATTTTGGTTTTAAAATGTTTGTCGTAGTCCAGGGAAGGTTTAAAAGGTGAGAAAGGTAGGGTAGGGTAGGTAGGGTAGATAGGTAGGTAGAGTAGATAGAAAGGTAGGGTAGGGTTTTTTTTTTTTTTTTTTGGCTGGAGTGGGAAATCCCCACGGACACTTCGTCTATCTCACGACTTGTGAGACAGTCGAAGTAGTGCCGGACTCGAACCGGCTAAAAACCACTCCTGCTCTGCCAGTGTCCCCCTGACATAGTCAGAGACTTTGGATTTTCTTTTGTATATTATGTTTCCTTTTTGTTTCTTTTTTGAGACAATTTAATTTAGGTTTTGCTTTTCGAAATTATGTTCAATATTTGGTGTTTACTAAATAAATATATGACATATGTAATATAATAGTTTGCTGCTCTGTGCTTTGATCTTATATCCTTTCGTTATGAAATCTTTATACAGGATAAAGCATGGCCTTCATTATATAGTGTCTTTGTTTCTATTAATGACTTTTTCCGAAATTTTTATACAAAATTCTAAAAATATTTTCCGTTTTGTGTTGTCTCCGATAATTTTACTTATATTGCTTACATTAATTGCAGTATCTAGCTTTTGTTCTGCATTTTGTCTCTCTGCGCCATAGACCGGGCATTCCGTCAGAATGTGGGCGACCGATTCCTTTGCATCTGGTTCACAGATGCACGATGGGTTTCCCTTACACTTGAAGCGGTGCAGGTATTCGGAGAACCCAGATGCCAGTTGGTTGAACTATTTTTACAATTTTATAGGCGTCGGTCGCGTCTGGGAAGAAGATTTTTGTGACATTCGCGGTTTCGCCGCACTGGTACCTCCGATTCCATTCGTCGAGCGACTCCCCTCGGATCTGTCGTTTGACGAATGAAACGGGGCACAGATCATAATCCGGCTTCTTTCTCGACTTCAAGGCAGCTTCCTTCGCCAGTTGGTCGGCTCGCTCGTTTCCCTCCAAACCCGCGTGGGCTTTTATCCAAAACAAGGAGACACTCTTGTTCTGGAGTTTACAGCGGCGGATGGTGTCCCTCGTTTCCACGGCCAAGGGATGGGGGGAGCCTACGTTAACGACCGATTGAAGAGCCGCCCTGGAGTCGCTGAAGATGCCGAATGTGGATTCTCCACGCTTGAGTACCTCTCCTGCCGCTCTCTGTAGGGCCAGGAGTTCTGCCTGGTAGACGGTGCAGTAAGACGGCAAGGCAAGTTTGAGGGCCTTAATTTCGGTGCCACCATTCCATAAGGATAGCGCCGCCCCAACTTTGCCCTCAATCTTGCTGCCGTCCGTGAATATTCGCACAGCAAAACTGCTGTGGTTCTGGTATTGTTCCTCGTCTACCAGGCTTCCGAACTCCAGGTTTACTTGTTCCGCGGGGTGCGGGGCCTCTGCCGCTGGAGACATCCGCTCGACCTCCCTGCCCCTTAGCACGGGCTGGGGCACACCCTTCCTGGCTTCGTACAGCGCAGCTACTTCCCGTATACGAAGGTCAAGTGGGAGTATCCCAGCGAGCACTAATGCCGAGTTTAGGGAGACCGTGCGGTAGGCTTTACACAGCTTTTGGGCAAACCCCCTCTGAACCACGTTTAGTTGCTTAATGACCCCTACTTTTTTGGCGGCCGGTGCCCATGCGCTTGCAGCGTAGAGTATGATCGGTTCGACTGCTGCCGTGTAGATGACGCGGATGATCTCCGGGTGAAGGCCCCAGCTCACTTTTGCCGCACGTGCCAGCTGTTTGTAAATATTTACAGCTTTCATGCAGACGTTTGCGACATGGGTGTTGAATGTGAGCTGGTGGTCGATGGTGAGCCCTAGTATTTTAATTTCCTTGGACATGCCAATGCTTACCCCGCCCATGCTCAGGAGTGGGACGTCGTATCGAAGCTTCCTGGTAATTACCATTGCACAAGTTTTCTGCGGTGCAAACTTCAGCTTGTTGCGAATGCCCCACACCCGAACGTACTCGAGAGCGGCATTGGCCTGCCTCTGGACTTCCAACGCTGTTTCGCCGTCGAAGATCATAACCACGTCATCCGCGAATGCCTGGCAGTGGTGTCCCTGCTCTTCCAACCCCTTCAGCAACGGGTCAAGTATGAGATTCCACAGAATCGGACCGCCAATAGACCCCTGCACGCACCCCTTGCTTGTCTGCCTCAGGCTCTCCGCGCCTGCGTACCTTACTCTGACACTCCTACCAGTCAGATAGCTGTCCAGCATCCTTCTGATGTTCACCGGGCACTTTTCCTCAGCCAGTCTGGTCCTTATGGCCGGCCACCATGCGTTGTCGAAGGCTCCCTCTATATCAAGTGACACGACAGTGATCAGCTTCTTGTCGTTCAGCTTCCCTTTGATGTGTTGTATCATGTTATAGAGGGAGTCCTCAGTGCTCTTCTGGGGCATGAAGCCGTACTGGCGAGTACTGAGCCGCGGTATCAGGTGCCACTTTAACCTTGCTACCATTAGTTTCTCCAGTGTTTTGCCTAAGACTGGTAGGAGGCCGATAGGCCTGTACGATTTTGGGGCGGTGTAAGTGTCCTTGCCAGGCTTCCGAAGGACTACCACCGTGGCCTCTTTCCAGGCTCCAGGGAAGTGTCCGTGCTCCAGGCACTTATTGGCTAGTGCAAGAAACGTCCCTGGGTCCCGGGATATCGCCTGGGCGCAGATATCAGCGGTGAGGCCGTCTGCCCCGGGTGCCTTCTTCGGGTTGAAACTTTCCACCGCGGTTTTCAGCTCCTGAAGTGTAAACGGTGGGTCATGGTATTCATCATGCGTCCACTCGTTTGCACGACTGGCCGCTTCACGTGTCCGACGGTGGTCTTCAGTTCCTCCCTCTTTTAGGTCTTCGGGGTAGAAGGTCTCGGCCAGCAGCAGAACCGATTCTTGGGCGTTGAGTGGCACCCCGTCCTTCATCAGCGGAAAATCCTCTTGCCTTTTGGCGGTCCGTCCTATGACCCTGTATATCCCCTCCCACATCCCTTCCTTATCCTGTTTTCCACAGAAGCCCTTCCAGCCTTCTGTCTGTGCTTTTATTGCTAGGGACTCATATCTTATTTTTGCTTGCAGGTACTCATCGATGACTTTCTGCCTCCGGACTCAACTGCCCAAGTCGGCGACGCGCGCCTCGACGTAGCGCAGGATCGAATCCACTCCGTGACTAAATTTACTAAAAATAGTAAAAGTGACTTTTATTGACTTTTTTTTCGCTAAATTTGTTTAAATAGTTACCATCAATAAGTGAAAGTGTTATCACGAAAAATAAACAGTTTTTTTCCATTATAAAAATCAAACTTCCAATAAACAAAGAAATATCAAATTAATAATAATGACAATTACTGGAAATCGAGTGCAGTGACTTAAAAAATAGTGATCTTCAATATTCAGTGTAAATTAAACATAAAACACACCTCTAAAACAAAAAAAAGTTGGACTTAAATAAAATAAAAAGTCTAATGAACCATGAATAATATCAGTGTTATTGTCGTAATAGTGCTATAACCTAATTCAATAACAATCTCCAATAAACAAAGCATAAAAAAGTGCAAAAAAGTGTGTAAGTTCATAACGTTTTAAAACAAAGACAAAGTGACTCAAGTGTTCGACATTGGAAAAAATTCCAATTGAATGAGTCATTTCTAACCGTCTTCGTTCGTTTAAATATTTCATCTGATCATTACAATGCCCAATTTCACAACTAATAATTAAGCATGATTGATCAGTGGCGCTAAGTGGTGCGTCAGTACAATAATAAGCAGAACGCGAGTTCGAGCCCCTCAAAAGGATGTTCTTTTTGTGTTTTCTAAAACTCCATACTTCTACATAACATTGAGTTCATCATTCTCTCCAAAGTCACTAACTATACAACACCACAATAGAGGGCGCTGCAAGAGCCTTGAATAAAAAATGAACTTCGACAACAATAACATAACTTACCGGAATAAACCTTTTAGAACAGGCTCGTTAACCGACCTGTCAAAAATGACAACAAACGATAGCGAGAAAACTATATTAGATACAACAATGATGAGTGTTCCGGATAGCTTCCACGACACCACTGACGAAATACGTGAGTTAACTAATGAAAACGAGTTACTTAAACAGCAATTGCTAAGCGCTCATCAAGAAATCGAGAATTTAAACATAGAAAATCTCCGCCTTAAAACAGATTTACAAAATATGATTGCGACTGTTAATACCTACAAGAAAATATGCTCGACGCCTGAGAAAAAGATCACAGCACCAAAACACTTAAGTAAGACATTGCGCCAAGTTAATTCACCAAATGACCTAACCAATAGACGTGAGCCTCGAATCATTCTACCAGACTGCGCGACCAACAAACACAATAAAGGAACTCAGACTACTAACAGTCGTAATCAGACGCCACACAAAGAAAGAAGGTTGCCTGCTCGTGTACCACCGACCAATCCTGAAATACCAAAGACTGTAGTATCGAATCTGCACGAAAAGAATAAACTGTGCATCATAACTAGTAACAAATACAACAGATCTTTGTCCTCCATAGAGGAAGCCTTCTGCGAATACTTCGACTACTGCCAGTACTGTATGCCTGACAGTACCATAAAACAATTATTAAGCGGCATAGAAGAAAGACTGATGGGGTTCACCTTAAACGACTACTGCTTAATTTTTATTGGAGAAAATCACATTATTACGAATGAAAACAACTACATAAACTTAATAAACCTACTAAATGAGTCTCTTCGAAAAGTTACGCACACCAACGTAGTAATTTGTCTTCCTACGTATAAGACGGGATCGCTTATGTATAACTACAAAGTCGAGATGTTTAACAACCTTCTTCACCTAGATAACCAAAACCACAAGTACGCATACATCTTCGACAGTAATCGTGATCTAACACATGAGATGTTTTCATACACTACTGGTAGAATCAATAGATACGGAATCAAAAATATATATGATATTATTATGAGGTACATCAAGATTGATTTAGACTTATATTATCGGACAAGCAGACAGACGAATAATAACAATAGACAAGAATATGACGAAATTTTGTCGACTCGCATTGGTGACGAAAATAATTCAAGCCTGACAGAAAACCCCAACTTTTTTCGTTTATAACAGTATACATATCCTGCATCAAAATATTGCTGGGCTCCTGAATAAAAGCGATACGCTTACTGTGTATCTAGAAGAGCTAGAAAATAGCAACAGACAGATCGATACTATATGCATAACCGAACATTTTATGACACCTGAACAGGAAGGACTTCTAAATATACAAAACTACAACCTAGCAACAAGTTTCTCCAGGAATAATAAAAGAGGTGGTGCGTGCATTTTGACCAGGATCGGGCACAAATATAAAGTGTTAAACCTAAGGAAATATTCCATAATCAACGTAATTGAATGCTGTGCGATAGAATTGCCGGGATACGAAAATGTAGTAAAAAGAAACGTCACTTACTATGGCAATATAGAACAAATCCTACCCCAAAGAATAAACAATCGTTTAAGACATATTCTGCGAGGTTTAAAAGAGTTATAGCGTTAACTCAATCATCACGAAATAACTACTTCATTAAGACATCCAAAAATAAATCTAAAGCGACATGGACCATTATTAATAATTCTAAGACCTACTTCCCCAAAGAACCAATAACACAAATTGAAACGGGGACGCAGAAAATCACAAACCCATTAAATATAGCTCAGGCCTTTAACAAGTTCTATATTAATCAAGTTACCGAACCAAAAAATAAAACTATACCAGAAATTAACGTACCCTCAAATACATCAAACTCTTTATTTATGGAGCCGACCATACCTCAAGATATAAATAATCATATTAACTCACTTCGAAATACAAATAGTGTTGGTTATGATGAAATATGCACGAAAATTATCAAAGTAGTATCTCGGTACATAGCTCCACATCTCAGTCACATAATTAATATGAGTATTTCCAGCGGCATCTTCCCTGATAAATTAAAAACGTCAATAATTGTACCATTGCACAAAAAAAATGACAGACAGATAATGTCAAATTATAGGCCAATCGCGTTGATACCCGTCTTTTCAA
The DNA here is from genome assembly GCA_963082945.1 of Cerastis leucographa. NCBI lineage: Eukaryota > Metazoa > Arthropoda > Insecta > Lepidoptera > Noctuidae > Cerastis > Cerastis leucographa. Next base: position 15,581,747 of record OY720363.1, read on the forward strand.
AAATATTTGAGAAGGTCATTTATAAATCCTTATACACCTACCTTGAGAAATCAAACATATTAGTAAATGAACAAAAGGGATTTCGCAAGCAGAAGACAATCAATATGGCTATACATGACCTGCTTCACCCCATTTTGACAAATGTAGATAAGAAAAATCCTGTATGTGCTATCTATATGGATCTAACTAAGGCTTTTGATTATGTGGATTATCCTATACTAATACATAAACTTGAAAAATATGGTATCAGGGGAAATATACTTGATCTCATTCAATCTTACTTAACGGACCGAAAGCAATTTGTAGAAATCACACAAATATCCTCACATACCGGTCACGAGAAAAAATATCGTTCTGAAAGCGAGATAAATAGACACGGCGTTCCTCAGGGTAGCGTGCTAGGGCCCCCCCTTTTTTTACTCTACATAAATGACCTTCCGAGGCAAATAAATCACCCCATGGTACTATTCGCCGATGACAGCACCGTAATCATTAAGTGTGATGATCCTAATAATTATGAAAATGAAATTAATATGACATTAAATAGAATTATATCATGGTTTGACAGCAATAATCTTATTATAAATTTAGAAAAGACAAAAATTATGCATTTTCATCAAAGGATCCCGAATAAAATCCTTAACATTAGCTATTTAGGCTCAAAAATAGAATCAACTACTGCTACAAAATTTCTTGGTATTAATATTGACAACAATTTGACTTGGAGACCCCAGACAGACGAAATATGTAAAAAGCTTAACAAATTTGCCTATGCTCTCTATAAAATATCAAAAATAGTGAGCCTAGAATCTGTGCTTACAGCCTATCACGGCTATGTTGCATCTACGCTCAGATATGGCGTAATATACTGGGGCAATTCAGTAGATAGAGAACTCGTATTTAGAGCCCAGAAAAGATGCATCAGAGCTATGTGTGGACTTAAAGGCACAGACAGTTGTCAACCGTTTTTTAAACGTCTAAGGATTCTTACCTTGCCATCGCTTTACATATATGAAATAAATATGTTTGTCAAATCTAACATTTCATTATACAAAATAGCTACTAAGAGTTACTACAGAAAATTACGCGACAAAAACAAGTCAGAACTTGAAGTACCTTATGGAAAAACTGCACTAATGAATAAAAGTACCTTCTGTATGGCCGTAAAAATATTTAATAAACTACCTGAAAAAATAAAAACGTTAAACCTGGACAATTTTAAAAGAGAACTATTAAGAATTTTGTTAAATAAATGCTATTACTCAATACAGGCATATTTGGGCGATAATTCTATAATTACTGCTTCAGAAAATTATACATCACCTCACCTATTTTGAATATTGTTTGACATTAACCTGACATTTATCTTAATTAATCTATTTGACATTTATTGTAATTGATCGTATTTTCTTTTTCTTTGTATTAATATGCATGTACCTGTTAATATTAAACTTAATACGAATGTGAAAGTTTACATAATTGACTCACTTAATGATATTAAAAATTGAATGTTTGTTAAAAATTAGGAAAGCTCGACAATGTTGATTAAATACATTTGTACGCCTCGGGGCAAAGCATAGAGGATCTACCTATCTGTAACATCTCACACACTTGTAATTTGACCTATGTTTACAAATAAAGCATTCTGATTCTGATTCTGATTCTGATTCTGACTCTTGCAGCGCATCGGATGCGTCGTCTCCTGGTGTTCACCTCGGACATCAACTCAGCGAGCTTTTTTGACCACCACGGTATGGTAACTTGTTCTTTATTTTTAATCCTTATTAGTGTTTCATCACATGTTTTGGTGATGCTTTCTATATATTGATTTATGTTATGATCTAATTCTGTTTTATTATTAATATTACTGATTTCTTGTGGGTTTAATTTTGCATGAGCTTATAATTGGGTCAATTTCTCATGAAATTGGCTCCAATTGGCTTTTTTTGTATTATAAATCCTCGTGGTCCTGTTAACGTTGATTCCTTTTGACTTTTCAAGATAAATTTTGAAAACTATCCCGTTGTGGTCTGAGCTCGTGAGTCCTTCCTCGACCCGCCAGTCCTCCACCAAGTCCAGCAGGTCCGTTGAGCAAGCTGTTACATCAACGAAGCTGCTGTACAGTGTGTTACCTCTGACGGTGTCGAAGGTTGGTGTGTTGCCGACGTTGAGTACCTGCAGGCACATTTCATCCAGGGTTCCCGACATTTCTTCACCCTTACTGTCAGTTACCAGGCTGCCCCACCAGGTGCTCTTTGCGTTGGCGTCGCCGCCAATGAGAATCCTCATGGGGCCTATTTCCTCGCGAATGCGCATGAGTTGCTCCAGGTATGGCTGTATGGGCTGGTCTGGTTCAAAGTAGAAGGAGACTACTGCGATTTCCCAGGCATAGGTAGGGTAGGGTTGGGTAGGGTAGGGTATGGTAGGTACGTAGGTAGGTAAGTAGGTAGGTAGGGTAGGGTAGGTAGGTAGGTAGGGTAGGGTATGGATAGTAGTTAGGGTAGGTAGGGTATGTTGGGTAGGTAGTTAGGTTGTGTAGGGTAGGTAGGTAGGGTAGGGTAGGTAGGTAAGTAGGGTAGGTAGGTAGGTAGGGTAAGGTATGGTAGGTAGGTGGATAGGGTAGGTAAAAAGTGCAATGCAACGCATGCCGGGGACAGCTAGTAATTAATTAAAAATCCGACTGAGCATTTGTAGACTTAAGTTCGAGCAAGCGATTTATTTAAAATTAATTATATCCTAATCTTTGAAAAATCACGTGATGCTGGGATGGGGGGAGGCATAGCCTTAAACCTCACGACGTATCACCAAGGGGCTATACAAGTGGCCTTAGATACCTTACGTGATTGAAGTATGGTCCCTTACATAAATATTTCGTTAATGAGCTTCCCCTTGAAAATCGGCTAACTCGATTACATTTATAATGTTTCCACACTAAAAAAAGGAGTTGTTGTACATTTGTCACAAAGTAAACTCGTCACATTTTTGTAAACTCCAAATATTGAAAGTTAATTCGCCACATGCATTAAAAATATGTGTAATTTGTTTTTATTCGTTTTTAGCTTTTAGTCCGCGCTAGACGGCGCGTTTCGTCCTGTCTATGTCTTGGTGTCTCGGTTCACTCATGAAAAGCGATAGCGAAATTGAAGGCGTGTTAAACAGAGAATAAATGTCGCTTCATGCAAAATCCTGATGTCAAGATTCCTGCAATACAGCTGAAAATAGTGTCAGCAGCTTGAAAATAGGTTCAGCAGCTTGAAAATATTTATTCAATATAAGTAAAAGTAAATTAGCTAAATTATATTTTTTTTCGTATATTTAAGTTTTATAAAGAAGAAGAAACATTAATTTATGTGATTATTAAAAATATAGGTTTTTTTTCTACTTATTGTTTGATTTTTTTGCTGTACTTTTGACGGTCAAAATTAATAATAATAATAATAAAGCGGTACTCCTGGACACGGCTCGTATCGTTAGGAGGTTCCTTTCTCTGCAGCCCTGACCGCCGGTAGCTTGGACCCTGTTCCCGATACCGGTGGGCTACTATTTTTATATTTTTAAATGTTTTTGTATAAAATTTTGTAAAAATATTTAAAAATGTAAAACATATGTTTGTTAAGTGAATAAAGGGAATAATAATTCATATATTTATTAGAGTGCTAGTCACTCCAATAAATAAATGAATCAAAATATATACGGTCTAAATCTGACTCACAATTCAATTAACAAAAAAAAAAATACACAAAGATTCAATATATAACACAAATAATACATTAAACATACACAATACAAAATCCACATTACACCTTACCTGTCACAATATGTGACGAATTTACATAATGAAAATAGAGCTGTGGCAGTTTACACTTTTTTTTCTGTGGCGAATTAACTTTGTGACGAATGTACAATAACCCAAAAAAAATACTGATGGTATCAATTATTTTCCAACCATACCCACTTCACATTTGGCTGATCGGTCGCTGAAAGCTTATTCAAATCTCATGTCGATTTAAATTAAAATGCACGACTATTTTATTTTGGTCAACCAATTAAAACAGTATTCATGATTTTAAAATATATGTTTATATGATAACATTTTTGATTGCTTCTGATCACTTAATTATATTAAAACCAACTCATTGAATACAAACGATCTCTTCCCGAATACAAACATCGTTACTGCAAAACAAACGCGTTACTCCGTACTACTTTTCTTCTATTAACTTTTTCCAAACTCCTATTACAGTAAGTTTCCCGTACACCAGTTATGGCAATACAGTACGTTATTACAGGGTATATTTTGTGTTATTATCTTTCAGCAGTAAGCTGGGTGGGCGTGTATCTAAGAATGGAAGCGGTACGATTGCAGTATACAAGCTATTTCACGGGCAGTGGCTTGTGTTGTCTTCTATACGAAAAAAGGAACGCATCCATTAAGAGAGTAGACTGACGTGACAAGTGGTTTGTTTTTTCATAGGAGTTAAATTTCAGGTAAAGCTGAAAATGTTTTACTAGAAGATACAATATTGGTAGAACATAATAAGCTATTCGACTCATTCTTCTTCTTAGCGTGTCGATGACAATTTAAATTGAGTTAGCCCAAGATTTGACGACGAGTTTGGCACTTTCAGTAGCGTTCATCAACTCTTGTGACGTGCAAGCCTGTTGCTTGCACGTCACAAGAGTTGATGAACGCTGGCAGGACACGATATTGAATGTGCCATCGTATGTGGGGCAACACCACATTTACACTCCAGAGCAGTCAGCTATGAATCTCCACCTGAACAGGTTTTCCTTGCTCCGGCGAACCTGTGTCCGGAGTCTATTCAAAGAATTCCAGGTCAGCTATGGCAACTCGTGTACAGGTGGAAGATTTTTAATAGTGGGCACAAATGGTTTGGGTAGGGAAACACTTTCTCGCCACAGCTTGAGTCTTTCTGTAAAGCGTTCGCTGGCAAATTCGATTCATTGATTTAATTTTTTTTTCTCCCAAATACGACATTGTTATTTAATTATCGATTCTTCAGTGGCATATTTTTTCAGCAGAAATTCTGAAAAAAATGTGTTAAGAATTTATTTTCTCTGACAGCTATCGGGACTACGCAGCTAGTCGCAGTCAAATCCTATTTACAGATTACCACTTTTCTGTAACTAAGGAGCTCGTGGCTACCTAGTAACAGCCGCACGGCTAGGCTTAAGGCGCGCTTAGGTTGGTCCGAGGTTAGGTAGGTGCCAAGTTTCCTCCGTGCCTTGGAAAACACGGTAAGTCGTTGGTCCCGATTGTCATTCGTTGACAGTGGCCCGAAAGTCTAGGAAACAGTCTTATAAGGTGTATCGTATTACCGAGAACTAACTGGATTATGGAGGTCAGATAGGCAGTCGTTCTATATAAAATAAGGGTAAAAGGCTAGGCAGATAATGATGACTTGTCTGTAACTAAGATAAATACTAACCGAAAATACTTACGAAGACATGACCAAAACCTCCCAATGGATGCGTACCTAACTACAGACGATGGCAGCTCAATCCGTACATTAGCAGTCTGGTCACGTGGCCCAATCGCTGCACTCAGACAGACCAGAATAAATACTGTAAGATAACTCGGCCGGATCGGGGCACGGAGCATGTATACTACACTTGTCTATCGAACATCTAATTCGTATAATTTTTAAAACCTAATATTGTTGTCGACGGAGAAAATAGAGATTTTGTTACGGTGAGATTGAAATTTTGATTGTGCTTTTGAGAAAAAAAATATATTAAGTCTAGGTACCTTTCCTACATAATCTCTATAGATAAAAATTAATGTTTATCCTCTATGCAACAAAAACCATTGATGCAATTGTGATGGAGCGTTTTTCTGTGTACGCCAGTGGTGGTTCTTGGCCCAAAAAATCAATATATGTATTTACATGGCCTTACAACGCATGTTGTTACTGCTAGTAATTAATAAAACGAGGTAAAAAATCACAACGCAACGCAACCAAAATCTTTGGTAGCGTTGAACAAACGGTTGAGCATAAGTGTACACTTACTACACATACATATATGAATAGTACACCCACAATTTCATAACTTATATTTAAATTCTTTGTATAAGTGTGACCACACTGAACGCGCGGTGGGGCGGTGGCCTGTGGCGGGCGCGACAGCGCACGTGGCGGCGGAGGCGTGCGGTGACCACAGTGACGAGCGAGCTGTTGTAGCGTTTAGGCGTGTTTCAGATGTTGCAAACCATGGACGAGGATTTAGTATTTTTATTGGACAGTCCGATTCTAAGATGGAAGATGTTGAACATAAGATAGTGTGTGCACGAAATAAATAAAAAAACAGAAAATTAAATGGTGAATTACTTTGTATGAAGAGTTGAGATTATACCATACAAAATTATTTGAGTACACTCGAATGCCAACATTCGATTATATCCGGAGCAAAATATCACATAAAATCAGAAAAGAAGAAAGAAATAAAATAGGTTTATTTGGCACAAGCCACAAGTCCACACAACATTAAACAAAAGTAACAAAAACAAAATAAATACTTAAATCTAAACAAAAAACAAGAAATAGGTCCGTATATGAGCAGGTACTTCAATAACAAAATAAATTTGTGTACAGCAATAATAATTGTGTACAGAAATAAAGAAAATATCACTAGAAAAGATACAAACAGTGTGTGGGGATGTTATCTTTACCATATAGCTTGGCTTAGATTGAATTGTACATATGTATAACATTAAAAAAAAAACAGACACGTATATGCCGAGCGATAAGACCGAAATGGTTTGATACCCCTGCCAACCGCGCATTAAATCGCTTGCGGACTAGGCCCGCAGTGTGGCCGTAACGCGCGGATAAACGTTTGAAAATTCGCGGGTCCGTGGCAGAGACGCGCGCTGAGTCACGCCCGCCTTAGTTCATATGTTTTATATTTCGCGCCCGCCCCGTCGTCGCCACCGCGCTAGTCCTGCAGTTTGGACGTACACTTAGGGGGCGAGCCCAGACTCCACGCTGTTAAGAAATTGTTAATTGAACTACCATTACTTACTAATTCATCGGGACGCACTGCCCACACCATAATAAATGAAAAGGAAGGTAGATGATGACAGCTCAATGTTACGAAGAACACCTGACGCTCACGAACACTCATAAAATTCCTAACAGCTGGTGTCTTTCAGCGTGACGTAATTTGCAACGCCCAAACCCCTTATCAACACCATACATAAAAAAAAACAAAGAGCTAACAATATAAAATTCATAACTCACCTTTCTCCGACGCAGTCGGTCAAAACGCTCCTGAGTTTCGCAATGAGTACATCACACTGGGTACTTAAAATGAGATTGCATTAAATATTTATAAGATACCAACATTTTAATATCAAAAGGCTCGGAGTAAAACCATAAATGTATTCTTTGCGGCCGTCTTCTGAAGGCGCGAAAGAAATTGCTACCTGCGTTTAAAAGAGTCTTAATTTATTTACTGGTGTCTTGTTAAATTACGGAATGTTTTTGTAAATAATCGTTCTCTCACAGTAAAGTAAATAATAATATTTAAGCACATTATACAAATACTAAAGAGTCACGTGGATTGTCGACCTACCACTTGAAGAGAAAAACTCAATGTGCATTTGGACCTACCCCTGCGGAGTCCTAGTGCTTCAACCTTATTGTGCGAACTGCCAGTATATGGAATTCACTGCCGGTTTCTCTGTTCCCAAATCATTATAATCTGAATCTCTTCAAAAAATCAAAATCAAAGTTCGAGGGGTCCGTAACTAAACTTCGAGAGTCATATGTTCGATTAATGGAAAGTCGACTGAACGATTGTTCGAATGGAATTTATTGCGAAACAACCTTTTATCGCCAAACGCTACTTCGACTGAATGATTCATCGAATATTTATTAATCGACGGACTTCGGTTTCTTCTAGACAAGCGTTCTCCACCCCAGGCCACGACATCGCTTCACACCAGGAGAGTTGTGGCGAAAGGCAAGCCTATTCAGTTTAAAAAAAGCACACACAAATTTCTCAAACTATTTTTATTTGTAAATAAGCCTTTGGGGCTTATGCTTGAAGAGTCAAAGCCATATTTTGGATTTTTTTCAGATAAATGAGTAAGTTCAAGATCCTTTCAATTTACAATGTATTTTAAAAACGCCTGTATTGTCAGTTAATCTTACAACAATAAAGTCATAAAAAAGTAGGCACGTAAGTTGAAAACCCGAAATACTAGAAGAAAACACGAGTCTTTAATTTCCTAATTCTTAGTCTGAAATGGTCATCTCCCGTTTCCTTTTGACCTCCAAACGTAAGATACTATTATTGAGATACTTGAACAAAGCTCCGTTCACCGGCAATTTGTCAAACAGATAAGTTCTTACGTGACCCGAATTATCTTAAACAGCATTCATCTTTTTGAATAATTACAGACATTTAGCTTAAAAAAGAGAACAAAATGACTATTACCTTTATTCATGATTCAGTTTTCCTGGTTGTGAAAGTTATGGGGTTTTTACACGGGACGATTTTCATCACATTGCCTCACTGTGCCGTATTTAACCAGTGGATAGAATATTGCTAGTGTTTAGTATTAAAAAAAATATGGTAAATAAACTTGCGTTTAGCCGCAACTCTCCCGATGTGATGACGCGGCCTAGAGTGGAACACGGCTACCTCTATCAAGAAATCCAGGACCTCATCTCACCGACGCACTAAACGCACTGCAAGTTACCATCCTTAATCTTCTTCATCGTTCCCTCACTGCTGAGGATCGCGACCACATATGATACGTCTCCAAGCCATGCGGTCTCCTGCAGTGTGAACCGCTCGGTACAAGCTGCCTCCAGCAGCCTTCTTGATAGCGTCCGCCCATCTTGCCGGTGCCCTGCCTTGCGCACGTTTACCTTCTACCCGGCCCAGTATTATAAGCCTTTCCAGACAATGCCTAGGTGTTAGGTGAACGCATAATATGTCCAAAAAAGCTTAGGGTACGCTCCAGGCAGATTGTGGAAAGCCGTTTGGTGATGTTGAGCTTACCATCCTTACCTTATTGCTATTCCACCAATTCGCACGAAACGTTTTCAAACGTCTATACGCACAGCAAAGAAGTGGAACTCTCTGCCTGCGTCTGTGTTTCCGAACGCTTACAAAACTAATCTCTTCAAAGTTAAAGTAAACAGGCTTCTTCTGGGTAAGCTCGTACCATCGTCGACTTTGTCTCTGTCATCTCTGACCTAGACTAGAGTCAAGAAAAAACCCATAGCAATTAAAAAAAATGCATTAATAGATTGATTTGTTTAGAAAATGTTGATAAAAACAAATACAGTTCGACTGGCCATCTATCTATATGGTCAATTTTAGTCACCAGCCGCATGTGACCTTACGATCGTATGATGAAAAGTGCAACCTGCGATAATAGTTTCAAAAATGCCAGGGCTGATTTGTTAAGCATTCTGATATCAACTTAAGTTACACTGGTATTTTTAAAGTTTATAACAATAACTGGCCAAATGTGGGTGTACTAATAGGTCCACTTCTGCATAACCCTTCGGGAATTACAGGCGTGATGTTATGTTGTTTTTAACGTGCAAATAGTACCTAATCGATTAGGAAATAGAGCTGAGCTAAGCTTTCATATGGAAACGAGTTGAATCTAGAAATAGTCGTCGTAAGTCGTAAGCCCTTGCAAGTGCCAGGAAATTAATAGTCTTTTCTAATTCTATGGCGATGGTAAAGGAAGTAGGGAGTTATTTCATGCAAGTTATTGTTTTATACTATTACAGAAGAAATGTAGGAAATTAAGTGAGCTAGTGTTTTGAGCAGTGTAGGTTTTGAGCATGAATGTGGATGGGTATAAGAGTAGACGAAGACCAAAGAAATGATGGATGAACAGTGTGAAGGGTGATATGGCTAGAATGTTCGTGTCTGCTGAGATGATGAAAAATAGAAAAGTATGGACGAAGAAGAAATGCTGCGCCGACCCCAAATAAATTGGGATAAGGGCAGGAGAATGACGACGATGATGATGTTTTAAATCAGTGTTCATGAGTAAATATTTGTAATTGTTCAATATTTTGTCTTAGATTTACTGGCGATTATCAAATGAAGCATTTAGCACTTTTATCCATAAAATTATTTCCTAGAGGACCAGAGCAGATTGGAGGTGTGGTGGCAAAGATTGGAGAATGTTGGCATGAAAATAAGTAGAACCAAAACGGAGTACTTGTTTTGTGATTTCGGCGGTCTCTCCAGTCCTGTGCCTATAGCCCTTGACTGAACGCCCATACGGATCTGCTCCAATTTTCGGTAACTCGGGTCGCCTGTCTAAGGAGATGGCGATGCAGACCGGTACCTACGCACCGGATCAACTAAGGATGGATGAAATGGCGACAGGTCACTGGAACAACTTGCGACCCACGGATGCCCCTCAAGTTAAAGGAGAAAATATACGACCTGTCTTACTGTATGGATCGGAATGCTAGGCAGTAAAAAAGACGGGTGAAAAATGATTGCATGCAGCAGAGATGAGAATGTTAAGATGGATGACTGTGTGGAGTGACTAAAATAGATAAAGTTAGAAATGAGCATATAAGAGGAAGTTTGAAAGTGCCTGTTGCAGAAAAGATGAAAGGGAGTCGTCTGTCTTGGTATGGACATGTGATGCGGAGGGATGGAACACATGTGACTAAAAGAGTGATAAATATTAATGTGGATTGATGGAGAGGGAGAGGAAGACCAAAGAAAAGATGGATGGATTGTGTGAAAAATGATATGAAGGAAAAAGGAGTAAATGCAGCATGAAGAATGACGGAGGAGAATGGAGGAAAGAGACGTGTTTCGCCGACCCCAAATAAAATGGGACAAAGGCAAGAAGATGATCCATAAAATTATTTCCACTACAAAGCAAGCTAGATCCCAAACCTAATTTCCATTTGAAAGCACCATCACAGATCTAGGTACGTAATCGAAAACTCATTTCGCCATGACACGTCGTACCCGTAGATTAGTTATAAAATCAAAACGAAATCCCGATTGTGTTCCCGCGTCGTATTTACAAGAGCCCAGGAAGCTATGAATAAATTTCAGAGTTCGTTACTGAAGGATCGGCTGCAGTGACTCCCTGTAAGAAGGCGGCAAGTCCCGACGCAAATTATTTTATAGACAACCCAGCACCCTGTTTCCATAGATAAATACGCTGTTATTGCGTTGGAGGAAAAATTGTGATTTGAATTGGTAGCTGGTTTATTGTGCTATTAACTTTATGCATCTCATCAGAGCTGGAAAAAGTTCTCAAGTGGCGACCGCGTACTGTAGTATGTATCTTAAGAACGCAACCACCCCCCAAGGGCCAATTCCACCAAGCTAACTGAAGACGATCTTGCACATATAACTGCGGCTAAGAGTTGTCAGTGTAATCATTTTGGAGGAATATTGACAGCTTTTGAACGCAGCTTAATGAAGTAGTCGCGAACAGCTTCATTGGTGAAATTCACTCTTAGTTTCTATAGGTAGTAGGAAGCCACTGAATACAGTGGACACGGAACCAGTAGGTCTGCCGACTATTGAGAGTCCATCCTATGTCCAGATGTAAACCTTTATCAGCTGTTCTGATAATGATGATGTACGGATTGCGCATCGCTTGGCAGAACAAGCTATTCCGCTATTTATTTGGTAGTATACATCGTTACCAGTGAGTAAAGGCTGGGCAAAGACCTCCCCTTTCTCCTTCCTATGCCTCTGCCATATTCAAGTAAAATTAAAGAGTCACTGTCTTTTAAAGATATATTGCCATCTGGAAAAACCAGAAGAAAAATTGTTACAGAAGAATGTCATTAAAACGAAACATTGTTCATATTTTAATATTATTGCTACGGAAACTTAAAAAATATGAGCCAGCTACCAATTCCGTAATGAGATTATTGCATGCGAATGCATTTTCATGTTTTAACATTTTTACTTCGTGCTCTTTATTAATATACGTTGCAAGCTATGCTTTCTAGTCAGTGCTCCAATAACAGCATTTTTTTTTATTTCATGGCAAAATACAAAAATATAATAATGTTTACGTTAATTTAAGGCAGCATAATTCATATAGTTATGAAAAGATAAGCCAAGTTGATACCGAAACTTACCTACTGCTCAACAATAGAACAGAATAAAATATACTTTATCAAGGTTTGCCAAGGTTGCTACAACATAGGTACACATGGCAGCTAACTTAAAAAACGACGCAATTTTCGCATATATTAAAAACTATTCCGAAAAGCCTCCAGTCCCTAAATACCCATTACAACAAAACTATCTTATAACAAACTTCTAACAAAATAACCACAATCTTAAACCAATCTTCGTCAAAAACTGGACGAGAACACTCCATATCAGTTCAAACCATTACATCAAGTCCGGGGTCTATTTTGGTCGCAAAATGGACCTCACCGACAGTTCCCAACTTGGGATGCGGCCAATACAATCTCATTCAAAGTTTCTCGTTCCGGAAAAGCTCGAAATCGTTTGATTCTTCGCGGGAACATCTCTATACATGAACTGTGTTGTTTTGTGCGGATGTGTATCTTATTTTCGTGAAGTTGGTTGGCAGAAAGGCTGACGAAAGGCGTGATTGAAACTAGTCTAAGTAAAATAATTTATTGAGTTAGATTAATTTATTAATGAGCACTTTTGACACTTAAAAACAGGGCTTGTTAACGTTACCAACTAACAAAATAATATCCGTTACTTAACGTTATTTCCAATGTGATACCTTATTAACTTTACAAAAATATAACGTTAATTGATAACATTACCAGTAATTTAACGTTAAATACAATTAACCTAATATACGATAATAACGTTAGTGTACCGTTAATTTAGCTAAAACCCGGTCACATTCAAGGTTGTGTGTGGTATGTGAGATGCTAAGTTGCTAACCATATACTGACTCCCTCAACCATGACCTAGCGACCCACGAAATGCGGCGTTCGCAAGGTTTGTTGCAATTAACGGTTATATAAATTAACGATAAAAATTTGCAAAAATAACGTTAAATCTATTAACGTTATTTTAATATTAACGGTAACACTGACAAATGAAGGTAGCGTTACGAAAATATTACCGTTATTTAAAGCCTTGCTTAAAAATTTACTGAATTGTCTTTTATAAATGTATCTTTCCATGGACGCGGTCGTCCTTAAACACCCTGAAAGTCTAAAGAGTTTGCCGATACTACTACTTTGGTTTGTAAACCCGTTATGTTTGATTTTGGTGTACAATAAAGTTTTATTCTAAATTATTCTATTCTACTATGACTCTAAAATTAAGTAATTAACCATGTTCGTGATTTTGTCACAGTTCTAATAGCAAAAGGCTATTCAAACAGACAACAAAATAACCTAAATGGTGGTAAAATAGTGATGACCAGGGCTTCCTTCACAGACTTCATCTCACTAACTGGTTTATTGTAACTATTATTATATCGTAACCACCGATATGGAAAAGAAATAATCTCACACTGCAAAATACCAAAATGGGTATATTAATTTTTTCGGGTTCCGTACTCAAAGGGTCAAACGGGACCCTATTACTGAGACTTCGCGTCCGTCCGTCTGTCACCAGGGTGTATATCATAAACCGTGATTGTTAGCCAGTTGAAATTTCTACAGATTATGTATTTCTGTTTCCGTTATAACAACAAATACTAAAAGCAGAATAAAATAAATATCTAAGGGTGCTCCCACACAAAAAAACTGTTATTTTTACTCGTTTTTATAAATAATGGTACGGAACCCTACGTGCGCGAATCCGACTCGCAGTTGGCCGGTTTTTATATCAGTTTTATTTATCTGTAAATATCGTTAAATCATTGTTTATTTTTTGTTGTTAGTGCCATCTTTGTCTGTTTTTTGATATCAGCAATAAGAAAAGTTGAAGAGTAAAAGTTTGCGAGATAAACATTTTATGTTTTTGTCGATTTCAAAGCCTTAACAATGTTTGGTGACGATGAATTGTGAGAGTTTAATGAACGTGGAGGACCTAAAGTTTGTTTTATTTGAATGTATATTGCTCAGGATATCTACGAGAAAAATATTGCCTATTTGGTCTTATTGTGTAGGGTTAGGTAGAGAAATACTTTAAGCTCGATTGTGTGACCTTTAAGATGAATTTGAAAGGCACAACCAAAATAAGTATATGAAATAAAAATGATCGTGTTAATAATTTTGATAACTGTTAAAGGTTTTTAGTGTAGATAAGAAGGTAGAAAATAGAGGAGCTCGTGGCTAAATGATAACAGCCGCACGGTTCGATATTTAAGGTTAAGCCGTGCTTGCCGATGTTGGTCCGTGGATGGGTGACCATAATTACATACCGAGTTTCTTCCGTGCCTCGGAAAGCACGTTAAGCCGCTGGTCCCGGCTGTCATTTGTAGATCTTTGACAGTCGTTACGAGTAGTCAGAAGCCAAAAGTCTGACATTCAGTCATACCAAGGGGTATCGTCCCAGTTACTGAGTTGTGGAGGTCAGATGCCTATCAGACCTCGCTTCGTCGCTTCATGTAAAATACTGGTTCAAAGCTGCATCCGGTTAGACTGGAAGCCGACCCCAAGATAGTTTGGGAAGAGGCTAGGCAGATAATGATGAAGAAGGTAGAAAATAAGCTGTTGAAATCACCAGCTAAAACTGATAAATTCACAAAAAAAAAACTTCCTTAGAGAGAGGTGAAACGTCGCCATTAGATACCAAAAAGAAACAAAAAGCAAGCAAATCCACATCTTTCCCTAGTATCGATTAAACAATTTGAAACACCAAGGTGATTGATCATCGTATTAAACTTTTTAATGCCCCTGTGACGTCATACCTTATCAATACGAAGAAAATTTAACTTCGCACGATATTCTCGTACGATTGTATGCGATCACTTGCGATACTTTTGAACGAACGAATTGTTATCTGATGTAAAGGAACGTGATGTTATTAAGGTTTAATTTCTTTCGTACTTTTTGAGATTGATGTGTTTCTTTGTGATGCTTGGGAGCGTTTTGTTTTTATTGTAAATCTTTTGTAATAAAACAGATGCCTAACTTTTGCGATACCTTATGGATCGTCTTTTAAATATTTTTTTTCTTTATTTAGGGGATCTGCTGAAACTTAAAAAACGTCTATTTTGAAACATATCTGCTACCAAAATGGTTCATAGTCCCTGCATAATGGCTAGTAGCATTAAGGAACGATGTATACAAGGTGTTGTTTTGCAACCTCGTCAAATTTCAGGAGGTGGTCACAAAAGACATAAATAATCAATTAAAATTACGGCACCTAGTTAATGATTAATTAACGCTGATTTTTTTGGTTATTTAAGTTTGTCAGTATTTCAGAATAACCCCCATAACGTGGTTTAGGGACTAGGAAATTATCGAATAAACGTTTGTGATTTTTGTATGTGTATAAGGCAAGAACAAGACGGGCCGCGTTTAAAACCCGGGTGGTTCACACTTACCGATTTCCGTAAAAAAGAAAAATTACCTACTCATTTTATTATTGATTCGGGACGAGAATCATCAGCCTAGTTGGGTCCTTGAATTTGACGAAGATGCAAAACCTCGTACAGTGAAGTACCTATTCGAATTTATTGCAATACAAAAAATGATCATCTTTTTTTTCTTGCAATCTTCACATTTGTTCTGTTGTTGCGCTGCTGCCGTGTGCTCCACCTTGAAACGCCACATTTGACTTTATTGATTCAACTTTTAGGACTTCTAAAAATGTCTTAAACCAGAAAATACAGCTAACGACCAGCAAAAATCGAAATAGGAACGTACCAAACATTTAACACTCAACAACAAAATGGCAACGCAGCCATAAAAATGTGGCAAATTTACCGAAATTGAGAAACAGCTTGCAGTCATGTCGGCATTTAAAACTTTAACTCGTTTTCAGTTTCATTAACGGTTATACCTCAGCTTAACTGCTGTAATTATGTACGCAATTTGGCCGGGCTTTAACTACAAGAGCTGACATGGCTTGCTGGAGTACCACATAATCGCGAAACCGGTACACTCTGAAGGCATTTTTATGCCCCATTGTGCGGATAAGTGATACTTATTTTTAGAATTGTGCGCTTATTTGAAAGTGAACATTGTGTTTGGAAGTACGTGTGTTTGTGGTGCATAACATGGGAGCTAGTGGGTAAATAATAACAGCGGCACGGGTCTATCTTTAAGGTTAAGCCGTGCTTGCCGAGGCTGATCCGCGTATGGGTGACCTTACATACCGAGTTTCCTCCGTGCCTCGGAAAGTACGTTAAGCTGTTGGTCCCGGCTGTCATTTGAAGATCTTTGACAGTCGTTACGAGTAGACAGAAGTCAAAAGTCTGACATCCAGTCTTATCAAGGGGTAACATATTACCGTTACTGGGTTGTGAAGGTCAGATAGGCAGTCGCTTCATGTAAAATACTGGTACTCAGCTGCATCTGGTTGGACTGGAAGCCGACCCCAAGATAGTTTGGGAAAAGGCTAGGCAGATGATGAGGCAGATGATGAAAATGGGTATAAACGCCGCTTTATTTCGTAATAACCTATTTCCATGTCCGTTGCAAGATTATTCAGCACATATTTTATAATGAGCACTGAGTGGTGGCGCAGACATTGTGTAATTGTTTACTGTCTACTTTACCCAAAAAGCTGAAAGGAAATCAGTGCGACAAGCGGCTAGTTCACGAACTAAAAAAACATGAATGACTTGTGAAATCGACCAATCCGCACTGGCGTTTTTGGTGGATTACAGCCCACAGCCACTCTTAAAGTCCTCTCTGTCGCCTGCATTCCAACAGTGACAACTGTATAACTATTAACTACCTACTGGTTCCACTGACTACTCACTGAAGCCTAATTTTAATCTGGATGGAAAAAATGACATGCTATTGAATTTTCCATCAGAATTTTCCCAGAAGCGGCCTCTAGGCTAGCTTTGTGCCCGGATGATGAAAATAGGCACGCCTCATTCGTTAGTGACCTAAAAATAACTGGACAATCGTGGGTGTACTTTGAGTATGTCTCTGTTTGAACCCCTCGTGAATCACAAGCGTAATGTTAAATTGACTGAAATAATCTGCAAAATAATTTAATCACAACTTATCCAGTGTTGCAACAGGCCTGAAGTATATTAAAGCCATAATCTTTATATTTAAAGGAACGTTCTCCAAAAAGTCAATTTGTTGGCAGTTGGGAGTCAAATAAACAAAACAATTGAAAGCATAAATCAATTTTCTGCTCTAATTAGTACAAGAATTTTGTTACAAAAGAAAGCTTTTAAAGCTAAGTAAATAATTATTCGTAAGCTCTTTCCCAATTTTGTTTGATTTGAAATTCGGGGGCTTAAGATTTACATTTATATGTGAACTAATCAGACTGTAATGTTCCCACGCTGTGTCAGTGGAAAACAGCGGTGGCCCAGTGGTGGCAGCCCCGACTTACGAGCAGTAAGCCGTGGGATCGAACCCAGGTAGGCGCATTACTTTGTGTAATTTATTTAATCACCGCTGCTCTCAAAAACGGTGAACGAAAACATCGTGAAGAAACCGGCATGTCCTAGAACTAAAAATCGAAGACGTGATATTCGTCTGTTTGGTGGATTACAGCCCACCCCCTCACATAGAGAAGAGGCCCAGCCGTGGGAACATTACAGGCTGATTATGCTTATGCTGACAATAGTCACTTAGTCGGATTTTGTTTCGCCTTCCTATGCCTGAATTTATACCGCTTGGTATATTATGTAAACACTTACGTTGTACGTTACGTTGTTGTTACGTTACGGTGTAAGTGTTTACATATTATTTACAATAACTCCTCAAACGTTTTAGTTTTATTTGGTATACACAGATTAACTAGCAACTATTAACTCTCTGCTCCCATAACGGTTATTAACGTCGACACTTGTAAATCGTCTGGTATCTTGTTCACAACTATTGTTCTAACCGTTCGACATATTATTATAGTGTCCAATCGTCTTTCAAATCAATTTCTTAAAGTGGACGTGGCGCAGCTTTTTATCACAGTATCGTTTTAAATTTATGTTAAAATTAATTAACAGATAAACATCGCATGATTAATTCACCTAATCGCGATCTCTGCACTAAATTGTATCATGTTCATGTTAAGTATTATTCCAAAGAAATAAAAATTATGACAATGACATTATATCGTAGTCCAAGTAGATAATTATCAAAGTAATCCTACTCAAAGTGTGCATTAGTGTAGGCTCGTCATTGTCAGAAATTATGATTTTATGATACAGGTTTATTCACCTATTTGATACTGAGATCCGGGTCTTCCGATATACTCGTAGATAGCCCTGAATGAAGCCAATTTTTCCAATAAGACTGGGGCAAGTCTTAAAAATATAACATGATTGTAAAATATAAATTTAATGCTTTTAATTACACCACTCAACACCAACATTTGATTGTATCTGAGGTCCAGTGGGACCTATCAAAAGATTGTAGGTATTACGTAGTGATGTAATACCTAAAATCCATGGATTTCTCAAATCTGCGGTTGACCGTAGAAACAAAACAGTAATTATATCATCAAGCTGCACGCGTAGCATGACCATACCACACCATAACATAGTAAAATTACGTCAAAGTCAAACGGTTATAAAAAGATACTAGCTATGAAGTGTTGCAAATTTTTCGTCTCGAGCATCATTAGCATGGTTCTTGAGGATGTGGGTGAAGAAAATGAGCTTAAATTTAATAACCAATGCCCTTGAAACATCAGAAGCACAAACTCCGAGATGATTTTTTTTCCCACGCGTTGTGTACTCTTCTCTACTTTTTACCATTGACTGCCAGAAAATAAATTATAGTATACCATATACCACTTTGACAGACATACAAATAGAGACCCAGACAGACAGTCAGTCAAGCAGATAGACAGGCAAACAGACAGTCAGACAAACAGGCAGACAAACAGATAGACAAACAGTTTTCTAAATTCAGTGCTATATTCTTGTCAGCACGATTTATTTATTTTATGTTTACATAATAATTCATATAATTCGTGCTTGTTCCAAATTCAAAATGCTTCTATTCACTCTGTGAGTAAAAGAAAGTTTAATTCACTGTGATCGATAAGGAGGAGAAGGAAGAAATGTCTGGGACATAATGTGCAGTGGATTCGAGCGATGTACAGTCGATGTCGAACCCAAGTACGGTCTTCAGCGGGCACTAACGGCAGCTTCAATGTAGCAGTTGGCTTGCACCAAGGGTCAGCTTTAAGCCCTTACCTCTTTCTGGTGATAATGGATGCTGTTACGTCAGTCACCTAGGAAGAGGCTCCCTGGTGTATGCTGTTTGCCGACGACATTGTGCTAGTTGCCAAGAGTGGCCTAGAGGTCCAGAGCAGATTGGAGGTGTGGTGTGGTGGCAAAGTCTGGAGAATGTTGGCCTGAAATTAAATAGAACTAAAACGTAACCCAAAATTGAAATAATGTAACGGTTTTACAAAAATGCTAATTTTATGGTTACAATGGCGGTCTTATCGCTGAAAGCGATATCTAGCGATATCGAGATGTACGCTGTTTTGAAGAACATGTCTATGAATAGTTGACAAATGATGGGGTCTCTATGGGTACAGCATTTTGGAATTGACTGATCAAAATAAAATCAGTACCACTTTCACAATCAATTACGGAAGACCTTCTGTGATTATTGTTTTTTTTTGAGTTTCCGATATTTTGACGCTGTTGCTGGAGACTGCGGGTGAATGGAAAATATATAATTAGGAGCAGACAAATCTGTCTGCCCTCTTTCTTTGTCTTTTACTACGCGAACCAATGGCACTCGATACAAAGTCACGGCAAAATAGACTCATAATATCACTACTTAAGTAAAATAATAATTGCTAATATCGGGAACTCAAAACAATCAATAATCACGGAAGATATTTCGTAAGTGATAGTGTAAGCTTAGATAAAAACCGTGTAAGTTTAAAACAGTGTCACCACTACCACTTTAATTACGTCTCAACGTATTCTGATACGTTATACGTTATATCAGAGTTGTGTGTCTTCATTATATTTTTTTTTTGCGCCAGTGTAAAATGTTTATAATTCTGCCTAAAACGTATATGAGGTAAAGTGACATTTAAGCTTAGTTTTAAAGCAATTAGGTACGAGATCTATAACATCAAGACCTTTCAAAGCTCTTTTATCTGAACTCAATGACAGACACACATGGCCGGGTGATTTAATTTTATTTTTACGCAGTTGTTAAAGATACTATCTTTTCCGTATTCATTAGGGTACACTATAAATATTGAAGATACGCGTTCGATTAAAGTATAAAACTCGTAGTAAAGAGATTTTATGTTTATTATAAAAATACTAGTTACAACCTGCAAAAAGAAATGATTCCTAAATTAATTATTTTAGCGATTGTGGTGGCTCATGCAGTCAGTGATTATTGTGTGAGATACACGTTTGAGCAAAATTTCAATGAATGGTTGACACCTGGGTGGGGAATCTGTGACCCCATGCCGTTTTGGGTTGTTGATAAGTACAGTAATTTGGACTTGACTGGTCCAAATGAACATAATACCTCTTTTATTAAGCCCCGAACAATTTTAAGTTGTGTGTCATCATTTATTTTTTCTATGAACGCCCATGGTACTATAGAAGTGAACATTTATATGGAAGCATCGGATCCCAATGACCAAATCGTTGTTATAGTCAACAAGTTACAAATCACTGGTGACCTGGTAACAGGAATGTCTCACAATGCTGCCTCGAATTCAAATTTTGTGCCAGGATGGCACACTCTACGGATGACTTTAAGCGGCTCGGATACTTATATTGGCTACGTGAGTATTTAAAATGTCATTCAAAGTGTAATAGTTGATATTTGTCTTAATTGTTTACTGACATCAAGGTCACGCCTTTTTGGAAGTCACATACCTCTGTCATTTTTCTTATTAACACAACACATGACATTTCCAAACCCGTAATTAGCATGCATGCTTATTAATTGGATTAAATTCATAATTAACGTTATGAAATAAACGATTACCTTGGAATTGGTTTTTTTTAGGGTTCCGTACCACGATAGGAAAAAACGGAACCCTTATAGGATCACTTTGTTGTCCGCCCGTCTGTCTGTCTGTCAAGACCATTTTTCTCAGGAACGCGTGGAGATATTAAATTGAAATTCATATCAAATACTCAAGTATATATTACCTTTAAGCTTTAACCAAATCAAACTTCTATGTCAACGCAATCAAAAGAAACAGCAAGTTAAGCCGCATATTTTCAAACTCGCAACTACTCGCAAGGGAATCAAAACCTAAAGGGTACTTCCAGTCGACCTAGAATCTTGAAATTTGGCATGAAGCTATGTTTTTTAAGCACATATAAAGGAAAAATTCCGAAAACCTTTTCTAGTTACATCAAATATTTTTATTTATTCGCTTCATTAATTTTGGTTTGTACGGAACCCTCGGTGCGCAAGTCCGACTCGCACATGGCCGGTATTTTGATGTTCACTTGAGTAAGAAAAAAAGAAAGATGTTATGACCCGTAGTAGGTGATGAGAATAATACACGGTGAAGACGGTGAAACGACAAAAACATTGGCTAAACTAATTCATAGGTATATTTTTTTACTATTCTAAAAAGTCTAAAATCTAAATTAAAAGAAATGTTTTTTTTTGTAAACGAAACAGAACAAAACTGTATGATCATTTTGTTGATTGAAATAAATTATTATATGTCATAACTGGGTAGAAATCTTGAAAAAATATACATATAATAGAGTGGCGCCAGCTAACGACAACAAAAGAACGTTATTGTTGTTTTCCTCGGGAACAGTACTGTTTTTTGGGATGAAAAGTACCCTCTGTCCGTTTCTGTACACCTGACAACGTATATGCAAAATTTCAGAATGGTGTGTTCAATGGTTTAGGCGTAAAGAGGTAACAAAGTTACTTCTGTATTTATAATATTAGTTAGGATTAAGATAAATGTAAAAAGTCCTTTGAAAACAAATATGTCCAGGTTAACTTGAATTGTGGCAAACATGTATAAGTCAATAAATTTGACAGCAAGAATCAAATAGATGAAATAAAACACCTACAGATAATTTTTTTCGTGAATAAAATTGTATTTATAGGCTCTTACCCGCCGCATCGGAATTATGATATGTGGCACCAGATTTAATTAGATTAAGAAAACAGACGTCGGCGATCCGTCAACGCCTTTTTACGGCACCTTCCTTCACAACCACACAAGTCAATATTGCTGTCCGCAACGTTCTGCCAGAGAGAATTGTAGACCGCTTCTCTCTCGTCTGTCTCGTTTGTCTGTTTGAGTTTAGTTTGCAACGTGAATCATAAGAAGCCTTTTTGCAAAGGCGCCGACATACACCATGTAAATCACCTCATCACGAAGCCGTCAACCAAGCATTCTGTACATGAAACTAAGTAACTTTACGCAAAAATTATTGCTGGGAAACGACTTTTTTTTGGTGGGTGTAATATCATGTTTTGTGGTAGAACTCAATGTAACGCACTCAAAACATTGTGCTGATGGACGGATTGAATATAGTACGGGGGTCGTGGAGGTGTTTAAAGTAAAAATTTTACATTAAAAACTTGTATTTAAAAAAATACTTGTCAAAAAGTTAGAACTTTGACCCCTAATATCTCCGTAACTAGATGGTTCCCAGGTATGGTGTAAAACAAAAAAAAAATGATCGCAATGACAGGGAGAACCAGTGCCTAGCGGCTTCGTTAAGAGGTTTTTTACACCCTTTAAACATTATGCATCAACATATTGCAGGGTTTCTAGATAAATCTGACGTTATCAGTGTGTTCTTCTTGTTGTAAGTTGCTTTTTTGTAATGTCGCTACATCACTCTCACCCGGACACCGGAGGTAGATAGTAGAATGAGTCATCCTGTAGTACTTTGCCGTGCCAGTTGGAAGCTCGTTGTCGCATTGTTCAAGGTGAGTCGGAACAGTCTGCGGTGGTGGTCCGCACCCCAGTCAGTCGGGGCCGGCGCTACGTTTGCTCTGGTTCGTCGAACGTAGTACAGCGCCGCGATGTGGCAGAAAACTAAAAGTGTCGACCGGGCGGTAATGATCGACCCGCCGAGTGTGCTGTGCCAAGGTCGCTAGATGAGAGGCTAAGGGTGCTAACCAGGAATGTGCTTACACTGCATGCTGGTGGTCAGGAATACCCATTTCAAGCTGGCTGGCTGTGAGACACTCGCTGCTCAAAAGCTTGGGGTAGTGATGTAGATGATGATGATGACGTCACGTTGCTAGTAGGCTGCGCTGACGTCTATTTCAGGATAACCAGTTTAGGAGTTTGAAGACTGTTCCTCATACTCCTAAACAAGTTCCTCATCCCCTAAAGAAAAGGGAAGATCCTCCGTCAAGCCGAGTGTTATGTCTGGTGGGCTACAGCCTGACAGTTGTTGTCGAATTATCTTATAGTCTTAAGTCAAGGATAACAATGCTTGCGAAATGCAGGCCATGTTAGTTCTTCAAATTTTTCATAGATGACGCTGTAGTGCATTTTGTAATGTCGCTACTTACTACTTAAGGTCATGTAATAGTAAAGAACTTTTTAGTCTGTTTTTTTTTTTTACAAACTTTCATATATTAATTATTTTCTAAAACTTATTATTTACATAAACTAACTAAATATAAACTTACTTAAAAATAACAGGACGCTTAGGCTTAATACTTATCCCTATCGCTGTGTGAAACGTGTCCAGAAGATTGGCAGCATTGCCACGTTGAAAGGCAAAGCTAATTATTTGCCCAAAAAAATGAAGAAAAAAACTAAAAAAAACTAGAGAACTTATTTATGCTTATATTATACCTGAAGTGATGAAAATCTTCATTGTTATAATTGTAAATAAATAAATAATTGGATTATGAAAATGATTAATAACATAAGAAGTTTACCTCTGTGACTTATATTTATAGTATAAGTATGTATATTTAAAAATAAAAAATCATTAATTTAAGAATAATATTTGTACTTACCTATGATATTTGCAGGCCTAACAAAAGGTAGACATGTCGTGAGCCACTCTTAATTAAGATCTTGCACGCATGTATTATTTTTATTCTGTATTAATATGTTACCGGCAATCTGTATTATCCGGTATTCTATACAATACCTAGGCAATCTATAGAATACCTAAAACATTAAGGTATATGGAATATTACTAATTATATACTTTGCCTACGTATTCTATACAATACCGAATGCGCAGCCGGCGATGTGTGTAAAAGAAGATATTATTACCTGATGAAATTAGATAATGTTAACCCAGAAGAAATTTGAGTTTAACGTAATTTAAATATGATTTCACTTACCTTTTGATAAAAAATATTTTTTTAAGAGTACTAACTGGGTGCGCCGAAGTTCACCTAAATTTTCAACTCCGATAATTGGAAATACGAAAATGTTCTTCCTAACATTTTTCATCCTAACAATCACAATTCCTAACTACTCTGTCTCTAATGTTCATAATCCCGAAGCATTCAACTTCATAATGTCAGTAGCAATAAACATCTATTAAACTTTTATTTGTTTTCCTATATTTTCTCAACATAACCATCTTTTACACTATTATTCAAAGTCATATCTTTTTTGTTTAGATTTATTTTTTATTAATTAAAGCGTCTTCCTTAATTTTATTTAAAGCGGTGTGTACCTGCAAAGATATCCAGGTTAGGTTAGGTTAGGTTAGAACTGTGACCAACTACAAAATTGGTCGCGAAATTTTTCTAAGTATTTTTTTCATGGTGGGGGCACTATAAATATCATCTTCTACTCAAATATATTATTTATTACACTTGGTTAATGTTTCTTTCTGAGTATGAGTGAAAATATTATGGTAATTATGTTTAGGGATAATAGCGTTATGATAAAAAACAGTAGGAGTTGAAATATATTTACAATAATGATATTATTAATTACAATTTTCGGAAACATGAGTGTTATGAACATCGCTGGCTGGTAGCACTACAAATAGTATGAATGAAAACTTTAGGGTGAAAAATTTTAGGAAGAGTGATCATTCGGATTACAAATCATTAGGAAGAACAATTTCGGGTAAAGAACTTTAGGTGAGCCAATATGGACCCGTACTAACTACATAGGTACCTACTAATAAATTTTTTAATTTTAATAAAGTTGAATTTAAGCAAATAATGTTTTATATCAGACCGTCATTTTATACCCACCTGGGTGTGTAATGCTAAACTGAGTTCAAAAATACAAGACAGTGAAAAATTACTTTGGCTTCAGAAGTCGGCGACTTTTGTTTCGTTGGTTCAGTTTTTTTTGCCACCGACTTCTGCTGAAGCTAAAGTTATTTTTCACTGCCTTGTGTATGTGAAGTCAATGTAATTTTTTTGCAAAAAGTTTTTTTATTTTTTCATTTCTAGGTGTTGGTAAAAAAAAAACATTGTGAGTTTCCAAACAAAATTTGAGGGTTGCCCTCGATTTCCGTGGGATCCCATTAGCAGATTCTGATTTGTTGAGAATGGGACCACCTCAGAAGTATACAGTATAGTTATCCTTTACCTCCTTGAACTTACGTCACGGAACTACCAACAATTTTCTTTGTTTCAGATAACCATCTTGGGCATGGCGTCTCCAAATTCCATAGTTTTGGTTGATTCATTCCGCTACATACCACCTCATATACATGAAAGCGATTGCAGACTCTACGAAGTCCATACAACCACACAAAAGCCAGCAAAGCCAGAACCAACCACACCAGAGCCGATGACACCAGAGCCAACAACACCAGAGCCGACCACGCCTAAACCTACCACACCACAGCCTACAACGCCAGAACCAACCACACCAGAGCCAACCACACCAGAGCCGATCACACCAAAGCCAACAACGCCAGAACCAACCACACCAGAGCCAACAACACCTAAACCAACAACGCCAGAGCCAACCACACCAGAGCCAACAACACCAGAGCCAACGACACCAGAGCCGACAACACCAGAGCCAACAACGCCAGAGCCGATCACACCAGAGCCGACAACGCCTGAGCCAACCACACCAGAACCAACAACGCCAGAGCCAACCACACCAGAACCAACAACGCCGGAGCCAACCACACCAGAGCCAACCACACCAGAGCCCACAATACCTGAGCCAACCACACCAGAAGCGACAACGCCTGAGCCCACAACACCTGACCCAACAACACCAGAGCCGACAACACCAGAGCCAACCACACCAGAGCCAAGCACACCAGAGCCGACAACGCCAGAGCCAACCCCACCAGAGCCAACCACACCAGAGCCAACCACACCAGAGCCAACAACGCCAGAGCCAACCACACCAGAGCCAACAACGCCTGAACCAACAACGCCGGAGCCAACCACACCAGAGCCAGTCACACCAGAGCCAACAACGCCAGAACAAACCACACTAGAGCCAACAACGCCTGAACCAACAACGCTAGAGACGATAACACCTGAGCCAACCACACCAGAGCCAACAACGCCAGAACCAACCACACCAGAGCCGACGACGCCGAAGCCAACCACACCAGAGCCAACCATTCCTGAACACACGACGCCAGAGCTAACTACACCAGAGCCGACAACACCGGAGCCAACAACGGCAAAACCAACCGCGCCAGACGCAACAAAACCTGAGCCAACCAAACCAGAGCCAACAACGCCAGAGCCCACAACAGCAGAGCCAACCACACCAGAGGCAAGCACACCAGAGCCGACAACGCCTGAGCCAACAACGCCTGAGCCCACAACACCAGAGTCGACAACGCCTGAGCCAGCAACGCCTGAGCCCACAATACCTGAGCCAACCACACCAGAAGCGACAACGCCTGAGCCCACAACACCTGACCCAACAACACCAGAGCCGACAACACCAGAGCCGACAACGCCTGAGCCAACAACACCAGAGCCAACAACACCAGAGCTGACAACGCCTGAGCCCACAGCACCAGAGCCAACCACACCAGAGCTAAGCACACCAGAGCCGACAAGTCCAGAGCCAACCACACCAGAGCCAACCACACCAGAGCCAACCACACCAGAGCCAACCACACCAGAGCCAACAACGCCAGAGCCAACCACACAAGAGCCAACAACGCCGGAGCCAACCACACCAGAGCCAGTCACACCAGAGCCAACAACGCCAGAACCAACCACACTAGAGCCAACAACGCCAGAGACGATAACACCTGAGCCAACCACACCAGAGCCGACCACGCCTAAACCTACCACACCAGAGCCAACAACGCCAGAACCAACCACACCAGAGCCGACGACGCCGAAGCCAACCACACCAGAGCCAACCATTCCTGAACACACGACGCCAGAGCTAACTACACCAGAGCCGACAACACCGGAGCCAACAACGGCAGAACCAACCGCGCCAGACGCAACAAAACCTCAGCCAACCAAACCAGAGCCGACAACGCCAGAGCCCACAACAGCAGAGCCAACCACACCAGAGGCAAGCACACCAGAGCCGACAACGCCTGAGCCAACAACGCCTGAGCCCACAACACCAGAGCCGACAACGCCTGAGCCAGCAACGCCTGAGCCCACAATACCTGAGCCAACCACACCAGAAGCGACAACGCCTGAGCCCACAACACCTGACCCAACAACACCAGAGCCGACAACACCAGAGCCGACAACGCCTGAGCCAACAACACCAGAGCCAACAACACCAGAGCCAAGCACACCAGAGCCGACAACGCCTGAGCCCACAATACCTGAGCCAACCACACCAGAGCAGACAACGCCGGAGCTAACAACGGCAGAACCAAACACACCAGAGCCGATAACACCTGAGCCAACCACACCAGAGCCGACAAAGCCTGAACCAAACACACCAGAGTCGACCAATTTATTGATGAAATTGAAATTCATCTTGAAGCTGACATCACGGTAAATAAAAATAACACAGACATTAAATACCCTTTTAATGCACCTATAAAAGACGAAATTATTGAATTAATTAAAAAAATAAAATGAAAAAAAAAACTGTTTATATAAACCGAGAGATTTTGTTTACAGACACGCACTCCATATTGTAAACATTCGAACTTTAGGTAAACATACATCTAAATCCCTAAAGGATTCCTAGTTATCAGTTTACAAACGTTATGCATGACATTTGTGAGTGAAAAAAGAAATGTGAGACACTGACAGATTTTCACCTCTTCAAAAATATAACACAATTATAATATTGTATAATACATAATAATAATAATAGTACCTATACAAAAGCAAAGAAAATAGTACATAATGAAAATCAAACAGTTATTCTTTTTGTTTCTCTCTTAAAATCAATTTTCAGTGATTACTGTTCAGAAGTTCACACTTGTAGAGCTACTCAAAATTTTTCATCAGATGTATGCTTCTTGCACTCTGTCACATTTTGCAGGACATTTTAGTCCTTAACATTCCCAATACATTTCTTAATTAAACATGAAATCCTAATTCAACAGTTCAAATATTTACTGGAGTTAAAAACATTTTCATTATTTAATTCTCGATTAATTTATCACAGTAGGTACTAAAAAATACGAATGTAAGTTGTTTTGTCAATGGCGGGCGCACAGGATGACATCTCAAATTTAAATTTTACCCCGGTTTCTCCAATCGCCTATCTTCTTTCCCTCTCGCCCAATCGAAACGATTCTGTAAGGGTGAACAACGCCACCCAGTCAGTTGTCAGTCGGTGCCAAAAAAACAACTGAATCAATGAAACAAAAGTCACCAACTTCTGGAGCTTAAGTAGTGTTTTTGAAGTCGGTTTTATTTTTTGCAAATTTTTTTTTCTTGAAATTGCCAGTTGCAATTTTTTTTTGAGGATCTCTTCTCTAAATAATAACAGCCGCTCGGGTCGATCTTTAAGGTTAAGCTGTGCTTGCCAAGGTTGAACCGTGGATGGGGGAACATAATTACATACCGAGTTTCCTCTGTGCCTCGGAACGCACGATAAGCCGTTGGTCCCAGCTGGTATTTGTAATAGATCTTTGAGAGTCGTTACGAGTAGTCAAAAGCCAAAAGTCTGACATCCAGTCTTACCAAGGAGTATCTTTTACCCAGTCACTGGGTTGTGGAGGTCAGATAGGCAGTGGCTTCATGTAAACTACAAAAAAATTAATTCGCAAATATCAGGAAATCATCAATTATTTTTCCTCTACACCCCTAGGAAGTCAATAAAATGTCACATGAAAATCTAACCACTACAAACTTTGTTCGACCTTTTGAGTATTTTTTGGCTAATTGCACTGGGCTAATAAGAGAAGGTAATATTGGTGTGCTTGTGTGTGCTGTATTGTGGGTGTGGGTGCAGAGGGTGTGTGTGTTGGTAGTCGGTGTGTTGTGTTGTGTGTCGGTGTAGTGTTTTGTATGGACGGGTGTTGACTTTTGCTTAATAAATATCTATATTTTTTTTATCTTACAGTTTTAAGAATATCCTCAGTAGTTTGGTAATCGCATGTGAGTAGGAACTGTAATAGTTTGGTTTTTAATTCTTTTTGTTTAGTGTGTAGATGTTGAGTGTGGTATTGAGTTTAATGTAAGGGAACGAAAGAAAAAAATGAAACGTACATAGTAGGCACAGTCTCTTTTAAAGTCCAGACATAGCCTTCACTTTAGCATCTGCGATATTTAAGAGAACTAAACCCCAGATGGTACAAATAAAGTTATATAGCATAACATCACGCCTGTAATCCCCGATTGGTTAGACAGACTAGCAGAGGTGTATCCAATAGAACACCCACATTTCACCAGTTATGGTTAAGTCCCTGCATGTAATAGGGGGGCGAGCCTATTGCTATAAATCGAGCACAAGCCCAGACTCTGTGGCTACTACTGAGAAATTCTTGATGGAAAAACCCAATAACACTCTGCCCGACTCGGAAATCGAACCCAGAACTAGTCAGCAGTCGGTCTTGCGAACAACGAGGCAGTCTATTCGTTATCAAAACAGGTAGGTACAGGGTGACCTCACTAAGAGTAAAACTAAGTAAATAAATAAGTCGTGACCACAAACAAAGAGGATGTATATCTGGCCAGGGGTCCTAACCTAGCGGCGAGGTACGGGCACCCTACTAAGATATACGATTCAGCTGATATTATTTATACCAGTTCAGGGGAAACGGGATCTGTTTATAGTACTGTGTATTGTGCCCGCGTGTGAAATATTAGCACTTTGGTGTACTTATTGTGTGCTTGGGTAACTATAGTTGGTGTACTACATTGGTTGTAGTTCATTGGCCATCGTTTTTAGAGTATCTTGTAATGGTGTTTCACGAAAGCAAGAAAATTTATTAATTATACCATAACATAAAAACAAAATCGCTGGAGGGTTATAAAGGGTGTAAAACACCTCTTAACGAAGCCGAAAGGCACTGGTTCTCCCTGTCATTGCGATCATTTTTTTGTTCTACACCATACCTGGGAACCTTCTAGTTACAGAGATATTAGGGGTCTAAGTTCCAACTTTTTGACAAGTATTTTTTTAAATACAAGTTGTTAATGTAAGATTTTATTATTACTTTACAACACCTCCACGACCCTCGTACTATTCAATCCGTCCATCAGCACAATGTTTTGAGTGCGTTACATTGAGTTCTACCACAAAACATGATTTTACACCCCCAAAAAAAAGTCGTTTCCCAGCAATAATTTTTGCGTAAAGTTTACTTATGCTTGGTTGACGGCTTCGTGATGAGGTGATTTACACGGTGTATAAAGAAGACTTGGAAACAACATCTACATTTTGCTAGTTATGTTCATGTTCTATTTAATAGGGGCAAGCCTATAGTCATCAACCGGGCACAAATGTTATACATTTTGCCTGATATGTCTGGCAAAATGTATTGGCTTTCACACTTACTGATTTCCGTAAATAAGAAAATAAAATACGTACCCATTTTAATATCCAATAATACCTCCTTGAATTTGAATAGGATGCAAAACATTATCTTATATATTTTTCTTTAATTCCTTGACTGTACTGGTAGGTGAAGCACGGCACCTTTTTAGGACCCGTGCTTCAGCCAGGTGGAGAACCTAGGTGAAGTTCAGGTCCGGACCCAATATTAGGACATTTTTTTTTGTCATGTGTGAGACTAATAAATACTTATTCTTTCTTTCATTCTTTATGTTAAATACACTGTCTATGTATTTCGCAAAAATACTTGTAATACTAACATATTGTTTTTTTTTGTTTCTATTCCAAGACCGCTTAAAAGCCACTCGGCAGGATTTCCAAAGTTAAGATGAGAAATGCGTTGCAGCATCAGACATCCCCTGCTGGCTAATGGGAGCCGTTCCGGTTTATAATTGTAGAGATTAGCTGGCAAATTGTTATTACTGGATACATTTTTCCACATGATACTGGCTTTTACACAAAATTAATGGGTTATGCAACGGTAGTTTTTGATACAAATTCGTTACTGTTTTAACTTTGGTTAGGTATTTTCATGACATAATTTTTCTGTCTTTATCACAATTATTTGGGGTCGGCGCAGCATGTCTTCTTCTTCCATACTTCTCTTTTACTTGTTATATCATCAAATACCTCCTTTTTTATTTTCTCAGGCATAATTTTGCCTAAATGTGCCTTCAAATACACAATTCAAAAATATGTCAGAGTTGATTGCCAAAATCACTTGGCATCAGATTTATTTTCCCATTTCGATGCATACATAACGGCACTACTTTAAAACAAATATACTTAAGTGCTTAATTTATCAGAAGAAAAACAAACAATAACAAAGCAAGGTTAATAAAAATCTACTTAAATAAAACCAATTTTTCTTTGTCTCTTTTATTTACAGAAAACAAAAACTCAATCGAAACAAATTAAAGAAATGTGCTATTTAACTTTGTTACTGAAAAAAATAATAAAACCTTTTTCTTTTAGTTAATTATTACGAGTAGCACTTTCTAGAATTAAATCGAGAACCTTGCAAGGACATGAGAAGTCCATTACAATGCGACCTTTCACTGCACTTGTGTCACTAATGGGTACTCTGTGAACGGCGGTGGACTCCTTGGACGTCACGCTATGTGCGAACTATGATTTATTAAGTACCCTCGAAATTTCGATTAAAAATAAAGAACGTGGCCGTAGCAGGTAGCGCTCTGTAGTGACTGCCTACCTCCATGCGAACAAGGCGTGCTTTTATGTATGGATGTGAAATAAATATATTATGAGGGAAATAGGACAGTGAACGAACTTTCGAATTAGAAAAGAGCACAACAAAACATTATAACATAGCATTACGTCTGTAAACACCGACCGCAACCCGCACTGGGCCCGCGTGGTGGATTACAGCCCACTCCCTCTAATAGAGAGGAAGCCCGTGTCCCAGCAGTGGGAACATTATAGGCTGGTGATGATGATGATACCTATTATCACACCCATATTTCGCCAGTTATGTTTAAGTCTACTGTACTACGGGGAGAGCCTATTGTCATCAATCGGGTACAAATCCCGACACCGTAGCTGCTACTGAGAATTCCTGATGAAAAAAACGGACCTGATGCTCAGCAGTCGCGTTTGCGACCTCTAGGCCAGTGAGACGGTCAAAATAGAATTCTACTTGATATTTTTATTCAGCATCATTGAAGCATCCATTACATCTTACATCTCATTTTGAAGGCACGGTTCGCGCAGTGGCTGAGCGATCGACTGCTGCGCTGAGTGTCGAGGGTTCGATCCCCACACGGAACAAATATTTGTATGGCATGGCATACAGATAGTTGTTCATATACTATATAATGCACTCACCTTACAGGAGAAATTCCTAGTGAAGAACGAGGTTTTTTTAAAGAAAAGAAAAACACATTTTGGTAAGAAAAAAATCAACAAAACTTATTAGATCATGTCAATAAGTACCTCAACTGTAATATTAATTCACTTTTGTTAGAGTGGAAGAGTTAGAAAGACAAAAACTGGTGATATTTTAATTGGTTATAGTACCTATAATGATTTCTTAGCTTGACAAGATTACATTCGTATGTACTTACTATAAGATACAACCCCCTTTGTTTTTACGGATGGGAAATCATCAAATGTCTTCTCCCGCTCTGGGCGGAGCGGGAGGGAGTGTCAGACTTGTACTGACTAAAACCCATCCATGTTCCTTCTTCGCCCTTTGTGTTCCAGGGCCACGAACAGTCCCGCAACCCTGGCAGGCGTCGGCCCACTCGGACCCCTTCCGGAGATACAACCCCCTGATGAAGTCTTTAAACGAATTTTTAATTTTTATTTTCAACGACTCTATAGATTTCAGAAGGTTTTTTTTTCGCTATGTCTTTGCTCTTGACTCTAGTCTAGGTCAGAGATGACAGAGACAAAGTCGACGATGGTACGAGCTTACCCAGAAGAAGCCTGTTCACTCTAACTTTGAAGAGATTAGGATAGTAAGCGTTTTAGGTAGAGAAATTCTCCATTTACTTTTCCACAGTTATGTTGCTTTTGCCAAATAAGTGGTAAAACACAAATAATATTTACCATTTCAAATAACACTCTTTGGCAGTTCATTTATACTATAAACAGATAAAACCTAAAACAAAACACTATCAAAATGAGTTCAATTAGCCAAACTTTACCTTTCGCTTGCCGAACCTCTAGTTTATTTGTCAAAGTTATATATTTCTAAAAGTTTAACTAAAATGTATTAACGTAACTAGCGTAGTCTGGACGTAAAGTACTGGTTTTATGTCAGTTTGTCCTTATATTCCATTATGGACGGGTCCCAACGCGTTTTATACTGAGTTTATGGACTTGGTACTTTAGTGCAGTTTTGAATTTAATGTAAATAGGACTCGGATTGTGTCTGGTGTGATAAAATGTAGAAGTGCATTCTAGGCGAAGAGTTTTTGTTGCCATCTGTTTGTTGGCGCATAGGTTGAGCGATCGACTGCTGCGCTGCGTGTCGCGGGTTTGGTCCCCGCACGGAACAAATATTTGTACGGCCTACAGATAGTTGTTCCCGGTTTGGAACAACTATCTAAAACAACTATCTACATTTCAACTCACATGAGTTTAAATGTTTGTAAAACGCACCCAAGATGCAGGAGAAATTACCAGTGTCGGGAAAAGTAAAAAAAAAGAAAAAAAAGTGTAAATATAGATTTTGCTGAATGTTAAAAATCTGTTTAGAAAAACTCCAAAATATTTTGGAAAGTAAATGTATTTAGTGTTTTAACCCCAACGATACAACGATGATAAGTTTGCGGCCGGTTTCTC
This sequence comes from Cerastis leucographa, assembly GCA_963082945.1. Classification (NCBI taxonomy): domain Eukaryota; kingdom Metazoa; phylum Arthropoda; class Insecta; order Lepidoptera; family Noctuidae; genus Cerastis; species Cerastis leucographa. Next base: position 15,616,031 of record OY720363.1, read on the forward strand.
TATTGCTTTGAATCTATGCTAATCTAAGTCTTGTATTTTCCATCTCAGCCTTAGATGGAAAATGCAAGACTGCATGCAATGTGAGTAATGCGACTAAATCTTGTCCATCTTTCCATTTCTTGCTTTACTTGCTTCTCAAATCGGATGTAGCTCGCAATCAGTCGGACTCCGGCACGAAGGCTTCCGTAAGTTCCGTTCCATTATTTATAAAAACGGCAAAAAAATCATGTCTGTTGTATGGGAGCTCGACTTAAATATTTATTTTATTCTGTTTTTATATATATATATTTATTTTGTTTCTGTGTATTTGGTGTTATAGCGGCAACAGAAATACATAATCTGTAGAAATTTCAAATGGCTAACTATCACGGATCATGAGATACAGCCTGGTGACAGACAGACGGACGGACGGATGGACGGATGGACGGTCTCAGTAATAGGGTCCGGTTTGACCCTTTGGGTCGGAACCCTAAAAAAGTATAAATGACCATATATCTTTTTTAGTTAGCTGTAAAAATGTAAGTACCTGTACAGGGTTCATTTCAAGTGCTAGCTTTATTATTGATGTAATAACTGTTCTTACCAATTGAGTGCAATGAAAAATTGAGTTTGAATTCCTACAGCTTTTCAAAGATTCATTATTTTTCTAATTCATTATCTTCTTTATCACATTATTAGTGACCAAGCTGGTGTTAGAGGTCAAAAGCCGCTCATGGGCCTCTGACTTGGTTTTACAGGCAGTCGAAATGTATGTCTCAGGCATGCTGGTTTCCTCACGTGGTTTTCCTTCACCGAAGCAAGTGATAATTATACAATACGCACGTGAATCTGAAAAATCAAAAGTGCGTGATTTGGGTTCGAACTCGAGACATAATAAATTAACAATATTGTGTTTTGTCACTAAGCGTCAAACATCGTAAAGTACATCTCCTAATAAAATAATATTATTAAACGCAAGAAAGCTGATCCTTATATCCCTCTAAAATTGGAAGGCAAACCTGTTTTGAGAGTAGATGTTGATACTTGCAACATTGTGGCTCCCGGAAAAATCCTGGGAATCCAACACGAGCGGATTGCGTTGCGTTTGATCCTTGCTTACGCGGGCCAAATCTCGGATACACCGGGAAAGTTGTCGTTCGAAAACCATTCTAAAATGCATCGACAATAAGAGATAAAAGTGGACTAAAGGTAGTTATAAAGGATGATACTAGGTAACAGTACCTATAAATTGTTAAGGCTGCAATAGGATTAATGATACATTCTGAACGTCTTTAATAGTTTGTGGAACAAGACTATGTTTCAGTCATCTAGTCCTCATCGTCTTTTTCCTGCCCTTATACCCATTTATTAGGGAGTCAACGCAGCATGTTTTCTTCTTCCATACTTCTCTATTACTCGTCATCCCATCAGACACCCCATTCCTTGCCATATCATTCTTCACCGTTTCCCTTTTTCAGTCACCTAGTACCTATCATGATTGGAAACATTGATCACGACATTATATTTATATCAGTTATTCGTCAATCAATCCATATCTTTATTGTGGATCATAGGTAGGTACATAATACAGGTCTTAAATAACGAAATTGTGCTCAGCTACGTCCTGCCCTTAGGGCATACAATAGTTACATTACAATAAAAATACAGTATAGTTAAAAATTAATAAGATTTCACATAAAATATAAAAAAAAGATAAAACAAAACAGAACAAATTATGGTATGCACCTCAGTCAGTGGGCCAACGAACACATCATGACTGAGGGGTACTATATTGAAGCAGTCTGATAGGAAGTAACAAGTAGAAGCACTTGTGTACAAGCATATCATGGAGATTCTTTTTTATTTTTTCATTTCCTTAATTATTCTAATAGGCCCCGGAATATTATTAAAGATGCGTGAAGCTGCACAAAAGATACGTCCTCTTATTCTTTCTTTTTTAAGAAGAAGAAGATAGAGTCCTCTTAATGGACATTTTAATTAAATAAGCGGCAAACATTAAAATGATCAGTGACGAAGAAGGTCGAAAACAACAACATAACTTTCGTATCTTCAAATTCAATCCCGATCATAGGTTTAGGTTAAATATAGGTACTTTATTCTCAAAAAGACAAAAGAGCCACTTACATGAGAAAATATGATAACATAATGTAATAAACTTAATCTTGGTAACGGTATTACAAAACAATGAGTTGTCTTAAAATTATTAATTTTTTAAATTGGTTTGGGATACACGTTCAACGATTCTATTCTCAACTAGTAGGCTAGTAACATAAATATTAAATCACAATAACGTAAACCCTTCACTATTCATTTAAATGCCGACCCTGAAAAGGGACCATACACAAGAGAATGGATTCATTACTAACGAAATCACGGACAAGAGGAAATAACATACAAATTCCGAATATCTTACACACAATAACTTCCTAAATAAAATATAATCTGCATTTCTAATCCTGAAGTTTCAAGAGTGACAGTTTCCCTGACGAGGGGTCCCCTATATTGCCGACTGACATTTCTATTAGCAGGCAATTTTCATCCTTGGGAGTAATTCGTAAAGTTCTGCAACGATTGTCAATTATGACTGAAGTTTTTACTTTTGATGACAAGTCATGTACATATTTGAGTTGTTTTTACTGTGGGAGAAAAAATACTTTATTGTTTTAGCGATTCTGTTTTGTTTTTGATAGTCCTTTAACAAATCTTTTCAGGAATGATTTCGTTGCGGTTACAAAGCTCTTTTGTGCATAAAGGAAGATATAGCCTGTCTCTTTATTACATTTATAATATTACAAATCCATACTTCCGTACTAATATTATAAATGCGAAAGTCACTCTGTTTGTTTGTTTGTTACCTTTTCACGACTAAACGGCTGATCGGATGTTAATGAAATTTGGCGATAATATAGATTTTAACCTGGGGAAGGACATAGGCTATATATCATTACGCTACGACCAATAGGAGCGGAGCAGCAATGAAAAATGTTGCGAAAACGGGGAAAATGTGACGCAGACGAAGTTGCGCGGGACAGCTAGTGTTATATATGTAATATTATGTGGGTTAGACAGAGGTACACCTAAAACTACACTCACATTTCACCAGTTATGTTTAAGTCCCATTTAATAGGGGGCGAGCCTATTGCCATCAACCGGACACGAAACAAGACTCCGCGGCTGCTACCAAGAAATTCCTGAAGGAAAAACCCAATAACAATTTTCCCGAACTTGGACTCGAAACCAAATCCTCATGCTTAGCAGTCCACTAGACCAAAGAGCCAATCATTTATGTTGCAGGATTGTATACAATACCTATTGATTGGTCTACAGATAACGAATTTAGTTGGCAGGCTAAAGGACCTAGGGATTCAGGTCCTTACAAATATCGGGAAGAAAATGCATCCATATAAATCTTAAAATTTGGAACTTTGCCCGGTTAAAGGGTATTTTATGAGACCTGATAACATCTGTATGCTTGGTTCTGCGGGTAAATGTAGCCTTAGGTTTACATTTTATATTAAAGATTTGATACTTATTAGTGGATTGAAGTAAGGGTACGCATTCCAGGTAAACCAATTGTGACTCTATGGTAAGAAATACTAAGTGTCTCTTTGCAATACTAAGTGCCAGTCTCATTGCTTGGCTATGATTATATTCTGTTATACTCGTACCAGGCAAGTTTAAATCACAAGATCAGAGGGCAAAGGTGAAAATCATGTAAAATATAGTATGCCCAGTTTAAGTGTACAGTACAAGGTGGCGTTGCTTGTCTAGAAAATTTCCATCGATATGTCAAACATTGTGTATTTGTTTTAGTTCCGTGTTTTCCCACCTTCCGTTCCGTTCTTTAGGTACACCTAAAGGTGCACCTAAAGGTGTATATTGTATTGACATTAGTTATTGGTAGCTAATGTCAATGTCACTCCCAATACGGCTGGTCACCGCGGGAGAGTCAGACCAAAACCCTCCAAAGAAAGAAACGATACGAGAGAAAAATAAAATAAATATTTGCACTTTAAATGTTAAATCACTGAGCACACCTTATAAACTACTAGAATTGAAGACGGCTCTTCATAACATAAACCACGACATAGTCGGACTGTGTGAAGTCCGGCGTCAAGGAGAAAATATAATAGAAGATGAAGATTATATAATGTACCACATAGGACAAACAAAAGGTCAATATGGCGTCGGTTTTCTGGTTAAAAAAGAATATAAAGAAAACATAATAAACTTTATCGGGATTTCAGAAAGAGTCTGTTTGTTGGAAATAAATTTTGAAACCTTACACTTCGCAATTATCCAAGCATACGCGCCAACCGAGTGCTCCCCAAAAGTCGACATAGAGCTTTTCTATGAACATCTTGAAAAAGCCCATGAAATGATCTCTACACAGTACGTTATAACTATGGGCGACTTCAACGCACAAATTGGGAAACCTAAGACTCACGAGCACAAAGTAATGGGTAAATACGGTTACGGTAACAGAAGCCAGAGAGGAGAAAGACTCATCCAATTTGTACATCAACATAATCTTAAAATATTAAATACTATGTTTAAATCAAAAGAAGAGAAGAGATGGACATGGATTTCTCCAGATAAGAAGACACGAAATGAAATCGATTATATAACAACCACCAAGCCGAATTTATTCTCAAAATTCGAAGTGATAAATTCTTTACCCTTTGGAACAGATCACAGACTGCTCAGAGCGACTCTTATCCTGACACCAATAAGAAAAAGCAGACGCAACTTTACCGGCAGCACAAACACTCTTAAAAACTCGGAGGATCGCGAATTATACATAAATAGTCTAAGCGAACACATACCAAAATTACTTGAGACACATATAAACCATACTGCCACAGAATACTACCAGATGATAGAATCAGTATTAAAAACAAGTCTGAAAAACAAATCAAAATCCAAGAAACCAACAATTTTAACAAACAGAGCTATAGATTTAATGAAGAAAAGAAGTGCCTTACAAAACAAACCCAATCTGAACAAAAAAGACAGAGAAGACCTGAAAAACTTATATAAACAAACAAACAAAGAAATAAAACAATGTTATGAAACGCACAGAATGGACACTATAAAAAAGCACATAGAAAACACAAGATCGGCTAAAAAAGCATTCAAAGAGCTAGACAAAACAAAAACATGGATTCCATCTCTTCAACATGGTTCAACAAATAGTAAATCACGTAGTGAAATCATAAAAATAGCTACAGAATTCTACGAAAGCTTATATAGTGCACCAAACTCAATTCAAAACATAGAGACGTCAAACCAACCTAAGAATACGACCACTATAGAAATGTTTTGCGAACCTGAGATTTTTAAACAAATACAGAAATTAAAATCGGAAAAAAGTCCAGGGCCAGACGGAATTGCAAACGAATGCATTAAGCACGCCGGGGTCCTTTTAGTAACACCTCTTACAATACTATTCAACAAGATCCTAGACGAGGAAGTGGTGCCTGCGCAGTGGACTGAATCAGAAATAATTTTACTGTATAAAAAAGGCGACCCAGCAGACATAAGCAATTACCGGCCGATAAGTTTAATGTCCTGCTTTTACAAGCTGTTTTCATCATGCCTACTAGACAGAATATCTTCGGAATTAGACACGTTCCAACCCATAGAACAGGCAGGATTCAGAAAAGGGTTCAGTACCTCAGACCATATACACGTATTAGATCAAGTCATAGAGAAACACCTGGAATATCGTAAGCCACTCTACATAGCTTTTATCGATTACAAAAAAGCTTTTGACTCTATCTCGCATCACAGTATATGGGAGGCACTAAATAATCAAGCGGTCAACCCGAAATATATAAATATTATAAAAAATATTTACTCAAAAAGTACAAGCCGAGTCAGGCTGGATAGAACCGGGCCTGTAATTAATATCAACAGAGGAGTCAGGCAAGGTGATCCTATCTCACCGAAATTGTTTATAGCTGTCCTACAGAATATAATGTCAGATCTCCCATGGTCGACCAAGGGCATTAATGTAAATGGAGAACATCTGAGCCATTTACGTTTTGCCGATGACATTGTCGTGCTATCGGAAAACCCTTTGGAACTCAATACTATGGTCAAAGAATTACAAGCAGTAAGCGAAAATGTGGGTTTAGAGATGAATCTGAGCAAAACAAAAGTCATGACCAACAACGAAATGACTCCCATCTTGGTTAACGACATGCCGCTCGAATACGTCCAGGAGTACATATACCTGGGTAAACAAATCTCTTTCAGGAAAAACAGGAATTTTGAAGAAATAGACCGAAGGATAAGTATTACCTGGAAAAAATATTGGGCACACAAAGAGATATTCAAATCAACTCTCCCAATCCGAGTGAAAAAGACAATACTAGACGCTACAATTTTACCCTGTCTCACTTATGGCTGCCAGACTTGGATATATGATAACAAGGCGAGAAGTAAGATACAAACCACACAGAGATCGATGGAGAGAAGCTGCTTGAGTATTAATATTAGGGACAAAATAAGAAACACAGACATTCGCAATAGAACCAAAGTGACAGACGCTCTCAAATTTTCACAAAGCCAGAAATGGAGGTGGGCCGGGCACGTTGCAAGGTATTCCGATGATCGTTGGACAATCAGGACAACCAAATGGAAAGGTCCACTGGGTACCAGAAACAGAGGCCGGCCCTACGCCCGTTGGCAAGACGAGATAGTTGCAAATGCTGGACGAGACTGGCTAGCCACCGCTTCGGATAGAGAAAAGTGGAATTCTTTGGAGGAGGCTTTTACCCGAAGGGGGTCCACACAATAATGCTATCTTATAGTTTTTTATCATAATATATTTACAATTTAATTACCAAATTTAATTCAAAAATCACAATAATCTTATATAATTCCTAAATAATGATGAATGTTTTTAATTTAATTTATTTGTTGATTTTATAATTGATGTTACCTTATATTTGCATGTTATTTGATTGTGTGGAATTAATAAAGCTTTATTATTATTATTATTATTATAATGTCAATGTCAAACCTTATGTCAGTCAATCTTGTTGAAGTTCATTGTAAAAATATGGAATACTTTGATTGGCACTTGTTCGTCAGTTGCAAAACAGATTTTAACTATCACGTTTCCCCAAGGAGGCAAAAGTCCAAGACAAGGTTAATTCTTATGACCATCCTAGAAGTAAAATAAAAATGTAACGATTTAAAACGTAGCAGGGGACATATTATTCCGTTCTTTAAAAGGTTCTTTACGATTCTGCAGGCTTTTATTCTAGAGAATTATCTTGGAGACGAGCGAAGACTGTCTCAAAGATTTTATGATAGGATATGAAAATTTTAGTGTGAGTGGAAAGAGCTTGCGAGTACGTCGTCCTGTCGTCATTTATTATGTTGCCGTTCGATATATCGAGGAGTCAAAATAAATATCTTTATTCGTTGATATAAAAATGAGCTTAATATGTAATGGTTGGCTACGATATATTAATGAGTGTGCCACACCCCATTCACAACCCCAGGTGATACCATTACGACGCGACTTGCGTTAAGAAACAAGCGCGCTTTTACTGCGTCCGTTCTTGTGTTGCATCGCTCTTATGCTGATTTCAGTTTACAACTGAAGCCAGCATAAGAGCGATGCCACACGGGCGTTGCCAATGACGTATGGGCGGTGACAGAATGCCAGCTCATCGGAAAAGAAGAGGGGAGGGGTGCTGCGGTGAAACGACGGAGCGACAACGCAGCGCAGCGCAGTATTTTTCACTGGCGCAACCGCCGGGGTAAGCTGCGTTACGTTTCGACATCGCATTCGCAGCGCTCGTGTGGCACTCACTGCGACGAAATCACTGCTTTAAGTTTCTTTTTCTTTCTCTGCTTTGGCGGTCCCGACACGCGTGTCGCTTGGTCGTGTATATTGTGGCCAAGCGGTAATGTTTGGCTACGATATATTAATGTGACGATGTAAAACTGACAAGGTGTAATTTTCGTAGGTAATCATTTCGAAACGTGTTCCGACATGACTGTAACGTATGAAAAAGTTCTGTCAGTTTTAATATTAAAAGTGTTTCATATTGTTACATTTTTGAACAGCTACTTTAGGGATCTCGTTTCATTGTTGATTTCTGTAGTTTTCATGGGACTATAGGGTAGCTGCCTACCCTACCTACAGTTCGGCCGCTTTGCCAATGTAATTCGCGCCGCGCACTAGTGTTCAAACTTGTAACTTTATTTTATATTATGTTAAACTAATTAGCTTTAGTTATTGTTGGGGTCAGTTCACACCGAGACGCGACGCTGCGCGCACACTTTTAAAGACCGATTCAAAATTTAACTTTATTTTCTACACGAAAAGATACACATTTCGTTGTGAGAATACGTTGCGCCACGCAGTGCTGCGCCGCGTGACGCCTGTAAAGAAATGTGTATCTTTTCGTGTAGAAAATAAAGTGAAATTTTGAATCGTTCTTTAAAATGTGCGCGCAGCGTCGGGTCTCGGTGTGAACTGACCCTTAGAGCTGTGTTTATTTGAAAAGTCCCGTTATTCACAAATACACACATGACATACACTGTACAGGACAATCAAATTATAATTAAAGATATACAGGATTGCTCTCAGAAACGGTGAAGGAAAACATCGTGAGGAAACCGGCATATCCTAGAACTAAAAATTCGAAGACATGTGACATCTACCAACCCGCACTGGGCCCGCGTGGTGGATTACAGCCCACTCCCTCTCATAGAGAGGAGGCCTGTGGGAACATTATAGGCTGATGATGGTGATGGTGATATACAGGATGGATTTTTGAGAAGGTACAATACGGGACGTTCCTCCGAAACTACTTATCCTTCGTTTTTCGAGTAATTGCTAAAGATAATGCCTAGTCCAACGCACAAAACCATATTATTATGACCCAGATATAATTTCATCATCATCTATCTAGACTTTTCCCATCTATGTTCGTCTTCCAGTTTATCCGGTTGCAGTTGAATACAAGTATTTTACGTGGAGCGACTGCCTATCGGACCTCCACAACCCAGTTAGTACTGGGTAATAACTTTTTTTTTTTTTTTTAAACGTTTCCCCACACTAGAATTTCTCCTGTATCGTGGGTGCGTTTACAAACATTTAAACTGACATACACAAACAGCCAGACCCGGAACAACTATCTGTAGGCCATTCAAATATTTGTTCCGTGCGGGGATCGAACCCGCGACACGCAGCGCAGCAGTCGATCGCTCAACCACTGCGCCAACGGTGCCGTCAATACGATACCCGTAAGTAAGACTAGTTCTCGCACCCAGTTCTAATTTATGTACATGTGATCCTGTTACTTAGATACAAGACACAAATAACATTTCATTAAGAAATCATCTTGTTTCTAATATATTTATGAATTGGCACGTATCTCCACGCAGAGCATACGTATTTCTGTCATATTAATGACCGATAATGGCACAGTGTAATAAGTGACTGTTTCTTTGTTTGATTTATGAAGAAGTATAGGTAGTTTCGCAGAAAAAGTCCATTTAATATTACCAGCTGCTGCCCGGCTACTTCGTTCGCGTGAAAATTTTGTTGTGTTTTTCAGTGATAAATTATTCATATGAACCTTCCTCTTGAACCATTCTTTCTATTGATGAAAACCGGATCACGATCCGTTTCCTAGTTTTTTTTTTTTTTTTTAAAAAGAAGAATAAATTTAAAACATTTAATAAAGAAGATTAAAAGATCTAAGCTTACAGACGGCGGGAAGCGACTTTGTTTTTACACGAAAGCCCAAAAAAAGAGTGTTACGTTTTCAGGGTTTATGTATGTACTAGCTGTCCCGCGCAACTTCGTCTGCGTCAAATTTTCCCCGTTTTCGCAACATTTTTATTGCTGCTCCGCTCCTATAGGTCGTAGCGTGATGATATATAGCCTATGTCCTTTTCCAGGTTGAAATCTATCTTCTTGCCAAATTTAATTAAGATCCGATCAGCCGTTTAGTCGTGAAAAGGTAACAAACAAACAAACAGAGTGACATTCGCATTTATAATATTAGTATGGATATGGATATGGAAGTATGGATGTATGTAAAGATTAAAATTTTTAGCTACTTGATATCTGATCAGGTCCAGGTTTAGATTCAGCCTATAATGTGTCAATTACTGGGCCGCAGGTCTCCTCTTTGTGAGAAACAGTGGGATCCAGATAATCCTGCACTCGGGCCCAGTGCGAGTTTATCCAACTGGAGGGGATATGTGTTTTCGAAATGTTTGATCTAGTATACGCTGGTTTCCTTACGGTGTTTTCTTTCAGCGTTTTGAGAGCTTACATGAAATAAATAACACAAAGCAAAGTGCCTGGGCCGTTTCCGCTGCCCCCCACTGCTACAAGTAAGGCCCGATTTACATTGGTCAAGGACGGTGGCTTGTAGCGATTACAAGTATAGTGGCGAGCGGCGAAAACCAAAACAGTGACAGTTGGCTCGCTACTGTCCGATTCACACACCACTATACTTATCTGCTTCGCTAAACACTGGACTGACAAACTGTTGGTGTTTTAATTCCGTCCGAACTTAGTATGATCCAATTTTAGGATCATCATTATCTAGGATCTCTTCCGTCGTGCTGTTGTCACCGCCCGGGTGTCAGCTGTCTTAGAACCCAATAGCTTGTCGACCATATGCCATGAAAGTTGAGTAGACCTATGGCCCCATCTTCCTAGCACGGTGGGCTGCGCTGGGGCGGCTGCTGCAGGTGCTGAAAATCTCAAAAGGCGCTACTAAAATAACTTAATTGGTAGTTATGTGTTCGAGCAGTTTGGGGTTGAAACATTAGGGCCATGGGGTCCGCGTGCCAGCCTACAATTTCGGGATATCGCACAACGGTTGGCCGACTCTTCACGTGACCAGAGATTAACAAATTCTAATGTTATTTTAGTCAATAAAAAGCAGGTGTTCCACCTAATAGTATGTGATATAAGACAAGTATATTTGGTGAAACAAAAAGTGGGGTGGCAGTGTATGCGCTGTACCGTGCATCATTCATGAAATCGCACCGGTGCGGTGGCAATCGCTTCATATCGCCTCCGAATATTGTGACCGCGCGGCCATTAATAAAATGTACTGCCGATTGTACTTTTCTGCTTGTGTGATGTATCGGGTTGAATAAGTATTATTTTTGATACTTTATGAGGTTGTTGTGGAAATAAAATAACAAAATTATGCAGACGTAGATAAAGCTGCTGCTATCTATATATCTATATTATATTCTATTATATAAAAATCAATTGCTGTTCGTTTGTCTCGCTAAAACTCGAGAACGGCTGGGCCGATTTAGCTGATTTTGGTTTTGAAATGTTTGTCGCAGTCCAAGGAAGGTTTAAAAGGTGAGAAAGGTTGGGTAGGGTAGGGTCTATAGGTAGGGTAGGAAGGTAGGAAAAAGTTCAATTTTAACGCATGCGGGGTACAGCTAGTGAATGAATAAATTCTTTGTGATACTTGTGGTACCCTTTATCTAGACACAATTCAAACACATATCACACCGAGAATAATACAATACCCTAACAAAAACTCGACTTCCAACATTTATTTTCAATCACAGCAATAAAAAAAGTGGAGTCATTTCTTCTTTCTTCTCTTACCAAATCCTTTTGATCCCTACTCAATATATAACACATCGGCCGACATCGCACAGAATATATATATAAATATGCCGCGACTGTACTTGCTACCGCATATACGTATTCAAGAAGATCAAACTGCTACAAATAGCAGAACTTAGATTCCTCTGTTTGTGGTAGCCTTTGCAGCTCAATTTTCGCGTACATAAACAGACCTGGAACATAACCAAACCAATTCTTGGAACTGATAATGAACCCGCGAACCGTAAGCATCTGAGACATTTAGCTACACACCCACAATAATTGTTTTCAAGCACTGCATTATCATCTGCCTAGCGTTTTCCCTATTACATTGGGGTCGGCTCCAGTCTTACCGGATGCAGCTGAATACCAATATTTTACATGGAGCGTCTGCCTATTTGACCTCCAAATCTCAGTTATAAAATAAAATAATAATAAAAAATAAAAAGCCTTTAATTTCTACCATAAATACTTAGAACATAAATAAACTTAAGTATAATAAATCTTCTTTACATAAATTTTTACCATTTCATTATCAAAAATGGAGGAAATTGGGCGAGGCCACATATCTGTTAGTCCTGGGTAATACGATACCTACCCCTTCGTAAGACTGGTTCTCAGACTTTCGGCCCAATGTCTACCTGTAACGACTGTCAAAGATCTGCAAATGACAGCCGGGACCAACAGCTTAACGTGCTTTCCAAGGCACAGAGGAAACTCGGTACGTATAAGCACCGCAAACAAAGTTAACACAAACTTTTTAGCGGCTTCATATCCTTTCTACCACGTCTTTTTTCTAGCAGATAATTTTGATTCCTACTCAATATATTGTGCTGCACGTAGCTGTAGCTGCAGCAAGGCGAATCGCACGTTATCGACGCCCGTTAATATCGCACATATTACTGCGAACACTCGCTGTCTATAAATATGCCGCGACTGTACTTGCTGTCTGATATACGGCGTTCGGTTCGAGAGATTTGTACGAAACCGGAATACAATACATTATATCTCGTTTTTGGTGGTTGTTTTATCGGGTTATTTATTTTAGTTTGAGGGAATGTTTTTTTGTTAGATTGTTTTTTTTTGGTGGTTCTTTGAAGGCCAGTGGTCTTAGAAAGTCTCACGAAAGCCTGACTTTCAAAGCCAAAGCAGCCTCTTTACCAGACAACTTCATCAGAGGATGGAGGCATCGGCATGTAAGACAGGGTTGTTCGCGAAGCTGTTTGTAAAAAGAAAATATCTACTTGTAACACACTTACGTGTATCTCTACTAGCAAACAGGAATGTTGAGTTGAGGTTTCAGCGAAATCATAGGCGCATTGCACATTACAGTTTGGCCTTATAAATTGACTATGCAACGGGAAACTTCTAAGGGCTGCACGAAAGCAAAACCTGATACTTACTCTAAAGTTTTCTCCTACGCACGTTCATGCATGCACATGGGAACCGATCACTTTTCCGAATTTTGTTTGCTCGAATTTTCTTTTACCGAAATCTATTGGCCGACGTCTCTTTTGCCATGTGCGTTATTTGACATATTTTAGATCATCAAAGTACCATGTGTCATATGTATTATTTTACCGAACCTGGTTTTGCCGATTTACAAAATAACTTTTTGCTACTGGCCGAAGCCTCTTTTGAACTTTTTTCATTTGCTATATTTTCACCGGACCGAAAAAACATTTTAGGGAATATTATTTGGTCACAAAAATATAGCCGTTTTCGTTATCTATACTTATATTATAAAGCTAAAGAGTTTGTTTGTCTGTTTGTTTGCTTGAACGCGCTTATCTCAGGAACTACAGATTCGATTTGAAAAATTCTTTCAGTGTTAGATTTATCGAGGAAGGCTATAGGCTATATATCATCACGCTACGACCAATAGGAGCGGAGCAGCAATGAAAAATGTTGCTAAAACGGGGGAAATGTAACGGAGACGAGGTTGCGCTGGACAGCTAGTAAAATTATACAGTGGCATAAAAAGTCAAGATGTTGTACTTCAAAGTTTAGTGACAGAAACGAATCGCTGCAAAACCGACTTCACGCTGTCTTGTCTTCCCTTCCCCTAGAGTGCAATTTAAGCCCGCGTAGGCGCGGAGGGGTAGGGCGGCACGCGAGCTGAGGAGCAGGTCCGCCACCGCCGCGGGGCCAGCAAGCCGAAGCTGTGGTGGTGAGCGTTAAAACCATCTGAGACGATAAAATCGCGTAGGGCCGCCCAAACCCCGCAGCGCCGGAGGCGTGACAGATATAATGCTTGCTGCATGTTGCATGACTACTTGCAAATAAAAAAATATGGCATTTCTAACAGTGTTAGAATGAATGTTTGTAAACATAATACTTTGAACAAATCTTATTTCGGCCAAGTGTAACTTCGGTAAAAAGTTGTTTGACCAAATGAAACGTCGGAACATCTTAATAGGTCAACTGATACAGTGGCAGACGTGCCTTCGATGAAGTAAAAAAAAAACGAAACGAAAATAGTTGAAAAGTTTTAGGTGAAATAAAATTCGGTCAAACGTTTTTCGAGCTTATGGTACGTGAACATGCACATGTAAAAATTTATTGATTGTTTATGGCGAGCTGTTGCGCAGCTCAACAGCTCGATAGCAGAAGTTTTACATCTGTCGTCCAAGTTTGTACCAACAGCCCGTTTAAAAATGTAATTAACTATAACTTTATTACCTATTCCATAGAGACATCAAAAAGTGTAGTAGCTGAAGTAAACCGGGGCACGAAAAATTGGAAAGCAAAAAACTATTATTCCTTTTTGTTCTTATTTACACTTTGCTAGATAGAGTCCCCGTTTTAAAAAAATACCTCTTTGATGAAAAACGTCCTCAGTTAATACTGCGCACTTTTCATATCTTTTTAATTACGTTGAACACGATATCCTTTCTGAGAATCGCAACGACGATATTGATTAAATTTGCTTTGTATACCTTGGTATATGTATGCTTGGCATACATATTACTTGGTATATAATGTATACCTGCTAGCATTAAAAGACTAGACCAGTTATGACAGCTGTGTAAGTTCTGTTCTGTAGCGACGAGCCATTTTGTGAGTGAAAATTTCAAGCTTTGCTTCAGTCTACGAAAACAAGGGATCTGAAAAATGTGAGTCAGACAAATCATCATCAACAACCTAACCTTTTTCCAAATACACCGTGTAAATCACCTCATTACGAAGCCGTCAACCAAGCATTCTGTACATGAAGCTAAGTAACTTTACGCAAAAATTATTGCTGGGAAACGACTTTTTTTTGGGGGGATGTAAAATCATGTTTTGTGGTAGAACTCAATGTAACGCACTCAAAACATTGTGCTGATGGACGGATTCAATATTACTGGGGTCGTGGAAGTGTTTAAAGTAAAAATCATACATTAAAAACTTGTATTTAAAAAAATGCTTGTCAAAGAGTTGGAACTTTGACCCCTAATATCACCGTAACTAGAAGATTCCCAGGTCATCATCATCTGCCTAGCCTTTTCCCAAACTATCTTGGGGTCGGCTTTCAGTCTAACCGGATGCAGCTGAGTACCAGTATTTAACATGAAGCGAAGGTTCCCAGGTATGGTGTAGAATAAAAAAATGATGGCAATGACAGGGAGAACCAGTGCCGTTCGGCTTCGTTAAGAGGTGTTTTACATCCTTTATGTTGGGGTCGGCTTCCAGTCATATATAGCCATATTATTCAATAGAGCGACTGCTTTTCTGACCTCCACAACCCAGTTACTACTAAGTAATACGATACCCCGGTAAGGCTGGTTGTCAGACTTTTGGGCCACTGACTTCTTGTAACGACTGTCAAAGATCTACAATTGACATCCGGGATCAACAGCTTAACGTGCTTTCCAAGGCACGGAGGAATCTCGGTACGTAATGGGTCACCCATGCACGGACCAACCTAGGCAAGCACGGCTAAACCTTAAAGATCGACCCGGGCGGCTGTTATTATTTAGCCATGAGCTCCTCCACCTACAGTTTACCTCTTCCAGGATTGCAGGCTGCAGGATTCTGTTACATAAAACAAATACATGGAATTAAACACAAATATAAATGTGCTCCTAAATGTTAGTTTCGAACTTTCGATAGTCGTTGTATGAAAACAGTGATGTTATCGCGTTTGTGACAATTGCAACAACGCGACACAAATTAATGTGTGCGCCTGTAGTTCATAAATAACTGATGTCGACTGTATACAGCGGTAGATTGATTAGGTTCACTGTAAATAAACTCTATGGGAATCGTGTTTGTATCAATCTAGGTTCGCTTTTATTTCTATTGTGAGTTTTATGTTCAAATAGATATTTAAAATTGTTTTGACCTTATTTAAACAATGCTACAATCAGACCTGCTCGTAAAACAAATCACTAAATGTGCTTAGCGTTAAAAATATTTGGAACATTCTGTCTCTACGATCTCCAAACGATTGACCGAGATGACATTCGTGGTGTGTAGCATTGGCGGGCCTAAGGCTGCCCGCCAACGTCCGATAATCGATGACCGATTTTTTGTAGGAGAAAAATAGAACACACTGATAGCAAAAGTGCAACGCACAGGTCCTACAAAAAGTTGGTCAGAAATCGAAGAAAATAATCAGAGGAAAAATCGGCCCGATTATTTGTCCTCCAAAAAGTCTGACGTGGGCGGGCAGCCTTAAGCGCACACCTTGTGTGCACCAAGAACACTAATTGACAAAGTATCCTAAAGTTCCAAGTTTATGTATGCGGCCGAAATCAACCGCTGAACCAGTTGGACCAAATTTTTTGTATATTCTTACAATCATCTGCTTTATATTTGTGTAGTAATTGATTTCATCAACACTGGTCTAAAAACAGTAACGGGAAACATCGACGAAACCAGCATGTTCTAAAACCAAAAATTCAACTGGCCACCAAAAATGACTTATTCAAAAATGGGCCATTACCTATCACAAGCCTATGTCTGGCTTATTAACTAGACAGAAGCATAATTTATGCTTCTTCTTAGCAAAGTCGTGTTTGGGTGATTTTGACACAAATGGCTGCGTGTGTAAATTAAACACAACTTTGATAACAGCCAGTGACAGATTTTGAAAGAAGATTTACGTTTCATTCCGCACACCATAACTATCCACATGCAAAGTGCAATGAAAATATTGGTGCACGTTGGAACGCACTCGCACACCGCGGCGTAGTTGGTGTCGCACGCCACACGGCAATGTGGCGTTGTGTAACATTTACAACGTGCTGTTCCGTGGCTTATTGCGTTCGTAATGCTTGTTAGGTATCGGTTCTAGTGTACGAAGTTGTGGGGGTGCAAGTAGTTGTGTAAACGCGATTTAGCATTGCGCAAATTGCGGGCGCTCTGACGGTGTATATGTGTGTCATCATGGTGGTTTCTGAAAGAGTCTGACAAATAAGCTCACATTAAATCTAATCTTCTTTGTTTATCGTGCGGTTAGTGTAACACGGTGTTAGGGCTTTTATGCTAGTCATGGGCCTTTGACTTGGCTTTACATGCCGTCGAGAAATAAGTCTCAGGCATGCTGGTTTCTTCACAATGTTTTTCGCCACCGAAATAAGTGATATGTCAGACTGTCACACCACTAGGCTATCACTGCATAATGTAATTAATGAAAATGGCCTTTAGATCATAATTATAACCTCCCAAAATAGTCCTCACTATTTTAGGAGGTTATATGATATATCGTTTTCTTTAATGCTAAGCTAAGGTTCATCAATACGGTCCTAAATTGAGTCTTAGCATAGACGTCGAAAAAAATACTGCCACGCCTGACGATAACATGAACCTTGGTGCCAACGGTACCTAAGAATTGCCCTCAGTTTTGGAGTTCGAGTGGAAAGCGAAATCAAAACGAGTTATAATTCCCGCAGCCTCTTACGCCTTACAACCGTCTCATAGCACATCCCGAGGCAGCAATACTACACAATACCGGTCTACATCGAAGTTCCTGCATTCGTTGGCTTCTGCAATTGTCGCCGCGCGAACTACACGATCGATCGTCTCTTTAATATATGGATATTAGTCGAGCGAAGTATTAGACGTGGGTTTGTGATACAAATGAGGCTTTGACGTATTACGGAGTGTTTGGTTGGAGGGAATGTAGGAGCCAGGAGGGTTTTGTAAAGTTCTGTAGTGGAAAAGTTTGTACAATATACGGCTGTGTGGCAAAGGAATTTTGTATTGCATTTAATGTAGTAGTTGCGCCATTAAGCCGTTGGTCCCGGCTGCATTTGTAGATCTTTGATAGTCGTTACAGTTAGTCAGTGGGCCGAAACTCTGACAACCAGTCTTACCATGGGGTATCGTAGTACCCAGCAATAACTGGGTTGTAAAGGTCAGATAGGCAGTTGCTATGTTAAATACTGGTATTCAGCTGCATCCGGTTAGATTGGAAGCCGACGCTAACATAGGTGGGTTTTCGGAGAGTGCTTTGGAATTATACAATTTAATTCTTCCATCCCCATTCTACCATCGGACGATCAGAGATACGGCGAAGCGTCTCAAGTATATGGTTGAAGTTCCATGAACCCGAAGCGCTATGCTTCCACATTTATCGAGTCTATGGAATTCACTGCCGGCTTCTCTGCTTCCTGGTCATTATAATCTGGATCTCTTCAAAGTTTGAGTGAATCGGTTTCTTCTAGGCAATCGTGCTCCACTCTAGGCCGCATCATCGCTTCACATCAAACGAAAGCTTATTTAGTATTTTTTAAAAGCTGGGTAGATGATGATGATGAATTGCGGTTGTGCCATAAAATTAAAGTCTGTCTGTTCATTTAGTGCATATTGCAGTGTCCCTCTGCCTAAAAATCTCTAAGCTTGAAACTTTTCGTATCATTACTGGCAATACAATTGTCATTCTTTATTATGGTGATGTTTTAGTCGCGGACAGAGCTTCTTTTGAGTAAAATGCCAAAATAAGTAAGGTGAATAGAAAGGTTAAAACTCGTGAAAAGATTGGATCTATGTTGTAGTTATGCGGTATAAGTAGCCTCGTGTTAATATTTTATACTGTGCCGTCACACACAGATGAATCAACGGCAGCTTGGCGTTGTTGCAACAATGCCAAGTCACCGCTGATTGTCGCTGTTGATTGTAGCTGTTGATTGTCGCCGTTGATTGTTGCCGTTGCATGTTGCCTTTTATTGTCGCCGTTGATGTCTGTGGTTTTTCACCCAGGCGTTCGGAACGGTCCAGTTCGTTGATTGTCCGGTTCTTACCACCTGGCACCTACCACCAAGGACCTTATGCTCAGTAGTCGCGCTGTCTACCACTAGACCATCGAGGCAGTTAAATATAATAATAACTACTGTGATCTGCAGTGTCAATTTGTGGCCAAGTTTCTTTCCTTTTTTTCCCATATCTTTCATACATCCACGGTCACTAAGCGAAAAATAGTTTCAGTAGATTCTAACACTGTGCAGTGTACGAGCGGACGGAAATCATAATCCTAAGCATTTTGCAAAACGCGACGATTTGCCAGCCAACGTACCACGCTGTAGGTCTCTTAAGTAAGCGATCTCACTAAGAGGAAGTTTCATTTTTTTATCTCTTCGACTCGTTAGAGCGGGAATTCTCGGAATACTTTCTTATTAGTTCGAGTTTCTACTAATTAAGCAGTAGTGAATGCAAATCTTTATTAAGGTAATTAACGCTTGCGTTAGTTATGCCGAGTGCGCTTTTGGATTTTATTAAAAAGGATGTCATTGGAGGTTGTGGTTATGAGTGAAATCGAACGATGCATTTGAATATGGATTGAGACCAGTAATATTAGGTTCTACAAAGATAATAGGAAAAGGCCAAGGCACATACGCGTGTCTTTTAACACAAGACGCATCGCCGTAGGCCATGTACATAGAACTTTGACAATATTATTCCGGCCAAATATTTAGTGGTATTTTGAATCTCCATAGCCGCAGGTAAATCATCTATATAGAAGCTTAATCGCCTATTTTAGAGCCATAACATAAATCTCTGCATTTTACTGGCGCCGTTCGGGTCCAGCAGACGTTTGAATTTTAACACTTACTTAAAATATAGATGCTCGCGTCGCATTGACCAATCTTCTGATCATTAGAATGTCCTGTACCTCTTCTGCATGGTAGGCCAGGCACAGTCGAGGGTCTTACAAAGAAGAAGTGGTAAAGTGGTGTGAGGAGTAAGCCAACGCACGGCACTGTATTTTTATCTTTCGGGTCCCCGTCTTCTGATGTCAAAAAGTTTTAATTGATGAGAATAACATAACCGCATTCTCCTGAGATGGAGGCTATCTACTAGGGCTTCCCATCCTCACCCCTCGCGACATGATTATAGGTTTTTTTCTAGTTATAAGTATAACTCCATGATACAAGAAATACCCCAGTATCGTGGGTGCGTTTATAGATACAAATCTCACGTGCAATGTGCGGTATTAACATGTATTGTTATTACTTCAGTGTGTATGCAGGTATCAATGGCATTTTATTTTTATAAAGTTCATGTACCTGGTTTTGTATAACTAGTTCTATAAAAATGATTGCAGACTCTTAGTTGATATCTTCAAAACGAACCTTACCTTACATCAAGAAGCTTTCACATTTCCCAGGTCATATACCTTAGTAGGTTTAGTACTTAAGTGGTATAAGTTGTAAAATTTCAGTAAAGAATTTTATGAGTTATACTTGGCATTCGTTCTGAGAAGTATTCTTAGATTTAGGCTAAAACTTTGCTGTTGAATAGTCGAGTTTTGGACGATTCATCTTCATAAGGTGCATTCATCATCATCATCAGCAAAACTAGTGGCTCAGTTCTGGGCCGATACAATTTAGATTGCCATCGACACGCTAAGAAGAAGATCAGCCTACCGCAGTCCATTGCTGGACATAGGCCTCTTCAATCGCTCGCCACTTAACTCGATTTTCGGCAACTCTCATCCAGTTGCTACCAGCCACCCTGCGAAGATCATCGCTCCACCGAGCCTGAGGGCTTAGGACGCCCTCAGGCTAAGCGGCCAAGCGTAAGCGCTTGCCGATTCGCGGACTCCACTCAAGAACACGTCTACCCCAATGGTCATCGGTTTTACGGCTAATATGGCCGGCCCATTGCCACCTCATCTTACTTATTCTGTGGGCTATGTCGACTACTCTGGTTCTCTGTCAGATTACCTCGCTCCGGATGCAAACCCTCATAGAGAATCCAAGCATTCGTGAACGGGCGCTGTCAGTTGTGACTGGTCATCTCTTAGCTGCCACGGTTTATTTTAGTTACTTTATTTTTAATTACTGATTTAATCTTTTACTCTGGACGCTCTTAACTTGCCCATATTTCTACATTGTTCTCACATATTTGTAATTCTTAACATGAATGATGTTACCAAGATTTTGTAACATATTTTGATTTAAAAGAGTGTCCATGGAGTTGCCCGTTCTTCTCCATAGAGATCTACGCTACGGAATGGGCAACTACAGTACTTTCATAAGTTATTACGCCTTGTGACTGGGACTGTAGCTTCGCGTTTTATATTGTTTTTTTTTTTTTACTTTCAAAAGTGCCTGTAATGGTCTAATTGAAATAAATGCTTTGACTTTGACTTTGCATGGCCCGCTCCATAGCTCGCTCAGCGACCTTGAATTTATGGATCAACCGAACCGTGAGTGTCCACGTTTCGTAAGGTACATTAAAGATGACTAATTTGTCTTGACGCAAAACGTCACTTTTGCAAAAGATCATTGTGAATTTGATCACTTTCGCATTAATTGCAATTTTTTTATTTATGGTAATATTGTGTATTGGCAGAACTATATTTTAAGTATGTAGGTAAAGACTAACTCATGCTGTAGTAAAATACTGTGCAAGGTTAAGTATCTTACGAGGTGGACTAAACCAATTTAGAGCAGGCGTATCCTCCACCACATCATTATCATTCTTTGGCACTTATCCCAATTCCTTGCTTCCCTTCTTCTTCCATACTTCTCTATTACTTGTCATCTCAGCAGTTGCCTCCTTTCTAGCCATATCATCAGTCCTTATCACCCTTCATCAGCCTCCATCTGTTACTTTTTTTTGGTGTGGGGTAATCCTCATGGATATCTAGTGACTAACACCACTTCTTTTTTTTTCTACTCCTACTAAGAGTTGAAGACCCGGGAGATTCGTACATTTGCAGGGACCCCAAACTGGCATCAGTCCAGTCCACCATGAGCCCTATCATCGACTGTGGCTGATCCTAGCACTGCACGTTCTCCCGAAACGTTTAAGGGGAATCTCATTGTACTTACTTACCTATTAGATTTAAATATCTACTTAAGTTTACTTCACATGTTCCGCAATAGGGTTTTCCGCGTTCTTACACACTAATAAGTTTATTGTCGCTAGTG
This sequence comes from Cerastis leucographa, assembly GCA_963082945.1. Classification (NCBI taxonomy): domain Eukaryota; kingdom Metazoa; phylum Arthropoda; class Insecta; order Lepidoptera; family Noctuidae; genus Cerastis; species Cerastis leucographa. The sequence goes on from OY720363.1 coordinate 15,638,018, forward strand.
GAGTGCACATAATGCGTGAAAGGGGTGCATATCAAATGAGTAGACATATCTACCTCTTTGTTGAACGTTCAACGGGTTAGAAACTTGTTGTTCCTACCTACTTGACACGGAAGATCTATAGCTTGTAGGCATTCTGAGAAAACGAAAGGAAAGTACGCATTTTAGTTATTTTTATTGCGAATACTTGTATTTAGCCGATTTTTATTGCTTTGACTCTCATGGTAGAAAGAACATAGGCAAACAGATACACCTGAAAGATGAGAAAGACTATATATGTAGATATGAATGGTGACGGAAGGAGAGCGAGAGGAAGGCCCCAGAAAAGATGGATGGATGGAAAAATTATATGAAAGAGCAAGGTGTAAATGATGCCATGAGCCGTGATGTCTGACTAGGAAGAATGGGAGAACAAAACGTTTTGCGCCGACTCCAAGTAGAATGCGACAGCCGACAAGGGCAGGAAGATGCTGATGATAGATGAAATAAACTACAGCTTGAAATTAATCTTTTCATCATCATCATCATCAGCCTACAATGTTCCCACTGCTGGGACTCGGGCCTCCTCTCTATGAGAGCGAGTGGGCTGTAATCTACCACGCGGGCCCAGTGCGGGTTGCTAGATGTCACATGTCTTCGAATTTTTAGTTCTAGGACATGCCGGTTTCCTCACGATGTTTTCCTTCACCGTTTTTGAGGGCAGCGGTGATGAAATAAATCACACAAAGTAATGCGCCTACCTGGGTTCGAACCCACGACTTACTGCTCGTAAGTCGGGGCTGCCACCACTGGGCCACCGCTGCTGCTGAAATTAATCTTTTCGTTTGTGTCCAATCCAAATATTCCTCTATTCATTCAGTCGGGAACCCGAGTGTGTATTCGGTACAAGCCGAAAGAGTCGAATTAAAATACTTTCCAAGATAGGCTTAAGTTTTCTTCTAAAGAATCATCAGCTTATACTTGTCTATCTTACAGAGAAATTAAACGTTCAATTCTTGAAAATAAAAGTGCAAGTACTCGTAGTAAAGCGGCTCACACACGTGACACGAGTAATTAGACAAAACACACCCTTCCCTCATTCCCTGACGAATCCGACAATAAGATTACGTAGATTGCCAAGCGTACTAATTTAGTATCCTCACATTAAGTTCATTAAGACCGACAAAAGGGACATATTGAGGAGTTATTCTCTCTTCGTTTGCAACCAGCCCTTGTAATTGGTTGACGCTATGTAATGAAGAGTTTGAGAGTGTGATTACTGATTAGGGTAATTTGATTAAATGTATGGCGCACCTACTCGGGGAGGAGCTCGTCGCTAAATAATATCAGCTGCTCGAATCGATTTTCAAGATAAGCCGCGATTGGTCCGTGGATATCGAGTTTCCTCCGTGCCTCGCAAAGCACGTTAAGCTGTTGGTCCCGGCTGTCATTTATATATCTTGGACAAACGTTGCAGGTAGTCAGCGGCCCCAAAGTCAGACAACTAGTCTCACCATCATCATCATCATCATCAGCCTACATTGTTCCCACTGCTGAGGCCCAGTGGGAGTTGGTTATATGTAGTCGTCTCACCAAGGAGTATCATCAGCCAACAAAATCTAACTGCTTTGAAGTGGTCAGATAGGCAGTCGCTTCATGTAAAATACTGGTATTCTATTGCATTCGGTTGGACTGGAAGCTAAGTCCAGCTTAGTTGGGAAGAAGGCTAGGCAGATGATGATGTAAGTACGTACCTACTTACTTATCGAGAGGTATCCTAAAGTCCTATATCAAGTATCCTATATTATGTATACTAAATTGGTGACTTTTCCTACGGTTTTATACAGAGTGTAACGGAAAGGGTATATACATCCTTAAGGGTGTGAGATATTTTTTTTGCTGAAAAACATGTTTTATGATGAGAAACATGTTCAGTTTGATGGTCTGTAGCACACCCTTAAGGATGTATACAGGGTGTTTGGTGCATCGTTTGCCAAATCGAATAGGCCGAAAGGAGAGGTCATTTGCTGTCTCTTCACGCCCTTTAACTCATTCCTTGCCACACCGGTTTTTTTATAACAACTTTTTAATTTAAAGTTTGAAAAATTCCAAGCTTAGAGACACTACGCACTATTGATATAACAGTATCTATCTACTTACTTGAGGCATTTATGCTAAAACTACTGTTCTTACTGTAATTTCGAATATCAGCCTAGTGTCTCGATTACACATTTAGTTAAAAATGAAAAGGTATTAAACGTTTTTTTGGGCATATTGCATACCGTTAGAAAGGGGACAGACTAGAGAACTTTTTTAAAGTATTCGAAGATCCCGATCGCTTTTATTTATTTTTTTATAGCCATTTAAAGTTGAGTTTTAAGTTTATTTTTCTTTTACAAAAACTTGACGAGCTATTAAAAAAGAAAGTAACTGTTCCTAGCAAGTAATTTTGAATTTGATACAATCATACAACAGTACACATCAAAATTTAATCGAAATTTTAAGTTTAAACAAAATTTTTATTTTTGGTTTTGACCTAAAATGTTGAAGCTTGGAATTTTTCAAACTTTATATTAAAAAGTTGTTATTAAAAAAACCGGTGTGGCAAGGAATGAGTTAAAGGGCGTGAAGAGATAGCAAATGACCTCTCCTTTCGGCGTATTCGATTTGGCAAACGGTGCACCAAACACCCTGTATACCCTTTCCGTTACACCCTGTATAAATGGGTAGTCAAATTTTAGTGTGACTACCCATTGTGTGTGACTACCCGTTTGCAACAGGAATGATGACTGGGTAGGAAATTCTATTTTATACGTCAGTCAGGTAATACAAAAATAGATACGTATTTATTGTTTTATCAAATTAACCCAAAAAATACTTAGATAAATGGCATTCAAGTTGGAGAGTGGGCTCACTACGTCACAACTAGGTATAAAATTTACTCAACCAAATCATGCGCCATTTGAATACATTATATTATCTCGTAGTTTATTGATAACTTAAAAAACTAGAGTAGTGGTGGTCCAGTGGTGGCAGCCCCGACTTGCGAGCAGTAAGTTGTAGGTTCGAACCCGGGAAGGCGCATTACTTTGTGTAATTTATTTCATCACCGCTGATCCCAAAACGGTGAAGGAAAACATCGTGAGGAAACCGGCATGTCCTAGAACTAAAAAATCGAAGACATGTGTCATCTACCAACCCGCATTGGGACTGCGTGGTGGATTATAGCCCTTCCCTCTCATAGAGAGGAGGCCTGTTTCCCAGCAGTGGGAACATTAAAGGTTGATGATGATGAAACTGTGTAGTATTCAGACATTCAAAGAACTTTTATGAATTCATTATCATGTGTCTAGCTATAAAATGCCATAGTCAAATAAAATCCTGCTTCAAGATAGGTACAGACACACCATATAGCTCGTATTCGGGGGCTCGCAAGACTGTACTCGACTGCGGCGCCTGATGCGTCTAAAACACTACGAGTAGTTTGTATGAAACCAAACAGGATTGTCGGAAGACGGGCGTAATCGACCCCGTCCATTTACACTTGGACATTTGCCCGAATTGCATAGGGCCTATGGAATTCAAAGGCAATCGCATTAGGGCTGACGACCAAGTTTAATCGCGCCAAAATTCAAAGACAATTCAGTTTTGCCGTCCTTAGCAGCGAGTAACGAAATGGGCGTCTAAATGACCTAAGTGTAGCCCCTAAGGGTTTAACCCTAAACGTAATAATTATATTACCTAAGTAAAATGGCTACACAGTACACACTGGCCCTTCATTGAAAGGGGTCTGCCTAAGTAAAAGCCTTTTGAAAACAAATATCTATTTAGACACGTAGGTGGAATTTCATAGGTTTAACATCTGTGTTTGATGATTCTATCTCAACATCTATACAAATAAATACAATTGAAGAACTGAATGCATAAATGAAAGTAAATGCGGTACTTATAACAATGAAACATGTTTTAAATTCTTGTTCGTCTGTTTATTTCGGCCAGTCTCCGAAACAGCTGGACCGATTAGCTGATGTTATAAGGAGTAACTTGCTTCTTTTATTGTAGAAAAAGGTTTAGGGATTCGGCCAAAAAATTTATAACCCTTTGAAGTTGTTGACAAAATCCAATTCCAATATTATGGAAATAATATTTTTATAATACTGCCAGACATTTTGTGTGGTGGAAACCCGCCGCCAGACAACTTTAAAGTAAGCTAAATTGTAATCCACAGAAGCAGTTCCATCTTTTTAACGGACTCCCAAACAGGAGGAGGTTATCAATTCGACCGCCAAATATGGACCGATTTTCGAAATTATTTTTTTATTCGATAGCCTATACTCCTGAAGTTTGACACCATGTCAGAATCTGATCATGGGATGCTAGGGAAATCGAGGGCAACCCTCAAATTTAATGCAAATTCAATGTTTTTCACATACTGTCTAAGGTAATTCTGATTTTGGTGACTGGTAATCATGTCATGTTGCTGAGCTGATGGTGAAATAAATAAGTCAGGATCTGATGATGGGATCCTGGAAAGATTGAGGGGACTCTCCAAATTTTATAGGCACACATATGTTACTGAGGTGATGATGAAAGGTTTGAGTCAATTGTGAACCTATTTCGAGGATTTTTTTATATTGTTTGGAAGAATATTATTCAGCGATGGGTCCATATAAAGTGGCCGAAGATCTGATGCTGATCTTCGCAGATATACAATGGAACTCTTTTATAATAGATGGCAAATCTGTCGACATTTCTGCAATCGCTTGGATGTTTATTGTTCACACAATATCATAACATAATATCATGCTCTGAGGGGGTACGCCGGTTGGAGATGTCAGCAAACCGGAAGGGGTCCGAGAGGGCCGATGCCTGCCAGGGCTGCGGGTTGTTCGAAAGAGATACCGCGGCCCTGGAACACAAAGGGCGAAGAAGGAACATGGGTGGGTTTTAGTCAGTACAAGTCTGACACTCCCTCCCGCTCCGCCCAGAGCGGGAGAAGTCATTTGATGATTTCCCATACGCAAAAAAAAAAAAAAAAATAGGGGGGCCACCGTAGGCGCGGGCCTGTGGACGGTGAGTAATGGGCCAGCTCACAGTCCGTCCGTCTTATGACGATAGGCCGTGCCGACGGCGCGTTTGTGTTCCACGCGCGCCTCAAGGAGATGTCAGCAAATCGGAAGGGGTCCTAGAGGGCCGATGCCTGCCAGGGCTGCGGGTTGTTCGAAAGAGATACCGCGGCTCTGGAACACAAAGGGCGAAGAAGGAACATGGATGAGTTTTAGTCAGTACAAGTCTGACACTCCCTCCCGCTCCGCCCAGAGCGGGAGAAGTCATTTGATGATTTCCCATCCGTAAAAAAAAAAGGGGTACGCAGGTGTACAGCTGAAAATGGAAAAATAAAAACTTTGCGCAAAAAAAAACCGACGTCAAAAACACAAATAAGCAGTGGAAAATAACTTTTAGCTTCAGAAGTCGTTGGTAAAAAAGCTCATTCAATGAAACAGAAGTCACCGACTTCCGAACCTAAAAGTAATTTTTCATTATTTGTGTTTTTGAAGTCAGTTTTATATATAAATGACACAGGTCCCGGGGGGTCAAGGGATCTCGTTCTATTAGGGATTAAGTAGCTATGTGAGATGAATAAATATCGAAATGTTCTTAAAAATAACCAACCATCTTCTGCTGACTCATAATCGTTTCTTCATCTTTATCGGTCGTCCCGAACTGTAATCTCAGTTAAACAATACGATTGTTTTCAAGAAAAAATATTGACGCACATAGTCTAACGCAATACGGATACAAAAATTTCGGGTTATTCTTATCGTAAACGAGTACATAACGCAATTGTTTTTTTGGTTAAAATAATAATAAAAAAACTGAGATCTGAAAACATATTATGCATGTTCTGAGATCATGTTTTTCTATTATTATTGTTGTTGAATCATTCAGGGCTTAATTTTTTGCTAAGTACCTACGTCAAACGTGGTTCTAATTTTGTTCTGTTTGCGTCTGTCAACGTGGTGTCTGCCTACGCAATAGGTAACTATTGCTGGAATTAAGTAGGTAGATACTATGTGAAGCGAAATAGTAGGATTAAATTGTACGTAGGTAAGTGGGTGGATACTTAAAAAATAAGAAAAGAAAATAAACGTCACATCATGTGAAGGATTCATGTTAATGGTGCCAGTTACGAATCTCGCGCAATACGCGGCCAGGACGACGACTTTTAGCCGCAGAAACATTCAACAGGAAGAAAGTTCGGTCGCACAACCTGGCGTACGACCCATTTTGTTCAAGACATCGATCGGACATGCGACAAGTCGCGATCGTGCGTAGTGTGCGAGGTCCCTTAAATCATGTCATCAAATCATGTCATGCTGTTTGCACATTACTGATGGACGTTATAGAGGGCGCAATATTAAACGCTCAGTTCAGGGCCGACACGATTTAGATTGCCATCGACATGTTAAGAACGATAGCACCATGGGAAATACCATCGGACACGTGGCTTGTCAAATAAGAAGTTGTCAGTCACTTGCACGAATGTTACAGGATGGAAGATGAGGGAGGAAAACTGAGTGCTGAGTGGAGACCATGGGCAGGAAGGAGGAATATCCTATGTGGGAAACCCTCTGACTAGGTAGACAGATGATCTAATAAAGTGGCCGGATGAAACTGAAGAGCCATGACACAAAACCGCCAAAAATCGACAGATTTTTAAGAAACTGCACTCAGTTGTGCGTGTCCATATGTTGAAGAAGAGAAAAGAAACAAAGTTACTCGCATAATGACATCATGTGACTTTTCATGTAAGTCATAATGCAAGCTACTGGCACGTCACACCCTCCAATTACGCTTAAGTTCAAGATGATTAAATCACCATCCAACTGTTTTCAACAATATTATAACAAATTTCGACAAACGAGAATCTCTTGCAATTTATTTAATATCTATACTTATGTGTTTTTAATTTTTAAATTTAATTCTCTTTAACTTTTTCAATATATTTCAATGGTATTATAAATTTGTTAGCTTAGATGTAAATTCAATTATGCATGCTGTGGTCTCCTGTAAGTGAAGGAGTTCACCTACGTGATACTTTTTAAGTGCAGTCTATTTCACATGATCTGTGTACATCCTTTGTTGGAGATCCTAAATAAATAAATAAATAATATAAACAACCAATCTGCCAAATCAAATTGCTGATGACGTCTTAATTACCCATCATGTGACTTTTCTTGTAAGTCATAATGCAAGCTACTGGCACGTCACACCCTCCAATTACGCGTCAGTTCACGAAGATTAAATCACCATCCAACTGTTTAGAGCAACATAAATAACCAATCTGCCAAATCAAATTGCTGATGACGTCTTAAATACCCATTTAACAGAAATTGTTATTGTTTGTTGCGTTTTTAAGAATAACTTATCTTTTGTTATTGCCAATAATGACGAAATAATTAAAAAAAAGTCCGTTCGTAAAACGTAGCGATCACAAGATTGAGGTCATAACTATCTATGTGACCCCTCGCAGGGGACTGTGTAAGTGTCAATAGTAAGAGATAAGAGCTTACATTGTTCTGAGGTTATCATTGAAAGCGTAAGGCAAATTGTTATTGGACTATAACTTTTCATCATCATGTCAGCCTGCAGTTGTTCCGGATATGAGCCTCTTCAAGGAAAATTGTGACAATACGTAGTACCTAGGTAACTAAATGAGATTATGCAAGGGTTTAGCTAAGAACAAAATGATAATATCTAATCCTACAATTGCTTTCGTAGGGGAGTAATTTTTAGGGTTCCGTACCCAAAGGGTCAAAGGGGACCCTATTACTGAGACTTCGCTGTCCGTCCGTCCGTCCGTCCGTCACCAGGCTGTATCTCATTAACCGTGATAGTTAGGCAGTTGAAATATCTTCAGATTTTGTATTTCTGTTGCCGCTATAACAACAAATAAAAGAATAAATCAAAATCAAAATCAAAATATTTTTATTTCACATAGGCCTACATGGGCACTTGTAAAACGTCGACAAAAAGGTGCTCGGTTCGGGTTGGTCGTTTCCTATAATAAAATAAATATTTAAGGGGGCACCCAAACAAAAACGTTTTTATAAATAATGGTACAGAACCCTTTGTGCGCGAGTCCAACTCGCACTTGGCCGGTTTTTTTATACGCATCGTTTACTAGCACTATCATCATTAGCCTATAATGTTCCGACTGCTGGGACACAGGCCTCCTCTCCTATGAGAGGGAGTGGGCTGTAATCCACCACGCGGGCCCAGTGCGGGTTGGTAGATGTCACATGTCTTCGAATTTTTGGTTCTAGGGTTTCCTCACGATGTTTTCCTTCACCGTTTTTGAGAGCATCGGTGATGAAATAAATTACACAAAGTAATGCGCCTGCCTGCTTGGGTTCGAACCCACGGCTTACTGCTCGTAAGTCGGGGCTGCCACCACGTTACCACCAAGTTTATTGCCTTGATGGCCTATTATATTATGTAGTGGTCGAAAGCGCTACTACTGAGTACCTACCTATCAGGTCGGAGCATAGAATTAAATTATTCAATTATTTTTATTATTTGAGGATTGAATTGTTATTGGGTTCTTCGACCCGAAATTTATCAATAGCCGTCTGTAGATTACATTTGTACTCGGTTGATGGCGATAGCCCGCTTGGGCTGTGCACCGCCGTGTCCTCGTAGCGGCGATTGGCGGCGGTGACCTCTCGCGTCCGGCCCTGGTTCAATCCATGGTCCGGAGCGAGAGGGAATGGGAAGCCGTCGCCTCCTTCTGCGAAGCAGTCATGCTAGCGAAGGAGGTGGCGGAACGTGAGAGGGAGAGAACCTCACGTCCCAGCCGCCGCGGGAGACGCCCCAGGCGTCGGGGGGCAACCAGTGGACCCCGGCCACCGTAGGCGCGAGCCTGTGGACGGTGAGTAATGGGTTAGCTCACCGTCCGTCCGTCTCATGACGACAGGCCGTGTCGACGGCGCGTACGTGTTCCACGCGCGCCTCAAGGAGATGTCAGCAAACCAGAAGGGGTCCGAAAGGGCCGATGCCTGCCAGGGCTGCGGGTTGTTCGAAAGAGATACCGCGGCCCTGGAACACAAAGGGCGAAGAAGGAACATGGGTGGGTTTTAGTCAGTACAAGTCTGACACTCCCTCCCGCTCCGCCCAGAGCGGGAGAAGTCATTTGATGATTTCCCATCCGCAAAAAAAAAAAGAAAATGGCGATAGGTTCGCCCCGTAAACCATGGGACTTAAACATAACTGTAGTTGTAGTCGTGTAGGCTATCTACTGTAGCTAGACCTCTGTCTAACTCTTCGGCGAAATTACCGTGATTCTAATATGTTTGGCACTTTCAGTAGCGTCCATCAGCTCCAGTGATGTAACATTAGGACTGTCAGGACAGGATATGAAGTGTCCGGTCCGTTGTGAGGCAACAACACATCACTCCAGGGCAGAGTCCTGTGTGTGAACCTGAGGTTCTCCTTGCTTCGGCCAACCTGTGTCGGGAGTCTATTTAAAGTGATCCCTTAGTAAAAAAGGACCAGTCCATTAACATAATGATTTAAATAATGGGTGCCTGCTTGTCGGTCTTCTACAGGCTGTACTTCGGTGAGTGTGCCCAAGAACTCCACGACCTCATCCCACCGGCCCCCTTCTACCATCGGACATCTAGACGCACTTACCATCCCTACCTTATTGCTACTCCACCAATTCGCACTAAGCGTTTTCAAACGTGTCTACATTCGCCACGTGCTCCCGCCATGCCCCGCAAAAAATTAAAAAGGCTTGCAAATGGTAGACTGCGGGAGGATTTGGAATGGATTACCATTTGCAATCCTTTTTATTTTTTTGTTTTTCTATGTATGGCCGCAAAAATTAATAAGTTTTGGAACTTTTTGTAATCCATTTTGTAATAATCATATTTTTTTCTGGATAATTGGCTATGTGGTCATAAGCCAAGGTATGAAATTCACCATGAATTCTTCTATTTCTCCATAAATTATGCACCCAAATACTCCTGTGTGATGTCTTCTTTTTAATTTTATTTTTGTATTCTTCTTCCACTTCCTCGCCGGCAAGAAGTCCGATTATTACTAAATCCCAGTCTATCATTACAATTTCACTCGAGCACTCGACCGAACTGCACCAATTCTACACGAAATATGAACGGAAATAGTAGAGAAGTCGCCACGGGGCGGCCTCGGCTACGCCTCACGGCGTCGAGCGGCGTCAAGCGGCGTCGCGCGGCGCAGCGCTGCATGGCGCAACGTATTCTGAATTCTCTTAACGAAATGTGTATCTTTTCATGTAGAAAATAAAGTTATATTTTGAATCGCTCTTTAAAAGTGTGCGCGCAGCGTCGCGTCTCGGTGTGAACTGACCCTAATGCGCACAGAAAAGAAGTGGAACTCTCTTTCTGGGTCTGTGTTTCCGAACGCGTACAACGCTAATCTCTTCAAAGGTGAGAGAGTGAACAGGCTTCTTCTGGGTAAGCTCGTAACATCGTGGACTTTGTCTCTGTCATCTCTGACCTAGACTAGAGTCAAGAGCAAATCCATCGCAAATAAAAAAAAAACGTGATCTGACAACTAAGAAAACATTTAGTTAATTACCTACTTACTTTCTTATAATTGAAATACGTGGCGACAACTTTTTCAATTAGCTGTGCAATTAATTTGAGCGAAGACTTATCCCGCTTTATTTTACCAGGAAACGCGGTCAAGTAGGTAGGCACGTGACGGGTGTTGCGGTACAGGGGTTTCACAATGGTTACAAAGAAGAGGGAATAACTAAATTATAAAAATATGAATTGTGTTTGTATCATCTGCTTAGCCGTCGCCAGCCATCTGGTTCTCAGGTTTTTAAGCAGCTTCTTAGTCAACAATTCGTTTTATGTACCTATGTATTTTCATACGAGTACTACCTATCCTATTAATATTATAAATGCGAAAGTTTGTGAGGATGGATGGATGTTTGTTACTCTTTCACGCAAAAACTACTGACTGGATTTGGATGAAATTTGGCACACGGGTAGTTTATAACCTGGATTAACACATAGGATACTTTTTATCCCCATAGTATGTTCCCGTGGGACAATTATCGAATTCCACGCGGGGACGCCGCGGGCACAAGCTTGTTTTAAATAAAAAAGTAGACCACACGCCCTTACGTCATAAGCCCGGTGATTTAAAAATTAGGTAGGTACCTACCCATCAAACTGCCTCTTGGTCGATGGTCCGCTTATAGAAATTGCCTGGCACTATACAGGGTGTAACGGAAAGGGTATATACATCCTTAAGGGTGTGCTACAGACCATCAAACTGAACATGTTCCTCATCATAAAACATGTTTTTCAGCAAAAAAAAAATCTGCTGCCCCATAGAAAATTACAATACCTATTCGACCCAAATGTATATGCAGCTGAAATATTTTTTAGCTGCAAAAATTTTTTTTGTTGAGAAACATGTTCATTTTGATGGTCTGTAGCACACCCTTAAGGATGTATATACCCTTTCCGTTACACCCTGTATATCAGGTGTTAGTTGTTACCCTACCTACACGCGACTTGCATGTGCGTGTTTAGCTACCTATAGGCGTTACCTAAGGCTTTACAATAGGAAATCGATTACCTCTAACCACGGTCATTAATAATAATCTCGCACGGCGTCGGGCTTGCGACGTAACCACTACTTTATTATTGAGACACGCAATCTACTATCTTGAACCGGTGAACCCTGTATAGTATTTCCCACATGTGACTCGTTGATAAGGGGTGATAACGGTGTTAATTAAGTGCCTAGTTATAAGAAATTCCATTAATTAAAATGTTAGTCTCTTGATTGTTGGGTGTTTGATTGACATGGGAAGTGTAGGAAACTTATAAATCAATTTACGCAAAAAAAAAACAGTTGTATGACTACCTACCTATAGGCCCCGCCCACATTTTATTTCGCCGGTCAGGAAGGAAATATCAAAATAATATATTATTTTAATTTTATGATCCCATCAAAGATAGTTTGCACCCTAGTTTGTCGTGCGAAAATATGTTCACACTGATAAGTGTGGGCGCACACAATCCGCATAGAATGAGACCTACAATTTTCAGTATGGGTAAGCAGGACAAGACATTACCTTCCATTCCAATGCTATTGTCAACGAAACAGAAATGTCCCCTTTTTTTTTGACGTGGGATAAGGGCGAATCTACTTACGACACCGGCGTTTTTTTTTAAACGGTTTTATTTAGCTCACCCCGTTTGTTTTATTATTTATTCTTGGGTCATATTTAGTCATTCAAATTTCACCCTCTTCCTGTCAACCGATTAATCTGAAATTTTGTATAAACTTTGGATTTTGGTGACAATACAATTATGTTTATTCATTATCATTATAAATTCAAGATGGCCGCCGCTACAAAATGGCGGATAATTTATGTTTTATTAATCCCATCAATATGGGTATCAAATGAAAGGGCTCAACAAGCAGAATACAATATACTATAAAAAATTGAAATCCAAGATGGCGGCCGCTACAAAATGGCGGATAACGTAGGTTTTATCGATCCCATCAATATGGGTATCAAATGAAAGTGCTCAACCAGTATAATACAATGTACTATATAAAATTAAAATCCAAGATGGCGGCCTCTACAAAATGGCGGATAACTTAGGTTTTATCAATCCCATCAACATGGGTATCAAATGAAAGGTCTCAACAAGTAGAATACAATTTACTATGCAAAATTGAAATCTAAGATGGCCGCCGCTACCAAATGGCTGATAACAATTTTTATCAATCCCACCAATATGGGTATCAAATAAAAGGGTTTGACAAGAAGAATACAGTGCACTATACAACCCCAATATTTAAGATGGGCGCAGCCACCAAATGGCGTATAATAATAAGATTTAAATTTATAAATTGAATCTGTAATTTAGGTATCTGATTAATCCAGCCTGAATCCACCACCCAAGTCAAGATTTTGTATCGTGTTGAGGACTGTGTGGCGTTAGGGTGGCTAAAAATGATACGTCGTTAGCGGTACACCACCCAAGTTAAGGTGAAAGGTTAAAACGCGCCGAGAACTGTATCGCATTAGGGTGGATAAAAATGATATGTCGTTAGCGTTTTCCCCTCAAAACTCAGGCGCATCTTGTTGTACATAGCCTTGCCCCTTTATTGGACCTCTGGGGGGGTCGACCGTTTAAATGTCCATTACTCGTGGGAACAAAATGGTAAAAAAACTAAAAACTAGAAAATAAAAATAGGTAAAAAAACTTTTTAAGTTAAACGGTTTTATGTTAAACATACATTGCAATGTTTAAGATAAATGTACTAAAAACCAAAAAATAATAAAATAGATACAGTCGTGGGAATTATAAACATATGCATAGACTAGACTAAAATAAAACCGTGGGGCACGTCAATTGTCTACAATCGTTGATTAAAATATTTGTTTTGTAATTGACGTGCCCCACGGTTTTATTTTAGTCTAGTCTATGCATATTTATAATTCCCACGACTGTATCTATTTTATTATTTTTTGGTTTTTAGTACATTTATCTTAAACATTGCAATGTATGTTTAACATAAAACCGTTTAACTTAAAAAGTTTTTTTACCTATTTTTATTTTAGAAAAGTTTCTTTCTGGGATCCCTCAGTTTGTCAATGACTGTGACATATCTATGTCACAGACGGCAACCTACCTCAAAAGATATTGAATCACCTATCTCTATGGCTCAAATCTATAAACGTTACATAACACGCCCTTTGGCCAAACGTTATTTCTGGCCCTGCCAAGCTTTCAAACTACAAGTGCATAATAGATAGGTACCTACCTACCGACGAGAAGTCGAGAACATGTTCAAGTCTATGCACGTGCGAAATTAATAAATCCCGGCCTTAGACAAAACCTACACCTCTCTTAACATTAAAAAACAATTTAGCGTCTCATCAAAATTTAATCAGTCCATCCTTACCTTCCATCTTGGTCTAATATTACCAGCAGTAGGTACCAACGCAAAGGTGTGGTTTCATACAAGACGCCACAAAACCTTCTGATATACAAGTACCTCACACAATATGCTGCGGAGTCGGTTAATTCTGCTAATTAATTATTCACACACGCCTTGTGTTCAAGTGTGGTTTCTTTAGTGACAGCTCGGAAATTGAGTGTTATTAAGTAATTTTGTATGAGTGTTAAATAAGGCCAATTAAGTTAGTTTTGTTGGGTAATAATTTTTTGGTTGAAAGTGGAATGTTTCAAATTGTAATGTTCACTTTGCCCGACAAATCGATTTGTTACACTGTCACTAGAACTGGTACGAAGTGTGTTAATTTTAGAACTAACACATTTCGAATTAGCACTGTTAGTATGTGACCTAAAAAAAAAAAGTTTTTTCTTAAATTCCGATTAAGTATTTTTTACTAACTCACAACATTTTTAAAATCCCACGCTGTCAGCCCTAGCACACTTTTTTCCACAGAATTTGTTAGTGCGGCTAACTGGACATACCTAATAATTTTAAATATTATCCCACAAGTTTTCTTCTTTTTTCGGTTCGATGATTAGACTTGTTCAAGTTACTTGGGCCCAGTATGTGCCAAGATGGCCACGTTAATCGCGGCGTCTTTTAGGTCCTCTAAAGTGCAGGTTTTGGGACACTCCAGCAGTGGTACAAGTAGTGGCGAGATCTTGAATGATCCGGGTGAAGGATATAATTAAGTACTGCTACTTTTTAGTTGGCTAAGTGACCAAGTCATTGTTATTGATCGATTGTATGCGTTTTTGAAAACTGTCTGAGCTACTAGTTCTAAGTAATTATTGGCTTTTTATTAGGTAAAAGTTTTGTCCAGGAAATGAAATAAATATTTTAAATATTAATAGTATAATGTACAATTAAATAGTTGCATTCAACAACAAAAAATAATTAAACAAGGTAATATGCAATGTACAAAAACTTAAACACATTCAAATGTATGCTTTTTATCCTTAATGTTCTAAAAATGGAATAATTTATACTACAATAAGGGAATCAGATTTAACAATGATTTTGTGCATCAATATGGCTTAGATGTTTACTTTATCCGGTTAGATAAAATTGAACCTTAAAGACAACGCCTTAAGCTTTAAATTAGTAAACTACCTACGTCAATCACACATTTGGAAGACTATCGATTTTAGACTTGAGTTTCTTGTCAATAAAGTTCAATTTTGCAAATCAATTATTTCGATGTATTATTTTAGTGTCAAATCTCAAAACAGTATAATCATTCACAACCATTCCTTTCTTTTAAGGAATGTATTGAAATAAATATCTACACAATCAATGTATAGAAAACATGTATATTCTATAACAATCTTAAAAGTAACTATCATACCCACTTAAACGAATTATCTTTATAATACTCAATGATCCTTAAAACTAATAATTATTTATCTTATAGTTAAGTATAAACACATAGCTACCTGAAGGTATCTTATGCGTTACATAATAAAGGCACACTGGATATAACATTCAATTTTGAGGTTACAATTCAAAATATTTCGATTTAGAGATTCTTTTTTTTTAATTAAAAAACCTATAGATGGATGTCTGTTTTAAAGTTAGTATTAATACAGGCAAGAAACGACTTAAGAAAAATATTTTTAGGTTTACTCTGTAAATTTTTTCAAAGGTAAAGTAAGTAGACGTTTTATTACAATCGATCTTGTAATAGGGATGATGACTGGGTAAAGAAAACGAAATTCTATTTTGTCCGTCAATAAGGTAATACAAAAATATAAGATACGTATTTTTTGTTTTATCAAGTTAACAAAAAAATACTTAGTTAAAACGCATTAAAGTTGGAGAGTGGGGGCTTACTACGTCACAACTACGTATAAAATGTACTGAGCCGTGACGTCATGCACCATTTCAACTCTAAATATCTCCGTAATTTTAGGATTACGTGAAAAAAGAATTTGCACCTCATAAAACCACAAGTGTCTATTTGACATATATTTGCAAACTCATTAAGTTTCAAGTTACTAGAAAGTGTTGTTAAGCACTTACGAGTTCGACTGTACCCAGTCACAAATAAATAACTTACTTATTTATAATGTCAATAGTCTTAAGTATTTTCTGTTTTTGTAGAGAGATAGCACATAAATATTTCATGATTGAGCTTGAAATTAAAATAATTTACTGTAGCGGGGCCTTTTCTCGCTGATGCTTGGCAGCTTGGAATGTGTTGTGCATTAACATAGCAACGGTCATCGGGCCCACGCCACCGGGAACTGGGGTCACGGCACCAGCTACTTGGACGACCTCTGTTAGGAAAATAAAATAGTAAGAAAAATAAAAACACATGAAAAAAAAACTAAACAGGTTTGAAAAAAGAACAAAAACTCTTTGGAATGAAAACCCTGCTGCATGGTACATACGACACATCAACAAACATACATATCCATGCTGGATTGGGCGCCGCCGTGCGTCACTCCGGCACTTTTTTTTTTTTTCGGATGGGAAATCTTCAAATGACTCCCTCCCGCTATAGGCGAAGCAGAAGGGAGTGTCCTTCTAGCCCTTGAGTAATATTGAAGGGAGGGTGTTGGTAAACATTTGTGTAATTGATTGTCAATATTGTGTTTTAAAAAAAAAAACAAAATGGCGGCGCTAAATTGGCTGCCTCGTTGATCGCGTGGTCGGAATCGCGAGTTCTGAGCATGAGGTTCCGCGTCCGATATCCGGTTTGGGCAAATTATTATTGGGTTTTTTCATTTGGAATTTCTCAGTAGCAGACACTGATTTGTGCCCGGTTGATGGCAATAGGCACGCCCCCTATTATATGGGATTAAACAGAACTGGCCAAATGTAGGTATACTATTAAGTACAGCCCTGCCTAACCCTTCGGGGTTAACAGGCTCGAAATTGTGTTATGAAGTTTCGACTATGGCCAACCACGAGAGAACAGAATCAACCATGCAGCATTATACATGGATCCATTATAAATTCCAAAAGTTTAAGAGTCAAACACAAAAACACGCAGACTCATACAAAGTTTTAAAATTAGAATCAGGCATTACAAAAGTACTTAAATCTGTAAATCAAATAATAAGAGAAAACTGAGGATTAAAAAGAAAATACTCACCATCATAATCAACATCGCCAACTAATCTAGATTTTCCATTTGCATCAGTAACTTTGGTGATACCAACATCAATGACGGTGGCACCAGGCTTGATCATGTTTGCTTTGATTAATTTTGGCACACCTAAGACAAAAAAAAATACAAAATAAAAATAAAGAAAAAAAAAAACAAGAGAAGTAATGCAAATTCAAAAAATATCAAGGCCCAAAACCAAATTCAAATTATATTATAATAAATATTACCTGTAGCAGTGATAATGATATCCGCATTCTGGCAGAAGATTTCTAAGTGTTCTTTAGGCGTATAGCGATGGCAGATAGTGACTGTAGCATCCATACCAAGTCCGTTGTCATGTTTCTTGTCACTATGTAACATCATAGCAATCGGTAGTCCTACGTTCTTCGATCGGCCGACTACGACCGCATTGCGTCCATGAGTTTCGATGTTAAATCTAAAAATTTTAGGATACTGTCACTTCTGGTTGTGTGTGCATCATCTTTGGCAGATGTGTGCGAAAAATGTGTTGCAAATCCGATAAATAAGTTTCAATTATTTATTGAGACCAAACATCCCATTAATAGTTCAAAAATCAATTTATTAAATAATTATGTAGTCAATACTATACTAATTGTAGTACTTAAGAATAAAAACTGTAATTAATTTTACACACAAAGAAAGTTTAATAACTCACCTTTTCAGCATTTCGATAACAGCTAATGCAGTAGCAGGCACTAATGTAGGCATGTCAACACACAGCTGTCCGACATTGACAATGTGAAAACCATCAACATCCTTCTCCGGAGCAACCGCATTGCACACTTTCCTCTCACTCATTGTATCAGGTATTGGCAGCTGGACAAGAATGCCATCAACACTGCTATCAGCATTTAGGTTTTCTATTTCCTGGATAAGCTGCTCTTCCGTGATTGTGCTTTCATGCTTGATCACTTCTGCGTTAATGCCTACATATCTTGCTGCGATAATTTTGTTATTTACATATGTGTGGCTGGCTGGATCCTGTCCTACCAATATGCATCGGATAGAAGGTGCTCGGTTACCAAGGTTTATCCAGTTTGCAATTTGTTCTTTCAATTCTTCCTTCACTGTCCCTGCTAGTGCTTTGCCGTCGAGGATTCTGGCCATTATGCTGTTTGAACAAAATAAAATTATAAGTACTAAAGTTTACTTTTTATTTTTCAATCTATTCAAAACTACAAAACAATGAGCACTCTTAAAATAATAACATTGTTGGATTCTATTGTTTTAAAACTCATTCATTACATACTGATAAAGGTAAAGCATTAGAAATGTAATGAAAATAACAAAAGTTAATTTAGACTGTGACAAACAATAGTTGTTCATGATTAAAATTAAAAATACAATGCTATTTTATCTCAAACAAAACAAATTTATGAAATGTCTATAACAAATTGTTTGCAATAAATCAATGAATACAAAGTTCTATTGTGAGATACATTGGCAGGCCAATAAGATGACTCTAATTTTTTGTGTCACAGCATAACACCAATTTCAAATAATTAAAATTAGTTTGAGTATGTTTATTAAATAAACTAGAACTATCACTGTCACTATTTACATAATGTTTGCAACTCGCATTTTTAAA
This sequence comes from Cerastis leucographa, assembly GCA_963082945.1. Classification (NCBI taxonomy): domain Eukaryota; kingdom Metazoa; phylum Arthropoda; class Insecta; order Lepidoptera; family Noctuidae; genus Cerastis; species Cerastis leucographa. The sequence goes on from OY720363.1 coordinate 15,656,761, forward strand.
TACCTACTTGTTAACATTAAATATAAATAGAAAGTAAAAGCAAAATAACGAAAAAATAACCCAAAATATCAAATAAAAAGTATGAGGACAAATAAAATTAAAACGCAAAAAGAAATTAAAGTCAAAACAAATTAGTTAATAGTTTGTAAGCCACAACACAACGCTATTTAATATATTTTACCTGGCCGAGCCCAGAGAATCAATGTACGTGTGACTTCTCATTGTGGATGTCAGTAGCGAACTGAATACTCGCAGGCGGAGGATTTGCCTCATCGCCTACTGCCAACGTACACAGGTCATTAGGTCAGCATGACCGAACATTTAAAAAAAAGATAACAAACATATTCCAAGTATAGACACCAAGCCAAATAAAACCAGATAATTATAGTTTTAAAATGAGAACATCAATGGGTTACGAAGTTCAACCAATATCTTTACGTCAGGTCAGGTGGAAACTGCTTTAAACCACTCATTATTACGTTCAAATTAACAAAACTGGTTTTAAGCAAGTATGGGCAACATTTCTGGGATAATTTATCTGCTTATTTGCTGAATTTGTCACATGAATTTTGATAAAGATTAAGAATTAGGTTACCTTGAATTTTTATGGGACAGAGTTCAATGATTGTCACAATGATAATGGCATAAAACAAGTAATGGTTATACTAAGTAACACATGTGTTGAATAAACTATATTCACGAAGAATGGTTATAAACTTCCTCATGTTTCGTTACTGTGGATCAAACATTGCCTTGTGTTTTACAGTGATTATTTAATATTTAGTCTAAGATAATACTTATGTATATTTATCACATCACTCACATCAAAAGCAAACGAATTATAATTTATGGAGCCTTTAAATCTGCAGAACTTTTAATAAAACAGCTTCCTTACAATCCTTACCAAATTATTAGTTTCCTTTTTCAAAATACTTCAAGTACCTTTACTTGTACTTGACTAGTACGCAAAGCCTTGCTATCGCTTTGGATATTTTCTATTTAGTGAATTTAGTCATAGATACTTGGTCTTTTTAATGGTTTCTTTTAGGAACTGAAACCTACCGAATCAAATTAAAACTTTATGTTGTTTTATGAATCATGTGCCAGAAACGTGTGTTGTGTGGCAGTCGTGTCAAACATAGGCTATTGGAGTTTCTAAACGAACTCTGTCTACAATATAGAATAATCACAAGTAAAACAGATAAAAGGAGTTATGTAAGACTTAAAACATTAATTTTGCTATTGCCTTTGCTTTGTTATTAATTGTTCTAAGCGTGTTAAAACTGTTTAATTTCCTCTGTTGGCAAAAAAAAAACATTTTGAATAGAGTTTTAGAGCGCACGCACTAAAATCTCAAAAGGATTTGACATTGACGCTGACGTCATTATAGTTTCGTTTTGTTATTGCTATGACGTAGAGGATGGACAAAGTTAAACGCGTTTAATTAATTAATGGTACGAAGAAGACATCAGTGCTAAATCTTTCCAATTTACAAAACCAACATTAATTCCATTCCACACATATTTAAATTGAATGTTAGACATTATTGTGACTAACGTGGCACGTCACACTGTTTAAGCACTTTATACCTTCTCAGAGCTTCTCAATTAAATCTTTTAGTTGCAATACGTACCTAGCTGGACCTACTTACATAACCTGACCTGGAAATGGTAACTATCCGGAGTCAATTGACGCTTGTGGCTACTCAACACCGACGTAATAGAAAGTCGTGCAAAATCTATATTGTACTTACCAAAGTGTTTTTACAAATTTATATAACCCTCCAAAGGTATCAGAGGTCATATTCTCTTTCATATCAAACGGTATTTCTGTTTTTCTTTCGGGTGGGGATCTGGAGACCTGTGAGTCAGGCACTTTTGTTACTTTAAATACATGGAACTCTTCAGTTTTAATTAAATCATCTCAGTTTATTGCCATTTGAATCTTTGTGATAACGACAACCAACGTAACTCGATAAGACAAAACGAAATAAAAAATACCTACCTACATAGTAAGTTAGTATGTTCTTATATTGTATTTTATATTTGAAATAGTTATTTGCTATATGTTTTCTATTTTCTCTTCTTCTTTTACACACTTTGTCTAAATCTCTTTTTTTTTTATTATCTCCTTTCGCAGGTATGCTGAAAGAGATTTCTTTAGAAATAAGTATTACCTACCTTTGTTAGGTACAAGGTTTTCTTTTCCTTTCTTCTTTTCTGTATTTAGAGTGTACATAAATTATTAAATAAATAGGTCTCCTGCATACAAATTTGTAGTAAACAATGTCAAGTTAGTGCAGAAAAATACATTTACTTACTTAAGTAATAAAGTGCAGCATAAACCTCTATTTAAATAAGCGTTTATATGAATGCCGAAATATTATTGCACTGTAGGAATTCCGACTAACGGCGCTAAGCCAAGCTTTATAATTCAACAGACTCCGCAGAACATGCTCTGTGTGCAACTCAGCTAGCCAATCAGCTATGTAGCAATCATTTTCAGGGATAAGACCTGAATACACCACGAAGTAGTTAGAAGAAGAATACAGGATTGTTGTCAGTATGAAGCTTTTTCAATACAGAGGTCTGAGGTCATAAGCTTGCCCTCTGTGATATCAGTAACAGTTTTAAAATTAACAGTAGATACCTACTTACCTAAATTTAATTATAAAATATTCCATATACAAAAAAAAATAGATAACAGTTAGGTAGACTTCATTCTTATAAATGGAATATTTGTAATCTTTTAAGTATATTAGGGTTATCGTAGTGAGTAGGTATGCATTAATTTTATAACATCCTATTATTATTGTGTTACTACCGCATTAAGAATATTCGAAGGTTATCTCCAGTAAGAACCGAGAAGCAAATTAGTTTTAGGAAAGTAGGAAATCCAAGATCTAAAACGTATTTCTTTAAAATGATTTGTTAGATTCCGGATAAGTCAGGTGAAGACAATAATATTCCGAGAGAGACTTACCTAAAATCTGTACTTACCTAGGGCAAGAGCAAGGACACATTTATCTGTTACAGTTGTGTTTGGCGAATACCCCAAACAAATTGGATTATAAGCAGGTATCGTTCGTATAAATTTTTTGGAGAAACCAGACGATGTAGATTGACTTAGTTACGTGACTCCTGCCCTATCCTATCCCCCAAAATGCACGCATTAGCATGCGTGGTTTTTTTTGTGTCATAGTGCAATACAAGTACTTAAAACTAACGTTGTTTCACCACATTAAATTATAATAGACATTCTCATAAACGTATTATTAATTATAACTCTAATCTTATTCTCACGGTCCATCGGTCTTTGGAAAGACAGTGATAAAATTTCATCATCATAAAACAATTTTATTTTTAGATTGGTAATTTTATCAATTGAAAGATTTGATTTTAAAATCGTATTGGTATTTCAATTTTATGACTAGGAACATAATTTTCGATTCACTTCTTGCTTTCGACAATCTATTAAAAAATAATAATAAATCGAAATAATTCTATTTCATTTCTCTAAAACTATTGTATCAAACCATACTTTGTTTGAAGATGGTATCAAAAAGTCAGAGAATAAAGTAAGTGTACGTCAACTGAGTAGCTTTTCGGATCAGCCGGTATGCGCATGCTAGTCACGACAGCGTGCGACAGGGGTCAATCCTAGGGCCCTCTTTATCCGTAATCTTTATTAATGGTCAAGTGCTTTTCTATGAAGTGGTCAGATATTTTTGTACAAGCAGTTCTGACGAAAAATTTATAACACAAAAAAAACAAGTTTTGTTTTTGAAAGCAACAATATAAACATGTTTTTAATAGCTCTAAATACCCAAATGATAGAAATATTTTTTAAATACGTCACTATCGTGAATAATTTTGTTTTATAGCGTAGAGTAAGATATGAATCAAGGCACCAATATGGAAGCATCTAATGTTGGTAGTGACTTGGTATAACACACATTTAATTACATTACTTTTCCAGGTATTACCACCCTCATAAAATTATTTCTAGTAATAATATTACTTAATCCATAATGTTTTCAAGTTTGTAACCCGGATTTCCCCATAAAACACAATTGTTCTGAAGGTATTGAACCTTTCAGCTTTTTTCACAATTTATATTGCATCGGTGACATTTTTGATTGTATAAAACTTATAGTATACTCGTAGGAAAACATCTTGAGGAAACCGTCGTGTCCTTTGAGCCCCAAACATGAAATCGAAGTGTCTGCGCTGCCACCGATGATACCGTGGAGATGGAGAAGTTTTTTCAAATATAAGATCCGTATGAGCTACATGAAGAATATAAATTTATACGACATTTATCATAGAAACGAAAATTTGAGTGACGATCTTCCAATGTGCACTAGGCCCGCGTGGTTGATTACAACCCACTCCATCTCACCGACAGTCGAAGCCTGTGTTTCAGCAGTAGCAACGTTGTGGGCTGATGATACCTATTGTTCAATTCCGCAATCATGATGTCTCATTCCATAAAACTTTTCATAGCTACAACTTAAAAAGATTAAATTTTAAAATGACGTGTGTGGGTGTGTTCCGTGACGCAAGGGTCATAAGATAACGCGCCATGTCAATGTCTCGACGTTGCTGATAATTCAATTACGGCAATTAGTTATATGCAATAAAAACATCGTGTGTCGAGTGCGTTTAGGGTGAAAACGGATTGGGATGACACAATAATCGAATTTGTCCATGAGACTGAAGAATTTCCAGTTTAATGTTTCTTACTGTTTTGTAGAGTCTTCTGAAAAGCCAAGACTAGTGGCAGCCTCGTCCAAATCTCAAAATCTCGTCCTCGTCAAAACAGAAACGGATCTGTCTAAATAAAAGTCACTTTTGGATTTCAACTTCAGTCGTTACAGGTTAGTTAGTGGGCCGAAAGTCTGACAACCAGTTTAACTAAAGGGTATTACCCAGTACTAACTGGGTAGCAGAGGTCTGAATAGGAAGTCGATCTATGTAAAATTCTGGAACTTGGCTGCATCCGTTTAGACTGGAAGCTGACCCCAACTTAGTTGAGAAAAGGCTACGCAGATGATGATGTTGGATTTCAACTTCCGGCACAGAGCCGAGTGTTTACTAAGGTGTCATATGGTTACTGAAAACAGTGTGTGTATGAATTTTAATTTACGGGAATTCTAAAAGTTCTTTAAAAGTCTTATACTTGCGGCGCCCGTTACAACAAACATTGGCGTAGATTTACTTGTATCGGAGTGTCTTTCCTCTTTGTCTTAGGTCTTAACTAGACCTACATGTATGAGGTAGGGCGCACGGTGGCAACTTGGAGATGTATGTTTTGATGTGTAATTTATATATTGAAAATTTAGAAAGTTTTGAGATTAGCGACAACGTGGAAATATTTGTAAAATGCGTTTTATGTGGCTAAAGCCTTATGTTATCGTGTCTGTTACCCGAGTTCTGTTACTATACGCCGTATTTCGTTATCGATACCTCTATTAAATACGCGTATTAAACATCGCGACATTTTATTTAACTTTATTTAAAAATAACGGAAAAAATTGTTCTTTAGATATTTCATAATGTTACATAAGTTATTCGTAATCTCATCATTCATCTTATTGTTCTATAAATATGTTTGGTACAATTTTTCCGCGTATTTTTTGAGAAGTGGGAACATCAAAGTTTAAGGTTGGAAAGATTAAATTTTATGTAATTGATGGTTTGAAATTAGGTCTGACTAGACTAAACACCTGAGAAACTTTTAGAAATGGACAAATGCTGCTGAGCTGTCCTACCTCCAAAAGTACAGGGAGAAATATTCGAAGTTAGTTGGTCAAATCAGACAAGGGAATTACTAAAAGAAGAAGAAGAAAACAATAAAGAAGGTAAGGCATAAAATGTGATTGCTTAAGAGCCGCTACGCAAAAGAAAAGTAACATTTTTGGTTTTTGAATTAAAAGTAAATAAGTGTTAAAACTAAGCCATGGAAACCCTGGAAATCGTACCCAGAATTATTGTCAGCAGTCGCGTTTGCGACATTTGGACCAACGAGACAGTCAAATAGTCCTATCCAAAAACATTCTAAATATCACTTTGTGAATATTGAAATAGATGTACTTAGATAAAGTGCAAACAATATACCCAACATAAAATAAACTGAACTTGCAAAACCACGAGTACAATCAAAACATGCAACAAAATTCATTCCAAGCCACCCGTACTATATCTTAGTAGATAAAATACACTTGTTTGTTATATCAACTGACATCATTGATGAAACTATACCGATTAATGTATCTATATTTAGACCTATCTTATCATTATAATCTGACATTGTGACACACATTTATGACCATGCGTTATCAAAAGATCTTGGAATGCTTCGTGTCTAACCTTTAAGCCTTTCTAGTTGTTGTTGTTTCTAGTTGTAATTTGGTTATCGTCAACAGCAAAACATATGCCACGCTTTTCATACACCATTAAGTCAATTGAATGGGCTTAGAAGTATGATGGGTGTGTACCACAAGGATCGATATTAGGTCCTTTCCTGTGTTGAAGTTGCAACATTTTTGTATGAAGCCTGGCCTAGCTAACTTCCGCTATTTTATTTATTTTCTAAATAGCGGCAACGCATAAAACCTTATATTTCGTCGTTAATGTGACACTGTAGAAGATTTTGTCTCATATAATATTTGTTTGCAGTGGTTAATACAGCTTTTAGGCGTATAATTTCGAAAACAAAATTTGCCTTACATTTTAATGGCTACAAATGTGGCGAATGCTTTCAATACTGCACTGACCCTAATCAAAAGGTAAAGGCAGAAAGGAGGATAATTGATAAAAATATAAAGAACTTACCTCGATAATTTAGTTGTCTCGTGGTTGTCCTTTGACATAATACACGCACAATTTTATATTTAACTGTTTCTATAAACTTCTGTCTCAAGTAATTGTATTATACTGCACCTAGGTGCAAGCAGGTAGGTACTCTAAAATTGCATTACTCCCTAACACCATTTGATAAATTACTAATAACGATGTGTTTTATTGCACAGACAATGATGTCGTCGATAACCAGAAAAGGAATGTTAGTTTACCAATAGTAGGACTAGTAAAGACAAGCACTGTTTAAAGAAATGAATTGGTAGCACAAGAATGACGAGGCTAGATCAGTAAGGACTCTATAATAATATCCTTTTCCTCTTAGATTATTGTACAATTGCACTTACTTATTATTTAAAATGTTAAAATCATCTTTGTTACTTTTAACTTCTCTTTGAAGCGTGTTATTATTATTTTGCCTGTATGCTGTGAATAACGCTGTTGATTTCATAATACTTCATTACAAGTTTTTAGTCTCTATGCTTATTATGTTATTGTTTGTTATTCAAAATAAAATTCAAATAAAATAAAATAAGGCCAGGAAATATCGCCAAACCACTATCAAACTAAGCTCAGGGCTCAATAACCAATTGATAACTGAAAACTACTCAAGCCTCTATCGAAGGTGACGTAAATCAATTGCACGGTGGTCAAACTTATGTTCTCTTTTGTGATTGGCTGATAGAAATAACAAATTCCAATAAAAAAATCTTATCAGTTGACAAACTTTTGTGCCAATATTTTATGTTAAGATCTAATTAACTGAATGAATGACAAGATCTGTGTTCAGAAATGGTTAAGGTTACGGTTAGGTAAGGAAAAAGTTTAAAATGCAAATATTATAATTAAAAATAATTTAAGAATTACATTTATATGTACATTAGATGCTTAGTCCATTAAACAATATTTTTTGGTTGGTAGTAGGTACGCGCATGAGATACCAAACTGTAGACACAGATTAAAAAAATATACCAATTTGGCGATTCTTTTACAGTTTCAAATACCAAAAGCTGCTTTCAGACATGCCAATTTTAATAGGAAACGACCAAAGACTACGAATTGTAGATAATTATACTACAGGGGCAAAAAGTAGCACACTCTGTGACCTGAAATTAAAAGTAGTCTTCAAACTTTATGCTTTGCCTTTTCTCGAAGCTGCTTTGCAGCTTGGAAAGTGTTGTGCATTAACATAGCAACGGTCATCGGGCCCACGCCACCAGGAACTGGTGTCACAGCACCAGCTACTTGGACGACCTCTGTTGGACAAACAATTTTTTTGGTTAAGGAAAATTATGAAAAAGGAGCCATAAAATATAAGTAGTATTGGATGTCCTGCCTTTTCACAAAAAAATAATTTACAAATTTTCATTTGACAACCAACTATTGGCAAAAACATGTTAGGTCATTTCATCAATTTACAAAGAGAAGTTTAGCAAATATTTCACTTAGTAAAATATTTACCCAAAAAACTCGGATAGGTTAGGTTCCTGTAAACCCTGCAAATACAAAAAGGAACCCCGCGCGGCGGGGCTACGTCGACTGCGCCTTTTTACAAAATATTGACACTAACTTTGGACTTTAGGTGAACTTGTACACTATAAAAGATCGAATCTACCCAAAAAAATCAGTTCTACAAAAACACGCCGTCACAAAATGTACAGGGTTTCCCCTCCATGTAATCAACCGGCAGCACCATGTCATCATAGGCATTTTGCACAAAATACCTATAGCCAAAAAGGCTGAACTCATCACTTACCATCATAATCAACATCTCCAACGAATCTAGACATTCCATTTTCATCAGTGACTCTGGTCATGCCAACATCAATGACGGTGGCACCAGTCTTGATCATGTCCGCTTTAATCAAATTTGGGATACCTGAGACAAACAAAACACGAATACGTATTACTGATACTGTAAGCCTGCGTCATCCCACTGCTAAACAGATGCCTCTACCCATGACTTCCAGTTGTTTCGATCCAGGGCAACTGTATACGTATTACTTTTTAATAAAAAATGCCAAATTGGTTAAATCGCAATAAAAAAATAATCAAACATGATTATGTAAAATTATACGAAGCATTAAGTAACTCTTCAAAAACAGATAACTTTCAGTTCCCAGTTGCACACCAGTTTGAGAGAAGCTGTTGATTAAACTCAGTTCGTTCAGCTATCATTCATCCGTTTAAACGCACTTTGCGCGTCTGGGATCATTCTATTACTACCTAGAATTACCTGTAGCAGTAATAACAATGTCAGCATTCTGACAGAAAGCTTTTAATTGTTCGGGTGGCGTGTAACGATGACAGATGGTAACTGTAGCATCCATTCCAAGTCCATTCTCGTGTCGTTTGTCACTATGTAAGATCATAGCAATCGGCAGACCTATATTCTTCGATCGGCTGACTACTACTGCGTTCCGTCCAAAAGTTTCGATCTCGAACCTGAAAATTTAGGAAACTTGATTTTCATCAATTATTCCAACAATTCTATGTGAGCATTAACAATTGATACAATGCCAATGTATCAGAGGCTATATATAGGTCTTGTACGTCTTGCCCTAGATCCATGCTTTCTAACTACTACAGCAAACAGTAAATGTCTGGTTTCTCGCATAATAAGTATATAATAATAAGGGTTGGTAACCCTAATCTTACTACTACACTCCATCCAGCAGATGTACAGAAAAAATATTCTCACCTCTTCAGAATCTGTATGACACCTAGAGCAGTAGCAGGCACGAACGTTGGCATATCAACACAGAGCTGTCCAATGTTCGTAATATGGAATCCGTCAATGTCTTTCTCTGGAGAGATGGCATTGCACACTTTCCTCTCATTCATTGTCTCAGGAACTGGTAATTGAACGAGGATACCATCAACACTATCTTCATCATTGAAGGTTTGTATCTCCTGAATGAGCTGTTGTTCAGTTATTGTACTTTCATATCTGATCACTTCTGCATTGATTCCGATGTTTGTGGCTGCTCTTATATTATTATTGACATAAGTCTGGCTTGCTGGGTCATCTCCTACTACGATGCATCGAAGAGAGGGTGCTCTGTTGCCAAGGTTGACCCAGTTCTCAATTTTCTCTTTTAATTCATATTTCATTGTCGCAGCCAAAGCTTTGCCGTCTAGGACTCGAGCCATTTTGCTGTTAGAGCATGAACAAAGTTTATTTTAACATCGATTTTCAAAAGTTATAAATGGACAGTATAAAGCTAAGGGAGGAGACCTGCACTCAGTGTGTGAAAGTAGTTGACCGATGAGGATGATGATGATTAACCGATAGATTACGATGTGATGATTACTATTTATTTCCTTTATTCATTTTTATAAACAAATTTGATACATTTTTAAATATTTCTTATAAATAATAAAAAACGTTTGAAAATATAAAAAAAATGTAGCCCATCGGTATCGGGAACAGGGTCCAAGCTACCGGCAGTCAGGGCTCCAGAGAAAGGAACCTCCTAACAATACGAGCCGTGTCCAGGAGTACCGCTTTCTGAATCAAGCCCCTTATCCAGCTGCCTAACGAGAGCCTCATTAGATAGGTCGAGGCTCTTGGCAATTAGGCCATTGGCTGATACGACTATCGGCACAATGATCGCTGAGTCAACATGCCACATGTCGACAACCTCGCGAGCCAAGTCGCAAGATCGATCCACCACCACTATATCAGGCTTATTGGCTACAATAGTACTGTCAGTGATGATGGATTGATCCCAATACAGTGTGATATTGCCATTTTCGAGAACTGGGTCGGGCACATACCTATAGTATGGCACTTCCGATTCCACAAGGCTGTATTTCAGAGCAAGTTGCTGATGGATAATCCTGGCTACAAGGTTGTGTCTATGCAAGTATTCTCCGTTGGCCAGACGAGAACACCCGGAGATAATGTGACGGATCGATTCGCCCGGACGGTGGTATGCCCAACATATAGTATATATTTATTTAAATATTTATTTATTTATTATTATATTTATTCTTTTTTTTATTTATATATTTATTTTATTGTTATTAAGCAACGTTCTGAAAGTTGGGAAATCCTAAATAAAAAGTTAGGATTACCAACATTTAATTGTTACATCAGGTGACATAATTCTGTAAACGAGTTCCGATTACCTAATCGATAATGTTTGATATCATATCATATCATAATCTGACATTGTGGCACACTTTGACGACCTTGTGTTATCACAAGGTTATGGTATATGTATGGTTTATCTCTTGCAAATTATTTCCGTACAAGCCGAATTTTCGCCATCCAAAGATTGTGTAGTAGTAAAGAGTATTCCATGAAGAGCGCCTCTGTACAGTATTAAATAAATAAATGAAGGGCAGGTGTTGCCTTTAATCGGTTAAAACATTACCAAATATAATCTGCCTAGCCTTTTCCTTTTTTTTCTAGCCTGCATTGTGCCACTCCTGAGCAAAGACCTCCATCCACTCCTCACTGAGTCAGGGCACCACGTTCCTGCTATTTTAGCCCACAGTTTGTCCTGCATGCGGCAGACGTGTCCTACCTAGTCCCATTTGAGTTGGACAGCCTTTTGAGCCACGTCAGCTATATTTGTTTTGGAGCGCAGTATTGTATTTCGATCACTATCTGTTAATTTAACACCTAGTATAATGCTCGTTGACAAACCTTGAATTTGGAGTTCTGGAAGTTCATCAAAGACCAAGTCTGTGCACCATAGGATAAGAATACTAAATACTATTACTAGATATTAATATACTATAGCGCGAAAATATATAAATTATTATTATTATATTCTCCCCCAAAAATACCTAATGTTTTAAAAATGTTACTTAAACTAGCGTATTAAACATGTTTTTTTTCCTTATAACTCAAAATTCAACATTCTTAGAGGTAGGTACTGTACGGACAGATAGACAAATTCATTCCAGCAATAATTTATCCTACATGTTTGGTATTGTACGTCATTTCCTTTCTAGATAACCTTAAACAATTCTGTTTTTAAAGTTATCTAGAAAGGATAATGAAGTTACGAGCCATACCATTCAGATTTAAAATTATCGTATAGTTGGACGACATTCATAATTTATTTAAATAATAATAAGAAATAATTTTAATTTATTAAAATTGGGTGTGGTCTCGCAAGTTGTTATTAAAGACCGTACTCATGAGATCAGCATTAAAAGATTTACTAGTGGGCTGGTATTCCGATGCATCTGGTTAGACTGGAAGTCGACCCCAAAATAGTTGGGAAAAGTCTAGGCAGATGACTACTGACTAGTTTTTAATTTTATTTATTTACTAGCTTCTGCCCACGGCTTCGCCCGCGTTTTTTCGGTATTTGTCCCGCGGGATCACACTACCGGGATAAAAAGTATCCTATGTGCTGTTCCAAACTATTATCTATCCTTGTGCCAAGTTTCATCCATATCCATTTAGTCGTTTTTGCGTGAAAGAGTAACAAACATCCATTCATCCATCCATACTTACAAACTTTCGCGTTTATAATATTAGTAGGATTTATTTATAAAGTATTACAAAAGTTTACATTTGAGCGCAGTAGTATTATTTCTCATACAATGGTATAAATAGTACTTTTAAATAAACTATAACTAAAACATATTCAAAAGTCGCAAGTAATGATAGTTCATTTCAGATGTTTGGTAGCGACCTGTCCGATCTAGGTTTATTTATACCTGTGTTTCAGGCCAGGCTAGTGTGTATAGCAGCGTTCTTTTTGCATAATCTGCCACAACTGAACTGAACTGATATATCTGTCTGAACTGCTGGAACTCAGGGCTCAGTGTGAAAGGGTGGGCCTAAATACAGATAATAATGATACCGAAGAAATCAACACTTAAAATAACAACTATTTTTACTTATCCGGTGAAGATTGAGACCTCCTTTTGTCAGAAGCCGCCACTTTTTCTTCCAATATGGGATCAAATAGAAAGAGGGACATTTAAAACTTTTAAATGTACATACCGTTGGGATTTTGTTAGCAAGTACATTACCGACGGAAACACTACACGTCGTGTAATCCATGACAAGGAGTTCATCTTTTTGAAACGCCTACGTTTTACTAACTTATCTTTTTATTTAAATACGGGTGGGGAAGCGGTTAATTTATTGTTTCAATACACTTCCTCGGAAAAAAACTCTTATCCCACGCACCACTTGGTTCACAATGCAGTGTTTTACACATTCGCATTTTTTTTTTTAAATATTCTAGTGTTTTGTTTCCACAGATAAACTAAGACCAACAGGAAATATTATGTAAAACTCGGCACAGAGGGCGCTACGTCCAATTACAGTAAACAAACCGCCATTATACACAATGTTGTGTGTAAACAAAATTGAAAACAAATATTCGGTGAAAAATTTGGGAAAACGTATGGAATGATTAAATTTTATAAATGTTGAAATTGTGTTTATTAATAGAATAAACATTATTATCAATTCTTAAAGTTTAATTTAAATTATTAAATTTGACATATTTGTATTCTAAATAAATATTTTCTACTTTTAATCCTAGGGCAACATTGCATTGGCGGGCAGCTAAACGTCCCGTAAGAATTATGAATAATGAAACAACTAACTTACCTTAATATTTCGGTTTTTCTTTGAAATGATAAGCACACCACGTTTTTTTGCAGAGTGTTTGCATAATCTTGGCGCTCCGTTTAAATAGGAAATGCATTTAACTGATAAGGGCACTCGAAAACTGCATTGTGGTTGACCACTTTTATGATAAACATTACTGATAAGGTCCTTTTATTAGCATTGAAAATGACGACAGAAATGATAAAGAATCCACACTTGTGGTTGTACCAGATTCAAGAAAATATAGGTCGTTGAACTTGTGAATCATTATTTTTAAGCGATCATTTTGGTATATAGAGGTTGTACTTATATGTGAATGTTTGAAGGTATGTGTACATTTTCAAGAGAATGATGAATTAACATTTTTGAAGGATCATCATCTGCCTAGGCAGGCTTGAAAAGGCTGGAAAGGCTAGCCTTTTCCCAAATATGTAAGTGTCGGCTTCCAGTTTAACTGGATGCAGCTGAATACCAGTATTTTACACAGCGCCTGCCTATCTGACATCCACAACCCATTTAGTACTGGGTAATATAATGTAAATATGTACAACAAATTGCCTGTACAATTTAAAATCTCTGTGAATCCAAACGGATTCAAGAGAAAAATTAAAATCATTGCTATTGAAGCAATGTTATTACAACATTGAAGGGTTTCTCAAAGATAATAGTAGTTTAAATATGTGATTATATTTTTACTGACTAAGTAATTTATCCAACATGCTATCATGACATTACATCTTAATTAATTTTACTGACATTTCTTTTAGTTTAATTTATATTGATTTTATATGAAGTTAAATTATTATAAATGTAATGTGTTATGTAATGTTTAATAATAATTTTAAATCAAGAGATAATAATGTTGTGACCAATGTGGAATGTAGTGTTTGTTTTTTTTCTGATTTTTGCTCATTTAAATCTTGGAGGCAGATAGTTGTGTATGATAGACAGGACAAAGGATGCGGTCCTGTATACAAGGTGTTGTTTTGCATCCTCGTCAAATTCAAGGACGCAACTATGCTAATCAGTCTCCTCCCAAATCAATATTAAAATGTGTAGGTAATTTTTATTTTTTTTCTTATTTACGGAAATCGGTACCTAATTGTGAACCATCCGTCTTTTAACGCGGCCCATCTAGTTCTTGCCCTATAACCTCGCTTACGCACATACAAACAATCTCAAAATTAAATGTTTGTTCGATAATTTCTTATTCCCTAATCCACGTATAGGGGGTTATTCTGAAATATTGTCAAACATAAAAAACCAATAAAATCAGCGTTTTTTAATAATTAACTTGGTACCGTAATTTTAATTGATTATTTATGTCTTTTGTGACCACCTCCTGAAATTTGACGAGGATGCAAAACAACACTTGTAAATTCACTTTTATTTTTTTCACACATTCACATCTTGCATACAAGAAGGGTGGGACAGTGGTAAATGTGGCCAGATTTTATCTGCAGTGACCTACCAGAGTCCGCACAGCATTGCATTTAGTTCCTGAACTTTGAAGAATAACTTTATGTTCTTATGCCTATTAAAACAGCGCAACAACACCTTTCCCACCCTACAGACTACTTCCCTTTGCTACAACTTTGATCCTTCAGATTTAATTACTTTTTTACCAACTGGTATATTTTCGGTATAACTTCAATCTGGGCAAGTTTCAACACAGTAAGCGAACAGCTCCAATGAAGAAAGTAACTTTCCATAACCGCTCAGCTGGCTAATATTCAATTAAAACTTTTTAATTTCTCTCAGACCTTTGGCAATATTTTCTGTTTACGCTCTTGCCCTCGGTGAAAAATAAACAATTTATAATAAAATATTGTAGGAACTCTCGCAAAGGAATTATTTGTGTCGGATTGTTTTTGACTTTCATTTTGTCGAATGTTGTTCGGATTTTAGATATTGGTTGCGAAAGTTTTTTTTTATTAAACTTCTTTGATGTTACAACAGTTGTTGTTTTTAAAGTGAAACTTTTATTACATCGTCTCAAACTTTTTCGTCTGTTTGTTGCATGTCGCGTGACGGTGGGCCGCGGAGTGGAGTAGCTACTCCGCGCTATAGTGTGAAAAAAAAATTACTTTTACCGTGGTTTCATAAAACCACACAATCCTTTTTTTTCAATTTGTTAATTATTTGTACTCATTAGTGTTGTATTTTTGGCTGTAGTAGTTTTTAACTGTGTTACTGCTGGAAAAAGGCTTTCACCAATTCCTTCCAGGACCTGGAGACCTGGACCAGGAGGCGGGCTGCCTCAAACAGCACCGTCACGTCCTTGTCATGTTGCCACATCTAGTTTAATTGAAAATAATATTGAGGATTCTATGCGTAAGGTTTTTTGTGCCTTGGAATTTCCTTTTTGTGCCTTTTAAACTGGTCTACTCAAAACGGAACGTTGTACTACTTAGTTATAAAAACAGACTTTTTCTACACAAAATCTTCCTGACCGTGTCGAAATTCTACAATGTCAAAACGTTATATTTTAGTTCAATAATTAGTGAGGAGCTAAATAATAACAGCCGCTCGGGTCGCTCTTCAAGTTAAGCCGCACTTCCTAGGTTTGTCCGTGGATGGGTAACCATCCATTAGGTACATCTCGAGTTTCCTTCATCATCATCATCATCATTTCAGTCGAAAAACGTCCACTGCTGGACATAGCACTGGACCGGTCAATGTGGCGACACTTAGGGGAGGCCCCAAGTGTCGCCAGATTGACAGGTCCCCCGAGACTATTCTCCAGTTCATCGGCCCAACTAGTGGGAGGCCTTCCAATGCAACGTCTTACGGTTCGCCAAACTTTTCGGCCCCATCGGCCATCTGTGTTGCAAGCAATGTGCCCTGCCCACTGCCACTTAAGTTTGGCAATTCTTCGGGCCATGTCGGTGACCTTGGTTCTCTTGCGGATGTCCATATTTCTGATTTGATCATGCAAGGAAACTCCGAGCATACCCTCTCCATGTTTCCAGCTCCATCATACCTCGGAAACTACGTTAAGCCGTTGCTCCCGCTGTCATTTGCCGATCTTTGGCAGTCGTTATAGTTAGAGAGTGGCCCGAGAGTCTGACAAGTACCAAAAGGTATCGTACTACCCCATTCAAACCGGGTTGTGGAGGTCAAATAGGATGTGGCTCCATATAAAATAGTGGTATTCAGCTGCATCTGACATAGACAGGTAGCCGGTCCTAACGTTGTTGGGGAAAAGATTAAATTAATTTTCTACTCCAAAATTCAAACAAACAACTAAATTTTGCAGTTACAATAACAGAGGTTTCAATAACCCTGAATAATATCGGGAGTCTTGCAATAAAACATCTTTATTTATCAACTTGGCATGGTTCCATAACCGGGCTGAAGACAGCCCCTAAGTTAGGCCCTAAACTCAATTTAGTGTAAGTTACGCTAAGTGCGTAGTAATTTTGGGACCTCTGTCATGGAAGCGTTCGACTGCGTTGGGTGAACACCACAATGTTAAGGCCATGAAGTTAGCGGGGACTTGGAGCAAGTGGGAGGGTGTGGAAAGTCACCTGTTTTGCAGTTGTATTGTACTTTCCTTTATTGGTTTTTATTTTGATGTTCTGGTAACTCCCAAGATGATTTCCGTTATAACACAATGGAAATAAGAGGAGAGTTATGTTGGTCCGTCCCAAAGATTTGTTTTGATATGTGTGTCTTTTGCAATAGTACCGGTGGATGATTTCAGAAGAAAATTATACCTAATTTCTGTTGAACAAAACAGCAATTCTTCCATATTTTGGCATGCTTATTTCTGTTTCGCCCAGGCATATCAAGAAGCGTCTTCCTAGTATTGTGTATTAAATATGTCATTGTTTTCCTTTTAACTTCACTTCTTCCCTCTTTCGTTTTCGTAGGTTTCAAAGCCCCGCTCGATATCAAGAAGTCATAGCTCGTGTCATCTTTAACCACTGGTGAAAGGTCAAGCTGGCTACCTTCTAATGTATATAAGATAGCACCAACTGCGCCTGTGTTATTTATAAACTCTTCTACAGTTTCCTATTTTATGTCTACAATAGGTACACTAACTACTTTTAGACAGCTTGAAGCAATTTATTCAGTTTCTCTGTAAATAAATTCAAAAGTACAGTACTTAGGTTAGTTTAAAGTTATTTAGAGAATAATGAAATCTAAATATTAAATTTACAAAAAACCGGACAAGTGCGAGTCGGACTCGCCCACCGAGGGTTATGTATAGATTTGTATTTTGTAGAGACTACAATCATTTTGTATAGTTTTCAGAACTTTCCCTGTATTTGTAGTATAAGATGATACTTACGATTACTTGCCAAATTTCATAGTTCTAGGCCAACGGAAATTACCCTATAAATTTTGTTTCCCTTTAGAGTGTCGAAATATACATTTCTTGCGGCATAAACGGCCGTATTTTTTTTTTAACGTTAGCTTAAAAGATTGATTTTTCACAGCTTCAAGTGACTATAGATCTGAGTATTGTATATGGTTTTATTTTCAACTCGATACCTCAATGTGTTCCCGAGATTAAGGTCTTGAAAGTCAGACAGAAATACGGACAACTAAGTTATGGTTCCGCCGCGTTTTTTCCTTTTGATGTACGGAACCCTAAAAAGGCCTAGTTTATTACCATATACCAGTTTATAGCCATTAAGACATATTTTATGGCTTAATGGTTGATGGTAATACATGGTTTTGACTTTGATAATAGATAATTACCATAACCTCATTTCATGCCTAGAAGTGGCTTGAGCGCAGTAAGGGTTTCTAAAAATGTATCCTCATGACCCAGCTCGAAATCAAGTTACATTATGATATGACATATTTGTCTTTTCGTCGGATTTAAAAAAAAGATAAGAGCAGAAAATATTCAAATTCTTTAAAGTTCAAACAATTCCAAGTAGACTTTTCGGTAGGTACTCGTAAAAAAATGTGAAAAAATGTTGTGCCCCATTGAATAAGCATATCCAACATAACCAATACATCAACGGAAAACATTAAAAGTTTCCCCGCAAATAGATTCCAGTTGCGAAAGCTGTAAAATTTTAATTTCATAAAACCATTTGCGAACTCGATTTTAATATCGATATGGTTTTGGTGTCGAGTCACGAAATATATTGCCGGTTTCGAGATTTATGGTGTTCGAGAGCCAGGACATGGTGCCAAAATCACAACTAGTGAAGTATGTAGATAGGTGTTTACTTCCTTTCAGAAACAATATTTTAGGATGCCGATATAATGTTTTGGCTTGGGAAAAAATTGTGGAAATAGAGGCATTTTAGAGTCTCTGCATACAAATACTCTAAATAGTAAGACGAAACAACTTGTATGTATAGTCTGTTTCACCACTTTCTTATATTTATCTGGCACAGTTTACAGCATAGCAATATGTATATAATAAATAAACGATGGAGCTCCATCGTTTGTTTTAAGTAGTAGATGTCCCTACCTCGGCGACTGCTGGACAGTTCTAACATATTCCATGCGTAATCGGGTAGAAAAGTTCCCACATCTGGGATACAGGGCTCTCCTTGAGCAAGGAGGGGCTGGGCCATTATCTACCACGTGGGATATTTTCATATTATCTTCGAGTTCTTGGTTCAGAACATCCTATATCCATATAAATTTATTCCTAGTTCCCATAAGGGCAGTATACAGCACTTACTGACCACAGAGTGCCTTTTTTTTTTTTTTTTACGGATGGGAAATCATCAAATGACTTCTTCATGGGAGTGTCAGACTTGTACTGACTAAAACCCATCCATGTTCCTTCTTCGCCCTTTGTGTTCCAGGGCCACGGTATCTCTTTCGAACAGTCCCGCAACCCTGGAGAGTCCCTGACTTCAACTATTTTATTATTTGAGAAGATTTGGCGGCACATTGTAGTACTTCCGGTCAATAGTACAGAGTGACTCTAACAGCCATGATACTTGAAAAAAAATATTCCTGTTCCTTGTCTTTTTTGCCGACCTGTACTTTATGTTTAGAAGAGGGAGAAAGACACAGCGGCTTCAACAAAGTTACGTAAGATCTCGCCGGTGTAAAGTAATGTCCTTATTTGTTCACGGGAGGCTGAGTGGTAATTTGCCTTAAAAATGTCTTGTTTGTGCTTCAGGCATCGTTATAGTTATATGAGAAATATTAACGTGTTTTGCATTTTGAAAGCTATGAAGCCTAATTTCAGTGTGCGGGCCAAAAAGTGGGTGCAGTAGCTAAATGCATACATTCTAAATGTATACAAGATGAAGATGAAATAAATAATTCTCTAAAATTAATAATAAAGTGGCTCAACGATAATAATCTTATTATAAACCTCAAAAAAACCAATATAATGCATTTCTATCAAAAAATTCTTCCTTCAAACCTAAAAATCTAATTATAAAGGACAAACAATTGATAGCGTTACCATGGCTAAATTTTTGGGTATATTGATTGACAGTCAATTGATTTGGAAACCGCAGGCTGAAGAAGTTTGCAAAAGATTAAGCACGTCTGCGTATGCTCTTTACAATCTGTCCAAGAAAGTTAACATTGATACATTAATGGTTGCATATCACGGTTTGGTGGTCTCTGTTCTCAGGTTTGGTGTAGTATTCTGGGGTAATTGTTCCGAAAGAGAGTCTATATTTAAAGCCCAAAAACGGTGCATAAGATCCATTTTTAATCTCAAGGTTACAGATAGTTGCATTCCTTTTTTCAAGAAACACAAAATACTAACTTTTCCTTGTATATACATTCTTGAACTAGCTATATTCGTTAAAACTAACAAGCATCTATTTCCAACATTAAATGATACGAGGACGCGAACTACTGCCATGAGATCAAAATATCAGAGCCTTTTGTGTACTGGTAGATTTAACACTGCTTTGCTTAAAAAAAACATTATTGGTATGGCACCTATTATATTTAACAAACTGCCAAGTTGTATTAAGGATCAGCCCTTAATAAAATTCAAGAAACTCTTGTCGTCGTTGCTGACAGAGAAATGTTATTACTCGGTTACCGATTTTATAAATGATGAATTGTAATATTTGCTTCACTTTATCTCACTTATTATGTAAATAATTTTATAGTTAGCTGTTCCATGATCTCATTTTGAATTTAAGTACCTAGTCTCTAAGTTATCTGTAAGTTAAACACTATATTTTTGTATGCCAACAGGCAGAATGTACTGGGAATATTATCTGAAACTAACACCATTATTGTAACACCTGCATTCTATACAAATAAAGAATTATTATTATTTTTGGGTTGTGCTTTTGCTTCTCAGCTTACTGGTACTTTAGACTACATTTACGGGCCGAAACCAAAGTAAATGCAGCGTGTGGTGTGTTACGTTAAGGGTGTGTTGTGATGAGGACCTATTTCGTTTTCATCAATTTGCATGAACTTTCTGACAATTCGACATGTATTTAAAATTGCAGCTTTTTGTAGGGTGATATATAGTGTTTCTTTTAGGTTTAATAATTTTAGGCTATGGAGTAAGTGATTCGGGATAACACCTGTTGTGGAGAGGACTATGGGGACCACATAAACTTTTTCCTGGCACCATATTCTTGTTACTTCCTGTTTGAGTTCTGCGTATTTACTAATTTTTTCGGTGATTGTTTTTTGTATGTTGTGTGTGTTGGGAACTGCGATATCTATTAAGTAAGTGACTTTATTTATTTTATCTTGTAGTATTATATCCGGTCTATTATAGTGAATTGTCTTGTCTGTAAGAATGGCGCGGTCGTAGAAAAGTTTATGAGTATCATTTTCGAGGGTAACTTGTGGTGTGTAATTGTAGTATGGCGTGTTTGTGTCTTGTATGAGTGTGTATTTGACTGCCAATCTTTGGTGAATAACATTTGCTACCTGATTGTGCCTGTGTGTGTAGTCGGTCTGCGTGAGAGTTGTGCACGCTCCTGTTATGTGCTGGATAGTTTCAGGTTGCGTGTGACATTTGCGACATTTATCATTTGCTGTTGAAGGATCTTTGATAATAAATTTTCTATAGTTTTTAGTGTTAATAATTTGGTCTTGTATAGTGATGATAAATCCTTCAGTTTCTGGGAATAAATTTCCTATTTTAAGCCATTTATTTGAGGCAACTTGGTTGACGTGTGATTGTTCTAGGTCATGAGGATGTCGGCCATGAAGAACTTTTTTCTTCGAGTCATCAATTTTTTGTGTCTGCGGGTCTTCGTTAGCAATATGTGAGATATCTGATTGTTCATTTAAATTAAGTGGGGTGTAATTGTGATCATTTTGGGCTATGGCTCTATGGATGTTACTAGTATGAGCTTTTGTGTGAAAGAATGATTTTAATCTACTAACTTGTTTCTGCCATAGGTGCTGGATGTCTATTAGGCCTCTTCCACCGTTTTGTCTTTTTATGGTAAGTCTCTCTATGGCAGATTTAGGATGTAAGTTATTATGTTTTGTAAGTGTGGTGCGTGTAGTTCGTTCTAATTGTTCTGTGTCTGTTTTTGTCCATTTAATAACTCCGAATGAGTATGTTAATATGGGGATGGCAAATGTGTTTAAAGCCTTAATGAGATTTTTGCCAGACAGTTGGGTTTTATATACAGCGTTAAGTCTCCTCTTAAACTCTGCAGTAAGTGTCTCTTTGATTCTAACATGGTCTAGTCCTTTCAATTGTGTGTACCCTAAATATTTGTATAAGTCGGACGGTTCCATCGCAGCGATTGTCTCTGTGTTATTTAATATATAGTTGCCGGGTCGTATCTTGCCTCGTGTGATGTGAAGTGTTTTACATTTATCCAGACCAAATTGCATATTTATATCTTGACTGAACTCTGCTGTAGCTTCTACTAATTTCTTCATATCTTTTTCAGTTTGTGCATATATTTTAATATCGTCCATGTAAATGAGATGTGAAATTGTTGTTTTTCCTTGTAGTTGTTCTTGTGTTGCAGTGTGTTTTAGACAATATCCAGCCCGGCATCGCTGCAGCAGATGAGACAGAGGGTTTAGTGTGAGACAGAACCACAGGGGACTGAGAGAGTCACCTTGAAAAATACCTTTCCTGATAAATATTTGTCGCGTAGTAACATTATTGTGATGACTATTGATTTGCAGTGTGGTTTTCCATTGTGACATTATGTTGCCCAGAAAATCTATTATTTTTGAATTAACTCTATAAATTTTTAGTATCTGAATCAACCAAGAATGAGGAACACTGTCAAAGGCTTTTTTATAGTCGATATAGGTGCAATGAAGATTTCTATTCTTTGTGGTGGCATGTTTATGTATTGTGGAGTCTATAAACTGTTCTTTGCATCCCATGTGGCCCCGTCTGCATCCCTTCTGCTCCTCCGCCATTATGTTGTGGTGTTCTATGTGTGTGTTAATTTTTGTTGTTATTGCTGATGTTAATATTTTATATATTGTAGGTAAGCATGTGAGTGGTCTGTATTGGGAAGGGAGTGGTGAGTTCTTAGCTTTAGGGAGCATGTATGTTATGCCTGTTGCAATAAATTCTGGTATATTCTGTTGTCCTAATATAATTTGTGTTAAGTTTCTTGCTATTGGTTTGTATAAAGAGTTAACTTTTTGAACCAAAAATTGTGTACTTTATCTATACCAGGAGCTTTCCAATTATGTAGACTGCCTGTTATATATGTAATATCGGCCTCTGTAATCTCTACGAACTCCATTTCTTGTGTAGCTCTCCATGTTGTTTCTTCCTCTGTTATCCATGTAGCTCCGTCATTGTGTCGTGTTTGTTCTTCCCAAATACTAGACCAATATGTTTCTAATTGTTCTTTTGTGAGTTGGTTAGGTGTGTCTTTGTTATTGTCGTGATTTGTGTCAGTGTTTGGTTTGTTTAAGTTTCTGTAGAATATTTTTTCATTGGTGGCAAATATGGCGTTATCATTCTTGCGTTGTTGTGCTTTTTTGTACCTTCTGAGCCTATGAACTTTAAGCGCTAATTTTTGTTTTATAGTGTCTAAGAACTCCTCTGGTGTTCTGTTGTTATTCTCGTGCCTCGTGTGTATCAGATGGCTCCTAAAAATAGCCTCAACTCTCCTAACTACTTTACTTGATCTGTTGTTGTTAATATATTGTGTAAGTCTTCCAATATCTGCTCTTAATTTTTCGATGTCTTTTTCCAGCCTCTGTTGCCATGCTGGTTTGATATTCTGTTTTCGTCTTGTGTTTCCCGTGTTTTGTGCTATTTTAAAGTTAAGCTCTTCAGATATGACTACTGCTGCGCAATATATTAGTGTGTGTATATCAATAAGTTGTGTTTCATCCGAAATAAATTGGTTTAGTATGTTTTCATTGAATAAGTTAACTAAACGGAAAAGATTAGGGCTATATCGTAGTTTAGGTAGCTTTGGTCGAATTGCTGGGTCCATCCCAGAGTATTCTGCTAGGGTTGTTCTAAATTTGTCATGTATTTCTTGGATGTACGTGTCTGTAGTTAGACTATGATTTTCGACGACTAAGGTCTCAATATCATTTTCTAGTGTAAGGGTTATGTTTTCAGTTTGAGTGGATGTGTGTGATGTTTGCGTGTAAGCTTGCGATTGATTGTATAGTTGAGATTGAACACTAGGTTGTAATTGGGAATAAGTTTGTGGTTGTTGGGCAATATCGGTTATGTTTTGTGATAGTGGGGTAGCATTGTCATCTGTTTGTAGTTGTATTCGTGTCTCTTCTTTTAATTGATCTATTATTTCTTGGGATAAAAGTTTATTTCTAACTATAGCTCTTCTCTGATCCGAAATTCTTTGTTCTGATACGGTAATCTCAGGGTATTGTCGTGTAAAAAGTTCATGTAATTGTTGTCTGTAGGTGGTCATGTCGGTTTCTAATTTAGTGATATAAAGGTAGGTTCGCATGATAAATAGATTAACTTCTTTGCTCCATTTCATGCGAACTCTTGATTTTCCAGCCTTGGTGGACGCGGGCAAAAAGGTAGATACCCCCCGCGCAGCAGTCAAGGTCGGAGTGGGTGAAACTGCATTTAAACTAATGATTGGGGGTGATGAGAGTGTGGGTGACGATGATATTGATGGTGATGATGGCCTCGAGGGCGTGTATGACACTGTGCTTGGACTATACGGTTCTACAGGGGTGTCTGTCCTGTCCGTCAGTCTGTCACCATTGTCAATGATTTCGGCTGTAGTATCTTTGTCGGTGGGAGCCCGCCTGTTCAACTCCTCACCGCTGACGGTTCGCATGCTGAGACACCCAGCGTCAGCTCCAGGTGCGCCCCGGCGATCGCTCCCGGGCAGCGGCCCTATACGTTTACTTTTAGATCGTGTCTCCATTTTTTTTATGGGTTTCAAGAGCCACGTTAGCCACGCCAGTAATTTTTCATTCGTGTGTCCGCCCCCCACGTGATTAGATGGTCAATCAGGACGTGTGGTTGTTTAGGGGGCTTATTATTATTATTTCCTTTATTTATTTTTATACATATTAATTACATTTTTAAATATTTTTACAAAATTATATACAAAAACATTTAAAAATATAAAAATAGTAGCCCACCGGTATCGGGAACAGGGACCAAGCCACCGGCGGTCAGGGCTCCAGAGAAAGGAACCTCCTAACGATACGAGCCGTGTCCAGGAGTACCGCTTTCTGAATCAAGCCCTTGATCCAGCTGCCTAGCGAGAGCCTCATCAGATATTGGTCGAGGGTCTTGGCAATTAGGCCATTGGCTGATACGACTATCGGCACAATGATCGCTGAATCAACATCCCACATGTCGACAACCTCGCGAGCCAAGTCAAGATATTTGATTTGCTTATCTTTCTCGGCTTTCACGAGGTTCTCGTCATGTGGAACCGTTATGTCAACAATCATTGCGCGCCGCTCTGATCGATCCACCACCACTATATCAGGCTTATTGGCTACAATAGTCCTGTCAGTGATGATGGATTGATCCCAATACAGTGTAATATTGCCATTTTCGAGAACTGGGTCGGGCACATACCTATAGTACGGCACTTCCGATTCCACAAGGCTGTATTTCAGAGCAAGTTGCTGATGGATAATTATTATTATACATTATAAATGTATGCATTATGTGTGTGTGTGTAGTGATAGAGGATCGTTTTTTGCTGCCCTGTTATAGTGTGTGTCTTTCAAGTACACAAGTGCAGGTGCAAATAACCGGGTCGATTAGAACCCATATACGGCTCAACAACAGTGTTTCTACTGTTGAATATAAAGCTCCAGGTGTGCTGCCCGATGTGACGTCAGGAACACTGACTATCTTTTGTAATTGTTTACATATCCTCAAAATGACCCTAGAAAGTGCAGCTTAACCTTGGCAATGAATCAGTATCAATTTTCAACTTTATTGCACCATTTCTGTTGCATGAAATTATTTCTACACACGAAAAATAATGGCACTCACAAATGTTAGCAGTCTCCTTTATTTTCACGTAAAGCTGCGTTCAGACTGAGCTAGCTCTTTTATGATAAAACATGAAAAAAATACACAATGTCGAGGCATATTACGTTGGCAAGTTACGCGTGAAAAGAGCTGTCATTTTGTTGTACTGTCAGTCCAACAAAATGACAGCGCTTTGAAAAAAATCTCCCACAGTTTTGATTCTACGTGAATGTTTGAACGTTTCACATATGTTTTATACAAGTTAATATATTTTTATTTAGAAACCAATATACAGGGTGTAACGGAAAGGGTATATACATCCTTAAGGGTGTGCTACAGACCATCAAACTGAACATATTTCTCACCATAAAAAAAAATTTGCAGCAAAAAAAATATCTGCTGCCCCATAGAAAATTGCAATACCTATTCGACCCAAATGTATAGGCCGCTGATATTTTTTTTTGCTGCAAATTTTTTTTTATGATGTGAAACATGTTCAATTTGATGGTCTGTAGCACACCCTTAAGGATGTATATACCCTTTCCGTTACACCCTGTATAAAACCAAAACTGGGTAGATTTTATATTCAGACGCAAAATAGTGATTTTTAGTATAAGAAACACCTCTTTGCCAAAGTGTTTGAAAGGTGTTGGCTGGCCTAATACCCACCAGGTAAGTGGTTGACAAAACAGAAATGTGGTGCTATCGACAAATAATGTATTTCATTTGTTATAAAAACCTATTTAGAATTATTTTCAGAACATGTTGTTTAAAAGTGTCTTTTCTACTATAACTTTCAGAGTGCGTGCCAAATATGTTTATGTCAGAATTCTCCATAGCATGACCTCATTTATAAATTATGACCTACTCACCATCAATCTGGCTGACTCTCACAATGTAAACTAGTCTTTAGCAACAATAAACAAGTGAAATCGCGTGCATTTTCTTCGAGCGTGTAAAAAAGGGGGGAAAATGATGAACGGTTATTGCTCTGTTTTATTATTCGTAAAATATATTAAACGGGGGTGAAATTAGAAAGTGAAAGAGCAGTGAAAAGCGGACATGCATGTTTAGGTTTTGGATTGTTTATTCGAATGATATAGATAGACCAGACTGGATTCGGGTAGATTTTGAAATTATTGGTTGTCTGTTAGTGGAGGTTAGATGGACAGTCGTTTCAAATAATTACTCGCATTCAGTTGCACCCAGTTAGTCTGAAAACCCAACACTTTTTTTTTAAATTCATAATATTTCTGAGGGGTACACTACATAAATACGAAAAACTTTATTCCGATAGTCACAAGTTCGAATTTAAAAATGCCGATTATCATAATTCCGAATGGTTCAAAATTCCTAATATAACAACTCCGACTTATCATTGAGCATGAAACATGCAAGCAGGCATGCAAGCAAGCAAGCAGGCATGCAGCATGTAAGCAGGTAAGCAGCAAGCAAGCAGGCATGCAACATGCAGCAAGCATTATTTCTGTCACGGCTCCAGCGCTGCGGGGTTTGGGCGGCCCCACGCGAGCTTATCGTCGTAGATGGTTTTAATGAAGTTCACCACCGCAGCTTCGGCTTGCCAGCCTCAGCCGCGGCGGCGGGCCTTCAAACCACCTGCTCCTCAGCTCGCGGGCCACTCCACTCCTCCGCGCCTACGCGGGCTTAAATTACACTCTAGGGGTAGGGTAGACAGGACTGCGTGAAGTCGGGTTTGCAGCGATTCGTTTCCGTTTCTAAATTTTGTAGCACAACATGTTGACTTTTAGTTTATTCGAAGAATTGAAAATCGGAATGTCGTTTTTCGGACCGAGAATCCTTCGAGCATTTGATTCTTCGAACGTATGAAAATCGGAAAACTAACAAATCGCATTTACGACTTTCGGTAAAATAAATTTCGTGATTTTTAATAAAAGACATTATAATTCTTAGGTATTATGAAATTCGGACTTTTGGCACTCGGATTATTGAAATTCGGAATAAAATATTTCGGAGTATTTGGGTGTTCACATTTCTGAGTTTAGAATAGAAAGAATAGAATAGCTCTTTATTTGCACAGAAACTAGGTAAAAGTTACTGTTTGGCCGCAACTCGCCTGATGTGAAGAGATGATGCGGCCTTTGAAGGGGTGGAACTTTGAAGAGATCCAGATTATTATGATCTGGGAACAGAGGACCCGGCAGTGAATTGATCATTTCACATTGTAATGCGAGCAACTTACTATCAACCTCGCACAAATCTAGACTCCAGGTTAAAATGTTATTCAGTTTGTTGTGAATTTCTTAAAATTCCTAAAGAAAAGTAAAACACAATAACATTTCCCCCGATATGGGATCCGAATCCAAGACCTCAAGATCAGCAGTAGAGCAATCTGCAACCACTAGACCAAAGAGGCTTTCAATAAAATGATCCTTGACATGAAAAACAAAAGAAGAACTAACCTAAAAAGCACATTCCACAAACGGTTCGTTACTAAATAGCTACAGCAACCTACGTACGGATGCGTTCTATATTTTTAAGTGGCCACCAAAATTGCCGGTATTTCGTTGTTGGCAACACTAAGCGGTTTTTAATGTCATCCGCCCACGTTGCAAGAAATGGTTCATATATCAGTGTACGGAACTGCTGGCAGAATGGGAAAACATAGGGTATTTATTCTTTGAAATGGTTAAATTGGTAGTAAAAAATATCGTCCTATACCATTAAAGGACGATATTTTTTTATAAGTGCTGCATAAATTGGGATGCACTTGGTAATAATGTGAACCTACGTTCTATCAATACGTAGGTTTATAATAAATAAAAACAAACTCAAAGCATTTATTTCAATTAGACCATTACAGGCACTTTTAAAAGTAAAAAAACAAAAAAAAAACGCGAAGCCACATACCCAGTCAGAAGGCATTATAAGTTATGAAAGTACTGTAGTTGCCCATTACAAAGCGTAGATCTCTATGCAGAAGAATGGACAAGAAACTCCATGGACACTCTTTTAAATCAAAATTATGTTACAAAATCTTGGTTAAATCATTCGCGTTGAGAATTACAAATGTGAGAACGATGTAGAAATACGGGCAAGTTAAGAGCGTCCAGAGTAAAAGATTCCATAAACCTACGTATTATTATCAAGCTGATGAGCGGAGCTCGTGGCTAAATAATAACAGCCGCTAGGGTCGATCTCTAGGTTAAGCTGCGCTTGCCTAGGTTGATTCGTGGATGGGTGACCAGCCATTACAAACCGAGTTTTCTCTGTCTCTGTCCTTGGAAAGCACGAAAAACTGTTGGTCCCGTCCCGGCTGTCATTTGACAGACGTTACAGGAGGCCTACTCTCTTTCTCCGAAACGTAACTTCGGCAACGAACGAAAATTAAACGTAGTTACGTTTGTGACCCTACTCTATATAATTTGAGGATGCACACCATAACATTCAATACATTCGTTCACGTTAATTGTCTGTGAATTCGAACTTCTTGTGTGCGTCCTCAAATTATATAGAGTAGGGTCACAAACGTAACTACGTTAAATTTTCGGTCGTTGCCGAAGTTACTTTCCGGAAAAAGAGAGTAGGCCTCCAGGTCCGTGGCCCGAAAGTCTGACAACCATTCTTACCAACGGATATCGTATTAATTTGTACTTGGTTGTGGAGGTAAGATAGGCAGTCGCTCCATGTAAAATACTGGTATTCAGCTGCATCTGGTTGAATTATAAACATTCATGAGAAAGGGCTAGGCAAATGATGAACAGACACAGACACTTTAGTCAAATGAACGGTTCACTCTAGTGGCTCCAACTTCACACGTCGATATTAAATAGGAATTAAGTTCAACTGCTCCTCTCATTAAATTTTTCAATCACTGAGTTGCCGACTGAGATACAGAGTACCAATCGATTGACTAATTAATTATTTTTTTCACTTTTGATTCATCTTGTGTTCAGTGTACGTAAATTAATCACATTAACTTTTTACTAGTAAAAAAAAAAAAGTAATAAGGTTCTCTACAATTTAACATCTTTTCCTTCCACGTATATTAAGTAAATTAATTTTCAATCTTATGATCGGGATGTAATCATAGAGGGATCCTGTTAGTACCCTGCTGATAATTAAAGTTCTGCTGAGTTTAAGACTGGTAAAGCAATAGTATATTGTGTATTAAGGGCGGTAGGTAAGGAATTACGATCGAGGCTCTAGTAGAAGCCCGAAGTCGAAGACTGAGGGCTTTCTGAGTCGAGGTTCGTAGTTCCCGTACCGCCCGTGAAACATACAATGTTTTTCATCACATTTGCGAGTTAATAATTATGAATATACATAAGTCAGCACATATTATTACGAAACACGTGAACTGATTTGCGGATGGCGGGCTGTTTACCCACACCACAGATTACACAAATGTTTTGTTCAGAAACGTCAAATGCAAATACTTACCTAGGTATAGAGCCATGACGGAGTATAAAAAAAAATCGACGTTTTGATACAAAAAACTATCGATTATTTAGATTTTAAAACATTAGTTGATTAATTGAATAACATGTAGCGAGATTGAATGAAATTCCTGTTTAAATAACATTTTAAGACAATTTTTCAATTGCGTGTAAACTCCTTGCTTGAACTTGCATGACCTGTGTGCTGTCATGCTGTGCTGTAAATTAAAAAAAAAATTACTTCCCGCCCTAGGGTTTTATATGGGGCATTACAGCCAAGTTAACTTGTATGTTATGACACTGTTTACGTGCAAGTGTGATGAAAAAGTCAATTAATTAAGATGACTTTCAGTCGAATACCTTCACTAACGATTTATTTAAGATTTATACTAAGTCGGTCCAATTCTGTAGTGGTTATAATAATGCTGCCATCACTTTAATGATGTTGGAGAATTGATAGCCAAGCTGAAGTGGGAGTGAGCTGGCCACGTCACACGAATACATCTGGAGAGATAGGCAAAGAACTTCAAACATAATTTCTTTCCGAAAGTATTTGCCTAAACGGCCATGATTAGACGCTCTTTTACATTATGTTCCGCCCTATTAATGGCATGTAGGTAAGTAATATTAATCTTAAGTAACTCGCAAACCATGTTGCATAGCTTTAGTTTATAAGTTTAATCAAATTCTATCAAAATTGAACCATCATTCATTGCCTTTATCCCAATCAGCTCAGCATGTCTACTTCTTCCATACTTCTCAATTACGCGTCACCTTAGCAGACACCTCCTTTCCATATCATCCCTTTGTCCATCCATCGTTTCTTTGGTCATCCTCTACTCTTATCCACATTCGAAATATTAATACAAGGTGTTGTTTTGCATCCTCGTTGGAGGTTCAGGAGGTTGTCACAAAAGACATAAATAATCAATTTATTTTAATTACCTAAGGTACCTAGTTAATTATTAATAAATGCTGTTATTTTTTGTTGTTTAAGTTTTTCAGTATTTCTAAATAACTCCACTAACGTGGTGTAATAGCTAATTATCTATAATGAATAAACTTTTGAGATTGTTTGTATGTATAAAAGCGTGGTTATATGGCGAGGATCGAACGCGCCGCGTTTAAAACACGAGTGGTTCACACTTATCGATTTCCGTAAATAAGAAAAAAATAATTACCTACCCATTTTATTCGGGTTGAGAATTATTAGCATAGTTACCTCCTTGAATTTGACGAGGATGCAAAACAACACCTTGTATAACGGTTCGAAATAACCAACACTGAAAACTTTAACATTAAAACTTATATATCGTACGCTTTCAGAATACCCACGATTCTTTCCAAACACTTATCATGGACGTGTTATTAACTGCGGAAAACAAAAATAAAACACAAGAACCTTACTGCCCCTTTATGAGCTAGCAATTGCCCCTGGCTATGCCTGCGTGGCTTGATAACTAGTCCAAATAACGCTTAATAATAGTGTTAAATATGTTCACGAGCACTTTAACGTGATCATTAGGATCTTGCGTCGCCATAATTATTGGTTGGCGTTACGAAATGGTTAGAAATAAGGTAGATTGTGGAACTTTTTTCAGGACATTATGTGAAAATTATGTTACTTTATTTGTATGTTGAAGTTTTGTTGGCGTTGTTCCAAATTCGAGACGTAGAGTGTCTTATGAGTACCTCCAAAAAATAATAGTATGACCACTTTAAGTGTGCTGTAAAGGGTGGCGCTTCTTGACCGAAAAAAAAATGCTTCGATATGTCAACCTTGGTCAGTTATTTTAGTACTGTTTTTCTGCCTAGACAGATATGTTGGCTGAAGTGTAACCATGTGAAATCCATCGGTCTTTGTTGAGCTCAAGTCGTGTCACTGTCCTGAAAAATATAACGCTGGTAGGAAGATAATGACAGGTTGCTGAAAGACAAAATGTGTAACCAGAGACTCATAACTAATAGATTTATTTGAGACAGGCCACAAGTGCACACAACAACACAAAAAAAAAGTAAAAAAGAAAACTTAAGCCTAAACACAAAAAAAGCTTTCAAAAAGATAGTTGCTGTTTGTCTCACCGCTGCAAAAAATAGGTCCTTCAATAAAAAATAAGAATAAACAAATAAAATAAATATTGCAATTGTGACCATTTTAAGAATTTTAACGTGACTCATTTTGATTTCCTTTTATGACTCTGCTATAGCGGTCATTTTAGGGTATTTCTTCAGTGCTTATTGAATTAATTATTGGTGAAAAATGCCCTTATCGATATTGATGTTTGAAAAAAGAACCAACAACAATAAAAGCAGCCTTGAATAAACACAATACTTACAGTAAATAATTCATTAATTTCTATTGTAAAAGTGCAAACTTTAGTTCTTCGTAAGTTTACTCTTGAAGTGAAGCGAGGAAAGCTTGGATAAAATGCAATAAGTTAGTCTAATGCTTTGAACCGCTAATTTATTGCTCAAGTAAGAAAAATACTAGTGCTTACTGAGTCCTCTGGATTGGATTATACGCGTCTGTGACATTTTAAAACGTATATTTTAGATTTTGTGTGGTTGTTTTAGCTTTTTTTTTTTAAATGGGAAATCATGTAATGTCTCCTCCCGCACTGGGCGGAGCGGAAGGGAGTGTCAGACTTGTACTGACTAAAACCCATCCATGTTCCTTCTTAGCCTTCTTCTTTCGAACAGTCCCGCAGACCTGGCAGGCGTCAGCCCTCTTGGACCCCTTCCGATTTGCTGACATCTCCTTTGGTTCCCTTAGCTGACGTTGTCCTTTTAAGAAGGGTGAAGCAGTCTTTAAGTGAGGTGGGACCTGAATGAATTAAAACAAGTGTGTTATAGTTGATTTTGTTTGTAGGGAGATATTTTCAAGGTTTTAATTGTTTTCTTCTTGAAACTTAATTGCAAAAAAAAATATCAATATCAGCGAGCAGCGGTGGTCCAGTGATGGCAGGCCCGACTTACGAGCAGTAAGCCGTGGGGGGTTCGAACCCAGGCAGGCTTTCCTTTGTGTAATTTATTCTCTATGAGAGGGAGTGGGCTGTAATCCACCACGCGGGCCGAGTGCGGGTTGGTAGATGTCACATGTCTTCGAACTTTTAGGATGTGCCGGTTTCCTCACGATGTTTTCCTTCACCGTTTTTGAGAGCAGCGATGATGAATTAAATTACACAATGTAATGCGCCTGCCTGGGTTCGAACCCACGGCTTACTGCTCGTAAGTCGGGGCTGCCACCACTGGGCCACCGCCGCTCTCAAAGCTCGCAAAGTGATATGGGCAAAGATTTACTGGTAGAAAATGCCTTGTGATATTCATTTTGCCTATTAGGTACACCTCTGCCTAGATCTTCGGGGATTACAGGCGTGATGTTATGATAAAAAAAGTTTTTTATTTTATTTTGTTATCTCAAGGTAAAATAGAAAACTTTTTTTAAGAAGTTATCGACAGGTAAGCTATTAGAATACAATCTATTAACATGTAAAATATCTGCACAGTCGCGATTCCAATAAAAATGATAAATTAGTAACTGTCAAGAAATGGCTGTTCATATAAAAAAATACAGTAGCTAACTTATTTGAAAGTTGCCTATAAAGACCAAATTAAAGATCAAAAACACTTTGAAAGGCGTTCAATGAATACAAGAACAATTTAAAACGAACTTCTCTTCCAACTACATAAAGGAACTCTTTGAGAGCCAACTAATTAAAAAAAAAAGTTATTAAAAAGCTGAAAACAGCCAGTTGTCGAACTCCATGAATTAATTTAGTTAAAAAATTGAACCTTTTTTCTTGTCACTCCGTGTTTTTCTTCGACACTTTTCAGTAAAGAGTTTTATAACTTTTAATTAATGTATTTAATTGTGGAAGATCTTGTTAATAAATATTGCTTGTTAGTAATTTTTTATCAGCTTGCAGAAAGTAGGAAAATTTGGGAAACAAAACATGCTTAGTGTATTCTAAGAGACTGTAAGTGGGTTTCTTAATGGTATGCATACTTATTGGATACATACTTTTTTTTTCTGTTTCAGAAAGAAGAAGCAAAGGATATTGTCTTCTTAAGAACGTTTACGCCTTACGACATTACATACAAACTGTGAAGTCCTTATTTTCCGAAATGACTAAACCGATTTTAATAAAACTTCATACGCATAAGCAGGATACATATTATAGGTCTAAAGAGTTACTAAAAAACATTTTCGAAAAATAGTTTTACAGCTAAATTAGACCGATTAAAAATTATCTATAGTAACATGAATTTACAATTATCTTTTTTTTAGGTTTTCGAACCCAAAGGGTCAGGCGGTCTATGGGACCCTATTACTGAGACTTCGCTGTCCGTCCGTCTGTCACCAGACTGTATCTCATGAACCGTGATAGTTAGCCAGTTGAATTTTCTACAGATTATGTATTTCTGTTGCCGCTATAACAACGAATACTAAAGACAGAAAAAAAAATATTAACTCTCATACAAAAAAGTGATTTTTTTGCTAGTTTTTATAAATAATATATAATAAATAATATATATAATATAATAAAGAAATTTCGAGAATGTTTTTTAGGATCTTTTTAGACCTCTGTATCCTGCTTGCTTCATTAAAAATTCTCGGATTAAATTTCATTAAAATCGGTTCAGTCTTTTCCGAAAATAAGGACTTGAAACTTTATATGAAATGCTGTACTGCGTAAGTAATGTCTGCCTTGCTTTTATCTCAATCGTCATAAGTCTTCTTGTACAAGAAGATAATCATCGTCATCAGTCTACAATAGTCCACTGTTAGACTTTTATAGTAGCAGCCACGGGGTCTGGTTTTGTGCTCGGTTGATGGCAATAGACTCGCCCCTATCAGATGGGACTTAAAAATAACTGGCGAGATATGGGTGTTACATTTAGGTACATCTCTGCCTAACCCTTC
This sequence comes from Cerastis leucographa, assembly GCA_963082945.1. Lineage (NCBI taxonomy): Eukaryota > Metazoa > Arthropoda > Insecta > Lepidoptera > Noctuidae > Cerastis > Cerastis leucographa. The sequence continues at coordinate 15,691,904 of OY720363.1, forward strand.
GGGAATAACAGGCGTGTTGTTGTGTTACGTGCCATTTAAATTCTACCGTACCTATACAAGGTGTAAATCACCTCATCACGAAGCCGTCAGCCAAGCATTCTGTACATGAAACTAAGTAACTCTACGCAAAAATTATTGCTGGGAAACGACTTTTTTTGGGGGGTGTAAAATCATGTTTTGTGGTAGAACTCAATGTAACGCACTCAAAAAATTGTGCTGATGGATGGATTGAATAGCACGGGGGTCGTGGACGTGTTTAAAGTAAAAATCTTACATTAAAAACTTGTATTTAAAAAATACTTGTCAAAAAGTTGGAACTTTGACCCCTAATATCTCCGTAACTAGAAGGTTCCCAGGTATGATGTAGAACAAAAAAAAATCGCAATGACAGGGAGAACCAGTACCTTTCGGCTTCGTTAAGAGGTGTTTTACACCCTTAATATTGGTTTCGAAACCCCATAGCTGAAAATAAATTATTAACATAAACAATCAGGCGACAAATAATTATTAATTATTCCTAAATATAGAACCGTTTCCTTTTACTTTAATTGGTTTGTAAGGGTTTCCCAACGGCGTCATTGTTCGTTTAATAAATTACTTTCCTTGTAAATTGCACGGTTTCGGTGAGCGATTCGGGTAAGTTTTTCTTGTGATAATATTGCTTTCTCTTGCTTACAACGACTTTCAATGTAGTTAAAGCTTCGAAAAAATAAATCAGGTAAACTTCAACCAACAAACCTGCGCAGGCGGTAAAACAAAAAAAAACCGGCCAAGTGCGAGTCGAACTCGCGCACGAAGGGTTGCGTACCAATATATATAAAAACGACAAAAAAAAAACACTTTTTTCTATGGGAGCACCCTTAAATATTTATTTTATTCTGTTTTTAGTATTTGTTGTTATAGCATCAACAGAAATACATAAACTGTACAAATTTCAACTGGCTAACTATCACGGTCCATGAGATACAGACTAGTGACAGACGGACAGCGAAGTCTCAGTAATAGGGCCTTGTTTGACCCTTTGGGTACGGAACCCTAAAAACTCAAATATAGGTAAGAAGTTTGACATATTGTTGCATTTTTTCTTTACCAGCAGCGCCACCTTCAACTGCAAACTTAAACTCGTCGAACTGTAGTCGTAGATTTAGACGAGACTAGAGGAGAGGAGATGTGTTGTAAATCACCAATAGAATTTCGTTATTTACACTTCTCGTCGCCGATTTGCTTTAAGCTGGAGCTCGTGGAGGAATAATAACAGCCGCACGGGTCGATCTTTAACGTTAAACCGTGCTTACCGAGGTTGGTCTGTGGATGGGTAACCATAATTACATACCGAGTTTTCTCCGTGCCCCGGAAAGCACGTTAAGCTGTTGGTCCCGGCTGTCAATTGTAGATCTTTGGCAGTAATTACGAGTCGTCAGAAACCAAAACTCTGACATCCAGTCTTACCAAGGGGTATCGTATTACCCAGTTACTGGGTTGTGGAGGTCAGATAGGCAGTTGCTTCATGTAAACTACTGGTACTCAGCTGCATCCGGTTGGATTGGAAGCCGACCCCAAGATAGTTTGGGAAAAGGCTAGGCAGATGATGATGTCTCCAAATTGCTTTAGTAAAAACGGTTGAGCAGATAGGAGAGGAGAAGTCTCGTAATTGTTTAGGTACAAATTATAGTCACTTACTTGTTCTTTTAGTAATTGAATGCTGGTTTCATGTTCAAAAGTTATCTACACGGTGTAAATCACCTCATCACGAAGCCGTCAACCAAGCATTCTGTACATGAAACCAAGTAACTTTACGCAAAAATTATTGCTGGGAAACGACTTTTTTTTGGGGGTGTAAAATCATGTTTTGTGGTAGAAATCAATGTAACGCACTCAAAACATTGTGCTGATGGACGGGTTGAATAGTACGGGGGTCGTGAAGGTGTTTAAAGAAAAAATCTTACATTAAAAACTTGTATTTAAAAAATACTCGTCAAAAAGTTGGAACTTTGACCCCTAATATCTCCGTAACTAGAAGGTTCCCAGGTATGGTCTAGAACAAAAAAATGATCGCAATGACAGGGAGAACCAGTGCCTTTCAGCTTCGTTAAGAGGTGTTTTACACCCTTTATGTAATTTGTGAAAAACGGCTATCAAAATATTTCCCCAATTCTCATTAAACCCAAAACAACATAATAAAATTGATAATAACAAATACCTATAATATATTTGCAAAGAAATTTCCTCATTCGCTCAAAACAAAACTCGAAATACATCTTCTTTTTACCAAACACGCTCATCGTAACAAGATTTTCTTCAGCATCATATAAATAAACGGGGGATGAGAATGAAAAATACGTAAAACAAGACAAATGTGGCGTAAGCGTATCGTATGAGGGTGATTACTGAAAGATTAGCTTCAGCCGTCTAAGTAAAGTTCAATGAACCGGAGGCTGTGTAACTGATATACAGGGTGAAGTTTTTTAATGCCACTTGGAGGGAAACTACTGTCAATACTGGAGATAGCAAATTTAACTCAAAGGAAACATTCCTTTATTTAAAAAAAAAACATATCTGTATTCAAAGATTTTCAATAATTCGCTTGCTATGCTCGAGAATCGAATTCCAATTACAACAACAAAAAAGTTCAAACTAAAATCCGAAAAAATACATGCTGGACTTTAATGCTATCGATCGATAGGGTCAATCATAAGGATCAAATCTCTCTAACAAACATGATAAATAAAATGAAAGGAAAATGCAATTTTATATTATAAAAATGGGTTGTCCCATTCACAATTTCAAAGAACTTTTACTGAAAGGTCCACCAGATTACGTATGTTATTACCTAATTAACAATAGGGGATCGGACTGGGTAAAGAAAACGACATTCTATTTTGTCCGTCAGACAGGTAATACAAAAATATTAGACACGTATTTTTTGTTTTATCAAAATATCAAAAAATTACTTAGTACTCATTAAAGTTGGAGAGTGGGGGCTTACTACTTCACAAGTAGGTATAAAACTTACCTACATGTGACGTCATGCGCCATTTCGACTCAATATATCTCCGTAATTTTATGACCACGTGAAAAAAGAAAAAATACGTGTCCAATACTTTTCAATAAACTACCCGACGGACAGAGAAAAAAAAATAGGATTATCCCCTATTGTATTCGGTTCAATTAAATTAAGATTTGGTGGTTTTTCTTTCATTTAATTTATCATGTTTGTTACAGAGATTGTACAGGTTTTTTTTTGTCTTAGCTGGTTCAATTCCCGAGTGTGGAAGCGAATTTTCGAAAATCTTTGAATGCCGATATATTTCTTTTAAAAATAAAGGAATGTTTCCTTTGAGTACAATTTCCTATCCAGTATTTAGAGTAGTTTACCTCCAGGTTGCATTGAAAATCTCCACCCTGTATATCTTTGTAAAGAGAGAGATAATGGCGTAGTGTGAGCAGAAGTTTAGTTTAAATCAAATATTATGAACTCGTTTTAGAAGACTACATCCCAACAACATAGAAAAATCAAATTTAAAGCCATTATTATCATTAATTTATTTTGTGCACATATTTTATTTTGTGTTACATTCGTCATAAAGTAAACTCGCCACATTTTTGTAAACTCCATAGGTACATTGAAAGTAAATTCACCACATGCATTAAAAATATATGTAAATTCGTCAAAAGTCTTCATTATAATAATAAGCATCATTTTTGCTAAAATACTGGTAGCAAGCAAAGTTATTCATTGTGTTTAATTGATTTGTTAATGGTTGTTTTATATTATTATCCAAGTACTGTTTATTTAATTTTCTTAACAAATATCTTTGCTGACTTTGTTTCCGTACGTTTTTTCATGGGTGACCACTGAAAACTAGCGCTGTGCTGTGGGTCCCCCATAGCACAGTATCATGCTGAGTGATAACTTGCTTGTCGCAGTCACAATGTGAAAGCTGTCAACATTTTTTTACCGTCCTATTGTATTTATAAATATTTGTTATGCGTTGTATGTCTTCATTTATTACTATCTATAGGCACTGTGCCACAGACTCTCAAAATTCCAATGATGACGACAGAATAGGTTTCTTAATAAAACATTCCAGTTTCGAAGTTCGAAGACTATAAAAAGTTGCAGTATCTTTTTTGTCGCATAAATTGTAAAACTTAACTCTGCGAAGTGAATAGCGGCGCATAAACGATGAGTTATTTGTTTGTGCACTATTGCAGTAAGTTTTTAAGGTTTGTAATGGCTGATTATAAAATCGAAATTATTTCTTTTTAAGTTTTCAGCCTTACCTTACTCGAAAATAGGTCTCGAAGATAAGCAAGGGTTGCCAAGGTCGATCCGTGAATTGGTGACCATCCAAGCATCGATTGCATATCGAGATCCGTTGAGCAGGTGATCCCGGCTGACATTTGTTTATCTTTTCTTTCATTACAGGGTAGTCAGAAGCCTGAAAGTCTGACAACCAGTCTTCCCAAGCATCTTAAGGTTCGGTCAAATCGTCGAAGATACCGGAGTCTTATACTTGAGTATATTTTGTCATAGTGTCAGAGCCGTGTCCTCAGTTTGTCAGTACCGGTTACACCGTTCCTAACGTCCAAATCTGAAGACGAACTAAAGTTTTCGATATTGGAAATCGCGTTAAGGAACTCAAATGGAGTTCCGTAACGCGTAAATTCAGAAAATTAAAAGGAATATGGGTCGTCCGGTGGCGATATAAGCAGAAAACATGAAAATTAAAAAACTTTTTTTTGTCTGTCCGTTTGTTCCGGCTAATTTTTTGACGGGACTTTAGATGCTATAAGGAGTAACTAGGCTTACTTTTATTTTAGAAAAAGGATTAGGGTTCCAATAAAAAAAAAAACCCTTGTTGAAGTTGTAAATAAAATCCGATTAATAATAACGTAATATATTTGTAATAACTTTAGGCGAAGCTCGCGGTCAACATTTAGTTATTCTTAAACTGCACTAGAACTACTACATTCCCCTGTATTCTATAAGCCAGCGTATGACTACGACTGATCACTGATGTACCTCTCGATCCGATAGCAGCGATCTCGATTCTGGTGCTCGACTCACTGCTCCAAATTCGCTTTGATATCAGCCCTTGTATTTTTTGTATACGAATTTATCTTCCATCAATCAGTGTTAGGAAGACATACTGAGCTTGTCCGAGGGTTTTTTTACTTGAATTTTGTTTATTGGTCGCTCGTTTGATAAGAACGAATGACATGGATAGTTGTGAGGAAATCGCTAAACTATTTGGTAATGATATGTTTCTTTTTTGAGGAGATAGTTGTTTTTGTAATGATTCTTGTATCATCATCATTGTCATGCCCGTATCTAATACAAATTAATATTAATATTATCTTTTTGGCGCAGCCGTGAGACACACATGTTATCTTTTTCTTTTTTTGTAATGATTCATGTATCATCATCATTGTCATGCCTGTATCTAATACAAATTAATATTAATATTATCTTTTTGGCGCAGCCGTGAGACACACATGTTATCTTTTTCTGTTTAGCTTTAAGTAATTTTTTTTTGTTGCGTGCACTTGTGGCAGGTGCCAAATGAATATGTTTTCATTTTTTTCTTTCTATCCCAATTTATTTGGGGTCATCGCAGCATGTGTACTTCTTCCTTACATCTCTATTACTTGGTATGTCAGCAGTTACCTCCTTTGTAGCCATGTCGTACTTCACACAGTCAATCCATCGTTTTTTTGGTCTTCCTCTACTCTTATTACCCATCCACATTCATACTCAAAACTTTCCTCACAACATGGTTAAAAAATCAATTAGGTACTTCATTTGAAAAAAGAAACGAAGGTAATTAGGAAGGTATAGATGCCATCGATCGACATCGGTCGACGTTGATTGATTGGTGTGGTAGCTTTGGCTGATCGATGGATACCGGGTGATAAACAATTGATCGACCGTCGATCGATGGCATCGATCGACAGCGGTCGAAGTTGATCGATTGAATGGTGTAGTAGGAACTGATCGACGTCGACTAATCTACTCTACTATCGATCGATGGTCCTGATCGACGATCGACCGATTGGTGTAGTAGAAACTATCGATCGACGTCGACTAATCCATTCTACCATCGATCGGTGATCGATCGATTGGTGTGGTATCACCCTTACTTGCTTTTTGTTAAATGGTTCTAATAATTGATCACAGGATTCTAAGTTTTCACGAACTTTTCTTCTCATCGTGCGGAAGTCAAAACTATGAATTGTTTTTTTTTTCAGCGTTTACGGACTATCATAACAATAGATAAAAAAACATAAAAGAAAGCTTGTCTTCGATTTTTCGGTATTAGGATATAGCTGTTTTCTCAAAATGTTTTCGTTTAATATTTTAAGAGCAGTGGTTATGAAAATACATATTTACAAAGTATGTGGCTGCTTAGATTCGACCGGTACCACTGAGTCATCACTGCTCCCTCGATATTTCGCACATTTATTCACGTCCGCGGCAAGATCAAATTAGTACAGCCTAACGTAGGCCAGCTAGGCAAAACTAAATTCTATTATTCCATGTAGCAACACTGTCAATTTTCAGCCAATCAGGGCGCTTCGACAATTTTGTTACGCAAACTTTTTTTATTTATTCTGCAGTGCACGTGACTGTACGTTTTTGTTGAAAACTTTGTAGTTTTAACAACATTTTTCCCGTTGTCTGTACTGTTTGGACAATTAGTTATTTGTGTAAGCGAGGATGTCGACTGTACAATTTGTATTGGCAGATGTTGTTTAGTTGACTATGTATGTATCTGTATGTAAAATAAACAGTTGAAGAACGTCAACAAAATATCACTGCAGCCGATTGAGTAAACAACACTTTTACTTGATTTGTCTAAGCCTTGATTGGACAAGGACGTATTTTGGCTGGAATTGGATGATGCAGAACCTGAACTTTTTTTTTTAAATTTATTTATTAAAAAGTACGAGTATTACAAAAAGTTTACATTTAGGCACAGTAGTATTTTTCTCATACAATGGTTATAAATAGTTCTTATAAGTAAACTATAACTATAAATATTCAAAAGTCGCAAGTGATGTTAATTTAATTCAGATGTTTGGTAGCGACCTGCCCGATCTAGGTTTATTTAAACCTGTGTTTCGGGCCATATATTACTACTTATTAATGATAATGCAACAAAACAAAAAATAAACTATTCCTTATCTTGCCTACCTATAATTTGCCTACCTATAATTTGCCTACCAATTTGGAGCACCGACTACCACGTTGCATGGTGGTTGTAAACGCGACTGGTGAGCATGATGTCTTGGGTTCGATTCCCGGGTCGGGCAAAATGCTGTTGAGTTTTTCCATTAGGAATTATCAGTAGCAACGGGGTCTAGGTTTCTGCCACGTTTATGGCAATAAACTTTTTTTTTTTGCTGTTTGGAAATCATCAAATGTCTCCTCTCGCTCTAGGCGGAGCGGAAGGGAGTGTCACATAATAATAATCTTTATTACACAAGAAAGTAGTTACACTTGTCAGACTTGTACTGACTAAAACCCATCCATGTTCCCTCTTAGCCCTTTGTGTTCCAGGGCCACGGTATCTCTTTCGAACAGTCCCGCAGAACTGGCAAGTATCGGCCCTCTCAGACCCCTTACAATTCGCTGACATCACCTTGAGGCGCGCGTGGAACACAAACGCGCCGTCAACACGTCATGTCGTCATAAGACGGACGGACGGTGAGCTAGAATGGCAATAACCTTGCCTTTTATTACATGGGACTTCAACATTACTGGTGAAATGTGGGTGTACTACAGTAATAATAGTGTCCTTTGCCTTCGGTAATTACAAATTCAATGTAATGTAATTTGCAAAAAAAATGTGCTATACAAAAACAAACTTCCTACAAAACCTGACGTCAATTTCAAACAAAGCTCACTGTTCTTAAAACCTTTAAATTGCATCATCACTACATAGTCTACCTGCTGTCTGTCCCTATGTATGCTTAAATCTTTAAAACTACGCAACGGATTTTGATGCGATTTTTATTTTTTGTTTTTTTAATAGATAGAGCTATTCAAGAATAAGGTTTATATGTATAATACATGCATAATGTAGTAGAAAAACACTTATAATTTAAGAGGTTTCTAATGTAATGTCGTAAATAAACAATTTTTTTGCGGCTACATTGCAAATGCTGGCTGAACCCTACGAGATAAATCAAAATAATGTACTACAGTATTGTACACCTTAAAAAGGTCTACAAAAAAGTTCGGGATGGTATATGTCAATCTCTTAGGGATAAGTCACAATAACCATTTTTTATCCTTTACTTTTTACGAGAAATAATGTCTTATTTACGAAGCGATTTTAAGCAGTACAGCATCAATCCTTATCCAAATAAGTACCTTAAATACATTGTCTATTTAGTATAGATCAATATGGCCCTTTACAGCAATGCACCCGTGCGAAGCCGGGGCGGGTCGTAGTTTAAAATAAAACAAAGTATGTACGTTCGTAAGTACTACGAAAACTTTATTGGAATCGATTTCGTAAGCTATCGGAAAGCTAACCGTCGTCGACCGTCGTAAAGGTCGCGCTGTTCTATGCAACAATGAATTATTTAAGGATTGATACTCATTCGACAGAACACGCAAAGGTCTTACTAGTACACACTTGAAGGCTCGTTTACTAACTGGTAAAAAAAAAAACAGAGTAAAAGTTCTGACGTGTATGTATATGTCAGAATTTTTTAGCTCCACACTCATTTAAAATCTTCATGCGCACACAATCACATCATATCTGCCTCGCCTTTTGCCAACTTTGTTTAGGTCGGCTTCTAGTCTAATGAGATACCAGGCCTCCCTCTCATAGAGAGGAGGCCTGCGTCCCAGCAGTGGGAACAATATAGGCTGATGATGATGATGATGAAGGATGGTTATTTAGACTCTGAAAACTTAATGACCGTCAAAGATCTACAATAGGAGCTGATCACTATTTTTTTTTCGTTGTGTGTCGGGTAGATTATTAAAAAGTATTGGACACGTATTTTTCTTTTTTTCACGTGGTTATAAAATTACGGAGATATATTGAGTTTCAATGACGCATGACGTCACATGTAGGTAATGTTTATACCTACTTGTGACGTAGTGAGCCCCCACTCTCCAACTTTAATGAATTTTAACTAAGTAATATTTTGATAAAACAAAAAATACGTGTCTAATATTTTCTTATTACCTGTCTGACGGACGAAATAGATGTCGTTTTCTTTACCCAGTCTTCACTCCTTTTGACCGCCTTTCCGTGACACGGAGGAAACTCGGCAAGTAATGGATGGTCACCCATCCACGGATCAACCAAAGCAAGCACGGCTTAACCTAAAGCCGAGCGGCTGTTATTATTTAGCCACTAGCTTCTCCATGTTTTACAGTTTGTTACTGGGACCAAACCAAATCAAACAAACATGTTCTGGCCGCGTTGAATCCATTACTGTACAGACAGTTACAATTAGACAGTTTCGGGAAGCTTGATATCCTGGCGTCCTGTACTACTTGCTTGTACCGTAATTGAAAGTATTTGAAAGCCCTCAAAGACATAACTAAGTAAAACGTTCCACGTTGAAACAGGATTGGTTTTATAGGTCGTAATTATTCTGCAAACGTAACACATTTCGAGTACCTAAACCTAAATAAAATAAAGGAAAAGCGAGCGGTTTAATTCTAAAAGGTACATTTAGTGGGGGTCTGTACTTATTTTTATTGCTGCCATTGAAATATTTTGTTTTACCTACCTGTTTGTGGTGCGAATTGAAATTTATTTTGTGTGTTGTGTTTGGACTGGTCAGTAACTGTAGTAGGACAGTGGTAGTGGGCCAGTGACAATCTTTTTCGAAGTATTAGTTAGAAGGTTGGTTAACTAGTTAGTAAGTATTGGTCAAGTCTTGCAGTTGAATTTTAAACCAGTACTCCCCAATCGGTATTGGGGAGTACTGGTTTAAAATTCAATCGGTATTGAGCTTAAATTTTGCACACACCTTTGGTTTTGGTGACAACATAGGTTGATGACAGATATATTGATCCTTCAGCCAAGACCCTCAAAAGAACTCTTCAACGGTAAATAGCACATTTTGCACATTTCTTTGTACTAATGATCACTTGGCTACCAAACGAACATTGGCAATATTCCAACAGAACGTTAGTATAAAAAGATTAAGATCCACCTGAACGGCAGTAATCTAGACACAATTATCACTAAGTCGACATTTAAAACGGCCTAAATTAAACGGCAAGTAATTAGGGGCCGTCCTTAAATTATGTGGTCCTAACCCGGTCAGAACAAAATCACGGTTCCTGTAACAATCGCGTGAGAAAATTTTGTATAGTTAGTTGTAGTGATCGGTTTCAAGGTCGGTGTTCTCAAACAGTACGCGAACTGTGTGATGAGCCTATGAGTAGTCATGACAATATTTTCCACAGAAATAGTACAGTAACTATGCTTGCAGCATTAACTAAAACGAGGCTTCAAGTGGTCAATAGTTCCACGAAACTCATAAAATTTATATGGGAAGTAGGAAAACTATTTTGATTCATTTTAACACGTTCGTAACTTCCATTGCTTTGTAGTAGTGGAAATAGTAGATTGTATCATAAGGGAGCAAAATAATATTTTTACGGCGAGGGCGTTTTCTTGAATCCAGAGCGAAGTGAGGGATTCTAGAGTAGATTCTTCAGTAGAATCCTGAAAGTAGCGAGGGATTCAAAGTACGTCGCCCGAGCCAAAAATATATTTTGCCCCGAGTGATACACTCTGCTTTTCATCACCCACTATGAGAAAACAGGCGCCTTTTTTTTTTTTTTTTTTTTTTCCGGCTGGGAAATCATCATATGACTTCTCCCGCTCTGGGCGGAGCGGGAGGGAGTGTCAGACTTGTACTGACTAAAACCCACCCATGTTCCTTCTTCGCCCTTTGTGTTCCAGGGCCGCGGTATCTCTTTCGAACAACCCGCAGCCCTGGCAGGCATCGGCCCTTTCGGACCCCTTCTGGTTTGCTGACATCTCCTTGAGGCGCGCGTGGAACACGTACGCGCCGTCGACACGGCCTGTCGTCATGAGACGGACGGACGGTGAGCTAGCCCATTACTCACCGTCCACAGGCTCGCGCCTACGGTGGCCGGGGGCCACTGGTTGCCCCCCGACGCACGGTGGGTTGATTTATATACGTAGTGGACTTAGGACATTAAAAAAAAAGTCATCTTATTTTTACTGATTAATGATGCAAATTTGTTCTACTATCTAATACAGTAAATTATTGTTCTATGACTTTTTATTTTACGCATTATTTTTAGTACTACAATTTTTTAAATATTTTTTTGTATAGAAAAAATCATAAAATCTAAAGAATCTCAAAAATCTGAAAACATCTCCAACTGCGATGTATATATTAAAATAGTACTATTTATTAGCTTATTTTTACAACTAGTCAGCTACTGCGCTTTGCTGCGATTTAGGAGAATTTTTTTTTTAATTTTTTTTCTTATTAAAATCGCATTTAAGTCTACAAAATCTCAAATTTCTTCCAATTGTTGGATAAGTATTTTAATAGTACAATTTATTTGCATCTAATCGTCTACTGTAGTTTACTGTGACTTAGTAGGTAGTTAGACTTTTTTAGATTTTTTTGAACGAAAATATCTTAAAAGTCACCTAAATCTTAGAATACTTAGCAGTGATAATTATTGTATTCTCTATTCCACACCACCCCAGAGGTAGAGAACTAGGCGCGTTTTTTTTATCAGTGGTCTCCCCAATAGGCCTAATCCACGACTACAAATCTGTGTTCTGTATGTGTGAGACTTACAAAGACAAATTCAAAATTCAAATCATTTACCAATATTTTTAGGAGGGGCCTGCACCATGCTCAACACCATGCTCTGACAATAACGGGTCTTCAGTTAAAACCCCTAAATTTTCTTGATCATCATCGTCAACAAATGTATCCTTAACGATCAACAAAGCTGTTGCTTCTTCTGAAAAGGCTTTGTGTTTTCGCACCAGTTTGTGTCGTATCTTTGAAATATGTGGATCAGAGCTGATTAACAAATTGTTCAAAATATCTTCATTAGTAGCTTTTCTACAGAATTTCCTCGAATTATGAGCACGATATCTCCGAAAATCTTTGTTGCGTGCTTCAGCTGCTTCTTCGGATAATTTTCCAATGGGCACTATACCCAAGCTTTCAATAATAGCTGCTCCGTGAGCTAAAACTTTGTGAACACTTGCAGGCATGTAAAACCAATTATATAATTCAATGTATAGTTCCATGGTGGTTTCGGTATAATCTTTAAACTTCAATATATCAATACGGTGACCCGACGAAATTGCTTCTAATATAGTTTTAAATCTTTTTATTAATTCTTCATTTACTCCTGTGATCGAAGCTGCAATATCGGGGTTTTCGAAAAATCTCCTCGCAGTATTCCCATCATTTGTTGTACCATGACCCTGTTTCACAACATCAATTAAAAGTCCTGTTTCGGATTTAAATGCTTCCTGAATATTTCTCTTTTTGCTCTCCATAATAGCTTTACTGTCACCTTTCACCATCCATGTCTTCAAATCTAATCTGTACGCTATATGAAGAATGCATTCCATGAATCGTATCCAGATGTGTAACGACGATAAACCATATTTATATAAATCGACATCAATTTCTTTTGCCAAAACCAAGGACAAATCATTCATTTCCTTTGGAGTAGCTTTACATATGTCACATCTTTGTGTTGATGTATCGCAAAGAACTGCAGTCGCTTTACCATCTATCATGGTTAGTATTAGGTTGTGCGAGATGGTCAAATCATCAACCACTGTCTTAACTAAATTGTTAATCTCTGCCTCAATCGCATTTTTTTCTTGCAAAATGCTGAATTTGTTTTCCTTCATGAATTTAAAAAACAGCGGACGACACCATAATGAGGAATTTGGGGAATCATTTTCCCATATAACTCTGTCACCAGACACTAATTTGATAGGAATCAAACTACCCATAAATACGCTAGAATCGTCAAAGTCCTCATCTTCTTCATTTTCTCTTCCAACTTTCTGCTTATAATTGGCTTGATTCGAAGCTCCGTCAAATCCCCATTTACTAATCAGTGTCAAATCTTTACAAGTTTCACTAATTTCGTTTGACATTATAATTCTCTTCACAGTAATATCCAATAGTGCCTGCAATTCTATCATAGCCGTTTTATCTGTTACTACAATAGCAGTTTTAGGTGGATAACATTTAATTTTTTCATTTTGCAGTGCGTAGTAAGAGGGATATACGTTGGTACCAGTTACTTCTGCGATACTTTTTCGTAGCGTATTATATTGCCATTTTGACAATTTCAAAGACAAAAACAAGCCTAAAGCTTCATCTGGAGAGAATACTGATTTCTTTTTATTTCCAAAAAGACAATCTTTTACTTTTTGCACGTCCTGTGGATGCTTGAGCAGATGCTGTAATATGTCAGCAACATCTTCCTTTCCTTCTGCTTTTAAGTTAAAAACATGGGCATGTGACAACTCCTCTGAAGCAATAGTTTGCGTAGTAAGTTCCGTACGTCTCTTTTTTTGTTTAGGACCTAATTCTGTAAATGGTTTTCTCGGACTTACTTGAGTTGATGTACCAACAGACACCTTTTCATGAGATGTAGTTGATGTGCTAGGAACTGGTTCGTCGTCGTTTTTTGCAAAATCTTTCATAAACTCAGGCCAAACTATCTCCGATGCCAACCAATCACTGTATTTACTTCTAAATGTATGTTCTTTTCGTTTAGCATTTTCCCATTTTTTATAAGTATTATAACAATACTTTGCGCAGAATTCCTTTAGCAAATTATCATTATCTTGATTTAAATCACACAATTTTGACTTGATAGCACTGTATAAAAAGTTATGATCCTTAATACTACCACTTGATTTCAATTTCACAAACATATCAACATTAGTAACTAAATCACTAAACATTTTCACAAAATTCTCGAAAATCAACTTTTAACAAAAATCAAGTAACGAGCGGGTAGTCCGTATGTAAAGGGTGGTTACAACGAACTGATATCATTGTTTTCAACTTGCTACCCCAAATATTTTTTACCTGCAAATTTACTGCCCTCTGATTGGCGCACGTCACTAATGACGACTCGTCTACTGATAAGAAAACCGGTTTTGGTGTTGTGGAAAGAGTGGTGTGGAATGCAGTTGCACAAAATATTTACAACAAACTAATAATAATAATCCTAATAATATGCACCATGCATCGAATTCTTTGTTTTATTCATACAAATTAAATCTCTGAAATTTTAGGGTAATAACCTACTTTAAAAAAAAGTTCCAAAACATAAAAGTATGGTATAAGTATATACAATGCAAATATATATTTAAAAATCCTTAAGTCCCAACTTCGCGATTTCAGCCCACCGTGCGACGCCCGGGGCGTCTCCCGCGGCGGCTGGGACGTGAGGTTCTCTCCCTCTCACGTTCCGCCACCTCCTTCGCTAGCATGACTGCTTCGCAGAAGGAGGCAACGGCATCCCATTCCCTCTCGCTCCGGACCATGGATTGAACCAGGGCCGGACGCGAGAGGTCGCCGCCGCCAATCGCCGCTACGAGGACACGGCGGTGCTCAGCCCAAGCGGGGCAGAGCTCCACGGTGTGCTCCACCGTGTCCTCCGGCCAATCCTCGCAATGGTAACACCCGGGTGTTTCCTCCCGCCCGATTCGGTGCAGGAACCTCCCGAAACAACCGTGTCCGGTGACGACCTGCGTCAGGCGGAAGGTGAGGGCGCCGTGCCGCCTCTCTAGCCACTCCTCAAAGAGGGGACTTATCGCCACTATTGTGGCGTGCCCTGCACGTGGTTGCGACAGTCGCTGTCTCCATGTCGCCATGAGATCGTGCCGGAGGTCTGTCCGCTGAGCGACAATTTGCCGCGGCAGCGGAGTTTCCCCCCGGCGTAGTGCCTCCGCGCGCCATTCATGCAGGCGCGTGAGGACCATCGCCTCCAGATCCCATGGCGGCAATCCGGCCAAGAGGCTCGCCGCCTCGCCGGAGATCGTGCGGTACCCCCGGATCAGCCTTACGGCTACAACCTTCTGGGGCGCGTTTAAGTAATGGACGGCTCGCCGCCTCAAAGAACGCGCCCACACCGGGGCCCCATAAAGGGCCATGGACCGCACGACTCCCGCGTAGAGCCTCCGGCAGGAGGCGTTTGGACCCCCCAGGTTGGGCAAGAGCCGCTTGAATGCAGCCCCTGCCCGTTCCAGTTTTGGGGCCAAACGTCGGAAGTGCTCAACGATGTTCCACCGGCTGTCGAGGACAAGCCCTAGGTACTTTAGTGTCGACTCGACGCCGATGGGAACCCCTCCTACCGTCAGTGTGGATCCCGACGGTGGCGCATTCCGAGGCCCATGAAAGCACATGGCCTCGGACTTGTGCAATGCCTCCTCGAGACCCAGTTGCCGGATTCTCTCCACGACTATCGCAACCCCGCGTGTCATAAGTTCGGCCGCCGCCTCGTGCGACCTCCCCTGTGCCAGCACCAGCGTGTCGTCAGCGTAGCAAACAACGCTGACACCGCCAGGGTGGTCGGCGCGCAGCACCCAGTCGTAGCCGATGTTCCACAAGGGCGGCCCGAGAACCGATCCCTGTGGAACACCGCACGACATCTCTCGCCGGTTCCACTCTCCATTGCGACCAGGGTAGATGACGGCCCTGTCCGTCAGGTAGTCCCCGACCACACGACGAAGGTAGGTCGGCACTCGGTGATACCGGAGTGCCTCCTTTATGCAGCTCCAGGGCATGGTGTTGAAGGCGTTGGCGATGTCAAGAGACACCGCCAAGACGACCCCACCCCGAGACACTGCATCCCCCGTCGTGAGAGCCCTCACGCGCATGATGGCGTCCACCGTCGAGCGCCCCCTGCGGAAACCAAATTGGTGTTCCGCTAGGTCCGGCCCCATCCCCACAAGGTGCCCGGCGAGGCGGTTCGCAATGACTCTTTCAAAGAGCTTGCCCACCTCGTCGAGCAACACAAACAGGCGCCTCATATTCTATTGTAATATTATTATTTAATAAAACATAGAGTCACAATTAAATTGAAATTAAATGGTATCTAATAATAACACAACTAAAAACTTATATTAACATTTCAGACATCTTCGCAATTGTAACAATTTATTGTTCGCATTTTATTTATCGCAGTTTCAGCTGGGGCGGCGCGACTATCATGGGCCGTCGTACCAGCCAGTCTTTATTAAAAACAATATTTGCGTTCGATTTCTTTGGCGCTGAACACTAAGATGTTCCAAATTCAAAAAGTGCGCCGCAATTATCTTTTCATCACACTTGCACGTAAACAGTGTCACACGCAATTGAAAAATTGTCTTAAAATGTTATTTAAACAGGAATTTCATTCAATCTCGCTATATACATGTTATTTAATTACTCAACTAATGTTCTAAAATTTAAATAATCGATAGTTTTTTGTATGAAAACGTCGTTTTTTTTTTATACTCCGCCATGGCTGTATACCTAGGTAAGTATTTGCCTTTAACGTTTCTGAAGAAAACATTTGTATAATCTGTGGTGTGGGCAAACAGCCCGCCATCCGCTAATCAGTTCACGTATTTCGTAATAATATGTGCTGACTTGTGCATATACATAATTATTAACTCGCAAATGTGATGAAAAACATTGTATGTTTCACGGGCGGTACGGGAATTACGAACCTCGACTCAGAAAGCCCTCAGTCTTCGACTTCGGGCTTCTACTAGAGCCTCGATCGTAATTCCTTACTTACCGCCCTTAATACACAATATACTATTGCGGCGCACTTTTTGAAATAAACAGGAATAAAAACTCATTACGGCCCGCTAAAAGTTTCTTATAAAGGGTGTAAAACACCTCTTAACGAAGCCGAAAGGCACTGGTTCTCCCTGTCATTGCGATCATTTTTTTGTTCTACGTCATGCCTGGGAACCTTCTAGTTACGGAGATATTAGGGGTCAAAGTTCCAAGTTTTTGACAAGTTTTTTTTTATACACAAGTTTTTAATGTAAGATTTTTTTACTTTAAACACCTCCACGACCCCCGTACTATTCAATCCGTCCATCAGCACAATGTTTTGAGTGCGTTACATTGAGTTCTACCACAAAACATGATATTAACCCCCCCAAAAAAAAGTCGTTTCCCAGCAAGAATTTTTGCGTGAAGTTACTTAGTTTCATGTACAGAATGCTTGGTTGACGGCTTCGTGATGAGGTGATTTACACGGTGTAAAAACACACTACCTTTGGGTGCACTTAAAGGCGAACCAAGTCGTCCTTTTCGAATAGGTGGGATGAAAAATAATTTATAACTGGCCGTAGATGCCATTAATAAAATAAAATATATTTATTTCAGACCAAGTTGTCCAATTATGTAATTTAAATATTAATTTAAATAGAGAAATGTAATAAAATTATTAGCCATTGAATGTTTCTGTTAGCTGAAAACTCAATTTGACATTAAAATTGGTCGAAATAGAAAATTGGTCGAAATAGAATGAGCAGCCAGAATGTCATTATTTTCTGTTTTTTTTTTTAACTCTTACTAGCCACTAGAAGCGTCGCAATAATATTTCCAATTGAATTGTCATTGCCATTGAATTGTCAAAAACTATAGTCAATAAAATTAAAGATGAAAACAGGTATATTCTGTACCAAAATTCATAATAGGGACGTTGGAATTTAAAAATAGTTACGTGGTATGCAAATCTTTCAACGAACATTTTAATATCTGAAAATAACTAACAACAACAAAAGGTTTAATGGTAAGAAAAAGAAATTCAGGACAATGTTATTGATTCTCAGTAAAACCACAGATTAAATATACTACGTAAGTAAAACCAGCTTAAGTGCTTAAATCAATCTGTCTTATCAAATTTACGAAGAAATGTCTGGTTTTTCAAATCGGTGGTAATCTCCTCTTCCAACACAACCGTATTTTTTCCTAATTTAGATGGTTAGCTTGTCTAGATCCCGGCTTAGTTTATCAGTTAATTTGAAAATTATTAAAAAGGAATTTCAATACAATTGCGGCTTGGCTCTCTCTGATTGACGTTGAGAACCGAGATAACATCCAACGAGAACTGGTTCCTTTTCGGATGAAGTAATTCCGATTTCATTAGGTTGGTTGTTTGATAAAATATCAGGAGTAAAGAAGTTTGTCGGTTTTTGTAGTAATTTGGAATAGGTTTATTATGTCATTAAGCCAAACAAAAAAAAACAAAGTAAGGATATTATTTATAGAAAATAAAGTGCTTAAATAAATTGCCTGTACTGTGGTGCGTTTGCAAACATTTAAACTTGTATACGCAAACAGCCAGACCTAGAACTTACTACTTGTAGGCCATCCAAATATTTGTTTTGAGAGGGAATCGAACCTGCCACACGCAGTGCAACAGCCAATCTTTTAACCACTGCGCGTTTCGTATTGACCTGCTCAAGCAGATTTCGGTACAAGTGTACACCACTCTCTAAAATCAGCGTACTATTTGACAACAAATTGACTTTAAAACACAACATCAAACATTCAATTCTGCAACCCTAACCTTTTAAAAATAGAACTTAATTTAGCTCAACTAGCACTCTCATCAAAATGATACACGAGACTCATTACAGAATTGTTAGGTTCCATATTAAATATAACACTAGTCGTACCACGAACAGACTACGGTATATATTACCATCGTAATGAGATGGAGAGATGCAGTCTTGGTACAGATATCTTGGGATCCTTTCATATGAGATAGGGATGCACGTTATTTGTAGGTATCGATACTTTGCATCAATTCGGATCGCAACTTTACAGCTTCGATCTGTCACGACACGATTCGATATTTGGTGTATCGAATGGCTTCGATCGGATTCTTCAAATATCGAATCGTATCGTATCATTTTCTGGGGGGGGGGGAACTTTCAATCCCATAGTCTTGGCAACATTTCAGGATTTATTTTGTACTTCTTCCGTGTCCTTGTTTTGTATTTAATTGTCTGATCATGCAATTTATGACAATTTATACAATCCATAATATATACATATAGTAGTTGTATTGTATCAAAATCTGCCTGGCGTATTTCAAACTATGTTGGGGTCGGCTTCCAGTCTCGCCGGATGCAGTTGTATATCAGTATTTATGACTATCTGACCTCCAGAACCCAGTTAGGACTGGGTAATACGATACCCCTTGGTAAGACTGTCAGACTGTCGATCTACTACTACATATATATATATATAGATCAAAAACTATCGGAGTATAACATCATGTTGGAGTATCGAAACAGAATGCGCATCACTAAAATGCGAGCATCGAGCCCTTTTGATGAAATACGAGTATTATGCTGGAATATTCATACAGTTTATTAGTTGGAAGTAAATAATGTTTGCAGGGAAAGCGAAGGAATGATTAGTTGGGGTCGGGACGGCTTTCAATTTTGTTTTGCGGTTTGAACCTGGATTTTGGACGGATTTTCTGGGTGAAGGTGTTTGTTAGAATGCTTTCGTTTAGGTAGTTGGATTTGTTGGACATGTTTGGCAGGAAAATGTGCTGTTCTATAATAAATTGCTGAAGATAAGTCGGGGTGTTCTTCGATTTGACAATTCTCATTTCAATTTAGGAAAAAAAAACATTATCATCTGCCTAGCCTTTTCCCTAACTATCTTGGGGTCGCCTTCCAGTCTAACCAGATGCAGCTGAGTACCAGTATTTAACATGAAGCGACTGCCTATCAGACCTCCACAACCCAGTAACTGGGTAATACGATTGGTAAGAGTGGATGTCAGACTTTTTCGCTTCTGACTACTCTTAACGACTGTCAAAGATCTACAAATGACAGCCGACACCAACAGCGTAACGTGCTTTCCGAGTCACGGAGCAAACCCAGTATGTAGTTATGGTCACCCATCTACGGACCAACCTCGGCAAGCACGGTTTAACCTTAAAGATCGACCAGTACGGCTGTTATTATTTAGTCACGAGCTTCCCATATAAAAAAATCGAAATAAAAAAAAAACAAACAAAGAAAAAAGCTCTTATACTCAAATTATTTTTAAGATAAAGTTCACACATAGGTTCTAAATCAAGCTTTAATGTCTTACTAAAATAACAACTCGATTTATAACAGTAAAGTGAACTTCGTAGCAAATGTTGTCATAACAAAGTAAATACTTACTATGTTTATTCAGTTAACAAAGCACTTTCACTGTTCCTTTTTACAATTTCACAAACGAAACAGTTTGAGAGTTGAATCTCCAAAGCTTGAAAACTGTTACAAAACTATTAATTAAAGACGAGAAGTCTGTATTTCGAAACGAGAAGTTTCTTCACCGTTTTTATTGCGTAACATATTGAAATTTTTAGCTCGTGACGCCCAAGTCTTACAGATTTAATTTCCTTTCTGTTTCATATATATATGGCAAGTTTCAGGAATATTGGAAATGTCAGATGGTGATTTTGAAGGGGACGTAAGCAAATTTTATTGTGTTCATTGCTTTGAATAGAGATTTTACCAGTCGTCAGGATAATAAGAAAAACGTAAAATTTTAGATTCCATATATTTTGCAGTGCCTCTTGACGTCTGTCAAAACTGTGTCCAAGGAGGCGATAACAAAATTGAAAACTTTTTATATATTACATAGGCCGTTGATGCCAGCTCCTACAAGATGTTTGAATATGTATTGCTAAAAGTGTTGTGAACTCTAGTTGTAAAGATAGAGGTTAGTACACGTAAATAGTGAATTAGGTGTTTTTTTATTTTATTTTTAACCGACTTCAAAAAGGAGGAGGTTCTCACTTCGATTGGTATTGTTTTTTAATGTATGTACACCGATTAGGCTGTAAAAATTTAACATAGAAGGATATAAAAAGTGGAAAATCAGTGTTTTTTTGGAAGTCGGTTATTTTTTTTTATGTATTACTCTCATGGTAGAAGATTTGGCTTTCGCATTTTGAGACCCTTCGCAGTTTAAGAATACTACCTAACGTAGATAGGTAGCTCAGGAAAGCTGATCTAATACATTAGTTTGGTTTATATAATTTTGTATTTGCAGCCATTTTGGCAACCGAAATCATACTTTTCACATTCTATTTAAACCACTCCATTATAACAAATTCAGCCACGGTTAAAACAAGCCATATTCCGCCTTTTCGCCTTGAATCCGACGCTTTTCACTACTGATAAAGCAGAACCGGTTGATATGAAACTGATTTAATGAACGAATGAATGGATATTCATTCGTTCGTGAATGTAACGCTGGCATCGCGTTCACTTCACTGAACCTATTAGTGCTTACTGTAGTAACCATTTTTTTTTTATTTCAGCGATATTTTTTTCCTTGTTTTTGATTAGTTTTGTAAATAAAGGTACCACGATGCCTAAATCTGCCACCAGGCTGTTTTGCTGTATTTTGTTTTAAAAGTAGCACAAGAATTGGTCAAATTTCTTTAATATATTTTCAATTTTATGGTTAAAGAATTAGGTTCAAGGTTGATTGGGAAAATTTGACAGTTCCGGGTAGCTTGACCTGCTGGCGTCGATACAGTATGCCCATTTTAAGTGTGCAGTTCAGGCTAATGCTGCGTGACCAAAAAAATTTCATACTTGGTACCTACATTTATTGACGTGACAACGTCTTATAAATTGGTTTGCCGGGTGACACTTCAAGAAACTGCGTTACGCTCCGCTCACGTTATGCGCTCACAATGAGAGCGAGTGAGAGGCACGCGTCCCTATAGCGTTGTCACGTTCAACTATCGTCAGTAAACCGACTTTACAGACAACCAATTTTTTTTTAGTTCTGTGTTTTTCCGCCTGCACAGATAAGTTGGCTGAAGTCTATGTGCGATAACAATAATGGAAAAGACATACAATTTTTAATTGACGTGAGCTACCGAAAAGCTTATGTGAATCCTATTGAAAGTCTCTGTCGAAATATGAAACAGTAAGAATAAGCATAATCAGCCTATTATCTATGTTCCCGCTGCTGGGACACAGGCCTCCTCTCTGTGAGAAGGAGTGGGCTGTAAGTCACCAGGTGCCCCTAGTGCGGGTTGGTAGATAACACATGTCTTCGATTTTTTAGTTCTAGGACGTGCCGGTTTCCTCGCGGTGTTTTCCTTCACCATTTTGAGAGTGAAATGTAAAGAAAACGGTTTAATCCTTACGTGTCTAACCCTTTTTTTTTTACGGATGGGAAATCATCAAATGTCTTCTCCCGCTTTGGGCGGAGCGGGAGGGAGTGTCAGACTTGTACTGACTAAAACCCACCCATGTTCCTTCTTCGCTCTTTGTGTTCCAGGGCCACGGTATCTCTTTCGAACAACCCGCAGCCCTGGCAGGCATCGGCCCTCTCGGACCCCTTCCGATTTGCTGACATCTCCTTGAGGCGCGCGTGGAACACAGACGCGCCGTCGGCACGGCCTGTCGTCATAAGACGGACGGACGGTGAGCTGGCCCATTACTCACCGTCCACAGGCCCGCTACGTGTCTAACCCTAAGGGTTACTTGAGACGGTTCTTCTAATAGCCGGTCAGTTCCATAAGATCGTTGCCAAGTAAAGAAATTATTTAGTTATGTACCTTGTTTAGTTATGTATGTGTTTAGGGCATTAAAACATATTGCACAGGCAGGGTTATATTATACAACCTGTTTTTTTATATCCTATAACTCTAGTGTTATATTCTGTACTTAAAAATAATACTAAATCTCCTAGAATAGGTGGTCCAAAAATGCATAGTTTCGGAGATATCATCAATCATAATTTACTTAGGGCAAAAATTGCCACCAGTATGACGCAGTAGTGTAGTAAAATAGTAGTAGTTTCATTGATAAATACGAGTCATTCTTTTTATTCAAACCAATAATTCATATTTAAAGCTAAGAAAATGCGAAAAAACAAAAAGTATGATTGAAACATAATTCATATGCCAGTTGATTATTTGATATGGTCTCAATCATATCCTAGACTTATGGGATATAAGAAAAACAGGTTGTATAGGCTCGTCTGATTCGACCTCATACCCAATGAACGAGCTCCGTAAACTCCGTTCCATCACGACACCATCACAAAGAAACCGAAAAAGCAAACCAACAACAATGTAAGTCCCAACAAACACGATGTAATCAAGTCAGACAAAAAGGTGGCTATTAAGTGAATGTTTAATGTACCTAATGCCGTGACCTAAATACGGCTAATGCCCAAATAAGTGCGTAACTCCGGATTAGTTCCGAAGTTTGTCACTAAGCATGCGTTTTATTAGCCAACTTACTTATATTTGTCATGGTTAAAAGATGAGGTTGTAGTGTTAGCGGGGTTTTGTGTTGTGTTTTGTTTTAACAAGTTATAAGTAGTTTTTTTTTTTGAAGTGAAACTTCTTATGCGACTTACAACAAGTTTAACGCTACCGTGGAGGGAAAATATTTAATAAAACTCACAAAGAGATGGCAGTATTACAATTGACATTTGTGACTACGTAGTTCTGCTAGGTACGCAAGATGACGTGCAAACAGTCATGCATTCGACTCTTCGGTATGACCGACCACCCTTAGCCTCGATAAACTTATGTAATAATTATGTAATAAAAATAATACAACAAGAAAACAACAAAATATTATTTGGAAGCTCAATAAAATAACGAGAGTCTGCGTGGCACTCGAACGCATGCGTGCAGTATTACGAAGTTTCACTTCTTCCGCGCGGAGGGACTCCACGCACTATTTTTTTATAAATAAACAGTTCAGTACTTAACTAACATACTAATTTCAATATTGTGTACAATGCAGTCTGCAGTATAGTACTTGTTTTTCAGACATATCACAGTCTAAGCGTCTGTTATGAACTTATGATAGTTGGTATCGTTCTTCTTCACCTGTGTCGGTTGTATTAGGTGCAGACCAAACTTAAAGACATGACAATTTAAAACAGGGACGAGGCTCGTGAAGGGACACACAAACTCCTGAAACCAGACTTAGATGCCGAAGCCTTTCTTATGTAGTGAGGAAGTATTAGAGTAAGTGAAGTGTGGTTAGTAGAAGACCATAACCTTTTCCCGCACCTAGTCTAGCCTAGGTACCCGTGAGATTTAGAGACACTAAAATGTTTCCAGAATTCCCAGCTAAAGACCACTAGGAAGTGACGAAGAGCGGGCGTTATGAAGGACTGTCTTATGTAATAGAAGTTTAAAAAGTGCTGATTTCAGTTAAATTTGGGTAAATGACTTGCGATTTCGATCATACACCGTGTAAATCACCTCATCACGAAGCCTTCAACCAAGCATTCTGTACATGAAACTAAGTAACTTTACGCAAAAATTATTGCTGGGAAACGACTTTTTTTTGGAGGGTGTCAAATCATGTTTTGTGGTAGAACTCAATGTAACGCACTCAAAACATTGTGATGATGGACGGGTTAAATATTACGGGGGTCGTGGAGGTGTTTACAGTAAAAATCTTACATTATAAACTTTTATTTAAAAAAATACTTGTCAAAAAGTTGGAACTTTGACCCCTAATATCTCCGTAACTAGAAGGTTCCCAGGTATAGTGTAGAACAAAAAAATGATTGCAATGACAGGGCAAACCAGTGCCTTTCGGCTTCGTTAAGAGGTGTTTTACACCCTTTATGTATTCATTTGGTTAATACGTTCGAGTTGTACTTTGGTTAGCTGTGCTGTTTCCGCACTCTTTATTGAGCCATAATAGTATTATACGTATAAAAAATGCTCTTGTTACCTACTCCAACAATCCCAGGTCCTCCCAGAAAGCTAGCAAACTTTTCAGGCTGCTGCAGGCTTCCGGGAGTGATGCCGGCGATTGAAGAGTTCGTGCCCGTTGATCTGCCACGCTTCTGCACTCCATGAGCACGTGCTGTGGTGTTTCTTTCGCCTCTCTGTGGTGTCTCTGCGCAGAGTGTTGTCAATCACACTTATGGTAAATAAGTGTTTGTTCAGGGGATAGTGGTCGGTTATGATACTTATAATCTTGCGAATTTTGTCCCGTTTCAGTCTAGTGATGCTGCGGGCAAGTCTCGTTGATGCTTCTGAGTTTTACTTGTACCTACTTACAACAACTCGAGTAGGTAATTTGATAATACCTATAAATAAAATAACTAACCCGCTTCTCGCCTGCAATCTAACCACTTCTCTTTACCACCTCAGTATTAAAGTGTAAAATATAATGCTCGGTATACGACCGTGGCCTTTGGGGTGTAACGCGAAACTTTTGATAAAAGCGTGCCACACTAGATGACACCCGACGCGGTCGCTCGGAGCGATCACGTGGCATCTACAGTGTACGCTATTTTGTTTACGAAATACGAGAATTATAGCAGTAAAAAGAACGTTTTTCCCGTGACCGCAATCGGAACTAACGTCGCCATAATGTTTTACAGAATATTTCTCAAAATAAAAAATGTTGCAATTTTTTCCAGCGTTCAGTGCTTTTTAGAATTGAATTTAGGTTTTTTTTTCATCTCAGTAAGATTATTTGGAATGTTAGGTTTTTATTTTGACTTCGGGTTAACATATTCTTTAACATTAAAATTAGTTTAAAAGCTGGGATAGACTGACCGGGAAAAGGTCTTCGTCCAACAGTGGGCTCCTATAGACTATGTCGACTCTAGTTGTATTTCCTACCTAATGTATTTATCTCTTAACTAGATGTCCCAGGCATGCGCAATTTTTACCTACCCTATCTACTACCTACCATACCCTACCCTACCTACCTACCTACCCTACATACCCTACCTACCCTACCCTACCTACCTACCTATCCTACCTACCTCCCTACCCTACATACCCTACCTACCTACCATACCCTACCTACCTACCCTACCTACCTACCTACCCTACTTTTCTCACCTTTCAAACCTTCCCTGGACTACGACAAACATTTTAAAACCAAAATCAGCTAAATCGGCTCAGCCGTTCTCGAGTTTTAGCGAGACTAACGAACAGCAATTGATTTTTAGTTATATAGATAGATAGATTCGATAAGCACCGACAATTCGTTAATCCATAATTATTATGATTGTATCGATTCGGTTTTACGGTTATTGTGGGGAAAATTGAATCCAATTTGGTTGGGATACCGCAAAGTAAATAATTATTCAGTCAGAACCTAATCACCGGATTTTAAATGCATATAAAATATTCAATTCTATTTGTGGTCAAATCTCATAACAACTTAACGATGTTGTATATCCGGTTCCTATCGGTCGGATCGAATTTGGGTTTATTATTCTTTTTTACAAGCGATTAACTTTAAATTAAATTATATTGGAATCGTTATTTAAAATTGTTACACTGAGCTCGTGTACAACTATTTGTAAAACCAATTTACAAAATAAACATCATTAGCGGATATTAGTTCCGAATGTTATCAACGTTATAGGTTTGATTAATGTAGAATACGTTCGTGACGAGCTCTTTGTAAACTAGTTTACAAAAAAGGAAATAGATTTTTAAAAGTGTATGTATTTTTGTAGTAGAGTGATGCACACATCAAATCAAATCAATCAAATCAAAATATTTTTATTTCACATAGGCCTACATGGGCACTTGTAAAACGTCGACAAAAAGCTCGGTTCGGGTTGGTCGTTTCCCATGGAGAAGAACCGGCAAGAAACTCCATGGTTACTCTTTTAAAATCATTTGGCTTTACAATTTTTCTATGTTACAGCGTTGGCACTTAAGTATGAGTGGACATCGTAGGCCCGACAATAAGTCGTTGCTTACTACAAAACGTAGAACAAGATAAAAAGTTACCAAGGATCTAGGAATCTATAAGGCCTACAATGTCCACACATTTACAAACAATCGGTAAATAAGAAAATGAGTCTATACAAGCAAAAAAAAAAAAAAAAGAAGATATTGCAAAAAGACTAGATTAAACAAGTGACACAAATGTTGTCATCCGTGCTGTAACTATTCTAAACAAAATGGTGTAATGTTTAAGAAAATATTGTAAAACATCTGATTAAAAAATAATGGAAAAAAGTAAATAAAATAAAACATAAAAATTAAAAAATATAAGATTGAGAATAGTTAGAGACATCCACACATTTGTGCCGTTTTATGAGCTACCAGGGAAGCCGCATGTGCGTAGGGGCTCAGGCCAAACTTCTTTATCTTCAACATAGTCCTTAATTTTGTAATATGCTTTTTTAATTAGGACACGTTTGATATAATTTTTAAACTTTCCATCGGTCAGTTCTGTAACTGACTTCGGCAACTTATTATAAAAGCGTATACTGTTGATAAGAAATGACTTGCTAGTTTTAGTTAATCTAAATTTGGGTATTACAATTTCGTGTTTACTGCGTGTATTTATTTATATTATGAAAGTCGCTTCTAATTTTGAAAAGTCCTCGGTTTTTGCGGACATATAAAATACATTCTAAAATATAGAGTGAAGGCAGAGTCAGTATATCGATTTCTTTAAATTTTTCTCTGAGGGACTCGCGAGGACCCATTTTATAGATGGCGCGGACTGCCCTCTTTTGCAGTATGAAAATTGAGTCAACGTCTGCTGCCGATCCCCACAGCAGAATGCCATAGGCCATAATACTATGGAAATAAGCGTAGTATACTAACCTAGCCGTGGCTACATCAGTTAGCTGCCTTATTTTCCTAACTGCATAGGCAGCTGAGCTTAACCTTCCCGAAAGAGTTCTAATGTGCGCCCCCCACTGCAGTTTTGAATCGATAGTAATCCCCAAGAATACAGTTTCCGCTATAACATCAAGTTTTTTGCCGTCAAGATTTAAATTTAGGTCACGTTGTGGTACATTTGGTAAAGAAAACTTAAGACATTTTGTTTTATTCGTATTCAGTAAAAGATTGTTGGCTGCAAACCATTTTGATAGAATAGTTAGGCTTTCGTTGACGTGTAAGACGTCCGTATCTTTTCTATGAATTTTGAAAATTAGCGAGGTGTCATCAGCAAATAGAATTATATCCGAAAATTTGGCCATCATGTAAGGGAGGTCATTAATATAAACAAGAAACAAGAAAGGGCCGAGAATTGAACCTTGGGGCACGCCCATCTTGACTATAGACCCGCAGGACGTCGCCCCATTTACATTTACTTTTTGCTGCCTGTCCGATAAATAAGAAAGTACAAGATCAGCAGCTAGTCCACGAATGCCGTAGTGGTGTAATTTACAGATCAGTGTTTTGTGGTCGACGCAGTCGAACGCTTTTGAGAGGTCACAGAAGATGCCAATAGCATCCTGGGACTTCTCCCAGGATTCCAAAATGTAACTGATGAGTTTCACTCCCGCGTCCGTTGTCGAACTACCCTTCGTGAAACCAAACTGCTGACTATGCAGTATCTTATTAGAATTGAAGTGAGACAACATCTGGTCCAGCATGATTTTTTCATAGATTTTACTCAATGCTGGAAGCACAGATATAGGTCTATAATTAGAGGGATCACTCTTACAACCTGATTTGAAAATTGGTACTACTTTACTATGTTTCATCAGGTCAGGAAACTTACCGCTGTCTAAACATTGATTGAATATGCCTGTTAAGACAGGAGCAATTGAGTCAATGATGTTTCCAAGAACCTTGACTGATATCCCCCATAAGTCTTCAGTATTTTTTATATTGAGACTTTTGAATGCGTTTTTAATTGTATCAGTACATACTGGTTTAAATTTAAAGTTAGGTAAGTCTTTTGTAAAGTTCTCTTTAAGAAGAGCTTCAGCTAATGTAGCTGAGGAGGGGAGAGATTTCGTAACCTCTAACGGAATGTTGGCAAAGAAATTGTCTAGAGTCTCAGCGACTTCTACCTTATCACAAATGGTTTTATTATCTATTTTCAAAGACAGTTCATTCTTATCTCGTTTTTGCGTCTTTCCTGTTTCTCTGTTAATTACCTGCCACACAGTTTTTATTTTATTCTTAGAAATACCGATTTTATTACTTATTGTTATAGATTTTGCCTGAGCGCAGACACTTTTGAATATTTTTGAATAGTTTCTAACATAAGTGTGAAAGACTTGATCTGAGGTCAGAGATTTTTCGTGATATAAATTGTATAAAATATCTCTGCTTTTTCTTATTCCCGCAGTGGCCCATTCGCTAAATTTAGGTTTTAAGTTGACTTTAACTTTTTTTACTGGACACGTTTTATTAAATTCCTGGCAAACTGTGGAAAATAATATACCATAGTTTATATTGGGATCTTCTAAATCAAAACTAGCGTTAGAAAGATTGCTAAGAACATTATTATTAAAAGATTTTAATTTATTTTTAGAAAGAGGTCTTAATTGAATTGATTTAACTAAGTGTAATTTTTTTTCTAACTCAAAAGATACAAGTTGACCAGTATGGTCTGACCTAACGCCACTAATTAATGAAGAATCTTTTACTATGCAATTAGTAAATATATTATCTATGCATGTAGCTGAGGTTGCTGTTATTCTGGTTGCTTCATTAAATAAATATTTTAAGTTGAATGATTTAAACAATGAGACCAGCTTACATTTTTCTGGTGAATTGACTAACAGATCAATATTTAAGTCACCACAAACAAAAACTAATTTATTATCTGTGAAAAGTTTACTAAGTATTTCTTCCATTGTGATTAAAAATAATGACAAGTTTGATGCTGGTGGTCTATACACACATAAGACAGTATGACCCTCAACCTCTGCACATGCTACCTCACATAAGCGATCAACAGAGTAAGCAGTGATATCCTTCCTCTCTTTATATCTGAGACAGCTATTACAAAGTATCAGGGTACCACCACCCACTGAAGATCTGTTGTACGCACTGGCAACTGAAAAATTATTTACATTAAACAGCATCCTATCTGGTTTTAACCAAGTTTCACTAAAACATAAAATATCCATGTGGTATTTATCTACTAACATTTCCACGTCTAAAATTTTGCCGGAGAAGCGATTTATATTCTGGTGATAGAGTAAAATATTGTTACCAGGCTTCTCTTTTGTCGGCTCTAATAGTTTAAAGAATCTATAACAGTATTATTGGAGACACAAGATAATACTGTTTCATCACTTAACCTAGTCTCAGTTAAATCATCAATAACTGCGTGTATAATAAATGCTAAAAGTGAAGCCAAAAAATGTCGACTTTTTTTGGCAAGAAACATATGTTCCCCAATCAAAACAAAATCTCTAACAAAATTGTTAGTATCAAAAAACAATAGACGGTCACTATGACGACATGATAAAATATGCATCAAGTTATTTAAACTAGAAATATAATCATTTTCCTGATCAAGTAAAGTGTCAGAGTATGGCAATGCACATAAAATTAATTTGCCTAATCTTAACTTAAGTAAAGTGTCGATACCATTAACTATGTCCTTTTTTGAGATACTCAGACTATTTCCAATTAAAAGTACAACTATGGTCTGCTCATTCAATTGAGTATGTTGAATTTTATTAATGAGCTCATTAAAATGTAGGTTATGGTGACAATGGTTCGCTACTGTGTGTTTAGACCGGTTATTTAATAAAGATCCAAAACCTATTCCTATCCTATCAGAATACACTAAGATATTATTTTGGATGGGGTTCAAAGTTGCTACAGTATGATTTAAAATGGGTAAAGCAATTGGAGCAACATGCTGCGACATGAGAGGTGGCGGAGGGGCAGCACAACTACAGGTGAGATTGTTAGTCAGTGACTCATACCTTTCCGCGTTATACTTCACCAGGTCCACCAACTCACATGCCTCCTGCATACGCTCACTCAACATCTGTTGGCTACACTCATACTTATAAAAAATTTCCTTAAGTGTATTTTCCCTAATCAGTAATTCCGTTTGAAGGTTCTGTATGTCAACATCATACATTTGTTTGCTAGTTTCTAAGTTACTGTTACATATATTTAATTCATCATCATCATCTTCCTGCCCTTGTCCCATTTTATTTGGGGTCGGCGCAACACGACTCTTTCCTCCATTCTCATCTGTCATTCGTCATGCTATCATTTACTAAATAATAATAATTTAATCATTTAATTTTTTTTTTGTGATGCACACATGGTATACGAAAATTGAGAGCACGTAGTCTAAGACTGAAATGTACCTAAACTAACTTATACTATCACTTACGAGATATCTTCCAAAATTATTTCTTTTTTTTTTCTTAGAAGTTTTAAACAGTGTAGAAATGTAAACATTTTGTAATTTAAAATAACTTGTTTGAGAAAAAAACGTTGGAATCTAAACACATTATGGTTGGGGTTTTTTATCTGACCTTACCTTTTAAGCTATGATTACTGCAAGGGAATTGTAATTATACAAAACTTGCGAGGTAAGAAAAAATTACCACGGAACAATAATGTTGTTGAGAATATTTGTGGCACTGCACTAATAAATTAAAAATTTAAAAAAACCCCCGACACAAAAAACCTTCTTGAACGTTTTTTGTGTCGGGGGTTTTTTTAAATTTTAAATTTAATTTTTATTTCTTGCTTTTTAAACTTATATTGTTTTTTCTTAGCCTTGACTATCCCACTCCTGGGCATAGGTCTACTCCCATTCCTTCCACTTTTCTTGGTGTTGCGCCTCTTCTCGCTTATTAACGAAAACAAGGAAAGATATGAATTAAAAAAAAACTTGAGCTTATAGGGGGGAGGGGTGGTGTGCAGCCTACCCCCCTGGCGATGCCCATGGTGAGAAAGTGACAAGAATTCAAATTTCCAATCAACTAGACCCGTAGAAGTTGTTTAAATCCCTTCATCAACTAGAAAAGAGGTGATGAGCTTCAAACGGCTGAGCAGATTTTTTCGAAACATAGCTAAGAACACTCTCGATTAAAATACCTTTCAAATGACACCAATTTTATCAAAATCGTTCATCCGTTTGGGAGCTACGATGCCACAGACAGACACACAGATACACAGATACACACGTCAAACTTATAACACCCCTCTTTTTTGGTCGGGGGTTAAAAATGACATTCTGTTCACGCTACGTAACATCACGCCTGTAATCCCTGAAGGGTTAGGCAGAAACCAGAACCAGAGGGTGGTAGCCGTAAGGCTGATCCGGGGGTACCGCACGATCTCCGGCGAGGCGGCGAGCCTCTTGGCCGGATTGCCACCATGGGATCTGGAGGCGATGGTCCTCGCGCGCCTGCATGAATGGCACGCGGAGGCACTACGCCGGGGGGAAACTCCGCTGCCGCGGCAAATTGTCGCTCAGCGGACAGACCTCCGGCGCGATCTCATGGTGGCATGGAGACAGCGACTATCGCAACCACGTGCAGGGCACGCCACAATAGTGGCGATAAGTCCCCTCTTTGAGGAGTGGCTAGAGAGGCGGCACGGCGCCCTCACCTTCCGCCTGACGCAGGTCCTCACCGGACACGGTTGTTTCGGGAGGTTCGGTTTAAAGAATTTATTCTCATAAGAACAACATAGGTTCACTTATAATGAGATACAAAGTAATTGTTTATATCTAAATACATTTTGCCTCCAATGCGTGTTGGTGAAGTTATACAAAACAAATAAAATATATAGGAAGTATGTAATTGCTAACATTTAATATGCGGTATGACTACATTTCATAAACATAATTTCTCAGTTTTAGTTTAAATCTGTTAATATTATCACAATCTTTTACGTCATTTGGTAGGTCGTTTAGGTCGTTAAACAGCTGTGCTCCTTCGAATAATATGGTTTTTTTGCCGTAGTTTGTCCGAGCTTGTCTTCGTTGTAATTTATTTTTATTTCTTAGGTTGTGTGATATTGTTTTTTTATGTAATTTTAGCTTTGATTGTACGCTGTTTGTGATTATTTTTTTTATTAAAATGCAGGTACCGTATGTGTATAGTTGTTTCAGATTTAATAATTTGGTTTTTTCAAATAGTGTTTTAGTTGGAGTGAGGTAGTGATAGTGGTATAATGTTTTAATAATTTTCCTGCACCGAATTGGGCGGGAGGAAACGCCCGGGTGTTACCATTGTGAGGATCGGCCGGAGGACACGGTGGAGCACACCGTGGAGCTCTGCCCCGCTTGGGCTGAGCACCGCCGTGTCCTCGTAGCGGCGATTGGCGGCGGTGACCTCTCGCGACCGGCCCTGGTTCAATCCATGGTCCGGAGCGAGAGGGAATGGGAAGCCGTCGCCTCCTTCTGCGAAGCAGTCATGCTAGCGAAGGAGGTGGCGGAACGTGAGAGGGAGAGAACCTCACGTCCCAGCCGCCGCGGGAGACGCCCCGGGCGTCGGGGGGCAACCAGTGGCCCCCGGCCACCGTAGGCGCGAGCCTGTGGACGGTGAGTAATGGGCTAGCTCACCGTCCGTCCGTCTTATGACGACAGGCCGTGTCGACGGCGCGTACGTGTTCCACGCGCGCCTCAAGGAGATGTCAGCAAACCGGAAGGGGCCCGAGAGGGCCGATGTCTGCCAGGGCTGCGGGTTGTTCGAAAGAGATACCGCGGCCCTGGAACAAAAAGGGCGAAGAAGGAACATGGGTGGGTTTTAGTCAGTACAAGTCTGACACTCCCTCCCGCTCCGCCCAGAGCGGGAGAACTCATTTGATGATTTCCCATCCCGAAAAAAAAAAAAAAAAGGGTTAGGCAGAAGACGTGTATTTAATATTACACCCACATTTCGCCAGTTATGTTTAAGTCATATGCAATAGTAGGCTATTGCTATTTACCGGATAAATCCGAATCTGTGACTGCTATTGATAAATTCCTGATGGAAAAACACAAAAGCAATTTGCCCGACTCGGGAATCGAGACCCAGAACCTCATGCGCAGCAGTCACGCTAGCGACCTCTTGACCAACTAGGCACTTTTTATGCTATTGCATTCATAAAAGACCAAAGATACCGACTTTGCCTGCCAGTGCTGCGGGACTGTTCGAAAGAGATACCGTGGCCCTGAAATACAAAGGGCTAAGAAGGAACATGGATGGGTTTTAGTCAGTACAAGTCTGACACTCCCTTCCGCTCCGCATAGAGCGGGAGGAGTTTGATGATTTACCACTCGAAACAAATAGATACCGACTTTCACCGGTCGTTACCAAGCTTCAATGGCTCAATCGCCAGGTCAATGGTGTGTTCAAACACTAATATTCAAAACAATATTTATATCTCTAACAATACCGCGTTTGTGTGAACTCAGCTATGCACGAAATTACCGCCTATGTAAATATGGACCGAACCAGTTATTTTTATTTAGTTAACTTGCAACTTACGGAAAATAAAAGGTTTTTTGTACGCTGCCGCGTTTTGTTATTTCTATTTATTTTGCAGGATAGGTAAAAATAGAGAGACAAACTGGCATTGGTGTTTTTTTTAACTTTTTGTTAAGAAAACAAAAGAAATGGCGGTTTAAATCCAACATTCGCTGTAAAGCGAATTTTGTTGCGGCATTAGGTGTTATGTTGTTGCAAATTGTTTCACATGCGTATTGCATGTAATGTTGCCGAAGACATGACGTTGCAAGCTACATAAAAGTACGAAATTGCTTCAATGTTGCGCAACATTTGTTTATGTTTTTGTGTCCGACTTACTTTGATAAAGATGCTACGAGGTTATTATCTGAATTGAAAGCTGTAAAACTATTTGATTGTTTTGGATTTGTAATTGGTTTTCTGGTGACTATGGATTATTTTTTGTTTGTTTTTGTTAGCTGTAGTTCTCCATGTACTAAAATAATTGAAACATTGTTGTATATTTGGTAGAGAAAGAACCTTGTGTCTCCTCACTTTCAGCCTATCCTCATGGGAAAAGAGCGTTTTCAATTTTATACAATATTTTGTAACTCTAGAGCAAAACTGATAAAAACTTAAAAAAAAAATATAACCGACTTCCAAAAATAAAATACTAAAAAGTGGGAAATAGTTTACATTGCTTTTAAAATATATATATATATATATATATATATATTTTACACTTTTCAGTTGTTGGTATCTCACATAAATCTTCAACAAGTATCATTTTTACATTGTAACTAGATACCAGCACATCGTCATACACACGAGACAAAGGACAAAATGCATAATAAAGAGGATGACTAAAAAAGTACTAAAGCAAAGATAATAAAATTCATATGGGCCCACTGGGCAAGTTTTTTCTACCAAGTGTATGAAGAATCATCTAAATCGGTCCATTAATCACGGAGAAATAGGTGCACATACGTGAAAAACGTACATAAATAAATTTAAAAAAACGTTCATAAAATAAAAACTACTGGGCCAAACCATGTTAAATTTTTATTTTTTTGTGGGACCAAATGGCACCTATTCCGCATCAAAATAAAGAAGAATCACGCAAATCGGATCATAAATCAATGCGGTATCGAAGTGAAGTGAAGTGCTACTAACATAGTTTTAAGTTATATTTATTAACATAAGATTTATAATTACTTTATATATGTTACTTTGTAATGTATATATCTAAGGGCCATTGTAGCCTGAAATAAATTATGTGAAATAAATGATGTGATGATAGTACTTAAAAAATAAATTCCTACCAAACCTCCTCCTTTTTGAAATCGGTTAAAAATATCTGCTGCCACTGTGGCAAGCGCTAGTCGCAGCCGTTTCCCGACAATGTGTTATGACGAACCGTTATCTCGTTGGCAGCCAGTATGTGTCACATCATGACGCTGGCTGTGCAACTGTACATTGCATCAGTTACGAGTACATACTAATATAATATTCACTGAGCAACGTTTAAAGTTTTTGCTCCTGCATTGTTTCTTATTCCGAGGAACTTGTGGCTAAATAATAACAGCCACACGGGTCGACCTTTAAGGTTAAGCCGTGCTTGCCGAGCTTGGTCCGTGCATGGGTGACCATGATTATATACCGAGTTTCCTCCGTGCCTCGGAAAGCACGTCAAGCCATTGGTCCCGGCTGTCATTTGTAGATCTTTGACAGTCGTTACGAGTAGTCAGACGCCAAAAGTCTGACATCCGGTCTTAACAAGGGGTATCGTATTACCCAGTTACTAGG
This sequence comes from Cerastis leucographa, assembly GCA_963082945.1. Taxonomy (NCBI): domain Eukaryota; kingdom Metazoa; phylum Arthropoda; class Insecta; order Lepidoptera; family Noctuidae; genus Cerastis; species Cerastis leucographa. The sequence goes on from OY720363.1 coordinate 15,727,904, forward strand.
TTGTGGAGGTCAGATAGGCAGTCACTTCATGAAAAATTTGGTTTCGGTTAGACTGGAAGCCGACCCTAAGATAGTTTGGGAAATGGCTAGGCAGATGATGATTGTTTGTAATTCCGTGTTCTAACGAACATAGTATTTAGTAGGACTAATCTTAAAATTACAATTGTTATTTCAAATCATAATTGCTTTTGAATTTTGCTTGTATGCTCGCGCCAGAAGGTACGGTAGTATCGAACGAGACATACTTTTGGTTTAAGGGAGTTGTTCTTCTTACGCAAAAGGTATACATAAATATGAAAGATATCTATTGCAGCTGATCTGTACATAGAATGAAAAAAATCTGAAATTAAAATAAATTTGTTACTACGAAGTGGCACCCTCACATCTAAAAGGAAAACAAAAAGGGAGAACAACAAGATGAACAACATTTAAGTTTGGGAGATGAAATCAAACTTGTTAACAAAACTACCTATCCGCTTTTTCGAAAAATAAAATTGTCGTCCAAAAACCCAAAAACCAGTTTTCCTTTTCTTCATTTCTCGACACAGATCCACGCAACAATCTCATCCCGATCATTCTTTGGGTCAACCGTGTTGTCACACCGTGGGGAAATACCGGCCGAATAGAAAAGACCGTCCAGAAACAATCAAATGCCATTTTTGAATGCAATTTGTATACGTACCTGCACAATGAACCAGCACTAACAGCACGAAGCTCCAATTTTTGTTCAGACACGATTTATAAGCTGAAGCGATGATTGGAGTGGACATTTTTCTTTGCAAAAAATCACGTCAGAAGTAATGGTTAGCTAGCGACAATTTCGACGTAAAAACAAATGACCCGCATCTGACTACACAAGGTATTGTTTTGTCAAAGTTAAGGCTGTAGATATCTCTATAAAATATTAATTCATGATTTAATAAAGGGTGTAAAACACCTCTTAACGAAGCCGAAAGGCACTGGTTCTCCCTGTCATTGCGATAATTGTTTTGTTCTACACCATACCTGGAAACCTTCTAGTTACGCAGATATTAGGGGCCTTCGTGATAAATGATAAATGATGTTTATTTTGCAAGTAGGTTTTTACAAACACTTTTACACGTCTTTTTTTTTCTAAGCTAGATGGGGCCGGTCGGTATTTCGTACCTGACTACTCTGAGAAGAAACAGCCGAAACAAACTCAGAGGTTCCCTGTTAACTTGTTACTCTTTTAAAGTCCAGACATTGCTCAATTTACATGAGGACTATGCAGATTAATATCTGAAATGGTTTTTTGAACGTGATGAGGTGATTTACACCGTGTATAAATTTAAGATTAGAACTTAGCTGTGAATAAAGGACAGTTGGGATTTCCCATTGCCTAGTCCCCTTTAACGTTTATTCTAGGAGCGGGTCACGAAGCAAACATTATCAAAGTATTAAATCGAATATCGTGCTTTTATGAGGACATTCATATAGGTGTAACCTAGTATTGATGAAAACAGACATAATTCACATTCACTATTCAAATACTGTACCTATGCATATTGTATAACCTTACAACTGTCATCACTAGACTATCTCAAGACGTTCCAACTAAACATCTTAAATCTAATTGATTGACATAATTCAAAGCACACTGCATCTCATTATTTAAGCCAAACTCCTAGTAATTGGATCGTGCCACGGGCCACAGTTAAAGCCAGCATTAATTGCAGGGAACCAGCCAAGATTTCCACCGAATCACCGGCCGTGCGCTGCCCGTAATTAAACTATGTACTAATTACACTTACTCAGATAAACTTTTTATTGTCCACTACAGTATTGAGAAATTTGTAATGAGAGCCAGGGGTTTTGTTACGGTTTTTATTCATTCCTAGTTGTAAAGCTAAATGAATTGGATTTGTTTATATTGTGAAATGCAGATGTATTTGGTACTTTCAGACTGATCATAAGGAGTGTGGCTAATAAGAAACAGTACCTACGTGCGTAGAACGTTATGTTTGAGCTACGTCGTAGCTCGTTCTGTGCTACGGCGTAGCTCGTACTGCTACGAACAATCGTGTAGTTGGAATGTTTAATTTGTATCATCTCAAAAATACGGTAAACTATTCACATAACATAAAATCACGCCTGTAATTCCGGTGGGATAGGCAGAGATGTTAGTAAACCCACATTTTGTCAGTTATGTTTAAGTCCCATGTAATAAATGAAAACAAAATTTGTGAAGGAAAAAGGAGTAAATGATAACATGACGAGTGACAGAGGAGTATGGAGAAAAGAGACGTGTTACGCCGACCTCAAATAAAATGGGACAAGGGCAGGAAGATGATGTAATAGGGGGCGAGCCTATTGCTATTGGGCACAAATCCAGAATGTGTGGCTACTACTGGAAAATTTTCTATGGAAAAATGAGGCCTTATAGGAACAGCTGATCTTTCAACTACAGAAACCTTCCTTTTTTAACCCAATAGCATCTCGGCAAGAAGCCAGAAAACGTAACATGATTCTGACGTAACATATTTCATATAGTTTAGCTCCATCTCTTCAGTGCAGAGGCCGTATCTACATAATTCACATAACATCAAAGTGGGGTGGTATTCATCCAGGCATAATGTTTCCCACTGCAGTTCATTGCCTTCGAGAGCGTGGATTAGCATTTCTTCGATCTTATGCAGATATATGTTGCAGGGAATGTTGGAAGCTTGGGTGAACGATGTTTTGTCTAGATTTCTTAGAAACTAGCGACCCGAACTGGTTTCAGACGGGTACTCTTTTCTGTTGTAGAAAATGAAACAATCGGTTATCAAAAAAAAAAAAAACTTCTTGCAAACCTTGAAAAGTCCTGAAAATTACCAACACAGCAGAAAAAATTCTAAATCGTTAAAATCGTCCTCAAGTGATGATCCGTCTCATAATTACATTTCTCCTTCTTCAGTACAGAAAACATCTGATCTGATCCATAATAATATGGTTTTAGATTTCGCCATACTGTCCCAATTTAAAAATCTCTGTGTATATAGTCTAGCTCTGAGTATAGAGTCAGCTACCAGTCTAACCGGGTGTAGCTAAATATCCAAATTGTCATTATGGTCGATGTCAAAATTAAATTTAAATTTGTCACGCGACCTGCAACACATACAACTTCATATTTACCTTAAACTCGATCTAATGCACTTTGTCTATCTGAATACATACTCTACGTGACTGAGACAAGGGATCAGCCCGGGGCATCCGATGCGACGTTCCTGCTTACACTCCTATTTTATTTAAACACTTATCGACGATATCCGATTGAGAGATCGACGAACTTTGATTTTATAGTTTTACTCATATCATTTTGTATTTCGTATTTTACAAACAAGAGAAGATCGGATGTTTGTAGTGTAAGATGTGTACGTGTTTGGAGTGTGCTTTTAAAAGATTGTAGCAAAAAGGACTATTTGAAGACGGTGTGCTGTGATTCGTTGTATGGTTATATTATATTCTTTTATCACAGGAGCACACCAAGGACTTCCTAATCATTGTTTCGCTTACACTACCGTATAAGCTATGTCAACTTGACAAGTGTATCACAAACCGTCGTATCTATCTCATAAAATGATAATCTATCTTATAAATTCTATATCCGTCACATCGCCTTCGAGAGTCCAGTTGAAATCCAGCGTCCGGCAACCTAGCTGCCCGTCATTTTGCTGAGCTGGCCCTCTTTGGCGCAGTCGTGAGACACACATTAATTATCCTTTTTTTTTGTTTTGTTTAGATACACAATAATTATCGTCTTTTTTAGTTGAGATTTCAGTATTTTTTGTAAATGTTTAGTTGTTACCGTCCGTCCGTCCGTCCGTCGGTACGTCTGTCACCAGGCTGTATCTCATGAACCGTGTTAGTTAACCAGTTGAAAATTCTACAGATTATGTATTCTGTTGCCACTTTAACAACAAATACTAAAAACAGAATAAAATGAATAATTAAGGGGGCTCCCAAAAAAAAAAAATGATCGTTTTTATAAATAACTAGCTGTCCCGCGCAACTTCGTCTGCGTCAAATTTTCCCCGTTTTCGCGACATTTTTCATTGCTGCTCCGCTCCTATTGGTCGTAGCGTGATGATATATAGCCTATGTCCTTCCCCAGGTTGAAATCTATCTTCTTGCCAAATTTCATTAAGATTCGATCAGCCGTTTAGTCGTGAAAAGGTAACAAACAAACAAACATACAAACAAACAAACAGAGTGACATTCGCATTTATAATATTAGTATGGATGGTACGCAACCTTTCGTGCGCGAGGCCGGTTTTGTTTAATATTGTGAGCACTTGTGGTATGTGCCAAATAAACTTATTTTCTTTCTTCTTTTCTATCATGTCCTCTGGTCAATATAAAACGTGTAGGTAAATAAACCCCTTACGTATAATTTCACGGAAAGAAGTTACAAAAATCCGTAGAAAATATTTTTTTTTAGAGGGTATTTTTAATGGCAATCCCAGATAATGACTTCATTTATTCCTACCGCAAAATCGAGTACAGTTAAACCATTTTTCTTTGAAACTCTTACCTTTCTAAATCTTTCTATTCGTCCTAACTTCATCTTGTTATGTTCACAATATGTTTATTCAAATGCCTTTTCGATCTTCGAGTTTCAAAGAAGGTTGGGTTCAAAAAGTCGCCATTATCTGCAGCTTAGTGGTCTGTGAGTAAGCATGCACTATTATCTTTAAAACCTTCAACATATTTAAAAAAAGGTTTTTCACTTAATGTTTGGAAATATTTGCATATTTTTCGAGTATTTTTGAATTCACTATCAGTTGAAGGGTATCGTTTGCAGTCTAGACAGCTTGTGGTGACATTTTTAAAATTTCAAGAATTTGCTTAGTCGTATAAAATATCGAGTACCTCCCTAAATAACTTTAAATTCTGAGAGGCGAGCGTGGTGCAGGAATGCTGGGAACGTGAAGCGTCAAATAAAACTCTGTGTCAATGTTTTATGTACAAGTATGAAACACTTACGGACCTGCTTCTTTGGTCTAATGGGTAGAAACGCTACCACCAAGCATTAGGCCCTGGGTTGAATTACCAGGTCGGGAAGGTACTGTTGGGTTGTTTTTTTGTGTTTTATCCTTATCAGAAATTTCTTGGCAACAACTAAGAATTTATTTTGGTGCCCAATAGGGGTGAAGACTGGGTAAAGAAATGACATTCTATTTTGTCCGTCAGACAGGTAATACAAAAACATTAGACACAAATTTTTTGTTTTATCAAAATATCAAAAAAATACTTCGTTAAAACTCATTAAAGTTGGAGAGTGGGGGCTCACTACGTCACAAGTAGGTATAAAAATTACCTACATGTGACGTTGTGCGCCATTTCAACTCAATATATCTCCGTAATTTATGACCACGTGAAAAAGGAAATAGTTATTTGTGCAACAAGAGAGCAAAGTCGTTTTTTGCTGCGAGTGCTGATTTCGAATCCTGAGTGTGGCGAGGGATTCAAAGGCACGAGATGCAAAAAACTTTGCTCTCGTGTAACACACATAACTTTTCACTTCAGCAGCGAGAACACTTTAGGAGATTAAATAATAAACAGAAATAGATTGAAATAACTATTTATTGTGAATCAAAATAATTAACATTGTAGATGATCACCTCGTCTGTGATAAATCTAAAAAATAAGATACAGCACCGTCTCCGAAAAACTGCTTACGCCCTTTGTAAGTCTCCAATCGTTGAAGACATGGTATGCTTTCAGATATTTCTTGCGAGACTTCTCAGGTAGGAAACTTAATTCTGCATTAATAACTGTCTTGTTGTTTTAACTCTTCCGGTGTTACAATACTTTCTCGTCGCTAATTTCACTCATATTTTACGATTATTTTAATATTTTTAACATATTCAACTCTTTACGCCAGCCACGAAAATTCCCGCTCTTTTATTTAAATTAAGGCGTGTTCGGAAATAGCACCCATGATATTTTATTATTCAAAATATATTACGTAACATTATTGAAACTAGAAATAAATATTTAGAGATTAAATATCAGTTTTATTTGCAGTAAATACTTATTTTCGTTTAAATACAACAATAAGTTAAAAATTCAATAAATTACATTAAAAGACATAATTTTTGCAAAATCTCTTTAGTACGAAATTCCGAACGTGTTCGAATTTAAAAACGGAACTTCGAAAGGGCTGGTTTTTGTCTCTCTCTCTTTCTAATGGGCGGGAAAGAGATAGAGTGTGAATGTTTCGAATTGTATGATCAAACCCAAGGCTGAATAAAATATTCGGGGCTTTCTGAAAAAAATAATTAAAAAGTTACTTTGTCTCACTCAGTGAGCAAAATCGCATTTTGCTCACTGATTTCAGGCAGCAAAACCTACATGTTTGAGCTACTGAAGTGAAAAAATAAGTGTCCAATACTTTTCAATAATCTACCCGACAGACAAAGAAAAAAAAATGTGACCATCCCCTGTTGATGGTACTGGCTGAGCGATAGGCTCCTGCGCTGCATGTCGCGGGTTCGATCCGCACGGAACAAATATTTGTATGACCTACAGATAGTTTTTCTGGGTCTGGCTTTTTATGTATGTAAGTTTGTAAAAGCACTCAAGATACAGGAGAAATTTACTTATTTATCAGCAACGTGAATGGAACGTGGTTAATGGAGCAACGTTTGAAGAAAAAATTGGCTAGCTCACTATAATATTGGACTTAAACATAACTTAAAGTTACCATAAAGCTATCGACATAGCTTACAGAATAAGTAAGCTGATGTGGCTATGGGCCCACCATACTAACCATACAACCTATGACCGTTTGTGAGGAGACCGCGAATCTGCAAGCGTAAAGTGGGACGCCCCAAGGCTAGGTGCAGCAACGATCTTCGTAGGGTGGCAGGAAGCAGCTGGAGATGAAAGTCGCCAAGAATCGAGTCAGTGGAGTGCGATTGGATACGCCTATGTCCAACAGTGGAGTGCCGTAGGCTGATAATGATAATGAAACATAGTTCTCACCAATAAAACGTCTGCTTCGTAGAAAACAGGCGCCATATTATGTAAAACTTGTCATATGACCAGACCCTCCTGTGCCTTTCTCTCTCTCATTCGTGCCTTCTCGGTTTGAGAAGACGTCTTTGCCTGGGAAATGGCGCCTATTACTGTCTCACTGCCAGCAGTGGGACAGTAATAGGCTGGTATTATATAAAGGGTGTAAAACACCTCTTAACGAAGCCGAAAGGCACTGGTTCTCCCTGTCATTGCGATCATTTTTTTGTTCAACACCATACCTGGGAACCTTCCAGTTACGGAGATATTAGGGGTCAAAGTTCCAACATTTTGACAAGTATTTTTTTTAAAACAAGTTTTTAATTTTAGATTTTTACTTAAAACACCTCCACGACCCCCGTACTATTCAATCCGTCTATCAACACAATGTTTTGAGTGCGTTACATTGAGTTCTACCACAAAACATGATTTTACACCCCCCAAAAAAAAGTCGTTTCCCAGCAATAATTTTTGCGTAAAGTTACTTAGTTTCATGTACATAATGCTTGGTTGACGGCTTTGTGATGAGGTGATTTACACCGTGTATTATTTTAGACGAACTTGTAGAAAATGTGAAGAAATTAAACTTTAATAACAAGGATTATTACGATGTATTGCAATAAGACTTAAAATAAACTAAAAGAAAGAAACACGCCCAGCATTTAGTACAGTAAACTGAAAAATATTATGTCCACATAGCTGTAAAGCGTCTCGCATAAATTCGCCGACGGTCGCCGATGCCGGACTAAAGAATTGTGCTGGAAACGCTGTAATTTATAACATAAGTTTTGAAATATATTTAAATTAAAATATAAAGTTTTGAGGAACTTTTTTCCTCGGTAGTTTACAGAGTGACTTTCTCTGGTCGTGACTGTATTCGTCTTGTAGATAATTACGAGAGTTATAAATAATTGATTATGTTTTTGAGGAGCTCGTGGCTTAATATTAACAGGCGCCCGGTTCGATCTTTAAGGTTAAGCCGTGCTTGCCGAGGTTGGTCCGTGGATGGGTGACCATAATTACATACCGAGTTCCTCCGTGCCTCGGAAAGCACGTTAAGCCGTTGATCGCGGCGGTTATTTCTAGATCTCTGACAGACGTTACGAGTAGTCAGAAGCCAAAAGTCTGACATCCAGTCTTACCAAGCGGTATCGTATTATCCAGTTGCTGGGTTGTGGAGGTCAGATAGGCAGTCGCCTCATGTAAAATACTGGTATTTAGCTGCATCCGGTTAGAATAGAACCCTATCTGAAGATAGAACTTGGAAAAGGGCTAGGCAGATCATGGTGACCACGTTGGTATGTTATGGAATAACCCCCTAAATATGGTTTAGGGAATAAGAAATTATCGAATAAACGTTTGAGATTGTTAGTATGTGTGAAAGCGCTGTTATAAGGCGAGGATCAGACGGGCCGCGTTTAAAACAAGGGTGGTTCACACTTACCGATTTCCATAAATAAGAATAAAAATCACCTACCCATTTAATTATGGATTCGAGACGAGAATCATTAGCATAGTTACCTCCTTGAATTTGACGAGGATGCAAAACAACACTTTGTAAAATATCTAATGCTTATTTATACACTATTTTCAATACCTTAACTGTGTCTTAAAAGTAATATCCGCAAGCGCGACTATTGAATATGAGTTCCTGGGTTCGATTCTCAGGCCGGGCAAAGAATTATTGGGATTTTAACCGACTTCCAAAAGGAGCAGGTTATCATTTCGGATGATGTGATGGGTGACTTTTGTTTCATTGAATCAGTTTTTTTGCCACCGACTTCTGAACCTAAAGTTATTTTCCACTGTGTTGTGTTTTTGAAGTCGGTTTTATTTTTATGCATAAACTACGTGCTCCCTTTCACCGGTTTCATAAGGTTCATAATTCATTCGTAGGCCTTGGACATTTTACAACAAGCTACCATCTTCCTTTCTAGACTTGCCATTTAATGTGTTTAAAGCTAAAGTGAAATCTAACCTTTGTTCAAAGGCCTACTATTCCATTAACGACTACTTAAACGATAAGAATAGTTGGTTGGTACTGATATTATATAACCTCACGCTATATTATCTGCTTACTACAGATACTTTATACTCACACTTATCATCCATATTCATACTTTTATTAGTTTTACATTAGCATTTTACCAATCATTTCGTTTTTATAAATATTTTCTTTATATCCTTTGTTGTGACATGTTTACTTCCAATTTGTCAGATGTCATTTACTTTTATTTTTTATTCTTACCAGCCAAACTCTCTATGAAGGTTTCATTTAGATTATATATTACTAAAAATTATTACCTATCATCAATTCGTTAGTTCAATTGTTGTATTTTTAAGATTTGCTGTGTAAAGAAATTCTGAGTTTTATTTATAAAAATATTATGCACAAGGTTTTTGTCCAATTGTTACTGGCTGCTTTGAATACTGGCAGGTTGCGTCTTACTAGAGCGCAGCAGTTTTGAATCTGAAAAAGAAATTTGGAAGAAAAGAAACGGAGGATCAGAGCATAAAAGGGATTTCTGACGGATGCCCTGGTTCTAGTCTGGAGTTAAGAGTTTGTTCAGTCTGGATACAAGAAATCAGCTAAGTCTAGAGTTTGAAGTCAAGATCTCAGTAATATCTTGAGTTTTGAGCACAGCCTAAGTGGAGTCAAGAAGCGGTCTTCGTTTGGTGTTGTCGTGGCTGCTGCTAGCTGCTGTGAGGAAGCTACTCCGCGAATTGACGAGCCTGATACTGGGGCTCGGTACGTGTCTGCTGGAATCTACTCTGAACTGACGAGCCTGGCACTGGGGCTCGGTACGTGTCTGCTGGAAGCTGCTCTGCGAGCTGACGAGCCTGGCACTGGGGCGGTACGTGTCTGCTGGTGGGTCCTGCCAAGCCGCCCTGCATCAAGTTCGTCGTGGTCAAGCTCATCTTGATCAAGCCAGCTTTCTACAACTGGATGTTTGTCTTCAGTTACTATGACGCTCAGAGATTTGCGGAGACATTCAAATCATTCCCGGTTAACCTGCCCTTCATTTTTTTTTTATTAAGTTATTGTATTTTTCATATCATCATTTATTAAATTCATTTTCCCTTAATTACTTTTTTAATGTACAAATCTGTTTACTTCTTTTTATCACGAGGAGCAAGCACGTTTGTTACAACGCATGGTTTTTTTTTTACCTTTTTAATTTTTACTTTTTTTTTATTTTATTCGTCTGTATGCACATGTAAGCGGGCACGCCCTGTATGTTTGGAGGCTTTATTTATTCTTGAGTATATTTTTTAATATTTTATTTTATTATTGGTGTGTGCTAGCTGACATGTGACATTAATTTGATGTAATGGATTTCTTGTTTATATAAACTTGTTGAACACAATTGTATAGAATCTGGTTCTTCTAACCTAACAGAGATGTGTTGCTGGGGAGTTTGTTCCGCTACTTCTTCTTCCCAGCTAAAACACTAGGAAGTGGCGAAGGACGGGTGTTTTGGGGGACTGTCTCTTGTACTTTTGACGTTCAAAAAGTGCTGATTATCAGCCTAGTTTGAATAAATGACTTTTTATTTTTTCAGTAGCAGCCACGGAGTCTGGTTTTGTGCCCGGTTGATGGCAACAGGCTCGCCCCCTATTACATGGGACTTAAACATAACTGGCGAAAATGTCTACCTCAGCAAATGTCTACCTGAAATGCAAACCTCAGCCTAACCCTTTCGGGGCTTGATGTTACGTTATTAAAATCATGATTTTATTTAAAGAGTTGTGATTTAATTGCTAAAGCACACACATCAACGTATCTTAATTGTTATGTATCGCAAAAGAATAGTACCAAAGTATGTCACCTTACCAGGACACGTAAACAAAGTTTGAAAGGATAAAACTCTAAAGGGGAGTATAGACTACAACATTTTCTGGAGCATTTCTGTGTAATGTAACGTTCTTACGAATGGCAATAGCTCAGTTTTGCTCGATGTTTAGTTCGTAAAAGGATGATACACTAGAACATATCATAGAGCGGCTCGTTGTTCTGTTACAAGTAAATGTTGTAGTCTATACTCACCTTTACATGTTCGAGTGTAATAATCACAACAACTTTTTTTGAAAGAATATTAACATAATAATAGCTTACGCTAATAATGAAACCGTTCTTAGAAAATAAATGTTTCTAATAAGTTTAGTGCCACGGGACCTTTTTATTGTTTCCGTTTTATAATAAGTGGCCAATATTATTTATTTGTTTTTGTTTGTTTCCTTTATTACCGTAACAAATTGAGTTTACTAGGCTAATAGTGCCTTTTTTACTAGCTGATCCCGATTCTAGGCGCTACCATAATAAAAAAAAAGTCTTTATTGCAATATAGGTTTTTCCAATAACAGCTTGTCGTCCGACAAAGGCCTCCTCCAAACACTTCCACCTATCTCTGTCTCTTGCAATTCTGGTCCATTCTGGACTGGCAACTCTTTTGAGATCATTAATCAGCGTTTCATTTGTAAGTCATCATCATCATAAGCCTATACCTAATGTTTCCATTGCTGGGACACAGGCCTCCTCTCTATGAGAGGGAGTGGGCTGTAATCCACCACGCGGGCCCAGTGCGAGTTGGTAGATATCACATGTCTTCGAATTTTTACTTCTAGGACCGGTTTCCACACGATGTTATCCTTCACCGTTTTTGAGGGCAGCGGTGATGAAATAAATTACACACGTGGGTTCGAACCCACGGCTTACTGCTTTTAAGTCGGGGCTGCCACCACTGGGCTACCGCTGCTTTCATTGTAAGTTAATAACAGTATTTGGCATGAAGCGACCGCCTCTCTGACCTCCACATCCACATCCCAGTTATTACTGGGTAATACGATACCCCTTGGTATGATTGGTTGTCAGACTTTTGGGTCACTGACTACCTGTAACGACTGTCAAAGATATGCAAATGACAGCTGGGACCAACGGCTTAACGTGCTTTCCGAGGCACGGAGAAAACTCGGTATGTAATGGGTGGACCCATCCACAAACCAACACCACAATCCAACCTAGGCAAGCGCGGTTTAACCTGAAGATTTGTAGCGACGTACAAAAAAGCTACTTACTACAAAAAGTACTACAGCGCCATCTATGACACGACGGAAGAACTAACATCAATTTCTTACATCTCGCAAGCAAAGTTTACATCGACTTAAGAATATATAGAGAAATCCGAACTACTGTCGGGCAGTTGCCCACCAGACATAACACCTGTCTGGTCGGAGGATCCTCCCTTTTCTAAGGAGTGTCCAGGAACTCTATACCCTGTTCCTCATACCCCTAAGGATTAATCCGTGTGTTAGTTATGAATTAGCCCCGAGCTCCTAGCGATGGTATAACCTTTTACAACAAGCTACATCTTCCTTTCTAGACTTGCCATTTGATGCGTTTAAACCTAAAGTAAAATCTAACCTTTGTTCAAAGGCCATACTATTCCATTAACGACTATATAAACGATAACAGTAGTCGCTCTGTTGAACTCTCTAAAATTAGCTTAATGATAGTAATATTATATATTATATTAAAAAACTTGAGAGGTGTCAAGTGACACCCGGATGGAACGAAGTTATTTAATATAATTAAATAAATTAAATTATAATATGCGAAATAGAAAGACGAAACGAAAATAACTGGCTTGCTTTCTATGAGAGAGAGAGAGACAGACAGAGAAACACGCGCACGCCGGCGCTGCACGGCTTACAACTATAGCAAAAAGTGTCGTTACAACTAATGGTCTTAATTTTTTCCGTCTAGTCCCCTCTCATCACTCGCGATAAGGAACTTCGTTCCAAAAATTAAATGGTTTTTAATATTATTATATATGGAAATAATTAAAAATGTAAATTATATGTAAGTACAGAAATAAATAAATGAGAATAATAATAAGTTATATAGCTTCATGCACAGATTTTTACTTTATTTTGTTTTTATTTAAAGACCTTATCTACTCATTATGATGTTCATCCTGAGTTGCACTGCAATATGTGGTTAACTAGGGACCCCGACCATTGATATTAATTTATACTTTTTTTTGCCTCAAAAACCGGCCGCAAGTTCGTCATGCTGCCTTAGTTATCATTGCTTGCGGTAGCGTCGGGGGTTAGGTTACCTCCGTCCCTCAAATATGGCGAGGGGGGTAGTGGCTGATTTTCGCATTATGCTCGTGAACGGGTGCTGCTTGTGATTACTGGTCGTCTTGTTGACCAGGTTTTTGTTACTATTATTAGTAGTTCGTTTTAATTTTAGTTTCTTTTCTTGCTCTGTGTCCTAGTCTATCACCTATGGCTTCAAGTTACTGCTAGCTATATGTATAAACCAACATTGCACGTGTAAGCGGGCACGTCCTTTATGCCTGGAGGCTTTATTTATTGTTTTAATATTTTATTTTATTATTGGTGTGTGTTACATTCAATTAATGTCACAGCTATGACATGTTACATTAATTTAATGTAATGGATTCTCTGTTTTATTAACTTGAACACTATTGTATAGAATCTGGTTCTTTTCACTTATCAGACAGATGTGTTGCTGGGGAGTTTGTTCCGCCACTTCTTCTTCCCAGCTAAAACACTAGGAAGTGGCGAAGGGCAGGTGTTTTTGGGGACTGACTTGTTATTTTGACGTTCAAAAAGTTCTGATTATAAGCCTAATTTGAATAAATTACTTTGAATTGATGCCATTACGATGCATGTAAATATGCGTTCCAATATGGGATTTCATCGGATAAAACCGGAACAGCTTGGGTTAAAGCGACGTATCCCTGATTCCGTTCAGTGCCGATATCGAACAGTGCGATGGCGTCTATGTGGACCCAGCAAGGCAGATTGAATGGATAAACATGTTTTGGAATGGTTTAATAACAAATAAAATAGAGGTGGGACAAAATCGCGCTGTCCAGTGTTCCTCTTATCCTTTTATTTATAGAACACTTTAGTGCATAAATATTTAGTTATAATAAATGAAGCTTATTTATGGTACTTGGTTAATTGAAAATGAATCCTAATCCGCTGTCAAAAGCTCTTAAAACGCACCTTTATAAAATGATGAATTCCGCAAGAAATACCACCAAGCAAATTCAACAAGCGTCTGGAACCACGTACAAAACCAGTCATCGACAACTTCCATTCTAAGTTATTTCCTAAGACTGCTCCAACTCCCGACTTTAGAAAGAGCATCTTACGAACTTAGCAACTTGCGACTTAGAAATCTTTTCCCAACTATTTATAACTTACAACTTAGGTTTGCACTCTTGTACAAGTTCAGGAGCTTTCTATCCATTAATTGTTATATTATTGAGTAGGCAAGTAAGGACAGTGTGAAAGGATTCTCATGTATCAAAAGTTCGGTTTGCGTTGAAAACTTTGTGGCAGGTACTCGTCGAACGAGAATCCAGACACTTTTGAAGGTACTTCGAATTTAAAATCAGATGTTCTGATGGAGTTTCTTTCAAATATTAGAGTAGAGAGTGCCTTCACCACTTTCTTTACAACTTACGGCACTTCATAAAAAAAAACCGAAATGACTGAACCGATTTCAATGAAACTTACGCATAAGCAGAATACATAGGTCTAAAAATTTATTATAAAAGATTTTTGAAAAATAGTGTTACAGCTAAATTAGACCGATTATAAATTATACATAAAAACAGAAAATTCGACAAATCATCTTTTTTTTTATAGACATTTCCAAAATTATGTTTAAAATTTTTACACCTATGAGGATACATAGGTCTAACAAGTTGATGAATTAAAAAATGAAAAGCTTATGCGTATTAAGTCTCATTAAAATCGGTTCAGTCATTTCGGAAAATAAGGAATTGAAAATAATGCTTGCAAAATAATTCGAACAGTACCTACAATATCGTATACGTGAACTTTGTAAAATGATGACAGGTAAAATTAAATATAAGCATAACATAACAAGCCTCTAATCCTGGGGTTTTGGCAGAGATGTACCACATTTCGCCAGTTATGATAAAGTTCCATGTATTGCATGGAATAGGGGCGATCCTATTACCTATTACCGGCACTTTTCCTGTCGACAGCGATGTCGACGAATTTTTTGACGCCCTGTTATTTAGATACTTGTACATATTTTATTTTTATTTTATATTTATTTGTAGTTTGTAAATAATGTACATATGTAATATACAAAATAAATATTTTTACTCCTTGAAACTACCTATACAGTTTTTTTAAAGGACCAGTATACAACCTGTTTTTTTTTATATCCCATAACTCTAGGATATGATTGAGACCATATCAAAGAATCAACTGGCATATGAATTATGTTTCAATCATACTTTTTGTTTTTTCGCATTTCCTAGCTTTACATATGAATTTATTGGTTGGAATAAAAAGAATTACTCGTATTTATCAATGAAACTACTACTTTTTTACTACAGTACTGCGAAGTTTGGCAACCTCGCAAAAGTAAAGATTCGTCATACTGGTGATAATTTTTGGCCTAAGTAAATTATGATTGATGATATCTCAGAAACTATGCATTTTTGGACCACCTATTCTAGGAGTTTTAGTATTATTTTTACCTACATAATATAACCTTAGAGTTATGGAATATAAAAAAAAAACAGGTTGTATAAGTGATACAGCCAATCCTAGTTAACATTATAAACGCGAAATTTCGTAAGTAGGTGGATGGATGGATGGAGGTTTGTTACTCTTTCAAGAAAAACTACTGAATGGATCTGGATGAAATTTAGCACAGGGATAGATAATAGTCTGGAATTGCACATAGGATACTTTTTATCCCGGTAGTGTGATCACGCGGAATAATTAACGTAAAAACGCGAGCGAAGCCGTGGCCAGAAGCTAGTTAAATAATAAAGGCAAAACCATAGCAGGTAGGATTAAACCTTTGTCAAAAACCACCAGCCCCAGTCAGTTCCGGTAAGGGAACTTAATTCTCGCCATTTCGCCCATTCGTTCCGAGTGTGTTGCATAATATGATTTGTGTGTGCTGCGGAACCCTTGATACGGCACCCCAGTGGTTTGCAGTGTATTTATTATTCAAACGATTACCCTAAATTGTGTGGCTTTGCGGCCGCTCTATTTATAGAGTGAAGTCACTTTTGTTCATGCAAGTTAAACTGACATTGTGAAATGGTCAGAATTGAAAGCTGACTTGAGATTATTATTAAAGGCAAAATAATACAATCGTATCGTAAAAGTATACAAGGTGTTGTTTTGCATTCTAGTCAAATTTAAGGAGGTTATTAATGTTAATGATTATCGTCCCGAATCAATTATAAAATGGGTAGGTAATTTTTTTCATTTTTAGGGTTCCGTAGCCGAATGGCAAAAAACGGAACCCTTATAGATTCGTCATGTCTGTCTGTCTGTCTGTCTGTCTGTCTGTCCGTCCGTGTCACAGCCACTTTATTCCGAAAGTATAAAAACTATACTGTTGAAACTTGGTAAGTAGATGTATTCTGTGAACCGCATTAAGATTTTTACACAAAAATAGAAAAAAAACAATAAATTTTGGGGTTCCCCATACTTAGAACTGAAACCCAATTTTTTTTTTTTTATCAAACTGTTACGTGTGTGGTATCTATGGATAGGTCTTCAAAAATGAAATTGAGGTTTTTAATATAATTTTTTTCTAAAGTGAATAGTTTGCGCGAGAGACACTTCCAAAGTGGTAAAATGTGTGTCCCTCTAATTTCTAAAGTAAGAGGATGAAAATTCTGAAAATATTTAGGATTATAGAACGTAAAAAAAACTGTCAACGAAAATTGGTTTGAATAAGATATGATGTTTATTTTTTTAGATATAGGACTTTTTCATCAAACTGCAGCAGTAACTTTGTTTTTCATTAACATACTATGAAAAACAAATTTAGTTTTGCTGTTACATGTAAAAATAATTTAATAATATTAAAAATATTTTATATTTTATTGTTTGGTGGTAAGGAACCCTGTGTGCGTGTGAGTACGACACGCACTTGGCCGGTTTTTTTATTTACGGAAATCGGTTAGTGTGAACCACCCGTGTTTTAAATACGGCCTGTCTGATTCCCGCACTATAAAAGCGCGTCCAAACTTATAAACAATCTCAAACGTTTATTCGATAATTTCTTATTCCCTATACCACGTTATGGGGGTTATTCTGAAATGCTGACAAACATAAACAACCAAAAAAATCAGCGTTTATTAATAATTAATTAGGTACTGTAATTTAAATTGATTTTTTATGTCTTTTGTGGCAACCTCCAGAATTTTGACGAGGATGCAAAACAACACTTTGTATTTCGACTGTCAAGTGGTCGCAAGCGCTACTACTGAGCATGAGGACTCAGATTCGATTTCTAAGTCGGGAGATGTGTTATTGTTATTAGTAGATTATCTTGAATCTCTCAGTAGTAGCCACGGGGATTTGTGTCCGGTTAATGGCAATAGGCTCGCCCCTATTACATGGTACTTGAACATAACTGGCAAAATGCGAACCCTTTATACGGCGGTTAGCAATGAAAGTAAAGAAATTATTCGGTATTTTTATTTTACAGCAGTTGTATGAGTTGAAATTGTTAAGGGATTGTGTGATCAAAATGCGTACCTACCAGTATTGAAATTTTTGAATATTTATATTTTCTCCGGTTGCACGTGTTTTATAAAATGTAACCCCAGTGAACTTTTGATCATTTACAGTAAAAATCTAACTTACTGAATCCTTTCATTGGTTACACTTGTCTCATAAGATATTTATAAACAAAATTAAAACTACAACAAACCAGAAAACGCCCGGCGGCATTGCGGCAGACCCAAGCGAAATGAAGATGGCGGGACGAGCTTGACACCAGGACAGGCGGGATTGGTCTAAACTAACTTGAAATAAAAAAAAATGAAAGGGGAAAGGACTTTTCCCTGCAGTGGAAGCTACAGCTAAAAAAAAACTCGTCTGAAAAACCATCAACAAATACGGTTACGTCAATGCAAATACAACAGCAAAAATGTTACGGTTGGTTTGTACCTACGAACCGAAATATTTTTTCTCTTACGGTTCATTACCTTATGTTTACAGCCAGCAATTAAAATAAAAAAGAATAGTCACATTTAAATAAGAACTTTCGTGAAATGTTTTCGAAACAGGCCATTTGCTTTTTTGAATTGAAAATCGAATTGGAATGAAAGACTTTTAAAATACAAAAGAATATGTAAGAGGATTTTTAACGATCGTATAATTTTACAGGGCATAGGCATTTTTTTATGGTTTCATTGATATTTTTGTTGTGATAATGCAAATTAATTATACAGCGTAAATGAGAATTACGTATTTTAATTTGATGTTAATTTATCTTTAGTCTGAATTTTTCGACATACCCGTAAATAAAAGATAGAAAACATAAACGATTTAACATGAATTACCATGAAAATGATAACCACAAAAAATAAAACTTCAATTTAGAAATTGATTCAACGTTTTTAGGTCGATGACAATATCTTTAACTGGATCCAATTTAGTCTTTGATTCATCAATTCGCTAGCCAAGAGACAAATTGGATGTAGTTTTCATAAAAGATTTTTTGCCACATAGAATACTTACGTAAAATATTTTTTTATTGGAGCATGCAGGGTTTTAAAAAAAAAACAGTTTATAATGGTAATTTTACCAATTAGTAGGTATTTTTGTAATAAGTGTGAGCAACTATTAACTTCGAATAAAAAAAGATCCAAGCAGATATCTAAGCTACGTATGTTTATAATTGAAAAGACTTTACAATTAGGCCTTTGCCCTGTCGATAAAATCATTATGTTATCGTTTAGTGTTATTAGTCAATGTTGAATCAAAACAATCAAGAAAACCGAGAGTCCAACACCTGATTAGGTTCACTGCACTGTAACCACACAGTTGACTCTGTAATTGGTCCACAACTGCATGGGTCATTAAGTGGGCATTCAGTGTAATGCAATCGCGCGAAAAGCTCACTAATGCCACTGTATTAATTAAAACTAGTTCGGTACACTGGCGGTCAAGTTTGTTGCACCAAATACTCGGAATACTGAGACAGTAAAGGAATATCTTGACTAATATTGTTAAGGAGCTTGTTATAAGTTCCGAATTTGTGCTTCGTAGTTTGATTTTGACCATACAGTTGTATCTTGCATCAATTTCTCGCAACTGTTTGCATTTTTTTTTATAAATTGCATATAACTTGCACAAGTGCCCGAATATGCATCTTAATTCTTTTATACGGAAAATTCTCCTCCTCTTTATGGAGAAAAAATATGATTATTTTCCCAGAATTAATGTAGTGTTTAAAGATTATGAATTATAGGAATACAATTTCTGAAACATACATACATTGTAAAATATTTAAATTAATAAAGTGTTGGTAGAATTCGAGCTAGCTTTTTGAGGAAAGTATCAGACACAGTTAGAGTCTCTTTCTCCCAATAGACGGCACGCAGCATGCATTAGCCATCATGAGATTAACCGTATCTTGACTCAGCGACCTTATACAAGTAACGCATCGCAAACCACAGATATTTTCGTCCCATCCGCACCTCACTTAAGTAATTCTCTAAAAACAAACCCCAAAGACTAATTAAAGATGCTTTCAACGATCTTAAACCGCACTACTTAGCCCGCAGTATAATTACAAACAGGCTCCGTTTCATCCGTAACCTATTTCCTTGATTAAATCAGTGTATGTAAGACGGATGCTGGTCCAACATTATTGCTAATTCGCATGATTTCCCTCGGTCTAATCAAGCAAGTGCTCTGAAGTGGTATGTTTATTAGCCAAGCTGCTATTTGTTGGTAGTTGTAGACCGGCGGTTTTGTTTTGTTTTTGTGGTTCCACGTTCGAAAGTTGTTTTGTTTTAAGTGTGTTTCGAACTTGGAGGAGGAGAATTTAAAAGATGCATTAAAACCCACTTTGTAAGCAGGCTTATTACAAATTTATTTCGCTGATAATAATGCTTGACTCATATTTGTGCCTCGTCGTCTCTTAGCTGCCACGGCTCATTTCGAACTAATTATTTTATCTTTTAACTGTCTTTTTTGTTTTTACTATGGACACTTTTAACGTGCATGTCTTGCTACATCGTTCTCACATAATGTACCATCTCAACATGAATGATGTAACCAAGGTTTTTGTAACAAGATTGAGATTTAAAAGAGTGTCCATGGAGTATCTTGCCTATTCTTCTCCATAAAGATCTACGCTTTGGGCAACTACTAACCAGTACCTTTACGGTAATGATGTTTTGTGACTGGGACTGTAGCTTCATTTTTATTGTTGTTCGACTATTAAAAAATGCCTGTAACTGGCCTACATGAAATAAACGATTTTGATAACAAGTCGAAGTGCTACGAATATTCGAAACCCAGAAGAATTCAAGCAGTGCTGAGCTATCCATGTTTTTGTTTGAGCCTCCTGATATTACCATTACCTACGTTATTTTGTTTACACATGGTGGTAAGATCATATGAGTTAAATAGAAACTGCTAATTCTTGACAACGGTTATTCAAAGCCAACGCTATAGAGATAATGTGGTATCAATTGAAGATGGAGTAAAAAAGAAGTTCTGAAATGTCTTTCGAAGTCTCATTTGTATGTTGGTAATTTCACGCAAACTCAGTCTATCGCACGGTAGGACATGTTCTCTCTAGTGGCGATACTTTCATACAAGTCTAAATGCTTGGTTTACCCTTATGACTTAGTACTCTCCATGACGTTGGGGTTTCTGAATAGTCTGTTTCCTTTTTAGGCTTGCCGTATTTTTGGCCCCTAGGCACGACGCTGGTTCTCTCTCAAACAGCACCACAACACCTTGCCTTCCAGATCCTTATTTTTAAGTCTCCGCTCCAACAGCTAGACGACATTCCCACACAACCCTCTAAGACGCGCTTGCTTCATTGGCTATCGGTTTTTCAGCAAACATAGCCAGCAAACTGGTGATTAAATACCAGACTGATCATACTTCTACACAGCTTTGCAGTAGATTAATTTTATTAGTATCTCATCAAACGTAATCTCTCGTTACTAATTTTGTGGCCAAAATATATAAAATTACCATACAAGTAATATGTATGTATAGCATTAATAGTACTGAACCATCAGCGTAAGTGAAGCTCGCACACCCACCCTTCGATTTTTTATGTAAATTTTATTAGACTTGAGGTTTAGTATCAGAATTGGATTGGAAAGGGGTTGCTTCAGTAACATTGAGCAGTCCTAAATCTGAGTAGATTACAATTACCCAATATAGTCTAAAAGGTTTTACTTAGAAACCTTTTTTAGGTTTCTCTAAATTAGATTCGTTAACCTTTATTGGAACACGTGGGACGAGTGGGTACTAATTTGATAAAAAATATTTTTTCTTCACGTGGTTAATGGCCATATAGAGGAGCAGCTGCTAAGTACCACGGGATCCGTTCCTACATCAATTTTGAGAAGCGGACATGATGGAATTGTCGTCAATGTGTTTGCTAATTTTAGCTCTCAAAATGGATGTAAGAACTTTATACACTGTTGGGAGACAGGTACTCGGTCTATAGTTTTATCATTATCATTGTCGTGCACAAACTAATTTTTTTTATTGAAGTACCTGCTCACATACGCACTCTACACTATGAAACTGTTTTGCATCTGTCATATCACTATCACAGGTCCAGTTGAAAACCGTTGAATCCATTAATAGAACAGCACCCGGTATTTGCCCCATCTACGGAAAAAATATGGCTGGTCATAAGCAAATATTATCCAAGAAAAAAAAAGTGGCACGCACATCGAAAAACAAAAGACGAATCTATAAACAGAACAGCACCAGGTATTTGAACATAAATCGCGAAGGCCAACCGCCAGTTTGTACTCCACAATAATTATTATGAGAAGTCTGTTGTCGACTACCCGTGGACTGTAATATTAATTTTAAGTAGAAAACCGACGTTATATTTGCAAGCTAAATATTACCATGGCAATTGTTTTGTGTGAAATATTGCCTCGCAAATAAACTTTAATTTACTGCTATATTTGGAGAGATATTGTTGTTTAGGATGAAAATAGAATAGTACAATTTTGGGTGTCGTAAGATAGTTAAGTATTTTATTGGATTTTCTGCTAATATTTAATTTCCTGCTTTTTAAAGGTCAAGTGGTTCCATAGCCAAAGACGTTATTAAATCAATAGCCACGTGTTTAAGAGCCCACTGGCAGGTTGTTTGTTAAAGTGAAACTTTTATTACATCGTCTCAAACTTTTTCGTCTGTGTGTTGCATGTCGCGTGACGCTGACGGTCGGCCGCGAAGTAGGGATAAAGTTTCACTTTTACCGTGGTTTCATAAAACCACACAATCCTTTTAAATCTATTTTTATTTACATCATTATATGGTACCTATCTTTGTCTCATGTTGCTTAGAGTCGGCGAAACGCGTGTGTTTTCTATTATTCTACCCTGTCAACTGTCACGTTATCATTTACTCCTTATATCTTCGTATCATTCTTCACAGAATCCATCCATCCTTTCCTTGGTCTTCCTCTCTCCCTCTCCATTCATTAACATTCATATTTATCGCTCTGTTAGTCACATGCCAATCATCCCTCTTTATCACATGCCCATACCAAACAGACGATTCGCATTAAACTTTTGTGTGGCTAATTATAGCGGATTTGAGTTGTCTGTGAAAACTCTTTATGAGGCCGTTACAGACAGGACATTCATTGGTTTGTATTTTTTTTTGTATTATTTGAAGTTTTGCTAAGTAATTGAGTAGTGTAGTTATAGACTGCCTCGTCGGGCGCCACTTTCAAACATCCTCTGAAAAAATCTTCTAAATAATATCAGTTTTTGGGGAGGCGTGAACTTTGCAGTGAAAATACGAGTAGGTAGATACTTAATTGGATACATAAGACAAAACTACCAAATAGCCCCTTAAATTAAGTGTCAAAGTATTTATTTGCAAATACTTCCAGATCACGTCTTCCCGAAGAATCATTGAATTGCGCCATACTTTAACTGTATTTTATTCATACCCAAGTAATAAACAAACGACACCAATTCACTTAAAAAAGGTCGTGCACGTCGTTTTAACGTGCCATCGTGCTATATGCACTCCATTTAAATTTATTACCGACCTTCAAGGAAAGGAAAACATCGTAAGAAGACCCCAACATTAATAATAAATTGTAAACGTATGAGAGTATGTGTGAAAATGCCCTTAAGAAGTTGGGACTGCATTACTGGCATGAAACATTAAATAGATTCAAGTTTCGAACTTCGTGACTGACATGTAATTAAAAGTTTGAGAACTGTGCCAAGGTTTCTTGGGAAGAATTAGTTACGTTCCTCTTCTTGGAGATGAATTTTAAAATATAACGCTCTTGCTTTTGCTTGCGGGATGGTCGGATTTTGTTCCACGGGTTCATAGTCTTCACTACCGGGATAAAAGGATCCTATGGTCTAACCTAGGTCATAATTTACCTGTGTTAACGGTAATAGACAGACAGAGCTACTTTCGCATTTATATTGACAATTCCTTACAGTTAGTTATCTTGGAGTAATAACCCCAATTACGTGACTCCACATTAAGTTGGTAAACGGACTTTTTTCAGAATTTATCTAAATGACTTGACAAATGTTTGTCACGATTGACATAAAAGCAGTTTGAACTGAATTTGGAAGAAGTTATCACCACATTATTTTAAAAAATCACAATTTTATGCCGGGAAAGGTCAAGTGCTACTCGTATTGTTATTATAATACAGACAGTTTTACTGCGACAAGTGCCTATAAAGGTAAAATTCTATAGACGACTAATCGTAAATCGTAGCAGCAAAGCCTCCAAATCAATATGACATACACAGTGTTACTGGTTACTATGAAAATGGCAACAGGTATAATATCACCATCTAGAAGATAAGCGTTTTAATTAAGCCGTCAACCAAGCATCCTGGTAACACAAGTTACTCTACGTAAAAAATTATGGCTGGCATACGACTTTTTTTTTATGAAAAATCACGGTTTACCGTAGGAATCAATGTAACGCACGAAAGTTTGACCTCCAATACCTACGTTACTGGAAGGTTCCCAGGTATGGTCCAGAGCAAACAAAATAAAGAAATGACGGGGCGTAAAGTGCCTTTCGGCTTCGTCAACGCTGTTTTACACCTATTAGAGGTACCTAAATGGGCAGGGATATGACTGGTGGTAACCAGTCATATCCTTGCGGTGCGCCATCGATGTCACTTACGGAATATTACCTTAAGTAAATAATATGATGAATATTATTACAGAATATTTTAGGGTGACTGACCACTGATTGGCCCTAACCATAAATGTATATACAATGCTGGCCAATGACACAGCTCGTATACTGTGAATTCTAAATTCAAATGCGGCGACAAATGGCGTATGTCCATTTAGCGAGTGCTTATGTCAAATGAGTTTTGTTGAAATGTGTCGTTTCGGTCTAGACCGGTTCAGTAGCATTTAAATAGAAATATTGGATTATATAATATAGCATAATGAAAATGTGTTACTACGTACGTCGGGCAGTTGCCCATCAGACATAATACCTGTCTGGTCGGAAGATCCTCCAATTTAGTAAGCAGAATCGTGGTACTTAACACCCTGTTGTGTCATATGCAAGCTTCACTTTTTTTTGACAAAAGTATTTGGGCCCTAGAAACTATTAATACTATATACATAAATTGACGTCTTTTTTTTAATGGTGAAGGCAGAAACAACAAAAATCCACCTGATCTTTACGTTTATACTCACCGGTTGAGAGCACTGCGCTTCTCACCTATCAGAAAAAATTAAGAGATAAAAAAATGAGTCATATTCATAACATCACGCCTGTATTTCTCTGAGGGTTAGGCACAAGTGCACCTAATATTACGCCCACATTTCGGCAATTATGTTTATGTTCTAAATTCCTGATGGAAAAACCCATTTAATACTTTGCACCACCCGGGAATCGAACCCAAGACTTCATGCTTAGCAGTTGCCCTTGACACCACTCGAAAATGAGGCTTTTCTACGTATAAAGTTACAATATGTTGTAAACAGTTGTGCAATTACTGTTTTCCTGGTTTATCTAAGGTGTTTGTGAGAAAAAGTTTAATAATATTTTGATTTTTAACTATTTATCTTTTATATTCTGTATAAACAGTTCCGGTACTAACTGGTTCGAGATAGTCATGTTTGTTTGTCACGAATGACTTAAAAGCAGTTCAATCTAGATTTTCTCTTATCACCGTGTCCAGTCCCAGTCGTGTTTAAAAAACATAATTAGGCGAGAAAGGTCGGCTTGCTCGTGACTATATCGAAAACTTTGTGGATAAAGAACCAGTTACATTCAGTTGGCTGTATTGATAGTACACTGGATTGCTTAATGTGGATTATTTTTATGAACAACAATACTTTATATATTTTTTTTCCTTATTCATAAACCTCTTTAAGATTTTTATAAGTACCAGTGCTCTCTCCCTTACAAAGTAACTGATATTAAAATAAGAAACCAGTAGAATTAAAACCGATATCTTTTTTCTTCCCAGTACTTGCAGTCTGGCAGTTATCCGACTTCAAAAACTAATAAATGATCAAGAGGAGAGCAATACGGAAAGTGGAAGATAATACAAATAAATAAACTATTCTTCTCATCTTCCAATGCTTTACTATTACTTTTCTCTTACCTGCTTTATTCCCGAGGTCCCAGATAAATAAAAAAACTATATAAGTGATTAAAACGTCACGAGCACTAACATACAAAAAATAAAATAAAACAAAAGTAAAGTAGCCGTGTTATTATTTTCTGTCTTACAATTTTACTAATAAATGCCTACCCTAAAATAAATTGATTTAATCGTAATTCCAACTTGATTTGAATTATCGGTAACAGGATGTTTGCATGGAATAGCTTGTCTGTCGACAAAGGCATCCTCTAAAGATTTCCACGTATTCTTGTTGTTCTCGTGTGTTAGGTATGTACCGGACTAAGGGACCGTCCATTGATCACGTGAGGCTTGAAAGGGGGGAGCGGGTTTAGAAAAGATCACGAAATATCAGAAGGGGGGAGAGGAGTGTATTAATTTTTTCGTCAACCACGCGATTTCTAAACCGAAAAGCGGCGTGTAGTGTGACCTTGACTCGTCATTGCGAGGCAGCGACCGAAGTAGGTACCTGTATAATATTCTAAAAAAATTAAGATTTTTTGTAGGTAAAAAATATATGTGATTTGGGTGAGGGCGGGGGGGTTAGTCTTAAACCTCACCACGTATCACCAAGGGGGAGGGGGGTTAAAAATGCTAAAAAATCATCACGTGATTAATGGACAGCCCCTAACATGAAAACACTTCGGTAAATTCAAAAGTGATTTCCTCCTGGAATATCGATTACAACTTTGGGATAAGAGCTATTTAAACAATGCTCGTAGCAACATACAATTGAAATAAATCCAATAAGAGAAACCCGCTTTTAAAAGTTAAAACGTGTTTCCATATTAGTGAGCCCGTGTTTCATCCGGGACACAATTTCCCTTTGTCCCAGTATCGCATTTCTGTCGGACACAACACCTCCTCCAATAAACTATAAGTGTACTTGTATCTTGAAAGTTACTAGGCCAGCAGAGATATCAAGTAGACAGCTATCTGAGCAATGTTCGACACTTCAACTCCGAACTGGGTTGCACTAGTTCGGTTATCGAGAACCGGAACCGAATGTTTATCGCGTTTGAGATATTAGTGGTGAATATTTTAGTGGTTTTTGCGAGAATTCTGTTCTTAATCTCTGGCTATACGGCCTTGGTTCATCTGGAAATCTTCAAAGAGACTTTTAAATTAGGTTCACTAAAGCAGGGAAAGCTTATTCTGGTATTATCTAAAACCTAGGCTGCATAGTGTTATAACGGGGCATGATCATCCATACTAATATTATAAATGCGCAAGTCACTCTGTTTGTATGTTTGTTTGTTACCTTTTCACGACTAAACGGCTGATCGGATCTTAATGAAATTTGGCAAGAAGATAGATCTCAACCTGGGGAAGGACATAGGTTATATATCATCACGCGACGACCAATAGGAGCGGAGCAGCAATGATAAATGTTGCGAAAATGGGGAAAATGTGACGCAGACGAAGTTGCGCGGGACAGCTAGTTATTTATAAACCGTAGTAATGAAGTATTTTTAGGAGGTTCCTCTCTCAAGATCCCTGACGACCGGTATCTCGACCCCTGTTCCCAATGCCGGTGGACTACTATTTTTTTTTAATATTATTAAATGTTATTTTTTTATATAATTTTGTAAAAAAAAAAAAATAATATGTGTGATAATGTAGCTGATAGAACTAATTTAAACTAAACTAAACTAAACTTTTCTATAGCTAGTTTTTGAGTAAGGAGTGATTTGAATTCCTACTATTGGCTGAAGAAATGAGACATAACTAACCTCCATACAAAATACAAATAATCGTAAACAATTGAAGGTTCTCATCGTAGATTGAAACGATAAAACAAAAACCGAAACGTGTTCATGACACCGAAAACGACAAAATAGCATCTCTCAAAAAATTGCAAGTAATAAACATTCAAAAAGTGTTCCAATACTAAATTGGGAGCAAACCATTACGTTCCAAACGGTATCACAACAAATCTGCTACCGCGGCAATATTTCACGGCTTAATTTCTATTGCTGGCCCCCATTGATTTTATAAATTCGCTTTCCCCACTGAGAATTTAATGAAAAACGTGCGTAGAAAGTTTTCGCTCCATTACTTCGCCCGGTTATTAATGACAGGGGCCGGTATTCTGCTCACCTACTTTGATAGATGGGCCCATTCGTCTGGTCGAATGCAAACAAAGGAGGTGTGCTCCCAACAGTTACAATGTGTAGTTGGGACGTTTAACTAATCATTTTGTTTTATTATTGTTCAGGAAGTTTTAGTACGGAAATGTGGAGGGTTTAGGAAATTAAAGTTTATTTGTGTGTTCGGGTTACAAGGCTTTATTTTGACGCACTACTATTAGTTAATCGAGAACACAATACAAGCTGTGCTTTTAAACTTTGAGGATAAAAAAATTGGTTGCCTGTAAAGTCGGTATACGGGCGAAAGTTTTACGTGACAACGACTTTGAGTGGTAAAATAATTTTAATGTGAATATTCATTCGTATAGTAGGAAGAAGGATGAAATAATAGTAACAATTGAAAACATTTATTTGCGCGTGCCTTTCACTTTTTATGTCTGTCTCTCTCGCTCTTAGGCGGGCTAACCATGCCCGAGTGGAAGGGACGCGTGCCTCTCACTCGCTCTCATTGTGAGCGCATAACGTGAGCGGAGCGTAACGCAGTTTCTTGAAGTGTCACCCGGCAAACCAATTTATAAGACGTTGTCACGTCAAAAATATAGGAAATAAAAGGAATATAAATGGAGGGACATTATGTCCAAATATAATGATATAAAGTTTTACCCACACTTTGGAATTCCTCCTGGGGTAGGTATCGTGGGTATGTAAACATTTAAACTCACATACACAAACAGCCAGACCCGGTATTACTATCTGTAGGCCATACAAATATTTGTTCCGTGCGGGGATCGAACCCGCGACACGCAGCGCAGCAGTCGATCGCTAATAAGCCACTGCGCCAACCGTGTCGTCAAAGTTCGTAGCTTCAATAAAAATAAATTTATTTGTCTACTTGTTTCTTCAGCATCTCCAATCATATTTAGTGAGCGTGCAAACCTCTTTTGGAAAATAACCACAAAATTAAAAATAAAATGTTCTTGATCTAAAACCATTACATTATTATTACTTCGTTACAGTTTAAAAACTCAAGCTCAGCGACCCAAATGAAAATCTATCTTATTATTACATCATCCTATGTGCCTAGTAACTAAATAATGTTTACCGTTAGCTATCAGTAAATCACGAGATTCGTCGGTAAATCTTAGGATTTACCGGTATCCACGATTTTTCGGAATAATATAAATAAAAATATCGTACAATATTTCGCTTATATCCCAGATGATTCCAGGAAGGTTTTATTACTTCTTGAATATTAATAGCACAATTTGATGTTGCGTTCTATTTTTTTTTACTTGGCTGATTTTTGTTTATTACTAATGCATACTGTTTATTTTCTGGATATTTACGTTTTGTTAAGTAATAAAAATATTTGTTATCATCTGCTAAGCCTTTTCCTAAATAAGTTGGGGTTGATTTCAGTCGACCTAACATGGAGTGTCTGAGAAAATCTGACCTTCACAACCCGGGAACTAGGAGGAATACGATATTCCTTGCAAATCGAGACTTCCGACTTCTCGTAAAGGCCGTCAAAGATGAACAATTTACCAAAAGAATAAAGTTTACATTCACTCACGCCTTTCTCCCGTGAGGGTAGGCAGAAACCACACCTCCCTCACCTCCTTTTGCCGATTTATTCCGTTGCAATCCCAAAAACTAATACCACTGGTATTTGTTTCAACTCACATTTATTATCTACTAGGGTCTGTCCACGGCTTGGCCCGCGTGGACTTCGGCAATTGCCCACGTGTGCGTTACCCGAAGTTAAAGGTAAAGTTAATTCACCCTGTATACTGATACAGGGTGAATTTAAATAGCAGTATATTTCGATCAAATAAAAATATTACAAAACAAATTTAATTTGATTAGGTTTGACTGAGCTGCCTGTACCACATTCCAGTTGTTGGTACCTATTCGTTCGCACATTCAATTATTTAAAGAGTGGTTTCCGTCCGGAACAGAAAAAAAAATTGTTGAAACAAATATCAGTGGTATTAGTTTTTGGGATTGGAACGGAATAAATCCTTTTGACTTGTCCACGTTCATACATTGTGTGTTAATATCTTAGTTATATCTCTTTGCAGAAATAAACAGCATTTCAACGGCTTATCGTGCTTAGCGGCTTAGTGTGCCACAGAGGCACGCAAGAATCTCGATACTAATGGTGATTAGCCATTTAAGATATCTGAGTTAAATCATTTCCCATTTGGACTAACCAATACAACTAAGATTTTGTGATTTCGCCAAGTGTAAAACAAAATTCTAACCCACACATTCAACCGACAAAGCCTAATTAATAGTTCATAAAACCATTCAATCTTAAGCCGCCATATTTCAATCAGGCTTAAATATAAAATAATTTTAGTACCATCGACCTTATAGAACGGAAGACAAATAACTTCGAAGATAGTCTTTGTTCGAAGGTAAGGTAACCGGATCGATATCCAAGTACTGATTGATGAAATACGAATTATCAATGAATATCGAACCGAGCCGGCCTGAAAGTGGTTCTAGAAAATTGCTTTCTAAATAACCACCATTATGTTTGAAAACTGTTATTAAAATCATTGGAAGACTGCCGGCTTTTTGTGGTTTTGATTGCGTAGGTGATAAATAGATATTTGGAATATTTTGGATCTAAAACTGTGCCTAGGTATTCATAGTCCTTCTTGTGGTTGAACCAGAGTAAGACATTTCACAAGAAATTCGGCATTTATTTATGTTGGATCTATAATTTTACGCTACAGCTACATAATTAATAAAATTTATACTTATCATCTGCCTGGCCTTTTTCCAAATATGTTGAGGTCGTCTTGACACCCAGGATAGCATTTTCGGTCGATAGTCCAGGACACAACCCAAACTGGGTATCGTGCATGTTAACATATTGCGCCAAACAAGAATCAAGCATGTCCAACACTTTGGCCATAACAGTTGCAAGAGAGATTGGGCGGTAGTTGCTTATGTCCGAGATGTCACCTGTCCTATTCTTCACGATGGGTACTACAATGGTATTGATTAAGTCTGCCGGCAGATACGAATGGCTGAGACGCATCGTATAGAACAGAGATTACCCTCGGCATATGCATGCCTGCATATTTTAAATATTCTATGCTAAGCCCATCATGCCCAAGGGATTTGCCCCAACTCATACTATTAATCACCGATCTTACTTGCTTCGTGGTGAAGCGTAGTAGTTACGCAATTGTTTACATTTTAAGGAACTTTGTCTAACTTTGATCACCTGTATCTCCGTTAATTTTGGTTCTAAAAATCTGGTTTACCAATGAAATTTTAGGAAATTTAATGCTCTTCACCTTTGCATGTGCTTTGTTTAAGTGTTATAAGTGTTTTGGTCCTCCCCCCTTCCTGCCCCCAAGTTAGCATAGGGTTCTCGAGGCTCTCTCAAACAACTTGTTAAAGTTCCATTTACTTCAAAATATTTTCTAGGTAGGTATATCTAAGCCGGCCTATACAGAAGAAAAAAAAAACAAATGGTTGGTGCTTGTAATGAATACACTCTACCCATCTATTTACAAAACCTTCCATTTACTTTTAGAAAAGCAATCGACCAATCGCTGATCTTCAAACGTGTGCATAAAAATGCGGGCAGAATGATGAAACAGATATAAAACGCCACGCTATACGATCGACGGCCTGGGGCGAACCAAGATTAACCTATCACGATCAGATACGACGTATTCTTAGCAAGATGAATGTTATATTCACGGTTTTTCTACATTTATGGGAGTGAGCAGACATACATAGTAATACGTAGGTATGGTTTTGATATCGAGTTTTGATGCTGGATATTTTTCATATTGTCGTTGTCTTTGGAATATTTCAAATTATTTTTTTTTCCAGCTAGCTAATCAGGCATACTGTTTTACTAAAGGTTTTTTTCTTGTATCCTAGATGGCTCTCTTGCTCCTTTCAGCTAAGAACGTTTCGTCAAACTCAAACTCAAAGCATTTATTTCAATTAAACCATTACAGGCACTTTTGAAAGTCAATAAATAAAACAAAACGCGAAGCTACAGTCCCAGTCACAAGGCATAATAACTTGTGAAAGTACTGTAGTTGCCCATTCCGTAGCGTAGATTTCTATGGAGAAGAATGGGCAAGAAACTCCATGGACACTCTTTTAAATCAGATATGTTACAAAATCTTGGTTACATCATTCATGTTAAGAATTACAAATATGTGAGAACGATGTAGAAATACGGGCAAGTTAAGAGCGTCCAGAGTAAAAGATTAATCCGGTAATTAAAAAATAAAGTAATTAAAATAAACCGTGGCAGCTAAGAGATGACCAGTCACAACTGACAGCGCCCGTTCACGAACACGTAAAGGTTTTTTACATAACATTACACTTGTAAGTCCCAAAGGTTTAGGAAGAAGTATACCTTACGTCTTGGTTCTTTTTTGGACAACTAGCTTCTGCCCGCGGCTTCGCCCGCGTGGAGTTCGGCAATTGCCCACGTATGCGTTAACCCCCCAAAATAATGTCGAAAATAGTCATTTAAATGTTATAGATAATAGTTGTTACCCGCGGCTTCGCAGTTCTCACTTAAATCAATGCCAGACATAGCCTTGGGGAGGATATTGAGACAATGTGTAATTTAAATTTTATTATTTGCACCTAGAAAATGAGGTCATCATTTTCGTTATCGGCGATGAAAAACGACACCCGTGAAAGAAAAACCGAAAGTTTTCCTCGGCGTCAATTTTGTCAGCGACCCCGAAAACCACGAAAACGAAAAACAGGAAATTTTCGTCGGCGCTATCTCGGATTTTCATTTTCATTGTCAGCGACCCGCTAAAACCACGAAAGCGACACCCATGAAGCCATTGAGTCGCGCAAGTGTCCAGTCGTGCGAGTGTCAGTCACGCAGGTGTCCATGCGCAATGTATTTTCGTGTAAATGGGTTCCCGCAAGTGTCCTTCGCACAAATGACCCAGATTCCCTAGAAGTGTGTACTTATATGAAGCTTTTTTTGCGTATTTGTCCATACATACGTGCTAACACTACAAAACAAAAATAAAAAAGATTGCCACCCTTGTTATCGTCTGAGGGGTCGAATTTCCAGAAATATTGATACGTGTTTATCAATTCAATCGAGAAACACAAATAGTAAATTTCAAGCTGTGCAGACCATTTTTTTTTACTAATGTTTCAGCCCCTTTTCTCCCCTTTGGGGTTGAATTTCTAAAAACGACGAAATACGTGTTCATTTATTTTTCCTCAGAAACTTCAATATTTAATGTCATTCTTCTTACTTCAAAAATGACGGATTCCACTTAAAAACTTTGAACCTCCATCTCACCCTCTTAGGGGGTAAATTCTTAAAAACGTGAAAATACGTATATATTTATTTCTAACCAGAAACTTGTATATGAAATTTCAGCCTTGTAACTTTAAAAATGACGATTTTCCATACAAACTTTCATCCCCTATTTAAGTCCTTTAGGGGTTGAATTTCGATAAATCCTTCCTTATTCCTTGTCTACATTATAAAGGAAACCTCTGTGCAAAATTTCAGCTTTCTAGGTACAAGGGTTTGGGCTGTGCGTTGATGAGTCAGTCAATCAGTCAGTCAGGACTTCTCTTTTTATTTATACACCGTGTAAATCACCTCATCACGAAGCCGTCAACCAAGCATTCTGTACATGAAACTAAGTAACTTTACGCAAAAATTATTGCTGGGAAACGACTTTTTTTAGGGGGTGTTAAATCATGTTTTGTGGTAGAACTCAATGTAACGCACTCAAAACATTGTGCTGATGGACGGATTGAATAGTACGGGGGTCGTGGAGGTGTTTAAAGTAAAAATCTTACATTAAAAACTTGTATTTAAAAAAATACTTGTCAAAAAGTTGAAACTTTGACCCCTAATATCTCCGTAACTAGAAGGTTCCCAGGGAGTCAAGTCTGCTATTTTTATAAACATCGTCATTCCAACACGATCCCATTGTCATTTTGCTAAAAGTCCGTAATCTGCTAAATTCATAATGGTCTGTAAAATTCTATGCAATTTCTTTCAATGGAGTGTCAGTGGTTGACCATTGTGAAGTCATAATGTCGCCATTATATTAGTAGATTACCAAACTTGTCAAAATCAACAATTATGAAATCAATGATAGGCCATTCTGACACTATTGTAATAGCAGACTTGAGGCCCAGGTATGGTGTAGAACAAAAAAATGATCGCAATGACAAGGAGAACCAGTGCCTTTCGGCTTCGTTAGAAGGTGTTTTACACCCTTTATAGATAGTACGTTGTTACCCTAGGGGTGAAAGTAACTTATTTAGTCCCGAGACGGGGTTTGGTTCGAGGGACTAAATAAGTCTTTAACCCGAGGTAAACATTGTGCTTTTCATTACGAATACAAGGAAAGTAAAAATGAAACATGAATTAGCTCAAGAAAAAAATTGTAAATTTTATTTTACATAAATCAGCAACTTTTCCCGCCCATATATTGTTTTTTTTTCTGTGGCCAGCCAGCTATTCAGCCATTATTTTTCATTTTCATCATTAGAAAAATGGTGTATATTTTGCCCAAATCTAGATTATTTTAAAGAAATTGTTTAAACTAAATTATAATATAGTTATTAAAAAAATATAGATTCTTTAATCAATACTTAACTTTAAGTTATTTCAATTTTACATCGTGGCTGCATAGAAAGTTGGAACATGGTTCAATAAAAATGTGAAAATAGAACTAGTTTTTTTTTTATAATTTGGCATCTGTCAGTTGAAAGCGATTCTCCCTAGGGAAGAAAAGTTTTACTTTCAACCCGCTCCTCAGGCAACTTCAGACCTACTTGCAGAGTATGAGTAATGAAAATTATATTTCTCAATTACTTTCAGAGCAATTTCTGTGAAAACAGAACATAAATAGATCGTAATTAACAACGTGGTCTACTTGGTCTCCTATTTACCATCTTCTTACTTCAATTGAAGTATAAAAATAAAAGCCTTATAAAATTCATATAGTATAATCAAATCTTTCTCTAACTTTATGAGAAGTTCATATTACTTATAACGTCTTCTGACATGAACTCGGTTCACCTCAAGTTAGTCTTGTCACTTTTGCACCCGATTGTCCGACTCTGAAGTTTGTGACTTTGTTCGAACTTAAAAACTATTGAATCCACTCGAGTATTCTTTGACTGGTTCCTTTAGTATATGGGGTCCATATTGGCTCACCTAAAGTTCTTTACCCGAAATTGTTCTTCCTAATGATTTGTAATCCGAATGATCACTCTTCCTAAAATTTTTCATCCTAAAGTTTTCATTCATACTATTTGTAGTGCTTCCGGCGATGTTCATAACACTCATGTTTCCGAAAGTTGTAATTAATAATATCATTAATGTAAATATATTTCAACTCCTACTGTTTTTTATCATAACGCTCTTATCCCTAAACATAATTACCAAGTGTAATAAATAATATATGTGAGTAGATGATATTTATAGTGCCCCCACAATGAAAAAAATACTTAGAAAAATTTCACGACCAAGTTCGAGGTAGCGCTCGCCGGCCGCTGCCGCGGCACCGCTCGCTTCGCTCGCTCGGCTCGCGCGTACTTGGTCACAGTTCTAACCTAACCTAACCTATGGATATCTTTGCGGGTACACACCGTTTTAAATAAAATTACTGAAGACGCTTTAAATAATAAAAAATAAATCTAAACAAAAAAGATATGACTTTGAATAATAGTGTAAAAGATGGTTATGTTGAGAAAATATGGGAAAACAAATAAAAGTATAATAGATGTTTATTGCTACTGACATTATGAAGTTGAATGCTTCGGAATTAGAACATTAGAGACAGAGTAGTTAGGAATTGCGATTGTTAGGATGAAAAATGTTAGGAAGAACATTTTCGGATTTCAAATTATCAGAGTTGAAAATTTAGGTGAACTTTGGCGCACCCTATTTAATGGCTATTATAATGTCTGTATTGGTTCGGTATAGGAAAAGAAGAAAACTGGCATGTTTCCGGAAACATATTTTTTTTTTGCATCTCGCATTTTTTTTAATTTTCTGCTTAACCGGACTATCCTGTGGGTTCCTTGAGTGTAAGGCCTCCAGTCAGGGCATAAAACTACTCGGCTAAGGTTAGGTTAGCTCGGCGTCGCTGGGAGAAGACAGCATGGGGACAGGGTGGATCTGAATGATTTAATTATTTACGGGCTGATTCAAAACTACAGGCACGGCATCGCGGGCTGACTCGAGCGAGGCTCGGGGAGGGTAAGGACCGGGACGTCGCGACGGACCTCGACGGCGAGGTCGGAAAGACGGCGGTTTGCGTCTGAACTTTTTAAGAGTGCTAGTCTCTTTGCTACTCTCCTGGAGGAGGGTGATAGCATCATCGGGAGTGACAAGGGGAAGCCTAGGATAGCGTACTGTATTTAGCGCGAGGGTTCATAACGGGTGGCCGCTGCCATCAGGGGATTACGGTGCTTAATGGCAGTATCGAAGACACGTTTCGAAAGACGTTTTATAAACTGGAGGACGGTGGGCATTCTAAGGTCTACGTGTTGACGGTCATTACGGTCATAGAAAGGGGCTCCCGTGACTCTACGAACCAGTTCTGTAAAGTTTGCATCCTATGGATCTACTTAGGCTTGGTATGTGCGTAGGTACACGATGCAAGCGTACGTCAAAATGGGACTGATCACTGCGGTACAGAGGAGCAACTTGCACTTGAGCGACAATTGCTTTTTGCCGAAATCATGAAATGAAGCATACCCATAGCAAAGGCAGCTCGGTCGCGAGCTGCTTTGATGTGCGCCGCGAAGGACAGATGGTTGTCGAGTAAGACTCCTAAGTACTAGGCTTGCTTCTCCCAAGGAAAACGCTTACTGTACTTAGTGATAGGGCTGAAGAACCAAAAATCCGAAGACATTTGTATAAATATATTGGTGTCATAGTCTACTAGTACGCACTGGGCCAGCGTACAATATCTGGCAAGCAGTAAGTTATAATAACTAAATAATTTACATTGTTGTCATTATATACCCGTAAATATTGTGTTTTAAGATTATATTATTACCATTTAAAACTATATATTACAAACTTTGAAAGGCGATTGCTGGCCTAATAAAGTGCTTTAATTTTAGTGTTTTAATGTAGCTAAGGGTAAGTGCATTTTGTTATTTTTTTATTATGGTAAATAAAGATATTTTGTAAATGGAAAATAATGACTGGGTCCTCGTGGTGGATTACGGCCTAGTCTCCCTTGCGAGAGAAGAGGAACCGAAGTAGCCTATAGCGAGGAACGGTGAGGCTAGCCGAACGTGACTGAATACAATCTCTTACCTTGTCTCGGAGTGTCTAGGCGAAAATGTACATTATGACTTTCACACCCTACCTGTAGGATGTGAAAAGGAAAATTCAATTTAAATCAAATAATGGTTACTAATAGTTTGACCTTGAACTGACGCGTCTTTTAAAATTCTTATCTCATATTCGTTTATTAATTTTCTTACATACTAATAAATATTTAATTATTTTTATTAACAATATTGTATTTAGTAATCTAAAAAATAGTAACCCAACGGCATAAGGAACAGGGTTCGGGCTACCAGCGGTGGTCAGGGCGCCAGAGAGAAGAACCTCCTAACAATACGCGCCGTGTCCAGAAGTACTGCTTTTTTAATCAAGCCCTTGATCCAGCTGCAGATTATTAGACTGCAGTTGCATAGAATATGGGAATATCCCGAAATCATTGGTACCAAAATTGGGTGAATAATAAAATGACAGCTACCACAGCTCATTGATTCAACAGTATATCCACCTCATCAAATATTTTGTAAGCGGTTACACTCTATCTCCACTAAGTTTCATCAGGATTTCAACGTACCACATATTAATAAAATTCTGTGTGAATATGTCTCTGGGTGGGGGACAAGCAGGTGGAGTCCACGCAACCAGCTGCATCGGGTCAGACTGGAAGCCAATTCAAAAATATTTGGGAAAGGTTGGGCAGATAATGAGTTCATAATTTTGTTAGTATTTTTAATGTTAACTAGCACTTCGCCCGCGACTTCATCCGCGAAAATTGTTATATAATATAGTCTCTGTTACTCGGTAAAGATGTAGCTTAATAATGGTGAAATATTTTTTAAATAGGTCGAGTAATTTTTGAGATAAATCATAACAAACAAACAGACAATCAAATCTTTCCTCTTTATAATATTAGTTTAGTTAATAGTGCTTAGTAAAAAGGTGGCTTAGTATTGTAAGTTCATAGTTAATTAACTTTTAATCTTATATACCAAAAGTATGGTCGATAATCGCTGCCTGCTCGAATCTTATAATTCAACTAGGCGACAGAAAACACTTTATAAAAATTATGGTTTTTGCCTATATTAATAAAATTCTATCTACCCCAATCTATAAATTTGGGTTTTGTCAAGTGTCAAGAGACTATCCCAAAAACCCAGGTGCGCTATTTAAAAATACCTTTAAAATCGTAACTTTCTCCTGACCTTTGCGGCCAACATAGTAAAGAAATATGAAAAAGTTACTATAGAGTTGCTAACCCCCCAGTGGGAACGTAAAACACATTCGATACACTTATGCACAACCAATAGTTGTTTAGTGAAAGCTTTTCCATGTAAGTGAATTAGTCACGTTTCGTTGGTCCCAGTTTTTGCTTTATCCCGTGATTTATCCCAGCTGTGGGAACGATTTGTTACAACAAAATGAGAGATTGTCTTGTATGGTATTCATGTGGCGTGCTTCCAGTGTATGGTGCAGCAGTGATTATTGTTTCATTGGGTCTCTTTGAGGCGTGTGGGGGGTGAATGAAAGGGATTTCATACTTGGTTAAGTGGTGCGGTCTTTTCAATTTTGTAAGATTTGGCGTCATTTTTTTTATCAAGGATTCTTCATAGAGGACTGTCTCGCTCGTCTAGTGGTCCCGACTGCTGAGCATGAGGTCTTGGGTTCGATTCTCTGGTCGGGCAAATTATTGGGCGGGAATTTCTCAGTAGCAGCCACAGTGTCTGGTTTTGTGCCCGATTGATGGCAATAGGCTCTTCTCCTGTTACTTGGGACTTAAGGATAACTGGAAAAATGTGGGTTTACTGGTTACCCTTTGAGATTACAAGGCGTGATGTTATGTTCTGATTCTTAAAGTATTTAGAAGTCAGTTTTTTCTATTGAGTTTAGTACCTTTTTTATACTATGAAGTAAAATTATATGAAAAAACTTGTTATTTCATTGTTATTAAATGTAATACTTTTCGTTCGTTTCCAAAACCAAAATGCCAATTATTGTTTAAATTATTAACTGAGTTTTTCAAACATTGCTTTCGCAGAACACGTAGTTAAGCCTGAAAGCTATTATTACTTTCCAATTAATCGGCATTTTAAATTGTAACCTAGAAAAAGCAACGTCCAAAATAATAGTCAACAGCGGCATTACGTGACATGCGCTGAAGGAAATAAACGCGCCGCGATGCGACCGAGCAAATACAGGATGAATGTTTTCGCAAAGAACTCTAGGGTCCTATGTGGCACAATCAGCCGTTTGCATTATGCATGAAACCATCCCGGGGCGACAGATGCTCGGGAAAGTTCTAGAAGGAGTGATATTAATATTTGTTTGTCAGGTGCTTTACTTGAGCTGTTGCTCTTTTGTTTAAGTCATTCAGTAGTTAGTTAGTGATTACTGCAATTGAGTGTGATTTTCACTTAGTATCTACTTTTGCGGCACCCCGAATCGTAGGTATAAAATCAACATTCTCTTGCCCTCATCTCAATTGATTAGGGGTCTACGCAGCTTGTCTTCTAGTTTCATACTTTTTATTAGTCGTCATCTCAGTAATTTGGCGGCACGGTTGGTGCAGTGGCTGAGCTGTTGGCTGCTACGCTGCGTGTCGCGAGTTCGATCCCCGCATGAAACAAATATTTGTATGACCTATAGGGTTGCTCCGGGTCTGGCTGTTTATGCACCCAGCACTTACAAACATTTAAACTGACAAACGACACAAGAGAAATTACCATTATGAGGCAATGTTTATGGTAAAAATACACTTCTGTTCCAGACATTATTAGGTATAAAATATGGTAGAATATTTTGAATAAAGCATTTAGCTTTACGTTAGCTGTTCCATAAATGATTTAAGCTTACGAGCCATTGCTCCCCAGACCATTACGTTTTTATCGCTTCACTCAATAAAATCGAACGCCAAACTACAAAACCGTATAAATACATATTTCTTTTAAAAAGAAAAATGCCAGCCGTCAAGAGTAAAATCCGAGAAGATTTTATAGAAGTGTCAGTCGTTTGAAATCGAACCTATCCTGGATAGTGGAACGTTGTTCAACGTCAGCCAATCAATGTTGAACAAGTGAACGCTTTTAGCCATAATACCTTTTATACACAATTTTCGTTCGTTCTTCATAAAACACGCTGTATTTTTACGCGGTTTAAAATTCTAAATTGTTGTTTAAAAAGAAAAAAATGTTTTGTTTTGATGTTGTTTTCAAATTATATGTTTTATTACTTATGTCAATATAGAGTATTACTGTGTTGCATAAATCATTATTGTTTGCGGTTTGATAAAACCCAAAATCTTAGTTGAAAGGAAATATAAAAACTCATCAGTTAACCAGCATCGGGGAGTGTTTTTTTTATATTTCTTAACTCGACTATTAGGCTCCCTAAAATTACGACACCTATGCAAAATATGATATAATCTTGTGATACTTGCGTAAAATTTTTGCACTACTTTATAAACTTTAGCTAATTTTTATTAATTATTTAATATGTAGGTACAGCCACATACCTTTTCTAAAACTCTCTTGCAGTTCAAATCAAAATATTTTGAAACATATTTTTATGTTATCTCTGTTATTGAGTATAAAATAGCAATTCAAAGCGGACTCGCCATTGATTGAGTTCCATTTACGTCAAAGCTAATTCGATAGGAGAACCCCTTTTATATTTTTACTGCTACATTTTTCACGTTTAATTTGCAAACCTTTCGAAAAAGGTAAACATTTTTCGAACAACCTGTATGTAGGCAGGTATGTTGTGACATCAGCCTGTATAGCTTAATTTATTTCTAAATTAATTGGGAATACTGCGTTTGCCTTTTTAGATTTGTAAACTGAAAATGGAATTCGAAATTCAACAATGGGTACGCGGAAAGACAGTTGAAGATATGGGATTTCCTGAAAGCAGAATCCTCTTATCTGAATATATTCTTAAAAGGAATAGTGGACGTATAAAATGCGATTTCACCTAAATTCAGAATACTTAAAGGCATGTTCTATTCTAAATTTAGGTGAAATAGTATTTTAAATTCCGTCCATTTGAAACGCTACCTATACATAAGTTGAACTAAAGATTTAGAAGAGATCAGACAAAATACAAGTTTGGAGGCACCATACAACAAATTTCTTTTTCGTCTTCTTTATTTCTTACAACAAAAAGTAAAAGAACTCTTCGGCCGATATTAGCTGGATAAGAGTCGCCGAGAAAATCAAGCTGAGTGTCGTGGAATTAGACAGGCCTATGTACGAGTGGAATGCTGCAGGTTAATGACGGTGCAACATGTTTAAAAGGAGACCGCATGTTACGCCTTTAAAGACAAGATGAATTATCAACTTCACCACAAAACTGGCCTATTCCCTCCCACCAAAAGCTTCCCCAAAACCCTCAGCACATCTATCAAAACAAAACCGATCGTTCCACATTAGATACGTAATTAATTGAGGACGTTGATTGATGATTGTCAGCTAGTGACGTCACACTCATCAGGGAATCACATTACGCTATTTCAATATAAGCATAGTAGCTATGATTGATCAAATTTCCCGTTCACTTAACAGTTGTTTGTTCTGTAATTCCTGTCAAATGTATCATATGTTTATGTACCGCGTATACCCTGCATTTACACTGCGTATACACCGCATATTTAGTGCGTAGCTGGATTATGACTTTGTATTCCTGTTGATTATTTTAGAGTGGCGATCTGTGAATGCTTTTGTCTGATTACGATGATTGATGACAAACTGATATTTCTTAGAATTTTCCTTAATGAACTCTGTGCTTCCTAATGTTATGGTTCCAAATAGAATTCATGATAAGTGGTAGGCCCCTATTAAGCGTTTGATTCTTATCTGAACAAAATAGTTATATCTCTTTTTCTCCCGAGAGAGTTGTAAAAGAACAAAGACACTAACGTAAAGTACAGCATGGCGTCAAACTTTGAGCTTTAGCAAAAAAGTTAGTAATTCATGAGCGTTTAGGTATCGATCTTTTGTAAAACCCTGTATGCTCATTAACGGGTACTTTGCTTGTGCTTGTGTTTTAGGAGCGTTTCTAAACAAAAAGTAATGAACATGGTCATACCACTGGGCCCAAACAGTACAACGTAGAAGTACCGTCGATACGAAAAAAGCGCCCAGTCTCTTAAAGAACAGAAAGTAATAATGGAAATTGTCTGATTCACGAAGATCTGTATCAACTATTTTCAATGGTGTTTCAATTGTTTCAACATTTCGCCAGATATGTTAAAGTCCCATGAAATGGGGTCCTTGGCTTACGCCCCTAGTGGTCGAGGCACCTGTGGCCGACGCCCCCGATTCAATTTTTTTAATTATTTTTTTTCTGTGTTTTTCACTTAGTACAGTAAATGAAAGAAGTGTTTCACCATAATAATAAAGACTTTATTTGAATTACGAGATACGCTGCATGTACCGGATTTAAGGACGAATTTGATTTCAGTAGCCAAGTTAACCAATGATGGTTATGATGTTACATTTAAAAACAATGTAGCTCAACTTAGAAAGGTTAAATCGAAAGTAATTGGTAAGAAAGATTAAATCGAATGAATGGCATATCGTAGGAGTAATTTGTATAGTGTATATAGGTCTGAGTAATATAATTTAAGTGATTCAAATGCGTTGGGGGCGAGCCCATTGCCATCAACCGGGCACAGATCCAGACTCAGTGACTGCTTCTGAGAAATTCCCAAAACCCAGGAGCACGTGCTCAGCAGTCACTCTAGCGATCATAAGACCATCGAAGCAGGTTGTATCTACATATAAGGACGGAGTAACCATAGCCTCCATACTCACACAATTTATCACTATTCTCTCACGTATCACGAGTACATTATTCGCACAACTAGGACAAAGACAGGCACGTAAAACCAATAAACATCGCTTAACGACTTTACGAGCTCTCTTAATGTGTTGGACCCGGTCTAAGTGGCCACCAGACGTCTAAGTTTACGTTTGACAATGGACCACTGTCAAAAACACGTGTATCTGTTAACGTGAGTCGGGTTTGCGTGTTGTAAATATTTAATAAATAAAGCATTTGAGTACAAAACGTAAAGTGCGATTGGATCAGCATCTTTAAGTCATCGTCATAAAGTAGTGTTTAATCATATTTGTAAGCCGTTACGGCAAAACAAGACTGTGACATCATATCAATGTAAAATTTTAAAACGTTTGTTTTGATGTTATAAATAAATAATAATTTGCTTAACTTGACAATTGGCCGAGAATAAATAATACATCTTTAGACTGCCAGTAACCGTGCATTTCTGAAGTAGTGTAGCTTTTGAAAACAACCCACAAAATCATGCCAACGTATTTTCAGGGGTAAGTAATTTACAACCTCACAAAACATTCTAGAAAAAGTAAAACTGTATTTTCAAAAGGTAGTGTACAAAGAAACCTGCACAGAAGTGCACAGGTCAGGCTTAGGCACGCCACACACTAAAAGTAAAAAGTAAACTCAACAGGTGCTCAAAGTTTTTAGTTTTTTTAGGTGTGCCACAAACGGAATCTTTCGTTTTGCGGCCAGTGTGTGGATATTTCATCCATAACTTTCTTTTTAATTTTCGACTGAGTGAAACTTTTTTAACGGGTTGGAACGAATGTTCAAACCCGCTTTTTAAAAGTGTTTTTTTTTAATTTTTTTTTTATTTTATTTGTTTTGTACATTTTCACTGTCCATTTTAAAAGCTTTTATTTCACTTGCAATGTTATTAAACTCATTTCAGCTGTAAATGCCAGCAGTGCCATGACATTACCATTCTAATTACCGATACAATGGAAAAGTATAAATGATTTTTAGAGAGCACAAAACTGGCACAAACAAATTCAACATTTTTACGAATATTTTCGAACACCCATAACATCGAAACCACCGTTTAGCACTGTTTACCAGACTTCAATTTTACCACTATAGTTGAAAGACGTTTGCCATCGAAAATAAAAGAACCATGAAAGAATAAAAACACTTAATAAAACGACAAGCAGGGTTGTTGAAACTTACGTTATGTGACTTCTTAGTTTTGATAACATTCTCTAACTCATCGCTCCTAGTTGTTGAATAACAACCTCTTTCATAATGTTTCAAGCTGTTTACTTCAGATTTTCGCCATTTTCTGCCAGTTAGTCATCGGGTACCTGTAGTTTGTACAGATTTGAAGAAAAAGTACATGTATAAAACGGGTCTAAAACACCCTTAACAAAGCCGAGAGGCACTCATTCAACCTTAATAGACCATACCTGAGA
The DNA here is from genome assembly GCA_963082945.1 of Cerastis leucographa. Taxonomy (NCBI): domain Eukaryota; kingdom Metazoa; phylum Arthropoda; class Insecta; order Lepidoptera; family Noctuidae; genus Cerastis; species Cerastis leucographa. Next base: position 15,772,259 of record OY720363.1, read on the forward strand.
ACCTTATAGTTACGGACATATTGAAGCTTGAATTTTTCACGCGTTTTTTCTTTAAATACATCTTTAAAATGTTTTAGCTTTAATTTAAATACCTCCATGATCTCTGTACTATTCAGTGCATCCATCAGCACAATGTCTTGAATGTGTTATATTGAGTCCTAGCGTAAACCGTTTTACACCCAAAAAAAAGTCGCAGCAATATTTTTTGCGCAATGTTAAGTAACATTACGCAAAAAATATTGCTGGGATTTTATGCGCAGAATGCTTGGGTAGCGGCTTCGAAAAGGGTCGTTTTTACCTAGTATTTAAGAAGCTGTTGTTTTGCAACCTCGTAAAATAAAATTCAAGGAGGTAACTATGCTAATTACCGATTTTCTTCCCGAATCAATCAATAATATAATAATATCAATAATAAAATGGAAAGGTTTTTTTTTTAATTTTTCTTATTGACGGAAATCGGTAAGTGTGATCCACCCATGTTTTAAACGCAAGCCGTCTGTTTCTCGCCCTATAACCGTGCTCGCAATCAAAAATGCAAACAATCTCAAACGTTTATTAGTTAATTTCTTATTCCCTAAACCACGTTATGGGGTTATTCTAAAATACCGACAAACTTAAACAACCAAAAAAAATAGCCTTTATTAATAATTAACTAGGTACCGCAATTTTAATTGATTATTCATGTCTTTTGTGACATCCTGTTGAATTTTGACGAGGATGCAAAACAACACCTTGTGTAAAACATAGCTTTATCTCTAGCATGGAAATTCACCTGCGAATCAGATATCGTCTATGGATTGTTACGTCATTAGGTCCAGTTTATTTGCCTACCTATAACATAAGATAAGGTTATGCCTGAAGTCTCCAAAGGGTTTGGCACCAGTAACTTCCACATTTTACAGTAATATTTAAGTCCCATAAAATATTGGGTGAGCTTTTGCCGGTTGATGCACAAAAATCGGATTCTGGGTTGCTAAACGCCCTCTACCCGACATTGGAAGATCGGACGTCAAAACTTCAACCAAAACAGTCGAGCTCGCGACCACTAGAGCAACGAAGTAGTCAACATAAAACAAATGTAATTTCACATCTCAAAACCTACACTGCAAACAAACAGCCATAAATACAAAAAATTTAAAAACATACATAAACTCGTGCATTGACTATGGGGGTAGGAAGAAATAACAAGAAGCCATCTGCTACTATTTCAAACACGAATTATTTATAGACAGAAAGAAAACATGCTAAAAAACAAAATGGACGCTACACTTCAAAGTAGCCTATAAGTCGGTGGCGGAAGACGGCGTCCGGTTTTTATGTTTATATGTGTTGTGTCCATTAAAAATAACAATATTGCAACACGAAACCGATTCTGCAACACAACATTCTCAGCCTCTAAACATAAATACAATAATAAACTAAAACAACCATTATCAGCCACCACATCGATCACGTGACACGTTCAATTGACTTAATTTGCCGACCGATGGTAATTGCAATCATACTAATGACAAACTGAGCCGAGTTATCTCAACTGTGTAAATCAAATTATAATTGAAACGTGAATGCATGCGGTGGACGTGAATGTTAGAACTGATGTACTGGTATTAAATAGTTAGGTGGAAGCAGATTTCTCATTCGATGTGTGTTCAGCGTATTTGCTTTCAAATAGTTTAAGAATAATTAGCCATATAGCATACTAGTTTTTGGCCGCGGCTCCGCTCGCGTGATTTTAGAATTTGATAATAACCGGCTCGGACAAGTGGTGTCATCTATTATCATAAGAATAGTATTGTTGTTTTCCTCGAGAACAGTAGTTTTTTTCTGGTTAAAAATGTTTTTTTACACCTGACAACGTACAAGCCTAATTTCAGGATCATCGGTTCAGTGGTTTAGGCGTGAAAAGGTAACAAACAAACTTACTTTCGCATTTATATTAGTAAGGATTTATCCTTGAGTTAATGAGTATATTTTTTTGGAACGAAGTTCCTTATCGCGCGTTGTGAAAGGGGGCTAGACGGAAAAAATTCTTACGAAAAGTTGTCACGACACTTTTTGCTATAGTTGTAAGCCGTGCGGCGTGCGCGTGTTTCTCTGTCTATCTCTCTCTTTCATAGAAAGGAAGCCAGTTATTTTCGTTTCGTCTTTCTATTTCGCATATTATAATTTAATTAACTTCGTTCCATCCGGGTGTCCTTTGACACCTCTCAAGGTTTTTTTTTTTTTGTATACGGGGTGGTTTTGATGTCCCCGGGTAATTAGGATTATGTATTTTTTCGTTGGTGTCTGTTCCATCCTGGATTGTTGTGTACTAGCTGACATATTGTGACAATAATTAATTTAAAAGATTATTTGTTATTCAGGTTCTTCTAACCTAGCAGACACATGTGTTGCCAGGGAGTTTGTTACGCCACTTCTTCTACATAGCTAAAGCACTAAGAATTGGTGAACGTTTTGGGAGACTTTCTTTTCCAAATTTTTACGTTAAAAAAGGAATGATTTTCTGTAAAAGCTAGCAATGTAATGGAATTAATATAAGGGCAAGTTTCAGCAATAAAAATGATGAAAAATAAAACCTACAACAGTGACGACAGCTTGCACAGACGGCTCTTGAACTCATTATAGATGTTCTGATCGCGATCACTTTAAATAGAGTCGGCAAATTTTAAATTCCTTTTTTTTGGCTTTTAGGTATTTAATATAGGTTATAATATAGGTAATTAATATCAAATTACGAAGTACATTTGTGTTTTAAAATTATTATTAATTAAAACTTAGTAAACATTCTGCTAATCGTTTTGGCTACCGTTTAGGAAATATTTAAAACTAATATTTAAATAGAAGTGTTTGTTCATTTAATTTGAGTAGTGTCAGCAGTATTAAATGATGAAAAACATTAGATGTTCAATTATACAAATGAAGGTAATTTGCTTACCTACCGTCTGCGGATCGAGGCTAGGTGCGCCATATCTTGGTTGTATTTAGGATTTGACTAATCGGCAATGAAATTATCAAGATGTCTGAAATAATGTTGTTAATGAAAATGCTGTAGTAGCAATAAAGATTTATTTTATGAAACCTTAAGTTATTAAAGTACTATTTATTTACCCTGGCTGCATCCTGCTTTAGTTAGAAAATTAAACAGAACTGTCACCTGTACCAAAATAACACGAACATCGCAGGAAAATTACAAATTATAATTTTTGTATGCAAAATAAACAACATAATTTTGAACTAATTCAATATAAAAAAGGTATTTGAAGCATTTAAACAATAGTTGAAAAATTTACTTTTCTCATCGATATCTTTATTCGCAGAATATTTTTTAAGTAAAATGTACGAAAAACTCATACAATCTGACCCAGTATTCTCCAATACTGGTCAGATTGTATGAGCGCCATTATTGTTGTTTGGTATGATATATTTTAACTGAATATTTCTTTAACTGAATATAAGTAAAGCCTGCCTAAAAAAACAGAGGCTTTTTAAAAACCTATCGCAATATTTTCCTTTGTTATATAAAATCCAATAATATTTTCATAAACGATATTGTAAGAATACGGTATCGTTTATGAAACATACAATTAACAGTAGAAATATTTAGTTAACACAAAATAAAACAAGCTATGCTTATTTTCCAAAGTAATTGAGGAATAAATACACTTTAATTATTCTACCTAGTATTGGAGAAAGAAAGAAATATTTAAAAATGTACTTTTTGCAAACCTAATTACAAGACAATTAGTTAAAATTAAGTGAAAACGAGTATTATTTTGATATAACAAACGGTAAATTATGACTTATTCTAGATTTTCGATTTTGACTTAACCAGAGTAACCAAATAAAAGTGGGAAAAAATAACTTACCTACGGTAAGTAGGCCCCACGGCTTACTGCCCGTAAGTCGGGACTGCCACCACTGGGCCACCGGGTTGCCTTTTTTTATAATCAGCTTTATCCTACAAAAGTGCAATACCTTCAAGGTCAAAATGTACGGAACAGCTGATTTAAAAAAAAAAAAATATCAGTTGAAAAATGTCTATGGAAGAATGGGAGGGTTCCTTGTTTAACAAACTCTACATACATAATGGTGCCCATATATACAAGAGCCAAGGCACTTTCATCGTCCATTGATTCATCAAAGATTTAAAAGGCAAAGGCATTGAATATGTGCCAACATGGCAAACCATTGTCAGCTCGATCCATAAAATATGACCTTTTAACGACCAAATTCAGTGACACTTATGTACCTACTATAATATTCTTTCGTGTTATCATAGAGTTACTTAACAAAATGGTGCTTTTGAACAGCTTTTGTTTAAACAATAGTTGATGGATTCATTTTTGAAGAATATAGGTACTTATAAAATAATCTGCACGACTTCACTTTTTCCATACATTTTTAGAAATCAATTATGATCACATGACACTTTCAAAGCCAAGGCTTCATTTAGATGTGGCCCCCGGCCACCGTAGGCGCGAGCCTGTGGACGGTGAGTAATGGGCTAGCTCACCGTCCGTCCGTCTTATGACGACAGGCCGTGTCGAAGGCGCGTACGTGTTCCACTCTCAAGGAGATGTCAGCAAACTGGAAGGGGCCCGAGAGGGCCGATGCCTGCCAGGGCTGCGGGTTGTTCGAAAGAGATACCGCGGCCCTGGAACAAAAAGGGCGAAGAAGGAACATGGGTGGGTTTTAGTCAGTACAAGTCTGACACTCCCTCCCGCTCCGCCCAGAGCGGGAGAAGTCATTTGATGATTTACCATCCGAAAAAAAAAAAAAAAAAAAAAGGCTTCGTTTAGATAAAATGCTTATTGAAACAAATAATTTATTCGCATAGTATGTAGACCACCTCATTTTTTTAATGGCACTATTAGTAAAAATACTAACCAGCACGGGTAGCATGCCCGCAGTAGAAATGGGCTATGTCGACGGAAGAATTGACAAACTAACACAGTGAATGTCATTGTCTATCTGTCATTATGTCGATTCTTCCCTAGACAAAACTCTTTTCTACAGTGGTCATGCTACGCGTGCAGGCGCTACTGAATTAAAACAAGATTATCTCGGAAAACAAAAAATAAAATATAACTTTCCTCAGACCTCTTATCTTATGGTCACCCTTCACTGCACGATTTAATTACTCCTGCTTCTAGCTTCAGATTTAAAACGGTGATTTTGTGTACCTGGTTTTGTATATCTTTAGTCTATTTATTCTAAAAGGGTTTTCTTTTTGCAGACCTAATTGGTTTCGGAAATAAGTGGGCAACCTAGCGATTCAATCTTTCAGTACATACAGGGTGTAACGGAAAGGGTATAAACATACCCTTAAGTATGTTTATACCCTTTCCATTACACCCATCGTACTACAGACCATCAAACTGAACCTGTTTTTCATCATAAAACATGTTTTTCAGTGAAAAAATTATCGCTGCCCCATACAAAATTGCAATACCTATTCGACCCAAATATATGGCGCAGCTGATATTTTTTGCTATTACGATGTTCGTCCAATAGAGATACATGTTCAGTTTGATCGCCTGTAGCATACCCTTAAGTATGATACCCTTTCCGTTACACCCTGTAGAGCTTACAAAGAATCCTTGTTGCCAGGATTAGTGGAGTGCAGTTAAGCAAACTAATTTTTATTTTCATTCACACACCTAAATAAGTGCCCATAAGGACGTGGTTGTATTATCCACGCTCGGTTGTTTTCCGAAAGTTGATATTCTAACAGTGAGAGAGAGGAGCTCGTGGCTAAATAATAACAGCCGCCCGGGTCGATCTTTAAGGTTAAGCCGTGCTTGCCGAGGTTGGTCCGTGGATGGGTGACCATAATTACATACCGAGTTTCCTCCGTGCCTCGGAAAGCACGTTAAGCCGTTGGTCCCGGCTGTTATTTGTAGATCTTTGACAGTCGTTACGAGTAGTCAGAAGCCAAAAAGTCTGACATCCAGTCTTACCAAGAGGTATCGCATTACCCAGTTACTGGGTTGTGGAGGTCAGATAGGCAGTCGCTTCATGTAGAATACTGGTACTCAGCTGCATCCGGTTCGACTGGAAGCCGACCCCAAGATAGTTTGGGAAAAAGGCTTGGCAGATGATTAAATTCTAACAGCGAGTAATATTATGCAATCGTTTAGGTGTCGCTTTGTGTTCGTGAAAATAGACAAAAATAACTAATTTAAACATGATTCTTATAATTTTCACAACCAATGCTTCTTGAACTAGAATGCAGCAAAGCTGCTTGGCGTTATATGTATCATTAACTGTCCCGCGCAACTTCGGCTGCGACATATTTTCTCCGTTTTCGCAACATTTTTCATTGCTGCTTCGCTCCTATTAGTCGTTGCGTAACTACACACATCAAAAGTGTCTAGGGATCAAGCATTTTTATGCGGATTTCTTGAGATTGAGATGTGGCTTTGTAATAAATTTATGATTTTATAAATTTATATGGATCCTTTTTGGTGCATTTCATAATTTGAATCAGGAACTGTGAATCAAATTCGAGTAAAAGATGAAAATCAGCTGTCAATATTTTCCCTATAAAAACATACAACGCATTGAAGACATTATTAGTGCTACTGTTTCCCTACTACTGATTAAAACCAACGTTATTATGGAGCGGCGACGTCATTTAAGCAGGGAAGAAATGCTCAGAGCCGTGGGAATGATAGAAGCTGGTTCCCGGCAACGTACTGTGGCTTTAGCTCTGAATACAAGTCAGAGTGTTATCAGTCGACTTTGGACACGTTACCGAAGCACTGGTACCGTGGCTGAGCGCCATGGAGGACGGTATCGCTGCACCACACGGAGACAAGACCGATACATTCAAATCTTAACTCGAAGAGCTCCAACAATAACCGCCATGATGTTAGCCGTGAGGCTTCATCACTCTTCAGGCGACCAAACAGTCAGAAACCGCTTGCATGAAGTGAACCTTCATTCCCGAAGACCGCTACGGGTACCACCTATAGCAATGCACAATCGTAGGATTCGATAGCAATGGGCTCTTGAACACAGAAATTGGGCAGAAGAACAATGGCGTTTCGTGTGCTTTTCTGATGAGTCTCGTTTTGGTATGAGACCGAAGACGTATATGACACTGGAGAACCCCTGGACGCCAACAGCGATTAAAATCCTGCCAGGAAGTCCATCCTTATAGTGGTGGAACCATCATGGTATGGGCGGGTATTTGGATCGGCGGAAGAACTGAGTTGATTTGGATCAGAGGCAACCTCAACGCTCAAATTTATGCTGAGACGATTGTATCAGACGTCATCGTTCCTCTACAAGTGCAAATCGGTCCCTTATTTCAGTTAATGCATGATAATGCACGACCGCACACCGCAAGAGTTGTAAGACAGACTCTCGCCGCAGCTAACATCAATGTCCTGCCCTGGCCTGCTCAGTCGCCAGACTTGAACCCGATTGAGCATGCATGGGATATGCTACAGAGAAGAGCTCTGCCGAATATGGAGGGTATCCAGTCGCAAGAAGACCTTTTTTTGTTGTTGCAACGAACATGGGCGGCCATTCCACAGCGTGATTTGGATGAACTCATTTTGAGTATGTCAAACCGATGTTCTTGTGTTGTTAGTGTTCGCGGTAGAAACACGGATTATTAATTGTTTAAGTTACCCAATAAAATTTTAAAGAAAACTGTTATTTCAGTCTTTTTTTCGAACTTGAATGTTAGTGGTTCAAATGTCAAAAATCCCTTTATTAGAAAATGGCAAATTTCTTTATTAATGCAAAGGTGACTTGGTTTATCGTTACTGTGACAAACGAAAACACTTTATTTGATGAATCCTTAAAGAAAATTTTAATTAATATCAATCAGGAGAAAAGTTATTGTTAAAAATATATGTTGATCCCTAGACACTTTTGATGTGTGTATATATAATCAATAGCCTTCCTCGATAAATGGGCTATCTAACACTGAGATATTTTTTTTTAATCGGACCAGTACTTCCTGAGATTAGCGCGTTAACATAAACAAACTCTTCACCTTTATTATTAGTTAGTACGTATCATAAAAGGCGTCATATAACGTCACCCTGACAACCCGTGACATAACAATAACAACAAACTAATATGGTAATCAATCTCGCAGTGACAGGTGTGGTGATTACGACCCTTTGACGGTTAATTACACCTGTCCTGTATAACCCCTGTTTACCCCAGTAACGTCCAATGAAAGCAAGCCGCAGCCAATCACTTTAAATAATAAAACAACAAAATAACACGTACATATAAAAATTCACTGCCCTAATTACAATCAAATCGAAGAAACCAAGACCTGACAACCGATAATTTATGGAAAGAAAATTGATATCGAATCCAAGACGACTAAAACAAAATGCGCTCTTTTTTTTCTTTAATCGAAATTCAACTTCATGGCACTAAAATAACATCTAGTTTTTCTCGCCTGAAAATTACATAACACCTCACTTTACATATATGCCGTGTTGATTTGATTTTAACACTCATAGCAGCTCATAGCAGTCGAATCCAATTAAGTCTGCTATTGTTAACGTTAGACATATCAACGATGCGTGCCGTTGGTTTTGAATTGTAAGGTTTTTGACATGACAGCGAACGCGCTTCAATTAATGGAATTTCATAAATCGAATAATTAATATTCGGAATGATAGTGATATTTTAAATGTATGTGGTACGTATGTGGAACTAGATATTAAAATAATGTTTTTGTACATTCGATTAGAATGACTTTGATTACACAGTTCTTATTTTTATTTTATTAATTCGGAACACCAATTACACATTATCTATAACAAAAAAAAAGAATATAAGCAGTTATAACAATGTACCAACAATGTTCTCCACAGATACACAAAGAATATGTTGATAAATTAAAAGTCGGACAAAATAGATAATTGCATGAAATATGTGTGTAACATTTTTGAAAAGAGAAGATTCCCAAAAATGATACCGAAAGATTTACAAAATGTCATTCTAAGATACAGAACTAATCTTATTACGTTTGAATGATGTTGATACCCATATCAAAAGGTATACAAAAACAGGGGTTCCTGATCGTTTACATTTGTGAAATGTATTGAAGAAACTAGATATTAGCGTTTTATCTGTTCTTTGTATAATTGTACATACAGCTATTGGTACCAACTATGCGCAAATGTATCAAAACCAAAAATTTAAATTAAAAAAAAAAACACATAGGCCTACATGGGCACTTGTAAAACGTCGACAAAAAGATGCTCGGTTCGGGTTGGTCGTTTCCTATGGAGAAGAACCGGCAAGAAACTCCATTCCACTTCATTACTCTTTCAAAATCATTTGGACTATATATTACTGAGTTTGAGATAAATTTAGATCTTAAAATGAAACCGTTTCACATACGCTACTCTTGCCGGTGTAGAAATATTAAAATTAACTGACAAAGCCAAAGTTGCAAGGTTCTAGGCCGCTAGCTTAAATTTGAATTAAATTTGGCCTATGGTTATCACTGGGCCATAGTTATAACCTCTGATCAGGTAAACCTAGCTCAGACATACTTATATTTACTACTAAATTGCTGCCTTAGCTTGCTTAACTGTCAGCTATTTCCTTTTACGACTAACTTCTAGATTTTATGGTTCCAAATATTCTACCTCATTACAGAAAGCCCATAACATTCATTATAGGCATAATTTTCGTCTATAAAATTAATACAACATAGAATTTTGGTTAGAATTTTGCAGTGCTATAATGTCGGCCAATGGTTTGGCTAGAAAATTAGTATGGCCGGAATTCCTGCCAGTTTTAGACCCACATTTAGTACTTACTACTAGGTAGGCTAAATTAATTTGATTTGAAATGGCTTAAGTTTCGATATTATACACCGTGTAAATCACCTCATCACGAAGCCGTCAACCAAGCATTCTGTACATGAAACTAAGTACCTTTACGCAAAAATTATTGCTGGGAAACGACTTTTTTTTTGGGGGGTGTAAAATCATGTTTTGTGGTAGAACTCAATGTAACGCACTCAAAACATTGTGCTGATGGACGGATTGAATAGTACGGGGGTCGTGGAGGTGTTAAAAATACGTGAAAAATACTTGTCAAAAAGTTGGAATTATACCCCTAATATCTTCGTATCTAGAAGGTATGGTGTAGAACAAAAAAATGATCGCAAAGACAGGGAGAACCAGTTTTTTTTTTTTTTTTTATGTATGGCATCTCGCAATTCAGCCTCTGAGGCTGGCTACTGCTTAACCGGTCTAATCCTATGGATGCCTAGAATTTAAGGCCTCCAGCTAGGGCAGCAAAATTATCTGAGTTAAGCGACAGCTCGCTAAGGGCACCCCCTGCGGGGTTCGGGCCTCGGTTTAGGGTGTCGCTTGGGGAGGGCAGCAAAGGGACAGGCTGGATCTGAGTGATTTCATTATTTAGGGGCTGATTTAAAACAAAAGGCTCAGCATCGCGGGCTGGCTCGAGCAAGGGTCGGGGGGGGTGTAGTGAACAGGGACGACGCGACGGGCCTCGACGGCGAGGCCGGAATGACGGCGGTCTGTGTCTGTGTTTACGTTTAAGAGTGCTGGTTTTCCTACTGCTCTCTTGTAAAAGGGTAATAGGGTCATCAGGAGTGATTAGGGTATGCCGTGGACGGCGAATCCTACAGATACGCGATGAGGAGAACCAGTGCCTTTCGACTTCGTTAAGTTTTTTTTTTTTTTTTTTTTTATGAATGGCATCTCGCAGTTCAACCTATGAGGTTGTCGTCTGCTTAACCGGACTATCCTGTGGGTGCCTTTAGAGTAAGGCCTCCAGCCAGGGCATAAAAACTTACAAACTAAGCGACTGCACGCTAAGGGCACCCCCTGTGGGGTACGAACCTCGGCTTAGGGCGTCGCTGGGGGAGGACTGCATGGGGACAGGCTGGATCTGAATGTTATCATTATTTAGGGGCTGATTTAAAACTACTGGCACAGCATCGCGGGCTGGCTCGAGCGAGGGTCGGGGAGGGCATGGACCGGGACGTCGCGACGGACCTCGACGGCGAGGTCGGAAAGACGGCGGTTTGAGTCGGAACTTTTTAAGAGTGCTAGTCTCTTTGCTACTCTCCTGGAGGAGGGTGATAGCATCATCTGGAGTGACAAGGGTATGCCTAGGACGGCGTACTGAACTAATGCGCGAGGGTTCGTAACGGGCGGCCGCTGCGATCAGGGGATTACGGTGTTTAATGGCGTTATCGAAGAAACGCTTCGAAAGACGTTTCATAAACTGAAGGACGGTGGGCATTCTAAGGTCTACGTGTAGACGGTCATTACGGACGACTTCGTTAAGAAGTGTTTTACACCCTTTATACACAACACTGTTAGCAAACGCCTCGGAAAGAACGTTAAGCCGATGGTCTTGGCTGTCAGTTTTAGATCTTTGACAGTTGTTACGAGTAGTGAGAAGCCAAATGTTTGACATCTAGTCTTACCAAGGGCTGCAGCTGAGTACCAGTATTTTATATGAAGCGACTGCCTATATGACCTCCACAATCCAGTACCTGGGTAATACTATCGTATAGGCAGTCGCTTCATATAAAATACTGGTACTCAGCTGCACCCGGTTAGACTGGAAAAGCCGACCCCACTATAGTTTCGGAAAAGGCTTGGCAGATGATGACTGTTAGCAAACCAAATCGCAGTGATTTGGTTTGCTAACAGTCATCATCTGCCTAGCTTTTTTTGGATATCATTTTTCGGTAGATGGTCAATAATGGTCATCCACGACCACCTTAATAAATATAATTAAACCCCACATAGAAAAATTAAATTAAAAATTTAAAAAACCCCCGACGGACAAAGCCTCTAAAAAACCAAAAATAAAATTAATCCAAGCGTCGTAGCGTCGGGGGTCCGCTTTGTTTGTATATATATTTTTATGTACTAAGCGGTCTACTTAGCGGTCCCCCGACGCTACGACGCTTGGATTAATTTTATTTTTGGTTTTTTAGAGGTTTTGTCCGTCGGTGGTTTTTTAAAATTTTAATTTAATTTTTATTTCATGCTTTTTAAACTTAAATTATTTTTTCTTAGCCTTAACCTTCCAGTTTTTTTGGTGTTGCGCCTCTTCTCGCTTATTAACGAAAACAAGGAAAGATATGAATTAAAAAAAAAACTTGAGCTTATAGGGGGGAGGTGGGTGTACAGCCAACCCCCCTGGCGATGCCCATGGTGAGAAAGTGACAAGAATTCAAATTTCCAATCAACTAGACCCGTAGAATTTGTTTAAATCCCTTCATCAACTAGGAAAGAGGTGATGAGCTTCAAACGGCTGAGCAGATTTTCTCGAAACATAGCTAAGAACACTCTCGATAAAAATACCTTTCAAATGACACCAATTTTATCAAAATCGCTTCATCCGTTTGGGAGCTACGATGCCACAGACAGACACACAGATACACAGATACACACGTCAAACTTATAACACCCCTCTTTTTTGGTCGGGGGTTAAAAATGGGTAAATCTGCTGTTTCCTACAAAAGTGCAATATCTACACGGTCAAAATTTAAGAAACAGCTTCTTTTTTTTACTATCAATAACACTTGTAACGCGATATTTACCATGTTTATTATTTGTTTTAACTTCCCGATATTTTGGTGCTGTTGTTGCGGCTGGGTGTTTATGAGCAGACAAATCGGTCTACCCTTTTTCTTGTTCGTTTTTTGCGCTCCCTACCCCTACCACTGCCGCTCACAACTCGATTCTGTTCCCGACTCACGAAACTCACTGTGTCCACTTGCGAACTTTTTACGGCACTTATTCGGTTTTTGAACAGTTGAACCACTGGATTCCAAGCTCTTGACAGTTGAAACCCATCCTCCCGGTTGAAGTTCTTATATTTAGTAATTGCAATAGCTTCTCTTACCAGTTTGGGTATAAATGAAAAATTCAGAATGATGTACTGAGTACGTGGTAAGTGTTTTCGCGTCGGAGTTCCTTACACCCTGTATAAAAACTAGCTGTTCCGCGCACACATTTCTCTTTTTTCGCAACATTTTCCATTGCTGCTTCGCTCCTGTTGGTTGTAGCGTGATGGTATATAGCCTATAGCCTTCCTCAACAAATGGGCTATCAAACACAGAAACAATTTTTCAAATCGGACCCGAAGTTCCTGAGATTAGCGCGTTCAAGCAAGCAAACAAACAAACTAACTCTTCACCTTTATAATATTAATATCCTTTATTCATTTTACATATTATTTTATATATTTTTAAATATTTCTAAAAAAACAAAAAGGTAAAAAAACATTTCAAAATATAAAAAACAGGTTTCCGCCGATATCGGGAGCAGGGTCCAAGCTACTGGTGGTTAGGGCTGCAGAGACAGGAACCTCCTCACAATGCGGGCCGTATCAAGGAGTACTGCCTTCTGAATCTGGCTCTTGATCCAACTGCCAAGTGTATAATACTATAATATAATAAAGGGTGTAAAACACCTCTTAACGAAGCCGAAAGGCACTAGTTCTCCCTGTCATTGCGTTCATTTTTTTGTTCTACACCATGCCTGGGAACCTTCTAGTTACGGAGATATTAGGGGTCAAAGTTCCAACTTTTTGACAAGTATTTTTTTAAATACAACTTTTTAATGTAAGATTTTTACTTTAAACACCTCCGCGACCCCCGTACTATTCAATCCGTCCATCAACACAATGTTTTGAGTGCGTTACATTGAGTTCTACCACAAAACATGATTTTACACCCCCCAAAAAAAAGTCGTTTCCCAGCAATAATTTTTGCGTAAAGTTACTTAGTTTCATGTACAGAATGCTTGGTTGACGGCTTCGTGATGAGGTGATTTACACGGTGTATATACTATAATAATAATATATTAATATATTATATCTCCTTTATTTGTTTTAAAACATACATTTTACATTTTTAAATATTTTTACAAAATTATAAACAAAAACATTTAAAAATATAAAAAATAGTAGCCCACTGGCATCGGGAACAGGGTCCGGTCTACCGGTGGTCAGGGCTCTTGAGAGAGGAACCTCCTAACAATACGTGCCGTGTCCAGAAGTACTGCTTTCTGAATCAAGCCCTTGATCCAACTGCCAAGCGAAAGACTCCGTAGATGTTGGTCGAAGCTTTTGGCTATTAAGCCATTGGCCGACACGACTATCGGCACAATGACTGCTGTACTCACGTCCCACATGTCGACAACCTCGCGAGCCAGATCTAGATACTTGAATTGTTTATCTTTCTCTGCTTTCACGAGGTTCTCGTCATGCGGGACCGTTATATCAACAATCATTGTGCGACGCTCCAATCGATCTATCAATATTAATATTATTATTATAGTATAGATTTTGGTGCAAAATAAAGTATTTTTCTAGCATAGATACACATCTATTTATAAGACATATGTATGTATAAGCATGATCCATGTTACGCCGTTGGTTTGCTCTCAACGTGATGGCTGTATTCACGTGACAACGACTAGCAATATAATAGCTTTGCACAGCAACGTGACTGATCGCGGAGTTGTTGATATCTGGTTTTTATGTAAATACATCACAAGGACACTTGTGTAGACGTGATCTTATTATATACAGCTATATCTTGTATCTCTCTTGTCACAGTTAAGGTGGCAGTTTTTTATTCAATTTATTACAGAACTGTCACTTCACCCGCGACTTCGCCCGCGAAAATTGTGATATAATGTAGCCTATCTTACTCGGTAAAGACGTAGCTTTCTAGTGGTGAAAGATTTTTTCGAATCGGTTTAGTCGTTTTTGAGTTAACTCATAACAAACAAACAATCAAATCTTTCCTCTTTATAATATTAGTGTAGATTTATTATATCCCATAAACCTATATGGGTACTTATCAAATGTCAAAAGATTGGACCGTTCGGGTTGATCACGGAGAAGAATCTATGGAGAAGATCCGAAACTCCATGGTGAACCTATCACGTTTCTCGTTGGTCTGGGTCTGCAAAATACAAAGTGTAAACTGATACTTCACGGCTTCGTGAACCAAGCATTATGAACATTAAACTAAGTAACTCTACGCAAAAAATATTGCTGCAAAACAACTTTTTTGGGGTGAAAAATCACGGTTTAACAAAACATTTTGGATATATTTAATGTAAAAGTTCTAACATTTTAAACATGCTTTTAAAGTAAACCTTTTTTAATAGTTAGAACTTTGACCTCCAATATCTCGGTAACTAGTACGTTCTCAGGTATGCTCAGAACAAAAAATAATCGCAATTGACGGGGAGAACCAGTGCCTTTTAGCTTCGTTTTTTCCAGTAGCACTGTTACAATGTTTGGTAATAGTATAGTGGGATTGTACAGATATTATACCTCTCGGAGTAGGTACTTTGCTAATGACTGGTACAACAGACATAATAATAAATAATTGGGGTTAAAAATTTAATAAGTAATTCTTATTAAATTTTTAACCCCAATTATTTAAGCGATAAGCTTCACTCAACTCTAACTCCAAACATTAAAAGTACTAACCAACAACATGTTCAACAAAACTTGATTAAATTTAAAAATCTGCTATTAAAAACAGAACTAAAACAAAAGCAAGCAGTAAACTGGTAGAAACAGCAACTTATTACAAGTTACGTTAATATTATTAAGGCTGTGTATTCGGCATGGTTTTATACAGTGGGCGGGCAGTAGATAGAATTTAATTAACCGCTGTGCAGTTGGTAGCCTGCCTCACAGACCTGTCTGTTGGGACGCCGACGATCGACGGTTCCAGTCTTGGGAAGTAGCGGGGCGATTTGAAAAAGGAAACCACGTCAGTTAATTAATTGATTAATGTTGATCTTGATATGCCTCGTCAGTTTAGTCGTTGCAAGCGTTAGTATTGATTGCGATCTTCTTGGTTCGATTACCAGGTTGGTAGGCCATGGTAGGCCACCGGGGCCTACCATGACGTCTTAAAACATTATTTTTTCTACTCCTTTTCCAGTGTAAAAAAAAAAAGTATGGAAAGGTACGGCGCTAGATATCCTGTATAACTCCGTCTCTTTCCCACACTGGAATAACAGTAAAACAATACTGCTTTAAGAGGTCATGGTAGGCCAGCAGGTCAGGTGTTTTAGTACAGTACCACCTTTCCAAAATAAAATAACTGACAGCTTTTAATTTAAAGTTTAATGAATACATCATCTTCTGCTGAGCGATATTGGGGTTGACTTTTAGCCTAACCAACTGAATGCACATATGGAGCCTCTGCCTATCAGACATGCACAATGCTGGCAGCTGGTAACTTAACGTACAGTTTTCCAAAGCAGCGGATGGAGGGGAAGTCAGTATTTTATAGATGGTCACACAGCCACGGACCGACCTCTACATTGGTTGGTTGTTGCCCCGAGCCACGATTTCTATTCAGAAAACAACACAAAAACCCTATAACTTACACCAAAACTGCGGCCACACAATACCCTGCCGCTCACTCACCCTACATAAGTTATTAGCCTCCTCATAGTTAAGTTACAACTTGGTTTGTGGGTCAGTCTTAACGTCTTGGGGATAAATGTTAAGGAAGAAACCCTTTTTTTTCTCCCGTCTTATCAAAATAAATTTGGTGAAATTTTAATACATTTCGTGGATATGTTGGGTCACGTACAACGTCTCGGTGGACTTTAAAAATGTAGGATGATGTACTAGGGGATGCAGGATAGTTTATTTTTATTTTTAAAGGGGATGACGTGTGCATTTCTTTATTTTGTCAGAATGTGTAATATACTGTCTTACTGAGTAGAGCGGAGAATATGGATAATAAAAGCTGAGATATAAACTATATGAAACAGAAATAAAGCAATATACACGTTGAAAGAGTCGCTGTCATACAAACTTTCGCCACGCAATTTAAATTTAGACACTCTAGACTAGAGTATTTTTCATGGCCGATGAAAAAAAGTACAACGTTGACTTTTAGAATTTATTGTACTGAATGCTAGGGAAAAGTTTGTTCAACGATTTTTATGATAGTATCGTGTATAATATCATTTTGTTTGTATCATAGGCTAAATTATGATGCACCATATGACAGTTGAAATATCAACAAATACCTTGCCTATACTGGGGATATCCCAACGATTAATTTGCATTTTGTGCACAGTTTAACGCAATCCGCAAATATTCAATTTGCTGATCGTTTAAGCCCGCATCCTTTTATTTGCGTAAACTATTCGTAATTTTTACCTATCGGTGCATGTTTTCAATCTATTGGGTTTAATTTAGATTCAGTTTCCAATAGATAAGTTTTAATGAAAAAACTTTGTAATTTGTTTGTGTTGCAGACAAATTGTTTTGCTTTATCTGTAATAAATAAATTTCAATCAAGTGAAATTGGATAACATTTGAAAAGTTTAAACATAGTTGTAACAATTTTACATTTTAATCTCGTATTTTAATTTATGTTTGGGAATTTTAGGTTTACCAACATTTTAATTGTACATTAGTATATTTATTATATCAGATAATTGTATAGATTCCTACCGAGGAGTCTGTTATTTATATATGTCGGAGACAGTCATTAGTACGGACATGAATCGAAAGCGCGCCAAAGGCGACCTACTTACCAGTCTACCCACACCTAAGCGCGCTTACTACAGAGTCGTGATGTTTCGAGCTCGCGGCGAAGAGGACAGTCAGTGTCTGATCGCGGCGGAGTCAAGACGTCCCGAAACTGTAACCCGATTCATTGTGCCTAGTGTTACTGTGTTGGATTGTAATTTCAAGTAATTTGTTAGTTCGATAAAAGCAGTGTACTTTGTGTATAGAAAGAATCTGGTTCTTCTAACCTAACAGACAGATGTGTTGCTGGGGAGTTTGTTCCGCCACTTCTTCTTCCCAGCTAAAACACTAGGAAGTGGCGAAGGGCGGGCGTTTTTGGTTGGTTTTGATTTTGTAGTGTGTGTTTTCATAGCACGAAACCCATGTTCTGCCCACATGAAGACAGTGTCTAACGAAATAAAATCACCTCCCTACGACATCAGAAGTGCGATAAAATCGTGCTAATGCAATCACACGCGCGAACAGTGAAAATAACAATCAGTGACGGTTACTTTTTGAAATGCAAAACAAATAAAGGCACCCGCGATACAAACTAAAAGCCAGTGAATAGCAAGTTAGTGTTGCCGGATTTCGATCCTGACAAAACATAACATCAAGCCTGTGTTCCCCGAAGGGTTAGTCAAAACCAAGCGGATTGTCGCACGAAGAAGTCCCTGCCTGTGCCGGCTGCTACGGGCATCGGGCAAGCGACGGCAAGCCAGCGAAGCCCTTGGTGTACGTCAAATGTGGCAAACCATGTCACAGCCGTCCGGCTACGAGCGACGGTGGCTGCGTGCAGTGGTGGCAGCGGGCTTGCTGTCGGCGGGGTGCCGAACCAGCGGCGCTTCGATGTCTGCGTGGACTTCACAATACAAAGGTGAATTTTTACGTTTTACTTATTATTCTGATGCTGAATACTCGTTGGTGAAAAAAAGTTTTCCATCGAAATTTTGATGGTAAACTTGTTAGTCATGTTGTTGCTAAGCCTGGTATAGTTCAAACGCGAGTATTCAGCACAAAGCAAATTTTGTGTTGTGTAGTGATTAACGATAACCCTCTCGAAATTTTGTTGCATGTTTTGCCCACTATAATTATTTACTAAGTGACGTCATGTTAGGTGGCGAGATTTTAAATCAGGGTTTTCTTGCAAACATGACGGCAAGGGAGTTTTCGTTAACGAAAATCCTTTGTGTACATTCGGTGAGGCATAATAGTGGTAACAAGCTTCAATCGGTTTTGACTATTATAGCAATGAATGTAACTGGCAATGACTAGCCAAGACTTAAGTGCTACGTTCAGGCGTCTTTCACCGTCATATTTAACGCAATGATAGGTCCGAATGCCTACCGTATTTAGCTCGTGCTCTCCGATAGTCGGTAATCAGTAATTTCCACGAGTCTTATCGTTCACCTTGGTGCTAAAAAGACGACTGAAAACCTCTTCGATTAGAATTGGTTCCTGGAAAGTATCGGTACGTTTCAAAATTCGTAAATAGCTGCGTAATGTGCTAAGTAGCAAAGTCTCATTCTGGTAAAGTTCAAGCCGATTTGCACCAGGTACCTAGGGTGACGAGCCAGCGGTACACGGTTCGTATAGACGCGACGGGAAAGCGGAAAGAACGATCAAAAGGAATTCGGTTTTGTGTTAATTGACGCGTTTACTTACGTGCTGCGCTACCATATGGCGACCATAGATTCTAAGCGTCGCGGTGTCTTAAAGTGTAGCAGTTTTTGTTGCACCGGCTCGCATAATAGTTGATCAAGGACGTTGTTTTGCCAGTAGAGTTTCGCGATTTTTTTATGTGAGCAAGAATATCGACTAGCATCCGATAGCGACAGGTTTGTCTCGTACTAATAGGCAGGTGAAGCGCGTCACGAGTGATTTTAAATCTTTGCTAAGTGCTATAGACTAGCGATAACATATCACGGCAGGAATCTTTATGAGATGTTCAATTTACGTTAAATTGTAAGATGAATCGAGTTACAAAAGCTTCACCTCTGGAGCTTTTAATAGGAAAACTGGCGACACCATCGTTGATGTGTTGCGATGTAGAGACCGATGTAGACATAGAAGAAATGCACCAGCGTTCGTCGGAAAATATTAAGAAGTGTGTGGAATATGACAAGTGTGTTGAGTTGACGAAACAAAGGCGAAATTTCAAAATTTTGTGATTGTTGATTTGTGGTGTTAAAGATTAAAGGTCTGTTTAGAGTGATTGAGGTTTAGGACGCTTATCCTAGTACACTGAAAGCTTTAAATTCAAAGCGTGCCTACAGTTACGCACGCAGTAGGCTAAGGAAGATGCCAGCGGGTCACGTACCAGTCGAAGTGCACATTGAGATCATTAAGTTCTAAGCGTACTTTCAAGTATGCACATGATGGGTTAAGGAGAATGCCCGAGGGCCAAGTACCGTTTGAAGTAGACTGTAGAGGATTTAGAGTTGAGAGATAGTGTGGAATCTTGGTTCGGATGGTCAGACCGTACCAGTAGCCATTTCGTAGCCGTAGTCCGGTAGAAGTCGGTGTCTGCTTATAGTAGTCCGTGGATGCGCGGTGCGCGGGTGGCTCTGGCGGAGGTCGGGTCTCGTAGAGACCATAGAGTCATGCATGTGGGACTCGGTGTTCTTGAGGAACATAGTAAAACAAACAGGGTTTGTTGGAGGGCCTGAGTGTTGCCCATAGGCCACGGATGAGATTCCTGCTTTAAGTGGTGATTAGATGGATGAAAAGGTACTTGGTTGCTCTAGCATTTTAATTGACCTAATCGTTTGATCTAATTTTAGTTTTCATCTATGCGCTGGATGTGTGAGAGCAATGCGATTGCTGCTCGGCTAAAGAGCCGTGGCGTTAGAGGCTTTACACGAGAGTTCCTATAAGCTTGGTAGTATTTTTTTTTTGTTGCAGTAGTGTTTTGAAGGTTGATATGAACGACTATGGTACATGGCCCAGGGTCATCATTGTTGTGTATTCGATTATTTCCAATTAATTTGGTTAAAACGAAACAGCTAGTTCTAAAATGTCCTTATTTTGACCGCCCCGTTGAATCTAAAGTTTGGTCAGGAGTGACCGAGTGGAACAAAATTCTGTCGTGGAGTATTTGTTTGCAGGGTAACCATCACACGAGGACGTGTGCAAGCAGGATGGCCGTGTCGGAGACAGTCATTAGTACGGACGTGAATCGAAAGCGCGCCAAAGGCGACCTACTTACCAGTCTACCCACACCTAAGCGCGCTTACTACAGAGTCGTGATGTTTCGAGCTCGCGGCGAAGAGGACAGTCAGTGTCTGATCGCGGCGGAGTCAAGACGTCCCGAAACTGTAACCCGATTCATTGTGCCTAGTGTTACAGTGTGTTGGATTGTAATTTCAAGTAATTTGTTAGTTCGATAAAAGCAGTGTACTTTGTGTATAGAAAGAATCTGGTTCTTCTAACCTAACAGACAGATGTGTTGCTGGGGAGTTTGTTCCGCCACTTCTTCTTCCCAGCTAAAACACTAGGAAGTGGCGAAGGGCGGGCGTTTTGGGGGACTGTCTCTTGTAATTTTGACATTCAAAAGGTGCTGATTATCAGCCTAGTTCGAATAAATGACTTTTGATTTTGTAGTGTGTGTTTTCATAGCACGAAACCCATGTTCTGCCCACATGAAGACCGTGTCTAACGAAATAAAATCACCTCACTACGACATATATTAATTCAACTAAAAAAAAAAACATAGTTATAACTGGCGGTTTAACTGGATTTCATTATAATAAAACTGTATTTTATGGATTACATGTTCAATCAAACATGTTCTTTAAAAAGTCAACTTAATACCTAAGGCAAATATCAAATTCATACTAAATTCTAGTCACAACAAGAACCATTGAGTGCGGTGGCAGCCCTGTGCAATCTCATCAGTTGAGTGTTCCTACCGTGACTCGGTAGGTAAATTAATTAGGCAAGGACCCAGTGGCCGGTGGCTTGGGATAAAATTAAATACGAAATGGCAACAGTGCACTTGCCTTGCTGGTACAATTGTGATCGAGTTTAGCAGACGCAATTTTTAAAGTGGTGTGAGAAAATTTGATTGAAAAGAACATGGATTTCTGAAAAAGCTATACCTCTAAGAAAATTTGACGTTTATTTATTGTTTGTTTTTTTGTTTTCTTCTAGTACATACTGGTAATACGGAAAATTACTATATTACAAAAATATTCAGTCAGCAGTGATGTATGTTCTCGTTGTATAATTTTAGCGCTAAATGCATTTTGTTATGTGTAGTGTAAGCCAGTCGAAGTCCTGCATTTATTTGGGTGCTTGGTTTGGTCTTATGACTCTCGTGTAACAGGTGCGCATTTCTTTGATGAGTAGATCTGTGAAGTGATACTACTATTCGAAATAGCACAAAACACTTTGTATGGTTACTAGGTTTTCCGAAGATATTTAGTAAAGCTCATGTACTTAAATACCTACAGTTTGTTTTCTTCTACGGAAGATAAACTGTATAAGTACATTTAAGTCTTCATTTATTTTATCGACTTTTCAATTTGCTGTTTTTTTATTGCATTACTTATATTTGTTTCACAAAATATATTTAATAACGTAAAAAAAAACGAAAATAACATACAATATGGATTTACTGCTGAAAAGAGCTTACTTACTCCCATTTGAAACCACAACCACATTTATTAATTTTCATTTACACTGCAATACGTGTATGTAGACAAGTACAAATATATTTATTATTTTATTATAGTCGGTGCATCATCTGCCTAGCCTTTTCCCAGACTATCTTGGGGTCGGCTTCCAGTCTAACCGGATGCAGCTGAGTACCAGTATTTTACATGAAGCGACTGCTTATCTGACCTCCACAACCCAGTAACTATATAATACGATACCCCTTGGTAAGACTGGATGTCAGACTTTTGGCTTCTCACTACTCGTAACGACTGTCAAAGATCTCAAAACGACAGCCGGGATTAATGGCTTAACGTGCTTTCCGAGGCACGAAGGAAACTCGGTATGTAATTATGGTCACCCATCCACGGACCAACCTCGGCAAGCACGGCCTTAAAGATCGACCCGTGCGGCTGTTATTATTTAGCCACGAGCTCCTCAGTCGGTCCATTTACATAATATAACGTAACATCACGCCTTATAATCCTCGAGGGTAAAGCAGAGGTGTACCTCACAAGTACACCCACATTTCATATTTAAGCCCCATGTAAAAGGCGGTACATATTTTGTTGTTTCAGTACATTTAAAAGAAATCCAATATGTTTAAAAATAAACTGCACCACCATCGTACGAGTTACTTCGCAAAAAAAAGAATTTCCTTTGCAAGCTCCTGCAATATTAAATTTCAAATACATACAGAGCTCAGGCTATATTTTTATTCTCAGTAATCAAGTGATGTGGTAACGCTGATGAAAGAAGCCACCTTCCCTGGGCTGCCTGTAACTTGATCAGATTATCCTACTTTGAAAATGGAGCCATGGAAACAGCGGATTGAAGAAATATGACTAAGTTTGCAGTTTTGATGATTGGTTTTGCTGTCTGGAATTTATTTTGCCGAGAATCAGGGTGGTATTTATGTTTTTTGTATTGATTGAAAGAAAGAAAGAAAGAAAAAACGTTTATTGGTACATGCCACAAGTACACACAATATAAAAAAAGGAAATAAGTAAAAAAACAAAAAACTTAAAACTAAACAATATTGTGTGACTCACGGCTGCACCAAATAGGCCCAGTTCAGCAAAATGCCGGACGCTGGTTTTCAACTGAACCTAAAAGATTGAGTAATCACGGATTGATTTCTCATAGTTTGTATTTTTTAAAGTGGGCCTGTGTCTTAAATTATTCTTTTTTTCCGCATTATGGTACAGAATAATCTGGAACAAGATCTTATTATGATACCCTTTATTTCAGCAGAATATCAGCGTCAGGTGCATGCCTGACTCATGCTGAGCTGGACTCCCATTTGTTGCAACCTTGAGACGCACACCGCACCTTGTATACTCGTTATTTTATTTGAAGTATGTCATGGTGTTACTATAACTGTTTCGTAAATGTGTTTTTCTTTTTGTATATTGGCACCTTGATTTTATATCGCTATATTTATGTAATCTATCTCATTTAATTGTGCTTTTGTGTGTTGTGCTATGTCTTTTGTGTGGACTGAATAAATAATTAATCTATCTATTTGACTTATGGATTGGCATAGCTTATTTACTGGCTCTTTTTTTTTATGGATGGCCCTAGCTCTTTGTGTTCCAGGGCCACGGTATCTCTTTCGAACAACCCGCAGCCCTGGCAGGCATCGGCCCTCTCGGACCCTTTCCGATTTGCTGTCATCTCCTTGAGGCGCTCGTGGAACACAAACGCGCCGTCGGCACGGCCTGTCGTCATAAGACGGACGGACGGTGAGCTATATAGCCCATTACTCACCGTCCACAGGCCCGCGCCTACGGTGGGCGGGGGCCACTGGTTTGCCCCCGACGCCCGGGGCGTCTCCCGCGGTGGCTGGGACGTGAGGTTCTCTCCCTCTCACTTTCCGCCACCTCCTTCGCTAGCATGACTGCTTCGCAGAAGGAGGCGACGGCTTCCCATTCCCTCTCGCTCCGGACCATGGATTTACTTAATTGTACTTGTAGAATTTTTGCAGTACCTACATATTTTAAAACAACGCCTTATCAATCCCGGTGTGACTACTACACTAGAGTTAGATACTGAATCCCGCTTATTAGTGGAGATAGCAGAGTAGGTACAGTGACGAGCGCTTATATGTATTATATTACTGTAAAAACTTTAATTACGGTATATTGTAAGATTTTCCAGTACATCGTTACATTTACCAACTCACTCAGGGAAATCCTAAGATTTCCTGGTAAATCCTGTGATTCACCAATATGAATACGCGTTTTTACAGTAACATTTTCATCTGGACAATTCAAAGTGAATTTCTCGTGAAATGAACATCGAAGTTGTGAAAGAAGACCTTTTTCATAATATAAAATATTCGATGAAAACGGAGATTATCGGAGAAAATCGCTTTTAGAAGTAGAGAAGATTCAGTTACGAAAGAGAAAATCCAGTTACATTTTCCACTGAAAAGCGCCAACCCACGTATTTCGTGGCTTCACCGGGCCTGCCTATAACTTTTTCATGGCTCAATCCAATTTTTCGCAAATTAATCCGTGGTTCTCTAAAATCCTCTGATGGATTGCCCTGACATGTTCTTTTATTTCGTTACCGTTGTGACGTCACACCTGTGTCAAGTAATTACATGACGTCATGTTTGACAGACGCTTATTGTAGAAGATAATAACAGCCGCTAGGGACGATCTTTAGGTTAAGCTACGCTTGCCTAGGTTGGTTCGTGGATGGGTGACCATCTATTACATACCGAGTTTCCTCCGTGTCTGGGAAAGCACGTTAAGCCGTTGGTCCCGGCTGTCAAATGTAGATATTTGACAGTCGTTACAGGTAGTCAGTGGCCCGAAAGTCTGACAACCAGTTTTACCAAGGGGTATCGTATTACCCAGTACTAACTGGGTCGTGGAGGTCAGACAGACAGTCGCTTCACGTAAAATACTAGTATTCAGCTGCATCCGATTAGACTGTTAACCGAATCTAACATAGTTTGAAAAAGGCTATAAAATAATACATTTTCATTGTGAATCGGATCATCCAGGAAATTAGCGTAAATTCCCCTAAGGTATGGCTCACACTCACAATTTATGAAATGTTGTTATTGCCATGTTTTCTTCAAAAATATAATCTGAGGCACTTCAAGTTGAACATGATAGGTATTGTTTATAATGTATCCAGAGCGATATCCATATAATAAGTTATTTTGTTAAGGTAAATGCTGCTTTTAAAACTAGGAAGCGCACAAATGTACCTAATGCCTTGACAAAAGCGCATTGGACTTTCGAGGGATACAAAAGTCATCACCAAAATAACTTCACGCCTGTAATCCGAAATTGTGAGGCAGAGGCGTACCTAATAAAACACCCACGTTATATTATTAAATATAAAACTGCACTAATATTAATGCCCTTTAAAGTAACACAAAGCGTTACTTTCAATTTACCGACGATATAGTGGTCATGGCTGAGACCATGGAGGACCTCAGTACAATGCTCGATCACCTCAGTAAAGCTTCCGAAAGAGTGGGTCTTAAAATGAACATGGACAAAACCAAAGTCATGTTGAATGCCCATGTAACACCCACTCCTATCAAGATCGGAGACTCTACAGTCGAAGTAGTAGACGATTATGTCTACCTGGGACAAACGGTCCAGTTGGGAAAGAGGTCATTCGTCGAATCCGACTCGGCTGGGCAGCGTTCGGAAAGTTGCGTGGTATCTTCTCGTCCAACTTACCGCAGTGTCTCAAAACGAAAGTCTGATGTTAAAGATGAGCAGTGTGTTTTGCCAGTGATTACATACGGGACCGAAACGTGGTCGCTCACAATGGGCCTCATCAGAAGGCTCAAGGTAACCCAAAGGGCAATGGAGAGGGCTATGCTCGGAGTTTCCTTGCGTGATCAAATCAGAAATGAGGACATCCACAAGAAAACCAAGGTTATCGACGTAGCAAGAAGAATTGCCAAAATTAAGTGGCAGTGGGCAGGGCACATTGCTCGCAGAACGGATGACCGATGTGGCTGAAAAGTTCTGGAATGGCGACCGCGAACCGGAAGACGATGCGTTTGAAGGCCTTCCACTAGGTGGAGCGATGACCTGGTGAAGGTTGCAGGAATCCGCTGGATGCGAGTCGCACGGGACCGGTCAATGTGGCGACACTTGGGGGAGGCCTATGTCCAGCAGAGGACGTCTTTCGGCTGAAATGAAGGTGTTACCTAAGCGAAAGTAAAAGTTCCCCATTGAAATTTCATCCTTCGAGCGCTGAGTAAAGCGTTGAAAATTCAACAGAGCGGGTATAGTTTCGTGTCGCTTAGCGTTAGTGACAATACGAAGGTATAAATAGAATATCATTTCTCACATCAAATCGACAGACAACACATGTAGGATCCAGTAAAACGTTAATGTCAACTTTTATGTCACCCGCGGGAGATAGGTTGACCTATTGTTTGACCGATGTCCTCAAGGTTGACATATATAGGTTAATGCCACCTGATATACCTGTAGGGATATAACAGACTCTTTTGTAACGAATCCATTATTTTTGTACCAGAAATTCTGTAGCTGCAGCGATTGCCACATAAAGTTCTTTTGGAATTTCAAATAAAAAATACTTACTAAAATAAAAGCGACTTCAAAAACACAATAAAGTGAAATATAACTTTTGCTTTAGAAGTCGGTGGCAAAAAAACTGATTCAATGGAACAAAAGTCATCGACTTCTGAAGCTAAAGTTATTTTGCCACATTATGTCGCTTTTATTTTTTTTGCAAAAAAGCTTTTTATTTTTCCATTTTTTGTTGTAATATCCTATACAAATATTTTCACACCTATTTCGACAAGTGGCAACACGTTTAAAACCCAGTATAACGGGTTAAAACGGTCATCATACGCGGTTATTATTTATTTATTTAACAATTTATGTACACACTTAATACAGAGAAGAAGAAAGGAACAGAAAATAGGTACAAAGGTAATGCTTATTTCTAAAGAAATCTCTTCCAGCATACTTGCGAAAGGAGATATTAAAAAAAGAGATGCAGACATAGTGTGTAAAAGAAGAAGAGAGAATTGAATACATAAAACTTAAACCGTATGCTCACAATATTTTTTGCCAGACACGTTCCGATCACGGTCACGGTGAATCACAGCTTAGTAGTTGGTAGTGGTCCTTAAAAGTACTTCTTTGAGAATTTAAATTAATGTATACTTTGCTCAATACCAAATCAAGAGTTTTAAAAGAGGTAATTGACTTGTATTGCTATCTGTTCCAATGGCAGAGAGCAGCG
Organism: Cerastis leucographa; assembly: GCA_963082945.1. Taxonomy (NCBI): domain Eukaryota; kingdom Metazoa; phylum Arthropoda; class Insecta; order Lepidoptera; family Noctuidae; genus Cerastis; species Cerastis leucographa. The sequence continues at coordinate 15,799,724 of OY720363.1, forward strand.
GTGTCCTATAATAGTGGTGGCAGCTCTGACTTACGAGCAGTAAGTCGTAGGTTCGAAACCAGGCAGGCGCATTACTTTGTGTAATTTATTTCTTCACCACTGCTCTCAAAAAGGTGAAGTGAAACATCGTGAGGAAACCAGCATATCCTAGAACTGAAAAAAATCAAAGACGTGTGACATCTACCAACCCGCCCTGAGCCCACGTGGTGGATTAAAGCCCACTCCCTCTCATTGAGAGGAGGCCTGTGTCCCAGCAGTGGGAACATTATAAGCTGATGATGATGAGGATGGATCAATAGTGGTAAGAGCTCGTACTGCATTCCTCAATCTAACGGAACCCAATGGCTCAGGAAATAAATGACATACTAATAAAAATAAACGGTTAAGATATATGCCAACAGAGAGAACTACAAGAAAGTCCATAAGTAAGTCATAACTGAAGAAATAATTAGCAGCCATACAACCGTCCTGTAATTACAGAGCTACATAACTTACTATTCCCAGTTCAAACATGTTGGTAGTACGAAACGTACAATTATCGTACACATACGCCGAGAATTGATACGAAATAGGTACGATAATTACGATACCATCGTTTTTTTGGTTATGAAACGTGCATTTTAGAAGTAAGCATGAATATGTGAAAAATGATGTCTGGAATATGGCTTTCAAGCATTAAAATGGGTTTTCTTTTTAATAACCTTTTTTGACCTGAAACAGGCATCACTGTGTTTTTTGAAACTTGTTTTTGATCTTGATCTCGTAGAACAGGAGGCGTGCCTATTGCCATCAACCAGGCCCAAATCTAAACTTCGTGGCTGCTACTGAGAAATTCCTAATGGAATAACCCAATAACAATTTGCCTGATCTGAGAATCGAACACAGGACCTCATCCTCAGGCGTCGCGCTTGCAATCACTAGAAAAACGAGGCACTTAAGAGGAAAATTGATCAATCCTGTTAAAAGTGTATAAACGGGAAACGCTTTGGTACTCTTCTTCTCTACGCCCGTAGGTCATTAAACCAAAAAGTTGTTGTTACCTCTTTTAAAAATGAAGATAATTGGAAATTTCTGTTTCTATAGATAATTAATAATCGGTCTAATTTAGCTGTAACATTATTTTTCGAAAATGTTTTTTAGTAACTTATTAGACCTATGTATACTGCTTATGCGTAGGAAGTTTCATTCAAATCTGTTCAGTCATTTCGGAAATTTTTTATGAAAGTTTGTATGAAATGCTTTAAGGTGTAAACGCTCTTAAACCAAAAAGTTGTTGTATCCGCCTCTTTCGATGTCTCATGCGGATAAAACACCATAACGTATTAAGGAATCGGTGCTAATGAGCGCCCGTTAAGCAGCCCGGACTGGCAGTAGGCCAGTAAAGCGCTTTAATGAAGAATAAGGGTGCTTTCGTCAGCTGCTTTAAATGGCCTAGCAATTTGTCTTGAGACAAGAAGTTATTTATTTACATTTCATTTATAAATCTTCCTGTTAAACGTAAGAATTGTCGGTGACCGACTTTTTTTAAAAGCAATGAGATTTTTTCACTAATCTTAAAAAACACAGTTTTTTTTAAATATGGGTGAAATCTCAGCTGATAGAACGATTGTCAGCCTAAGGCAGTGCCATAAAAAGACAAGAAATTCTATGTTCAAATGTTCCACAGTCACAATTATCGATAAAACAAATGACTGTCTTCTATGATCGCCGTTATGCTATGTTCTTTATCGCAAAACAAAGCTACTTACTACCGCAATCTATAGCAACGTTGCACATATTACGGCCAACATTAGCGGCATAGATCTTCGGGGCATTATTCATTGTCTTTGCCAAAACCGAATTCTCTAGAATTACAATGTATGCGACGCGATCCAGAGAGACACTTATTTGTAATTCGGTTATTACGCCGCTGGAATGGAGCCAGAACGAAAACTACTTAACTTTAAAAACTGGGGCTACCTGCGTCTCTCATGAATACCGGCCAGCCCACATGCCATGGATGTAAGAAGTAAGTGGACTTACCACATATTTAAAAAATATATATTGAACACAAATCGACGCGCTCAGTGGCGCTCGTTAGTATTTTCATCATCAATCTCCTTTATCCAAATTTATTTGGGGTTGGCGCAGCATGTGTTCTTCTTCATTCCTCTATTACTCGTCATCTCAGCAATTACCTCCTTACTTAACATACAATATTTCTAATATTAAAACTTCTAGTACCACAAATTCTCAAAGATATAATTTAGAATCTTGGTGGCTATATTGTAAAATGGTACACCATATTTGCGAAGCAAATCATATTAGTTTCCAAATCTGCTTAGTGGAATGATAACAGCTTTTAGGTATTTCGTTGAAGCAAATATTATAAATTTCAAATCACTAACTCGAAATTCTACACTTTTCTACATTTTCTGCTCAAAGGCCTTTCATCCCCACAAATTGCAACAGAAAATCAATAGGAGTGTTAAAGAAAAATACGAGCATTCTAGCTGACAGTTAACATCATTGAAAAAGTTCATTTATTCAAGACACGATACAATCATAAACAAGAAAAAATATGAGCTAAATATCAATGAAACTGAATACCACATAAAGCAACCAACGTCACTGCAACGTATAATTTTATACTAGTTTACGAAAAATATTTCGCGAAGGAAAAGTTCCCTGATCTATGTGCTTGCCAAAAACGGTCTTACGGCTAATGTAAGCCTTAGTCAGGAAGAATCAAATTCGCTTACACTAGGAAGTTAATTTTGGAAAGAAAATAGGCAGTTGTTATTGCTGCTTATTATATAGGGAGGTAAGAAGTGAACGTTTTGAAGGTTGATACAATACTAAGTCAAAAACTTTGTTATTGAGGACAATGAAAGTAGGTTACTTTGTTGAGTAAGTTGCATGTCTGTCGCAGAACTAGATTGCTAAATTACTTGTGGTATAGAATGTTCTAAAGAAAGATAAGGTTTGGGAAGGCTGCATTTTCCATTGCTTAATGCAATTAAATGTAATTTTAGTTATCAGAAAACACGCGATACCAACTGTAGTTAGAATTTAGATTAACGAATGAACTATTGTGCAATAACTGTGGTTAGATTGTCAAGTAAATATTCATGAGTTAACAAATAGTCCAGGAATAAGACAGATGAAATGTCGTCCTCTACGGAAAAAGTTACATAGAAATTAGTGGTGTGGCTGCAGTGTGTGAGATTGATTGGCAGCTTTGCCGTTGTAGTTGCTGTTGCGAATGTCTTCGGAATTATACCTACCTATACAACACAACACATGGACGAAGTCGATGATATTATGGGGAGAAATTATGTGGCGACTTGGAAATACGAAGGCTATCGCAGGAGAAGACTGGAAAGATGTCGCCATTTTATGTGAATGGCATCTCGAAGGTCAACCTAGGAAAATTAGAGGACATTATCCTCATTATTAGATATTGGGGTCCTAATAAGGATAATGCGACAAATTCAGGATATGCGATATACCAAATCCGACATCCGTGGTCAGGAAGTTTTTACGTCATATGACTACTGTTGTTAGCCGTGCATTGAGACATGCATGGTTTGATCTTTAAGACTAGCATCGCCTGATTTTGAAGAAAATTTTGAATTCCTAAATTTAAAACTTAGTAATTCTGTAAAAGATTTAAATTCTAATGATCAAAAATTTTTAACACGGAGATATCTGGCCACATTTTTGACGGGATCAAGTATATAATACAGATATACCGTCAGTCTGTATCAATTTTCCGCACTTAGACTCTTTATTGGGTCATTGTACGTCTGAAAAATCCTCTTGTTACTCTTACCACCCCAGGACCTTCCAGAAAGCTAGCAGCCTTGAAATTATTTTCTTTGAGGGACTCGCGAGGACCCATTTTATAGATCGCGCAGACTGCCGTCTTTTGCAATATGAAAATTGAATCAACGTCTGCCGATCCCCACAACAGAATGTCATAAGACATAATACTGCGGAAATAAGCGTAGTATACTGACCTAGCTCTGGCTACATCAGTTAACTGCTTATTTTCCTAATGTACAAAAAAAAGTAAGTTTATTCGTAAGAGGAAGCCCATTCCTGCTAGCTCAAGCAAAATTACTATCATAAAGTGAGTCTTTAACATATTTAACATTCACATTAATATTTATTTATTTTGAGGTTTTCAAGTGTACCGGTTCGAAATGTTACCAGGAGTAAAAGTTGTTGATTTTCCATTCCCCGTAAGTACGATTATGTGGAAAACATCAAGTAGAAACCCGCGCTTTTAATAATATATTAGAAACGTGTTATGCCCCTAAAACGTCTGAAGGTTACCTGTGTATACTATAATATTATGTGAGTAGGCAGAAGCACGTACTAAATATTATGCCATAAATCGAATGATTATTGACGATTGACGACAAGCCTTTATATGGTAATGATTGGCGAAAACTGTTTCATTTACATAATGTAACGCCTGTAATCCCAGAAGGGTTTGGCAGAGGTGTACCTTATAGTACACCTACATTTTGCCAGTTATATATGTATAAGGTGACTGGTAAGTAGTAACCGATATAACTGAAAGTTGATTTAATTGCCCATGCCAATGAAACGCAAGCTGTTCTCTCAAAATGGTGAACCAAAAATGGTCTATCAACAATCACTGGGCCCGCGTGGGAAATTATGCCCCACTCCCTCTTACAGCGAGGAGGTCGGTGTCCCAGCAGAGGGAACGTTTTAGAGGAGGTCGGTGTCCCAGCAGAGGGAACGTTTTAGATTGATCATGCTGTGGGGCAGCTGCGATAAGGATCAGTCGTTTGTCGAATGTGTGTTACAAAATCTCTGACTTTGACGTTGGAAAACGATAACCACAATGTAAAGTCAAAGTCAAAGATCTTTATTGGGAGATAGTGGTTATAGAGTTGTTTATTTAAGGTTCACCCACAGCACATATATGGACATAGATACATTGAGTCTTATGGTAATATTCTAATATATATGCCAATTACGGGCAAACACAACATTGACAAAAGTACGCCAGATTATTTATACACTACTACAAAAAGACACGATGTAAAAACAATGACATACAATACATCCAATACATACAACACAGTTGTCACTGTACAATACAGTTGTTATTGTTATGTACCTTACATTGTGGTTATAGTTTTCCAACGGCAGTTGCGAAATTAAATCTTTAAGCATCCAGATAAATCTAACACCATGTTCTGCCAACAAGCTAATGTCACCCCTATGTTGCAACATTCGGAAAAGGTGGCATGTGCCCGCTGCACTGTAAAGAATTTATTTAAAAATTGCTACACCTTTTTATTCCATCAAGTGTAATCCTAACACAGAAGTCATACACGAAACGACATTTACGGCAAGTACCAACTCGGTACTAAACTTAACGCCTCTCGAAGAGCACCAATAAGCATAGCTGAATAAAAATAATAAAATTATATGGCATCCTCATTGTAACTCATAGCCATTTGTAAACAAAGAAAAAGCGAACGTGAAGTGGAAATAGGTGAGATAGTCGTAAAAGTCGGTTATTATTGGCGAAGCGTGGGAAAGCTATACAGTCGGTATTGAGAGAGGTAGGTGACTGTACACTGGTGGACATGGTAATGGCGTAAGTGGTCTTTTCAATTTGAAATTGATGTAAGGAATGTTTTCGTTAAAATGATTTCCAGTTGTCTTCTTTCTTTCTCGTGTGGTTACTGCATAACCTGGTGTTAGAGCTTTTAGGCCTCTGACTTGATTATTTTTAGTATTATATAATCGCATAACCCATATTGTGTGAGTACTATGTACGACAAAGCTATCATTTTCTGTAAATCTACGTCTTTGAATGTACCCTGGTGGTTAGGAGTATGTCATGCTCACTCAAATGTCACGCTGATGGTGGCGCGTGTGTCGGGTCATTTAGTTCCCTTCAAATGGTTGAGTTGAATGATGGCTGATCTATGCGTCATGTTCGTGAACGGGCGCTGTCAGTTGTGCCTGCTCGTCTCTTAGCTGCCACGGCTCATTTTGAACTGATTATTTTATCTTTAAACTGTTCTTTTTGTTTTTACTATGTACACTTTTAACGTGCAAGTCTTGCTACGTCGTTCTTACATAATGTACCATCTCAACATGAATGATGTAACCACGGTTTTGTAACAAGATTCTGATTTAAAAGAGTGTCCATGGAGTTTCTTGCCCATTCTTCTCCATAGAGATCTACGCTTAGGAATGGGCAACTACAGTACTTTCACAGTTATTGTGTCTTGTGACTGGGACTGCAGCTTCATTTTGATTGTTTTTGACTATTCAACAGTGCCTGTAACTGGCCTACTTGAAATAAATGATTTTGATTTGATTAAATGGACTGATAAGATTTTTGTAGATCAGATTCAAATTAACAAAATGTTTTAAAACCAGAGTTTTCAGAACACAATACCAGAAACGTGGAATGGCCATGCTTGCAAACTTTTTTTTTAGTCTGTAATTTCCCACTGCTGTGTCTGGGAGGTCAGACCCAGCACTTCCATATCTTTCCAGGTACTTTTTTCGTCCAGGTCTTGTCGCTAAATAACATATTTTTCTAACTACTAAAATATTTACGACACAAATACGTATCTACTTTCGTTAAAAAACATTAAACTTTATTGGAAATTTGGTTTAAAATATTATGAAGTTCATATGAAAAAAAAAAGTTATCACGGAAAGATCTAGAGAGAGGCTTGTCAATTTGTGTATATTTAATTATTTTAAGCACCATATTTCCATCACCAGTAACTTTAAAAAATCATAAAAAATAACAGTTGTATTACAATTAAGGCTCGACACCCCAAAACTCACCTTTAAAAAAAGAAGACACCCAAAATGTAAAGTATTTCGTTTCTGTCGCCTGTTCCCAACAACTTGGTCGGTAATGTAAACGTTTTCCCCTAGAAAATCAGTACATTCGTATTCAAATGATTATTGTGCCGACCACACTATTACATTTATTTTGGCTATTGCCGCTGTTCGTACATTTGTTAGAATATTTCCAGCTGGACTTTGCATGGGAACGCGACTCGTAATGCTATTGGTATTTTGCTATGTTTTTTTTTTTCTCTTTTATAATCAATAGCTGTTTCAGCCTGGGAACGATTTAGACTCTTAACTAAAAATTGGGCTTGTAATTGTTATGCAAGGTGTTGTTTTGCATCCTCGTCAAGAATTCAATGAGGTAAGTAACTATTCTAATGATTCATGGCCCGAATCAATAATAAAATGGGTATGTAATTTTATAGTTGTTTTATTCTCGGAAATCGGTAAGTGTAAACCGTTTTGTAAATGTCACTCGTCTGATACTCGCCCTATAACCGCGCTTTTACACAAAAAAACAGTCTCAAACGTTAATTCAATAATTTCTTATTCTCTAAACCAGGTTAAGGGGGTTATTCTCAAATACTGATCAATTTAAACAAAAAATAGCAGCATTTTTTAATAATAATTAACTAGTTACCGTAATTTAAATTGATTATTTATGTCTTTTGTGATAAACACCTGAATTTTGAAGAGGATGCAAAACAACAGCTTGTATACTTTATGTCATTCCGCGAAAAACCCATATTACGGCACTCAGCAGACCTCGTAAACACTATCTCAATTCACTTCTCCACTTTCAACTGTCTTTAGTTGACAAAAATGTACCTACATAAAAATCTTTAGATATCACATCCTTACCCATTCTTACATCAACATAATTCAAATCATATCATTTAGTTTTAAGTAAAATTTACATTATATTCAAATTGATTTGATTATTATTATCATTTATTTATTTCTATATATATCATTTACGTTTGTAAATATTTCTGTATAAAATAATATATATAAAAAAAAAAACAAAATATATAAAAATAGTATCCCACCGGTATCGGGAACAGGGCTCCAGAGAAAGGAACCTCCTAACAATACGAGCCGTGTCCAAGAGAACCGCTTTCAGATATTGGTCGAGACTGTTGCAATTAAGCCATTGGCTGATTTGATTAATTATTAATATTCTAGAATTTTATATTGTTGTCACTATGGAGAAAGCTGCGTATACCTTTAATAGGCATACCATACCAGAACTTTATTTTTATTTTTCCTTTAATTCATAGTATGTATTGCTGTTGGTACCTAATAAATAAACACTACTGCTGAACTTAGTCTTGTTTTCGATTCCCAGATCACTCAAAGTGATACTGGATTATGCTATCAGATTTCTCAGTATTAGCACGGAGTCTGACTTTGTGCTTTACAGCACAAAGTCAGACTCCGTGCTAATACTGAGACCTCCGCCACCATCAAATAAAAAAAAAACGCAACGTGGTTTTTTTAAGGTCACAATTACAACAAAATTCTGCCGATAGCAGTGTAACAGCAATAATACATAAACTGGCAGTCGAGCGATCCTAAAACATGATACTACATCGCCGCAAAAACTCACCGAGTCTGCATGCAACCGCACCGCTACAAGCAATATGTAGTTAAGACCAGATTGAGACATTACTATGCATATGTAATTTTGCTTATTGCTTATAAAGGGGCACGTGGCTAAATTATAAAAGTCTCGTTAGGTTAAGCAACGTCTGCCGAAGTCAATCTAGGGGTGAAGTCATCCATTACATCCCAAGACCTACTATAAATTGCTACTGGTTCCGGCTGTCTTTCGTTGATTTTTGACAGTAATTGTTAAGGTTAGCCTGAAAGTCTGACAACCAGTATTTCCAAGGGTTATTCTCTTGTTTCTGTGGTAACTTGGTAGTGCCTCAACCTAATTCTTTAACACATCATCATCTGCCTAGCCTTTTCCCAAACTAACTTGGGGTCGACTTCCAGTCTAACCGGATACAGCTGAGTACCAGTATTTTACATGCAGCGACTGCCTATCTGACCTCCACAACCCAGCAACTGGGTAATACGATACCCCTTGGTAAGACTGGATGTCAGACTTTTGGCTTCTGACTACTCATAACGATTGTCAAAGATCTCCAAATGACAGCCGGGACCAACGGCTTAACGTGCTTTCCGAGGCATGGCGGAAACTCGGTATGTAATTATGGTCACCCATTCACGGACCAACCTCGGCAAGCACGGCTTAACCTTAAAGATCCGTGCGGCTGTTATTATTTAGCCATGAGCTCCTCCTAACTCTTAACCTAACTCTTTAACACAATCAACCTTAATGTTCTCCACTACGGGACACACGCCTCTTCTCTACGAGAGGGCGTCGGCTGTAATCCACCACGCTTGCCCAGTGCCGGTTGGTAGATGGCACATGTTTTCGAACTCTCGGATGTCCGAGAGTGGTGATGAAATAACTTACACAAAGTTATGCGCCTGGCTGTACTCATGAGTACGTCTTCGTAAGTCGTGGCTTATAGTTAGGCCACCACTGTTCAACAGAGTTGGTTATCATTTGATTCTGCTCGTCACGTTCAACAATCATCTACTCGACTACAATACATTCCATTGTAACAAGTACTTCTTCAAAAGATAATATATTACAGGCAACACAACAAAAGCACAATGCTTTTTCCCTATTTAGTGCACAATACTTTGAATCTGTTCATAATGCAGAGTTTCGTTCCACTTAAGCAAAAAGCTCGTTCCAGTTATAATTTTCCCCTCACTTTTTATTTCTCGACTGTGTCATGACCTCTTAAGGCCGGGGCTGGCTCGTGCGAGTCACTTTACGATACCATTTTAAGCTTTCGAGTTAAGAACGAAAGAAATTATGTTAGTAAGGGTTAGCAGGTGACAAGATTTGGATTTTCTGCCTTCGGGAATTATGGTTTGTTCTCGGTGGATGTTTTAGTTTTGTGGTTATCTGGGTTAGAAGTTGAGCGTGGCTTATAACTTCTGCTGTTGCAGTGTCATAGTCGTTGTTGGAAAGCGGGTGTGATTTATTTGACACGAATAGTTTTACTAAGTGGTTTACGGAATTAATTTGTCTCCAAAAGTACAAACTGTGCTTACACGAACATTTAAATGATAAAGATTAATCTGGTGAGATGAATAATAAAAAACCTACACCCGGTGAAACTCTCTCGCCAATACCAATGATAAAAAAGTTAAATTTGAGTTGACACAAGCTAACGAAAAGTTTTCGATCAATAATATTGAAAGCTTTGTAGATATAAGAAACGCTTTATAAGCAATTGCTGATTGTCTGGGTCCTTAAGTTCAATTTTTAGGTTAAGAGTGTGATATTTTGGGTTAAGTAGAAAAAAAATGATATCTGACCTGTTTTTCATCTATTTTATTTCACAAAACTACGTTCACTGTAAATCAAACTTACCCTTTAAAATTATGTCATAGGCTTGTAAAACTTTTATTTCTAAAATGGTGTCAACCCTGTTATAAGTGCATACGTCAAAAGTCGGAACTACGAATGTTTGCAGTCCAGAAACGTGTGCTGTTTTTAATTCGTTAGTTCATAACTGGTATGTTGTAAGCTGTTGTAGAACATAAGGAATATGAACAATAAGTTCGAGTATTAGCGTGATAGCTCAACAATAATACTCAATATCACTGTTTAATAACTCGTTGGTAGAAATAAAAGTGGACTGTATAATAGGTATAGGCTGATGTATTGCCGATTAAATTTACAATATTAAACTGTCCCGGACAAACAAAGAATAACTTAGAAGGCGTTTTCTACAATCTGCCTGGAGCGTACCCTCAGTTTGTTGGAAATCTTATGCGTCCGCCTAGACATTGTCTGGAAAACCTTATAACACTGGACCAGGCAAAAGTAAACGCGCGCTAGTCAGAGCACCGGCATTATGGGCAGACGTGATCAAGAAGGCTGCTGGAGGTAGCCTGTACGGAGTGTTTCACACAGGAAACCGCATGGCTGTTCTCTTCTTCTTCGCGACTACAATTAACACGAGAGGGAGTTATGCGATCAACTAATAATGCTTACGTAAACGTTTGAAACGTTTGTTTGACTCTTTGTCAAGCGTAGGTTACATATTTGGCCCATGGAAAGACTGTAACTTCGCTGTTTAAATCGACTGGTCGTGAGATGTACTCTTGGAAATATAGAAATAAAAAGGGAGGAAAGAGGAATCTTCCAGAAGAGAGGAATCACGTGTCTTAAAGAAAATAAACGAAAACTGTATGATTACAAAAAGCAATCAAACTCACGGAATCTCGTCATGAAATGCAGTGCATCCTCCAAAATTCTAGTGTAATTGTGGACCTAATAGTAACCGTATCAGAGACAATCACCAGAAACCAATCATCACCATTATCTGTCTAGCCTTTTCTCAAAGATGTTGGGATTGGTTTCTAGTCTAACCGGTTTTTTTTTGGGACATGCCCGCCACACTATTCCCAATAAACTGCAGCTCCTGAAAGCCAGAATCAACAATCAGAATCACCAGAAATTGCCGAGGCAATGCAATGAAGCTCGACGAAGTCCCAGAGAAACTATTTAACTGTCTTGGATCCCGCAACGAAATTAATCAGAAATGTCTAACTGGATGCTGATTACCAGAATTTTACATGGTGCGCACTAGAGACCTAATACGTAATCTAATTATGTGTGATTTATGCAAGTTTCAGTTATGCCTGACTAGATTCGGTTCACGATTCGCGTGACGAGCTCATGAATAAAGGCGGTTGGGTGTGAAATTAGCCTTGCATATCCAAAATACCCACCCATAGATTTACTTTGTTAATGTGGATTGTAAGAAATCATCATCATTCTCTTGCCCTTATCCCAATTTATTTGGGTTCGGCGCAGCATGTCTTCTTCTTCCATACTTCTCTATTACTTGTCATCTCATGAGACACCTCCTTTCTTGCCATATCATTCTTCACACAGTCCATCCATCGTTTCTTTGGTCTTCCTCTACTCCTAAAAACATCCACATTCATACTCAAAACTTTTCTCACGACGTTTTCCTCATTCCTCCGCATCACATGCCCATACCACGACAACCGATTACCACACATCTTTTCAGTCACCGGCGCCACTTTCAAGGATTGTAAGAAATAAGGCACTTATATGCCTTATTTGTAATTTTCAGATCCCAAACCCCAATGGATGCCAATGAAACGCACCTTTTCAGTTTTAAGTGCAGTATTAGTTAGCAAATCGAAGAAAGTTACAAAACGTGATATAGCCCATAGTTCTACATCGTCTATCTGATTGTTATAAGGTTGTATATTTTAATCTAAAAATAGGTAGCTTGATGTTTTTACAGAAAAAAAAGTAACATTGCCTTCACCTATGTGATGACACATAAAAATAACCGAAACTGTACTTTGCTACACTGAGTACTTTGCTAGTTCCTCTCACGATTGGCCGAAATGTTATTAAAAGCAAGGAGCTTTTCCTGGATAATATACCTATACTTCTAGAGCTCTTACATTATTTTGCAACAACCATACCCATCGCAATTTTCACAAATAAAATCCTTTAAAATATCCGCAAACGTGACCCTCTCAAATCAACATATAAGCAGCTTAACTTATTACTCACTTATTTGCCGAATAAAATACCGTATTAAAGAACCTAAACAAATACCGCATGAAACGAAAACTTATTAGGACGGTCATAAGCACCCTTATTTGCCGTCAAAACAGTTCTATTCCTTTGTATGGCGGGGTAGGGTTTTGTGCCAAGTGTTTGTGCAAGAACCCCAACGCACCTGGGTTCTTCGAATTCTATGAAGAATTCTACAAATGTTGGTCCCTGCCTAACCAAACAGAGGTGCGATGGAGTATGGTATAGTGTAACAATAGTGTTCAACGAATGGGTTTTACAAGTTAATGTAAGTGGTTTTGATTTATTAGTTAACTGGGTTTAGAATTTGGGTCTCTGTGTAGCTGTGTTAACTAACTAGTTAATATTGGAACGCTAGAGATTTTGCCTCAGATACCTAGTACCCATTTGATTTAAATAGTTATAGTGGATTTCAAACAGTTCTTGTTTTAAAACGGACTTAAGGACACATCCACTGAAACATTGGTAACTTTTTTACGCTTTGATTGCTATACGAATTTGGATGACATGCATAGACGATGGCCTATGGTAAGGACATAGGATTATTTTCGTATCGGTCGTATATTCTCGTGGGATAATTTGGACATCTATACGGGCAATGCCGAGGCCAAAAGATAGTTCAAAATGGGTAATCAACAAATAATGAGAGCATCTCAAAGTAAACCTATTATAGAAAAAAATAGTGTATCATAAAGATGTGTGAATTAATTTACCGTTAATCTATTACTTAGTCAAAGTAAACTCGACAATACACCATTTTACTGTCGCTCATGTCAATCAGTCAGCTATTATTGTAATAGTTTTCCTCGAAGCACAATTTACCCGTCCGACTATTAAATGTATCATCGCAGCACGAACAGACGCCGTCATAAAACTATAACTAAGACGTCTAGAAATAAAGCATTAATAAAACTAACAATATTCTGAACCAGACAGCGTTTTAAGCAGATGATATTCATCGCATTTTATATTGAACTGGCGTTTGCTCTGCGGCTTCGCCCGTGTTGAGATCAGACATTTACCCCTGGGAACGTACGTCCAGATTAAAACTAAACTAGTTATAAAACTAGTCCTATGCTAGATCATAGTTGTCTACAAGGTGTTGTTTTGCATTAATATTCAAAATTCAGGAGGTTGTCACTAAAGACATAAATAATCAATAAAAATTATGGTACCTAGTTAATTATTAATGAACGCTGTTTTTTTTTTGGTTGTTTAAGTTGGTCAGTATTTCAGGAAAACCCCCTTAACGTGGTTTAGGGAACAAGAAATTATCGAAAAAACGTTTGAAATTGTTTGTAAGTGTGGAAGCGCGGTTATAGGGCGAGATTCAGGCGGGTCGCGTTTAAAACACGGGTGGTTCACCCTTATCGATTTCCGTAAATAAGAAAAAAATAAAAATTACCTATACGTATTTTATTTATTGATTCGGGACGAGAATCATTAGCATAGTTACCTCCTTGAAATTGACGAGGATGCAAAACAACACCTTGTATAAATGATAACATAACATCACACCTGTTATGCCCGAAAGGTTAGACAGAAGTGTATCTAATAGTACAACATTTCGCTAGAACTTATATTTAAAACCCAAGTTATAGGGGGCGATCTTATTTCCATCAACAATTCCATACTCCGTGGCTGCTACTGCGAAATTCCTAATGGTAAAGACCAATAAAAGAAATGACTTCCTAGTTTTTCTAGTGAAAAATATCTATAACGAGGGCACTATGTTTGGAAGAAGTTTTTTTTTTTAATTCACACATCTTTATTAATTCCAAGATTAGATTGGCTCACTACCTACAAGTCAAAACAATTAGATCATGTAATTAGATGGAATCATCGAGTCTACTAGGCATTCCCGCTAACTTATCACCCTTATGGCCTAAGTTATAAGGTTGAAAAGAGATCGACCGTCAGTGAACTCGGTAGTACACACCGACCTCTTCCAGGATATCGGGTGTCGGTCTGCTTGCATAAGCTCGTTAAACAAGATAATAAGTATGAGCTAATTCTGCAGACAACTTGCATTAAAAATACAGTTTCTTTTGCACTTTGTTTATTTAATTCATACGAATATTATAAATGTAAAACTAACTTTGTCTGCCAGTCTGTTAATGTTTCACGACAAAACGGCTCAACTGATTAACTGCTTTGTTGGTCCAGTGGCCGCAAGCACGACTGCTGAGCTACGTCCAGGGTTCGAATCACGGATCGGGCCAAGTGTTATAAGAGTAACCATGGAGTTTCTTGCCGGTTCTTCTCCATAGGAAACGAACAACCCAAACCGAGCAGCTTTTGTCGACGTTTTATAAGTGCCCATGTATAGGCCTATGTGAAATAAAATATTTTGATGTTGAGTAGATTCAACAAAAACCAATTAACAACTACTGTACAAATTAACAGCTTTAATATCTACACGGTGTAAATCACCTCATCACGAAGCCGTCAACCAAGCATTTTGTACATGAAACTAAGTAACTTTACGCAAAAATTATTGCTGTGAAACAACTGTTTTTTGGGGGGTGTTAAATCAAGTATTGTGGTAGAACTCAATGTAACGCACTCAAAACATTGTGCTGATGGACGGATTGAATAGTACGGGGGTCGTGGAGGTGTTTAAAGTAAAAATCTTACATTAAAAACTTATATTTAAAAAAATACTTGTCGAAAAGTTGGAACTTTGACCCCAAATATCTCCGTAAGTAGAAGGTTCCTAGGTATGGTGTAGAACAAAAAAATGATCGCAATGGCATGGCAGGGAGAACCAGTGCCTTTCGGCTTCGTTAAAAGGTGTTTTACACCCTTTATATGTCACTAAAACGTAATTGCGTTTTCTTTTAAATTAAAATACTCATACAAAATCTTCCACGATTTTTAATACGCCCTCGCCACAGCAAGGCACAGTCTTTAAACATCCTTTATTCATCTGAGTACAAGCCCGAGCTTGTGGCTGTCACCTGACAACTCCTCTTAAGCTTGCCTTTCAGAATTTTCTTACTCTTTTTATCGCAACTGCTTCTTAGATATTATCTTTATCTATTCGTAGAATTAAAAACCAGCATTAGGACCGCTTTCCTTTATTTATTAAAAGGAAGTTTTTAAATAACTTATTCAAAGGCGCTTTCTTAAAAAATGTTTTTACTGAATAGAATATTCGAACATCAGCACACTACTATTATAAAGGCGAAAGTTTCTGAGTGAGTGTGTGTGTGTATGGGTGTGTTTGTATATTTGTCACTCCTTCACGACTCAATGGCTGAACGGATTACGATGAAATTTGGTATGTAGATAGCTTATACCCTGAATTAACACATAGGCTTTACTTTTTATCCCGGTCTGCGCGGGTTGCAGCTAGTTTAAAATAATACTCGGATTCCCAGTAATCAGATTTTCGTATGTGCCTTCACAAATTGAATATGGAAATGGGGTTTTCGATGTTGTTGAAGGAATTCCAAGAACGACCTACGTGCCGTGTGAATAAGCAGCTTTGGTATTGATTAATTGATGTAAGTATCGTGTACTGTTTTTAACTCCAGACCAAAAGAGGGGTATTTTAGTTCCCTTTCGTTCCGTTCGGGTCGTTTAGTTCCCTTCAAAATGGTTGAGTTCAATGATAGCTGATACATGCGTCATGTTCGTGAACGGGCGCTGTCAGTTGTGACTGGTCATCTCTTAGCTGCCACGGTTTATTTTAATTACTTTATTTTTTAATTACTGATTTAATCTTTTACTCTGGACGCTCTTAACTTGCCCGTATTTCTACATTGTTCTCACATATTTTTAATTCTTAACATGAATGATGTAACTAAGATTTTGTAACACATTTTGATTTAAAAGAGTGTCCATGGAGTTTCTTGCCCATTCTTCTCCATAGAGATTCTACGCTACGGAATGGGCAACTACAGTACTTTCACAAGTTATTATGCCTTGTGACTGGGACTATAGCTTCACGTTTTATTTTGTTTTTTGACTTTCAAAAGTGCCTGTAATGATCTGATTGAAATAAATGCTTTGACTTTGACTATAAGTTTGTGATATGTATTATGTGTCTGTCTGTGGCATCATAGCACCACAACAGTTGAACCGATGATAAAGTTTGTTTCCTTTGAAAGGTGTCAATCGAGAGTGTTCTCAGTGTAGCACGAAGCTACGACAATGTCTGGATTCGTGCTCAGGACCTGCCTAATCCTCTCGGATCCTAAAACCATGATGTTATAAGTACTGATTAATTTATAATATGTTAGATAAAAAATGTTTTGTCAAGAGCTCTAAAAAATGGGCATGCAAATATTTTTAAAGGGCTTTGCAACGAGCTCTTCACATTTTCCATTTGGATTGATAAACCAACAACCAATTTTCTTTAAAGCCCATATTACATGATGAATATTTATTTAAGTTAAGTATTTTAAAATCTCATTGGTTATGCGTCGCTACGTTGCAGCGATATCGAAGACATAGGTATGTATGACGTCCACCAACGCATGAGACCGCGTGATGAAGTATGCTTCATTTCTTCTAACAGTGAAGTGGCATGTATTCCAAAAAGCGGGAACGTTACAAGGCTGGTTACACTTTCATTTTTTTTTTTTAACTTTGCCTGCAATAGGATTTCTCATGTATCGTGGGTTTACACACATTTGAACTTACAGACACAATCAACCAGACCCGGAACAACTACCTGTGGGTAAAAAAATATTTGTTCCGTGCGGGATCGAACCCGCGACACGTAGCGAAGCAGCCAATCGCTCAGCCACTGCGCCAACCATGCCGTCAAATTCTTAGTAGTATCGAAACGTTTTAAATGAAAAATTTGTATGTGATAATATACACCCTCTTTTAAGTGTTGTACTTAACCAGTAAATATTGGTTCACAAACAGAACAGACGGCATGTCTACTTGTTTCTTCAAGAATTAAATGTATGAAACGATTATTTTTTATTTGAAATATACCCCTTATTTTTCTAGACATATTTGTGGAGCAGACAAGCGTGCGGTGCAAGTTCCCTGCATTTAGGCTTAGGCAAAGGCCATAGTGCCAAGTATAGCGGTATAGACAAAAGCTTTCGTTAGATTTGTTTAACAAAAAAGTGAGATTATAAAGGTTACGATTTTCAATTTTTTTTCAGATTAAACAGCTATCCTTTTTTGCATCTGAATGGCTAGTGCGTAGGAATATCTTTTTTTTAACAGAGTAGTGTTTTAAATCATACTGTGATTTACTACTGTAAAAACATACTACAGCCAATAGCAATATACATATAGAAAGGAATATATTAGTTTTCTTTTTCCATAATATTCTGTTATAATTTGGGTGGTAATTTTCGCAACAATATTCATGTAGGCCAGCTATGTTATCATCGTAGCTGGCCTACATGAATATGCCGAATAAACAAATCGAAACTACATTAAACAATTAAGTATATTCGATACTCCTTTACTAAACGTGGTATAACGATTTTTCTTTATTCCTCTGACGTAAAACTGAAAGTAATATATTGTAGCCTTTCTTACAAAACTTTTCTTCTACTCATGAGAAGAAAGATTGAATATAAAAACATAATAGAACTCGTTATTCCGTCTGAACACAACTTTGTTATATTAGTGTGAAAGTTTTTCAAGTAGTTGCGAGGCAAATTTATGGCTTTCAAGTTTTCTGGTAAAAAGTTTTCGCATGAAAACCTATTGATATCGTTCAAAATTAAAATGTTACTTGTGTGAATCGAGTACCTACTTTACTTCATTCATTCTCCATATCTGAAAATAAATTCCGAAAAGTGGTAACCCCATGTTAATGGGGTGTGAAAAGTGTTAACTTTTGACAGATCTGATTAGAAAATCAGATCTGGATCAAAATTGGAAATGAATTAAAATAGTAGTAATTTCAGAAAAGCCTAAATTTTCTTATGTATAATTAATGTTATACCTAAGAAATAGCTGGCTGGCTGCTGCACGAAAACCTTAAACGGCGCAAATGCAATAACTTAATTGGTAATTATGTGTTTGAGCCGTTTGGGGCTAAAATAATAGGACCATGGGGCCCGAATGCCCGCCTTGCGTTTCGAGATATCGGTTGTTCAACTCTTCACGTGACCAGATTGCTGGCCTTTTTTTTTCCTAAAGAATCAGCATTGTAATCCAAAGTGGAAATGCGTCCAGCATTCTGGGCACTTTTCCAGTTGACAGCGATGTGGACGAATTTTTTCGACGCCCTGTAATTTTGATACTTGTATGTTCATATTTTATTATTATTTTAGATCTATTTTAGTTTTTAAATAATGTACATATGTAATAAAAAGCGATAAAATTCTTATTGTCCACACATTTCCAGCTAATTCTTCACTGAACAAAACGAGGGGGTTCGAAAAATAACCTATGATGGCATCGTCCTTGGAAAACCTTAGTTTTTAATTTAAGTTTAAGTCAAAGTTCAACATATTTTCTTTTCATTCTTTCCAGATAGTGTTGTGTAGTTTTTTCCTACCGCTAAAAAACGCCAGTTTATGTATTTTTGCCATTAGAGAGGCACAAAGCTAGCTTCACCCATCCTGCTATCGCTACCGCCTATCACTAAGGCCCGCGCCGCGGTGGAGTGAGCCAGAGTGAAGTGCCCTCACGGTTGTAGGTCGACGGTGTTTACACTAATTGCTGGAGACAACACGAACTCTGCCTGTCTGAGATTCAGACTGAAACACAGGTACTCGTGTGTACGTACCAAATTACCCTGAGGCTCTTTCTTTGTGGGTGAATAATTAAGATAGCTGATCTACTGGTTGAGGGGTAGAACTTTTAAAGGGAGGTTGACAAATGTTTTTTGTGTAGTTTTCTTCTTTCATGACCGAATTTGGTTGTATTGCTTAGTGCAAGGCAATTGTAAAAAGCTATTTCTGACGGTGTCGGGTGTGTTTCCCACTATTTCACGCACATTTAGGTTACCTATGTAGGTGTTTTTATTTATATATATTTTTTTTGTGTAAGGCTGTAAGGTAATTAGCCTTTTATGATATCTACTCAGTGTTTGTTACCCAGAAGAAGTTAAATTACTTTGTGCTATTAGGAATCAAATTGTGGAGATGTTTGTGCTAATTTCACTCAGTAAGTACCAATCCTTGTTTTTTTTTTTTTGTACCAATTTGATTATACTTCTAGTTGTTAATAGTTTAATTTTATTTCATAATTTTAATGGCCTAATTAAATTGTGCTATGTAAAGTGATGGTCTGAAACACAGGTTTAAAAAAACCTAGTTCGGGCAGATCGCTACCAAACATCTGCATTGAACTATCATTACCTTGCCTTTTGAATATGTTTTAGTTATAGTTTACTTATAAGTACTAATTATACCTTTGTATGAAAAACGATACTACTGCGCATAAATGTACACTTTTTGTAATACTTTTTAAAAAAAAATTTATTTTATTATTTTTATTATTATTTTTTTATCTAGTATTTCCACCATAAACCTGTTATTGGTAAAAGTATTTTCACCACAGCAAATTACCAACGTTAGATTTAAACTCTGCTCGTTTTAGCTGTGAACCCGTTGTAAAATTTGAGGAATTCACGAGGGACTCGTAAAGAAGAATTTTGTATACACTTTATGATAAACATAGCTTGATTAGTAAAGTGTGAAGCGGCTATGTCGCGAATTTATTTTCAGTACTTAGCGTTGCACGACTGGACATGCATGCACGTTGCATTAACATGCAACGTGCATGCATGTCCAGTTAGATGACAGGAGCTCGTGGCTAAATAATACCTGCCGCAGGGGTCGATCTACAAGGATAAGCCGTGCTTGCCCAGGTTGGTCCGTGGATGGGTGACCATAATTACATACCGAGTTTCCTCCGTGCCTTGGAAAGCACGTTAAGCCGTTGGTCCGTCATTAAGCATTGTGCTGTCATTTGTAGAGCTTTGACAGTCGTTACGAGTAGTCAGAAGCCAAAAGTCTGACAGCCAGTCTTACGAAGGGGTATCGTATTACCCAGTTCCTGCGTTGTGGAGGTCAGATAGGCAGTCGCTTCATGTAAAATACTGGTACTCAGCTGCATCCATTTAGACTGGAAGCCAACCCCAAGATATTTTGGGAAAGGGCTAGACAGATGATGAGCGTTGCATGACTGCCGTAGAAACGGGCTATGTGGATGGAAGAATCGACTAACTGTCACATTGTCATTGTCTATCATTCTGTCATTATGTCGATTCTACGCATGCTGGTTTTTGTATCTGAGAAATATTAAAAATAGCACCTAATCTTTATTAAAAGCTCGTGGCTAAATAATAACAGCGACACAGGTTGATCTTCAAGGTTAAGCACCACTTGCTAAGGTTGATCCGTGGATGGGTTACCATCAATTACATACCAGTTTCTTCTGTGTCTCGGAAAGCACGTTAAGTCATTGGTTCCGGCTGTCATTTATAGATCTTTGGCAGTCGTTACAGGTCAGTCAGTGGCCCGAAAGTCTGACAATAAGTCTTACTCGAAGTATCGTATTACCCCATACTAACTGAGTTGTGGAGGTCTGATAGGCATTCCATGAACAATGCTGGTATTCAGGTTTTTTTTTTTTTTTTAAACCATGCCCACTAGGAACTAGATGCATCCGTTTAGATTGCGAGCCAACCCCAACATAGTTTGGAATAGGCTTGGCAGATTTTGAACTTGTATAAGTAGTCATCAAAAATCTGTCCTTCAGTTCGATTTTAGTAGAAAAAAAATGAGTTATTCGGTCGACCTGATTATTCAAATCCTTCTTTAATTGTACCTTTTCTTTAAGGTCAATCACCCCACATACCACCAACATGTGTTAAATTTATTAGAAAATAAATTCATCCCGTCGTTTGTAGCTCTTCGATGATAAGGTCCCAATTAACGCCAGTCCACTATCCCGGCCTAACCCTCCACCGCTCATGTGAAATCGTTGCGACCCACGCGACCAGTTGAAGGGTTAATCGCGTATTAGGTTCAGCTTTTTGACTAAGCGTCACTTGGAGTGAAATATGGCCACTATCTGTATAATGGGTATTTTGGTAATTGGAATTGAGTTAGGATTTCGGTTTTTAATTGAGTTGGTGTTTTGCTAGTCAGAGGTAATTCCATCGTTGCAAATATAGGTACCTAGGTACTACATCGTTTCCCACTTCTAAGGCACAAGCTTTGGGAGTGGGCTGCAATCCACCACACGAGCCCAATGAGGGATGGTGGATGGGTGGGGTTGTTGTACATTCGTCACAAAGTAAACTCGTCACAATTTTGCAAACTCCATACATCATCATCATCATCATAGTTATTTCAGCCGAAAGACGTCCACAGCTGGAAATAGGCCTCCCCAAATGTCACTACATTGACCGGTTCCGTGCGACTCGCATCCAGCGGATCTCCGCAACCTTTATCAGGTCATCGGTCCTCCTAGTGGGAGGCCTTCCAACGCATCGTCGAACTTAAGTTTGAGTAAAGTAAATTAAATTGAATTAATTGAATTAAAGTGAATTCGCCATGACATCTATCAATCCGCACTAGGCTTATTTTTTCTGTCTTCGAACTATTTGTTCAAAAACATGCATGCACATGTGTTTGCATATTGTGTTTTCCGACACCATTTTATTAGCAGTGGTGATGAAATAAATTACAAAAAGTGAAGTACTAAATTCCAACGTACGACTACGTAGGTTGGGACCGGTATCTCTGGGCCACGACTGCTGTCTGCCGCCACAGCCTGCTAATAAATACTAAAATAGCATTATTTCAAAAACTAACATCTGTTACAAAAATAATCTTCACAAAAAGAAGTTAAAACAAAAGTAAGTAACGTTCTCATGTACCGCCTCCCCGCTCCGCACGCAAGAGATTGCAGTGTGTTTGGAAGAAACTTATTCTATTCATTACAACTTGTACTCCTTAGTACGTTAAGAAAAGTATTCAGTTGGAGTTTTCTTCTTGGAGGACTGGGCTGTACCTAAAAACGTTATTTTGGTCTTAAAACTACTTCGTTGGTAGTGGTTTCTAGTTCGATTTCCAGTTCACACAAAGTGTGGAACGAAAGGAGATGCAGTGCCAAACTTATTACCTGCAAAACTTTTCTTACTCCCACTGGCTGATGAAGCACGATAAAGATGGTGATGGGTGTCATCGTCGTAGAATGGCAGGTGCTGGCCCAGCTCCTTCACACTCCAGAGATAAACTGTGAAGACGTTCTTCATCAGTCTCGACGTGCATTGGATTTAAATATTATATGCCTTGAAACGTCGAACCATTTGTGCTTCCTCAAACATTTTTTTAGGGTTCGGTACATTTGAAGATTTTTTCCTTCTTTTCACTGTCACTTGACCTTGCTGTACTCCTCCGGTAGTAGTATCATTTTAGGTTGGCAATATCAGCCAGGAGTCTGGATTTCAATAGCTTTGTCCCTTATCCATGGGACACCGCTGCCTAACCCTTTGATGATTACATGCGTGATGTTCTTTCTGTTTTTGATAATTTTAGATTTTTAAGAAGAACTGAAGAACAAACTCATTATTTGCCAGTGAGCAATGGAGTGTAGGAAAATAGGCGTTAATCGAACAGATCATGTTAGAAACCGACCTACGCTCCATTACTCAAGAAGTAAGCCGGTCACGTCGCACGGATGCACTCGGAGAGATGGGCAAAGGTCGTCACACACTGGATGCCTGAGGAAGGGCAGCACCGTCGCGGTCGACCGTGGCGAAGGTGGTGTGACGATCTGATAATTTTTGCGGGGCTTACATGGCCAGAGATGGCACAGGATAGAGAGGAATGGAACGAGAAAGGATACCTTTGTCTAGCAGTGGGATTGTGGGACACGAAGTGGGCTTACTAAGAATAAGAATATTTTGATATTAAACCCTGAAGTCGCGTTGCAAGGTAATGCAAACACTCCGATGTATTTACCTACTATATTTCCGTCTCTATAATTAAACAATCACGACTTGGTAAACTAGCTCTATAATTACACTATTTTATTTTAAGACTTTCGAAATATTATTTTAATGGGTGTTACAATAAGGGTTAGTTTATTATCCTTTTAAGTTCCTATTCTATTTTAAGCACAATATGACGTAGGTTAATGGGTACTTTCATTGTTCCATTTAATAAAATTCATTTGTTCAATGACTGACCACGTACCGTGTTAACCACTGGATCTAGAAGTACAAAGTAAAGAGTTTCTTTTATAAATATACAAGATGGAAGGGACACTGACGCTAAAATGGCTACCACGTATAAAGTACATCATTTTGACCCCCACAGAAATTTTTCATCGGTTATTAAACAGAAAAACATCTGCGTACTACAAAACTACACTGTATACAAAGTGTTGTTTTGCATCCTAGTAAATTTAAGGAGGTAACTATATGCTAACGATTCTCGACCCGAATCATTAATAAAATGGGTAGGTATTTTTTTTTTCTTATTTTCGGAAATCAATAAGTGAACCAACCGTGTTTTAAACGCGGCCAGTCTGATACTCGCCCTATAAACAAGCTTTCACACATGCAAACAATCTCAAACATTTATTCTATTTTCTGTGCCTTTCTTCTTCTCTGTATTAAGTGTGTACATAAATTGTTAAATAAATAAAATACACCAGCAATTTCTGTGTATTTTATTTCTGCGACCACGTTAAGGGGTTTTTTCTGATATGCTGACAAACTTAAACAACCAAAAAAAACAGAGTTAATTAATAATTAACTCGGTACTGTAATTTAAATTGATTATTTATGTCTTTTGTAACAACCTCCTGAATTTTGACGAGGATGCAAAACAGCACCTTGCACCTTATAAATAATAAACAAATTATGTTCTGAATATGTGGTCACCTTTTTGACGTCGGGGGACACCGATGTTAAAACGCCACCACCCACCCATTCCGCCTTGTATAGGGATATGAAGAACAGGGTGTAAAGCATGAGCTTTACACCCTGATGGGATGGGGTGGTGGGATGATGACATTCCCCGTAGGAAAGGAAGGATTCTCCGACCAGACTGGTCTGACTGTGTCTGCCCGACAGTTGTTGTCGGGCAAGTCGCGGGTAACTATAATTTTGCTTTCCAGAATTTTGATGATAGTTCATCATTTGTGTCATAGATGGCGCTGCAATACTTTTTATACAATGCCTTACAAATATTTTGAAAATCATACCCTGAATGGTTCAAATAGGGTATGAAAATTTGTTAGGATATCCTATATTCTTGCCGATTACGTATGTTCAAATTAATAAATAATAGGTCTTTACCTATGAAATTGCCGTATTGCAGTACAGACTTTTTCAAACAAAAAAAAGTTTTGATTGGCTATGAGTTCTAAATTCAAATTAATTTTGTTTTAAAAATATGACATTCTATTTACAAAATCAGTCTTTTGTTTATTCATTAGCGTTGTATTTTCATTACATTTCAACATTTTTCCTCATAATGGATACTTTGAAATTTCGTGTAATTATGGAATATGAGTTCCGTCGTGGCACCAACGCGGCACAAACGACCCGTAACATCAACGACGTTTACGGAGAGAACTGTACAAACGAACGCACAACCCGTTATTGGTTTGCTCGGTTTCGTTCTGGGAATTTTGACTTGAAAAATGAACCTCGTGGTCGTCCGGAAACTTTGGTCAACAATGATGAATTAAAGGTGATTGTTGAAGCTGATGAAACTCAATCTACAGCTGAGCTGGCAGCAGCTTTTGATGTTAGCATTAAAACAATATTGGTCCATTTGCGACAGATTGGCAAGATAAAAAAGCTTGATAGATGGGTGCCCCACGAACTTAACGATCGCCAGCGCAACGTACGCGTCGAGACTTGCCTTGCGCTGCTTAACAGGCACAGAAATGAAGGAATTTTGAACCGAATTGTTACGTGCGACGAAAAATGGATTCTTTTTGACAATCGAAAGCGCTCAGCAAGTTGGTTAGATCCTGGTTCGGTACCAAAGCAATGTGCAAAACGAAAAATGACCCCTAGAAAGGTGATGGTCACAGTTTGGTGGTCTAGTGCTGGTGTGATTCATCATAGCTTTTTACAAAACGGCGAGAGCATTACTGCAGATGTGTACATTGAAGAACTGACCACAATGATGGCGAAACTCGCACGTCTGCAACCAGCTTTGGTCAATCGGTCGTCTCCACTGCTACTTCACGACAACGCGCGGCCCCATACTGCACAACAGACCGTCTCTAAGCTGCATGAGTTGGGTTTGGAAGCTCTCCCTCATCCGCCATACTCACCAGATCTTGCGCCTTCCGACTATTACTTTTTCCAAAATTTGGACAACTTTTTAGCGGGAAAAAAATTCAATTCCCGAGAGGCAGTACAAAACGCCTTTGAAGAGTTTGTTGTCTCCCGTCCAGCTGATTTTTTCAAGAAGGGCATCCATAAACTGCCACAGCGTTGGCAAAGATGCATTGATTGCAGGGGTGATTACTTTGAATAAAAGAAATAAACAAGTTCGAAAAAAAAAATACTTTAACTTTTTTCAAACAAAACGGCAATTTCATAGGTAAAGACCTAATATTAAACCCCAGCGGGGCACACTGCTCTACTTCAAAAAGCTCTATATTACTTCAAAAGCTTTCTATTACGTCAGAAAACGGATCAGCTATGCAGCTTCAAAAAAAAAAACAACATTCGAAAATTGATACAAAAACAAAACAGCATCAACGAAAATAACCGAAACAGAGAAACGTTTACATTTCCTCGTTACGGGCGCACTAAAAAGAACCAAACTTTTATTAAAGCAACATTTATTGGTATCTTTTTGGGTCTATTTGGTTCGGAGCTGTGTGTATTCGCTTTATAATTCCACAAACGGCCATTTCCCTCCATTCCGGTATTGTTTGGTTAGGAGCGGATTAAACCAGTTTTTGCTGGTTACTTAGGTCCTACTTAATTTTAGTAAACCAACACAGCGGATGGTCGCCTTGAGATTTTTGTTTCCTTATAATAAATTGTCGCTGGTGTAGAGTTTTTACTGTGCCTTTGTGCAATTAGAGATGGTGGTTTTTGCTAAATAAGTACGTAAGGTGTGCTAAACGGATATTTTTATGTTTTCTCTCTAAAATTACATTTTCTGGTCAACTAGAATGTGTTCCTGAGTGTTTTTTAAGTCAAATTGAAGTGTTGTTTTAATTTTAAGTACAATTTTTTATTATCTGCCTAGCCTTTTCATAAATCCAAACTATCTTGGGGTCGGCTTCCAGTTTAACCGGATGCAACTGAGTACCAGTATTTTACATGAAGCGACTGCCTATCTGACCTCCACAACCCAGCAACTGGAAAAACGATACCCCTTGTAAGACTGGATGTCAGACTTTTGGCGTCTGACTACTCGTAACGACTGTCAAATCTACAAATGACAGCCGGGACCAACGGCTTAACGTGCTTTCCGAGGCACGGAGGAAACTTGGTATGTAATTATGGTCACCCATCCACGTACTAACCTCGGCAAGCACGGCTTAACCTTAAAGATTGACCTGTGCGGCTGTTATTATTTAGGCACGAGCTCCCTTTTTCCCCTGTTAATTTTAAGTACAAATATGGCTACAGTAAATTGAACAAGTTTCTTTTGTAAATACCCCTGTCACGTTTCGTGGAAGTAGATCAAGAACTCTTTGATGCTTGACAAATAATAGTACATAGGTTACATATTATATGGCTTCCTCCTACGTTATATCGAGGTTATTGCATTTCAAGTTAAGTTAGCATATTGATTATGCAATATATTTACTTGCACTGCACGCTGACGTGACGATAGCTACGCGGAACGCTACGTACGTAGTACGTGCTACGAAACGTCTACGAGATGCGATGATTGAATAAACATGTACAGGAATATTGAATAATGCAACCTTATTTTTATTAGGGAGTATAGACGAAAATGATATTTGAATAAGTTTGATAAAAAATAAACAAACTGAAACGTATCAAAAATTCTACTAGCACTCTTTAGTAACGGAAAAAAAAGTCCGTTTTTTTTCAGACGTTAATTAATGATATTGATTCCATTTTGACTGATTAGGAATTCTTTAAGGACTTGCAATTATTAAATGCTTTCTGGTCTTATTTACTGGCTGGTACGATTTACTGCCTCATTGGTTTAGAGGTGGCAAGTGCGATTACTAAGCATCCAGAGTTCGATTCTCGGGTCGGGCAAAGTGCTATTGGGTTTTTCCATCAGGAATTTTGCAGCCAAACAGTCTGAATTTGTACCGGGTCGATGTCAATAGGCTTGCCCTCTATTGCAAGGGACTTAAGAGCGCTAACGCCGTACAACATTACGTACAAACTTTCAAGTCCTTATTTTCCGAAACGACTTGTTTTTTTTTAATTTATTTTTTATTTTTATTTACTTTTTTCCATTATTTTTAATCAGATGTTTTACAATAGTTTCTTAATCATTACACCATTTTGTTTAGAATAGTTACAGCACGGATGACAACATTTGTGTCACTAGTTTAATCTAGTCTTTTTGCAATATCTTTTTTTTTGTATAGACTCTTTTTCTTATTTACCGATTGTTTGTAAATGTATGGACATTGTAGGCCTTATAGATTCCTAGATCCTTGGTAACTTTTTATCTTGTTCTACGTTTTGTAGTACGCAACGACTTATTGTCGGGCCTACGATGTCCACTCATACTTAAGTGCCAATGCTGTAACATAGAAAAATTGTAAAGCCAAATGATTTTAAAAGAGTAACCATGGAGTTTCTTGCCGGTTCTTCTCCATAGGAAACGACCAACCCGAACCGAGCACCTTTTTGTCGACGTTTTACAAGTGCCCATGTAGGCCTATGTGAAATAAAAAATATTTTGATTTGATTTGACTTGATTTGATTTGACTGAACCGATTTTAATGAACTTTATACTCGTAAGCAGAATACATAGGTCTAAAAAGTTATTAAAAAACATTTTGGAAAAATAGTGTTACAGCTTAATTAGGCAGATTATAAATTATTTATAGAAACAGAAATTTACAATTATCGTTTTTTAAAAGAGAGTTTGAAAATGTTTTTTAGTAATTTTTTAGACCTATGTATACTGCTTATGAGCATTAAGTTTCATTAAAATCGGTTCCGTAATGTCGGACTCAAACGCTCCTCAACATAACTGGCGAACACCTCTGCCTATCTCTTCGAGGATTACAGGCGTTATGTTATGATATGAATTAAAAATTTGTACTTAAAAACTCAAATTACTCGTACTAGATACAGAAAACCACCCTGAAACCATTTCCAAAACGTGCTCACTTTATGAACTCATTACGTGATGTGTTCGTTATTTAATTGCCGCACCTCGTGTATTCTAGCATGTTGAGCATTTGGCTGAAATACTGAGCAAACACATTCCAACCCCGCGATGCTTGCTATTAGTCCACTAGGTTACCTTCGAGTGAACTGTGTTAGCTTATGCAGAGTACTCTTGAGCGAAGAAAGGGATAAGTGTAGGTAGGTCAGCTAAATAGTACGTTATTGTGTAGGTAGTTGCAAAAAAAAAATCTGCTCCCCCATACAAAATTGCAATACCTATTTGACCCAAATGTATGGGGCAGCTGATATTTTTTTTGCTTGAAAACATGTTTTATGATGAGAAACATGTTCAGTTTGATGGTCTGTAGCACACCCATAAGTATGTATATACCCTTTCCGTTACACCCTGTATAAATATACACCAACATTTTTTTAAACAAGCTTTTATTTATTGAAATAAGTTACAACTTTTTATAATTACTGATTAATATTATTTTTAAAACTAGATGATGAAACTAAAATAACAACAAATTATAAAAGAGCGTCAAAAAACTCCTCCTCAACGCTGTCAACCGGTAACGTGCCCAAGAGACTGCGTTGCCACGTTGTATGGCAATACTTAGCCTCTGGCCAAAGTAAAACCCAGCCCTTGGGTCACGGGAAGTGTCAACTAGTCGTTTAGAAATTTCCTTGAAAAGGCTGTGAGCACTCAGACCCCACGGCCCCAGAGTTTCAACCCCTAACGGCTCGAAAATATAGTTACCACAAAGGTTACTATATTTACACCACTTGAGGTTCTCCGCAGCCGCAGCGGCAGCGCCTGTACAGCACGATGAGCTTGAAGATGTGATGGTGCAAGAGTATCGACGCAAGTTGCGTCCCACACTAAAGGCCTACACATCTTAAAAAAGCTTTTATATAAAGTTGTTTTTTTTTTGTATTCTTCTCAGCAAACCCTTTAAATTAATAGCCATAATAATACGCAACTATGCTTGTACGGTATGCAAAGGACATTGTTAAAAACGGCCTATGGATCAACATTTGTGTGCAATCTATACAGTAATTATATTATTTTTTGAGAAATATTTGTAAAATACATCAAATAAAATAAACGCTATACCTTAGGTATTTATTATAACCTCAAAATCCGAAAGTATCTTGGATTTTTAAAAATTCTCGGAAGTGTCAGTTAATTTAGTTTGATTACAGTTTAATGTAGTCACCATTAAGAACACGGGAAGTAATTTCACACGACTGTTGCTTCTTATGCGAACGGTGTATGGCTACTGAACAATGTCCTTTTCAGACTAATCGGTAAGGTAACTGATTTAAAATTCATTTGTAAGATTTGACCTAAATAAAGAAAAAAACAACATTGCAAGTCAAATAAAAGCTTGTAAAGACAAGATGGTGTTATTTGTGGCCTTAGATTGATTTTAAATTAATAAATAAATCCATTTAATTCTTAAACCACAAGATCCACGCGCCAAAAGAACTTACAGCTTACTGCATCTAGACACATTTTTGAAACTATGCTGTATACAGGAATTTCACTGACCAGGAACATTGGAATTAGTTTTCCAAATACTGAGCTCCAGTGACCTATATATGGCTATTGTGAAGTGTTAAATTATTACGTGATTGATGATGTCGCCTTCGTAGAGAAAATAGTTCATAAAGTTCTCTCTCTCTTGTCTACTGCTAACGCGATTCATGACTTTTACAAATATTTTTTCTTTATTTTTAAGCGTATGTACTGCCGAAGCAATTGCGTACACTAATATTCATGCAGTGTAAGCAGACAATAATAGATGATAGAATAATTTAAATCCGAAGACCTTTATTAAGTCGAATATATTTTTATCAATTGACAAACGTGTTATTTAAAAAATTTGTTGCTAGGCAACTACCTCAAGCATAGAGTAATTTTTTACATTTTATACTTAAGATATTAACTAACCTACGCCCCAATGTAATTTTTTTTTCTCTTAACTTGCTTACCTCTTTGGTCTAGTTGTCGCAAGCGGGACTGCTGAGCATGAGGTTCTGGGTTTGATTCCCAGGTCGGGCTAAAAGTTATTGGGTTTTTTCAGTAGCCGCCACGGAGTCTAGATTTGCGCCCGGTTGATGGCCATATGCTCGACCCCTATTGCATGGGACTGAAACATAACTAGCAAAATGTGGGTGTACTATTAGGTACAGCTCTGCCTACCCCTTCTGGGATTACAGGCGTGATGTTATGATATGTTTTTATTAGTTTATAGTATATCTGAATAATAAAAGCGATACAGAAGCATTTCTCTTCTCTCTTCTATTTCCCTTTTCGCTATAATTAAGCAGAATCCCCTCCTTGCGTCGTATTCCATAATGCTGAGGGTCGTGACCTCCCTTCAGAATCACCTTCTCGCGGATGATATTTCTCCAACTGTTTCTGTCTCTGGCTGTGTGAAGGGCGCTGTGGACTGTGGAGTCAAGAGTGGTACGGATCTGGTCAGACCATCGTATTGTGCTGCGTACACGAGGTCTTTTTCCATCCACCTTGCTGGTCACCATTAGTTTTCCAGGTTACCGTCGTCCTTGCTCGCAATGTGACCGAAGTATTCCAGGACTCTGCGCGGAATTTAGCAGAATAAAAAAAAAAAAAATTGTAAACTTGCTTTAAACTTGCTCCTGGTATTTTCACTCATTTTTGAGCAACAGCCAAACGAATTTGCTTGGAAAACAAACTTGTTAATTTTGAAACTTTCGGTTTCAGCGGCCTGTTATTCTCGAAAAGACTTTAACCTAACAAGCATGTAATTTATTTTAAGTCCTACGATTATTCTGCTCCGCTGGTTTGAAGACAACTATTTTGTTTTAAGAGTTTATATTTCATGCATTGGTGATTTAAGATTTCAGTTTTGTTTTACATCGAAAATCTCTTTTATAAATAATGCAAATGATTTAGTTATGTGCTCTGGTTTAGACAGCGTTTTTTAAACATAGGGATTACATAAAAGCTGTTTGTTGTCTATGTAATGCAAGTTAAACAGCACATTGTACTCAATGATAAACAAAACTAGGTTTTGATCGCTGCTTCGGCCGCGTTTTTTTTTTTCGGAAATTAATTTAAAAAAATGAAAGTCTTCAAATGGTAACAAACAGAGTTTTTGCTTTATAATATGGTTGTAGATTTGTTTGGAAGTATGGGATGGTATCGATAGCGTTGTACGACTATCATTAACTCCGTAGTTTATACATGATATCTATAACATCAAAGAAAGGTTTGGTCAAGAACTATCATTGCCATCTAACGTGGCAATACTGCCAGCCTACTGGGGACTTTTCTTAGTGACAGTGATGTGAATGATTTTTTTGACGCCCTGTGATTCTTTTTCCATTTTGATACTTGTAGGTACATATTTTATTATTATTTTAGATCTATTTGTAGTTTATAATAATGTACATTCTGAATTCAAATAAAAATTATAACATATCTAACACTGAACAAATAACATGATTAGTTCAACCATAATGGTTCAACAAATCATTTTATTTGTCACCTCTTTGAAGAGAAGGATAATGGCCGGGTACATTATTTTCAAGTACCTACCCACCTACCTACCTACTTGCTACGCATGGCGCTTCTAAGTATAACCGGAAAAATTCAAATACTCTTGAAAAAGAATAGTGGCCAAAGTCTCTAAATAAAAGCTATTTTCTCCGAAAAGGGGATTATTGTATCCTAAGCTGCAAAGTTTTAATTTTGTCTGATGATATAATTAATCTGCTGGCAATGTGTTTCGTCGTATTTGTAGAGCAATACTCAAATATGATTGGTTTTAATGTGTCTTATAATAGATAACAAATTACGTAAGTTATTTTAAAAAAAAAAACAGGAATCCATGGAGTTTCTTGTCGGTTCTCCTCCATGCAAACTTGGGCTGCTACTAAAAAAATACGGATAAAAAGAAACAATAATACTTTGTCTGACCGGGGACTCGTACTAATAATAACAGCCGCCCGGGTCGATCTTTAAGGTAAAGCCGTGCTTGCCGAGGTTGGTCCGTGGATGGGTGACCATCATTACATACCGAGTTTCCTCCGTGCCTCGGAAAGCACGTTAAGCCGTTGGTCCCGGCTGTCAGAAGCCAAAAAAATTCTGACATCCAGTCTTACCAAGGGGTATCGTATTACCCAGTTACTGGGTTGTGGAGGTCAGATAGGCAGTCGCTTCATGTAAAATACTGGTACTCAGCTGCATCCGGTTAGACTGGAAGCCGACCCCAAGAGAGTTTGGGAAAAGGCTAGGCAGATGATGATAATCTCTATTATAAACAAGTTTTCAGCAAAGCTATTACTAATACCAGATTTATCTTAAGATCGCTCATCTAAATCCTCTTAGTACTTCCACAATCGTAAAATAATAAACATAATTCACTCAAGTTTGTGCTCAGCATCGAGACATCAATCCTCCAAGGAGAAGTGAGCCCATTTGGCACGTCTCCAAACAAAAACAATAGGACTTGGAAAATAAAACTATTGAAAATTCATTTGGAAAACGTCGTACACACAAAACACTGTTAGAAGTCTGGATATTTTCTATTATTTCTTTATCCTTATATTAGTCTAAGGTTCTATATTACTTTTTAAGGTCGGAAAAGACTGGAATCGCTTATAATATATTTTGGATGGTCCAAAACGTTGATTTTAATATTAAAACGTTAATCCTCCCTCCCACTCTTAACCTTTTATCAGTTGACTGAGTTTGTTTGTAAAGGTTGTTTCCTTCCTACTTTATTTTAGTCTTGCCACACTGCCACACACCATCGCTAAATTATATTAAAAAAACATTTTATGTCTAAAAGACTGAAAGGACATTTAAGTTGGACATTTGGCGGGTGAACAGGCTTTTGCCATATTATAATTCTTTATGGCACACAAAAAAAAAAAACATTCTATAATATTGCTTATGTATAATGGCGAGCTTAATCCAGAATTGGTTACCTTAAATATAAGCCACAAACAACTCTCGATAAGCTTAAGTGGAAGAATGGAAGGGATGTTTTTTCCTGCAGTGTGATATACAAAGATGATAAAAAAAAAACATGAAAATGAATACAAACGGTGCAACCTTTTTAAGAATGCCTCACGAAAGTTGTTTTGGCTATTATTTTGAGGCACTATTAAATGGAGACTACATTGACAGCACTGAACTAGGACATGAACAGACCACGGAAACCAGGTTCTCATCATCTGCCTAGCCTTCTCCCAACAATATTGAGATAGGCTTCCAGTCTAACCGGATGAAGCTGAGTCCCAGTATTTTTATTTTTTATGGGAAGACTACCTATCTGACCTCCAAAACTCAATTACACCATACTTCTTAGACTGTCAAACTAACAGGCTTCTGACTACCCGCAACAATTGTCAAAAATTGATGATTGATTGAGATTGTCAAAGAGCGTTTACGCTTTACGGGACTACATACAAATTTTCAAGTCCTTAGTTTCCAAAATGACTGAACCGATTTTAATGTTTATACGCATAAGCAGCATCTATAGGTCTAAAAAGTTACTAAAAAACATTTTCGAAAAATAGTGTTACAGCTGACTTGAAAGTTTGTATGTAATGCCGTAAGGTGCAAACGCTCATAATGTGCTTCTCAAAGCCTGTAAAGGGCTCGGTATATAATGGACGGTCACCCTTCCCCGGACTGACTCGAAGAAGATCGCCCATTGTGGCTATTATTTAGCCACGAGCCCCTAAAAATTCACTAAAATCCACGGAGCAGTTTCCATCAGCCACATATAATACTGTACTAGTCGCCATTATTGCGAGCCTAATACAATTTGCCGCTCGAACGACGTCCAGTCCCTTGGTCTCCGAACAATTAGAACTGCCGACGTTATTTTTGTGTCACCCTTATTGTACCTTTTCTTGTCTTCTGTGTAACGAACGCTGAAATTCGTGGCTGCCCCCAGGGTAGGTACTGATGTAAACGCCTAGGAATCGTGGCTAATATTCTGCGTTGTTTTTTTTGGGATTTCTGTGCTGAGGGCGGAGTGATAAATAAATTATGAATAGCCTTATTATTTGTCAGGCTTGTATTCGTTTTCTTGTTGACGCATGTCTTAAAATGACTTCAATTATGTCACATTTTTTTTACTTGATTATAACAATAAAACAGCTTTATAATGTTGTCAATAATTAAGTTTAGATGGCTCGGCAAAATCTTATTAACTAATCTTATATTTGAGAACATAATACTTTATGTAGGTTCACTAAACCCTATTTACTGTCTCCTATTCATATGTCTGATATTCTCGACTAAATATCATAACTTTTTATAAAAAGTTCACCAGTTCACTCTTACTCAGTAATTACTAAAACAATTCCCGAACAAAGCCAAAAAGGACCCTGCAGTACTGATTAAGGCGGTCTGTAGATGCATAATATTAAACTCGTCAGTCCCCCGGGTCTGCCCTTAATTTAATTACTTATTTGACCCAAAACCTACTCCAGAGATCGGCTTACAGAAGGCATGTCAGATCTCTATTCAATTATGTTTTGTAATGAACGACAGTATGTTCGACAAAATTGGATTTCGTTGTGATTCGGATAGATGGGAACGATTACTATTATTATGGCTACTAAGTGATATTTAGTGCGATTAGGTTGGCAGCCCTGAGTGTGTGGTGACGTCATAGTTGTTATGCGTGTGTTTGAATGAGTGCTAATTATATTGGAAATTTCGTTTTTCTTTCTACGCATCGATTGAGGAACAGCCTTAATCTACAGTTTAAAGCTAGAATCCTCAGACGACATTGCCCAAAGATTCGCTTGTCATCAGGTACGTTGTGTAGTATGTGTGATTCCTTATCGGGCGTTGTAAGTACGGCCATGTTTTTTTTTTTTTTCATACTAGCTACTAGGCAATAAAGTTTGGTTTGATTGATTTTTAATATTTTCATGATTCAATGATTCCCAAGTTTACTGCTATGATTAACTCTGTAATTTTCGAGCAAGAAAATAAACCAGTTTCTATTGTACCTACAAGAAGACTCGCTCCACTTGTTTTTAATCTATTTCTATACGTATTACGAAGTCGTTATTCACGTCTATCTCCAGTTTTCTGAACTTCTTTACAGTTTTTCATGTATTTTCTTTCTTTTCTTTTCATCGCTAAGAGAATATATTTCAAAAGTTTTATATAATAATAGATTCACATTATTCTACTGGTAAATTACAAAGAAGTCTCAATGTTTTGTTAAGTCATAAAAAATTGCGCCCCATTTAAAAGAAAAAGAAATAAAATGATTAATTACAGACTAACATAGGCACCATTACTCCGTACCTAACCCCAGAAGCACTAAATCAGACAAAGGTACGGAAAGAGGTTTAATAATTGATAGTTCCTAACAGCCAATAGGCAGGCAGGGTTATTTTATTATTAACATCGATTGATTGGAGGACTAACAATCCCTGGAGCTTTGCAGAGCTTACCTGAATACACAGTTAATGTAAAGGTATTGACTGACAATGTCTTTGCCGGGTAAGGCTTATTACACATTAGATGGAGTGGACTATGTTGGCAGATTGTGGTTATACCTACGACAAAGTAAGTCGGGTTGTTTTATTGTGGTTAATGAAGTTTGGTCCTAGTTAATGGTTGAGCTAATTAAGTTATTAGCGTAACCTTCTCGGTTAATGAATAATGAATATTAGTGCCAATCGGAATATCGACTCAGCTAGATGTTCACTGATGTTGGTGTAGTGGAATTTCTTTAGATATACCCGTGGCGCTTTTGTCACGCTTGAGTATATGATGTACGAGGTCAAACACCACCTAATGGCGTACCCATAGTATTGGTAAAGTCACGGCGTCTGTCTGTTAAAACAGACAAGAGTTAATAAAACGAAACAAAAATGCAATGAATCCATTGATATAAATCTTTAGTTAGTTTGAGTAAAGATTTTTGTGAAAACAAAAGTGAAAACTTCTTTAGCGGCATTGTGCACTTTTGTGATGGATAAAAAATGTTAAACTCGCGTCAGGTCACGTGTCCTGATCGAAAATTAGTAAGACGGATTGACATTAGGTTACGAAGGAATTTGAACATTACGACATATCGGTCATTGAGTTTGGATTTCCAAAACTGGATAATTATCTTATGCACAAACAAAAACTTTGGTTTCTCCAAAGAGGTAAAATTCTTAACACGGATTGTAAAAGTTCTGAAGTGTTTAATCTATTTTTTTTTTTAATATTTATGTCCTTCCCTTATCCTATTATCCTTTCAAGAAAATTGTTTGTACACAATGGAGCATTGACAGGGTGGGCGGTAAAGTAAATATAATAATCACAAAAAAACAGATTACCTACTGAAACATAGTCTAATTTATCACAACTTTTTAACATTCCACCCCAGTCACCGACGACCCTAACAGGCTGTCTCCAAAGTAATTAGTGCAGGCATAAAAAGGGCCCCTAAAAGCAATTTCCGAGGCAGAGAGACAGATTAAGTATAGAATTATTTATTTACCAGTCAGGTCAAGATTACAGCACTTAGGAAGACCAATTTGTGACGTAAAGGTAGCAGGTATTGCCTTGTAACGCTTTAATAATATTAACTAACCCAATCTTTTCAATAAATTGCGTAGGTGTCAGATTTGCTACTTTCCCGCTGCCCAACTAGTTGAGCAGTAGGACATAGTTTGTATTACCGAACATTTTATGCTCTATAGCTCAACTATTTTTTGCTCAACTAAGTTGATTAGTAGGTCATCTTGTTATAAAAATGAACATATTTAACCTACTGCAGCTCAACTCAGCCCTATATGACGTGTGTGGAAAAATTGCTCTATTTCAATAACCGTAATCTATTCCCTGTAATAATTTCAAATTATCATAACTTTTTACTTGTTAAAGCTACAAGGTGGACATTGAAAGACGTGAGGGCAGCAATTACTCAAGTAAAAATAATAACATGAATTTGAATAGTTCACACAAACGTAGAGTTGACTAGCCATCCTGATATCAGAATGGCTGGTCATTTTGAAATCTCTTTATTTTCTTTCAGAGTTAGGTAGCAATTAATTGACTTTGGTAGTAATAAGTACCAAATAGGTAGCAATTTTTGGAAACCAGCATGACGTGAGCTGTTGCAGACAACCAGCCATTCAGACGCACACATCAGTTGGGAAATTTAGTTGAGCAATGGGGAAGAAGTGGTCTTTATTTTTTTAAATATCTTGGTTGTATATATCTGTGTGTGCCTCTGCCCTTATCGGTGTTGTCATTTCAAGAGTTGAGGTGCGTAGCATATATAACTGTAAATGTTCAAAGATCTTCTTATCGTGCACGTGGCTAAATAATAACAGCCGCTCGGGTCGATGTTTAGATTAATCCGTACTTGCCTAGGCTGGTCCATGGATAGGTGATCACCCATAACATTCCGAGTTTCCTCCGTGCCTTGGAAGGCACGTGAAGCCGTTGGTCCCGGCTGTCATTTGTAGATCTTTGTCAGTCCTTACAAACAGAGTAGTCAGGGGCCTGAAAGCCTGGCAACCTGTCTTAATAAGGGATATCGTATTTCCCAGTACTACCCCGGTTGTAGAAGTTAGATAGGCATTTGCTCCTGAAGCTAGACTGGAAGCCGACCTCAACATAGTTTGGAAAAGGCTAGGAAGATGATGATGATGTACAAAGATCTTCTTTAAAGTGGCAAAATTCGGGACTTAAGCCGCCATTTTGTTTTACATTTCACCATTTCACAAACCCCTTGCATAAATGGTTATGTATGTATGCTCTACTCACAATTGACATGCATAAACTTCCAGAAACCAGGCAAGTTAATATCTAGGTATTGATCTAATCAAGGTGTATTAAGATCTCTAAATACACCTTGATTAAAACAATATCTTGCCCTAAGCATTAGAATCCATCTATAGACAAAGACAAGGCTGAAAAGCCAAAATCAGCGAAAGTAACGAAAATTCTGAGCACTAAGTAAAGCTGACATACCCATTCTTATAATCGGATATTTTTTTCTCCATCATTGTAATCGGAATTGGTTTCCTTTGATCGTAATGAAAAATGCCAGAGTGAAACTTTTTCGGAGATTACTATCGATCTTACGTGATTACGATGTCTGGGAAGGACGAAAGAACCTATAATGGCGTTGTATGAAACTGTTATTTTTTATTAATGAGTATAAAATAACAGTAACTATGGTTAATTTGACACTGTGCTTCAGAATAGTATCTTAAAACGGAATAAAAAAAATCTCTTAATCTTATTTTGTAGCACTGACCAGAGTGAAATCCTTTGTTATAGAGTATTATTTTATAGAGTTGTAATGAACCATAAACCTTTTTCTAGAATTCACTTTCTTTTAGCTATTACAAACATTAAAAAAAGGAGTAAAAAGTATAGCATGACGGTGATTGGAGGAACATGAGGGGCAATTGGTTAAAACAACGGTTTAAAAAAAAACGGTCAAGTGCGAGTCGGTCTCGCGCACGAAGGGTTACGTATTATTTATAAAAACGAGCAAAGAATCATCATCTTTTTTGTATGGGGCTTATTTTATTCTGTTTTTAGTATTTGTTATTATAGCGGCAACAGAAATACATAATCTGTAGAAATTTAATAAACCGTGATATACAGCCTGGTGGCAGACTGACGGACAGCGAAGTTTCAGTACTAGGGTCCGTTTAATCCTTTGGGTACGGAACCCTAAAAAAGGGCAAGAAGATGACGAACCTGTACTACTAATTGCTTTCTGAGACACCAGGTATGCGGCCGCTAAACCAGAGATCTTTAAAAAAAAAAAAAAAATTGGTTGCCTGTAAAGTCGGTATACGGGCGAAAGTTTTACGTGACAACGACTTTGAGTGGTAAAATAATTTTAATGTGAATATTCATTCGTATAGTAGGAAGAAGGATGAAATAATAGTAACAATTTAAAACATTTATTTATACAAAGAATTATATTTAAAACATTAATTTATACAAAGAATCTCGCACTGAATTTCATATTAACAAAATTTTATTTTTACCTTTACACATACATACGTATTTATATACAAATATAAATATATAGAGGCACGCGTCCCTTCCACTCGGGCATGGTTAGCCCGCCTAAGAGCGAGAGAGACAGACATACAAAGTGAAAGGCACGCGTGCCTCTCACTCGCTCTCATTGTGAGCGCATAACGTGAGCGGAGCGTAACGCAGTTTCTTGAAGTGTCACCCGGCAAACCAATTTATAAGACGTTGTCACGTCAAAACAGCTGTAAACTGCGATAAACTAAAAAGATAAGATCTGTTGAAAGATGAGCACAATTTGTAACGACGATGAAAATCACTATCTACTTTTTTTTTAACCGTAAACCAAGCAAGGAAAACACATCCCCTACTTGACGTGTACAAAAACATACACAAACATCCGATAGTTGGGCCCCATTCGTTCCGCCCTGAAAGCAATATATTTCACTCCAAGATTTGTGCATTTCACACTGTTACGTTGACAGTACACTGTCGTGCTGCAGAACGGGGCAAAAACTAAATGAATAGTAGTTGAACCGGGTGAACAAACAAGTGACGGCTAGGATGAATGTCAGCGAGGCTAGACGTCTTCTGAACGTTGTTTGTATTTAATTCAAGTTTTTATTGGTGTTTTGTTTGTAGTTCTTGTGAATTGCATTGTTGTGTTTGCTGTTTAGAATCTTTTGTTTGTGTTCAGATTTATTTTATTGTGTTTTGAATGAGTCGTGGAAACTTACGAAAAACTTTAGTAGGATATCCATTTGTAGTTCGTGACAGATTGAGAGTTCTTCCTAAATAATTAAAGATATTGATACGATTCGAAAAAAAGTTATGCACGTGCTATCAATGCAGCTATCGATGATGATTTGATGATGTTCCTTTCTGTGATATTTTGATCATTATTTGACAAGTTGAGAATCGAGTTGTGAGTGACAGTGGTAGTAGTTTGGAGCGCATAAAACAAACAAGAAAGAGTAGACCGATTTGTCTGCTCATAAACACCCACCCGCAATAACTTCGAATTCATTTATTTTGTAAACATAAGTGAAAAATATGTGGTAAAATATAAAATGTATAACATTCCGAAACTATCTATGTTCCGCCGCTAAGCAAACAAACTGTTTTTATAAAATAGGTAAGTAGTAAGTTCAGTTTATCCGTGATCATGGCGTTTGCAACAGCACCGAAATACCGAAAAATCAAAAAAAAAATAAGCAAGGTAAATATCCCGTTATTGATAATGTCAGTTAGTTACCATGTCAGTTTAAAAACTTATAAGTTGAGACAATATTGTCAATAATATTGATTTAATTCTTTTCTAAATGCCACCATTTTATTGCAGTCAAACCTAAAATACTTTAAAGATAGTTAGTAACACTGCACACATTCAGTGGGCAGTTTCGCTATAACTGCAAAGCATCCTAACCACACCACATTATAATAGTACAGTAACGTGCCAAGTAGCGCCATAGTCAACACAATTTAGAAAAAAGAAAACAGCGCGCCGTGAACAAACGACTCGATTTTTTTACCGAACCAATGTAATGTAACACATTTTGTTGATAAATTATTTCTGAGGGCACTCCCACTTCATTCAATTTCCCAAATAAATAGCTTATGCCAGTGGCATTGGGGGAATTATTTATTTACTCACCTCTTCCTCGGCGTTTGCTACATATTACACCTCAATTTATTCATGAGTTCACATGTTTTTAAGAAATGCCATTACCAGTTCAGTATGTTACTTTGAATATTATACGGCACGGCACGGCTTTGACGGCACGGTTGGCATAGTGGTTGAGCGATCGCCTGCTGCGCTGCGTTTCGCGGGTTCGATCCCCGCATGGAACAAATATTTGTATATATAGCCTACAGATAGTTGTTCCGGGTCTGGCTGTTTGTGTATGTGAGTTTAAATGTTCGTAAACACACCCACGATACAGGAGAAATTCCTAGCGTGGGGCAAAGTTTAATTAAAATAAAATAAATAAATATGTGTGATCGATCCATTATATCTAAGTATTACAGTAATGCTGATACAATGTTGACTATTGGTTCTATTCAGCTGTGATAGCTTAGTGGTGTGACCGTTGGACTGCCAAGGCTTTGTTCTCGAGTGCGAACCCACAATTGATTTTCCGTTTTAATGTATGTATTTTATCACTTGCTTCTGTGAAGGAAAATGTCGTGAGGAAATCAGCATGCCTGAGTGTTCTCGACGGCATGTTAAGCCAAGTCAGAGGCCCATGGGTGGCATAAAAACTCTGAAACTAGGTTAGGCTTACTAACTCAATACCTCTATCTGTCTGTATCAATGTGATCATCGGTAGCAAGAAATGGTGTGTTAATATTATCAAAATAGCACCGTTAGTCTAGTGGACGCAGTTTGATATTCAGGTCGAGCAAAGTGTTATTTATTTACTTATTTATGTACACACATAACACTTAACAGGACAATACATTAAGATACAAGAGCACAAAGGTACTGCTTATTTCAAAGGAAATTTCTTCCAGCAGACCTGCGAGAGGAAAGTTGGATTAGAAATGTAGACACAGTGTGTAGAAAAGATAGAACAGGAAAAAATTAAGTTAAGTTAAGTAAGTGTTATTGGGTTTATGTGTCG
Organism: Cerastis leucographa; assembly: GCA_963082945.1. Lineage (NCBI taxonomy): Eukaryota > Metazoa > Arthropoda > Insecta > Lepidoptera > Noctuidae > Cerastis > Cerastis leucographa. The sequence continues at coordinate 15,842,170 of OY720363.1, forward strand.
ATAATTCTTCAGTAGGAGCCACGAAGTGTGCATTTTTGCCCGATTAATGGCTGTAAGATTCCCCTGAATTAGGGGGTGACCTTATTGCATGGGACTTCTATTTATCTGGCAAAATGTGGGTAAAATATTAGAAACACTTCTGCCTAACATTTCGGTTTTTACAGGCGTGATATTACGGGTCGCCTTCTATCACATGGTACTTAAATATAGTTGAGTTGGCAAATGTGAGCGTTATTGTAGGTACACTCGGGCGTAACCTTTTAGGGGAAATAAGCATGTTAATTTTGTTAGTGTGCGGTGTTGTTATTACGTTTCATGTAAAATACTCAGTTGCATCCGGTCAGACTAGAAGCCGACCTCAAGATAGTTTGGGAAAAGGCTAGGCAGATGATGATGACTTTAAATGTTTGTAAACGCGACCACGATTTAAGAGAAATTACAAAATGGGAGCAAGGTTTAAAAACATAAAAATTGGGGTCGGTACAGCATGTCTTCTACTTCCATAAAACTCTATTACTCGTCATCTCATCAGACACCTCCTTTCTTGCCATATCATCCTTCATACAGTACATCCATCGTTTCTTTGGTCTTCCTCTACGTATGACTCACATCCAATAACAAACATAATACATCTCCATTACCCACAAGCCTGGATTTACAACCTAACCCGTTGCTAGGCAACCGAATCAAATTGACCTAATGAGGAACTAATATGTATTAGCCGGACGCGGCTGAGAACACAAATTAATTAACTTAGTTTCAGTAACTATAAATCTTAATGCTACCTACTACGATGTGTAAATAGTAGTTAGCGGCTCAATTAGCCGGAGAATGCTTTATTGAGTGCAAGTGATTAATAAATTACTGCCATGTTATGTATCTACCTGGGTAAGTATATTCAGCTATGTACGTATTTGCTTAAAGAGTAGGTAGGGAACAGACAAGGTAGACCGACAATTTGGTATAAGTTGCGAGAATACTGACTTGTCGTTATGGTGACGTTTAGGAGAGGCTGTCTTTCAACTGAATGATAATGACGAATGCTGAACGGTGTCATTCAAATTCTTTGAAGGTTAATTAGCATAATTAACCGCGGTTTCATATCTTTTTTTAGGTTTTTAAACCTTTCCATGGTAACGATTTTCAAATTCAAAAGCTATTTAAATACTACAGGCATATCTACAGGGTGTAACGGAAAGGGTTAATACATACTTAAGGGTGTGCTACAGACTATCAAACTGAACATGTTTCTCCATCGGACAAACATCGTAATAGCGAAAAAAATATCAGCTGCCCCATACATTTGGGTCGAATAGGTATTGAAATTTTGTATGGAGCAGCAAATAATTTCTTCGCTATTACGATTTTTGTCCGATGGAGAAACATGGTCAGTTTGATGGTCTGTAGCACACCGTTAAGTATGTATATACCCTTTCCGTTATACCCTATATACCTTTATTCGGTCAGACCTTAAGGAATCTAATAGTTGTTACGTCAGAAACTATAACTCATTACAAACTTAAATACAATTTATCTTCGTCCACACAAAGACACAACCTAAACAATGTTGTCCATTACAAAACAAACTCAAATCGTCACGACCCTACACAAATTAATTTTTCAACTCTAACATGTTTGAACTTACTCAAACAGTTCAGCCAACTGTCCAAAAGCTGTCCTTATCCCAATCTTAAATTGGCCACATTCTAACCTTCCGACCGGAACAATTCCAATTACATTCCTGCCGAGCACAAACTGGGGTGGGCCGAATTGTGTGAGGAATCCCTGAACTTTGTACCATCTTTAATTAATAACGGAATGGTATTGGACTCGGTGTGAATTCTAAACGACAGTAGCCGACCAGATTCCGAGTTCCGATGTACTTGGCGAAAGAATCTAAACAAGTTTTGCTTGGACCTTGACAGGAGTTTATGGATGTCAAAGTGTGATATTGTTACTCGATGTTTAATTAAACGAAGTGGACGTTGATTATGAGTAATTTTGAGATATAATCTGAGCTACATTCTCCACAAGTAAATTGTGTCCCAGTTGTATTTTCTATCTAAAGTAATAAGCTTATCTTTGAGCAAAACTTTACTGTAAGCCTTTGGAATTGTACTTAGGTGATACATTTTGCCAAACAAATATATTTACCAAGATAATCTAAGCCTTTTAGAAACTTCCCCTCTTGCAAAAATTCTTGTTAAAATTCTAATTTCTTGCAAACATTTCTCCTGGCACTTGAGAAGCCTTTACCTCACTTCAAGGCCGTAATATTTCTTTAAAAGATTCAGCATTTAGGGGAAGGGTTCATATCCCCCAATTTTTTCTCTTAAATTTTCACAATGCTTATGGAGTTATCTGTGAGCCATCTGACGTGCTAAAAGGATAGGAAATTAAGACGCTTTTTGCCCCATTTTCGTTTCATAGACGTTTGCACTTTTCAACAACAAAACGTGGAGTGAACAGCGAAAAATGCAACAGCAGCTTTGTTCGAAAGAATTGAATTAAAATGGCGACTGGGAATTTCTCTGTTTTTCGCAAAGCACGCCCGAATGCCCGCAAATGGACAATTAGCCGCTTGCGAGAAACGAATAAAAGCAAGTGAACTTGGTTTTTAGCGAACACATTGTAATTTTTACAGGAGAAATAATAATCTTGGCTTTTATTTGGTGTCTGGAAAAATAGGAGTTTCACCAGCAACTAACAAGCTTCCTTCAGGCATCTCAGCATAAGCATCTCGGTCTTGCATCACTGAACGCTTTTTATTCTTATCCCAGTTTCAACTTAGTGCCCTATAGGAGAACCGTGAACCGATCAACCAAAACTAAGAAATGTTGGTTTGGCAAACGAAATAATTTTACCATAATATGTTGCTTCTGCCGTATTTAAACAGATGACATATTAAAAAGTAAATAAATTATATTATTATGTTTATTTCATCATTTCATCTCAGTTCAGTTCAGTGTTCTTACAAAAACTACATTTCGTTGCGCCTTTATTTTTTCATCGGTCTAGAATTGTACAAATCACAAAATGCATAAAACGGGAAGCCAAACCAGAAAGATTGTGTGTTAACGTTCGGTTTGTTAAAAGTTCACAAAAGGCAATAATATTTTTTCCGGTTTTGAATTAATTCTCTTGTTGGTTTTGTGCTACATAAAAAGTAACCGCAGTGAACCGGTTTTATAAATATTTTAAAAGAAAAGTACTTGTCTGCTTTTTAACTTTTGTGGTGACGTGTTGAGGCAAATTTGACCATTTAAACTACATAGGTTCAGAAGCTGACTTTGGCACTGATAGTTCTTGAAGACAGTTTAGATACACTGATCTCGTTCAGTTTCCTTGCTGTAATTCGCTCTCCTTATTGGTGTGGCATGCCCCAGATACCAAAGTTAAACCGTAAGTATATTTTAGTTTTAACAAATAGATGTAGAAACAAAAACTACATTTTGCGGTGGTTTTTCCAATAATAAAACTACCCAAAGTAGGGGTCACTAGATTTAATAATAATCTAAAATAACTTATAGTATTTACTCAAGATGCCATCTACTTTAATGTATAGCGATTAAGACTTTCAAAGTTGACATCGAAATTTCAGTAAAAGCTAAGTGGATTTAAAATTTGGACGTTAGCATTAAGAGTTCTTAAGGAGTTGCAATTTGTAAACTGAAATATAAATTGTATCGCGTTTGCTGGAGTAAATTTTGAAACGAATTTTATGTACCTTTTTTGAAGTATCTACTAAAAGCATTCTTGAAATGTCTGTGTCTTTTTAAGCTATTATGTTCTGTATTATGTTTGCCTTTTACAATTCTTTTTAAGAAATAAACGTAACATCACGCCTGTTATCCCCTCTAAGGTGTGGGCAGAGAGGTACCCATTTGTATACCCACATTTGCGAGTTATGTTTATATCCCAAGTAATAGGAAGTGAGCCTATTAAATAACTATTGCCATTAACCGGGCATAAATCAAGACTTTCATTGGCTGCTTTTGAAACTTCCTGATGGAAAAACCCAATAAAACGTTACCAGACCAGGGTATCGGACCCAGAACCTCATGCTCAACCGAGACCAACGAAGCAGTCGTAAGAAATGAGTGAGCATTAGGCAGTGCATCATTTTATCCTTCAAAAGCAAGTTTGAAGGCAAAAATTGTTGCTTGTTTTCTCAAAAAATAAATCACGTACCACTATAAATATAAAACTTAAAACCTTAATTTTTAAAAGGCAATTTTTTTCACAAATATTTTTCCGCTCGTATTTTCCGCTAAAAACACGTCTTCCAGATTTTCAAAGAATAAATTATAATGAGAAACTCACAAAGTATCGGATACCCGGCTTGTTTATCCGTTCCTTGTAAATTCATCGCGACGGTAAGTGTACGGGGGTAACTCGGTTATCTTTTGGGTACGCTAAAACATCGCATTTGCGTATCACACGAGAAAATGGGGAAAAACATTGAGCGACGTACAACGCAAATTTACTTAGCATAATACTCATAAGATTGCAAACTTTCCTGGATAGGCAGTCGACTGAGATACGTAATTGAAGTGGCGGATCTGAATTGAATGCTGATGTGGAATGCGGATTTAATTAAGGGTGAAAATATACAGCTTGGTTAAAGACAGGTAAACTTAGACAAAATAAAGTGTAGAGAATGTGCATTCAGAGTGCAAAGGTTGGAGTGTGCGGAGTGCAAAAGCATACCTCCTCCCGCCGAATCGGTTCTTTTTTTATATCCTGTTGTTTTTGTGATAGTTCAAACAAGCTGGTCAAAACAGACGTAGGTACACTAGTATTTTAATCTTATTTTAATCAATTAATTAAACAAACGAAAATGTTCACAAAACATGGCAAAGATAAGGCTACAGTAAAGTTAACAACTATGTAGAATGATTAAATTTACAAAAGAACAAAAATAAAATTTTGAACCGTTAAAAACCGTTTTCATATTGAATATCAAATAGTAAGTATGGCAGCGTAGCTAATATGTCTACAGCTTGGTAGCTGCGTAGGCGTTATCACCTACGACGTAGCAAGGAGGTTATCGGAGTTCATCCGATCATCTAACCTTTCACACCTAGAGATAAGGTTTCTTTTACACTACTACTACTTCTTTTGTTCTCTTGTTGTTATTTACCAACAGTATCTTGTCCGCAAAAACAATTCAATAATATCAACTTCGTTTAACACAATGTTACGAAGAAGGGTGTTAATGTTGCAACTATAACATTTGGCGAGAATGCGGTACTCCATGCTGGAGTTTTCATACTGTATTATTTTGTAAGGGTTGGGTCTTGACGCTGGCAGTAGGGTATGTGGCGATTGCAATGCAAACTCTTAAATCTTCTAAAATAATATCATTAATTTAAGGATGCAATCAACTCGCGTGTAACAATCTTGAAAGCAAAATTCAATGTTACTTGTCTTCTTGAACGAAATTCACAATTACAATACACAATGTACGTTTAACGCTACCATGGAGGGGGTATGAAAGCAGTGTTGCGTTAAACGTTCAACGCTCCAGGGGAGGAGGAATAGAAAGAGACATTGCGAGAGTGAATGCGTGGCACTCGAACGCATGCGTGTAGTATACCTATTACAGGCCAGCGCGAGCGTTAGCAACGAGTAGCATTCATTCATTTCCACATTACGAAGTTTCACTTCTTCCGCACGGAGGGACTCCACACACTATTTTTTTTTATAGATTTTCAACGTTATTGTTAAAGAATTAGATTCAAGGTTGATTGGGAAAATTTGACAGTTTCGGATAGCTGTACCTGCTGGTGTCTGTACACTAGTTGGTATTGCCAAAAGTGCTAACGTGGTTAATTACAACCTTTCACTCAATTTTTTTTTTTTGAGAAGGCGTATATTTTAGCAGTGGGACCATTATATGCTGATTTTATGCATAAAAAAAAATACAATTTTTGTACCCTTGACACAAAAAGAACAAGTAGCCTCATCTGCCTAGCCTTTTCCCAAACTATCTTGGGGTCGGCTTCCAGTCTAACCGGATTCAGCTGAGTACCATGCTTTACATGAAGCGGCTGCCTATCTGATCTCCACAACATGTACTGTGTAATACGATACCCCTTAGTAAGACTGGATGTCAGACTTTTTGGGTTCTGACTCCTCGTGACGACTGTCAAAGATCTACAAATGACAGCCTGGACCAACGGCTTAACGTGCTTTCCGAGGCACGGTAGAAACTCGGTATGTAATTATGGTCACCAACCACCAACCTCACGAAAGATCACCAGTGTGGCTGTTATTATTTAGCCACGAGCCACAAAAAGAACAAGTAGAAAACCAATAAAACACGACATTTACAACCGTATCATTAATACGACATAATAACATTATCAAGGCAATGAAATATCGCGCGCACGTCGTTTCTGAAACATCCTATATCACATCTACAATATCTTCATAGCTTTGGAATGTGACAGATATCAATAAAGATATGAAAAGGGTCGGGCCGCGTCCCACTTATGTTCGCCGATTGTTATTACCGCAAAAATTGTTATTCACCAGAATATCGAGTTGTCTGACTATTCCTGTATGGCTTAAAATTTACATACATGAAGTAAAAGACAGTGTAGTGCAATTTAAACAGTGACTTAAGTTCATGAAAATAGTGTTTCTTATTGGTTTTTGTGAGTACAGAAAGTTTTTTTTTTATCAAATTGTGAAAACCACATGAAAATCCCTTGCGAATTTTAAAAAAAACGGAAACTAGGTCACATTGATGAACAGAAGACAACAACTTTAATTTAAAATATTTATAGAAGCTCGCTCAATCATCATATAAATCAGCCAGGATTACCAGAATCACCCACTGCTGCCACTGCCACAGTTCGCTCAATACCTTTCTCAATAACCACAAAAAGATAGCCAGTCGTTTCAGAAACACTCGACTGTAAAGAAACGAAATGAAACGGCAATATAAAGCAGCTCATAAATACAACGGTTGTTTCACCTTTTTTTAAACGGCTTTACAGTTTCCGACACTAGTACTTTTAGTTTTTATGAAGATTACTAACCGGTAGCAGTACTTGAGGCTGAATCGAAATAATACGGAAACTGAGATCTGTAGACGAGAATTTTTTAAAGAAAGAAATTATCTCTGTAAGATTTTCTTAAGCGGTAAACGGTTGTAATTGAGTCAACATTGTTATGAAGTGTGCAGTTCTTTATTAGTAAGTAATAAAGGCTTCCGGAAAGGAGAGAATTTGGCGAAAAAATGAGAGGAAGGTCCTGTGCCCTACTGTGTGTAGCTGGTTAGTTAGTATTGCATTCATACATATTTTCCGGGAACGTACCCACTGTATCGTTTTAATGTTTGCTTAGGAAGTCTGTTGCACTATGATTCTGTGTAAATCAACTATGCTTATGAAAAACACTTCATGGAGATGCTCCAATTTGAAATATCTAAATAGATATTTTTATTCGACTAACAGGCAAGTTAACATTTTTTTTTATATCCTGGTCCACTTCTGGGCAACGAACCCGCGTGTCCTCCTTCCAGTTATAATATTAATATACTACACAATATTACCTTTACAACACGAACTGTGAACTTTTATTAAATAATCAATATGTCACACTATAAAACAAGATCCAGGCATTTTTCATAAAACGCCACTATATTATTGATTTACTACTTCGTTCTCAACTGTATTAGTTTTGTCTTTCATACGCCCCAGTTACAGGTCTTATAACAATGGCTTTAAGGGTCAAAATAGGCGTATCAATTTGTGAAAGTGGCTTAACACATTTACTGGCATGGGCAAAATGGTCCCCTAAGGCGATTTTATGGTGTATTCTCAACGAACAGAAAAAGCGTTTTCATTGGGTACGGAGCTGATATGTTAGTCTAGTGGTAGGTAGTAAAATGGTGACATAACTTCGGGGTGAATGTTTTTAAAGGGTGTTTTGACGGCTTATCGGGCATTGCAAGTATGTTTGATCAATGGGAGTTTTTTTCACGTGTTACACGGTAGTAAGAGATAAAAGTCTACTTTCGTGGCTCAAAGGATGACACTGCTAGGTTTATACCTAATAAATTTAAGAAGTATGTTTTTTGTTTGTTTCATATTATGGCACGGTTGGCGGTCAGTGGTTGAGCAATTGACTGCTGTGCTGCGTGTCACACACGAAACAAATATTTGTTTGTGCAGTATGGCCTACAGATAGTTGTTCCGGGTCTGGCTGTTTGTGTATGTGATATTAAATGTTTGTAAACGCACCCACGATACAGAGCATTTCCTAGGAATTTCTCCTGTATCGTGGCGTTTTTTTATGTGGGGCAATGTTTTTAAAAAGAAGAAAAATAGGAGAATAATATGTCAGTTCAATGTTAAAACAGCATTAGAAATGCGTTTACATTATGATAAATCCACCGAAAGCCGTGTTCACTATGGCGTTAAAACCGATTGGTCACCATTTCCATATTAAATAACTCATTTGAAAGTGAGCAAAACTAACACCCGTATCTATTAACAAGTCAAAGTGAATCCTTGAGTACAAGTAATTACTTATGATAGGATTTCTATTCTGTAGTTTAGTTAATTGCTTGAAGTTAGAACTGTCAAAATGTCCTAACAGGCAACTAACTTATAAGAACCTACGTATTGTCAACATCTTCAAGACTGCACTTAGTTCGCAATAAAGAATTTCAATTTGAAAAAAAAAGTTATAATTCTTAACTTTGCTTTCTTTGACGATTCTTACTTCGTTCAAATTCTGATACCTACACGGTGTAAATCACCTCATCACGAAGCCGTCAACCAAGCATTCTGTACATGAAACTAAGTAACTTTACGCAAAAATTATTGCTGGGAAACGACTTTATTTTTGGGGGTGTAAAATCATGTTTTGTGGTAGAACTCAATGTAACACACTCAAAACATTGTGCTGATGGACGAATTGAATAGTACGGGGGTCGTGGAGGTGTTTAAAGTAAAAATCTTACATTAAAAACTTGTATTTAAAAAAACACTTTTCAAAAAGTTGGAACTTTGACCCCTAATATCTCCGTAACTAGAAGGTTCCCAGGTATGGTGTAGAGCAAAAAAAATATCGCAATGAAAGGGAGAACCAGTGCCTTTCGACTTCGTTAAGAGGTGTTTTACACCCTTTATATTGCCTAGTAATTATTAAACAAGTTTAAACTCAAGTAATTACTTTAACATGGCCATAGATACAAGGGTAAGAAGAGTAAAATATGATCTATAAGTTTAAATAAACAAAACATCAACCGGCGTCAAACATTAACTGTAACTTAATCCGCCGCGTTTCGAGACGTCTATCCCAAAATACTTCCATTACTTTCAACGCATCAAATGTACCGTGTTATCAACACCTTTGAATGTGTCGTTGTATTGTCGAATACTAAGTGCCAGTCGTAGGTAATGGATCGCAACGAAGCGGGACACGGCTTACTTAGCGAACATAGAAATAGGTTTGACATATTCGTTTAAGGATATACACTACTGATATTCTAAAAAATAGGCATTCAATTGTGTATTGAATGCCTATTTCTAAGAATATCAGTCCTAACAATGTAAATGTTTTAGACTTTCACGGTTTATCATTAAACTTTCAGTTAGGCAGTTTCAGAGAGGCAGGCAATCTTTGGTCTTCTGTATAAGTTGTCGCAGCACATGCATGTGTGTCTACGGTTCAAAAGCCTTTTCGGAATCCGGCTTGGTCGGAAGGCTGAAAATCGTCCTCCATGTTCTCACCCATGACACTATATCGTCGGCAAATCGGAGGTGAGAGATTTACTTGCCATTGAAAGCGATGCCTAGCCCTCTCAGTCCAGAACCTTGAAGACATCTTGCAGTGCAGCGGTGAACAGTTTCGGAGAAATGACGTCTCCCTGTCTCACACCTCGCCAGTGCTAGGATAGGTTCCGAGGTCTGGTCCTTAAGTCGGACTGACATGGTGGCGTTTTTGTACTTGACACAACACCTTGATGTATCGATCATCAATTTGGCACCGTTGGAAAGACTGCAGTACAGCCCAAGTCTCGATCGAATCGAAGGCCTTATCGTAGTCCACGAACAGTTCACGGTTTATAACTAAACTTTAAGTGTCACTTACTTGAGTCAACCCGCGACCATAGCGCTTGCAACAGGGTCGAAATATAGGGAGTGACAATAATTGATAATAGATCCCGTAAGTGACAGTGTAATTTTATTTCTCTCCTAAATCGATTGCTTAAAGTATTGTTTTTACGTTTTTAATTATCATTAAATAAAAGTAAACATGGCGAAAGGGAGATTGTGACGCATGCTAACGCATTAACATTGGATTTAGCACATTAAAAAAAATGTGCCTAAGAGTAAATAAACATTAAAAAAAATAAAAGTCCCAAAGAATAAATTTCTGTATCAATAGGTAGATTGGTACCTAGATATGGCTTGTATGAAAAAACAGTTTTTTTTTTACTTAATTACCTGGAAAACGTAGTAATTCAGACTACTCCAAAATTGTTTGTTTGCTGTTACTTCATTAGACTCGAAAAAAACGATGGATGGACTGTGTGAAGGATGATACGGCTTTAAAAAGGCGTCTGCTGAGATGACGGGTAATACGAGAATTATGGAATAAAATCAAAACAAAATCAATTATTTCAAGTAGGTTAGTTATAGGCACTTTTGAATTGTCGAACATGATACGCCAAACCCAAATAAAAAAAGGCAACGGCTGCCCTTAGAATGATGATGTTGCTGACTTCATTAGCCCAATGATAAGGGACTTACAATAAACTCTGAAAACTACTCATATGCTGAATCTTCCCAAGTCTCTCATTAGGTACTACTCTGCTCACTTCACTACAAAATCATTCTAATGTAAAACGTTTAATACATTTTCGCGTTCTGTATATCTCCTTACATTAGTGATACTTGTCAAGTTGTGTCTTGTGTTATTTTATTACTACTAGTTCATCTGCCTAGCCTTTTCCCAAACTCTCTTGGGGTCGGCTTCCAGTCTAACCGGATGCAGCTGAGTACCAGTATTTTACATGAAGCGACTGCCTATCTGACCTCCACAACCCAGTTACTGGGTAATACGATACTGGGTAATTAATGGGTAAGATGTCTGCGGCTTACAGTCAGACGTAACATCGGACTAACAGAATTGTTCTGTGGGAGATTGTGGCTAAATAACAACAGCCAATCAGGTCAAGAGCAGAGGTGGCCCAGTAATGGCAGCCCCGACTTACGAGCAGTAAGTTATAGGTTCGAACACAGGCAGGCGCTTTGTGTTATTTATTTCATCACCGCTGCTCTCATAACGGTGAAGGAAAACATCGTGAGGAAACCGGCATGTCCTAGAACTAAAAATTCGAAGACATGTGACATCTACCAACCCGCACTGGGCACATTATAGGCTGATGATGATGATGATGAATCATGTCAATCTTCAGCTGATGCCACGCTTGTCTAGGTTGGTCCGTGGATGGGTGACCTTTTAGATGGTCCATGGTCCTATTTGTCATTTGTAGATCTTTGACCATCGTTACTGCTAGTCGAAAATCTGACAACTTGTCTTACCAAGGGGTATCGTATTACCCAGTACTAACTAGGTTTTGTAGGCCGTGGTACATGGAAACCGACCTCAATACTTTGGGTAAAGGCATGACGATGTATTGACTTACTCTTTCCACCCATACTTCTGTTATTGAGACCCTGCCGGCTAGGAGTTGAAAAAAGGTTAAAATTGTATTAAAATAATAAAACTGTTCTACATAATTATCAGTTGGTGTCCAGAAATTGCTCCAACTTGGTCGAATGCACGGTTCAATTTATTACAAAAAAAATTCGCACCCTTAAAAAAAGTACTCGCATTAATCGCAATCGAGTAAATTGGAAATTCAAGTGTTTTTAATCTCTGAAGTTAAATGTTTGTTCGAACACGATTATTTGGAAAAATATTCAGTCGGTTGCCAATATTTTCGAGAGAAAATAGTTTAGTTTAGTTTCTCTTATTTGGATTAAAAAGAAAACCTTAAAATGATATGACAATAAAACTATTTATTTGTCTAAGGTCGTAGTTCAAACGTTTTCTTCTCAAATAAATAACTGCATATTCATTGTTATGCACAATAAAATGGAGGAAATGCTTTATCTTGTGCACGGTGAAATTAAAAACTGGTCCCCGAAACAGTACCCAGACTGGGCTTTGCTCTCTCATTCCCTGACTGTAAAATTGTGCATGTTTAAAATGTTAATTTAATCATAATCCAGTTGCATACAAACCAAATTGTTTGTTGAGCTCAAACAACAGAAGCAAACTTTAATATATAAATCTTTTCTTCGTTTTCTTCCTTAAAAACGCTTTAACAGCTTTAACCACATTTTTATCCACGCCAAACAGAAGCCACTATTAAAATAAAACAATATCTTTTAAACGTTCGCCTCTCCTATCTTCCCATTTAATAATCCAAGTTTGTTTCCACTGGCGAGGGCGCGCATTGCCCGGTTTATTTGCGAAACCCTCAAAACTTCGGTTTAAGCCATGAAACAAATAGCTTTTGAACTCGCCCGCTTCGAAGCGTGCTACGTTTTTATGATTTTTTTGAGTATTTTTTTCGTTAGACACGCTTTTGTGGCACTTCAGGAAATTGCATCTGTTTTGTTTAAAAATATTATTTAGTCATTTTACTCATCGGGACAAAAATGTAATAAGACAACTACGAATTAACGTCATCCTCATTTCCATGTGACGCAATTGATTGCAAAACTGACGTAAAATTATAATTCATCCATCCATAAGACAATCATGTATTCCTTTTCCTGTAGTGCATCCAAAGTTTGTCATGAAAAGATCGCTTTTAGCCGTAAGACTGCCCATAGTGTGGGCTTTACACTTTACACTTTATGTGAAAAAAATCTTTTTATAATGTTATTTCTATGGTGTACATAATAAAGAGTAATCTATTCTATTCTATATTGGCATGCTTCAAAGAATCAGCCACGATAAGAAATGGCACTTAAACCAGAAAAATAATAACCTTAAATTTCAAAATCAACTTTAACCCAGCAAAGAATAAGAAATGATAAAGACTGGCCCCTCAGCGCATCAGCCCAGTTTGGTAGCGTACAGAATGAATTTTAAACATGAACGCGAGTGTACCGTCGTAGACAATTGAAACTTTGCATAATGCATGAAACCGACTGTACCTAGGGAGCGATCGAACCAGCGCGCGCTAAATATTTGTGGTCTTAAAAGTGTAACTTCTAGAAAATTGTTAGTTCGCAAAGATGGTTTAATCTTGCTTGGTTCTGGAAAGTTACTGTTTTGTTTTATGCAATTTTGTAAGTGGTACTGCCTTTTTTGAGCTGAATTCGAATAGTAGGTAAAATTAATAGTAGGCAAAGCAGTAAACATAACAATAAAAAAAATTAAAAAAAAAAACGATGTCGATGACGGTTATGGAAAGGTCGAAAATGTATTGGATTGACATAAGCTACCGAAAACCTTATTTCATCATCAACATCTCCCTGTAATTTACAGTATTTTACATGGAGTGACTGCCTATCTCCTGGTGTAACGGAAAGGGTATATACATCCTTAAGGGTGTGCTACAGACCATCAAACTGGACATTTTTTTTTTGCTGCAAAAAAAAAATTGCAGCAAAAAAAAATATAAGGTGCCTATACATTTGGGTCGAATAGGTATTGTAATTTTCTATGGGGCAGCAGATATTTTTTTTGCTGAAAAACAGTTTTTATGATGAGAAACATGTTCAGTTTGATAGTCTGTAGCACACCCTTAAGGATGTATATACCCTTTCCGTTACACCCTGTATATATAGGTAATACGAAAGCACTTGGTAAGACTGGGTGTCAGACTTTCGGTCTACTGACTTCTAGTAACAACTGTCAAAGATCTACAAATGACAGCCTATTATCTGCGCGTTACAATTAAATGTCGCCTAATGTTAATGAAAACGAGTAAGTCTTCAAGCCACCTTTTGTGTCTCCTTAACATTTAAGCAGACTATCTCGCATTCGGAATCGTGCCAACGACATTTAAGATGTGGCAGTCACTCGTGTCTTTATCTAGACCAAATATAATTATTACAATAAAATTAAAATAACAGTATTTACATAAACTAACTAACTAAATATAAACTAAATTAAAAACAACAGGACGTTAAGGCGTCAAAATACTCCTCCACATCGCTGTCATCTGGAAACGTGCCCAGAAGACTGGCGGCATTGCCACGTTGAATGGCAATGCTAATTCTTTGCCCAAAGAAATAGCCAGCCCTCTGGTCTCGTGAAGTGTCAACCAGTCGACGAGATATTTCCTTAAAAAGAGAATGCGCGCTTGGGCCCCATGAGCCAAGCGTTTCGACCCCAAACGGCTCAAAACTGTAACTGCCATTAAGATTACAGTATTTACGCCGTTTGAGGCTCTCAGCAACAGCAGCAGCAGCTGCAGCACAGCCCGCCGTACTTGCAACATGAGATGGCGCAAGGGTATCGACGCAAGTTGCGTCCCACACCAAAGGCCTACCCACCTTCCAAGGCATCAGCGTCATACCATCTGGTCTCTTCCCATCGTCACGTACCAAACCGTTAGGTTCTAAAACCGCTGGTACGCCGGCGGTGACAAGAACTCGACGAATAATGTCGTTGATGCTGGCGTGCCGTGCTATGCGACCTGCGCTCCTGTAGCAGGACAGGCCATGGTGCCCGAGATTGTCGACAACTTCACCGCAGTGACAACGATGTGGAGCAACACAAGATGCGCCTAAACGAAGGCTTATAGCGAGCCGAAATGACATATCATCCATCATGGTGCCTATGGTGGATGACGGAAGTGCCTGAAGCCATAAGCCTGACTCCCATTCCCCCACGGCCAGGAGACGGGCACGCTCCGCAGTATTAATTGACGTATTTAACAGATTATTCCGTATAATACTGCAGAGTGGCTCGTCCCAGCGTCTCTGGGAGGACAGGTTGTCAGGCAAATCTGTATTAGGACAAGCCATTTTCCAAGCGTTCAACGCATCGGACAAAAACGGTACCTCAAAATGAACCAGTGAGGAAGATAAGATGTTCCTGGTTAATTTTTCGGCACCGTGGACCGAGGAGAGGAAGGCCGGTAAACTTATACTTGAAATTTTGCGGACGCCAAGACCACCCAGGCGGATGGGAAGCGTGGCTTGCTGCCACGCACGGTCGTCCAGGACCACATTTAGGATTGAAGAAAGTGTATTCCTAATAATTTGGTCAATTTTTTCTAAAAGTTGAGGGTGTTTCCAAAGATGGGAGGAGTGAAGGTTATAAGTAAATTTAGGTCCAAAGCAACAAAAACGAATAAGAGTGAAAGCCGAATGTATATTAATTTTGAAAAAGTCTTTCCGAGACATCATTAAAATTTTGAATTTTTTCCTGAATAAAGGAGGGAAATGACTCATCAAAAATTGGACACCCCAGGAGGTGAAGAGAATCTTTTTCTGTAATTTTGATATTGGGAGCTATAGAATTAAATTTTGAAATGGTACTCAGTCTGTCAGTGGTCTGGGGAAGATAAATTTCACATTTTGACAAGTTCAGCTCTAGACCAATAGAACTAAATTTTTCTTTTAAAAAAGTTAAATCTTCTAGAACTGTGTCCACATCACCTCCCAGAGTTCCATCATCCAAATACCATACGTTGAATTTAGAATTTAACTGTCGAATAATTGGATTTATTGCTAAATTAAAAATGACTGGCCCTAAAGGATCACCCTGTTGACAACCAACGGCTGATTCCAAAAGGTTGTCTTTATAGAGTAGTTTTGAGGGGTTTCTGTAGCATTGATAGAGAAAACTGTAAATTTTGGGGATTTCTTTTTGAACCTCTGCCAACAAGGTGTCCCTGTTTACAGAATTAAATGCATTCTTTATGTCAACCTTAAGGATGACCTCACCTTTACCACTATTAAGATAGGTGGATAAAGCGTGTACCGCAGCCTCACAACCTCCTTTGGACCCGAAGCCCATCTGAAAGGGCTGAAATTTGCTGGCCAATGTTTCACTGTAGAAGGCGCAGCAAATTTTGGCTGCGATACGACGAAAGGTTGACCCTACGGCAATGGGACGAATGCCACCATCCTTTTTGCGCAGGGCACATAGATTGGCCCCGTACAAAATATCAATGATGGCTTCGTTCACATTACCGCAGAGCATGATATTGATGAGGGCCGTCAGTTCTTTCAAAAGGGACTCACCAGCAGCCCCAGCGCCTGAACAAATTAAGTCCTTAAGATGTTGCGGAGTCAGGCCGTCGAGGCCACCGGCAGATCCACTTCGAAAGGAGCAAACGGCCGCACATACTTGCTGAGCTGTAATTTCGAGAGAGTGAGTTTCCGAATTGGGGGGGTCAGGGAAGGAAAGGTCATCTGCCGGGGCGGGATGTTTGCTTTCCAGAGCTGTAAGAATCTCTGGAGAGAACGGCGCAACCACATCGCTGCTAAAAATGATCCTAGCTGCACCACTTATATCACCCTCACCTAATTTGGATTCTACATGATGCAATAACCCTCTTTGGGGGAGATACAATGTTAATTTAGGGTCGAAACTTTGGGCCGAAATATTACAATTATCTTTGATTTGTGCTGTTAAAGTTTTTTTTTTATTTGCCAAATATTTTTGTACATGTAGAATTCTAAAGGGGAAGGTGAGTAATTGTTCCCAAGCGCTTTGAGAGTTCTCTTGAACAACAAGGCGGACGCAGCGCGCTAAACTTAAAGCCACTGAAGGTCTCGCACCGCGAGGAACTCTCTTCAAAACAGGAGTTGAAGTTTTTAATTTTGAAAGATATTTCCAAAAGGGTGGCGTGTGTGAATCAGGTGTAAAGGAAGTGGGTATTACCGGACAGGATGAAGGTACATTGTAAGGTTTATGTTTCTTCCCCAAATGTATCTTCAAACCTCTTTCACCCTTAAAAAAGCGTCCTTGGGAACAGTGTGGACACCTCACTAGGTTATCCAGCGAAGTGGAAGGTTGACTGGCAGTCCTTTCGACGTCACTACAATCGACATTATTTTGCATGAAAAACAAAAAGATAAAAACTTACAGGGGTACTTAAAAACTTATCCTATTATATAATAAAATACAATAATTTTTACAAACAAACACTTCACAAAATAAAATTGACATTAAATAGACTGTCATAAGATGCGCAGTCGCGCTGGCGGCCTAGGGCGCCAGAAGCCGCGCCGACCACGCTGGCGTTTTGCGTAACCCTGACAACCGATGCCGTGAGACGGGCGTCGCGTTGCGTGATTGTATCCGATATGCACACAAAATTTCATACAAAACGGTTCAGCCGTTTTTGTAGGAGGAGGAGTAGGAGGAGTTTTGTAACAAACACCGCGACACAACAATTTTATTTATTAAATAAACTTTTGCTACGAGTTGACTCGCGCTGTCAAACCATCAATTTTTTTGCATTTCATATAAAACACTTTTAGGATGCAATATGTAATACAATTATGTTATGACTGAGATATTTCAAACTATATTTGTCTGTTGAAGGCAGAACTAGTTGGGAAACTCAAAAATAATTAAATAAAACCACCGAAGCAAATTTAGGGATCAGCGCGTTCGCAGTGCGTTCCAGGTTTTTTTGGTTAAGTTGGTGGTTAATATTTGAATTTTGTTTTTGGAATCTTGAAATTCTTCCTACCTTCTATGTACTAGAATAATTTTGTTTTCAAATTCTATTAGACAAAGGTTTAAAGCTTGAATGGTGATTTCAGTTGTGTCTATTTTTCTTTCTACTTGTAATTAGGCCAAGGCATACAGGCTGTTGTTTTACATCCTCATCAAATTCAAGGAGGTAACTATGCTAATGATTCTCGATCCGAATCAATAATAAAATGAGCAGGTTTTTTTTTTCTTATTTACGGAAATCGGTAAGTGTAAACCACCCGTGTTTTAAACGCGGCCCGTCTTATCTTCGCCCTATAACCACGCTTCCACACATACAAATAAATCTCAAACGTTTCTTTGATAATTTCTTATTCTCTAAATTATGTTAGGGGAGTTATTCTGAAATACTGACAAAGTGAAACAACCAAAAAAATCAGCGTTTAATAATTACAATAAAATCCACACTATAACTAGGTACCGTAATTGATTATTGATTGTCTTTTGTGACCACCTCCTGAATTTTGACGAGGATGCAAAACAACACCATGTATACATATAAAAATGATTATAAACTAATAATTAGCTGAGTATTCATCGTTTTAATGAGTCGACATGCATTAATGACATAGAATAACTGAAATAAACACACCTGTGGTCCATACAAATATTAGTTGTAAAAAGAAACTAAATCCGCGACAAAAGATAGCTAAGAAACCAATCGTTTAGCAATAGAGCCACTGAGCAACTCTCACCCTCAAACGTTTTATAACCTATGATTTATCCTCAATCATCACAGACATTACGATCGCCCCTATCTTCAAGAAATAGAAGCATAAAAACACACACATAATATTTGACGTAGACATTGTATCCTCCACATAACGGTTTTACATAAAACAAGAATGACCTTATACATAAAATCGAAGTTTGGGCCTATCCAAACTTGCTTTAACTTTATATGGGCCATATAATATGTTGTGGGACAAGAAACACAAAAACCATACAAAATACTTCGGAGACAACATTTTCTAACTCAATCTAAGTTTAAAATAGTTTCGTTGCGTTGACGACCGAAGAAAACTAGATAAAGGCAAGAGAAAATGGTATTAATATCGATAATACTTTTTACTTTGAATGGGTAGGCGTAATATTGCTAAAGAACTTTTTGTAATAGTGAAAATTTGGCGGTTATCTCTTTTGTGGAAGAAAACTTGTCGTGGATAAAGATTTTTTATTCAAGAGATTATGTAGCGTCTTATTCCTTATTTTAGAAGTTTTACACAGTTTTTTTTTTAGTTGTTACAAAAGGTTCTTACCATGGTCATTAGCAATCTCATCCGAAAGTGATATCTTGCCAAAATATATACGTACGTTCAACTAAGTACCTTCAGTTTTTAGAAAAGTCTCATCTTTCGTTTGTAATGTGTTGAAACATGTTGCTAAACGTTTTGATTTTCGTTACAAACCATGTGTACATAAAGTGGGCCACATGTTGTTCCGAGTTCGTATAGATTGCGAGGTCTACCGCATGTCAAGACATTATGATAATCTTTAAAGAAGGGTTGGCTTCCCTGATGTTCTGTATCAGCAAACATAATACTTTTAAATTATTTGATACACGCCATTAACGTTAATGCTTGCTTAAGCGTTAGTTAATGATGTTTTTTCGGAGAAAATATGTGAGTACTGCTACTTTTTTGCAATTTCTCCTAATGACATTCACCTACATACGTGTTACAAAGTATGGTCATAACAGCTCGTCACCAAATCTTAAGACAAGGTTACACATGCTGCTTCCACTGAGTTCCATTATAAAAGAAAAATAATACAATTTATTAGAACCAAGTTCGTTATGGCTCGTGTTTTGGTTGAGACGTAAGTGACGTGCTAAAGCGATATAACCATGGCATTTTAAGAACAAGAAAATGATAATAAAGGCTAAGATAAAACTCTAAAATACACTAAATAAAACCACAACAATTTATCCATAACTTTATTGTGATATTCAGGTTAATACAATTTTACACAAGACTTAGTAGCGGCGGATTGATGACTTCCAGAAACTGGCTTTTAGAAACTTTCACTTACAACTTCTACTACGATTAAACCATTGTTACAACAAAAATCACGTCATCTCACACAATATTTCACTCACGGAAAACGTGTTGCGCCGACCCCATGTAACATCATAGGACAAGGGCAAGAAGATGATGATGAGAACTATAATACGCTGATTTTCAAATAAGGGTTCATTTGGCTGGCGAAGAACCGATGAGAACAGCTAGCCATCCCTAATCTAATAGCGTAGACACACAAGCCTCAACCTCCCTACTAATTCTCAGAACCGCGGCCCTCTTTCAAATCACGCCACGTCACCTCCGGGATACACGAAGACGCACTACAGAAACACGTCACCGTCTAATGGAAAACATCACAAGGCCTGACATCGTGCTCCCTGAAGAGACCAACTCCTGTTATCTGCAGAATTTATAAAACGAATATTGTCAAGAGCGAAACGGGAATATAGGACGTGGACAAGGATAGGTCAGATTTTTTTGTTAATAATAAACATCATGCCTGTAATCCCCGAAGAGGTGTACCTAACAGTACACATTTCGTCAATTATGTATGATTCCAATGTAATAGGGGACCAGCCATCAATAGGGCACAAATCCAGAATAAGAATAAATAAGAATGAGAATAAATTTATTAAGCCATTGTTACAAACTTTTTCTTAATCTAACTTAGCGCTATGAGTAATCGTAACAAGTAATATTTAATATAGTTAAAAAAAAAAACAGAGAAACCCAAACTAGGCTGCGCCTGTATCTTGGGGGCCGGAGTTGCGATATCTTAGAGTTAAAACACATATTTGTTGATGTGGTAGTTAACAACGCATAAGTAGGTAATTGAGGATTACCTTTGAACAAAAAAAATAAAAATAAAATGATATAAAATAAAAAGTACTCTAAAATTCAATAATGTTGAGTGAGTGGGTGTGTGCGCGCGTGTGTGTATGTGAGTGTGTGTGTGTGTGTGTGTGTGTTTGTGTGCTGATGTATATATTATTAGCAGTTATTTCATGTTTTTTAGTTTAAGTGTTTTAAGATTTCTTCCGTCTCTTCATATGTTAGTTTGGCAAACCATTTTACTAAAGTTTTCTTGCATGAAAAGTTGTTCATGTCTTTAACGTCGCAGCTTTTGCTGATTTTATTATAAATATGGATATGCGAGTAAAACGGGCATCGTCTGGCTAAGAGGCTTTTTGCTTCGGGAATGGGAATGTTGAAGACGCGTTTAGAGACAAGTTTGTTATAATCGGATCTATTTTTTAGGGTTTTGTGAACATGCAATGTTGCGTTTAAGATAAATAATTGCCGCACTCTTAAGACGGCGAATTCCTTATGGAATAGATCTGTTGGGTAGCGGAAAGGTTTTCTTAATGCTACTTTTATAACGGCTCTTTGAGCTCTTTCTACTTCAATAACAGTGCTTTTCCCTGCTGCACCCCAAACAAAAAAGAATCAATGGCTGTTTTTGAGCCAATATCACTTTAGCCAACTTGTACGCGTTGCATGACCACTGTAGAAACGAGTTTCGTCTACGGAAAAATCGACATAAGTACTTCGATTCTGTAAAATTCAGACGACAACTCACATCTTACATCGCTATCCACTGTCACTTCGCGTAAGGTTCAAAATGACCTTGATTTTGTAGCCAAGGGAATTACCTTACAGAATGTCACTTCTTACGTCATCTCATACTTTATCTGTCAAAATCTCCCTGTTAATTTAGTTCCACTCGCTGACACGCTCGTAGTAGTGGCGCTAGTGTAATATCGAATTAACAATCGGGTTTTTAGAATGCCAATCAAGAAACTCACAGCGGATTCAGATTCGAAGTTCTAAGTGAGGTCTTACAGAATCACACCGAAGGACAGATAGACAATGACAATGTGTCAGTTTGTAGATTCTTCCGTCGACATAGCCCGTTTCTACGGTGGTCATGCTACGAGTGCTGGGAGTCGAACCCAGGTCCTCATGCTCAAAGGTCGCGCTTGAAACCACTAGACCAACGAGGCATCGTCACCATCCATTTATTATGGATTTATTTATTTACAAACTGTTTATTCATATATTTTATGTACATACTATGGACAACGGATACATAAGAAAAGAAAGATTGAGCGTTTTTGGGAAGCTCTTAAATCTTGTCTTGCATTTAAATAAAGAAAGTAAGTAACTAGGTTGAAACCCAGCAATCCAAAGAACAAATAGGAACCTTGAGCTGAATAGCCTTTTGTAAGCCACCAAACAAAAGACACTCTTACCAAAGCTTTATAAAACTATTCAAGAATCTTCAAACGCTTCGGCGGTACTGGGAATCTTAAAATAATATCTACTTTACTTTGTTTCAGTCCTACGCTGAACGCTGAAATGGAGAATATTTTCCTAATATAAGTTTAGGTCTTCAAGATTTATGTGAAAGTTAAATTATAGCGGTAGCTCGTCTTTTGTTTTTTCGAAAAGAGACTGGCATTTTTTTTTTGTAAGACAAACTTTAATTTCGAGGCTATTCTGAACGTGTTGCTGTGCTTAAGTTCCAACTTACACCCGACAAAACTCCAATACGCACCGATAATAGGGCATGCGACGAGAACTTGGAACATGGTCATTGGCGAGTTTAATGCAGAGGTGAGCCGAAGGTTGGTTTGAAAGACCGCAACCGTGCGAGGCGCTCCTCTCACCCAGTTCGCCTTTGAACAAAGCATGCATGTAGTTAATAGTTTCTTTTCGAAGAAACCGCAACGAAGATGGAACTGGGTGTCTCCTGACGGCTTCACACGCAACGAAATCGACTACGTTTTGTCATCGGACCGACATTATAGTAAAACATATTAATGTAATTAACAAAATTAAATACAGCTCATACCATAGACCAATCCGTGCCGAAATGCAAAAAAAAATGCCTTTATTAACATAGACGATTTTCTGATACTTGCAAATTAATTTTTAGTCATCGCACTCGAGAATTTTGCTAACCTGTTTAACACCATTTTGCCATCAGGAAAAGTTCTAAAATCAAAAGTTCTTCGGCATAAAAAGGCGACAAAAGTGACATTGGCAATTATCGTCCAACAAGTTTAACATCTCACATCCACAAGACCTTTATTAAAGTGATACACAATCGCATAGACGGGAAACTGGATAAACATCAGTCACCAGAACAAGTCGGATTTCACCCCAGTTTTTCAACAACTGACCATATACAGACCCTAAACCAAGTACTAGAAAAATATACCGAATTTAATAAACCACTTTACTTGGCTTTGGTAGATTATGCGTAAATATTTTTTTTTATTTTTTGAGATATTTAGATTGCTAGCAGCCTCATTGACAATCAAATGCATTCAAGTCGACAATAAGAGGTTGACGGACCTCCGATTTGCCAACGACATAGTCTTTTTTGCCCCCACAGACCTGGAACTACAGACTATGCTCCAAGAACTGAGCACGGCCAGCTTAAGGGTGGGACTTCTGATGAATCGATCTAAAACCCAGCTTATGACCAACAGCTCCAAGCGTAGGGTGGAGGTAGATGGGCAGGAAATATATTATATTGATGAGTATATCTACTTGGGCCAGTAAGTATCTTTCGAAAACAGGCAAGAAAGAGAAATCCATTGCCGAGTCGAAAATGCCTGGAAAAGCTACTGGTCCATGAAGACGCTAATGAAGAGTGATCTTCCGATCTCCCTGAAGCGCAACCTCATCGATATGTGCATTCTGCCCGTCCTAACCTATGGTGCTAAGACCTGGTCACTCACCGAGACTCGAAAGTGCCGTCTTGTAGTTTGCCAAAGGGCAATGGAACGCAGCATTCTGGGTGTAAAAAGACAAGACAGGGGTCGAAACACCACACTGCGTTCCAAAACGTACATAGTGGATGTTGGAAAGAAGCCTGCTAAGCTAAAATGGGATTAGGTGGTACACGTCAGCCGCATGCACGAGGATCGCTTGTCAAAAGTCTCCACAAGATGGTTGCCGGAGGACGGATGGCGCAGCCGAGGCCGACCCAGAATGAGGCGGCGAGCCGATCTGGACGAGAAAGAAAAAAACGAGGGAGGCCTTTGCCCAGCAGTGGGACAGTACAGGCTAGTTAAAATAAAGGACAAACTTTAACAAATTATTTAAAAAAATATGGCGTTGACTTTCTCTCGTACCTACATTTGAATGATTCTTTTGGCGCTTGAATAAAAATGTTAGGAGGGCGATGTTCAAATATCTGTGGAAATGTATTGAAAAAAAACAAGATAGCAGCGTTAGTTCCAACTAGGGGCATAAACCAAAAGTATGCAGCACTATAAAGATAAGTAATATTATCTTTAAGTTACTTAACTTACAATCTACGTTTTCTTACAAAATAATCAGACAGTCCCTGTCTTTCATCTCTTTCACACGCAAACAAAATACACCAAATCTATTGTTGTTTATTCGTTACACAACAGAATGGGCCATTACAAACTTTTTAACGTACGGTATCCTACTAAAACAGTAGAGCGGTGAAATGGATAGGCACATTCGATATGGGAGTTATAATGGGACCCCCCGGCGACATTGCTCCGATGACGTCATGAGATAATAAGTTCGCTACCGGTGATATATGAGTGTAGTTTTTGTTACCATTAACTGGCTATATGTGTTTACAAAGAGAGGATTTATTTATAGTGACAAGGTTAGAATTAGTTAATAATTGACTTGCGTAAAATACTGTAGTTAATAATTGACTTGTGACAGCACTAAGAGTAGGGACGTATACACTGGGCCAAGTCGATGAGTGCATCTACTTGGGCCAGTTAGTATCTTTCGAAAACAGGCTAGAAAGGGAAATCGATTGCCGCTATCGAAAACGCCTGGATAAGCTGGATCGATGAAGACAGAATCCCATGGCAAAGCTGGATCGACAACGGATCCATGAAGATGCTAATTAAGAGTCATCTTTCGATCTCCCTGAAGCAGAAACTCACCAACATGTTGTGCATTTTGCCCTTCTTAACCTACGGGCATTGAAACGCAGCATTCTGGGTAAAGACAAGAAAGATTTTGTTACTCCGTTCCAAAGCATAGTCGACGTTAGCAAGAAGGCTGCTAAGTTGAAATGGGATCGGGTCACGTCGGCCACATGCAAGGAAAGTCTCTACATAATGGGTGCCAAGCGATGGACAGGGACGCCGAGGCCGGCCCAGAAAGTGGTGTTGAGACAACCTACATGCGTACCGTGAGAGCTGGTTCGAAGTGGCGCAAGAAAAGAGTTTGTGGAAGAAATTGGGCGAGGCCTATAGCCAGCAGTAGGACAGTAAGAGCTAAAGAAAAAAAAGGAAAACTTTCAATATAATAGGTATAATTGAAAGGCCATTTCGTGTCTCTGAGGTGAGAATACTAAGGGCTGTGGGACTGTTCGAAAGAGATACCGTGGCCCTGGAACACAAAGGGCTAAGAAAGAACTTGGATGGGTTTTAGTCAGTACAAGTGATGATTTCCTATCCGTAAAAAAAGGTGTAAATACTAAGGGTGATGAGTGGTGTAACGCCAATGGTTAAAATAAGAAGTGAGTACAGGGGTATCCGGTTTCCATGGTATGGGGACGTGATGCGGAGGAAAGAGATGCGTTTTGAGTATAAATGTGAAAGTCTAAAGGAGAGAAAGGTCATTTTTATAAAACAAATTTAAAAACAAGTTTAAATTTAAATATTCATGAATATTTTATTTTGTTTTGCAAAATCATGTGTATGTTAAATATTCTCGGAAAACTCGCGTACGTTCTCTTTCAACTTAAACGTATACCTCTTTATTAAAATATATTGGTTAACCAAAAATTCAGGCTAGCTCTTGTAAAATTAAAATACTTAACCAAATTGGTTACACATATCAAAAAAAAAATACCCTTAAATTAATTAAACTTTTCGAACAAGTTTCATTTCAATACTGCAGGTCATCATTTTGTAATCAAACCTTCATGAGATTTAATTCTTAAAATAGCTAGGTTTAATTGATGGGATAAATGCTTTTGTTGTATTTCAAGTGGATTAATTTATGTTCACAAAATTAAGGTTTCTGAATTAATGTTTTGTACTAACAAAACATTAATTCAGAAACCTTATTCCAAACATAATTAACATAACGCCTATACTATCACAAGGGTTTAGGCAGAGGTGTGCTTAATAGTACACCCACATTTTGCCAGTTATGTTTAATTCCTATGGAATAGAACCCAATGGAATATTTATATACTATACCAGACCAAACATACACCAACCTGTACCAAACATAATTATGGAAGAAAAAACAATCGGCTCCTAAATACCATAAATCTTATTTTGTATTGTCATCTGAACTACATAAATAACATACAAAGTTTCATTTCGATACGACTATTAAAAGTAAGACTTGATTACATTGTGTGTTAATTACAAATGAAACTCATATAAGCGTTAAAAAGGGTTGTGCGTTGCTTCATAGCTAATTGTTTCATCGAATTTCGTTTCACATAAATTGTTTCTCATATTATCATTTCTTAAAATAATAATACGCAGAATACTAACTTTGAAGAAAAAAACATCGATTTTTGTTTCAATTAAAGTTTAATGTTGGAATATACATATTATCATAGAATATAATTTCGAATGTTTTTGTTTCTACTACTATTTACTTGAATGAAAAATATTATATAGAAACAGAATTCAATGAAGTTAAAAAAAAAAATATTGACGAACTTATTAAACATTAAAATTATTTTTTAACGAATATTGTTTGTTCGATGTCTGTTTCCATGGTATTTTATTTCAACAAAATAAAACCTATTATCCTAAAGTTAAAATATTGTCGTGACAGAAACCAAGCCTGTTAGATGTTGCATGCTCGCTTACATGCTGCATGCTTGCTTGCATGCTACATATTGCGTGCTTGCTTGCATACTGCATGCAACATGCATGGAAACTATTAGTGAGGATAATAAGATTCTGTTTTACAAGAATTTACCCGCATTATTTTTGTGAACGCGATGTTGAAATTTTAGAGCAGGGTAAGCATTTTTATAAGGTATGAATTTTAGAAAGTGTCACTCGAAATGTTATTCTTGGTAATAAGTTTTATATGAAACAAACAATATGTGCATAAAGAATATTTGATTTGATTTTCTATGATATTAATATTCTAACATTAAACTTTATTTGAAACAAAAATCGAAGACTTATATTCAAAGTCAAAATTCTGCGTATTGAATAAAATTCATGCTAAACCTACCTCAATTATTCTATCAAAGATAGAAAAGGTTTCCATTACTAATGAGAACCAATAAAATAGGTGACGTCTCCAAATTCGTGAAGTTGCTAAGAGGCTGAGGCAGAGGATGTGTTTAACTGTGAATATAGATTAAGTTGTATTCCAAATCTAATATATATATATATATATATTTATTTTTAGAACTTGTAATACTTATAGGTGTTAAGTTTAAAAAAGTCTATAACATTTGTGAAAGAATTTTTTGTAGCATAAAGCTACGCCGTAGCACAATGCGTAGCGCAGCGTAGCATTCCCACGCTACGGGACGAATCCCGCACAACTTCAGGTATGGATATTTTTTGACAATAAATTGCTCAAAAATTAATGATCTCTAATTATTTTGTTGAAATTTTAAATAAATGAAATTACTAACACAAAATGCCCAGTATTATTCTTCTAAATTACCAGGTTTCTTAATAAAAAACAAATCAAAAGTCTATTCTCAAGAACCAATTTCATCTCTGCATAACACACCAATTCTTAAAAGCTTTACCAAAACCATAAAGAAAGCGAACTTATTTTACACAAAAATCCAAACTCGCACATGAATTAAGTAAAATATTTTCCCAGTAAACTCATAATATCCTTCAATTTCCAGCCAGCGAGCTTTGCCCTGAATTTTAGGAAAAAAGCCTTTTGAATAAAACGCATCATACAAAACATGTGTGGAATGTGTGAGCATGCTTTCAGAATATTGGTATTCGTGCGCACGCCGCGACCGTGCGAAGTGGCACTTACGTCCCATTCTGCTTGGTACTAGTTGTTCCATATTATTATTATGTAATGGTCGAGACAGGCTCTTGAGTCAAAAGTACTGGCTGGTAAACAACCGTTGAGAAAATGTTGTAAAGGATTTTGTTGTCTATCGCTGGCATAGGTACCGGCCACATTTGTAAATTAAGATGAAGAGTGTTGACCATTGAATAATATATAAATATAATAATAATATGATATCTACTGTATTCACTTTTTGGTGTTGGACATAGCAAACACTTTTGCTAAATAAAATTTGATATTTACTATCTTTGTACTATAAAATTAATATCCCTTTATATATTTCTCAAGAAACCATATTTTATTTTCTGGCATAGTGTTAGGTTAGTTGATGTTGAAATATTCTATCCCAGCTGTTATTAGCAGTGACCTTTGAGAACCCTTTTTCTGAATACAAAACTTTGAATGACTTTTAATACAAAACTGTCTTTAAATCTCTACTTAAACTTAGGGAAAACTTAACCAATGCTGCAATGGAATTGAATCAACGACGATCATCTACGAGAGTCAAATATTTTTTGTATTGTTTTTATCAATATTTTTAAAATTAATTAAATGAATAAAGGAAATAATACACCAGGAACTAGTATTTAGATAGTAAAATGTGATTAGGCTGCTAAAACTAAACGAATTTCTTAATGGGGATGGCAGGGAGCCTGCGGTTTTTCCGAAAAGATTTTGACAAAATTTCACTATCCAAACAAATTTTAGAAACCTTTTTTTATACCAATGCAATATTTGGAATGATTTTAGTACGCAATTTTTCATTTGGTCAAATTATTACTTGGCAGATTTTTACCAAAGATAATGTCATTATGGCATTTATTCTTTAATCAAATGATTTATTACATCAAACAATCTTTAGACAATAAACGTTAGGTCAAATGATTTGCTATGACAAAAAATATAAAGGCAAGAATAAGTCTTGTCTGAACAAGTCAAATTTATGGTTACTACGTTATTAGGTTATTTATGGAATTATATAAAAAAAGGTTAGGTTAGGCTACAGGGAGCCGGACGCCCGGCGTCACCACTGCCACACAAGCCGAGCGAGTGCCAGAAACGACTAGATTATAAAGAAAAAAATATGTAAAAAAGAGATTATTTTTAGCAGGCTATCGAGAACCGAACTAGTTAGACGGGGTGAATTATTAAAAGAAAAATGGTTAGGTTAGGTTAGGTTAGAACTGTAACCTCCTACGACAGAAACGACTAGATTATATAGAAAGAAATATGAAAAAGAAAAGGCTACCCGAAACTAAACTAGTTTTATCTTTTATTACGAAATTTGCACCATTGATAGATGTTTGTGATAAATTTAGCTGGAAATGTATATCAGTTGGTTCAATTTTTTTTTAATTAATAGTTGCCTTATTTAATTTTGCGTAATTTTTTTATTTATTTATTTTATTTATTTATCTACTTACATCTACCATTACAGGCTGACCCAATGCGAAAAATGCGCCTTAACTCATAATAACTTAATTTATACTTATAACTAATACCTATAACTAATGACAAACAATGCAATCCTTGTGAATTCACTCACAGAACAATAAAATAAGTCCGTCTCACTCGCTATGAGGTTGAGCGTGCGGAGTGCACGCGTCAGCGGCGCCTCCCTTAAAAGGTTGGTCCGTGCGCGTGGCTCCACTAGCAGTCGTGGCTGCCGTCGTCGCCAAACGTACCTGTCTGGAACACTCAGACTCACCTGACCCAAAATAACTGCATTATGCACCTTCCCTCTCAATAATTTAAATATATATAAAGCGAGTGCTAGATCCCTCCTTACCCTTAACTCATTGTATCCTACCATATCTAAAATATATAAGGTTGGATACATCAACGGGTAAAAGGGATAGACCCCGTAATAACGTAAATATAAATATCTAATAAATTTATTTTG
The DNA here is from genome assembly GCA_963082945.1 of Cerastis leucographa. NCBI lineage: Eukaryota > Metazoa > Arthropoda > Insecta > Lepidoptera > Noctuidae > Cerastis > Cerastis leucographa. The sequence continues at coordinate 15,871,861 of OY720363.1, forward strand.
AACCTTCTCCAGCATGAGACTATATTTAGCTTCATGTGGAGCCTGCTGAGCTTCATGTGCTGCATTACATTCTAACTGGCTCCTCACCAGTGGATTATACAATGCTGTAATAGCTTTCACATTCGTGAACCCTCGGACCGTACGAAGCATGAAACCTAAATTTCTATACGCCCTTCTACAGCTACGCATGATGTGCTCCCGAAAAGTCAAACCTGTGTTGAAACCTACTCCTAAGTCCTTGACTTCTGTGACCCGTTCCATAGGCTGCCCGTCAATGTAGTAGGTATGTATGATAGGATTGTGTGCACGAGAAAAAGTGATGGTCACACACTTTGAGCTATTAAACTGCAAGAGATTTTCCTTGCTCCAGCTCACCACCCTATCGATGTCACCCTGCAGCCGGACACAGTCATCAACGCTTTTTACCGCGAGAGACAATTTGAGGTCATCGGCAAACAACAAGCAATCCGCGTCTTGAACTACTTCCGGTAGATCGTTTACCACCCAAAGCCCAAAGGGCCAAGGTTACTACCTTGACTTACCCCGGACCTCGTGAAATATGGATCTGACACGTGTCCCGCATATTCCACATATTGCTGCCTATCCCTCAAATAACTGGCAAAAAAGTGGAGAGTGTGTGGGGTGAAACCAACACCTGCTAACTTTTTAAGCAATATGTCATTGTCTACTAGATCGAATGCCTTTCTGAAGTCAAAGTAAGCAGCATCAGTTTGTCCCCCACTATCCACCGTCGGCACCAAATGAGCTATGTGGCAGAGAAGATTACTGGTGGTACTTCTTCCTGGTCGAAACCCATGCTGAGCGTCTGACAGTAGCGCGCTAACCTGAAGGTATATGCTCTTATATAAAGCAGTTTCCAACACCTTCGCCGGTGTTGACAATACTGCAACTGGCCTGTCCCCGTCCACCGATTCTGCTGACCCTGCTTTCGGGACCGGAACAACGCGGGTCACTTTCCATCTCTCCGGAAACACGGCAGCTTTGAGGCATTGGTTAAATATATGAAGCAGCGGCTTAGCCAGCGCAAATCGACAATCCTTGAATATATAAGGTGGAATGCCGTCAGGCCCTGCGGACCGTTTCGGCTTAAGATCTTGAAGCGCACAACACACGTCTAGTAAATGTAATTGGTCCAAGTGCACTCGTGCCGCTCCGTTTCCGCTACCTGCGCTAGCTATAGCCGCGTCTACACCCAACTTCGATTGCTCTACTCTATACACCGAATAAAAATACTTCGCAAACTCTTTCACCGACTGCTGACCAGATAATGCCACCCCGTCTTTCAAGATCGCTTGTGGGCTTAAAATGTGTTATTCCAACTGAAATATTTGATTACATAAAAGTTGGTTAAAGTAGTAGTTGGTAAACAAGTTATTGTTTAAACGTTCACTTGTCAAACATTAGGTTTGCGTTACAATTAATTTTGAAGAGATATTTTTCCTAAGCAATAATTTGGCAAATGAAATTATGCGGAAAATTGTTTGGTAAGTGATAATTTGTCAATTTATTTTCAATAAATCATAGGTAACCCGGAATGGCAACTGTGAAACTATTGGCGCTAGCATAACTGGTTACAACCGTCGTAACTCGCTGAAAAACTGGTAATGTCATTTTATATTTCAAAATAACTTGACTTCATTGGTCAGATTGGGACCCAGTTATGGTCGCGCTATCTACAATGAGCTTGTGTTCCCCATTCCTAGCTTTCATAAAACTGTTCAATGGAAATTACTGGTTTTTCATAGAAACTTTGATGAAGTAGCTTACTTTACATAAATGAAAGAAAAACTTCCACGAAAAATAAAACTGTTTGATAACAAAATAAATATTTATACAATAAAAATAAAGTGTATACAATAAATATAAAGTGTATACAATATTATAGTCACCATTACGTTGAAAAGGTATCATGGATCCTAAGAAAAGTTACGTGACTGAAAGAAAAAGAAGAACAACTTTTTCTTTTTAATATTTTTTTTAACTTCTCCGGAGTCGTATTAAGGAAACGCTCTTTAAGTTCTGACATGTGTTAGTTGTTACGTTTTGTTCGGACTTGTGGAACGAAAATGGAGTTTTTTATAACACTCTTATATTTAAATTGTATTTCATTCAGTGTTTAGGTGTTATTGTGCTTATTAGGTGTAAGTTTTTTATGATGTTTAAGACTATTGTCACTTGTTTCTGGGAAAATTATCTTACTTATACATTAGCAAAAGCAATTTTACAGTATCATAAGGACAGGTTGGAAGGAAGACTGTTACAAGCAAATGCAAATAAAAACTATATAAAATTGATCTAAACATTTTAATCTTAAATAAACAAATCATTTATGTCGTTATCACACAATACTGCCGTAGTTTGCCGTCAAATAGAAAATTAGTGTTAGGTATCAAATAATATCTTTAATGCTGACTGTACTTCCTAATGTAATTATGAATTATGGACTCACCAGTCACAAAACACGTCGTAACCGAATACCCTACAAATTTTACAAAGTTCCACAAGTGCTGCTTGATTAAAATTTTAGAATACAATAAAGCATGATATGCTTTATTGTATTCTTTCATAATATGCTTTATTGTATTTTATTTTTTCATGCCTGTGAATAATTTACTATTTTACCTTACTCTAAATAACTATTATATATTATATAATAGTTATTTAGAGTAAGTCACAGGCATGAAAATATAAAATATTTTCCATGTGAAAAATGAATCTTTCACCCAGCAAAGCTACATAATTTTATTTAAACTATTTACCATGTAGACCTAACAAAATTAATAGGGTCTCACGAACACATGGTGTCCAGCAAAACCTGGGAAACCTAGCCATTCACTCGACGGGAGATATTCTGTAACTAATGATCATCAACACGTTTAGTTACTAGAAATACTGAATTATGAGAGAAACTTTGAGTAAAGTTTGAGTTTATACCATTATACGGTCTATTAATCTTGTTATTCTAGTTTTACTTGATAAAATATTGGTATTTTCTCATAGTTTGGTTCGGTTAACTATGTTTTGGGAAGTTGAGCCTTGATACCATTTCGATTCCTCTAATCGAGGTATTTACCCTACTCGTTGTAGGGGTCGGCTTCCAGTCTAACTGTATGCAGCTGCGTACTAGTATTTTAGATGTAACAACTGGCTGTCTAACCAACACAACACAGTGAATGGGTAATAAGATACCTCTTGGCAAGACTGGCTGTCAGACCTCTATTAATATTCGTACATTTTACGACTTCTTCTTCCCTTGAACCGTCTCCAGACTTAAGTTGGAAGATGTAACTCCAACCTCGTTAATTGTTGAGGAGTTTCAGCCCGATCACTATGTACGGTAAGCCTACTCCTTGGGAGAAGCAAGCCAAGCACTTAGAAGTCTTACTCGACCACCACCTGTCCTTCGCGGCGCACATCAAAGCTGCTGCGACCGAGCTGCCTTAGCTATGGGTACGCTTTTTTTTTTAACGGATGGGAATCATCACATGACTTCACCCGCTCTGGGCGGAGCGGGAGGGAGTGTCAGACTCGTACTGACTAAAACCCATCTATGTTCCTTCTTCGCCCTTTGTGTTCCAGTGCCGCGGTATCTCTTTAGAACAACCTGCAGCCCTGGCAGGCTGGGTACGCTTCATTTCATGATTTCGGCAAAAAGCAAGTTGTCACTCAAGTGCTAGGTTGCGTCTCTATACCGCGGTGATCTGCCCCATTATTACTTACGCTTGCGTCGTGTACGCACACACCAAGCCTAAGTACATCCATAGGATGCAAACTTTGCAGAACCGGTTCTTACGTAGTGTTACGGGATCCCCTTTTGATTTCAGTACGCCGTCCGAGGCATACCCTCGTCACTCCCGATGATGCTATCACCCTTCTCCAGGAGAGTAGCGAAGAGACTAGCACTCTTAAAAAGTTCAGACTCAAATCACCGACCTTCCGACCTCGCCGTCGAGGTTCGTCGCGACGACCCGGTCCTTGCCCTCCACGACCCTCGCTCGAGCCAGCCTGTGATGCTGTGCCAGTAGTTTTGAATCAGCCCCTAAATAATGATATCATTTATATCCAGCCTGTCCCCGTGCTGTCCTCCCCCAGCGATGCCATAAGCCGAGGCTCGTACCCCACAGGGGGTGCCCTTAGCGTGTAGTCCCTTAGCTTGTAAGAAGTTGTTATGTTCTTGCTGGAGGCCTTACACTCAAGGCACCCACAGGATAGTCCGGTTAAGCAAACGACAACCTCCTATATTGAACTGCGAGATGGCATTCACGAAAAAAAAAGGTTGAGGAGTTGTGTCGCAAACTTTTCTCTACGTCTTATACGAAAAACGAAAAACCATGCAGCCGAAGTGACCTTTGCGCTACCACCGACAACGCGGTGGAGGCGGCGAAGTTCTGGGCTAATAAAATATAAAAATTGTCATGACAGCGAACCGAAGAAGAAGAGAGCCATTTATTCCACAAAATAACAAAGCAGTTATAAAATATAGTTCTTGATAACGAAATTAGTGAAAGCAAGCTGGAATAGAATCTCATTTAGTAAAAGCCTTATAATTTTATTACTGCATTTCGCCCTTTCATTAGGCTATTAATTCGCTAAATGAAATCAGAATCCCGTAACGAACATTAATCTAATAGAAAATAATTTAGGGAGCACTGAAATATGATAAGTTAATGTAGTGAGTTATTCATGAAGCAACTTCGTAACACCAACGATGTTAGAATAAAATTGAAGAAATTAATCGCCACTGACTGGCTCGTGGGCTCTTGGTCTAGTGGTTGCAAGCATGAGGTCCTGGGTTGGATTCCCAGGCCGGGAAAAGTGTTATTGGGTTTTTACATCAGCAATATCTCAGTAGCAGACATGGCGTCTACATGTGTGTCCGGTTGATGGCAATAGGCTCGCCCCCTATTACATGGGACGTACACATAACTGGCGAATTGTGGGTGTACTTATTAGGTACACCTCTGCCTAACATCCACCTCTGCCGTCTGGGATTATAGGCGTGATGATACGTTAGAGGCTACTGACTTAAAAAAAATTACCCAACTTAATTTATTTATTCATGCTAATTTTAATAGGATGTAAAATCTGTCAACATGGTTGAGCTTTTATGTAGATTTTTTTTTATTTAGATGTTGACTTCTTAGCCGAATAAGTACTGGTTATACAGTATAGTACGTTTAAAAAGATACAGTACGAGGTGAATGGATTTATATACTTGTGGAATTTAAACCAATGTCAAAATTTAACACAAATTATTCCTGAGAACCAAGAATTACTTTTTTTATTCAACACCCGAAATGAATTCCACAGAATCATAAAACTTCTTGGCCTGTTGTTCTGCGATTCTATTTGTCATTAATTAACAATGATATGAACCTAAAAGAAAGCAGTTTTAAAGTGGTATTATTTTTCAAAAATAATGAACTCGTTTGTAACAAAGGATAAATAAGAAACTTGAAACTGCGTAGAAGATTTAGTTTTTAAGATAAAAGGAATTTTTCATGTTGAGCACACAAGTCATGCACCGCGTTCAGACGCAGTCAATGAACTTGTAAGAACACGTTTACATAATTCTAGTGTAAACCGAGTTAGTTGAAAACGAAGTAATGTCTTTGTGTACGTAATATTCTTAAGTTTATTGTTAGAGCACTTTCTAAACTGGTGAATGATTAAACACAGCACTATTGTAAAGTAGTTGTATAGTATAATAGTTACATGTTTGTGTCAATACTAAAACAAATATAGTCTGTTATATGAAGTAAGACCAAAAAGAAGTATTCAGAAATAATTTAAAATCGTTTATTTTTGTAATTAAAAGGTTGTCAGCCCCCCCCATTCTACTAACACCATAAAATAAATACATATAATTACTCAACCACTTAAAATAATTGTGTACGAGTCTGAAATGGAAGCTCTATACACTTTTAAACATCGACCAAAGAACGAACGAACGTATAAAAAGAAAAAGAAAAAACAAGACTGGCAACCTTGAAAAAGAAAGAAACGTAACTTTAAACAAATGCAATCCACTCACTATAAACGAAATGAAAACGTGGATCACAAGTGCTACAATATTAAGCAATTTGCTTAATCCTAAGTCTCGTTAAATGGAGGGTAGTCGACAAATTGCGGCGCTAGCTGACATCAGTCAAGTCATATCTGGGTTTAGCATAATGAGCGCTCCGAAGCGGACGTGTTTTTTGCTCCTTTATCGGGTCGCTCACTCCGTAATTGGGATGTATTTTTTATTCGTCTATCTGTGTTTAAAATCTTAGAAAACTGGGAGTTATCTGCGAATGGATTTCCTCTTGAGCTCACAAAGGAAATGGAGGTTAAGCTGGTTAATGTTTGATGCGCATTTAATTTTATGCTGAATGAAATACGATTTTTAAGGTCGATAACGTACTGAGCAGACGGTCGTTGAGATTGTGGAGAGCGGCTCCAGGTAAATAGAATTGACTTTCTCTATAGCAGTTAGATATTTAATTCTAGATTTTTTTGTAAAATTATATTTTATACTGAAGTTGAAGTTGCCGTCTGTAAGTTCTGTTCATTAATTCTGTAATCTGTTCGTTCCTTGAAAACTAACAAGTAATCGGGACTTGGATTCCTGAAACTCTTTATAGAAGAAACTAGACGACTTTTTGGTTTTTTAATTTAATTCATCTAGTTAACTTTATGATTTTGATGTAGTAGTTGGTCTTGAAGATCCTCGCTCACGATCGACACTGCCGCTCTCACATCCCTATCTGTCGTTAAGCATATTATTTCACATGGGGCTAATCAAAATTTGCCACCCGTTGAACCGCGAATTTCATCCGTTTATCATTCAAATTACCAATAACATTACAATTAGGGTTATTTCGATATAATATTATTATTCATGTCGCGTTGGAAAATCATAAATTATTGTTCGCCACGTAGATTTTACATAAATAATCGAACGGATCCCATGGCTCGTGGAATGGGGGCGCTAGCTGTTACTTATAATTTCGTCGATTTATTAGAATCGCTTTTTGAATACTAGCATTGTATAATGAGGTAGGTATCAGAACTTTTCGATATCGAAGTAATGTAAAAACGATGGACGAAAATTGGTGTCTTTTTAATAACCGATCTGAAATAGATAATATTCTACTCATTTAATAGCCCAGCGCTATTAAAGAAGTAGAATATCTATTTAACTGTGGCTTTTCATAGGTAACCGTTTCAATTAGGAAAAAATAATTATAATACAAGGTCAGTAGGCATACTTCCACCTCTTGTTACAATCGAATTATTTTAACTTTTAAGTGCAAAACATATTTTCTTTGATTTTAGTGAAAATATCTTAACTGAACTTTTTTACAATTTCTGATATAAAATTATTTATTGTATATCAAAATGTGTTAATTATTTAGTATGTAGCAACGTCTATTGTTAACCATAGAAAACTGTACGTAGTCTAGCTCTATTAAAATAAAGATGTCTGTTGTAAAAGCTATAAACGGTCTTTTCAATGAATAGGTTATGGATTTTGACTGTTAGACTAATCGTGAAAGTAATTACATTCAATAATTTCGTTCGATATACAAGGTGTTAAGAGACACTTCACGAAGCCGTCAACCAAGCATTCTGTACATCAATCTAAGTAAACCTACATAAAAATTATGGCTGGGAAACAACTTTTTTTTGGGCTGCGAAATCACGTTCCACGGTAAAACTCAATATAACTCAGAATACTGTGCTGGTTTATTCATTGAATAGTAAATGTCATGGAGATATTAAAAGTAAAGTTATTAACTAAAAAGCTAGTATTTAAAAAAATACTTGTGGAAAAGTTGGATCTTTGACCTCCAATATCTCCGTAACGAGAAGGTTCCCAGGTATGATGCAGAACAAAAACATTATCGCAATGACGGAGAGAACAAGAACCTTTTGGCTTCTTTAAGGGTTTATTTAGACCATTCATTATCGTGTTTCTCAAGATTAGTTGGGCAAGTTGCAGCGTGTTGGATTTGGTTGTTTGTGATAATGGATGCCGGGCATGGACTAAAAAATGGCGGCATACTGTATGCCTAATGTGCCTAAAGGCCTACGCAGACCGGGACGGCATGGCAAGTGATTAAAATTTTTACTAATGGACATTCAAACGTATCGATATAGAAATACGACATAAATTGCTATGCTTTAAAATAATGCCGTGGCATCGAAAGGGATTTCGTTGCACGGCATTGAAAGACGCGCCACGGGCTCCCGCGGCGGGATGCCGTGGCGTGCTGTGGTAGGCCACGGCATGCCAAGGACTTCAGCGCTCGTTTTGACAAAACTGAAGCACATCAACACTCGATCAAACGCAACTGTTGAAGACTAAAAGTGTATCGGGCAGCAGGAGCTGCCGAGGCGTGCTTTGTCGTGCCGCAGCACGCCGTGGCATGCCGTGGCAAGGCGCTGGAATGTCGCGGTATCTAAGCGGCTTATGTGCGCTGACTGACGGCAAAATCCCTTGCCATGCCGTCCCGGTCTGCGTAGGCCTTTAGTTGCGTGGACGGGAAATTATGATGAGTTGGGTGTTTGCGGCGGAAAACTTTCTGATACTACAAGGCACGATGACTTCATCATGATGTATTACGCCATAAAAGGGTGAAAACGGTGCAAAAATAATTGTATCGCCCGCAGACGACGCGAGGAAAAAGACAAATTAATAAAATATACAACCTTTAAAAACCTAATAAGTTATTTGACTATCTTTTATAAAATATAATTATGAAAAATATTTTAAGATGAGCCATACATCAATACATTTAAAATATTTCCTCTATTTAATCCATGCCTAAACTAAAGTTAGAACAGGGATGATGACTGGGTAAAGAAAACGAAATTCTATTTTGTCCGTCAATCAGGTAATACAAAAATATTAGATACGTACTTTTTGTTTTATCAAGTTAACAAAAAAATACTTTGTTAAAACGTATTAAAGTTGGAGAATGGGGGCTCACTACGTCACAACTAGGTATAAAATGTACTGAGCCGTGACGTCATGCGCCATTTCAACTCAAAATATCTCCGTGATTTTACGATTACGTGAAAAAAGAAAAAATACGTGTCAAATACTTTTTAATAATCTACCCGATACACAAATAAAAAAAATGAGTCACCATCACTACTATGAATTCATTCCGATATGATTCATATTTGACACTCCGAACATTATTGGCTTAGAACTCGCGGTATTTCAGTCCTTTGTCAAAGCTCTAGGTACCAAGATTAAAAACCGCAATAATTTGGTCTATATCCGGTCCGTGACTCGGTCACAAAATTTCACTACGGGAATTTCGTCGCAGAAACTACGGGAATTTCGTCGTAGAAAATTTTAATTTTTGTGTACATTTAAGTTTATTATACAAACTGTTAACAGAACCTTCAGCTAATCTGTGCAGCAAAATAAGCAACTGTACATGGAGTGACTGCCACAACCCAGTTACTGGATTGTTTACACGATACCCCTTTTTTTTTTTTTTTTTTTTGCGGGTAGGAAAAATTATCAAATGACTTCTCCCGCTCTGGGCGGAGCGGGAGGGAGTGTCAGACTTGTACTGACTAAAACCCACCCATGTCCCTTCTTCGCCCTTTATGTTCCAGGGCCGCGGTATCTCTTTCGAACCACCCGCAGCCCTGGCAGGCATCGGCCCTCTCGGGCCCCTTCCTGTTTGCTGACATCTCCTTGAGGCGCGCGTGGAACACGTACGCGCCGTCGACACGGCCTGTCGTCATAAGAGCTAGCGGACGAGCGGACGGTGAGCTAGCCCATTACTCACCGTCCACAGGCTCGTACACGATACCCCTTGATATAACTGCAAGTTATCATACTTTCGAGCTTTTGACTACCGGCAACTACGACCTGTAGCAATGCACTTCAATGTACTTGCACGGCGAAGCGGTGTTCGTGGTGACTCTTATTCAAAATTATTTCATATCCCACACGTCACACAAATTCTTTTAAAAAAAACTTTAATTTTAAAATACTATTAAACATGTACGACAGATGTAATAAATATGAGTTTCGTATGTTACGTAGTGCGGTCGTTGAAGTGAAAAATCCAATTACACCATAGCTTCGGAGGACAGCAGAGAATTCGTATATCATACATATCAACCCGGTTTTTTCTGTCCAATTTAATTTTCGTACCCCGTCCCCTGGTATGGATTAAATAGGCTTTTTAAATGGAAATGTCATTTGTGATGCGCGTAACTAATATTTATGTGATATAAAGGTTTTTCCACAAACTGTTTAGCAATTTTATTTGTATTAAATTACTAGCACCTGATTTGCACGGTTTTGTATAACTTAATAAAAAACTTCAATATTGCTGCATTATACACAACTTCTCTGAATAATGGTCTTCACCATCAGTCATCGCATAAAAATACGTTTGATTAATTTAAAAGTACAAAGCGATTACACAGATAAGCATTGATTTTTGTTACCAGCATGTTTACATTTTATTAACTTCTAAGATTGAATAACTTGGTTGTCTAATAAAATATTATAGTTTAAAAAAATACTAAAAAACTCGCTTTAGAGTGATGTCATTTTATTTATGCCCTTTTATTTGATACCAATATCATGGGAATGTGTAAAAACTAGTTCACCATTCTAAGGGAGATCATATTGGATTTAAAATGACGTTACTTACCTACCCATGTGTTGTCATCCAAACTAAACATGTATGCAACATTTCAGCTCTTGTGGAAACCGAAAAGTGGAGCAAATATAATTCTTAGATTTTACACATAGTTACAGGTGAGGGTAATAAACGCGTGTTAAAATAGGCTACATGTCTATGAAGAAAAGTTTTATTTTTTGGCCCAAACAATTTTTTTTTAGATCTAGGACTTAAAAGTATTTTTTTAACGAGAAAAATATATCGCGATGTTTTTCTGTAAACATCCTGTGCTGTACCTAAAGCGACTGGTACTCTCACTCTAGCATTATTCAGGGTACGAACCACACTGTCTATCCGCTTTGTTCACAGATTTCTATTTTCAATCCTTTACAGGAACGCATAGATACCATGTGCCTGGTATATGCAGGTTTTTGGAAAGCCTATCTGCATGCGACCATGCATTTTTGATCTCCGGGTAGTACGCGATACAGATCCGGCTGAAGTTGGGTTTTGGTATAGGATTTCAGTTTATCTAAAATGAAAATTTTCAGTAAAAATCCTTATATTTAAACTTTATTTCTTATGTTTAGTTCGCAGAGTTATTAAAATTGAAGGTATTGATTCAGAAGAAATTATTTATTTTGGTATTAATTAAATTAAATGAATGGTATTAATTTTCTTCTTAAGTAATACTACTACTGCTAAATTAGACTCTTATTAGAGAGTTCATAATGGAAAAGTATGTACAGAAGGCAGAACATCAGTGGTACCAAAACCAATTTAATTAGGCTAGCTCATCCACTGAAAAAATCTTCCATCGAACCACCAACATAGTGATCGACTGTACCCACTGCCATAAAACTCAGTTTTACTTTGAAACATAATTAGCAGTATCGTATCACTATTCGTACTTTCCATCAAACTGACGACTTTTGCCTCTCGTTTAATAACGTCCTAAACCACCCCCAGCCATTTTCATATTATCCGTTTCGCTATCTCGACCAAAATTCGTGCATTCGCGAGTCCTGGACAACTTGACGTATCTCAATTCCCGCGCTAAAATCCAATCGTAGTTTTTAGCAGCGGTTGTCAGTTCGTCAGATTCATGCATTGGTTTAATTGGAACCCAGTTAATTGGGAGCCACTATCCAGTCAGCGATATTCAAATATCTTTGATTGAAATATTTTTTCCACATACATGTTGTACTGGTATTTTAAAAATATTTTTCAAGTCACGCTTCAGTGGATACAGAGTAAATATTGTACTTGTACAAATACGTGCGCTTAATTTTTGATGAAAATCAAACATTTTTTTGCTGGGTCCTAGGAATGATTTTAAAATAAAAACAAAGTATAACGCTTGTATTTGTGATGCGTTGTATGTTTATTTTGTTTTTTTTTTTTTTTGTCATTTGTTGCATTGTCTGTTTGTATGTTATAAATCTAAATGAATTTATCATCCAAAAATTAGTCGATCATTATTATGTGACAACTCGGTTTTCATTTAGTTTTCTGTTTAAGTAATTGAGGAACCGCAACAATGTTAAAAAAAAACATTAAAAAAAATCAAAACTACACTGTAATTTTAATATCAAAACTACCCTGTCTTTTACCATACAAAAATCAGCTCGTGCTTGATGAAACTTCAACAAAGCCTCAAGCCAATTTTATGTAGATGGATCATGGTAAGCGATTTTCGATTATATCATGTGGGTGCCCGTATCACACACGTCTCAGCGAGGAAGATAGATTGCGCAGTCTACGCTTATCTATAACCACTTTGACGTCATCCAGGCCTTTTAAAACCCGCATTTAACAGTTTTTCGCGTTTTTAAGTTGGTGGAACTGACGGGTTGGGTCAGTTTGATTTGTAGGCTACTTCTGGGTGTTCTTTTTTAAGGAAACGTTGTGACGGGATTCGGTCGTGACTTTTGCGAAGTGTTGGATTTGAAGAACATTGCCACTATATTAATAAAAACATGGAGAATGCATAAAAAACGCACATAGTTATAATCAAAACCTCCTATACATATAATATCCCACCAATTCGTTACGACTTAGCGGTGGAAAACATTTTTATTTTTATTCACAAAATGGATCTGTTTATGCCAATTGGCCCTACTTAGAAACTTGTCATAATTTTCCTCTTGCCACATTTTTCGCTCCAGACAGAGAAAAAAGTCACCTTGTACTAAATGTCGAACAAGGTGACTTCATAAATAAGGTTAAAAAATAATACGTTAATCGCGAAATCTAGTTTAGATATGAAACCACAATGAAGCCAGTGGAGGATAGGACTTTGCTCGTTATTATAAACATAATGAGAACCATCTTGCTTTTCTTAACTTTCTCATTTTTAAATTGCCCAAACAACAAATACAAGGGCACTTAGTTAAATAAAATCCATTGTGAATTCTTTCAACCATATTTACCTAATTCGTCCAGATGCTCTTGTACCAAAAAATCTAAACAAACAAATTGACTTCAATTTATTTTTAAATTAAACATAACTAAACTTTAAACTCAAATAAAAATGGAATTTCAACTCAATTCTAACTTTGGAATGATGAATATTTGATTTTTTAAATAAATCTTACCGTTGTTAACTCAGTTATGGGCGAAAGAGCGAAGTAATCGAATTATTCAGATTGGCCCGTTAGAGTCGTCAAATTAAAACATTGATTTAATTTGTCCACCCTAAGAACAACTGTGGCTGTGGAATTTTTAAACAATGCGCTGAATGAACAGTGGGAATATACGGGGAAGTATCTACAGTAATTAAGCAATAACTCATTTGCACATTAAATTTGCGTTCATTTTCAGATTAAGTGACATCTAAGTGAATGACTGTAGAAGCTCACTCACGCACATCGTGGGGAAACCAGCATACCTGAGAGATGTTTCTCAACCAAAGTCAAAGGTATAGCCAAGTCAGAGATCCATGGGCGGCTATAAAACTCTGACATCAGGTTAGGTACTAACTACGAAGAAAGAAAGAAGAGAACTCATTGACACAGATACGTCCATTTTCATATTAAGTGGCATCTAGTTGAATGCCTAAATAAAAGGTCACTCACGCAGCTCAGCGCTGAAAGCATGAAAATCCACAACAGTCTGCTTGTGGACATTTAGGCATTCTAGGTTTAATGAAAGCGAGAATTGGCAGAATAACTTGTGTTCTAAATTACTAACTCGGCCACCATCAATGTGCATCTAAAAAGTACTATCTCAGCCACCATATATCACTGATGTCAGCTACTGTAAATACATCTCAGCATGGTTTTTATTTTAAAGCATCTATATTTGTGTTATGAATTCAAGCAGTAAGCTTCTAAAATAACTATATATGACGTCCATAAAGTAATTCTATCGACTTCTAATTGTATAACTTAGTACGTTTAAAACCTAGTTATGTATAACTAATTCATAACTTGTCCTATAATTTATTGACCATAAAATGTACCTCAATAACCATCAAATTATTATAGCCACTAAATATAGAAACAAGACCATCGTAGCATTTTTTTTGGGTAGAATAGATTTTTCTTGTGTTTTTACCTAAAGTTTTAAGGTGCATGATAACATTCATTTTTGTGATAGGCTTAGTCGATGCAGGCCCGCTGCGCGGGGTTCCTACGCGGGGCTCCTAACCTAACCTAACCTAACACGAAGTGGATGGCGGGGTCTTGGTTCGCTCACTTCGCTCGCTCACAAAACCCCGCCATCCCCTTCGAACCTAACCTGTCCGAGTCGGGGTGCCGCAAGTTCCGAACTCGCTCTCGCATCCTATGTTCTCCTTGCCGCAAAGCCTTTTTACGATATTGAAGAGTGTTAGTGTTTATTTTAACTAAATAAAAGAGCTACAATCGAGTGGACTATTATTTTTCTGACTATTCAAGAAACAACTCTTCCACGCATGAATCGAATAGGTGGTATCTCTCTCATGGGTGGTTGCGGCCAGTGGCACCTGTCTCGCTCCATCGTTGCAGTTGCTATTTTCATGTTAAAAGAATACGATGTATTTCTTTACATGCTAAGTAATATTAATATTTTTTTCGAGTTGATGCCTGAAGTAATTATTTTAAAGGAACTTATGTTGAAGCTGTAAAACATAAAATGTTGGCAAGTTGTAAAATCCGTGGCTGAGTTAGTAATTTAGACGGTGATGTATAATCAAGGAGACAAGTAAAAATAATTGTTGCTCTTTATTTGACGCTTTCTTTGAAATATTTAGTTGGTGTTGTAAAAAAAGACGAATTAGTTTATTAGAAGCCATCTTTTTTTCCCGTGGCATACGTATAAAATTAATTAAAGGTAGGGTTCTGAGGCCAAATAAAAATTCTGCGGCTAGGTTTATAATTTCCCTTTAGGTAATACATGTTTTTCACATCAAGCCAAATCGTTTTGGCCGTGTCAAGTCCGCAGGTGAAGACTTAAATCTTTTTGTTCTGTCTATATATAATATAGTGTCAATAAGCAGAGGTGTCTCTTAGAACCGTAATATTTTGTTAAATAAATTCAACGATTCTAAAATAACATTCTTATTAACAAATATACGAACTTAATTTGTGAATATCTCCTAACGTCCAATATTTTTTTTAACTGGACGGATGTATTATCGATTCGAGAAAAAGATATATGTAGTTTTACAATGTACGACTACTCGTATGGTACCTATACGTACCGTTCGCTTTATCCAGCTGTACCTAGATGTAGATATTACTAAATATTATATGAAGTGTCTGTATTATAAATATCTGGAGTGCCATATTGAAATCTTTCACAATGTAGGTATATTATGGAGTATTGCTTTGACTTCAAAGCTACAAGCGACACACTATGCGCTTTGTACCCTCTACCGGGAAGGTGATACCTGCAAGGGGTGAAATAAGTGACATAGGATATCTTTACATGTTGTAATATACATAGTTTTCTCCTCTTTGAATTTATTTTATCATGAGGTTTTCTTACATACCCTTTTGGCTATGTTAAGAAGATATAGGTCACTGTTCTTTAAGTTGTGATTTGTAAGGCACATTCATAATATGTATATCGATAAAAGGTTCTATGTTTTTTTTTTGAGATAGTATTGCTCTTGACTCTAAATCTAGTTCAGAGATTACCGAGACAAAGTCGACGATCGAATTGTAACGTTGATTTTTATTAATCAAATGAACCGGGTGAACCCGAAAATATCTCGTGTTTAATAAAACATTACACTTTCATAAGATTTATTTATTTATTTAATTTACCTCGTTAACGGATTTGCATCAATACTTCAGAAATCTGGAAGAAATACTAAAAGCCTGTTTACATTTTTCCTGTACGGAAAAAACATCATACCAAATCCACATAAAGTAAGTAAATAAATATAGATACACGCACGTCTAAAAAGCTTTAGTAACTGTGACAGTGACGCAGATTGATGGCTCAGCAGAATTGACTGCTCCAGGGAAATTAACACTATGTTGCCGAGACAAAAACACTTAGATGACCCGGCTGCGTAGGGCGGAGTTATAATATATGGCAGGCATTTGTTTTGGTGACGTCACGCGCCTATTTTGTTGTTTTTGGGCTTGTGACTGTCTGTCACGTACTCCTAATTATTAACCAAATATCTTTATCTTGATTTCTATTTCAAAATCATCACACGGTATCGGCCACTTAGAAACACATTAAACCTCTAGTTTATGGTTTGACAGCCTGACAAGTTACCGTAATTAATAACGAAACGTTATTTCTTCCTTTAAAATTGTGAAGCAGTATTGAAACACTTGGAAAGGCATAAATTATTTATTTCATGGGAAACAAACTATTGATAATTGCCAGTCGACAGGTCAAATGTAATATTTTACCGAATTCTTAAGAAACGATAAAATATCAGATTTCTAAGCGTAACTTTCAATAGCAGAGTCACATCTGGTTGCAATAAACCCCGGTCAGGAATATTCAAACCCTTAAAACAATCGAGATGTTTGCACAAAAACGGGGCTATTAAACAATTAAGAAATCACGCAAGAATGAACCTTAAGCCGGTCGTGGCATTTTTGAGAAATGCTGGGGCTGAAGGAAGGGTGGTTGACGAGAGGCAGTTGGTCTTGGATCGCTATAGGGCTCGGACGATGTGAGCTAATTAAGTTAGGAGATTTGGTGAATACCAAGAGGCTATGTCCAAGTGGACAGTGGGTTTTGAGATCACGGGAGAGTTCGCACGGGTTAGGTTTAGACCTTAAAGAGCTAGGACGTCCTAGGTTAGGCTCGTGAAGTTAGCGTAGTCTTGGTACCAAGATGTTCATATCCGAGTAGGCTGTTGTTAGAGAGAGATTCGTATTTCATATGTTAAATTTATATATTAGTAATATCTAAGTCTAAAGTGAGTGTCGAGGCGTGGTTGGAGGAGAGCTGCGGCGGAGGCGCAACTGGTAATGTTTGCAGTATTCTGTAAGAGAGTTGTAGACTCCTTAAATTAACACGTGGTAAGTGTTAACTATAATTAATTCTTAGCTCATAATAGCTGATTGGCAGCGGTGCAGAGGAGCTGTTAATAATCATTTATTTCAGCATGGCGGAGCAACTGCTTCTTATCATCATAATATATACTATTATCTTATGTGTTATGTAACCACCTCCTCATCCGTACCTTGGCAAATATCCGTCAGTTGCGTTTGGTTATAGGGAGACGGGGAAAGCCTTCTGCTACACTCTACAATCACCTCAAGCATACCACATGTACACTGTACACTAACACACCTGACTATTGACGAATATTGACTTTTATCTGACGCACCACAACTGGAAGGCAGAACCGTAATATTCGCATTTCGATTAGAACAAACTATATTGTTCAGTGGTGAAGGCAGCACTGTAATATTCATGGTTTGATCAAAACACATGATATTGTTCAATAATATTGCCGACTTGTACTTGTAGTACAAATCAACCAAACGCTGCTGATGAATACTGCTTCCTAAAAAGGTCTAGCTCAGAAACATTGCGTAGAGATTTCTGGCACACATTTTGGGAGTGGGGGTAGGCTCCACTAAGTATTCCTAACTGGATTGATAGCTACGTCCTGAGGGACGCTAGGGACTGTGTCTCGTTAAAACTAAACCACAGCCACTGGTAGGCTATTCTGAATCGACACTATTTAGCGAGACACGCAATTACGAATGGGGAAGATTAAGAAAATGTGAAGTGACGATATAATTACCACTTCGGTGTCCACAAATAACTATCGCAATATGTTCTGCTACAGACTGAGTCTACGGTGTTCTTGTGCAAGTTTTGAGTTATAATAGTAATTGGGGTAGTCTGCCGTAAGGGACTTAAGGGAGTACGCGAGTAGATGGAAATACTGAAAACCTGTCTTCCTCAATGGCAGCTGGCCTCACAACCCACTGCCTTAGTATTGAGAACGACATGTAATTAATGCCTAGGGAACGTGGTCTGTTAGAGTTCGCAGCAGTGTCCTTAGTAGGGCTAAGCACTTAGGTCTAACAGTACACGTACGCCGGGCAGACGTTGTAAAATGGCTCCATGATGTGACATGGAACCGTTTGCGTCTGCAAACGGCATCTACTACATTGGAATAACACAAAATAACGTAGATAATAATTATACAACTTCTTAAGCACAAGCACAACGTTCCTTTTACCACCTTGTCCTACATATCGTATATTTGCGACCTCTTGTCTTATTAGCTTCATACTTTACTGTTGTATTGTTTGATATGATTCGATATTATTAATGTATATGTATTAACAGTGAATTCCCAATATTAACTTCACCTTGTACCCCTCCCTGTCCCCTAGCTTTCAAAGTCGGGACAGGGCTGCCCTAAATTGGGAATTCAGTCCTCTATGTCGGTGGGAAGGTGACCAGTCAGGGACGAGCCTTACAGGGTCGTGCGGAAAATGGCGGGGCACGACCCTTTCCCCTTCGGGGGAAACCGACCTTAGTTTTAAGAATTAATATGATTTAGGAAAAACGAAAATTTTATCAGCCTGGGGTTATTCAGGAACAGTCACATGTGGTGCCGTGACCAGGATTCTCGTCATTAAATGTACTGATTCACTTCAGTGCAACGAGAAAGAACAATTTATGGGTTACTACAATAATAACACAACGTAATTTTATGGTTCGAGAAATTGTGAAAGACGACTAGAGTGACAACGGCTATTTTAACATAACAACTAGATAACGGTTTGGTTTTCGTAATTGATTTCTTCAACCACTTGTAGCGGGTTCAAGTCCCGCATCATTTATCAGTTGAGGTGCTTGTATTACTTTATCATAGATTTCGGATTCGATTCCCGCCTATCATTTTGGTCGATATGTGGTTAGTTTCCTGTGTCACGGGTTGTGGGTTCAATTCCCATATGCTATGCGTGGAGGAACTTTTAAGTAAGTTAAAGTTTGTAAGATTTTTGCTTGTTTTCCAGTGAACTAAAATGATGGGTTCAACTCCCTGTACACATTAGTGTCGTGTCTGATAGTGCACGGATATATTTTGATACATGATTGCGATTTTACGTTTTGTATTTGAACGAGTATGAGTGCGTGAGAGTGTAAATAGGTATAGGACACGCCCTCAAATATGAAAAAACTTTATATTATTAGTGTTTAGATACCAAGAAGCATGAAGCTTACAAAAGGATAATTAATTTAGAAGAGTTACATTAAACTATAAGGATAAGAGGTTAACCTAAGACGTTCAGGCTCTGTAGTGTATGTCATTATAATTGGACAAATACTCGTGTGGACTTATTTCGAATTCCAGGATAACTCAACCTTCGCTTGGCTGTCACTACGCTTTGTCTAAACCTTTGGGTTGTGCGTTGCGCTTGGGTCAAAGTTTCATCAAATTCAGCTGACTCCGGCTGAATTCGACAGCAGCCGTAACGTGGTTCCAATTACGAAGCTAAGTTCCATTTTTATCATTTGCTATAGTTACTCGTAGTCACGTTGTATGACTTTGTTAATTTCAACGATAAATGTCAATTGTTTTGAGCTATAGGACTAATCTACCTACTCAGTTCCAATTTGGTACTTACCAGATAGTATTAAGACCAATAGTTGATATCCAAGTGAGGAATCACAACACTGTGACCTTATAATTCAACAATTGTTTGGATAATCTAGGTGGTCTTTGTTTCAAAGAATAGGTTAGGGTCAAGATTCTTATTTACTTGATGAAGGTGCACAAAATGAATTGTGATTATAATTTTAGGTATGCTCTTATTGTTTATTTTAATGTGCAAATGATAGCTATTTCAAATAACATAATTTGCATTTTCTAATACATCTTTCCAAGTCTAGTTGGATTTCAAAACTGCTCTTTCCTCTTAAAATCGGAGGGGGGCGACTAATTGGAATAAAGTCTAATATGTCTATGTGCGGACTATTTCAGCTACTCCTGGATACAGCTACAAGTAGCTGACTAAGCCGATTCAGCGTAGAGGTGTATTGGGAAAGGCCTCTGTCCAGCGGCAGCTGCGGTGAGCTGAGTTTAGAACGAGCGACCATCGTAGGTAGCGTCGCTCGATAGCACAAATACTCTTAAAGAGACTCTGGTATGTAAAACTAAATTATAAGCATGCACAGGTCTTCTGAAACAACCTGTAACGTGGTAAATGACAAGAGTATTTTGTGGGAGAATAAGTTTAAACAGAGGAATTATGTAATGACTAAAGATATAGTTCTGCAAAACTAAGCAAAATTATAGCAGACGATGTGTCTTATTGGATTGATATTCCAGTTGGAACAATTATAATAATCTAAATAGGTAAACATAACAGATGGGTGCACTTTTAAACTCTATAGTTATGTCTTGGAAAGGCACAGTTCATCCTATAGTGAAAGCTCATCCGCTGTACTACGTCACGCGTCTGATTTTCAGAGAGGGGAATGTGACTGTCTGTCACGTACTCCTAATTATTAACCAAATATCTTTATCTTGATTTCTATTTCAAAATCATCACACGGTATCGGCCACTTAGAAACACATTAAACCTCTAGTTTATGGTTTGACAGCCTGACAAGTTACCGTAATTAATAACGAAACGTTATTTCTTCCTTTAAAATTGTGAAGCAGTATTGAAACACTTGGAAAGGCATAAATTATTTATTTCATGGGAAACAAACTATTGATAATTGCCAGTCGACAGGTCAAATGTAATATTTTACCGAATTCTTAAGAAACGATAAAATATCAGATTTCTAAGCGTAACTTTCAATAGCAGAGTCACATCTGGTTGCAATAAACCCCGGTCAGGAATATTCAAACCCTTAAAACAATCGAGATGTTTGCACAAAAACGGGGCTATTAAACAATTAAGAAATCACGCAAGAATGAACCTTAAGCCGGTCGTGGCATTTTTGAGAAATGCTGGGGCTGAAGGAAGGGTGGTTGACGAGAGGCAGTTGGTCTTGGATCGCTATAGGGCTCGGACGATGTGAGCTAATTAAGTTAGGAGATTTGGTGAATACCAAGAGGCTATGTCCAAGTGGACAGTGGGTTTTGAGATCACGGGAGAGTTCGCACGGGTTAGGTTTAGACCTTAAAGAGCTAGGACGTCCTAGGTTAGGCTCGTGAAGTTAGCGTAGTCTTGGTACCAAGATGTTCATATCCGAGTAGGCTGTTGTTAGAGAGAGATTCGTATTTCATATGTTAAATTTATATATTAGTAATATCTAAGTCTAAAGTGAGTGTCGAGGCGTGGTTGGAGGAGAGCTGCGGCGGAGGCGCAACTGGTAATGTTTGCAGTATTCTGTAAGAGAGTTGTAGACTCCTTAAATTAACACGTGGTAAGTGTTAACTATAATTAATTCTTAGCTCATAATAGCTGATTGGCAGCGGTGCAGAGGAGCTGTTAATAATCATTTATTTCAGCATGGCGGAGCAACTGCTTCTTATCATCATAATATATACTATTATCTTATGTGTTATGTAACCACCTCCTCATCCGTACCTTGGCAAATATCCGTCAGTTGCGTTTGGTTATAGGGAGACGGGGAAAGCCTTCTGCTACACTCTACAATCACCTCAAGCATACCACATGTACACTGTACACTAACACACCTGACTATTGACGAATATTGACTTTTATCTGACGCACCACAACTGGAAGGCAGAACCGTAATATTCGCATTTCGATTAGAACAAACTATATTGTTCAGTGGTGAAGGCAGCACTGTAATATTCATGGTTTGATCAAAACACATGATATTGTTCAATAATATTGCCGACTTGTACTTGTAGTACAAATCAACCAAACGCTGCTGATGAATACTGCTTCCTAAAAAGGTCTAGCTCAGAAACATTGCGTAGAGATTTCTGGCACACATTTTGGGAGTGGGGGTAGGCTCCACTAAGTATTCCTAACTGGATTGATAGCTACGTCCTGAGGGACGCTAGGGACTGTGTCTCGTTAAAACTAAACCACAGCCACTGGTAGGCTATTCTGAATCGACACTATTTAGCGAGACACGCAATTACGAATGGGGAAGATTAAGAAAATGTGAAGTGACGATATAATTACCACTTCGGTGTCCACAAATAACTATCGCAATATGTTCTGCTACAGACTGAGTCTACGGTGTTCTTGTGCAAGTTTTGAGTTATAATAGTAATTGGGGTAGTCTGCCGTAAGGGACTTAAGGGAGTACGCGAGTAGATGGAAATACTGAAAACCTGTCTTCCTCAATGGCAGCTGGCCTCACAACCCACTGCCTTAGTATTGAGAACGACATGTAATTAATGCCTAGGGAACGTGGTCTGTTAGAGTTCGCAGCAGTGTCCTTAGTAGGGCTAAGCACTTAGGTCTAACAGTACACGTACGCCGGGCAGACGTTGTAAAATGGCTCCATGATGTGACATGGAACCGTTTGCGTCTGCAAACGGCATCTACTACATTGGAATAACACAAAATAACGTAGATAATAATTATACAACTTCTTAAGCACAAGCACAACGTTCCTTTTACCACCTTGTCCTACATATCGTATATTTGCGACCTCTTGTCTTATTAGCTTCATACTTTACTGTTGTATTGTTTGATATGATTCGATATTATTAATGTATATGTATTAACAGTGAATTCCCAATATTAACTTCACCTTGTACCCCTCCCTGTCCCCTAGCTTTCAAAGTCGGGACAGGGCTGCCCTAAATTGGGAATTCAGTCCTCTATGTCGGTGGGAAGGTGACCAGTCAGGGACGAGCCTTACAGGGTCGTGCGGAAAATGGCGGGGCACGACCCTTTCCCCTTCGGGGGAAACCGACCTTAGTTTTAAGAATTAATATGATTTAGGAAAAACGAAAATTTTATCAGCCTGGGGTTATTCAGGAACAGTCACAGGCTGTACCTACTGGATAATTGAGTTTGATGACGCAATAGCGGCCGTGGTAATGACGTGGCGTTTTAAGTATGGATGCTAGCGGGTACGTAATTATTTATGTCTTGCTAGGCTGTGTTTGTTTGTGTAAGAGAGTGCTACGACACAAATCACTAGTTTAATATTGTTTGTGGTTTATTATTCAATTCTTTTTATTTTACTTTTATTTTCTTGCAGTTCTACTTACGGGATCAGCATTGAGAAGTACGAGTAGAAAGAGAAAAGGGATCCATTTACCCAGCAGTGGGATAGTACAGGATGATACACGTCGTGAAATACTCGTGATATCAATTGAAAAA
Organism: Cerastis leucographa; assembly: GCA_963082945.1. Classification (NCBI taxonomy): domain Eukaryota; kingdom Metazoa; phylum Arthropoda; class Insecta; order Lepidoptera; family Noctuidae; genus Cerastis; species Cerastis leucographa. Next base: position 15,895,223 of record OY720363.1, read on the forward strand.
TATTGTACGGCCTGGATATCCGATACAAAGTTTAATTAAAACATAACATCAAAAACGCAAATCATTGACGTGGCTCAAAAGGCTGCCCAGCTTAAATGGGACTGGGCAGGACATGTCTGTCGCATGCCGAACGAGCTGTGGGCCCGCAAAGCTCAGGATTGGTGCCCTGAAACAGTGACACGGGGTCGCGGCAGACCACGAAGGAGATGGCGGGACGAACTGAATGTTTTCCTTGACAATGGAAAGAAGCAGCACAGAATCGTGACCGTTGGAAGGAATGGAGGGAGGCCTTTGCCCAGCAGTGGGACGATACAGGCTAGCTATAATAATATAACATCACGCCTGTATTCCCCGAAGGGTTAGGCAGAGAAGTACTTAATAGTAGGTACACTCAAATTTCGCCAGCTATGTTTAAATCCCACGTAATAGGAGCGACCTTATTGCCATCTATATGGGCACAAATCGAGGCTCCGTGGCTGCTACTGCGATATTCCTGATTAAATCATTTGTACAAAAAGTTAGTCTCATATACTTTGAGAATATTAAAAGCTTTTGTAAAATATAAGTTCAAAAGAGCAGAATTTTCAGTATGATTTAACCTAACCCGTAAATTATGCTCCTCACCGAAAAGTACATTTTTCATAATGCATTAATAAACATAAACTCAATACAGACAGTGATGGCAGCCATATTTTAATATTAACGTCTAGGCTGATGAAAAGAGCTGTCAATCTGATGGCAGGGGTTAGACTAAATAATGAGACGTTAGATTACCTAAATATCCCATTTCTTCAATATATGGCGTAAAATTATTGGAAATGTTTATCTTTATAAGTCTTTTAAACTTGGCCGATTCAATAAGTTAACATTAGATAACCTTTTCATATTGCTTAAAGCCTCTACAGGGATTTGTTATTCACTGTCAGTTTTGACAGCATATTTCATAAGAGTATATTTATTTGCTGCTGTAATCATACGTGAAAAAACGTACAAAGGGGGATTTAATGGTTTAGGGTTGTTGGTTTAAAAGTTCAGCAACTCCTCTTATGATAGATACTGTAAAACTTGATTACATTCTGTATACTAGCAGCCAATGGTAGTGCGTTGACTATCAGTGAATATAAGAAAATCGTTAATACCAACTGACCAACTTTCTTCATGGGACCAACCTCGAAAAAATTAATTAGATGCCATTTGGATCGAGTAGGTATAGAAATTTTGTATGGAGCCGCTGGTTTTTTTTTTTTTTGTGATAACCATGTTGGTTCCATTTAGAAAGTTGTTCGGTTCGATGGTCTGTAGCACAGCGTTAAGTATGACAAATCCTTTATGTTACACGCTGTATATCGGAAGTTAGCACTACGGAATATATTTAGAAAATTCCTTCTCCAAAAGTCTTAAATAGAATTAAAGTACGAATGAAAGATTTTCGATTTTTCAGGGAAAAACAAACTTTGATCTATATCGAAATCAAATGGTCGAAGTAACTTTATGTTTAATTGCCAAGTACCTAACTATGTAGGTACTTGGTACTTAATCATAAATTTACTGCGACCAAATAAACGAAAGTCCTACCAGACCAATAGTTACCACACCAAACAAAAAGACGAATTTGTATAGCTACATAAACACACATAATTCCCTCATCCCGGAAGCGATTTCGATTTATTTGTCCCATCAAATGTAAATAAAACAACATGGGAACTGCTGGTTGTCGCCGTAAACGGGCTTATCAAAGTTCTGCAACTATCGTGACGAACATACTTTAGCATTGACACGATATTACTTCGTATAGAGGGTGGAAGTTTTTATGGTCATTATTTGTACGGTGTGCCGGTAATTTTGGCCCGATGTGTAAGGGTTTTGTCAGGCCGTTTCGTCGTTGGGATACACGGTGGAATGATAGGTTTCTATATTTATATTTTGAGCTGATTATGGGGAAAAATAATAGTCATATTATATTTTTGTGTGACAACTACATATACAAGATGACACAAAAGAGATAAATAATCAATTAAAATTACGGTACCCAACGCTGATTTTTTTGGTTGTTTAAGTTTATCAGTATTTCAGAATAACCCCCTTAAAATGGTCTAAAAAAAAAAAAAAAAAAAAAAAGGACTAAGAAATGATCAAATAAACGTTCAAGATTGTTTTTATGTATGAAAGCGCGGTTATAGGGCGAGGATCAGACGGGTAGTTCACACTTACCGATTTTCGTAAATAAGAAAAAAAATAAAAATTACCTACCCATTTTATCATTGATTCGGGACGAGAATCATTAGCATAGTTACCTCCTTGAATTTGGCGAGGATGCAAAACAACACCTTGTATAAAACTAGAGATAAAAATAAAAATGCCCAATATTGATTTCCGCTATAAAGACAAGACAGAAATTAAATAAATCAGAGTGAAACGGAACCAATAATTATGCTAGCAGTCATATTAGATGGCCATTTTTCAAAGTTGTCAATAATTTCTATACTACGAAGAAAATAGGCCCAAAGTAGTTTGCAAGCTCAGCCATTTTATCCAAAATACTTTAGCAAAATATTCAAACTACAACACAACACCTTTAATCTAAACCAAACATAAACATAATCCACTCACTACATCACTTTCCTCAAAATATTACTCTATTACACGATCCCAAATCTCGTGCCACAGAGTATAAATTACGCGCGAAAGAAAAAAAGCGCGTGTAACATGCGTTTATAAAGGAAGCCTAATTCGCAACAAGTTAACCAAGATTTATTAGCCGTAACGATCCTTGTAAAATGCTAGCATAAATCACTAAAACGCTTCACGGAACCGCTTTGTTACTAGAAACTGGTAATGGGAAACGTTACAGAAAAGTAAGTAGAAACGTGTTTTTGTGTTGCGTAAGATTGTAAATTGTTATGATTGTACTGGAATCATGATCTTCAGGATTCTCATAAAATACTTATATAAAGAACACGTTTTCGTACGTATAGCTGTTCCGAAGTTCAGGGGGGCAGAACGGCAGAGAGCGGAGTAGAGCGCTTAGTGAATGGTTATCGAGAGATGATAGAAGAAATGTTGGCCCACCAACAGCTAGATAAGTGGATGACATTTAGAAGATCTTGAATAAGACCTAGTTGAAGATCGCACAGACCAGGGAAGTATGGCAGAAAAGGTAGGTCTAAAGTGATAATGACGAAGCAAAACTTAGTAGGTATGTAGTCATAATTGGCTGGTCTAATTATCATAACTTCTAGACACTTTTTTAAAATTTCACGGTTTTTGACTAAACTTATGACGCAGTTGTAAGCGCAGGCGATCATGGCAGTTGCAACAGTGTCGAAATATTGGGAACTCAAAACAATCTATAATCACAGAAGATATCCCGTAAGTGTTAGTATAAGTATATCTTCTAGAAATATATAGCAATTTTAGACCGTTTTCACATGCGCTAGAAGACCCTTGAACAAAAACTCGCTTTATGATTTCCAACTCTTGTCTGAACGCCAAAAGTGGACTTTCGAATGATACAACTGATTATGAAGGCATTGATTTAGATTAAGCTCAACAGTAACTAGATACTAAGTAAAGCTTTTCAAGCCAAATAATTAACTTTAACATTATCAAATGAACAAGTGATTCCTTTCACGAAATTTATCCAAATGTCGCTCTCCGGTATCGATCGACTTTTACAAGCCATCAACCTTATTAATGTATGGTAAAACTATATGACTGAACTTAAAAATTCAAATTACAGTCTGATCAAATGTATTTCACGCTTCAGTATTCTTCTATCGGTGCGTAAAAACCTATTAAAATTATTTCTGCTATAATGCTTTTGCATAAAGTCGGTGTTTGCATAGCATACTCGTATATAATCTTCAGACGAAGCCACGCGACTAGACGAACACGCTTAATCGACGCCTCGCTTTGCGCCTCGCCTCGTCTTGTCCTCTTAAATTTTCGTAAATATTCGGCCTAAAAAAGTATTCGGCAAACATTTACTTTCAATATTCAAACGACATGTTTAATCTATAGAATGAAGAACGCGTGTTTACTTTCTTTGCAATAAATATTGGTAAACAAAAATGTAATGTTTGTGTTATTAGGAATAGTATGTGTTTATTTCGAATTGTATTTTACGCCTGCGTTGTGATGCTTGCTGTATTTACCCGACTGCATCGAAGGAAAAACCCGTATATTAATTATAATGATAATTATAATAACAATGGCTTAGTAGCCAAAAGCTTCAACCAACATCTGCGGAGTCTTTCGCTTGGCAGTTGGATCAAGGGCTTGATTCAGAAAGCAGTACTTTTGGACACGGCACGTATTGTTAGGAGGTTCCTCTCTCAAGAGGCTTGACCACCGGTAGTCCGGACCCTGTTCCCGATGCCAGTGGGCTACTATTTTTTATATTTTTAAATGTTTTTCTTTTTATATGATTTTGTAAAAATACATATTTAAAAATGTAAATTATATGTTAGAAAATGAATAAAGGAATTATAATAAATATTGCAAATGTGAAAGTAACCCTTTCTGTCGGTTATCTTTTAATGAATTAACAGCTGGCTAAATTTCGATGGATCTAGCACATACATTGATCATGACTTGGGTTAGAATACAGGATACTATCCTACAATCCTGTCAATAATCTTCGACCACGCGAGCGAAAAAATTCGTCAAAAAAAGAGTCATGGAAAAAGCCTAGTAACACACTATACTTCCGAATTAATGAGTTAGAGAATATTTGGAATCTAAAGGTTGATCATAGACTCCTTGTACAGTTTTTTTTTCACGTCAAAAGTAAAGAACATTTTTTCGTGCTCGAGATTAAATATAAAATTTTGAATAAAGTTAAGCCGAACCAGATTTTAACGACGACGGTTAATGACGAAACCGACTCATCTTACTCATTAAAACTAAGAAAATATTAATTTCAATTGAAAGCGTGGATCCAAAATGAATATGAAATTTTATTTCCTATCTTTTTAATTTTCTGGTCAATGAAATTTTATATTGAGCGTTTTTAAAACGTTTATTGGTTAAAAATTGTCAAAATTGACGACACGGTTGGCGCAGTGGCTGAGCGATCGACTGCTGCGCTGCGTGTCGCGGGTGCGATCCCCGGCCGGAAAAAATATTTGTATCGCCTACAGATAGTTGTTCCGGGTCTGGCTGTTTGTGTATGTGAGTTTAAATGTTTTTCAACGCACCCACGATACAGGAAAAATTCCTAGTGTGGGGCAACGTTTTATTAAAAAAAAAAAATTAAAAAAAATGAAATTTATGTAGGCATGTTTTAATGCTCGCGGATTGAAACTTTTATTTTATTCCGGGAATTTTATTCCGAGTTAAAAAAAAAAAAAACTCAACTATCACAATAACCAATTTGAGCTGTCCATAATCTTCAGTAATAACTCCCGAAGCTTATTCTTTACCATTAATATTACTTTTTTTTAAAGTGAATTCCGCTGTGTCTGATGAAATACTATCAAATGGAAATACATTATTTTCAATCAATATTCCATATTGAGTCCGCTTGATTGAATAGCCTGATAGAATACATTTCAATTCGATAAATAGTAAAATTATTGCATTTTATTTATCAATGCGAACATTAATTGAATTTAAATTGGAAACAGCAGAGCAAAACCAACAAATACCTAAGTATAATTAACACTGAAATGGGGCCATGATATTAAAATGTTTAACAAAATTAAACAGCAATTCAAACATCAATTTACAAACAAAACTTCCTAGAATTATGTAGGTTATCCATGGACGTATTAATCTTACTCCGAGAACTTGCGAAGTCTGCCCCAACTGTGGAACATCAGAAATATAATTTAGTTTTCCATTTAAGTTGGAAATAGGACACTTTGCATACAAATTCTCCTTCTAAACTTGTCATGAGAAGTGTAACTTGTCCGCGTTATATATCCGTTACATTCTACTTAGGAGACCGTTGCACCTTCATTTGTTTCGAAGTAAACATCAACTTTGTGCTCGAACCAGGACACAAAAACATTTTGGTCCGCGACAGGGCATATTCTGAGGCCCAAACACACGCGTTTACGACGCCTTTGCGGGCGAGTGACATCAAAAACCGCTTAGCGAGTCCCCGACTACCACCTCGGGTAGGCTAGTGTATACTTTATGTTGGCCGAAGTTGTAAAACGTTGGTGTCTCCCCGAAGGGTACTATTCCTAGTTTCATGTTGTGGTGAAGTTTTTGTGTGCAAAGGAAATGTTGTACAATTAACTATGTAAGTACAATTTGACGACGCAAACGTGCCTTGTGAGAGCACAAGTTTATTGCTTGCTGTTGTTAATGTTGATGCTGTAAACAAAAATTACGTCCTTTTTCATTAGGCTTTAAGTTGAAACTGCTATGTGTCAAGTAGGTGTCTCGAGTTTTGTTGGTAAATTACAACGCCGACACATATTAATTTAAAGTTCTTTGAAACTTTTCATAAATGTGCGGGAGTGGTAACAAAATAAGCAAATGACTAACTGACTCACAAAAAAGTTCATTTCAAACTTGAAATTCGTCTTTAATTGCGGTGCCATTTCACAATGCCTTAATATAACACATACTAGGTATAATAAAGTACCCTTATGAAGCTAATCCGATCTTTAGAAAGTAAGCCTCCTCACTGCATCTCCCAATATTCCTTTCATTTGCAATCACCGCGCTTTTGAGGTTTGGTAATTACGAAACCTTGTAGACACGACTGATATTATTGCGTGCATCCAAACAGCAAATTACAAAGTGGGTTGGGAGCAAAGAGAGCGGCCCCTCTGATTGGCATTGCGATGGACTTCGCGCCCCGTTTGCTTCGGAAATCTGATCAATCCCCTGTTAATTTGCCAGGAAATGTTTGTGCTATCCCCTGTCCCGTAATGTAGTTACTGTTTCATTTTATTTGCTTTCAAAGCATATTTATTTTTGGTTCAATCATATTTGCGTGAGGGTTGCTATAATAATCTATGTACCTAATGGATTAATTGTCGGAAGTTCTGAAAACTGTCGGAAATTAAAGATATATGTGGAAACTTACGTTTTCAATGACGATGTCACTGAATTCGTCTAGGTAAGTATAAATAAATTATTTATTTTACCACAGCCATCATTACAATATCCATAAAACTATGCGGTTTTCATGAAACAGTTGGACTTTCAGACCCAATTAAAAACTCCAACAAGGATTACAATCAGACAATCCGTAGCAGTGAAACGTAAACACAAAACGTAAAATCTAGAAAATAGAACATAACTTTCACTTTCCATCCCAATTTCACTTGTCTGCTACCAAGCAGCGTGGCTCATTCATCATAATTATAATTCACACACATTACCAAAGCTGGCCCATGTCGGCGCCTCCACCTCTACACAATGGCTGAGCCGACGATGCTCGTAACTAAGATATTTCGAGAGTCGTACGAACATACGGGCCGACCGAGGTACGTCGCCAAGACTCGTTGACGGAATTATAGCTGTTGGCGCAAGTGACAAGATGTGGTGTTACTAATCGTCTTAGAAACGAAAAATAAAAAATACCTACCAGAGGAGGGGAAGTAGCAATCTTTGACTTTTTTTAAAACATTTTTGCTGATTTGTCAGGCCTTCTATGCAATGAATTGAATCTCATTCATTCAGGTATAAAATTATAAAAAGGATTGTGTGGTTTTATGAAACCACTGTAAAAGTGAAACTTATTTCACACTATAGACATTTAAATTAAAAAAAATGAAATAATATTCCATTAAGGGTATAAAACGTATAAAACGCGGAGTAGGGACCTACTCCGCGGCCGAGCGTCACGTGACATGCAACACACAGACTAAAAAGTTTGAGACGATGTAATAAAAGTTTCACTTTAAATATCACTCCAAGTTGGAAAATAATAAGCAGATTGACAAATTTCGCACAGGAAGGTATTATCTGTAACACAACGTGACATGAGCTGTTTACCCGGCTGCTCATTTTATGGTCAAATCTCGACTCGATTTGACCATAAAATGAAGACAAAGAGGTTGATTTGATTACTAACACAATGACCAAAAGAGAAGTATGGAAGAAGAAGACATGATGCGCCAACCTCATATACAATAACAACAACTCTCTCTCCTCATACTCAAACTTGATAATACGGTTGTTCGCTACATTCGTTTTACTTCTCTCTACTTGGGCCTCATAAGTTTTACGAAGCAAGGCTCGTCGTAAAGTCGACACAAGTCGCATTGCGCGTCGGCTCGGACGTGACACGTCGCATTCATGGTGTCTGATGGATTTATGTCCTCAATGGTTCTCTGATGTCTTTGTTACGGCCGCCTCAAGAGCTACAAACACTGATGCACGCAATTTCTTGTTGCTTGCTTTAGTTTTTGTTTTGTTAGGATTTTAGAGATTAAAGAAGGCTGGAAACTGATGTTTTAATTTTCTACCTCTGTTTTTTTTAAACCTATCGTTCGCGATTGTCCCAGAAAGCCAGGTCTGACAATCAGGCTTACAAAGGGGCATTGTAGTACCTAGTCACAGGGTATTGAGTTTAAATAGCCATTCGCTCCATGTATAATACTGGCATTCAGCTGAATCCGAGTAGACTGGAATCCACAGGAAATACTAGGCAGATGTAAGAGGTTTTTAAAATGTGTGACTGTTAAATATTCATGTCAAATTAGGTATACGGCATCTGTTAATTTTTAACTTTCAGAACTTGAAAGTAAATCTGAATTTATTAAAAATAAAATAAGGCAGTACTCTTGGACACGGCTCGTTTTGTTAGGAGGTTCCTTTCTCTGGAGCCCTGACCAGCTTCAGCCAGCTGGCAAGTTTGGACCTGTTCTCGATACCGGTGGGCTACTATTTTTTATGTTTTTAAAAGTATTTAACATAATATTAATAATAATTAATAATGTGTAACAAAATGAATATTGAAATAAAACAAATCGTTCTTGTCTGTAGTTTCTTAAGAGATGTTTAAAAGAAATATCTTAGCTGATGCAATTCTTTAACTCGATCAAAGAATTTATAAAATTCTTCAGATAAAATATGAGCACTATAACAATTTCAATACATTCCCAAGTAACAATACCAAGACACACAAGCATAAAACAATGCCTCAGCACACAGATTGGGGTCACAAAACTCGGCGTAACTTCATCAAGATTCAATTCGCAAACTTTGTGCCAACAGTCGGAGTACGCACCAAACAAACAAACCAAGAGTTGGGCCAAGAGTTTGACAAACCTGACTTTAAACCAGGTTTGGTATTCATATTAACCGCTATCTGAGAAGATTACAAAGCCCGTAAGGGTAATTTCGTATGAGTTAGTATTAACCCCACATGCTGTTGGCGTAAGATGTGTGTATAAATGGAAGAGTCAACGTTGTATAGTTTCAGCTCATAATTTTCTGAGAAATACGCGAATGCGGGTCCTTTAGAATACGTAAAATTTTAGTCATACGGCTAATCTGTCTAGCCTTTTCCCAAACTATCTTGGGGTCGGCTTCCAGTCTAACCAGATGCAGCTGAGTAACAGTATTTTACATGAAGCGACTGCCTATCTGACCTCCTCAACCCAGTAACTGGGTAATACGATACCCCTTGGTAAGACTGGATGTCAGACTTTTTGGCTTCTGACTACTCGTAACGACTGTCAAAGATCTACAAATGACAGCCGGGACCAACGGCTTAACGTGCTTTCCGAGGCACGGAGGAAACTCGGTATGTAATTATGGTCATCCACGGACCAACCTTGGCAAGCACGGCTTAACCTTAAAGATCGAACCGGGCGTCTGTTATTATTTAGCCACGAGCTCCTCATAATGTAATACGGCTAATAATGTATTCAAAATAGAGAAAGATAGAGTAGGTATTCGGTTATAATAATTAATCGATTATTGAAAATTTGGAGTTGGCTAATACTTACTATTCAGTCTGGTTTAATACAAATAAAAATCTGGACAAAAAAATAAATAGAATAATTGGAAAGCAATTAAGACAAACGCAAAGCCAGTCGTAAAGCTTAATTTACTACAGAACTATTAATAAAGTTAAGTCTAGGATAATAATAACACTTCTAGACATTCTCTATGGCCTCGCCAAGTCCCTTCAAAGCATACAATCTTATTGGATCAGGCCTTAGCTAATGTTTGCAGAGTCCACGCGAAACTGCTGAGATTCAATTTTATGTTCCATTCTCTTTAGTTGACCCATCAGATTTGCTATCTGCTGTGCCAAGGCCCCTACATCATCTGTTTTTGAAGAATATATTGAGAACCCTTTCGTAGCTGTTTCTTTATCAAATAATTGGATAGTATTTAGGACCGTTTGGGTTTGTACTTTTCAAAATATCTAAGAAACACTGCCGATCTTGTGAAAAGTAACTGCTTTATCTCAGTTTTGTTTCAGGATTGGTTTTGGTTGTATTGTTAAATTATTTTAGTATTTTTAATTTAAAACTCAAAAACCATACCGAGAGTCTAGATCTTTTGCAACTGCACCAATGATACATAGCCTTCAGTATCATAACGTTCAAAGTACATAAAAAATGTACATTGATCAAACAATAGAAAAACAAGACATACTTGTCATTCGACGTGACGGAACATCAAACGAACTAAATATTATAATATACCACAGAGTTTTGAAAAGGCCTTATCGGTGCTGCTAGAGGCGGTATTTTCCAGGCTTTCTATACTAATCCAGCATGTTACCGTTTAGTTGCAACAATTGACGTATATAAAGTGAAGGGTTGAATGACGAATCATGACAGAAGTTCAACGCTACACACACTTTCGATGCCATGAATTTTATTAGTACTGCCAATCTAGACGCTGCCGGTTTCATGATTCCGTGCTCTGTGTAATATACACTTGTACAAAAGTGAGGGAAGATTAATTTAAATGAAACCGTGTGACCTCTCCTCGTGTGATTCTAGCTACTGACTGTCTTTTTTCTACTAATTCTCTGACTCAATTGCTCCTGTCCTAACATGCCTATTTAATCAGTGTTTGGACAGCGGAAACTTTCCTGACTTGATGAAAAATAGTAAAGTGGTGCCAATTTTCAAATCGGGTTGTAAGAGTGATCCGTCTAATAAAAGACAGATATCTGTGCTTCCAGCATGGAGTAGAATCTATGAAAAAATCATTCAGGACCAGATGTTGTCTCACTTCAACTCTAATAGAAAACTGCATAGTCAGCAGTTTGGTTTCACGAAGGGTAGGTCGACAACGGACGCAGGAGTAAAACTCATCAGTCACATTCTGAAATCCTGGGAGAAGTCCCAGGACGCTATAGGCATTTTCTGTGATCTCTCAAAAGCCTTCGATTGCGTCAACTTCAACACACTGATCTGTAAATTAAACCACTACGGAATTCGTGGACAAGCTGCTGCCGATCTTGTTCTTTCCTAGTTATCAAACAGGCAGCAAAAAGTAAATATAAATGAGGTGACTTCCTCCGAGTCTATAGTCAAGATGAGCGTGCCCCAAGGTTCAATTCTCGGCCTTTTCCTATTTCTTGTATGTATTAATGATCTCCCTTATATGATGGCTACATTTTCGGATATAATTCTTTTTACTGATGACGCTTCGATATTTTTTAAAAATCATAGAAAAGATACGGACGTCTTACATGTCAACGAAAGTCTAACTGTTCTCTCGAAATGGTTCGCAGCTAACAATTTTTTACTGAATGCGAACAAAACTAAATGTCTAAAGTTCTCTTTACCAAATGTAACCTAAATTTAAATCAGCATTAGCAAAAAAACTTGATGCTATAGCGGAAACTGTATTCTTAGAGATTACTATCGATTCAAAACTGTAATCGCGCACATTAGAATTCTTTCGGGAAGGTTAAGCTCAGCTATCTATGCAGTTAGGAAAATAAGGCACTTAATTTAAAGTGGACAACGATACGTGAAATCTTAACTGTCCGTTGTCCCCGTTGCCCATATGTACTTAACGGGGACACCGGTAAGGAATCATATGACGTGCTGATGTCCCCGTGACGGGGACACAGATTAAGGGGACAACGGGAATACAGGAACTGATGTAGCCACAGCTAGGTTAGAATACTACGCTTATATTTCCACAGTATTACGTTTTATGATAGATGTGGGGATTGGCAGCAGACGTTGATTCTATTTTCATATTACAAAAGAGGACAGTCCGCGCGATCTATAAGATGTTGTTTAGCATCCGCGTTAAAATTCAGGAGGTTGTCACAAAAGACATTAATAATCGATTTAAATTACGGTCCCTAGTTAATTATTAATAAATGTTTTAAAAAGTTTTTTTTTTTTTTGTTTTTAGTTTGTCAATATTATACAGAAAAACCCACTTAACATGGTTTAGGGAATAAGAAATTATAGAGTAAACGTTTGCGATTGTTTGTATGTGTGAAAGGGTGTTATTCCCACTTGGTGTAAGTGATATGGCGAGGAGCAGAGGAGCCGCGTTTAAAACACGGGAGGTTCACACTTACCAATTTCCGTAAATTAATAAAAAAAACTACCAACCCATTTTATTATTCATCGAGAGGTCGAGAATCATTAGCATAGTTACCTCCTTGAATTTGACGAGGTTGCAAAACAACAGCTTGTATAAAATGGGTCCTCGCGAGACCCACAGAAAAAAATTAAAGAGATCAATATACTGACTCTGCCTTCACTTTATATCTTAGAATGTATTTTATATGTCCGCAAAAACTGAGAGCTTATCAAAATTAGAAGCGACTTCCTTAATATAAATACATACACGAAATTGTAATACCCAAATTTATTTAGATTAACAAAAACTAGCATGTAATTTTTAATAAACAGTAACGCTTTTATAATGAGTTGCCAAGTTCAGTTACAGAACTGTCAGATGGAAAGTTTAAAAATTATATCAAACGTAATGAGGAAATTTTTAATGAGGATTTATTAAAAAAAGCATATAACAAAATTAAGGACTACGTCGGAGATAAAGAAGTTTGGCTTTGTTCCTTCTGCTCATGCGGCTTCCCTGGTAGCTCATAATCGGCAGAAATATGAGGTTGTCTCTAACTATTCCCAATTTTATTTTTTCCATTATTTTTGTTCTGATGTTTTTAGTTTTCAAATCATTGCACCGTTCATTACTTGTTCACAATAGTTATAGCACTTATGACAACATTTTGTGTCAATTAATTAGTCTTTTTGTAATATTTTCTTTTTGGTTAGATTGTTTTTATTTATTGATTGTTTGTGAATGTGTGGGCAATGCAGGTCTATAGATTCCTAGATGCTTCTTATCTTTTTATCTTGTTCTACGTTTTGTAGTAAGCAACGACTTATTGTCTGGCCTACGCTGTCCTCCTATTCCTAAGTTCTAACGCTGTTATTTTAAAAGAGTACTATGAAGTTTCTTGCCGGTTCTTCTCCATGGGTAAACGACCAACCCAAACCGTGCTCCTTTTGACGACGTTTCATAAGTGCCCATGTAGGCCTATGTGAAATAAAATACACACATCAAAAGTGTCTAGGGATCAAGCATTTTTATGCGGATTTCTTGAGATTGAGATGTGGCTTTGTAATAAATTTATGATTTTATAAATTTATATGGATCCTTTTTGGTGCATTTCATAATTTGAATCAGGAACTGTGAATCAAATTCGAGTAAAAGATGAAAATCAGCTGTCAATATTTTCCCTATAAAAACATACAACGCATTGAAGACATTATTAGTACTACTGTTTCCCTACTACTGATTAAAACCAACGTTATTATGGAGCGGCGACGTCATTTAAGCAGGGAAGAAATGCTCAGAGCCGTGGGAATGATAGAAGCTGGTTCCCGGCAACGTACTGTGGCTTTAGCTCTGAATACAAGTCAGAGTGTTATCAGTCGACTTTGGACACGTTACCGAAGCACTGGTACCGTGGCTGAGCGCCATGGAGGACGGTATCGCTGCACCACACGGAGACAAGACCGATACATTCAAATCTTAACTCGAAGAGCTCCAACAATAACCGCCATGATGTTAGCCGTGAGGCTTCATCACTCTTCAGGGAACTTAATTAGCGACCAAACAGTCAGAAACCGCTTGCATGAAGTGAACCTTCATTCCCGAAGACCGCTACGGGTACCACCTATAGCAATGCACAATCGTAGGATTCGATATCAATGGGCTCTTGAACACAGAAATTGGGCAGAAGAACAATGGCGTTTCGTGTGCTTTTCTGATGAGTCTCGTTTTGGTATGAGACCGGATACAAGACGTATACGACACTGGAGAACCCCTGGACGCCAACAGCGATTAAAATCCTGCCAGGAAGTCCATCCTTATAGTGGTGGAACCATCATGGTATGGGCGGGTATTTGGATCGGCGGAAGAACTGAGTTGATTTGGATCAGAGGCAACCTCAACGCTCAAATTTATGCTGAGACGATTGTATCAGACGTCATCGTTCCTCTACAAGTGCAAATCGGTCCCTTATTTCAGTTAATGCATGATAATGCACGACCGCACACCGCAAGAGTTGTAAGACAGACTCTCGCCGCAGCTAACATCAATGTCCTGCCCTGGCCTGCTCAGTCGCCAGACTTGAACCCGATTGAGCATGCATGGGATATGCTACAGAGAAGAGCTCTGCCGAATATGGAGGGTATCCAGTCGCAAGAAGACCTTTTTTTGTTGTTGCAACGAACATGGGCGGCCATTCCACAGCGTGATTTGGATGAACTCATTTTGAGTATGCCAAACCGATGTTCTTGTGTTGTTAGTGTTCGCGGTAGAAACACGGATTATTAATTGTTTAAGTTACCCAATAAAATTTTAAAGAAAACTGTTAGTTCAGTCTTTTTTTCGAACTTTAATGTTAGTGGTTCAAATGTCAAAAATCCCTTTATTAGAAAATGGCAAATTTCTTTATTAATGCAAAGGCGACTTGGTTTATCGTTACTGTGACAAACGAAAACACTTTATTTGATGAATCCTTAAAGAAAATTTTAATTAATATCAATCAGGAGAAAAGTTATTGCAAAAATATATGTTGATCCCTAGACACTTTTGATGTGTGTATTTAGACTTTTGATTTTGAACGGATATTGTTCTAGTTTCAATTGTTTTTGTTTATTTGATTCCGACTCTCTCATCATCTGCCCTTTTCCCAAACTATCTTGGGGTCGGCTTCCAGTCTAACCGGATGCAGCTGAGTATTTTACATGAAGCGACTGCCTATCTGACCTCCACAACCCAGTAACCGGGTAATACGATACCCCTTAGTAAGACTAGATGTCAGACTTTTGGCTTCTGACTACTCGTAACGACTGTCAAAGTTCTTCAAATGACAGCCGGGACCAACGGCTTAACGTGCTTTCCGAGGCATGGAGGAAACTCGGTATGTAATTATGGTCACCCATCCACGGACCAACCTCGGCAAACACGGCTCAACCTTAAAGATCGACCCGTGCGGCTGTTATTATTTAGCCACGAGCTCCGATTCCGACTCTATATAAGATCATATTTAAGTGACGCCGATTGGCAAGAAAGAAATGATCAAGAAACTTTGCACGCCTTTAAACTTGCATCCTTATACTCCCCCTATACAGGAAAGTTGTATACAGATAAGTGTCGTTGATTGACTTTTACACAGCTCGCTCTTTTTGTAGCGGGCACCCTTGTAACGACTCGAAGAGATACCGGCGACCCTCTTTCTGAAACTTAAACGGGTAACCCTATATATTTGGAACTTAAACGGGTAACCCTATATCTTTGGAGCATCTCAATAGTTCGTTGTTTCTTATCTGTTATACGGGTGCAGGTGCGTACTGCTATCGAATTTTGTTAGGAGTATCTGGGACGACGGAATAAAATTTTACATTCGCTATGAGGTGCCTGGGTGTTGTGAGGGTATAAAATAACTTGGTTGTTTTAAGAGGTAGGTGCTCATCTACCAATGACAGCCAGAATGTGCTTTCCAAGACACGCTGAGGACACTCTATTATGTAATGGGTGGTCACCTATCCACGGACCAACCTAGGCAAGAGCAACTTAACCTGAAAATCGCCCCACGCAGGTTACTATGACGCTTAAAACAATAATTATTCCATTCCTATTCCAGAGTGGGAAAGAGATGGAGCTAGACGACCTGTATAGCTCCGTCTCTTTTTCACTCTGGAATAAGAATGGAACAATAATGTTTTAAGACGTCATGGTACGCCACCAGATGTTATTATTTAGCCACGAGTTTCGTCGGTTTGATACATGAAGGACGCAATTATTCTGACAGCTGGTTCGAAACTTATTCTCTGACTACAGATATAATATTATTATTTGCGTAAATATGATCATGTCTCTGAGCAGCGGTCTCTTCTTAAGTGGTTGCCCATACTTCAAAGTACGCAAAAGGCACTAACCACCTTGTTTGCTTTTCTTGTTAATCCTACTTCCCCTAGTTACCTAGTCTTCAAAAGACCATTTCAGACACTACTCTGCATAGTCCTCATGTAAATTGAGCAATGTCTGGACTTTATAAGAGTAACAAGTTAACAGAGAACCTCTGAGTATGTTTCGGCTGTTTCTTCTCAGAGTAGTCAGGTACGAAACACCGGCCCAATCTAGTTTAAAAAAAAAATACGTGTAAAAGTGTTTGTAAAAACCTATTTGCAAAATAAACATCATTTATCATTTACCTTGCTCCCCACTTTCAATACTTGTGCCAACCACAATCGGAGTATGCGCTCTTCGCAAAACCGTGTTCTTCAATGTCCCTCTCACCGCACAGACTTCATTCACCGATCATTTTTCGTCCAGACTATTTCTCTGTGGAACGCACTTCCACAGGAAATCAGAATGGCAACTAATCATCTATCTTTTAAAATGAAAGTTTGCGAGTACCTACATTCGGAAGAAGCTAGCAGTATCGTCACAACGTTGATATGTTCCTCATTGTTTGCCATTTTATTTTAGAATTTATATATTGATATATATTTATAGTATTTTGATACATATGTATAGTATTTTATACATCCTTTTTGTATGTCTTATTTTTTTTTTACAGTTAACCACCTACCACTGTTTGTCTCTGCGTCACCCAAAGGTTGACTGGTAGAAAATGCCTATGGTATAAAGTCCGCCTCTGTACATTGTACTTGAAGTGTTAAATAAATAAATAAATAAAAATCCAGCTATATAAAATGTCAAGCAATATTTCCCCGTAATAAATTGAAGACGCATTTCAGTGAATAGTTGTCGCATAAAATGGGGTACAGGAGCGTACAACAATCAAATTTTACAAAGTGCAAAATAAAATTTACATCTAGGTATATTCGCAAACCATTCTGTGTACCTCGCCTGTAGAGATAAAAGGAAAATATTTTATGTTCAAGGTATTGTAGACTTGAAGAAAAACAACTAAAGGTGCTGGCAGGTGATAGACTAGCAAATAAATGTGGAGTCTTTTTGTGAAAGCCATTTTCTAGAGTAGGCGTTGAGCTAACGATATCGCTGGCTGGTTTTTTGGCGAGAAATCGCGCGTGGTAGGGACAGATAGTGCTTTGAACATTTTGTCTTTTCGTATAAAATGGATTGCACGATTTAGACCTTACATTTGACAGAAAAGTCTTTCTATTGTATTTACACCATTAAATAGTTGTAAATAAAAAAAAAGGTTAATATCCAAACTCCACGTGAGCCGAAGCCGCGAGAAAATCTAGTTATAAATAAAGACTTGAACATTTCGAAGGATGTTATGATGTTTAAGTCGTTACGAGTAGTCAGAAGCCAAAAAGACTGACATCCAGTCTTACCGGGTATCGTATTACCCAGTTACTGGGTTGTGGTGGTCAGATAGGCAGTCGCTTCATGTAAAATACTGGTACTCAGCTCCGGTTAGACTGGAAGCCGACCCCAAGATAGTTTGAAAAAGGCTTGGCAGATGATGATGTTATAATGGGCGGTCGCTAAAAGTGATCTTTCAAGGGCAAAGTTTAGATAGACTTGGCAAAGAATGAGAAACGATATTCAGGACTACTTGCATATGGTTGTTTCTCCTAAAGAGGTGTTGGCAATTTTCAACACCGTTTACTAATTACACTTCGGCCAGCGTTGACGTTTCCACTGCTGGCACACAATCCTCTTCTCTGTGAAAAGGTGAGAGCCGTAAAATTAAAATTGAAAAATAAAATGATAAAAATTTTGATCGGGATAGTTCCTGTGGGCAGTCAGTGCTGGCTCAACAGCCGAACTCGTTTTTCGGTGATGCAATATTCAATCAACAGCATGTAAATTTTTCAATAATTTTATCCGCTTAAAACATTTTGAATTTTCGAGCTATCAAAATATTTTTAATACAAAAAAGTACTTCTAGAAGAGTATATCCATTTTCTCGCTAAGAACAAAATATGGATGGATTTTTATTAACAAAGGAACCGAAAATGGAATGGATATGAAGCATATAGCGGACGACGTCTTTCCTTCACTATCATGTTAGCGAGATTCAAAAGATGTGGAAAAATGATTTATTCCTTCATTTCGAACCAGGCTTACTTATCACAATGGAAATATCTTCTTTGAATAAAGAATAAAATCTGAGGTACTTATTTTGGCACTTCGCTTATTTTAGCCTCTTATTCAGGCTAATACTTCCAATCTTTTGTTTATTGCAAATCGTCTTCTTTTCAAATCGATAAAACATTCGTATAAATTTTGATTGTTTTTTTCTATGTTGGAGAAAAATAACAAAAACATATAAAATATGTTTTTAACGTTTACTTCAAAATAAAAAGCTCGATCTATTGATGTAACCATCATATAAGTTCATGATGGAATCTCTTAGCAGTACACGTTCAAAATTGTCATGTTTGTTTTTTTTATCGAGCTTATCATTCTAAATCGCGTTTCTATCTTTACGATTTACTTGAGGATATGTTCAGTTTTTATATAATGATATTTTTAAAATAAAATACTAACTTTTAATTAGGCTTTCATGTTTTTTGTCAATGGCATCTCGCAGTTCAACCTAGGAGGTTGTCGTCTGCTTAACCGGACTATCCTGTGCCTTGAGTGTAAGGCCTCCAGCCAGGGCATAAAACTACTTACAAACTAAGCGACTACACGCTAAAGGCACCTCCTGTAGGGTACGAGCCTCGGCTTAGGGCGTTGCTGGGGGAGGACAACATGGGGACAGGCTGGATCTGAATGATATCATTATTTAGGGGCTGATTTAAAACTACTGGCACAGCATCGCAGGCTGGCTCGAGCGAGGGTCGGGAAGGGCAAGGACCGGGACGTCGCCACGAACTGACGACGTACAATCGTTTATCCCTTATTTTACCCCTTTATTGGTGAAATTTCAAAAAATCCTTTCTTTGTGGATATCTACTCTTCACAAACAACACACTTTCAAAATTGCATGTCTCTAAGACCAGCGGTTTACGCTGTGCGTTGAAATCTCAGTCAGTCATTCAGGACTTTTATATATATACAGGGTGTAACGGAAAGGGTATATACATCCTTAAGGGTATGCTACAGACCATCAAACTGAACAAGTTTCTCAACATAAAAAAAAATTTGCAGCAAAAGAAAATATCAGCTGCCTATACATTTGGGTCGAATACGTATTCTAATTTTCTATGGGGCAGCAGATATTTTTTTTACTGATAAACATGGTTTATGATGAGGAACATGTTCAGTTTGATGGTCTGTAACACACCCTTAAAGATGTATATACCCTTTCCGTTACACCCTGTATAGACAGATAGTTTTGTTTCTCTAATTAATCTAATATTTGTAGGCCAGAAACTTTTAGACTTTACCATGTAGGTTCTCTAAACCCCACCTAGTAACGAAAACAAGAAGTTATTATTCACAAACCTCCAATCTACTATGTAATACCAATACAGGCTTGTGACACTGCCATCTAATCTCATCTCATTTTTTATAAAATAAATTACCTTTGATGTTTTAGTTAGACATAATTAAATCTCTCCTGGCAGGGGCTCAATTAAGTTGTCCAAAAGCAAGTAATATGATCAAACTGTTAGATACTTTGCTTTTAAATTACACATTAAATCGCCTTGTAGTAGAAGGTCGGAGATAAATTTCGCTGCCAGCTATATTTTTAGGACTGGGCAGGGCTCGATAACTAGGTATTTAACATTGGTAAGTCACACAGACAGACTTTTTTACCTCAATTCATTTTTTTTTTAAATTAGTTTTGCAGTTGTGTGAAATGGCAAATAGACGTAATAGCGAGTCAGGCTATACTACTAATAAAACTCGGTTTTGCCCGCGACCTTCGTCTCCGGGAAATTGTTTTAAAATATCACTTCTCCGGATCGGACTTTGTTAACAATTTAAAGGGTTTTTTTTTTTGCGTGATTTAAAAAAAGTATTAGGATCAATCCTTTTTTTAAATATAAGTACAATCCAGTAAAGTACACCATAAATTTCTCCTTATAACATCATCTATCTGCCACTGAAACTCTGCCGTAAATCATATTCTTCGTTCATCCTGAAGTTTTGTCCCACATTTCAAAAAAATCTTAGTTTGTGCCATATCCCATCCTGCTTTGTCCCAAATTACAAGAACCTACTTCTAAAGTACAGTCAACGAAAAAATATTGTTTTTATTTCAAATATTTGAAACAATAATTCAATAGTTAACGCATAGTGAAATTTACACGTAAGGTTCTTTGGAATAAAAAAATAAACCATAATGAATAATTCTTTAAAGGATAGTAACAATATTTTTTGCGTAATTTTGATACTTTTTAGCGTACAAATTCACCTAGGGTCAAGTTCCTACTTCGGTTTGAAGGGTTTAAAGTAATCTAACACGAAGGGGATGGCGGGGTCATTTCATCATTTTACTAATAAAATGATAAAATGACCCAGCATGTTTTTGCCAATGCTTGACAAATGAAACTTTGAAAATTAATTGTCCGCAACACAACGTTCGAAGCGCGTATTTTGCGTATGTAAATTGGCAAACAACTTGATCATCTCCTACCAGGGCACCAGAAATAGCTAGGATATCTTTCTATATTTATGGCTCGCGATTTACTAGACGAATAATTATAATGCGCCTTAAAAATGTATGCTTAGAGGGGGATTCCCTAAATTTTCTCTCACGGCGAAGAGAGAGTGGAGTGTTTTTTTTAAAATAGTTGTTTGATGTTTAATATTAAATAATACGTAACCATTTTTTGCAGATTGTACAAAAAACTATGTACTTGTATTTTCCAACAAATACAAAAAAAAATATGGGCCGTATAAGGAATATAAAATAGGAGAAAGCGTGAATAAAATAATTAAAATTATATTTTGTGACGAAGGAAGCATAATGTTTGGGACAAAATAAGAATTTTCGGAATGTGAGACAAAACTTCAGGACTAATGAAGAATAGGGTGTAAGTCCTAAAACCCATCCATTCGGATAGCTTTAAGTCGTAACTTGTGTAACTAATTCAGGTTGTCAAAACAATCGGAACACAACATTGGAGCAAGTTATTATATTAGTTAAATGAACTGTGTTAAAACTTTTATGACATACAAACTCGAATAATAACAATATCGAGTTGTTATAACTTTAATTATGGCAGTGGGGTTGTGTTTCGCGGACTCTTGTCGAATGTTGGGTTATAAGACTGCGTTTTGAGAAAAGTGGAAGCGATAAGAGATGACGTTTTGGTGTTACCCTGTCATACCTTTTGTGTTACTACAAACAGTGAGCTAGTTATACATAGATATAAAGTTTTACGCAAGTCCAATCTCACGAAAAATTTATTTAACATTATTCTTCGTTAAACTCTTCAAACTGGAGTTAGAAAGGTTGATTGGTGTTTCTGTTGGGAAAATATATTTTCTGCTAATTCTAGAATAAGGCCTAATAATATAATAATAATAATAATATGATTAAGTGGTTTGTGTTGCCTAGATCCGCTGTATGATGGACGATATATATTTTTTTTTGCGTTAGACGTCATGGAAGTTTTGACAAATAGCGATTGCCCGCGACTTTCGCACGTGTGAAATGATTACAAAATATAACTTCTGTATTTAAATCGGATTTTGTTTACAATTTCAAGGGTTTTTTTTTTGCACGGAACTCTAATTAAAAAGTAAGCCTTAGTTACTCTTTATAATTTCAGCTATCGGACATAAAAGTCCCGTCAAAATCGGTCCAGCCGTTTCGGAGATAAGCCGGAACAAACAGACAATTTTTTTTTAATGTTTTGTTTTTATACGTACCGTATATTCTTTCATGTGCATTCGGTAAAAAGCTGTTTTTTGACATTTTTAACAGACACTTCAATTTTATTTACATGTTTGTAGAGATAATTGGGGCCCTAAATATCATAGATGCGTTTTTTGACTTTACTCAGTTAGTATTGTAATCTTTTTGCCCAAATCAGCTATCTTTTCCCGCCTCCGCCTTTTTGCAGTCCGCTACCTACATAAGCCAATCCTTATCGAACTTTGACAAAAACTTTTAGAAGATAGTGTTATTGGCGAGAAGTAACTCTTGCCTTGACGCTCTCAGTGAGGTATTCTGCTGCTATTAACTGTTAATTTTATATACACGACATTGCGTTTCACCTTTCAATTTTTGATTTGAATAAAATTTTGGAAAGGCAGTGGCGTTATCGTTTATGTAAAGTAGTATGGCGGTTTTATTAGGGCCATAGAGGCAGACCGCGCAATTCAAATATTCTTACATTCTTTGAAATTTGCGGGTCAGTTGCAGGTTATAATATTAGGTCAAAGGCAATAATATATTGTTTTTATTTAATCATAATCATAAAAGTCATCCATACGACTATTACTTCAAACTTCCATCGTGGAAACTACTCGAAATATGTATTTTTTTGAACAAACGAACAAAACACAGACGTCGAAATCAAAATAAGTGTCAACAAGAGTTTTGGCGCGCGAATCCGTTTTGCAGCGTCCTAATATTTTTTGTTCATTTTTGCCTTTTTTATCTGTGAGCTTCAAAGTCTGTCGGTGCCAAAAACACGAGTTTATGCAGAAAGACCCAAACAAAATGGCGCTGTGATAAATGAACTCGTTTTTATTAGGGTTCCGTACCCAAAGAGTTTCTACTGGACCTTGGTACTGAGGCCACGATTGCGACGAGCTACGACCGTCTGTCGCTCTGTCTATTAGTCAAAGGGTCTATTTTATTTTTTACTTTATTAAGCAGCTGGTTAAATTTTTCCTTACATCAGAAAACTTGTAATTAAACTGGTCCTTGCTCTGTCTTGGATCACGGAACCCTGACTACGCGAGTCCGATTCTT
This sequence comes from Cerastis leucographa, assembly GCA_963082945.1. NCBI lineage: Eukaryota > Metazoa > Arthropoda > Insecta > Lepidoptera > Noctuidae > Cerastis > Cerastis leucographa. The sequence goes on from OY720363.1 coordinate 15,918,486, forward strand.
ACTTGGCCAGTTTTTTGGGCACATCGTAGCAGGGTCTGGATGACGTCACGATAAGGTTATGTGTGACGTAAACCTTTGAGTGTGCAGTTCTGATTATGAAAATGTCTGTTTTAGTCTGTGTGTGTTTGTGTTTGGTTGATTCCAACATATGTTTGTAGGCACACAAATTGTTGTGTTGATTTAGTTGTATCTGTATAAGTAATTAATGTATTTATAGCGACCGAATTTAGAGGTTTCCCATCCAGAGCATACAAAAAAAGTTTGATGTGGTGGGAAACACGTGCTTTCATTATAATTATGTGCTTTGGATGGAATACCTCCATATATTTCAAAATAGTGCGTGGAGTCCCTCTGCGCGGAAGAAGTGAAACTTCGTAATACTACACGAATGCGTTCGAGTGCCATGCATTCACTCTCTCTCTGTCTCTTTCTATTCCCCCTCCATGATAGCGTTAAACGTTTAACGCAACCTTGTTGGAAGTCGCATAAGAAGTTTCATTTCAATATTCTTTCCCGAAATATGTTCTATTTTTACCGTCTTAAACTATATTACATAATACAGTGGCACAATTTTTGCATGCCGCAAGATAAAATGTATCGGGACTATCCTTAAAATCACCAACATATCTGTTTACGGACATTATTGGCAAATGAAGAATTTCTTTCTTTCTTTACATACAAGCATTGCTTCCGGATTTCCCAACGGTAAAAATTACATCCTTTTGAAGAAACTTCCATCACCATAATCAGTTGGGGATGAATTTTCAAAATGGGGGTGTCGCGCTACTGACGGCACAGTGATCGAAGGCGTTCTACGGTTTGCCGAAACAAAAAAAAACACAACAAATTATGTGGCACATTCGTCACGGCAAAGAAAAAGGTCAAAGAAACTCTTTAATTAATCATTTCAGATTTTTACCAAGTACATTTTGATAATATTTTTGCCATTATGAACTTAATAAGGTTATTATGTATTTTTGAAACCATTTATTTTCATGCTTGGGATTTTAACAATCAACTCATTTTTGCTCCCGGCTCCGCTTGCACGAGCAACGATGACCGGATATAGCAGTGTATTTATCTGTTATATCGAAGGATAAATTATAATATTTTATATCATATTATATAGATTTTCACGCAAACAGGATGTCAATGTTGAACATATGAAGTGTGTGTTCTCTATATTTAAAATGTAATGAGCTTTTATAAAAATAAAATTACCTCTTGCAGTCATGAAGTAAATAACATTGTTTTGACAAAGAAATGCTTGCTTATTAAGTGTTTTCTTAGATTCTAATCTCTTTTTAGATTTTTGTTACTATTAGCCTGCACTATCCCAGGAGGAGCTCGTGGCTAAGTAATAACAGCCGCACGGGTCGATCTTTGAGGTTATGCCGTGCTAGCTGAGGTTGGGTGGATGGGTGACCATAATTACATACCGAGTTTCCTCCGTGCCTCGGAAAGCCGTTGGTCCTGGCTGTCATTTGTAGATCTTCGACAGTCGTTACGATTAGTCAGAAGCCAAAAGTCTGACATCCAGTCTTGCTAAGAGGTATTGTACTACCCGGTTACTGGGCTGTGGAGATCAGATAGGCAGTCGCTTCATGTGAAATACTGGTACTCAGCTGCATCCGGTTAGACTGGACGCAAACCCTAAGATAGTTTGGAAAAGGGCTTGGCAGATGATAGCCTGCACTATCCTACAGCACAGCAAAGACCTCTCTCCATGATTTCTAGCTTTTTTGACAATATTTTATGGAGTTCAATTAAAAATCTATGGTTCATCGGTGTAAAAAAGCCAGTTTTCTAACCCATTAAACCCTTTTATAATAGAACATTATCCTATAGACACTCATAACGAAAGTTTACCGTCCCAAATTAAAACCGTTCGTTTTAATCTTTAAACTTAGATTAGGTAGGATTAATAGTAATCTTAATACGGGTATAAATTTAAATTAATCTCTAGAAAATTGTTCTTCACCCTTTAAAGTTTATACAGGGTGTAACGGAAAGGGTATAAACATACTTAAGGGTGTACTATAGACCATCAAACTGAACATGTTTCTCATCATAATACATGTTTTTCAGCGAAAAAATTATAAGCAGCCCCATACAAATTGCAATACCTATTCGATCCAAATGTATGGGGCAGCTGATATTTTTTTCGCTATTACGATGTTTCTTTTTTTTTGAATCCTGTTCAGTTTGATCGTCTGTAGCACACCCTTAAGTATGTATATACCCTTTCCGTTACACTCTGTATAGACAATATTTCATTACAGATTTTACTGGCCCGTAGGATTATAATGAATAGAGTTGTCCCGCTCGGGATTAATGAATGTTGCGACGGCAATGCATCACACTCGTCGATGCTTTTAATCATGTGTTGAAGTATTTTTAATAATGAGTCAAAAATTAGGGATTTTTTTATGGTTTGAGAGTGTGTCGGAGGTATGTCCGACGTATCTTGGTCATACAATCCAGTCAATAAATACTTTTTTTTTCCCGCTCTGGGCGGAGCGGAAGGGAGTGTCAGACTTGTACTGACTAAAACCCATCCAGGTTCTTTCTTAGCGCTTTGTGTTCCAGGGCCACAGTATCTCTTTCGAACAGTCCCGCAATCCTGGTAGGCATCGGCCCTCTCGGACCCCTTCCGGTTTGCTGACATCTCCTTCGCGCGTGGAACACAAACGCGCCGTCAACACGGCCTGTCGTCATGAGACGGACGAACGGTGAGCTAGCCCATTACTCACCGTCCACAGGCATAATACGATAGCCCTTGGTTAGACTGGTTGTCAGTCTTTCAGGCCTCAAGGCCACTGAGTACCTGTAACGACTGTCAAAGATCTACAAATGACAGCCGGGACCAACAGTTCAACGTGTTTTCCGAGGCACGGACCTACTTGGTATGTAATGGATGGTCACCCATCCACAGGCTAACCTAGGCAAGCGTGGCTTAATTTGAAGATTGATCCGAGCGGCTGTTATTATTTAGCCACGAGCTCCACTTAGTAAGCTGCTTATTGGTTATGATATAACGTTTCCCTAGGCATCTAACGAGCATCCTAAGAATTTCTCCCTTTCAAAAGTACCCTTTAAACTTTTCGAAGGAACCAATTTCAGACTAAAAAGGAAACGAATGGGAAGAAGAGAAGAATATAACGTAATTATTTTCAATAACTTACGTAGAGTAAATAAGAGAATAGCAACAAGGTACAAGGGGTCCAATTTAGAAGTTTTAACAATGCCTCTTTCTTGGGACTTGCTCAATATTGCAAAGGATACTTACGACAAGTTCAACAATAGCCATATTATAACCACTTCGATACGTTACAAGTAGGTTTTCTTTGTTATATATAATTTTATTTTTGTATGTGTTGTTGTCTAGTGGTACAAGCTGACTGAGCATCAAGTCCCGGGTGCGAATTTACAAAGGCTATACTATTTGAGTCACGAGCCAGACTCTAATAGATGAGCTTTTGTTTATGCTTATTACTCGCCAAAACTTAATCTATCTCAGTAAGAAAATTGACTCAAATGGATTAGCTTTTTGCCTGGATATTTTCAAAGAAAATGCATGGACAAAACCTAGTACTGTATAATACATATCCAGGAGAATTTGGATGCAAGAGCGAGCGAAGCGAGCTCTGGACTTGGGGCACCCCGACTCGGACAGGTTAGGTTCGAAGGGGATGGCGATTCGAACTAAGACCCCGACTTCCCCTTCGTGTTAGGTTACTGTAAACCCTGCAGCCAGAAATAGGAGCCCCGCGTAGCGGGGCTACGTCGACTATACTTTATAAGCGAAAATAAAATGTTTTGAGGTTAGGTTACAATTATTGGTTTTTCTCAAGAACGGTGCATTACCTTTTAATGGGAGTGGTGCCAGGGGAGAAGGGGTACACACACCCCTCCGCTTGCCAAAGAATTCTAAATTTTTACCAAAATAATAACAATTTCCATGTAATTATCCACCTTTAATTGAAGCTAATGATCGGTAATTATCGGTATCAAATTGAATAGCATTTGTTGCTGCAATGTTAGAAGGAATTTGTCTAACAAAGTCTACGCGATTTCGGTCAGTTTCTGTACTAGAATGGATTAGGGTTTTGGCAAGTTAATGTCAAACAAAAGCTAAGCCGGTTCAGTTCGCACTTTCACTCTAATGGTATAGCCTTTGTAAATACGCGTCCCGGGTAAGATTCTCAGTAGTTTGGCAATTGCTTTAAATGGAACACAAAACAATTTACTCTCACAAACACAATCAGGCAAATAAAAATCACAGTCGTCAAAAACAATAAAAAAATACGCCTATAATATAAAACTCGAATTACAATATAAATAAACCTACGCTTATAAATACACTTAAAATAAAACATCCCCCCGTCCCTAAAACTCCATCAATATAAATAAAGGAGGAGGGGAAGGTCGGGTAACGTGTAACTGATACAGGTAAGGCAAAAAAATGTGGAACATTTAAACAATTTTAATCGTGTCATACTTAAAGGGATGGGGAGGTTCGGGAACAATGGACGAAATTGGCCGAGGATTGCGAAGAGTTTGCGTTGAAAGAAGGTCATTTAATAACCGACACAAAGGCCTGGCAGGAAAGGAATGAAAGTGCTTATAATAATAATAAAGTTTAAAAAATATTCGGTTAGACGTGGATAAAATACCGAGTTTAAGTTTCTTTTTCTTTTTTTTTGTCATTAGGTGAGAAGAATTTTAGGGCAGCGTCATTGCGTGATACGGTTCAAAAATGTGAGAAAAGGCGACGACTTAATTTTTAGGAGGGAGAAAATGAAGCTCAGACTTTGTCTTTATATTTTTTGAACACTTTCGTTCCTATCTTGGAGGGTAAATAAAAAATCATTGTTCTAATCATTTTCCTATAAGACAAATTACTCAGGACTCAAGCGAGCCTGACAGTCTGGTGTCTAGCGGACATCTTGGACTATTTATCATTGATCCCAACTGTTCAGGTTCAAAAGATTGTGGAGACTTGTTTTATATTTCTCTCAGTAAACTATAAATCATTAATATTGAGGTTTGTGATATTGTCAGAACAAAGGCAAAAGATTTCATTTTTCATTCTAAATTGCTTTTTGAGTAGGTATTGTTATTGAAAATATGAGAATTCCATGAAGCAATTTTCAGACAGTTTTAACATGAGCACGTTATATTTTTGAAGCCATACGACACATTATTAATATGTTACCCAATGTGTTGCGGAGGTCAGGTAAAGAAATGATCCATATAAAATACTGGTATTCAGTTGGAAACGGTTAAACTGGAATTCGACCTCAACGTAGTTGAACGTAGTTGTTAGGCAGATGACGATTTATTTATTTATTTATTTAACACTTCAAGTACAATGTACAGAGGCGGACTTAATGCCATAGGCATTTTCTACAAGTCAACCTTTGGGTGATGCAGAGACAAACAGTGGTAGGTGTCTAACTGCAAAAAAATATAATTTAATAAGAAATACTAAAAAGATATATAAAATACTATAAATTTATATAAAAATACTATAAATATATATTAATATATAAATTATGAAATAAAAGGACAAACAATGAGGAAAATATCAACGATTGACGATGATCGTCATCATTCTGTCTAGCCTTTTCCCAAACTATCTTGGGATCGGCTTCCAGTCTAACCGGATGCAGCTGAGTACCAGTATTTTACATGAAGCGACTGCCTATCTGACCTCCACAACCCAGTAACTGGGTAATACGATACCCCTTAGTAAGACTGGATGTCAGACTTTTGGCTTCTGACTACTCGTAACGACTGTCAAAGATCTACAAATGACAGCCGGGACCAATGGCTTAACATGCTTTCTGAGGCACGGAGAAAACTCGGTATGTAATTATGGTCACCCATCCACGGACCAACCTCGGCAAGCATGGCTTAAACTTAAAGATCAACCGGCAACCGGCAATGCGACTATTCTTATTTAGCCACGAGCTCCTCCGTAGATGACGACGATAAGGACTTAAAAAATTATAAAAATACCTAACGTTGCTAAACTGTTGTTACTTAACATCTTTATTGTGAGCAAAAGTAGATTGTTAATATCCAGGATATTGCTGCAAATTGTTGACTTCCTGAAGGCTGACAGTATAAAGTAGCAAAAGGTAATTGGAAAATGTATAAGCTTTCATTTGAGACAATTACAGTGGATTACAAAAAGGCGTCGGAGTGACGAAAGTGGCTAATTGGTTACTTTATACGACATTTTCTGTGTTTACGTTTATTTTTCATTGAGTTGATGAAATCCGGATATTTGATAGTATTCTTGCATGAAGCAAGCATTGAAAGACCCCAACATAGGTGGAAAAGGCTAGGCAGATGATGATTTGATAGCAATTTTCTCATGCTGCAGCTGTTTTAATAGTGTTCGATATAAATTTTCTTTCAATTTGTATGTATAATTTTTAATGCTTAAGTATAGTACGCTCCGCAGACGGAGCAACTTTCATATTGGAGTCGGGTAACGTTCTTATATGGATAAAATGGATGGATTTTATTTTCTGCCTTTGGTTCTTTGGAATTAGATTTAAAACAGTTTAACTGGTAATAAAGCAACTTTTAAACACTTCACTATTTCAAAATTAAAAATGAATGAGCCGGAAAAAACCGACCGATCCGACTTTACACATTAAACACAAACATAAATATTAGTCTAGGTGTATTTATTTTCTACAAAACCAATCAATTGGCCGCAGATTTCAATCATTCCGTTAGTAAATAGCAAATAACTACAGTATCTATGTACGTAATATAAGTCCTTTGTGTCTATTTACAAAGGCTTGGCATAAAACTCGAATTAAAGGTTAAATCAGATCAGAGATCTATCCATAAAGTGTTAGTATAATCTTAACCTATTGTTAGTAAGTACCATATTTTTTTTTAGCTAGCTTGTTTTGCTCCTCTCTAAATTTACGTCGTTAATTCCTCTTGTGGGGCAATGTTTTTTATATAAAATAAAAAGCGGATCACACTAGCACACTAGGAATTTCTCCTGTATCGTGGGTGTGTTTGTGTCGTCAAATAAATTAAAGTTAATAAGTAAATTGGTGGATGCCAAGCTTCACAGCTTGGCTCATCGCCGCAAGGTTGCCTGCTTGTTGGTCATCTACAGGCTGTACTTCGGTGAGTGTGCCAAGAACTCTACGACCTCATCCCACCGGCTCCCTTCTACCAGCGGACATCTACACGCACTGCAAGTTACCATCCCTACCTTGCTATTCCACCAATTCGCACTATGCGTTTTCAAACGTCTTTCATAATGCGCATAACAAAGGAGTGGAACTCTCTGCCTGCGTCTGTGTTTCCGAACGCTTACATCCATAATCTCTTCAAATTAAGAGTGAACAGGCTTCTTCTGGGTAAACTCGTACCATCGTCTACTTTGTCTGTCATCTCTGACCTTGACTAGAATCAAGAGCAAACCCATAGCAAATAAAAAAATTAAAAATTTTTTTTTTTTTTTTAATTTGTTCCCCTACACCAGGTATTTCTCCAGTATCGTGGGTGCGCTTACAAACATTTAAACTCACATACACAAACAGCCAGACCCGGAAAAACTATCTGTTGGCCTTACAAATATTTGTGCCGTACGGGGTTCGAACCCGCTACACGCAGCGCAACAGTCAATCGGTTAGCCACGGCGCCAACCGTGCCGTCAAGATCTCAATCAACTTCAAATGAATGTCAGAAATTGAACGATCATTTGAAAAATCCTCTCCAAAATGTTACAAATGTTGAATTATTACAGCTAAACGCAGATCAAGTGGAAGAAGTGGTTTCCTAAAACATGCAAATTGCAGAAGAAACCAGGTCTAACCCACCTTTGTACAACACAAAGTTGTGTACAAACTTAGCAAGATCCAAGTATCTATTGATTCGATTTTTTATGCCATTTTGGCAAAATAATAAGCACCTGTACGTCGATTCTGTAAAATTCAAACGACAACTCACATCACTTCGCGTAAGGTTCAAAATTACCTTGATTTTATAGCCAAGGGACGAACCTTACAGAATGCCACTTCTTACGTCATCTTATACTTTATCTGTCAAAATCTCCCTGTTAATTTAGTTCAACTCGCTGACACGCTCGTAGTGGTGCACAAGCTCGCTAGTGTAAAATCGAATTATCAACTGGGTTTTAAGAATGCCAATCAAGAAACTCACAGCGGATTCAGATTCGAAGTTCTAAGTGAGGTCTTACAGAATCACACCACTGGTTACACAAGTCAGTCAAGAACTTCTAAATTTTCAACAAAAAGAGCCGTTGTACAATTATAACCTCTGTACCTATTCTCACAAGAAGAACGTAGACACCTAATGTATGTACCTAATCTGTTGTGGTATACTCAAATACACAAATATATTACTTCGGAAAAATAACACGAATCGAGTGTTTCCAGGAATCTGAATAGCTTTAGTTCAACATTGGAATTCCGAAAATCCATGACTACGTGTTCCCAGGGTATTTCAAAAACACACTATGTTATTACAAAATAACTTCCTTCATTTTCATAGAAAACATTCCATCTTTTGTTCCAACTCCATGTTTTCTGGGCAAACAAAAACAATTTCGCGTGTACCCTTTAAAAAGACTTGCCACACAATAACCGTACCAAAACCGAGAAAATTTCTTTACAAACTTGTTATTATAGAGAATCCAATAAAACACTGAAGGAAATTCGATGTTTTCCTGTAAAACAAGCTATTTACTGTACACAATTCAACTCGGCCAATAGTTGGTTTGTCCAATAGATATGTGAAACAGAAAAGTTGGATGCTAGTTGGAATAAAACCAATAAAAGTTGCCCACAATTCGGCTTTGAACATGTTGTCGCGCGAAGTTTGTTTTCATTTTATTTTTTGGGACAATGGCGTATCCTTGTCATGATGGATTTTACGTTTCCCTAATCCGCCAAATGGATAGAACAATTGTTTCAACTCCAAACGACTATAAACTGATCTTAATATCTAACTTACTGAACACCAAAACCGTTTCATTGATTTTGTTCCATAAGTTAAGCGCAGCATTAAAATTCAAAGGCCGAGCCAAAAATAGAATTTTATCAATGTTCCTTAATTCCCAGGACTATAAAAGTAACCTTGCCTTTATTACTGCTGAGAATTTAGGACACCTTCAACTTTTCAACTCAGATTGAGAACTATTGAAAAAGTAATTACATTGATTGATTGATTTGATTTGATTTTTAATCATAAAATACTATAGAGATCAATAGTTCGCCGATTACTCTGAAATCCAATTAGAGAACTGTAATTGTTTCATGCTTTGAAATTATACTAATTCGCTTCTTATAAATAGCAAGAATAACTTTAAGCAAATATAATAGTTTTAGAAAACTAGAAACACTTTCTCGGCAAAAAGCAAGTTGTCACTCAAGTGCAAGTGGCGCCTTTATATCGCGGTGATCCGTCCCATTATGACGTACGCTTGCGTCGTGTACGCTCACACCAATCCTAAGTACATCCATAGGATGCAAATCTTACAGAACCGGTTCTTACGTAGAGTCACGGGAGCCCCTTTTTATGTCCGTAATGACCGTCTACACGTAGACCTTAGAATGCCCACCGTCCTTCAGTTTATGAAACGTCTTTCGAAGCGTTTCTTCGATAACGCCATTAAACACCGTAATCCCCTGATCGCAGCGGCTGCCCGTTACGAACCCTCGCGCATTAGTACAGTACGCCGTCCTAGGCATACCCTCGTCACTCCAGATGATGCTATCACCCTCCTCCAGGAGAGTAGCAAAGAGACTAGCACGCTTAAAAACTTCCGACTCAAACCGCCGTCTTTCCGACCTCGCCGTTGAGGTCCGTCGCGACGTCCCGGTCCATGCCCTCCCCGACCCTCGCTCGAGCCAGCCCGCGATGCTGTGCCAGTAGTTTTAAATCAGCCCCTAAATAATGATACCATTCAGATCTAGCCTGTCCCCATGCAGTCCTCCCCCAGCGACGCCCTAAGCCGAGGTTCGTACCCCACAGGGGGTGCCCTTAGCGTGCAGTCGCTTAGTTTGTAAGTTTTTATGCCTTGGCTGGAGGCCTTACTCTAAAGGCACCCACAGGATAGTCCGGCAGACGACAACCTCATAGGTTGAACTGCGAGATGCCATTAAAAAAAAAAATAGAAACACTTTCAATCATATAATCCGTAGGATTTAGACACATTTTTTTTATAAATTAAGTGGTTTTCCCACAAAATTTATATAAAAAAAATATGTTTTTTATAGATACAGTAAATGACAAACTGTGCAAATACATATTCATCATCATCATTTCAGCCGTGATACGTCCACTGCTGAACATAGGCCTCACCCAAGTGTCGCCACATTGACCGGTCCCGTGCAACTCGCATCCAGCGGATCCCCGCAACCTTCACCAGGTCATCGGTCCACCTAGTGGGAGGCCTTCCAATATAATACATATTACCAACAATAATATGAATTGAATACATATTACATTCAATTATATAAATGCGTAAACACTCCTAGATGACCTCACCCTTCTGATAATATACGGCCAACAAGATTTGAAAAAAAAAAACCCTAACCAACCGAAGACAATAACGACCCCTTATCTCGCAGTCTTAACAGGAAAAGGTTTCTAAAGCGAATAAGCTTAGGACGAAGTATTTTAAGCGCATAATTGATACGTCCTTACAAATGGCGCATTGATCCTCTCCTGCTAAGCCTCTAACAAAACGGCCTTTGCTCCCGATCACAAGGGTGATTGAGTTGGATTAATTATACCTCCCAAATGGATGTTTTATTTTAAAATGTAGTACGGCCATTTTTGTGTTAGATAGATGTTGGTTGATTATTCTCGTTTTCTGCCAATCAGTCGTGTCGATTATGCATTGTTTAAGGTCTGGTTTTGGATAGTGTGAATTATTAATATTTAGATGGTAATTATTAGAACAGCAATAATACCTGTCTTTCGTTTAACATGACTGTCTAAAAATTAAGTCTTATTTTTTACAGTTACGTACGGATAATTGCAAATCGAATAAGGAAAAAGCCGCCTTATTAAGCATCCAAATCATTTTTTTTTTATTTCACATAGGCCTACATGGGCACTTGTAAAACGTCGACAAAAAGGTGCTCAGTTCGTGTTGGTCATTTTCTATGGAGAAGAACCGGCAAGAAACTCCATGGTAACCATGGAGTTCCTTTTAAAATCATTTGGATTTACAATTTTTCTATGTTACAGCATTAGTACTTAAGTATTGGAGGACATCGTAGGCCCGACAATAAATCGTTGCTAACTACAAAACTTAGCACAAGATAAAAAGTTACCAAGGATCTAGGAATCTAAAAGGCATATAATGTCCACAGATTCAAAAACAATCGGTAATTTAAAACAAAAACGAGTGTAAAAAAAAGACTAGATTAAACAAGTGACAAAAATGTTGTCATTATAAACAAAAGGGTGTAAGGATTTAGAAACTATTGTAAAACATCTGATTAAAAAGAATGGAAAAAGAAATAAAAAAATAAGATTGAGAATAGATACAGACATCCACACATTTGTGCTGTTTTATGAGCTACCAGGGAAGCCGCAAGTACGAAGGGGCTCAGGCCAAACTTCTCTATCTTCAACGTAGTCCTTAATTTTGTAATATGCTTTTTTAATAAGGACACATTTGATATAATTTTTAAACTTTCCATCGCTTAGTTCTGTAACTAACTTCGTCAACTTATTATAAAATCGTATACTGTTTATAAGATATGACTTGCTAGTTTTAGTTAATCTGAATTTGGGTATTACAATTTCGTGTTTACTGCGTGTATTTATATTATGGAAGTTGCTTCTAATTTTACATATAAAATACATTCTAAAATATAAAGTGAAGGCAAAGTCTTTCGATTACAGTAGAAGTTACAGTATTTCGATTTCTTTAAATTTTTCTCTGAGGGACTCGCAAGGACCCATTTTATAGATGGCGTGGACTGCCCTCTTTCCCTCCTGGCACTCACGCCAGTCCCTAAAAGTCAACGCTTTATTTAAATCACTCATACGAAATATATCCGAGTACTGGACGTAACAAACATAACACACGGTCAACAACCAACTAAAGTAGGTAATCAATGAAATAAATGTCTATCCTCTCAATGGAATATTAAATTACACGCGACAGGCTCACCATTTTACGACACGGTGTGAAAGAACGCCCATCAGTTTAACACCGCGCCCCGCTCGGTGTGCCAGGCAGCCACACCCCGCGACCCGTCTAATGCAGCTTACATGGAATTTGGCCACGAACGGAAGCCGCGAGAACACTGCACACCATATACGAGTAGTATGCATATTACTTATTCGATTTTGTTTGGGAATAGTGTGGTTATAAAGGGTGTAAAACACCTCTTAACGAAGCCGATAGGCACTGGTTCTCCCTGTCCTTGCGATCATTTTATTGTTCTACACCATACCTAGGAACCTTCTAGTTACAGAGATATTAGGGGTCAAAGTAATTTTTTTTTTAAAAGTATAATTTTAATTACAAGTTTTTAATGTAAGATTTTTACTTTAAACACCTCCACGACCCCCGTACTATTCAATCCGTCCATCAGCACAACGTTTTGAGTGCGTTACATTGAGTTCTAACACAAAACATGATTTAGCACCCCCCAAAAAAAAGTCGTTGTCCAGCAATAATTTTTGCGTAGTTACTTAGTTTCATGTACAGAATGCTTGGTTGACGGCTTCGTGATGAGGTGATTTACACGGTGTATGTTTGGAAGTGTTATGTTACAATACTTGCAATGCTGTTGGAATAATGAACCATACAAGATGAAAGGGACACCGACGCTAAAACCGTTATTCAGAACATCACTCTGAACAACCCCAAACATCATCATCTGCTTAGCCTTTTCCCAAACTCTCTTGGGGTCGGCTTCCAGTATAACCGGATTCAGCTGAGTACCAGTATTTTACATTAAGCAACTGCCTATCTGACCTCCACAACACAGTTACTAGGTAAAACGGTACCCCTTAGTAAGACTGGATGTCAGACTTTTGGCTTCTGACTACTCGTAACGGCTGTCAAAAATCTACAAATGACAGCCGGGACTAACTGCTTAACGTGCTTTCCGAGGCACGGAGGAAACTGGGTATGTAATTATGGTCACCCATCCACGGCTCAACCTCGGCAAGCACGGCATAATCTTAAAGATCGACCCGCGCGGCTGTTATTATAGCTACGAGCTCCTCAAACACATCGGTTATTAAAAAAAAAGCTGTTCAACCTACCAAACTGCAATACAACAACGACATCATGCATTTATTTCCAGGCAACTTTGGCCAATACCTACCTTTCACTGTGTGTGCGTCATTCTTCAGAATATCGCCATCTTTCACAGCATTCGATCACGCTTCCCTGGAAGCATCGTTGAAACCGTACTCAAATGGGCTTTCATTAATTACAGCAGAGTTTCCGCTCAGATTTAATTAATGGACTGTCGATGTCTGCCGTGTCTAATAATTTCACGATTTCCTAGTTTGTTAGTAAAACGATATTTTCGATAATGCTACACGACACCTGCTTGAGGAAAAAAATATTTATTGGGTTTGAACAAAGTCTATGTTCGCTTAATTTTTTTCTTTCTTAATGAGGCGTACTGGTATGTTTCTGGAAACACTACTTTTTTAATGAACGTACAAAAAACTCGGGTCGGATTATTTCATCTGTTTTCAGAATTTAAAAATATAACATCATTTTTATTATTTGCCTATCCAAATATACTGAAATATTTCATCTACATTCCAGTGAAGTGAAGTGGACGCACCATTGCACCCAAATTCGAAATTTTATTTTTAAACATTTATAGGTGCTAAATGTGACTATAAAATGTTGTCGCTTCATTTTATTCAACTCATTTTGTTTTCTCAATTTGTTTTTATTTATTCTGTTTAAAAGAACTTAGTCACTTTACCAGATTTTTAACATAATAAATAAACAGAAAACTTGACTGAAACTAAAATGTGAGTGTGTAGTGCAGGTACCTACTACATACTTTAGTTACATACAGTATATGCGGTACGCAGTACACACTTAGAATAACGTAAATCATCAGCATGCATCAATCTCTTGTTCGTATCCCGCTCTGGTCGGAGCAGCATGTCTTCTTCTTTCATTATTTTCAAGTTGTCGTCAAATCAAATCAAATCAAAATCCTTTATTTCAAATAGGCCAGTTACAGGCACTTTTGAATAGTCGAAAAACAATAAAAATGAAGCTACAGTCCCAGTAACAAGACATAATAACTGTGAAAGTACTGTAGTTGCCCATTCCAAAGCGTAGATCTCTATGGAGAAGAATGGGCAAGAAACTCCATAGACACTCTTTTAAATCAGAATCTTGTTACAAAACCTTAGTAACATCATTCATTTAGAAATGGTACATTATGTGAGAACGATGTAGCAAGACGTGCACGTTAAAAGTGTCCATAGTAAAAACAAAAAGAACAATTAAAAGATGAAATAATTAGTTCGAAATGAGCCGTGGCAGCTAAGAGACGACCAGGCACAACTGACAGCGCCCGTTCACGAACATGACGCATGGATCAGCCATCACCTTAATCATCGGATCAGTCATCTTAAAAGTGACGAATCAATTCATTTTTTCTTTCCACAATGAATTGTTTCGTCACTTTTAAGATGCTACTATTATAGCTATCCACATTTTTATTCTACATTACTATATCTCCGAAACTTTCCTTACTCCTCCGCATCACACGCCTCATTAGTTAATTATCCCTATAACATAAATACTTGTAATTACGTAATGTAATTCTAATACTATAGGTATCCCGTTTAACCAACAAAGTTTCATACAAATAGTTGTTGTTGAAGTTAGAAGCAAATTCACAGAAAAGCAAAGGTTAGGGTTCAAATACGCAGCAAACTTTAATACTCTGGGCACATTGTCAGTTCCTTTAGTCTATCAATTTCGGCTGATCAATCAATCAGCTTCACCTATTAAAGGAAAGCTCCAAATGGACCTGACTCAATCAAAATTGAGACGAAGGTACCTTAACAATTTAACACTCGAATTCTCTGAGAACTAGAACTGACTTTAGGTACGTTTGCTATTTCTAGCTGAACCAATAACGATTAGTGTAGGTACTTCGATATGCTGAGCTTTTCGTATTTCCACACAGACTTACAACATGAATTTAACATTTTTCTGGTATCTAGCTTAAATGTGTCAATATAATATAATTCTGACATTTTGATTGATAGCATCACACTTTGTTTAGGCTCTCGATCGATTATGATGCGATCACGCAACAAATCTAAGAGAACCAAGTAAAAGAGAGATGTAGATAAATAATGAGATTAGCAATGTTTGACTTTGCAGGAATACAGAATCAGTTTTTCACATTAGAGGAACGACAGATGCTGTCCATTATAGTGTCCATAAAGAAAATAATGCCTCCCTGTTTTTCTATCAGGTATATCAGAACGTACAAAGCCGATTTAAAAGTACAGGTTGAGCTAAATTAAGCCACATTTTCCAACGGCTACATCACGGTTAAGTCGTCAATTCCTTTTTAATTAAATTTTAATGAAAAAATCCTCTGCTCCGTTACGCATTTTGTTGTTAAAAATTATTTCACAGTTTACTTTTCCATGGTCTCGGTGTGAAGCGATTTACGATTAAAATTTTACAAAAATAAAATACACATTTAGCGTACATTAAGGAAGGACGCTTTTCGTTCATATGGCCTACACATTTAAAATTTCGGCAAAACAGCCCCGTAATTAAATAAAAAGGTAAAATAAGTATTTAAAATTACGGTACGCAGGTTGGTACCTATCTACTGTATATACTTGTATTATTTCAGCCGTAACGGTAACTGCGTAGAACGATTATTAATTCAGCATTTTCATACTGAAAAATGTATGTGTATTGTATAAAACCTTGTGTTTTTAACAAAGTTTTTTTCTTTTGTTTTCGTTTACGAATGTCTAAAGAATCAGGCGAGACGTTTTTTTAAATAAATAATATAGGTTAATGCTTTAAGAGAAACTCTGGTTTCTTTCTTAAAAGTAACTTAACTGTGTAAAAAGTGTATTTATTTTTGGAAAATACCTCGTAAACAAATTATAAATTAAATTACACATTGTTATGTCCATGTGTGAATTCAATAGGTAGGTAACTATATTGATTGTACTTACAATCGGATAATTCTAGATTCCTGATATAATTTCCATGTTCTATAATTATACTGAAAGCTACGTCGATAAATTGAATGGGTTTGTAATCAACATTTAGATTGATATTTTGGAGGAATTCGTTGCTAATAATAACAGCCATTGACGGTCGAGCATAGGTGCGCTTTGCAAAGTCTGTCCGAGGATGGGTGACTATACACGGTCTTGTTCTGCATCCTCGTCAAAATTCAGGAAGTTGTCACAAAAGACATAAATAATCAATTTAAATTACGGTACCTAGTTTTCAGAATAACTCCCTTAACGTGGTTTAGGGAATAAGAAATTATCGAATAAACGTTTGAGATTGTTTGTATGTGTGAAAGCGCGGTTATAGGGCGAGGATCAGACGTGTCGTGTTGACACTGGTGGTCCACACTTACCGATTTCCGAAAATAAAACAAAAAAAAATAACTACCCATTTTATTATTCGAGTCGAGAATCATTAACATAGATATCTCCTTGAATTTGACAAGGATGCAAAACAACAGCTTGTATACCGAGTTACCTCCACGCAACATAAAAAACGGGCCAAGTGCGAGTCTTACTCGCACACAGGGTTCCATTGCCCCAAACAATACAAGGTGTTGTTTTGCATCCTCGTCAAATTCAAGGAGGTAATTCTACTAATGATTCTCGACCCAAACCAACAATAAAATCGGTAGGTTAATTTTTATATTTTTTTTCTTATTTACGGAAATCCGTAAGTGCGAACCAGCCGTATTTAAACGCGGCCCGTCTGTTGCTAGCCTTATTACCGCGCATTCACACACACAAAACGCTAACAATACATACACAACGCAAACTCAATGAACATTCGATAATGTCGTAGGTATTCCCTAAAACCAATGCGCAGACGCACTCTCTCACTCACGCGCCTAGCGACGCACTCTCTCGCACACGCGCGTAGCCACGCCCCCCGCGGTCCCGGACCCCGGAACCAACAGTATGTTTAATGTCGCCGACTAGTGCATGCGTTTTGCGAATTCCGCTCCTAGGTACTGTGATGTACATCGTTGAGACGTAGGTATAAACTGCAAGTGCGGTTTGGACTGAATGTGTGGGCTTGGGATAATAGGGGAACAAGTGCTTGGACCCTACTTCATCGACGGGTACCTCAACAGCGCCACATACCTGGAGCAGCTGTTCCACGTTGTTGAGGATATGTTGGAGGACGTTCCCCTGGCACTCCATCGCGACCTCTACTACATGCAGGACGGTGCTCCCCCTCATTACGGTCGGCAAGTACGCTGAAAGGTTTGGTGACCACTGGATCGGTCGCGGAGGACCTGTGGCCTGGCCTCCGCGATCTCCGAACCTGACGCCTCTAGACTTTTATTTGTGGGGAGACGTTAACAGTTTAGTGTACACGGAGGAAGTGGCAAGTGTAACAGAAATACGAGTAAAGATCATTTAGTGCTTTCGACACTTTACTCGTAAAAACGAATGTGTTAGTGCTACGTAAGCTGAAGGCAAAACCAGCTATGTCGTGCTCGACTGTGCCAAGAGTGTGGTGGTGGCAACTTTGAACAATACCTCCGGGTAACTTAGGTACGTAATTTACTTATTTTTTCATACGACTATCATTTTCTAAATACGTTGTTAGCTTAATCAATTTTATTCAATAGTGTAAATAAGTTGATTTCAAATTTTTAACTACGCCAATAATACCTAACAGTCGAAAGTATCACCACATACCTACTTTAACTAGCACATCTTTCCATTTCCATCAAACATAAAAACATTAATAAATACTAACTATTATTGATGGACCTAAGCCCGTTATGTAGGAAAAAAAATATCAAATCAACCAATTCAATCCACAAATGAAAACAAAATCATTACGAATACTTTAGGCTGAATTTACGTACAATGTACCGAGTGTTAGTGTATGAATTATTATTAGGTACCTAAATCCGCCCGACGCGCGACGGGTGCGCTTGTTAGGTATCTAAGCAACATTAGCGCAACATAGCCTCAGTAGTGCGCCTCAGGATCCGGAATAAAGATCCAAGATTGCCAATTTTAGGATTGTCCGTTCAGCAGGATAGCAATAAAGCAAAACTAACATTTTATTAAACATCTGATAACTACCAAACTTACAGGTCAATGAACTTTTCTTTGGTGCACTTGTATAAGGTACTGTACTGATTTCCGTATTCCAATGTTAAAAATGAGTTAAGTATCAAGCGAAATTTTTGACAATAATGTAGGTGATTTTCGAAATAAAATTAGAGCAAAATTATTGCTGCCGGTCGACGCGCGCCGTAGGTTATCGCACGGCCGCAAGCGCCTGCGTTTTGTAGGTATGACGTAGTCACTCACACATAGAGCTCCATTGTCGCTGTGTGCGTAGTTGGGTGATTCTGTTTCAAGTGTTTTGAATTGAGGGTTGTAGTCTGAAATACTGTTAAATTTCAACAACAAAAAAAAGCAACGCTTAGGTATTAATTATAGACTGGTACCGTACATTAAATTGATTATTTATGTGTTTTATGACAACCTCCTGAAATTTGACGAGGATGCAAAACAACACCTTGTATAATAACAATGTTTTGAACGGTCATTCATTAGTAAACCTTCACTCAACCACAAAAGGAATTTGTTTTTCATAGTAAGTTAATGAAAAACAAAGTTACTGCTGCAGTTTGGTGAAAAAGTCACATATCTCAAAAACTACATATCAAATCTTATTCAAACCAATTTTCGTTGAAAGTTTTTTTACGTTCTACATCCCCATATTTTTTTCAGAATTTTCTCCTTTTACTTTAGAAATTAGAGGGGTGGGGGACACACACGTTTTACTACTTTGGAAGTGTCTATCTTTCAAAAGGTTGACTTTGAAAAAAAATGGTTTGAGGAATCTTAATGTCATTTTTAAAGACCTATCTATAGACACCCCACCACGTATAGGTTTGATAGTTTTTTTTTTTTTAGTTTCATTTCCATGTATGGGGGGATATCCTTATCTAAAGGGTGTAAAACACCTCTTAACGAAGCCGAAAGGCACTGGTTCTCCCTGTCATTGCGATCATTTTTTTGTTCTACACCATACCTGGAAACCTTCTAGTTACGGAGATATTAGGGGTCAAAGTTCCAACTTATTGACAAGTTTTTTTTTTAAATACAAGTTTTTAATGTAAGATTTTTAACTTTTAACACCTCCACGATCCCCGTACTATTCAATCCGTCCATCAGCACAATGTTTTGAGTGCGTTACATTGAGTTCTACCACAAAACATGATTTTACACCCCCCAAAAAAAAGTCATTTCCCAGCAAATTTTTTTGCGTAAAGTTACTTAGTTTCATGTACAGATTCTTTGGTTTACAGCTTCGTGATGAGGTGATTTACACGGTGTATATTTTTTTTTTTTGTACAAAAACCATAAAGCGGTTCACAGAATACATGTACCTACCAAGTTTCAGCTGTGTAGTCCTAATAGTTTCGGAATAAAGAGGCTGTGACATACGGACGGACAGACAGACAGACATGACGAATCTATAATGGTTCCGTTTTTTGCCATTCGGCTACGGAACCCTAAAAACACTTCATTGGTCATTTGAAGATCTTTGACCGTCGTTACAGGTAGTCAGTGGAAAGTCTGACAAACAGTCTCACTAAGGAGTGTTCTATTACCCAGTACCAACTGTGTTATCAAAGTCAGATAGCCAGTTGCTCCATGTAAAATACTGGTATTCAGCTGCATTCGGTTAGACTGGAAGCCGACCCCAACATAGTTGGGAAAAGGCTACTGATGATGATAGATGATAATGATTAAGATTGATGTTTTAATAGCGTATAGTTATTTATTTTTGATAATACAGCTATCGCATGGCTAAAGAATAATAGCCGGCTGAGCCACGCTTGCCGAGGTCGGCAAGTTTATGGGTGACGATCCATTGGACACCGAGATACCTCGGTTCCTTGGAAGGCATGCTCATGCGGTTGGTCTTGGCTCAAAATGAAAATCAAAATATTTTATTTTACATAGGACTACATGGGCACTTATAAAACGTCAACAAAATGTGCACGGTTCGGGTTGGTCGTTTCCTATGGAGAAGAACCGGGAAGAAACTCCATGGTTACTCTTTTAAACGGCTGTCTGAGAACTTTGACTCTTTGACCATGAAGGTATTCCAGTCCTGTATGGATAAGAGCAATTTTTTCATTGACGGTTGATTTTGAAGGTTTGTGTCACCATGTCCCTTTCACTGATAAATTTAAATATTTTCAATCATATCCCATCCCTTTTTGTGGTAAAATGGCCTACGAGAAAATCTACCACTTATTAATAAATTTCTGTCAAAAAAACACAATAACAAAATTAATTTACCGCTAATTGTATTTGCTCGAAGCTCATTAAAACTCTTATCAGAATATACAGCTTCGAAAAAACTCATTTAACTGTAAAACGGAATGTATTGTTCCGCAAATGGCCAATTTAACGCTATTTGCCAAATAATTGGCGAATGGTGGTATAGAACAGCTCTTTTTCGGCACTACAGTGTAATTCACAAGATTAATTCGCAAATGTGCCCATGAGATTATGAATTTTGGCACTTATTGTACTGGGCTGATGTTTCGGAAAATCGTATGCCAATTATAACACTCAGTGTTATGAAAATATGGAAACTTACTGATTGGTCGCGGGTTCAAACCTTTAAAATAAAAAAAGCCTTTTATTTCTTACAAAATAATCTTATTGTTAGTAACATAAAGTGATTTAATTTCTAGTGTTAGTATCTATATTTGTTTATTATTAGTTTTTATTATAACGTAATTATTCCGCAAGAACCCCTGTGCAGGTAAAGGCCTCCTCCAAAGTGTTCCAGTCTCCTCTGGATTTAGCTACTTGCATCCAGTTTGGACCCGCTGTGTGTTTTATTTCGTCCTCCCATCTATTGTAGGGTCTCCCTTTTTTTCTTTTGCCTACTGGTCCCTTCCATGCCGTCACACTTTTTGTCCACCTCTGGTCTTGGAGACGTGCTACGTGCCCAGCCCACTTCCATTTTATTGCTACCTCAAACCTTTACTTATAACTTATTTGATTACTACTGATCTCAAAACGGTGAAGGAAACCGTTTTATGCTAGAACCACAAATTCAAAGATAATGAAAGCACACACAACATACACCTACAAATGTGTGTCAAATAACTGGCGAAAAGTGGGTGTAGTATTAGGTGAACCTCTGCCGAACCCTTCGAGGATTATAAGCGTGATGTTATGTACATGATCTTATGTGTCATCTATCAACCGCACTGAGCCTGCATGGCTCTCCCTTTCAAGGAGTCTTGCGTCGCAGCGATTAGAACGTTATGCTATTGATACAATTACCCATTATGATAATTATAGACCTAAAATGTGACTAGTGGAATAATAAATAAAAATAAGGACGTTCATTTTAATATTCTATGAACATTATAATGTCTAAAACGTTGAACATTATGAAACGCTTTTGAATAGTTTTCGTTATGAAACCTTCAAAAGATATAGCACCATAAAACTGATGGTATTATTATGTACAACACAGTTCAGGGAAAGAATTTACGACTTAATTGTTCAATTAAAATAATTGAAATAATTTCCTACGTTAGCACATTGCTTGAAAATAATAATGATTGTTAGTCTAGGAAACATTTTAGTTAGTATAACAATAATAGCTTTTTGTTAGTTATGGTGCTGGTAGACAACATGTTTATTAAATTTTTAAATGGCTTATATTAAAAAAAAAATTAGTTGGTGAAAAAAAATAAAAGAGATAAAAACCTACCCCTGCCATAGCCAATAAATAGGTAGTTAACCTATAGTTTAAAGAGAAGGTAAGTACCGAATTCCGGAAAAAAATACAGGTACAGAAAACCCCAGTCACAACAACGCGCTAATGTTTCTTTTTTTAATGCTTTAAAGTACAAATTTATCTTGAGAATGTAAATAGTTAAGCTTAAAAATAAAATAATAAATGGAGTACCTTGTCACTCCATCGTAGTGTAAAAAGTAGTGAAATTAAAACGTCATGAACGGCCATTTTTAAGTTCTTATTACTTTGTACTATCAACTTAAGGAATTACTTTTTACTCAGAAGCCCTTGCAATCAAGTTTTTCTATTATAAATTTTATCTTACCTTAACCTTAGTTTTTTCTAACTCCTAGTGAGAGCATTTTTCCAAGCAATGAAAAAAAAGAGATTGACCAAGATTCAAGAGCGCAGCGGAGAGCAGCGGTGGCCCAGTGGTGGCAGTCCCGACTTACGAGCAGTAAGCCGTGGGTTCGAATCCAGGCAGGCGCATTAATTTATTTCATCACCGCTGCCCTCAAAAACGGTGAAGGAAAACTTCGTGAGGAAACCGGCATGTCCTAGAACTAAAAATTCGAAAACATGTGACATCTACCAACCCGCACTGGGCCCGCGTGGTGGATTACAGCCCACTCCCTCGCATACAGAGGAGGCCTGTGTCCCAGCAGTGGGAAAATTATAGGCTGATGATGATGAAGATTCAAGGTTACATTATGGGCTTACAATTAATAAGGTTTCACATATTTCGCTGACTTCTTTCAGCATGCAAACTTAAAATTAACTAAAACGATGTACTCTTAATTCAGGTACCAAACCTTTAGACCTAGTTACAAATTTAACAAAACATTTATGAAATCTTAATTTTCCTTCAAAAATATTCTTTCAGCGTTTGAAATACTCGTGTGTAGAATACAGGATAAGGTAATAAAATTAGATTAAAATAACAAAGACTAGATAACAATAGTAAAATATATAAAATAGGAACATACGCTAGTTAACCATTACGAGTATGTTTATTACGTCAAAAACTCATTAATTGTATAGAACACCTAGTAGGTATAGAAACCTGCGAACCTGCAAACCATGCGACGTTTAGTACTAAGATTAGGAGAGTAATCATCATCCCACTGCCCTTCACTACATAGTATAAAACAAAGTCGCTTTCTCTGTCCCTATATCCCTATGTATGCTTAAATCTTTAAAACTACGCAACGGATTTTGATGAGGTTTTTTTTTTAATAGATAGAGTGATTGAAGAGGAAGGTTTATATGTATAATAATTATATATTTTATACCCGTGCGAAGCCAGAGCAGGCCGCTATGTTTTTATATACAACGTTCACAGTTTTTCTGTAGTGTATTTAGTATCAGCATTGCACCCGTGCGAAGCGGGGGTGGGTCGCTAGTATTTCAATGAATTATGTACATCTCTAATCCTGGAATCCATCCCATTGTGATCTTCCTATATAATCTCATAGTTATTTTAATCTCAAACCATTTCAGACAACATTGGTATGTACATTTTATCTCTACATTACTATCTAATGCAATGATAGACTTAAACTATTTATATCTCTCTTGTTCTCATAACGACTTTTACAAAAAGTTCATATGACGGTTGGCGCAGTGGCTGAGCGATCGACTGCTGCGCTGCGTGTTGCGGGTTGTCTGTTCCTTTCCTCTCATAGTCCGATGGGACGGCAATCCGACACGAACGGAAAGAAATCAGGCGCAAGACGGCTTAATGTGCTTTCCGATGCTCGGGTCCATCATACCGCCAACTTCCAAACTCCGAGCTACCACTCAGAAATATGTAATAAAAAATACAATAGCCCTTTTCAAAATTGATAAACTATTATAGTGGAATAAACACAAAAGTTAACTGCCATACACTCACTTAGACCCAAAATACAATTACCCCATTTGATTTGCGGCTGTCTGTTTCTGTTCTAGCATGTCAGCCCCAGACATGCGCTGATCTGTAACATGAACCTTTAATACGTCTATTTAACTAATTTATCGCGCAAACATGTTCAAACCAGCTCAAATTTAGTGGCTACCTATCATTGCACATGACAGCTTAGTGTAACCATAATTTTCAATTCAGTGTAACATCCGCAAATTGGTATTACATTCGGAATGTCCAAACATAACTTTATGTCCGGAGATTAGTCCCTTTTATGGTTAGCTCGTTTGATGGGATAATTAATTGGTTTTGTATGCTGCGGTTTGAGTTGATATATCAATGAAACCAATCTGCCTAATGAATAGACCGGTGTTGTGTCGCGGCAGCCAAAGATTGGGGCGAATGGGAACTTTTGTGCGAGGCTGACGACGGTAAGGTTAATTGAAAAGAAGATCATTGGATTCTTCTCATTTAGTAATCTCCTTTTGGGAACTTCTTGTGCTACTTCTTTACAAGCATAGTCTTTTTACTAAAACTCAGGATTTAGATCAAATTACTATAGTAGAAATGGTCTAAAAATCTTTTAGTTTTCACAGTTGAACACATAAACATAACATCACGCCTGAAACCCCCGAAGGGTCAGGCAGAGCTTTACCTAATCATACACCCCATTAAGCCATGTTCCACTTTTGGGTGCAAGGCAGGCTAATTATTGCTTTTACTGCTTGTGCATAATTTTGCGCGTGGGAGGACGGTGCAGCATCTTCCAAGGCTGCATCTTCATCGTTTAATTAACACTAAATATTTTGCATAATATCTATTTACTTTGATTTCCCCAAAGTACACAACACAACTCACTCACAAATCCTTAAGGTACTGGATTTGATTAATACAGTCTCATTTCAAGATGTCATCACGCTGGCGCTCACTGGGATCTCAAGGTTTACCACACAGGAGAATGCCTTGTCGTCAAGTTATTACGTCCTTACTACCAACAATTGTATTTATTATTTATTTAACACTTCAAGTACATTGTACAGAGGCAGACTTAATGCCATAGGCATTTTCTACCAGTCAACCTTTGGCTGATGCAAAGACAAACAGTGGTAGGTGTCTAACGGTAAAAAAAATAAAAAATAAGACATACTAAAAGGATATATAATATACTATAAATTTATATCAAAATACTATAAATATATTTATCAATATATAAATTCTAAAATAAAACGATAAACAATGAGGAAAATATCAACGTAGTGACAATACTGCTAGCTTCTTCCAAATGTTCTCGCGTACTTTCATTTTAAACGATAGACGATTAGTTGTAGATTAGTGTATTTACTTCACAACTTGCACTTACACGGCCTAAACCAAAGAAAATGTATTAAAGTCACACATTATTAAGGCTTTAACAGATGCAAATAATCATCAGCTGATTTATTCGTAGTATTACGTACTTTTTATGATAGAGAAGGAATAACTAAAACTCTCAGAAATCGTAATTTCGAACTTCATAACCAATAAGGCGATGTTAATCAGCTGCTAGTAAGATGAGCGTGCAGCTTCCCTAATTCTCATCTCAAAAAACAGCCAGTGGTGCACTAAATCACCCGGTATGAGAGTATACGAGTATACTATTCTAGTATATTGAAGTCCCTGAGATTAAACCGACGTTATTAAACCTTACTAGCGAACACGCGGCTCGCTCTGACACATTTTATTTACGTACATAAGTATATTTGGGGGCTATGCCTTTATTGGATAACCAACCTTAAACTTTTCGTGCTAGAGTCGCAAATTGAGTGGGAGTTACTGTTATTTAGTACCAATACTAGTGTGTGTAGTATCCTATCAATTTTTATTCAACTCTTTGCTTAGATGTCTTCTTTATTGTTGTTAATGTTGTACGGGCACAATATTTTCCCGACAAAGGGAATAATTTTGTTGGATCTGCAAATTATTTGCCCTCAAAAATGGTCCACGGAACCGCTAAAACAATGTTATTTTCTGGGGCGTTTTTTCTTTGTTAAACTATGAAATTGAATAGTATTTCACTCAAAGACGTGTTACTTATTGTATCATCACTGTTAAAGCTTTAGAAAAGTTTTCAAAACTTAAGGCAGTTCTCCTCATAAGGCAGAAATGTGCAACGAACTACTAGGTGATCAGAAAAATGAAGAAATGAAAAAAAAAACCATAATGCTTTGAATTAATGACGGCAGTGGGAATTAGTTTTATCTAATAGATTTAATACGAACCTACATCATACATTAAATGATAATAATCTCACAGACAACCAGGAGACCAGAATCATGAAGAAGTGTTACCTTGATTACATGCTGCAAGATAATCGAAATATATGTAGATTTGGTTGTATGAAAATTTCTTGTTTAGTGGGCCCACTCAGGTGGGGACAGCGGGAACAATTTTTAATGAAAAACTTAAACCATTTATCAAATAAGCAATGATGGGAACATGAAAATATATTTTAGTTTAAAAGTGAATACATATTGTTAAAAAAACCTGTGCGATCTGTGAGGGTATTGTTAGGGGTCAATATAAGACTCTATTTAATGATCCTTTTTGGATAACAAGTAAAAAAAAGACTCCGACAAAACTGTTATTTAATTTAATAATAAGAGGAAACTTACATAGCAATACAGGGTTGAGGGCGGCGGTGGAGTAGTGACGTCATACATTCATGAAGTGATGACATCTCTCAATGGCTCTGAAAATATTTTTTTGATATGTGGTTCGAGTTAGGATCGTGTGTTATAAGCCAATGCGATCGCTGTGACGGAGATTCTGCTCCATATTTCTGCCTCCAACAGTGATGCAGGCCTGGCACCGGCGCACAAGGTTAGCACGGACGCTTTGTAGCACATTTGTGTCTGAATTATGCAGCTGCAGGAGGAGCTCGTGGCTAAATAATAACAGCTGCACGGGTCGATCTTTAAGGTTAAGCCGTGCTTGCCGAGGTTGGTCCGTGGATGGGTGACCAAAATTACATACCGAGTTTCCACCATGCCTCAGAGAGCACGTTAAGCCGTTGGTCCCGGCTGTAATTTGTAGATCTTTGACAGTCGTTACGAGTAGTCAGAAGCCAAAAGTCTGACATCGTCTTACCAAGGGGTATCGTATTATCCAGTACTAGGTTGTGGAGGGTCAGATAGGCAGTCGCTTCATGTAAAATACTGGTACTCAGCTGCATCCGGTTAGACTGAAAGCCGACCCCGATAAGGCTAGGCAGATGATTATGCAGCTGCTCTCCAATGTTAACATCATTCACTCGCGATCTTCCTCCATCAGCGTGAGGCGTTTCGTGGCCGTGAACACGCGCGTAGCGTACACACGGTTGCACAAACGTTGAAACGTACGCTCGGACGGCAAGTCCGTGATACCTCGCGCAACCGCAAAATGTATCTCGTAATCTCTACGAGCCTCTGCATAATCACAGTCACAATAACATTATTTCTGCTAAACTATTATATTATTATTATTATATATTATTATCTCGTCTATTTTTCTTTCTACAAGGTGTTGTTTTGCACCCTCGCCAATTAGAGGAGGTAACTATGCTAATGATTCTAGGCCTGAATCAATGATAAAATGGGCGGGTAATTTTTATTTTTTTTCTTCTTTACGAAAATCAGTAAGTGTGAACCACCCGTATTTTAAACGTGGTCGGTCTGATCCCGCCCTATAACCGCACTTCTATATATATAAAAGAAAGTCGTGTTAGTTACTTCACTTATAACTCAAGAACGGCTGAACCGATTTAGCTGAAAATTGGCAGGGAGGTAGTTTAGAGCCAGGAGAAGGACATAGGATACGGTAGGGTAGGGTAGGGTAGGGTAGGTAGGTAGGATAGGGTAGGTAGGTAGGGTAGGGTAGGTAGGTAGGGTAGGGTAGGTAGGGTAGGGTAGGTAGGTAGGGTAGGTTAGGTAGGGTAGGTAGGTAGGGTAGGGTAGGTAGGTAGGGTAGGGTAGGTAGGTAGGTAGGGTAGGTAGGTAGGGTAGGTAGGTAGGGTAGGGTAGGTAGGTGGGTAGGGTAGGTAGGTAGGGTAGGGTAGGTAGGTAGGGTAGGGTAGGTAGGTAGGGTAGGGTAGGGTAGGTAGGTAGGGTAGGGTAGGTAGGTAGAGTAGGTAGGTAGTAAGGGTAGGGTAGGGTAGGGTAGAGTAGGTAGGTAGGGTAGGGTAGAGTAGGTAGGTAGGTAGCGTCGGGTAGGGTAGGTAGGATAGGGTAGGTAGGTCGGATAGGGTAGGTAGGTAGGTAGGTAGGGTAGGTAGGGTAGGTAGGGTAGGTAGGGTAGGGTAGGTAGGGTAGGTAGGGTAGGTAGGGTAGGTAGGGTAGGTAGGGTAGGTAGGGTAGGTAGGGTAGGTAGGGTAGGTAGGGTAGGTAGGGTAGGTAGGGTAGGTAGGGTAGGTAGGGTAGGTAGGGTAGGTAGGGTAGGTAGGGTAGGTAGGGTAGGTAGGGTAGGTAGGGTAGGTAGGGTAGGTAGGGTAGGTAGGGTAGGTAGGGTAGGTAGGGTAGGTAGGGTAGGTAGGGTAGGTAGGGTAGGTAGGGTAGGTAGGGTAGGTAGGGTAGGTAGGGTAGGTAGGGTAGGTAGGGTAGGTAGGGTAGGTAGGGTAGGTAGGGTAGGTAGGGTAGGTAGGGTAGGTAGGGTAGGTAGGGTAGGTAGGGTAGGTAGGGTAGGTAGGGTAGGTAGGGTAGGTAGGGTAGGTAGGGTAGGTAGGGTAGGTAGGGTAGGTAGGGTAGGTAGGGTAGGTAGGGTAGGTAGGGTAGGTAGGGTAGGTAGGGTAGGTAGGGTAGGTAGGGTAGGTAGGGTAGGTAGGGTAGGTAGGGTAGGTAGGGTAGGTAGGGTAGGTAGGGTAGGTAGGGTAGGTAGGGTAGGTAGGGTAGGTAGGGTAGGTAGGGTAGGTAGGGTAGGTAGGGTAGGTAGGGTAGGTAGGGTAGGTAGGGTAGGTAGGGTAGGTAGGGTAGGTAGGGTAGGTAGGGTAGGTAGGGTAGGTAGGGTAGGTAGGGTAGGTAGGGTAGGTAGGGTAGGTAGGGTAGGTAGGGTAGGTAGGGTAGGTAGGGTAGGTAGGGTAGGTAGGGTAGGTAGGGTAGGTAGGGTAGGTAGGGTAGGTAGGGTAGGTAGGGTAGGTAGGGTAGGTAGGGTAGGTAGGGTAGGTAAAGTAGGATAGGTAAGTAGGGTAGGTAGGTAAAATAGGGTCGGTAGGTAGGAAAAAGTGCATTGCAACGCATGCCGGGTACAGCTAGTTCATACATACAAACAATCTCAAACGTTTATTTGATAATTTCTTATTGTCTAAATCACGTTAAAAGCCTCCTGGTATGAAATACTGACAAACTTAAACAACCAAATACATCAACGTTTATTAAAATTAACTAGATATCGTAATTTTAATTGATTATTTATGTCTTTTGTGACATCCTCTTGAATTTTGACGAGAATGCAAAACAACACCTTGTCATATGGTTTTGATTTACAATAAGTTTTGATTGATTTTTATTACGACTTCTTTTACTACGACTATGCTAGTGTAGTCGCGTTTTAAAAAATTGTTACATTTTGGGTAATGGTGCTAATTTGAGCACGAAAATCGTAATTTTAAATTTAAAAATCATGGTAAGTTTCATGAATATTTTATTTTATTTGGTTATGTGATTTGGACACATTTTGGATCAGACAGGGTTGATAAAAAAACCCTGTCCGATCCGAAAGGTATCCATAAATTAAAAATTATTGAATAAATAAAGCAAACAAAAGAAGTTCATTCATCCCAAAAAACTTTAAAAAGTGTAATAACTCGGATAAAAATTATGAGTCTGTCCATTATATTTTTTGGTTAATTTTAGTTATAAACAAGATCGCAATATCTCACTGAAATCTTGATTAAATTGTCCGTAAAACATTTTGAGGGAGAGAGTAGGACTTTAGGCTGTTGTTATCTTACTGTTTGGCTTAAAACATAAGCGATAAGACTTGCTTGTGCCTCCGTGATTTTGATAAGAGTCATTATATTTTATATCATTTTTGAACACCTAGTACATAAAAGGTATATAACTACTAGCTGTCTCGCGCAACTTCGTCTGTGTCACATTTTCCCCGTTTTTGCAACATTTTTCATTGCTGCTCCGCTCCTATTGGTCGTAGCGTGATGATATATAGCCTATGTCCTTCCTCAGGTTGAAATCTAACTTGTTGCCAAATTTCATTAAGATCCAATCAGCCGTTTAGTCGTGAAAAGGTAACAAACAAACTTACTTTTGCAATTAAATATTAGTTAGGATATAAAGGGTGTAAAACACCTTTTAACGAAGCCGAAAGGCACTGGTTCTCCCTGTCATTGCGATCATTTTTTTGTTCTACACCATACCTGGGAACCTTCTAGTTACGGAGATATTAGGGGTCAAAGTTCCAACTTTTTGACAAGTATTTTTTTAAATACAAGTTTTTAATGTAAGTTTTTTACTTTAAACACCTCCACGACCCCCGTACAATTCAATCCGTCCATCAGCACAATGTTTTGAGTGCGTTACATTGAGTTCTACCACAAAGCATGATTTTACACCCCCCAAAAAAAAGTCGTTTCCCAGCAATATTTTTTGCGTAAAGTTACTTAGTTTCATGTACAGAATGCTTGGTTGACGGCTTCGTGATGAGGTGATTTACACCGTGTAGATTACTAGCAGATGCAGATTAAATTCTGCGTTTATCTATTTCTAACGTCTTCCCAGACCTTCTTCTATTTTCTAACGTTTTCTGAAAGAAACTTCTCTCTCTCTCTAGCAATAGGTCCATCGTGTCACCTGTATTAACTTTATCGTAAGGGCAAAGGTACTTCCGCTGCCGCGGCAAATTGTCGCTCAGCGGACAGACCTCCGGCGTGATCTCATGGCGACATGGAGACAGCGACTGTCGCAACCACGTGCAGGGCACGCCACAATAGTGGCGATAAGTCCCCTCTTTGAGGAGTGGCTAGAGAGGCGGCACGGCGCCCTCACCTTCCGCCTGACGCAGGTCCTCACCGGACACGGTTGTTTCGGGAGGTTCCTGCACCGAATCGGGCGGGAGGAAACGCCCGGGTGTTACCATTGCGAGGATCGGCCGGAGGACACGGTGGAGCACACCGTGGAGCTCTGCCCCGCTTGGGCTGAGCACCGCCGTGTCCTCGTAGCGGCGATTGGCGGCGGCGACCTCTCGCGTCCGGCCCTGGTTCAATCCATGGTCCGGAGCGAGAGGGAATGGGATGCCGTCGCCTCCTTCTGCGAAGCAGTTATGCTAGCGAAGGAGGTGGCGGAACGTGAGAGGGAGAGAACCTCACGTCCCAGCCGCCGCGGGAGACGCCCCGGGCGTCGGGGGGCAACCAGTGGCCCCCGGCCACCGTAGGCGCGAGCCTGTGGACGGTGAGTAATGGGCTAGCTCACGCGCCTCAAGGAGATGTCAGCAAACCAGAAGGGGTCCGAAAGGGCCGATGCCTGCCAGGGCTGCGGGTTGTTCGAAAGAGATACCGCGGCACTGGAACACAAAGGGCGAAGAAGGAACATGGGTGGGTTTTAGTCAGTACAAGTCTGACACTCCCTCCCGCTCCGCCCAGAGCGGGAGAAGTCATTTGATGATTTCCCATCCGGAAAAAAAAAAAAAAAAAGGGCAAAGGTACTGTCAATTTTATTAACACCTTTGCTCATCCAAATTCCACATTTGCTTTGATGGGAAACAATATTTAAGTAAAAAAATTTTAAGTATATTAAAGTGTTTTCGAACCTTTTTAAGCATCATTAAACAATAACGTTATTGAAAGTTATCATACCTTTCTCTAAAAGTAATATTATTATTCACCAAGTTATATTGAGACGCTCCACTTTAGGATAAACAGTTTGATGTCATCAAGCCGATGGAAATAGTTTGCAACTTAAGTCAAATATACTTTGACGAAAGTTAACTTAACCATAAATTGTGAAGTCGGAGAAGGTATCTATCGTAATTTGAAGGCGCCTGGATAATGGATCAAACTGGTATTCTGTATAATGGATTAGGATTTAGTTTCGATTATACTTCGTTTAAAGGCCGTACCTACCAAAACTATTGGTCTAATTTTATGTTTACTTATTGGTCTCCGAATTGTTGGTAGTAGAGTAATAGGTGCTCAAGAGCATGCGCCTGCTAAGTTTTTAACCCCCGACCAAAAAAGAGGGGTGTTATAAGTTTGACGTGTGTATCTGTGTGTCTGTCTGTGGTATCGTAGCTCCTAAACGGATGAACCAATTTTGATAAAATTGGTTTCGTTTTAAAGGTGTTTTAATCGAGAGTGTTCTTAGCTATGTTTCGAGAAAATCTGCTCAGCCGTTTGAAGGTCATCACCTCTTTTCTAGGTGAAGGAAAATTAACAACTTCCACAGGTCTGGTCGATTCGAAATTTGAAATCTTGTCACTTGTAACCATGAGCATCGCGAGGGAGGGTTGGTTGCACTCCCCCTCTCCCCAAAAACTCCGGATTTTTTTAAATTTAGCTGTTTTCGTTAATTTTCGAGAAGACGCGCAACACCGAGAAAAGTGGAAGCAATGGGGGAGGCCTACACCCACAATTGGGACAGTCAAGCCTAACATAAAATACTATAAGTTTAAAAACCGTAAAATAAAATTTTAATTACGCTAAGTAGACCACTTAGTACAAGCACAAAACAAAGCGGACCCCCGACGCTAAGGCGCTTGGATTATTTTATTTTTGGTTTTTTAGAGGTTTTTAGTGTCGGGGGTTTTTTAAATTTTTAATTTAATTTTTTTGATACTTCATCTGTGTGACTAAAAGAGTGATGAATATAAATCTTGATGGATGGAGAGGGAGGGGAAGACCAACAAAAAGAGTGATAGATTGTGTGAGGTCTTATAAGAAAGAAAAAGGGAGTAAATGAAAGCGTGACGATTGAAAGGGGAGAATGGAGGAACAGAACGTGTTGCGCCGACCCCAAATAACATATGACAAGGGTAGAAAGATGTTGATCCGAAACACCTGATGTACGGGAAGTACTTTATTACCTAAAGAGAAAAATGTATAGGGCGTCAGACATCATGTCAGTGCGAGACTAATTGAGAAGCACTATAACACTATAATAACTGTATTAATTGTAATAATTGTGATAATTGTATAATTACTCTTCTCTGACAAGGAAAATTAGAGACGCACTCTTCCTCTCTCTACATATTTAAAACTTGCTGTGCCCGACAGGGTCCATAATTGTGTCTAAAATCTCTTATTTGACCACCTGTTAAATGTACATTATGGATGCAATAAATGATTTGATTTGATTCTTTGTTTTATATCAAGAGAAGTAATAAATATACCGTCTCTCTCTCCTACCTTTAACTTAAGGCACTTCACTCCGTTGTTTTACAAACAAATTTTAACCCTAAAATCTCGTAATCCGAGCATGAGTTATGAGTAGAGCAGCAATTATTAAGTTGTATGGTGTTTTATCTTTTGTTTTGTTGATAATTTATAATTTATTATCTGAGAGGTGGTATTGTAGGTACTCTTGGTTATGAAAGCGTTCATAGATATAAGAAAATAAAATATGTTTAAAGGTATCAATGGAAATTAAACACCTTAAAAGTAATAAAAACAATACTTATTCTTAGCTCAGCATAATTTCAGATCCCAATAATGTAACACTAGCCAAAAATAGAAAAGCAGTTACTACTGTAAAAAGTATAACAAAACAAAATAATGATAGCTATAAAAGATGAATATCTTAGTTACTCAGGATTGGCCGGGATAATGCAACAACCTAACGACACCTACATCGAAATCGGTTAGGACATTTTCAAGTTAACACTTACACACACGCATACTTGGGAACCCTGAAAACACAACAATTCTTTTGGGCAGTCGTGTCAAAGTTCAAGCTAATTTTTTAAAATAATTGTTTAGCTGTTGGAATCAATCATAATTATATTGATTATACAGATCACAGAAGATCAATATATCAAAAACTAATAGAATCAGTGAACTGGCTTTCAAATGTTTGCAACATTAAACGTCAATTGCAAATGTTAACCACATAATGATTCGTATTCAGTTTCAAAAGCGTGTTGTTCTATTTTGTAATACACAAGTTTGCAACACCTTTAACGGATCGATGAAACTTGATCTGTGTAACCATTTTATTGTAGGTACATATTGTAACAACCGTGCTTGCTCCTCGTGATAAAAAGAAGTAAACAGATTTGTACATTAAAAAAGTAATTAGGGGAAAAATAATTTAATAAATGCTGATATGAAAAATACAATAAATTAATAAAAAAGTGAAGGGCAGGTTAACCGAGAATGATTTGAATGTCTCCACAAATCTCTGAGCGTGATAGTAACTGAAGATAAACATCCAGTTCAGAAGTCCATCCAGTAGAAAGCTGGCTTGATCAAGATGAGCTTGACCACGACGAACTTGATGCAGGGCGGCTTGGCAGGACCCACCAGCAGACACGTACCGCCCCAGTGCCAGGCTCGTCAGCTCGCAGAGCAGCTTCCAGCAGACATGTACCGAGCCCCAGTGCCAGGCTCGTCAGTTCAGAGTAGATTCCAGCAGACACGTACCGAGCCCCAGTGTCAGGCTCGTCAATTCGCGGAGTAGCTTCCTCACAGCAGCTAGCAGCAGCCACGACAGCACCAAACGAAGACCGCTTCTTGACTCCACTTAGGCTGTGCTCAAAACTCAAGATATTATTGAGATCTTGACTTCAAACTCTAGACTTAGCTGATTTCTTGACTTCAGGCTAAACTCATTTCTTGTATCCAGACTGACCAGGGCATCCGTCAGAAATCCCCTTTATACCCTGATCTTCCGTTTCTTTTCTTCAAATTTCTTTCTCAGATTCAAAACTGCTGCGCTCTAGTAAGACGCAACCTGCAGTGTTCAAAGCAGCCGGTAACAATTGGTCAAAAACCTTGCGCATAATAATATTCATCATAAAACTGTTAACAACCTTTGTTATCCATGAATTTTGTTGTTGATGTTTACCATTGAAATTAAAGTTTGATCGTACAACGATAAACGTGATTTAGCGCTAAACAATAAACCTTCATTCTTTTTCTGTTTATCATTTTCAATCTACAGTGAGGTTTCAATTAAGTTAATCTGTAATTTAAAAGTATTATCGAACGGGTCTCGAATTCTCTAATTATATTTACAATTCCTTTTTTCATTTACAAGTCACGAGTTCGAACCCAAGGCGCGCACCACTGATTTTTCGGATTCATGTGCGTCTTGTATACTTAAGGCTAATTTCGATGAACGAAATCATCGTGAGGAAACTATTATAGCTTGCCTGAGAGATATTTCTCGACGACACAAAAATTCTGACACCAGGTTAGTTAGGCACACAAAAAGAAAAAAAAGATTAATATTTAAAATTTCTGGAATACTCTAATTCCAACTTAACATTTCTGACTACGCAACGCACTTATGAATTTAGTGCACCTTCTCTTTTAAGATTGTCTGTCTTTAATAAGTGTACAGTATCGCAGTTAATAAAGTAATGGCGGATAAAATCAGTCTGTACATTTCAGAGACCAATCAAAAATGTATATGAAGATCATTGGTGTTAACTCACTGCAAAATTAAAGCAAAAGTGCCTCATACTACCATAATGATTCACAATATATTTCAGACAAAATGACGTGTCATTACTGTCATCTCAATTAAAATGTTAATGAAAATTTATGAAACCAGGCGTTTTATTAGCACTCGCTTAATTATGTTTTCGGGTAGGCTCAAGTTTTTCATGTGTTTTTCGAGAAGGCCTACTTACAAAAGATACTTGCTCCAGGTCAGTGGGCAAAATTATTTCTGGAATCATCTTATAGTAGCATACTCGTACTAGCAATTATTTGACTATCAGTAATTTATTACAAGTACATTCAAATTCGGAAAATTAATTAACCACGTGAAAGTGAATACTGTCACATACTTCTTTGACTACGTAACGTACGTAAAGTGTAACTTAAAAGTTATTTAGTATAACTTTTAAATATTACTAAATTCATCTAAATTCAGAATATGGGTGATTATTACAAAAATATATTTTGTGACGTACTTACTGTTTATGTATAAAAACACTAGCACTTCGCCCGTGACTTCATCCGTGAAAATTGTGATATAGTCTATGTTATTCGGTAAAGATATAGCTTTCTATGGTGCTCATTAATTATAAAAAAAAATACCTACTATAATATAATACTATTGTTCTTAATAGTTAATATTTTAATGTTGTTTTATTATTTTGTTGTGTTGGTTTATAGTGTTAATATTGTAGTACTATAATTTTATTGTTCATGATTTGTAATAAGTAATAATGTTACTCATAACTATAATTATATTAATTATACATATATTGCTGTGCCCTAACAGGGTCCATAACATTGGTCTTAGCTTTAAGCCTTTTATAACACCTTTAAAACATTGTGGAACGCAATTAAATGAATATGAATATGAAAAATATCGGTCGAGTAGTTTTTGAGTTACCTAAATCGTATCAAACAAAGCGACAAAACTACTAATCTTTCCTCTTTATAATATTAATTAAGATTTATTTCTTTCTGAACTTTTATGGTCTGTGTTGTTCACTTTTTCATACCATTAAGGCCCGAGATTGAATTACACAATCGAAATCATTTGTACGTTGACAGTAAATTAAAATGCTCTTACATACATAATATGGATATTTTTAAATATTATAGAGTTACATCCAAGCTTGAAAACAATGAGTTATGGTTTACTTGCCTGTAGGGTAAGCAATAGGAGATGATCACTATTTTGTTTTCTTTGTCTGTCGGGTAGATTATTGAAAAGGTAGCGGAGTCGTACTGGACACGTTTTTTTTCTTTTTTCACGTGGTCATAAAATTACGGAGATATATTGGGTTGAAATGGCGCATGACGTCACACGTTGTTAATTTTTACACCTACTTGTGACGTAGTGAGCCCCCACTCTCCAACTTTAATGAGTTTTAACTAAGTATGTTTTTTGATATTTTGATAAAACAAAAAATACGTGTCTAATATTTTTGTACTACCTGTCTGACGGACAAAATAGAATTTCGTTTTCCTTACCCAGTCTTCATCCCTATTATTAGATTCCCGCGCAACTTCGTCTGCATCACATTTCCCCGTTTACGCAACATTTTTCATTGCTGCTCCGCTTCTATTGGTCGTAGCGTGATATATAGCCTATAGCCTTCCTCGATAAATGGGCTATGTAACACTGAAAGATTATTTTTAATCGGACCAGTAGTTCCTGAGATTAGCGCGTTCAAGCAAATAAATAAGGGATTAAATATAATGAGCACCAAAAAATACTTTGAGATCCTAAGCTACGTTACCAAAAAAAAAATACTAAACACCAAAAAAATTGTATTCAAAGACCAAATATAGTAAATGATCACCAAATATAGTAAATGATCACCAAATTTTGTGGCAAGAAGAACTTAGGAAGCAAGTGCGAGCAAAGCGAGCTCGGGATATTGGGCACCCCGACTCGGACAGGTTAGGTTCGAAGGGGATGGCGGGGTCTAGTGAGCGAGCGAACTAAGACCCCGACATCCCCTTCGTGTTAGGTTACTTTAAACCCTGCAGAGAGAAATAGGACTACGCCTTAGTTCGGAGCTGTGATTTGGAGTTTGCTTTAATAGGATAGCAAAATGTACAATTTTTGGTTACAATTTAACATTCAAATAGGTTTTTAATTCTGGTGATCATTTACTATTTCTGGTGATCATTTACTATTTTAGGCAGTATAAAAATGTTTTTTAAGGTTATATTTACTTTATCTGGTGTTATGTTAAACATAAGCCAATAAATAAACTCTTCAGCTTTATTATTAGTATATATATTAGATTAAATAAGCTGTAGACGTCATCATGGAAGACTGTAGATACAGCCGATGACGTAGACAGGCCGGGAACACTTCGCCAGTACGGAGTATCAATAAAATGTGAGGCCAGTTTATACCGGATTTGTGGATGTGCTTTAAACTGTAGACAGCAAGCAATGCATGTGCTTCGAAATTACCGCAACACATATAATTGTCATAAAATAACATCACGCCTGTATTCCCGAAGGGTTAGGCAGAGGTGTACCTAATAGTACCTGTACCCACATTCGCCAGTTATGTTTAAGAGGGGACTCTAGGGGGCTTTTCGCCATACAAACGTATTCCGCTGTTTTCTTCGTGGATAATGCGTTTTTTGTGTCTATGTTGTCTATGTCTTATTAATACATGCCCCTATCATTTCCTTTTTTTTTTCAAAACATAATCACTAAAAGAACTATGACAATCCAAAAACCCGAAAAAAGCCCGTTTTCACTGCCATGTTCAGACGACTAACAGACAAATTAGATAAGTTTTTAACAAAAAACAAAATAATAGAAACATAGATATACTTTTCCTCTAAATTTTGATATAAAAATTATTTAGATCAGTTTAGTTTTGAAGAAGAAAACAGCGGAATACAAAACGTCTTTTAGTCAAGATTTTTGTAGGTATAATCAGTCTGAGCTGCAGTTGTCCCTTTCGCTCTTTACGGGGGCTTGGTAAAGAAGGATTGCCAAACTCAATTGGCAGTGGGCAGGGCACATTGCTCGCAGAACGGATGGGCGATGGGGCCGAAAATTTCTGGAATGGGGACCGCGAACCGGAAGACGAAGCGTTGGAAGGCCTCCCACAAGGTGGACCGATGACCTGGTGAAGGTTGCGGGGATCCGCTGGATGCGAAGCGCACGGGACCGGTCAATGTGATGTCACTTGGAGGAGGCCTTCCAGCAGTGGACGTCTTTCGGCTGAAATGATGATGATGATGATGGGGGCTTGGACGGGCGCAGCGCGACGGCAATATTTTCTTCAAATACCTATTCTGCAAATTCCTCGGGGCTAGAGTCCCCTCTTAAGTCACATGTAATTTAGAGGGCGAGGACATTGTCATCAACTGGGCACAAATCCTTACTCCATGGCTATTACTAAGAAATTCGTGAAGGATATAAAAGGTGTAAAACACCTCTTAACGAAGCCGAAAGGCACTGGTTTTCCCGGTCATTGCGATCATTTTTTTGTTCTACACCATACCTGAGAACCTTCTAGTTACGGAGATATTAGGGATCAAAGTTCCAACATTTTGACAAGTATTTTTTTAAATACAAGTTTTTAATGTAAGATTTTAAACACCTCCGCGGCCCCCGCACTATTCAATCCGTCCATCAGCACAATGTTTTGAGTTCGTTACATTGAGTTCTACCACAAAACACTATTTTCCACCCCCCAAAAATAAGTCGTTTCCCAGCAATGTTTTTTGCGTAAAGTTACTTAGTTTCATGTACAGAATGCTTGGTTGACGACTTCGTGATGAGGTGATTTACACCGTGTATAAACCCAATAACACGTTGCCAGACCTGGGAATCGCATCCAGGACCTCATACTCAGCATTTGCACTAGTGACCACTAGACCAACGTGGTACTCTTGATTGATTTTCCATAATAAGATCGCAACTATCATTATCTACTAGTTGCTTGGCTGTGATTGCAACTACGCGGCAACATTCAATACACGCGCATAACATTTCCCACTAATATACCTACCGCAGTATGTGTTTAGTTATGCTGTAATAATTTAAACTTA
Organism: Cerastis leucographa; assembly: GCA_963082945.1. Classification (NCBI taxonomy): domain Eukaryota; kingdom Metazoa; phylum Arthropoda; class Insecta; order Lepidoptera; family Noctuidae; genus Cerastis; species Cerastis leucographa. The sequence continues at coordinate 15,958,124 of OY720363.1, forward strand.
CACGTAACTTATCTGTTTGTTTAGATAATTTTCAGCTACGCTTCTCATTATAATGAGAGAATTAAATAGAATTCACAACCTTATTCTTGATACATACGGACTGTCTAAGCGGGAAGCAAGAAAACAACGTTATATCTGATGAATTGCTGAAATGTTTGATTGTTACAGTGACTCATTTGTGGGGCAATTCTAGGTATTTCTAATTATTTAAGTAGCATAACAATCATTAGTCATCGCCAGGTTGAAACGGAAAATTTATTGGTTAAACCCATTCCGTCACTATTAGACTCTGTGACTGCTTGGCTTGGTAACAGTTGATCATGCACCTGATAGGAAAATCGGGACCGGTACATTAGCAATTTAGCGAGCGACCAATTAATAGGGTTGGGGTTTGTAGACCCAGCCCCTTTCGACTACGACCACGTTGAACGGCATTGATGGGACCTTTTCCTTACCCCCACTCCTTAACCCTTATAAATAAGGTTTATGATATCAAAACAACACGAAAACATAGCATCAAAAATTAACATAAAAAAAAACCAAGCATTTCCTAAACTTTTCCCACGCGGGCAGGAATCTCCACCAATCCCCTTCTTAAGGCCAAATTTTCCATTAAAATTTGCGAGCCCAACAACCAACCGCACGGCAACAGCTCGTCATCCTCCACAGCTGTGTGTCCGCACTAGACAATCTAAACGCGGCAAACAGTGGGTTCTACCCCGTCAGCAACCCGAGGGGATAACACGCAGATTTACGCCATTATTTTAACTCCAGCGCGACTCCGCCTTAATATAATTAATTGGAGAATTCTTACTGTTAAGACCTCCCCTTTATAATTTATATTAAGGTGATTCTTGTTTTGTCACACTTGTGTTACGGGCAATGTAATGGGACTTGTTTTGTCTGAATATACTTGGATTACTTTATTTCTATCCATTTTTCGTAGACAGTTGGAAAGAGAAATAAATATTAGACTTAATTTTTTTTTAATTAAATATTAGGCTTAGTCTGTGCCTCAAGTCGTACAGACAAAAAGGACGTTTGGACCACGTCCACGTAAACAATGAACATCATTTCCGGAAGCAAACTTGATAGTTCTAAACTTTTGATGGTGAATTCTCACTGTTTCTGTAAAGAGACAAAATAAATCTTGTCTTAGTTGAGATGTTATGTTGGCCAACAAAGTGTACGTACTATTATTTTAGAACAAAATCTCATATTCTTTCCATCAATAAACAAAAAGAACACCATTTACTAAATAATAATTGATGGCACCGCGTGTAATAACATGTCATACGCAGTTTTTGAATAATACGAATATCCATGAAATTGATAGAGAGAAGACTATTTACGAAAATAAATCAAATTAATTTCGGTCTACTTACATTATTTATTGATCACTAGTTTGCTTGTAATTAGATAATACATGGTATTTTCGAATAAGGTACTATATGTTACAACGTTCCGGTTACTGAAAGCCAACCCCAATATACTTGAGAAAAGGCTAGGCAGATGATGATGATCTTATAACGTTCCCACTGTTGGGACACAAGCCCCCTTTCCATGAGTGGGAGTGGGTCGTAATCGTAAACGCAGGTCCAGTGCAGGTTGGTGAATCTTATGATGTTTCCCTTCACCTATTCTGAAGCGGGGATCATTAAATGAATTATACTTGACCCTTAATTCGTCGCGCCTAAATAGTTACGTTAAAGGTCGCGTGGGGTGCATGAAACCCCTGTCATACAAATAAAACATGAAATACATACAAAATAACAATTATGCTCGATACTTGATCATAAAGGACACGTGTTTTTATAACGGGAATTTCGACGTGCAAAAGGCAGAATTTTAAAAGTTCTAAACTTTCAAAGTTCGCAATGCGACCAATTATGGGTTAAGTAACGTGCCTCTGGCTGGATTCGAACCTACATGACCTTACTACTCGTAAGTCGGCGTCACAACCACCGAGCCACCATTGCACAAACTCATTAGGTACTGTGACCTTTGTAGCCATTTATGAATTGAATTAACAATGGCACGTTGTAAAAAAAAAATTAAAAAACTTTAGAAAGAGTAATTTTCATGAATAAAAGTGTCAGTTTCTGCCCCTTAAGATCGTACATGTGTGACGCGTCGTTTAATTAATTTATACATGTGTGTGGTGTAATTAAGATTGGTTTGTGCTTGCTTTTTTTATAGTGGAGGAAAATAGTTAACAGATACTTTTGAGAAACAAGATTATATCAGTTTACATTGCTGGTCCGTCTATTAAAAAACAAAGAAGGAAAAGTATCGTGGAAATTGATGATCAGCAAATAATGTATCCATGTAATGTGGATGGATGTTTGTTACTCTTTCACGCGAAAACTATTGAGCGGATTTGGATGAAATTTGACACATGGGTAGTTTATAACCTGCATTAACAAAAAGGATAATTTTTATCCCGATAGTACAATCCCGTGGGACAGTGATCGAACTGAACGCGTGCGAAGCCGCGGGCATAGGCTAGTTTGTTATAATAACATCACTACTGCCACCAACCAGATACAATTCCGTGACTGCTACTTAGAAATTCCTGATAGAAAACCCCACTGACTCTGGGCTCGATCTGTGTAGTGCTGAACATAGATAGCTAATAAAACAAGGGTATCATTTAAGCTATCACCAATTTAATTAGTTCTGTGTTTCTTAAATAACAGGGTTTGTCCTCAAAATAGTAGATCTGTCACCAAAATGTAGTCACCAAACAATGCAAAATCAGTTCCACAATAAATCACCTAAAATCCTGAGATATAAGGTCTAGTACCAAATAAATGTTTTTGTATGTATTATAATAGGTGTGTCCTAATAAGTATTTAAGCAAACTAATTTAAAGAGATCACCAATAAATCATATTATGTTACTAGAAAATTGCATTAAGTTCAAATAGTAGTCGACGGAGCGCCGCTGCGCGGGGCTCCTATTTCTCTCTGCAGGGTTTAAAGTAACCTAACACGAAGGGGATGTCGGGGTCTTAGTTCGCTCGCTCCGCTCGCTCACTAGACCCCGCCATCCCCTTCGAACCTAACCTATCCGAGTTGATGTGCCCTATGTCTCTAAGGAACTGATCTATTTATTTGGTGACAGATCTACCATTCTGAGCACAGAGCTATTATTTAAGTAACAAAACTGTTATTATAAGAACGAAGTTTATATTCATGTAATGCAATATAATTTTATTGGTTATCGATCTCTTATTTTACTGATAATTCATACCTGGGAACAATTTTTGTTTATCTGAGAACGAAAATATTTTGTGGCAATAGATCTATTTATTAGGTGATACAACTTGATGACAAATATAAATTTTGGTGATAGAAAATATAGTTCCCATAAAACAATCGTAATTGTTGGTAAAGTGCAATTGTAATGGAAGATCTGAAGATATACCGGGTTATAAGTATAGCTAGGAATGGGAATTATCGACACGGCGAAGAAGAAAAAGAATCAGATAATACAAGTAACTAAATATAGCCCTTTAACCTCCCATAATCCCTTAGTTGCGACTGCGACTTACGACACCCATGAGGAGTAATTAGATGATTTTCGGAACCACTCAGCAAATCTACGAACATAATAAACGCAAGACCTACCGTGTGGTCTCTTGGACCATTAAACTGAACCACTTTGGTAAAAAAATGGACTTTTTATAGTAACGCGATTAGCTGAAAAACATTTATGGTAAGATAAAAAAAACAGTAATTGAATTTCCAAAAGTCACCACCGGAGAGGTCTTGTCTACAAGTTGTTGTTTTGCAACCTCGTCAAATGCAAGGAGGTAACTATGCTAATAATTCTCGTGCCGAATCAATAATAAAATGGGTAGGTAATTTTTATGATTTTTCTTGTTTACGGAAATCGGTAAGTTTGAACCACCCGTGTATTAAACGCGGCCTGTCTGATTCTCGCCCTATAACCGCACTTACACAAATACAAACAATCACTAATGTTTATTCAATAATTTCTTATTTCCTCGACCATGTTAAGGGGTTTATTCTAAAATACTAACAAACATAAACAATCAAAAAAATCAGGGTTTATTAATAATTAACTAGGTACCGTCATTTTAATTGGTTATTTATGCCTTGTGTGACAGCCACCTGAATTTTGACGACGATGCAAAACAACACCTTGTATATTATGTTACATATTATTTTAGTCTCTCCTGTTATAACTTGAATCTTGCAAGTCTCTTCTTCGGTCCACTCGTCTCCACTATGGTGGACTTCGGTCCCATATCTGGACCTTTTGCTAATGATTCACGTGACTTCACATCGACGCTGCATGGCCTGACATTGACGAAGCATAGCTTGACGTCTGAAGTGCACATGACGTGGTTCGAACTCATTCCTCAACCCTCCGTCTTGTAGCCTCAAGGCTTTTGCCGGTAACTATGTATTTACGTTATTCTTTTCTCCTATTTCCAATGAACCGTGTAAATATTGAGTTTGTGTGAATCGTGAATGGAGCAAATATTAACCAACCAAACATAATTCTCGTTGCATAAATATTCTATGCGCTCTATTTTTAGGGTTCGCTGGGTTGGATGGATAAACAAACTATATTTTTGATGATGCAATCAACTGTTTTGCTGTGCTCAAAACCTAAACGACATTAGTTATTAATTACAAAAAATAATTATAAAAACTGCAATAAGTATTGTAATTAACATTGAATTTTTGTCATCAATACAAAACGTTTATTTGCTACCACTCAAAACAAAGATAAAATGTCACAAATAATAAACCAAATGAGATAAGTATCGGGCTTCAGGCCTGTAAACCACCTGAACATTTTCGTTCAATAAATAATTAAACAATTTAATCGTTAACACCACAGATACAACCTTGTAACTCTTTATTCCCATGATCTGCGATGGAAAAAACATACAGTACTACTTTTTGCCTGCGGTTTCACCACGTTAGGGTCGGGAATTATACAACAGGATCAGACCAGGATAAAATGTAGCCTATGGCCTAACCCAGGTTATGCTGTATTCGTAGACTTTCATCTAATCCACTCAGTTGTTAACAACTGAGTTCATTAAATAAAAGTCGGCTGGAAAAGTAACAGAAACACAGACAGAGTTACTATAGCATTTCTATTATAAGAATGAATGATACGGAACCCACGTTTCTTTTTACGGTTCGAAGTTATCAGTATTATATTGTGGGTATTTATGACTGTAGTATTTATATTGTTATTTAAACTTGCCGAAGTATGTGAAAGGGGGGTTCCTATAAAAAAAGTCTATTGAATCAACAGGAGTAGATTTCCCCAGAGCACAGAGACTGACCGCTGGTTTACCGAGCAGAATTGGAAAAAATGGCGCCGGTTACTTTTTATTTTTGCTTTTTTATTCGTATACCTAGTGGAGTGTGAGTAATTTAGTTAATTAGTAGTTTTTGTGGAAATGCACATTTTACAGACGAGTTTTATTGGTATTGGTGAAGGTGAATTCCTGGGTTTTTACCGTTCAGCAATACTTAAATTATGTGTCTCATTTATAGCGTACTATTGTATAAACAAATCTCGATGTTAAACAAGCTTTGAAAACTCTACAAAGCATTTAAATCTAGGCCTTCACTAAAGAGTTTCTAAGTTTTAATGAAAATCGACAAAACAAAATGAGTGCAATTTGCTGTTTTATATATCCTAAGCTCTCTTTCTTTGAAAACATCTATATCACTTTGATTTAATGTGCCCCTCGGATAGTACATTTTTTACGTGTTTACCGGAGAACCGACAAATATTGACTGCCTGCCGCAATGGAAAATGTCATGCGCAATCATGGCCAAACGTCAGAAAGAAACATTTATCTTGTTGAAAAATATTTATTTACAAATTCAAATGTAGTGGAATTATTGCACTTCGATTTATAGTATGTTAGATTGTATGTGTCTGTTTATGTCATACAAAATGGTACTACAAATAGGTACGTCACGCGACTTCATTCGCGTAGAAATTTAGATGGTCGTGAGAAAAAAAGTATATTAATTATATAATCTATCACTGTGATAAACATTCTGATCCATTCAGCCTTTCCGGCGGGATTGAGTATCATCCATCCAAACTTCCGCATTTATATAAAAGGTGTTCGGTAATCACCCGTGTTTTAAACATAGGCCGTCTGATCCTTGCCTTATAACCTCGCTTGCAGACAAACAAAAAAATCTTAAACGTTTATTCGATCATTACTCACCCCAAACCACGCTAAGAGGGTTATTCTGAAATACTGACAAACTTAAACAACCAAAAATATCGGCGTTTATTAATAAGTAACTAGGTACCGTAATTTTAATTGATTATTTATGTGTTTTGTGACAACCTCCTGAATTTTGACGAGGATGCAAAACAACACCTTGTGTACTAGTATAGATGATAAGCAGACTATGGGCCTAAGCTGAATGAGCTACCCTATTTGTGAAAACGATGATAAAAGATCAAAAATCTATTGCAATTACATAAGTTATCGAGAAGCGTAAGTCAATCCTCTTATACAAACAATAAACTTGGAAAGAGATTCAAATGCTTCCAAACGCAAAGACCCTCAGAATTTTTAAACTCCACTAATTGAGTTTTCATGAGATCCTGGCATAAGCTGGCATTTTAACCCTGCCTCCTACATCTCACGCCTACTCGTTGAGGGTGTAGCATTGATATAAAGTACACCCACCCAAGGTCCAAGTAATAGAGGTCACGCCTACGAAATATAAACATCAAAATTGCTAGAATAGCATGAGACAATTCCAAGTACTCGTTAATAGAATATTCAATAAGTAAATTTTCTAGAACTCGCCTAGTTAAGACAGACTAAAGAAAAGCAAGTTCCAACAATAGAAAAACATTACATTTTTGTGTAAAATAGTTTACCTAGCACCGCGTCTTCAAAAACTATAATAGTAACAGGAGCAAGAATACCAAATGAAACCACTTCGCATTTACCGTCAACTTGAAACTTATTTAATCTAACTTTTGACAATTTTCACCATTTTTTCAGTGTGAAAAACCTAGCTAATGCCACTTTTGCAGTATAGTTAAAGTTTCTTAGTATTTGGGGATAGAATCACTTTATCCACATTACATTGCTGGCTTCGCGCCAGAGCGTAGCTGTTTTCATTTTACTGCCAACCATATTCTGAATTCTCTAGACTTTATTGTAATAACAAGGAAAAATTGAAAACGAATTGCCTTCATATTTTGACGATGTAGACGAAATATTTGACATCAGAGTGATCGATCTTGTATCGTATTCCTGGGAAGTAAAGGCGAAGTTTGATACTTTGATTCTATTTAAATGTTTAGTTACAACTTTATTATATTGAATTTTTGTGCAGTTTTAATTTAGATTATAACCAAAACAATGATCACAACAAAATAATGCAACACTTGGTATTTAAAACATCATTGATGAAATCTTATTTCTATATTTAAACAACTTCCTATTGAAGGGCCTCGGATGAGAGTTACCTAAATATACCATGGCCTAAAGACGAACCAATGCACAAGATACTTCCGAAAAATTTAGCTATTGTTTTCATTCTTCTTCTTAGCGTGTCGATGGCAAATCGCTAAATTTGTTTAGCCCAAAACTCAGCCAAGCGAACTCCGCTCGCTGATGCAGTCATAAGATCCTCAAGTGTGCAGGTGACGGGGCATGCAGCGCAAGATAGAAGGTGGGCCATTGTCTGAGGAGGCACGCCGCATACATTGTTTTCATTGTAGCTCTTTTATGCACTTAATAAGTTATACTTTCTCATCTTCATACCGACTCTTCAAAGTACTCTTTTCCATTTCAGAATTTACTTAAACAAACCGAACAGAAAATGATACCCAACGTACGTCCCAGGGAACCCTAAACTGTCTTGCATCTTTTTTTTTTTATTATATTATACCCTTATTCTTGTCTTTCTTTGTTTTATTTTTATTTTTGGTGTGTTTGCCCTTGACCCTAGTCTAAGTCAGAGATGACAAAAACAAAGTCCACGATGTTATGAGCTTACCCAGAAGAAGCCTGTTCACTTTAACTTTGAAGAGATTGGGGTTGTAAGCGTTCGGAAACACAGACGCAAGCAGAGAGTTCCTCTCCTTTGCTGTGCGCATTATGAAAGACGTTTGAAAACGCTTAGTGTGAATCGGTGGAATAGCAAAAAGGTAGGGATGATAACTTGCAGTGCACCAAGATGTCCGAAGGTAAAGGAAGGCCGGATTTATGTATTTCAATTAATTTAATTGTCCTTATCAAGCTTTTTGTACCTACTTAGGTGATAAGTGAATGATGTGATCGTCTATAATTGGGAGCGCACATTTGTATTGTCCGTGAAATGGTAGCATGAATGTAATAATGAAGCCTCTGTTGGCGATCCAATAAATAAATAAACTAACAACAAAAAGGTGCAGTGAGAAAACAACAAGTTTTTACTTTACAAAGACCTTTTTTTTTGTACGGTACAAAAACAACAAAAAAGTACAGTTATTGCTTACAATAAAACATCTGTCATTAGGATGCCAACACAAAATACACAAATTAAACGTAATCTTTTATTTTCGTGTAGTAATCCTCAATGGATGTCCTGGAGGGTTCTGTGAGACTCCTACTGACATATGACAGTTTATTCAATAGGAATTTTAAAAAACCTAACCGTACACAACTTAACCTAGCTGTGTTTATTCAAATTCTTTCATCTTTCTGTCTGTCAAAGTGTAAGAAGGTATATGCAACGAAAATGTAAAATTACAGTGATCCTACGACTAAGTTACAATATAATACACATACACACAATGTACACTGTTACACAAAGTACACTGTTACACAAACCATGGAAGTTGAAAACAGGCTTCAAATTCCTCGTAGCAACCACCACTAGCATAATCCCATCATGACTAACTGACATATATGACCACCTACCTATCTACTGCTCCACTACCTACTCATCTAAGAAGACTTGAAGGTTAGTTCAACTTTTGAAACATCATTAAAATAACTCATTATCATACACGCCTTCTTAAGATAAGCTCATTACGGAAAAACGTAGATCCTTGATACTAGAGTTTTCTTATCCAACGAAACTAATAAGGTCTCTTTTACATCTCCGCTATGGTTCACTTTTAAACAATTATCTTCTGTTTGTCTGCTTCATTGGTCTTGTGGGCGCAAGAATGACTAATGAGCATGGTGTCCTTCGTTCGATTCTCGGGTTGGGCAAAATTCCATTTTTTTTCTTAGTTTTTTTTTTTAAACTTTGCCCCACACTAGGAATTTCTCCTGTATCGTGGGTGCGTTTACAAACATTTATACTCACATACACAAACATCCAGACCCGGAACAACTATCTGTAGGCCATACAAATATTTGTTCCGTGCGGGGATCGAACCCAGGACACGCAGCGCAGCAGTCGATCGCTCAACCACTGCGCATTGGCGCAGTGGTTGAGCGATCGACTGCTAAATAAAATATAATAAAAAAAACAATAGCGCAGCAATTGTGCTGCGCTATTGGTTTTTTCCATCAGGAATTTATCTACAGCAGCCACAGAGTCTGAATTTCTGGCAAAGGCTCGCCCCTATTATATGGTACTTAAACATAACTGGCAAAATGTACACCCCTGCCTAACCATCCAGGGATTACGGTCGTGATTTTAATTAAATTCTGTGTATTTTATAGCTTCCACTCTTTTGCTTAAAAATACGCTGTTCACATAAATAAATCCGAAAGGCATAGCTAGTATTCACTAACATCTAATTCCAGCAAATCATCGTTTGCTTATCACTTAATTCTGTCGCTCTGTGAGATAAGTGTGCACTGAACACACACAACTTCCAACATTAATCATCTTCAAAGATATATTAGTGAAACAATGGTACCAGTTATTGTTTTACTAAAGTACCTGGCTCTAATATACACGATGTTGTTACATGAACAAGCGTATTAACCCTAGAGTGGGCGCGTCTTTCCGTGTACCTTCAGTGGGCGCGAGGGGAGCATTTTGCCGCCCCTTTTCAGTGTCAATTTTAAGTAGGAATACTGCATTTGATTTAATTTGTTTACTCAGGACTTAAGTAAAACACATCACACAAATTAGTAATGACAAATAAACATATTTATTGAACAATGTTTTAGGAATTTTGGTTTAAAAAAGATTTTAGAAAACGTATCAATTTAATTGACTTTTTTAACTTATTATGCATTATTCTACACAGTAGTAATTCAAACGGAAAAAAATAACAAAATAATAATATTTCACATCTACAGGATATTATATGCTTCAGCTAAACAGTCTTCACATAAGTATGTGCAATGTTCATTGCACAATAATTTTGAGCATCTGCAACATCCTTTTAAGTTCGCCAATTTTTTTTGTTGGAAGTAAATACTGCATTTTGCCTCCTTCTTTGAATATTATACTTATTTTATAGGTACAAAACGAGCAATTTGGTTCCTCAAAGGAATATTTAATCTCTCAATAGAAGAAAATCTGACTTTTCCTTTAACTAAGATATAATTATATTCTTCCAGCTTGTTATTTTTTTTTGTTTTGATCACGTAATACTTTTAAATCCTGAAGTTATCAACGTTTTCTTTAGTTTTTACAATAAATTCAGTATAAATTTAGTCTATATTTCAATTTTCTAAACAGTTTTGACACAATTTTTACTTACGTGAGAAGACCCGCGGTGAGCAAATAGCCGCCTGGCAGCGACCGCTGGTATTAACCTCCTCCTCTAGGGCCTCCCTGCGCACTAATAGCGATGGACAATTGTTTTACGAATTATGAACGTTTTTTGAAGAGGGTGGCAAAATGCTCATAGCGCGCCACTCTAGGGTTAATATTGTATGTCTAATTATAAACTTAAACCTATATAATCTTAGGTAAGTTGGGTAACTACGATATAATAACCAAGAGCATGTAAACAAGACGCTTCATAATAGGCTTTCCTTGAAGAAGGAAATACGAAGAACCCTTTATTTTGTTTTAATAAATAAAATTATTTATTTCAAACAGAGGAGTTACAGGCACTTTTAAATTGTCAAAGTAGTTATCGACTAAAAACAAAAAAAAAACCATGAAGCGTCAGTCCCAGCCACAAATTATACTATCTGTGAATGGACTGTAGATGCCCAATTCAAAGCAAAGAACTCTATGGAGAAGAACGACAGTCCTTGAACACTCTTTAATAATCAGAATGTTAATACAAAACCTTGGTTATATCATCCATCATTTAATGTTCTCATGACCTGCCCTTACCTATTATGGAATCTTTTAAAAATCGACAAACTTATTCCGAAAATCCCCAAGTTTCCCCACAACACATGACACTCGATGATCTCATCTCAACAAAGTAAATATATCAAGCTTTCCAAATCTAATTAAAAAACTTCCAACGTTATTAAAACCTCCACATACTGGCATTATGATAAAAGTTCCCTATTTCGTTCAGTATGTTAAACTTCCTAAAAGGATCGGTTACACTGACGAAACTTCGTGCGAAGTTAAGTCCTGCTTTATTGTGATTGCTCTTAATACTTTTAAGGCGGTCTCGGCGCATTGCGGTGTACAATCGGAACTTAGTCAAAGAGAATAAAACTTGCAACAATATGCAATTGCTGCTTTTACTCGAGCCAAAGCGTAAACTGAGTTTAGTCGTTTATTCTTAAAATGGTGCAATCGAATGGTTTTGAATCACGATATTCTGTGATTGTGCAAAATTTTTGGTTAGGGATTGCACTTTTGAGAATGTTGTCTGAATAGTTTTGTTTGATTACGTATTTATGAATTTTAAGTTCTGTTGTTCATGTGTAAAAATCTATTATCATAGCAATATCGGGAGGTCAGATAGCCAGTCGCTTGGTGTAAAATATTGGTATTCAGCTGCATACGGTAAGACTGTAAGACGACCCCAATGTAGTTGGGAAAGGGCTAGGCAGATGATGATGAGTAATATCGCGAGGATGTTGAATAAAGGGAAGACCAAAAAAACTGTATGAAGCAGTTGTTGTTGATGTTGATGTTGAGATGTTGATGTTTAGAAAGGAGTTGACTACAACTGTGATGCCGATGACGAAAAAGGAATGATGCATTGACCCCAAATAAATTGGGATCAGAGCAGAAGAATGATGGTGACTTAATTCTTTTTTGGCATAGAGAATTTTCTTATGTCTTTTAGCGTTCTTATCAAAGTTTAACACACAAAACGGTAGCCCAGCCCCTTCATTCTTCAAATAAACCTTATAAAATAGGCATGACACAATATTACAGAAACTATAAAAGATAACGATGAGGGAAATCCCAAAACCTCAATGATCCAACCGTCCGCCACAATCAAACTAAAAATCAACATATTTAACGCTGAAAATTTTTATTTGTTAAACAAAATTCACCATTAAACATTATTAATAACTCCGACATTTTGGTCGAATATCGCTTGTAACCTATTTAATGCAATTCATTTAAACTGACACAGAATAACTAGTGGTTATTGTTTCCAATACGATTTCAATGGAATAAATTCATGCGTTGATTTTTTTAATAAGTATCTGTGTTGGGGCTCATTCGTCGGTTTTATTTTACAATATCATTTTAATTGGAAAGATTGTCGTTAATTGTGTTGCTAATTGTGAAATTGGTCACTTTTATAATATGAAGTTCGTGGTAATTACTTAGTAACAGGTAATGATGGCTGTTCATAATTGTTTATTTATTTTACGGTACGCTGCTGTACACAGAAAACCTGTTTTATTTTTGTATATTACTAGCTGCTGCTCGCGACTTTGTTCGCGTGGAAATTTTGATGTGTTTTTCAGGGAGAAATTTTACATAAAGGGTGTAAACCACCTCTTAACGAAGCCGAAAGGCACTGGTTCTCCCGGGCATTGCGATATTTTTTTTGTTCTACACCTGGAAACCTTCTAGTTACGGAGATATTAGGGGTCAAAGTTCCAACTTTTAGACAAGTATTTTTTTAAATACAAGATTTTAATGCAAGATTTTTACTTTAAACAGCTCCACGACCCCCGTACTATTCAATCCGTCCATCAGCACAATGTTTTGAGTGCGTTACATTGAGTTCTACCACAAAACATGATTTTACACCCCCCAAATATCAACGAACATGGTTTCCCAGCAATAATTTTTGCGTAAAGTTACTTAGTTTCATGTACAGAATGCTTGGTTGACCGCTTCGTGATGAGGTGATTTACACGGTGTATAGGGTATAAATAGACCCTTAACGAAGCCGAAAGGCACTTGTTCTGGACCATACCTGGGAATCTTACAGTAACGGAGATATTGGAGGTCAAGGTTCCAATTACTTTTTAAGGGGATTACATTGCTCAAATCCCAAAAACACCGTATGTTAAAAGAAGTTTGTAGATGAATCCTTTTAGGCGTTTTCCATATAAAAAATATATGTTATACTTAGGGTCATCATAAATGCATCTTCCTGTTTAAAATTTTAATAAACATTCCCAAATTTTAGGAATAAATTGTAGTAAATAGGTCCTTCTTAAACCTAAATTGTAAATGTTCTATGTAACGGCTTAATAGTTTGGCATCAATTGAGTACCAAAAAATAGGAAATATCGTATTTCACAATTCTACCTGTTTTTTTTTTCGAATATCCTTTAATCTTTTAAAATAATAAATAGCAAGCCGAAACTTCACCAGTACCCCGCTGGAGCACCCCCGCAAAGGCCTGTGGCGCAACGACGGGACGCGATACATTAGTGTCTCGATGACTCTTGCGACGGGTGGGCTATACGCGCGTAAATTTTTCGAAATTAAATACAAAAGTTGTCTTTTTGAATGTTTTATGAATTAAAACATTTTGTAAATAGTATAAATATAAATATTTGGTAAATTAAAAATAGAAATTAAGCTTGTTAATATATTTATAGTAGATTGTAATTTCATTTTGTGTTCATAGACTAAGCCTGACTATGCCTAAATATAAAAATAAATTTAAAGTGAAGTGTGGTCAAGCTCTCCAAAACTATTATAAGTACCTACCCTATCAAATACTTTTTTTCTGTTGTGTTTATTTTTTTATCGTTTTTAGCTATCTTGAGAATTTCGTTTGACGGATAGAGACACATTTGAAAGGGTCATAGAGACATTAGTGACTGATGATGTCACCTACCTGATGGTGGACTCCGAAGGTGAGTATAGGATCTCAGTGAAGGCACTACGTAGAACCGTCGTGTTTGGACTCATTTAAAAGGTCTTATGAAGACCTTGGTGACTGATGCTGTTACCTACCTGATGGTGGACTCCGAAGGTGGGTATAGGATCTCTATGACGGCACTACGTAGAACCGTCGTGTTTGGACTCATTTGAAAGGTGTCATGAAGACCTTGGTGACTGATGATGTCACCTACCTGATGGTGGACTCCGAAGGTGGGGTATAGGATCTCAGTGACGGCACTACGTAGAACCGTCGTGTTTGGACTCATTTGAAAGGGCTCGTGGAGACCTTGGTGACTGATGATGTTACCTACCTGATGCTGGACTCCGAAGGTGGGTATAGGATCTCTATGACGGCACTACGTAGAACCGTCGTGTTTAGACTCATTTGAAAGGTGTCATGAAGACCTTGGTGAATGATGATGTCACCTAACTGACGGTGGACTCCGAAGGTGGGTATAGGATCTCAGTGACGGCACTACGTAGAACCTTCGTGTTTGGACTCATTTGAAAGGTGTCATGAAGACCTTGGTGAATGATGATGTCACCTAACTGATGGTGGACTCCGAAGGTGGGTATAGGATCTCAGTGACGGCACTACGTAGAACCTTCGTGTTTGGACTCATTTGAAAGGTGTCATGAAGACCTTGGTGAATGATGATGTCACCTAACTGATGGTGGACTCCGAAGGTGGGCATAGGATCTCAGTGACTGCACTACGTAGAACCGTCGTGTTTGGACTCATTTGAAAGGTGTCATGAAGACCTTGGTGAATGATGATGTCACCTAACTGACGGTGGACTCCGAAGGTGGGTATAGGATCTCAGTGACGGCACTACGTAGAACCTTTGTGTTTGGACTCATTTGAAAGGTGTCATGAAGACCTTGGTGAATGATGATGTCACCTAACTGATAGTGGACTCCGAAGGTGGGTATAGGATCTCAGCGACGGCACTACGTAGAACCGTCGTGTTTGGACTCATTTGAAAGGTGTCATGAAGACCTTGGTGAATGATGATGTCACCTAACTGATGGTGGACTCTGAAGGTGGGTATAGGATCTCAGCGACGGCACTACGTAGAACCGTCGTGTTTGGACTCATTTGAAAGGTGTCATGAAGACCTTGGTGAATGATGATGTCACCTAACTGATGGTGGACTCTGAAGGTGGGTATAGGATCTCAGTGACGGCACTATGTAGAACCTTCGTGTTTGGACTCATTTGAAAGGTGTCATGAAGACCTTGGTGACTGATGATGTCACCTACCTGATGGTGGACTCCGAAGGTGGGGTATAGGATCTCAGTGACGGCACTACGTAGAACCTTCGTGTTTGGACTCATTTGAAAGGTGTCATGAAGACCTTGGTGAATGATGATGTCACCTAACTGATGGTGGACTCCGAAGGTGGGCATATGATCTCAGTGACTGCACTACGTAGGACCATCGTGTTTGGACTCATTTGAAAGGGCTCGTGGAGACCTTGGTGACTGATGATGTTACCTACCTGATGCTGGATTTCGAAGGTGGGTATAGGATCTCTATGACGGCACTACGTAGAACCGTCGTGTTTGGACTCATTTGAAAGGTGTCATGAAGACCTTGGTGAATGATGATGTCACCTAACTGATGGTGGACTCCGAAGGTGGGTATAGGATCTCAGTGACGGCACTACGTAGAACCTTCGTGTTTGGACTCATTTGAAAGGTGTCATGAAGACCTTGGTGAATGATGATGTCACCTGTCACCATGTAGTAGCACCCGTGCTCAATTAGATAAATGTTGAAAGCTAGGTAGTCCTAACTATTACCGTTACTGAGAACCGATAAGCACTTTCCTGGTCATCATCAGACCTTCAGAATGTATCATGTAGTAGCACCCGTACTCAATTAGATAAATGTTGAAAGCTAGGTAATCCTAACTATTACCGTTACTGAGAACCGATAAGCACTTTCTTGGTCATCATCAGACCTTCAGAATGTATCATGTAGTAGCACCCGTGCTCAATTAGATAAATGTTGAAAGCTAGGTAGTCCTAACTATAACCGTTACTGAGAACCGATAAGCACTTACCTGGTCATCATCAGAGCTTCAGAAAGTATCATGTAGTAACACCCGTGCTCAATTAGATAAATGTTGAAAGCTAGGTAGTCCTAACTATTACCGTTACTGAGAACCAATAAGCACTTTCCTGGTCATCATCAGACCTTCAGAATGTATCATGTAGTAGCACCCGTGCTCAATTAGATAAATGTTGAAAGCTAGGTAGTCCTAACTATAACCGCTACTGAGAACCGAAAAGCACTTACCTGGTCATCATCAGACCTTCAGAATGTATCATGTAGTAGCACCAGTGCTCAATTAGATAAATGTTGAAAGCTAGGTAATCCTAACTATTACCGTTACTGAGAACCGATAAGCACTTTCCTGGTCATCATCAGACCTTCAGAATGTATCATGTAGTAGCACCCGTACTCAATTAGATAAATGTTGAAAGCTAGGTAATCCTAACTATTACCGTTACTGAGAACCGATAAGCACTTACCTGGTTATCATCAGACCTTCAGAATGTATCATGTAGTAGCACCCGTGCTCAATTAGATAAATGTTGAAAGCTAGGTAATCCTAACTATTACCGTTACTGAGAACCGATAAGCACTTTCCTGGTCATCATCAGACCTTCAGAATGTATCATGTAGTAGCACCCGTACTCAATTAGATAAATGTTGAAAGCTAGGTAATCCTAACTATTACCGTTACTGAGAACCGATAAGCACTTACCTGGTTATCATCAGACCTTCAGAATGTATCATGTAGTAGAATGAAAGCTAGGTCAGCAGGTAAAATACAATTGTTTACTATTAAATAATTTATTATAGATTCGAGACTCGTAAAAGAGCGAATAAAATAGGCAAAAACGTTGACAACTCTGAGACACATCTGTGTTATTGCCTAATCTTCAGTTCGTTTTATTTTAGTATGTTCGTTTGTCTGTAGAGGGCGCAAAAGTAACAAATACTAGTACAGAGGTCAAATCTTAAAGGTCATTGAGCAAGGTAATACCCTTAACTCCCATGACCCGTTAACTAAAACGCATGCAGCAATAATAATACGTTCAGGGTATTGTTGCGCCTGCCACGCTTCTGTAGTGCATCAGCAATGTTTGCGGACGCACGCACTCACAGTTTTGATGCGTTGTGGCGTAAAAAATCTGCCTCACTACTCCGCAGGTTGCATGGCAGTCCCAACACTATCCTGCAATCGATAGCCGCCCGGGCAGACAGCCCCCTAGTGTGGGCACTAACCAATCGCACTCGATCTCTTCTAGTTATTAAGTACTAACATAGGCTAATTTATATTGTTACTAACAAAGTTGACCGTTTTATATAAGTAGTCTGATAAATAAATAAATATTTTTTGCTTAGGGCGGCTTCGTGAAGTGTCTGTTTACACCTTGTATAAACCTTCCTCTTGAATCATTTTGTCTATTGATGAAAACCGCATCAAAATCTGTTGCGTTGTTCAAAAGATCTAAGCGTACAGACGGCGGTAAGCAACTTTGTTTTATTAATACTATGTAAAAATGATGATTTTTTCCAGAAAGATATCTCTCTACTCCTCTCCTTAAACCTTTTTTCACTTTTGATTTCACCTTTATACAAGGTGTTGTTTTGCAACCTCGTCAAATTTCAGGAGGTGGTCACAATAGACATAAATAATCAATTAAAATTAAGGTACCTAGTTAATTATTAATAAACGCTGATTTAGCTTTGGTTGTTTAAGTTTGTCAGTATTTCAGAATAACCCCCTTAACGTGGTTTAGGGAATAATAAATTATCGAATAAACGTTTGAGATTGTTTGTTCGTGTAGGCGAGGTTATAAGGCAAGAACCAGACGGGCCGCGTTTAAAACACGGGTGGTTCACACTTACCGATTTCCGTAAAAAGAAAAATTACCTACCCATTTCATTATTGATTCGGGGCGAGAATCATTAGCATAGTTACCTCCTTGAATTTGACGAGGATGCAAAACAACACATTTCACAAAATTGTATTTCATTGTATTTCACAAAATGCTTTTGATAGCACTTCCGAAAATGCATTCACACTTATTTCCTTGACATGCTTTATGCTAATAAAAACAGTTACAAGTTCTGTTCCAACATTTAAACTATGACTAATGAAAACATTCACCCCTTCCATGTGCTAACTAAAATGCAGTCAATTAAGCCGCCTAATGAAGCCATCGTATTAAAGACCGGTTTTGTTAGTTGCAGAAGATCCTTGTATCACAAGATGTCCGTAGTACAATGAAGAGCCTGTTGTGTACCATTGTTAAGGCCACCATTGTTCCAAACTCCAGTCAAAGGGTTTCGCCTTTTATGCCAACGTCGAGAGCCCTCACCGCCTCTGATAAATTTACTTATAGCTGCAAGTGAAGTGAATGGCAATGAAAAGTTAAACGGTCGCTTTTTTCAAATTAAGATTTTTTGGCAAAGGAAATAAATCTGACAGCCTTTTATGCCAGTATTAACACGCAATGGTGTGTAATAAAAAAATAATTGCTTTTTTTCAGAAGGTTCAAAAGTATTAAGCTTTTAATATACCTAAGATGTTGTGAGATAAGTGAATACGTTTTATATTAAATAAAGTTATGGCTCATAATTCTTGGGATTATGTCTCCTTAGTAACGGAAGCTTAAGAAATGTAAGCTTGGAATTTTCGGTAATTAAGTTGATTAAATATTAAAGATTTACTGACTGGCGAGTTCAGCGTCTAGTTTCGGTAAGCAATATAGATTTAGATCTAGTAAAGACAGGAAGAGAACTGAATATTTCAAGCTAAGTTTATGATAGCTAATTAAAGGATACTCGGTTTATTAATTACGATGTTTTAAGGCCTACTTTTCAGCAAGACTTTATCAATGAATACGAACAAGAAATGGAACGAGATTTTTCAACACAAGTTAACCCATATCTCAAAAGTTGCGGCACCGAAATAATAAAATAATCTTTTATCATCACAATCGTCGATTCCGTTCGCTTCAATAGGATGGAATGCGCGAAAAATCAAGTGTTTCCACTCGAGAGCCCCCGTAACCATCGAACGGTGAACCTTTCTTTTTCAATCCCATAGGTAACAGCGATTTTCAATCAATAAACCACACATTTCCTGCATAACACGCGAGTATCCCTCGGGATCTTATAGATGGGATGAAAATATCAAAGCTGAAACATCACTTTTTATTGCATTCATTGCGGTTTTTCTCCGACCTTCCCATAGTTTTATTTTCGCAAAATGGCAATGGATTGTTGGAAAGAATGGGAGGGTTATGTATCGTTTTGTATGGTAGGGTATTTGAAGGCGTCTGGTCCATTAATCTCCGTCAGAAGTCAGAGGGTCGACCTCAAAAATCCAGCGTCCTTGCATTGTCCAGTCCTTCTGTGCCGAGTCATGGTGAACCATGGCAGAAAGATGTGATTGATAAGTTTTACCAAGTTTATTATAAATTGCTTCTCTTGTGTATCGGACAGGCTGTAGCGGTTTGACATGAAAGGTCATAATGAAATTATATTTTCAGTGCATTCAAAATGTTTTGCACAATGTAAAATTTATCATAAAGTGCTATTAATTAGGTTGGAAAAACCGTCAAACTGATTAATTTATTCTGGTAAAACAAATATTAATTAACCGATATTGACGGTAGTTTAATAAATATCAATATAGTACGATAACCACATGCACTGTAGTAGCAACATTATTTGGTACATAGAAGGACTTTGAAGCACTCTTCTCTAATATTAATACGTTAAGTAGGTACGGTTAGTGAGGATAAGAGCTTGATTACATATATTATATCATACAAATAATACTATCAGATGTTAAAAAAGTATACCTACCTTTATAAAAATAGTGTAACTATCGAAAATTCAAAAAAAAAATACTACAAAGTTCCTTGTATGTTTCCCCTTTCCCACTTCAATCCTATGATAACCAAGACTTTCCATTTTTTAGCATTGTCAGCGATGTGAACTAATTTTTTGTCGCCCTGTAATTCTTTTCCCATTTTGATTCTTGTACATTTTTTTTTCTTTATTATTTTAGGTCTTTATGTAGTTTGTTAATAATGTACATAGCATTGAATAAACTGTTGGAGACATCTTTATAAATCTCTAATGAAGCACGTGTCGTACCAAAACTTGTTACCCTTTACCGAGTCTTGAAACTCCACAAGACACTCACATACATTACGTAAGAACATTATAACAAAGCAAAATTCCTGAACAAGACATCTCACTTCTGTTCCAAAAGTAATTTGTAACAAAACATTTAATTACATTCACAATCTTACACACACTTCTCAACTCGATCCGCACAGAACAATAGTATCTCTCCCGACGAATCATAAAAGATTATTCTAAGTCACTCTTAAAGTTATTAATTCGACATGAAACGTTAGATAAATCAGCACACAATTCCTTGAGGGGAGATAGATTCTCGCTGAGAAATGGCCTGTTTTGTTTAAAACCATCATTATACTTGATGGAGTCTATTGTTTTGCGAAAGTGCGGGTCGGAATGGAAAGGATTATTCATTTCGCTCCGTCAAAAGGCAGCTTTTAAAGTTCCGTAACTTAAAATGTGAGGACTGGAAATAAATTTAGAGTCGTTTGGCATCGAACTGACTGTTCATTAGCATAGTGCTGTGTAACTTATTTTTATGATAAACTAGGAGTTTCTAGGAAGGGGCTTTATTTTATTCTGCGTTTGGAAACTCAACGTATGTACTCGTAGTTACTTGAAGTTCCTTTTTACCGCTTAGTTATCGGCTGTACGGTAAGTTAGTTTTAATAATATTTTTGCATAGGTATCGAAAAGCAGCGTGACTTTTACTACGATACGAATGTACCTACTCAACGTAATGGCAGACTCACATAACCCTTGGCCCATTCCATAATTTATTTCCCGTGATAAAAATAAAGCAAGCACATTTTCGAACGCAATTTCTATATTTAAAGGCTTTCCGTTTCGTTCCTTCGTCGGAATTTTATTTGAATAAAAATGTTTCTTTCATTACGCACATAAAAAATGTTTGAGCATACATGGCCGTTCGCGCTGGTCCAAGTGCCGCCACTAATATCTTTATTGCGACTATACCAAATGTTTACGAGCCCTGCCCACGCTTATTGTGGCCCAACACGACACAACAAGCCGCTCTTTTCGTAATATACTGGCGATTTAGTTTGTCGTTTGCTATTTTTTTTTTATCTTAATAACACTATTTATTGTTATTGCTCTCGCAAACTATTAATGTAGCATTGGCAGACGAACCGAGTTGACAACCATCTTTATTTGATGATTCCTCTTTATTATCCGCCTCTGTTTGCTTCATTTGTTTATTATTTTTATTATGACTGTCGATGATAATGGACTAAACCGCAGACTAAGCAAAACTTTGTTATTTAGTTTCTACTAAGAGTTTTATATTATATTTCGGAATACTTTTCGACTACGGTTTTCTTTTTTGTTACATAATCAATGTGCCTTAACTTTTTAAAACTAAGAATTGATTAATTAAAATCAGATCTGAATAATGTATTTGCTACTTTTAACTGACTTGCTTTAACTTTAAAAGAACAGTCATTATAAACAGATAGACCAGTTTTAATTCTTATTTTTATTTGAATAGACCATAGATTTTAAATTCGTGACATTTCTTCTGAAAAGACATTAAACTCTCATTCTGAGCTACCCTAAATATGCACTCTAAACTCGAAAGTATAAATTCAAGCACTCAAGCTTATGGTTCCCATAACCGTTTGAATCTCATCTTGCAAGTGTTAAATATATTTAACAAGCACTTAAAAGCATAGAGATTGGCCACCGTCTTCCGAAGCAGGAGTGTCAAAAATACGGCCTTTTTCAAAGGAACTTTAAATTCACAGTGATCGGGTCTTGAAAAAAATTAAGAGCGTTTATTCCTTACCTTCGAAAAATAGTATTACAGTTAAATTATACCGATTATAAATTTTCTATAGAAACAGAAAATTCCAATTATCTCTTTTTTTAAAACACATTTTGAAAATATTTTTTAGTTACTTTTTAGATCTATGTATCCTGCTTATGCGTATAAAGTTTCATCTAAATCGGTTCAGTCATTTCGGAAAATAAAGACTTGAAAGTTTGTATGAAAAGCGGTAAGGTATAAACGCTCTTAAGTTAGTGTATTGTTTGCAATTTCATGGGGTATAGCGTGAAAAATGAGCAAGAGTTTTTGTTGAAGTGAAACTTCTTATGCAACTTCCAACAAGGTTGCGTTAAACGTTTAACGCTACCATGGAGGTGATATGAAAGCAATGTTGCGGGAATAGAAAGAGATAGAGCGAGAGTGAATGCGTGGCACTCGAACGCATGCGTGTAGTATTACGAAGTTTCACTTCTTCCGCGCGGAGGGACTCCACGCACTATTTTTTTTTATCCAAGTCCCGTTAACCTGTAGGTCAGGAATGGTTGAACGGTTTAAAAGAACAAGATGTTCATTATAATTTGAACGCGTTAAAGCCTTTTTTGTACGTACTAAGAGTACGTACAAAAAAGGCTTTATTGCCAAAAAAAATTACAACATACAGCTTAATTTTCCTGTACCTATATGAATTGCGAATTTCGAGGTTTTACTCAGAGTGCCTGCCAGCTCCACACACCCTAAGTATATCATTATAAATCATCCCTTGCCAATTTCGGGCACTTCATTACAAAACGATATGTGTTCGAGTAATATATGGAGGTCGCCATCTACCGTCCACAACTGTCAGCTCAACAAAAAAAAAGTGTTGAAATATGGAACAGCCGTATGATATATCCGACCCATGTCAAACTGCTATACTCAGAACGATGTTATTTGAAAATAAATAGGTGCCCACCTAATTTGCATGGGACCTCCCTCTGTTACACCAGATAGGGTACAGTAGTGACGTTTTTGTATTTATGTTGTATAGTACGACACTTTTAGTTCCGGCCTGTTTTTGTGGGATCGGTTACTTTTCGACCCTTGGAGGGTTGGAGTTTAATATGATGTCATAATGTTGCTCTTATTCCAAGTAAAGGGGAAGGCGTAACGAGTTTTGTCTCGAGGATGTCGCTAGGTGGGTTTCGAAAGTAATATGAGTGTATTAGCATAATTGAGGAGATGTGCAGAAAGTTCTACGTTTATGTTTTTGTAAGTTTTGGGCATCAGAATAGAAAAGATTGATTGCTTCGAAAGCAACTAATATCAAGCGAGCCACAAATATTTTCCTAATTAAAATAAAAGAAATGAAATTGCAATAGCAAGTTGCACTTTTAAGCAATTTTAGAAAACCATTCACATTTGCCCTGCTGCTACATTTTTACTGCGAACAGAAGAAGTTCAGAAAAATAAAAAGAGATATTTTAATATCATCTGTGTTCAAAACCATACACGTCCCAACACACTCGTATATATAATAATCATAAAATAAAACATAAATGTATTCACCCCAGTTTGGAGAGTGCTACATCAAAGGTTTCAATTTAAATGCCATCAGCACTTATTTTGTGTGTACAAACATTTTACATGTGACCATTTGCAATCAGGGGTCATCGAATTGATGGTAATTAAAGGGTAAAAGGTGGACTTTTTATCTTTTTCACCATTTTGTTTTACGAGTCTGGAAAATTATTCATGCGGGTATGATTATTTAGTTGTTAAATGCATTGACGTTGAAACAAAGCGATTCCCAGCTACAATAAAAGATTTATCATTCGTTTTCTATATATGTAGTCACTTGTCACCATTAGGTCCTTTCTTTTTGAAAAGCAATGAGGGAAAGAAAAATGCGAGCCAAAGCCAAATCACAAATCTCCAATGGACAATTTTTATTTGAATGACTAATGTGACACCAACAGACGCTTCCCTGTACGCACTAACCAAATGCACCCACAAGGATAAACAAAATATATATTTGGCCACTTTTAGAACACTCTTTTATAAAGGGTGTAAAACACCTCTTAACGAAGCCGAAAGGCACTGGTTCTCCCTGTCATTGCGATCTTTTTTTTGTTCTACACCATACCTGGGAACCTTCTAGTTACGGAGATATTAGGGGTCAAAGTTCCAACTTTTTGACTAGTATTTTTTTAAATACAAGTTTTTTATGTAAGATTTTTACTTTAAACACCTCCACGACCCCTGTACTGTCCATCAGCGCAATGTTTTGAGTGCGTTACATTGAGTTCTACCACAAAACATGATTTTACACCCCCCAAAAAAAAGTCGTTTCCCAGCAATAATTTTTGCGTAAAGTTACTTAATTTCGTGTACAGAATGCTTGGTTGACGGCTTCGTGATGAGGTGATTTACACCGTGTATAACAGTAATATTGCAGTGGAAAAAAGAATTTAAGCTATTTCTCAATTTGATATTTCTCTCTTTACTTTTAATTATTATATTCAGTCTGGATTTTAACCGACTTCAAAAAGAAGGAGGTTCGCAATTCGATTGGTATTTTTTCATGTATGTACACCGATTACATTAAGATTTATGATCCGATTTACGTGATTCTTCTTTAGTTTGAAGCGGTATAGTTACCTTTTGGTCCCATAAAAATTTAACATAGTTTGGCCACGTAGTTTTCATTTTATGAACATTCTTTTTATTTATTTATGTACATTTTTCACGTATGTACACCTATTTCTCCGTAATTACGGGACCAATTTAGATGATTCTTCATTGATTTGGTAGAGGGAGCTTGCTTGTTGTGTGTCTTGCCATTTGAATTTTATTATCTTTGCTTAGGTACTTTTTGAGTCATTCTCTTTATTATGCATTTTGTCCTTTGTCGTATGTATGGACGATATGCTGGTGTCTAGTTCCAATGTAAAAATTATACTTGACTAGGATTTATGTGAGATTCCACAACTGAAAAGGGTGAAATAAAAACTTTTTTACAAAAAAGTATAAGCGACTTCCCAAAAAAAAACACTAAAATATATCACTTAGTAGATTAAAACGATTAAGATTGACATTGCATCCGAACGAAGAAGGTCAGATAATAAAATATTTTAACAATTTAGCACTAATGGCATGGATACGGTTGCCGGTCACTAATAAATAAATTAATTTAGACCACTCAACATCTTTTTGAAATTCGTCAAACATTTCTATAAAAGGCCCAAAGTAAACGAAATTAACGTGATTTTAAACTGATGGGGCAAATAGTAATAAGGTACTCTGACCAGTTAACTAGTGAAGATGAGATTTATTTATTATTATCGTCATTAAAACAATATAACCTCTATGATCTGTACTGCATCTGATATTGTCTTAAAAAGATCGCTTTTAGCAATTAGCCTGCCCATTATTTCACTCTATGTGAAATATTTTATTAATGTTCTTTTTTGAATAACGTACCTACATAATCAAGAATATTCTGCCCATTTTAAACTTTCACTTTTTACGTGAAAATAATATATCTTCTGTTTAATACCAACTGACATAAGGACATTTTCTTTTCATCATTGCTGAAATAAAGCGTTTTTCTTATTTGATGTTTCTGTATATACCAATAAATTTCCGATAAGTGACCCAATTTTGAGTTACAAACGCAGGTAACTATAATGTGACTAAATAACACTGACTGCTCATACTTCTAAACAATCTTAATTTCGTTGTCAAGGAATCGTAATTTTCCCCAAAAGGTGGTAACCGTAAGGCTAGTCCGGGGGTACCGCACGATCTCCGGCGAGGCGGCGAGCCGGATGGCCACCATGGGATCTGGAGGCGATAGTACTCGCGCGCCTGCACGAATAGCGCGCGGAGGCACTACGCCGGGGGGAAACTCCGCTGCCGCGGCAAATCACCGCTCAGCGGACAGACCTCCGGCGCGATCTCATGGCGGCATGGAGAGAGCGATTGTCGTAACCCCATGCAGGGCACGCCACAATAGTGGCGATAAGTCCCCTCTTTGAGGAGTGGCTGGAGAGGCGCCACGATGCCCTCACCTTCCGCCTGACGCAGGTCCTCACTGGACACGGTTGTTTCGGGAGGTTCCTGCACCGAATCGGGTGGGTAGAAACGCCCGGGTGTCACCTCTGCGAGGATCATGCCGTGTCGACGGCGCGTTCGTGTTCCATGCGCGCTTCAAGGAGATGTCAGCAATCTGGCAGGGGTCCGAGAGAGCCGATGCCTGCCAGGGCTGCGGGACTATTCGAAAGAGATACCGTGGCCCTGAAACACAAAGGGCTAAGAAGGAACATGGATGGGTTTTAGTCAGTACAAGTCTGACACACCCTCCCGCTCCGCCCAGAGCGGGAGGAGTTACTCGATGACTACCCATCCAAAAAAAAAAAAGGAATTGTAATCTTTTGTGTTCACTAATGCGAAAATAGATATACAAAATAGAATGTGGTTGAAAACCTTGTAGGTCATTTAATACTTACGAATAAAAATAACATATAAAGGCAAAAATGTTATCTTAAGCCAATAATCCGTTAAGTCCTCGAAAAAAAACATACCTAGAGTGAAGTTAAATAAAATTAAATGCAGGAAGAGAACATGCAGTGCCGAGAAAATTTAATTAGCATCCATACAGACATGAAATCATAAAATGAACCCATTTAAAGCTACTTCACAAGCACTAATTAAGTCTTGTGGTTAAGAAAACTTTTAATACACGGCGATATAAGGATATATCGCCGTGTACTGGAACTGGAATGAGTACCTACAGTAAAATATCGTCCTTGTGGAGCAAGTTTAAGGAGGGCAATTGTATTCATAGAAAATCTTTAACAAAGTCAAGAGCCGACCAATTTGAAACAATACAAATTGAAATTGGTGACGAATGAACTGTTTTTAGCCCCTTAAGTTATTAAGGCCACTCGATCGTGATGGAAATCATTTTCACTTGAAATCGGGTGGGGGAACGCAACAGGCGTTTCAGCGATGCTCTGATTTTTAGTAAAATCGATGGCTTATTATAAAAATATTAGGCTTAACGCTTGTTTAAAATTGTTTCATGTTTTCTTATTAATGTCGCTTGAAAATGCCTATTACAATCCAAGAACAACAACTGAAAAAAAACGTTACTAGCAACACTCGTTTTTTATGTTACTTTAAGGGTTCTTTACAAATGAAAACTTGAATTCAAACGAGTATCTTGATCAATACACATATAACAGCCACACAATTAGAGTTGTGCCAAAGTATTTATGTGGGTATTCACTGTGCTCAACAATCACTTTCCCTGACTGTATAAAATCATTTTCTAAAATAAAATCACGCCAATAATTTTGACAGTGACATCACTCAAAAAAGCGACTCACTTTCTGGCAGTCATTTAAAAAAGGGAGAAAAAATTAAAATTAATTATTCAAATTTAATGTCTCGCTTCCCGCTTTCAGTGTACCGGTATGAACAGACGGCGTGCCTCCGAGATAATAAAATTTAAAAGGGCAAACTTCGTCGGCCATAGGACGGAATGAAAAGTGATTTGCCTAATCCACTTCTCAATTTTCCAACTCACTGGTCTTTGAGAATTACACTCACTATCGACCTCAACTCTTCTTGCATGTGGTTCAGGGTTTTTGATGGACAAGTTTGCACATTTCAGATAAGTTTTTAACTGTTTTAGATTTATTACTGAATATTAGCTTACTCGATTAGTGGGTGTATCTTTTAGTTTACCTATTTTTCGCCATTTTGAATGGTAATGTAAATGTTTTTAAGGCGACAATAAGTGCCCGCGACCTTGAGCGAGTAAAAGTGCATGCGTAACGCTTCAATGCGCACCAAGATTATTCGAAAAAACAACCCACCTTGATTCATCAAACACAATACAAATAAAAGCCGTATACTAAAATATGGGTTGTTAAATTGTCTGTCAGATGGTCAAAGTTTCATGCAAATACGTCTGATAGTTTTTGCGGTATTATCGTTTTTTGTCCGCGTTAGACATGAATTTACAAATTAATTACACTATGTTTAAAAAATATAATTTCACATTTTCACATATCAATTTATAAAGAAAACTGTCTAGTATAACATATATTTTTTTCAAAGAAATAAGACTAGAAGTTTAGACGTGATGTTCAATTAAAAATCATTAAAAGTCGTATATCAGCGCCTTAAATAACTTTTTAGACCTATGTATCCTGCTTATGCATTTGAAGTCTCATTAAAATCAGTCTTTTCGGAAAATAAGGACTTGAAAATTTGTATGAAATACCGTAAAGTGTAATCGCTCTTAAGTTCCGTGTGTACGAGTATAAGGGGCTACTCTATTGTCGTCAACAGGTCACAAATTTATAATTCTAGGCTTCTACTGAGAATTCCATTTGGAAAACCCAAAAACACTTTGCCCGACGTGGAAATTGACTCAGAGACCTCATCTTTGCTTTTGGAATCTTGCTTGTGCAGTCGAACGCACGTGCTCGGTAACAATTTTCCGATGGCAGCACTTTTATGTCGTAATATTAAAGGCGTTTGTCGAGGAACTCTTACTTAAATAAAAACAGCCGCACCATTCGATCTTCAAGGTTAAGCAACGCTTGTCAAGGTCAGTCCGTGGACTGGTGACCATCGATTACATACTGAGTTTCCTCGGTTCGTTGGTCGCCGCTGTCATTTATAGATCTATGATAGTCATTACAGGTAGTCAGTCGCCCGAAATTCTGGCAAACAGGAGTATCTGGGTATCCAGCAATAACTGGGTTTTGGAGGTCAGATAGGCAGTCGCTCCATGTAAAATACTGGTATGCAATTGCATCTGGTAATACTGGAAGCCGACCTTAATATAACATAGTTAGGAAAATGCTTGGCAGATGATGTGTTAAGGCGTTTGTCGCAAATCAAATGCTATCACTGATGTAGTGTTCAACATACCATAGTTTATTCTGGTCTCCCTATGAGTAAATAGTAAATAGGACCTTATGAACAGACTCTGGTTTTTGTTTCTACTGCACTTTCCTCTAAGACTTTTAAGGGATCTATACATTTGATCCTGAAAACTAAGATAGCTCTTGCAAGGTCTTCCTTGGCCCCACCTCAGTACGGTATTGTATTGGCCCACCGCATGTTTGGCAAGAGTTGCACACATAACGTATAGGTGAATGGTTCCTATTATGCTTGGGTAGAATTGTATAAATAATAACCAAATAGACGCATGAAATATAATACCTAATATAAGTTCTATTCTTCTATTCTTTAGGTGTCATTGTGCATTGATTGATAAGTCAAAATATTATTCTAGAATACAATAATGTAATCCTTTTCTTTCCTGTTCTTACAATAATATTTAATCAGTTCTTAGACTTGACTGTCATAGCCAAAGAAAAAAAATAGAATGGTATCTAATTTTTTTTTTCTTATTATTTATATTAATTATGAATGGAAAAACATGAGTAAGAAACCATTATCTTCGTGTTCGGTTTTAAAAGTAATAACGAACCTGTTTTGAAAGTACTAATTTTCATATTAAAAAAACTTTAATATTGTATAATATTAATCGGAGAAAGATTAATTTAGTTAGTACCTAGTAATTAGTCGAAGAGTTCACGGGAATTTTCATAACGATCATGGTTACGGTTAGATTTACTTTTACGGTTTGTGTGATGTCGATCTGCCGCAACAATGCAGTTACTTGCGCGCATCATAGCTCTGAAATGCAATCAGTGAGAGCCGGCAGACCATCTGCGAAGACGTCATTCTTTGAATATGTGCTAAATCTGACTATTTTTTTAACGTTTTTTTTTTTTTCGCAACAGTGCAGCGTCTTGTAAGCGCTATAACTCGAAATTGCAATCACTGAGAGCAGGCAGACTGACATCATTCACATTCTACTCTACAACACATTGAAGTAAATCTAATCATCCATGATAGTTATGAAAAATCCTGTCACCTCTCAGTCTTTATTGTCATTAGCGCTAAAATGTATGAATAATTATGTTCAAAACAAACTCCCTGGTACAACATCTGTACTCATTTAACTGACGCTGATTGACGTTTTTGAATTCACGTTTTAAAAAGCCTGTTTTATTGCATGACTTCATTTTTAAAAATTTTAGCTAATGCCAAAAAATACTTCACTGCTATATTCCGCACGGAGTTTTTTCGCCCTTCTAAACACATTCTAGTTACATTCGTAGACGGGTGACCACCCTTTGCATACCGAGTGCTACGCTATGCCTCAGAAAGCATTTTAAGACGTTGTCCCGGCTGTCATTTGTAGATCTTTGACAGTCGTTACAGGTAGTCAGTACTGTATCCCTAAAGTCTGACAATCAGTATTACCATGTGGTATCGCTTTATCTAGTACTAACTGGCTTGTGGAGGTCAGATAGGCAGTCGCTCCAAGTAAAATACTGGTATCAACTGCATCAGGTTAGACTAGAGATGCCGACCCCAACATACTTGGGAAATGGAAAGGCATCTGCCTAAGTTAAAAAAATTGCACAAATTTATCAACTGATGAATACAAACAACGGAATTAGAGCTTAATCCAACTGTCGTTGAGTGGTTTTTGGCATTCACTATTGCCATAATATATTACTCCTACGTCTTTAAAAAAAATATAATATCAGTACGTAACCTCTATTATTTGAGTTTTAGACATACAGATTATTATTGATACTGATTGTACCAATTCGTCTGAGTATTCAGTAATACTGGCTAGGTGCTAATTGGGATTCGCCTTAATCCCTCTACTTGTGTCCTATTGAATACCTGTATTTCAATTAAAGGTATCTGTCATAGGATTTCATAAGAAATGAGAATAATCTTTAGAATTTAGATGGTATTATACTTAATAACTAATCATTTCAACAGGAGCGTACCTACGTTGCTAAAGCTCTATTCACGGCTTCGGACGATTCCGACTTGCGACAAGGAACAGGCTTGGCCGTGTGTTTTGTTCGTTTGGTTACCGAAGTTTAACAAGTCGCATGGCATCGACGCGACTTGGGAAGCTTCGGCATGCTATGAACAGGTTCTTTCATTTGCTTTCCCCGCAGACGTTATCGCTTGAACTTGTAGTTCGTGGCTTAGAGGTGAGATACAGTAATAAGTAATAAGTTTATTATTCATAAAAGAAACAACAGTTGATGCGTCATACAAATCGTTTGGCTACAAACTAAGCATCGCTGTTATCTTATGGGCCTACCACACGCACAAATCTTATGACAGTTTTACCAACCGCACGCACGGTGTTCCGTTTACAAACCGGCTTGCACAGGCAAAACTGTGGTGAAGCTTGTGCGTGTGGTAGGCCCATTATGGCTCAGGAGTGCGAATTTTACAAATTTAAACATTTAAAATACAACAAATATCTAATAAAACATTAGCATGGTATGAAATTAGGACATTAGAGAGCTTCTTAGATAATGTGTTCGGAACACAAAATGATAAAATTAAAATAAAACATTGAAACTATGTAAATAAACTTGTAGGTAGGTTAACATTATTAATTAAAATTACTATTTATTATTTTAAAATTACAACATCAGTAACCTCATGAGACATCCGAGTAAACCGAGCAACCGACACAACAAAATCCACCTTAACACGGTCCGATAAAGACTGTTACCTAATAGCAGTATCTCCGTTACCCACCGGTGAATTTTTCTCGAAAAGATAATAACTCGAGATCCTATTGTCGTCAGGATCTTTATATTAATTACAGACATAAAAATGATTAATGACAAGAATCTGGAAACAATGCTTAGGAATCCGTATTTATTGGACGCCCGCGCCCGGTATTTGTCATCAAGACAAATTATTTGCCCAATGTTTGTTTCCGCCATTTTTAATATTTCCCCCCTTTCTCATTTATTTTTCTGTTATGTTATTTCTTTGTTGGTGGTGATATTGTAACTCCTTAGTGTTAGCTAGGTCTAATTAAAATCACAACAGTAGACAAAATGTTAGAAATTATAATACGAAGTCATCTATCAAAGACTATACTAGAAACCCTAACCCTCTTCACCAACTATTGGTCAACACTTAATTTCGAACCCAAAACTATTTATAGCTGGGCACAAGTTTACAAAGAAAACCTCAGGAATCTCAGTAATCATCTGGTCAACCTTTGATCGTTCAAACCTTTATACAATTGACCGTTGCTAAGAAACACTTAACGAGATCTCCCACTCCCCTCGTAATGTTCCACAATTGATTGTTTAAGAGGGGGTCGTAATACGGTTAGAGGGGTCAACTTTTGTTGGTCTTTACACGTTTTTCAAACAAAGCAAATCAATAATTCAAGAATCGGGACGCCCGGCGGTCCGCTGGAAATATTTCCTTTTATTTTTCTCGTTTGAAAGATGCTTTTAAATTTTTATAGAGAAACTTGGGGTTTTAGAGATAAAAGCGCTAAGTAAAATTGTGAGTGTTTTCCCGCCTTTTTGTAATGAAGAAATAAGTAGGCGCTGGGTCATTTTCTTAACATTGCATTAGGTGGAATTTTAGATAAACTGTGAAATGGCAACAGGCCCCCCATTGACATGAGACTTGAACATCACTGGTGATATAGGGGGATACTATTAGGCTCACCTCTGCTTAACCCTTTTGGAATCACAGGAGTGATGATTTTATGAAATAAACAGGCAAATTTAAAAAAAAAATGTAAGTACAGGAAAACAGATCGTTGATTTCCGACATGGAAAGCGACACCTGTGTTCTGAAACTCCCCCTTTCATAAAAAAAATCCTCAAAGAGCAAAGCAATTAATGCGAAAATAAGTAATCAACCGTGTAATACAGACTTGAAGATAGCCCAGTTCTTTTCTAAGACACTCATAAAAAATCGCGCCACTTTTTTTTGTAAATGATCTCTCTAGTCACTGTACGTAACATAAACGAAGGTCAAACTTCAAATGATCACAGTGTTTACGAGAAAAACCAAATCCGTATAAACCAATTTCTTGTAACAAAGTTACTTTGTGAGCACCTGGGAAAGTATAATCTAACGAACCTAATTAGCTTGACAGTGGATTTTTCCTCGTAATTCAATATCTTTAAGTACATTCCTGAATGTTTTCTCGAGTGTCTCTCTTTGATTTATTTTTATTGTTTTCTTTGATGAAGAATATGTTGATATTGGCTTTCTTTTTTATTCTGTGCTAGGTTTTGTTCGTGACATCGTCGAATGAACTTTAGTGTCCGTTTTACAGGACATTTAGAGTAAGTATTTGTTCCATGTAAGTAAGTTTGTATGCAGAAATAGCTGATCGGATTTGAACGAACATTAATGCGCAATCTGTGTGTTCAAGACAAATATACAAAACATTATTTTTTTTTCATACAAAACTTCGATAATTACTCGGTCAAAATGTAAGCAGACACAGAAACAGCTGTTTTTTTCAAGACTACCCGCATTTTTTTTTTAATTTGTTTGATTTTTCTCAGATTTTTGACGGTCTAACGCCCCAGAAAAAAATATATACTTGTAATAGATTATGTGAAGACCTGCCCAGTAATAGTCTGTTTCCGAATAAAACTTATTTCTTCACACACACAACTTCGTATCAGTTCAAAGAAAGTAATAACAGTTCAAGGGAACGGTTTGACCTTCAGGTGTTTCGTGTGAATTATTTAAAAGTTGCGCACAGATATTTATTGCTTTAGCTACCTGCCGCGCCGAGAAAAAGGTGAGCTTCGGTGATCGTGAAACTACGTGAAAAACTGCTTTTGAATACATAGTTATTCTGATTGATATTTATTGGAAGAAATATGTAAATGTGTTTGTATTTAAGTATTTATTTAGCATTCAAAGGAGGCTTTGCGTTTTAAGGCTATTGTCGTACTACGGCCGAATGGTGGACATAATTTCCAGCATTCTGAAGCTTGGCAGTGTCGCAAAATTTGTTAAAACTATCGCGGTTTTGTTTAATTAAAACACCGATTTTTTTTTTGGTAAATGTCAGAGATTTGCAAAATAGAGTTAACATTTTCACCAATTTTACACCAAACCATAAATCCACAACCTATTAATTTAGACCAAAACCGATTCATAAAAAAGATTAAAACTCCACTTTCTTTGTTCTTACCAAAATTCTTTGAGACTTTGTGTATAGAGTTAGCAAATTCTATTCTTATTTATAGCAGGCCCTTTGTCCATAAGAAAACAAAGTCCGAGTGTTAAATTATAAAAAAAGGAACGAATAACATTTTCTGGGGTTAATTTAGCGGTCGCTTAGAATAAATCTTTGTGTGGTTTCATTTGTTTCTTTCTTCCGATTCGCCTTGGTTTGGGGGAGGAAATCGGACGGTTTGCGAAGTAATAATGTACAAAACATGAAAGAAAATCAAAGGTTCGACCCTCAGTTTGAAGGTATATAATAGGTCTTTACCTATGAAATTGCCGTATTGCAGTACAGACTTTTTCAAACAAAAAAAAGTTTTGATTGGCTATGAGTTCTAAATTCAAATTAATTTTGTTTTAAAAATATGACATTCTATTTACAAAATCAGTCTTTTGTTTATTCATTAGCGTTGTATTTTCATTACATTTCAACATTTTTCCTCATAATGGATACTTTGAAATTTCGTGTAATTATGGAATATGAGTTCCGTCGTGGCACCAACGCGGCACAAACGACCCGTAACATCAACGACGTTTACGGAGAGAACTGTACAAACGAACGCACAACCCGTTATTGGTTTGCTCGGTTTCGTTCTGGGAATTTTGACTTGAAAAATGAACCTCGTGGTCGTCCGGAAACTTTGGTCAACAATGATGAATTAAAGGTGATTGTTGAAGCTGATGAAACTCAATCTACAGCTGAGCTGGCAGCAGCTTTTGATGTTAGCATTAAAACAATATTGGTCCATTTGCGACAGATTGGCAAGATAAAAAAGCTTGATAGATGGGTGCCCCACGAACTTAACGATCGCCAGCGCAACGTACGCGTCGAGACTTGCCTTGCGCTGCTTAACAGGCACAGAAATGAAGGAATTTTGAACCGAATTGTTACGTGCGACGAAAAATGGATTCTTTTTGACAATCGAAAGCGCTCAGCAAGTTGGTTAGATCCTGGTTCGGTACCAAAGCAATGTGCAAAACGAAAAATGACCCCTAGAAAGGTGATGGTCACAGTTTGGTGGTCTAGTGCTGGTGTGATTCATCATAGCTTTTTACAAAACGGCGAGAGCATTACTGCAGATGTGTACATTGAAGAACTGACCACAATGATGGCGAAACTCGCACGTCTGCAACCAGCTTTGGTCAATCGGTCGTCTCCACTGCTACTTCACGACAACGCGCGGCCCCATACTGCACAACAGACCGTCTCTAAGCTGCATGAGTTGGGTTTGGAAGCTCTCCCTCATCCGCCATACTCACCAGATCTTGCGCCTTCCGACTATTACTTTTTCCAAAATTTGGACAACTTTTTAGCGGGAAAAAAATTCAATTCCCGAGAGGCAGTACAAAACGCCTTTGAAGAGTTTGTTGTCTCCCGTCCAGCTGATTTTTTCAAGAAGGGAATCCATAAACTGCCACAGCGTTGGCAAAGATGCATTGATTGCAGGGGTGATTACTTTGAATAAAAGAAATAAACAAGTTCGAAAAAAAAATACTTTAACTTTTTTCAAACAAAACGGCAATTTCATAGGTAAAGACCTAATATTTATGTTGTTGGGATGATCAAAAATATTTGATGGGACATTTTTGGTGAGTGAGCAAACACTTTCATGTCTGAAAATTAATTAAAGACCTATTTTTTTTTTATATTTATTTATTTATAGAACACAAACATAACCATATTTCCTTGACCCAATAATTATATTCCTTGAGTCTTGGGTATTTAACGGGCATATTTTGGTTAGAGGATTTTTTTTTTTATTTAGGGCCCCTATAAGACCTTTAGACGAAGTGATGCGTAACTTACAAAAATGGTGGGCGTAAACAAAATATTACGTACCTACCTCTCACGAAAAACCTAGTAACAACCTCCTTATTATCATCTTTTCATCCAAAATCTCCTCATTCCGTGTCAAAGGATCTCTGAAACGTATGAACATTACATAAGACTCCTACAAAAGGCTAGCACCAAATCTAATTCTAGATTTCCGTGGCCCATTCACATCGGAAGAGTCGTTTAACACATTGTGCTTCGCTATGGAAATAAAGGCTTATTTTCTCAAAGCATTTGTTCCCTTCCAGAAGATGTATTTTGGATGCGAAACAGTTTATCTCGGGAGTTAGTAGCTTTAGGGACACAGTGTGGTGAAGGATGGTGAGCTTTGTGCAATGTACGATGTTATAAAGTTTGTGTTGATAATCTGCCGTACTTTACTTCATGTAATTTTACAGTAGGTACCTGGGCGACTGAGCTCTGCTCGGGTGAAAATAACGAAAACGTATTTTCCCAGATATGCGACCTAGATAGAAAGATTTTTTGCACTTGTAATCGAAGTTGTAAAAGCAGAAAAATAGAAATCGTATAGGATTAATAACAGTTTTAGAAAGATTTTATTTTTTAATCACAAAGACCATGTTGAAATAGATTTTCTATTGAATCTACTAGAACTCACATAATACAATTACGTGTTATTTCGGGAA
Source organism: Cerastis leucographa (assembly GCA_963082945.1). Taxonomy (NCBI): domain Eukaryota; kingdom Metazoa; phylum Arthropoda; class Insecta; order Lepidoptera; family Noctuidae; genus Cerastis; species Cerastis leucographa. The sequence goes on from OY720363.1 coordinate 15,994,910, forward strand.
TACATGTTCGGTTGTCTCACAATTTCATATATTTTTACTGGGTTAATATCAAGTTTTTTTTTATAGGTTCTACTTCTTCTTCTTCTTCTGCGTGTCGATGACAATTTAAATTGAGTCACCCCAAAATTTGCCGACGAGTTTGGCACTTTCAGTACCGTCCATCAGCTCATGTGATGAGCAAGCGACAGGGCAGGCAGGACACAATATCAGGTGTTCCATCGTTTGTGGGGCAGCACCACATTTACACTCCCTCCAAAATCAAAAATCAAAATCAAAATATTTTTATTTCACATAGGCCTACATGGGCACTTGTAAAACGTCGACAAAATGCTCGGTTCGGGTTGGTCGTTTCCTATGGAGAAGAACCGGCAAGAAAGTAAGTAAGTTTCAGGCAATTAAGCTCCAGATCAGAGTCATCTATGAATCTCCACCTGAACAGGTTTTCCTTGCAACAGGTAGTCTATTTGAAGACTTCCAGGTCAGCCATACTACTAAAAATATAACACTTTATTATCAGTTTAAATTAATTATAGAAGATACGAGCTAAGTGCTAGTTGCTACTTCGGCTGTATAACCTCGTCAGCCGTGTGTCCCGCGGTTACGTATTGTCGTTAGGAGTGGAGGTAATCCGTTTTTATTGTCGCGCCACTAATGGTGTCATTTTTTTTAAACCCGCACAGATATACTCCTTAAATTAATACCTAATATTCTTCAGATATTCCAGAAATCGTTTTGAGAGTTAAACTAACATAATATGGCCAGGATCTTGGGATTTAATCTAATTGTATTGGTAAAGCTTAATTTTTATTTTTTGAGTAGTAGCGGCATGATTTCCTATTAAATAAAAACATGTTGAATTGTGAATTTGCTGTATGAAATAAATGGTAGGAAGGTATAATCTAAGATGTGATCATATGATTTGTGTATTTATTTCGTGTAAATAACAATAATTATTATGTTTACTAACAGGATCTTTTCAGACTCTGCCTCGAGGATGGGCAAAACTGTCCTTGTGTCTGCTATTAACAACAACAAAACTCTCTACTATAACAAAAGCAAACAGTTTTCTTGTATTTCATAGATATAAAGCAGGTAGTCAACCTCAAGCAAATAATCGATAACGTTTAAAATCAAGCTGCAGTATGATGCTAGTAAAATGGCTTCAGGTCAAGAGCTTACTTAATAGGTACACCTATTATATCTGTAAACCTGCATGGCTGAATCTAGGGCAGTTTGCATATAGGAACCACAATACTTACAGCTATAGGTAATTTCCAGGGTAATTCGGTGTAATTGTAAGATCAGGATCTTGAAAAAACAGAATGTGCGATGGGCACAGTTAACTTACGATAAAACTTAGAGACACGTGTTATTCTCTTCTTCTTTGTGGGAGCGTTCAAGTATTACGTAACGCAATTTTTGGAGATTTTTGACGCCCCTCCCCCCCATTGTAACGCGCCATAATGTCTGTTTGTACCACCAAGCGCGACGAGAAAATTAAACTCGACGCGACCGTTCTGAAGGGCTAAAACAATGTTACGTAACGCGTAGTTCACAATCACTCCCCGGCCCTGTAACGCATCGTAACGTTTCAGAAGACCCCCCCCTCCCCCCAAATTCGTTACGTAATACTTGAACGCTCCCTGTTTCGCTTTCACCACTGTATTTAAAATTTCAATGGTCTAAATTTTTCCCACTTTCTCTGCTTTGTCGATAATAGCCCCAACGCCCTTTCACAGCATTTTCTTGGACACAGAGGACAGGATAAGAAGAGGTGAGACATAGTTTGCGGTACAGCTCCACATCCACACACAGTGACTTAGGTACTCGATAGATGGTGATCTATCGAGTACTTAAGTCACACTTTACGAGGTTGGAGTTACATCTTCCTGCTTAGGTTCAGAGACTGTTCAGGGACTCTCACTAGATTTTATTCTTTTACATTATTATAGGCATTAATTCTAGCATGTATAAAACGAAGCGAACAAACAAGTTTCAAGATTTAATGTCTGGAGAGATTAAATCAATTCAATAAAGCATCGAATGAGTTGCCAAGTGAAAAGGTAAATATATTTTTTTTGTTTCTGTTCTCTTCTATTCAATAATTAATGGCTCTCTGAATTTAGCTTAACGTGTTCCAAAAGCAATATTTTTATATAAATAAAGCCATTAAATATTTAATTGGACTAATGTTGTGATAATGAATTTTGTAATAAAGCAGCGTTTAAAAGCTTTGTCAAAGTTATGAAAATCTTCACGAATAGAATACTCCGGGAGTGAATGGAGATCTTGGTATCAGTAAGACATAACACACCTGGTTGATGACGTTTCAATACAGATTTACCAGCGCGAAATCTCACTACATTTTTCCAGTCTTTTTTTTTGCATTTTCACGTGATGTTTATTTTTTATGCAACGATCGTATCGTTTGCAGATACACCCATCTACTATCAAATATTTCGAATTCACTTACTGCTACCAACTAGCTACAGTCGTGTAAAATAGAATGCTGAAAATTTGGAAATGGTATCGAATTATTCAAACTCCCTTTGAAGTTTATTTACAACAATTGTTGCAAGACTATTTTATTTCATAGCTGTAGTACAATTATGTCTAACATCTCATGTGGGTACATAATACTAAATATAGTATTGTGCATGCACATGAGATGGTCGATGATGGTGGTAAATATACCATCATTGACATAAATTATTGAAATGTTCACTAATCCAGTTCCAGTTGAAAGCCAGCGTTGGGAGGTAGTTGTCGGATATTTTGTTGAACTGGGCCTATTTGGCTCAACCGTGAGGCATTACGTGTTACATTTCTTATTTTGATTTAAGTATTTTTGTTTCTGTAATGTATTTTCTATTTTACATATATTTCTCTATTCTCTATCAATTCTATATTTCTTTATATTATGTTAGGGTAAAAATTAAACAAACCAGTGAAATTATCCGTCATAAAAACCATCGATATATTTACAACTGTTAATTATTTACATATGTACATGATCGAATACTATTACAGTAATAATTGAACCGTATATACACAGTACATTACTTGGAAACAATAACATTAAATAAATAAAACGTTAGATATGTTAACGTTACTATGAAAACAATGCATAACATCAAGCGGTGTGTACCTATTGGGTCCCATGAAAATATACTGGTCCGTATTTAGACCGACATTACTTTTCATTGAATGATTATTTGTATGCTTTACACTGACACGGGGTATCTTCGGTGTACCTTCGTTTACGTGTGAACATCGCGAACTCAAAACAATCAATAGTAATCACGGAAGATATCCCGTGATAGTGTAAGTTTAAAACTGTATTTATTTACACTTGTACAGACGAAGACCGCTTCCTATACAGGTTTGTGCTTAAAAACTTTTTAAGCTTAAATACATACGAGAGTAAGTTAAAGAATGACTACTCAACACAACACACTCGCAACAATATCGTTTTAAAATAGTTGTACAGTTTTTTACTTGTATACCAAAATGTGCGTTCACTGGGCCAGGCACGCACACATATGCAATATTCGTTTACACAGTATTCAACAGAGGCATAGGGGAAATTACTCGTGGTGTCTATTCACGTGTGTTCACATTTATCGATGCAGAATACAATGAAATCGGTTAGAAACAATGTGTATTTGATAAAACGTTGTTAAACAATGATGTTCGCAAAAATATGATTCGGTGATTGTTTCGAAAGTGTAAATACGTCATGAACATTGTGGCTGGCGGTATTTGAAGTTTGGTTTTTAATAGTATACTATTAGTAAACTATTATTTTTGCATCCTCGTCAAATTCAAGGAGTTAACTATGCTAATCATTCTCGACCCGAATCGTAATCGGTAAGTGAGAACCACCCGTGTTTTAATCGCAGCCCGTCTGCTCCTCGCCTTATAACCACGCTTTCACACATACAATCTCAAACCTTTATTCAATAATTTATTACTTTAAGTTCTCCACGATAAGGGGGTTATTCTGATATACTGAAAAACTTAAACAACCAAAAAAAAACAGCGTTTATTAATAATTAAATAGGCACTGTAATTTAAATTGATTATGTATGTCTTTTGTGACAACCTCCTGAACTTTGACGATGATGCAAAACAACACCTAGTATACTTTCAAATAAATAAGTTAGCTAAAGCACAAACAAATTTCCCAATAAAAAATCAATAACGTTAATAAAACAAGCCAAATATTTGGCCCAATTGCAAGAATCAAACCAGTAAGGCGAATTCGTTCCGCCATCGCTTCTTTCTGATCTAATTGAATGTTCTTTCAACCCAAACCACTTATCTTTCCCGTCTTTTCTTTTATTTCTCTCTCACAAATCTATGTTAAATTCGCATTCCTATTGAAAGTAATGTCGGCCTTATGGAATTTTGCTTACACACAGTGCAGAAACATCTAAAACATTTAGAATTCTATACCTGAATATTTTTATTATAATATGCACTGAATTGGCAGGGTGAAGCAGTATTGTGGTTTTGTATGTTGTTTTGAGAAAATTTACGCCGTTTTATTGATAAAAATGACAGTTTACCTATAAGTGTTTCCTGACAATTCTCTACGCAGCTTTCGAGACCTGACTGAGTTCTATGTAACTCTATGATTCCGCTCCTATAGATCGCGACATGACATTATAGTCGGTGGTCTTCATTGAATTTCATAAAATGTAATTAATTTAACCTATCGTGAATGAGCGGTGTTGTTCAGCAATCCAACCAATAATAGACAAACCGATTTCGTTTTTTAAATTCTTATAGAACGTGTATCGGTTGATCAATCGATGCCGATAAACAATTGGATCCAATTGCATATAAATTTTGCAAAAAAAAAGCCACGACAATAATACTTCACCCTAATAAATAAACAATTATTTTTTTACATAAAACATGGCTATGTAAACTAATTAAAAATACAATTTATGCACCTACTACATATGCGAGATGAATTGCATTCATTTGCATAGAGATGTTGAAATAAGTTTTTATGTAAGAAATGTAAATAACATGCGCTTGCTCGTGGTCTGTATATAAATCAAGCATTACTTGGAAAATATTACTGTGTCGTTTTAATGTACAGCCTGAATTTTGATAATCCTTTCATTTCTTTAAAATATTTTTTTTTGCAAATTGCTTTAAGTCATATTTTGCAGTTGCCTTTTCATAAACTTCAGCACGTTTTGTTTTATCAAATAATTATTAATCGATAAAATAATAAATAGATCATTATAGGCAAGACGAGATCATGATATACATCCTATGTGAAACGTAAATATTTCAAAATAAATAACTTCTTATATAAATAGTTGATCTAATCAGAGTACTAAAATAACTTTGGTTATTATCACACAAAAAAAGTTCAATTCAAAACATAGAATAACCACACGATAGTTAGGTAATAGTTTTTACTCCAACTATTTACATGAATCGTATATTGAAACTTCTACATATCAGTCTGCAGTGTAAAATATACTCTAATACCATCGACTCGAAGGTTCATATTGCTATGTGGGTTCTTCAAGTTCACTTTTAGTTTGTATTTGTTCACTTTCGACGGCTTTCAAAGTCGTCGATGACGTCATCGCTATCAAGTCTTCATCTATTGTGGTCAGTTGGGAGTATTCTGTCTTCGGGTATATTGTCCTACATTTGTATTTTCTTGATTTTAACTGTGGAATAAAATATTGAATTAGGTACTTCTTTGTAATTGCGTCGTTTTCCTGGTTCACAATTTTATTTTAGGAATTTCCTTGACATATTTTCTTTCATAAATGCAAAAAAGAAAGTTTTTAGGGTTTTTTATATTAGATCTGACTGCTTATATGATACCACTATAAATAGAGTTGCACAAGTAACTCGAGTCTTTACACAGCTTTTATTATAACCCCGCATTTACAAACAAATATCAACACAATGTATCCTACATGTTGCACATGCACCTAGAACAAGTTAGGAAGACTAGTTGGACGCAAATAAACTTGTTGAAAATTGTTTAAACATGTTAACAATGTAATATCAATGTCTGAAAAAGGACAATATAGGTTTTGTTCAGTCTTTTTTGTTTTATAAGACTTTAAACAAACATACCATAAGATCACGCCTTGCAATCCCCGAACGGGTGGGCAGCGGTGTACCTAATAATAGGTAACTTACACATTACGCCAGTTATGTTTAAGTCCCATGTAATAGGGGGCGACCCTATTGCCATCAACCGGGCACAACTCCAGACTACATTGCTGCTACTGAGAAATTCCTGATGTAAAATCCCTATTACAAATTTTCCCGACCCGGGAATCGAACCCAGGACCTCATGCTCAGCAGTCGCGCTTGCTACCACTAGACCAACGAAGCAGCTTATTAGACTTGAAACAAGTATGCTTATCAGACTTGAAACAAGTATGCTTATCACACTTGAAACAAGTATGCTTATCATACTTGAAACAAGTATGCTTATCAGACTTGAAACAAGTATGCTTATCAGACTTGAAACAATTATGCTTATCAGACTTGAAACAAGTATGTTTATCAGACTTGAAAGAAGTATGCTTATCAGACTTGAAATAAATAAGGGGTAAGAAATCTCTATAAACATTTACCTTAACGGCGACGATCACTATGACGACCGTGGCCAATACCGCAGCCCCAACACTCCAGACAGCTATTGAGTTACGTTCAAAAAAGTTTGAGGCGTCCTTAGAGTCTTCTATGAAGAACGATGCTGTGATGTGCGTGCGAATGTTCTCGGCTATTCGCCGCTTGCCAGCTGATGAGCCGTTTAGACAGCCTCCTACAAATAAATCTTGTCTTACTAAAAGTTTATGCTGACGTACAAGTGAAAACACATATAGTTTAAGGCACATTAATAATGAAAAATTTGTAAAAGACACACAGTTGAGAGACTTCAGAAGAGATGGTAAAATAATTGCGCTCGTGCTGAGTAAACGTAACTTTAATACGTTGTATTTTGAATCGAAAATATAATTATCCAATAGTATTTTGGTAATTTTTTTTTTCATTTGCAACAAGCTCAATCATTGACATCCATAGATATAAAATTCTTAAAAGTATGAAAATATTATATGTAAAACGAGTTGTTCTTAATTTTAAAATCGTCGTATGTAAGTTACGTTTTACCACGCGCTCGTGCTTGGGTCTCTTATTGTCAAAACTGCAAAAGTTAAGTCTGCTATGAAATCATGTGTCGATTACTTATGCAATATGGTCGTAAAAATTTAAATGAAATAATCTTATCAATACCATAAGATAGTGGAGTCAGTTTTTGTGTAATTTGTTACTCTTACGTTGTACATTCAAAAGCATTAAATTTAACTCAAATACACAGCAAAACACAGGTCGATATTACAAATGGCGTAAAGGACATTTAAATCCAAAGCTCCTTACGACATCGGAAATTTCCTTCGTATTTCATTATTGCCCGCAAAACTACTTTCGCTAAATAAATGAAGCCACATTTTATTGGATGTTCGCAATTTCTAACCTTTACCTTTCTCATACAAAGCTTGGAAAGCTTCCTACGGACAAAAGGTATTTGTTAAGGAAAACTATCAGTAAATCCTATACATTGGAACTAGTATGAGTGCAGGGCATTGACTGAATGCAAGGTCAACTGCCGATATAATTATTTTGTATGATTGTGAACACGTTCTTGCTAAAATGCTTTTAGTAAGAAAGGTATTCGGAATTCTTGGAATAGTAGAAAGTGATTGAGTTATCGTTTAACTACAAGTCATTTAAGATACACTTAAATAAGGGCTTGAAACAGACATTTTTAATCACAAAATAAAATTATTGGATGAGATTTTTAAATCTTGCCTTGTTAAGAAAACTAAATTAAGTACACCATAATCAACACTCAATCAAAATGAGTTTTAATAGACACAAGCCAATATTAGTTGATTCGATCACGATAACTTACAAAAGTAAAATCTTAAACAAAAATTTGTACATGGAACCTCGTAAATAAGATAAAGTGCTCTTGGGAGATTTATAAATCACAAAACTTTGTACCATTTACTTTTGGAAATAGCCTAAAGTTTATTTGAGTATTTATTTTAGATTTTTCTTCGATAGCTAGGTACTTCGGAACTTAGGTACTAACTTACATACCTGAGTTATTTTTGAAAAACTGTCAAATTTAGTAATAAGTATGACAAATTTCAAATAAGTAAAATAAAAAATTTTATGTTTTTTTTATGTGGAGACATAAATATCATTCTAATCAACAACAACACCAAACGGCTTTCCATAATGTGCCAGGAGCGTACCCTCAGCTTTTCCGGACATATGATGCGTTCTCTTAGTCATTGTCTGGAGCGGCTAATGATACTGGGCCGGGTAGAACGTTAACGCACGGAAGACAGTGCACTGGCAAGATGGTCAAACGCAATCAAGAAGGCTGCTGGAAGCCTGTACCGTGCGATTCACATTTGCAGGAGACCGCATGGCTTGGCGACGTGTCATAAATTTGGTCGCTATCCTTAGCAAAGAAGAAGAACATTGTCATAGCACCGACTACTACTTTGAAACACGCCCTCCGGGCCCATAGGGGGCGGGGGGGTCCAAAGACTACCAATCTTAATCGGCTTATTTTGACTCAAGGAACGACTGTGCCAACTAACAAGCTAGTGTGAAAAAAATAAAGGTGTTTGTACTAGACACCTCTACTATATTACTTCACAAAAAAACAGAACATTGGCTTTGACAACTGATGGACGAAACTAAAAAAGACCAAAGTTCCGATGTTTCACAAAAACATTCGAAAATAGCCTGACACTTTTATTTTTGGGAGTGAGTTCAGCAGCAAAAATACTAAAAATAGCTTACCTATATCCTTATCACAATGACAGCAATCCGTCTGATTGCTATTTACGAAAAGCGATACCATGCTCTCTGTGCAACACGGCATACATTTGTGGTTCACTCTGCAAACGAAAAATGTGTTTATATAACCGTTTTATTTGCGCCAGACCGCCTGACAGTAAACATAGGGCGGTGGCTTAAACCTGCATTGGTCGGTCAAATCTATACACAACTGGAAAAGGTTCGATTCTGTTTTAGTAAAAGGAATTTCTACACAAAGTATTTTTCCAAGAATGATATAATGCGATCATGGCATCAAGATCTTTTCTTCAAGTCCAAATGGACCTTAACAAGGCTGATTTGTAAAGTATAAACTGGTTTTCTCAAAATTATAGAAATAGTTTTAGAAACACGTTAGTGCGCATTATTTACCAGTGCTATCTGCTTTTAACTGGAAACCCTAGAATCTGACTATCTCTCGTAATCAATAACCACAAAATTTTGTAAATTATGAATTAATTTCGTAAAATAATTACAGCCAGAATTGATTTATTTGTTTTCAATTTCCATTATTAAAACAATCCAACGACATTTTAGACATAGTGCTTCAACCTGATCGAGGTCAACTGTACAGACGGCGACGTATCATATAAAATGTCCAGTATAACATGGCCTAGCTTTGTATAGATTTTCCGTGCAATGAGAGATCCGCATGCACTGGTTTTGTATACAATACAATATCCTTTATGTATAAATTGATTAGTCCTCGTGTCCTGTACCTTGAGAGTGATATAAAGATTCGAATGACGTTACTGCTGTGGCTGTTCGATACCCAGACTTTCGTTCTAGCGTACCATTCAAACAGTTTTTCGAACCAGCGTTTTCGCGACAACATCATTCGACATAGCGATTTTCGACCTAATTATGTTTTCGAACTGGCATACCTCCATACTCGTAAAGTTTTTTGAAATAGCATGCGTCGCACTAACGTCATTCGAACCTTTGTATCATTCCGAAGGTACGGGAATCTTCGTATCGCCTTACTTACATAGAATTATTCCGTCGCAAAATGAATGCTCGTTTTTTTTTATCAACTTACCTATCTAAACGAAGTGGGTGTGCACACGTGACACAACTGGTCGGCCCAGGGCCTGAGCAAGACCTGCAAGAGTCATGGCATGGACGGCAGGTCCTCGTTCTAGGCTCATAGTACTGGGAACTAAGGCACTCCACGCATAAGCCGTTCTCTAATGAAAAGTGCGGTGGACAGGACGTGCACCGCTGTGGACCAGCGCCATGACAGTCCTGGCAGTAGTGGTGACAGCGACGACAACTAGTCTGCCATGGGAAGAAGTTCTGAGGACATTCGGGCCGACACTCTCCCGCCGCCAACCTCCAGTCAGGAGGACAAGATGCACATTGATCTCTTCTAGGACCCGTACACGTCTCACAGGATAAGTAACACTTAGAACAGGTCCCCTCATCCGGGTAGTAGCCAGGAGCACAGGTCGCTCGACACGTCCCCGACTGCAGGCGTAAGGCACCAGCGCACAATGTGCAGTTCAATCTTGACACACAACTCTTACAAGTATGCGGACACGGCGAACACCTTCCTGCCGTCTGATAAAAACCTTGTCCGCACTCAGCCACGCACCTAAAATAAATATTTCATGTTAACTGAACACTTGAAACCGTACAGGAAAAGGTCTAGATGGATAAAGGGCCATTACCTCGATCCTTGTAACAACAAGGGACTCGAACAAGACAAACAGTCCCACTCGTTCGATCCGCTACATTTCTCGCAGGTTGAATGGCAATTTTTACACCTTCCCGCTTCGTGATACTCACCTGCAAAAAGTCACTTTAAGTCTGCGAGGAACAAGTGTGAAAAAAGTCATTGTTTAAGGACATTACTTACTCGTGTCGCATTTGTCATTGCCATCGGGGAGACAAGTTCCGCTCTTAGTTAGAATCCATTTCTCTTGGCAAACAGAACAAACGGCACACGCGCAAATTGTACAGCCAATTGGACACCTAAAACAACAACACAGTTGTTCACGTTTTGCTTGTTCTTTAAAAGAGATTTAATATAAAGGTGACAATTAAACGCTCGAACAATGTTAAGTTCAAAGCGAGGCGTTTGAAATTCCGAGCGCTCATAAGATTGACGACCTCTGTTTCATCACGAAATGGAATGCAAAGATAAATTATCATAACAATAACACTTACGGCAAACATTCTCTTCTTTGGGCGTCGGCGTAATATCCTGGGGGGCATTTTGGTACGCAGCGATTCTTGAATGCGTAATCACCAATGCGACACGAAACACAGGCATTTTCGCTAGGGCCGTGGCAAGATTCGCACGTTTCATGACATGGCATGCATCCGAAATCATCTTTTTGATGTGTACCCGGAGGGCAAGCCGCTAAACAAGATCCGTTGTAGAGAACATAATTGTGGGCGCACGAGGAACACATATCTGCCTTTTCGGAGCAAGTGTCGCAATGCTCTGCGCATGGAAAGCAGGCGTTTGCGTCGGGGTCTTCATAGTACCCGTCCGGGCACTGTTGCAAACAAACGGCTAAGTCAACTACTAGCAAGTGTGCTGGCGCGCATGTGAGACACGAGTCCTGGCCGGCCCCGGCGCAAGTCTCGCACGACTCGTGGCACGGCCAACAAACCCCACCTTGGTTAACGAAGCTTCTCGGAGGACATCGAGACACACATGTATTATCTAAACGATAATGCTTGCAGGCAACACACTGAGTTGGCCCCTTCCCATAACAACCTTGTGAATCACATTCCGGATCGCACAGTCTTTGCACTTGTTTATCGTTGGCATCTGCCAAAACATTTTTTCGTTGCGCGGAAGGAATATTTTTAGGGTAATTGCGTCTATCAGAAACACCGAGTTCGATTTCGTTCAAGAACTGTGAGTATTCTGAGGCGTCGTAAACATCGTTAATATGATAAGCCTTCTCTTCCTGGTAAACATTATTTGAATTGAAATAGCTTTTATTTCGTAACCGTATCGGACTCGTTGCCGTGCCGTAAAATATTAACTGCCACTTTTTCAATATGCCCGGTTGAGTGACGTGGATATTACCGGCGTTTAATATTTGAAGGGTCCAACGCCCTTCGGCACTTTCTCCCCAAAAATGAACACTTAAAAACGGCCAATCGTCGAAGTTAGAACTCGTTGCGTCATGCGTCCTCTCGAATAAAAGGGTGGAAGTAGTCCCCATCGGCGACGTAAGCAATATCCGTAAATTTCCTCTTGGGAAAAAGCTCAGTGAAATTTTACATTGAACGTGTTCCAAAAATCTGACCTCGTTCATCGTCCCGCTGCACCCATTCACATCCATGTGCACTGATATCGTATAACCGAAAGATGTTTCAATAGACTTGTCCTCGTTTATTTCTTGTGACTTACAAATGTGCTGAGGGGGTACGCTGGTCCACTGTTCGGCTAATGTTACCATCTGAGCGGCGTCCATTAGTCCGTAGCCAAACTTGTGACTTACTTTTCGTTTTACGCCATTTACGATCCATCCTTCTTCTTTTTCCAGTGGTTGTGACCGAGAGGTCATTACGACGAGGTGTTGCATATCCCGCCACGTTAGTAATGTATTTGCTTCTAAGGCTAATGCACATATTCCTGCGGCTAATGGCGCCGATGCTGATGTGCCGGTGTGGTCTACCGTGCAAATGTGGTCAGGCCTTAATTGTACATCCATATCTACTGTAGCTACGCTTTTGTCTCGACCGGGGGTGCCAGAACTGTAAGTTGAAGCTATTGTTGATGAGCATTCTTCTAAATACCATGGTTTATAACCCCCCTGCGTTGCACTAGAAATAGAAATAGTGAATATGCTATTAGCATATCCATCACAATTGCAGGAGTCGGTATGCTTGCCACCGTTTCCTGATGCCCATATAAAAATAGATCCTTTTCCCCCTCTTCCGTTCGTCACACCATTTATAAACGCCCTGAAACAAAGCACTTTTTAATGAGCTCTCCTGTAACCATTTTTCTAAATCGCATGCTATTAGACAATACCTTCTAGCCAAAGGGCCGGGGCCGTCGACTGTTTTCCCGTCGTCCTCGGGTCCCCACGACGCGCTATAGATGTCTATGTGATGTGTGTTGAACCCGAGCGCCTGAGCCTCCACTGCGTCGTTAACAAGGCCGTCGAGCATCCTGACGCCTCCGATGCTGGCGTTGTACGCGATGCCAACGCCGCAGTACCTATTGTACGCGACCGCAGCCACCTCGCCCGCGCACCGGGTGCCGTGTTTATTGTCACCATTGTCCTGCGGTGTCGGGTCCGTGTCGTTCCCATTTATGTCCGTCGATGCTGCAGTATCCTACAATATCGGGAATCCCGTTTAATACACAGTTACGTAATACATGGGCGGTAAAGAAAAATCGTTTGTTCTAAATTGGATTTTCATGTGACAGTTCTAGGCTGCCTTGATTAATGCGAGTTTTAGTATAGTTTAAGAAGATATTAAAAAATATTTACATAATTCTGTGCTAAGTCTGGATGGTTGGGTTGAATACCGTCGTCAAGGATGGTAATAACGACTCCTTTCCCTGTATATCCTTTCCTCCAAGCGTAGCCGACGTTCATGTCTAATCCGTCCGCTGCACCTCCATTCTGAAACAAAAAATAAGGTTAATATCTAAAAATAACCTAGAAATACACTCAAGTGGACGGATATTACGCTTTGCGCATTGAATACTTAATGTAAGTGTTTGTGTTGACGTGGAATGGGAGCGCAGCGGCGAGCGGGAAATATGCGACTGTGACCATAGTGGAAGCGGAGGGGGGTCGTGAAGTGATGCAAGAAACTAGTGAATTCACAAACTAGTGACTTGAACTTCCTAGTACTAGTTATGTTAGGATTTTTTCGTGTGTAAATTTTGGTCTAAATGAGCAATATTTGTAACAGCTCGATTCATTCGATCACAGTGTTTGATATTCCGCTCCCCGCTGCCGCTTGTGGCTTCGTCCCCGCTTTCGCTTGTAGCCTCGTCCCCGCACTTAGTGTACACTTTGTCGCGTGCAAGTAATAGATACGTGCGTGCCGTGAATATGGTTCACCTGACATGTAACTATGAACATTAATGTTACCATTATATTTTATGTAAGTAACTGTAATTTGATAATTTACTAGTAGTAAAAAGAAAATTTAGTCGTTCAAAAGGTTAGGTGAAAATGATTTTATCTACTAATAAATATATTTAAGTTTACTATGTATTCTGCTAAGAACGTAAAATTTTAAACAAACGTTCCTTTTATGTCCTAGGTAACCTAAAACTGGATTTCTGTAAGTTCTCGAAGAGACATAAAATACTAAGTCTGCATTTGATGTGTACGACTCACAAGAGTCACGAGTCGTATCCAAGTAAAGCGTGTTATAGACGACTTACTGCCAAATAAACTGGCACAAATTCATCACACCGGTGAAAATGTTTCATACCTGCCCATATTTTATTCAACGAAATTCATTCTCACTTTAGTCAACCTCTGAACAATAAAATTGTACCCGAATAAAGCAGAAAACATTACGAGTGGCCTTATAAAACAATAGGACATCAAGGTCACCACCTCGAACAAGGAGATATTCGCTTTATACCTCGATCTGGGGACTACACTACTGAATTAGTAATACCTCCACTATTCTTTGCAGGATGAATTTTAGTACACGAAGTACAAATGATCCCGTCTCGCTTTGTTCTGTTAAAGTTCGTCGACTTGGTACACTCGTACTATTAAATTATGCTTAACATCTGCCACTGAAATGTTCTGCAATATTTTGTACTTGGGCTGAATTTTAAGCAGTACATTATTTTTAAACGTATTATTATTACTTGAATTGTTACTATCAGCACGTATTTGTAGAATGAATTAGTATTAATTTCATAAATAAGTTATTACACTGGTTTGGTAAATAAAAAAATAAAAAAAATATGTAGGTACATTTAGTGCTTATCTACCCAAAGTAAATGTTATTAAAAAAAAAGAAAACACCCAAGTTTTCTACAAGTACCAAGTTCGTCTGGTATCAGAATAAGTGAACGTATTCGCTTTACGCGTGAGTTCTAAATTAACATGCGTGTGTAAGACTAATGAGTATCTGCAGCAAATCCAAATGGAATTCAACATTTTATTTAATAAGGTGGCTGAAATCACTGCCAACGTTATGATATTTGTCAAGGACGCACAAGGCCTAACCGTGACGTCATTTAAAGTGAAAAATTCGTCTCATTTCCCACATTATAAACCGAGTCTGAAAACGAAAGTCAAGTTATTTTTTCATTATTTGCATTATAACAATGAGAGCAAACGAGAATTTTGCTTTTAATGTGTCTTTTAATTGTTATACAGGTCATGCCGGACGCTCATAAAAGGAGAATGGGCAGTACTTTATCAGGAGTACCGAAACGTTTAAAAATCTTTATATTTTTCGTTACACTGACAATTTTTTTTCTTTAGGCGATTTCACATTTTTCCTTAGTTTTTAAGCTTATAGAGCTAGCATTTTCATCGGAATTTTTAAGAGAAATGTATGTGTTCGGTATTTTTTTACTGTGTACAGTCACGTCTAATAATATTTATACACTAAGCAAAACTAAAAAGTGATTCGCTCGTGAAATTACAGTTTCTGCGTTGAGATAAGACCTATTTTGTAATAGTATGACTTCCAAAATTCCATGTTCGTGAAAACGTAAAACCTTTAATCAATACCTACAGTAGGAGAAAATCACTTTTATATGTTTCTGCGTGTATACATATTACTAGACGTGACTGTACAGTGATTGTGGGCCACACGTCAGTGATAACACGACCGTCCGACCGACACAGTAAGCTGGAACCTTTTTCATTAAAACTCCGCAATATCCCATATATTATCCCTATTATAACTGCATGTAATGTTAAACGAATATCAGTAACCAAAGCACTGTTATAATAAAAATACTAAATATTTAACAAATAATTCTTACCAAATACCACTGCTCTTTAAACAGCGGGTCAGGGAAAGCCGGCGCACTGGATTGTCGCATCACATGTCTCGGCTTCCACTGATGGTCCCTCTTGGACCTTCGCAGCTCCCTCTGCTGCATCACCCATCTCACCTGTCAAATGAACTGTCTTTAATCCTCTTTGATAAGTTAAGGAGGGGCGCGTAAGAGTGCTCGGAATTTAAAAGGTTTTGAAGGACGTCGAAAATAACTGTGGGTGGGCTTTTTGGGAGAAAATATTTATGAGAAGAATTTTTATTTACAAGAGAATCAGTATTTTCGTTCATTAATATGTATCATAATTTGCTCGACAGCCATGTTGATCTACAGTTAATTCAGATTCGATTTAGCAGTTCCATTGGTGAATAAGCTAAACGATTCACTTCTAAAAAATGTTAAATTACCAAACAGTTGTATGGTAACATCTCTTAATGTAAACCGGTTAGTATAAGATTATATGATGTTCCATAAAATCAGATTGACAACTCGGTGCCAAAGGCGGTATCTATATAAGTCTATTTTATATAGCTAGGCCTGAATTTTTAACAAATCAATTTTTAAATCATTTACGTTCAAAATCTTAAAGACAAGAGCGATCCTTTTTTTTGACATTGTGTCATAGATTAATAAAGAAGTGGCCAACCTGAAATAGGTTAGTACCTACAGGCTAGTATAAAAATGCACTCATATTTTCAAAAACAAGTTGACATCGATTACATCCTATGTGGTAACTTCCCATTTCGACAACTAAACAAAATACCATCACAAAAGTGCGAATTCATAACTATTTTGATCTTCATACATTGAGTCTCGTTTCGTAATCTTTTGAGTATGCGTGTATTGATTCCCATTTGGTAAAATTTTTGTTCGGCATGTACAGTTAGGACTCCGGTGAACTACCTACTAAAAAATACCACAGTTAATAAACTGTAAACATTTATTTATTTTTAATTTACCGTTAATGTAATATAAAATATTATTTATATAAAAAAGGTACACAAAAATAACTAAACAAAAAAATCTACAATAAGAAAAACAAAACAACAATATAACTTATAACATCAACGAGAATTATCTTTGTAACTTTGGGAGCTGACTGTACCGTACAAAAAGTAGTTGAAATTTATGGGATACGAAACGGAAATCAATGTATGAAAATTAAAATAGTTACGAAATGGCACTGTTTTTCACATTTTTTGCACGTCTTTTGTTTACTTGTCCAAATGGGAAAGTTACCAAACGGGACGTAGCCAAAATATGAGTCTAGTTTACTTAAAACAAAACCTACTTAGGCACACCAACCGAACTTCCCACCACGATATATATATATAAATATATATATGTCTAAATCCATTAACGCTCGATCGTTAGTAATGTTACAAAATGCGTGTCATCACGTCTAGGTCATAAACAACGCCATATTAACAGCAACTAGTCTGGAACTACCCAACTTGTTAACAATGATAATACCTAGGCTATTATGTCTGAACTTAGGATATTGGTGTTTCCATGTAATTGGGTTTCAGAGGTCAAAAACTTAGACTACAGCATCAGTACGATACGCAAGAGCTTATTGATAATGAGTCTATATTTAAGTTACTAGCTAAGTAAAAGATTTGAAATACATTAAATGGAGCAATATGGATGTACTCTAGGTACATCTCTGCCTACCCCTATGCTGTTATGTTGTATGGATGTTTGATGGAGAAACAGTACATCCTCGTCAAATTCAAGGAGGTAACTATGCTAGTGATTCTCGTGCCGAATCAATAATAAAATGGGTAGGTAATTTTTCTTTTTTTCTTATTTACGGAATTCGGTAAGTGTGAACCACCCGTGTTTTAAACGCGGCTCGTCTGGTTCTTGCCTTATAACCTCGCTTACACACATACAAACAATCTCAAACGTTTATTTCATAATTTCTTAGTCCCCTAACCACGTTAAGGAGGCTATTCTGAAATACTGACAAACTTAAACAACCAAAAAAATCAGCGTTTATTAATAACTAGCTGTCCCGCGCAACTTCGTCTGCGTCAAATTTTCCCCGTTTTGCCCCCAGCTGCTCCGCTCCTATTGATCGTAGCGTGATGATATATAGCCTATGTCCTGCCCCAGGTTGAAATCTATCTTCTTGCCAAATTTCATTAAGATCCGATCAGCCGTTTAGTCGTGAAAAGGTAACAAACAAACAAACAAACGAACAAACAAACAGAGTGACATTCGCATTTATAATATTAGTATGGATGGATTAACTAGGTACCGTAATTTTAATTGATTATTTATGTCTTTCGTGACCACCTCCTGAAATTTGACGAGGTTGCAAAACAACACCTTGTATATTTACCATGGAACGACTGTCTATCTGACTTCCACCACAAAATTAGTGCTGGGTAATACGATACCCCTTGGTAAGACTGGTATCTGGTAATTTCGGGTCACTGACTGACTACGTCGAACGACTTTCAAAGATTTACAATTGACCGGGACGTGGCTTAACGTGCTTTCCAAGGCAGAGAGGAAACTCGGTATGTAATGGGTGGTCACCCATCCACGGACCAACCTGGGCAAGCACGGCTATATCTAAAGATATCTATACCCGAGTGGTTTATTATTTGGCCACGAGCTCTTCCACGAGTATTTAAAGTTTGATCCTAGCTAAAGAACAAATAAAGGCGATAATTAATATTTGCGATGCGCATAAAAGGCAAAAGCGAAAAAAAATTAGTGCTATTCAGTAACAGATCGGTATAATTACTTAATAGAATAGTGGATCGTGTCAAAACCTTGAACTAACCACTTAAATTACTCAGACAAATCGATCTTTTCACCGGACTTCCATCTGGACAGCCAGTCGACAGGAAAACTTCATGGATGGCTAAACCCCATTCAAATTGGAAGATTAACTAACTGGCCAATCCCTTGAGACAAAACCCTTGCGTCAATACAGCATAGAATCAATTATTCAAAACCGAGCAAGTCATGATACTGAAGCCGATAACTTTAAGGATAATCCCAATGAATAATTTGATGGTGGACCGATGTCAATCAAATTAACGTGTATTGATTGCGTGTTTAAACAAACGAATGGATTGGAGTTGTGTTGAAGAACATTTAGTTACTATGTCAGTTGCCTAGACGGAGCTTTAGCTTAAAGATATACATACAAATAATATGTACTTTATACAGTATGTTAGGTTAAACGAGGGACATATTGAGGGAGGGTATTCAGTATTCGATTCTCGTCCCAAATATGTAAAAAACCTATAACGTTTAGAGAAGAATTTTTAATGTTTTGTTTAGTGCCTAGATATTTTGGACTATCCTCAGCCAGGTAAGTTTAAAGTACGAAGGGAAAATGGATTATACCTAAGAGTCATTGACCCGCTCACATGTTCTGCGATAGTATTAAGTCGCTAGCGCAAGGGTGTATACACGTTGCGTGACATTTGCGAAAATTTTGGTATGGTTCTGTCTGTTATTTATCAGTGTTTTTTTTGTTTATATTTTTATTAGTATCATATTAGCATGTACTATTATGGGTTTGAATATGTCCCTCGTTTAAACTAACATACTGTATACAACGTCAACGGCTTATGTTCAGCGTCTTACCAAGGGGTAACTACTACATGGGTACTATCTAGTACTAACTCGGTTGTGGAGGTCCGGTAGGCAGTCGCACAATGTAAAATACTGGTATACAGCCGCATCCGATAACACTAGGAGCCAATCCCAACATAGTTTGGAAAAGACTAGGCAAATTATGATGTCAGTTTTTAAACTAACTTGAAAACGTTTTCGTAAAGTTACCAAACGTGGAGAAATTTGAACTAAGATTATTTCGTTCCATTTATTATTAAGTTAAATCCTTATATCACTCACACGTCTTAATAAATTCAATCTTTTCCACGCCCAACACCTAATAACATATAATTAAAACCACTTTAATACTATAATAATTATTAATGTCTAGACTTGTAGGATAATTAAAATATAATTCAGCGACGTAAATAAATACCAAACTAAATAAACCTACATGACTAGCATTTTCAGCCGTTCTAAGAAATTTTAGAATTAATTAACTATTTAAATTACAGTTTTAGGTCTCAAAGAAAAAAAGTAATCGTACACTTTTACCTAAAAGATCTTGTCCCTAAATATTAATCACCTAATTGTTTGTGTTTTAATCTTTTTTTTTTATATTTCAGCTTTTTCTTATTACTAGGGAATAATTACCCAAGTTATCGATTGTTCCCAACGAGCCACACAGATACAAGTCACAGTGTAATTCGTTGGGTAAAATCTATCTATATATATATATATATATATATAAATCAATTGCTGTTCGTTAGTCTCGCTAAAACTCGAGAACGGCTGGGCCGATTTAGCTGATTTTGGTTTTAAAATGTTTGTCGTAGTTCAGGGAAGGTTTAAAAGGTGAGGAAGGTCGGGTAGATAGGTAGGTAGGGTATGGTAGGTAGGTAGGGTAGGGTATGTAGGTAGGTAGGGTAAGTAGGTTGGAAGAAGTGCATTGCAACGCAAGCCGGGTAGAGCTAGTTGTGAATAAAAATCCCAACCAGTTTCACGGTTTATGTTCCCTGTATGTTTATAGCACGGGTCATACTATTCTTGGCTTTCACAACACACACAGTATGTTAAAATTGCAACGGACCATCTCGTACATTCCTTGTGCTTCACAGTTCCTAGTACAGTCTTTGGGAACAGAACACTAAAAACATTAAGGATTGTGTGGACTCCGTGTGGTGCTTGGCAAACATTTATGAAGCTGGCTAGAATGACGTCTACGAATGTCATGAAAGGTGTGTCCGTAAGTACCAGGAGATGCAACATCATAATCCTTCTAAAACGATCGCTGTCACTTGGTATTTTTGAGCAATCTGTCTGCCACATGGGTCGAGCGGTTGCAAGCGCGACTGCTAAACATCAAATCATGGGTTCGATTCCCGGGTCGTGCAAAGTGGTATTGGGTTTTTTCACCAGGAATTTCTTAGTAGCAGCTACGGAGTGTGGATTTGTGCACGGTTGATGGCAATAGGCTCGCCCCAATGGTGTATGATTAGGTACACCCCTGCCTAACCCTTCTGGGATTACAGGCGTAATGCTATGTTATGTACTAATACAATGTTGTCGTTAGTATCCTAACGGATAACACAAACTTATGTTTAGTCAGCTGTAACGATGATGGACATAAGCCACCGCAGCTCTAGATTTATCTATACATCTATACAAATAAATAAATTTGAGGTGACTGTTTGTAATATTAAAATAACCGATTTTTTTCTACATGCATATGATACGGTAAATATACCAAAATAACATTCTTTACAATTTTTGTGTGTCTGTCTGTTTGTTCCGGCTAATCTTTGGAACGACTAGACCGATTTTGACGGGACTTTCACTGGCAGATAGCTGATGTAAAAAGGAGTAACTTCGTCTACTTCTATTTTAGAAAAATCGTGGACGAAGTCGCGGGCACTGCTAGTTTTAATTATGTCTTTAATCTTTATTTAAAAAGTGTTTTCGCTAATGCGATACCACTCTGTAGGTCCACACAACCGCGACCAATCAAGCTATGCATAACCAGTGTAAGCTGACCTTATATTATGCTAAAGCCTATACAAAATGAGGTCATGTTATACTGGAAATGGTAGGCTTACGTGTTGCTGTGTGCACAAACAAAAGTTTAGCCGCTGAGATTTGCCACCATGTAAAATTAGTTTATAAGGTAAATCGAAAATGGGTCACAAGGTCTATTATTACGTGGATTTTTTGAGGCGTACTCGTAGGTATTAGTTTTTTTTTTTGACATGGCCACTCGCAGTTCTGCCTGCTAAGGTTTTTACTGCTTAGCCAGACTATCCTGTGGTGACCTCAAATGAATTTAAGGCCCCTAGCCAGGGCTTACAAACTAGGTATTTAAGCTAAATGACCGCTCGCTAAGGGCACCCCCTGTGGGGTTCGGACCTCGGCTTAGGGCGTCATTGAGGGGTGGGCAGCAAGGGACAGGCTGGGTCATATTATTATTATTTGGGGAATTTAACGCTACATGCTCAGCGGCGCGGACTGGCTCGTCGGGCAAGGGTATTAATTAGTAAATAAGTAAAAGTATTTACCTGTGGGTCATTTTTGAGACTATTAAAATGGTCGATGCTGGCATTTGGTGATCTCTTACTAACGTGTGGGTGAGATAATAAGAAGTAGTGCTTCAGGTTGCCAATCTGAAAAAAAAAAAACAATTAGATTCAAATATTCTGATTTACATTCAATCAAAATCAAAATATTTTATTTTACATAGGCCTACATGGGCACTTATAAAACGTCAACAAAAAGTGCACGGTTCGGGTTGGTCGTTTCTTATGGAGAAGAACCGGCAAGAAACTCCATGGTTACTCTTTAAAAATCATTTGGTTTTACAATATTTGAAGTTACAGCGTTAGTACTTAAGTATGGGAGGACAGCGTAGGCCCGACAATAAGTCGATTACTTACTACAGAAGGTAGTAATAGAAAGAAAAAATAAAATAAAACAAAAATAATAAACACAACACAGCATGAGGGATTAGTCTAATAATACTCTTGTCAAATTAACCAAGTGTACGGACCAAGGACAAAATATGCCAAGACGAAGAGAAGTAATATGTAAAATAGTACGCATAACATTACAAAAGATCACGCCTCTAACCCCCAAAGGGTAAGGCAGAGAATTATCTAATAGTACACCCACATTTTGCTAATTAGGTTTTAACTCCCGTGTAATAGGGGGCGAGCCTATTGTAATCATCATCTTCCTGCCCTTGTCCCATTTTATTTGGGCGCAAAACGTTTCCTCAATTCTCCTCTGTCATTTGTCTAGCTATCATTTACTCCTTTTATCCTTCATATCATTTTTCACACAATCCTATTGCCATCAACCAGGCACAAAGTTAAATCCAGACTCCGTGGCTGCTACTGAGAAATACTTAATGTAAATACTGAATAACACTTTGCACGACCCGAGAATCAAGACCAGGACATCACGTGCAGGACTCACGTTTGCGACCACTCGACCAACTAGACATAATTTAAAATAACCTCATCGTGTTGATAAAAGAGATGACGTAGAATAGAATAAAACTTTATTGTACACCAAAAATCATAAATAAAAGGTTTACAAAACTGCTAATTTTATGGTTACAACGGCGATCTTATCACTTAAAGCGATATCTTCCAGACAACCTTTGGATGGACATTACGGAATTAAAATTAAAATAAAATGGAGGTAGTCAGTGGTGTACTACACAAAAATCTTCAACAAAACAACAACATAACATAAATATATAGATATTTGTGTGTTTTTAACATTAAATGGAAAAAATAAAACTAGAAGTGACTAATTTTTACTCAATGAAATATGGCGTAGGTACAACTTATATTAAAAAATTTCATTAAAACCGTAACTTTCTACCAGAAGCTGGTTAAGCTTGCTTTGCTGACGTCAGCAAGACGATCCCTCATTCCGTATGAGTTCCTAACATTCCCCGGGTTCCCGACCGAGTTCCGCTTACATTAATATTATGATATACTGATGTACCGGGAATTCAAATATTGTTGTACAGGAATGACGTGATTATCCTGTTGTCTAAAAGTTATCGAGGGGAAGATTATGGTAAAGAGCTACTAAATCTATAAAATCAAGACGGTTCCTTGAAACCTTTGCCAAACCTATAAAGGATTTAGATTTTTTTTTTGTATAATAGTGTTCTGAATTTATAATTAACTAGCTTTTGCTCGCAGCTTTGCTCCCGTTATGTACGCAAATGAATTGAAACATAAGACTCTGGGATACTGTAACTTCCCGTTAGTGAAAGAATTTTTAGAATCAGATCAGTAGTTTCGAATTTTACCCTATATATACAAACATACAAAGTTACAAACTTAACCTCTTTATAGTACAGAAGTATGTGTTTCGAAAAATACACCGCGCGCGTGTGTGTGTGTGTTTTAATTATAGAAACCTTCTGCGACCACTAGATAAAACAAACGATCACAACAACACGAACAGTCATATTCTTAGAAATAAATTCATTAATTTATCAATAGTACTAGGAGAAAATATTATAAGCGGTGCTATTATATCCCTAAAGTATGTAATAATATAAGATAATGGTATAACTAAAAATTTATCTCAATATTTATAAATAAATGTCTACTATAATTAATATAATACTGTTGACGTTAATAATTGTAAACTAATAATTATAATGCTTTTGATCTCAATTTTAAATTAGTATAATTTTAAATTGGCATGTTGCTTTATATTACTACAATGTATATAGTTGTTAACGTGTAATTGCATTAATAACTAAGTAAGAATGTTACTAATAACTCTATAATTGTTAATTATAATTAGGAATGTTTACTTATCATTCAATAATATTATTTTAATATTAATATTATATTGCTGTGCCCTAACAGGGTCTATATTATTGTACTTAGCTGTAAGCATTTGTAACACCTTATAAACACTATAGAACGCAAATAAATTGAATATGAATATTTAAGATTCATTATCTTAGGTTCCAACTATGATTGTTCTCTGCTACTTCCACGAATATCAAATATAACCTCATTGGAAATGCTTTCTTCAAAAGTCTATTTTTTTTGTTGTTTTTAAAAACTTTGCCCTGCACTACGAATTTCTCCTGTATCTTGGGTGCGGTTACAAACATTTAAACTGACATACACAAACAGCCAGACCTGGAACAACTATCTTTAGGCCATACAAATATTTATTTCGCGCGGGGATCGACCCCACGACAGGCAGCGCAGCAGTCGATAGCTCAGCCACTGCGCCAAACGTGCCGTCGAACGCAAATAAATTGAATATGAATATTAAAGATTCAGGAGGTTTTCAATAACTATGATTGATCTCTGTTACTTCCTCGAATATCAAATATAAACTCTTTGGAAATGCTTTCTTCAAAAGTCTGCAATTAATAAACATTGGTTTGAAATAAATATTAATTCCTTTCAAGACTGAAACCACACAAAAGGTTAAGTCAACATTTCATTGAGTTATTGAAAGTGAACATAAATAAATTGATCAAATAGAACTAGTTTCTATCGAACAATAGTGTGGTTTATAATACACGGCCCTTCATACTCCACATACAACCGACTTAGGTAAAGTCACCCTTTGCTTTACGACCAAAGTAATAGTTTACGCGATCGACATACGAAGATTTTAGTAAATTGTCGGCTCAAGCCTAAAGCCGTGTCGTAGCAGCTACGAGGTTACGCGGCTACGCCGTAGCTCGTAGCAATAAGTACTCGTAGACACTTTCAACGAAATACATCGTATATTTTATCTCTGTGTGTCAAAAACCAAGTGTCTACTTATTCAAATATGTATATGCTTCAATGATGTAGTTAATAATACACAATATAGCAAGGCAATTTGTCATTAGTTATTATAATTGGATGGTATTAATAATACTTACACTCTAATCACGATTCGCAGTCCCGTAATCTGTCGATAATTTAATAATTAATCAAATATGAATTGCTAGTTTAGTAGTTAGTAGCTATTTGAAGTGAAGTACAATGCTAGTACACATTAATCTACAGTACAACGGCTTCTATCTCTGTCACTCTTATACGCATCTCTTTTCAACTAGGAACAACGCAATAATTTGTGTTAAATAGAAGAATTACATTTTATTTTCATCGCATTGAATAATAAAAGTGGATTCAGGTAGTGAAGTATTTAAAAACGAGAGCAGGAAAAAAGAACGTTGAACTGAAAAAATGGCCGGCGGGAGAAAAACACGAAGTAAAAATATAATCAGACTTCATCAAATATTTATTACTTACTGTAAGCCCCAACATCAATCACACGGTCATGAAATGTTAATTATATGATTATAAAAGTACTTATAAAGAATAATAATGGGTCTGCCTGTATTATAATGTCGGTAATGTATTTATTTGCCTGTCTAACGTCCTGAGATAATATCAACAGTTTAGACGGTTGAGACAAGCGGTAATCACTTTTTAAGTCTTTTATATTTCTACACCTATTTTCAGCGGGATTAAAGCTGTTTCTTAGTCAATCCAGTAGAAGTATAAATATACGAGATTGACGTTGTTATCAGCTAGGCCCTCAGGACTTATAATACTTGAAGCTATTAATAATAACCTATCGAATACGAGTCTATAGCTAATAAAAGAATAACATCATAAAATCGTTTTTACATTACAAAAACCATTTCTACGATGACATATCACAGATTAAAAAAGTAATGAAGTCAGTGCCTCAAAGGGTTGAAAGTCAAACATTTTGTATCGGCTATAAAAATGGCAGCGAATAGTTATGCTAGGATCGAATCGAGTGTCGTTTTGCCCAACAAAAAGCCGTTGTGCCCTCAATAGCCTCATTGATACAGTACACACCCATGCAGTTTAGCTGATCGGTGGTTTGTTGGCCCGTAGGGAGCTATCATTGTAAATGTTTTTGTAGGGTACGTTGTATTTTTAATAAAGTTTGACCTGTCTATCTGTAAATAGTTAGAAATTAACTGTGACTACTTTATGAAAATAAACTGTTAACTTTTGTTTTTTTATTCTTTATTTTTCGGTTCTAATAAGGCTCATAAGGCTTCAATTTCGTTTATTTCTACATAATTAGGTTAAGAAAGTGATATTACCAAGTTAATTAAATTGAACTTATTTATGTCATTCAGTATTATTAATATTCGGCGACGACATAAATAAAAGATATTTCATGTTTTATATTACAGTCCGGTGTAAACACGGCCCATTTTAAACGTTCGAAAAATAAGGTCAAGCACTTTGTGGCTGTTTATCCATACTCAGTTTGTTCCCATTGTTACAAACGGTTCTAATTCATTTAAAATACCTTTGTTTCGTAATACGTTTCCCATTAATTTGTCGGAAATTTGACAACTAAGTCTTTTGTGCCTGATTAAACAAATAATTTATTAATTATTACGGGTTGTACGCTGTTGCCGGGGCTTTGTTGTAAATTGGAATATTTAACGATGTGAATAAATAAGACATTTAAAGATTAAGGAGGGTAGTTGTCGTCGTGGGACAGCGCACATGAAGTTAGTAAACCAGTTGTCTGTTGACGAAAGGTCTGACTTTACGATGTCAGACTAAGTCGAACGTATTCTTAAATTCTGACAAAATTTTCTGACGTATGTATTGTGTGGCTAACTATACCAGAAACCTATGTCAAAGGGGTTGTTCAGGGAAATATTTCTGCCCTTTCATTTTCTAAAGCCAAGGATTTGTTCCTGTATACTTTTTATGGATGCTGATGAAATTACACCATGAAACCTGCCTCCAACGCATTGACTTCAAAAACAGACTTTTGAGTTGCCACTTTCTATTAGCTGAACTAATACCAGTAGCAATAAAATCAAAAAAATCCTATGTCAATAAAAATCTTACAATTTCTAGTTATCATCGTTATTAATAATGCTGTCACTATGCACGATTAATTTCAAATTAATCAAGCTTAATATCGGTAATTGTCTGTAATCTGCGCGGCCTATTTAGCGGCATACAGCAGGGCTTATTATAGTCCCAGGGGAGTCGTAACGAGTTGAATAAGTGTGTCAGCGTTCATACTAACTTTAGAAGAAATTTTAATCAGCCTGTGACTTACCCACTCCTTTGACATAGGCATAGGCCTCTTTCTGAGCTGTCAATAATCCAGGAAGTGGATCCAGTTGGTGAATGTCTTCAATTTATTGGCTCTAATAAATACTGGTTTCTTGGCGATGATTTCTTCTATCTTATTGAGAGCAATAACGTACAATGCAATGTTGATATTAATAACCTATGTTAGTAATAAAATCTAATATCGAATAAAACGTAGGCAATAAATCCTAAATCAGAATCCAAAGAAGACTTACTAAATACCGTGGTAAAAATAGGGTCAACCCTTAATGTCTCCATTCAGCCTCTCGAGATAAAGGATATTTTCCGAATAGGATCCAAAGACTCCGACACCAGAACTGTCATCGTGGACTTTACGAGTAATTTACGGAAGGAAAAGTTTATTCAAATGTATAAAAAATACAACAAGGAAAACAATAAATTAACAACCGAGCACTTGAAAATCAGCGGCCCTGCTAAACCTATATTTGTATCCGAAAATCTTTCACCAAAGATGAAACGCTTGTTTTTTCTGGCCCGTGACTTTGCTAGCACTAATAAGTACCAGTACTGCTGGATTAAGAATGGCAAAATTTTTGTCCGCGAAAAGGATGGAGCCCCACATATCATGATCAGGGATGAGTCTGATCTCCCGAAAAAATGACTAGGTATCGATCAATTAAT
This sequence comes from Cerastis leucographa, assembly GCA_963082945.1. Lineage (NCBI taxonomy): Eukaryota > Metazoa > Arthropoda > Insecta > Lepidoptera > Noctuidae > Cerastis > Cerastis leucographa. The sequence goes on from OY720363.1 coordinate 16,023,158, forward strand.
AATAGTATGTCGTAGTAAGATCGTTTTGTTTAACTCTTGTAATACTACCATAACTTACTACGTAGAACTATTTTTTCGAAGATTTACACATTTAAATTACTATGCTTTCATTACTATGCTTGTTCTAAAATTAGTAAATACGTTACTGATGTTATACTATTATTTTAATATTACTTTATACACACATAAACACTTACATTCACTATACTCACAACACAAGATTTACTCTGTTCAAATTCTACCACAAATGGATTACTTTGGTAACTCCTGTACAATCCCCAGTAATTTCGGATTATGCCATGTTACGTTCAAGAAATCGAATCACTTGTTTGTTCTCAGTTTTGATTATGAATGACAATGTTAAAATAATAGACGATTTGGAACACCTCTCAGCCTCAGCATCATTTCAATGCTCCCCGGAGCAAGTTGAGTCACACTTACATAACGTTAATCAGGGCTTGAAAATTTTTCACGTTAACATCAGAAGCATTGGCAGCATTGCAAATTTTAACAACCTCCTAATATTGCTGCATCAAATAAAGACACAATTTGACGTCGTAGTATTATCGGAATGCTGGTTACGTAAATGCTCTCATCTTCCCTCCTTACCGGGTTATGTATGTAATCACTCTAACCAAAATGATGGAGTTGTGGTGTATACGAAAATAGACTTACAGTTCCTTTTAGAAAAGCCTATACTTGCCGATGCAAATTGTCTTGTACTCAAATTTAAAAATGAAGTGGCGCTTATCGCTATTTATAGATCACCCTCAAATAGAAATATTCAACAGTTTATTACCAGTCTAGATGTAATCCTCAATTCACTAAATACTTTCAGAACCGTTATTTTGGTTGGAGACATCAATATAAACATAGCCCCAAATTGGGTAGATCCAAACTCTGACATGTACCTAAATGCGGTTGCGTCACATGGCATGTTGCCTGGTCATGTTTTCCCGACACGCAACGATAGTTGCATTGACCACGTAATGTTAAAATCAAATAAACCGGCTATTACCTTAGTTCTTGACTCTCTAATTACTGATCATGCTCCTGTTATAGTTTTTTGTAATCTGAAATTAGATATCCCCAAATCACCTTCCCATCAGCATCGTGTAGACATTAATGCTTGCGTAGTGGCTCTTGAGAATGTTGATTTTACTCCCGTTATAAGTTGTCAAGATGCTGAAACTGCTGCTTTCATCATGGTCAAACTTGTTTCCTCAGTCGTAGACAAAAATAGTCGTGTTTCCGTTGTCCCGAACCGAAAACGCATTATAAAGCCATGGATCACACCTGGGCTCCTTAGGTGTATTCGTAACCGAGACAACATGTATCGCAAAATGAGGAGGGATGCTGATAATAATACTCTGAAAATCACCTATAATAGGTATAAAAATTTTTGCAACAATCTATTAAAGAAATTAAAACGAGAATATGAACGACATGAATTTGAAAAACATCGCAAGAACCCGAAAGCTACCTGGAATCTCATTAAAACAATCTCCAATCTTCAAAAGAGTAAGACCTCTGCCGGTGAGTTGCTATCTATAACTCCAGATCCGACTCAATCACTTGATTCTGTCAACGACTTTTTCGCGAACGTGGGAACAAGCCTGGCATCTAAAATCCTTAACTCCCCAAACTATGACTCAACCAACGATTCTGACTTTAGCACTTTAGATGTCCACCCTAACTCGATGGCTATTTTTGGCACGGACAACAATGAGATAGATTATCTTATTCGTGGCCTACGACTAACTAGCGCTACGGGTTGGGATGGTATCCCCGCAACTGTAATCTACAGTGCCAGAAGCACCCTTGTCCCAGTTATATGCCACGTCTTCAACCTTGCCCTTACATCCGGAGTATTCCCATCGGTTTTTAAAAAGGCCGTTGTGCACCCTATTCACAAGAGTGGAGACAGAGACAGTGTCAACAACTACAGACCTATATCGGTATTATCAATTCTGTCGAAGCTCCTCGAAAAAGTACTAAACAAGCGTCTGCTGGATTACCTTAGCTCACAAAATATACTTGCAACTAACCAATTTGGATTCAGATCAGGCAAAAACACAGAGGATGCCATCTTAGAATTGATAGGTTCAGTTGCTCAGAATCTGAATAACAAGGATAAATCTATCGCTATCTTCCTTGATCTTTCTAAAGCTTTTGACACTGTCTCTGTCCCCCTTCTCCTCAGTAAACTAGAAAGGCTTGGTGTAAGAGGCCTACCGCTTAGTTTGTTTAAGAGTTACCTTAGTGGTCGCTCGCAAATCATCAGAATCAACAACCACACCAGTAAGGAAGCAGTCCTCACCTACGGAGTTCCACAAGGTAGTGTCTTAGGACCTACCCTTTTCCTGGTTTACATAAACGAGCTCTGTAAACTTGATCTAAGAAACTCCAAAGTCATCGCTTACGCTGATGACACTGTTATCCTGGTTCGTGGCAGTGACTGGAACGAGGCTCGGCTTCGGGCAGAGTCAGCCTTGCGAGTTACTATGAGATGGCTCACACAGAATTTGCTCACCCTCAACTTGGATAAAACCAGATTTATCACTTTTAGTCCAAGGAAAGCGTCACAACCAGTTCCACCCTTCCGGCTGACAGCTCATGTGTGCCTTAAAACGAGGACTGCCTCCTGCGACGGCTGTGACTGTCCTAAAGTTATGCGCACGGATTCAATAAAATATCTTGGAGTCTGGGTCGACAGCACGTTGACATGGTGTGAGCAAATCAATTCTTTGGTCTCTAGGGTAAGAAAATTAATTTTTGTTTTTAAAAACCTCAGGACCTCCGCCAATTTCTCTACCCTGAGAACTGTGTACTTTGCTCTTGCCCATTCTGCTTTAACGTACTGTATTTCGGCCTGGGGTGGTGCTGGTAAATGTCTGTTCCTTCGCTTAGAGAGGGCGCAGAGGGCTGTCCTTAAGGTAATGGCCTTCAAACCCTATCGATTCCCTAATAGCGAACTGTACACGCTATGGAAGCTACCTACAGTAAGACACTCTTTTGTGTTAAGTACAGTGTTGCGGAAACATTCAAACTTGTCTTTTGACCCTGAGTTTAGAAAACAAAAACGTAAAACTGACAGAGTCTGCCCGACATCAGCTGTTAAATTGGAAACTGTCCGCCGGCAGTTCACTTTCTGCAGTCCCGTGCTTTATAATAAAATAAATAAAGTTCTTACCATTTATCCGTGCACCCTCCGGGATTGCAAAAATATTATTGATAAATGGCTTCATACTCTCACATACGAAGAATTGGAAACCTTAGTCAAACCCTAAATATTAATTTTTCATCCGCAGACAAGCACACCAAATACATGTAGCGTAGAGTGTGCCCGGTGGGAGGTTCCACAAGCACACTCTACACTTACACCCTACATACATGCACTACACTCGCACACAACACTCCCAAATGCACAACATTAAACACTTACCTATTTGTTTTTTATTATTATCGTTTTTTATACTACTTTAATTTTGTACTTGTATACCTGTATGTCTGTTTAATTTTAATGCTAGTATTTTATTTTATTTTTTAATTTTTTAACCACTACTGTCTTTTTTTTTTTCTCTTTTCCTCATTTTTGAATTTTGGAACGATGTTATCTCCCTCTTGGAGGTGGGCGTTAATAGCTGCGACACAGTTTTGCAACTAATGTAGCTATTTACGTACGCAATCAATTTGTAAATTTTTTTTTTTTTTTGTTTCAATAAAGATTATTATTATTATTAAAAAAAAAAAAAAAAAAAAAAAAAAAATGTGTGCCAAAATTAATGTGCTGTTTCAAAATTATTTTGCGATCTATTAAAACTATTCAGACAGAGGGAAACCTTTTGAAGATAAGCAAGTAATTTATGAATCCCCAAAATGTGAACTAATATGAGTATAGGTAATCACATTGTTCGGGGCCTATACAACACAAGTTTGTTATGGAATAAATAACTTTGTTTAGGGCTTGTTTTAAAGGCAGAATTCTATGTTTTTTAGGGTTCCGTACCTCGAAAGGGAAAAACGGAACCCATCCGCCTGTCCGCCTTTCTGCCTATCAAGACCTTTTTTCTCAGGAACGCGTGGAGGTATCAAGCTAGAATTTATATCAAATATTCAAGTCTACTGTCCCTGGGGGCTGTAAAATAATCAAACTTCTAAGCCAACGCAATCAAAAGATACAGCTGTTTATGCTGCTCGACACTCGCAAGGGAATCAAAACCTCCAGGGTACTTCCCGTGAACTCAGAATCTTGAAATTTGGTACGAAGCAACGTCTTATAGCACACATAAAGGAAAAATTGCGAAATCCGTAAATTTTTAGTTACATCATATATAAAAATATTTTTAATAAATACGGTTTTAATAGTACGGAACCCTCGGTTCACGAGTCCGACTCGCACTTGGCCGGTTTTTTTTTGTAAAATGTATAACTTGGCACAATCAAATTCATTTTTTGAAATTGCCCCAAATCACAACGAACTCTTTACTGTAACCATAATAACTTAAAAGATTTTTGCTCAAGTATTAAACTGAACTAACGACTGATTTAGCACTAGAACCTCACAAAGGAATAATACAGTCTAAATTTTAGTAGACCAAACTCCAAGCGATCCTACTAAGTGCTATCTGAGTTCACACGACCATAAACTGGGGAGTTTTAAGATTGCAATGGTGCATAAATTGTAACCAGTTATTGTGCCTCGGGGAGAGCTCGATAAGAAGCCACTTGCATTCAACATTTATATCTCTTACATGACAAAGTGTGGAACGCAACAAGTTTTTTCTTTCACATAAGATAACGATTATTTTTTCACAATTTAAAACTTTTAACCATATTTTTAAACGTTGCCGTACTCTTGGAGTTTCACATGTATTGTGGACGCGTTTACAAACATTAAACTCACATACATAAACACCCAGAGCAACTATCTGTAGGGCATACAAATTGTTCCGTGCGGAGATCGAACTCGCGACAAGCAGCGCAGCAATCAATCGCTCAGCCACTGCGTCAACCGTGCCGTCCCGTCTGTCGTATTATGAATAGGCTACATACCTACATATATAAAAGTAAGATAGATAGGTGTAGATAAGATATTTTGGTAGATTCTAACTTATTATTATTTTATTTTGTTCGCTAAAGTCCGATGGCACGAATAACTTTAAGATATCTGGATTACAAGAACATGAACTAGTTCCCAAATGACCTGTTACTAAACCAAAGCTTGGGAAAAGCCTACAAACAGCATGACATGTATCGATATAAAGTGCTCGTCCACAAAGGGAATCATTCGCGTCTCCGTTATTGCTGTCTTATATAAACTACAGATGCAATACATACACCCAATTTGAATATAATATATTTGGATAGACTAATAAAGCGAATTCTAATTTAAGACAAAATATCACTTCATATTATGTGATATAATTTGAAAGGAAAGCATGAAGAACATAAAAACGCCACAACAACCTGTGATTGCTGACGGGTTAGGTAAAGATATAAATAACATAGTAAACTCTCATTTAACAACACATGCAAAGATAATATTTAAACGTCATGATATCCTTGAAATGCAGTTCCTGATTGGCAAACGATATAAATATAGCAATAAGGCTTTTAATTGTTACTTCCCGAGATAATCTACGTATACTTTGACCAGAAACAGATGTGTAAAGAATGCAATGACAAATGAGGTAATTAAATATACGTATGCAGCGCCGCAGTGAAGTTCTAGCCTCACAAAGACTCCGCGCAGTGCGTTCAAGCGAGATTCCAATTATGCACAGCTTTTGTTCCTTCTCACTCTGACGTTCTATTGTCATCACATCCGCGCATTCAATGAATATTTTTCATTCATTTGTGGCTTTAATTAATATCTATTTTAGAAATTTTCTATGGAAACTGTACCCTTCCGTACCCAACGTGTCCGCTTTTGTTGTTTAATTGATTTTCAGTGTTATCTCTACCGAAACTGTAATGGAACGTGTTTATTGTGAATGGGCCTTTATGTGTTCGTTTCACACATTTAATGTGGGCTCAGTTGTATGTTTTGTTCGTTTCTTTTTGTATTTTAAGTCTTTTTTAGAGTGGATTATAGCGTTTGAAAATTAAGTCCATGAGTAAAGCAATTTTGATTGTCATCGTTGTTTCTGAAAATATTTATTTTATATCAATGGAAGAGTGTTTGATGTTTAACAAAACAACAAATTTATAAGTAACTAGTTTATTGTGTCAGCAAAGCCATTCTAATCACTTTAACCGTTCTCGTGGTTCTTATTTTGAATCCACCTTCAATAATAATGATGTAAATGATATTGAATGAATTAATTAATAAATCTTCAATAAAAATACATACAATGTTTTCATAGTTCCTAACTTTCGGTTTAAATTAATGAAGTCAAAAATAATTACAGTCGGATCGCTTTTAATCCAGAAGGTTTTAATTTTGATTCGTGCTAAAACCTTAATCCGCTAGATCCAGATAGGCTGACATTTAAGACTGCTCCCCAAGGAAATAAATCTGGAAATAATCCTCTCGTTAATTTATATCAAATCATGACATTCTACTCTAATTTTATACGAATAAATTATAATACTAATAAAAAGGGACTTTCAGCAACATCTTGTCCCTACCTATTACTGTAATTAATCCAAAGGTTGTCTTGAAAAGATCGCATTTAACGGCAAAACTGCCCATTGTGTCACTCTATGGGAACTGGTTTTCTTTTTGTAAATCATCATCCTACAAATATTATAAATGCGAAAGTTTGTGAGGATGAATGGATATTTGTTACTCTTTCACGTAAAAACTACTGAATGGATCTGGATGAAATTTGGCACAGGGATAGATAATAGTCTGGAATAGCACATAGGATACTTTTTATCTCGGTAGTGTGATCCCGCGGGACAATTACCGAAAAAACGCGGGCGAAGCCGTGGGCAGAAGCTAGTATGAATATAAAAGGTCAGTAACAAAGTACTTATAAAGACAACACTCTTAGATGACTTGGCTAACCAACTCGGTCGTATAACGTAATTTTGAGGCTCCTGCAATATTATTCACAAAACTCATTACAACTTAGCTCAGCACCAAAACGCTTCCAAAAACTGTATACAAGGCCAAGATTCCAATAAAAATAAAATTTAAACACAAACAGAAAACAAACAGTACTTGAGAAGTTACCTCGCAACTTCCAACGCCATCTGTTGACCGACCATTGTAACTACAGTTCGATACGGGGCAACTTCCAAACGTTTCGAGGTCGGGTATTTTTCCCTTAGCGATTTGCATTCTTTTCACATTTAGAGCAAATGAGCGTACCCAGTAATGAATTTGGGAAGTACTCTCCGGTGTTATGACGAATTTTTGTAAGGACCTCGTTTAGGACTTGATTTCGTCGCGACTTCGCCAGCAATGTTTTTGAGCTCGCTATTCTGTGATTACTTTTTGATAGTTCGGTGGGTGCCAAATAGAATTGCTGAGTATTATTTTGTTTCCAGTTTGTTGGGTAGAGGTCAGACGGCAGTAAGGTCTTTAGTGGAAGCAAACATTGCACATAATTTAATGCTCTGGGGTAACAATAGTTACGTTTGTTAATGAAATCGTTTTTTTACAATAGTTCCTGATTTGTATCGTAAAATTTTTGTCGTTAAGCGATTTTTTTTTAAACAGAACCTTTTTGATCGTCGTCCATGCCACATATTGGCGAATCTCTTTTGACAAATAAACAACTAAAATTCATATAAAAAGGGACATCGTTTCCCATCGACGTTTGATAGGCAGTTAATTGATGGATTGTGATACCAACATGATCCCTCCGGTACCCGAGTCACGAGGATAATTTATTTTGCTTTTGTTTGCCTTTCTTTCCCTATGTGATAAACTCTTTTTTCCTTGGTTCCCCTATTTTTGGCGGTGGGACATGAGATTGGATGGTGATTGATAAATCGTGGTTTTAGTGATGTTATTGCTGTCGATATATTTTTGATGTTATATTGTTGGTAACCTTGAACTGTGTGTGTATACAGATAGGCTTCATGCAACGAATTGAAGTGATTGAAAATATGGGGATAGAAGTGAAGTTTTGGGCAGAGTGTTTTAACATGTCATTAGTTACGATTGATTGTGTAATGATTTGTTCAATATCTAATAAAAAAATGAATAATGAGATTAATAAGTAGCTAATAGACTATATAGCTAAAACATCGTGAGGAAACCGGCATGTCCTAGAACCAAAAATTCGAAGACATGTGACATCTACCAACCCGCACTGGGCCCGCGTGGTGGATTACAGCCCACTCCCTCTCATAGGAGAGGAGGCCTTTGTCCCAGCAGTGGGAACATTATAGGCTAATGATGATGATAATAGCCTATACTAGTGGAGAGCGCCAGCAGCGCCAAGGCGGTAGAAATAGGAACTATCGTTATCGGTGGCCTCGGTGGTGGGCGAACTGGCTTGGCGACTGCTGGTATTCGCTCGCGCCATTCTCGATTCAGCAATCAGGCATTAACTAGTTTAAGGAGAAAGACTGTAAAAATTGTGAGAAATATAAATCTAGATTCTATCCAAGTTTTTGATTTATAAAAATTGCCTATGCATATTTTTTACAAAATTAGCAGATCTACAATTTATAAATGCACAACGCTCTCAAAGATTTACAAGAAATACTCGGATAAACTTATAATTCGTTGTCTCATGTTACCTCTGTAACTAAACAAAACGAACCGAAATTACGAATCTAGAAAATAAGTACCAGGTAGATACGCTAATACCCTGTTGCTATTTTTATTACACATCCACGCACATTAATTACCCATACGCCTAAAACACCATAGAAGAGAGACCTTTGAAAATGTTTACCTTTACCGTTTAATCCGGGGAAATACTGGCCGAAAATCAGTGCATTGTGTAATCCTATACTCCGGGCGTAAATCCTACGCCGGGCACAAACAACACACATGTGACGTAAGCGGCGCTGCAGGGCTAACCCCATTGATGATTGACAGACGATAAGCATGGTAATACTCCATGGAGCGCAGGAAACACGTTCTTTGGCATCTGTTTAAATGAAACCATTGGATTTAGAGCTTAGCTGTGATGGAAGATAGATTTTGATATTGAAATGTCCGCCAACCGTATTGTAGTAAAAATACTAAATTGTATTTCTAGTCGATCATAAAACACCGCAAAATTATAAGCGCCCATAAATTACCAGTACTACGGTATTTAGTTTTAAATCTTCTACTTAACCCTAAATTCGCAAGAAAACAGGTGGCCTTCAAGACCTAATACTCCCTAATAATAATTCCTTTCATAGCTATACGTCAGCAGTTGTCCGGATAAAGTGTGTAGCAAAAACTTTTGTAACTGAAAGTACTTCGACACTCACAAAGTTGGGAGCGATGGAGAAAAAACTTTTCTTCCCGACAGTCCGTGATTTCGGGCATTTCGTATGGATGTAATCTTGGTGGCGTTAGGTACCTACATGTTTATGTAGCCATTTCTTAGTGTACTGATTAATTATACACAATCTTATTTAACTTTTTTGGAATGGAGTAAGTTTGTAAGTACATAAGTTTCTACGTTACGTGAATGGGGTGTAAAAAATGTAATTACTAGTTCGTGAAGAAACTCTCTGGAGGGTGCTAAACGTTAGTCAGACTATTCTATTCTCTATTCAATTTTTTTAAACCATTTTCCAGTGTACATTTTTGTTTTTTAGATGTTTGTGGATTTACATGGTGAGATACCTACACAAAAGTACAACGTATGTTTCATCAAAAGATCTAACTTACGATCCGCAGCGTTGAATACCAAAACCACTAAACCACTGCACCAATTCGGTCGACAAACTTTGTTTTAAGGAAACCCATAATTTTAGTGGCTCGTCAAGGCGATTAAGCAACCACCAATTACAACACCTTTTTGCTCCTAATAAGCTTCAGTTACAAGCTGAAATATTCCTAATAGTTCGGTAATAACCGACTAAGCTTTTGTTTACTCCGACGTAAAAATAAAATAAACAATACCGATTCAAATCTCCGACTAAAATTAACCGTAAAATACTATAGAAGTCGTGTTAACCCTTAACGTAACGCCTTGACACGTAACAAAAACGTTTATGTTTTATTATTTTCAGGTTTTACCTCGCTTAGGCCTTGTAGCAAGGAAGGGCTGTTCAACCGATGACCGTGTTTTGGGGCATAAATATGAACCGACCTCGAAATATTAATGTGTTTATTTTTATGACTGATGAAGAGGAATGTGTGGTATTCCCCGGGGTTTTGTGAATGGAAGGGGGAGTGTCATAAGACTTCATTACGAAAAGGGTTGTGTTAGTCGATCTTGTAAGTTCATCTCTTTGAATCTTCTCAATTTGCTCGTTGTGTAACTAGATATTTTATTTCTCATGAGTTCATGATGGTTGATTATGGAATGCGAATATTACATTATTTTGAGTATTGTCAGGTAGGAAGGCTTGTAATGTAAGATATTATCATTACGTCCAAAGTTTTTTTTGATTTTGACTATTCATAACTTTCTTGTGGTAAAGCCTCTCTAAAAGAATGATACATCTATTTGCTGTAGTGTATTAAAAAAAAAACAATCCTTTCTAAAAAAATAAGGGAATACAGAATCGCTTACAGAATAAAATTCCTTATTCTAATTTTATTTAAATCTTAACAAAGGCAAACCTAATTTAGGATTCGTCGTTAACTTCCAAAAAATGATTACATTTGGAGCACAAAGTATTAGTATTCTAGTCTCGTTGTTTTAGTGATAAACCACGGTAGCGTACCTATCTAATAAATATGTACCGAATTTCTGGTTTTATTTGCGATGTTAGACCTTACCTCGCTTCACCTACATAATTAAATTCTTTTGTGGGGTCTAAGAAAGCAGGGCTCAAGGGAGTAAGTCTATGCGAAGTGAATAGTAGAATTTAAATCGGAAAGCTGGGGTATTTTTACGTGGAGAATCGTCAAGAGTCGGGGAGTATTTGCCTGCTTAATTTGTACATTTAGGAAAATTGAAAAGCTCAAGTAAAGAATTATTATGTTTTCGTTAAAGCATAGCCACATGGCAACCGAAACGGGTATTTATTAAACTGACTGTATTGGGCTGGTGTTCTGTTACCCATGTCTAAAGTGCGTATTTAGCGTACGATAGTTATTATCTACTACAAGATTAATATCTAACATCGACTAAAAATAAAATAAGGCGTTGTCAAGTTCACAACCTAGACACAAAAACCCGAAAACACGATCAATAGACAGAAAAAACACGGTCATGGTCACATTACCTAAATAGAATATTCTATAATTACCCGCTTACAGAGAAATTAAATCCTCCACTCACCAAAAAGTACAGAATAACGTACAAGATTAAAATCGTATCTAAGTTCCCGAAGTCAGCTTTAAAAGTAGTTCAGCTTATAGATTCCTATCGATGGCTCTATGCTAACAGGTGCATCCAAGCTACCTGCAGAATAAACTTCGCTAAGAAACTACATAATCAAGATCGTGTTTTAAGATGCTGCAGATGTTGGATAGAATAAAATTATCTACTGTTTGTTGAGAAAAGAACGTATACAGATTTGTGTTCTTAAGGAAAATGTTTGTCGGTAATGAAAATATTGCTTTGTTTACTTGTAGTGTCAGTAGTTAACACATAAAGATGCCTTACCTCCATTCGTAAGGGTCGCACAGACTGAGGGAGCAATGACAGCTAGATAAGCAGATAACTCCCAGTCTATTAATTAGTACATTTGTTATCACTAAATCGTCTGCTAGATGTGGTGAAAGTAGCAACATCCTCGGTAAACGATAGTGTTTGTTATCAGGCAGCAGTGAGTATACGAGGTGTTGTTTTGCATCCTCGTCAAATTCAAGGAGGTAACTATGCTAATGATTCTCTTCACGAATCAATAATAAAATGGGTACGTAATTTTTATTTTTTTCTTATTTATTGAAATCGGAAAGTGTGAACCACCCGTGTGTTAAACGCGGCCCGTCTGATTCTCGCCCCATAACCGCGCTTCCACACATAACATACAATCTCAAACGTTTATTCGATAATTTATTATTCCCTAAACCACTTTAAAGGGGTCATTCTGAAATACTGACAAACCTAAACAACCAAAAAAATCAGCGTTTGTTAATAATCAACTAGGTGTCGTAATTTTAATTGATTATTTATGTCTTTTGTGACAACCTCCTGAATTTTGACGAGGATGCAGAACAACACCTTGTACACAGGAAAGCGCAACTGTTAAGCATGATGTCCCGAGTTCGATTTCTAGGTGAGCCAAAAAGTTATTGGGTTTTTCCATCCAGAATATCCCAGCAGTCTAGATTTGCGTCCGTTTGACGGTAAATGCTCGCCTCCTATTACATGTGCCTTAAACATAACTGGCAAAATGTGAGTGAACTGTTAAGCAGGTAACCTTTGCCTAACCCATTGGGTGGAGATGTTATATTATTATGTAAGATGATGCTTTTTATCCCAGTAGTGTGATCCCGCGGGACAATCACCGAAAAAACGCGGGTGAAGCCATGGGCAGAAGCTAGTTTTAAATACAGGTAGGTACGTCCGGCTGACTCGACTATAATGTTGTTTTACACACTAAAACCGAGTTACCTACACTGTCTTAAACAAAGCTTTCTGCAAACTTTAGCAATGCCTTAGAGAACAAAAGATAAGAATATAGTACTTTCCCCACTTTCAAGTAGTAAAAATATAATTGTCGCTTGCACCCGATATTCAATTCTCGTTTCTTGAAACAAAGTCGAGTTTAGAAAATTGCGGATTGAGTTTCTTAAAGTAGGTTAAGAGAATTAGTGAAGGTATATAATAGTTTATACCTAGGTATAACGACTCTTTAGTGAACATAATGTTTAATTTTTCTATTCTACTTTGTAGGCAAAAGAAGCTATAATAAAGACGTGTTCTTTAGATTGTATTGTACATCGGGCGGGTGTCCGTGTAGTTATTAAATAAAGAAACTGTATTTTAGAATATTTTTATCAGTTTTATTTTAACCAACAGACCACACATTAATGAGAGTTAGTTCAGCCATAGACACACTATCATAGACAAAAATAGAGACATTGGTGCCACCCTTTTTTAACAGGCTATCTAATAAATGTTTTTGTTGTCACTATTATTCTAACAGTCCGCAACTCCAAGTCCAAGGAGCACAATTATTACCTATTAGGTATTATAAGTATAAGGATGGAAAAAATCATTATTCTATTCACATTAAAACCGTTGTAAGGTGTATTTGGATAATTATTATTTCTTAACTAGTGTTCGCCTAGTGACTGAAGTTCAATTATGATAAAAATTAATAATTCCAGTTTTTTTTAAAAATTATAGTGTTATAGCTCGTCTGAAGAAAAATGGTTCTTAAATATTTTGTCTTAGCTTACCTATTTACATTGTTGACTATAGGTATGATGAGAATCATAGTGCACAGAGCAGGTACTTATATACCACATATTTGTAGCGACCACAAATAACAACATACTACAAAAAGTACTACAGCGCCATCTATGATACGACGGAGGAACTAACATCAATTTCCTACAAGTCGCAAGCAAAGTTTACATCGACTTCAGTATATATAGAGAAACCCGATAAGAACTATCGGGCAGTTGCCAACTGACATAACACCTGTCTGGTCGGAGGATCCTCCCTTTTCTAAAGGGTATGAAGAACTTTACACGCTGTTCCTCATACCCCTAAATATTTTTCAATATTTCTTGACATGTTCGAAACCCAAGAGCGTACCTCTAAGCCACATATATTATGTATATACCGGTATAGTTTAGAGATCACAGCAGTTATGTTAAAAGGTTTAACTCCCTTCGGGAACAAACATCTGTTTACTCTAATCTCTTCTCCCCTTCCGTTTGATCTATCGCTAGGGTACACCATCCTATAAGAAATCGTTCATGCGTTTATAAGTAAGAGGTTCAACTTTATAGGTTGGAGTAGTCCAACGGATACGAGGAGAACTAGTGAACGAGAGGTCGAGGGCTCGAATCTCACTCATTGTGTTATTGAGTTTACCCACTGCTTGTGTATTGATAACTATGTTTAAAATATTTTGTGATGAAAATCGCTTGTTTTCGGCCGTATATCTTGTAATCATCTCGGGGCTCGGAGGAGCTCGTGGCCAAATAATAACAGCCGGATGGGTCGATCTTTAAGGTTAAGCCGTACTTGCCGAGTTTGGTCCGTGGATGGTGGGCCATAATTACATACTGAGTTTCCTCCGAGCCTCGGAAAGCACGTTAAGCCGTTGGTCCCGGCTGTCATTTGTAGATCTTTGACAGTCGTTACGAGTAGTCAGAAGCCAAAAGTCTGATATCCAGTCTTACTAAGGGTTATCGTATTAACCAGTTACTGGGTTGTGGAGGTCAGATAGGCAGTCGCTTCATGTAAAGTACTGGTACTCAGCTGCATCCGGTTAGACTGGAAGCCGACCCCAAGATAGTTTGGGAAAAAGGCTAGGCAGATGATGATCTGATAATCATCATCAGTCTCCCACGCCTTTCTATGAGCACATAATTTAATTCATACCACGAATACAACTGCTTACCACCCTGCCGTGTCTCCAACTAGCGTCTTGCCTTCAATGCTTCGTTTATTTGACTTCAACTCTAATTTAGTTTAATCACCTTTTATTGAACCGCTCTCTAGGGAAATAACGAAGAAGCAAAAAAATCAAGCACCTACTCTAAAAATAACTTGGTTTATAAATAAGAATTTCATGAAGATTAGAAAAAAAAGGTTACGACACAACGTTACTTTTTACAACAAACATACTAAGTCGAAAACATTGTTATTATATTACGCTAGAGGAGTAAAAACACACAGAAATATAAAAATCTAGGTCTTGAAGGCAACATTTAGCGTCACCAGCAGTTTGGGAAGTGCCTCATTACACTAGATATGAATTGGGATTATACCCTTGTTGCTAACTGGGCAGGCAGTTTCGTTACTTCGACCAACTTAGATATGATGAGAGTATTTTTTGAAAGTGCATTAGATGCTGTGACATCGTACTCGTGTATAATGAATTAATGATAAATATACATGGTGCAGTAGACCTCTCGTACGTGGTTTTCTTGGTTGATCTTGAACTGACACAGCGTTGTACAAAATTTCAATATAATATGAACCTAGTGCATACTGACTATTCCTTTGTAAAATGCAGTAATTTGCGACGTGAGAATAAAATAAAGGAAATTATCCACGTCTTATACCATAGGATGATGATGTCTTATATTATACGCCATTACAGAAGTCGCAAGTGCGACTGCTTCTCGTGAAGTTACGGGTTCAGTTCTCTGATCAGGCGACTACTATTGTGTTTTTCCCTTTGAAACTACTCCTTCAAGCTCCTCAACTCTTTTTCCTTCGGATATATACATTAGCAGCCAGGACTCTAGATTTGTGGTTAAATGGTTAAAGGCAAATGGGTTGTCGACTATTACGTAGAACGCAACAGTGAAATGTGGGTGTGGGGGTACGCAGGCGTGACGGTGGATTATACCAAACGTACCAACCTACGTTTGATGTAAATTCTTGAAGTTTCTTGTAACAGGAGCTATTTGTAAACTTCCAAGGATAGATACCGTTGACCTTTAGAAATGTCGGAATCGAGCATTTACATTTTATATTACAAACTGTGGCTCATAATTTCACCTATTATTCAGAACGAAAAATCTTATACTTTTGTCTAAGCTACCAAATGCATAGCATTCACGCTAAAATAGCGACTTACGAGCAGTAAGCCGTGGGTTCGAACCCAGTCAGGCGCATTGCTTTGTGTAATTTATTTCATCACCGCTGCTCTCAAAAACGGTGAAGGAAAACTTCGTGAGGAAACCGGTATGTCCTAGAACTAAAAATTCAAAGACATGTGACATCTACCAACCCGCACTGGGCCCGCGTGGTGGAATACAGCCCACTTCCTCTCATAGAGAGGAGGCCTGTGTCCCAGCAGTGGGAACATTATAGGCTAATGATTTTGCATAGCAACCAGACTCCCCGACGGATTAGACAGCTACCAAACCATATTATTGTACATCACTTTGCCTGAACCGAGAATCAAACTCAGGGTCTTATGCTCAACAATTAGGTTATCGCTAAGTCTTTTCCCAACTATGTTGAGGTCGGCTTCCAGTCTAACCAGTATTTAATAAAGTGTGATAATGATAAAGTTTATGAGCAGATTTTTTGGTAAGATGTATCTTTCGACGGCACGGTTGGTGCAGTGGTTGAGCAATCGACTGCTGCGCTGCGTGTCGCGGGTTCGATCCCCGCATGGAACAAATATTTATATTGCCTACAGATAGTTGTTTCGAGTCTGGCTGTTTGTGAATGTGAGTTTAAATGTTTGTAAACTCACCCACGATACAGGAGAAATTCCTAGTAAGGGGCAACGTTTTTCTCTTGTGGGCTCTTTCTTGCCTGGCTGGTCAGTGCTGTGGTCGTAAGCACGACTGCGAAGCGTAAGATCTTGGATCAGATGACCAGGTCGGGCAAAGTGTTATTGGATTTTGCGATCTTGGATTTCCCAGCAGTTGCAGTTGTCACGGAGTCTAGATCCGTGTCCGATTGATGGAAATAGGCTATCCCCCTGCTACATAAGCAAAACTGACGTTTTGTAGGTGTACTATTTGGTACATCCTTACCAAACCCATTGGGAATTACCGGTGTGACATTATGTTATGTATCTACCATGGTGATCTGATTGACCACGTATGAAAACATCCGAGTGATCTAATATTATAGTAATCTGTCGTATCAATAGACCTTTCTTAACGTAAACAATCTGTGTAGAAAGGGCATCAGATGTATGTGTATTAAACTGATATTATTATATCATAATATCCTTAGAGAGAGTACGATATGATGAAGTAGTGGTAGCATCATCAGCTCAACGATTTTTGTTACCTTGTTCCTATAAATTGTATACTATGTGGAAGGATTTCTTTACAAGTAATAACTTATTTAATGGCATTCCTATAAATTACATCATTATGTTATTCAGTAAATGAAGGTTAAATTCCACCGTTAAGCTGCAAAGTTATATATAATGTTAAGTCTATTAAAATGTGCTCTCGCACGTGCCCGTAATATATTTGAACTTCAAACCAACGCATTCGCTGAACCTTGGTAGCAAAAGTACATCCACGACAGAACTTTTCCTCAAGGAACAGAATTTAATTACTTTAAAAATTAACTTCTAAAATAATATAACCATAACAGAAAAAAATGGGTTGACTATCGACTTAAATTTTTAAACAGAGTAGTTAATTAATAATGCAAAATCCAGCTTCGTTCCGCCCCCACCTTCTAAGAACCTTAGATTAAAAAGGTTCCATTTAAAGGTTTATAATATTAGATTCCCGGATCTTCTCCTAAAACCTGATTTAAAATTCACGTCACTTACCCATGAGACAAAAACGTAACACGCAAATACTTTCGGAGAAATCTAATTTCTTTAAAAAAAATATAAAATTAAGCTGGGACTCTCGGAAATATTAATTTCCGGCGACTTAAAAATACCGCCGCGAACCATTTCTTTAACAAAAAATATGGTGACCCCAAAAATAAATCGTGGGATTTATCCTCTCATTAATCCTCTATCTTGAGGCCCCTCTAACAATTGATTACGTCACGAAAAGATCATCTCTCGCCTCTCCCTTTTGGACGAATGTCGTCATTTGTCTTTAAGATTTTTACAGTCATTTTCTTTTTTTTTAAGTCGCAGCTTAAAACGGCATTTGAAATTAGAACGGATTATGGTATCCGTTGCAAACGAAGCTTCTGGTTTTCAGTGTCTGGGTGTTTTTTTTTTTTCAAATTGAATTTATATGCTCTATGTACTTTTTGTTTTATAATGTCGCATTATGTAGTTGATTTAATAGATACATTTATTTAGAAAAACATTATTTATAGAAATAAATAAAATTAAGTGCATTGGAATTATAAGATTTTGATGGCTAAACGTAGGTACCACTCGATTATTATGAAATACGTTCCTAATAAATACAATACAACAAAAAATAATACCAATAGGAAAAATTATAATCATCATCTTCCAGCCCTTGTCCCATGTTAAATGAAGTAATTACGTAGTTCTATTCACGTGTCATCTATACAGATGGATTTCGGTACCGCCCTAAGTATTGACAAGTTATTATCCCATTCATTAAGGCCATCGTATTAGGGCACCCGTTTTCCTTATCAACCCACATGATTTGCGAGAACAGATAACAATCCGAAGAATATAGGTACATGGTTAATCGCAGAAACTACGAAAATACATGAAAAGAAGGGCCATAAAGCTGATGTATCAATATTTGCCCAAAGTAAGAAAATAGTTACTTATGGCCAACAGAGGCCAATCCAAACAATTGGTTGACAATACAAAAAGTAAACAACAGTGATAAGAACGAAACGTAATCCAAGAAACAAGACAAAGAGCAGTATCAAACAGGTGTCTAAAAGCCAAACTTAATACGAAAATCAAAAACATATTCTACCATAGAGACGAAAATACTACCAACTTGAACGGTCCCAGTAGCAAAGGAATTTACTGTACAGCCTTTACGTGAGTTTGTAACTAAAATATTCCATTTCAAAGTCAGAAGCATCAGAGTTATACCTTTCATTTACAGACGGTTAACTAACAAAATCGCACGAAAACTCCAAAACAAAGTTTGAATAAAATTAGCCTAGAATATTTAGCGCTTTATTGCTGGGTTCACATATTTCCATGGCTGGTAATAAGAGTATAGTCTCAGTTGCTAAAACAACGCCATTTGTAAGTTAAGAGGACTGTTAAGTTTATGTAAAATTATCTTTGTTTTCTTTAAAACAGTACTGTACTTTATAAGGTCAAGTAGAAACAATCTCATGGAAAAATTATCTTCTAACAAATTTTTTTTATTATTTAAAATGAAATAACAAGCCTAACATAATATCACGCCAGTAATCCCCGAAGGTTAGGCAAAGTTATGTTCAAGTCCTATGTAATACGGGGCGAGCCTATTGCCATCAACCGGGCTCAAGTCCAGACTTCGTGGCTGTGACTGAGAAATTCCTCTTGGAAAACCTCAATAATAATTTGCCCGACCCGGCCATCGAATCCAGGATCTTATGCTCAGCAGTCGCGATTGCGACCACCAGACCAACGAGGCAGTGAAGGAAAAAAATAATAAATCCCGGTTATAATTCCTTTATATATTTAAGGAATTATAAACGGGATTTATTATTTAAGCGGGAACATGTCTCCCAATAACTTGGGTCTTTTTAGGGTTCCGTACCCAAAGAGGCAAACGGGACCCTATTACTGAGACTTCGCTGTCCGTCTGTCACCAGGCTGTATATCATGAACCGTGATAGCTGTTAGCCAGTTGAAAGGAGACGGGCGAGACTACATGTATTTTGGGACCCACTCTTAGAGGTAGCATTCACTATAGCAACTTATACATAGTTGTAAAACGACTAAAGACTATCAGAAAAGTAAATGGAAAGTAAGACAGAAAAGTTGGGAGAAAAGAGATATACGTCTATTTACAAGATAACCTAAATGTCTTACGACTAAGGTTTTTAACAGTGGAATGTCTCCGTAATTAAGATTAATCAAAATATAATAATACTTAAGACGACTCATAAAGGAAGATTCGAACTACTGTATTTCCCTCGCAGTTTTAGTTCTGACTTTACGTGTTTTGCTTCTTGTCATAAGCCAAAACCAGAATTTTTACTTCATTGCCTGTACCTAATTGATGAATCATAAAACTGCTAGACTGCAGCTAGAGATTAAACTGATTACCAACCCTGTAATTAGTTCAATCACTATTAAAACTATGTCGTTACGATTTTGATCTATAAGCGAATTATAGTCAAGTAAAACGATTCTTATTACGCTGAGACAAGATAATATTGTTTTACATAAATTATAACAGCCAGCGCTGAGTAGCTATGTACAGCTATTGAAAAGCAGGGTTTGTTGAATAAAAAAAGTATGAGTAATAAATCTTATTTTTTGGTATTTTTACATAGTTTTTATTTTATGCAACACAGACGTTACGATGGCCAAGTTGCTGTCGGGTTTCATTTTCAGGGTCGCAGCTTATCAGTCCCCAGCATGAGTGACAAAGGTAGTCGTCTCCTGTTATCTGGAATTAATTAATTATGTTAAAATAAATAAATTCACCTATAATGTAATAAACATAAAGAGTTCCATAAGTAACAAAAGAAAAACAGAAATGTCGAAAGATAATATAGAGGTCGAAGACCTCTGATACCTGTGGAGGGGTATATAAATATTAGGTATAAATTTTCATGACAAAATGCGACAGCCACCCATCTTCTATTTTGATGACTGAAAGATCTCAGTAAAATACACTACTGCTACCTCGGCCAGTCTTATACTGCATACTGTTTTAGTCCGATAAAGTATAGGGCAACAGTAAGAATGAGCCTAATATAAGATTACAACAGTATGTTTTTATATATATAAAAGCTAAACGAATCTCAGTTTGTTGTTCAGATAGATATCTTAAATAAGTTCTTAACTTATGATATAAATACATGTTTTTTTACAAATATACTTACATCACGTGGATACACCCATCTCTGAACTTTTTCAAAGCCCTGAGCACCTTCATCAAAGAGACGACACCTCCGTAAGAGCGTAAGACGTAAGAGAAGAAGAAATTAACGCAACGCATGTTTACGCAACGCATGTTTGTGGTTAAAATCAAAGTCCAAATCAAAAACAACTCATTGTCCAATATCCAGAGAAGAATGCGGTAGGTAGTCTATGACAGGGTGCATTATCTTCAGTTCAAGATGTAAAGGCCAAGTCGTCGAGAATCTACAAAATCGCAATGATAAACATAAAATCCCAGACAAAAATACAAACATAACGATGGACTAGATCATCACAGATCTGACAATGACAGTAGTGACGGGACTCAATCGATCATCATAGATACCGTTCCTTTATAAGAAATACTATAAAATCGCCATTGTTCCATTTTTATTAAATGCTTTTGCATTGTTAATTGGCGTTTTAATATCAGGTTTGCATGTTATTTTTTATGAATTTTTGACATAATAGAATGTATAAAAACTAAGAGAAAGAGCCATTTGTAGTAAGAAAACCCTTGAGCAAAAACACATGTCATTGGATTGGAACGTAATCGGAAAAAAGTTGCGTTTTGTAATTGCACGACTACTTAATTTTATTAAATTGAAAATATTTATAACTTTTGATTCCCGAGTCCTAAAAATTCAATATTTTAAAAATAAATATCTCATAAAACTGTAGTTATAATTATTTTATATTTACACTGGAACGGAGTTTAGTTAATTTTTAGATTCTTTGGGTCCATTTTCGCCAGCCTTCTTTCTACAGATTATGTATTTCTGTTAATGATATAACAATAAATACTTATAACAGAATAAAATAAATATTAAAGGGGATATTTATTTTACTCTGTTTTTAGTATTTATTGCTATATCATCAACAGAAATCTGCCATACAAAAACGTAATTTTTTTGCTCGTTTTTATAAATAATGGTACGGAACCCTTCGTGCGCGAGTCCGACTCGCACTTGGCCGTTTTTTTATTTTATTTTTTATTGCTAGGTCTCCTTTGCAGATGTTTTGTTTTTTAATGAAAAAGTTTTCATTTTTTGTTTTTAGTTGACAAAAAATATAACTTATTTTACTACCTACAAAAACGTAAGACCTTAAACTACCTTATTTGTCCCCAATAATATTCTAAATCCGAACATCTCTTGGAACAAGATTGCCGCCTAAACTAAATTCCACGTTTCCAAGCGGCGCGGTGTTTATTTTGCTTATCTAACCGTGACGCGGCAGTATAGCTGTGATTATATCATTATTTACTCTTCGATCACTCTATCTACGAATATTTGAATTGATTTCTATTTAGTTGCAATATTAGATAACATTATGTTTGGTTCAGTGAGTATGGGTTTATGTACCTAGGTATTTTTATACCTACGTACTTTTTTGGAATGTTCCAAGCGATCTTTAGATGCTCATTTGGTTTTTACTAAACCGTAACTTACGTGTGCTAAAAATTAACAGAATCGGATCACAACCGCAAAATAATCTAATTCAGTTGGTAAAAATACAATCAGTCTGTTTTATTACTCTTAGGGGTGGATTTTATATTTCGATTTTAAATGGGACCATAGTTTGTGGTATACTTTCTAAAGAAAATATTTCAAATCAGACTTCTCTGTAAAAAGTTATGCGTGGTCATGAACAAAAAAAAAAAACAAAAATTGTACGGCCCAAGCTATTTTTTTTTTAATCAGTCACTTTTAATAAGAAAATTATACGAGTAAGTAATAAAGGAGGATTAAAAAAGACATGATACGCCCACATAAATTAGGATAAGAGCAGACAAATGATGCCGATGTTTATGCAGGTTTATTATCATTATTGAATAAACAGAATTTATTATGAATTATTTTCGAATTATTTTTCACATGACTATTATAACGATCTTTGTAACCTATCAGTCAATTGGTACTGAAAATTCCAATATATTTACTATAGCCTTGAGTCAAGGTGTTGGTTAATATTTATTTAGTTCTATGTCTTTAAGCCCATAGTCATAATGAACTATTTATTATGAAGGACATTTAACCTGCCTTTGAATACATTAGTCTTAATTTTTTTTAGTATCATACTTTAGTACCCTATAGTCGTCGTGCGGTGACACCAACCCAATGAATTTAATATAAAACAGCGTTCTCATCCTAATATGTTTTAAAACAATCGGAAAGCTCATGCGACATGTTTTACCCTGAACCTGGCTGTAACCACACGAGGCCCAAATCCCACTATTTTTATCCAACACATTTAGTAAACTTCTGTTACCCTCTAAGGGACGCTTCGTTGCCTTGAAAGTTTAAATGTAACAAAACTTTTGTATTTATTGTATTATTAAGGATATATTAAAGCTTTTCTAGCTTTCCATGAAAATGGTGAAACTGTTGTTATAAAAAATATTATCATGAGTATTTAAAATCTCTTAAAAAATTACAATGAGACACAATTGAAGGGTAGCACCATCACTTATATTACTACCAATATAAGCGAAAAACTGTTTTCTGTGACTTACTACTTAATATTCAGCAAAATAAGAAACATTTTCCATTAAAACTTTACCAATTAATTATGTATTACATAAGCGAATTTATGAACGTTGTGAAGGAAGTAGAACATTAACATCAAAACTCAGAACTCGAAATGTTCGGTACCAACATCGCTATCTAAATTACGTAAAAATTGGCAAACTTCGTCATTGCTTCCCAAAAATTACTGTTTTGTTTCACTGAACATAGCTATACATTGAATGATCTAGCATCGTAATTTATGTGCATGAATAGAATAAATAACTTTTGCCCACACATTTATTATTTGTTGCCATACCACAACAAAAGTCAATGAATATTTCAGTGTTACGAAATTAACAATTAAATGAGCTGTTACGAAAATATGAGCCTTTAAGTAGATGTTACTAGGCCTGACACAGTTTTATCGAACGTTTTTCTTTGCGAAAATACATTAGGAACTTAGAAAAAACATTTCTTCAGGAATACAAAATTGAGAGGTATCGTATTTACACTACTTGAAACCAACACATTGAGAGGATTTCCTTATCCTTCGTGTTTCAGGCAATGCGCTAAAGCTATTTCATTTTATCTAGACTTTAAATCTAAACGTTACTACCGAGTCTAGTATTAGAACTACTTGAAATTCTGCTAGAACCGTTTATGAACACGAAAGGAAGTAAATAAATGATAATGTACTCCAAAGCACGGCAAAACGTGATCTAGAGCCTACCTTAGAGCTTTTTAGTCTTCAGAATAACTCCTGACCAAATTGTCTTAAATTAAAACCCAACTATAAGAACGCTTCTCATAAGGAATGAAAGCATAATCCCTACTCCAAACAGTTCATTAATAACGTCCGTACAATAAGCTTTTTCTTGGTCCTCGCAGAAATGAAAGAAAAACAACGCAAGATAGATCACTTGTCCGCAGCATCCCATCCACACTTACCTCCCCGTGATTAATGAAGCCATGTCTATGCGCCAGTTCGTGGGCCTTCTCGGGCCCAGCGGGGACGAACACTGCGAACTGGTGATGGTACAGCGGCACACAGACGTCCAACACTGTCAGTACCACGACCACGTAAGCTAACATCGCGCAAGCCGCGCATCGCACGCTACTACCTAACTAAACCCCGAACCACCAACCGAATCATTATAAGTCTCAACACTCGCGAGATGTAATTTTTATCAGTTCGAGCGACGTCCGTTCTGTACGACGTCTCCGCGAAGACTGGCTCCGCGTGACTGGAGGTCTTTTGGTCTGTTTTTACTGGACGCATGCGCGAAAGTTGGCGCCCTTTCTTAGTCCACTCTAGCTGAACGCATTGTGTGTAGCGTCAATTGTCTTGAATAACTAATTGGTTTGCATCGATGTGCGTTCTTTAACGAGGTAAGAGATTAAATTAATCTCTAATTTTAATTAAATAATTAACATTTTTCTTTGGAAATTTAAGTTTCTTGTGTCTTAAATTCTTTGATAATGAGATTAAAATGTCATGTTATCTTCATTAAAAAGTAGCAACGGAGTGATTTTTCTTTCAGATCACTGATCGCAATAAACTGTAGGTCAGATGTTGCTCTGAATTACAACAGACGGCCGAAGTGGTGACATAACTTGACATGAGACAACAATGTTGCAAAATTACATAGTACTAGCACAGTTGTGGTATTTGGAGAGAACCTACAAGTACTATTAAACTTCGAAATAGTACAGTAAACTGAGTAAACTCAAGTTTCTTCCCTTTAGCAGTGTATTCCCTATGTAAGTATTTGTGTACACTAATATCGTTTTGATTTGGGCTCTAGCCCAATATGTAGGGCTGTTGTCTTTTGGAGTAAAAGGTTATGAGATTGAGCCCATAACAAGTTCCTACCGATAATCCCTATTGATGTTCAGTTCACGTGGACGCACCTATTTACACGGGAAAGCCTACCTCATTTTTTATGAAAAATATTTCAAAATGACAAGTACAGGAAAATTTCCAAAACATATCGTTACATTTGTTGTTGTTACAGCACTTGCGTAAGATATGTACTATAACATGAATGTTGCATGTTGTAACAAGACTCCGCAAGACTTCGCTCAACTTGCAAGTTGTCGGTGTCTCGAAGTGCAAGGCTTTGTGAAACCAGTGTGGGACGTGAAACTTATACAAATACGTTATGAATAGAAGTGAAATATGAGTATGGCGAGAGCGGCGGTGGCCCAGTGGTGGCAGCCCCGACTTACGAGCAGTAAGCCGTGGGTTCGAACCCAGGCAGGCGCATTACTTTGTGTAATTTATTTAATCACCGCTGCTCTCAAAAACGGTGAAGGAAAACATCGTGAGGAAACCGGCATGTCCTAGAACCAAAAATTCGAAGACATGTGACATCTACCAAACCGCACTGGGCCCGCGTGGTGGATTACAGCCCACTCCCTCTCATAGGAGAGGAGGCCTGTGTCCCAGCAGTGGGAACATTATAGGCTGATGATGATGATGATGATGATGAGTATGGAATCGAAGTTGACTAGAAATTAGGATGAAATACTACTTATCTTGTGTCTTGTGCTTGATGATACACAAAAGTGATTGGATTCAGAATGAAAAAAATAAAATATTCCATTTTGATACCAACGACGAAAACCACTGGTATTTGTTTTAACTCATATTTATGTTCTATTCCGTTCAGATACCATTGAAACGAATACCAAAAAAAATGAATTAAAAATTTAAAAAACTCCCGTTACAAAAAACCTCTAAAAACCACGTCGTTGCGTCGGGAGTCTGCTTTGTTTTGTGCTTTTGATAAGATTTAGTGAGCCCCCGACGCTACGACGCGACACTTGGATTATTTTATTTTTTGGTTTTTAGTTTTCTTTTTGAGACGGTGCTTTTTTAAATTTTATTTTTTTATTTCGTGCTTTTAAACTTTTAAATTATTTTTAGCCTTGACTGTCCCACTCTTGGGCATAGTCCTCCCCCCATTTCTTCCAATTTCTCGATGTTGCGCCTCTTTTCGCTAATTAACCTCTTGTTGATGCCGATGGAGACAAGTGACAAGATTTCAAATTTCGAATAGACCAGACCTATTGAAGTGGTTTATATCCCTTTATCCACTACAAAGGGATGTACAGATTTTCTCGAAACACAGCTAAGAACACTCTCGATTAAAACACCTTTCAAACAACACCAATTTTATCAAAATCGGCTCACCGTATAGGAGCTACGATGGCACAGACAGATACACACGTCAAACTTATAACACCCCTCTTTTTTGGTCGGGGTTTAAAAACCAGTTCTGGTACTGTCAGTAAAAATGCTTTGTATGTAATTATAAAATCTTTAATTATTGAAAAAAAAATTACGCCGCTTAATTCTTTTCCCATTTTGATACTTGTACATATTTTTTACATATATTTCAAACTAAAAAAAAAAAAAAAAGTTGTTAACAAACGTGTGGTTCAATAATAAAATATGACTAACTAGCCTATGCCCGCGGCTTCGCAAGCGCGTAGTCTGATCACTGTCCCACGGGATTGTACAATCGGGATAAAAATTATCCTTTGTGTTAATCCAGGTTATAAACTACCCCTGTGCCAAACATCCAAATCCATTCAGTAGTTTTCGCGTGAAAGCGTAACAAACATCCATACATCCATCCATCCATACTTACAAACTTTCGCATTTATAATATTGGTAGGATAATTAACTCTATTATTATTTTAGTTCCTCCTTGTACCATTATAATTCTTTTTTTTTTTTGCAAATACATCAAATCGAAAACAATTTACTTACGAACTTTGTAAAAATATTAGAATGACGTTAATCTGGATAGCATTATCACGTAGATCACGTAAAAATATTAGAAAACCAATTTAATTCGATATGGTTTGACTGAGCTGTCTGTACTAAATTAAAGTTGTTGGTATTCGTTCGCTCATTCAATTTAATAGGGGATCGGACTGGGTAAAGAAAACGACATTCTATTTTGTCCGTCAGACAGGTAATACAAAAATATTAGACACGTATTTTTTGTTTTATCAAAATATCAAAAAATTACTTAGTTAGAACTCATTAAAGTTGGAGAGTAGGGGCTTACTACGTCACAAGTAGGTATAAAACTTACCTACATGTGACGTCATGCACCATTTCAACTCAATATATTATCTCCGTAATTTTATGACCACGTGAAAAAAGAAAAAATACGTGTCCAATACTTTTCAATAAACTACCCGACGGACAAAGAAAAAAAAATTGGATTATCCCCTATTATATAAAGAGTGGTATTCCTTGGGAATACAAAATAAATACGTGTTGAAACAAAAACCAGTGGTATTAGTTTTTGGTATTAGAACGGAATAAATAAAACAGTAAATGATGAGAGCATGTTCTTCAAAAAAATCTTCTTACCAATTTTCATTCAAAACCCAAGCTATGTTGTTGTTTAATTAGTCAGAACGTACCCTTAGGTACATGGACGTAAAATAAGATTTTACCTCAACTTGAACCACCCTGTGTCCTATACATAAAGTATACTACTACATAATAATATATTAAATGTATAGTATGAAAGGAAAATTTTCATCAACTCAAACACTGATATTCTCACTGAAAACCATCACAATATTCACGTTACAAAACTGACGTTACAAAAGTTAAGTTTCACCGATATTTGACATAGAATGTAGGTAAAGTGTGCCAGTAAGATAGGTTATTGTGTTCAACTGTGTGTGACGTCATAACTGATCTCCTTTACGACGGATAACAAGGTTCTATGTGCCTTCAAAACGTTTACAACCTATCGACTGAGAAAGTTATAGTGTTGTTGATATTGGATATCGAATGAAAGATAGATATAAATAAATGGTGGTAACTATTTTTTAATCAAATGCTATACAATTGTAACAAACTTTAAGGTTTGTTTTCTATTAAAGAAAAAGTCAGCGATGCGTTACTTCCTTACGCAAGGGTAAACAAAGAAGGGAGAAGTCATTTGATGATTTCCCATCCGCAAAAAAAAAAAAAAAAGGGTAAACAAACAGGATGGTGTACATTTTAGTAAACTCAAAAGGACTTTATCAAGCTCAAGAAGACCTTTGATTAATAAAGCTTAAGTAATCTTAAGGATAGAGTTATTTGATTACCGCAAAAGACGAGTAAATTAGTAGAGATACAATGATATTTCCCATTGATAAAATTGACTCCCTAAAAATGTTCATCTCGTTAGATAACGAATTTTGAAAAAACTATACTTGTTACTTTACGAAAGGAACTTTCGTGCAAAATAAAACGTTTTTGGACCTAGCAAAGCTGTATGGAGTCCGTCAGTAAATGGATTTAAGATTTTTACTGAATAAATATTTTTATTCCATTGGCCTGTGACAAGGTTATCGTCGGATTCAATTCAAACATGAATCACAAACAGTCTGGCTACCGTCTAAGTGTCCACTTATGCCTTATTTTATCTCATACATTTAGATAAGTAAATAGTTGTATCATCACAAAGCACTTATTACGTCATCAGTGTCCCAACAGATGGCAGGGCAGTCGCTCGCATAATGGCCCTTTGGAAAAATATTAAATTACGCTCGCAATTAAGAAGCCCGCGATTTGTCAGCGACACACTTTGAATAACAATGTCGTGGGGATACCTCAGAAACAATTATAAGACTAACTTTAAGCTACGGCTTTGCTCGTGACGTGTTCGGGATTCTGGTTTACATCGTGTTACAGAATAAACGTAAGTTCTAAATGTAGTTTATTCAGTATCGATGTTAACATATATTTTACTATACGTATAACGTGGTATGTATTTTGTGTTGGTAAGTTAGTACTATTCAACATCATTTCATACTTTCTTCTGTCTTACTTTCCTAAAAAAAAATATTTGAAAATATGTATATTGAAATTGAAAAAATTGTCTTCTTTTTGCGACACGATATTCTAATTAGGATGTTTGAGGAACTTGCACTTAAACTGTTGCGAAAGTAGGTTTCTTATAATACGGATGCCCTTCAGATCTGCTGCCGCATGTACGAGCATAAGAAGTGCATTAGAAGAGCCTTAACGGCGATGTAAACTGGCTTGCCTGCCTTGCTGACTGGATAATCTGTTTACTGCGAGCTACAGTAAGGACTAGTTTCGTATCGCTTACACATACATATGAACGAGACAAGGGATATGTAATGAAGCAACCTTCAGTCATGTTGACGAACATGGCGAATTAAATGCTATATCTGTATCTTTTAACACTATGGCTGCTAATCACCAAGTATATATTATATTATGGGTCGAAGCATAATTCGTTCGTGTGCGCCACAAACCGCCTACCGAGTCGTTGTTATACGTGGCAATAGATGACATGCGAATTTTGAGCTACAAGTAAAAATCAATTATTTTAACTTAGCAACGAAAGTAATAAAGCTTGTGAACAACCGAAACTAATACTGCCATCTTATATTTTCAAAACGTTTCACAAAATAATAACACAAAGGAGACCGGCGAGACTACATGTATTTTGGGACCCACACTTAGAGGTAGCATTCACTATAGCTACTTATACATAGTTGTAAAACGACTTAAGACTATCAAAAAAGTAAATGGAAAGTAAGACGGAAAAGTTGGGAGAAAAGAGATAAACGTCTATATACAAGATAACCTAAAAATGTTACGATTAAGATTTTTAACAGTGGAATATCTCCGTAATTAAGATGAATCAGAATATAATAATATTTAAGACGACTCATAAAGAAAGATTCGAATAAACTACTGTATATTACTGAGTCACAGTTTTAGTTCTAACTTTACGTGTTTTGCTTATCGTCATAAGCCAAAACCCGAATTTTGACTTCATAGCCTGTACCTAATTGACGAATCATAAAACTGCTAGACTGCAGCTACAGATTAAACTGATTACCAACACAGTTATTAGTCCAATCACTATTAAAACTATGTCGTTACGATTTTGATCTATAAGCGAATTATAGTCAAGTAAAACGATTCTTTTTACGCTGAGAGAAGATATTGTTTTACATAAATTATAACAGCCAGAGCTGACTAGCTATGTACAGCTATTGAAAGACAGGGTTTGTTGAATAAAAAAAAGTATAAATAATAAATCTTATTTATTGGTATTTGACATAGTTTTTATTTTATGCAACACAGACGTTACGATGGCCAAGTTGCTGTCGGGTTTCATTTTCAGGGTCGCAGCTAATCAGCCCCCAACATGAGTGACAAATGTAGTCGTCTCCTGTTATCTGGAATTAATTAATTATTTTAAAATAAATAAATTCACCTTTAGTGTAATAAACATAAAGAGTTCCATGTATAAGTAACAAAAGTGCCTGAATCGCAGGTCTCCAGGTCCCCACCCGAAAGAAAAACGACGTCGACTACGCCTTAGTTCGGAGCTGTGATTTTCAGGTTTTTAATTCTGGTGATCATTTACTATTTCTGGTGATCATTTACTATTTTAGGCAGTATAAAAATGTTTTTTAAGGTTATATTTACTTTATCTGGTGTTTTGTTAAACATAAGCCTTAAAAAATTTCAATTAAATGGAGTGAATAGAGTGGAGTAGATTTTTCATAATTAATTGTTTTTGGTATAACAAGTCTGAAAATATCGAAAAAAACGAAGCGCCGTCATAGCTCGGTAACCATCCAGGTTTGACTTCTAGTTAACCGGACCTAATTTGTTGCTAAAGATCACTAGTATAAACCCTTTCAAGGAATAAGGTCGACTTAACCTGTAACCCTGTATATAAAACAGCGCCTGCCAAAATTATTTTACTGCCAAAAGATCCTAGTCGCACTAAATCCATTGCTTCTGTGCTTTGTTGTTCAATAATTTCACAAATCAAAATGAAACCAAAATTTCTTACGCAAATGTTGCCATAATCTATTCATCTCATACTACGCCAAACGTCTCATACTTCCTGGATAAACCCCGAAGGGTTTGGCAGAAGACTAGAAGAGTACCCAATAATACACCCACATTTCGCGAGATATGTTTAAGTACAAATCTAGACTACGTCGATTGAGATATTCCTGATGGAAAAACCCTATAACACTTTTGCTCGACCTAGGAATCGAAACCGGAACCTCATGCTTAGCAGTAGACCTTGCAACCATTAGACCAACGAGGCAGACTAAGACAAACTAGATTATCGTAATGAGTTATTAACTTCAATATTAGTCGATCTACAAGATTTTTTCTTTCCGTTTCATGCTTTTGCTTGTTCTAACAATAGTACGGGGCTTTTAGGTTTGAACCTTGCATTAAATATAAACAGCGATTTTTTTCTTGAATCGTGTACTTGACCTTAGCTCTCCAAATAATAAAAAAAAATTAAACATTTTCCAAGGCCGGATCAAGGTCAAAAAGACGAAAACGCGTTTTTGTGAATAAAAACGTGGGCAAAATTATTAACAGGACGAATTTAATTATTTTAGGTAAAGAACTGGTGACAGTAATATATTTTTTCAGAATTAAACATTTTCGTCCACGGAAATTTCGATAAAAAAACATTTACGTAATTTTTGGATTGTACTTGAGGCAAAAATATAAACAGCGGTTTTTTTACATAAAATAACTTAAATTAATATATTAAACCTCCGTTAAAAAAATTAAACAAATTTGACTCACGGAAGTTATTAATATCAGTTTTTTTACAATAGCGGTCGGGGCAAAAATGTAACAGGGTTTAATTTTGTTTAACTTTCATCTAAAGGCTATTTCTAACCAATTTACACGAAAATTAAACACTTTAAAGCAAATACTGAAAAAAAATAAAAATAATGTTTACGTAAAATACGTTTGCAAGCTTCATTCTTGTATTTGGTGCAGCGCTTTCATAGGAATTTGATCTTTCCGTAATAGAGATAAGGTGTAAAATCGCGTATACGTAACAAAACACTATTAAGACTTACAAATGTTTTGATGTGTTCCCGGTTGTCATACTTTCAAGTAAATATCTGGTTCCCTAGCACGAGCGCATGGTGTAAACGTAAAATGTCGATGTTCACGTTACGTTGTTCGTCAGAGTCATCCATAATATATACGAAATAAATTATGAAATATTGTACGTAATACAAGTATTTTCCATTTTGAAATCGACGTATTTACGATCCGTTTAAATCAGTTTTTAATCAATATAAAACCTGACACTGCTGTGCAAATTGCAAAAAGCGTAAGAAAATTTGAACATCACGGGCCAAATGAAATTTTTCGTCGCGCGCGATATTTTTTGTTTTCATTCATAATGTTAATGACTAGCTTTTGCCCGCGGCTTCGCCCGCGTGAAGTTCGGCAATTGCCCACGTATGCGTTAACCACCCCAAAATAATGTCGAAAATAGTCATTTAAATGTTATAGATAATACCTAGTTGTTGGCCACGGCTTCGCGCGCGCGTAAGTGTAAGTATAGGACACATTTTAATAGTTGTGTAAAAATCTGCGCTTTTCGAAGTAAGACGCCACATAATTCATTCTGGTTAGAAAAATGTATAATACGGCGTTTTTTTTTTAATTTTTTTTTGTGTTGTTAGGGACCTAAATGGGTTGAACCAGAATTTATTTTATACATGTCTTCCGAGTGACGATGCTGTAGCTCAAATGCCCCGGTCATCCATCCACCTAGCGACATAGGTTATGGTGTAAATGAGCTAACTTACTTAACTTTCAATATTTTAAATTAAAAAATACTCAGATTAAACCAATCTTTTTAACTCCCGGAAAACTACACCGTGTAAATCACCTCATCACGAAGCCGTTAACCAAGCATTCTGTACATGAAACTATGTAACTTTACGCAAAAATTATTGCTGGGAAACGACTTTTTTTTTGGGGGGTGTAAAATCATGTTTTGTGGTAGAACTCAATGTAACGCACTCAAAACATTGTGCTGATGGACGGATTGAATAGTACGGGGGTCGTGGAGGTGTTTAAAGTAAAAATCTTAAATTAAAAACTTGTATTTAAAAAAATACTTGTCAAAAAGTTGGAACTTTGACCCCTAATATCTCCGTAACTAGAAGGTTCCCAGGTATGGTGTAGAACAAAAAAATGATCGTAATGACAGGGAGAACCAGTGCCTTTCGGCTTCGTTAAGAGGTGTTTTACACCCTTTTATACTAATGAATTATCCTAGCTCTTCTGTGTAAATGACGTTTGCGGTGTTTCCTTTTAGGGCTAAAATTACTAAGATACTCGCCGAGCTCACTTCGGAGCACGCAACATAAAACTGCACACGTGAGAAACAGTTATCACTTAAATCAATGCTAGCCATAGCCTAGGGGAGGATATTGAGACATTGCGTATTTTAATTTTTATTATTTGCACCTAGAAAATGAGGTCATCATTTTCGTTATCGGCGACCCTGAAGTCCACAAAAACGACACTTGTGAAAGAAAAACCGAATATTTTCCTCGCCGTCAATTTGGTCAGCAACCCCAAAAACCACGAAAACGACACCCATGCACGAAAAACAGGAAATTTTCCTCGGGGCCATCTCCGTTTTTTTTTTATTGCCAGCGACCCGCTAAAACCACGAAAACGACACCCGTGAAGCCATTGAGTCGCGCAATTGTCCAGCCCTCGAGTGTCGGTCACGCAAGTGTCCATGCGCGCAAATATCTTTTCGCGTAAATGGGTTACCGCAAGTGTCCTTCCCACAATGACCCAGATTCCCTAGAAGTGTGTACTTAAATGAAGTTTTTTTTAGCGTATTTGTCCACACAAACGTGCTAACACAAAAAACAATAACAAAAAAATGCCATCCCTGTTTTCGTCTGAGGGGTGGAATTTTCAAAAAAATAGATACGTGTTTCACGTCAATTCAATCGAGAAACACAAATAGTGAATTTTAAGCTGTGAAAAACTTTGAACCCCTATCTCACCCTCTTAGGGGGTAAATTCTTAAAAACTCTAAAATACGTATTTATTTATTTCTAACCAGAAGCTTGTATATGAAATTTCAGCCTTCTAACTTAAAAAATGACGAATTTCCATACAAACTTTCATCCCCTATTTAAGTCCGTTAGGGGTTGAATTTCGAAGAATCCTTCCTTATTCCTTGTCTACATTATAAAAGAAACCTCTGTGCAAAATTTCAGCTTTCCTGGGTCATAGGTTTGGGCTTGGCGTTGATGAGTCAGTCAATCAGTCAGTCAGGACTTCTATTTTTATTTATATAATATAGATAGATATATATATATAACTTTGTAAAGCCATTTGTTGACCCTCTAATTGCAAAAGAACAATTTGAAATTCGCAGGCTACCCTTCCACTTCCACCTTAAGTATGTAGTAGCTATCTGCACTGTAATGGTGAAATAAGTAATATAATTACCTCACCTGCATTTAACATGTTGGGAAACTGTGTTGTTATCGTCCTTTATAAAATAACACTATTTCTGTATTTTTAGCCAAAGAAAACGAGGTGGGTGCTACATTTTTTCAACCACCCTGAAAATAATCCACTCTTGAAATAATCATTTAGGTTTCGAGATATGGAACTTTTTTATCAAAACTGCAGCAGTAACTTTGTTCATCATTAACATACTATAAAAGAAAAAGGATTGTGTGGTTTTATGAAACCACGGTAAAAGTGAAACTTTTTTTCATACTTTTGACATTTATCTAAAAAAAATTGGAATAATATTGCATTAAGGGTATAAAACGCGGAGTACATAAAACCGACCGTCACGCGACATGCAACACACAGACGAAAAAGTTTGAGACGATGTAATAAAACTTTCACTTTAACAAATTTAGTTTTACTGTTGAGTGTATGTTTACAAATTAATTAGCGTTAAAAATATTTTTATTATATTGTTTGGTGCTACGGAACTCGGTGTGTGCGAGTATGACTCGCACTTGGCCGGTTTTCTAAATGAAGATTTAACGTTAATGACGATCATGTTTGTAAACAGTAGGTATGTCGCCACTGACCGACTGATGGCTTGCCGTTTTTATTCCTATGCTTTTACAATTACAGAGTAACTCAATAAAACCTACTTGCAAAATAAACATCATTTATCAATAAAAACACACCGACTCTTAATAAAGAACACAGTCATACGCATACAATGAACGCAGCGCTTATCTTGGATACGCACACTAGCACACGCTGTACGCTGCTCGCTGCTTAGCGCTGACGTCACGTTCATCGTAATTTATTTTTTACTTTTACTTTATTAAATAACGCTCTAATCTGTTTAATTTTGGGAGATTAAGGTTTGGATTGATATATATCCCA
Organism: Cerastis leucographa; assembly: GCA_963082945.1. NCBI lineage: Eukaryota > Metazoa > Arthropoda > Insecta > Lepidoptera > Noctuidae > Cerastis > Cerastis leucographa. The sequence goes on from OY720363.1 coordinate 16,058,594, forward strand.
TTATTAAATGAATTTCAGTCCTGTTACATTTTTGCCGTAAGTAGTATTCAAGATTTTTGGATTTTCTTGATTTTCTGTGAAGTCCGGAGCAGAATTTGTTTAATTTTCATAATAATAGTTAGATATGTTGATAACAATCACTTTAGCACTATTTTTGTCCTGTTAATATTTTTGCCTTAAGTACGAAGGCAAATTATATGATTTTAAAAAAAAACTGATTGTTCCGTGGACGAAAAATGTTTAATTTGCTGACCTACTCGTAGCACTCAATCTGTTCTACAATACTCCAAATAAACATACCTGTTTATATTTTTTTCCACCAAGTTACAACATATTAGACGTTTTCTTAAAAAAAACACATACGCGGAGGTGAACTTTTCGCGGGATACAGCATAACATACTCTCCTGTCCATACCCTACACATTCAATGAAAAAAATCGCTGTTTTTAATTAATGCAGAGTTGGCCTAATTTTCGGCGTAAATTCCCCGGACTACAAAGGAAAAATTAAGAGTTACTATGCAATTACTTAGTTGACACGCAAATTGAGGAAAACGTGATTCAGGACCACGAATATATCTTATCTGCCTTCTATTTATTATAAATGCGTAAAGTGAGGATGGATGGATATTTGTTCCTCTTTCAAGCAAAAACTAGTGAACGGATTTCGATGTAACTGTGAAGTTTATACATCAGAATAACGCAGCATGGGCAATCATTAAAAATAAATTTACGCGGGCGATGCCGCGGTTGGAAGCTCGTCTATTATACTATAAGAACAATGACCTCAGTATGTTTACAACAACAAACTGTGGTCCTGAATTAGTTATATTATAATATACATTGAATGGTTACTGGGAAAGGTTTCTAAAACAATTAAAGGAATAACAACTTTATTATTAGAAGCAATTCATGATAACCTAAACTTTTCATCATAACTTGAGCGACATACAATAGATGTGGCTCCCAAGTCGGTATAAGAGAAACATCACTGATTCAGAGTTCTGAGACAAATGTGACTTGCTTTCAAAGCGGTTCGTATTAATACAACTACAACATGATTGACCGAAACTTTTTGGTAGCTTATGAAAATCCAAAATATATTCGAGTACAGCTACTCGAAAATTTATACTCGCTCCCGTATATGTACTTACGGAAAGTAACCTATGGGAACGTAATAAATGTAGCCTAGTGCACTCGAGAACAATGTAGCTTCCCATTACTGAAAGATTTTTTGGAATTGGATCAGAAAATCCGAAGATTGCTTCTACATAAAAACTTACAAACAAATTTTTACATGTTTTTAAAATCAGTATAGATGATTCCATCGTAATTATTGCTTAATTAAAGAAATTCAATTTGTCTAGAGTTCAATAGTATACATCTATAACGCTGCTCTGTAGCCACCTATAGCATCTTATTCAAGGAATTTGATAACTGTGTGGATATGCATTATAACGGAAGGTCACCAGAAAACACGTTACTTTAAGTTACTTACTTAAATATTTATATGTGTTAGGTTGAGTACTCCTTACCTTATATTTATCTATCTATCCGCACTCTATGAGGAAGCCTTCTAACAAATGTAATTCTATCTTAAGAACTATCAAACCTAACCTTCAACCTTTTACGTACTTAAAGAAGCTATAGGAATGATACATTCTTCATAATATGTGTGTTAGACTGACAATGACATGCATGTGTAACTAAAGTATATTTAAGGCCTAATTAGGTAAGCCCACTTGTCCGACAAATCAAAATAATGACCATGGCATATTTACATATTTCTCCCTCTGCTAACTTCAAAGGATTCACCGAAAAGTTTTGATTAACCTAAATGTATAGTGCTACAAGGATCTTTTGGCGCTGGAACTGGGAGGCACTGTTTGTAAACATTCATAAAAAAACCAGATGGTAAAATATAAATAAATTTGAGCGTTTGCAAAATATCTGTATTCGTTTTATTTTACCTTAAAAAGTATGACCATGTTTCCAACTTTCGCAACATACTCAAGTGGCTCCCAATTCGACTTCGCCGAAACTCTCGGATATTGTGTCTGCTATTTAACATCCTTTATAACCCAAAAACGCCTTTCTATCTGCGGGAACGCATTTCCTACTCCCATCCTTCTGATGCACCTTGCAGGTCGCATCTAAGGAAACTCCTTAAATCCCCTCCCCATTCTACCGACTTCTACTCCTACTCCTTCACTGTACACGCTGTGCGGGTGTGGAATTCACTTCCGCCTGACATTAGAGACTGCCAAACTGTTGCAGTTTTCAAAAGAAGAGTAAAAGAACATTATCTTTCCATTCCGTCATAGTTGCATAGTATTTATTTTATTGGTATATATTTTGTTTTGTATTTATACATAAGTTAGTATATTTTTATATTGTATTTTATATTTTCAATAGTTATTTGCTTTATGTTTTATGTATTCAATTCTTTCTTTTTCTTTTACACACTATGTCTGTTTTTAATAACTCTATTTTTAATATCTCCTTTCGCAGGTATGCTGGAAGAGATTTCTTTAGAAATAAGCATTACCTTTTTACATATTTTCTGTTCCTTTCTTCTTCTCTGTATTAAGTGTGTACATAAATTGTTAAATAAATAAATAAATGGTAGCGTTTGTTCCTAACGCTACACGTTAAAACATCAACATTTTCTTCATGATTCTGTTCTCCTAGTACTTACTGTTCAAATTCCGAATTAAGTTACTTCTTACTAACTCTAAAGAAGTTTTCTTGTAACTTCAGTAGCTGACTGTACCCGTCAAAAAAAGTTGAAATTAAAATTGTTTTCGAAACGAAACTGATTGTATGAAAATTGAAAATTAAAATAGTTACGAAAAGGTATTTTTTCTCATTGTTTTGCACGTCTTTTGTTTTGGTAGTCGTTCGGGAAAGTGGCGAAACGGGATGCAGCCAAATCCTGGTACATTCATATGAAGTTCTTTGTTTAGCGAACAAGCTCTACTTACTGTTCTGGATTCCCGTGTTGCACTTTTATGCCGGGTAAACCTAGGATAGTTTTTGTTCATCCATTTGATTACACCAGAAAGTTTCCAAGAAAAGTTGACCGCTAACTATCGAAATTCGGGGCAACTTCTTAGCTTTTTTCAAACTATTTTGGAGTCAGCATCCGGTCTTACTGGATGCAGCTAAATACATAGAGCGACTGTCTGTCTGACCTCCACAAATCTAGCTGAAAAAAGGGTATGCTGAGTAAATATGACAGGCTTATTTAAATTGTCAAAACATAACACCACGCCTGTAATTCCCGTAGGGTTACGCAGAGGTGTACTTATATACTACCAACATTTTGCCATAACAGAACTAATAGTCTCCATACCCACAACTTACCAGTTATATTTAAGTAATAGGGGGCGAGCCTATTGTCAGCAATTAGACACACACCTAGACTGTGTGGCTACTACTGAAAAAATTCAGATTGCAAACTAAATAGCACTTTGGCCGACATGAGAATCGAACCTAGGAAGTAATGCTCATCAGTCGTCCTTGCAACCACTAGACCAACGAGCGAGGTGCGGCGACGATGTTATATTTTCATTGTGTTAAAAGTGTTGACAATACTGGGTTTGGCATCGACTGCCGAGGCGTCTCCATGCTTGTAGCTAAGCGAGACGATTACCATAGAGTCCAAACTGTTGTAGTTTGGACTCTGTGGTAATAACCTCACTTTAAAAAAAGCAAAAATAACAACTTATCACAAATTTGATTATACGGTTCATCTAACTATAGAAAACATACTTATGCCCGCGGCTTCACGTGGGGTTTGGTAAGTCTCCCATGGAATCGTACTAATGAAATAAAAAGTATCACTTGTGTTAATTCAGATTAACGCCCTTTTATAATTTGTTGTTATTTTAGTTAAGTATCTAGTTTTAAAAATAATATTAAGTTGAGTAATTAAATAACATGTAGCGAGATTGAATGAAATTCAGATTATAAGCTATCTATGTGCCAAATTTCATCCTAATCCGTTCAGTAGTTTTTGCATTAAAGAGTTACAAACCTCCATTCATTCATTCATAAATCCCTCCTCAGTAACTTTTGCATTTATAATACTACTAATAGAAATGCGTAATTTTGTGAGCATGGACTAAGATAAGATAAAATTGACCAACTTAGCAATACATTATTATTAAAAACCTAATAGATACAACTATCACGGTTTACGTAGTACAAAGTTTCCCTAGTTTGCTTTAGCAGTCTTTTAAAACATGACTTTTAAAGCGTCGGCGAGTTCAAAACTCCAAGTCGGGGTATTCAATTGGAAGTGGGCAGAGAAATTCAAATGCCTTATTTGTTTTACGAACTTGCCAACTTAAAGTACGCGGTATGAAGTTGTTCTAAAACTACGAGAGAGTAGACAGTGGAGGTACTCTCGCCAGTGTGGAACGAATAAACACGCTTAGTTGTTGCCAGTTCGCAGTTCTCTGCGATGTGCTTTTCAATTATTTTCGCGGGATCATCTGAATTTCGGGAATAAAGTCGGTTTGTTGGATCGTGGGGGGTTTGTATTAGAAAATAGTGCTCGACTCATACTGTCTATCACGCCAAAAGTTTAAATTGGGGTATGCTTTTGTACGCCTCAGTCAGATGATGAAGATTGCTATTTACCGGCTTGCGTAACTTAATTCGGGCTTCACTTCACTTTGGGAGGAATTTCTGATGGAAAACGCAATAACACTTTGTCTGACCCGGGAATTGAACCAAGGGCCTCATGCTCCGCAGTCACGCATGCGTCCACCAGACCAAAAAGGTAGGCAAGAACGACGTAAGTATTTCAAAAATAAGTGTGGCGATAATTATAACCTTCACTTGACTGTTTAATCCTACTAATATTATAATCGCGAAAGTTTGTAAGTATGAATGGATGGATGGATGTTTGTTACTCTTTCACGCAAAAACTACTGAACGGATTTGAATGAAATTTGGCTCAGGGGTAGTTTAAAACCTGCATTAACACAGCATAATTTTTATCCCGATAGTACAATCCCGTGGGACAGTGATCGAACTCCACGCGTGCGAAGCCGCGGGCATAGGCTAGTAAATTATATTTTAAAGCGGTTTGATACTACAGGCTTAACTTTTAAAAGTAACAAAATGAGTGCCTATATTACGAATGTTAGCACCTCTCCCTGAATGGTGGAAAATGTAAATGTCATAAGGAACATCCATCCATACTAATATTATAAATGCGAAAGTCACTCTGTTTGTTTGTATGTTTGTTACCTTTTCACGGCTAAACGGCTGATCGGATCTTAATGAAATTTGGCAAGAAGATAGAATTAAATCTGGGGAAGGACATAGGCTATATATCATCACGCTACGACCAATAGGAGCGGAGCAGCAATGAAAAATGTTGCGGAAACGGGGAAAATGTGCGCAGACGAAGTTGCGTGGGTCAGCTAGTTGGATATAAATTTGTCCACCGTCGACATTGTTACAATCGAATTGGGTTGATGCTGCTGCCACAATGTTAGCCCGAATACTCAATCCAAGATGATTTACATATCGTTTTGTTGTCACATAATCAACTATTTACTTTATGGTTACGTATTCTGAATTGATTTTTAATTAACCGTTTTTATAATGGTCCTCGAAAAATCGGTTGGAATGGAATTTGAATATTGTTGTGACTGTGAGATATTTACTATGTTTTTAAAACATCATAACTGTCTGATATTCTAAATTCAAATGTAGAATTATTTAGTATTTGGTAGTTCTGCAAACCTGCATCGTCAAAATTAAAGCGTACGACATTGTTTGGTTTAATATTGGCTTCATTTACCTAGGTTTGTAACCTATACACCTGTAAACAACGACAAGCTATAACATTCCTCTGAAGACAATAATCGAAATGCAGAAACGGATCACATTCGCAGTATTAATAAGGTATAGAGCGCTAAACAATCTTTCATAATCTATTCGAAACAAAAGACTGCGTTTTCCACACGCCTACAAACACACCTAGACAGTGGAGACCCTACTTTCATTTTGTTTGGTTGTTTCATACACAATCCAATACTGATGTGTAGAAATTTGAACATTATTGAGTTGATTTCATGTTTTACATTTTATTATTGGTTGCCTGACCACTTGACTACTAAAATTGACGTAGAAATGCTACTTAATCACTGTGTGACCAAGAGCTCGTTAGCGCGCTCTATAGCTCATAAATACTGTAACCCATCAACACATCAAGCCGAATAACTTGAACATCCCCGTGATATAATTGAACCGACAAAGTGCCATTGTTAACCCTATAATACGGTCTAAGCTAAATGAGACTATAATGGGCCAAGTTAACAATAGAAATAGCTCAATGGCTTTATAATGAATTGTTATAGAGCCTGGTTCGTAAGAAATCCCGTTGAATAAGGCACCTACGTCTTGAATGGGGAGATTTTATAGATCCGGTCTGGCTGTATTGTTCGTATGAATAGCAGTCATTATCGAAAGATATCCACTTCGTGAATTGTGTTTGAATAAAATTTTGTAAGCCATTGTTGGGTTGCAGTTTAATTTGGAGGTTTGGGATTACGTTGGTTACGTTTATACTGAATGAGTTTGTCTCTGACGATTTATTTGAAGCAGTAAATTACGTTTTACCTGGAGTATTTTCTTTTTCAGGGTAATCAATCAATTGCAAACGCAGTCTACGGTATCGAGCGATGCGTTTCCGTAGCAAGTGTATGATCGCGTATTTTCAGCAGTATCCATCAGATGTATTTCATCGTTTGTGAAACAACACCACATTTGCACTCAAGAGCAGGGTCGACCTTTAGAAAAACCTTGACACGTGGAGATTTATACAAGGTGTTGTTTTGCATCCTCTTCAAATTCAAGGAGGTAACTATGCTAGTGATTCTCGTCCCGAATCAATAATAAAATGGATAGGTAATTTTTCTTTTTACGGAAATCGGTAAGTGTGTGTGTAACCACCCGTGTTTTAAACGCGGCCCGTCTGGTTCTTGCCTTATAACCCCGCTTACACACATACAAACAATCTCAAACGTTTATTTCATAACTTCTTAGTCCCTAAACCACGTTAAGGGGGTTATTCTGAAATACTTGTCAGTATTTCAGAATAACCCCCTTAACTAACTTAAACAACCAAAAAAATCAGCGTTTATTAATAATTAACTAGGTACCGTAATTTTGATTGATTATTTATGTCTTTCGTGACCACCCCCTGAAATTCGACGAGGTTGCAAAACAACACCTTGTAGATGTATGAATCTCCACTTGTAAAGGTTTTCTTTGCTTCGGTCATCATCTATGTCCGGGCTGGGTTACTTCGACTGAACTCGTCCGTTTCACCCTAAACTTACAGAAAGATCTCCATTAACAAAAGGGTTCTATTTTAGATCGCAGACATTTTTCACTATGAAGTTCACGGAAATTAAACAATTGCTTAAAGAATAGAATAATCTTATCATCAAAATTAAATTCTAACATCAATTAGAACAGACTTTCAGCAAGATACTGAAAATCGAACTTAGTCTGTCAATAACAAAACCTTTCCTCGAACTTAGAAATATAATTATTGTTATTATTCAATATCCATTTGGTAAATGACAGCAATAAATATAAATTTCTATTTAATATTGATACTGTCTCATTATTATCTCTTGCTAACCTTTTCCACCCCTGAACAAAAATTCCCTAAACATTATACGACACATACAATCCCAGCGTATTCCATATACTTATGTAACCTCAATACTGTAAACATGTTACAATAACCATTGTCTACGAAACATTAACGTATTCTATGGGTCGCTATAATGCGCTACGAGGTGCTACGAGGTGCTACGATCTGCTACGAAGGGCTACGACACGGCGACGTTATGGTTATTTTGTATGATATTTAGTTGTGAAGGGAAATGGAAGTGACGTTACTTGGTACGATAATATTATTGAGTCATTTGATTTATACCTTAATAATAATTCTTTGGAGGTTATCGTTTAATGCGACTAATGTTTTGGTAACTTTTTATCTTGTTCTACATTTTGTAGTAAGCAACGACTTATTGTCGGGCCTACGATGTCCACTCATACTTAAGTGTGTCACAATTTTTAAGTGTTACTGCGTTGGCAACGCACTTAAAAATTGAAAAAATTGTAAAGCCAAATTATTTTAAAAGAGTAACCATGGAGTTTCTTGCCGGTTCTCCTCCATAGGAAACGTCCAACCCGAACCGAGCACCTTTTGTCGACGTTTTACAATGTAGGCCTATGTGAAATAAAAATATTTTGAATGATTGATTTTGATTTAAAAAAAAAATATTAACAGTAAGTTGTAACTTATTCTAACTTCCTTTTCCATAACAACAACTCTGATCATAGCTTATAACAAGACCAAACCCAGAAAATAATGTTTATAAACTTATTTACCTTATCTTGAAGTATTAAAAGAAGATTTTTTCAATAACAATGTTTACATACCTACTTGACATTCGGTTTATAAAAAAGCCTGGAAATATGCAACCCATCGACCTATACGTCCAGGAGACGCAAAACAGCTTATTTATTGTTTAATCTAACAGTATAAAAGATGGACGAACCGACAACGATCCACGCCTCATAAACGTCATGTAAGTACTTATAACCCGCGAAAGCATTTCCACGTTCCTGCGACGTATCTACATTCCTTTTCGCACTTAACCCTTAAACGCAGCGATAAAACTAAAGCGTATATACGCTAACCGAACGATGGTATTTCGCTGTACGTCATTTAGACGCAATAAAATTCTGAGTAACGAACATTATGGGGTTTCTTTTGTCGTCTGATTTATGTTATGGGCTATTTTGTGCATGCTTTTTAGGGTTCCGTAGTCAAAAGGAACCCTTATAGTTTCGGTATGTCCGTCTGTCTGTCTGTCCGCGGTTTACCTCAAAAACTATTGGTTTATATAAAGAGTGAGAAAAAACCTTTATTTAGGGTACCTCCCCTACATGTAACGTGGGGATAATATTTTTCTTTCGTCCTTCCCATAGTGTGGGATATCGTTGAATAGATCTAGTCTCAAAAATATTAGGGGTTTGGGAAGACCGTTTTTTGATTAAGTAAACAGTTCGTGACTTATCAAGCTTTAAAGTACCAATTTTCGTTAGAGTCAAGTGTCCCCCCCCCCCCCCCTGTACCGACTAAACGGTTGTAGTTAGAAATTCAAATATCACGGCAGTAGTACCTTTATATAACGAAGTTTAAAGGAAAACTATCACACATAAGTGGGCTTTACAAGTAAACGTGTAATAGTCGACCAATTGTGTTTGACTCGAAAATTTCGAAAACTACATAGAGATATCGATAGATGGCGCTAAGCGTCAGTTGTACCAAAAACGAGTCTCATTTTCAGATAATTTATGGTGGTTTTTATAAATATTGGTACGGAACCCTTCGTGCGCGACTCCGAATCGCACTTGGCCGGTTTTTCTGAGATCATTTAAGTGTATGAAATAACGATGGCGATATTTACACGTTTGCCGCTTATACATAGTAAAAAAAATCCGCAGGTTGGATCTTAATGTCTTTTTTGAATATATAAAGGGTGTAAAACACCTCTTAACGAAGCCGAAAGGCACTGGTTCTCCCTGTCATTGCAATCATTTTTTTGTTCTACACCATACCTGGGAACCTTCTAGTTACGGAGATATTAGGTGTCAAAGTTCCAACTTTTTGACAAGTATTTTTTTAAATACAAGTTTTTAATGTAAGATTTTTACTTTTAACATCTCCACGACCCCCGTACTATTCAATGCGTCCATCAGCACAATGTTTTGAGTGCTTTACATTGAGTTCTACCACAAAACATGATATTACACCCCCCAAAAAAAAGTCGTTTCCCAGCAATAATTTTTGCGTAAAGTTACTTAGTTTCATGAACAGAATGCTTGGTTGACGGCTTCGTGATGAGGTGATTTACACGGTGTATAATATTTAACCTATGCAGCTATGATAAAACAAACACTGAAAATGTGAATGTAAAGTAATAGTTGTTTTCGAATGGAATACAAATACATAGAGTGATAGAAGTGTCCTTTTAAGCAAGTAAATGTCTGTATTAGGACACTCCACTCTTCTGTAACTTAAATTTACGTAATGTACACATACAGGATTAAATTATGTTAACTATTACTAATATATTTACTTTTTATAATTTCAAGAAAGAAAAACAAGAAAATTAAAGTACAAATGCAACATTACAGACTTTGCATCAGCTTATTTAAATGAGTGTGCGTTTTGTGTATGTTATGTGTGAGTTGGGCATGAGTGATGTGTGATGAGTGTGTATGTGTGTGTGGGATGTATGTGTGGTGTGTAAGTGTACATGTTGTATATGTGAGTAAGTGAGCGCGTGAATGAGTGAGTTATGATGTGTGCTACAGGAGAGCCTCAGTGTCCTCGTATGCAAGTGGTTTGATCCATTTAATGATAAGTTTTTTACACTCACGATATTGTTTGGTGTATACATATATATCTCTTTATTTATTTTATTATAAAGTTGAAGTTGGAATACCTTTAACAGTCAACCAAAATACTAGATGAGGTAACTAGTAACTTCACTTACCGGCCTATACTATCGAGGTCAACACGCACCACCGAATTCTCGCTTTGTTAACATAAACCATGCGACAGCGGTCGAACGTTAGGAACACTACCCAAAAACTCTTTTTGCACCATTTTTTATTCCCTGACGTACATATATTGTTGTTTAAGCAAAACAACTGGCTCCCAGTACGCATATAGTCGTCACAGATTCGTATACTGTCGAGAGTTATACCACCCTTGGGCAATATTCAATTAGTGGACGGATTGGAATCGCCTGTTCCACTGTTTGTCCGCTTCAATCGCTGCAAGTGGCGATTGAAGTGTTATACAGTCTAGTGTTGAAGCGCTCGAGCAGATGGATTGTAAAATGTGTATAGATTTTTCAGTTTTGAAAAAGATTGGTAATTGTTGTCGAGTATGATTGAAGCCGGTGTATTTTTTTTCTAACATCCATTGTTAAAAATACTATATCAGAAGAGTTTTGTAGCGAAAAAATATAGATATTAGATTTAGTGATGTCACATTTGTATAGGCGTTTCGTTTGTTGGTTTTAGTAACATTATTGCGTCTTTATTTCCAGTGAAATGCTTCTATACTTCCACAAACTGAAGAATCTTTTATCAATGACCGTAAATCGTAACATAAATCCGTATATCTTAGACTTATAGATATATATCGATGCCTTAGAGTGAAAACCTCGTAAGTGCAAAAGAAGTAACTTTTCAGGAGGAAGAAAAAACTGCGTGCTGTAAAATTTTTGTACGGCGTCTTTTATGTTTTTTTATTAATTAAAATGGAAATTTACACCCGCTTTTATATCCAGAATTGCATTCCTGCTTTATAATCTTATAGTTTCGGTACTATAAGATTGTCCGAAATGCATTACACTTACGAGGTTTTCACTCTAAGGCATCGATATACAGTTATTATTTATTTAATACGTGTTTTATTTGCTGCAGCTTTCTTGTTTTAAACTGATATTATTCTCTTAGCGTCAGTTTGTAGATAGCTATGTAAATCACAACTATTATCAGCCGCCTCTTTCTAGTAAAGTTTTACTCGACAGACAGCAGTAACCTAATCAACATTAAAATTATACTATTTTAAAACAGAATAATGTTTCCTTTCAAACTTTATGATCATTTAATTCGCATAAAACTTATAAAAATCAGACTCTGCCACAAGCTTCGAAATTTCCACACCAAAATTAATTTAAGTCCTGTATTTTATGACGTAAAGTGTACCTAAATACGAGCATACTGTCAGCCCATCACCTACATGTCGGGCCACATTAACCCTAACAGCCTGTGTAGAATACATAAGTAGCTTAGGTACGCCTAGGTAACTAACACGCGAAATAAGGTCTCTTTTCAATATGGGACCTTCACATACACGTGCCAAAAAGTTTGAGTAAATGTATCTTGTTTAGTTTGTGACTAGGTGCGAGCAATGAACACATTCAAACTCTTCTTTGTGCCATGTTACTTGGGTCGCAAAATATTATCTTTGCGTAGTTTATGAGTTTATTTGTACCTGCCTAGTTATTAAGTAAACGATGTGGTTGCCTATAATTGGAAGCGCACACTTGTATTGTCCATGTATATGTTAGAGTGCATGTAATTGTGTAGCCTCTGTTGGCGATCCAAATATAAATAAATAAATAAATAAATGAGTACCTACTTAATGTATTTTAGTATTCAAGGATGGATTTTAATGTAAGTTTTCAAATACTTGCGACCACTTATTACATGATACTTATTTAAAAAAGAGGTGAAATATGGGCGTGCAATACGCGCATATATACAGGTTTGAAGAGACATTGACGTACAAACAGTTGCCACGTGTTCACCACGATCTACTCTTTCTAGGAACCAAAATTTTATTTTATGTTGTGTAACTAAAAGTAAAAGCCAAACTCCCACACCAGGATTCCGTGTGTGGGTTTCAGTATTTTTATCCTGTCAGAAAAACCAATACAGTTCATCTTTCGACCAAAACGATTGAGCCATATCCTCAACAGGGTAAACCAGAGCAGCCTATATAACAAGCTATTTGAGACGATGGCCACTCTTGCTTGAGGTTCTCACAATTCAGCATGTCGGATTCTCTTCCTGTTGAGGAATCTCCTTACTTCCTATACTCTTTATATGTGTATTTGCAATGAATCCTCTGGGAACTGCAATACGGCTTCGGAATCCAAGGCAGCTAGGATAAAGTTCAAAATGATTAGATGATGCCTGATTACAAAGTCACCTCAAGATGTTACATGATGGAGCTTCTTCGAGACGAGGGAAAATCGGAGTCTGCAACACAACTTTGGGAAATTTTACAAGATTTCCTTGGTCAAGTCCCGCCAAAAGGGCTAAAAAAAATTTCTTTGTCAAAAAATAACCACGGTATCATCGTCATCGGTAACTTTTTTTTTATTAGGTCTCTAGATTAACGGCCTTGCTTCGTTTCAAAGAAACTTTATTGGCACATAAAAGCCGGTACATAAAGTTCGCCATTAAAGCCGGAGACTTTAAATTAACCAGAAAAGTAACTGACACTGTCATTCCCTAACCAACAATGTTATACGTTATTTATTATCGGATTTTATTGAGGAAGTCTTTGGAGATAGTAATCAGAACTAAAAGGTAAAGTAATGTGCTTAAAGTAATGACTGATGGTTTGACTTTGATACTCGTGATGACAATTTAGTTTTTTGTTTCTTAAAAACGGACAATATGAACGGGAAAGCATTAAAGGACAATACTTCAAACACATTAAATACCAAAACATTTTCTCATGGAATCTATGATATTTATCTAAATATATATATACTAGCTGTCCCGCGCAACTTCGTCTGCATCACATTTTCCCCCGTTTTCGAAATATTTTTCATTGGTGCTGCGCTCTTATACACACAGCGCCATCTATTGAATACTTACTCAATCCAGTCAACAGATACCGCCATCTGCTAGAATCGTTTGAAGCTAACAGATAATTGTGACTTAATTTGCAATAAAATAATATTGCGACTATAAATTGAGATGTAAGCTATCCTATCTTTCAAGTTGGATCAAACTGCACACGGTGTACAAATTTAATTAAAATCGGTTTAGTAGTTTAGGAGTCCATCGCGGACAAACAACGTAACACGTAATTTATATATATTAAGAAGAAGAAGATATATATAAAATTCAAAGTCCTGACTGACTGACTGACTGATATATCAACGCACAGCCTAAACCACTGGTCCTGGAGACCTGAAATTTGGAGGGTGTGTTCTTTGTGAAGAGTAAACATCCACTAGGAAAGGGTTTTTTTTAAATTCCACAACTAAAGGGGTGAAATAAGGAATGAACGAGTGTATGGAAATCGGTCATTTTAAATTTGGAAACATGAACTTTCACATACAAGATTATGGTTAGCGTTTTGGAGAATCTACCCCCGAAGAGGGTTATATAGGGATTGAAAGTTTATTTGCGGAATCCGTCATTTTTGAAGTAAGAAGAATGAAATTAAATGTTGAAGTTTCTGAGCAAAAATAAATTAAAGCGTAACCGTCGTTTTTGGAAATTAAACCTCAAACGGGAGAAAAGGCTTGTAAACATAAGTATAACAAAATGGTCTGATTAGCTTGAGATTTATTATTTGTTTCTTGATTGAATTGATAAACACGTATATTTTTTTGGAAATTCCTCCCCTCCGACGACAAAAGGGGAGACATTTTTTTTTAAGTGTTAACACGTTTGTATGGATATGGGACATTTGCGCGAAGGACACTTGCAGGAACCCATTTGAGTGACTTACGCGAATGGAATTTTGCTTGAACAGATATATTCGCTCATGGACATTTGCGATGCAGTTAATGGCTTTATGAGTGTCGTTTTCGTTGCTTTCCGGGTCGCAGGCAATGAAAAAGAGATGATCTCATGGCGACATGGAGACAGCGACTGTCGCAACCACGTGCAGGGCACGCCACAATAGTGGCGATAAGTCCCCTCTTTGAGGAGTGGCTAGAGAGGCGGCACGGCGCCCTCACCTTCCGCCTGACGCAGGTCCTCACCGGACACGGTTGTTTCGGGAGGCTCCTGCACCGAATCGGGCGGGAGGAAACGCCCGGGTGTTACCATTGCGAGGATCGGCCGGAGGACACGGTGGAGCACACCGTGGAGCTCTGCCCCGCTTGGGCTGAGCACCGCCGTGTCCTCGTAGCGGCGATTGGCGGCGGCGACCTCTCGCGTCCGGCCCTGGTTCAATCCATGGTCCGGAGCGAGAGGGAATGGGATGCCGTCGCCTCCTTCTGCGAAGCAGTCATGCTAGCGAAGGAGGTGGCGGAACGTGAGAGGGAGAGAACCTCACGTCCCAGCCGCCGCGGGAGACGCCCCGGGTGTCGGGGGGCAACCAGTGGCCCCCGGCCACCGTAGGCGCGAGCCTGTGGACGGTGAGTAATGGGCTAGCTCACCGTCCGTCCGTCTCATGACGACAGGCCGTGTCGACGGCGCGTACGTGTTCCACGCGCGCCTCAAGGAGATGTCAGCAAACAGGAAGGGGCCCGAGAGGGCCGATGCCTGCCAGGGCTGCGGGTTGTTCGAAAGAGATACCGCGGCCCTGGAACACAAAGGGCTTAGAAGGAACATGGGTGGGTTTTAGTCAGTCAAGTCTGACACTCCCTCCCGCTCCGCCCAGAGCGGGAGAAGTCATTTGATGATTTCCCATCCGCAAAAAAAAAAAAAAAAAGGTAATGAAAAAGAGGTCAAAATAAAAAAAAACAAGATGGCGCTGCTTTCTGGTTTTTCTTCATACGTGTCGTTTTAGTGGTTTTCCGCGTTGCTAATATCAAAATGAGAATATTCGTCAAATAATGCACTTGCAAATAATTAAATTTAAAATACACAATGTTTCAATATCCTCCCCAAGGCTATGGCTGGCATTGATTCAAGTGAGAACTATTTCTCACATGGGCAGTTTTATTTATTTATTTATTTATTTATTTATTTATTGCAAAATGTACAAATTCTCAGTTACAAGCAATGGGCTTAAAACTAGACAGTACATGACCCTGTTAGGGCGCAGCAAAATAACTTAAAACTAACTTAAAAATAACTTAATAGTTCTTTTATTAATATAAAACATAAAAAAAAAACATATCTATCATTTCAATAAAAAATATAAAACATAAAAAAAAAACATATCTAGCACCTCATCATACTATAAAAGATAATAAAATTTAGCATGCTCTGAAGTGAGCTCTGCGAGTAACTTAGTTATTTTATCCCCAAAAGGAGACATCGCAAACGTCATTTACAAAGAGGTGCTAGGATAATTCTGTATAAATATAGTTCTCCAGGAGTTAAATAGTTTTGTTTAATTTGGGTATTTTCTAATTTTTTAAATAATTGTAAGCTACCTAGCATTTACAGCATTAACTATATTTATAGCCGTGGATGGATGACCGGGGCATTTGAGCTACGGCACCGTAGTTCGGAAGAAATGTATAAAATAAATTCTGGTACAACCCATATAAGTCACTAACAATCTAAAAAAAAACGCCGTAATGTAAATTTTATAACCAGAATGTATTATTCTCTGGCTTCTTACTTTGAAAATCACAACTATTTATCCTATGCTTACACTTACGCGCGAGCGAAGCCGCGGGCAGCAAATATTATATATATATAATTTAAATGACTATTTTCGAAATAATAATGATTTTGCTGGGGTAACGTGCAATTGTCGAAACCCACGCGGGCGATGCCGCGGGCAGAAGTTTAGTAGGTACTTTCATATTATCAAACGCAAAACAACGCTTTTTTATGTAATAAATCACTTGAACGTAATAGAAAATCCCCAATAAAAATGTGGCGACAAACTCTTATAGATATTCAACAAAGTAGAACCTTTAACCCTTGTTATAAAAATAAACTTACAATATGTATAATAATGAATATCATCCCATAACATCCAAGTTAACACACGCCATGTTTTCTTAGGCGACCATCTTGAGATCCCATGGTTTATAGTGTCATCAAATCATGGGTTTTATGGGAAATATAAAAACTAATATTTTCTGCGCTTTTTTCATGATGATGCGAGAATAAGTAAAGAGCTGATTATGAACCCTTTTAAGCGGTGAATAAAAGCTTATTGTTTGTATGAAGCACAGTTACATAATAAGAGTATTGTCAAATTCTATTATTATATGGTATTACAGACTCGTTGGTCCAGTCTAAGCGATTCCCATGTTGGGTTATTGGGTATTTTGTTCAATAATTTCTCAGTACAAATCCAGCTGGAGTTGTGCTCATTTGATAGCTCATTTCCCATGGAAAACTGGCTAACCATTGGTGGTGTAAAGGCATGTGATGCTGCAATCGCAAGTCCATTTAATTTAAAATTATTTCTAGAGATTTCGTGCCTGGTGGTTTGATTTCATCTTGTCCTGACATTTCATTAAACAAAAATCATCGAAATCATTCGTCGTAGTACCCAAAGTATGAATGTGGAACATAGAAATACGAATTTGCGATGCGAAAGATTTTGGTAGGTATCTACTTTGAATTCCTTTGAAAGTACAACTTATAACTCCTGAATACACAAGCCAACATAAATATCGAGTGTTTTCATCTTTCTTATCAGAATTAGCGTAATAATGTGATTCCTCACGATCACCATCTGTAACATGTTGATCCTTGGAACACGAGTCTAACAAGGAAAAACGCAAATCATGTTCAATCTGTACTCTGTACTCTGTGAACTATGCCTCGATGGAAGCAACAGCGGAAACAGCCTGTATAATAAATTATGTTATTTCATATACAACACATGTTTGTTAGACACGTGTGAGCACTGAGTATGTTTGTTTATTCGATTACATGCTTACATTAGTAAGATAAACATTAGAACAAATAAAAAAATATAAGAATTATTTTCAATGAGGTGTGCCTCGACATAACATTGAGGTGAGTAGATACTCGTGTAGCTCAGTAAAGGAGTTTTTTGAAATTCCGGTTAAAATAGATCAGAATTGAATAAGCCACCGGATATTTTCTAAGTATAATCACAACTTAAGTAAGTGATCCTCCGCTTAAGGTGTCGGCTACAAAACAACATCCCGGAACTGACTGAACGTAGGTACGGTACTTATAAAATTCTAATAAAAAATATGATATAAAATGTCTTGAAGGTATCTACGTAAAGCCTTGCCAACCAAAACCGTCGTGCAATTTTTAAGTCACTCCCTCCATTCCTCGGTCCATTACCCCTAACACCTTCCCTAAGGCGATAGGAAATATATTAGCCGTACCGTAAAACGTCATCAGGCGCACACGCCGCACGATATCTCGTTAGTTCTCAATTTGAATATCGGCCAATCAAGGAGCGACGCCAGGACCGGTGCGACCCCTTCCCGATTCAATTATTTTGTTTATTTTTTTGCGCTCGCAACACTGTGCGTTGTGTTACATGTTTTCTTTTTTTTTAATGTTCTACGCGTTGGTTGGCAGTTTTGTTTTTCAGTTTTTTGTAGAGTTACAGTTGACGTGTGCGCTAGATAGACGAAGGTTTTTGACGAAATTTATTTAAGAATGCAGAATGTGATCTCAAAACTGTGTGCTTGTTTCTTCAAAAGACCATGTCAGATAAGAAGCTGCAAGGTCCCCACATGATTTGGCCAAAAAACGTCATCCCATGTTGTATGGGGTCGGTGCAACATGCAGGCATGTGGACGGTGAGTAATGGTCTAGCTCACCGTCCGTCCGTCTTATGACGACAGGCCCTGTCGACGGCGCGTTCGTGTTCCAAGCGCGCCTCATAGAGATGTCAGCAAATCGGAAGGGGTCCGAGAAGGCCGATGCCTACCAGGGCTGCGGGACTGTTCGAAAGAGATACCGTGGCCCTGGAACGCAAAGGGCTAAGAAGGAATATGGATGAGTTTTAGTCAGTACAAGTCTGACACTCCCTTCCGCTCCGCCCAGAGCAGGAGTGGTCATTTAATGGTTTTTCATCCTTAAAAAAAGGGAGATACAGAGACAAAACATAGTAGGCGCAAAGTTACAGAAAATTTCCAAGAGTAAAATGACCTATCTATTTTCAATGACATATTTACGAAATAAATATCATTTATCATAGAATTATATATAATATAATATATTAATTAGTCCAACACAGGCACTACGATAGCAGGTTATAAATGTGTAATTTAAATAATTTTGAGTTGAGTTCTGACGTCCATACCATACACACCCCCGCAATAAAATAGCCTAAAAGCCTCCACAATATTCAACTAGTAGACTATTTTAAAAATCCTTTATTCTATCCGAAAAAAGCTTGCAAAATTTTGACAGCACTACCCGTAACTTGTAAAAGCCAATCAAGTACAACAGGGCTCCGGGCAAATATCAATACCGACTGACGTGAGTTACGAATCACGGGAGGCGGGAAATGTATTTTTATTAACGTGCTGCGTCAAATGCGATAAATAAGTTTCCTGGCAGTCTCAAACTGTAAACTCCCAGCCATATAATATGGAGACGAAATGCAAAATTTGACGGCACGGTTGGCGCAGTGGTTGAGCAATCGACTGCTGCGCTGCGTGGTGCGGGTTCGATCCCCGCACGGAACAAATATTTGCATGGCCTACATATAGTGGTTCCGGGTCTGGCTGTTTGTGTATGTGACTTAAAATGTTTGTAAACGCACCCACGATACAGGAGAAACTCCTAGTGCTGGGCAATGATTAAAAAAAAACTTAATACTTAAATAAAAACCAGCCCAGAGAATGAGGGAGCCACGCACAGTGAAACGTAGTTGGAATGAGTAATTAAACAAACCCCAAGCACAAACTTAACATACATCCGAGATTGATTGATTTGTTATTATTAACCATGAGAAAGTGAAAGTCCGCCATTTATTTATTTTTTACGCCGTAATTTACTTGGTGCTTTTATTCATGAATGAAATTATCATAAAGTCGACTTTAAAGCCGGTGGGTATATTAATAAAGCCCCATTATTTTCTTCACATGAAGTCTGTAGCAAACATTTTATTTAACTTAATTTGCTGGAACAATCTGATGACCCAAATCAAATTGCCTACAAATAGCTAATAAAACTAATACCTACCTATCGTAAAAATGCTTCCATAGAGATTACGGCCTAACATTAACTTAGTAAAGAAAATTATTTAAAGCAATAAAACCTTCACGCTACACTGCATGGTTCAGATATCAGAATTATGTGCTATTTGCGTGTCGGAAACATAATTATATTAGCGTCACCGCGTCTAAAGGTGAAAAATAGCATGTTTTGACGCATGGTCGGACGTTGTAAAGGAAAATATAGAAACATCGCACGTCCTCAAAACTATCGTAACAGACCAATCACATAAACTATTTGATAGCTTATAACATTTCAATTCATTTTACACTTTTACACTACTAGCGATCACATTTTTTAACTCTTTAGAGATTTCTTAAAAAAACATAAATAAAGCATTCAAAAATAGTGACCGGGTCAGGGCTAGAGACAGGGACTTCCTCACAATGCGAACAGTACCGAGGCGAACTGCTTTCTGAATCAGGGTCTTCGTTCAACTGCCTAGCCAGATCTACGATCATCGAGCCACTTCTGTTACTTCACTTCTGTTACTTCACTTCTGTCACTTCACTTCTGTCATTGTTATCGTTGATTAAACGTCGTTATCGCAGGATAACGACGATGATGGTCATTTGTGTGTTTTTGCTCGGCGATCTTAAGCACCTACCAAAAATATAATACAAGTAAATGTTTGTCCAATAGCAACATATTGCTAATACAATCTAATATTTTATTTGTTATTTTCCTTTTGTAAAGCAATATGCTCTCGCTACAATATTGGCTTGCTACCAACTTCTTATGCATTTTACAAGACAACACTGATTCGAATTTTGTAAATATCGAGATTACTTTTAAGATTATGTTTTCAAAAAAGGAAATAGTTATTAGAATTAGGTAATAATATTAGAGGAACACTGTAGAACTTCATACAATAAAATCGTCTCTAATTGTTGTCAACAATTATTTATAGTTTTTTAATTAAGTCGTGTTATAAAAATAAAAGACGTCTAGCTAGTTTGTAACACAAAGAACAGATATTAGCACTAAAATATTTTCAAATTAATTATTCACAGTAAAGACTTCTTTACTCAAACATGGCTGTAAGTAAAGTTTATTATGAGAACGTACTCCTACAATATACTGCGACTTACATAGACAATCATTAATTTTAAAGTAGTCGAACTTAAGCCCGAAACAAACAAACCTCACAGACTATAGCCAACTCCTCTCATGTCTAAGATGTAATGTCTCGGTGCCTCCTAAGGCTTACGTTACACCTCATCACTAAATGTTACAATTAATAGTTCAACGTTACAGTTCATAAGTGTTACTTCAGCAGCATTCCTGCTGACGTAACTCGTTCTAGAACTATTAATTTTAGGCAAGATTATTACAGCGTGTAAGTTGCCTTATCGTTGACGTAGGCGATTCGTTATCTTTGTGAACGTGCATTATTGAATTTGCAAAGACTATTACTTGGATGTTTATTCTTGTTTGACAATAATACTATATAAAAGAACCAGGAAAACAAGTGTATTTGAGACAAAATCCTTTGACATAACTGTTGGTCGGCAAAATTAGACACAGTACTTCTAAAATGAATTGATGAATTGTTTCGCAAACAAATATATGTTCCACTTTAAATGAACAGTTAAAATAGAGCTAGTGTGTATTACAACTGATTTATCAGCAAATGGAAGTAAATTAGAGCTTGTTCAAAATCCACTAACAAGTGTTAGGAGCAGAGTTCCCAAACTACTAGCGTATTGCTGACCTAATACTGTATGTTTCTTTCACGAGCACACAGGCTAAACTGCTTGGTTATTAACAGAGTTCTGGTAACAGTTCGGCAGCCAATTAAGCTGCAAGTTTAAAATTCAAAACGCTAATTCACCGAACTAGCTAGACTACATTCTGGATATTTATGTAGATTACGTCAAATCTAGGGAATCAGGGCAGAATCAGGGCAAAAGTTAGAACAGACTGAAGAAGCGCCATTTTACTTTTCTTAATAGTTATTTGTGTTCTGTTTGCTGATGACACAAAAATTATTTTTGATTGTAAAAAAGGTGAATCGCATGAGTCTAATATAAACAACAGTTTGAATAGAATAATTACATGGTTGGATATGAACGCTTTAAAAATTAACCTAGAAAAAACAAAAATATTATTAAATTTTATACCTATACCTTAAAATATCACATAAAGATCAAACAGTTGAGCAAATAAATAAAACAAAATTTCTTGGTATTACATTTGAAGAACCTTTCACCTGGAAAGATCATATTGATGAAATATGTATTAAAGTGATTTGTTTTCGCCTTAAAAAATGTTAAAGATGGGACCTCCAGACAGACTGCGTTAATGGTATATCACTCGTATGTTTGCTCCATCATCAGGTATCGTATCATTGTCTGGGGAAACTCTTCTGAAATTAATAGGGTTCTGCTAGCACAAAAAAAATGTATACGCTATATTTTCAATATGGACTGGACAGATTCTTGCAGACCAGTGTATAAATCACACAACTTTTTCACTGTTCCTTGTATTTATATATGAGATCGCAAAATTTGACAAAACTAACTCTTCACTTTTTGAACTTAAAAACAATGTTAATAAACGTAGTTCTACAGTATCTATTAACAATGCCTCTACCTAGAATTGAATCATTCAGACGTAATTGTGTATACATGGCCCCGCTTATCTTTAACTCTCTACCAACTTTATTACTGATCTTCCGTACAGATTTTCTGCATAGTTCTGAAAAGCTGGCTTATTTCGCATTACCATTGCCGACATGGCATGCATGATAGAGAATTACGTAAATTATAATAATTTCTGATGTTTTGTTTATCATGTTTAATAAGTTAACAATTTCTTCGTTTATAGTGTTTTGTAATTTTTATGTTTACTTAGGTATTGAACGTTTAACACGTTTTTATATATATATTTTTTTTTTTATATATAAACATTATTGTATAATTAGCATCTTATTCAATAATGTCTGCCATGCCATTTTTATGGAGAAATGTGTCATTGCACTACTATTATTTATTACCTTTTTTAGCACATTTACTGCGAATAAATAATTTTGACTTTGACTTAGGTTTCTGTTACTTATTCTAAGGTTCAGTTTTATCAAAGCAGATTATGTTAATTTTAATCTTTTATATTTATTGAATCGTTTTCACTTTGATTTTTTTAGCAGTCCGTGGGACGTTCGTCCACGCCTAAGACTTGAGTGCTTGACTAGGAACCTACAGTACATAACATAACGCCTAGTAATCCTGAAGGGTTAGGTAGAGGTCTACCTTATTTTACACCCACATTTTCACCTGTCCGTGTAATAAGGGGCGAGCATATTGCCATCAATTGGGTACAAATCCAGGATCCATGGCTGCTACTGAGAAATTCCTTACGGAAAGAAAAACAATAGCGCATTGCCTCACCCGGGAATTGAACCCAGGACCTCATGCTTAGCAGCTGTTGCGTGCTACTACTAGACCAATATACCGACAGTCGAACAATATACCTATCTGCTAAAATATGTATAAGCCTCTTGTATCTCAAATAATGCTTGCCATTTAGCCTGTTAAAAAAAAAGGAATAAAAATATCCATGTTTTGAACATTTCCGAGAGCTGAATACCCGTCATTTAACTGGCAAAGCCCACAACAGCACATCAATCCAAGTCGTTTCAAATTTAAATCGACTATGAGCGTGTTTTACAATTCAAATAACGTAAAGTTGGACACCGTCGGAAAGGTGGAAACCTTTATATAAATGTAGAACTTGATCCTGTTTCGAGTTGACTTTTAATATCTTTCAGATGTCTGATGTAGTGCAGTTTGTGACGGCTTTTTAATGGTATACTTAGTTTTGTTTTTTCTCTCATTGTGAACTCAGTGTAGATTTTGTTTTGCTTATTTAAAGGTTTTAAAACCTTGCATTTCTTCTCATACAGTATTTTGAAGACATTTTTATACATACATTCATAAACCCACGCCTTTTTCAAATAGGGGTAGGCAGAAACTACAGAACGCTACCTGTTGCGATCCTTTGCGAGGGAGTGCCAGACTTGTACTGACTAAAACCCATCCATGTTCCTTCTTCGCCCTTTGTGTTCCAGGGCCACGGTATCTCTTTCGAATAGTCCCGCAACCCTGGCAGACATCGGCCCTCTCGGACCCCTTCCGGTTTGCTGACATCTCGTTGAGGCGCGCGTGGAACACGAACGCGCCGTCGACACGGCCTGTTGCATGAGACGGATGGACGGTGAGCTAGCCCATTACTCACCATCCACAGGCTCGCGCCTACGGTGGCCACTGGTTGCCCCCCGACGCCCGGGGCGTCTCCCACGGCGGCTGGGACGTGAGGTTCTCTCCCTCCCACGTTCCGCCACCTCCTTCGCTGCCTGTTGTGATCCTTACATACTCTTTTCGCCTCGTCTACGTTCATACATCTCGTCATACACGGACGCCGGTTGCGAGTACTACACACTTGAACTTTCTGCAGAACGTCACCAATAAGATCAGTGTAACATTATGTTTTCCCTAGATCATTTAAAAATTACTCGTGTATCCAGATCACTATTTAGGTTATCGTGTTAGGTAACTTTGTACTTAATATCCGAAAAGATTTATTTTATTAAGTAAAAGATAATGTGTCTTCGTCACCAAAATTTTACCCGTAAAAATTCACTAGTTTAACGCTAGATAAATTATCATCCATGAAAATAAGTAGGTAAGACAGGTATTTTCATTACAGTTTTAATACAGTAGTAAACCTATATGTTAATACTCGCAGTAAAAGCCTGCTCTATTCGTGTTTCATAAATAACAAAGAAACAAGAAAATGGTAAAAAAAAATGAGCAACGAGATGTGGGACGTATTTTTTTTTCGTATTTTTGTCTGCAAACCCTTTTAATTTAAACGCATATCATGAGTGTGCATGAAAAATAACTAGTCCGCCATTTTGGATTTAGAATGACGTCACTAAACTAACCATGCAATGTCATCCAAACCTCACGTGATGCAAAATTTCAGGTTAATCGGTTGGGGATAACTGTTTTAAAATTCATTGCTAGATTTTACCTAAACAAACAAACAAATTTTGCAAGTTAAATAAAAACTTGTAAAAATACTTAGTAATGGAACACTGGCATTTCATGAAATATAACGCAGACACATTAAACGAGTTCTCATGTTAAATTCTTCGCTCGTTGTAAGCATTCCGTCGGCATTTAATTTCAACGTTCTGAAGAGATTATGCACATTTGAAGTTTGTTATTAATGTATGATTCTCTTCTTGCCATTTTCCCTCACTTTACATACAATTTTGTTAAGATAACACGACGTTTAGTAACCTATTAGTCATTTACCATGAGAACTAGGTCTTTTTTCTAAAGAGATTTGAGGGTTCCGTACCTCGAAAGGAAAAAATGGAACCCTTACAGGACCACTTTGTCGTCCGTCTGTCTGTCTGTCTGTCAAGACACTTTTTCTCAGGAACGCGTGGAGGTATAAAGCTGGAATTTAGATCAAATACTCAGGTCTACTGTCCCTTGGAGCTGTGAAAAAAAATTAAACTTCTACGAGTAAGCCAATGCAATCAAAAGATACAGCCGTTGGGCCGCAAATATCCGCAAATTTTCGACCCTCGCAAAGGAATCAAAACCTACAGGGTACTTCCCGTGAACTCAGAATCTTGAAATTTGGTATTTGGTGATTTGGTCTTATAGCACAGATAAAGGAAAAAATGCGAAAGCCGTAAATTTTGAGTTACATCATAATAATAAAACTATTTTTCATAATTATTATTTTTACTACCGAGGTTTGTACGAAACCCTCCGTGCGCGAGTCCGACTCGCACCTGGGCGGGTTTTTTTTACGAAAGTCTTTCACAATCTATTTAGACATTCAGCCTCACGAATTAACCTTAATTTTTACCTTGTCTTTAATCCTGCCTAAAGCAGTCAAATATATCCCGTATGTAAACCTTAAAAAATAGACTCAAATTCTACCTCATTAACTTGATTATCAACTTTACTACCTACTAAACGAACACCCTACGTCTAGAAAAGTACCCAGTACAGCTCAATCCAACGCGGACTGTTATATTCCATACAATACAAACATTTTAGTATTATTAGAACACTAGATATTGTTGTTATTATATCCACGACCACGAATTTGTTTGTCGTCATCTCAGAGGGTACGTAAACTTTTGTGAGTGATGCCTCGGGCCAGAGGAGCCGCGGGTGGAGTACGAACTACTGGACTTTCTTATTCTTTACATGTTAGTGCTTAGAGTTTTTGTAGGCTGTACAACTTTGATATGATGTTTTATTATAGAAATGTTTTACTACCTTGTAAAAGTTTCATTTAGTTTGTGCCAGTATATATTATCAATGTACACACGGCGACACGTGAAGCTGTACATTTGCCATTATAACATTGCATCGCTTCGTATAGATTAACAATTCAATGAGAGATCCGAATAAACTGGTTTTTTATAGCTTGGTTGGTCGCCATGTGTACCTACATAGGAGACTTCAGTCGGTACTACGCATCACCACAGTTCTCGAAACGATTAAACTTGATCTATGGATCTCTTATAGTATAGTTTTAGGTATTGCTGAATGTTCAAACATTTTAGAAATAGATTTTTTTACCAACAATTCGTCTGTGTTATAAACTCCAATAACTCTAATTAATAACTCCTTATTTAGAAAATATTATGTTAAAATCCCGATAAATTTGTTATAATTCGAAGGGCCGTAAGTATCTCGAACTGTCGCCATTATCTGTACCTACTCGTACCTGCTTTCGAAAATATATGAGTAACTTCCTTCCCTATAAAATGCGTAGCCCGACCGTTTTACTTGGCGGTAATAAAAAGTTCCACGTGACTGAAATTCAGTTCTTTTTAATTTTCGGAAAGAACCTTTATGTTGGCAAGTAGGTGGAGTTTTGAAGAATTTGGTGCATGAAAATATTGAAACTCGCAAGCATTACATATTTATGTATTTCAAAGTAAAGTCGAGGCGATTTAGCACCAGGTTCATCCAAGTTAATGTTTATTTATTCGCGTTTATATATCCTTATTCATCGTTTTTATATCTCCTCGTAGTATAGATTTGTATAAAATAAAATTGACTCTATAATTTTCGGATTTACACCTACTACCTACTGTTTGTAGCTAGCTGCATTATCCAAATGAGTCAGCCTTCGGGTAAAACAAATACAAACAGTAGAAAAAGTCTGTGGCATTAAATCCACCTCTGAATTGTATATAAAAATGACTAAGAAGAGATTGAAAAGACGTATATTTAAGTCCTTATGATTTTTTGTTTCCTTTGGGATATGTGATTTAAACAACCGTGCTGGACTACAAAAAGAGTGCTCCACAAAGCTATTATACCTACCTACATAGGAGGATATTGTACACCTACCAATATATACGGGGTTTACGAAGAGCTATTGCCTTCTGACCTCTAACTTTAATTGCCTTTTACCGCTACTTTTATGGCCCAGGCTTAATGTTATTGGTAAAGATTTCAAACCACCTACACAGAACTACAGAAGGTATTTATACCGTTAGTTATTTACTCGAAGAACTTTTAGCCTTGATCTTTATATAGCTTTAAATAGTTTAGCAGTATTCTATACAAAATATTTAAATAAATAAAATTGGTGTTATAGGCAGGGGATTAAATGCGGACAAGTAGTCAGTCAAGAACATAGAAATATACACCGTGTAAATCACCTCATCACGAAGCCGTCAACCAAGCATTCTGTACATGAAACTAAGTAACTTTACGCAAAAATTATTGCTGGGAAACGACTTTTTTTTGGGGGGTGTAAAATCATGTTTTGTGGTAGAACTCAATGTAACGCTCTCAAAACATTGTGCTGATGGACGGATTGAATAGTACGGGGGTCGTGGAGGTGTTTTAAGTAAAAATCTTACATTAAAAACTTGTATTTAAAAAAATACTTGTCAAAAAGTTGGAACTTTGACCCCTAATATCTCCGTAACTAGAAGGTTCCCAGGTATGGTGTAGAACAAAAAAATGATCGCAAGGACAGGGAAAACCAGTGCCTTTCGGCTTCGTTAAGAGGTGTTTTACACCCTTTATATTTATTATATCTGAGGTCAAGTAGCTACAATATAGTTATAATGAGGTCTAATAATCCTGACATTTAAGCTTATACAGGGAAAACTATCATAATTTAATTACTGAAATTTAATAACGTCTGACTTTTTCCAGCAAGATTTACAAAATCTGTTTTAACTTCACTTAATTATGTAAGTACTGTGTTAAGATTACCTTAGAAAAACTAGTACGTATCCCGAGCAACGAACTAGCTCCGAGGTAATTATTACTAAGATTAATTAAACAAGCATAATTACAGTAGCGAGCCAATTATTCTCTTTTATAGTGCTATGTGTCTGTAACATTGTGTTACCTGTAAACTCGGCGTTCGGTTGCACCGGACTTTAACTGTAGTTTCGTAACAAACATCGGGATTGTTGTTTGTTAATTCTTTCTTTTAAGAAGTGGTACAACAGTGTTGGGTTAAAGATGCAACGAGTTTTAACATTGACGCGAATGTTTTAGTATTGATTTGGTGCAAACATTTTAAAGTCTGTCGAATATATGTACCTACCCAATCTTAAGATCATAATAAAACTGTGAATAATTTCAATATTAAAGTCTATGAATTAGCTACCGGTTCTTTCTTTCAACAAGATACCCAACATTATCATTTAGATCCCTACTTATTGTAACATCTTAAACCAAGTTCTTATTACCATAATCCAATGCAACTAAATTCCAACCGATTAGAACTAAGTTCGGTTCAAACGAAGAGCTCGACGATAACGTTAATCCCAGTTTAGTAGTTAATCTTCGCGTTTAATCATAGTGCAATCAACCTGAGAATGTTCGCTTTTATTGCACCACAAATTATGTACCCGAGATCTTCTCTTAGGGTAATGTAATATTAACTACTTACACTACCATATAAAAATGATAAAATAGGGTACCTATCCAGATTTTACGGCACAGGCTTAAACTTAGTTTAACGGGACATAATAGGTGTTGTTCTTAGAACCCTTGAGACATTAAATTAGCCCGTAGACGGAATCTTATTTTTACAATTCCAAGCACGGGAGATACCACTATTTAGCACTTTTGTCATGGCACATTTCTTTAATCCACAGATTCAGAAGCTAAGCAATCAGCAATTTCATCAGCTGTAAATATAAAACGGAAGATTACAAAAATTCCAAACAATAAATTTGGGAAAAGCGCAAGTTATCACCGCAATAAAATTGGACAAAACAAAAAGTAAGTACGGCGACGCAACGTGTTGTAAAGTAACAATGAAAAATGACGGTCGCCAAGTTCCTACGAATTTGTCCCACCTCAGTAACAAAGTTAGGCAAAAGTGGCTAGATTTATCGATGGGGGATCTTACCGGCAAAATGCTGGCAACACCGTACACTGAGTTAAATGCCGTGAAGTTGGGAAATTGAAATGAGTTTACTATCTGCAATTCATAGCTCAAACTTGTGCGCTTCTGACGTTTTGAAAATGGAGTCTGATGTTTATTTAAGTTGTACTCAAGTTATGTGAAATTGTTTTATGCGCTAGAAGTTTGCTATTTTATATAAATTCAAATTAATTTACTAGAAATTGATCTAGCTTGTTGTATAGAGGTCGGTACAGGATAGAATAGAATATATTTAAAAGCAGGTTGCTTGGTTCTGTTTCATTATTATATCAAATCAAATTGTGTCATTACATTACTGCAGAACAATAATCCTTCCCCCTACTAATTTCCAAACGCCCCCCACATGTCACCCGGCTCACAAGATGGCGTCGATAACGCAAAACTTTATGGGAATACCATCAACACGGCGCAAATCGTCGCCTGTCGACTGATTGGCCATTATGCAAATCTCACACTAACAACGCCCCCGGAGGCGCCTTGCATATTTTACCAGATTATACCCGTAACGCCAATAAGTGATGGCAACCGACCCGTTAGATGTTTGCGATATTGTGTGATGTATGCCCCAATGAGTTGGGGGATTGAACTGTTATATTTTATTAATGGGTTCGAGGTTTTAGGGGAAAATATTTTTGTCTGCGTTCTCTGGTTGTGGAAACTGTCTATTTATCATGTTTGTGTGCTATTGTGCAGATTAGATTTCTATTTCATAAGCAGTAGACACTGGTTGCTGAATTAAGTGCTGTATCGTTTTTAAAACACTCGGGATAACAAACCGAATAACGTAGCAGATATGCCAGCCAGTGCAGTGATGTCAGCCTGCATTTCTGCATTTTTATGTAAGCATAATTAACAGTATTTAGTTCAATTCAAGTTCATTGCCATCAAGGGCAAATAATTCTATGTGGTATGATGGGACTTAAATAAAACTGATTAGTTTTCCACTACGACTCATAAAGTTACAGTTTTTTTGCTGTAATTTACCGTAAAAACGTTATCCTTACATTACATAAATCCCATAGTACAAAAATAAAGGGAAAGGTATCCCGGCTTAAGGTCGGGATGTTAAACAAAATACAGCTGATCCCTTACTTCTGGATCAGCGGGCAAAAGAATCGATCCCCACACATCCTTACTGTGCGGCCATGAGAACAGCAGTCATTAATCCGAAAGTGATGTTGACGAAATGTCAATTTATCAACCTATACGTGTAGGACAAAGGTACTACATGTGGTACTACATTTAAGCTTTAGTTTTAAAATAAACAGTTTTGGTTTTATAATAAAGTTGACTTCATGTCACGTCTATTTTAAAAACTCAAATATACTTTGATTATATAATAGTTTATTTTATGGTTATGTTTTTTCGCACGTTGATAACTTCTTAAGTACATCCTCAGTATTATTAATGTTTTCAATTAAGTAGTACTAATATTTTAAATTAAATTTATCAGCCCACTCCCTCTCATAGGAAAGGAGGCCTGTGTCCCAGCAGTGGGAACATTATAGGCTAATGATGATGAATATTTTAAATTGAAGTACGTAAATTGGAAGGTTTTGAGGGAGGCCTCTGCTCTGCAGTGGGTGGGTTGCCTGCCTTTTCACGCGTATATAGATAGACCATGGCCTGTGATACCATCCTGGGGGATCGTTGCCTATCTCCACGCGGGTAATACTGCGAACAAAAGCTACTTCTAAATATGTAAAACACGATAACGGAAAAAGGCCATAGGGTAAGATAAATCAACTAAATCATCGTTCCTCCGCTGGTTTCATAACCACAGCCTTGAGATTACATGGAGCTTGATTTATCTAAAGCAGCCATCGTTGGAACAATTTACAACATCCGTTCTGGATCACCACGATTATTTATCAACGTGCCCTTGTTTACGGCACAAACCCATTTGTTTATTTACATTTTCAGGTTTGAGTAGTCAGGAAGTTATTCTGATAACGATCATTAATACGTACACAAATACATTATGTTTTAAACGTTTTACATACAAAAAACAAAACATATTACAAAATTTTGTGGTAACTTAATTCATAAAATATTCTGAAACATCCAAATATAACGAGATGAAAGATAAATATTATTAAAATTTCTCGTCACATTAAGGAGAATCAGATTATGAAAGCTCGACACTTTGCTGTTAAGGTGATGGGATTTTTTATTTTTTTACCTTATATTTTTGACGTCCATTACCTAGTAAACTTCGATTTTAGCCTCGGCATATAAATGTTTAATTATTCACAAAATGGTCTAACTACTACCCAGGGACGTCATTTAAAATAATTTATGGATGATAAGCGACCAGACCAAAGAAACGATGGATGGACTGTGTGAATGATGATATGGCAATAAAGGAGGTATCTCATGAGATGAGAAGTAATAGAGAAGTATGGAAGAAGAAGACATGTCGCGCCGACCCCAAATAAATTGGGAAAAGGGCAAAAGAATGATGATGATGAATAAGCGACCAGCAAGATTTCTTAGCACACCCAATCGTGACAGATTGGGATTTTGACACCATCCTAGTAAAATAGACATCAATTTAAGTTGAAGATTCTTTGGTGACTTCTCTGAATGCGGCAGCTAAAACATACACATATATTTGAATTAGCATTACAGTGCGTTCCTACTGTGTCGTGACGATTAATTTATCGTTGGACGACTGTCGTCTCTAGCGTTCCCATTATACTCATTTACTTGACAATCTGTCGTCACTGGAAAAAAAGTCGTGGACGACAATAAACGACTGCTGTGATTGCTGTGTTTAATTGAAGACAATTAAACACAGCAAGAGCTGCAATGCAACTAAACTTCGTGCTTGTGATCTATGACAAAGCAAGACTGTCACAAAGGGTTTTAAATTCAATGCAATACAGACGATAGGTGTCACGAATAGAAATGTCATTTAATAGCACCTGCCTATGGAGACACCATTTTAAAGCCTAAATACAAATTTCCACTTTTTATGGATTTTTTTACTCAATAATTTATTTCACTGTGTTCTGCGATTTTAATAGCCATTTTTATGAATGCCTTCTATCGTATTGCATAATTGTCAAATTAAATAATCCCATATGGTAGAAGGAAATAAACATCACATAATTAGTAGACAGGACTATTCATCTGCATCTATTTAGAGGAAAAGTCAACTCCAAAGGCTGCACCGATATCGTTAACTTCAGAACTTGAGCCGGCCTCCGTAATCTAAGGCCGAGTGAAGAACATCACAAAGGATATCAAATCCTCATCCTCTGCCGTATTAGTTGTCACAAAACTTTTTCCTCCAGTTAGCTTAACAAGGAGAAACTTGTAACAAGCGTCAAAGGGCAACACTAAGTCAAAGACATCGTTATATTCTATCTAGCTCTCTTTTATAACCAAAGCGGTAACTTTATCTTTTGAATTCTTTGTAAGTTTGTTTGCCCGTTGTTAAGTAATGCGAGCATTTTTCAACGGATCTCGATGTTTATTTTTTGAGTTCGTATCTCCGGATATGATAGGATCGCGAAGAGGCTTTGAAAATGTTTGAGTGAACATTAGAAATTAAATCTTTTTTTATTTTTTATAATAAATAGTCTCGCGCTTGACCACTATCTCACCTGATGGTAAGCGATGATGTGGTCGACGGTGAAGCACGCTTGCCTAGAAGAAACCTGTTCACTCTTGACTTGAAGACCCCCAGATTGTAGCTATCGGGAAACACAGACTCCGGCAGGGAATTCCACTCTTTAGCGGTACGCATTATAAAAGTAGTCCTAAAGCGCTTAGTGCGTATAGGTGGGATGTCCACCATGTACCGATGGCGCATCGCCGTACGTCTGGAAGTCCGATGATGAAACGGGCTAGCTGGAATTAGGTCATGCAATTCCATCGCACACTCCCCGAAATGTAACCGGTAAAAAACCGATAGGCTGGTGACTCGGCGACGATGTTCAAGGCTCTGGAGCTTAGATTTGACCAGTGCCTCGTTGCCAATGAGCCTGTTGGCCTGCTTTTCAACCGACTCAAGTGCATCAAGCTGGTATTTGGCAGATCCGTCCCAGAGATGAGAACAGTACTCCATGCATGAACGAACTTGCGGTCAATTAAAATCAAAGGTTTAAAAGAAAACATGCAAGAAAAGACATAACATTGTGTAGCGAAATAAAATGCAGGTTCATAACTTTTATACGTATAATTGAGTTGAACGATTTATAGCTTTTAAGCAGTATCATAAAAAAGGTAAAAAACGTATTATATGTAATTATTATAAAAGCATAATATTAAGGTTAAGCAGGTAAGCATTCGTGACATGACCTTCGCAATTTGAATCAATTTCAGTTATGCAATGAGGAATTCAGTGTACTATAGCAATTACAAAGGCTTTCAGTGCATTAACTCTAATTGCGTAAAAGTTTAAAAAAATCAAACAAGTATTCATAATCGGAGATTACCTCGCTGCCGGGCCAGCCTTTATAACGAAAAGATGATAAATACACTATGATCTGATTCAAATACTTGATCTGTACAATCTACATATTTTAGTACTGCTAATAAGTAATCTAACTTGAAATCTCCTGGGCCGGACGGGCTACAGAACTCCTGGATTAAATGGTTGGGCGACCCTGTTCCAGTCAGCAAAGAGCAAAGAGGCTGATTGATGACGTAAAATTGGTGCATGCCAAGCTTCACAGCTTAGCTCATCGCCCCAGGGTTGCTTGCCTGCTTGTCGGTCTTCTACAGGCTGTACTTCGGTGAGTGTGCCAAGAACTCCACGACCTCATCCCACCAGCCCTCTTCTACCATCGGACATCTAGACGCGCTGCAAGTTACCATCCCTACCTTATTGCTATTCCACCAATTCGCACTAAGCGTTTTCAAACGTCTTAATGCGCACGGAAAAGGAGTGGAATTCTCTGCCTACGTCTGTGTTTCCGAACGCTTACATCCCTAATCTTCTTCAAAGTTAGAATGAACAGCCTTCTTCTGCGTAAGCTCGTACCATCGTCGACTTTGTCTCTGTCATCTCTGACATAGACTAAACATGATAATTGTTGTTACTGCAATAGAGTATCACTATTTTTTTTTCCTTGTCTGTCGGGTAGATAATTGAAAAGTATTGGACACGTATTTTTTCTTTTTTCACGTGGTTATAAAATTACGGAGATATATTGAGTTGAAATGGCGCATGACGTCACGTGTAGGTAATTTTTATACCTACTTGTGACGTAGTGAAGTGAGCCCCCACTCTCCAACTATAATGAGTTTTAACTAAGTATTTTTTTGATATTTTGATAAAACAAAAAATACGTGTCTAATATTTTTGTATTACACAGGTAATACAAAAATATTAGACACAAAAATATTGGACAAAATAGAATTTCGTTTTCTTTACCCAGTCATTTTCTTCATCCCTATTATCGAAGAGAGAATTACATCCAACTACAGATCTATATCTGTGACTATCACAACAGAAACAGACTATAACCAGGCGTGGTAGGTTCCTAGCAGTTAAACTGACAACAATCAATTTAATTCTCTCTGATAATATAATTGATGGCACATTCTGTTTGTACACAGATGAGTATATGCCATGCGCATTTTAACTGCATAGCAAATTGCTTAATTTTCAGCTACCTGTAACTGCCTGAACCTAATTGGAAACAACTAAAATAATTACATATACATCGTAGAGACGTGTATTTCTAATTAAACAATAATAGATTTTATGATATTTGACCGAAGTATAGTTACAACAGTAAAAAATTGCTTATGTTGTTGAAAGGATTCTTTGGAAACTCCAAAAATAAAGTGAATCAGTCGTATCAAAGATTCAACGAAATGAAAGCTTTACTTTTCTGCTTGACATTTTTTCTAACAGTAGTCAATATTGTTAGTAGTTCTTATTGTATGTGTCCATTGGTGTATCAGCCCGTGTGTGGGTCAGACGGCGTGACGTACGGTAACGTGCAATGTATGAGATGTGAGGACAGAACCTTGACGGTTCTCTACCATGGAGCCTGTAAATTTCAATACGACCAGCTTTAGTGTTACAAAAACAAGGTATCAGTAAAGAAGTAAGAAGAGAAGAAGAAGAAGAGTACAAAAGAAATATTTAGCATTAAAATTGTATCAAAACTATGACTTTTGTTTTATTAGCGTTTGATTCTTAACAAAAAATATTATATTTATTTATTTAAATCAAAGTAAGCAGCTGCTTACTGTCACTATCTCTCTCTCTCTCTCTTTTTTAACAATTTAGACTTTAACGCCCCCCTTCTCGTGGGGTGTCTCGGACCATGAAACTGAACAGTTTTTGTTATACAAGTCTTTGAAATTCGCAAAAAAATGATTAGGTTTTTTTTATTATAGAAATTAACGCGATCAGCGGTTCAACATTTAGTGTGGTGGTGGTTTCAAAAGACAACAAAAAGAACAACAGTTGTTCAGTAAGTATCATGGCTTGAGTCATCATCACATGAGAGGTTGTGCGTTTATTATATTACATCTTGTATAGACCATCAAACAGAACTGCTTTCTCCAAGGGACCAACATAATAATCAGCTGTCCCATTTAAACTGCAATACTTACTGGACCCAAATATATGGGATACCTGATTATTTTTCCGCGACTTCGATGTAGCTCCCATCGAGAAAGTTGTGCAGTTTGATGTTCTATGATACCCCTAAATATTTTAAATTTATTTTTTAGGAAAACTTACAGCTAAGCGGACAGTTTGTAATAGTTTAACCAAAATATAACCAATTACAAGTTTCCACATGTATATAAAATGTATGAAACAGAAAACCAAACCAATCAAATCATTTAATTCGGATAACAAAGACCCATAGCATAAATACCTTATAAACTATCATACATATTTATCAAAACTAGGAAAATATTATTAAACTATTGTACGCGAAGTGTCGGCGTCGTGTTGCGCTGCGTGATGTCACGTAGCCTTCCGCAGAATCGCCGATATATGATACCCTTCGGCCAAAACTCCTCCTTGAGGAAGGTCTCGATATGATGAGTTGGAACTCGCACCACGAATGACATGAAATTCGTGTTGTGGCGCGACTTCAACTTCTCGACCCTCAAGGTCCAGCTGGTCTTGACTCGAACATACTCCACGATCTCCTCAACCTTCGTGGTGTGATGTAGCCGGGAGACATAGAGCTGCGTCGTGGGCATTGCCGGACGCAGCATCATATTGGGTCCTGCCGGCTCGGTCCCGCACAGGTTCCGACTGGATGGCTTCTTCCTCTTCTTCCTCTCCACCTTCACGAAGCCATCCTTGTCACACAGCATCCTTGTCATCCTTGTTACAAAGCATCCAGGAATGTTATGAATTATGATACCACACGAAATCACAAAACTATGTATACAAATACAATAAGCGAGCACATCATTTACCAAGTAAAATCAAATTGAAAACTCATGCAACGAGTATTACTAACATAATTTCAAAGTATTTCTGATTGTTAACTGCGAATTTACATACGCAGGGCAGGGGGGGCGTAACGCGGCAATCACGGTGAACGGAACTGTCACGTCAAAGTTTGCGTTTGCTTTCACCTCGGGCGCGAACACGTTACACGTAACTAAAGTGTCTATTTGCCAAGTTTTGAAGTGTGTCTTCATATCTTGGGTGTCTGTTTGTCAGTTGTTATTTAGTACCTACTGGAGTTCAAGGTTGTGACTTTATCTTTCAGCGATAACTTATTAGGTGTTGATAAAATTAATGTGAACAAGTCATCGTCTTATGCAACAATACATTGTTCTACTGTTCCTCCAAATTTTTATTTTGGTCCGATTGCTGAAATAAAAAATTGTAGTCGGCTCTAGTAACAACGGTGAAACGTAAAGCAGATGGTAACCAACAAAATCGAGAAAGTTTCTTAATTCCTACTTCTCTAGTAGGAATTTTTAATGAAAGGTCAAACAATCTCCTCTGAAATACTTAAATAAATTTCTTCTCAAAACTTCGGGAACTGGATCACGTATAATGAAAAAGAGCATGAGGGTGGTGAGATTAAAACTAAACTGTGTAACACAAGATGCGTTAGCTAACGCCGCCTAGCGTTTAAGATAAAACTTTTAGAAAGCAGTATGATAATAAATCGTCAAGTTTCCCTTCTCGTTGGCAAGTCTTGGAGCAATGATGCTGAGAAACTAGAAGGGATTGTTGGCTTATTTATAATTACACGGTTTAATTTGTATTCTTCTATTAAAAGCTTTATCAGTTTAAGCTATGCTGTTCGGATTAGTTGACCAAAACTGAACAAGCCACCAGTTGTAACAGTTGATGAGGAATTTGAAAGAAGAGGACTCTGAGTAGGAGACGTTTCCAATGTAAGAAGAGACCTTCGTGTAAGACTGATATTTTTGATTTGATTGTTATTTTTATTTTGCTATCCAAAACATGAGATACATATATAACAGAATGGAGGCACTTTTGTGTATGATATTTTATTCGTTAACTAAGATGAAAACGGTTTTATGTCCTCCTGACTAAAACTATCTTTATAGTAATGAGAATTCAGTTTATTTATTCGGATGTTCATCATAAGTACAGAGTGCGGCCTATGAGTACGTAAAGTCATAAACCAATCACGTACATTCCGACATCGCTCAATTCCACGTACGTCTAGCCTCGTCTGCGAGACAAACTTGATTGATGACAACATAAATTGAGCTGTCATTACTTGCCGCATCCAGTAACTCAACATCAGTCTCCTGCCTTGTCTTACCTTATGACTTAGCAACGGCATAAATTAAGCGCCGGCAAGTAATGGGCAATATTAGAGACAAGGCTGTTTTATTACCATACTTGGGTGCAAGTTTTCTACGTGTCTCCTAGATCGGGCGTTATGCCACAGTTTTACTGAACATGTATCGGTTTTTAGATTTATGGGCAAGCGTTTCGTTTTGTGGGGTTTAGTTCTCGTGTGTTTTGGGTATTTTAGAATATGTTGGTTTTTGAAGTATTTGGTTTGATATTCAGTATAGGAGCGGATTGGGGGTCTGAATGGCCAAGTTGGAGATTGATCACAGTTTAAGACATTTGTCAGAATCTGAGTGTTGCAAAAGATGACGATTATCGAAGCAGTACACCAATACCATGATGATGAAGTATCAAACTTAGGGACTTTTATAGAATTTCTTCACAGTCACAGAAAAAACGCAAATATCAGGTACCTTTTCGTAATTAATACCTGCATGCTGAATTGCTGATTGAGTAATAATCCAAATTTATGTATCGGTCGTTTGCAATTGACGCAATTAATTTAAATAACCGCTTTATTATAGACATCCTGGGATTTGCGAAATTGATTTCGATAAGCGTTCGGAGAGTTCATCAATGTTAAATAATTACAGGAAAAACAATAAATATCTTTTACATAAAATACATGAAAATGTAATTTTCAGCAGATCTGTCATTTCATTGTACTCATGTTATTTGATCAGATCCATGGTTAAAATAATATTAGATTAATGCGATACTCTCTGTACAATGGCGTAGGTAAAGTAGATCAGACCCACGCTAGATTGTAGCTTTAAATTAATCCAAACTAGGCAATATACAACAAGACATGTGCGTAAAGAAATCAGCGAGAGCATTTGGCGCTTCTCCATAAATGTGGACACACCCTTAAGTTTAAACCAACATTGTGTTTCACGCATTTTCCCTCCCTGGGGTAAACAGGGTTCAAAGTGGGTCGCACATTAATATGTTAATATTGTTGACCTAGTAACTATAATCACGGAGTAAGTCGCTTATCTTCGACTGCAAGTTCTGCATGCCCACGGCGCGAAGCTAGCCGCTTCAGCAAGTTATACTGTGTCGATACTACTCCATACTTAAGCGTATATTGTTTTTGTTAGAATAAACTATTACTAGCAACATCGTTATGTGTTTTCATTTTCGACCAGTTAAAATCATAAAAGTAAACGTGGGGCTGACATAAAATTTTAAACCCTGACATCCCGACATCGTGATCAACAAATACTTTACAATTTTTGATTGAGAAGTTATGATAGTGAAGCATTACTGTAAAAAGAATAACACTCTCACTCACTCACTCCTAATACATGCTTGGAGGATTACTGATTAGTACTATGTATGATTAAAATTTCTGCTTTCCGAAATTACATGAATATAGCATAAAATAGAATTCTGCATGCTATAATTAATTTTTACTCATATTCACACAAAATAACTAAGTCTTTACCTAATATTTACCAGACATAAAATTTATTAATTAGGTACCGAATGCTTTCCAAGCTCAAAATCAAATCAAATATTTGAACTGTGGACTGAGTGCCAGTGCACCACAAACATTTGTTAAGTAAGTGTATAATATGATGAAAACGATACATATTTTATTGCGTTATTGTTTACGGAACGGTTTTCGTTAATAGTAAAATTAAAGTTTTAAAAAAAAAGGCTAGGCATTTAAAGGATGGCAGATGATGTAACTTTGAGGTGTATTTCCATCGAGTTTTTTTTTTAAATGGAAATTGTGTTTTCAAAACTTATACTGCTTGGAACTAGTCCTCAACTTTGCTATATATTGATAACAAAGTTAATGCTGCAGCAGTAATATTAAAACGAGAGCAATTCGAATTTCACAATTTAGGGTTATTCTGGCTCTTAAATTATTCGTTCTTACACCGGCTAAAACGTTCCTGCATCTCCATTTTCAGGACCATGAAAAAACTTCACGTACATGATGAAATTCATAAATAAGAATTAACCTAAAAGAAAACTGACGCCGCACATCGGCCCGAGAAAGTAAGCGAAGAAACAATATAATATGAAGTGATGATGTTCAAAAAAGTTTTCAATTCAAGGGCTGTTGCTCTTTTTACAATAAAAACAAGCTACGGCACTTATCCCGATACGAATACCTCTCATAACAAAGACACAGAAATTTAGAAACAATTAAATGAATGACTCTTGAAAATCTCAAACGAAAACCATCAAGCTGAAATGCTTTCAAACAACTCCTTCATATTCTTGAATACTTATGAAAACAACTGAGATTAATATAACATTTTGTTGTTTATGTTAAGTGGTAATATAACAGGCTCAGATGGTACGGCTCGGCTTTAGCTAAATGAAATGCAATAACATCGCTGGGAGAGCTATTAATTTGATTGGATGCCATTTATACTTGACAATTGTGGTTTATGTGAACAGGCAGACATCACTTTGTAGTATAGGTGCTGTATTTTGAGTTAAATTGATATTTCAATCACTTACGAGTGACCGTCATACCTGTTTAGTATGAGCGTGGGCATTACTGTCAAATAATTCATTATTTATTATTGACAATTTGTTGTGAATGTTCGTCAAACAGACTAAACAGTCGGGTTTTTTTTTAGTTTTTTTGCTTAGTTTCAAAATTATCGCGCTTGAATTTCTTATGGTAAGCAGAAATTAAAACTTCGAATTCAGTATTCACACCCATTTATATACATAGTTAATCGATCTAATAGTGAGATCTAATATCTACCTAGATCCGTCCTAAGTAAGTTTATATTTCCATAACACTGTTTTATTTATTCGCTATAAATATCACAATCTCACAAATTCCCTGAGGTGCCTGTCGAATCTAAAATCGCGTTCACCTGTCGTTGTGTCTAGCCAAATTTTATCTAGAATAAAATTTATTCCTCACCCTAGTTTGTAGTATACATCAATTCCTAGAACAGTGTGGCTATATTTATAGAGTTGAATAAGGCTACAATTATTCTTTATTTACCGATCTCTCGCTACTGGAAGAATTTTGTGTGAAAACCACTGCCAACTAGATCTTGTGAATTACATTAAGGCTGAATACTAATAAAAATACCCTTTATTTCAAGTTAATAGTGAATTTTAGATGGAGGTACGTTAATACTTGGATAACATATATGATGGTAATATATTTCTAATGCAACAGCATAAAATAAACCAGTGATTAACTTTACACCTTTAACCATAACTTCCCGTTAGTACCACTTGACTAACCAAGTACTACATAACAGAAACCACGAAAGGCACACACTCACCCACCTCCACAAAGAGAATACACACACGAACAAACTCTTATGTATTACTTACGACCCGAGTCTTCCCTCAAAACTCAACTAAAAACCTGCCTTATCAAGCCACGGAACAATAGGCCTACCTACATTTAAATTTAATTAAAAGCAATCTTCAGGGATCCTTAGTCTATAAACACCTGGAAATAAATTCACCCGACTGCCAACAATTCTTCTTTAATAGGCCAGCGAGCCGACAACGTTATCGCGAAAATTTAATAACAGTAAAACAAGTACTGTGTGGTACACACAGGCGTCGGGGTTTTACAACATTTTTACAGTCACACGTATATAATGTCTACAATCTCAAATCTCACTTGCACAAACCTTCATACTAGGAGCAACTGTCAGTACAAGGAGGATAGATATGAATATAGTTTTAATTAGAAAAACTCAACAAGATAACTGATTTAGGCTATTATTATGGTATAGTATAGACCACTAGTGAACACAGGAACTACCAAAAACTTTGTTGGCATCTGATAAATAATTGTTAGTTTTTCGGTCTAGCAAACCATGAACCCCGACGAACATAATACGTTTACAAAATATTATTCTGTTTACCTATACAAGTCTACAATCTTATAAAGGCTTATTGACGCTTACCATATTCCAATTTATTTTATTTACACATCCCTAATTTTGATATCGTTATTCCATCTATCAGAATTCGATCGCAAACATAATATTATTCCCCTCATGCAAATTTTCAGAGGGAACGGCAATAAAATCAATTAGACTTTGGAACTAAACTTAATATTGGCTTCGTCGATTAGATTCTTATTCACCCCTCTACACAAAGTTTAGCCACACGTTTGCATACATAAAAGTTTAGAAAGAATTTTGCATACGTTGAAGTATTTTGGGGGATTGTTTTGGGAATTTACTGTTTTTGAATTTTTTTGAACCTTCCGTGATCATAATTTCTGCATGAAATTGAAAGTATTTTGCGGTGAATGAAAAAGTATTGTATATGGATTAACAAAAATTGTTTTTGTTAATCCATATACAATATTAACCTAAATTATTGATAAATGAAGAGACGGTCTAGTCTAGTTATTAGTTTTAGTAAAAGCGGTTTGACTGTCAAATCAATACCTAATCAGTTAAAAGGTCGTAGCTCATGTTAAGTTGTATACTTCCCATCGAACATTAAATTATGCAGGCTGGCCACATGACAATTTATGACATGATACAGAATTTATTAGTTTTTCATGGTGATGTCTGTCTTATTTAAAATATATAGCTAAAGTGACTATAAATTGATATTGCGGTAGATTATAGTACATAAAACAATTAAATATGATTCAGTTAACTATTTCCCGCAAATTGATAAGCGTTTGCCATTTTACCCAGCAGTGTGTACAGCGTAAGGGCTATACATATATCTCATTAAGTAGTTGTTCCAGGATGCTATGGGAGCCACAACAATGAGCCGTTAGGGCTCTGGCTCACTTAATTAAGCTTAGTTAACTACATGTGCTCACAAAACGGCCATTAACGTCAGTTAAAGCTGAATGTTTGATGAACCACTGATAGTCGGCCTTTTAAGTTTTAACAAAGTAAACCTGAAATTGGGTCTAATTTTTAATAACAAGAGACGAAGCTAATGGCCCTTTTGAATTATAAATGTGGAGAGCTAAAACGTCAACTTTTGGAACTAGTTACTTAAAAGTTTTCATGGTCGAGTTGGTAAACAATATTGAAAAGTTTGGTATCAAATAAGCCTTTTAACGAATCGGATAAGTATCTGCTTTCTGACCTAAAGGTCATAAATTATAAATGGTGTAAATATACCCCCTTGACAAAGCTGAAAGGCACTTTTTTTCTCCGTCATTGCGATCATTTTTTTTTTGTTCTGAATCATATTGTCGTATTGGACGTCAAAGTTCCAAATATTTCTCAAGTTTTTTTAAAATACTAGTTTATAATTTTAAAACTGTACTTTAAATACCTCCATGACCCGTTTACTATTCAATGCATCCATCAACACAATGTTTTTAGTGCGTTACATTAAGTTTTACCGTAAAACGTGATCCCCCCCCCCCCTAAAGTCGTTTCCCAGCAATAATTTTTGCGTAGTGTTACTTAGTTTGATATACAGAATGCTTGGTTGACGGCTTCGTGTAGGGTCTGTTAACACGTTCTATATATTATCACTTGCGACACACCCCGGCTATACACGAGTGCGGTTTAATAACAACACTGCTACCTATTGGGTTCAAAACTATCCTATATTTCAAACTAGAACCAACCATACACACAAAGTTTAATTGAATACGGTTGAGTGTTTACGGAGATTAGCGTACGAAAATAGTGTCATGTGATTTTTATACAGGATGGAAGGAATCATTATCATCAGCCTATATTGTGCCCACTGCTGGGACGCAGGCCTACTCTCTATGAGAGGGAATGGGCTGTAATCCACCACGCGGGCCCAGTGCGGGTTGGTAGATGTCACATGTCTTCGAATTTTTAGTTCTAGGACATGCCCGTTTCCTCACCGTTTTTGAGGGCAGCGGTGATGAAATAAATTATTTATTTATTTATTTATTTGCTCTCATGCACATCACACATTTTACAATAAGTAACTGTCGGTTTTTGTACATGAACCCTGTCAGGGCACTGCAAAGCACAATGTTAGTTCGCTGTTGAGATTATAAACAATACCTAATACTCGTAATTAACACAATACATTTCAGAAATAAAGTAAAATAAAAAATACATGTCTAGAATTAGTTATGATGTCCAATTAACAATAATAAAACAGTATACAACTACACACACAATAACACACATTAAGTCATATTTGGTCAGATGGCAGTAGTCA
The DNA here is from genome assembly GCA_963082945.1 of Cerastis leucographa. Classification (NCBI taxonomy): domain Eukaryota; kingdom Metazoa; phylum Arthropoda; class Insecta; order Lepidoptera; family Noctuidae; genus Cerastis; species Cerastis leucographa. Next base: position 16,102,697 of record OY720363.1, read on the forward strand.
CTAGATAGTAAAAGGAAGAATAAAATAATAATAATTATGGAATGGGTAATAGGTAGTGCTTTACAATCGTGTCATGTCAAGTTAGAGATTAAATTGCAATATGGTATGTCATTTTACAATAAAAATAAAAAGATTAGTTTATGTCACTGGAATACACTATATTATTTTTATGACCTTGATCCTAGGCCGGATCTAACAAAAAAGAAAAAGGTATGAGCTAAGTAGGTACCTACATCTATAAAGTTTTATCTGTCATGAATTCGTCTACAGTGTAATAACATTTCCCTATTAAAAGTGATCTTAGTTTGCTATAGAATGAGTTTCTATTCTCGTCATCTTTTATGTAACTCGGTAATTTATTATAAATTGTCGCGATTCTATAGTTGGGGCTATTTTTCATTATTTTTAATTTTGGTGACGGTGTAATTAACTTATTTTTGTTTCTTCGGTTATAATTTTGGTTTGCTTCTATGTTTGATCGAAAGTAGTCTCTGTGTTGTTGCACGAACGTAACTACTTGTAGTATGTAAAGGGATGGTAATGTTATTATTTTATTTTTTATGAAATGTGGTTTACAACTTTCCCATGGCTTAATATTCATAAGAATGCGTATACATTTCTTTTGCATGATGAAAATATCATAGAAGTCAGTACTTTTTTACACAAAGTAATGCGCCTGCCTGGGTTCGAACCTACGACTTACTGCTCGTAAGTCGGGGCTGCTACCACTGGGCCACCGCTGCTCTCATATAAGAAGGAAGGAAGGAATATATTCGTGCAAGCGGTTACCATTTTGTTTAACCTTAAGCCGTAGTTTAAGCGTAACCGTTTGTGCGTACATGTCCCGTCCATCCTATAGACATACGAGATTTTTTTTAAACTGGCTAACATTTTATTGATACAAAACTATTCTGCCTAAGTCTCTTGTGTTAAAAGTAAGCCATACCGAATTTATGTAATCTATTAACTGTAGGTATACACAGAGTAATTAAGCGCAGAAGCATCAGGTGCACCGAATGGAAATCAATTAATGTTATAGCCGAGCAATACTGGCCTGTAGGTAATTTGCGTTATTTGCTAGCTTATTAAGCCAAGATTATCTTGCGCAGATTGAATGATAGGAATATGTTAATAACTATTTAATTATTTGGGAGTAAATTTTAGTTATATATATAGTTCTACGCGTCAGTGATAAGGTGTTGCTTGTGCTTGTCTGTCTTTGAATAATAGATTTTAATGGTAAACTATCTAAATTAGGGTGAGGTATAGGTGCATTAGTTATAAAAAATGCGAAGACAACTTTCTTTATTTTATAATAGAGAGTCAACATATAAAAACCCGGGGCCCTGAAAATTATCGCTACCCCGTAACATAAACTCTGTAATGAGAACTAATTTAACTATAGCATACGTAATATTTTAAAATACATAACAATTAACACGTTTAATTTTCTTTTCTTGGCTTAAGAAAAACTATGCAATATCAAAAAACAAAACCGAATAATATCATTGAATGTAAAGCCAACACTGTAAGGTACCATTCCGACTAAAGGTAGACATCTTATAAAACTCAATTTAGTTAAAATCGGATCCCGGCTTCCCGTTGCATAGGATCGACTTGGATTCAACGCAACCAATGATTTTCAATTCGAGATAAGAAGATTTGACTTGGATATATTATTTTATTATTAATACGTGTGTTTTTCGCTTGGTACTCAAGTATCTTAAATCTCATAACATTAACAATATCATATTTTTTCCTACGTAATAATATTTTGTCTTAAAAAATAAAAAAAAAGATTGAGATGTAGGGCGGGGGGACAATTTGAATAATTGATCGGTAACATTATGGCTAATTTGGTAAACTCTGTTATAAAACGCCGCATCGTGATTACACATTTAGATTTAAATAAATATAATAAATATGAGAGGGCATAGTCATTTTGAAAGGGTGTGCTATCTACTTGCATAGTCTTTTTTTCACAATAGGAGTTTCTCCTGTATCGCGGGTGCGTTTACAAACATTTAAACTCACACACACGAACAGCCAGACCCGGAACCACTATCTGTAGGCCATACAAATATTTGTTCCGTGCGGGGATCGATCCTGCGACACGCAGCGCAGCAGTCGATCGCTCAGCCACTGCGCCAACCGTGTCTCAATTCTTGCAACGCAATTCTTGTATTCGTTATAGCGTGTCTGGAAAGTCTTCAAAGATTCTTGCAAATATTTTCAAAGTTTAAAGTCATCATTACTTAGGTATTTGAATTTAGTCTGAAAATATACTTTAGTAATTCATATTATTCATCGATATTTATTCTGCCCAGCATCAACATTGTTTCAATAGTTTAATTTCTACAGATAGCAACACAGACATTCCAAATTGCATTAATTCCCAACAAACTGGATTTTGTACAGGTCTTGAATACGTTATTATAAATACTGTGTTAAAAGTCCCCATCGATCCCGTTTGTGCTTTGTTTTTTATCCGAGGTGAAAGGTCACAAATTTTAGTTTTTTTTTTCGTATATATCTCTGAAACGGTGAGAGCTACCGGACAAATGGATAAAAAAAAGTTCTTATAGATCATGAAATTTCCTACAAAAAAGGTGTCATTACTTTTTTCACTTCAGTAGCTCAAACATGTAGGTTTTGCTGCCTGAAATCAGTGAGCAAAATGCGATTTTGCTCACTGAGTGAGACAAAGTGACTTTTTAACTATTTTTTCAGAAAGCCCCTCGATTATCTTATTCAGCCTTGGGTTTGATCATACAATTCGAAACATTCACACTCTATCTCTTTCCCGCCCATTAGAAAGAGAGAGAGACAAAGACCAGCCCTTTCGAAGTTCCGTTTTTGAATTCGAACATGTTCGGAATTTCGTACTAAAGAGATTTTGCAAAAATTATGTCTTTTAATGTAATTTATTGAATTTTTAACTTATTGTTGTATTTAAACGAAAATAAGTATTTACTGCATACTGATATTTAACTGATATTTAACCTGTAAATATTTATTTCTAGTTTCAATAATGTTACGTAATATACACACATCAAAAGTGTCTAGGCATCAAGCATTTTTATGCGGATTCCTTGAGATTGAGATGTGGCTTTGTAATAAATTTATGATTTTATAAATTTATATGGATCCTTTTTGGTGCATTTCATAATTTGAATCAGGAACTGTGAATCAAATTCGAGTAAAAGATGAAAATCAGCTGTCAATATTTTCCCTATAAAAACATACAACGCATTGAAGACATTATTAGTGCTACTGTTTCCCTACTACTGATTAAAACCAACGTTATTATGGAGCGGCGACGTCATTTAAGCAGGGAAGAAATGCTCAGAGCCGTGGGAATGATAGAAGCTGGTTCCCGGCAACGTACTGTGGCTTTAGCTCTGAATACAAGTCAGAGTGTTATCAGTCGACTTTGGACACGTTACCGAAGCACTGGTACCGTGGCTGAGCGCCATGGAGGACGGTATCGCTGCACCACACGGAGACAAGACCGATACATTCAAATCTTAACTCGAAGAGCTCCAACAATAACCGCCATGATGTTAGCCGTGAGGCTTCATCACTCTTCAGGGAACTTAATTAGCGACCAAACAGTCAGAAACCGCTTGCATGAAGTGAACCTTCATTCCCGAAGACCGCTACGGGTACCACCTATAGCAATGCACAATCGTAGGATTCGATATCAATGGGCTCTTGAACACAGAAATTGGGCAGAAGAACAATGGCGTTTCGTGTGCTTTTCTGATGAGTCTCGTTTTGGTATGAGACCGGATACAAGACGTATACGACACTGGAGAACCCCTGGACGCCAACAGCGATTAAAATCCTGCCAGGAAGTCCATCCTTATAGTGGTGGAACCATCATGGTATGGGCGGGTATTTGGATCGGCGGAAGAACTGAGTTGATTTGGATCAGAGGCAACCTCAACGCTCAAATTTATGCTGAGACGATTGTATCAGACGTCATCGTTCCTCTCCAAGTGCAAATCGGTCCCTTATTTCAGTTAATGCATGATAATGCACGACCGCACACCGCAAGAGTTGTAAGACAGACTCTCGCCGCAGCTAACATCAATGTCCTGCCCTGGCCTGCTCAGTCGCCAGACTTGAACCCGATTGAGCATGCATGGGATATGCTACAGAGAAGAGCTCTGCCGAATATGGAGGGTATGCAGTCGCAAGAAGACCTTTTTTTGCTGTTGCAACGAACATGGGCGGCCATTCCACAGCGTGATTTGGATGAACTCATTTGAGTATGCCAAACCGATGTTCTTGTGTTGTTAGTGTTCGCGGTAGAAACACGGATTATTAATTGTTTAAGTTACCCAATAAAATTTTAAAGAAAACTGTAATTTCAGTCTTTTTTTCGAACTTTAATGTTAGTGGTTCAAATGTCAAAAATCCCTTTGTTAGAAAATGGCAAATTTCTTTATTAATGCAAAGGTGACTTGGTTTATCGTTACTGTGACAAACGAAAACACTTTATTTGATGAATCCTTAAAGAAAATTTTAATTAATATCAATCAGGAGAAAAGTTATTGCAAAAATATATGTTGATCCCTAGACACTTTTGATGTGTGTATTTTGAATAATAAAATATCATGGGTGCTGTTTCCGAACACGCCTTAATTTAAATAAAAGAGCGAGAAAAAAAATTGCTGGCGTAAAGAGTTGAATAAGTTAAAAATATTAAAATACTCGTAAAATATGAGTGAAACTAGCGACGAGAACAGTATTGTAACAAAATTAAGTTTCCTACCTGAGAAGTCTCGCAAGAAATATCTGAAAGCATACCATGTCTTCAACGAGACTTACAAAGGGCGCAAGCTGTTTTTCGGAGACGGTGTTGGTATCTTTTTTTTTAGATTTATCACAGACGAAGGGGGAACTTCATAATTTTAATTATTTTGATTCACAATAAATAGTTCATCATCATCATTAGCCTATAATGTTCCCACTGCTGGGACACAGGCCTCCTCTCCTATGAGAGGGAATATAAATAGTTATTTTCAATCAATTCCTGTTTATTATTTTATCTCCTAAAGTGTTCTCGCTGCTGAAGTGAAAAGTTATGTGTGTTACACGAGAGCAAAGTTTTTTGCATCTCGTGCCTTTGAATCTCTCGCCACGCTCAGGATTCAGCTTTAGAATCGCTCGCTACGCTCGTGATTCAATCGTTGAATCCTTCGCTTGCTCAGGATTCGAAATCAGCACTCGCAGCAAAAAACGACTTTGCTCTCTTGTTGCACAAATAACTATTTCCCTACGAAGAACCGTTCTCGAGCTATGAAATGGCTTCATCATCATCAGCCTATAATGTTCCCACTGCTGGGACACAGGCCTTCTCTCTATGAGAAGCAGTGGCCTGTAATCCACCACGTAGGTCCAGTGCGGGTTGGTAGATGTCACATGTCTTCGAATTTTTTGTTCTAGTACATGCCGGTTCCTTCACCGTTTTTGAGAGCAGAAACGGCTATAAACTGGCTTACAGGACTATTATTACTGTAAGCATTGCCTACATTACCAAATTCATTATTACCCCAAAATGAAAAGCTCAGGTGAACCTGCCTATATTTCCCATTACCAGTAGTCTCTCGGGTCTAAGACGTCTTAAAACGTCGTAACGGACACCTACGTCTAACTGGAATGCCTTCAAATAATTTGAATATGAATACTCTCTAATTCAACAGACAGTTTGATATTAAATTTGCGTAAGACGTTACTTGGAGTCAGGTTTCTGTAGACTTGCTAATATAATTGAAACTATGAGATGAACTATTTGTTCTTATTATTAGATGGCGGAGGGGAGTAACAAGCTCCTAGCTGCTAGCTTGCACCAGGTGTTTGGGAATTTAATTCTAAAGTTACTTGGCTAGACTGTTGACCAAATTAATTTTGACATAAGTAGTTGCAAGATTAATATGCGGCAAAATGTTTCAAGTGATAGCAACACTCACTCCAACTACAAATTGCATTGATCTAAATTCGCAAAATGTTTAGTAGCAAACTTAAAAATAATAGAACTCAATTATTGACACATACAGGAATTAGGTTAAATAGAATATGAAAATGTGAGTGATGATAGTGACATAGTTTTTTTAACACTCATTCCACCCCTATTTTTTACTACAACCTGGAATTAGAAAAAAACCAACACTTACTCCATTTTTGTCACCAGAAGTTCCTCTCACGTTTATTTTTCTCTAATAATAAAGCCAAGTTTGTAGTACATAAGTTTACATAAGTGCGTCCGCACAAGTTACATGACCGTGTTAATATTCGCTCGGGCGCACACTAGACTTTAAGCTCTAAGTACTGAAAGTCTCGCGGCGCCTCTGAGATTTGTACCAACTAGTTTGACATTCTTTCACACGTAAATACTAGACTATGTAAATAGTTTTTTTTCTTTTGCTCGCTTATGAGACGTTACGCCACATGATATTGAATAAGCATGAGGGGAAACTTTTAGAACTAAGGAGAGCTTTTCTAAATAGATGTTTCTGAAATGGAAAGTTATGGGTATTCTTGGAATAGTTAATTGTTAATCTTCATGATACAGAATCTATTATTTTCAAATGTATTTTCAGCGCTGTGATTGGTTTCTGTGGCATCACAGGTGAGATTGGAGAGTATTAGTAAACACAAACACTCTGCGAAATAGTCCTATTGTTTTGCTTTTTTTCTAAACACAAATATTTTTTACTAGCTTATGCCCGCGGCGCCGCCCGCGTGGAGTTCGATAATTATCCCACGGGAACCTACTATCGGGATAAAAAGTATCCTATGTGTTTATCCAGGTTATTATCTACCCGTGTGCCAAATTTCATCCAAATCCATTCAGTAGTTTTTGCGTTAAAAAGTAACAAACATCCATTCATCCATCCTCACAAACTTTCGCATTTACAATATCAGTAGGATCGATTTTACTTAATTTGAAAAGTGCTTCACACAATTTATTTCCTGCAAACTGCAAATTCAAATTTCAGCAAACTGTTTGTCAAGCAAGTATTGGTAAACTTTCTTGTCAAGTCTGTATCATAATTTGATGTATTACGAACAAGTCTTCAAATTATGCTTTTCACTGAAACTTTGCCACTTCAAAACAAATGCTACGCTTTGAAGCTGCAAAAACACATTCCACCTCTCCAAATGCACAGTTTAAAAATTAGAGGCACTACTGCATCACGTGGACTAGCAATTGTCCATTAGTCTCGGTGAGAGGCAATTAAGCGATTATGTCAGAGCAATTGCCACCGACAGCCACCTGAACCTGCTGCTGACTTGATACTGCATAGCTTTAGGATTCCACAGGAAAAGCTGGGGTACATAAGCAGCGAAATAAGATAGGCATTCAATGTTGCAACTCTATTTCAGAAATATTCTACAGTAATATTAAAAAACCTAGCATAAAAAAACTTGATAAACATTTTATCATGTCGTCATAGTAACCGTTTATTGTTTTTTTAACAATTTTGTTTTGATTCGGGAACATAATTATGTTTTTTTTTTTGTCCAATCAAGTCAACATTTATGTATAGGCTATTTAAAAAATGTAATATACACGCAGTTATTGATAATTTAACTGAGACTATGTTATTAAGTGATGAAACAGTATTATCCAGCGATGAATTACTATTACACTGCTCTGAAATAAGTAGGTACTCATAAATCTAAAATTGCGAATTGTGGTCATTCTAGTTTTTACATTAACAATAATGCGCTTTCAATTTAAAAATCTACTCCATCTTGAGAAACAATGCATGAAATCCTTCCTTTGACATATTATTTATGTGGAACAGATTTCCCCCAGGCATAGATAAATGTGCCATTGAAATGGATCGACGTACGCATTCTCAGAGTGCATAGTAAAGTATCTCTTAAAAGGTAATCATTGTGCCATAAATCTTGCTTTAATGGATGTACTCGTAATTTCCATTTTAACTGGCACAGGAAGAAAATCGTTGAGTGAAAAAAGTAACTTATCTTAATGGGATTCCAGGGATTAATTTATAAGATCGCAGGCATCTTTGATTTTTGTTATTTGATCGAGTTTTCTTCTTTTCGGTTTTGTTATAAGATGTAGATAATTGACAATCGCGCAATCTTCTTCTTGTCGAAAGGTACATTTTTTTTCTTGTTTAGTTTGGTTTGCTCTGTGAAACACGACTCTTCTAGAGTAAACTCACAAAGTCGACCATGGCACGAGCTTACCTAGAAGAAGCCTGTTCACTCTTACTTTGAAAAGATTAGGGTTGTAAGCGTTCGGAAACACAGACGCAGGCAGAGAGTTCCCGCATTATGAAATACGTTTATAAACGCTTAGTGCGAATTATTATTAATTAATTAATTACTTATTAGTCAAATCAAATCAAATCAAAATATTTTATTTTACATAGGCCTACATGGGCACTTATAAAACGTCAACAAAAGGTGCACGGTTCGGGTTGGTCGTTTCCTATGGAGAAGAACCGGCAAGAAACTCCATGGTTAGGTACTCTTTTAAAATCATTTGGTTTTACAATATTTGAAGTTACAGCGTTAGTACTTAAGTATGGGAGGACAGCGTAGGCCCGACAATAAGTCGATTGCTTACTACAGACGGTAGTCATAGAGAAAAAAAAAATACAAAGCCTACAATGTCCACACATTCACAAAAAATAGGTAAATATAAAAAGAATCTATACAAAAGTAAAAATAAAACAATAAAAGAACACTAACTTAAACAATAGACACAGATGTTATCATCAGTGCTGTAGTTAATTTTCTTTTATCGAATAGAACATTATCGGGCAAGTAAGGGTTGTATTATGTAAAAGACATCCATTCCACCTCCTCCTGCTGGACTAAGGAGAGATCTAGACATATGACCCTAAATAAATTTAAAATTTCACACACCACCGGACGTCTTGTAAGGCCACACAGGTTGTTAGACTGGCCGGTATTTCCTCACAAACTCACGAAATGCGTTCTTACGATTTTTGTCACTCACATTTTTCTTATAGGTGCAATTATTTCGTTTGTTAAAAGGATGTACAAAGATGTCGTGACGGCAAGCCTTCTTTGTATTTCGTGTAATAAAATCTCGTGTGACGCCCGTCGGCGACGGTGTCCCTCGGCCCCTTTACAGGGTGTAACTTTTCTTCCCTGTCGCCAGTATTTTATTCGATAATAATTCACTGGACGAAAGAAAATCCTTTGTTTCATTAAATTTCTTATGTAAGGAAAGTTGGGACGTTAGTTTTATTTCTACCTAAATTCGTTATGTTGTCCTCGAGGTGTATTTCTTTTTTGGTACCTTCGTCGTTTCTGTTTTATTTTTATTGTTACTATGTAGAAGGTTAAACGTAGTCGTTGCGAATTATTAATTGATGCTACGCAAACGTAGTGGGCAATGCTGTTTTTTTTATTTTGTCACTTTTCAATGAAAACCTATAACTACCTAACTAGGTACAAAATCATTTCTAAAAGCATTCATGTGGAGTTGGCTGCCTACCCTCATCGAAAACTGACCTAATATTAATGTATGCTAATTGTAAGTGGTTACCGGTCACAGATTAGACTAGTTTGCTCTCCCCCAGGGCGTCGTGAGAAGCTAACAGCAACTAAGGGATTACATACATACAGGCTGGCCAGGAACATCCGTCTATGAATTATTAAGCGTACTCGTAATTACGTCTAGAACCTGTCATCCAAACATGTAGGTATGTCTTCCGATATAATAATCATAAGCCATCAAACAAGCATTATAGCCTATGGACACAAAACAAAATATTATTTCCAAAATCTTTCTATTTTTTGTAGTAGCGTTGTAGCTGACATTTCAATCCCGGATTGGATTCTCGTATGGAACACAGCTTATGTTATTTCTGTAAAAAAAAACTCTCAGTAGTACCTAGGCCTGAAATTGGAAAAATTCCCTGTGGATAGCAATAGGATCAACCTCTATGAAATGAGATTTGTTTTTCTATTGACAATATATGTAATAGACGACACGGACACCTTTCTCTATTTACGTCATAATACCTTTCAAGAACTTGTTGTAATTAATTAACATTTTATCCCGTCGTCGGTTATTCTATACGAGCCAATCCGCTGCGGTCAGTAAGTTTAATAAAATTTAATTAAATCCAACAGTTCGCTAGATTTATTATCGGCTATAAAATCTAAAGTATTAACGATAAACTTACACTTGCGGCCCGCGGATACGATGTGTAAAGAAAATAAACTTACATACTAAAGCTGCGTACACAAGCAAGGGCAAGGTTTTATTTACCACGATGGAAAGCTTCATTCCGAACCATACCAGTTCGCAACATACCTTTTCAGCGAAGAATAAAAATTAAAACCCAAATAGGCCTAATATCAACCCGCATTAGGCACGAATGAAGGGTTACCAACACTTAGACCTACTCTTGCCTAACGCCATGACGCCAATTTCCTAGCAGTAGGAACTTGCTGATTTTACTAGTAAAGAGAAGATTGGCTATGCTATCACAACCAATTTTTCCAAAATGATCAGTTAAAAGCTTCCTACGAGTTCGAGGTATCTCGAAATGACGAATATCTTCTTCTACCCATAAAAAGTTGCAGTGGTGTCAAGCAACGTGTTGCCTAATATTTGTCACCTAGTGAAGACACAGCTTTATAAATGCAGGAAATTATGAAGTACAGACTCATGTCGGACTAAAATTTGCCGCGGCGGCTTCATGCGGATATCGTTTTTAGATTTCCGCAACTTCGACACGGAGCGGAAAGTCTTATACGTAGAAGAAATATTCTTACCAATTTCTCTATTTCCTAATACTCGATGATTTTCGTGATACTTTTCCGAAATTCGTTGCAAAAGGTGATTATCATATACCAAATAATGGGGGGAAATAGTCAGTGCCTAGTTATTTAAACAAATAGTGAACATCGATTTGTCCTGATACTTTTTCACTTGTACACCAGAGATCAGCATTTGGTATTTGCTTGTAGATTGTAACTGTCTAATCGATCTACAACTCATTATTTTGCACATCAGTTTTGCTTGATCAGTATAAATCCTTATTTTCCTATTCGATATCCGATTCCGATTACTTCGTCCGTTAAATGATGAATTTCTGGTGTTTCACGAAGCGTGTTCCTTTTGATCTTTGCAATCGTTAAGGAAAATAGTTCTGCTAACGTATTCTTTTATTTTTTTCGTCGAAATGTTTAGTGTATGTTGGCAGTAGCTTGATATAACATGCATGGATTTACTACCCACCTGAAAATATTCTGGAAGTTAGGTGCCTACTGTCAAAGTCTGGTAATAATATTTTACTTTTATCACCAGAATATAAATCGCTTCTGCGCCAAATTTTAGACGTGGAAATATTAGTACATAAATGGATATTTTGGATTGTAGTGAAACTTGGTTAAAACCAGATAGGATGTTGTTTAATGAGAATATTTTTTTCTGAAGCAGATTAACATGCCGATGAGTACTCTAGCCTCTCCGATACGCCGCTTAATCCTGCACTGCCAAGCTGGAACAGCTAATTTTGGTCGTGTTAGCTCAGTCGTTGTTAGGAAATTTGACATGAGCTATACGACATGCCGCTACAGCTGCACAGTACAATATTGAGTGGATATCAGCGAGGTCTTTGCTGTTGTCAAAACAGTTTGACAGCTGCCAATCTAGAGTACACACCAGCGCCTTGTTTTTCTTGTGCATAGGCAAACGAGGTAAACGTGGTCTAAGTTCAGGCGGTGTGGAGCGGTACTCCCGGAACGCACCCTCCAAAGCGCTCCTCAATTGTGTGTGGACCACGGTACGCAGTCAAGTTACTTTTCCCCTCAGTAGCCCCATAATATATGCGCATGACGTTCTCGCTAATGGACTCAGACCATCGCATGCACACACATCTCCATCGGCAGCGGGGACCCTTTCCGGGTCCTGTTGGCCTCGAGGTCTCAAGCCCGCTGGTGGCCGTCCTCTTGCCGTCGTCGTGTTGGTGATGTTATTATTTTATTTTTCATTATGTTGTTATGATGGCGTTTCTATCGCTTTTCTTGCGTTATTTTAAATTAATTAAAGTAAAGGTTTGTCCTGTCACTTTGACATCCGAGCCACAAATTATTATTTTTATATTCTTGTTGTTGTTACTCTTTTTTTGTACCTATTGTTTATAATTATGTGGACATTGAAGGCCTTATAGATTCCTAGATCCTTGTTAACTTTTTAGTAAGCAACGACGTATTGTTGGGCCTGGTATGTCCTCCCATACTTAAGTACTAACGCTGTAATATAAAAATATTGTAAAACTAAATGCTTTTAAATGATTAACCATGGAGTTTCTTGCCGGTTGTTCTCCACAGGAAACGATCAATCCGAACCGAGCACCTTTTGTCGACGTTTTATAAGTATTTAATAAGTATTTATTTCACTAAAAGCATAGCACTTTGCACTGTATACATTGTTTGAAAATATTTACAGTATGATGCAATAGATTGACTCTATCTTTTAAACTAGGACTAGCCTGTATCTTAAAAGATAGGGTTCGGCCAAAATGGTTCGGGTAATATTTACACCCAAAAACAAGTGAAAATAGTGACAATGGTTTGTACTAACAGTCGACAGAAAACGAATAAAAAAAATTAAAGTTAAACAAAAAAATAAATAAAACAAAAGCTAATCATAAGACATATGCATGTCTGCATGTCGGGGGTATGTGTAGGGGTGTGGGTGTGAGTGTGTGTGAGTGTATGTGTGTGTGTGTGTGTGTGTGTGTTCATGTAGGTGTAACAGTATTGGATATTGTATATAAATAGTGTGATGTGCTCTTTGAGTATGTAGCCCATATGTTAAATATTTTGAATATGTAGTCTCAAACGTCTAGAGGTCAAGTCTATAAATCTAAGTTGGGGTACCTTATACCTTTTTTATTCTGTTTAGGTTGATTGTCGCTCAAGGTTCGCGCATTAGACAATTCGTGGTATTTTAAATATAAATGCAAATTAAATCAGATTTCTGTATTATTTATCAAGAAGAATTATAAAAATACAGGTAAATCCAATGTTTCAAAGTACAACATTTACAAGAATCAAACCTCCAATTTGTGTTGGTAACCTAAAACTCAAAGTGTATAATAATAAAAACTCAGTATATTGAATTACGACGAAAAATAACGATGGTGTTAATTAAACTAGACAATGAACGAATAAAAAATATTTAATGGCTACTGAAAATTTGCTTTAACGATCCAATAAAGGAAGTGGGACAAGATATTATGGACGTTACGACTGTTTTAATTATATTCTATGTGCTAGATCATATTTTTTTGCAGTAATACTTGGAGATGAGGCGAGAAGTGGGTGTTTATTGCGAGTAAATTACGATTGTGGGAGAAAAATGGTTGGTAACGAGAAAATAATCGTGGAAATAAAAGTTCTTGACGTAGACAATAATTTCAGACTTCTATGCACGAGCCCAAAATATTGAGACCACATTTTAGATGACCAAATCATCTAAAATGTGGTCTCAATATTTTGAGAATTAATTTACAAAATCCATACAAACTCCATTTACAGACAGTATGATCAAATAATCGTCACAAATGAAGTTGTAGATCACCAATTTGACGTCACAGTTGGAGCAGATAAGAGATAAGAGAGAAGAGAAGTCTTTATTTGCCTTAAACATGGTATAAAGTTGTTACAGTCAGGTATTATTCTAAAGTCCACATGTTTAGCTATACAGGATATGTATCAATTGCATGCAAAATAATAATTATTAGTTAATTGTGGGTTCCATGTCATAGATACAAAGTCAATCAAACAATATTATAATTTTATCTCAGCAAAATAATATTATAGTTATCCACATTGACAAAAGTCCAGTAATTTATAGGTTATTATTCAGAAAATCTTTAATATCGTAAAACATATGTTCTTTCAGCCATTTCAGTAGTCTGTTTTTAAATAAGTTAATATTAAGTAACAATTTTATTTCTTTTGGGATTTTGTTATAGATGCGTATACACATTACTAGGAAACTTTTCGCATACTTGGCTGATTTAGGAGTATCCTGCAATACAAGTCTGCATGGATCTCGATTACGAGAGTTCAATTGAGTGGCTTTTTTAAACAATCCCTTATTATTATAAACATAATTACAAATTTCGAAAATGTATAGAGACGGAAGTGGTAATATACCTAGCTTTTTAAAGAACGGTTTACATGACTCGTCAGGACGGATACCACAAATGGCTCTGATGCATTTCTTTTGCGCAATAAATGCTCTGTGTCTGTCCGTACTGTTACCCCAGATAATAAGACCGTAACGCAAGATGGATTCTATGTAGGCGTGGTATGCTGTAATTGCTGTTTTTTTGTTGGTTATATTCTTTATTTGTCTGAGAGCATAAACAAACTTATTAATCCTACTGCACAAACTATCCAGATGTACTTTCCAATTCAGATCTTGATCTATGAGTACTCCCAAGAATTTAGTTTGGGAAACTTCTTTTAATCGGTCAATATTAAGTTTGAAATTGTATTTATTATGTTTTGATTTATTAAATTGTATATAATTAGATTTATCTAAGTTAATTTTTAATTTATTTTTATGCAGCCATTTTATAATGTCGTCAATAGTATTATTAATGTCCATCTCATGATCAGATTTAGTTTTATACTTTTTGTCAGATGTCACAATAATCGAAATGTCATCCGCAAATAATACACATTTATGATCAGTCACTAGCGGTAAGTCGTTTATGTATAATAGAAACAATAGGGGTCCTAATACACTGCCTTGGGGGACGCCGCAATTGTTAACTCTATAGTCAGATGAATACGAGGTTAATAAATTTCCATTTACTCTATTAATAACCACGTATTGCTTTCGGTTGCTTAAATAAGACACGATCCACTGGAGTGCTAAACCTCTTATTCCACTTTTTTCTAATTTTTCCAACAAGATATCATGTGCCACAAAGTCGAAGGCTTGTGACAGGTCAAAGAATAGTCCTGTCGTTAAATAATTTTTATTTAGGGAATTATGAATGAGCCCTAAGAGATTAGCAATTGCTAGTGTTGTTGACTTGTGCTTTTGAAAACCATACTGTTCTTTAGTTATGATAATGTATTTGTTACAGTAGTCGGAAAGTATTTTTAGCATACATTTTTCAAATAATTTAGATATTATGGGTATAAGAGTTATCGGACGATAGTTTTTAACATCATTTTTATCGTTTTTTTTGTACAGAGGTTTAACGACTGATACTTTTAGGGCATCAGGAAAAGTTCCAGATGAAAATGAAAGATTAATTAAATGAGTCAAAATAGGAATTAATTCTGAACTGCATGTTTTAATTACTTTTGTACTAATTCCATCGTAACCTTCTGAGCTAGTGTTATTTAATGCTATTATTTCATTTTTTATCTCATCTTCAGTCATGGGGCTAAGAAACATGGAATTAGGTAATGTCTTGGTTTTATTAGGTACGTCAATGTCATGTAAATTATTAAATGTCGCAGTGCTAGTTGAATCAATAAAGTAGTCATTAAAAGCATTTGCTATGTCAGATGGACTAGTCAGTATTCTCTTATCTAATTCTAGTTGAGTAATATTATTGTCACATTTTGCATTTCCGATTTCACGGTTGATGACTGACCACGTGGCTCTGCATTTGTTTTGACTGTTATTTATATAATTAATGTTTGAATTTGTTTTGGATTTAAAAATACATTTTTTCAGTAGTGATGAATATTTTTGATATCTAAGTTTGTATGTTAGGGTTTTATTCTTATAATAGAGATACCGTAAACATCGTTTAGTTTTGCAACTATTTCTGAGACCCTTGCTTATCCATTGTTGTTTATTTGCATTCGAGTTATTTATTTTAATCTTAATCTTTGGGAAGCATAAATTGTACAATAAACATAAAAACTCGTGAAATTTATTAAATGCATTATTCAAATCCGTTTCGAGATGTACCTCTGACCACGTTAAACTTGCAAGGCATTTTTTGAATTTACTTATATTATCACTACAATAGTCTTTTTTATAAATAAAATTTGGTCTTTAAACTTTGCTCTTTTACTGGAAAATCTAAGAGTTGTGCTGTGTCGTGGTCTGATAAATATAGGGATAAAACCTCAGTAGAAGATTTCTTTATGTTACTTAGTATGTGATCTATACAAGAGTCTTTACGTGTTGGAACTTTAACGTGAATCTGCAAGTTATAGTTATTACATAGATCCATTAAGTAGTTGGTGACTTTTCCTGGTTTAAAAGTATTTATATTAAAATCACCAGCAATAACTATTTTCGTACTTGACCCATATTTCTTGACCGTCTCGCACATAAATTGATCAAGTTTATCCAAAAATATGTTAGGATCAGACTTAGGCGTTCTGTAAAGACACACGATAAGTAATTTGTGCAATGGAATTTCAACGCCACAGGCTTCAAATGATTTTTGGGTTGAGTACTTTTTAATGTGGGAAAGCTCGTTAAATATAATACCCTGTTTAGCGAGTATACAGGTTCCCCCTCTCTGTCTGTCTCTACTAAATGCAGCTGCTACGGCGTAGTTATTTAATTTTAAGTATTTTTCATTTCCGGCATGCATAAAGGTTTCAGACAAACACAATATGTCTGGTTCTTTATTTATGTCTCGTAACTCCAGCAACGTTAGTTCCAAAATTTCCTTTTTTGAAAGAATACTAGCGATATTTTGGTGCATTATTTTAAAAGTTTTAGGTTCACATAGTACGCCGTTGTTGTTCACGAAAAAGCCGTTTGTGGTCTACAACTTTAAAATAGTATGGAATAGTACCTTTTTTAGTATGAGTAGAGTTTTCAATATCAGGACCACTTGTAGCTTGAGATTCCGTTTGATGTGTGGTTGTGCAATCGACTGCTGCGCTGTGTGTCGCGGGTTCGATCCCCGCACGGAGCAATTATTTGTTAAGTTAGTTGTTCCGGGTCTGGCTGTTTGTGTACGTGAGTTTAAATGCTTGTAAACGCAACCACAATACAGGAGCAATTCCTAGTGTGGGGCAATGTTTAAAAAAAATCTTCTTTGTTTTATGAAAAGACATGAATTTTCTTCCAATTTTTCCTGCTAAATAACAGTATTTATGATCGTTCCACTGAACAATGGATCTGCCACTAAGAAGCTATCCTTAAAAACGTTGTAGGTAATCATTATTTTCTGTAAACCCGCTTCCTACTCAAACAAAACTTACCCAAGTTTCAGACTAAAAATACTCCATAATCAAGATGAAGAGCTACCGACATTCCTTAAGACTACATTTCCCTACATGTTCCTAACAAAGGAGCAACACACAGAATTGTTTTAATTAAAATTTGTTTATTATTAAAAGACAAGCCATAGTTTAGTCTGCGCCAGTTTTGGGCATAACTAAGTAATAAGAGTTGGAGCGCTAGTTAAGACATAATAAAGTTTTGCTCAAGTACTAACGAGGTACAGAGATCGAGCCACTCGGTTAATTTAAAAAAAAAAACAGTTTATTTAAACACTGTTAGGGAAAGAATAATTTAATTTAACATAGCTATTGTCATCTTTTCGTCATCTCTACATCTTAACTTAATAAATATCCTAAATATATACGGGCACCACGGTTTGATATCAGTAAAGTAGTAAGTCAAGCAGTAAGTGTTTCTTACCTCACTCTTCCGCCATCTTTAACCACTATTATTAGTATAATATTAATTTGTTTATCTTTTTTCTTCCGCAAATAAGACCATCAGTACTTATATTGTAACATATACGAGTATTTACCAAAACTTCTGCCTTCTAGATTTATTTATGTCCCAGCCCAGCTCATGTGTATGCACAGATATCCATTGATCACTTTAACGCACATTGAGCAAGTTCAAAGGGAGTGAAATTCGCTTTCTTTTCAAATTCTTAAGATGTTGTTAATCGATTAGGTCTTCACACCATTCAGTCTTTCAGTTAATACCCACGCGTTGAGGTAAGTGACAAATATTTTCATCTTCATTTAATTTTATCTTCAAAAAAAAAAATGTATTTTTATTATTATTATATATATATTTTTTTTTTTTTTTATTATTTTATCTTCTAAAAACTTCACCGTCATCCCCTTCGTGTTAGGTCATTTTAAACCCTGCAAACTGAAAAAGCAGCCCCGCGCAGCGCAGCTACGTCGACTACGCATTCAAAAGCACGCCGGTACAAAATGTAAAGTAGTTCCCCGCCATATAATCAACCAGCAGCACCATGTCATCGTAGGCATTTTGCACTTTGATATTATACCTAACCATAGATATTTTAAACCATTAGGTAAGTCAGCCGTCAGGTATGTCAAACTTTTAATTTTAGATAATCCAATACTCACCCTCAAGATACTTTGTAACTGGTTGAGAAGATTTAGGGTAATTTAGGCTAACTATCACGGTTCATGAGATACAGCGTAGTTTGGCGTTTTATTTTGTTTTTCGACTTTCAAAAGTGCCTGTAATGGTCTAATTGAAATAAATGCTTTGACTTTGACTTGACTTTGACAGCCTGACAACGTGACAGACAGACGAACGGAAGGACGGACATCGAAGTCTCAGTAATAGGGTCCCGTTTGACCCTTTGGGTAAGGAGCCCTACAAATGATATTGGGTATCATTTAAGCTATCACCAATTTAATTAGTTTTGTGTTTCTTAAATAATAGGGTTGTCCTCAAAATAGTAGATCTGTCACCAAAATGTAGTCACCAAACAATGCAAAATCAGTTCCACAATAAATCACCTAAAATCCTGAGATATAAGGTCTAGTACCAAATAAATGTTTTTGTATGTATTATAATAGGTGTGTCCTAATAAGTATTTAAGCAAACTAATTTAAAGAGATCACCAATAAATCATATTATGTTACTAGAAAATTGCATTAAGTTCAAATAGTAGTCGACGGAGCCCCGCTACGCGGGGCTCCTATTTCTCTCTGCAGGGTTTAAAGTAACCTAACACGAAGGGGATGTCGGGGTCTTAGTTCGCTCGCTCCGCTCGCTCACTAGACCCCGCCATCCCCTTCGAACCTAACCTGTCCGAGTTGATGTGCCCTATGTCTCTAAGGAACTGATCTATTTATTTGGTGACAGATCTACCATTCTGAGCACAGAGCTATTATTTAAGTAACAAAACTGTTATTATAAGAACGAAGTTTATATTCATGTAATGCAATATAATTTGATTGGTTATCGATCTCTTATTTTACTGATAATTCATACCTGGGAACAATTTTTGTTTATCTGAGAACGAAAATATTTCGTGGCGATAGATCTATTTATTAGGTGATACAACTTGATGACAAATATAAATTTTGGTGATAGAAAATATAGTTCCCAGTGATATTTAGGTTAAATTGGATTTTGCCAAAAGCATCAAAATATTAAATAAAAAATGAATAAGTGATCAATTATCATGTGAAACATTTGTAAAGAGAACCATTTGCGGAAGAAGTTGTTTGTGCAATAAATAGTTTATGAAACGTTGGTTGTGAAGTAAACATTTTTAAAAGGAGTTTTGGTGAATCATTAGTGAACCCGTCGGATACATGCATACATTAAACCACACAGTTTTCCCATAGTAGCTCAGACAGACAGTTCAGAACGTCACCAGCTAGCACCAAGCTATGATCTTTGCTTACTAATTTTGCTACGTCCACGTTTATACTTTTGGTCATACACGCAATGGCATAGTATGGTTCAAAAAACATATCAACGTTGGATGATAAACAAATTTTAAATAACAGGCCATTCCACAATTCGTGCATCCCGTTGTATTACAGGGCGACGTCAGACGGTGCAAGTCGCACAACTTCCTGACTCGCTGACGTCAACTCTCGTAAATCTGACAAGAACCAACTAACTAACTTACACCGTGTATCATGCACAAATAAAAGGTAACCACTTAATTTATCACCTTTGTATATGACCGTAGTTTTTGTACAACAGCCTTATTTCGCTAGCATACGAATAAAATTACATGCTATAAAACATGTCATAAAACATCATAAAATTCATAAAACATCTGCTATAATCATCTACCTTTTGATGATTTCCGTTACAAAGTTTGGTCATGGCCATTCTTTTGATTGGAGCAAATGGTAATTAATTTTTGCCCTACCATCTGATCTGATCTCTTTGACCCAGAAACAATTATACAGCTTGACAATCTTGAATTATCATGAACGTTCAAAAAATTAGGTACAGAGAGTCGTTATGAATCGTTTAAAAAATTTAGCTCGTATTATTCTTCATCCATACATCGAAACAATATCGAATTGACGTCAAACCATTCGATTCCCAGTACCTTAATTTTAAAAGTCATTACAAAATAACAAAAAGAGACATACCCCGTTTCAGAGGAATAGCTTAAAATCGTTATAGTCCGTTTGTTCCCTGTCCGACACCACAGAACTATCGTAAGGCAGTAGCGCAACGTTCATCAAGTTCCCCAAAATGTAAAATTCATTTATTTGTAAAGTTCACATTTGATCATTCCTCGTACTGACGTCTCCAAAAGTGTTAAAATAAAATAATA
Organism: Cerastis leucographa; assembly: GCA_963082945.1. NCBI lineage: Eukaryota > Metazoa > Arthropoda > Insecta > Lepidoptera > Noctuidae > Cerastis > Cerastis leucographa. Next base: position 16,123,270 of record OY720363.1, read on the forward strand.
TCAGTACGCTCATAAAAGGAAACTGCAATAATAATGGTATTGTTTTCTTCAAACTCATAGTGCTTAACTACTTGCCGTATTTTTTTTCAGTGACGCTACTGATGTATCTGTTTACTATGCCATAATGGAGTCACGTAGGGTGGGCAACTTTTATTAGATCCATCATGTCGGCTGCGGTGCATTAAACCATGTTTTCACGCATCATTTTCTAAGAATATTGTAACGTGTATACTGTTCTGTGTTTTGGGATCACGTCTCTTGGTTATGGAGAGATCTACGTGGTAGGGTGAAACCTTTGAGTTGAAAATGTAATTTAGAGATTGCTTGATGGGAATTATTATATGAATGAACAGTGGTGTTAATCAATAACTGGCCTTATTGTGGCAAAGTAGGTAAAGGACTTCATGAGAATAAAGTTGGCAATCAAAATATTAATACACATTATTATGAACCGAGAGTCCGAAGTTTTCAGCCTCGACTGGAACCTTTTATTTTTGTTATAACATCGTTTGTCCCTTTTATAGATCAACTACTATTGTAAACGCATAACCCCGACCATTTTCTTATTGCTTGTTCTCATCATCATCGCCATCATCCACAACCCAAATTCACTGCTGGGTATAGCCATCTTTTTGTTTTTGCCAAGCTCCACGCTCCTGTACCAGTCTCATCCAGGTTTACCTGCGACGACAAGAATGTAATTTGCCCATCTCGCTGCCGAATGACCAACGCTTCTCACTCCATCTGCCAGCACCGCACCTTGCTAGGTGTCCTGCCAACTCCATTTGCATTCCAAAGCGATTTCCTATATCGAATTTCTTCTTACATCTTCGGATTTCGACATGCCGCCTGTGTGAACGTTCACATTCTGAGCATTGCACCTACGTCATGTGGGCAGAACACACTGACTACTATAGATATAGAGGCAGAACTTTAGCCAGTGTAGAATTTTGTTTGTACGAGTATTCAGAATATCCTCCAATTTCCTTTGTGTCATAGACAAATGAAATCCATGATAAGTAAAATGACTAAATATAATCATTGCACGTTGTGAATAATCCATTAAATTCCATCTAGCGTACAGTAGGCCCATTTATTGCCAATATAAAACTATAGATACCGCAAATCGGCTTAGAAATATGGTTGAACATTTATACCAATCACGAGTCAATTATTCAACATCAAACTACAATTTTGAGGAGTAATGTACTGTGTAATAATGTACATTGAAGCTTGCCACGGATGACTAAGAATGGAAAAACCAAGCGTCATTGGTGAAGCGAGATAGATCCCCAAATGTATGAGTTTATTTCTACGAGTACTTGATGCTGTGCTTGAAAACCATCTATAAACATAATCTCATCTCATCATATATCTAAATTTTTTGAATGCCTTATATACACGTTGCAGTTCCTAAGAAGAAATACAAAAGTTGATTGTATTCAAAAGTTGTAAATTGCTTTGTTTCAAGCAAGCACGAAGTGTCAATTTCATCTCACAGTGAGTTTTCATTTCACTCGGACATTATCTCTCCATTTGCCACTTCTCCGTGGCGCCGTCGTACATTGTTCAGTCGGCTGCGTGTTACTCTGTATATTAGGCGATTTGTTATGTTGTTGCCCAATTTTCTCGCTTCACTGTACCCGCCATGCTGCGTTGTGAAATAGGAGGCCCGAGCTAAAAATTTAGCGTGAAATTATGTCGCATGACGTCATGAAGAGTATTCGGAAATTATACTGTAACTGCCTAATTGATATGTTATTTAGTGGACGTTTTCTAGTGGAGGCGTGAGTTATATTGCCAACTCGTTATTCGGTGTACTAGACGAAAGGCTTGCTGAAAAATATAAGGGTGACATCGAACAGATCAGTCATAACAAAGCACATATACAGAAAGTTTAAAAAAATCAAACAAGCATCTTAGAATCAGAGTTCAACATCGTACGCCGTAACTGAATCATAAATAAACAATTTGCACTTATCAAGCAACATCTACAAAATATGTCATCTGAGGTGAATAAGATACGTTTCAAATGAAGATAGCCGTTACATAACTTCATCAACACTAGCAACAATAATTGTCACAAATATTCGTTTGATTCAGAAAACGCTAATCGGAACCGTAACAGATATCTCACACGGGCGCATTGACAGTCATTCGCTGCCACCGGAGCAGTTATCGTATCAACTGAGTTCTACCTCCAGTCGACTAAATGGTAAACCTACGATATCTGAAGAATGTCAAGGATTTTTACCATTTACTAAAGGTTTCGGCTAAAGTCTTCTCTAACTAACTTTCTCTAATCATTGAGATCAAGGTTCCACTCCTAAGCAACGAATTGTATTCAATGATTTGAAACAAAATCATATCTATTCCGCAAAAGACAGGACTACAATATTATCATCTCATTCCATCAGTACAGCATTTCTCCTATCAGAACCAGGTGGTCTACCATGACGTCTTAAAACATGACTGTTTTACTCCTTTTCCAGTGTGGAAAAGAGATGGCGCTAGACATACTGTATAGCTCAGTCTCTTTCGCACACAGGAATAAGAGTAAAACAATACTGCTTTAAGACGTCATGGTAGGCCACCAGATCTTCAATCATGTACTCATGTTCCTAACGATATCTTGTTATGTTCATTAAACAATCTAAACATAAAACAATCAATAAGCGAAATCAAAATATTTAATAAAAAGCAACTATGCCACTATACTATAAATGTAGGGGATCCCTGCACTTAGTGATGATACCGGGCGATTCTATGGGGATGATGATGAAATAAAACCGACCACCGCGAATGTCCGTTGAACACTGATTTATTGATTAATGTACTTACACAAATTAGCTTAGTGAAGAATTAATTAGATTAAAAAAAAAAAGTAGAATGCACGGCGCGTAAGTATGAAAAATAATGTGCGGTTCCGTACAGTCTATCTATCGCAAAATATGATCGAAAATGACGTTTCTGTTCAGTTCTAGTTCCTTGAAATATGGATTTCGTCCAGTTTATAAGCTTATAACTCATTCATGGAAGCAAGATACTAAACATAAACAGTCAACTACCAACTCTGCAACAGATATAATGAATAGTTTTGGTAATACAAGAGACAAGATAATATTTGTTTTGAAAGAAAGTTTTAATACAATATTCATTTTTATTCAGATGACCAAGATCCATTGGGTTAGTAACAATATTCTCAACCTATGCTGGTACTTAACTAAAAACACAGACAGTGTACAGGTAACTAGCGACCTCACCAACGTCAACGTCATGGCCTCCCGACTATGGCGCTCAGAATGCTGTTGGGGCTGCCACAGAGTCTGTTTAGCAGCGAAGCCGCTTTCTTACGCCGCACGGCATCAAAACAGACGGTACGAGCCTCAGCGAACATAGATGACGCGCTACAGAACCGAGGCAGACGCAAAAGCACCCTAAACGCAAAGTTTTAAGTACCGTGCGTTGAAATAAAAATGATAAAGCAAGAATCTTTTTAGATTTGAAAGATGGTTTTATGTTTGGTAGACAATTCTTTTGGAAAAAGCAATTACTGTCATTAGATACATAGATACACGCCCTACTTGAATACTTTTCAAAACGTATCGTTTGGGTTTTTTTTAAACGGGACTAAAGCATAATTTAGATTACACTATTTTATAATTATTAATACAGTCACTTCAATTTTATAGAAAAAAATGTACTCTACAGCTATGTAGATTACCAAAAATAAGTAAGTCGAATATTACTCCTTTATAAATCAGAAATTCGTGCATTCAAACATTTATAAGGAATCCAAAAGATGCCAACTCTGGTCCTAAACACCACGACATGCTCAAATAAAGTGCACTGAACCTTGTTTCACTGACAGTCATAAATACACACGAATATTTTCCACGCCACGTTTAATATTAGATCCAACGAATTTCGTTCGCTATTGTTTCTCTAAACTTCTTCTAGTTTATAATAGTCTGTTTAAAGGGTAGTTGCTGCTTGATCCATACAAAATAGTATTGGTAATTTTTTAACAAACGTTTAACGTGTATATGCTAGGCTGTGCTTACTGTAAGATAGTCCTTCGTATTGCATACAGTGCTTAAACAACACTCTTTCTTGAAATACAACCCCAATCTCGAAAAGGATAAGCGCTGAAAAGGCAATGTGCCAGACTCAAGGTTTCAACTGTGCTAGCTCCCATAATTTCTTCATGGTTCTCGGACCATACCTGTATAACACAAAACAATTTTTTTAATTTATATCCCTTAACAAAATACAAATGCAAAACCTTACTGTCATTGTGTGTCACTACCTACTTGAAAACTCCAGATTATCAGGGAACAGAAAAACTGTTGATCCCCCTCAGATAGACATTCTTTTTAACTAAACGTCCTGTCTGCTGCTTTTACAAAATATTTTACCCGAACCGCAGACTTCCATGAATCATACTCACACCACAGTTATGTACGGACCTTCCTATTAAGGGACTCAAACAGAACTAGACGCTAGTTCTGTTTGAGTCCGTTTGAGTATGCCGAAAGAGAACATCAAAACCGGCATGACCCAACTGTTGAAGGCACCCACCTTATTTCCGCCTGATAAAAGACTATTAAATACTTTTCTCAGGCGGCCGAAGAAGCGCTCCCTCAACGATTGCTTCATGTCAGCAACATTGATGCCCAGCATTTCCGACATACCCTAAAGAGGGTTCTAAAATTTATGGAATCTGAGAGCTGGGTTCCCAGACTAAGCAGTGCTTAGAGGATTCAAGACTAAGCAGAACCAAAGTGCCTCTCCGTATCGGTTCGCTATTCCTCTGGATATGCTGATATCCTGGATAGCGAAGGACCATCCATTGCCCCATACAAGACATCAGGGAGGTGCGCAGAGTTCCCTCAACTTTATATAACTCTAGCACCCTCATGAGCCATGTATGTGGCACAGAGTCATAGGACTTCTTATAATCTATCCAACATGTCGACAGATCTCTTCGGGAACGGCCAACCTGTTAGTTAAGGGCCATATTAATGAGGAGCAGCTCCTTAGTACCGTGGGACCCGTTCCTATATCAATTTTAAAATGCAGACATGATGAAATTGTCCTCAATGTGTTTGCTAATTTTAGCTCTTAAAAATGGATGTACAAATTTTATACACTGTGGGGTGACAGGTAATGTCTATAATTTTTGGGCTCCGTAGTACTACCCGATTTATGAAGCAGGTGGATTATACCAGTTGTCAGGAAACCGGGCAGCGACCCTGACTCTAAGGCTGACTGGAACGCCAGGAGAGCGTGCGACCTCACAAACCGTTTAATCCAGAAGTCGTGCAGCCCGTCCGGCCCTGGAGATTTCCAGTTAGGCAACGGACGGGCTGCACGAGCTACGTCTTGGAGGCTGATAGAGATTTCCGCCATTTCTGGTAGTGGATCGCACCCTCGCTCGACTTCCCGAGTCCATTCAGCCTCGTTATGGCACTGTTAACAGGCACCGATCAGATGCTGCGCCAGAACGAACACATGGCGTCATCACCCGGCAGGCGCGTGTTAGCCACACCTTGGGTCGGTCGCTTCCAACTCCTATAAACCCACCTTTCATCTCTTTGGAATGTGTGATTCAGAGTCTATCGTTCCACCCGCCGCTTAAACCTACGAATACAGTTGGCCCATGCATATACGCTCTGTGATACGGGAAATATAGTCTCGAGGACTAATATGAGTTCCCGAGAATGAATTTCACAAAGAGCATTGCCATTTCACTCTGGGCAGCGTATTGCCCTCCCTGAAGCAGATTAGTTTGCCGATGAGTGTTCTGGCCCCACCAATACGTCGCTCAACTCTGTACTGCCATGCCGGTAGGGCAGGTTTAGGTCGTTTAGCTCTGTCATCAGAAAAAATTGACATAAGCTACACGACATGCCGCTTCAGCCGCACAATACAGGATCCATACACACGGTTAATAATAATTAACGTATTATGGATCGTAAATCCAGCCCACTTCTCACAAAAAGGACACCTGTGGAAAAGTTATAGGCTGTTTACATTTCATTTAGTTGCACCCAAGCAGCTAATGATGGGGGTCTTATGATAATTATCGATAGCAATTGATTCGAAATACTTATCTATTTGGTCTCCTTATTTTAAACAAAGTTATCAAAAATGCAATGTGATAAGTTATTGAGTAGATTACTGTAGAAATTAAAATTGTAATGTTACAGCGGACTACATAGGTAGGTACCTCTTTACTGCCTAGGTCATTAAAGTATAGCACAATTCGAGGTTTAAATAATGTACTTCTTGCAGTTCTAAACCTTATCTAATTACCTGCCGTGTTCTATTTCATAAAATAAGTTTTCATTTATTTTTTGTATGAAACAGGTTTCGTGAACATTCACCTTAACGTTAACAACATACAGGGTGCGTCTCGCTGTGTTAGTTTTTATTTAACTTTGTGTTGCTCTAATGCCAGCGATGTTTCAAACTTTTTGTTATTATGTTATGTTAGCCAGGAATACTGTTGAACATTTTATGGAGATTTGATTTCGTAAGTTGTTTAATACAGTGCGTTTTATATGCATGAAGCGAACTTGTAGTTGTTTTACTCAAACTCTAACAGTTGGCTCATTTACACATGCCCAATAACTATTATGCTTAAAATAAATAAAAATAGTAGACATTACCCGATATAACATATTTTTAATAATGTGTCCGAAATAAAAAGAGAATTTAGTTATTATAAATAAGCCATTCTGTATCGCCCCTTACTCCTCCAACATCATTATCATTTCCACCAGAATAAGCGGTATCCGCCATTTCTAATTAAAACTGCTTCAGTGACACAGAATGATACTGTTTATTTAAGATTTTGTAATGGAACAGTTAAATACACCAACTGGACTGTTTTATTTTTCTACTTTAAATTTGAGATTAATCCATAGGAACCAACCAATTAAAACGGAAAACCTTGACACCAAAAGGTCCTCCCATTAATCTTTCAACCACAGTACCTTAAATGTCACCTACAGGGAAAGAAATAAAAAGAGCGCCGTTCCATTTCATGTAACAATTAGAAGGAGGGAGTAAAAAAGGCCAAGGCTTAGAGACCCCACAATAAATTATTAAGGAGACAAAGTTTTGTCTGTACGTTTTTTTTTATGTCTAAGGAGAAACTTGGACAGTCATTAATCCTCTGGCCGACGTATTAAATGGGATAAAGCGATTTTTATTACGACAACTTTTCTTAACATCGATTTAAAATAATCTTCGGTTACATTTGGATTATTTGTAACAGCTTCACAATCGTTTGAGAGTTTTTCGGGACTCGTCGAGGTTTAGTTGTGAATTTTAAAGGGCCTAATCGTTCATTTGATTTTGGTCCTTGGTCTTTCTTTTATCGGTTTCTTTCGTAATTTGTAGATGTTGGGTAAACTTTGAACAATTTATGTTGTTTATTGAATACAATTTATTTCATTTCATATAATTTAAACTCAAGACGAAATAGGGAAATTTCAAGTTTTTTTTTTTTTCATGGTTAAACAGCGTTTATTTCAGTTATGGAAGGTAATGATACCTAAGTACTATCAGAAAATAAGAATAACATAAAAATGGATGATTTAGTAGGTCCTTAAGCTAGACTGTATCACTGATATTGAAGTGTACACAACAAATTCAAATTGCAATAAACAGTTTTTGTTAATAGCAGTACAACAGTAACAGTTTATAATATTATAAGAGTCTCTGAAGGCTAGGCGAAGCTTCTATTTATAGTCCGTATCCTTTGAATATCAAATTCCGACGATTCCAAATATTTTTTAAACTTACAGGAAAATTAAGCTTTTACTTTCCCCGCAAAACCACAAAAGTATCGGTGAGGTTCCTTAAAACCAATAGCCAGTTTCTATAAGTTGATTGTCAATACATTTGATATATCGCTAGGTTCTCCGTTCAAATGTTATAGTAGCCTGACACGGCTAATGTTGGCTGTGCGCAGTTTACACGGCAAACGCATTAACACCGCAAATTTGTTACGACGTTACAAAGTTAACACGTTCGGTATGTTTGCGGAATAAGCCAATAATATTTGATAAATGTTAGTGGCTTTTAGAAGATGTGTTTGTGAGAAAATATACTTCGGTTGTTATTCGTGGATGCAGCCTAATTGTGTAATGGTTGCTGAATTTTATGTCTCTTGTGTGTGTGATTATGTCTCTTGTGTTGTGTTACAATTATTGCATGTATTCACAAATTTTCTTTTCAAATTCAAGTAACATTATTATAATCATCCTAATCTTAATCACTTAAAAATAATACAATTTCGAACACGTGAATCGTGCACGTGAAAACTTTATCAATGCGAAGTGATTCCCCCCCTTATTGATTTCAGTTCAGTTATTTCGAACCTTTCTGAGAAATCATAAACAATATTGAAAAAACAAAAGAAATGTACTCAAGGCAAGAAACATAAGCCCTACAAATAGTCTTTTACTCAAAAATTTTCCTTTTGGTACAACTAATCTCACGTGTACCGTTTTGACATACGTCGCCGCCAGAAATTAGAGATTCAGTGTTATTTATATATATATAAGTTAATCCTGAAATAATAGCATCGTAAAGAAAAATGAAAGAAAACGCTCTTTGTTTAAAATTGTTTGAACCTTTTGTGTGTGAAAGTTGAGATTCCAAATGAAAGGAATTTAATTTTTAACCGACTTCTTAAAAAAGTATTATGTACCTATTCGACCAGCATCATTTTTTTTCATGTATGTACACCTAGGTTTTTCGCCGCGATTAGGTACTGGTCCGATTTAAGTGATTCTTTTTTCATTTGGTAGAGGAAGCTCGCGCAGTGGTTCCTTTTATTATCTTTACTTAGGTACTTTTTGAGTAATTCTCTTTATTATGCATTTTTTCTTTTTCGTATTTATCGATGATGTGCTGGTGACTAGTTACAATGTGAAATTGATACTTGATAAGGATATATGTGAGATACTACAACAAAAATGTGGAAAATAAAAAGTCTTTGACAAAAAAAAACTATTTTTTTTCCACTTCTTAGTCTTTTTTTTGGAAGTCGGTTTTTGCAAAATGTTATTTATTGAAGCTTTTATGAACTTATAAATAGGTAGATATGAGATTAAGTTTTCATGTTACGAAAATCATTGTTCTTTTTTGTTGTATCCTCAATGAGACGTATTTCTGGCAAACAGACATTAGAATACGATCGTTCTTAAAATTACGGGAACTAACCCACATTTAGCAAAGTAACATATTTTATCTAAACAGTCTTTCATGCTCAATCCTAAAACAGCTAACAGCTAATTTTATGTGGCTCACAGGATTTCAGCAAAACAAAAGACAGCCTTTTCGCTAAAATAAAAAGCTCCTTGACCCAAGTAACAAGCTATTAAGAAATTACTGGTAACAACAGGTGTCCCCTAGGGTACAGGGGTCACACGACACTCGCTACAGATTTAACTAAAAGGTCATCTTGTATAAATGATTAGGTATCTACGCTGTGAAGTGGTTGTTGACGTAGTGAGGACCTGAAGTCGCAGAAGGAAAAATTTACTACTGAAATAGGTTTCGGTAGAAGAATTGAAAATTGCACTTTCACTTTTCGGGACTCTTGAGATAATTTTTGGTAAGTTCAATTGAACGTTTTAATTCGATTCATCGTAATAAACGTACAAAAACAATCAAGTTGGTGCACCTTAAGAACTGTTTTATACCTACCACAGCACAAATCTCAACTTAGTCAAACAAACTAAGCAGACATAGAACAACAAACATTGTACCCCACGCAGCATCCGTAGCAACCTCTTTGAAACTCATGTTAAAGAAACAAGATTGCGGACTCAGTTCAATGAATATAAGCTCCGTTCAGAATTTCAATGCGACGTCACTTAAAGAAACTGAAGAAACTTTATCAAGAATATCTACTGGAGCGGACGAACAGTTGGACAAATAAAGGGAAATAAAATTTAAGTCTATTAGCGGCCTTGTCCGCGATTTAGATCTAAAAGGGAAGTTTTGCAAATATTGTAATTTAAGGAAAGTTCTATACATTTGGATGTACGAGTATTCGTGCTAATAGTCGCGTTGTTAGTAAAAGAATCATCGTTTGCGTCGCACAGTCGGGTAAAGAGAAGTTTTTGATCATCAATTCGAAAATGTCTCACTTTACGCCTGAAAATATTTTTGTAGCATCACGTTCAATGTTGTTTCATTACATCATGATTTTTAACTTCAAAGAAATCGTCAATTTTATCGTTCTGATATTATTTTACTATCAATTGCCAGTGCTATCAAGATATCAGCCACTTAAACGTACAATGGTGTTACACACAAAAGTCCGTTGCAGCTATATTCAAAGCATAAAGGAAACACGATAACCAATTTAGTTCTTGAGTTCCGAAACCACCACAAATTATAACGGACCGTGTGCAGCCTCCCTAACGTCACAGAAAACAAGCAAACAAAGCGAGATAAGGGCGTCTGCAAATGACAGCTGTCTCTTGCCGTTGCCGAGATACGAAACAAAGATTGACAACAACAGACGGCAGTATGAATTATTAAGGTGTAATTTTTTGGACTGCTTCTTAGATAACGTGGTAGAATGATATCAGTTTGACTGTCAGTCAGACTTAACTTTGAGATTCTTTGAAGATTTTATTTATCTTAAATTGTAAATGAAGTTATTTTAAAAGCGAACCTCGAATTTGACGCTGTTAAAAATAATTTTTGTTGATTATTTTTAAACCTCTGAAATTGTTTTTTGAGAAAACAATCAGGCGATATCTTGATTATAAGCAGTAAGGAACTTCAGATCAACGAGTTGAGTTTGATCGGGATGTAATTTACTTAGATTAAAATAAACCTCTAACCACATGATCTAAAACATTTACTGAAGTTATTATTATAGCCATGGTCCTCTGCTTGGAATTTGGTATTTTGTAACACCTTCCTCATGAGCTGCATTATCAAAGAAAATCCTCGGTCTACCCATTGCTTCGAGGATATTTAAGTCAATCAGGATATCCTAAACAAAGCTAACACTCCAATTGTCGCCTAGAATATTTTTAAATCTAGAACTTGCTCTAGAATTAGTATTTATTAAAGCACACGAGCTACTTAGATTTTAATCACTTATTACCAAACTACTTAAGAATATGGCTGACAAGATTGTACGAGTAGGTACTAACAATTATTTACGACTATGAACGATATTTACTGATAATTATGATGTCTCAGACTTTCGCTCTATTTTACTAAATATTTTCGATTCTATTTAAGATTTTTTATCTACACAATGATAACGTTTTCACTATAGTTTCGAGGTTTTGATAAGTCGGTTTTAGTATTGTTTTGATATCTTTATAATCTGAATATTGTCTTGTTATGAAACTGTCGGGCCAAAATCTTCTGCCCCCGATCTTTGTTAACAATTATTGGAGCAACAATATATTGATCGTTTGATTTAATTGTGGTGATATGACTATCTTTATTATTTAACTAACTGTTCCAATTCTTTGAGAATCTAGAAATTCTTATCTTAGTTTTGTTCTTGATGACCTGTTTGTAAAATTGCAGATTGATTAACTAAATAATATTGGATGTAGGCCAAGATACAATCAAGTAAAAGCAAGATTCAAATAAGTGATGGCATAATCAATAAAGTTACTAAATACTTTGTTATTTTGAATAAACGCGACTAAACACCTACGAAAAAGTAGTACTTAGCCCATCAGCCAATAAATTAGCTATTAATGGCTGAGGCTTATACTAAACTATGAAAGAAAATTAATATTGTTTTATAAACTTTCATAAATAGCTATTTCTAAACCGAAATAAAACGAATATAAATAAAACATTGTTGTATTGTATGTAGCTGACATGATAATGAAATCAGTTTTATTTTAACTAATAAAACAGCAATGTTTCTTAGACACAAATAAATTACACTAAATCCAGACAAAATAATAGAACATCTCAACTAGAACTAACGTAGCAAGTTGTAAGTAATCTATGCTAACTTACTAGCGCGGCACATACGCGTCGACAAAGTTAAGATAGAAGATAAACACGGACCTACACGAGGATATTTCATTGGGTCAGCAGTTAACGCAATTTGTTTGGACGAGGCATTCACAGCGCCCCGGGCCGGGCAAGATGAGCCAACTAGTGTAGGAGGCGACTTAAGGCGTAAGTGGCAGCGGTTACTGTCATCCCTTTGAAATATTTAATTTTAAGCACAGAGAATCTTGATCGGTTAACAAGTTCTTTACTAAGAAGCGAGAACTCGAGAGAGAGAAGAGAAGACTCCCATGCTTAAATTGGGACATGCTTTGTATGAGACTCTCTAAGCCTGCCATAATATTAAATATTTCGTTAATAAAGTAGGTATGGGTGGTTTACGTTTTTGGTATTTATGCAGACGGAGTAAAGGAGGATGAATAGTGTGACGATGATTCCAACAAATCATAACTAAGTACAAACAAAACAAGATAATTTAATGAGGCGTATCAAGAAAAATACCCCACAATATCGACTGGCGTGGCACTGCATATCACGTTGAATCGTGATCACAATCATAATTTCCCTATCTGGAGATTTAATGATAGGATTTATTAATCGGTCCAACTACATCATACACAATCAATCTGGACTGCACTCTGATTGTGTACGAGCCATCGGGCTGCAGTGAAACCTGCAAAATCAAAGACAAACCTTCTGCCTACTGGGATTTCTCAGCGCCAAATATAACTTACTACTAACTTTAATACAATTTTACATGTTATGAGTCGTTCGATTTGGTTATGGACTTAATGATATTGATGGATTTAATGAGGAGGGATGAAACGCATGTGACGAAAAGAGTGATGCATATGAATGTTGATGGCAAAAGAGGGACAGGAATTTAAAAGAAAAGATGCATGGATGGCACACCATGCATCCATCTTTTTTCCTCACAAGGAATGATATGAAAGAGAAAGGAGTAAATGATGCCATGACGTCGTCTAAAAAAAGTGTTGCGCCGACCCTAAATAAAATAGGACTAGGGCAGGAAGATGATGAGCTTAGGTCTACCCCTATAGCAACCGTTTCAGGGAACGAATGTTCAAAAATCTTGAGGTTCACAAGGAACGCTTGTGCATCTATGGTGCAAACATGTTTCTATAACGAGCAATTTAGGCTGTTACGTTGCCTGTTCGTGAAATATTGAATTTAATCATAATGTGTAGGTTTGGTAAACCTACACCAAAAAATATCAACGTAATATTTAAATTGTCCCCGCTATCTCACATAACTTACATGCCCCTATTATGCTTCTCCAACCCTGAAATTAAATCGGCCGTGTGATTTACATTTTAATATGGCAAGAGACTCACCTGTGTTAAAACGGATTTATTGTATTGACGTTACGAAATAAGCTGACTATCCTATCACAAACTTTAGAAGATTTTCAACGTTTGTTGCTAATTTAATAGAATTGAGTGATTTTATCAGATTGTTCCGGGTTGATATCCTAATAGTTCAATTTAAAGTGTACATAACAAATAATCCCCAAAGGGTTATTATGCAAAGGTGTAACTAACAGTACATCCATCTGCGCCAGTTTTGTTTAAGTCCCATGTAACAGGGGGCGAGCTTATTGCCATCAATCAGACTCCGTGACTGCATCCAGGAAATTCCTTATAGCAAACCCAATAACACTTTACTCGACCCGGTTAATGATCCCAGGACCTCATGCTCAGCCGCCGCGCATGCGACCACTCAACCAACGAGGCAGTCTCCGATATTTTCATGTTTTTCATAGCAACGCAATAAAGATATGCCAGACAAGCGACTAGCTACAGGCACCATTTGCTAGCTACCACAACAATCGTAATCACACAATATGTAGATATCTAGTGCCTAGTTGTAATCCACGAGGAAAGAAACAGTTTTAACACCAGGAACCAAGGGGAAATTGCAGGCTCTCTAAAAAATTCACTGTGAAAGTCGTAAGTTTATGATTTAATTCTCGACTTCAGCAGTTTACAACCCAACGACGCACGCGGAACTTAATGCTCCGCGCCCCTTGCAACATCTATCAATACGAAAAAGATAGCCATACGGCTTACGTAAATAAAGACACTTACAAACTGTAAATAAAATAAGCAAAATGAACACTAGATTCTTTCTTCTCAAGTGTGTCGTATTAAAATATTGGTGTCACCTTTATGACCAGCTGTAAAACCTTATGGCTGAGCTTATCTAGCTTAAGTATTATTATAAAATAAGGGGGTATGCTCAATGTGCAATTTAGAATTTTCCCACTTTATCAGTCTAATATTTTACCAAAATATAAAAGTAAGTAGTAACTATAATAAGAATTAAAATCAAGGTTTTAATTCAGAGTGAAATTTTCACCAAATTTCATTTTCAATGAAGAGTCTATAGGTACTCGAGATACTTTTAATGGTGACGATTCCAAGAATTTGCTAACCACCCCAATTAGACCGGCTACAATGACAAGTGACCATAATCGCGGTTCGGGCAGGATTAATCGGACCAATCTGGTATTGGACACAGACTACTCAGAGGCGGCGGCTGAAAACAGCTGTTTCCTATAAAAACCAGGTCAAAATGTATGGAGACGCATTTTTTTTAATTACCGATGTAAAATTTCTATGGTGGGTTCATAATGAGGTACCGTTGTAACCGTTTGCGTTGGTGTCCCTTCCATCCTGTAAGTTCTTATTAGTTAATGACAAAATACTGATATTTCAATGCAAAATGTTGATATCAATGTATTTTTTCGAACTACCAGTTAATTAACAGTTTTCATCGAAATACAATGTAAATTTTCATAAATATTTACCACATTTTACACTATATTTGTTCGCGATCATGTTCCAAACGACCGCTTTACTAAATTAGCTTACCTGCAAATCGTTGAAATCACAAAAAGGGAGCGCGTACCTTACCGACGGCAATTCGTATGAAATATTATAAGACATTACGCCGTTCGGTCGGACTCACTATATAAACTATGTGCTATTACCACAATGAGAGTTTAAGTCTGGGGAGAGTGTGCCCAAATGGAACGAGTGTCGTCAGCAAGGCAAACACCTTACCTTAGAGACCGCATTATTCATGAACCTATTTATTTGTATTGCTTACTTGCGTTGTTTTCGTCTCGGGCTCTTTGCCTTGGTGAGCTGGCTAGCTGATATTTTTACATAATCATTATTAGAAATTCTGGAAGGCTGTGGAAAAGGATTCCAAGAAAAGATTTGTGTGAGGAATCTATACCTAGATAATGAAAACATTTTTGTTTTATTATAATTATGCTTCTGAAGCCGCTTGCTTTTGAAACTGTAAAAGATTCGTGTTGGTTTACCACGCACATTACGAGGTTTATCGCAGTCATTCGCTGGTAGAAGAAGTAGGTACCACTTATTTCTAGATCGAAAACAAAAAAAATAAAATTTTATATAGTTGCAAATCTGCAAAAAGTCAAAAGACATTGCAACGGTCATGAAACCTTAATCTAAGGCATGTTCTTGTGAAATCCAACTCTTCCGACCATAAATGTGATAAATAAAATCGATAAAAAACTGTTCCATTATAATACCGATAATCGTGATTATAAACAACAAAATTATAAGTAAATCGTCTTTTCGTTCAAGATTTAGTCGATTACTGAGAATCTAGTTTATCAATGTATCTTCGGAGTTAATAGAGTAATCGAATAGAATCTTATCGACTTATAACAAGCTCACTGACTAATCATTATATTTAAATAACGTTTACTGGTAGGTATATCACTTCCCTTCTGCGCATTTATTTGAAAGAGGGTTTCTCTTTCGTAATGCTGTCCGCAGGTATGATTACCGGAGCAATGATTTTGTAAAAACTAGGAGATTTGCCACTGAAATGGTACAGCAAATATGTTTGTCCAAATTTTATTAAATTGAGCAGAGTGCTAACTCTGGCTAATTTCAGTGGCAAATCTGCTAGTGTCTACAAAATGATTACTCCGGGAATCATACCTGCGAGCAGCATTACGAAAGAGAAACCTTTCAGCTACTGTAAACATGTTGTGGGCTGTGCAATTGGGTCTAAGTCACATATTAGAATAAGAAGGTTAAAAGCGGATAAACAATATTTAAGTTATGAATAAACAATGTCTCATACATAAGTAAAAATAATCCTGCCCTTATCCTTATTCACTTGCGAGCTAAGCAAAGTTAGGTTGTTTATTCAGTAATGTTTTGATTCAAATCACCTACTACATCAAGCACATTTTAGCGTTATCTTCCAGATTGTTACCTATGACTGCTACTGTTTGCGCTATTCCAAATAACCGTCCTATGATTATAATCCTTAAAACTTATCAAGATCTAACAATATTTAATGATATGCAGTTTTATTGATTATAATTACCTACGTCAATAGAATGGCTATCCGCTATCTGCTAATAATAACAACATACAAGGGCCAATCTAAGAATGGATAATAGTTTGCAAAAGGTATTGGTCAAAATGAGCGTAAGTCCAACAAAATTGAAATACATCTCAAATCATAGCTCATACTAAGTTCTCTAATTCATAGTATTGCGACAAGAACCATGTCGACTAGAGACACCAGAGCTACGGCCAATTGAAAATGGTGTTATTGCCTGTATTTTGGCAAAGAATTGACTACAACAGTCTTTTTATAAGTAGATAATGTCGAAAACATTTTGCTTTACCTAAGCTAAGCACACGTTCATTAATCCAACCCAGGCCGGTGAGGTCTTAGAATCGACTAAAAAGAGGCTGTGTTACGGAACCCCCTGGTTAAACCCGGTTTATTTTTAGTCGGAAGTATAGGTAAAACATTGGCAAAATACAGGAAAAAGCAGCATATTTGAAGTGTCTCTTTGTTCTCTGGCAACTTTGATACTTGGTGTTTTAGAATAAATTGAAATCCCAATTATAAACTACTTACTATTTGAGATATATTTAAAATGTGTTGGTCTTACGCACAGACTACATAGAAAAATGCCCATGGTATTTTTCCTCTTTTTACCGAATCTGGGCTGTTTGTTTTCCTCAAGTTGTCTGAAACGATTTCATTTTTATTTTGAAAGATTTCATTTTAAACATCTGAAATCATCCTGTGTACCTGTACAGGTAAACCTGTCAGGTTCGTATTTCTATGCTACTCTCAAAACTCAGGATGATTTCAGTTATTTTAAATGAAAGTTACCTTTTGGAATTATAACAGACACGGAAAAAGTTTTTATGAGTATAAAACTGATTCATACGTCTGAAGTTCTTGAATAATCAAGAAACTAAAAGAAAGGAAAAGGCTTTAAACATGCAATTAGTTGACGCCTTCTTTTGCCTATCGTAATTTAGTCTAAAATTATGCGATTTATTAGTGATTGCGCAGGTACGCCTTTGGATTAAATTCGATTGGAGAGTTGTTGGTTTGAATATTTTAACAAAGTCCGTAGCTAGTTTTATTTTTTGTAAATATTGTAATGTACGGAAGACTATGACTTCAGCTTGCTTTTGGCCGAAATTTTTTGATTTTAAATTCGCACTGGGCAAAGCAATGGCCTCTTCACATACAAGACGAAAAATCATAATGGCTACTCACTGCGCAACTCGTACAAAGTATTTCAAATGACTGCAGATAAGATCTACGTATTTACTGCATATCGTAATTGAATAAAACTCTATTGTATCGAAAGTTGATTCATATAAAACTATCATAATCGTAATCTTTTAATAGAACGCAGGTACCTGTATAATAAAATACGTATGGGGTACCGCTGGGTATTTGATACTTTTCTCCTTATCAGAGAACTACTACAAAAAATATTTTTAACCGACTTCTAAAAAAGGACGACGTTCTCAATTCGGATGTTTGTATTTTTTTTATGTGTTTTCGGGCATAACTCCGTCGCTTGCCAACCGATTTGAAAAATTCTTATTTTGTTGGAAAGGGTATACTTTCCAAATGTTCCCATAGTCACTAAGTCGGGATCTGATGATGGAATCTTGGCAAAATCGAGGGAACTCTTCAAATTTTATAGGACAACGTACAGCGATTTTGGAATTTTCTACAACAAGTGAAGCATTTGCGTTCATTAAGAACCATTCTACCATCAGATCTGATGATGAAAGAGATAGGCTTCGGAACTCCACAATAAGGCAATGTATCTTAGCTGTGTTTGGGCTTGTTGGAATTGTAACGGTATGCACTTTCCAGGTGTACCACTAATTATAAAAAAAAATTAAAACTTTTTCTTTTTTTAACCGACTTCTGTAAAGAGGAGGTCATCAATTCGATTAGTATATTTTTTTTTATGTATGTACACCGATTACGCTGAGATTTTTAATCCGATTTGCCGTGATTCTTCTTTAGTTTGATGCGGAATAGTTGCCATTTGGACCCATAAAAGTTTAAAATAGTTTGATCATGTAGTTTTCATTTTATTAACATTTTTTTTATACAAGGTGTTGTTTTGCATCCTCGTCAAATTCTAGGAGGTAACTATGCTAATGATTCTCGTCTCGAATCAATAACAAAATGGGTAGGTAATTTTTCTTTTTTTTCTTTTTTACGGAAATCGGTAAGTGTGAACCACCCTTGTTTTAAACGCGGCCCGTCTGGTTCTTGCCTTATAACCTCGCTTACACACATACAAACAATCTCAAACGTTTATTCGATAATTTCTTAGTCTCTAAACCACGTTAAGGGGGTTATTCTGAAATACTGACAAACTTAAACAACCAAAAAAATCAGCGTTTATTAATAATTAACTAGGTACTGTAATTTTAATTGATTATTTATGTCTTTCGTGACCACCTGCTGAAATTTGACTAGGTTGCATAACAACACCTTGTATGTAAATTTTTCACGTACACCTATTTCTCCGTGATTACTGGACCGATTTAGATGATTCTTCATTCATTTGGTAGAGAAAGCTTGCCAGGTGGGCCCAGATGAATTTTATTATCTTTGCTTCGGTACTTTTTGAGTCATCTTCTTTATTATGCATTTTGTCCTTTGTCGTATGTATGGAGGATGTGCTGGTTTCTAGTTACAATGTATAAAAAAGTAAATGAAACAATCAAGTCACCGACTGCCGAAACTAAAATTATTTTCCACTTTTTAGTGTTTTTTTTTGGAAGTCGGTTATTTTTTTTATGGAAGTATTACTATCTAGAACTAACTCGTAAAACGCCTAAATGATGTTGTATGGCGTGTTCATACATAGCATAAATTATGTTTATTGATAAGATCGTCCATTGTAACAACAACCTATGAAACTGTCAAAGGTATGTAGATGTTTTTTATTTGGATAAGAGTAAACTAAGCAATATTCATTTGTTGAAGTTTAGTTTGGTCTTATCAAAAGTGGGTTTAAAAATTTCCGATATCATATTTTCAAACAGTTTCTCTAGACTCTAGAGAAACTGTTTGAAAATAGGCTAACAAAATATACTGAAGGCTCCGGCACGCCACCGGAAGCGTTGGTGACGTCACGCGCGGGCGCCACCTACATCCGGCCGCCTGACACGCTCTGAATTCATCGGATTACCTCTCAAACAAACCCTTCGGTGATTTATGGATTTTCGTTCAAAATTACAGACGCGGTCATGTCCTATTATTATGAAGGTATGGTGGGTATAGTTATATCTATGCGGAGTCGATATTGCAATTTATATACAGTTAGAGGTCTATAGGCTGTTCCACCCTCATCGTCTACTTATTAGTATTACAAAGGCATCATCCACAAAACGAAAGTAGCATGAAGTTCTTATTCTACCTATGTTTTACAAAGTAGTGCTAATTTTAAACCGAAGTGAATTATTGTATTTCACAATAATTACATACAAAAAAAAAGAATAAGTTTGTTTGAGAGCACTATGGATTAAACAAAATATTTTAACATATTGTTCATAACATTAACAGTGTAACCACCTAATCTAATTAACCCAACCTTCTCAGACACTGGTTTTTTGACCTATCGGCGCTCTATGATTGAAATACTGCAATCCATCTAACCTTAAGAGATCAGGTACGTTTCTATTATTTTTAGAAACCACACACTTTAGTGGAATTTTACACCAGGATTGCAGCGATTTTAATCAAGATTTAAATTAATGATCCGAATCAAATGATACAAATCAGTGATCTAAATCAAATGGTTTATCAAAGATTTAATCCAAAAACCCAGAAGCAGGATATAAAATTAATAAGAAATATCAGGTAGTTTACTTTTTTTAGAAATATTAACAAAACAAGGAAATCAGTAACGTGTTGATGATAGAATAATTAGAAAATTGTCTACACCAAGTTTAACGACTAATATACTAACTTATAAAAGGGAGAACAGGGTAGGTCAAATGTTAATTAAAAATTTTCGTAAATGGGAGTGATAGTCTGAAACCCAAAAATGAGTGTCAGGATTTCCTGACCTCCAAAAACTCAGGAACGTTCTTCAGTTACTCAGTCGTGTAATCTTGTTGTTGAGATCAGATAGGTAATAAAATATGTATGTTATATAATAAAAGATGGTCGGACTGCAAGCCAACCCCCAAAAAACTTAAAAGCATAGGGGGATAAACACCTCAGCATTATGTTTTTGTTTTCATGATTACATTAAACACGCTTTGCAATTTTAAAACTAATCGAGAAATCGTAAGGTGACGGTGTCGTATCCGGCCATGGTTCAATCCATGGTCCGGTGGGAGTGGGAATGGGAAGCCATCGCCTCCTTCTGCGAAGCAGTCATGCTAGCGAAGCACGTGGCGGAACGTGAGAGGGAGAGAGCCTCACGTCCCAGCCGCCGTCGGGGGCCACCCAGTGGCCCTCGGCCATCGTAGGCGCGGGCCTGTGGTCGGTGAGTTATTGGCTAGCTTACCGTCCGTCCGTCTTATGACGACATGCCTTGTCGACGCCGTGTTCGTGTTCCACGCCTGCCTCAAGGAGATGTCAGCAAATCGGAAGGAGCCCGAGAGGGCCGATGCCTGCCTGGGCTGCGGGACTGTTCGGAAGAGATATAGTGGCCCTGGAACACAAAGGGCTAAGAAGGAACATGGATGGGTTTTAGTCAGTTCAAGTCTGACACTCCCTTCCGCTCCGCCCATATTAGAGCAGGAGGGGTCATTTGATGATTTCCCGTACGTAAAAAAAAACTGTGTTGTATTTTTCAACAAATCTCAACGTACACATAGAGGCACACATATTCTGCTCTTGGCATTCAAGATAGTCTATCACGATACTTTCCTTTAGATTATCCACCGAAGAATCAGGATTGATAAATCTAGAGGCGTTTGAGGTCAATTTGGCATGTTCACAGTGCTGAAGTAAGCAGGAGGGTGTTTTGTTCGTATCGGTCACTTAAGCGTCTTCAGAAGTTCCTGCCCTTCCAAACTAAAACTACTCTTGCTCAATCTCTTCTTCTTCCTCTTCTTGACTACGCTGATGTCTGTTTTCTTGATGCAACTGAAGAACTTCTTGATAAGCTCGAACGTCTGCAGAATTTGTGCATTCGCTTCATTTTCGAGCTTCGAAATTACGACCACGTGTCGGAATTTCGGAAGCACTTGAAGTGGCTGCCTATTCGGCAGCGTCGAGATTCTCACACTCTTTCTTTTCTCTTTTCTGTTCTTCACAACCCTAAAGCTCCTTCGTACCTTCTGAACGCTTTGAATATCTTGTACCTAGAGGTAAACCCTGTCGCTCATCATCATCTCTTCTCCATCGTTTTCCTCCCCACTCCTCAAGTCGATATGATGGATCATTTACTGTTCGCGCTGTGCGCCTTTGGAATTCACTTCCACACTCCTTGCGGGATAGCTTGTCGTTAGACGTGTTCAGGAAAGGAATAAGAGAACATTTCCTGTCAATATGTTAATAGTATGTATGTAGTATTTTATGTATGTTTATTTATATATGTATTGTATGTATTACGTATGTAGTAGTTAATTTAAGTTTTGAATGTACTGTTTTTGCACATGCTCGTTTATCCTCTATTGCAAATCTCGCAATCGAAAAATGGTTTGCTGTAAGAACACCTAATTCTGGGTTAAGCTCGCCGTTGTTCATAAGTTTTTATATTGCAATCTGTGTGTATATTTCTTTTTGATTTGGTGTGCAATAAAGAATAAGAATTTGTGTCAAACTTTCTTGAGGCCTCGGAATCATTCTTCTCATAGTGACGATCGTGTTTAGTGCTGCATGCTATGTGGTTCCAGTTTATAGATACTATGCAATTATAGACCTAAATTACTAGATTCAGTCGATGAAATAAAAAAAACTTAGGTATTTGAAAATGATTTTAGTTACTTTTTAGACCTATGTATCCTTTGCTAATGCAAATTAAGTTTCATTAAAATCGGTTCTGTCATTTCGGAAAATAAGACTTGAAAGTTTGAATGAAATGCCGTAAGGCGTAAATGGTCTTGAACTATTTTCTAAAACTAAAGGTTTAAATAAACTAACTAATAAGTAAAAGATGAATAAGTTTCTCAATGCAATTACAATTAATATTTTAGTTTAACACAGAGCCATATTCCATTTTGATTAAAGAAGTTCATCAGAACAGTGATACACACATTTAACAGCTATTTAGCGACGTCGCGCGTCGCTTATATTCAAAACACACCCCATTAAGTACAACTCCATTAAATTACCTTTTTGCCGTGTTTATTTTCCTTAAGAAGCAAAACCTGCAATTTGTAAAACCTCAAGACATCTTACGAGAAATCAATCAATGCCTATCGTAATAAAAGCATTGTTGACTAACCCGGTGTTTACCTGGAATTCACCAGATAAAAATCAGGTGGCCGTGTCTTGTCACACTTTATATTATCTATGTATGCTGTTCTAAAACAAATAACAATAAACACAATTTTTTTTATGATGAATCTTACAATAACAATAAAACACCGTCTGTCCATTTTTGGAAATATGGGTTATTAAAAAAAAACCTTTTAAGCCAACAAATCAATTTACACTAGACTGTAAGTGACTAATTTGATAAGTGTAGTAAGAAACACAGCACTTTTACCACTTTTTGTCCGATTATCTTATGCCTGAAAAAAAAACCATACCACGATATTTGCGGGTACTATAGTTTAATGTTTTCAGTTAAACACAAAAAAAATATGTTTTAAATAAACATTAATGCTTGCAAACAAAGTCGCCAAACAAACGGTTAGTCGAAGATAAAAAGAAAACAAATTGCACTTTATCAATTTGCCGGATACGTATATAATAATATAATCTTATCCACGATAACTTTAATATTCCTATAATTACCACACTTACACGACAGTAGGAACTATCAGTTGTGTGTAAGTGTCTGAATATGTTGGAATATATCAAATGTTTGTTTGTTTTGCTGTTAGCGGTTTCGGCAATAAAATGTGAAAATTGCGTTACATACGATTTTGGATCAAATTTTTATGATAGCTTCAATAATGGCAACTCTTTGTGTGCTGGTATGGCCACCTGGAGAATCGGAAACTACAGTACTCTTAACATACAGAGTCCTAATGAAGATACCGATTTATTTATAACTCCCTATGAGACCCTGAGTTGCGTGTCGTCGTACGGTTTCGAGATGAGGTCGGCCGGTATTGTGGAGGTTTACGTTTACATGGAGTCAACATCGCAGCGGGATCAGATCGTCGTGCTTGCTAACGAGGTCTCGAGCAGTGGGAACAATGTCGTCGCAGGCACAGCCATGCTGACGCCCCTCAACACCAATTACTTTAATGGATGGCACGTTCTGAGAATAAATTTGTCAGGCAGCGGAATTTTTAGTGGATACGTAAGTTTTTTTGTTATTTGTAATTATTTTTCAGATTTCATTTCCGGAGGATAAAAGGGAATTCAATTTAAGTTATTTTATGAATTCTATATGATTAGCGAGCGATTATAGACGATAGCATACATTTTGTAGAAAAAATAAAGTAAATGTGAAGGAAAATGGCTCACTAGTTTTATAGAAAACACCAGCAGTAGTAAAGAAACAGTCATCTGATTTAAATTTATAAAAGTAGGACCAATTTTATTGTTGAACTATTTTAATGTATCCGGTCTTCCAAACACTGGGTTTTCACACAGATTAAAGGATTTTAAATGGGGTTTACAAACGTTGGCAGTGTTTAAAATGTTATCTCTTAAATATTGTATCTTATAATCCGTAAAACAAAAATATTTTTGTTATCATTAAAATGAATAATCTTTAAGCGAATAATAACTTTTGAAATAACAATGTCAAGCAAAAATAAAGGTCAAGAAATCATAACTTTCAAATAAACACAAAATCCTTTGACAAAGATTTGTCGAACTGTTGATGTCATAGACATAAATTAAGTGCACCTTTTGTACTATGACTATCAAGGTACATTTGTATGAATGCAAATAAACAAATCAGATTTCGTTTTCTTAGAAAATTAGCACTCAAAGTCAACTCAATTTAAATAATAATGATTGATAACAATGGTAATCTAAAATGAGTTGACTTTGAGTTTGGAGTCTTCTCTCAGTTCCTGTAACGTGCAGACAATAGGATAAAACGATTTTATTAGAAAAACTGTTGCGTATACCCCAACAATTCGTCATCCGTCAAAAAATCATCTGCCAAACACGGTTTAAGAAAGACCAAGAATAATGTAAATGTGACATTTCAAACTGTGTTGTACCTTTATGTTAGCAATAAAGCAGTCATAAGCAATCTTTTTCTACCTCCTAAATTCACAAAAGGAATCATTATGGCTTGTTTACATTCTATCGCGATATACAGGTACGTTTAAATGGTCCGAATTCTCCAATATTCACAAAAAATATGACGCACAATAAAGTTGCCACCTTTTTTTTCGGATGGGAAATCATCAAATGACTCCTCCCGGTCTGGGTGGAGCGGGAGGGAGTGTCAGACTTGTAATGACTAAAACCCTTCCACGTTGCTTTTTAGCGCTTTGTGTTCCAGGGCCGCGGTATCTCTTTCGAACAGTCCCGCAGCCCTGGCAGGCAGGCATCGACCCTCTCGGACCCCTTCCGGTTTACTGACATCTCCTTGAGGCGCTCGTGGAACACGAACGCTCCGTCGACACGGCCTGTCATGAGACGGACGGACGGTGAACTAGCCCATTACTCACCGACCACAGGCCCGCGCCTACGGTGGCCGGGGGCCAGCGGGTGGCCCCCGACGCCCGGGGCGTTTCCGGCGGCGGCTAGGACGTGAGGCTCTCTCCTTCTGACGTTCCGCCACCTCCTTCGCTACCACAACTGCTTCGCAGAGGGACGCGACTGCTTCCCATTCCCTCTCACTCCAGATCTTGGATTGAACCAGGACCGGACGCGAGATGTCGCCGCTACGAGGACACGGCGGTTCTCGGAACAGGCGGAGCAGACCGCCACGGTGTGCTCCACCGTGTCCTCCGGACGATCTTCGCAGTGGTGACACCCGGGCGTTTCCTCCCGCTCGATTCGGTTTAGGAACCTCCCGAAACAACCGAGTCCGGTGAGGACCTACGTCAGGCGGAAGGTGAGGGCACCGTGGCGCCTCTTCAGCCACTCCTCAAAGAGAGGACTTATCGCCACTATTGTGGCGTGCCCTGCACGGGGTTGCGACAGTCGCTCTTTCCATGTCGCCATGAGATCACGCCGGAGATCTGTCCGCTGAGCGGCGATTTGCCGCGGCAGCGGAGTTTCTCCCCGGTGTAGTGCCTCCACGCGCCGTTCGTGCAGGCGCGTGAGGACTATCGCCTCCAGATCTCATGGCGGCATTCCGGCCAAGGGGCTCGCCGCCTCGCCGAAGATCGTGCGGTACCCCCGGACTAGCCTTACTACTAGCTTAGCTACCACCTTTTGTGGCGCGTTCAGGTAGTGGGCGACTCACCGCCTCAAAGAACGCACAACCACCGCGTAGAGCCTCCGGCAGGAGGCGTTTGGACCCCCCAGGTTGGGCAAGAGCCGCTTGAACGAAGCCTCGGCCCGTTCCAGTTTGGGGCCAAACGTCAGAAATGTTCCATGAAGTTCCACCGGCTAGCATTTCTCATTTTAAATAAAATGTCCACACTCAAATTAAATAAAAATAAGTTTAATTAAATAATAAATAAGATTATTTGAGATGTATATTATAACTTAATTAAAATAAATGAATAAAATAAAAACACAAATATCTTTACATTTAGAGGAAAACAAACATAATATTAGACGTCTTGAAACTAGAAAAATAAACAAATCATAATAAATATGTACATATTTCGTCATACCAAAAGCAATTTGTGAAATTTTCTCTATACACTTACGTTCATTTAGTCGTGAGTGCATTCACATCTTGTAACTGGAGACTAGATTATGTGCTAAATTGTCGAAATATGCATCATAAATGCTCGAAATATGCAACAAAAGTGCCAAAATATGGAACAAAAATAGAAAAAGTACTACAAAACCATGTTTTATTTTTGTAATTAACTACAATAACGATTAGCAATTTAATTTTTTTCTTGAAACCCGAGTGTTGTTCCAAATTATTAGTGGTACGATTGAACCAATTCAATATACTATTATTATATATTATAACTTTTAAACGATCGTTCTACATCCGCTTAGATCAATAGGCACTATTTGAATTTAGATGCTATTTTGCGTGGAATATTTGGAAATATGCCCAAATATGCATCATTTTCCGCTAAAAGTGGAGATCTTTAAAAAACAGATATATGAAAATTGCATATGCAAATGAGCCTTTGCATAGAATCCGGTCTCTACTTATAACAATTAAAAAAATTCATGGTTAGAGTTGACAGCAAAACTTTATTTTTTTGTAATTTCTTATTTCAGGTGTCATTCCTCGGAGTAGCAGCACCAGATTCTAAAGTCTTCGTAGACTCTTTCCGATACATCCCACCACTATACGACGATGATTGTCACGTGTATGATGGAGAGTTTGTTACCTCCAAACCAGAAGTTACAGAACCTGAAGAATGCGTCGCTTACAATTTCGAAACAGACTTTGAAGCACTTTTCGATAGTAACAGGGGGTTGTGCACAGGCTTTACACGTTGGAACCTGAACCAATACACTTCATTGCCAATTGAACACCCAAGTTCAGAAAGCCTTCAATTCATTTCTCCGCAAAATACTATCAGTTGCATTTCCTCATTTCCATTTGAAGCGAATAATAACGGTGTAGTGGAAGTTAACGTATATATTAAATCAGTAGAAATTACTGATCAAATTACTGTGCTTGTAAATCAAATAGAAGATGAAGCTAATGACATGGTGATTGGAACCGCAGGAGTTTCACCTTTGGTGCCAAACTATGCTGACGGATGGCATGTGTTGAAAATTTTTCTGTCAACCCGCGGCCCTATTAAGGGATATGTAAGTTCTAATTATTGTCTTTAATGGCTTAAGCTTTGAATATTTTTTTTTATATCCATCAGTATCAAATTAGATTTTGTACCAACCTGAATTGTTGATAGAAAAAATTTTTTTTTTTATAATCTTCAGAACATAATCGGTCAGTAAAATACAATTATTTTTCAACTTCATTATGTAACATGGATTTACAGATAAATCTTATTAAGAAAGAACTCTCTAGTTTTAAAACATCATTGCCTATAATTTTTTTTATTTTTTTTACAGATATCCTTTCTGGGTTCAGCATCAGAAGAATCGATTGTCCTCGTTGATTCCTTCAGATATATTCCACCAGGACTTGATAACGAGGAGTGTAAAATTTATAATGAAGAAGTATTTGACACTACGACACCAGTTCCTACAACTGTTGCTCCAATAGGCACGGGCAAAAACTGCGTCACTTATAATTTCGAAACCGACTTCGAAAATGCATTTGATACTGATAATCTGCTATGCAATGGATATTCTTCCTGGCATCTCGGAGATTACCATTCTCTGGCTATTGAAACAATTGATCCTGACAGTAGCACTTTCATTGCCCCTAATGAAACTTCGAGCTGCATTTCTTCATTCGTCTTCAGGATGATGCCAGGAGGTGTTGTAAAAGTGAACGTATTTATGAAGGCAGCATCAAGTCTAGACTACATAATAGTTTTGGCTAAGAAACGCGTGCCTTCTGGAGAAGACACCGTGGCTGGATTCCAGTTATATTACGCTTCCAATGATAATTTCGTTGAAGGATGGAACGAGTTGAAAGTAACTGTAACAGACTTTTCTATTTTCGACGGCTATGTGAGTATGGCTTTATATTGTGACTCTTCAGCTCAGTCTTTTCATTTTTTTCTCATATGTCTGTCTGTGTCTGTCACTGTCTACTGCCAATTTCAGTATTTTCTAAAGACGTCCTGGTTCATACTCTTCACTAATCATGACTCAAATATTTGATTTATTGTTAAAAAGCCAAACGTAGTCAACACGAGATAGCCCTTTTATTAAAGCGCAGCCTTCACAATTGTTTCAGACTTTCAGTAAACAAGTAATCGAGGACGATCACGTTTTGCGGCACTTAATTCGTTGTAAAGATCGCTTATGTCATTATTAAAACAAAACGACTACATAATGCCTCCTATCACGATCAGATAAATGTCACTTTTCATTAAAATTGTATGATAATCTGACAATTTATTTAAATAGTAGCAGTTATTATAATAATTGAAACAATCGCTTTATTCAGACGTTTCATGTTAAATAGTAGTAATTAGTTAGCCGTCCCCAACATATGATGATGACTTTCTTTAATATGTTTTTAAGAATCTACATCATAAAAATCTTTGATTTCTACTTCCATTCTTATACCGGGTCTACCGGAGGTGACCGAAACTGCAGACGGCAGATACGACTGTTTGCACTGTCAAAATCTGCCGTTTGCTTACATGGATCCAGTTGTTTCGCTGCGGTCGCTCATTACATTGGGCTGCGGTGAGCGGTTTGCGGTTGCGGCCGCTCAAAAGTGTAGCTTGGAGATACACCCCTTTGTAGGGTTCCGTGTTCATTCTCATAATAACATAAACAATAATTATAATATGCCCATTAAAGGAAGCGACGCGGCATTTAATGCAACGGAAACATGTTGAGTAAAATCTTACCTTATTTTGTTTTCAGATAACCCTACTCGGCTCGACTGCAGAAACGTCCATAGTTCTGATCGACTCGTTCAGCTACACTCCACCAAACTCCTCTGCCCCCTGTGAAATCTATTGAACAAAGTTTCGGCTAGTTTTATCTGCCGTCATATTGTTGAAAGTAAGGCTGTCTCCACTGTAGATTACAATTTTATTGTTTACGCTTAAGTGAACTGTGTATTTCAACGAATTGGAATTTGACTTTTGGTATTATTTTTAAGATAAAAGAGCCGTAAGCATACTCGTTAATTAATATAAATGATAATGGTAACAAAAATAAGACCCGCTCAGGGTTAAGAAAAAAAGATATAGCGATAAGCCCAAAGTGAGAGTGGTGGAATGAGCTGGACTCCTACCACGATAAACAACAAACGACGGGGATAAATAACAAGAAGAAAAAGGAGCTATTTATTTATAATTTCTACAAAATTTTTGTAAGTACCAACTCAATAAAATAAAAAGATTTTTGTAAAATTTTGACTTTACTTTCAACAATAGGACGTATATTTGAGGAACCTGAACCAGCACTAATAAGAAACTATTAAGATTGATATGTATATCAGTCTGATTCTGAATAGTTTAATTGAAAACAATTTCTTGAGCGTTTTGCGAAAAGCAAAAATAACTTGCAACGTTTACTATACTCTGTATTTGCTTGCCTTGATAAGTAATATTTTGTACACAATTTCAATAATTCTCAGAAACATATGTGTCCAAACTCTGAAAAATCAAAGAGCAGCCTACAGCAAACGGATCAACTTTTTAATCATTGTTTTTTCATTTGAATAAACTGCATGGCATAAAAATATTTTCTTTTGAGTTTATTGAAACGATCACATAATACGAACAAAAAACGTTTATTTGGTAGAAGATCTTTAGAGGTATGAGGAACAGCGTGTAAATTCCCTCAACACTTCATTAAGAAGGGAAGACCTTTTGGCCAGACGGGTGAGCTGCGTCTGGTGGGCTACCGTCCAACAGTTGGTGTCAGGTTCTTATATAAACGCGTCGCGGATAATCATTATTTCGTGTTTTAGTTCTTAAATTGCATCATAGACGGCGCTAGCATACTTTTTGTAAACTAATTTATATCCGCAACATACAAAAGTAACCGAAATTCATAATAGGTTGTAAAAAGGACAAAGGTTGAAAAAAGGTAAACACTCGGAGGAGCTCGTGGCTAAACAATAACAGCCGCATGGGCGATCTTTAGGGTTGAGCCGTGCCGAAGTTGGTCCGTGGATGGGTGACCATAATTACATACCGAGTTTCCTCCGTGCCTCGGAAAGCACGTAAGCCGTTGGTAGTCAAAGATCTACAAATCAAATCAAAATATTTTTATTTCACATAGGCCTACATGGGCACTTGTAAAACGTCGACAAAAAGCTCGGTTCGGGTTGGTCGTTTCCTATGGAGAAGAACCGGCAAGAAACTCCATGGTTACTCTTTTAAAATCATTTGGCTTTACAATTTTTCTATGTTACAGCGTTGGCACTTAAGTATGAGTGGACATCGTAGGCCCGACAATAAGTCGTTGCTTACTACAAAACGTAGAACAAGATAAAAAGTTACCAAGGATCTAGGAATCTATAAGGCCTACAATGTCCACACATTTACAAACAATCGGTAAATAAGAAAATGAGTCTATACAAGCAAAAAAAAAAAAAAGAAGATATTGCAAAAAGACTAGATTAAACAAGTGACACAAATGTT
The DNA here is from genome assembly GCA_963082945.1 of Cerastis leucographa. Lineage (NCBI taxonomy): Eukaryota > Metazoa > Arthropoda > Insecta > Lepidoptera > Noctuidae > Cerastis > Cerastis leucographa. The sequence goes on from OY720363.1 coordinate 16,154,091, forward strand.
GTCATCCGTGCTGTAACTATTCTAAACAAAATGGTGCAATGATTAAGAAAATATTGTAAAACATCTGATTAAAAAATAATGGAAACAAAAAAATATAACCGACTTCCAAAAAAAAACAAAAAAGTGCAAAATAATATTTTACTTTCGTCAGTCGGTGACTTGTCGGTTGTCTTGTTGTTGTTTCTTTCTTTTTTTTGCCACCGACTTCCGAAAGTAAAATATTATTTTGCACTTTTTTGTTTTTTTTTGGAAGTCGGTTATATTTTTTTGTAAAAAGTTTTTATTATACCCTTTTCAGTTGTGGTATCTCACTTAAATTCTTGTCTAGTATCATTTTTACATTGTAACTAGACACCAGCACATCGTCCATACATACGACAAAGGACAAAATGCATAATAAAGGGGATGACTCAAAAAGTACCAAAGCAAAGATAATAAAATTCATATGGGCCAAGTATCATCCCATTAAGCCGACCCCAAGATAGTTTGGGAAAAGGCTAGGCAGGAGAACCGGGCAAGCTTTCTCTACCAAATGAATGAAGATTCATTTGGTAGAGAAAGTAGTAAATCGGTCCAGTAATCACGGAGAAATAGGTGTACGTGATAAATTTACAAATAAAATAAAATGAAAACTACAGGGCCAAACTATATAACATTTTTTATGGGACCAAATAGCAACTATTCCGCATCAAAGTAAAGAAGTTAGTAAAGTAATAAGTCTCAGCGTAATCGGTGTACATTCAACAAAAACTAATCGAATTGATAACCTTCTCCTTTTAGAAGTCGGTTAAAATAAAAAATAAAAAAAGATTTCTATTTTTTTTTAATTATTACTTGTACATACACCTGGAAATTGCATACCGTTACAATTCCAACAAGCCCAAACACAGCTAAGATACATTGTCTTATTATTGAGTTCCGGTGCCTGTCTCTAGGATTCATCATCAGATCTGATGATAGAATGATTCTTATTGAACGCAAATGCTTCACTTGTTGTAGAAAATACCAAAACCGCTGTAAGTTTTCCTATAAAATTTGAGGGTTGCCCTCGATTTCTCCAGGATCCAATCATCAGATCCTGACTTGGTGACTATGGGACCATTTCAGAAGTATCTCCTTTCGAACAAAAAAAGAATTTTGAAAATCCGTCCACAATTGGCGGAGTAATCGCGTAACATACACACAAAAAAAAAAACATACCGTCGAATTGAGAACCTCCTCCTTTTTTGAAGTCGGTTAAAAAGTAAATAAAAATAAAAAAGTAACTAAAATAAAACATAAAAATTAAAAAATATAAGATTGAGAATAGTTAGAGACATCCACACATTTGTGCCGTTTTATGAGCTACCAGGGAAGCCGCATGTGCGTAGGGGCTCAGGCCAAACTTCTTTATCTTCAACATAGTCCTTAATTTTGTAATATGCTTTTTTAATTAGGACACGTTTGATATAATTTTTAAACTTTCCATCGGTCAGTTCTGTAACTGACTTTGGCAACTTATTATAAAAGCGTATACTGTTAATAAGAAATGACTTGCTAGTTTTAGTTAATCTAAATTTGGGTATTACAATTTCGTCAAATGACAGCCGGTCATTTATAGATCTTTGACTGTCGTTACGACTAGTAAAAGCCAAAAGTCTAACATCTAGTCTTACCAAGGGGTATCGTATTACCCACTTGCTGGGTTGTGGAGGTCAGATAGGCAGTCGTTTCATGTAAAATACTGGTACTCAGCTGTATCCGGTTAGACTGGAAGCCGACCCCAACTTTAGCCGACAAATTAGTTTGGGAAAAGACTAGGCAGATGATGAAAAAAGGTAAACACTACATGCACTTTAAACAAGGTATTTTACATATATAATACGTTAAGTATCTATGAACAAAAACACTACAACAAAGTTTATTCAAACTAAGCATCAACAAATTGCAACAAATTGTTGTCGAAATATTCAATTTAGCGCATTGATACGCGCTTTAATGACTTTTTGATCTTTGACCCTTTATATCTATGAATATAAAGTGCAATTTTCCTTTCACTATTGTCTTGGGGAATAAATTGCACAATCATGAGAAGTGGTTCTCATTGAAGGAATCTTATTCAGGTACTCGCCGAAGCAACCGTACCCGGTCAGTAAATGAATGAGTTTGTAGGAGATGCACTCCGACTGCGCTCTTTTCAGACAGGCTTCGAAGTGTGGCTGGACGGTTTCGACAACGCGCTCAAGTGAATATTGCATTGCAGCTGTTGCAACCGCTCACGCCACTGCTGGAGCGTGTGTCGCGGTACGCTAGAGTACCACTTTGGAGGATGGCGCGGATTCTGTTATAAACCCTCGTGTCCATATCTGCCAGGACGTCCAGCGGTGGAAAACTTGCCAGGAGAGTAGCCACTTCAAAGGACACAATACGGTATCTTCGTGCTGCCGTCCTGCAGCATTGCACGCCTATTTGACCAAACTGGCGCTCCATAACAAATATTTATTGGCAAAGTGTTATTTAATTTTTCCATCAGGAATTTCTTAGTTCACCACGGAGTCTGTATTAGTGCCCGGTTTATGGCTATAGGCTTGCGTCCTATTACATGAGACTTACAACATAACTGGCGAAATGTGGGTGTACTAATGGGTACACTTTTGCCTAACCCTTCGGGGATTCCAGGCGTGACGATATGTTATGTCAAAGACCGACAATCTCACTGAGCGACAAAACCGACGACAATGCGTTGTGGCAATTTCAAAACTACCACTTAGGGAAATTCTCGTCGTGGCAGTTTTTATTTGAGACCACAACGCGTTCTAAGGGGTTAGTCACCAACTCGACACGAAAGACTGTACACACGTAAACTCAAAATGAGAGTTAGCGGGTTATGAGAGATTGCGGATGTGGAAATTTTCACAACTGCCATCTTGGATTTTTCTGTAGGCTTATTCACGCTCGACTACATCCGTCATCGTCCGTATAATATAACTTCTCTGTCTTCTGCTATGCTCGGCCTCCTAAATTGTCTCTGCATTACTGACTACCAAAATGATGCATGTTTTAGAGTAACACTAGGTGACACCTAAACAAAAGCGCACTGCTGGATTTTCAACGTTCAACTTAGCACCAACAGTTGAAAATCTAACAGGGCGATGACATTTGGATATTACCCGGTGTTGGCGAAAACTTGTTTTATTATAAAGTACTTAGATAATTATTTTTATCGACATATGAACGTGAACATGAGATTCAGAAAACAAGGGGTTGGGACTATACGACCAATCTAATCTTAACAGATTGCGAACAGGCTATGACAACCAATCAGAAAAGTGTAGGTAGTACTTAGCCGCAGCAACTTCTATGTAATTGTATCTTTGCTTGTCGACACGATTAGGAAAGTAAGCAGCACCATGATTACCTGTATTTTATACGTTTTAAAGATTACCACTACCGTCATTGGGATATTTTTTTGTACTGGTCCATTCCTTCTAGAAACCGTTATTTTTCACACCAAAAAAGCATTTGTACAGCAAACGTTTTTTTGGTGTAAAAAATTACGGTTAACATCAAAGATAACGAAAATAAAAACCACTAAACTGTGGTCCCTTATTCCACAGAAGAACGATAAATATTTTAGTGAATGTTACCGAATCAAATAAATAAAATCTTTTTTTTCTACATAAAGTTTTATAAAGAGACTTAACACATATTGTAAAACTGTAATCACGGTACGGTAAAACGGTGATTTAACGCACTCAAAACAGTGTGCTGATGGATGTAATAACTAGCAAATAGGTCATGAAAGCAACTAAAGTAAAGTTCTAACCTTAAAAAATTGTATTCTTTTTTTAAACTTGTAAAACTGTTGGAACTTTGACCTCCAATATCTCCGTAACTAGAAGAAGGTGGGTCTGCAGGGTATGGCCCAGAAATAAAAATTATCGCAATGACGGACCATTTACATCGACTAATACTTTTGCTGATAATCATCAATATAAAGCACGTGTTAAATCAATCGATCATAAAAATGACAAGATACTGTTGCTTAATCTGTTTCCAAGAAAAACCTCCCTGACGTGACTACTGCGTAAATCAAGCAAAGGTGACAGGTTATTGCCTGCGCGTAGTTAACGCTTGCGTCCCTCAAATCCATATAAATTTATAGCTCCCTCCAGTGCAAATGTTGGCAGGGCTAACTTGCTTGTATGGGAACATCATTGCCTTGTTGTTTTCGTTTCAATAATCTAATATGGGCGACTTAACATGAATCAAGTATTAAGTACACTAGATTCATGTTATGATGCAAAAGTAGAGTATCGTAGAGTGTACTTACATAAGGTTTAGTTTTAACAAATATATGCGATATTCAATAGCGGTTTTGCGCACGTGTTGTCTTGTTGTCTTGGGCTTACCTAACAAGTTTTCAGTAAGTAGGAGTTAACAAATAACTTCAGACTACTAACTACTACGCTGAAAATTAAAGATAATAATGTGAATTTTGTTTGAACTGTGTCATCGGTGATCATGATCAACATAACAACATCGGTGGTCATCTAACTAACCTCATCGAAATCAATCAATCAGATGTAATAAAACTGGTATACATTGCAGACGGAAATATATTCCCAACTTTAATCCCCAGAACGCATCTTTTATCTTTTCACGCGCTATAATAATAATAATAAAAATTTATTTCAGACCAAGTAAGTCCATATTTAAAAACATAATAATTTTAGAAAACTACACATATTTTAATTAATTTTTTTAAATATATGAAAGACGCACGATGAGTGGTCATCCAATGCCACATTATTGGACTGTCCATCCTGTCGGCCACGATAGCCAATAGCCTGTTAGAGCTACCGCGCACTCGCCGCATCAGCGATGCTATTCGTGTCCGCGTAAGACCATAAAAATCAGACACGCCATTCTCCGCAAAACATCCCCGATGCACTGCAAAAGCGTGGCAGTCCCAACAAAAACCTGAAGGCGTTATTATATTGGACCCGCAGAGCTTTGTACGAACATTTTGTATAGCCGACCCATAGGGCGCACGTGTACATAGATTGGCAATACGCTCTAAAGAGTGTAATTTTTACCTCTCTAGTACGCTATGGCGTGAGCGGCTGCAACAGCCGCAATATTCAGGAAAGTAAGCGCATTGTTGAAACCGTCCTGCCACACTTCGAGGCCTAGCTGTAAAGAGCACTGTCGGAGCGCATCTCCTACCTACAGGTTCACTCAGTTACTGACCGGGAACGGTTCTTTGGCGAGTAGCGGAATAAAATTGGTCGAGAGGTCACAGCGAATTGCCATCATTGCGCAGTCGGCCTGGCACAGCACACGCTTGAGGACACTCCGCCGTGCGTTGGCCTCTTAACGGCGAGTCTTGGTAGCAAGGATCGGCCCAGAAATCTTCCTCTGCCAGCAGTAGTTGGAGTCTGAGAACTCGAGGGAGGTGGCCTCCTTTTGCCAGACAGTGATAGTTCAGAAGGAGGCTGCAGAGCGGGATCGTAAGTGGGCCGATCCCGCTCGGAGGAGATGTCTCGGAGGCGACCGCCTCAATGCCTAACACGCCGAAACCCCACCTGCATAACTTAAAGGAGGTGACTGACTCTGTCCGCCCATCGAGCGACCTCAAATAAGACGGTGGCACAGAGGTCACGTGCAGCCGTGCACACTTGCACAGCTAGGATCAGGGAAGGCCTCTTTACAAACCTCCTCAGGGATGTGCCATAACAGGTGTTTCCGGGTCTTTTAAGAGGAAACGGTGCCTTCTCCCATGTGCGGATGGTGACCACCGAGTTTAGTGAGGTAGTAATCCCACACTCCCCGGTCTTACCGCCAAAATCCTGTCTCCTTTTGAAAGTTTCCCCCGTGAACAAAAAAAAGGTATCGTCTACTCTGATCGTCATTAGATATAAAGAAGGTATGCTTAATGCGATATATAAGGCACTAGCTGTGCCCGCGACTACGAAGTCGAGCGTGGAATTTATTTTTCGTTCTTGGACATTGCAACATTACTTTTTTTTTATTATTATCTTAGTTTTTTTCTAAAATAGAAGTAGCTTAAGTTATTCCTTATTACATCAGCTATCTGCCAGTGAAAGTCTCGTCAAAATCGGTCCAGCCGTTCCAGAGATTAGCCGGAACAAACAGACAGACAAAAAAAAATTGTAAAAAATGTTATTTTGGTATATTACATTCATATGCATTTAGTTACATTCATATGCATTTAGTTACATTCATATGCATTTAGTAAAAAACAGTTATTTTAATATTGCAAACAGACACGTCAATTTTATTAATTTGTATGTATGTATAGATAGAAGATGAATAGATAACAAAGGATGACCCGAATCGACGCAAAAGTTGTGTATAGTGGCATTCTTGAGTTTGTTTACTAATTACCTTATTTTATAATTCAAACACACTTCACTAAAAAAACCGATACCTATTCTTAATCTACTATTATATAGTACCTACCTCCACTAGTTCTAAATTGCGATTCGATAAAGAAAGTCTAAGAAATAATAATCCTTGCAGATTATACAATTCGGGCATAACTTTGGTAGGCTCTTATCAGATAAGTAGGAAATTAATATTGCTCATCGATGTCATGGCGAAACTATGTGATATTAATAGCTGAACGTTATTTGTGTGTTGGATTAACGTGGGGACAAGCTTAACCTATACTAGATGAATACCTAAAACTACATTTAACTGTTATTTGCAAAAGAAAGTCAGTACCTACCTATAGTGTAGAGCGATGGAATTAAAACAACTTACAGACTACGACGATTTTTGATGGTATTACTGCTACGTACAGATGTAAATTTCATACAAATGGTAAATGTCTGTTAAAGAAATCTAACAATCTGTACATGTATTCTGTACTAGATCGAAATCAAAGTATACGTGTATCTGTGTTCGTGTTACATGGTTATCTAAAGAAATTAAAATAAAGTACTGTCTGATAATCCTATTATTCTATGCTACTGTAAAAGCCCGTACATTATTTATTCTTAGGTTTTACTAGTAAGGATTTTATGAACAGACGGTTTTTACCATTGGAGTTTGGGATAGGGTGGGTGACTTAGCCGGTTTGCCGGCCACCTCTGGTTTTAGGCCATTCGGGTCGGTTATATTAATATAATAAGGCAATTTTACCCTACTCATTTAAAAAACAACTACTACTTAATTTTTTGGTATAAACCCTACAACATTTTTAATTTGTAGCATTTTAATGATCCAACTGTGTCATTAGTGAGCCTCTGAAAGTCTTACAGTGCACGCGCATGTCAAAATCAGTGAAAAAAATAGTGCGCGCGGAATTTTTGCATGGTAAGTTTCAAAGTTGTTTATCGATATCCATACTAATATTATAAATGCGAATGTCACTCTGTTTGTTTGTTTGTATGTTTGTTACCTTTTCACGACTAAACGGCTGATCGGATAATGAAATTCGGCAAAAGATAGATTTCAACCTGGGGAAGGACATAGGTTATATATCATTACGCTACGACCAATAGGAGCGGAACAGCAATGAAAAATGTTGCGAAAACGGGGAAAATGTGACGCAGCCGAAGTTGCGCGGATCAGAAAGTAAAGAAATAAAATCCTATTGTAATTCGTCCAAAAAGAAAACAGTAACTAATAAATCTGTGATGTTAAACGACACTTTAATATTGGATGGCTTTCAGCCTGCGTTCAGGCGGAAAGTCCAATTCTTTCGTTTAGACACAAAGAGCACAATGTGACAGCCTTTGTGTAACTGCTTAGGGGACATACTATACCGCAATGCGGAAATACAATAAAATTTAATACTACCTAAAAACTATTTCCTTAAAACGTTAATTGGTAAAAAAAAACTTGATTTGGAATAGTTTTTCAGCTATGGCAGAATAAAAAACTAACGGCGGCGTTGGAAGTATTGTTGAATTAATAACACGACACGCCAAGATTTAAAACAATTGTTTTGTTTTATAGGTTTAATAAAACTTTCGGTTTCCCAACAAGTTTATTAATCAGAATATTGCACTACTCTAATAACCAAAAATTCTTTCTGACCCGTGCAACACCATTTTGTTATATATTTATTGTAATATTTTGGTATATGAACATTTATTAACACGATATGTTTTACTAAAGGGACTTTGTTTCAGCAACAAGGCACTGGCAAGTCAAAAACTACCTACGTATCTATGTTATCTTTACCCGTCTATACAGGGTGTTACCGAATACATCCTTACACCCTGTATAATCAATCCGTGAACTTCGAAACGCAGGCAAGTTTGTCTGGAAACTCAGCACCGCCAATCAAGCTCTATTCTAATTCTAAATCGACGAGGGTGGGCGTCAACGTCGGCAGAACTTCCACGTCAGGTGTTACACTTTAGTTTGCACCTAACTGTTACAGTTAATATTGGTTTGGTGTTAGCACAAATACTAGCCGGTCGAAACGTAGTTTGTTCTAAGTGTCAATTGTTTGTTGTTGGTCAGCGTGATTTGTTTGCTCTTTGCTTTATTCTTTTTTTTTTTTTGTTTGATTCTCTTTTCTGGCTCATTATAGTCAACCATTCAAGAATATTTGGTTGATTAATAAAATCAAAGTAAAACCTACAACAGCGACAGACAACTGTAACGGCACGTCAGTTGAATATCGATACTAGAATGAATCGATTAAAGCGACACCGATATGAGAAATAATCAAATAAATATTATAAGCAATAGTTAACACTACATTGCTTATAACATTTTTTCGATTATTTATTGCTGTAACTTGCACAACGTGTAGTTTAGAAAACAGGGATGACACGTGAACTCAATCAAACTCAGCATTGGCGGGATACAACGAGAATATAACGTTGCTGTTTTCAAAATAATAAAGGCGGAAACATACTTACGTGTCGTGGCGTGTCGTGACGCGCCAGAACCAAATCGGTTTCATACATTTAATATGGTTAGGGACATATTTGCATGGCGTGTCGTGTCGCAACGTTGTATGAAAACGACATGCTTCTGGCGCGTCACAACACGCCACGCCACGACACGTAAGTGTGTTTCCGCCTTAATTCTTACTTACTTCACTAACAAACGCTGTCTAGTAGTGTGACACTACTAGACAGCGTTTATTAGTGAATATAAGTACCTACTTATACTTTACTAATAAACGCTAAGTTATTGTTACCTACTGTATGTTTCTATTGACCTAATTATAACCTCAAAATCCGAAAGTGTTTTGTTTTTTTTTTGAATTCTCTGATGTGTTTTTGTTCCATTGTATATGAATTATTTTTAATTGAATGTGGATTAATATCGTATAATTATATATTTTATACTTAAGTGAACTACATAATATAAATGGCTACTTACTTAAGTAATGTTTTCAATTGTAATGTTTTGATGGTACTGTTTTATTTAACAAAATTTCTACACAATGCATATTGTTTTGAAATAAATGACTTATGACTGTAGTTTTAATTTCATCATCATCATCAGCCTGTATTCGTCCACTGCTGGACATAGGCCTCTCCCATGACACGCCACTGAGCACGATCCTCGACAACTTTCATCCAGCTCTTGCCAGCCGCCTTGCGAAGATCATCGCTCCACCGAGTCTAAGGACGTCCTACGCTAAGTTTACCGATCCGTGGTCTCCACTCAAGAACTCGTCTACCCCAACGGTTATCGGTTCTTCGGGTTATATGGCCGGCCCATTGCCACTTCAGCGTGCTTATGCGGTGGGCTATGTCGATAACCTTAGTTCTCTGTCGGATCACCTCGTTACGAACTCGATCTTTCAGAGAAACCCCGAGCATAGCCCTTTCCATAGCACGTTGAGCGACTTTAAATTTATGGACCAACCCTACCGTGAGTGTCCACGTTTCGGCACCGTACGATATGACGGGTAGGACGCACTGATTATAGACTCTCGTCTTTAGACTCTGTAGAATTGGCGATGTAAAGACTCGACGCAGTTTCCCATACGCTGCCCAGCCCAGCTGTATTCTTCTGTTGGCCTCTTTCTCGAAGTTGTTTTTACCCAACTGCATAGTTTTCCCGAGGTAAACATACTCCTTAACAACCTCGAGAATACTGCCTTGAACTGCAATTGGAACCGGACTGACATGTTCATCGAACATAACCTTGGTTTTATCTAGGTTCATCCGGAGACCAATGCGTTGAGAAGAATCAACTTGGCCATTCAGCATATGTTGCAAATCTTCCAGCGTTTCCGCCATGATGACGATATCATCTGCAAATCGTAAGTGTGAGAGGTACTCGCCGTTTATATTAATGCCGCGCCCCTTCCAGTCCATCGCCTTGAATATATCCTCCAATGCATTTGTGAACAATTTGGGGGATATAACGTCCCCTTGTCTCACACCACGATGCAAGGGAATAGGCTATAGTGCCGGTTCTGGACTTGGACGGCCATAGTAGCGGCGTTGTAAAGACCTCCCAGCACTTGGATGTATCGCCAATCGACTTGGCATCGCTGCAGAGATTCCAGAACCGACCAGATTTCGATCGAGTCAAAGGCCTTTTCATAGTCCACAAACGCTAAGCACAGGGGCCGATTATACTCTTCTGTTTTCTGTATAATCTGCCGCATTGTATGGATGTGGTCTATGGTGCCGTACCCCGATCGAAACCCGGCCTGTTCGGGAGGCTGAAACTCGTCGAGTCTTTGCGCAAAACGGTTTGTGATGACTCTCGAAAACAGCTTATAGACGTGGCTTAAGAGAGGAATGGGTCAGTAGTTCTTCAAAAGAGTTTTATCACCCTTTTTGAAAAACAACATGACAACACTCTTACTCCACGCCTCTGGAGTTCTCCCATCAAAAACAACAGTATTGAAAATGCTCTGGAGCTCCTTCATTACAGGTTTACCACCAGATTTCAGGAGCTCAGTCGTAATACCGTACCGCTTAATTTAGTTTCAATGAAATAATTACTTACATTATTTAAAACATAAAAAGTAAATTCACCTACCTGTTGGTTCTTAGGCCAACGAGGTATCCATACATCGTTGGTGAATCGGTGTCCACGCCGAACAATGTCCTTTACACTTATCTTATCTCAAGATTCCCAAGATACTAGCTCATCCTAATTTGGGCTCCACTGGAGATTCCTTGTGAAATGCAATCTCTTCGGCGACCGAAGGGAATGGATTGATTCCATTGATATTTCCATCGATTCACCTAAGGGCGGCCCATATCGCTGATCGATCAAACTGTGTGGTTAGGATCTGCTGTTATTTGCAGACAAGACGAAAATTTTTATTGATATCGATCAGTGGTCCAGAATAATGGTAGCAACTGAAAAAAAAAAACGGCCAAGTGCGAGTCGGACTCGCGCACCGACGGTTCTGTACAAACCTTGGTAGGAAAATACTTAAAATTATTAAAAATATTTTTATTATATGATTTAACTAAAAATTAACGGTTTTCACAATTTTTCCCTTATCTGAGCTATAAGACGTTACTTCGTACAAAATTACAAGATGCTGAGTTCACGGGAAGTACCCTGTAGGTTTTGATTCCCTTGCGAGTGTCGAAAATTTGCGGAAAGCGGCATAAGCGGCTGTATCTCTTGATTGCATTGGCTTTGAAGTTTGATTTTTTCACAGCTCCAAGGGACAGTAGACTTGAGTATCCATACTAATATCCATACTTCCATACTAATATTATAAATGCGAAAGTCGCTCTGTTTGTTTGTTTGTTCGTATGTTAGTTTGTTTGTTTGTTACCTTTTCACGACTAAACGGCTGATCGGATCTTAATGAAATTTGGCAAGAAGATAGATTTCAACCTGGGAAAGGACATAGGCTATATATCAGCAGGCTACGACCAATGGGAGCGGAGCAGCAATGGAAAATGTTGTGAAAACGGGGAAAAGTGTCCGCAAGGATTGAGGAGCCACATCAGATTTTTAAAATCTGATCTGACCATTATTTAGCAGCAATTTAGCTGATTTTGCAGCACGAATTCTAGATTTAGCAGCAAAATATATCACTAGTTATATTTCATGCAAAAGTGGCTCCTCAATCCAAACGTCTGAACTGAGGAGCCACCTGGAACTCGTTAAGTAATAGATGAATATTTTTAAAAATGTTGTATCATTTAGCAGCAATTGTGCATATTATGTGCTAAAAATGTAGCTTCTGTAGAGTTAAAATGAAAGAAAATACAATACTCTTAATATGGCTCCTCAATCTACACTCAAGAGGTAATTTTCTATTGGATGTGAGCGATGAATTTATATATTGGACATAATGATCATTTAGCAGGTGTTATGTTGGTTTTTGCAGTATAGGAATAAAATAGTAAAACAGAGTAAATTTTATAGATGAACGCATTTTCTTTGGCTCCTCAATCCTGACATTCTAATTATATATGTTTGACTGTAGCCACCTGAGATCTCAACAGAATGTAAAGCCAGATATACTAACATTTAGCAGAAATGTCTGCTAAATATACCTGCACACTTCAGCAATGTATATATTTTGGATTCTGAAAAAACAATACTTAACTATTTTCTTGTAAATTCAGTGTGAAGGGTGACCATAAATGAAACCAGGATAAGTAATTTATTAAATTTATATTTTCATAACAAACCTGTATCTGTAATTATCGAAACTGGCACAGGCCACTACAAATGTCACTATAGATGTTCTGTTACGATGATTACGATTCTAAAATTCGTATAAGCACTGATCAGCCAATATTCATTCATTCTATACCCTACAGCGAAATTGATTGCTGAAAATCAAATCGTAGGTATTATAGATATAACCTGAACCTGAAAATTTAAAAATTACTAATCCTGGTTTCATTAATACGAGTATAATATGGTCACCCTTCATACTGAATTTATAAGAAAATAGTTAAGTATTGTTTTTTCAGAATCTAAAATATATACATTGCTGAAGTGTGCAGATATATTTAGCAGACATTTCTGCTAAATGTTAGTACATCTGGCTTTAGATTCTGTTGAGATCTCAGGTGGCTACAGTCAAACATATATAATTAGAACGTCAGGATTGAGGAGCCAAAGAAAATGCGTTCATTTACAAAATTTACTCCGTTTTACTATTTTATTCCTATACTGCAAAAACAAACACAACACCTGCTAAATGATCATTATGTCCAATATATGTATTGACCGCTCACATCAAGTATAAATTCACCTCTTGAGTGTAGATTGAGGAGCCATACTAAAACTATTGTATTTTCTTTCATTTTAACGCTACAAAAGCTAAATTTTTAGCACATAATATGCAAAATTGCTGCTAAATGATACAAAATTTTCAAAAATATTCATCTATTACTTAACGAGTTCCAGGTGGCTCCTCAGTTCAGACGTTTGGATTGAGGAGCCACTTTTGCATGAAATATATAGTGATATATTTTGCTGCTAAATCTAGAATTCGTGCTGCAAAATCAGCTAAATTGCTGCTAAATAATGGTGAGATCAGATTTTAAAAATCTGATGTGGCTCCTCAATCCTTACGGACACGGGAAAAAATGAATGCAGACGAAGTTGCGCGGGACAGCTAGTTTGATATAAATTTCAGCTTCATACCTTCACGCGTTCCTGAGAAAAAGGGTCTTGACAGACAGACAGACGGACGGACAACAAAGTGATCCCATAAGGGTTCCGCTTTTTCCTCTCGAGGTACGGAACCCTAAAAACAATTAACTATTTCACGAAAAATGAGAGTCAAATTTCAAAAGGAATGTAATAACGTCTTTGTCTTATTGGAAATATTGGCTACAGTCAGGGTTATCTATATCGGAAGACCCGGATCTCAGTTTAACAAGTGAATAAACCTCTATCATAAAATCATACAGGTTTATTCACCTGTTACACTGACAGCAACGATCCTACACTAATGCACATTTTGAGTAGGATTACTTTGATAATTATCTACTTGGACTACGATATCATGTTATTGTCATAATTATAAATTCACTAGCTGTCCCGCGCAACTTCGTCTGCGTTACATTTTCCCCGTATTCGCAACATTTTTCATTGCTGCTCCGCTCCTATTGGTCCTAGCGTGATGATATATAGCCTATGTCCTTCCTCAGGTTGAAATCTATCTTCTTGCCAAATTTCATTAAGATCCGATCAGCCGTTTAGTCGTGAAAAGGTAACAAACAAACTTACTTTCGCATTTATAATATTAGTTAGGATTGGATTAATACCTAAGAGGAACATGATACAAGTTTAGTGCAGAGATCGCGATTAGGTGAATTAATCAGGCGATGTTTATCTGTTAATTAATTTATTTAAACATAAGTTTAAAACGATACTCTGATAAAAAGCTGCGCCACGTCCACATCAGGAAATTCATAAATTTCCTGAAGTGGTGGATTTCTTGTGTGGAAATCTGTATAATTATACAGATTTGAAATCCTGTGGTTGTACCTAAAATCCATGGGTTTCTCAAATCAGCGGAAGCCACATAACGGCCGTTATGTCGTCAACAGGATGTTTCACTTTTACCTTAGTTAGATAAAACCTTGATCCGGTTATCCTGAGCTAGAAAATAATTCCATTGCAACCTTTGCTGATTGTGTTATTAGCAGTTCGAAATAGTCCAAAATCTGTGTGACTGGAAATACAACACAACATATCAAACTTAATTAAATAAAGTCTACCCACATTGATTTCACTGATATCAAGCCAAAATACCTGCCAGTATTTATGGTTGATCAAGAAATACCTCAGCCTATTTTGGTAACTTTTCGAATGCAAATACAAATGCCAAGAAATAAGCGAATATTCGCGAATTGTAATGCGAATACTCGTTACCACACTTATCCATGCACATGAAATATAATGAACAGCTAGGCGGTCACAGTGTGACGTTTCTGTGTAAAAAAATGCACATTTGAACTAGACGGAACTTTGAAAATCAACTTGATTCTTATAGTGCATTTTTCCAAGGTAAAAGTTCATAATTCTGCATTAAAATTTTTATAACAAGAAACTAGAAGATGAAAGTCGTTTCAGAAAAATGAAATGTTTTGAAAGCGATTACTACTTGGCTAGGCCCTCTTTTTTCGTTATGAGGTGCAAGTAACATTCAAGCTCAGTGTAAAAGCAATTGCGTACGAGGTCTATAACATCAAGAACTTTCAAAACCTTTATCTCAACTCACTGACAGGCACACATAGCCTCAAGCGGCTCTTGCCCAACCTGGGGGGTCCAAACGCCTTCTGCCGGAGGCTCTATGCGGGGGTCGTGCGGTCCATGGCCCTTTATGGGGCCCCGGTGTGGGCGCGTTCTTTGAGGCGGCGAGCCGCCCATTACCTGAACGCGCCCCAGAAGGTGGTAGCCGTAAGGCTGATCCGGGGGTACCGCACGATCTCCGGCGAGGCGGCGAGCCTCTTGGCCGGATTGCCGCCATGGGATCTGGAGGCGATAGTCCTCGCGCGCCTGCACGAATGGCGCGCGGAGGCACTACGCCGGGGGGAAACTCCGCTGCCGCGGCAAATTGTCGCTCAGCGGACAGACCTCCGGCACGATCTCATGGCGACATGGAGACAGCGACTGTCGCAACCACGTGCAGGGCACGCCACAATAGTGGCGATAAGTCCCCTCTTTGAGGAGTGGCTAGAGAGGCGGCACGGCGCCCTCACCTTCCGCCTGACGCAGGTCCTCACCGGACACGGTTGTTTCGGGAGGTTCCTGCACCGAATTGGGCGGGAGGAAACGCCCGGGTGTTACCATTGTGAGGATCGGCCGGGGGACACGGTGGAGCACACCGTGGAGCTCTGCCCCGCTTGGGCTGAGCACCGCCGTGTCCTCGTAGCGGCGATTGGCGGCGGTGACTTCTCGCGTCCGGCCCTGGTTCAATCCATGGTCCGGAGCGAGAGGGAATGGGAAGCCGTCGCCTCCTTCTGCGAAGCAGTCATGCCAGCGAAGGAGGTGGCGGAACGTGAGAGGGAGAGAACCTCACGTCCCAGCCGCCGCGGGAGACGCCCCGGGCGTCGGGGGGCAACCAGTGGCCCCCGGCCACCGTAGGCGCGAGCCTGTGGACGGTGAGTAATGGGCTAGCTCACCGTCCGTCCGTCTTATGACGACAGGCCGTGTCGACGGCGCGTACGTGTTCCACGCGCGCCTCAAGGAGATGTCAGCAAACAGAAAGGGGCCCGAGAGGGCCGATGCCTGCCAGGGCTGCGGGTTGTTCGAAAGAGATACCGCGGCCCTGGAACACAAAGGGCGAAGAAGGAACATGGGTGGGTTTTAGTCAGTACAAGTCTGACACTCCCTCCCGCTCCGCCCAGAGCGGGGGAAATCATTTGATGATATCCCATCCGCAAAAAAAAAAAAGGCATACATAGCCGGGTGATTTGATTTTATTTTTATCCAGTTGTTGGAGATACTATCTTTCCGTATTAATTAGGGTACATTATGAATAATGAAGATACGCGTTTGATTAAAGTATAAAACTTGTTGCAAAGAGATTTTATGTTTATTATATAGAGACTAGTTGCAACACGAAATGATTCCCAAATTAATTATTTTAGCCATTGTGGTGGCTCACGCAGTGAGTGATTCATGTGTGAGGTACACGTTCGAGCAAAATTTCAATGAATGGTTGACAACAGAGTGGGGACTTTGTCACTCCATGCCATTTTGGATTGTTGGCAATTACAGCAGTTTGGTCTTGACTGGTCAACATGAACGCAGTACCTCCTTTATTTCTCCTCAACAAGAAATCAGTTGTGTGTCATCGTTCATTTTTCCCATTAAACTTGGTGGTAAGATAGAACTGAACATTTATATGGAAGCATCGGACCCCAATGACCAAATCCTTGTTTTGGTCAGCATGTTGGACATCACTGGTGACAGGATAACAGGAATGACTGAAAACACGGCTTCGGCTTCAAGCTTTGTGCCAGGATGGCACACTCTAAAGACAACTTTAACCGGCTCGGATACATATGATGGCTACGTAAGTATTTTTTCATCACACTTGCACGTAAACAGTGTCATAAAATACAGGTTAACTTGGCTGTAATGCCCCATATAAAACCCTAGGGCGGTAAGTATTTTTTTTTTAATTTACAGCACAGCACTTGCATGACCTGTGTGCTTTCATAGCACACAGGTCATGCAAGTTCAAGCAAGGAGTCTACACGCAATTGAAAAATTGTCCTAAAATGTTATTTATACAGGAATTTCATTCAATCTCGCTACATATTATTTAATTACTCAACTAATGTTCTAAAATCTAAATAATCGATAGTTTTTTGTATCAAAACGTCGAAATTATTTTATTTCTTTTACACTCCGTCATGGCTGGTAAGTATTGAACAAAACATTTGTATAATCTGTGGTGTGGGCAATCAGCCCGCCATCCGCTTAAAAATCAGTTCACGTATTTCGTAATAATATTTGTGCTGACTTGTGTACATTCATAATTATTAACTCGCTAATGTGATGAAAAACATTGTATGTTTCACGGGTGGTACGGGAATTACGAACCTCGACTCAGAAAGCCCTCAGTCTTCGACTTGGGGCTTCTACTAGAGCCTCGATCGTAGTTCCTTAAGTTTCTCAAAGAAAGAAAATCATCAAAATGTTGATTTGGTTTTTTTTTGGGGTTACAGACTTCTGTCGTTCTTTTTAGTAATAAATTTCCTTCTCTTGAAGTCAACGTTCATTAATTAATTATAAGATGCTTTCGATCTAATAATTACGTAATGAAATTGTTAAAAAAGATAGTATTTTATGACCTATTTCTACATTAAATAATTATTTGAAATTATACCAATGAGTTTTTATTCAGTCTCAACTCTTTTTTCGAAACTCGATTTTATTACGATTATCGATTAGGCTGAATGCACCTTATTAATCGTAATTATGAAACGGGTTTTCGGTCAGCACTAAGAAGTGTTATGTAACAACATAGTTTTTAGTAATATTTGTCAATACTTTGATTGTGATTGTATTTTATTTGAAATTGTGTATGAATAATGGCAAAAATAAGACCGGAGATAGAATGTTACTGTTTTTATTTTGCCTTTTCGAATTATTTTAGCATATGAGAAGCTTGCCTATGTACATTATTTCCAGCGCATCTAAGGTATCTACTTTTTGGAAGGGTGTAGTAATATGTATTTTACACATATTTCGCAATAGATTGACTCCGTTTTAGCGACTTCAACACGATATTGGAGATATTAACATCAAATTTATCGTATGAAACAGATCCCATGACATATTTTTCACATTAAAATTGAATCCTGAAAGTTGATGAAAATTTCGTGAATTTCATGACAATTCGAATCACCCCGCCGAATCAGCTGATGTGTCATGTGTCAAAATCTTGTCGGGCATAGTGGTTAATGTACTTAACCGCCCGGGCGTGATTGGTCAATATTATGTTAAAACCTACAGTGACTTTAAACTTGTTGATTTTCCATAACAGTTATTGCATTAATATTGTTTTTAGCATATTGAAAGGTGCGATAATTTTTTGGCATTTAAACACACAAGACATGAGAAATGTCCAAAACCGTAATGAGCACTCATGTTTATTTATATGGATTACATTTATAAAAATAATACCACGTAAACAGTTACATTTGAATTGGTTTTTTTTTTGGTGTAGGAAATAAATAAAGATGTTGCACCCGTAACAGGTGATGAGAGTAATACAAGGTGGAGACGACGATAAGACAATTATAAATGAAAACACTGGCAATACTATTTGACAAGAATATTTTATTTTATTTTATTGTCAGGAGAAGGTTCTTAAGTTTTAGGCTGGTGGTAGGCAGGTTGTAGGCAGGTGGTTGTAGGTCGTAGGCAGGTGCTAGGCAGGTGGTAGGCAGGTTGTAGGCAGGTCGTAGGCAGGTGGTAGGCAGCTGGCAGGCAGGTATTAGGCTGGTGGTAGGCAGGTTGTAAGCAGGTGGTTGTAGGTGGTAGGCAGGTTGTAGGCAGATCGTATGCAGGTCTTAGGCATGTCGTAGGCAGGTCTTAGGCAGGTATTAGGCAGGTCGTAGGCAGGTGTTAGGCAGCTGGCAGGCAGGTATTAGGCTGCTGGTTGTAGGTCGTAGACAGGTGCTAGGCAGGTGGTAAGCAGGTTGTGGGCAGGTCATAGGCCGGTCGTAGGCAGGTGGTAGGCAGGTTTTGGTAGGTCGTAGGCAGTTCGTAGGCAGGTGCTAGGCAGGTGGTGGTAGGTCGTAGGCAGGTGTGGTAGGACGTAGGCAGGCGGTAGGCTTGTTATTGTCAGGAGAAGGTTCTTAGGTATTAGGCTGGTGGTTGGCAGGTTGTAGGCAGGTGGTTGTAGTTCGTAGGCAGGTGCTAGGCAGGTGGTAGGCAGGTTGTAGGCAGATCGTATGCAGGTCTTAGGCATGTCGTAGGCAGGTCTTAAGCAGGTCGTAGGCAGGTGTTAGGCAGCTGGCAGGCAGGTATTAGGCTGCTGGTTGTAGGTCGTAGGCAGGTGCTAGGCAGGTGGTAGGCAGGTTGTGGGCAGGTCATAGGCCGGTCGTAGGCAGTTCGTAGGCAGGTGCTAGGCAGGTGGTGGTAGGTCGTAGGCAGGTGTGGTAGGACGTAGGCAGGCGGTAGGCAGTTGGTAGGCAGGTGGAAGGCAGGTCCTAGGCAAGTCGTAGGCAGGTGGTGGTGGGTAGGTCGGTAGTTGAAAGAAAAGTAGATTACGCACCTCGCTAAAGTGAGTTATTAATGCACTCGTGTTAATTTAGTGCCCTCGCATGCGCTCGGGCACCAACATAACACTCGTGCATTAATAACTCACTTTGCACTCGATGCAACAATCTACTATTATTTTTTTATCAATATCCTTAAAATATGTGCATTATTTATTACGATACATTTTTCTATACGTCATTCGATTTGGAATGACGCGTGACGTATAGAAAAATGTATCTGGAGGATTTGTTATCACGCAAAAAATTACAATTAAGACAAAAACAAAATAAGATGACCAAAAATAGATATAAATTGCTCGTTACTAAGTAACGGTGGGTCGGGGGTGCAAAAAGCGTGGAAAAAAGAAAGTAGTGGTAGGGTGGAATACGCATGTAGGTGAGGCTTACAGGGAGGCCAGGCAGAAGTTTCGACTTTGGGAAGACCTTGGAAAGCCTTCTGCTGGTCCCAAATTTTGTGCTATGCGGGAAGCTAAGAGAATGTTTAAGTCTCGATTGAAATGGTGCCAAAATAATGAAGACCAAATAAAAATGGACCTTTTGGCTTTAGAACATTCAAGCAATGACTTTCGCTCATTTTGGAAACACACAAATAAGCTGAGTAGTAGGCCTGGCCTCCCTGTGTCTGTCAATGGTGAGTGCGATCCCGTTGGCATTGCTGACCTCTTTAAGGAACATTTTCGAATAAAGTCACCACTGGGTCCCTGCGTTTCCGAGCCTGATGTTGTTGACCATGGTGACCTTGGAACGAGATTCACTGTCAAGGACGTTAAACATGTTATTAACAGTATGTCAAGAGGCAAGTCTCCGGGTCACGATGGTCTCAGCATCAAGCACCTCAAATTCGCGGGCCCTCATTTACCAAGAGTGCTAGCAATGTTTTACAAATTTTGTATGAGTCCTTGCCATATGACTAAAACTATTGTAGTGCCCATTATTAAAATAAAACGGGTGAACTACAGGCCCATTTCTTTGGCCACAGTGATTGCGAAAGTGCTTGACAGCCTGCTAAACAGACAACTTAATAACTTTGTTCAGCTGCACGACATTCAGTTCGGATTTCGATCCGGACTATCTCCTGAGAGTGCCATCTTGTGTTTAAAGTGGGCTGTGAGGTACTACTCGGATAGGAAAACTCCCACGTATGCTTGCTTCCTCGACCTCTCCAAAACTTTTCATCTGGTCTCATACGGTATCCTCTGGAGGAAGTTAGAGGAAGCTGGAGTTCCGCCAGAGTTGATAAACACTTTTAAATGCTGGTATGGAGGCCAGATCAATCAGGTACGCTGGGCCGGGGCTTTTTCAGAGCCTTATAGGTTGGAGTGTGGGGTGAGGCGGGGGGGGGGGTCGACTTCACCCACACTCTTCAATCTCTATATCAATGGGCTGATTGAGGGGCTCAGCAGAGAGCGTGCCGGCTTTTACATTGACGGAGTATGCGTGAACAACATTAGTTACGCCGATGATATGGCCCTGCTGAGTGCCTCCATTTGTGGTCTTAGGAGATTGCTGACCATCTTTGAAGAATATGCGTTACTTCATGGATTGGTCTACAACGTCACTAAAAGTGAAGTCATTGTCTTTGGTGTCAGTGGTCGATGTCCGGATCCTATCCCTCCGGTCAAGTTGAACGGAATATCGCTTGGGAGTATATAAAGTGAAGTACTTTGGACATCTTTTGACCTCTGACCTTAGAGACGATGATGATATTGAAAGAGAAAGGTGTCGGTGAGAGCTAATATGATCGCAGGTTTGCACGTTGTTCTGCCGTTGTAAAAAGAACCTTGTTTCGTGCTCATTGCACCACATTTTAGACGTGCAGCCTGTGGTTAGATTGAACATTCGTGAATCTAAAACTTTATTTTCATCAAAAAGCAAGTCAAACGTTTCGTTACGTTTATTTTTATATGTGCATTTAATTGTATGTATGGTTATGTTATATTATTATAGGTATAAAGTATGTTTTAAGCTCATTTTTTTTTCCTGTTTTATCTTTTCTACACACTGTGTCTACATTTCTAATCCATCTTTCCACTCGCAGGTCTGCTGGAAGAAATTTCTTTTGAAAGAAGCAGTACGTTTGTGCTCTTTTATCTTAATGTATTATCCTGTTAAGTGTTTTGTGTGTACATAAATAAATAAAATAAAGCCCCGTTAAAAAATATGTTGATTTTTCAAAAAGGTATACAATTACTATCAATAACACTAAAACGGGATATTTAAAATAAACAATTGTTAATAAATAAATATATAACAATTTTAATTATCATTTTTTTATAATCGAGTTTTACAAAAGTCGTCATAAAAGTTTAAATAATTGATCTATATTTGTTTTGCTTCTTGGCACCCATCTTGTATACATACATAGCAAAATCACGCGATAAGAGTTTATTTAAGATATATATTGTTTCTTTTTTTTTAAGAACAAATAATGAAATACTCATAAAATTTTGTACTTTTTTTACAAATTGTCGACATCTGGTGTAAGATATGTCAAAATAATATGTTATTAGTTCAACCGTCTTTTCAAAATAAACGTCAGTCTGAGAATTGCACCCAAGTGGTTTATTAGGTTATGGGCCCAGACCGATCTTTTTAAAAAAGACCTAAATTATTAGCGAAGTTTTTAACAGCGAAATGGCTGCAAGTTATATTGTTAACGTGGCGAAACTCAAGGGACGTTAAAACTACGATGAGTGGGCTAATGCAGCCGATAATTTCTTGTACTGGAAGGCGTCGATATTAACCAAAAAGGAGATGGCGGTGAAAATGCAAAAACTAGTGTTGAAGATCAAAAACCAAAAGTTAGTGATGACCATTGACTCAGCCTTATTTCAATTCGTCTGGAAAGCAGTGAGTAAATTACATGTGTGCCTCATATCACTGACACGGCGCATACAGTATTAAGAGTAACAGGCTTCGAGATTAACAAAGAATGGGTTTGATAATTGTTGTTGGCCTGTACAGCCACGGTGTAGTCTACCTGAAAAAAAGCACCAAATACAAAGTGTTGTTTTGCATCCTCGTCAAATTCAAGGAGGTTTTAAACGTGACCCGTCTGATTCTTGCCCTATAACCGCGCTTTCACACATACAAACAATCTCAAACGTTTATTCGATAATATCTTATTCCCTGAACCACGTTAAGGGGCTTATTCTGAAATACTGACAAACTTCAACAACCAAAAAAATCAGCGTTTATTAATAATTAATTAGGTACCGTAATTTAAATTGATTATTTATTTATGTCTTTTGTGACAACCTCCTGAATTTTGACGAGGATGCAAAACAACACCTTGTATAATGGCCATAGAACAATCGGGAATAGCAGTTACCGCTGACGTCATAAAAACTAAGCTATTAGATATAAGTGAAAATGTTGGCAGTAATGAGTCAGAAAGTGTGTTCATAACGTCTATGGTTGGCAAAACTGAAGCAGCGTCAAGTCGTCCTGTCAAAGTAATTAAATGCTACAAATGTAAACAGACCAGTGTTGTGCACGGGAGTAACAGTGATAACGACTATAGTAAGCGATCAACAGTACGATATCGTTATTAAGGATGTGTTATGTGTTGATCTCACCACTAACTTGTTATTCGTCAGCCAGCTGATATGACGTGGTAACAAACAAAGTGTTATGAAATAACAATAACGAATTACCAAATGTTGGCTTTATTCAACTTATAAATTTGTACAGACATTATCTAATATACCATGACAACTTCAAACACTGAAAAAGCATAGACTCTTAAGGAGTCTTCATGTGGCGACTAAGAAGTTCACCACATTCTCCCCCACTGCATTCTAGCTTGAGGTGCCGTAGTCTTGCAGATAGGCAGGCGGTCTTCTATCTCTTGTAGTTGGCCGAATCGAAGGAGTATCTGGTGCAGTACTCTTTGTAGAGATAAAGGAGGAGTCACTTTCTGTTTCTACAGTTTCGGTGCGTTCGTCTTCTTCCCCGCTTTCTATTCCTGCTGGGGCTAAGTGTCTGTTAGACACGGTCGTTTCTCGCCCGTCGCCTAGTCTCACAAAGGAATAGTCCGGATTGGACTCCAACAGCTCGACTTCCTCGACTATGGGAGAATATTTATTGGTCCTGTTCTGCTTCTTGAGTAGGACAGGACCGGGTATTAAAAGCCAAGTAGGTACCGAATGTCCGTTATTAGATTTTCTACTATGTACAAACATCATTTCATGAGGAGTTTGGTTCGTTGCTGTACATAGCAGAGATCTCATTGAGTGCCGTGCTTGATTAAGTACCATTTCCCATTGCTCGATTTTTAATGCCTGTGATTTCAGAGCTAATTGTATTGTCCTCCAAATTGTTCCATTTGTGCGCTCTATTTGACCATTACCCTGTGAGTTATATGCTGTTGTTCGACTTGTAGATATACCTCTACTATGTAAGTAATCCTTTACTTCTTTTGACATGAAAGCGGAGCCACGATCGGAATGAACATAAGCTGGCAATCCAAATGTGCAGAAAATACTTGATAAATGTTTCATTACAGTCGCAGCGGAAACGTCTTGGCACGGGAATGCGAATGGAAATCGAGAATATTCGTCTACAACAATGGTCAGTAAGTACTTATTTCACGAAGATGACGGTACTGGTCCTTTAAAATCGATATTCAGTCTTTCAAATGGTGAAGTAGCTTTTATTAATTTGCTGTTATTTTTGAAAAAACGAGGTTTCACAACTGCACAGACCGAACATGCATTTGTCATCTTTCTAACGTCATCTACCGAAAATGGTAGATTCTTACTTCGTACCCAGTGAAACATCCGTGTAATGCCCGGATGACATAGTTCATTATGCAAGTCCTTCAACTTAGATTCCGAGTGAATAGCGCAGATACGTGACAGCGCGTCAGCAGCGTCATTTTCATTTCCTGGTCTATAGACAATATCATATTTGTAGCAAGATAATTCTAATCGCCATCTCTCAACTTTTCGTTTTTTATCTTGCTTGTATGTGTGCGATTAAACATTAAAGAAACTGATCGTTGGTCTGTAATCAGTCGAAAAGATCTTCCAATCAAGTAGTGCCGCCACTTACGGAGAGCTTCGACAATGGCATACGCTTCCTTTTCTATGGCTGAATGTCGCTTTTCAGCTATGGATAGTGTGCGCGAAAAGAATGCTACTGGGCGTCCTTCTTGGGTCAATGTAGCCGCAATAGCATTATCGGAGGCATCTGTTTCGACTGTAAACATTTTGTTTTCGTCGATAGCAAATATTGTAGACTTTGCAATGCAGTTCTTTAGATCTTCAAAAGCAGATTTAGCTTCATCATTTAATGGGAATTCTGGATTCACGAGGCTATATATTCTTTCCGAAAATTTTGGTATCCACTTGGAGTAATGCGAAAACATACCGAGAGCTCGTTTAAGTGAAGTGTTGTCAGTCGGTATGGGCATACTAATTAGTGGCTGGAGTCGGTCTGGATCAGGTTTAATGGACTTTTTCGAAATGTTGTATCCGAGTAGGTTTATTGTGTTTATTGAAAACGCCGATTTCTCTTTGTTAACAGTTAAACTGTACTTCTCAACTGCATCCATGAATCTTTTTAAATTCTTATCATGTTCTTCCTTGTCTTTTCCGCATACAGTGACGTCATCTAAATAAGCATATGTATCTGCCAAATGTTCTTCTTTTATTAACCAGTCCATGACTCTTTGAAATCCACTGACTCCATTTGTCATGCCAAACGGGATACGACAAAATTGATACAGTTTCCCGCATGCCTCAAATGCTGTGTATTGTTTTTCTGCTTCCATTATAGATACCTGATCGTAAGCGCTTTTTAAATCAATTTTAGAAAAGAAGTTGTATTTTGAAATGTCATTCACCATTTTTTCCATATTTGGTAAAGGGTAGGCATCCAAATCTGTGTATTTATTAATGGTCTGAGAATAGTCTATTACCAATCGTTTGCGGTGATTTTCATTTTTGGTGATTAGAACTTGTGCTCGCCAAGGTGATCTGCTCTCTTCGATAACTCCGTCTGCTAATAGCTGATTTATTTCTGTTTCTATGAATTTCAGATCATCGTTACTGTATTTTCTAGACTTTACAGCAATTGGTAAGCAGTTAGAATGTAAATTCGAAAATAAAGGAACTGGTGGGACAGATGAAGCCAGCACACTACATATTTGTAATGGTTTTCTAGATCCACCGAAATTAATTTCAAGTTTTGAGTGTTCTTTCAGTATATTATGTCCTATGATGACATCAGCGCGAAGATATTTAACGATAAGAAGTGAAGCTTTTTCGTAAACATTGCCATTTATAACAATCTTTGCTTGAAGTAGTCCTGCGCAATTGATTGTGTGAATTGTTTGGGCCATTGTTACAGATTCAGTACATTCTGTTTTCTTAAAAGAAGAATTGGAAAAGAAATCATGACTGATAAAGCTTTTTGAGCTTCCAGAGTCAATTAAGGCATTTGTTTTTATGCCGTTAACTTCAATGGTGACGACTGATTTCTTTAAACTAGCCGGAGCAGCAACTGCAGTAACTTCTTTAAATTCTTTTTCAGGAGATCCATCAGTAGCAGCGTTCAGATTTGTCTTAAGGTTCCTACAAACGTTAGCAAAATGTCCTCTTTTTTGACAAATTTGGCAATTGGCAGTATAAGCCGGGCAGTTCTGACGCCGGTGAATTTTTTCTCCACAGAAAAAGCATTGTCTCGAATGGTATCCTGATGTTAGCAATTTCTTCTTATCTTCGGTTGGCGACTTTGGCAACGCCATTACAAGAGATTCACCAATGCAGGTAGTATTATTGAATGATTGCGCATTATTTTCAGCAGTTTCAATTGCCTGTGCCTGGCTAGCAGCTTCATCCAACGTCAGGTTAAAATTTTCTAGCAAGCGCTCACGAATTTTATGCGAAATTGTTGTTTTTCAGAATGAGCATTGTTACATCAGAAATTAGCAGAATGAGTTGATTGGTACAGCAGAGTTAGTAAATGGTGTGTACAGACTCAAAACAAGTTCAGTATGTTTATTAGCAGCTACAACAACCTCAAATAAGATTTGACATAGAAGACTTGGCCATATTAACAACAGAGATATGGATGTCTTGAAAAATGTTGCTGTAGAGGGATAAAGCTACAAGAACAATCCAGAAAGTAATAAAAATAACTGTAGAACATGCTACGATGGTAAGCAGACCAGGCTACCATTTCCACAGAGCAGTCATAGAAGTGAGAGGGTTCTTGAGATTGTACACGCTGATGTGTGTGGACCGATGGAGATAAAATAAATTGGCTCAACAAGACATTTCTTGCTTTTCGTGGAAGATTACAACAGGATGCCATTTGTTTACTTCTTAAAACATAAAAGTGAAGTTAGGTAAAAACTTCACTTCCACACTTTAAAGAATTCAAGGTCATGGTTGAAAAACAAAAGTTAAAAAAGCAAGATGTCGAGTTATATGATGCAAAATTCGAAAAAATATTTTGGGCAGAAGCAGTTCACAAGTTGTTTACCTAAAAAATAAATCGTTGGATTAAACCAGAAAACTCCTCATTTGCCTCCTTAACTGTGGAATGAAACTGTCACATTCGGATCTTTGGTAGCGTAGTTATGACCCATGTCCCCAAGGAAAAATGGCTAAAGTGGGATAAATAAGCTGTCAAGCACTACTTCTTAGGATATACTGATAATGTAAAAGGCTATCTGCTCTATAACCCAGCCACAGGCAATTTTATCACTAGTAGAGATGTTGCTATCATGGACGCAGATATTTAAGAAATGATGCAAGCAGTTGTTGAACATCAAGAATTGTCAGCAAGCCCAAAAGAGAAGATTGAAGACTCTGATTGTGAACAGTCTACATATACAGTGTTTCGTCAAGTGTAAAGTACATATTATGTAGTAGAAGATACAGATAGAAGCAGTCACAGTTCTATGATAGTATACCTACAAAGGAAGAGTAAAATATTAACCAGAATGTTGAAATAAAGACGGAAGCAAGACAAAGACAGAAGCTTGACAGATATGGTTTCAGCAAAATGTGCATTTAAGAGGGTCTCAACCGTAAGTGGACCAGAATCACAAGAATGGATTAAAGCAATGAAAGAAGAACTAAAATCATTTGAGGAAATGACGCTTGGGAAGTTTGTGATAAACCAGATCTACAAATAGATATAAAATAATAGTAAAATATGTACATACCTACATATTTTATTATTATTTACATTTATATGTCTTTACCTGATAATTTTGTGTGTCGTGATAGAGAAAACAAAGTCTTGAAACAAAAAAGAACCATTTATGGACTTAAACAGTCTGCTAGGGCATAATAAAAGCGAGTAAATCGCTCCCCCCACCGAATAATATGGTAATGTGGTACTACGACAGTTTTCGTTTTATTGCATAATGGTGTTTAGAGTAATCATTACCATCTTGCATTTTTTTTTTGTATTTTTTATATGTATATTCATAAAAATACACTAATTTCAATGGTATCGTAATGAATATAACAATACTATTCCCATAAAATATTAACACACTTTTTGCACGAATAACACCATAACAAGTTATTACAGATTATGCAATCATTAACTTTTTCGGTAAGCGACGATTACTATTATATTCGCGTAAGAAATGCATATCTTTTTTACGTAAAGTTTAAAACAAGTGTATTCGTGTGTTATTTTTATTTACAGGATTTGGTAATGTCTTTTCACAAAACATGTCAGTCATTTATGCACAATCGTAATATCGTTCACTGTATCTATAGTTAATATTTTTTAAGCAAGCGGTTTTACAATAAAATATAGCGATGATGTCTGTACGTAATAATGAATACAGTATTATTATCCTTAGTGATTGACGAGTAAGAGCGCATGCTCAATATATTTTCACTACTAAAGAAAGGGACAGAATGATGCCCCCACCTGCGCGAGCTTCGGCGCGCGCGGTTTGTTTACTCAATCACCAGTACGACATTGTATTGTGAAGTGTTTTGATGCGTCAGAGACTGTTTTTGTTGATAAAAAGTGCTAAGTTAGTAAATTAAGGTTTTGTTTATTTATTATAGTATCAGAAATATGAAAAGGAATGTTTTAAAAAACCCTCGTACGAGAAGAATGTTGAATTTGTTAGGCGTTGCGGGTGAGTCCTGTGTAAATAATTTTGATAAGTAAACAAAGTGTTTAGTGCAGCAGACGAGTACTGGAGCAACTAGATGGACCGACAACCATAAAAAGGTGGCTGGGGAAGACTGGATGCGAAAGGTGGAGGACAGGGTGATGTGGCGCTGGCTGAGAGAGCCTTATGTCCAGCAGTGGACTATGATAGAAAAGTGTTTAGTTTTAATGAAATATATTAATTTGATGTTTTATTTTTTCACCATTCATGATAATTTATTTTATGTCATCCATATTGGTAACGCCAAGTTAGTATTAGTACCTATACATTCTTCATTCTTGGACTATTCATCATGAGCACAATTGATCAAGATTTGAGATGTAAATTTCTATAAGTTATTTTAACTTTTTTCAGAGAACCAATCTGTGGATACAAAGTCTTTGGCTACAGAGGAAGATATTAAAAAACCCACTAAAACGAGTGTTGGGTTGAGTGGTAATGAAATACACAAAAAAACATTCTACAATTTGCGTGGTGCGTAAATATATGTATATAATTATGTCATCCTTTTAATTATTGCTAATACTATTGTCAAATTGTAAGTGGGTATAGGTAATAATGATTCTCAACAATTTCCAGATAAATCACCTCAAAATTATGATGAGCGTGATGAAGATAACGGCGGCTTTGCTTCCGATGACACATCTACTATTTATAAGCAACCAAGTTCTAATCGTGAAGCTAGTAGTGCTCGTTCAGAGAGCACTACTTCCAGCTTAGGGGGAGATTTGAGTTATCTAAATAAGTTAATAATTAACTCCGATACTGGTTCTCCATCGGCTATTTCAAACTTATCTTTGTTGTTAGACAATGTCGACTTTGTGGCTTCTCCTACAGCTATTTATAAAAGTAAAGCAAGCACACCTAAACACATGCCGCAACAAAATGACAATAGAATCACTGTTCTCTCTGACGTTACATTACCATCTCCTGCAACAAAATACCAAACCAAAAATCAATCAGCTCATTCGCAAATAGACGGATGTATTCAAGATGAGACATTAAAAATGAACCAAAGCGACAATACCGTAGTAGAAAATGTTACTTTGAAAGAAACTTCTCTAGTTATTGAATTCGAGGAAATAAGTGGAGAAAACGACGCATCTAATGAAACAGAAGAGCTTTCATGTAGTAATGACATTACATGTAACGCCAATAATAAAACAAATTCGTCGCTAGACCAGGTATACAACCCATCTGTTGCAGATAAAAATTTATCAGAAAACTTACCGTCTTGTAGTGCTAACATACAAGACCCACAACGTACTCACGAAGAAGTGGTCCTCACCCACGAATCGTCTTTCTTAATAGACAATGATAATAACACGATAAGTTATGGGGTGTCTTCTACTTCTGTAACTGGTTTACAGAAATTAACAAAAAAGCGTTTAAATAATCGAGATGAGTGGTGTGACATTAAAAACAAAAGACTGAAAAATTCTGGACAACCTTATGAAGGCGCGCGTTCCAAAAAATGTTATTCAGCGAAAACAATGGGGCCACCGTGTTCTTGTCAAAAAAAATGTGGCGAAAAATTTCTAACAGAACAAAGGCAACAAATATTTAATAAGTTTTATAATTTGAAAATGCACGAGCTTCAATGGCAGTATATTGCTCGACATGTAGAAGCAAAACCTATAAAAAGATTAACTGTAGACCGAAAAAACAATAGAACACAGACATTCATATATTTTTTACCTTTAGCAGAATCCAAAGTTCAGGTTTGTAAAGTGTTTTTTTTAAACACTTTAAAAGTATCAGAACAAGTTGTGTATACGGCGATTGAAAAGATAAAAAAAGACGAAAGCTTAACAGATCTTAGAGGAACTCACTCAACAAGGCCACAAAAGATGTCTGAACCTACAAAAAAAAGCATAATAGCTCACATCAAACTGTTTCCTTCCGTAGAATCGCATTACATTAGAAAACGATCAAAGCGACAATATTTATCGCAACACCTCAATATTTCAAAAATGTATAGATTTTATACAGACTGGTTTCCACATCAAGACTATATTCCAGATCAAAAGGCATCAAAGCGATAATATGAAACTATATTTAATACCATGTTTAACTATTCCTTTTTTAAGCCGAAAAAAGACTTGTGTGGAACATGTACCCTATATGAACAAGCGGACCCAATTAGAAAAGTAGCGTTGGAAGAAAAATACAATCAACATGTGGCAAAGAAAAACAAGGTGCGTCAGATAAAAGAGGAAGAAAAGGCTTCTGTGGATAAAAATAATACGACCGTTGCTATTTTCGATCTAGAAAAAGTACTAAGTATACCTCGATCTGAAGTAGGAATTTTCTACTACAAAAGAAAATACCCAGTATACAATTTTACAATTTATAACTCTCTTAACAAATCAGGACACTGTTACGTATGGCACCATTCTATTGCCAAAAGAGGTTGCATAGAAATTGGTAGCTGCTTGGCTCAATTCATTAAAAAAGAAAAAAGTAGAGGGATCAAGAATTTATCATTCTATTCAGATGGCTGTGCAGGCCAAAATAAAAATCGGTATATATTTGCGTTATACCTCCATGCCCTAAAAGCTGGTGATATGGAAAATATAACACACAGGTTTTTTGAAACTGGTCATAGCCAGAATGAAGGCGACAGTATGCATTCATGCATTGAAAGAGCCTTAAAAAATAAAGTGATTTATACTCCTGACCAAATATATGGCGTCATTTTAAATGCAAAGGTAATCAATACTATGTAAAAGAAATGGAGCAGAAGGATTTTTTTAATATTAAAGAGTTAATCACCGGCAAAAATTGGGCTGTAGATATACATGGCCACAAAATGAAATGGAACCAAATAATGGAAATAAAGGTTTCGTGTTCAAAACCAAACACGATTCAATTTAAATACAACTTTGAGGATGAATATTCAGAGTTGAATACTGAAATTCAAACCCGATCAAAGAGAGCAAGAAGACAACTTATTGAGGAAGAAGTTACTACTGTAATACCATTAAAACAAGCTTATTATCAACCAATACCAGTGAGTAAATTGCTAAAAGAAGATTTATTAAGTCTATGCAGAACAGAAGCCATACCTCAGCATTATCATTCTTTTTATAATTCTCTTCAAACCTGTGAAAATAGCACAGCGCAGTCTTCTGACACTGAATCAGAGTGCAATGATGATTAACATTAGGTATTCATTTTTAATATACCAACAGACCAATGGGCCAACAGAATGCCCAAGTGATTATTGTTTGTGATTTAAAAAATACCTGATTATTAATAAATAAGAGGACTAATAATGATAAAACCTTTGTTTAATTTCATACCTTCTAATAAAATCACAATTATAAATTATACACTATTATTATCAACTCCCTTTAATTTTGTTAGTTTCTTGGCAAATAATGGGTAATGAATTATTTCATAAAACATGTATTGCAACATTCTATTACTGTTAATCGTTTGACACTACAAATTGACGAATATTACTGTAAAGTAATATTACAGTCTGCAATATCGCTTGAATTTCACCCGAATAAAATCGTAATATCATATTGCCGTTAGGTTTTTTGACAACGTATTTCAACGAATAATACTCTAATGCATTATTATTGTCAACGATATCGTTACGTTTACACACGAATAATATGGTAATGATAAGTTGCTTATTATACTTTAGCCCTTTAATGTCAGTAACATTATTTTTGTCATTAACTCAATTTTTGATATTTAAAAAAAAATAAAAAATAATATAAAATAGAATATTAAAAATTAGCCTTGTTTTAACGTATAAATGTCTATCTTACGATCTACCAGTGCCGAGATATACGCATAAAATATATTTTTATTTTTCCTGTAAAATCTAGATTAATCGATTACCATATTATTCGGTGGGGGGAGCGAAATGACTGTTTACAAGGTACAGGTTATAAAAAATCACTATATTAGCCTTGTTTATTTGTTAAGTAAAATGACAAAGTTAAAACATTTATAGGTTTATTTGTAGACGATTTCTTTATTTTTTCTGATAGTAAAACTGAATGTCATACGATTGAGTTAAATTAAAAATTTAAATTAAAAGACCCGTGCGGCTGTTATTATTTAGCCAAGAGCTCTTCTTAATCATACTAGCTGATATTAACCAAAAGTTTGAGTTGCCAAAAACATTACAAGTTTGTAGAATTTTTTGGAATGATGCAATGAAGATAATTATGTGGCATTATTTGTCATGTAACATTTGTTGTTTTGCTGTCCCGCGCAACTACGTCTGCATCACATTTTCCCCGTTTTTGCAACATTTTTCATTGCTGCTCCGCTCCTATTGGTCATAGCGTGATGATATATAGCCTATGTCCTTTCTCAGGTTGAAATCTATCTTCTTGCCAAATTTCATTAAGATCCGATCAGCCGTTTAGTCGTGAAAAGGTAACAAACAAACTAACTTTCGCATTTATAATATGTAATATTAGTTAGGATATACGTATAGCAATTTCATTAAGGGAGTGTGTTAAATATATGTATAATATTGAAATAATTTAACTTCGTAGTAGCATCTGGTATAACATTTATGTTAAACAAATCTTCATTAGTACAAACGGTTTTTTTTTTCAAAATAAACGACAGTCTGAGAATTGCATCCAAGAGCAAGTGTTTTATTAAATTGCTGTTCTACATCTAATAATTTAATTTATTAAAGTAGAAAAAATCATTTTTACGTCATTTGTTAACAAATGTTTTTTAAACAAATAGAAAAGTTTGTCCAAAAATCTTTAACCCTTTTATTGTCATGGCAAAATGATGATTAAAATATAAAAATTTCGATTCTTTGAACTGCAACAACTTTCTTTGTTTCAGATATCCATCTTAGGCATGGCGTCTCCAAGTTCCATAGTTTTGGTCGATTCATTCCGCTACATACCACCTGATATGGATGAAAGCGATTGCAGACTCTATGAAGACGAAACAACGACACTAGAGCCAACAAAGCCTGAGCCAACTACACCGGAGCCGATAACGTCTAAACCCACACAACAGCCAACAACTCCAGAGGCAACAAAACCAGAGCCAACAACGCCAAAGCCGACAAGGCCTGAGTCAACGACACCGGAGCCGACAACGCCTAAACCAACGACAGAAGAGCCAACAACGCCTGAGCCAACGACACTAGAGCCAACCACACCAGAGGCAACAACGCCAGAGCCAACCACACCAGAACCGATAACGCTAGAGCCGACAACGTCTGAATCAACAACACCAGCGCCAACAACGACTGAACCAACGACACCAGAGCCAACAACGCCAGAGCTAACCACAACAGAGCCGACAACGCAAGAGCCAACAACGCCTGAACCAACAACGCCTGAATCGACAACGCCTGCACCCACCACACCAGAGCCAACACAGCCAGAGCCAAACACACCAGAACCAACAACGCCTGAACCGAACACGCCAGAGCCGACAACGCCTGAACCAACAACACCAGAGCCAACAACGACTGAACCAACGACACCAAAACCGACAACGCCTGACCCTAACACTCCAGAGCCGACAACGCATGAACCAACCACACGAGAGCCAATAGCGCCAGAGCCAACCACAACAGAGCTGACAACGCCAGTGCCGACAACACCTGAACCAACGAAGCCTGAGCCGACAACGTTGGAGACAACCACACCAGAGCCAACAACAATAGAGCCAACCACCCCAGAGCCAACCACACCAGAGCCAAACACACCAGCGCTAACCACACCAGAGCCCACCACACCAGAGCTTACCACATCAGAGCCAACAACACCAGAGCTAACAACGCCCGAATCAACCACACCACAGCCAACAACGCTAAATCCCACAACACCTGAGCCAACCACACCAGAGACGACAACGCGTGAGCCAACAATGCCTGAGCCAACCACACCAGACCCTACTACGCTAGAGACAATGACACCAAAGCCAACAACGCCTGAACCAACAACACCAGAGCCAAACACACCAGAGCCAACCACACCAGAAACAACAACGCCTGAGCCAATCAGACCAGAGTCGACCAATTTTTTGATGAAATTAAAAATCTACTTGAAACTGACATCACATTAAATAATAATTTACACAAGCATATAATAAATATCCTATTCCCACACCTGTTATAATTGACGGAAATTCATTCAATAATTAAACAATAAAATTAAAATATTTATACTAGTTAAAACAAAATAAGGGCCACTTGTTTTTTTTACCTTGGCTGCGAAAATTTATTTTTTATGCGTTCTTAAGTAGCTGATTGATTATTGTGGTGTTAGCTTATTTCCTTGAATTTTACGAGGATGCAACAGAACACCTTGTATTGATTTGTGAGTGAAAAACTAAATGTGATACACTCACATATTTTCAATAGGTATGAAGATAATATAAACGATTTTCGAATAAAGTTTTAAATGTTTTTTATCCACATTTTGATAAATATAACAAAAAAATAAGAATCAAACAGTTATTTATCTCCTTCTATTTCTCTCTTAAAACCAATTTTCAGTAGTTTGTGTTCAGATGTTCACACTTGTAGAGCTGCTCAAAATTTTTCATCAGTCTTCACAGTTCGCAGGACATTTTGGTCCATGTCACCCCCAATACATCTTTTAATTAAATGCGAAATCCCAATTCAAATATTAATTGAAGTTTTTAAATTAAATTTATTTGATTCTTAATTGTTTTATAATCAAAACGCGAATGCAAATTATTTGCCAATGAAGTATAAAGTTTTTCCATTTAAATGCAACTACCATTTTACCAATACCAATCAGCCCGACCATTTCCTATTAACAGCTAAGACTGGTGAGTACAAGGTGCAACCGATGTTGCGCAATATTTACACTGTATTAGGCATTTACGCTGCGTTCCAAAACGGGTATAGGAGACGTTGGCAAGAAGGCTGCTAGGCTAAAATGGGATTGGGTAGGTTATGTCTGCCGCATGCACGATGACCGCCGATGCCGGGGCAAAAGTCTCCACACGATGGGTGCAGCGGAGAAGGACGGAGCAGCCAAGACCTCGACCGGCCAAATAAAAGGTGGCGAGACGATCTGGATGCGTACCGCAAGGGCTGGTCCGAAGAGGCACAGGAAAAGAGCACAAAAAAAATATTTGGGGAGGCTTTTGCCGAGTAGTACTACTCCTCGGCAAAAGCCTCCCCCAATATTTTTTTACCTAAGTTCTATTTTATCCTTACATAGTTACACAGGCTTTGAATGAAGTTAATCTCTATCGCGATTCGTGACTGAGGATGGCAAAGATTGCATTTTTTTTCTTTTTAAAGGAGAAAGATAACCGCGATTAAGATTGACCGTTGGCGCCAATGTGCATCAACTTGAATCCAACGCTTTTGGGTATGTTACCGCAAAAGTTAAATATTTGCGACGTTTAACTTAATTTTCCATAATAATCAGATAATATAATTTGTTATGTACATACCTATACTATTATACTCTATCTAAATAGATAAATAACCAGGCATTTGTCAAGAGACGACCTACATACGTACAAACGTAGCTACACAAACTCGTCTAAGATTAGTTCTCTCAACTTTCTGTTATTCGTCTGTCCGAGTATGTCTTATGAGTACTAAAAGTATATAACGTGCGCAAGAAAAATCATTGAGATCAAAATATTGCGCATCCCATATTGCATAGTTTACGCCCACACTTTTTGTATATAAAAAGGCGTAACAATATGCAATGTAGGTACTGGGGCGATCAATGCAAAACGGAATCCATTGCGAACGCGATCGTTACGTATCGGACGATCGTTCCGTGCGATTTACGGTCAACGATAACGATACTTTCTCGTCTACATCGTTAAACTGCGCAGATAACATTTGTTTAACCCCGTACGTCGGCTGTGCAGATAGAAACATTTGTTAACTAATGCTAATGTTAGGAGACGGAGTCGGGTTGATAGGACCTAAATATCAAACTATATTATTTTAGGATCTTGGTCACCTAAGCCTAACTTTCTTTCAGCAAAAAAAAGGCAAGGAATCCAACTTACCACCAGAAACACATATTAAATACTTGTTATTAATTATCATGTAGCAACAAAAAATGCGCAAACTCATCGACATATCCATTATGCCCATCCTAACCTACGGTGCTCAAACTTGGTCCCTGACTGAGACGCAAAAATAAAAACTCAAGGTTTGCCAAAGGCCAATGGAGCGTAGCGTATTGGGTATAAAGCTCAGCGACAGAATTTGCAATACAACAATACGCTCAAAAACTGGAATCGCTGATGTAAGCAAAAAGACTGCTGGGTTGAAGTGGGATTGGGGGCCATGTCTGCAGAATGCATCAGTACCGATGGGCTAGAGTCATCACGCAGTGGGTGCCAGAAGACGGGCATCTTCGCCGAGGGTGGCCTAGGAAACGCTGGCGTGACGACTAAGAGTCAGCTCACACCGAGACGCGACGCGACGCGACGCTGTGCGCACCTTGAGAATTCAGAATACGTTGCGCAACGTATTCTGAATTCTCACAACGAAATTGGTATCTTTTCGTGTAGTAAATAAAATTATATTTTGAATCGCTCTTTTAAAGTGTGCGCGCAGCGTCGCGTCGCGTTGCGTCTCGGTGTGAGCTGACCCTTAGAGGCGTTTATGAGAGGACGGAGAAGACAGCACGGAGAGAAGAGTGGAAGGCTATGGGGGAGGCCTTTGCCCAGCAGTGGGAAAAAGGCTAGTTAAAAAAATAAGTGTGCTCCTTTTGTATACTTACTTAATAGATTTTCTACAAACGTGTCAATGATTTGTGATATGATAAATAGCCATGAACTC
Source organism: Cerastis leucographa (assembly GCA_963082945.1). Classification (NCBI taxonomy): domain Eukaryota; kingdom Metazoa; phylum Arthropoda; class Insecta; order Lepidoptera; family Noctuidae; genus Cerastis; species Cerastis leucographa. The sequence continues at coordinate 16,191,721 of OY720363.1, forward strand.
AATAACGCGTCGCCATGCAGGCTGCCACTCATGTCGCGTTAGAAGCAAGCTGATAAGTGATAACAATCGAATAGACACTCCCAGGTATTCCAAGAAAGTTCGGTTATCGGTACCACCTGATAAGCTTGCCCATGTTGACTTATAAATCCATGACACGAAATTAAGCCGATTTATGGTAAGTATCGCAGCACAAATCCGCATTCTCAAATTATAAATCGTGTTTGATATCGGGATTAAAATTCAGAAACTACACACATCAAAAGTGTCTAGGGATCAAGCATTTTTATGCGGATTTCTTGAGATTGAGATGTGGCTTTGTAATAAATTTATGATTTTATAAATTTATATGGATCCTTTTTGGTGCATTTCATAATTTGAATCAGGAACTGTGAATCAAATTCGAGTAAAAGATGAAAATCAGCTGTCAATATTTTCCCTATAAAAACATACAACGCATTGAAGACATTATTAGTGCTACTGTTTCCCTACTACTGATTAAAACCAACGTTATTATGGAGCGGCGACGTCATTTAAGCAGGGAAGAAATGCTCAGAGCCGTGGGAATGATAGAAGCTGGTTCCCGGCAACGTACTGTGGCTTTAGCTCTGAATACAAGTCAGAGTGTTATCAGTCGACTTTGGACACGTTACCGAAGCACTGGTACCGTGGCTGAGCGCCATGGAGGACGGTATCGCTGCACCACACGGAGACAAGACCGATACATTCAAATCTTAACTCGAAGAGCTCCAACAATAACCGCCATGATGTTAGCCGTGAGGCTTCATCACTTTTCAGGGAACTTAATTAGCGACCAAACAGTCAGAAACCGCTTGCATGAAGTGAACCTTCATTCCCGAAGACCGCTACGGGTACCACCTATAGCAATGCACAATCGTAGGATTCGATTGCTTTTCGTGTGCTTTTCTGATGAGTCTCGTTTTGGTATGAGACCGGATACAAGACGTATACGACACTGGAGAACCCCTGGACGCCAACAGCGATTAAAATCCTGCCAGGAAGTCCATCCTTATAGTGGTGGAACCATCATGGTATGGGCGGGTATTTGGATCGGCGGAAGAACTGAGTTGATTTGGATCAGAGGCAACCTCAACGCTCAAATTTATGCTGAGACGATTGTATCAGACGTCATCGTTCCTCTACAAGTGCAAATCGGTCCCTTATTTCAGTTAATGCATGATAATGCACGACCGCACACCGCAAGAGTTGTAAGACAGACTCTCGCCGCAGCTAACATCAATGTCCTGCCCTGGCCTGCTCAGTCGCCAGACTTGAACCCGATTGAGCATGCATGGGATATGCTACAGAGAAGAGCTCTGCCGAATATGGAGGGTATCCAGTCGCAAGAAGACCTTTTTTTGTTGTTGCAACGAACATGGGCGGCCATTCCACAGTGTGATTTGGATGAACTCATTTTGAGTATGCCAAACCGATGTTCTTGTGTTGTTAGTGTTCGCGGTAGAAACACGGATTATTAATTGTTTAAGTTACCCAATAAAATTTTAAAGAAAACTGTTATTTCAGTCTTTTTTTCGAACTTTAATGTTAGTGGTTCAAATGTCAAAAATCCCTTTATTAGAAAATGGCAAATTTCTTTATTAATGCAAAGGTGACTTGGTTTATCGTTACTGTGACAAACGAAAACACTTTATTTGATGAATCCTTAAAGAAAATTTTAATTAATATCAATCAGGAGAAAAGTTATTGCAAAAATATATGTTGATCCCTAGACACTTTTGATGTGTGTACTTATTACAATTATCTACCGTTTTACTTTTGATGGGCTTGGGTAGGTTGGCAACAAGGCGACGGCGATGGTCCCCTTGTTACCTCGACTTAAAGTACAATTACGCAAACCACTGCGGCAAAGGCATCTGACGACGTCGACCTAATCGCTGTGACAGATCACAGCGATATGACAGATTTATATGTATCTCTAGCAAAATACGTCCGTAGATGGCAACATTGCCGCCTACGCGGCCCGCTTACTTTCGCCTTTAGAATTGTATTTTATAGACACCTATCTATTTAAATTATTTCACTTTTACCCATAACTTTCATTTAAAACGAAAAACAGCCATGCTATTTGATGCGTGCGAACCACGTGTAACTCTACTAAGTACGTCTTCTGTCAAGCCTCTAACGATGCCTTCTAGCCCTGAAAACGATGTTCACCGAAGATACGAAACTGTAATAGTACTTCAAACAAAAAATGGTCGACTGGTAGGTACCTATTATGATACGAAATATCTAGATACCGTGATCGTGATTAGTAAAATGACGTCAGATCAGTAATGATCACCAATGCACTTACTAATTGATAGAATTTCGGGTTTGAAAAGTTCGTATTGCGTCAAGATTAAAGATGTAATTTATTACAGAATACCCGCAAGAATCATACATATCGAATGCACTTTAATCAGATTAACAATCAAATAAATGAAACATGATTATTCATTCTCGTATTTCAATAAAATGATTGCGCTTGGTAATGTCACAAAACGTGACAAAAATGAAGCAGGAGGTGGCAACTAAAATGACAGTGTAAAGATATTCACGCGTAGTTTATTTGTGAATAAACCTTATGAAAACTAAGTGAAATTCGATTCCTGGTGATACCACCAGTCTGTACATAAGAGGGCTGCATGTCCCATCCGCTAAGCGATTGTGGTCAATTTCTGTACTGCAAATATTTCTATTACAGGTGTTGGTCAATATATTATGTATACACGATTCGGAGTTATTACGCACAAATGTTATAATAATTTTAAAAAATACGTGTGGCACTCGGGGACTGCCGCGGTAAAGTTATTGCATCAAATCAAAACTAGCTTATAACTTTAAAATCTTAAAAGCAGAATATCAGCTGTTTTTTTTTAAGTGGTGACTTAAGCAAGCCTCCTAGTTATGTAACATCCTTGAATTCGGAACCCGAAGGCGCTCTACAAGTCTTTCTAATCTCAATCAGCGTTTGAATATCTATTGTGTCCTGGGTGGATCATACATAAAACTAGTTAGACTGGAAGCCGATCTCAACAGAGTTGGGAAAAGGCTAGGCAGATAATGATGTATTTAGTAGTAAGTATAGGCACATTTCAAACACCATTAAAGCCACAATGACTTAGTGATTTAAAAAAAAAATTATATGTATAATATTATACTATATTGATATGCAAATATAGGCAAGATGTTCCAAGCTGGCCGTGTATGAGACACAAAAACACATTGTAGGTACATAACGAAAATAACTATTATTACTTTTAATCATCATGTTCAATTAGCAGTGTTTCATCTAAAAAAGATGCTGGTGGTTCGACCTTGCAGGTGATGGTGCTCTTTATATTGAAAACCCACATAGAATAAAGTATTCCTATAACCAAATCATCTTGTTGACTGAGCAGTTTGAATACTTTCTTGCAATAACATTAAGCTGTTTCCACAAACTGCATCTAGTTGAATAGCTGAAAAGAAACAGGTAAGGTATAATAATCAAATAAAAGAACTTATTTTTTTGGAAATCGTGTAAAAAGTGAAACTGCTACCATCCTTCTGGTGCAGTTGGGTAAAAATATATTTATTGGTATTAATCAACACAGGCAGCGGCGAGCAGCGGTGGTCCAGTGGTGGCAGCCCCGACTTACGAACAGTAAGTCGTAGGTTTGAACCCAGGCAGACGCATTACTGTGTGTAATTTATTTCATCACCGCTGCTCTCTAAACGGTGAAGGAAAACATTGTGAGGAAACCAGCATGTAATTCTAAGACATGTGCCATCTACCAACCCGCATTGGCCCCGCGTGGTGGATTACAGCCCTCTCCCTCTCATTGAGAGGAGGCCTGTGTCCCAGCAGTGGGAACATTATAGGCTGATGATGATGAATCAACACAGGACCGCGATATAAATAATACAATCAAGTTCACATCAAGTTCACATTTTCAAAGCTTTATGTGTGCGTGTGGATTGAGAGATCTTTTCGAAAAACTCTTCCAATACCACCCAAATTATAAGAGAATTTAGGAAATAATTGTAAAAACTTCATGGTAAGGTATAAAATTTGTAAAACCTAATCAAAGAAAGTTAGAAATTCATTAACTGGATCTCTCAATCTGGACAACTGAAGAAAAAGCCGTAACGCGTATCCAAGAATATACTGGCTATGTGTTTATAATTTGCATTTTAATTACACACATCAAAAGTGTCTAGGGATCAACATATATTTTTGCAATAACTTTTCTCCTGATTGATATTAATTAAAATTTTCTTTAAGGATTCATCAAATAAAGTGTTTTCGTTTGTCACAGTAACGATAAACCAAGTCACCTTTGCATTAATAAAGAAATTTGCCATTTTCTAATAAAGGGATTTTTGACATTTGAACCACTAACATTAAAGTTCGAAAAAAAGACTGAAATAACAGTTTTCTTTAAAATTTTATTGGGTAACTTAAACAATTAATAATCCGTGTTTCTACCGCGAACACTAACAACACAAGAACATCGGTTTGGCATACTCAAAATGAGTTCATCCAAATCACGCTGTGGAATGGCCGCCCATGTTCGTTGCAACAACAAAAAAGGTCTTCTTGCGACTGGATACCCTCCATATTCGGCAGAGCTCTTCTCTGTAGCATATCCCATGCATGCTCAATCGGGTTCAAGTCTGGCGACTGAGCAGGCCAGGGCAGGACATTGATGTTAGCTGCGGCGAGAGTCTGTCTTACAACTCTTGCGGTGTGCGGTCGTGCATTATCATGCATTAACTGAAATAAGGGACCGATTTGCACTTGTAGAGGAACGATGACGTCTGATACAATCGTCTCAGCATAAATTTGAGCGTTGAGGTTGCCTCTGATCCAAATCAACTCAGTTCTTCCGCCGATCCAAATACCCGCCCATACCATGATGGTTCCACCACTATAAGGATGGACTTCCTGGCAGGATTTTAATCGCTGTTGGCGTCCAGGGGTTCTCCAGTGTCGCATACGTCTTGTATCCGGTCTCATACCAAAACGAGACTCATCAGAAAAGCACACGAAACGCCATTGTTCTTCTGCCCAATTTCTGTGTTCAAGAGCCCATTGATATCGAATCCTACGATTGTGCATTGCTATAGGTGGTACCCGTAGCGGTCTTCGGGAATGAAGGTTCACTTCATGCAAGCGGTTTCTGACTGTTTGGTCGCTAATTAAGTTCCCTGAAAAGTGATGAAGCCTCACGGCTAACATCATGGCGGTTATTGTTGGAGCTCTTCGAGTTAAGATTTGAATGTATCGGTCTTGTCTCCGTGTGGTGCAGCGATACCGTCCTCCATGGCGCTCAGCCACGGTACCAGTGCTTCGGTAACGTGTCCAAAGTCGACTGATAACACTCTGACTTGTATTCAGAGCTAAAGCCACAGTACGTTGCCGGGAACCAGCTTCTATCATTCCCACGGCTCTGAGCATTTCTTCCCTGCTTAAATGACGTCGCCGCTCCATAATAACGTTGGTTTTAATCAGTAGTAGGGAAACAGTAGCACTAATAATGTCTTCAATGCGTTGTATGTTTTTATAGGGAAAATATTGACAGCTGATTTTCATCTTTTACTCGAATTTGATTCACAGTTCCTGATTCAAATTATGAAATGCACCAAAAAGGATCCATATAAATTTATAAAATCATAAATTTATTACAAAGCCACATCTCAATCTCAAGAAATCCGCATAAAAATGCTTGATCCCTAGACACTTTTGATGTGTGTAATTGTGAAGGATTTGTTAAAGCTGCTAAACAAAATTTCGATTCGTTTCAAAGCCATGTTTAAGATTTATAACAGTTTATATGGATCATTCAGAGTGGACAATTTTCAATTGAGTGATCTTGTAAAACACGACCTAGTACTGAAAAAGTATGAATAATTATCATGTTTATTACAAATTATGCTTCTGGGAGAATTTGTAAAACAAAAATCATCAATCATATGGTCACCCTACTCAACGTTTTCCTTAAAGATTGTAAAAAATTTATAAATCTTTTTAAGTATAACACTTACAGGGACGACTGATTCGTCAAATTTTAGTACAACCTTTTTAACAATTTCTGATGTATCTACCTTCTACCTATAAGTTTTGGTTTATTAAATATAGTTCAAAATAAAGATCTCTCAGTTGGGACGATCGACAAAAAACTAGATTTTCATTTTCTCTTGAACCTTAAAAAGATAAATCATTTTTTACAATCTTTAAGGAAAACGTTGAGTAGGGTGACCATATGATTGATGATTTTTGTTTTACGAATTCTCCCAGAAGCATAATTTGTAATAAACATGATAATTATTCATACTTTTTCAGTACTAGGTCGTGTTTTACAAAATCACTCAATTGAAAATTGTCCACTCTGAGTGATCCATATAAACTGTTATAAATCTTAAACGTGGCTTTGAAACGAATCGAAATTTTGTTTAGCAGCTTTAACAAATCCTTCACAATTAATTAAAATGCAAATTATAAACACATAGCCAGTAGGTATATTCTTGGATACGCGTTACGGCTTTTTCTTCAGTTGTCCAGATTGAGAGATCCAGTTAATGAATTCTAACTTTCTTTGATGAGGTTTTACAAATTTTATACCTTACCATGAAGTTTTTACAATTATTTCCTAAATCCTCTTATAATTTGGGTGGGATTGGAAGAGTTTTTCGAAAAGATCTCTCAATCCACACGCACACAGCTTTATCACTCACCTCTCAAGAAATCTATTGTACACATACAAGTTGGCGTACGTCTGCAGCAGTATCTGACAGTAATTGTCTTCGCACCTTGCGAAATATACTACTTTTCTTACTTAACACAACGGCTTTGTGGAGTAAGCGCTGTATTTTCAGATTCCAATTTCATAAAATCTTTCCAAGAAATCTAAAATAACCAAACAGTAAATGTCAAATGATGTTGCCTGTCAGGTGTAAGCAACCGAAAAGGCGGATTTAAGGGGCTACTTACTGCCAATGAGCTGTTTTCTTCGTCTAACTACTCTTTGATAAGTGAATATAAATGTCCAAAAAAAATATATGTTGAAATGACTCTATTTATAAAAAAAGGGTGTGTGAAAAAAATATCCAAAATAGAGCATTTTCTTGTTTGAAATTTCGTAACTACGTCTAAATGGCATGGAGTTTTAGTATTTTTCTTTCACAATAATATTTTAAAAGGTTTTTCTCACAAATTGTACAATTGGCGAGATAAGGCAAGTTCTTATTTAGCTACAATTAATTAATCACTGTGTTCTAAATGAAATGAAATGAGCGGGTCCGTGCGCGGGCGACGGGCGGCAGTGTAGCTCGAACTGTCGGACGTGGAGGTTGTGCTGCTCGTTCTCTAAAATTGTATTTACCTGATTCGCGCAAGGACAATTTATCATTAGTACTAAGTTTGTTTGTTTTCGCGATTTGGACGCTTGTTTAGTCAGTAAGTAGGATAACACGACGGCACGGTTGGCGCAGTGGTTGAGTGATTGACTGCTGCGCTGCGTGTTGCGTGGTCACTAAATCGGATGCAATCTGTTCTAACTGCGATTACACGTTCCTATTTCCTAGTTAGGATTCTAAAAATAGGATCATGAAATAGCCCTTTTAGTAGAGATCTTGTTTGGCAAGAAAATCAGACTCGGAACCCCGAGTCTGACTCCGAGTCTGACTCTGACTCCAAGTTTGTCTACGAGTCTGACTGAATAAAACTACGCTGAATAATATTATCTCTCAATTAGTGAAGGCGGACGTCTAGTCTCGTCCTAGGAACCCATTTATAGGTAAGTACGTCAGGACAAGGCGCGAGCGCACCCAAACATAGGTACAATAAAAAGATCCGCGCATGACCGAGCTGCGGAACGCGGCGCGGGCTGCTAGTTGCGATGAGCGCGGATCGCGCTCTGCGCACGTAAAAATGAAGCGGGGGTGCGCGGTTAGCGCGGGGAGAACGTCCAAATACTCAAGGCCGTTTCACTGCTACAGGGGCCTGTACCACGATGATTTTTAAAACTATCTCCACCTATATTAGCGATAATGTTTAAAATAGCATAACTTTTCTCATTCGTTTTTTAACTTAACAGTTAACATTTTATGGTTTAAAATCATTTTATTTAAATTTATTGGTATTAAATCTGATCCATAATATTATAATCATTCACAAATTAATATTATTTTTAAAACTAGATAACTAAAACTAAAATAACAACAAATTATAAAAGGATGTTATTATTATTATATATATATATTTCGGCGCGAGTATGGCCGGACTGGATTATCGGTGACCATGTCGTGTTGAGAATGGTCATTTGCCATAATTTTTAAAGAAAATCAATATTAAATCAAAACATTTTAATACGAATTTAAAAATGATAACAAAATAATGAATTAAAACAATAATTAAATTTAAACTGATGATAATATGATTCAGGCGTGAACCGTGTCACAATTAGAGTTGTGGACGGGTCGCTCGCTAGAATTGGAATGCCCCGCAGCGCTCGGCGCTCCGTATTATAAAGGCCGACCCCTTCCACAACTCGCCTGATTCACTGAGTGGTGCGATGATGTCACAGAGCGTTCCGTTTCGTTTTAAGTCGTAATAATTTGCTCACGCCGACACGGCCATTCTGCTAAAAGGTCGTCACTGACCTCATAACTCTGCAATAAGAGAAAAGATACCACAGTATCAAAACATCACACAACTATCACAATGAACGGGTCATCTTTGCGCACAACCAAACATATTATCAAGAGAAAGGAGGCCCCTGGCCTCAACGAACTCTATAATAACATGAAATGGTTACAACTAAAACACATTACTAAGAGCAAGGAGGCCCCTGTCCTCAACGAACTCTTAATAACAGCGTCAAAAATTCGGAGGCCCCTGTCCTCAACAAATTTTATCAGTCTCAGTTTGGAGGCCCCTGTCCTCAACAAACTGGTGTTATTAACATCAACCAAACATATTATTAAGAGAAAGGAGGCCTCCGGCCTCAACGAAATCTCAATAATAACATGAAATGGCTATAACTCAAACACATTACTAAGAGCAAGGAGGCCCTCCGTCCTCAACGAACTCTTAATAACAGCATCAAAAATTCGGAGGCCCCTGTCCTCAACAAATTTTATCAGTCTCAGTTTGGAGGCCCCTGTCCTCAACAAACCGGTGTTATTAACATCAACCAAACATATTATTAAGAGAAAGGAGGCCTCCGGCCTCAACGAAATCTCAATAATAACATGAAATGGCTACAACTAAAACACATTACTAAGAGCAAGGAGGCCCTCCGTCCTCAACGAACTCTTAATAACAGCATCAAAAATTCGGAGGCACCTGCCCTCAACAAATTTTATCAGTCTCAGTTTGGAGGCCCCTGTCCTCAACAAACCGGTGTTATTAACTTCAACCAAACATATTATTAAGAGAAAGGAGGCCTCCGGCCTCAACGAAATCTCAATAATAACATGAAATGGCTACAACTCAAACACATTACTAAGAGCAAGGAGGCCCTCCGTCCTCAACGAACTCTTAATAACAGCATCAAAAATTCGGAGGCACCTGCCCTCAACAAATTTTATCAGTCTCAGTTTGGAGGCCCCTGTCCTCAACAAACTGGTGTTATTTACATCAACCAAACATATTATCAAGAGAAAGGAGGCCTCCGGCCTCAACGAAATCTCAATAATAATATGAAATGGCTACAACTCAAACACATTACTAAGAGCAAGGAGGCCCTCCGTCCTCAACGAACTCTTAGTAACGGCATCAAAAATTTGGAGGCCTCTGCCCTCAACAAATTATATCAGTCTCATGGTTTGGAGGCCCCTGTCCTCAACAAACCATATCAAATAAAATGTTTGGAGGCCCATGTCCTCAACAAACTTAAATAAGTCATTACAGAACACGGGTACAAAATGCAAATAGTGTAAATGTAACTTAACTTGAGTTCACCTTCCAATGTTATAGACTCATCTTTCGCCGACACGGTACCCTGGTCGATGCATTCTCCAAGTTTCGGTGCTAACCGTAGCTGGTCATGTGCCACTTAGTTTGGTCTTCCTCTGAATAGTGTTATATAGGTAATAGTAGTTAGTTTCCACTTCATTTGTGAAATCGGTTTCCAAATTGCTTAAAGCGTCCTCAGTAGCTTGAACCGTTGAAGGCGAGCTTCTTACTACTTAAGCATTTTGTTAAGTAACCAGAATATTCAAGCCAGTGCCTTTTATGATTTTAGTTCAAATCATAAGATCATATGGTGTTTCTTGATCATCGACAATGTGAAGCGTAATGACAGCGAAAACATTCTTTATCCAATGCCATTGGGGTAAGTATTTCGTCATGTTCCAGTGCTACATTGACTTTTTCAGCTTCGTTTGTCATCTTCCTAAAACATTTCTCTTCAATGTGTCCAGTTTTGTTGCAATAATTCCATTTGAGTTTTGGGCGTTCCGTTCGAATCCCAGACTCCTCTCTGGTGTTTTCGCTCAGTAATGGCTTTGGGTCGTTCAGTTTGCCATTTGCTTTGTTGCAATTTGCTTGAACTGTCTTGCCACACTTGAAGCATACTATCGGTTCTTCTTGATCGTTCCTAAGCCTGGGCCGTTTGGCAGGCGGTTTGCCTTGGCGTGGTTCTTGTGGCCTGATTGTGGCTGCAACAGAAATTAATTCGGGGACAGTTGTGCACTTACTGGACAGCAATTTTGAGCAAAGATACTCATTATCCATGCAGCCAATAACGGCTTCAACAGGCGCTACGCATTGTGGATGGTGCAGGGAATACGACCTTTCAGTCAATCCCACTAAAACTGAATTAGTCATGTTTACCCATAAACGAACTTTAGGGCCTTATCGCCTACCTAAATTATTCGATACAGAACTTCAGTCAGCTACTGTAGTCAAACACTTGGGAGTCATCCTAAACAGTAAGTAAAACTGGAGCAGTCACTTACACAACAAAATTAACAGGGCATGCATCACCCTCTGGCAGTACAGGAGGATGATTGGTAAGAAGTGGGGCCTATCCCCCAAAATGATACTTTGTCTATACTGTGTGTTGATCCGTCCCATGATCTCGTACGAGGCAGTGGTCTGGTGGCCACGCATCACACTCGTCTCAGCATCGTACAAACTTCAACGCATGCAGAGGCTTGCCTGCATGGCAATTATAGGCTGCATGAGGACCACTCAGACAGCTGCTCTTGAAGCCATGTTGGAGCTTCCGCCGCTCTATCTGTTCATACAACAAGAAGCAACAATGGCGGCCGCACGCCTCAGAACACTTTCAACTCTGGTGTAAAAAGACACGCAATACACCGCGGTACTGGAAGGATTCTACAACGAGTTCCCCCTGGTGAGAGCCATAAACGATCTAGTACCAGAGTCGAGCTACACGATAACTGACAAATGCTTGCACTGACTGGACAGGTCCACTCAAATCTGTGTGGTTCTTTCTTCAAAAGACCATTTCAGATACTAATCTGCATAGTCCTCATGTAAATTGAGGAATGTCTGGACTTTAAAAGAGTAGCAAGTTAACAGAGAACCTCTGAGTTTGTTTCGGCTGTTCCTTCTCAGAGTAGTCAGGTACAAAACACCGGCCCCAAATAGTTAAAAAAAAAAATTACGTGTAAAAGTGTTTGTAAAAACCTATTTGCAAAATAATCATCATTTATGATTTACCCAAACAATTTATATTCGACAAAAGTACAAGATCCAGCTCCATGAGGACCACCGCTGTGAGGGGTTAAATCCAGCTGAGCTGCGGATCTTCACGAAGGATCTCAAAATATATATAGCCGTAACACTGTGGGTCCATAACACGGTATTTCAGGCAGAATGCACGGGTATTTCCCTAGCCGCATCAGCCATCCTAGCAAAAAAAGGTTGAGGAGTACTATTCGCACACTTTTAGACAGCAGGGCTGAACTGTTAGCACTAGACAACCACACGGTCGACTCCGGGTTAATATAAGAGTGTCACCAGCGCCTAAACCAGGTCGGTAATCACAACAACATAGCCATACAATGGATTAAAGGTCACAGCGATTCCCGGGGCAACGATGCAGCGGACGAACTCGCCAGAACGGGTTCGAGCATGGCAGCAGTGGGTCCAGACTCCTGCCACTGTCCTTCGGGTATCTACGAACTCTGGTAAGGAAATGCACCAATGAACAACACCACAAACTGTGGCAACACCACGGTGAGTGTAGGCAGGCCAAGGAAGCACTTCCTACTATAGACGGCCGCTTTACCAAACGAGCTCTCCGGCTGACAAAGCTACAGCTCCGCACAGTCACAGCCGCCATTACTGGGCACAGCTCCTTTAATAAACACCTCCTTGTCCTAGTAGTCACAGATAGCCCACTGTGCAGAGCCTGCATGGAGAAAAACGAGACAGCAGCCCACGTGCTTCTACACTGCCTAGAGGTTGCAATTTAGAGGGCAAAGTACTTCAGTAACCCTCGGGGAACTAGGGTGGATCGAATAAAGTTCCCACCCGTACGCAAAATACGCGCTTTAGACGTGGAGTTGCGGAAACCAGCCTGCTATACAATACAATGCAATGGCTTCCACAGCGTCAGTATCTTTATTGCCGCTTATCACTCGTTTTCAGCTATGCCACCTTCGGTTATCGATACTGCTAGATTAGACATCAAATTAGAAGTTGCTCACCTTAAGGACATCAGTGGAGTAACGTGCTTCAGGTTCGAACGTTTGTATCAATGCTTCTCGCATCTCCCTCCAGACAGGTGATTTTACAAGCCACGCATCACCAATAGTCTTGGCTCGTCCTTGCAATAAATAGACTCGCTATCTTAATGCAAACTTCGTGGTCAGCCAACTCCCGGTGTGCTTTGGCTCGATCGACTTGCTCGCACCAGTCTCGAATTGGGACATCACCATCTGGATTGTAGGATGCTATATAGATGTCACGTAATCTTGGTCTTCGCGTCGGAGCTACAGTCTTATTTATCACCCGTGGCCAGCATCTGTTTCGTGCTAGAGCCATCCGTTTCTCCATCATTGAGGGTGGATGGGACCGAAGATATGTCCCGGTTGATCCCGCTTCTGATTTCGGCGCGAGTATGGCCGGACTGGATTATCGGTGACCATGTCGTGTTGAGAATGGTCATTTGCCATAATTTTTAAAGAAAATCAATATTAAATCAAAACATTTTAATACGAATTTAAAAATGATAACAAAATAATGAATTAAAACAATAATTAAATTTAAACTGATGATAATATGATTCAGGCGTGAACCGTGTCACAATTAGAGTTGTGGACGGGTCGCTCGCTAGAATTGGAATGCCCCGCAGCGCTCGGCGCTCCGTATTATAAAGGCCGACCCCTTCCACAACTCGCCTGATTCACTGAGTGGTGCGATGATGTCACAGAGCGTTCCATTTCGTTTTAAGTCGTAATAATTTGCTCACGCCGACATATATTATCATTTAGAGAAATTTTATTAAAATTTTGCTAGTCAACCTTGAACCTAATGCTGTAGCGATAAAGTTGAAAATTATATAAGAAATTCCCACCGGCACCGGAGCCCGTGGTAAGTTTTTTTCGTTACGGAATTTCTTGATTCGGTCCCCGCGCTCAAAGCCCGCGATAAAAGCTATGCAATAGCTTAATAATTCTTTATTTTTCAGACAACAATTGATCCAACGACATAAACAATTCTAGATATTAGTAGACAATTTAACTTAGAAACTATGTTAGTAATTATATTCCACTACAGACGGGGTGGTTTTTATAAGATGCCTCATATGGGGCTTTGATCATGCCTATCAGCAATAACTCTCAAGAGGCTGTTGCTACTGCACTGCAATCTGGCCAGCAAAGACGCATTCTTTTTGCGCACGACAGCTGAGAAACTGTCTACTCTGGCGTGCGCAAACATTGCAGAAGCACTGCAATATCGTGGCAGTCGCAACAGCGCTGCTAAATATATTGGGAAACTCTTTTTCTATATTTATTTCACCTTCACTAACATGATATGTGTTACACAATCTTAATATATTCATTTTTATAATGGCTGGTTTCCCTAAAATAGGTACCTGTAATTTTTTTATTAGAAATGCTTTACCACGGTATACACTACTTTTATGATATAATTGTATCCAAATAAAGCCTACTACATCTAATGGAATACCTTCAGGTCCCCTAATAATATCTGAACAAGCAAATATGTTCTAGTATTCTTCACCATTTTTTCAGGTATAGCCACAATATCAGCCCCTGTATCTACTAAAAATTTTACCTTTTTCTTAAAATTTTCTGTTTCCACATCCACTTCCAACTCAAAGTCATCCTTTTCCATGTCCATGCAATTTATCTTTCGCTCTCTGCAGCATCTAGCAAAATGTCCCCTACGCTTGCATTTATGACAAATTTGTTTCGAAGCTCATGTTTTTCCCATTTTCCACACCACCAACATTTTCCATCTCCTACCTTTCCCGGCTGCATCCTGCCCATTCTATTTACTATCACTTCCTCTTCCCGACTCCACATAACCTTGGTCTCTTGCGCTTGAATTTCAGCCTGCTGAGCCATGTTGACTGCTTCTTCTAATGTCAATTTTGCCTTTAACAGCATTCTTTCACTGACCTTCTTGTTCCTTAACCCAACTACGAGACGATCTCTTATAAGCTCTTCACATAGACTTCCAAATTCACATGTCTCCGCCTGCGTGGTTAAGGCTCCTAAAAATTCACTCACTGACATACCGTCCTTTTGTTCAAGCATATTAAATTTAAATCTGTCATAGACAACATTTTTCTTAGGATTGAAATGACCATCTAAAGCCTGCAATACCCCATCATATTTTTTTTCGTCAATGTTCAATATCTTGATAACTTCTTCCACCTTTCCTCCTATGCTGTACAACAACATATCAATTTTGTCGGCATCCTCTCTGTTCTCACAGCCACTTATTTACATTAATCTCTGGAACCTCGTCTTCCAAGTTTTCCACGTTGCCGGATTTGTAATATCGAAGGCCTCCGGCGCCCTCACATTCTGCAGGAAAATCAATACATTTTCTTCTCCCATCATTATTGCTTTATTCGCACGCCGCTGCCACCATGTTCTATTAGTATACAGGGTTCTTGAACGAGAAGATTAGGTACTGGTTTACATAATATCATTTAATCAACTTTCACAAGTACAATCATAGGAAGCCATTACAAGTTCACCACCAAGTCCCAACCTCCAAAAGGCGGGCTGTCATCAGTGTCCAACTGTAACTGTCACAACACATATCATATCGGTAGTTATTGTCACCTCCCACCCTGAGCTTATAAAACTAACTGATGAACTTAACTACAAACAAATAGAAGTTTCAAGTTGGTGTCTCCGACTGTAGTGCACAACATTTAAAGCCATTTAAGAGTCAAACTAAAACTAAGTACAATGTCATAGTGTTGAACTAGAATACGTAATATGAAGAGATTACGCCTAACAATCTTAATACAGCAATCGAAAAATCAACATATCGTTTATCACATCACGCAAAAACGCCTGATAAAGTATATAAACTTGTATCTATTCGTCAGTGAGTGACAGATATTTCAAATGATAGGCGCTTGGAGTCTCTCGCTTTGTTAGAGTGGTCACAAACGATCCCCAGGGTTTTCTAACATTGGCCAAGTGGCCCTATTAACCTGGCCTTGCAGGTACTTGCTGAAATTTTAGGTGTAATGATATTATTCACCTCTGTCTAAGCATCATGACACGACATAATTGATCGGCGTTCGACGATTTTACGAGGATATACGTATACTTCTTTGGCCGAGTAAAACGTCTAACCAACCCCTAAACAAAAACAACCATCTTTTGCTAAGCCAAAATGTGTTCACGTTTGGATCAACCAATTCGTACTAAAATCTTTAAGCTATTTTTTAAATCCAAAAATTTCCTAAAATATTCAAATATTTTCATACTGGTGATATCATTTCTATGGAATTTGTAGCAATTATTGATACAATTGTTTTTATTGGCTTGATTTCTGTGGCGTTATCGATGCTAGATCTTTGATCAATCCACGGCTGATCGCAATCATCAAACAATCCACCCGTCAACCTTGACTTAATGCTATTACCTACTAATTCTATATGAAGGTATAGATAACATTTTAGTTAAGTTTCATAGAGATATTTATATCACTATTGTCGGCCCATAAACGGTCAAAGCGGAATGTGATTCTCATAGACACTACAATTTTGGTCTGAATAGAACTCCTGTAACATTTAATTAGATATTTAAATGTTTTTATTAGGTACCTACCTCGAAGAAGCCCTTGGTACACAACATGATGTGTACCGTAAGTGGTTTGTAATCATTTAAAATGACGTTTAAAAGTATTTAAATAGGTACAAATTCTGATCTACTACTATTACGTCATTAAAACCGTCGTAAACGGGAGCCTGCCGTTTTGCTGAAAAGATTTTGTCAAAATTACACTACCCAAACAAATTTTAGCAACCTTTTTTTAAACCAATGCTATCTTTGGAATGATTTTAGTACGTACTTTTTCATTTGGTCAAATTTTTACATGGCAAAATTTCATTATGGCATTTAGTCTTTAATTAATGTTTTATTACAGCAAACATTCTTTAGACAATAAACGTCAGGGTCAAAACATTTGCTATGACAAAAAATATAAAGGCAAAAATAAGATTGAATTTGTCTGAAACAATGGTTACTAGGTTATTAGGTTATTTATGGAACTTATATAAAAAAAAAGTTAGGTTAGGTTACAGGGAGCCAGACAACATGTGTCACCACTGTCGCACGAGCCGAGCGAGTACCAGAAACGACTAGAAAAATAAGGAAAAAAAGAGATTATTTTTAGCAGGCTATCGAGAACCGAACTTGTTAGACGGGGTTAATTATTAAAAGAAAAATGGTTAGGTTAGGTTAGGTTAGAACTGACCTCCTACGCACGAGCCGAGCGAGCGAAGCGAGCGGTGCCGCGGCAGGGGCGGCGAGTGCCAGAAACGACTACATATAGAAAGAAATAGTGATAGGGTTTTGCATGACTAACCCACATTGAGCGTCATTTATGATTTACCATCTACCCACTTAACAGTACACATTGTAATTTAATTTGTATATTCAGTGCAACTAACTTATAGATGCAATTTTTTTGTCAGTAACTTAGCAATTGACTGAATAGAAATGGTAAATTGAAAATTGGCGATACTAAATATTTGCCAACTGAAATATTTGACTACATGAAAATTGGTAAAAGTACTAGTTGGTAAACAAGTTATCGTTTAAACGTTCACTTTCCAAACATTAGGTTTGCGTTACAATTATTTGTAAAAAGAGTTTTTGCTTAGTAATAATTTGGCAAATGAAATTATGCGGAACATTGTTTGGGAAGTGATAATTTGTCAATTTCCTTTCGGTGAAACATAGGTAACCCGTCGAAAACATTTTGTGTCGACAGACACTGTTACCCACGAAGGGACAACAACAACAACATGGAAAAATAACTGTAACTGTCCAAATAAAAAAAGCAGAAACGCATTCTGTGCACTCTCTGGACCATGACATTATCACTTTAATTTACGGTTCTAATTTTTAAGTATCAAAAGGAAACTTCTGTAAAAATGTGGGTTTATAGGACGAAAAACTAACTTTTAATATAAATTGGTTTGATATTATGTTTTTGAGATATACATACTTACTTTTTCGTGTAACTACAGCAGTAACTCTTTGTTTTTCATTAACATACTATGAAAAACAAATTTAGTTTTGCTGTTGATTGTAAATTGACGTATATGAATGACCGTAAAAATATTGTTTTTATATCGTTTGGTGCTAAAACCTTTTGTGCGTGAGTCCGACGAGGTTTTTTTTGCAACTAAAATTACTGTTACAACACCGAAGCCAGGTAGTTATTGAAATATAAAATCTACTACTTACTATCTTTATGTACGTATGTACTACCCATGTCTGTGCAGAAAACTTCTGTTGCTCATTTTTTTGTGTAAATATCACTATTTCTCCTTATTTCTGCGTTGGACATTTTGCGGTATTATTTAAATGAATCAGGTATAAAATATTCCCTTCAACTCCCCAAGCATCGCCCACATCGGTATTATTTATTCGCCTATATTTATTTAAAAAGTTGTGACGCGTCCCCGGAGTGTCGTATTCACCGTTTTGCTGTGAAAGCATTCGATGGTATTTGAATATATTGCCATTTCCTTTTCTTTTATACTTGAAAACTTTATTTTATGTGTTACTAGAGAGCCAGGAAGGATCAGATCAATTACAAATCCTCAGATTTACAGACTTGGAAAGTGTCGAGTAAGAATAACACTCAAAATATTATGGCGTCACTTTAGGAAGGGTTGCTTGCATTAGGTACCTACATCTAATCCTTAACATTAGGAAGGAGCTCGTGGCTAAATAATAACAGCCGCACGGGCCGATCTTTAAGGTCAAGCCATGCTTGCCGAGGTTGGTCCGTTTATGGTGACCATAATTACATACCGAGTTTCCTCCGATCACAATTGTAGATGTTTGACAGTCGTTACGAGTAGTCAAAAGCCTAAAGTCTGACATCCAGTCTTATCAAGGGGTGTCAGATAGGCAGTCGCTTTATGTAAAATACTGGTACTCAGCTGCCACCGGTTAGACTGAAAGCCGACCCCAAGATAGTTTGGGAAAAGGCTAGGCAGATTATGCTTGCTGGTACATCTACTGACATCGTTCCTGTAAAAAGCTAAGGTACGTTAAATCCGATGGTGTAAGTAGACTTAAAATATCAACTCATTTATCATCAGCCTAGCCTTTTCCCAACATGTTGGGGTCGGCTTCCAGTCTAACCGGTAGTAGCTGAATACCAGTACTTTACATGGAACGTCTGCCTATCTGACCTCCACAATCCAGCTAGTACTGGGTTATACGATACCCGTCAGGGTTAGGGTTGCGGTATGAAATTCCAACCTTATGATATAACAATGTGTATGACGTAGAATGACTCTTTTACGCTATCGTGCAGGAGCGAACAAGATAAATGAATACCATTATTTGAATATGTGATATTTAAGGGCTATCACATTTTGTATTGAGAGCGTTTACACTTTACGGCATTACATACAAATTTTCAAGTCCCTATTTTCCGAAATGACTGAATCGATTTTAATGAAACTTAATACGCATAACTGCAGCGAGGTGTGAGACAAGGAGACGTCATATCTCCGAAACTGTTCACCGCTGCACTGGAAGATGTCTTCAAGGTTTTGGACTGGAGAGGGCTAGGCATCAACGTTAATGGCGAGTACATCTCTCACCTTCGATTTGCCGACGATATAGTGGTCATGGCTGAGACCATGGAGGACCTCAGTACAATGCTTGATGACCTCAGTAGCGTTTCCGAAAGAGTGGGTCTTAAAATGAACATGGACAAAACCAAGGTCATGTTGAATGCCCATGTAACACCCACTCCTATCAAGATCGGAGACTCTACTATCGAAGTTGTAGACGATTATGTCTACCTGGGACAAACGGCCAGTTGGGTAGGTCTAACTTCGAGAAAGAGGTCAATCGTCGAATCCGACTTGGCTGGGCAGCGTTCGGAAAGCTGCGTGGTATCTTCTCGTCCAACTTACCGAAGTGCCTCAAGACGAAAGTCTATGACCAGTGTGTGCTGCCAGTGATTACATACGGCACCGAAACGTGGTCGCTCACAATGGGCCTCATCAGAAGGCTCAAAGTCACCCAAAGGGCAATGGAGAGAGCTATGCTCGGAGTTTCCTTGCGTGATCAAATCAGAAATGAGGACATCCGCAAGAGAACCAAGGTTACCGACGTAGCCCGAAGAATTGCCAAACTTAAGTGGCAGTGGGCAGGGCACATTGCTCGCAGAACAGATGGCCGATGGGGCCGAAAAGTTCTGGAATGGCGACCGCGAACCGGGAGACGATGCGTTGGAAAGCCTCCCACTAGGTGGACCGATGACCTGGTGAAGGTTGCGGGGATCCGCTGGATGCGCGTCGCACGGGACCGGTCAATGTGGCGACACTTGGGGGAGGCCTATGTCCAGCAGTGGACGTCTTTCGGCTGAAATGATGAATGATGATGAATACGCATAAGCAAGAAATATTGGCCTAAAAAGTTACTAAAAACATTTTCGTAAACGCTCTAATATTAATTTATTTTTTGTACGTTTTGTGGTTGCGTTATTTTCCACTCAGCTACGTTACCTTAGATTCGTCATGTCTGTCTGTCCGTATGTAACGTCCGCTTTATTCCGAAACTATAATGACTGCACAGTTGAAACTTTGTAGGTAGCTGTATTCTGTAAAACACTTAACGATTTTCATAAAAATAAAAAATATTAAGCCCTCTTAATCTTTTTTAGTTTTTTATTTTTATTAAAATCGTCCTCTCCAAACTAAAAAAAAAACGGAATGTGTCGGGTTGTCTATAGATAGGTCTTTAAAAATGACATTGAGGTTCCTCAAACCATTTGTTCTCAAAGTCAATCGTTTGAATGATAGACACTTCCAGTAGTAAAATATGCCCCCCCCCCCTAACTTTTAAAATAAGAAAGTAAAATATTTAAAAAAAATATGCCGTAGATCTTAATTAACACTTTTAACGAACATTTGTTTGAATTAGATGTTTAGTTTTTTAGATATGGGACTTTTTCATCAAACTGCAGTACTAACTTTGTTTTTCATCAACATACTATGAAAAGCAAATTTACTTTTGCTGTTGAATGTAAATTTACATACGAATGAGCGTTGAAATTTTTTTTTACTATATTGTTTGTGTTACGGAACCCTGTGTGTGCGAGTACGATTCGTACTTGGCCGGTTTGTTAAATATTTTTCAAAACAAAAACAATAAAAAGAAAATTGTAGCCCGTCGACATCAGGAACAAGGTCCAGGCTGTCGGTCGTCAGGGCTCCAGACAGAGGAATCTGCTGTCTAGGAGTCCTTCTATTTGAATGAAGCCAAGGGCCAAGGGGGACTCCTTCCCCTTCCTCATTTACTAATCCCAGCCGCGCAATGAGAGCCTTCGAAGGGGTTGGTTGAGGGTATTTGCTATTAGTTTATTAACCGAAACGACTATCGGTAAAATTACTGCAGAATCCAAAATACTTGATTTCAAAATACTAATTTTTTTAATCATTCTCAGCTTTCATGAGATTCTTGTTATGAGTAACAGTGATGTCAACAATCATTGAACGGCGCTCTCGGCAGTCTATCATCACAGGGTTTTTTGCTATAATATTCCTGATACAATGTGGCTAGGTCGTGCACATACTTGTTGTATGGTATTTCATAATCCACAAGGTTGTCCAGCACATGTGTGAGTTCTATGAAGCCACCATTTACTGAGTACCTACATCTTTCACTGACGTGAATTTGCCCTGGGGGTTGAGTGAATGTCAGGCTTAAATATCTCGCTGATGGTGGCGGGTGTGTCAGGTCCTTTAGTTCACTGTTTATTATGGATGGGAAATCATCAAATGACCCCTCCCGTTCTGGGCGGAGTGGAAGGTAGTGTCAGACTTGTACTGACTAAAACCCATCCATGTTCCTTTTCTCCCGTTTGGGGTTGAATTTCCAAAATCGACGAAAGACGTTTTCATTAATTTCGGTCAGAAACTTCAATATTTAATTTCATTCTTCTTACTTCAAAAATTACGGATTCCGCATATAAACTTTCAGTCCCTATTTAATCCTCTTAGCTTCGTTTTTGAGCATCTACGCCAGATTCTCAAAAACGTTAAAATACTTAATTACATATTTCAAACCAGGAGCTTGTCTACGAAAGCTCAGGGTTCTAACTTTAAAAATTACCGATTTCCATACAATCGTGCATCCCTTGTTTTACCCCTTTAAGGATGGAATTTCGAAAAACCCTTTCTTAGTGGATGCCTACTCTTCACAAAAAATACACCCTCCAATTTTCAGTATATCAGTCAGTCAGTCAGGACATTGTATTTTATATTTATATTATTGTTACGTAGCAAGAACACTTTTTTAAATTTTGTTTTTCTACTCGACAGAGACAGAGATGTCTAATAAAAAATGTCAAGTATGCGCTGCGTGAATCATAATTAAATAAGGCTTAATCTATGGATAATCCTTTACATGCTGGTGAGAGACCACCATGGCTGATCTGAAAATGAAAAGTTGTTTCCAGTAAAACTTTCATAGATTCCAAGTTATAACCATTTTTATACAGTTATATTCAGTGTTATACAGTTTTCAATAGTTTTGCTTACTGTTCTGAATGCCGTTCTGTAGTCCAGTCAAGTAAGCTCAAAAAATAGGGGTAAGGTTACAATAATTCGCATGGTATTATAATTGATACGAAAAGTCCGAATCGATCCCACATAATGTGTTTCAAGGTCAACATCTTTCAATAAATGGATTTTTGGCATTTTTCAGCCAAACAGTAAATTTATCATAAAAATAAATTAGACTAAAACTGCAGATCATGCAAATACCTTAAAAAAATGCTTAACTCCTTTCCTCTCCTTTCTTTCCTCCTTAACAAAAATAAGGTTACACTAACAGTATTTACTACATTTTTGCCGGTGATTCAGTCGAGACGCAAAACAGCCGTACTCCCATACAAAAATGGGCATTCTTCTTTGTTTCTTACATTAATTTAGGAGCTTATTAAGACTAGAATAGTATATTGTGTATTAAGGGCGGTAAGTAAGGAATTACGATCGAGGCTCTAGTACAAGCCCGAAGTCGAAGACTGAGGGCTTTCTGAGCCGAGGTTCGTAATTCCCGTACCGCCCGTGAAACATACAATGTTTTTCATCACATTTGCGAGTTAATAATTATGAATATACACAAGTCAGCACATATTATTACGAAATACGTGAACTGATTTTTAAGCAGATGGCGGACCACAGATTATACAAATGTTTTGTTCAGAAACGTTAAGGGCAAATACTTACCTAGGTATACAGCCATGACGGAATGTAAAAAAAAAAAATTTCGACCTTTTGATACAAAAAACTATCGTCTATTTAGATTTTAGAACATTAATTGAGTAATTACATAACATGTAGCGAGATTGAATGAAATTCCTGTTTAGATAATGATGAAAAAATACTTTTCATCACACTTGCACGTAAACAGTGTCATTACATACAGGTTAACTTGGCTGTAATGCCCCATATAAAACCCTAGGGCGGTAAGCATTTTTTTTTTAATTTACAGCACAGCATAACAGCACACAGACCATGATTTCATGAAAGTTCAAGCAAGGAGTTTACACGCAATTGAAAAATTGTCTTAAAATGTTATCTAAACAGGAATTTCATTCAATCTCGCTACATGTTATTTCATTACTCAACTAATGTTCTAAAATCTAAATAATCGATAGTTTTTGTATCAAAACTTGGATTTTTTTCTTTACACTCCGTCATGGCTGTATACCTCGGTAAGTATTTTTGCCCTTAACGTTTCTGAACAAAACATTTGTATAATCTGTGGTGTGGGCAAACAGCCCGCCATCCGCTTAAAAATCAGTTCACGTATGTCGTAATAATTGTGCTGACTTGTGTATATTCATAATTATTAACTCGCAAATGTGATGAAAAACATTGTGTGTTTCACAGGTGGTACGGGAATTACGAACCTCGACTCAGAAAGCCCTCAGTCTTCGACTTCGGGTTTCTACTAGAGCCTCGATGGTAATTCCTTACTTACCGCCCTTACACAATGTACTATTTCGCATTTCAGTTTCTCTTTTCATCGGTTTGATTTTTGTTAAAAAGTTTTTTTGCGAGCATTGCACGTGTTCACAGTGCCCTATCTACGAGTAAGTTTATCATTTTTCCTAACAAAGTAAACATGTACAACCCTAATACAAAAGTAAGAAAAATGGGAAAAATATCTACTAATTACCGACACCTTTATTTCAGCAATTATTATTTATGTCACGATAACATCGGATCGGTTATCAAATATTTCTTCAATGTTTTTGCAGTAGCTAACAAAAAGATACCGATATTTTACCTTATCTCGCGTCATGCATTTACTAGGGCGTGTACATACATAAAGACGTAGCTACTGCTACTCTACGTACTATAACTTATATTATTTCTTTCTTTACTCACACTAAACAGGAGGAAAATGAGGAACAGGGTGGAAAATTCCTCAATACTCCATAGAAAAAGGAGGATCCTCCGACCAGACGGGTGTTGTGTCTGGTGGGCTATTGCCCGACATGAATGTATACAAGGTGTTGTTTTGTATCTTCGTCAAAATTCAGGAGGTTTTCACAAAAGACGTAAATGATCAATTAAAATTACGATACCTAGTTAATTATTAATAAATGCTGACTTTTTTGGTTTTTTAAGCTTGTCAGTATTTCAAAATAATCCCCTTAACGTGGTTTAGGGAATAAGAAATTATTGAATAAACGTTTGAGATTGTTTATAGGTGTGAAAGCGTGGTTATAGGGCAAGAATCAGACGGCCCGCGTTTAAAACACGGGTGGGCACAACTACCGATTTCCGTAAATAAGAAAAAAAAAATACCTACCCTTTTTATTATTGATTTGGGACGAGAATCATAAGCATCCTGCTAGAATTTTACGAGGATGAAAACAACACTTGTATACGGTACATATACCAAAATAACATTTTTTACATTTTTTGTCTATCTGTCTGTCCGTCTGGACCGATTTTGATGAGACTTCACTGGCAGATAGCTGATGTAATAAGAAGTAACTTAGGCTACGTCTATTTTACAAAAAAAAAAAAGGATAAAACAGAAAAAACGAAAAAAAAAGCTAAATGAACTAAATAACTTTTTCGTTAAATTCCACGCGGTCGTGTTATGGAATTAGTTATTACAGAATTTTGATGTCTCAGGTATACTGGCTAGTTTTAATGTTTATGGGTTTAAGAAAATAGTTTCAAAGCAACAATGTTTTGTAGTTTGAAGGATAAAAAACAAAACTAATGTTAGTGTGCAGTCTGAATGTGTGGCTCGTTTTGATATTGTGCTTTTGGGAATATTTTGTATAAAGATGTAATTTGCTATGTGATTTAAAATAAATTAAAGTGTATACAGTGATCTGAGTTTTATATAATGTAGAAAGAAAGAAGGGTTCCAATTTAAAGGTATCGTATTTAAATATGAGGAACAGGGTCTCTGTGGTTTAGGAACCAGCAATGTTTTAAGCCGCAACAGGTCGAAGTCGCGGGCACTGCTAGTGAATAATAATAATGTAACGTTGCGCCAGTGCGAGCGCAGAGTATAGCCCTGTAGAACTTGGTTCCACCTTTTTGTCTAATTACACTCGACTAAAGATTTTAGAAGAAAATGAACTC
Source organism: Cerastis leucographa (assembly GCA_963082945.1). Lineage (NCBI taxonomy): Eukaryota > Metazoa > Arthropoda > Insecta > Lepidoptera > Noctuidae > Cerastis > Cerastis leucographa. The sequence continues at coordinate 16,217,076 of OY720363.1, forward strand.
AGCGATAGTACCTAATAATTATGCTTCGTTAATGTCTACACCGCTTTGGCTTGAATTCGGGCGGATATTGATATTTAATCTTTTGACAGAGGTCTGCCGCCTTTAATGTCAATTACCACTATCATTTTCATTATTAATCAAACTTCAATTAAGATATAGGTATCAGTGATTTTTTTTTGACAGAAAAAAATTGGTGTCATTATTTTATTTTACTTAAACGAGCAAAATGCTCCCACGGCATATGTTTATATTTTTATGTGCATGTCATTGGTGTTTTGGACACCAAATTAAACAGTATTTGACTTTCAATTCTAATAACAACTTTGGCGCTTGTGATAATACCACCGTTGGGATACAAAGATCCGAGCATGTTTCCCTTAAGAAAGTTGAGTTGAGTCGAAATGAAAAACTAAGTTGTGTGGCATCTGACGTCACTCAAATACCTGCTGGAGTCTTAGAAGCCAACATTTTTTTTCAATTAGCTTCTAAGAATGATTGTGTGTCTGTGTTAGTATATGAAGCTTTAAACGGAAATGAGAAATTGGTAGGAAGAGCAGACATCTTTGGATCCGAAAGCAATGTTTTAAATGGGTCTCATACCCTAAAAATTCCTGTTAAGAAGACTAATGGATTTGTAAGTATTAACACAAATTAAATATGTTAAAAAAATATTTAAGTCGTTTCTTTTAGGGGCATAAAAGTTGAGAAAATTTGCAAATTATGTAGATCAGTAAATATTTATATTGGTATTTTGCACTGAATAACATCGACAAATATGATTAATTTTCTATTTTTTTTCATTGTGTCCAGTAGAAACGGTTTCTCCCTTCGCTCTATTTCCTGTACTGTTTTTAGTGACAGATGGAACACAAAATTGAAACCGGTTAATACCAATGAAATACTTATAGTTTCCTGTTTATTTTTAATAAATTATTATTATACCAATTTCAGGTTGTTCTGCTGCGACGTGCTTCTAAAGCGTCCAGCATCATCGTCCGATCGATTTACTATCTATTACATCTACTACCTGAAAGTTACATGTACGGTAGAATAAATAATATAAATTCCTCAATTCAGCCATTAACCTTGCCTGGAATTACTTTACCCACTACATCATTACCAACTGCCGCGACGGATCCCGCTACGATAGAATCAACCACAGTGACTGATCCCACCACGCTAGAATCAACCACAGTGACTGATCCCACCACGCTAGAATCAACCACAGTGACTGATCCCACCACGATAGAATCAACCACTGTGGCTGATCCTACTACCATAGAATCCACTACAGTGACTAATCCCACTACGATAGAATCAACTACAATAACTGATCCCACCACAATAGAATCAACCACAGTGACCGAACCCACCACGCTAGAACCGACCACAATGACTGATCCCACCACGATAGAATCAACGACAGTCACCGATCATACCACGATAGAATCAACCACAGTGACGGATCCCACCACGATAGAATCAACCACTGTGACTGATCCCACTACTATAGAATCAACCACAGTCACCGATCCCACTACTATAGAATCAACCACAGTCACCGATCATACCACGATAGAATCAACTACTGTGACTGATTCCACCTCGATAGAATCAACCACAGTGACGGATCCCACCACGATAGAATCAACCACTGTGACTGATCCCACTACTATAGAATCAACCACAGTCACCGATCATACCACGATAGAATCAACTACTGTGACTGATTCCACCTCGATAGAATCAACCACTGTGACTGATCCCACTACTATAGAATCAACCACAGTCACCGATCATACCACGATAGAATCAACTACTGTGACAGATTCCACCTCGATAGAATCAACCACAGTGACGGATCCCACCACGATAGAATCAACCACGGTGACTGATTCCACCACAAAAGAATCAACCACAGTGATGGATCCCACTACTATAGAATCCACCACAGTCACTGATCCCACTACTATAGAATCCACCACAGTGACTGATCCCACTACTATAGAATCAACCACAGTCACCGATCATACCACGATAGAATCAACTACTGTGACTGATCCCACTACTATAGAATCAACCACAGTCACCGATCATACCACGATAGAATCAACCACTGTGACTGATCCCACTACTATAGAATCCACCACAGTGACTGATCCCACTACTATAGTATCAACCACAGTCACCGATCATACCACGATAGAATCAACCACTGTGACTGATCCCACTACTATAGAATCAACCACAGTCACCGATCATACCACGATAGAATCAACTACAGTGACGGATCCCACCACGATAGAATCAACCACTGTGACTGATCCCACTACTATAGAATCAACCACAGTCACCGATCATACCACGATAGAATCAACCACTGTGACTGAATCCACCTCGATAGAATCAACCACAGTGACGGATCCCACCACGATAGAATCAACCACGGTGACCGATTCCACCACGATAGAATCAACCACAGTCACCGATCATACCACAATAGAATCAACTACTGTGACTGATTCCACCTCGATAGAATCAACCACAGTGACGGATCCCACTACGATAGAATCAACCACTGTGACTGATCCCACTACTATAGAATCAACCACAGTCACCGATCATACCACGATAGAATATACCACAGTGACGGATCCCACCACGATAGAATCAACCACTGTGACTGATCCCACTACTATAGAATCAACCACAGTCACCGATCATACCACGATAGAATCAACCACTGTGACTGAATCCACCTCGATAGAATCAACCACAGTGACGGATCCCACCACGATAGAATCAACCACGGCGACTGATTCCACCACGATAGAATCAACCACAGTCACCGATCATACCACAATAGAATCAACTACTGTGACTGATTCCACCTCGATAGAATCAACCACAGTTACGGATCCCACCACGATAGAATCAACCACTGTGACTGATCCCACTACTATAGAATCAACCACAGTCACCGATCATACCACGATAGAATCAACTACTGTGACAGATTCCACCTCGATAGAATCAACCACAGTGACGGATCCCACCACGATAGAATCAACCACGGTGACTGATTCCACCACAATAGAATCAACCACAGTGATAGATCCCACTACTATAGAATCCACCACAGTCACTGATCCCACTACTATAGAATCCACCACAGTGACTGATCCCACTACTATAGAATCAACCACAGTCACCGATCATACCACGATAGAATCAACTACTGTGACTGATCCCACTACTATAGAATCAACCACAGTCACCGATCATACCACGATAGAATCAACCACTGTGACTGATCCCACTACTATAGAATCCACCACAGTGACTGATCCCACTACTATAGTATCAACCACAGTCACCGATCATACCACGATAGAATCAACCACTGTGACTGATCCCACTACTATAGAATCAACCACAGTCACCGATCATACCACGATAGAATCAACCACAGTGACGGATCCCACCACGATAGAATCAACCACTGTGACTGATCCCACTACTATAGAATCAACCACAGTCACCGATCATACCACGATAGAATCAACCACTGTGACTGAATCCACCTCGATAGAATCAACCACAGTGACGGATCCCACCACGATAGAATCAACCACGGTGACTGATTCCACCACGATAGAATCAACCACAGTCACCGATCATACCACAATAGAATCAACTACTGTGACTGATTCCACCTCGATAGAATCAACCACAGTTACGGATCCCACCACGATAGAATCAACCACTGTGACTGATCCCACTACTATAGAATCAACCACAGTCACCGATCATACCACGATAGAATCAACCACAGTGACGGATCCCACCACGATAGAATCAACCACTGTGACTGATCCCACTACTATAGAATCAACCACAGTCACCGATCATACCACGATAGAATCAACCACTGTGACTGATCCCACCACGATAGAATCAACCACTGTGACTGATCCCACTACTATAGAATCAACCACAGTCACCGATCATACCACGATAGAATCAACTACAGTGACGGATCCCACCACGATAGAATCAACCACTGTGACTGATCCCACTACTATAGAATCAACCACAGTCACCGATCATACCACGATAGAATCAACCACTGTGACTGAATCCACCTCGATAGAATCAACCACAGTGACGGATCCCACCACGATAGAATCAACCACGGTGACCGATTCCACCACGATAGAATCAACCACAGTCACCGATCATACCACAATAGAATCAACTACTGTGACTGATTCCACCTCGATAGAATCAACCACAGTGACGGATCCCACTACGATAGAATCAACCACTGTGACTGATCCCACTACTATAGAATCAACCACAGTCACCGATCATACCACGATAGAATCAACCACAGTGACGGATCCCACCACGATAGAATCAACCACTGTGACTGATCCCACTACTATAGAATCAACCACAGTCACCGATCATACCACGATAGAATCAACCACTGTGACTGAATCCACCTCGATAGAATCAACCACAGTGACGGATCCCACCACGATAGAATCAACCACGGCGACTGATTCCACCACGATAGAATCAACCACAGTCACCGATCATACCACAATAGAATCAACTACTGTGACTGATTCCACCTCGATAGAATCAACCACAGTTACGGATCCCACCACGATAGAATCAACCACTGTGACTGATCCCACTACTATAGAATCAACCACAGTCACCGATCATACCACGATAGAATCAACTACTGTGACAGATTCCACCTCGATAGAATCAACCACAGTGACGGGCCCTACTACGATAGAATCAACTACAGTGACCAATCCCACTACGATAGAATCGTCCACAGTGACCGATCCCACTACGATAGAATCAACTACAGTGTCGGATCCCACTACGATAGAATCAACCACACTGACCAATCCCACTACGATACAATCGACCACAGTGACTGATTCCAGCACGATAGAATCAACCACTGTGACTGATCCCACTACTATAGAATCCACCACAGTGACTGATCCCACTACTATAGAATCCACCACAGTGACTGATCCCACTACTATAGAATCAACCACAGTCACCGATCATACCACGATAGAATCAACTACTGTGACTGATTCCACCTCGATAGAATCAACCACAGTGACGGAACCCACCACGATAGAATCAACCACAGTGACTGATTCCACCACGCTAGAATCAACCACAGTGACCGATCCTACTATGGTAGAATCAACTACAATTGAAACTGACTCATCGGAAAGCCCTGACTCTGAAGAAACGGAAGGATTAAGCGCTTTGGTCATAGCAGTCATAACTTTTAGTTCTGTTGCTGTTGCAGCTGGATTTGGATTCATGGTCTGGTTTTTTGCTTGTTTTAAAACCGGTCTGCTGTTAGGTAGCTCTTCATATAACTTAGGTAGTACTAGTGAAATACCGTAACAGATAATTGCTGTTTTGAAACATGTTTATAATGGGCACCGTGCTGTGAAAACCAAACTTTGGTGGAAAAGTCAGTTTTAGTTTTGTGATAAACAACATGTAACTTAATTTACGCACATCCTGAAAATAGTTTGTTCAGAATCGTTTACTGAATCGATTTCTGTCATTTTTAATATAGGTAGTTTTTTATCCCAAAAATAATTTAAACTACGGAAATTATTGACATATTAACCCTGTACAGTCAAAACAAATTGAAATGGATGTAGTTTCGTTATGTTGTGTCGAGCGCCAGGATAACTGCTTGTGCGAATGTGTGCGTTGCGTGCGTAGTAGTATGACCATAACGTTCTCCAAGAATTGGTATCACTTATTTAATAAATAACAATGCAAATATTGTATATAATAATATATAATAATTGTATATATAATGTTAAATTAAAAATTCAGTGTATGTATTATGATTATAACATAATATTTTAATTGGGGTGTTTGAGGGTGTGCGTTAATTACGTTACATGTTGTATATTCCAGGCAGAATTCTCAAAGTTGCCGACTCGTAAATGTCATTAATATTTTAAAGGCAATTAAGTTCGTTAACTTTCTCAAAATTGAACTGAACGTACACTTTTGTATTTATAATTATAAAGTACAAAACAACCTCAAGCAACAAGCATTTTTTATAATATAATTTAATAATTTTATATCTATTTACTGTAAATATTAAGTAGTTGGGTAATGAATATATACGAAGAAAGTGGCGCCAGTTATTATACAACGTTTCTATAATAAATAGTAATACGATGTAAACCTATAGTAGGTTTTTAAATGATATACTTCACATTTATGTTAATTAAATTGTAGAACATGTACTTGCGTAAAATTACAATATGTCCTCAGGTTTTTTACTATTACGTATGTATGTTAAACAAAAATGTAAAACTATTCGTTTGTCTAGCTAGTATACCAACAGATTGTTTTTTTGTTTCCATTATTATTTAAAATATGAACATAATATTTTCGTAATAAATATTCAAAAGAAACAAATTATTTTGAATTGAAGATCTTGTTCATACGTATTGGTTTTGCGGTGTTTTAAACACCTTTGCGCATTGAATTGAATTAGTATGTGTATGAGTAAACAATAACACTGTTGTTACATTTATTTATTTACTCCTGGTTAACGAAAACATGCTCAAAGTGACATTAACATGATATTATTTTTCACTACCGGCTTCTCTGTTTCCGATCATTATAACTCTTCAGTATCTACAGATACTGAAGAGTTATCGTGTATCTCTTCAGTGTTCTAGTTTACTCCACCCTAGGCCGCATCATTTATTTACTAAGAAGTACATTATAAGCTTAGTTATGTTACCAAAACGCTTACTTAAATGCTAACAATTTTTTTTAATTATTATTTAAGGAATAATTTAAAATGTATTAGTATAAAGGAGACACAATCATATTACAATGTCAAATAGCATCTTATGATCACAATGATTCAGAAAGCAAAATAATAAAGATAATTACGTCAAAATTATATGTTATCGTTTTTTTACCAAAACGCTGAGCTGCTAACAATTATCATATACGATACTCGTATTAGCCAATGGCTTAATTCCCAAGAGCCTCGACCAATACTATAATAATGTGTGTCCTAAGTGTAAGGCCTACAACTTCATGCCTTTCTATGTAAAATACTGGTATCCAGCTGTATTCAGTCAGACCAGAAGCCGACTCCAACATGGAGAAGGTTTGGCAGATGATGATGATGTCAAAACCAATGTACTATTGTTAGATAAACGTATCAGAAGAATTGAATAATATTACAATAATTTAATTTAATTATAAAGTCATGATTACATTAAAATGAGATAAGTTAAAAATCAATTGTTTGAAATTGACAATACATGTTTCCTTAAGGTGCTAACACCATCCTGCTTCACATCAGGTGAGTCAAAATCAAAGTATTTTTCATCCCATCTATTCGACAAAAAAAGGACGACTTGGTTCGCCTTTAAGTGCTCGCAAAGGTAGTGTTTTCTATAAGGAACTTTTAGCGGGCAGTAATGAGTTTTTATTCCTCTTTATTAGACTTAAGTGTACTAACCAAATGTTATGGATAAAAAAAATCTGAAATAAATGAATTGAATTGAATTTATTTCATTTGGAACATCTTAGTGTTCAGCGCCAAAGAAATTGAACGCAAATATTGTTTGAATAAAGACTGGCTGGTACGACGGCCTATAGCCGCGCCGCCACCTGGATAACAAAAAATTTTCATAATTGCAAAAATGTCTCAAATGTTAATATAAGTTTTAAGTTGTTTTATTATTAGATACCATTTAATTTCAATTGAGTTGTATCTATGTTTTATTAAATAATAATATTACAATAGAATATGAGGCGCTTGTTTTCTCATAGTGGGTGATGAAAAGCAGAGTGTATCACTCGGGCGAAAATATATTTTTGGCTCGGGCGACGTACTTTGAATCCCTCGCTACGTTCAGGATTCTACTAAAGAATCCCTCGCTACGCTCGGGATTCTACTCTAAAATCCCTCACTTCGCTCTGGATTCAAAAAAGCGCCCTCGCCGTAAAAATATTATTTTGCTCCCTTATGATACAATCTACTATTATTTTACATAGGCCTACATGGGCACTTATAAAACGTCAACAAAAGGTGCACGGTTCGGGTTGTTCGTTTCCTATGGAGAAGAACCGGCTAGAAACTCCAAGATTACTCTTTTAAAATCATTTGGTTTTACAATAGGTATTCGAATGTTTTAGCTTTACTTATAAGACGCGGTTCTAGACAACTTTCATGCATTTGAAGGGGTGAAACAGATGAAGAGGGGGTCGAGTAGTCCCGAATCACACCGATGTGCGACGTCAATAATTTCACACCTTATCGTAAGCGTACGAATAGCCCAGCGTGCCGGCAACCGACTTCGCACATTGCTTACGCGGTGCTGTCTCAGTTCGAATCTCAGTACTCGCATGTTTTTTTATCTTATTTTTAAAATATAATGTGTGAAATTTTCCAGTCGCAATTTTTTAAAAATCTGTTTACATTTTTGCTTTCTTATTATTTAATAATAAATTAATAGGTTGTGAGTAAAAATGGTTGTTATTTTATAGAAAAGGTTATCGAAATAATATGGAATACATTCGTCAGACGAATAATAAATAGTTCATAGCAGCCGCATGAACAACCAAAGGCACTAAAGTCGACAGTAAGTGGTTGACAAATCTCCGATTTGCCGACGAAATAGTCCTTTTTTCCCCCACAGCCCTGGAACTACAGACTATGCTCCAAGAACTGCACGCGTTGTATGACCGCCGTGGAAACGGGCTATGTCGACGGAAGAATCAACAAACTGATACATTGCCATTGACTAGCGGTTATTATGTCGATTCTTCCGTAGACAAAACTCATTTCTACAGTTGTCATGCTACGCGTGCTGAGCTCGGGCAGCTTTAGGGTGGGACCTCTTACGAATCGATCTAAAACCCAGCTTATGACCAACAACACTAAGCGTTAGATAGACAGAAAATACATTATGTCGATCTATCTACTTGGGCCAGTTATTATCTTTTTCTTGTCATCATCATCTGCCTAGCCTTTTCCCAAACTCTCTTGGGGTCGGCTTCCAGTCTAACCAGATGCAACTGAGTACCAGTATTTTACATGAAGCGACTGCCTATCTGACCTCCACAACCCAGTAACTGGGTAATACGATACCCCTTGGTAAGACTGGATATCAGACTTTTTTTGGCTTCTGACTACTCGTAACGACTGTCAAAGATCTACAAATGACTGGCTCAACGTGCTTTCCGAGGCACGGAGGAAACTCGGTATGTAATGATAGTCACCCATCCACGGACCAACCTCGGCAAGCACGGATTAACCTTAAAGATCGACCCGGGCGGCTGTTATTATTTAGCCACGAGCTACCGTATCTTTTTCTTGTCATGCGGGACCGTTATATAAACAATAATTGCGCGACGCTCCAATCTTTTCTTTAGGTTCTAACAAAATGTAAATTACGGTGTAGAATACAACGTGTGGACAGGTGCCTGGATCATTTAATATGTATATTTTAAATATTGAAAAAATAACATAATAAAAAATAAGACTTTTTTTATATCTCTGACAGCTGCAAACTAGGAAATAACTTCTTTAAAATGTATATTTTATATTTCTTCGTGATCTATGACTAATATACCTAGATTTCCAATTGCACAATTTTTGTTATTTATGACCCCCCCCCCCCCTCGTCCGTAAAAATAAGCAAAGCTCTTACCCCTCCTACCATGCTTACTGTTTCCTTATTGGTTCATAAACAGCAGTTGACAAGTCTAGAAATAAAGAATTTATAGCCTACTACTAGCTGATGCCCGAAATCTTAAACCGGGTATTATTTTTTTTAAATAAAGAAGTAAATTTAAAATTTGTTGTTCGATTAAATTTAGCATTTAACAATAACCCACTCGGGCACGTGGTTTTCCTTGGGATCAGTACTTTTTGTGGGGATGAAAGGTATGGCCGTTTGTGTACTCCTGACAATGTACATAAGTACATGCAAAATTTCAGGATGATCAGTTCATTGGTTTAGGCGTGAAGAGGTAACTAACTGCTGCCCTCTTCGGGTCTTTTTTTTCGTTATGAAAAATAGATGTTCGCCGATTCTCAGACGATATGCACACAAAATTTCATACAAATCGGTTCTGCCGTTTCGGAGGAGTATGGTAACTAACATTGTGACACGAAAATTTTATATATAAAATATATATAAACATATATTAAAAGAAATATTTATTTATATAAATATATAAAGTTATGATTAGGATAGACAAATTAACTTATAGCGGTTCGATATTAATTCGATGCTAGCTCGGTGGAGCTAGCATCGAATTCATCGTTTTCATTGTTGTCGTCACTTGGTGTGACTACTAATGACGATTCTTTTTCTCTCAGTGGCATCCTTCGCGCTTTTTAGTCGACTTATTTGCTTTGCTGCTTAAAAGTTAAAACACTTTTATTTTGTTTATGGTTCCTCTTCATTTTATTCTTTACAATATACAAAACTATGAAGTTGGCGCTTACAAAAGTTTTCTTTATTTTTATTATTGGTGTCAATTTTGTAGTTTTCAGGGTCGTTGGATAACAAAGATTTGGTCAAAATAAAAGTTCAAAATGGCGCCGATGAAATTTTCAGTTTTTCCATCATGGGTGTCATTTTCGTGGTTTTCGGGCTCGCTGAAAACCGAAAGTAGAAAACGGGAATGACGAAAAAACAAAATTACATTTTTTATTTCCTCGGGTTTGCACAACTTTGTCCCTTCGCCACTGGGCTCCCCATGCACAATTTTGACTCTTCGCCACTGATATAAAGTGAATTTAATATTTTTATTTACACAATTTATGACTTATTATTCTATATTACATCACTGTTATTAATTTAGTCAAGATTTGTTGAGCAGTAATATCGTTAAACTTGCTAGAAATTCAGAAGTTCAATATTTTTTTACCGGGATTTTTTTTGAAAATCGTGTTTTGGACACGAAGGTCCCCTCATAAATATGTTCAAGATTAAAAATTTTTTTTTGTATACATTTGGTTAAATACTGTTCAAAGATGCCTATTTTTACCAGGAACAGCGCCTTAAGTATGGAAAGACAGCGTAGGCCCGACAATACGTCGTTGCTTACTACAATAGGTAGAAAAAAAAAAACTACGAATTTACTAAGCCTACAATGTACAAACATACACAAAAAATGGGTAAATAAGAAAGAACCTACACTAAAGTAAAAATAAAACGTTATAAGAAAGCTAAATTAAACGGTGCAATGATTTTAAAACAAGGATACACACACAGTTTAGAGACATCCAAACAGTTGTGTCGTTTATGAGCTACCAGGGAAGCTGCATGAACAGAAGGAACTAGAGCCAAAGTTCTTTATCTTCAACGTAGTCGATGTCAAGTCGATAGACACGTTTGATGCAATTTTTAAACTTTCCATCGGTCAGTTCTGTAACTGACTTTGGCAACTTATTATAAAAGCGTATAAGAAATGAGAAAAACTCTCTGTCTCTCTCTCTCTCTCTGTTTATAAGAAATGACTTGCTAGTTTTTGTTAACCTAAAGGAGGCTGGCGAAAATGGACCCAAAGAATCTAAAAATTAACTAAACTCCGTTCCAGTGTAAATATAAAATAATTATAACTACAGTTTTATGAGATATTTATTTTTAAAATATTGAATTTTTAGGACTCGGGAATCAAAAGTTATAAATATTTTCAATTTACTAAAATTAAGTAATCGTGCAATTACAAAACGCAACTTTTTTCCGATTACGTTCCAATCCAATGACATGTGTTTTTGCTCAATGGTTTTCTTACTACAAATGGCTCTTTCTCTTAGTTTTTATACATTCTATTATGTCAAAAATTCATAAAAAATAACATGCAAACCTGATATTAAAACGCTAATTAACAATGCAAAAGCATTTAATAGAAATGGGACAGTGGCGATTTTATAGTATTTCTTATAAAGGAACGGTATCAATGATGATCGATTGAGTCCCGTCACTACTGTCATTGTCAGATCTGTGATGATCTAGTCCATTGTTATGTTTGTATTTTTGTCTGGGATTTTATGTTTATCATTGCGATTTTGTAGATTCTCGACGACTTGGCCTTTACATCTTGAACTGAAGATAATGCACCCTGTCATAGACTACCTACCGCATTCTTCTCTGGATATTGGACAATGAGTTGTTTTTGATTTGGACTTTGATTTTAACCACAAACATGCGTTGCGTTAATTTCTTCTTCTCTTACGACTTACGCTCTTACAAAGGTGTCGTCTCTTTGATGGAGGTGCTCAGGGCTTTGAAAAAGTTCAGAGATGGGTGTATCCACGTGATGTAAGTATATTTGTAAAAAAACATGTATTTATATCATAAGTTAAGAACTTATTTAAGATATCTATCTGAACAACAAACTGAGATTCGTTTAGCTTTTATATGTATAAATACATACTGTTGTAATCTTATATTAGGCTCATTCTTACTGTTGCCCTATACTTTATCGGACTAAAACAGTATGCAGTAAAAGACTGGCCGAGGTAGCAGTAGTGTATTTTACTGAGATCTTTCAGTCATCAAAATAGAAGATGGGTGGCTGTCGCATTTTGTCATGAAATATTTATACCTAATATTTATATACCCCTCCACAGGTATCAGAGGTCTTCGACCTCTATATTATCTTTAGACATTTCTGTTTTTCTTTTGTTACTTATGGAACTCTTTATGTTTTTTACATTATAGGTGAATTTATTTATTTTAACATAATTAATTAATTCCAGATAACAGGAGACGACTGCCTTTGTCACTCATGCTGGGGGCTGATAAGCTGCGACCCTGATTCAAGATTCAAGATTCAAGATTCAAGATTCAAGATTCTTTATTTGCATGAAATATGGTACATAATGGTCTTATAAATAAAAAGGTTTCACATATTTCGCCGACTTATTTCAGCATGCAAACTTAAATTTAAATTAAAATACCTAACAAAGTGTAGTCGACATTAGGTATCAAACTTATAAACGTAGTTACAAAATAAAACATTTTTAGAATTTAATATACCTACTTGTGTGTAGGATACAGGATAAAGTAACAATATTAGAAAAAAATATAACAAGGAACACATATAACATCAATAAAATTTAAAAAAAATAATAAAGGAATGTGAAAATAGGAACAATAGTTTTCAAAAATGGGAACATATGCTACTTAACGATTACAAATGGGTTTATAAGTCAAAAACTCATTTATTGTATAGAACACATTATTGCAGAGCCACTTCTGCAGTTTCTTTTTGAAGTAGTTAATAGGCAGTTCTCGGATTTGTTTCGGAATTTTATTGAAGATTTTGACCGACATACTATAGCAATTGTTTTGGAAGAGAGTGCTTCTGCATCTTGTTATGGCCAGTTTGGTGGGATCTCTAGAGAGAAACTTTTTATTTTTTGTTACTTTAGTAAATAGGTTTGGGTGCTTTTTAACAAACATGCCTACTTCTAAAATGTATAAACTAGTTAGAGTAAGTAAGCCCAGCTTTTTGAATAGAGGTCTACATGAATCGAGCGGTCCAACGCCGCAAATGGCTCTGACACATTTTTTTTGGGTTATAAATACTTTTTTTACGAAGGTAGAGTTACCCCATACAAGCAGACCGTATCTGAGTATTGAGCTAACGTAGCCATGGTACGCAGTCATGGCAGTTTTTAAACTTGATAATTTTCTAAGCCTTCTTAGTGCAAAAATAAATTTGTTTAGACTAGAGCAAATGCGATTTGTATGAGCTTTCCAATTACAGTACCTATCTAAAGTAATGCCTAAGAATTTTGTGTCAAGGACATCTTCGATTTTTACGTTATTATAATGTAAGTCTAAAGTTTGTATTTGGGTGTTGTTATAATTCGAAAATTGTAGAATTTTGGTTTTAGAAACATTAGCTGTTAGATTGTTTTCCTTTAGCCAGCTCATTATTGAATCTATGGTGTTATTTAATGAAATCTCGTATTTAACATCTGGTTGGTCTGGTACAATAACCGATATGTCATCTGCAAATAGGATACATTCATGTGTTGTTACTTTAGGAACGTCATTGATGTATATTAAGAAAAGGAGTGGCCCTAGTACGCTACCCTGGGGTACTCCAAATTTATTTGTTTCAAAAGTTGATCGGAATGGGGTAGACATAAGTTTATCATTTAAGTGGTTAATTTCAACGCATTGCTTTCTATTGCTTAGGTAGCTTTTAATCCATTCCAGTGCTTTACCACGAATTCCATATCGCTCGCATTTGTTGAGCAAGATTTTATGATCTACAAAATCAAAAGCTTTGCTCATATCAAAGAATATGGCAGCCACTTTGTTACGTTTATCTATATTTTCTGTAATTTTTTGGATGAGTGAGAATGCAGCTAGTGTTGTAGACTTGTTTTTTTGAAAGCCATTTTGATTGTTTAATATAACGTTAAATTTGTTCAAGAAGTTTATAATCCGAGAGTGCATGATTTTCTCAAAGATTTTTGATAGGATCGGAATTAATGTAATGGGTCTATAATTGTTCATATCAAGTTTGGAGTTTTTCTTATGAAATGGTTTTATTATTGATAATTTTAATTTTTCTGGAAAAGATCCTTGTGTAAACGATAGATTTATCAGATGACTTAAAATTTCCGCAAGCTCTTTACTGCATGTTTTAAGTATCGATGTTGAAATGTAGTCATATCCTACAGCTCGTGTGTTATTTAATGAATTGATGGTTCTCCGAACTTCTTCACATGAGGTCGGTCTTAAATAAATTGTGGAGTCGAGTGAGTCTATTAATTTGTAATTAGGTCGAGTATGATTATTCTTGTTTGTTATGGCGATAAAGTAATCATTGAAGGCTGTTGCAATTTTTTTTGGGCATTCAATATTTTCATTATTACAGTTTATTGATTTTATTGTTTCAAATGTTTTTGTGTTATCTGTTTTGTTTTTTATTATGTCCCAGGTAGCTTTACACTTACTTGTTGCATTTGTTATATAGGTGTCATTATTTAGTTTTTTAGAATTCGATATACATTTTTTAAATAATTTATCATACTTTTTGTATGCTTTCTTGTTTTCGTTTGTGGAATTTTTGTAATAGCGGTACCTTATTGTTCTTTTGTGATAAGCTGATACTTTCAGCCCTTTTGTGATCCATTTCGGGGCTTTGACGTTAGAATGTACTTTTATTTTATTAATTGGGAAGCTAAGATTATAATAAAGTTGTAAAGTTTCATGAAATATATTAAAAGCCTGATTGAAGTTTTCTTGTTCTAATACTTCAGACCAGGACAATTTGGACAGGATGTCTTTAAATTTTATAGTATTTTCAGTGTTGAAGTCCCTTTTCATTTCAAACCAGAAGGGTAGTTTTTGTTCATTATTCGTCAAAAAAGAAAGAGTTTGACCAGTGTTGTGATCTGACAGGAATAATGGGTGGACATCACCTTTCGCATTTTTGATATTACTAAATATATGATCTATGCAGGAGTCTTTACGCGTTGGTTTATTAATGTGTATTTGCAAGTTATTATTCAATAGAATGCCTTTTAAGTCTTCTGAAGAAACACTTGACTTAATTGTATCGATATTAATATCTCCAGCTATGATAATCTTTTTATCCTTGTGTGAAGTTAATTTGTATAGTAAAGTTTCTAATTTATTTAAAAATGTTTTTGTGCTTGAATTTGGAATCCTATAAAGACACACTATAATGCATTTCATGGTTGGAATTTCTATTCCACAGCATTCAAATTGTTTTTCAGTTGATATTTTATCGCAAATATTAAGTTGTTTATAAGATAAAGATTTTTTAATTAGTATGCAAACTCCACCGCGTTTTTCATTTTTTCTAGAAAAGTTATTTGCTACGATGTAATCTTTCATATATATGTTGTCCTCGTCCCCTGATTTTACAAAAGTTTCAGTGAGACAAATAATATCAATGGAGGTACCGTGTTCTTGAAATTGATTAAGACATATCTCTAATTCTTCTTGTTTGTTTAATAAACCTGCGATATTTTGGTGGAATAGAGTAGTGTTACATGGTCTAGTCTCGAAAAAATAATTTATTTTTATTTGGGGTGTTATTTATTTTAGTTATAGGAAAATAGTAAGGAATTGTGCCTTTAATCGGAATAATTTCTGGAATAGTCTTTTTAGTAATTCTATTAATGCTACTAGTTTTTGTAGGGGATGTTTCTGTATACTTGTTAGCAACGGTATTTACAGCGCGGTCTTTGTGCGACAGAAAAGCATGGTTGTAATAGATTGTGTCTATTAGGAAGTTAAGCTTTTTACATGTATCAAATAAATAACGTTTTTTGCTATAGTAATGTTGGCCAATTTCCAGAAAGGTGCAATTTATGAAGTTTTTTGACATATGTTTTAACAGATTATTTAATAACATTTCATTCAAATGACTGTTATGCAAAACATTCAAAATTATAACATTTGTGTTTTTAATACATTTTAATAAAGAAGCTAATTCTATAATTATTTTGTTCGGATTGCTATCATTTTCACCAATGCATAAAACTAAAAAGTTGTCTTTACAGTCATTTAACTTACAATTTGGCGACAATATTTCTTCAGTCATCGCATGAGGCTTTACCGTTGAGGTTATTCGGTATTTCTGATAATTGGTGTTGCTTCTCGAGTGAATTAATGCTGAAGCTAAATCTGTGCATTGTTGCCCACCTAATATTTGAATTTTCGGATTTTGGTCCAAGATTGTTGACAAAGTGCTGCCCTCTATTGGGTCAATATGTGAAATCGATTTCTTATTGAACACTATATTAGCGCCATCTAGGTGATGTGCGCGTGTTGAATTTAGTTTGGCGGCAGCAGCGGCGGCGCCATCCGAATGCGGGCGAATAATATTGCTCGTCACATCAGCAGCGCCTTCTTGGTCTTCCTTGAGAGTTAAATCCAGCTTGGCAGCATTGTTAACCGAGTGTGGGTACACTTTTGATGGAGAAATTGATGACCGTGTAGAGTGTTTGTTTTTATTCGGTGCAGACGTTACTTGAATTGCTTGATATTGTGCAATAATATGTTGCTGTTCTATTGTTTGTGATTTTAATGCACTATTTTCAAGTAGTAAAAAGTCTATTTTGTTTTGAGCTTGTTCTATTTGCCTTTTAAGGTCTAATATTTCATCCTTTTGAGTTTCAGTGGGATCATTTCTTGTTGATAGATCTGGTAGACTTTTAGTTAGATAATCGTCCGCTGACAGAGTTGATAGGAATGAATCATTCAAAGAATCATTTATTACAGATTTCTTTTTACGTAGTGTAATATTTTCGTATTCCATTTTTGTTTCACGTAAAAAAACAAAAAATAAAAACACAAAAAGTCAAAATAGTTTCTATCGAGGTTTGATCTTCGGAATTATAGATTAGTGCTTATAGACGAGCCGCCGGCTAATACGCTATGTGTGCACAGATTGATCAGTCGAAATAGCGTAATAGGTGGAAGTGAATTATGATCGTTAAAAGACGCCGAGAAGCGCGTCGTTTTAATATTTGAATTTGTTTGAAATTGTTTTCATTATTAATTTCACTTTAAGTTTAGGTTTATATCACTTAAAGTTCACTTTGTTTTAAATATTTATGATAGTTTTATGTTTTTAGGCGTATTTGGGGCAATGTTTATATCCAAATATCACTTATATTTATAAACGTTCTAGTAATATTGTTTTAAACTGTTTTTACACTCAATACTTGTTAAAAGTTGTTGCAAACGTTTTATAGCAACTATTGTTCGTATACGCACAAATTAAACACAATTTTAGACACTTTTACACTTATTTACTATTTTTTATCATTTTAAATACGGAGCTAATAGTTTACGGTAGCAGTGGCGCCACCAATCCTTCAAATGAAACCCGACAGCAACTTGGCCATCGTAACGTCTGTGTTGCATAAAATAAAAACTATGTAAAAATACCAAAAAATAAGATTTATTACTCATACTTTTTTTATTCAACAAACCCTGCTTTTCAATAGCTGTACATAGCTAGTCAGCTCTGGCTGTTATAATTTATGTAAAACAATATTATCTTGTCTCAGCGTAATAAGAATCGTTTTACTTGACTATAATTCGCTTATAGATCAAAATCGTAACGACATAGCTTTAATAGTGATTGAACTAATTACAGGGTTGGTAATCAGTTTAGTCTCTAGCTGCAGTCTAGCAGTTTTATGATTCATCAATTAGGTACAGGCAATGAAGTAAAAATTCTGGTTTTGGCTTATGACAAGAAGCAAAACACGTAAAGTCAGAACTAAAACTGCGAGGGAAATACAGTAGTTCGAATCTTCCTTTATGAGTCGTCTTATGTATTATTATATTTTGATTAATCTTAATTACGGAGACATTCCACTGTTAAAAACCTTAGTCGTAAGATTTTTAGGTTATCTTGTAAATAGACGTATATCTCTTTTCTCCCAACTTTTCAGTCTTACTTTCTATTTACTTTTCTGATAGTCTTTAGTCGTTTTATAACTATGTATAAGTTGCTATAGTGAACGCTACCTCTAAGAGTGGGTCCCAAAATACATGTAGTCTCCCCCGTGTCCTTTGGGTATTACAATTTCGTGTTAAATGCGTTTGAGTAGCCGCCAAGTCCCTATAAGTAACGTGTAGTTAGAATATATAATAAAATACTAGGGAGAACTTAATCACATACAATACACGTTAAGCAGCAATCTGAGAGCATAGTACATTGTGTATTAAGGGCGGTAAGTAAGGAATTACGATCGAGGCTCTAGTAGAAGCCCGAAGTCGAAGACTGAGGGCTTTCTGAGTCGAGGTTCGTAATTCCCGTACCGCCCGTGAAACACACAATGTTTTTCATCACATTTGCGAGTTAATAATTATGATTTTAGACAAGTCAGCACAAATATTATTACGAAATACGTGAACTGATTTTTAAGCGGATGGCGGGCCCACACCACAGATTATACAAATGTTTCGTTGAGAATCTTAAGGGCAAATACTTACCTCGGTATACAGCCATGACGGAGTGTAAAAAAATAAAATAATGTCGAAGTTTTGATACAAAAAAAACTATCGATAATTTAGATTTTAGAACATTAGTTGAGTATTTAAGTAACATGTAGCGAGATTGAATAAAATTCCTGCTTAGATAACATTTTAAGACAATTTTTCAATTGCGTGTAAACTTTTTGCTTGAACTTGACCTGTGTGCTGTGCTATAAATTAAAAAAAAATACTTACCGCCCTTGGGTTTTAGATGGGGCATTACACCTGTATTCCCGTTGTCCCCGTAGGCCATGTCCCCGTTAACGGGGATAAAGGGAATTTAATAAAATAATTAAAATTACTTCCCGTTGTCCCCTTACGCTGTCCCCGTTAATTTCATGTAATATTTATAAGCTTTTCAAAAGTTAACCATGTATGTTATGACACTGTTTACGTGCAAGTGTGATAAAAAAATTGTTGAATGAGGTTGTTATACTTCCATGGAAAATCGTTGAAATATAAATAGTTTTTATACCAAAATCTGAACTTTTCATCTTAAGATGATTCTTCGACTGATTCTGTTTCGAACAATAAATCACAACAGACAGCATTGGTTGAAAGCACAGTATAAAAGCCAGTGAAGATTATAATAATATCAATCATTCTCATATTATGTAGGTATATGACGCTTAGTTTATCATATCATAATTTATAACATATCCAAAGACCTTCCTTAACTTATCATCAGTCAAGTGTAATATTTTAAGCTCTGTAATTACGTGGCGCCTGCAGATATATTCGAAACAATGCAATTATTGGCTTAAAATGATTGCAACTACACTTTAAACTTACAATACAGTAGTTTTATACAATGATTTGTGTTAACTATTTAAACACATTTTTAGGTAGTTTTAAGATATTTACAGAATTATCTCGGGACTATATTATCAGAAGCTCATAATAAATAGTAATCACGGAAGATATCCTGTTAGTGATAGTTTATTTACAGAAGTTTTGAAATAGCACACTTGTTTTTGGTTTGAATTAGCAAGATATTTCAAAAATGTATAAAATGCAAAATGACAGTAACAGATACTATGATGTTCATCGGCAATTTTACTCAGGTAATCTTTTATTAGGGGTCGAGGGGCCGAGAGTGGACTATACTTAAAAAGTTGGGTTATTCTCTGATCCCCGAGGCACCCATCCCGGACAAGTTAAATAATATAAATGATATTAAATTAGAATACGCACATTTATCTATTGCTATGAACATTTTACTTACAAATTAATACTGAAATAATTTCCTTAAATACATTTTGAAGATTTCCATACTAACAATGGTGGCTCAATCGTAACGACCCTGATATATGTACCTACGTATTGTAAATTAAGTACATACAGGCACTAACATTGTGTTATTTATTTCATCGATCACTGCTCTCAAAATTATTTTGTGCCTAAGCATTATTAATAGCAATACCTATTCATGCAGTAAATTACATTCGAAAACCACACAATTACGAATTCAGTGCTAGTGATTTCATTTGTCGTGCGTTCTTCAAAATTAAATACATTGATACTAATCATTTGTCTGTTAAGAGCCCAACACACGTCACGGGGCGGCCGTAAATCATAAAGCTGTCGAAACGACTTGGAATCACACTGCAAACTACATCCAAACTATTTATTTCAGATTTACGGAATCCATAGAATGTTAGTACAGTATGAAAAACATAAGAATGAATTAGTCTTAGTAACTAAAATGAAAGAATTACAAAAAAGACATACCTACTTAATAAAAACCATTATTTCATCATATGGGTCCTGACCCAGTGTTGGCCGCACCACGTGTCCAATCTATCCGCTATAACGGCCAGGATGCAGTTGGAGCTGGCGCACAGCCTGCAGAGCGCCACGGCGTATCGCTTGCGGAGCACGCCACGGCGTGAAAGCCCTCTACGTGCGCGTCCGCAAACGCCCGATGCACTGCACCAGCGCGGCAGCCCCAACAACGCACGCCCTGAACGCGTTGTTGTACCTACTGGACGCGCAGAGCGCTGAACGATCGTTGCGTATAATGAGCCCACAGTCTGCATGTGTAAAGCGATGCACAGTGCGCTCTAAAGAGTGTTTTTTTAACATTCGCAGCACAATGCTTGTGCTGTGAGCTATCATATTTGCTCTGATCGCCCTACGCTCTCTGTCCATGCCCTCTTCATCACGTAGGTGATCAGTGACCATGTGCCCAAGATATTTAAAGCGGGTGACTACCTTCATAGGTATCCGTTTAAAGTAACGAGAGGGACCTGCTCCGGTGACTTTGTACCTGACCCGAATATCATGAGCTCACTAATTAAAACATTATATTTGAGGCCATGTCTAGACGCGTACATTTCACACACACTAACTTATTTCCTAAAGCCGCCGATCGTTGGGCTCAGCAAAACCATGTCGTCGGCGTAACTAAGATTGTTTGAACATAATATGTTGTCTACATGGCAGCCGACATGAATGCTGCTGAGCTAAACGATCAGCGCATTAATTTATAAATTAAACATAATATTAAGTGGGGATGACAATCATTGTCTCACTCCTCATTGTAGTCCATCTGGATCTGATAACATGCCTGCCCACTTGTCATAGTTAACTTGTCTGTGGTACCAAAACTTTAGGATAGCAATGGTCTCATGAGGTAAATTGGTGTCTTTATTCTTATCTCAGAGTTTGTCATAATTGACAAGGTCAAACGCCTTTGACAGGTCTAAAAAACAGGCTGGGCCTCAAGCACACTGTCCAGTATCTTCGCAACTACTGTAGCACGCGAAATCAGCCTGTAATTATGTTTTCAGCGAACTATCTCCTGTCTTGTTCTTCGAAATGGGAGTAACTATTGTTTTTGTTTTGTTTTTGTAGGAGAGCAGCGGTGGCCCAGTGGTGGCAGCCCTGACTTACGAGCAGTAAGCCGTGGGTTCGAACCCAGGCAGGCGCATTACTTTGTGTAATTTATTTTATCACCGCTGCCCTCAAAAACGGTGAAGGAAAACATCGTGAGGAAACCGGCATGTCCTAGAACTAAAAAATCGAAGACATGTGACATCTATCAACCCGCACTGGGCTCGCGTGGTGGATTACAGCCCACTCCTTCTAATAGAGAGGAGGCCTGTGTCCCAGCAGTGGGAACAATATAGGCAGATGATGATGATTGTTTTTGTTAGTTCACTGGGTAGGTAGGAGTGTCCACTGCACAAATTAAAAAACATCTACCAAAGTCTAGCAATGTATGGCTCTGCATTGTGCAAATGCTCGACGCTGAGCCCGGTATGCCCCGGTGACTTTCCACCTTTCATATTTCTGATAACTGTTCTTATGTCCTGAGCACTAATTTTTGACACTACGTTTTCACTAACGGGGTCCACGTCCATCATTGCATCACAAACTCATAATGGGGATTCAACAGTGAAGTGATCTTTGAACATGTTTGCAGGTTTGTAGGTCAGACGACAAGTTTAGTACTGTAGCTTGTACAGTATCAGAACACGTAAAAGCGGTGAAAAACAATGACACCCAAAAATCGGCCATAACTCAACCTCTTTTGGAATCAAGATCGAAGCACTGGATTGAGTTACATAACCTCATTTCAAGAGTTATTGATAATGTTGGTGAGCATGTCAATTTCAAAACTCTGTTAAAGTGATCTATACATATTATTCAAGCAAAACTGACATAGGCCAACAAGGAGTGATAATGCACTATTGCTTTAAATGAAAAATTACGAATTGTATTGCATAAATTATTATCATATAACATAGATTGCGCATTGACTGTCCGATAAACATGAATATTGAACAAAGACTTCAACATTTTAGGAATGCTATTTCTTTTTAGACTTTATCGCAAGTCATATATCTATATAATAGATACGAAACTAGAAAACTATTTAGAAGCAAAATAACTTGCATTGTTAAAAAACATTGGAAAAGCTTTACTCCTAAAAACCGTGTATAATTTTCTTAGCAAGCTAAGGTCACAGCCCACTTATTATAAAAATAAATAAAATAGCTTTATTTTCCTTCTACAATTATGTTTGGCTTAACTAATGATTGAAAATGTGTGTTAAATGTTACTAATATATGTTTCTTGATTTATGTTAGTACCGTCATTTAATATATTATGTACAAGGACCGCTAGCAGTAGCGGTGAAAGCCTCCTCCATTCGTTTCCATGCTATTCTGTCTCTAGCTACTCTACTCCAAATTTTACCAACTATTTTTACAATATCGTCGCTCCATCTCATTTGTGGTCGACCTTGTCTGCGCTTTTTATTCAGTGGGTACCAGTTGGTGGTGATTTTCGTCCACCGCTCATCTGGTACTCTTTGTAAATGTCCAGCCCATTTCCACTTCAATCTAAGTATCTTTATGGCCACGTCCTTTACCTTGGTTTTACTTCTAATTTCCCAATTATTATAAAGACTAAATTGAACCTCCGAAGAAGAAACCGATTCACTCTAACTTTAAAGAGATTCCATATCTAGCTTTTTTTTTTTGTAGGAAGTCGTACATCTACATGAAGACCAAATTACTTCAACATGGTAAAGACTATTATTTACCTGAATATAACGTAAAACCAAGTGACATAATTTTCATCGCTCTTCTTCTCAGTTACTGACTATTTTTATTCTTTCTTTTGAAGTATGGTCATTGGGTTAGTTGTAAAAAATAATCCGAATCAGAATGCAAATCATTGTGATTATATAGACACATACAAAACGTTAAAAGTGCGGCGCGTGTTATTATTAGGTCGTTGGCATTTTCACAATCGTAAGATAAAGCATAAATGAAAGTAATTAATTAAAAAAAAGAGAGTCGAGCATAATTATTCTAGTCAATTTGGTGCTAAAAATAATAATATCATCACGACCAAGTTAGTACACTGTGTACGCAGAAGACATTATACCGCTCAAATGTACAGATAGACACAAGTGTACTCTCTGATCCTTTACTGTCATAGTCCAGTGGGAAGGCGCAAGACCACTGGATTGATGTGCTTTCCGAGACACAGCGGTATCACACCACCACGTTACAAAACCAAGCTGCTAATTGGAAATCTAATAATATAATATAATCTGTAACTATTTGCCCCATCTCGGAATCGAACCCAAGCCCCAACGCTCTGCGGTCGTGTTTGCAACCACGCGAACGAGCGAGTCTGGTTCTGAAAATAACAGCCTACAATCATTACAAAAAATCAATTCTAAGAATATTGTCAATTTCTCCTCTGAATGACTTGTTTTCTAGGACGGGATATTTTGGTCTTGTTTACGTACCTCACGTAACTACGTTACGTTTCTCAAATGGACATTTCTACTTGGAATCTGAACTTTTTGACATTTGTGAGCAGAAAGGGATGTGTTGAGAATCGTCAAAGATGTTCCAACAAACTCACTAGGCTCAATTGAAAGATAAAAGCATGCTTAATCTAAGTCTTGAGCATATCTCCAATAATTAACACAATCAAAAATAAACATGTTCATAAAATCATATTGTTCGTTTGTAACATACAAAAATACAGTTTCAATTGTAAGTTATTATACCTAATCGTTTTCCAATTTTAACTTGACTACGGTGAAGCAAAAAGGAGGGTTATGATTTTGACCGGTAAGTATGATGTGTGTATGTATGTTCATTTGTTCCCTCATAACTTCTGAACTGCTTACCATAATTTGACCGATTAGACCAATTGGTAGGTGAAGGTATCGTTGGTTAAGTGTCTTGGTCGTCCGCTGAGTATAGGCTATGTGGCGTTACATTAATTTGGATATGGCACCCTCTAGAGAACACTAAGTCATAAATAAAAAAAAACAGCTAGTGATGTTCAGAGGATAGCCGCTTCATAATTACTTATAAAATGTTACACCTATTAGGACATCATCATCTGCCTGGCCTTTTCCCAAACTATCTTGGGGTCGGCTTCCAGTCTTACCAGATGCAGCTGAGTACCAGTATTTTACATGAAGCGACTGCCTATCTGACCTCCACAACCCAGTAACTACTACGGTAATACGATACCCCTTGGTAAGACTGGATGTCAGACTTTTTGGCTTCTGACTACTCGTAGTGACTGTCAAAGATCTACAAATGACAGCCGGGACCAACGGCTTAACGTGCTTTCCGAGCACGGAGGAAACTCGGTATGTAATTATGGTCACCCATCCACGGACCAACCTCGGCAAGCACGGCTTAACCTTAAAGATCGACCCGGGCGGCAGTTATTATTTAGCCACGAACTTCCTTCAAGCATATTGTGCAGGGGATATCATGGCATTGGAAATTAAAAAAACGGTATGGGTAAATTATCCAGTAAATTAATCAAACAATTCAAATAAAAGTCAAGTTAAAATAAAGCTATCACATAGAAAAACATAAATTGCCCATAACTGCGAATTTAAAATTATTAAAGCAGTGACATAAATATCGAATAAAACGAAATACTTCACTATAAATCATCATATCCGTTTAGAGTCGGAGGAGCAAGAGTTTTTAAATTGTGATTTACCAAGGCACTCAGTGTTTAAGCCTAAACTTGTATTAAAATTAGTGTTAAAATGCGGAACTTTCCAGGTTAGAAAGTTCCAAACCCTTTTTTTTATCATTTTGTTTATCAACAATAATTACATTAGTAAAAAAAATAACTAAAATACTGATATTCAGCTGCATCCGGCTAGAATGGAAGCCGACATCAAGCAAGTAAATGTAAACTTAAGGTATAAGAAACTCAAAGATCAATAATTGTGTGATCGATTGTGTGATCAATAAAAGTGTGTACCTATTACAAGAAATATAACAAAATTGCCTATATTTAAGAGCCTATATATTAGGTCTTTACCTATGAAATTGCCGTTTTGTTTGAAAAAAGTTAAAGTATTTTTTTTTTCGAACTTGTTTATTTCTTTTATTCAAAGTAATCACCCCTGCAATCAATGCTTCTTTGCCAACGCTGTGGCAGTTTATGGATGCCCTTCTTGAAAAAATCAGCTGGACGGGAGACAACAAACTCTTCAAAGGCGTTTTGTACTGCCTCTCGGGAATTGAATTTTTTTCCCGCTAAAAAGTTGTCCAAATTTTGGAAAAAGTAATAGTCGGAAGGCGCAAGATCTGGTGAGTATGGCGGATGAGGGAGAGCTTCCAAACCCAACTCATGCAGCTTAGAGACGGTCTGTTGTGCAGTATGGGGCCGCGCGTTGTCGTGAAGTAGCAGTGGAGACGACCGATTGACCAAAGCTGGTTGCAGACGTGCGAGTTTCGCCATCATTGTGGTCAGTTCTTCAATGTACACATCTGCAGTAATGCTCTCGCCGTTTTGTAAAAAGCTATGATGAATCACACCAGCACTAGACCACCAAACTGTGACCATCACCTTTCTAGGGGTCATTTTTCGTTTTGCACATTGCTTTGGTACCGAACCAGGATCTAACCAACTTGCTGAGCGCTTTCGATTGTCAAAAAGAATCCATTTTTCGTCGCACGTAACAATTCGGTTCAAAATTCCTTCATTTCTGTGCCTGTTAAGCAGCGCAAGGCAAGTCTCGACGCGTACGTTGCGCTGGCGATCGTTAAGTTCGTGGGGCACCCATCTATCAAGCTTTTTTATCTTGCCAATCTGTCGCAAATGGACCAATATTGTTTTAATGCTAACATCAAAAGCTGCTGCCAGCTCAGCTGTAGATTGAGTTTCATCAGCTTCAACAATCACCTTTAATTCATCATTGTTGACCAAAGTTTCCGGACGACCACGAGGTTCATTTTTCAAGTCAAAATTCCCAGAACGAAACCGAGCAAACCAATAACGGGTTGTGCGTTCGTTTGTACAGTTCTCTCCGTAAACGTCGTTGATGTTACGGGTCGTTTGTGCCGCGTTGGTGCCACGACGGAACTCATATTCCATAATTACACGAAATTTCAAAGTATCCATTATGAGGAAAAATGTTGAAATGTAATGAAAATACAACGCTAATGAATAAACAAAAGACTGATTTTGTAAATAGAATGTCATATTTTTAAAACAAAATTAATTTGAATTTAGAACTCATAGCCAATCAAAACTTTTTTTTGTTTGAAAAAGTCTGTACTGCAATACGGCAATTTCATAGGTAAAGACCTATTATATAGAATACTCTTTATTGTGTGTGCACCATAACAATCACAAATAAATTACACAACTCCAAAGGGAGAATTGGGTACAATGGGTGGTGTAACTGTTTAAAGTGGTGTTCTCGCTATAAACGATCTTTTACCGATAAATTTTGATGGATTTGATATAGACCGAAAAACTCGACAATGCAAATTTCTCTTGAAATTGCTAATTTAACCGCATTTTAAATACGTGGTCTCTAAAGAATATCAATTAGTTTTAGGCTAGCGCATACCGTTACTGACTGCATCATAATCATCTGCCCTCATCTAGGGTTGCCATACGTCCAAAAATTTCCGGATTTTTTTTCCGGATCCGTGGTGAATTCGAGAACGTCCAGAATTTCCAAATTTATGAAAAGTAAAACACATCCTATAATAAAAATAAAATAATATTTAGGTTTCCGTAGGTAAATGGCAAAAATGGTACCCATTATTTCTTCTTAGATTCGTCGTCTCCGTGTCTTTCTGTCCGTCCGTATGTCTCAGCCGTTTTACACCACGTGTTGCCAACGCACAGTTGAAATTTGGACAGTAGGTGTCTTCTATGAACCTCTATACAAAAGCAAAAGGGGTGGCACTCCATACAGGAGGGCCACCCCTTTTTTTCATAATTTCATAAGTAACTGAAGGTTTAAAAAAAATTACATTTATTGATATGAATTTTCTTCAAATATTCGAACTCTGGAAACTTTCGACTTCCGAAAGCAGTTTTTTTTGTAGTTTTAGTGTTATTTTTGCAAAAAAGTTTATTTAATTTAATGGCAGCCAAATCCGGCGCACAACTCGAGTTCAGTCAGACAGGAGGGAGAACGAAGTCCTTTGTATCAACCACGAAAAATATTATCAATAGATTAATCTCGTTTACATAGAACGTTATCTTATCCTCGATTATTAAATGTGAATAATTATGATAGTTATATTGATTATAACGCAAGCTTAACATCCATAGTAGATTTTGCCTATTGGCAAACACACATGTTTAAAACTGGTGTTGACAAACGATATGTTACGAAAACTTTTTTTATTAACACTTTTAGTGTCGCATGCGTTTAGTGAATCTTGTGTAACCCACACCTTTGAAGATGACAATTTTTATGAAAAATTTAGTAATCTGGGGGTCTGTTCCGAATATCACTTCTGGGAAGTCGGGACTTACGATAGTATTGATGTGACCGGCCATAATGAACGCAGCAGTACATTCATTATGCCTTTAAATGAGTTAAGTTGTGTGTCATCGTACATGTTTCCAATGTCTAATTTTGGTAGAGTTGAAGTGCTTATTTATATGGAGGCAAAGATTCAAAACGACCAAGTAACGGTATTGGCGAACCAGTATGTGGAAAATGGTATTGACACCACTCTTGGACTCACTTCTTTCTCACCCCATGACCCAAATTACATAGACGGGTGGCATACACTGGTAGTGAACTTGAGCAGCCAGGGAACGTCTACGGGCTACGTAAGTTTTTTATGTCTATTATTACAATTTTTGTACCCACGCTGGGGGAGGCCTGAGTCGCGGTTGCGAAAACGTTATCTAATAAGTTAAAATCAAAATATTTTATATTACATAGGCCTACATGGGCACTTATAAAACGTCAACAAAAGGTGCACATTTCGGGTTGGTCGTTTCCTATGGAGAAGAACCGGCAAGAAACTCCATGGTTACTCTTTTAAAATCATTTGGCGTTACAATATTTGAAGTTACAGCGGTAGTACTTAAGTATGGGAGGACAGCGTATGGCCCGACAATAAGTCGTTGCTTACTACAAAAAGAAGAACAAGATAAAAAAAAAAGTTACAAAGCCTACAATGTCCACACATTCACAAAAAAAAAAAATAGGTAAATAAAAAGAACCTATACAAAAGTAAAAAAAAACAATATAAGAGCACTAAATTAAACAATTGACAGATGTTATCATCAGTGCTGTAACTATTCTGAACAATGAACGAATGGTGCAATGATTTGAAATCTATTGTAAAACATCTGAATAAAAAGAGTGGAAAAAAATAATATTGGGAATAGTTAGAGATATCCACACATTTGTGTCGTTTATGAGCTACCAGGGACACCGCATGAGCAGAAGGAACTAGAGCCAAACTTCTTTATCGTCAACGTAGTCCTTAATTTTGTAATATGCTTTTTTTTTTATAAGGACACGTTTTATGCAATTTTTAAACTTTCGATCGGTCAGTTCAGTAACTGACTTTGGCAAGTTATTATAAAAGCGTATAAGCGTGAAAGCTCTTGAAATTGGAATAGAAGTTAACAACAATCGTTAATGTGTACTGTTCTGACATTGTAAACAGGATATTGAATATTGTACATGGATATTGATAACAGGGTAAGCTACACTATGACGGAATGCCGTAGTGTATGTTTTTTTCGACTCGGGCTTAGTCGCGCGCAGTAGGTCGCTAGTGAATCTTTAGAGTCAGCTCACACCGAGACGCTACGCGACGCGACGCTGCGCGCACTTGTATTCTCACAACGAAATGTGTATCTTTTCGTGTAGAAAATAAAGTTATATTTTTAATCGCTCTTTAAAAGTGTGCGCGCAGCGTCGCGTCGCGTCGCGTCTCGGTGTGAGCTAACCCTTAGTGTGCGTGAAGAGTGGGGTTATGGATAGACCTAAGTTTAACCAACTGCCGCCAGCACCACCTAGCTATAGCCGGCCAGAACTAGGTGTTCTTGTACTTCGGCTTTTAACCATCACATACAATTATTGCTGAGAAACGGTTCTTTTGCGGTAAAAAATCACAGTTTACTGTAGGAATCAATACAACCCACACAATACGTTGTGCTGATGGATGCATTAAGCAGTATGGTCATGAGTAATTTAAAGTAAGGTTACAATATTAAGAAATTGTATAAAAAAAAAAAGAATGTTCCAATGTTCGTGACTATGAGGTTTAATTACAGTACCTATCTCATCTTCATTTTCCAGTTATGTGTCATTCGCCTAAATAATAATCCTTTTAACTGATATATTTACATATTTTTGAAAAATACAAGCTTTTATTAAAATACACTAAAAACAGAAAAAAATGTTTATCTATAAAAATTGAACGCGTATACAAAGATTCGTGTTCATGCTTTTAAGCGTTGAGCAGTACTTTTTTGCGGAGGCGGTCCTGGTTGTAGAATCAGGTCAAGTCTATCATAAAAATATATTGTTACCTGAACAGAAAAAGGTATGTGCAATTTCAGGCGAATCGGTAAGGGAGAGCTGCCCCCTTATTCACAAACGCTTCGATTCGATTTCGATTCGGAAAGTCGTATGTCTATCTCGCTCGCTTTCGTAATGCCAAAAAAAGATAGACATACGATTTGTCCAATCGAAATCGAATCGAAGCGTTTGTGAATTAGGGGGGGCTGGTATCAAATTCAGTTGCAAGATTTGACCAATACGTACTGACAATCTAACACTTTTTAGTTAGGTTAATTTATTTATAATAGCTTGTTTTTTATTATTATAAACTATTTTTTGTTCTAATCTACTATTAATTCCGTGATAAGTAAATCTACTTATTTTCCAAATTATTCATGCAATGTGTACAGCTGTATTAATAGTAAAATATCTATTTAAAAGAGTGTTTTTTCTAAAACTATTATTTGCTCTGTAGAATTAAAAATCCTCTTTGGTATTCGAAAATTGCCTAATATTGATAAATCGGTTAAAGAAATGGGTTGAAATTTGAAATTAACATCAATTCCTGCCTTTTCGACTATACACCGTGTAAATCACCACATCACGAAGCCGTCAACCAAGCATTCTGTACTACATGAAACTAAGTAACTTTACGCAAAAATTATTGCTGGGAAACGACTTTTTTTGGGGGGTGTAAAATCATGTTTTGTGGTAGAACTCAATGTAACGCACTCAAAACATTGTGCTGATGGACGGATTGAATAGTACGGGCGTCGTGGAGGTGTTTAAAGTAAAAATCGTACATTAAAAACTTGTATTTAAAAAATACTTATCAAAAAGTTTGAGCTTTGACCCCTAATATCTCCGTAACAAGAAGGTTCCCAGGTATGGTGTAGAACAAAAAAATGATCGCAATGACAGGGAGAATCAGTGCCTTTCGGCTCCGTTAAGAGGTGTTTTACACCCTTTATATGAAAATTATATAGATTAACAAAAGAACAAATTGAAAAATGGAATAATTTTATCAAATTATCGGTATTGTCATCGGTCCTCGATAAATCTACAAAGTTTGAACGAAATCTGGCCGTTCAAAGTGGGTCAAAATCGCGGTCAAAGGACGCGGTTACAAACAAACATACATACAGGTGAAGCTAATAAAAAGCGTATGAAAAGACTAGTCGAGTGCAATTAGACAATAACGTGGAACGAAGTTTATAGTGGTCGGATTTTCATGGGACTTTTTTCATTGAATTCCTAGAAATGTGGAGAAGAAAGTTAAGCTCGCGCTCGCGACATTTTTTATTTTGAATTTCCTTTGAAATAACTTGAAATTCGCCGTATTTATGTTGTGGTGTAGTAGTGTGCATCCATTAAACTCCAATTTGGTCAGTTTCCTTGTTCATTGTGATCGACGAAATGAATGTTCATGTTTTTTTTTATTTCCTATTTACTTAAATTATTTTTAAATTAAGGGATTTTTTTTACTAAAATTTCTTTCCTCCCTTCTTCCCTTTCAGAAATATCAAGAAATCGTCTATGTAAAAGTTTAAGCAGGCTATTTTTCTCAAAATGTTTCTATAGCGGTCAACGTAAATATTATCCTGAAAATATCAGCTATCCACAGAAATGAAAAACTAAAAAAAATATTCGGTGGTACCCGATAAATGTTGATGATAGCTGACGAAGGTGGAATAGGGCCGCTGGTAAAATTACAAAAAGTATCGTAATTATAACATAACCATTTCTCACAATTTCTATCTATAAGTCTTATCACTTATTTGCTGTGCCCCAACATGGTCCATATGATCTAATTATAAGTTTACCACCTAAGAATTACATGAGGAATGCAATAAAAGAAAAAATCTTAATATTGAGTATTAAAAGATTAGTTACAAGCTTGGGTCTCTGCGCCCCATTTAATATCGATACAAAAAAATAGATAGTACCTATAACTAAAAAATAGTAAATAATAACGATTCGAACTTACAAGTGAATTGGCGTCAATAGTGATTTTGTTCGAGATTTGGTGGCTTACTATTAAATCAAACTCAAAACATTTATTTCAATTAGACCATTACTGGCACTTTTTAAAGTAATAAAAACGTCCCAGTCAAAAGGCATAATAACTTGTGAAAGTACTGTAGTTGCCCATTCCAAAGCGTAGATCTCTATGGAGAAGAATGGGCAAGAAACTGCATGGACGGCCATGCAGTTTCAATCAAAATATTTTTACAAAATCTTGGTTACATCATTCATGTTGAGAATTACAAACATGTGAGAACGATAAAGAAATACGTGCAAGTTAAGAGCGTCAAGAGTAAAATATAAAAACAATAATTCAAAAATAAAGTAATTAAAAATACCGTGGCAGCTAATAGGTGACCAGTCACAACTGACAGCGCCCGTTCACGAACATGACGCATGTATCAGTCATCATTCAACTCAACCATATTGAAGGGACTCAACACACCCGCCACCATCACCGAGACATTTGAGTGAGCATGACATTCACTCAACAGCCAGGGCAAATTCACGTCAATGAAAGATTTCGGTTTACCGAGTACGAACAAAGAAGATAGTAGCTAATCATACATGTGCTATACAATCATGCAAAATGTTGTTT
Organism: Cerastis leucographa; assembly: GCA_963082945.1. Classification (NCBI taxonomy): domain Eukaryota; kingdom Metazoa; phylum Arthropoda; class Insecta; order Lepidoptera; family Noctuidae; genus Cerastis; species Cerastis leucographa. The sequence continues at coordinate 16,250,098 of OY720363.1, forward strand.
TATAACCTCGACAAAATTCAGGTCGCGTTTAAAACACGTGTGGTTCACACTTACCGATTTTTATCATCAATGTAATACCCCAACTTATAATATGATTGGCTACATGTGTACGTTTAATGTAAGATTTTAATTTCGTCTCGTTCAGTTGTAGAATGGGGGGAGGTATTTTATTGTAACATTTCAAACAGTACCCCATGAAAGATGAGTCTACTTAAGCTAACCTGGAATCTGGCTGAACTAGTTGGTCCCTGTTTCTAGTGTTATAGTGGTGCCGGTCTCCTCTTATACTATTTTTTTTCTGTATTGCAAAAATGCAGTTTTAGCTTTCATCAAAATCAGGCTCCTTTGAGTATTTTTTGCTATTCCTCATAGTTTTGGATTTGACTATCCCACTTGAAAAATTCACATGTATGTGATACCGGCTAACCCCGACTTTAAGTCAAATAGTATTTTCCAAAACATATCGGTTTACCAGTAAATCATGTCAGCCCAAACCAAACATAACAATTACACTGCGAGTACCAGCGAGTACCAGCTTGGATGTAGCGCTGGCCGGCCGCTGCCGCGACTTAGTTCTAACCTTTTTTTTTCACGATGTGGACATACAGGATTATACAGATAGCCGGTAACATACATTATATACACTTTTGATAAAGGTGATAAAGATGAAAGTTTTGGACAATAATATTATGATAGAGGGATTAGCGTGCTTATAGATACACTGATTTATTTCGTTAATACAAATTATTCAAGGGTTTGAAGCGGGTTTTATGAAATGAAATGAAGGGTTTTTTTTTGCATACGTACGTTCTGTATCAAAAGGTCAAAGATTATCCAAGTTTTGACACAGAAGGATTAATATTTTACAACCATGTCATATTTTGAGTTACTGTTCTAGCCCCACTCTTTTTGGAAATATTGACTATCTATATCGGATGTCCGATCACAGTGAGAATAAAATCTGTTTCATAAAAGCATTATTGCTGTCAACAACATTCCTGCACTAATGCACATTTCACATATGATTACTTTGATAATTATCTACTTGGCCTACGATATCATGTCATTGTCTTAATTATAATTTCATTGGTTGTATAAGATGAACATGATACAAGTTTAGTGCAGTGATCGCGATTAGATGAATTAATCAGGTGATGTTTATCGGTTCTTCGGTTATTAACTTTAACATAAGTTTAAAACGATATATTCTGATAAAAAACTCGCAACGTCCACTTCAGGAAATCGATACCATTATACAAGATGTTGTTTTGCAACCTCGTCAAATTTCGGGAGGTTGTCACAAAAAATAAAAATTACGGTTCCTAGTTAATTATTAATAAACGCTGATTTTTTTTTGGTTGTTTAAGTTTATCAGTATTTCAGAATAACCCCCTTAACGTGGTTTAGGGACTAAGAAATTATCGAATAAACGTTTGAGATTGTTTGTACGTGTGTAAGCGAGGTTATAAGACAAGAACCAGACGAGCTGCGTTTAAAACAAGGGTGGTTCACACTTACCGACTTCCGTAAAAAATAAAAAATTACCTACCCATTTTATTATTGATTTGGGACGAGAATCATTAGCACAGTTACCTCCTTGAATTTGACGAGGATGCAAAACAACACCTTGTATATACATTTGAAATCCTATGGCAATACCTAAAATCCATGGGTTTCTCAAATCTGCGGTGTAAGCTACAAATCAGCCGTTATGTTGTCAAGTAGGTTGGTTAGCTTTTACCTTAGTTAGATAAAAGGTTGATGCCGTCATGCTTTGTATCTATTAACTACAACACCTACGATATGCCCGAGCTAAAAAACAATTCCATTGCAAATTTTGCTGACAACACAGCAATCATAGCTGATGGAAATAGTCCGTGTATTCTAATCTCTATATATAAAAATGAAATGACGTTTGTTAGTCTCACTAAAAATCGAGAACAGCAGGACCGATTTGGCATTTTGGTTTTGAAATATTTGTACTAGCCCAAGGCAGGTTTAAAAGGTAAGTAGGGTAGGTAGGTAGGTAGGGCAGGGTAGGTAGATAAGTAGGTATGTTGGGTAGGGTAGGTAGGGTAGGGAAGGAAAAAGTGCATTGCAACATAAACAAAGCTTGCTTGAATGCCCTACATATTATGTAGGGCTACTGTGGGGCTGCACCAACCAAAGCAATCATCAAATCACTAATACAATGTTGACAAAATAAAGTCCCAAGGTAGCCCAAGAATTGAAGTCCAAAAAAAAAATTTTAGTAACTTTCTTTATAGTGCACGAGTGTATGTGCAGACACTGGTGCACTCTCTCTTTCCTCAACGTCATAGTCCGATGGGAGTTAAACTTACACTGTCACTTACGAGTTTTCAATTATTCTGCGCTCCCGGTATATTTTTCTTTTAGTTGATTTAATTTTAAAACGGTGTTTGACGAGCCATAATCTTTAGTGTCATAAGTTTTGATTTCAGCTTTAGTTTTGATTGAGGAATTTATTTAAAAAATATATATTTTATAAGTGTTTTATGTATATCGCCTAAACTGGAAATCCCTTGGAAAGAGGTTTCTAAAATTTTCTTCTGCTCATTTTAAAAACCTCTCTCCAAGCTCCTGCTTTTATTTGTATGATTTACAAACAAAAACGTGCAGAAACTCATGAAATACACATCTTTATCATCGTGAATGTCGAGGCAATCCAATTCATTGATAACTCTAAATTAGTCTACTAAACTAAAAGGGGTAAAAGCATTGACCATATGAGTAAGTTCCTTGCAACGAAATGAACTTAAACTGCAGAATAAGTGCTATTCTAAAAAAAACAGGCCAAGTGCGAGTTGGACTCGCGCACGAAGGGTTCCGTACCATTATTTATAAAAACGAGCAAAAAAATTAGCACTTTTTGTATGGGAGCCCCTATAAATATTTATTTTATTCTGTTTTTAGTATTTGTTGTCATAGCATCAACAGAAATACATAATCTGTAGAAATGTCAACTGGCTATCTATCACGGTTCATGAGATACAGCCTGGTGACTCTTTGGGTACGGAAACCTAAAAACACGTGAATCAAGTGTCTTCCCTTTAACATAAAGTGAAGAAAGACGTTAGTGAACGATTACTTAATTACATAGTTACTATTCAAGTGTACTTTTAGTTGTTTTTCAAGTTTTATTTAAATTACTCACCCGAAGGGCAATGGAGAGGGCTATGCTCGGAGTTTCCTTGCGTGATCGAATCAGAACCCACAAGAGAACCAAGGTTACCGACGTAGCCCGAAGAATTGCCAAACTTAAGTGGCAATGGGCAGGGCACATTGCTCGCAAAACGGATGGGCGATGGGGCCAGAAAGTTCTGGAATGGCGACGCGAACCGGAAGATGAAGCGTTGGAAGGCCTCCCACTAGGTGGACCGATGACCTGGTGAAGGTTGCGGGGATCCGCTGGATGTGAGGCGCACGGGACCGGTCAATGTGGCGTCACTTGGAAGAGGCCTATGTCTAGCAGTGGACGTCTTTCAGCTGAAATAATGATGATGATGATGATTTAAATTACTTATCAACCGTACTTTCTGTATGTATTGTATATTTCGAGGTCGGGAGGATGAGGTCGCATCTGAAAATAAACTATAATATTATAGTCTGTGTCCGCGGCTTTGCTCTCGTGTTGTCTGGAAATTATCCCACTGGTTTTATATACAGCCATCTTGACACTCGGGGATAATGTAGCTTACCATCATCATCTGCCTAGCCTTTATCCCAACTACATTGGGGGTCTAATAATGTAACCTTGCCATTAGTGAAGTATTTTCGGAATCGGATCTGCAGTTCCGAAGATGACCCTCTTCATACAAACTTCACCTCTTTATAATATTAGTGTAGATTTGTACTCATACATAAAACCACGCTTTTTTTCCCATGGAGGTAGGCAGAAACCACTTCCACGATCCTTACATACTCCTTTTGCCTCGTCCCCGTTCATACATCTGGTCATAAACGCACGTCGGTTGCGAGTAAACGTACCTGACCTTTCTGAAGAACCTCACCAATAAGGGCAGTGTATGTCCTTCTAGGGCGTCCCCTCCTGACGTTGCCACTCACATCTGCCTTTTAAATACCTTTTTCATTACTCATACTCTGAAAGTAGGTCTGAAGTTGCCTGAGGAGCGGGTTGAAAGTAATACTTTTCTTCCCTAGGGAGAATCGGTTTCAACTGACAGATGCCAAATTATAAAAAAAAACTAGTTCCTTTTTTCACATTTTTATTGAACCATGTTCCAATTTTCTATGCAGCCACGATGTAAAATTGAAATAACTTATAGTTAAGTATTGATTTAAGAATGTATTATTTTTTTAATAACTTTATTATAATTTAGTTTAAACAATTTCTTTAAAATAACATAGATTTGGGCAAAATATTTACCATTTTTTCAATGATGAAAATGAAAAATAATGGCTGAATAGCTGGCTGGCCACAGAAAAAAAAAACAAAATAGGCGGGAAAAGTTGTTGATTTATGTCAAATAAAATTTACTAAATTTTCGTTTAGCTAATTCATGTTTTTATTTTTACTTTCATTGTATTCGTAATGAAAAGCACAGTGTTTACCTCGGGTTAAAGACTTATTTAGTCCCTCGAACTATTGGCGCCCTCACTGCTTTCACCCCTAGGGTAACAATGTACTATTGTTAGTCGCCTTTCACTCATCCTCTCCACATGACCAAACTATCTAAGCATACCCTTTTCAAATTTTTGTCACTACATCTTCTGTTAATCCGCAACGTTTTCCTATAACCTCATTCCTCAATTTATCGTAGTATATAATATTATTATAATGAATTACTACAAGCAAAATTATATGTTGTTTTTTTTTTTAGTAAGGCCAAGCCTGGTTCTAATAAGTATTTGCGGAAATCAATCTAAATATTCGTGCATAACAATTTACTTTTATGATTTTTAGTGATAAAGAATGTAATAAATGTCCATGCTTTGTTTTACTAGAATGCCTCGCAAATGATAAATGGTATTTTAATATCTTTTCCATGTTAAATTTGGTAGATGTGGGAGATAGGTCATACGTGTTCGATTTTATTTGTAAAGCACGCAAAATTACTTAAAAAATTACTTATTTTAGCTAGTGTGGTGTCTCACGCAGTAAGTGATTCACGTGTGAGGTAGACGTTTGAGCAAAATTTCAATTGAATAGTTGACAAATGAGTAGGGATTTGTGATTCCATGTCATTTTGGATTGTTGGCAATCACAGCACTTGGAATCGACCTCCTTTATTTTGCGTCAACCATAAATCAGTTGCAAATTAGTGTGTCATAATCAGAGATCGGAATAGGTACAATATATTTGCCTAAACTTTGAGCTGGTAAGTAGCATGTGGATAATACCTTCGCATAAAATCACGGAATGATTTTTAAGTGGTTAAATAAAACTTTTAACTCCAAGGGAGGCATTATCCACAAGTTGCTTACCTTCTCGAAGTTTAGGCAAATATATTCTACCTATTCCGATCCCTGGTCATAATTAATTTTTCTATGAGTTCTGGTGATACGATAGAAGTGAACTATTATATGGAAGCATTGGACCCTAATTATCTAATCCTTGTTATGGGCAGCCAGACATCACACGTCACAGGATAACAGGAAAGAATGTCTGACCGTTCGATATTGAATTCAAGCTTTTGATGACCTTAAGCGGCTCAAATACTAAATGACGGCTGTGTGAGTAGTATAAAGTTGTCTTCATGCTGGGTAAATTACTTAACCGCCTGGGTATGATTGGTCAACGTAAAGTTAAAAGCTAACGTAACTTTCAAGTTGTTAATTTTCCCTTATAGTTTTTATCTAACTGGACTCTTGCGAGTCGCACGGGACCGATCAATATGGCGACACTTGGGGGAGGCCTATGTCCAGCAGTGGACGTCTTTCGGCTGAAATGATGATGATGATGGAATCTTACCAAAAGGATTGGGCCCAAATAGCCACCGATAGGAAATTGGAAGGTACCCTGCAGTGGAACACATCAGGCTCGTAATAATACCCACTAATACCTTTTGCATTATGAGACAGTACTGTATATTCCATGGAGATGTGGACGTCTCTTCACAGTCGCAATATAATTATGCAGTCCCAGAGAATATTTCCTAGAAGTGCACGTGGCGATGCATCGAGATGAAGTCGCGGTGGACAAGGGTTTAAGACCCTTGTCCACTCGCTCCCTTGGCTTAAGAGAACTGGCAAAAACTTGTAGTGCTCGACACTAACGATCGCAGGGAGGTATGGCGGAGCAAGAAGCTTCTCGGACGCTTTATCACGGGCCCAGACCTACACAGCTGTAGCTGTACAGAGCTTAGTAAAAAACAATTTTTCCTTAAACAAAATTCTGCTCGATTCAGAACTTATGAATTAATGTATCATTTTATTTGTGATTTTTTTATATTCAAATACAATTTCTATCATATTCCGCCACCATGCATATCTACATGCATGTACCTACCTACTTTTTCTGTAAGTACAGTATTCAATTTGTGGAATCGATTAATGATTCATATCTTGTTTTCAGAATTATACGATAAAGTGTTTTAAGTACTGAAATTAATGCTGTACTGTTCGTTTGTCACAATGTTATATGTACTAATACTGAAACTAGTGATACATGTTTTTCATTGATTAATATGCGCAGGAACATTAGAATAGAATATTCTTTATCACCAAAATAGAAACTTAGCGGTTTACAATACTGCTAATTTTATGGTTACAATGTCGGTTTTATCGCTGATAGCGATATCTTCTAGACAACCTTTGGATGGACATTACGGACATAAAATAAAAAGGTAGTTCTAAACATTCTTATGCACTCTGATGTATCTTCTGTACATAGAATTACACGAAGACCATCTCAATAGTAGGTACATGGGACCTTTTATGTTCCAACCATATTCAGAAACCTCTAAATACGTATTTTTTATTGAAACCTGTATCAAAATCCTTCAAATAGTTTGCAAATACTCAGACAGGCAGACGCAGTCGGGTGATTTCATATTATACATTCAGAGATTTTATCTTATCAAAGCCCATTATGAATAATTAAGATATGTATTCGATTAAATATAATATGAAATATAAATTAAAGAGTTTTTTTATATATAAAGCAGTAACCGTTGCATGTAGTGAAACGCAATGATTCGCATAGTGTTAATATTATTTATATTCGTCTCTTACGCAGTTGGTGATTATTGTGTGAGGTACACGTTTGAGCAAAATTTCGACGAATGGGTGACACATGGGTGGGGGATTTGTCATTCCATGCCATTTTGGATTGTTGATCAGTACAGTAATTTGGACTTGACTGGTCAGAATGAACACAGTATCTCTTTTATTAGGCCTGAAATAGCTATGAGTTGTGTGTCATCATTCATTTTTGCTATGAACGCCCATGGTACTATAGAAGTGAACATTTATATGGAAGCATCGGATCCCAATGACCAAATCCGTATTATGGTCAACCAATTAGACATCACTGGTGACACGATAACAGGAATGTCTCACAATGCATTCTCGGAATCAAACTTTGTGGCAGGATGGCACACTCTACGGATGACCTTAAGTGGATCGAGTACTTATAATGGCTACGTGAGTAATTTATATAGTTATAACGAGTATTTTTAATGGCTCAGAAACAGATGAAGGCCACGTGTGTATCACATTGTGTAACTTAGTACCGTAGTAGGTGTGGGTACGTCCCGTTTGATAACTTTCCTAGTTGGACAACTAAACAAAAGATGTGCAAAACAAGTGAAAAACAGTGCCATTTCTTAAGTATTTTAATCTTCATACATTGTGTCCCCTTTCGTAACCCATAAATTTCAACTGTTTTTTTGTAGTCAGCTCCCAAAGTTACAAAGATACTTCTTGTTGATGTTGCTAGCTTTTATCTCTCTCTGGCACACTAAGGTTTGTTACGAGAAGTAAGTAAGTTGAAATGTATGGGTTATGAAAGGGGACTCGATGTATGAAGATTAAAATAGTTACGAAATGGCACAGTTTTTCATTTGTTTTGCACGTCTTTTGTTTAGTTGTCCAAATGGGAAAGTTACCAAATGGGATGTACCCTTATCTGTTTGTCTTGTCATTGTTGCTGATTACTATATACGTCACATCTTAAACTATTAATTAGGTATAAACAACTTCTATGTACAGACGAGCACGTCAAGCTACACGAAACAGTCAAATTTTCCCGATCAACCTTGAAGCTAATTTTTAAACAATAAAGTTGAAAATCGATTAAAGAAAGAACAATGGCCATAAAAGTGAAGATTCAGGTACAACCCCTCAATATCGATAAATTATATATTTTAAAAAAAGTTTTTTTATTGAAACTACTTTTACTATAGCGAGTTTTGTGAATTTGTTGTCTGTTCGGAGTTAAAGATCATCCATTCTGTGCACAATAGTGTCCAAATCCAAGAAAACCGCCATCAAAAAGAAATCAAAATTACCGCCAAAATCTTTTTGTTTCGTGACCTTCGGTGACTCAGCCACGGTGCAGTATTTTCGTTTCGTTTTTTTTTCAAGCTTAGTGCAATGTTATGCTTATGTTATGCTTCCTTTATGTTAAAATAATATGCAACAACTTTCCGTCTACCTGTATCGACAAATGACAAACCGGCTAAACTTTACATTAACCCAATATTAAAAAGGTAGGTATAAGGTATACGTACAAATCAGAAAGTACATGATTCAATAATAATTTGGGTTAGGTGTATATTTTAGTCTTCATAGCGGCAAACCGATTGACACTGTTTCTAAATGTATTATGTTGACGGCGACATGCTACTCGTTACTAGTTCTTCCAATTTGAGGTAGGATGTATCAGTTAATCCTAGGTCAATCGACATCCTAATTCAATTGCATCACCCCCTACATTGCACCCTTACAATCTCAAGGATTTTGAAGAAAAGTCGCGTGTTTAGTAAATAGTGTGCATTACCAAGGGTTATGATGCAAAGTGTTTTTACTCGTTATTCCAAAATACGCAATTTTATATTCAACTATTTTAACTTGCGTACCTACACAGCAATTGCGGCCCGTCTATAGACCCTAATTTGAATATGTGTTCAGAATCAAACAGGAAGTCAATATAACTTTTAGTAGTTATAGTACTTTGCCGACATAATTATGTTTCAAAATTATAAGCACCACAATGTATAAAATTAAAAATCCTTACCTTTATCCATTTAATTTTTATCTTATCTATGATCTATAAAAACTGTTTATAAAATTAAATCGTTTTTCTTGTATATCTGTGTGACGACTTAGTTCTGATAAACTTTTGATTTGTTTTTCACTATCATTTGAACTTGAGAGAATTCATACCGAAAACCGCAAGATTTATGTGTATACTGTAATCATATTAACTAAGAAATAGGGAGCACATGAATCTCGATATTTTGTCAAGTCGTAAGATACAAGGGCAAATCGCCAGTATGTCATAATTTCATTAGGGAAATTAGCTATCTGATAAGATTAATTATGAAGATCGGATAGTGATTGCCTTATTTAAGGTTTTCCTTGTTTATTTTAATACGAACGATCATTGATCTTGCCTTTAAATGAATGTCATTAGAGTGATATAGGTGCCTTAAAAATATTAGATACTTTTTTTTAGCTAGCACTGTCCCACTGCTGGGCAAAGGCCTACTCCAGTTTCTGGTTTATTGGATTACATAGTTTTGACATGTTTTTAAATATTCTCGTGTAAAAAATAATATGAAAAAGTATGTTTTGTTATTATTGCGTTATTTTAGATAAATAATACCACAGTAATTGCCACCGGAGAGCAGCGGTGGCCCAATGGTGATAGCCCCGACTTACGAGCAGTAAGCCGTAGGTTCGAACCCAGGCAGGCGTATTACTTTGTGTAATTTATTTCATCACCGCTGCCGCCGCTGAAACCGGCATGTTCCTAGAACTAAAAATTCAAAGGCATATGACATCTACCAAACCGCACTGTGCCCGCGGGGTGGATTACACTCCCTCTCACAGAGTCCTCTCTATGAGAGGGAGTGTAATCCATCCCACCTGCTAGGACACAGGCTTCCTGGCCTGTGTCCTAGCACGTGGGAACATTATAAGCTGATGATGATGATGATAAAACAAAAGTGACAGTGGCTAACTTATGTTGCCGATCTGCGCTATAAATAAGAGAAAAACATACGATATTGATCATCATTTAAATAATTTCACAACATAATATTCCGTCGCGCCTGGTACTTGGTATCTGGTGGTAGCTTACTGCTTACAGTTAGGTAAATTTCACGCTGTAAATAATTATCCACACAGCTTTGTTCTGTTTCTTGACACTCGGGGATAATGTACTCGTAGCTTCCCATTTGTTAAATTCAACACTTTTGTCTTCAATTATTTCGATAACGCCTTGCATAGGTACCTACTATCTATCTAGTGGTTTCCATTCACAATATACTGCCGCGCTTGTAGTGATGATCTGTAAGGCATAGATCTAAAAATAAGTATTATACAATAAACGTCATGTTGCAGGCGATTATAGTATGTAACAGTTTTTTGATAAGGCCCTACATTAAAATTGCTCGCATTCAACATTATATGTTATCAAATAATGATATATGATTATCTTTTATATGGAATTAACAAATATTTTTTTTTTTTAATGTTTGTTTGTGTCAGGTATTGTTCAGTTACTGAAAATTTTCGAATGTCATTCCATCTAACTTACTAAGTGAAAACTAGATTCGACATGATCTGACAAAAATATGAATAATAAACAGTTTAAAATATTTGATCGTTTTCATTTATAAAATAATAATATAAAATATAATTATTAATCTAGATAAAGAAAATCTCATATATGTATCATCATCATCATCATCATTAGCCTATAATGTTCCCACTGCTGGGACACAGGCCTCCTCTCCTATGAGAGGGAGTGGGCTGTAATCCACCACGCGGGCTCAGTGCGGGTTGGTAGATGTCACACGTCTTCGAGCTTTTGGTTCTAGGACATGCCGGTTTCCTCACATATAATGTATATCGTGATATAACTCTGATCAATTCATACCCTATACCCATAACTTTTAATGTATAATTCCCAATAAGGCTTTCATTGTTTATCATTTACAAGCATAGTGAACTGTGAAATTGCCAACTACTACCACGGTAATTTAGGTTAGAAAAACTACGTGTAAGTATGACAATCTGACAAAATTGCCAAATATGACGTCGCTAAAAATCACGATTATTCTGAAAACGACCCATGAACGCATACAGTAATCGACTACAATATAAGCAACTCACTCACCTAATTATTCTGCTATCCCCGAAGGAATCTGGTCGTGAAGAAACTGAATAACTAGTTAACCGTTTGTATTCCTTGAGGCTTGTATCTCCCAAAGTTCTTTGCTTAGTCACCGATGCAATAGGTACCTACAAATATGTTATATTGTGTCGTGTACACAAGTATTCCAGACAAAAAATACCACATAGACACAAGCAAAACTGCAGGGGATATTTATATTCAGGGTCAATAAATAGGTGCAGGAAAGCGAGTTAGATAAACATGCAATGCTACGTGCGAAATAATCGTTATTTAAGCATAGGTACTATCTTATCCATATCCTTCTGAATAATTCAATATTAAGATACAGTGTTCCGAAAAATACGAAACTCTATAATTGTGTCGATTCCGTGTAATTATTGCATGTGGCGAAACGCAATGATTCTCATAGTGTTAACATTATTTATATTCGTGTCTTACGCAGACAGTGATTTTTGTGTGAGAAACACGTTTGAACAAAATTTTAATAAATGGTTGACACATGAGTGGGATGTGACTTGTGTCGTCATGCCATTTTGGATTGAGAGCAAATACAGTAATGTTGACTTTGGTGGTCAAAATGAACAAAATACTACCTTTATTACGCCCGCTGCCCTATCTGAACTATGCTGTGTGTCATCATTCATTTTCACAATGCACCGTGGTGGTATAATAGAAGTGAACATTTATATGGAAGTATCGGATCCCCTAAATCAAATCATAGTTGTAGCCAAACTGTTAGAAGACCCTAATGAATTTTTGGGAAATACTTGGAATAACGCCGGTGATCCAAACTTCGAGAGCGGATGGCAAACTCTGACGATAACGTTAACCCGCGAAGGCAATTACGAAGGCTACGTAAGTATTGACAATATATATTTATTTAAAATGCATGTACAGTAGGCGCACCTTATGCCACAAGACATTCTTTACCAGTTAACCTTTAGGTTAAATATGACTTCATTAGGACTGTGTACAAAAACAACTATTTTGTATTTGAAATTAATAAACATACAAATAATAATCATTAGTTTTGAATTCTATGCACCTTTATTTATTTATTTATTTATTTATTTATTTAACACTTCAAGCACATAGTACAGAGGCGGACTTAATGCCATAGGCATTTTCTACCAGTCAACCTTTGGGTGATGCAGAGACAAGCAGTGGCAGGTGTATATCTATAGATTATTATACATTGAATTTTAAAACACACTACAAAGGATATATACAATACTATAAAAATATATCAAAATACTATAAATATATATCAAAATATAAATAATAATATAAAAGGACAAACTATAGGGAAAATATTAACGATGCCGATGTGACGATACTGCTAGCTTTTTCCGAAAATACTCGCGAACTTTAATTTTGAAAGATAGGCGATTCGTAGCCATTCTGATTTCCGTTTGATTCTTTATCCGTGGCTTCGCCCGCGTTGTGGTCGGAAAAGACATAATTTCGATTAAATTACTTGGCACGTACGACTGTACGGATGAAAATAAAATTATCTTCTGACATAATCGAAGGTTTGGTCAACCTGTGTGCCAAAACTTTGCCAAATAAGGATATTTGCAAAGGACCGGATGGTTGAAAACAAAGATAATTATATTTTCGTAATCATTCGAGCAACTGTTTCGTTGGTCTAGTGATCGCAAGCGTGTCTCCTGAGCATGAGGTCCTGAGTTCGCTTCCCAGGTCGAACAAAGTATTATTGGGATTTTCTATCAGGAATTTCTCAGTAGCAGCTACTGAATCTGGATTTTTGCCCAGTTGGTGGCAATAAGCTCGCCCCGTATAACGTGGGACTTATACATAAGTGGCGTAATGTGGGTGTACTATTAGGTACATCTCTGCATAACCCTTCAGGGGCTACAGCCGTGATGTTATGTTATATGTTTTTCATCCCACCTATTCGAAAAGGACAACTTGGTTCGCCTTTAAGTGCACCCATAGGTAGTGTTTTCTATAAGAAACTTTTAGCGGGCAGTAATGAGTTTTCATTCCTCTTTATTTCAAAAAGTGCGCCGCAAAGATAATTGCGGCGCACTTTTTGAATTTGGAACATCTTAGTGTTCAGCGCCAAAGAAATCGAACGCAAATATTGTTTGAATAAAGACTGGCTGGTACGACGGCCCATAGTCGCGCCGCCAGCTGAATAACAATAAATTGTCATAATTGCGAAAATGTCTCAAATGTTAATATAAGTTTTTAGTTGTTTTATTGATACCATTTAATTTCAATTTAGTTGTTACTCTATGTTTTATTAAATAATAATATTACAATAGAATATGAGACGCCTGTTTTCTCATAGTGAGTGATGAAAAGCAGAGTGTATCACTCGGGGCAAAATATATTTTTGGCTCGGGCGACGTACTTTGAATCCCTCGCTACGTTCAGGATTCTACTAAAAAATCCCTCACTTTGCTCTGGATTCAAAAAAACGCCCTCGCCGTAAAAATATTATTTTGCTCCCTTATGATACAATCTACTATTATGTATTCAATTTTCTTTTTTTTACACACTGTGTCTGCATATCATTTTTTTTCTACTCCCCTTTTGCAGGTATGTTGGTCTTTAGAAATAAATCAACTTTTTAACATTTTTACTGTTCATTTCTTGTTTTTTTTTGTGTATGTAATGTGTACATAAGCTGATAAATAAATTAAATATATATATATATATTATAAAAAATAATAAATATCAATATTGTTCCACCCTTTTTGGAGCCCAGTCCATGAATTTTCACAAAAAGCAGAAGACATGCTGCGCTGACCCCAAATCAATTGGGATAAAAGCAGGAGATGAGGAAGATGTTCTTCAGAAGAGCCCATTGAATAAACGAGCCCGATAGCGGAATTCAATACACTGATTTCTCGTAGTGATTTGACCTGCACTCATTCATTAATTAATACGTGATGGTTATGCAGCATGTACTGCCGGAATATAAATACCGGTATATTAATTCAATCCAAATCTGTTCAGCCACTTTTGCGCAATTCAGATACAAAGATCTACACATACAAACTTTCACATTTATAATATTGAAAAAAAAAAAGAAAAACAGTTATCCTACTAACTGTTTTTCTTTTTCAAATTGTTATATTATTTTCATTCGCATAGTACCTACATTATTAATTGATTGCTATGTATACAGGGTTATTTGTAAAACACCGACAACCTCTTAAGAGGTCATTCTACTCATCATTATGAACAACTTTTACTATGAGACCAAATCCGATATCGTGAAAAAAATAATCTGCTGTTCCCTACATTTTGGCAAGTTATGTGAACATAAAGTACGGAATAGCTGATTTTTTTTTCGCGATTTCAGGTTTGGTCTCATAGTAAAAGTTGTTCATAATGATGAGTAGAATGACCTCTTAAGAGGTTGCCGGTGTTTTACAAATAACCCTGTATGTTGAATAGTATGTACACTATGTACAGTAAGGGATATTATTGTTTATTTGTCGTATTGTAGCTAATCAATATAACTGTCAGTTGAATTCAAGAATGATAGTAGTGACTTGAAAAACGGACAATTTAAATTGGTAGTCGATTCACTAAACAATTGATTTTCAGGAAAATAGATTCTTCCATGATTATAATCTTATCAAGAAACAGAGCTGGAAGTTGTCGAATGGCATCCGTTCAGCGACCGGCACAGGGCCTATCATGGATTGTAGAGGAGTTTCTCATTATTTAGCGTCATCCTCTTGGTATCCATTACCTCCTTCAAATTTGGTTTCAAATTTTTGGTCTTCAAATTTCAAGGTACTACCAACAAGTTTCTTTGTTTCAGATATCCATC
Organism: Cerastis leucographa; assembly: GCA_963082945.1. Lineage (NCBI taxonomy): Eukaryota > Metazoa > Arthropoda > Insecta > Lepidoptera > Noctuidae > Cerastis > Cerastis leucographa. Next base: position 16,265,259 of record OY720363.1, read on the forward strand.
ATGGGCATGGCGTCTCCAAATTCCATTGTTTTGGTCGATTCATTCCGCTACATACCCCCTCTTATGGACGAAAGCGATTGCAGACTCTATGAAATCCAAACAACTACACCAGAGCCGACAACGCCTGAGCCCACAACGCCTGAGCCAACCACACCAGAGCCGACCACGCCAGAGCCAACATCGCCTGAGCCCACAACGCCTGAGCCTACAACGCCTGAGCCAACCACACTAGAGCCCACAACGCCTGAACCAACCACACCAGAGCCGACCACCCCAGAGCCAACAACGCCTGAGCCCACAACGCCTGAGCCTACAATGCCTGAGCCAACCACGCCAGAGCCAACAACGCCTGAGCCTACAACACCTGAGCCAACCACACCAGAGCCTACAACGCCTGAGCCAACCACACCAGAGCCGACCACGCCTGAACCCACAACGCCTGAACCAACCACTCCAGAGCCGACCACGCCAGAGCCAACAACGCCTGAGCCTACAACGCCTGAGCCAACCACATTAGAGCCCACAACGCCTGAGCCAACCACACCAGAGCCAACCATGCCAGAGCCAACAACGCCTGAGCCAACCACCCCAGAGCCTACAACGCCTGAGCCAACGACACCAGAGCCGACAACGCCTGAACCCACAACGCCTGAGCCAACCACACCAGAGCCGACCACGCCAGAGCCAACAACGCCTGAGCCTACAACGCCTGAGCCAACCACCCCAGAGCCAACAACGCCTGAGCCAACGACACCAGAGGCGACAACGCCTGAACCCACAACGCCTGAGCCAACCACACCAGAGCCAACCACCCCAGAGCCAACAACGCCTGAGCCAACGACACCAGAACCGACAACGCCTGAACCCACAACGCCTGAGCCAACCACACCAGAGCCGACCACGCCAGAGCCAACAACGCCTGAGCCTACAACGCCTGAGCCAACCACCCCAGAGCCAACAACGCCTGAGCCAACGACACCAGAGCCGACAACGCCTGAGCCAACGACACCAGAGCCGACAACGCCTGAACCCACAATGCCTGAGCCAACCACACCAGAGCCAACCACCCCAGAGCCAACAACGCCTGAGCCAACGACACCAGATCCGACAACGCCTGAGCCAACCACACAAGAGCCAACCACCCCAGAGCCAACAACGCCTGAGCCCACAACGCCTGAGCCCACAACGCCTGAGCCAACCACACTAGAGCCGACAACGCCTGAGCAAACCACACCAGAGCCGACCACGCCAGAGCCAACAACTCTTGAACCAACCACACCAGAACCTACAACGCCTGAGCCAACCACACCAGAGCCGACCACACCAGACCCGACCACACCAGAGCCAACAACACCAGAACCAACCACACCTGAACCCACAACGCCTGAGCCAACCACACCAGTGCCTACAACGCCTGAGCCAACCACACCAGAACCGACCACGCCAGAGCCAACAACGCCTGAGCCTACAACGCCTGAGCCAACCACCCCAGAGCCTACAACGCCTGAGCCAACCACACCAGAGCCGACCACACCAGAGCCAACGACGCCAGAACCAACCACACCAGAGCCAACAACGCCTGAATCCACAACGCCTGAACCAACCACACCAGAGCCGACAACGCTAGAGCCAACAACGCCAGAGCCCACAACGCCTGAGACAACAACACCTGAGCCAACCACACCAGAGCCAACCACGCCAGAGCCGACAACGCCAGAACCTACAACGCCTGAGCCAACCACACCAGAGCCGACCACACCAAACCCGACCACACCAGAACCAACAACGCCAGAACCAACCACACCAGAGCCAACTACGCCTGAGACGACCACACCAGAGCCAACAACAACAGAGCCAACAACACCAGAGCCAACCACACCAGAGCCAACGACGCCAGAACCAACCACACCAGAGCCAACAACGCCTGAATCCACAACGCCTGAACCAACCACACCAGAGCCGACAACGCTAGAGCCAACAACGCCAGAGCCCACAACGCCTGAGACAACAACACCTGAGCCAACCACACCAGAGCCAACCACGCCAGAGCCAACAACGCCAGAACCTACAACGCCTGAGCCAACCACACCAGAACCGACCACACCAAACCCGACCACACCAGAACCAACAACGCCAGAACCAACCACACCAGAGCCAACTACGCCTGAGACGACCACACCAGATCCGACAACGCCCGAGCCCACAACGCCTGAGCCAACAACGCCAGAGCCGACAACGCCAGAGCCAACGACAACAGAGCCGACGACACCAGTGCCAACAACTCTTGAACCAACCACACCAGAGCCTACAACGCCAGAGCCACCCACACCAGAGCCAACCACACCAGAGCCAACAACGCTAGAATCAACCACACCAGAGCCAACAGCGCCAGAACCAACCACACCAGAGCCGACAACGCCTGAGCCGACCACACCAGACCCGACAACGCCTGAGCCAACGTCACCGGAGCCGACAACGCCTGAACCCACCACACCAGAGCCGACAACGCCTGAGCCCACGACACCATACCCTACAACGCCTGAACCAACCACACCAGAGCCAACAACGACTGAGCCCACAACGCCTGAGCCGACTACGCCAGAGGCAACAACGCTTGAGCCAACCACGCCAGAGCCAAACACGTCGGAACCAACCACACTGGAGTCAAGCACGTCAGAACCAACCACGCTAGAGCCAACAACCGTAGCACCTATTGTCACTGAAAATAGCAAAGGTTTTTGGACTGCACTTACCATTACAATGGTCGTTCTTCTATCACTCATAGTATTAGCTTTAATTTGTCTGCTATTTTACGAGCTTGGGCGAAGAAAAGCTAAAGTAAAAGCAGCGGCGGTTGCAGCAGATAATGTCGATTTCGAAGATCTTCCTAGCACTTTCAGAGTGCCAAGAGTAAGACATGTTTACTCCGACGTCAACATCAATCCATTATCAAGAAGTAGTGCATACCTACCTTAACATCAATCAATCTTTTACTTAACTTGACTTTTCTAATAATTGAACCCTGCGAGAGCAGCTGTTTTTGAAATATTTATATTTAGTATACCAACGAAATCATATTAAAAAAATATATATAAAAGCATTGTCAGCATTACCTATCTTTAACTATAATATTTTTTATCATTCAGTCACTGTTACTACACTGTGTAAAAAAATATTTGCACCAATTTTTAAGGTTGTCTCCAATTAAGTGACCAACACTTTAAAAAAGCTATATTGCTTCGTAGTTATATTGCTTCTTCCAGAACCAAATTCTATTCAAATATACTAAACGTAGATAGTAATGTACTGTTTAACATCAACAATTGTTTTTATTTATCATGTAGCCGGAGCTATTGAATTAGTCATTCAAAAAGTATAATCATTATCATTGTTAATATTAAAAGATCTATTTCTATAGGTGTATTTATGATTGTGTACAATGTACCCATTTTAAATTTGCATGGTATATTTACCTAAGTGGAGGTCCATTTTTGATCTTTTAGGATTCTTAAAATTTAAGTATTGTTTCCATCGCTATCTCAAATGCCTAGAAATTACATGAGTTGATGAAATGACGTAATGAAAAGTCGAACCTAGATAACATAAAGAGTGTTTTCTCCTGATGTCATGATTTCATTTCAAATACAAACAAATCCACATCATTAATCAAGGTCAATAAAACAGGAATTTGAAGATAAAGAGTTTATGCTGCCTATATCGTTCGTAAATATACTAATCTTATCAATTTTATGAATAATTAAGATATTTGTTCGATCAAACTATATTATTAAAAATACTTTGTGTCTATTAGTTGTAACTATTACATGTCTGAAAAAAAAATGATTCGCAGAGTTCTTATATTATTATTCTTAGTGGCTCACGCTGTCTGTGATTTTTGTGAGAGGTACACGTTTGAGCAAAATTTCCATGAGTGGTTGTCAAATGAGTGGGGAATTTGTCACTCCATGCCATCCTGGATTGTAGGTTCATACAGCACTTTGGACTTGACTGGTCAAAATGAACGCAGTACCTCTTTTATTTCGCCTCAACAAGAAGTCAGTTGTGTGTCATCATTCATTTTTCCAATGAATTCCGGTGGCAAGATGGAAGTGAACGTTTATATGGAAGCATCGGATCCAAATGACCAAATCCTTGTTATGGTCAACCAGTTAGACAACACTGGTGACAGGATAACAGGAATGTCTGAGAATTCAGCGTCGGCTTCAAGCTTTGTGCCAGGATGGCACACACTACGGATGACTTTAAGCGGCTCAGATACTTATAATGGCTACGTGAGTATTTATGTTAATCATAGTGTTTAAGTTGGTATGTCTCTAGATGGTTCACTGACATCACAGTCACGCCTTTCTGAAAGACACGTATCTATATTATAACCATATCAACTTTTTAATTAAATTCCGTTATAACATTAAACAACGTGTAATTGTGTTTCTATATATCATCATCATCATCAGCCTATAATGTTCCCACTGCTGGGAAACAGGCCTCCTCTCAATGAGAGGAAGTGGGCTTTAATCCACAACGCGGGCCCAGTGCGGGTTAGTAGATGTCACATGTCTTCGAATTTTTAGTTCTAGGACATGTTGGTTTCCTCACGATGTTTTCCTTCACCGTTTTGAGAGCAGCGGTAATGAAAATTACACAAAGTAATGCGCCTGCCTGGGTTCGAACCTACGACTTACTGGTTGTAAGTCGGGGCTGCCACCACTGGGCCACCGCTGCTCTATTTATTTGTATACTTTTTATTTGTATATATGTTTAATAAAAAAAATAAACTTATTATTTTAATAATCAAAATCGATAACTAAATCCTAAATCGAATTCCAAATCTAAATTGGTTATTGTTAAAAAAGGGAAAATCGTTACAAGAGACATGGTAGGGATGGATAATGAAACTAAAGCAAAAAAAATATGCTTTAGTTACATTATCGAGGGAAAAAACTGAGGAAAACGTTTATATGGGCTAAGCGCAATGTTCCATCGATTTATGAGAAATAGTCACTTGACACACACACAATTTCTTAGATTTTTACCAATCTATTCATTCTCAATAACTAAATATTTAATCGATTATTTTGTTTATTACTTTCATGCTTCTTTTCTCGCTTCGTAGATCGTAAAATGCTGCTGCTTTTTGATATTTCCTTGGAGAAAAATACGAGATCCATCATCCTCCTTTTACTTTGTGTTGAATTTATTCAACTTAAAACATACTCAAAATGTGTTTGAGTTCGCGTGAAAGTTCCATTGCATTGAAATTACCATCTTAATTATTATTGCTTTTTGGAACAATGAAATCAAATCTTAGAAGTCAATTGCAACCTACTTGTAAGCTTCGTCAGTACCTACAATAATGTGTGTAAAGGCTCTCTACCTTCACGAAGCCGGCAAACAAGCATAAAGGCGGAAACATACTTACGTGTCGTGGGGTGTCGTGACGCGCCAGAAGCAAATCGGTTTCATACATTTAATATGGTTAGGGACATATTTGCATGGCGTGTCGTGTCGCAACGATGTATGAAACCGAATGCTTCTGGCGCGTCACGACACGCCACGACACGTAAGTGTGTTTCCGCCTTTATGTAGGAACATTAAAACGAAGTTACTGAACGCAAAAATTATTGCTGGGAAACGACTTTAATAGGAGTGAAAAATCATGTTTTACGGTAGGAATGTAACGCACTCAAAACACTATGCTGATGAATGCATTGAATAGTACAGGGGTCGTGGAGGTATTTAAAGTAAAGTTAAAAAAGTTGCGGTAACTTTACCAAAACTTTTTTTTTAATACGGGTAGTTTAGCAGTCATAATTCCAACTTTGGAACTATGACTCCCCAATATCTCCGTAACTAGAAGGTTTCCCAGGTATGGACTAGAACAAAAACAAAATCGCAATGACGGGGAGAACGGGATCCCTTCTTTTCGCATAATATTCTTTGTTCTAATATACTTCGGCATTACGATTTTGGCACAATTTGTTTTGGCATAACAATACTTCGGCATAATTTTTTTAGGCATACATTTTATTTTGGCATAATCATCTTAAAGACTAATTTGTTTTGGCGTAAATTTGATTCGCATAACGTTAGTAGGCCTAATGACTATTAGCATAATAATATTTAGGCATACAATTAATATGAATAAAAACAATTTTCATGCAAATGATTTATTATACATAACATTATGTAACTTAAACGATTTTTCAATCGCGAGATAACTTTAATCTGAAGAATATATTAGATGTTTTGACAGTTTTTGTATAAAAAAATATGTCAATCAGTTAACTTCTATTATGAGAAATAAATATGGCGGTTATTCCTCAGATAGAAGTTAATTAATTGAAACAGTGGTCCTTAATTATGTATAATTTGTATTTGCTGTGCAACAAAAGTTAGTGACAGAACCGAATTGCTGCAAAACCGACTCCACGTAGTCTTGTTTGTCCTGCCCCTAGAGTGTAATTTAAAATCGCGTAGGCGCGTAGGGGCGAGGCGGGCCGCGGGCTGAGGGCAGGTGGCTGCGAGTGAGTGAGCGTGGTGAGCGAAAACCGTCTGCGACGATTAGCACGCGTGGGGCCGCCGGAGGCCCGCAGCGCCGGAGCCGTGACAGAAACCCTGCCTGCTGCATGTTGCATGCTCGCTTGAATGCTGCATGCCGCATGCTTGCTTGCATGCTGCAGGCTTGCTTGCATGCTGCATGCTTGCTTGCATGCTGCATGTTTGCTTGTTTGCTGCATGCTTGCTTGCATGCTGTATGCTTGCTTGCATGCTGTATGCTTGCTTGCTTCATGCTTCCTACAGCGAAAAAAAAATCAAATACCTATAAAAATATGTTTTAATATCATTATGCGTAAATAAATATAAATTTATGCTTTAGGATATTATGCTTAAAAAAGTTATGCTTTAGAACTTTATGCTTAATAAATTTATGCTTTAGAATATTATGCTTAATCATTATTATGGTTAGAGAAATTATGCTTAAAAAAATTATGCGTAATTATGTTATGCGAAAATATTATTATGCCAAACAAAATTATGCTAAGTTATATTAGGTCTTAAAATTTTATGCAAATGGATAGGGAACCGGTGAGAACATGTATCTTTCGGCTTCGTATTTTTTTGTACCCATTATAAAGTATGGTATGTAGTTCGTATGACATTCATAAAGAGTTCTCTTCTGCTTCTAAACCCCTCGAGTTTCTGGTTATATGATTCGTTTTGACAAGCCCAATAGGTTGGGTTTGATGAGGAGGGTCTAATGAAGAAACCAGCAGGTAGATTTCTCTTCCGTTGCTAAAATAAATTAAAATGAAAATATTGATAATGTTTGAATGATCAACTCAGCGAATATCTTTAGTACCGAAAGTACTGAAAGAATCGGAAAATTTACTTTACTTACGAGTCGCGTTTTTCGGGAGCATGCCCTAATCAATATACAAGGTGTTGTTTTGCATTCTCGTCAAATTCAAGGAGGTAACTATGCTAATGATTGTCGTTCCGAATCAATAATAAAATGAGTAGGTAATTTTTATATTTTTTCTTATTAACGAAAATCGGTAAGTGTGAACTACCCGTATTTTAAACACGGCCCGTCTGATCCTTGTCCTATAACCGAACGTTCATACTTACAAATAATCTCAAACATTTATTCGATACTTTCTTATTCCATAAACCGTGTTAAGGGGTTTATTCTGAAATACTGACAAACTTAAACACCCTAAAAAAGCAGCGTTTATTAATAATTAAATAGGTACCGTAATTTTAATTGATTATTTATGTCTTTTGTGACATCCTCTTGAATTTTGACGAGGATGCAAAACAACACCTTGTATGTACGTTTACGTCAATATAGACCTCGTGTAGGTGTAAACTTCGATCAACAATTTTATTGAAGGATTTACAGAACAAGTCGTAGACCACAATCTAACCTTGCTCAATTATACTCTAAACTTGGCGTTTTATAGCGATGAAAATATCAATCAAGTAAGAATAAACCTTAAAAATAGGCCCCAGCAATGATAAATATAAGATTGTGTATGATACAGTTTGGATAGATTGCGCCTTTGATTTAAACAGATTTAAGATAAAAAAATCTTACCACATCCCTTTCAAACTTTCCGCCTGCAGGCTTTTAAACCTGACATTACTACTGCGTGTTTGACTCTGTATTGAAACCCACTTTCTTTGTTTCAGATTTCCATCATGGGCATGGCGTCTCCAGCTTCTATTGTATTAGTTGATTCGTTCCGTTATATACCGCCAGGTATGGATGATAGTGAATGCCAACTCTACGATGAAATCATTCCCCCCGACTCCGGTGAAATCACTCCCCCCGACTCCGGTGAAATCACTCCACCCGATTCCGGCGAAATCACTCCCCCTGACTCCGGTGAAATCACTCCCCCCGACTCTGGCGAAAACACTCCCCCCGACTCCGGTGAAATCACTCCCCCCGACTCCGGTGAAATCACTCCCCCCGAATCTGGCGAAATCACTCCCCCCGACTCTGGTGAAATCACTCCCCCCGGCTCTGATGAAATAACTCCTCCTGACTCCGGTGAAATCACTCCCCCCGAATCTGGCGAAATCACTCCCCCCGACTCTGGTGAAATCACTCCACCCGACTCCGGTGAAATCACTCCGCCTGACTCCGGTGAAATCACTCCCCCCGAATCTGGCGAAATCACTCCCCCCGACTCTGGTGAAATCACTCCCCCCGGCTCTGATGAAATAACTCCTCCTGACTCCGGTGAAATCACTCCCCCCGAATCTGGCGAAATCACTCCCCCCGACTCTGGTGAAATCACTCCACCCGACTCCGGTGAAATCACTCCGCCTGACTCCGGCGAAATCACTCCACCCGAGTCCGGTGAAATCACTCCCCCTGACTCCGGTGAAATCACTCCCCCCGAATCTGGCGAAATCACTCCCCCCGAATCTAGTGAAATCACTCCACCCGTCTCTGGTGAAATCACTCCACCCGACTCCGGTGAAATCATTCCACCAGAGTCCGGTGAAATCACTCCCCCTGACTCCGGTGAAATCACTCCCCCCGAATCTGGCGAAATCACTCCCCCCGACTCTGGTGAAATCACTCCCCCCGGCTCTGATGAAATAACTCCTCCTGACTCCGGTGAAATCACTCCCCCCGACTCCGGTGAAATCACTCCGCCTGACTCCGGTGAAATCACTCCCCCCGACTCCGGTGAAATCACTCTTCCTGACTCCGGTGAAATCACTCCCCCCGACACTGGCGAAAACACTCCCCCCGACTCCGGTGAAATCACTAACCCCGACTCCGCTGACATGACTACCCCCGACTCCAGTGAAACCACTGCCCCCGACTCCAGTGAAATCACTACCCTCGGCCCAAATGGAACAACGGAAAGCGAATCAACCGCACCAACAACAGTAAGCACCGATACGGATTCGGATGGCACAGGTACTACACCGTATCTATGTCCAACACCGCCTATTGACAATGAAGTTACCAATGGTTTTTGGACCCCGCTTACCATCACAATGTTGGCTCTCCTATACCTCATAGTCTTAGTTCTTATATGTCTACTTGTTTACGAGATTGGAAGAAGGAGAGGAAAAGCTGTAGCAGCAGCAGACGATTTCGATATTGAAAGCCTTCCAAACTCTTTTAAAGTACCGAGAATAAAAACCGTATACCCTGATGCAAACACTAATCCATACGCAAGAAGGAATAGTTGGTAACCGGACCCTGCCCGATATACAGTCTCGGTGAAAATGTTTAAGAAAGCTATTTATTTAATTAGCAACAAAGAATCTACATTACACTTATTGCATTAATATAAATACAAGATGTATTTTACATTATCGTGGGCACATTTATCACGAAGTTATTAGCATCCTTACTCACATAAATAACTGTATCATTTGTTTCTTCGAAAAACTAGTCCATACACATTTTCTTTAGCTTTTATATCTACTCCACTAGTAATTCTAGAAACCATTTTCATCTATTGTTAATCTTAAGAGAGGACATTGTGTGAGCTTGCAAATAAGAAACATCATTTATCGATTTTAAGTTGCCTGACATGTTTAATTGTACAGTCATGTTCATAACAGTGCAGTGCTTAGTCAAAAATTTACCCAAGCCATGTGGCGACTTCCTCATCTCTATCTTGCGCAAGTCAAGGTACCTAGTCCAGAAAGTTGGAGTGTAAAATGTGTGATATATTCATCGCTGATCTCAAATGACTAGTTTGACAAAAATGTAAAGAGATCACAAAAAAGATGTCAATTGAAAAACAGACAGAAAAGCAATGTGACGAGATAGCTTAATAATGAGTTATTGCCTCGTCAAATTATTTTTGATAAAAAAACACGAAGGTGTAAATAGGAATTTTTTGTGTAAAAGAAAAGATTCATGTAGCAGTAAAAGTAGTGTTGTAATTAAGTAAAAACTTAATTATATTACACTCAAAGTACTGTCCTTAAATAATCCGAGGGGAAGTTTCACATACAACGTAAGTACCTTACATTGTATGTGGCAAGTTACCTAGATACTCGTAAAAGTACTATGTCCCCTCATCAATACTCATCATGTTATACAATATAATTTTATAAATCATCACATAATTTAACGTAAGTAGGTACCTACCTATTATTGTAAATTTGATAAGTTACTACGTCACTAATGTTATAATTTTTTAAATTGTATATATTTATTCATTATATACTCGAATACTATTTTTTGTAAATATTAATAAATACTTATTTGTAAATATAAGCATATTACGTTTCATATATTTAAGGACTTTTATTTTTTTCGCAAAAGTTGAAGTAAGAACCATATATGTAGTAAGAACAAAATTCAATACCTATTCGACCCAAATGTATGGGGCAGCTGATATTTTTTTCGTAATTATGATGTTTGTCCGATGGAGAAACATGTTCAGTTTGATGGCCTGTAACACCCCCTTAGTATGTATATATGCTTTTCGTTTCACCCTGTATAATTATGTACTACTAAATAATAATATAATATATCCCAGCATTTTATAAATAATTGTTGCTGATGTATTCAGTTAGTAAACAGACACTATAGTCTGCTTAACCCGGTATTAAAAGCCCCTGCATAGGTAATTAAAGTTCTAGATGCAAAGGGAAATCGAACGCCTGCCTGGGCGGTCTGGGGATTTTTTGATACTGAATATGTAGATATTAATTAAATAAAAGTCTAAGTCACTGAAAACGGTATATTCTAGAAGCGAGGTCTTTTGACAGCGACCGTGACAGGAGAAGAAAACAAAGGGCCGCGACGCGCGCATTGCTACGGAGACAGCCGATGATCCCCGAGCTGTGACTCGGGTCGCTTCGAAGTGTGGCGGCGATGCCGCTACAGTAACCCCCTGGCCAGACCGTGACTACGGTCGATAAAAATCAGGGAAGCGTACTCTTCTTCCGCTGCGTGTGCGTGTCTCTGGCTCATGGGTAGATGGTGATGACGAGTCACTTGGAGGCGCGCTGATTGGGTTTGTGGTCGAGTTATCCTCGTAACTCTCTTGAGTGACATAAGCTGGCTTCATTCTATCCAGCGATATGTTGGTGCTCCTGCCTCGTATCTCAACTTCAAAGTACTTAGCTGTCCTTTTTAGTACTTTGTAGGGACCTGCATACGGTGGCTCTAATGACTTTCGCACGTAATCTAGCCTCACGAAGACATGGGTACAGTGCTGCATGTCTTTGGGAATGTAGAAAGTGTTGTTTCTATGCCACTTAGTTGGCCTCGGAGATAAGCTAGCCATGTGTTTTGCTAGGCGCGTAGCGAAGCTAGTGATGTCTTCGACTGTGTGGTTGCCTGATGGCAATAGGAACTGTCCCGGCAAGCGTAGAGGCTCACCGTAAACCAACTCAGCTGAGGATGCTTGGACGTCATCTTTCCAGGAACTGCGTATGCCGAGCAGAACGATAGGTAAAACCTCAGTCCATTGTGTGTTGTTGTGACACATGATACCTGCTTTGAGCTGTCGATGCATCCTCTCAACCATTCCATTTGATGCGGGATGATAGGCTGTGGTACGATAGTGACGTGCGCCGAGTAGTGATGTCAGGGCCTTAAACTAGCTGGACTCGAACTGCCGACCGCGATCTGTGGTGATCTGCGAGGGGCAACCGAACCTCGATATCCACCCGGATACCAAAGCGGCCGCGCAGGTGTTGGCTGTGATGTCTTTGAGTGGTATCGCCTCAGGCCATCGTGTGAATCGGTCAACGATGGTGAGACAATATCTGTAATCAGAAGAAGGTATTAGAGGCCCTATGATGTCAAGATGGATGTGAAAGAATCTCGACGAGGTTGAAGCGAAATGTGAAAGAGGAGCGGATGTGTGTCGAGTAACTTTACAGCGTTGGCATTGAAGACAGCTCCTGCACCACTCTCTACAGTCCTTACGAATCCCTGGCCACACAAATCTTTGCGTGACCAGTCGCACGGTAGCTGTACGTCCAGGGTGGCTCAGACCGTCAAGAGCGTCAAAAACTTGATAACGTAGTTCAGGTGTGACGTAGGGTCTTGGTGGTTGAGTAGAAACGTCACAGTAGAGATTAATGTCTGAGCCAGCCAGAGTTATCTTTTTCAGTACTAGTGACGATCCTTTTTGTAGCAGCGACTGAAGTTCGGGGTCTGACTCTTGAGACTGTGCTAAGTCGGTGGGATTATTCCGATCTGTCACCCCGTTTTGTCCCCTTAGGGGGACAGATCGGAAAAAAAAGTTTGATCTGTCCCCCTGTTAGCAATGAGGGGACAGTTCGAACTTTATTCATTCCTTAACGGTTTCATCTGTCCCCCTATCAGTGATAGGGGGACAGATAAAACTTTTTATTCCTGTTTGTCCCCCTAGTATTTTAATTAATTCTTAAAAGTAATGCTACACGTTAGAAGCTTACTTTTAAGAATTAAATAAAAGATTAGTGTTTGGATTAATATAACGACCTGTATTTAAATAAATTATAAATATTTATTTTGTTTCTGTATCGATCAGAACTAACGGTTCTCGGTACTCCTTAACGGTTTCATCTGTCCCCCTATCACTGATACGGAACAGACGAAACTTTTTATTTCTGTTTGTCCCCCACAGAATTTAATATATTAATTCTTAAAAGTCATGCCACACTTGCTAACAATTTCCAAAAGTCGTATTGTGTGTAGTGTACATTTTATATGAACTTACCTCTGTCTGTAATTTCCTCTCAGTATAATGATACTGTGCAATAGTTCGCTTGAAAACTACATACTTGGTAATATAAACACTTCACTCAAATTAATTATAACGAACAATTTAACACTGATGTCTCACCTTCAAAAATGGTAAATTTACACTAGTTCTCTTAGTAATGCGCATCATTGCGGCTGCCCATAAGGCCCCATGAGTAAGAAAGAGAGAGAAAACCAAAATTTGTTTGCTTGTTTTGAAATCTATTGTTTACTTGCACTGAGTAAATTCCCGGAAGAGCCAGCTTTTTTGGAAACAATAATGGAGTGCAAGTAATTCCCTACCATATTTTATAAATCTTTAAGTTGTTATCGCAAAATAAGTTTTGATATAAAAGTACTGACATACAAAGCACAGACAGAAATTTTATTTTGTTTGATAACTCTTACAGGAATGAAAACGTCAAAACTTGAATTTATTTACTTCATTGCTGATTAATACAGAATTACCTTAAAAGAAGCTGCGATTTTATCTAAACACGTAAAATTTTCTTATTAGGAACATTTCCTCATCTAAAAGTTAACATTATTGTTAGTAAAAATTAACATTTGTAATATGAAGTCAAATCAGAGGACTGATTGTAATAATACTTATTATACCTGGAATACCTACTACGTGATTTATGGAAGTGTGACTGATCGATACAGAAACTAAAGAAATATTTATAATTTATTTAAATACAGGTCGTTATAATAATCCAAACCACTAATCTTTTATTTAATTCTTAAAAGTAAGCTTATAACGTGTAGCATTACTTTTAAGAATTAATTTAAATTCTATGGGGGACAAACAGGAATAAAAAGTTTTATCTGTCCCCCTATCAGTGATAGGGTGACAGATGAAACCGTTAAGGAGTGAATAAAGTTCGAACTGTCCCCTCATTGCTAACAGGGGGACAGATAAAACTTTTTTTTCCGATCTGTCCCCCTAAGGGGACAAAGCGGGGTGACAGATCGGAATAATCCAGTCGGTGTAATCAATCGTCGTTGCGAATTCTTCAATACGTGACAAAGCGTCAGCTACAACATTTTCAGTACCAGGGATGTAGCGTATATCTGTAGTAAACTGAGCGATGTAGTCAAAATATCTGTATTGACGCGGCGAGCAATTTTCCCTTGAATTCTTGAAAGCGTATGTTAGTGGGCGGTGATCGGTGAAGACGACAAATTCCCGGGCTTCCACCATATGCCGGAAATATTTGATTGCCTCATAGACGGCTAGCAGCTCACGGTCGTAGGGGCTGTATTTACATTGAGCTGGTTTCAATTTCTTTGAGAAGAAAGCGAGGGGCTCCCACTGTGTACCGACACGTTGTTGAAGAACTGCTCCTATGGAAACTTCCGATGCGTCAGTAAGCATAGAGAGCTCTGCCTGTTCCCTTGGGTGTGCAAGAAGAGTAGCGTTTGACAGAGTACTCTTGCATTCTTGAAATGCTTCCAGCTGGAGCTGCGACATCTGTACAGGATCTGAACCCTTGAGCTTTTCTCCACTCAACATCGAGTTTAGTGGTGCTTGACTTTTTGCAGCATTGGGTACGAACCTTCTATAAAAATTTAGCATGCCTAGAAATCTTTGTAACTCTTTCACCGTGCGTGGAACTGGATAGTTCTGTATTGCTTGGACTTTCGTGCTGAGAGGTTTAGTACCAGCAGCTGACACCTGGTATCCAAGAAAAGTCACCTCGGGCTGGCCCCACACACATTTAGCTGTGTTGATGAGAACGCTGTATTCTTGGAGGCGTGACAGCAGCTGGCGCAGGTGAATTCTATGCTGGTCTGGAGAAGGAGAATAAATTAAAATGTCGTCAAGATATCCGAAGCAGAAGTCATCAAATCCGGTAAGTACTTCGTCCATAAAACGTTGAAAAGTTTGAGCTGCATTCCTAAGGCCAAACGTCATAAAAGGAAACTCAAACAATCCGAATGGTGTTGTAATGGCCGTCTTTGGTATGTCCGCTTCATTTACCGGTATCTGATTATATGCCTTAATTAAATCAATTTTTGTGAATATAGTAGAGCCAGAAAGCCGCTGTGAGAAGTCCTGGATATGGCGTATAGGGTAGCGGTCAGGCACAGTACGTGCATTTAGTGCACGGTAGTCGCCACACGGGCGCCACCCATCATCCTTTTTCTTCACCAGGTGCAGAGCCGAAGACCACGGGCTTTCAGAGCGCCTTGCAGTTCCGCTGGCTATCATATCATCAAACTCTCCCTTCGCAATTTTTAATCTCTCTGCATCCAAGCGCCTCGGTCTGTTTGCAACGGGCGGTCCAGGTGTGGTCTTAATAAAGTGCACCGTATTATGCTTAGGTTTGCTTAGATTTACAATACCTGCAGGGCGGGTAACCTCTGGAAACTCACGCAACAACAGGTGAAACTCAGTATCTCCGGTAACAGTTTTGACAGATGCCACATCATCAGGAACCCGTTGCGAGGACGCTGCCACGAAGAGTGAAGTGGTGCCATCTATGAGCCTGTGGTTGCGACAATCTATAAGCAGATTATAATAACTTAGAAAATCTACACCTATAATTGGCTTTGACACGTCGGCTATGGTAAATTTCCAAGTAAATGAGCGGCGAAGACCTAGATTGAGAGTAAGTTGCACTGGTCCATAGGTATTAATAATACTTCCATTAGCTGCCGTTAAACTAAATTTCGTGATATTGCAGGGCGTCTTGATTGCAGAACGTGGGTAGACGCACAAATCCGAACCAGTGTCGACAAGAAATAACATTTTCGAATAACAGTCAGTTACAAAAAGTCGGCCTGATGCTAATGGGCAGTCGTAGGCCGCTAGTTCGGGCTGCCTTTCGAGTTTTCCGACCTCCATGTACAAGGCTGTGTGCATTTCTTTGCACGGACGCCGTATGTGAAATGATACCAACAATGCGGGTGGTTTTCAGGTGCCTGACGTGGCCTGGACTTGGATCTGCTTCGCCAGTTATCGCTTTTAGAGCGTGAACGAAAACGACCACGTACCTGTCTTCGATTATCCACAATAGTAGACAGTGAACTCACTTGCCTAGTTAATTCCGCAATTTGACACGCCATCTCTTTTAAAAGGGCAGATGTGCCTGCCTCTACTACGCTGGCCACTTGCATGGGCTCCGTCGGCGCAATATCATTAACCGTGTCCGCCAGTTCTGCCAATTTGTCCAACGGAAGGTCAGGTTGGGTCGCTACAACCGTTTGTAGGTTGGTCGGTAACCGATTTGCCCACAATGTCCTAAGAAAGTCTTCCGGGTCATCTGGCCAAAATGGTGGCGGACGAACGCCCACACGCGACGTTTCCGCAGCAAAAGCATTTTCTTTAGGCGTTTCCATGTCGGGGTCACCAATATGTAGATATTAATTAAATAAAAGTCTAAGTCACTGAAAACGGTATATTCTAGAAGCGAGGTCTTTTGACAGCGACCGTGACAGGAGAAGAAAACAAAGGGCCGCGACGCGCGCATTGCTACGGAGACAGCCGATGATCCCCGACCTGTGACTCGGGTCGCTTCGAAGTGTGGCGGCGATGCCGCTACATACCAGTTTTTTCTTCAGGAAAAAATGAACAATTTGAACAACAATTTGAAGGGTGATTCTTGCACTTTAAGTTATTGACTTGTCAAAAATGAAAATTTCACCGCATGACTATCTTATTTTTCTGACATCTAACAAAGCTAGTTCTAAATAGATAATACAAAAATGAACTCTCATAATATGTAGACAATCATTATTAAAATAAAGATGAGAGCAAGGATTGGACTTCAAAAAAATAATATAAAAGAATAAGGATTAATGGTCGACTGCAGTGCTGAGAATGAGGTCCTGATATCGCTTCCCAGCCCGAGCAAAGTGTTAGTGCTCTTTCTATCAGGAATTTCTCAATAGCAGCCACGGATTCTGGATTGGTGAACAGTTGATAACAATAGTCTCGCCCCCTGCTACATGGGACTTCAACATAACTGGCGAAATATGGGTATATTAATGTAAAGTATATTATAATATAACCCCAAAATTAAAATTAGAGGATTAAGAAACTTGCACACGACTTTTAGATTGGTAAGAGTTAATGTATAAGTAAACAAGTTTAATATTTGTTACTTTACCAAAATCACACTATATGTATAAGGATTCAAATCCAGAAATGCACTTTTAGTCCGAGACTATTGCACACTTATTGACTTTGATTAATGCACTATTAGTCTGGATTATAACAAAGAAACACCCGTCACCAAACAGTTTCAAATAAATAGTGAATTCGTAAAACATTTCATAAACAATCAGCAGCTGCAACGGCATGTTCGCTTACCTAGTGTTATTTTAGGGCACGTACTGATAACATGTTAACAATGCCATAACTATGTATCTGGCCCTGCCTGTCCCAGCATTGCTTCTTACCAAATTAATCCTATGTTATTAGTTTTACTTTAGGTAGGTACAGTCACGAGCACCAATATGTATACACTTAGCAACTTTTTAAAAAGATTATCTCCTACAGTTCTTATTAAAATATCATTTTGTTGCGAACATAGTATTTTGGAACTGATATTCTATTGAAATAGATCCTCTCTCAGAGTTACAATCGTTATTACTCGCGAAAATCACTTTTAAATTTAGGAAAGTGTATACATATTGGTGCTCGTGACGGTACTACTACCCGAACTAGTACTCGTACCGACTCGAGTCTCGACTCTCGACTCGAGTCGATACAACATAATGATTTATAAATTCGAAGCATAAGTACATAGGTAATAATATGTAGGAATGTAAGTGAACATTAATTTTTCATTGAACAGAATTATTAAACATAATTCTTTAAACACTTTTTTAGTATCCAATGTATGACATTTATACAGGTGAAATCCGGATCAGTTCGACTTTCCGCGACGATTGGTTCCACGTGTAGCAGTGGACTTCCCTAGGATTATAAGATTTATAAGTATGCCTTACACTATGAACCGCCAATAAAAATGAGACGAAATTAAAAAATTCGTCTTATTTCGTCCTTCGTCGTATTTCATGTTGATGATATTGGTAACTTCAGACCAATTTCTATTTTACCTGCATTCAGCAAAATTTTTGAAAAGTTAATACTCAAACAGTTGCTAAGACATTTTAATCTAAACAACCTTCTTCACAACGATCAATATGGCTTTACAAAAGGTCGTTCGACAACAGATGCAGGTGTTGCTTTGTTTGAAACACATATTTAACGCATGGGAAAACGCGCAAAATGCAATCGGTGTTTTCTGCGATCTCTCGAAATCTTTTGATTGCGTACACCACGACACGCTTTTACGGAAACTACGTTATTACGGTGTTCAAAATGAAGCCAAATGTAATAAATTCGTATTTACAAAATAGATTCCAATGTGTAGATGTTAACGGCGCGAAAACGTCCGGGCTACCTGTTCAGCTAGGTGTACCTCAAGGCTCAATACTGGGACCGTTTTATTCTTGGTTTATATTAATGACTTACCATATTATTTGAAGGGTATTTGTGACGTTGTACTTTTTGCAGATGATACATCTCTTATCTTTAAAGTAGATAGGAATAGACACGATTTTGAAGAAGTAAACAGCGCTCTATCAAAGGTCACGGATTGGTTCACGACAAATAACCTTGTTCTTAATGCCAAGAAAACTAAAAGTATTAAATTCGCCATACCTAATGTTAAAAATCTGGGTCCCAACATTATTCTCGGCAATGACGAGCTTAAAACGGTTGACTCAGCTGTGTTTCTGGGTATAACAGTAGATTCAAATATATTCAAAGGGGTCCTCACATATCCAGCCTAGCGGGGAGGCTTAGTTCGGCCGCATACGCCGTCAGAAAAGTTAGACAATATACTGACGTTGATACAGCACGGTTAGTCTATTTTGGTTATTTTCACAGTCCTATGGTATTCTGCTGTGGGGCAAAGCCGCTGATATCCAAAATATATTCGTTCTTCAAAAACGAGCGGTTCGTGCAATTTACCAGCTGGGTGCACGAGTATCTCTGAGAGACTTTTTTAAAGAGATTGGTATTCTCACGGTGGCTTCACAATTCATTTTAGTTAACATGTTATATATTAGACAAAATATCCATTTGTACAACACTCGAAATAAGCATAAACTACGTGTTCCCTTTCACCGGCTTCATAAGGTTCATAATTCATTCGTAGGGCTTGGTATAACATTTTACAACAAGCTACCATCTTCCTTTCTAGACTTGCCATTTAATGTGTTTAAAGCTAAAGTGAAATCTAACCTTTGTTCAAAGGCCTACTATTCAATTAACGCCTACTTAAACGATAAGAATAGTTGGTCGCTGGGTTGAACTCAAGACAATGTTTATGTTCTTTTTTTCTCCAAATTAGCTTAGTGATATTATATAACCTCACGCATAGATTTTTTTTTTAACTTTATATTTTATTTTATTTTTTTATTTTATTCGTCTGTATGCACGTGTAAGCGGGCACGCTCTTTATGTGTAGAGGCTTTATTTATTCTTGAGTATATTTTTTAATATTTTATTTTATTATTGCTAGCTGACATGTGACATTAATTTGATGTGATGGATTCCTTGTTTATATAAACTTGTTGAACACTATTGTATAGAATCTGGTTCTTCTAACCTAACAGACAGATGAGTTGCTGGGGAGTTTGTTCCGCCACTTCTTCTTCCCAGCTAAAACACTAGGAAGTGGCGAAGGGTGGGCGTTTTGGGGGACTGTCTCTTGTAATTTTGACGTTCAATAAGTGCTGATTATCAGCCTAGTTTGAATAAATGACTTTTGATTTTGATTTTGTTTTCATCCTTGTCAGTATACATGTTACGTTATACGTAACTCGAAACAGCTACTCGTTTGGTATATATTTTTTATTTTTTATGAATTCACCAAAGAACTTGAAGCACGTACAATCACGACCCCTATCTAATAAAAGTGTAATCGGCTTCTTAGGTGCCTTCGGGCCTGTTACGTAACTCGAAACAGCTACTCGTTTGGTATATATTTTTTATTTTTTATGAATTCACCAAAGAACTTGAAGCACGTACAATCACGACCCCTATCTAATAAAAGTGTAGTCACGGTTTTAGCTACTTAAAATTTCTGTTCTTTTAAAGAAAGATTAAGTCCAGAATTGAAAGAAAAGAAAGAATGAAGAATGTTTATTTGGCACAAGCCAAAAGTGCATACGAAAAGAAACAAAAATTTTGTGTCTTACGGCAGCGCCAAACAGGCCCAGTTCAGCAAAATGCCGGGAAGCTAGTGCCTGACTCTGGTTTTCAACTGGACCTTAGAGGAGTGATAGTTATGTATATGAATAGGTAATTATTATAATAAAATTCGTGTACAATAATAATACATAAATTATATTTTTTATAAACATTTATAAATTTACTAAATTTGTATAGAAATATATAAAGGAAACATAAACAACATAATGATTAATATCGTAAAAAGTGCAGTCAATTCATGTTTTGAATTAATATGAAAAAGAATATAAACTAAATTAAAAATACAAGTAGTTACTCGTGCCCTGTAAGTAACGCAGGCAGAAAAATTATTGGTTTTGAGCAAATTATAATAGTGCGTCAACCGTGGCCTTAAAGTAACTTGACCAAAACAACAATAAGAATCTGCATTCGCCAAGTTATTGGCCTCAGCGCGGAAACAAAAACTTTTTGTAAAGTAAAAAAATAGGCCAGTAAATCTTTTTCCAGCATTATAATTATTAGATACTCTAGTCCTAAAATGGAAAACAACAGCAAAAGTTGATGTCTTTTACAGTATTTTAAAACTAAACGACAGGGACTATTAGTATAATGTAGTTTTTTCGGCAACAGTCTTTTTTTTTTTGGCACCTAAAATTACGAATCCTAACTTTCCTACTGTTTATTTATTTTTGTAGTACAAATTAATGCGTGGGTGAAGTTTATGGTCAGACCTCGATTCATTGAAACTTTTGGAATTACCTCGTAAGCGTCTATCCTCTACTGGCCTTTCAAAATTATACTTTTAAGTATGATAAACTTGAAATAGCTTTAAATAGACAAGCATGTCAAATTATAAAGATAATTTTATGGGAAATTCGCAAGGTAAGGTCGCCAGTTCCACGTGCATACTGCTTACAAATATACCTATATTTATTTATTTATTTATTTATAATAATAAGCACACCAACAGCACAGTCACTTACAATTCAAATATACTTACATAATATAAAATGGGCATTTTAGTAACCTTGCAAATAACAGGTATGCATGGCATTTAACTAATGAATATTAGAGACAAAAAGAAAAAATATATGAAAAAGTGTGTCCAATAGACATAACTCCAGAACACTACAAAAACAAAACAAATTATATTTATTAATATGCTTATAAATATATATTTGCCTATGCATAAGTAATAATAATAATAATGTTTATTTCTCTCCACAATATAGTTACATTATAGAGGTATCAATACAAAATACATAACACAATCATTATACTGTGGGAGACTGGTGCCTAAGCTAGACTGTGAGGTCTGTATTTCAGGACGTATACTGTATAAGCAACCATAACGAGGTCGTCGACATCGACCATTGACGATCATAGTAGACGAAAACGCAATATTTTAATGCTGCTATCCCTTAGGTACATATCAGGTTTCCAACATAACGTGCAAAGAGTATTAAGAGCTTAGGACAGGAAAGAGCGAAAGTAAAGTGTTCTTCGCATTATTGATTATGAGGAGCAGCCAGGATTACACCTAATGTGAAGACACGCAACTACGTTCTACCTGTTAACTATCGAACTACATGCTGGCCTGACCTGCACATCACTTGCATTTTACAGTGATCATAAGTGTGCTATTGGAACAATAATTACAGAAACGAAGAAATGGTGCGACAGAAGCGATCATAATTGTGACGAATTCAATATTGGGCATTGTATTATGTTATAGGACATCGTAGAGTAGGGTTTCCTAAAACCTTTGAACAGAGGTAGAGGGCTACAAGTAGGTTCGATTTATTTTATTATTCTTATTTTCGTGTTCCTTATGACCAAGTCGCACTCTTCTTTGTGGTCAGGACAAGACTGAGATAAAGAGTAGGCCAATTTAATATATAAAAACAATGCTTTCCACATTAAGATTGAAAAATATAAAAGACAAAATTTGGCGCTTCACCCTAATGTAGTGGAATTCATGAGTGACCTAATTGATGCTTATTCTTAGATAAAACGATCATTACAACTCGTGCCATGCACAATGTCTACTACCATATAAGCAACCATGCAATTAATAACATACAAGCTATATTTAAGTAACGTAAAACCCAAATAGAAATCCCAGATCAAGCAGGAACCATGAACCCAATGCGTCATAATAACCATACAAGACGCAGTCTAGGTGACCAAGTTTATGACGATTTGATGGTGATTACAGCGGAGTAAGTAAAACCCAATGCCCTGTGTTCTTGACACAAATATTCGTAAGGCATGATAAGACGTAATAGCTGACAAGACAAGGCTCTCGTATGAATTTACAATGGGCCATGACGTTGTTGGGTGTGACAGATGAAAAGAATTGCCAGGGGTGGTCTTTGTGCGCGCTCTAAGTATGTAAAGCAATTATATTTAACAAACAAACCAATGCGGTAACATAGAGTTTTTCAAAATCCTTATCTCGACACAAGCGTCAGATTAAGAGACAGGTATTAAGATTTACCATCGGGGATTTCGCTGATGGTAATACCTGACCTGGGGCTTGATCCCAGGACATCATACCTACTCAGCAACAACGCTTGCTAGCATTACATCAATTACTTGCGATTTATAGAGAACCACTTTGTTTTTCCGATGACGACTCTCACTAATTTAATTCTTGGTTTCAATGCGCAAAAAATTAAATACTTTTTACGGTAAAACATTCGAAAACGAAATTAAATTTTGATTACGACAAAGTGGAATATCACAGACTTTTTTCATATTTCTTCGTCACTTAATTAACGCTTAGAACGTCAAGTATTAAGAAAATTTCTTCCGCAAAGGTTTTTCAACGGTAAACGTAACTTGGGACAAAGGGAAATTAGGAGCATTGGGGAACAAAGCGAAGAGGCCGACCACAAAATAAGGGAAAAGATTCTACCACTGGAATCTGATACAACTAGCGAGTTATTTATTTATTAGAGAAAAATGTAATTTCAAGAATATTAAAACTTTTAGACTTCTTAAACTAATACTAGTGTTGTACATAACAAATAATTTAACGAATCGTATCAACTTCACGTGGAATGAGCTTTTTAAGTCAGTGTGATCGTAAAAATTATCACGAGATACCCTTTTGGATTTCACAGAGGTCCACGGTCAAAAATCTAACTAATACGACATATCCTTCTATTAAAGCGACTTATTTAGATCTACTCAGGGATTACCATTTAAAAAAGAACTAGTAGACCTTGATAACTCCTTGTTTTAAAAATATTTCTATTTAAAAGTGAATCATTCTCGGCGGAACGGAAATCTGGATCCGTCCGTCTAAAACAATATTGTGTGTACTATTAATGACAACATTTCCCCTAAACTTTCATTCGTTGTAGCACTTTATGTGGAAACCACATTTTTAGCAGAGAACATCGAAGGCGTATTGGAGTAATGTTATCCGTACAATAATACTTAGTTTTTGAGTTTAGCAAAGTCATTTCTCGCATCCAATATAAGCAATACACGAATGATTAATTTGGAATGGAGTAAGAAATAATCTCATAAACAAAACAGTTGAGACACAAGACATTGACGATTTCCCAGAAACAATACTAAACGTCAGATCGAGTTCTAGAATGCATAGTAGTTATGAATGTTGATCGCAGAGCGAAATATAATTGGGGCAAGCGAATAAAATTAAAACTCCCAACGAAGACTCCACAGGAACTGGCCAAGATAATTGGTCGCGAAAGCAGAAAAACAAGATAAAATTAATGTGCCACCATCAAAACACTTCAGCATTTCTTAATTAAGCACCCACTTAGGACGCTTTGTTTGTTATACAGAGTTGGGGATGCGTTTCACTTTAATATATTTAGAGGGTGGTGAGACTGACAAAGGTTTTGTTTCTAAAAACAATGGAATGGGTATATACGTTCTTTCATCTTGCGGGCAGAAAGAAAATTTTATAATCATTATGTTAGATTTCTAAAAAGAGCCAAGTAAATTAGTTACCTACCTACCAACGATTGGTGTTTGTGGTTATTATAATAGGTGATTTTCTTCAGAAAAGTCAAGTGCGTAGTATAGAAGTATGAAAGTGGACGAAAAACAGGAGTACTTGAGGATCGTAGCATGGCCTTCTGTAGTGTCTACCTAAGCTATGGGCAAAAGGCGTCAGTTTATGTTTGGTTTTGGCGGTCTATAGAAAAGCCTTCTTAGAAGTGTTTATTTACCAAGTGTTAATAAAATAATCCTTAAAGCATGTTTCATATCGAAGCTAGTATTAAGTAAGCTTAAAAATGCGTTAGATAGATTAAAAACCATATTTTAATAGAAGATTAGATGTTATGACTCAGTGAACGTCCACAATAATTGATCTAGATCACAACATTGCAAGAAGTTAATTAACCAGTAAATAAATAATAATTTCAGTATTATGATCAGATGCACTCCTGCACGGCTTATAGGCTAATGGCAATCCTGTTGGAAGTCGTTCTAAGTAGTAATACGAAACTTTTTGAAAGTGATTACCACCGGTCGGCACCTTTCCTGTTTGCCCTTAGACCCAGTTACCTCAAACAAACTGGACTACTCCCGAGCCTCTATGGTATTGGTTTTTCAAATATATTTTCGAAATAGACCAATATTAATCTTAAAAACCAAACTCTTACTCAAACTAATTACTTACCAATTTCCAACCAACTACTTACTGCTTTATTACAACGCCCATTTATACAAAACAAAAGGAATCCAGACTGTAACATCTATTTCTTTATGTTACAATGTGGTCTTCATGACTAGGATCTCTAAAATAAAAGAGGTCATTCCTATTCTTAAAAAAACCGTCTCCCAAAGCTATATGTATGTATCTTTCTTTTAAATATTTAATTAGGCGCCGCATTAATCTAACGTCTCAAAAGAATTAACGCTACTTGAAACTTTTGACAGTGGCCGCCATTAAACGCGGATACTTATTAAAAAGGCTCTTTACAGGCTTATAAAGTCCTGAGCTCTTGGTTGTAAGGAATTTTATACAGATTTGGGCAGTTTTTAAAGCTATTGGTTTTATTCATAATTAGGAGGGGGGAGTGAGATATGTCTGTTATTGTCTATCAAATCCCAACAATCTTTTGATTGAATGCAATGCCGCAACGTTCCATGTCGTTTCACTATCTTCAACCAACGACTTTGGTGGATTTTAAACAAAATTATAAAATAAAATAGGTAGGTACTAAAGGAGTGACTTTTCTTTTCAGTTGATGTGATAATTTTAGGTATATCCGGATAATCTACATAATTGAATATGCACCTTTTTATAAATCTGAGGATAAGACGATTATTGCAAATTTTTACTGAGAAAAACGATAAATCTTTTAATACATAATGACAATTAATCCTGATTCATAAAAATAGGTATCCTGATACTTTTACTTGTTAAGCTTAAAAGTAGTTAAAAAAAAATGGGAAGTCATTTAATGAGGTTTTAGCTTACCTACTAACAATGTCCAAACAAATGACACAGATGTTCGCACAATGTAATCGAGAGCGACATCAACATCTAACAATGTTAGCTATTTCTCCGTTTATTATTATTTTCCACCTCTTTGTTCTAGAATTGCTCATTTCTCGTATGAGAGATATTTGATATATAACCGGAAGGTTCGAAATAATAAGTAAATATTTATATGGTTCCATGGAGTGTTTTTTCGACGTCCTTACGGTCGTACGGTAGAATTACCAACTGTGACTAGACTAATTCCACAGTATTATTATTAATAGATAATTATCATAAAATCGGTGCGTTTTTTTCGTGATTTGCCCGTGCTACTACCATTCTTAACACCAGTACTTTTGCTGGCTTATTTTAATTTCTTATTATTTTTACTAATTGTCTCTTAGATGTGTTATTATCATCACTATTTGTAATGTTTTTCTTTCTTTTTTTGTTTGCAACCGCCACACGGGAAATAAATAATTTCCCGTACTACTACTTCCAACTGCGGCAATTTTTTTGCCCGTGTTAATACTGGTACGATTTTTTTCAGCTTTCTTACTATACATATGTATGAGCTTGTGAAAGCGATCTAGATTGCCTTACCTTTGATTCAGTACTCCGCCTGATTAGGTGCAGGATTATTACATAGGTACTGGTACGAACAGTTCTAGATCTTGTTAAAATAATATGAGACTTCACCCTGTCCTGTTACACCGTTTTTTTGCACCTACCTATTCATATTCATCCAACATGAGTTTCAAAGCTTGCTTCAAAGAACTATTAGCTCATAAAACAGAACAATACGTAATAACGTACAGAATTACCGGGTTTTTTGCTTTACTTATCCGGGAGCGCCCGGATGAAACTAAATGTGTCTTTTGTCTACCCGGACCTAGACTAGCTAGCGTGTGACCATGCACAAAGTGGCTTAGGAAAAGTCCCAAAATATTGTGTAGACAGGTTTTCATGATTTGATTTGAAAACTGATAATTTAATCCATCATTTTAATCATCGCTATTTGGATATCAGATGTCCTCAGTGCCTTTGTTTCTTATAAGAAGGTAACAAATTAATCATTAAAAAAAAAGATTATTTATAACATTTTATTTTAATTTAAAATGCAGGTTCCATGTATTGTTGCGAGACTAGCGAAGCACCTGCATTATATTCCTCAACAGAAAATCGCACGTTTATGAACATAATGAGTACAAAGCATGACATAACTTCACGCCTGTAATCCGCCGAAGGGTTAGGCGGAGGCGTACCTAGTACAATAATATTACACCAGTTATGTATAAAGGCGGAAACACACTTACGTGTCGTGGCGTGTCGTGACGAACCGGTTTCATACATCGTTGCGACACGACACGCCATGCAAATAAGTTCCTAACCATATTAAATGTATGAAACCGATATGCTTCTGGCGCGTCACGACACGCCACGACACGTAAGTATGTTTCCGCCTTAAGTTCCATGTAATAAGGGCGAGCCTATTCATTCATTCATTTATAGCCTAGAAATTCCCGATGGGAAAACAAAATAGTACTTTGTCCAGCCTAGCAATCAAACCCAGGTACTCATAACACAATGGACTGTGCATTCACTTGACATATGGGAATGTATCATGTACTGTGTTAAACATTTGAATTTGAATTTCATGCTCGGCAAATAAAATAAAGCGTAACAACATTAAAATACAAAAAAAAAACGTTATCCCTTAAAATATCCACAAAGTTCTTGCTAACCCTACCATGGAGTGTCCCGGACAAAAATCACGGGAGCAAACGAACAATGGGCTCGTAGATGGCGCATTTCCTCCGCGGGAACTAATTAAGTGGATTCTATTCAGGTAATAGTTCCGTTTCTATAGTATGTACCTACGTATTTACCGATTCATTCAACTTGGTTACCGAACTGGTAAGGCTAAAGCAAGTCAGTCGTAAATGTAATTGTTCGATGAAAGTATTTTCTAGATTACCGTAGGTAAAGTTACCATGCGTGCATGCCTTACCCGGTAAGTTGCCAACAATTACTGTAGAGAACTTTTCAGGCGTTTAAATGTAGTGCAAAGCCTGGATCCCACATTCTGTGTATAGTTGCACAAACCTCCTGATTGTTGATCAAAGTCTCCACCTTCCACAACAGCTGTTTGTGGTTGACCGTATCGTCAGCTGCTGAAAGATCCACGAATACAGCGCCTGTGACCATTCCTGCCTCGAAACCATCTTTAAGGTGTTGAACGAGTTTAAGGGTCTGGTTGCTGCAAGACTTCGAGGGCCTGAAACCAGCTTGCTCTGGGATCAATTTCGGGTCAATAACGCTCGTAAGACGGTTCAGTCACCACTAAATAGGGGATTCCCTACACTCGTCATAACAATTATTTTATTGTTATGTAAACGGCGCGTTAGAAGTAGTTTATTGAGGCAATAGTGTTAGCAAAAGGACTAGCTATTAAATCAATAAATTGTTTATCAATATCATCGATCACAAATCGATTTAATCCAGATTATCTTAATAGATAACGATCTACTATCAAACTTGTTGTTTTACCTACATGCAAATGGCGCAAGACAACGTCATAGCTATGTGGACTCTGTCATGTGATAGGTAATTTTATTAATACTTAGTCATGTATGTAAGTATGTTCGAAACATAATACCTAGTTATTTTGAACAGGTCTTAATGTCTTAAGTATAACTGCTCAACCATTAAATATGGTTAGATGTGCAATACAATGATAATTTATTTCACCGCTTATTTCAGCATTATACGAACCTAAAATAAAAATTGACCTATATTTTTATTTTAGGTTCGTATAATGATGCATAATTTTACTCAAAATATTATCAGTACTTGATTGAAAGTATATTAATTATGTTAGTTAAAAGACAGATCCCAGCTTGTCAGATTTAGAAAACCTAATCTGAAAAAAAACATAGGCAGCACGTTCCGCACGTGGCAAGTCCAGCGATTACAAATAATGTTACTATAGCAGGTAATTTTGATAAACGTATAAAGTATATTTTCACATTTTAACACCAATAAAGATATCTGCTAAGGTCCGGATACCCGAAGGACCGCACTACCTACACCTACACTTTACCATTCTGCAGTAAGGTCTCGTAGAGCCGATTACGGCATTTTATTACCTCAATGCTGTTAAACTACTTTATTAAAGCTTTTAGAAACTCCAAAAATGACTGGCAATTGAGCAATACGCGAAGAATATTAGAAACATGTGGGTATTCAAGTACATAGGTATGTCTTATTGTCTTGCATACCTAAGAAGACTTTACCATGAAAGAAATCTTTTTTTAAAATCTTTATTTAAAGAGTTTTTTCACCATTTGCGAATATGACACTCTGTAGGTACAAAATAAAATACTTATGTCTTAAAAATCTAAATACATGAGTTTAGTACATTCTGTAAACAAATTAATCTTGACTTTTGGATTGTTATTCACGAATCATCGAGACAAAAATTAGACTTTCGTTTTCCATAGATTTCTCTATTTCAACAGAAATTAGACAGGTAGGTAAATTATTTTCCAGATCCAATGAAATAAAAAATACATAACGCCTGAGTATCTACCTAACTGCTTTGTCATTCAAATATTTTATTTAGAATGTACCATAGCCGCAATAGCAAAACTATTTATAACAAGGTTTTAATTCATTGATAAAACAAACAGTGTGATTGGCTGGCCCCAAAAAAAAACATTTCCTACTATAAATCTAATCCAATTTTCCAGGAATCTAAGCGTATCAACAAACGTATTACGATATTGTTGTGTCAGTTCAGAATTGTTGTGGCCACATAGATACCTATTATTTAATTAACAAGGACATAAATGTTCAGCACGTTATTATAAATTCCAAGTGATCAAATTATTTGTATTAGGGAGTTATTCGAAATATCGATATCTTTTAGTAGTTAAACCTAATCGTAACAATTCTAAAGATCCTATGATCCTGGGCCTCAAGTCTGCTATTACAATAGTGTCAGAATGGCCTATCATTGATTTCATAATTGTTGAAGTTTGGTAATCTACTAATATAATGGCGTCTTTATGACTTCACAATGGTCAACCACTGACACTCCACTGAAACAAATGGCATAGAATTTGACAGACCATTATGAATTTAGCAGATTACGGACTTTTAGCAAAATGACAATGGGATCGTGTTGGAATGACGATGTTTATAAAAATAGCAGACCTGAGGCCCAGGAAAAGGTCATTTTCCTACTACCGGTTTGAGTCAATAATAAATAATAATGGCTAATGTCAGTTGTCACGTATTTCAATACAAACAGTCTGCGGTAGGTGGCACACGCGCAGCCAATCTTATACTTACAGGGACATAACAAACATTCAATTTTTATTGGGTGTTGCCTTTCATAATGGTTTCTTGTGTAACTCTATATAATTTGTATGTTATTTTTAACAGATCTCATTGCGGAAATATAAAGTAAATTATATTGCTAAAATCACATTGACCCCGTTCATATTAGTACGCACATCAGCTTCCCATATTATTATAAGGCGCTTTACAACAGACTACAAGGGTGAGGGGCTCTATAACAATTACAGATTATATGTACCTAACTTTTTATTGAATTGGGTTGCAAATAAAACCCGCCATGTATGTAACTACACGTAGTGATTGGCCTTTAGACCAATTTGGTAGTACTAAACAGGCTAATAAATATAAAGGTGAATCAGAAAAGTACCTAGCTAATTTTCTTGAGTCACCCAAACGAATCATGATTGCACGATTATTAGATTCGAATCGAAGGCAGTACCGAAACCTGCCGATAAAACCTAATGACGTAAAATTTTCGTATAAGGTATCTATCATAGATTAGGTACTATCAATAACACTGAAAACAGGATATTTACCATGCTTACTATTATAAACAAACAAACAAAAATAGCAATAGTGACCATGTCAGTTGAAAAACTTATATAGATTAGGTATTTGGAAAATAAATAGAACTGCTCTTTTTTTAAATAGCATTCTGCGTTATCTTATTTATAACTAATTTATATGTATAGAAAAAGGTAACTCCAGTAGTACATATTTGGAGAACCATTCGCCATCCAAACTCGCGCAACAGATTTTGCAAGGTTGTATGATCATTCTAACATTTTCGACGAGTAGAAGCATAAATCAGATCTAAATAATGAATGAAAATTCTAAGTAATCGTAACAATATCATATTTTTAATCTCGTAATAGGCCTTAACCTTAAGGCATCAAATATAGGTAATGCGGGTAGTGACATCTAAATCTAAGTAATTTAAATATGAGCAATGCGCAAAGTTTGCAAATAAGACCGGTATCGGCATCAAGTATTTTTAATATCTATATTTTATAATAGCTTGTAAAATTTGTATTTTGGAGTGTACACTACTAGATTTTACAGTCCTGTGACCAATGTTATCGTTGATAGGTAGTTGTAATCGCGATATCCGTGACAGCTTACTGAAAATTCCTAGAAACAGAGCTAAAGCGAATAATCCCACTTAACGTTGTAAATACGAACGTATTTTTTATATTATTGTTATTTAATTATGACCTAGCGTATTAGAGATCCGTAACTACCAGAAAACCGTAAAATTCTTATTTATTCTCAAGAAAATCTATTACAGCTGGTATAAAAGCGTCACCAAAGCGTTTCATGCATTTAACTTCATCCGGATATAAGTGTACCTAATAAAAAATACATATTAAAAGCATTTGTTTTGCGGAACACGCATATTATTGAATACTAATTAATTTCAATGATATAAATATATGAATCGTTATACTAAATACAAGATATATTATTAAACTTGCTTTCAATTGCAGCAATGATGTGTGTAGGCTATTGGTAGACCTAGACGACTTTTAAGAAGAATACGTAGGAAATATTTTTTACACCTAAAGATGAAAGAAAACACCCTGAGTAATTGTAAAGGGTAAGGGTAGAAAGCTATAAAATATGTTCTATTTGAGAGTAGCAACAGAAAACGAATGATTTACAAGCATAGTGGGCGCAGATTGCACAACAATAAAATAGCACACACACTGAAAAAGCTATTACAAAGGATATTTTTTTACATTATGTCATGCACATGAAAATCTTCTCTGTTTTTTGTTGGAAGGATCATAGATAATGGCCAAAATATTTCTTGCTTTCTTGCAAAACTAAAAACTGCCATCGTTAGCGCTAGCAAAGCCTTGTTTTCTATTTGTCACATTATCCTAGCCCTAAAATTGCAATGTTAACTATGAAAGACTTCTCTCCAGGTCCAGTAAACCCAGTTAAGTATGCCCAGTTATTATTAATCTTATTTAGGACAACAGTGACAGTAAGAGGGAAATAGCTTGTGATTTACATATCATTTAGAGGTATGTTCATAAATACTGCATACATTTTACTAGTTAACGTGTGCTAAACCATACATTATCGACATTTAAACGTCTGACAACTTTATTCAGGGTTTAAGAATAAGCCCCTTAGTAATTAAACATGGTGTTTGTAATGACTATGAATATTGAATAGGTACACATTACCAGATAAGAACTAAGCTGCTAATTGCGAGCCCGGCTGCTTTAGCCAATCACAAGCGTCTACAATACGTCACGATGCGTTGGATTGGCTATCCGGTCCGTTATCTGGTTTTAGTTAATCGCTTCTTTAGTTCTCTGTGATATAAGTACAGATGTTTTATGTTTCAGAAACATCTCCGTTGTAAATTCTAAATCAAGCGACTGGGTTATGAAAGTCGACGGATCAGCAAGTGTTACAACAAAAGTTTTAAAGATATTAAATAATTTATAAAATTTATATCTATATCCATTATAATGATCCAAACCATTACTTTTATATTACACGAGATAGATAGGGAAATTCTATTTCATTCATATTGCCATAATTAATGTTGAAAAATGTTTAACGAAAGAGCATTGAATAGAGTATCTCCTATTTATATGAAAGCGGAAATTGTTATTAAAAGTACTACTCAAGTCAATAAGGGAATGTCATCCGATCGTTTAAGCCAAAATAGTATTCGAATAGATATCATAAAATTACGTCGCGAATAGCGTTCCCGAAGATGGCATTGTTAAGAAAAATCATTTATGAAAGATTGCTTCAGAAATAAATTCAAAGAAAATCGCGGCCTTTTAGCCAGCTGTAGCACAGAATATAGTATTATGAAACTTAAATAAGTTTATTTGTGGATTGAAGTCTGAATTAAGAATTGAAGTTTGAAGTAAAGATTTTTAAGCTTCTATCAGAATTTTCACGAATCCAAAATTAGTATTTTACCAGATCTGTGTTTTCTTGCTAAAGCTATCGTTTTGCTTGCTTGCGAGGGTAAACCCTACCCTCGAGGTCGTCTATAACTGACATGAGATATTACGATGATAAATGAATGAATGATGCGAATCGCAGCTGTTTAGATTATAGGTTCAAATGAATACTAGCCTATTGCGTTCCCAATCCTGGCCTACCGTCTTTGATGATGCCGAAATCCAACACGTGGAAGTGGAGGTATTTGGGTTGGTGTATTTCGATGTCTTCGATTTTTTTGTTGTAGGACTTACCGGTTCCCTGACGAAATCCTTCACCGTTTTCAGAGCAGGTAAGGTTCTCATTAAAGCGAGTATAACCTAAGCATCCTATGGTTACTGCTTGTATTTGCTGAGTTAATTGAAAGGAAGTTGAAATTAATTTTAAGTCATCCGAACCCTTTTACAATTATTATTTAGTGGAATTCCAATCCCTTTATTCATAATTAGGTACCTAATTACGAATAACAAGCTTATCTATATCCGAATAATAGTAAAGAAAAACAACCTGCATGATTATAATAAATCTGATCACGTGTTGGTAAAGTCCAAGTTTATGATGAAGCCAAATATGTACTAGGGATTAGTAATATAATATTTATGAAGGCATTTTTAATAATGTACCTACTACTTAAGTATGATTTAATATAGAAGTATATCTTTTTATGTATGGTTTCCATAATCACTTAATATTACCTAAATAACATGTGACTATTTTTTTTGCATAAATGCTATAAAAAGTCTTAGGCAATTGAATATCCTTGTTTGCGACAATACTGGCATACTTAATCGAAAAATAAGAAATACAGGACAGCGTTTTTATAGTTACACTAAAATTATTTTCATTATATTGCCAATATTGTTTTTACATAGAAAGCCTTTATCATAAGATTTTTATAGAGGTTTATTTTACGTATTTCGTTACTTTTAAATTCAACTACAAACAAAATCGAAAAATCGAAATTTTTGAGTTATGTTGGGTATCCTTTTCGCAAACAAGCAATTTGATACAAATAATTTTGGTGATGTTGGAGTGTTTTTATAGAATAGAAATTTTATCTTTACACTTTTTTTCATGATTTAAGTATGTATCTTGTAAAATAACATCGTATTGTACATTAATTGAATTTCGTGCTGTACAGACACATTGTGGTGTCAACGCCTGTTATGTCATGCGTAATACATCAAAGGGTCATTAATAAATCACCCTTTGTTATACCGTTGCTTTGTTTGTGTACCAAATGAAGTGTCTATAAAAAATATTAAAACAAAAATAAATTTAATCTATTCGTCCAATGAACAAGGGCTATTTATAATTCTCTTACAGTATCGTATAAAAACCACACCAAAAGGACTCTATGTTGTTCTTATCACGTTTGCCTGCCTAAATAAGTAGATATGTAGTAGGTAAACAATTCCTTGAGTACATGCATACAACGCCATGATAAATGTATGGTAAAGCCTCTCCTTGGAATATGGGAAGATAATGTACCTAATCATTTATACCCATAGTCTATTTGGGGCCACACTAAACATAATTATACACTATCCAAAACGAAAACCTTGGTTCTCTACAAGGCTTCCCACAATTTGTAAACATAGGAAGTACAACTATAGGAACATCACTGACCCAACCATTGCAAAACCTTTAGTCAACTGCATCTTTTTAAAAAGTCTGTCTACTACACGGTAACATACGATGATCGTACTCTATGCCCACTAAAACAATTCGTAGCGGGTTTAGAACGTTCATCATACGTAGTTATAACCCTATTTTCTTCGTATTGTGTGCATGGCACGCTGTGTTGGTCGGTGACGGAACAGCCTAGTGGACATAGTCTCATAATTTTCAATACAAAGAATATTTTTTGTCTAACTCGTTCCTAGCACGGTCATGGTATGATACGGTACAGTGGGCAAACTCCTTCATCATACCCAAACCATCACTTAACAATGCCATTTCTCATCTTTACCGTGTTCTATTGTTAAGTGTCTATTCTAACCGAATCATAACAAAGTTCCTTGTCTTGTAGACTTTTAATTGCTACGCATACAAATGAATAATCCGGAAGCTAGCTAAAAATGACTCAACAGTACTATTACGTTTAAGGCAGAATGAATAGCTGTCTACAGCTACAGTATAGTGATCATAACGTCCAAGGATAATTGGTGGCGCAAGGATCGAATAAGATATTCACATTTTATTATGTCATTGTTATTGATGCATTATCATAATGGGTTATAACATTGTGTACGGTTGTAGGGTAAGTAGACTTGTATGGAATCATAACTGGGCTTATGTGAATAGTCTGGACATGGACTCTTGTTCGATAGAATGTAGGTTAATTAATATCCAGGAGCTCGTGAGTAAATTATAAGACCACGCTTGCCAAGGTTGGTTTATTGGTGGGAGACCACCCAATACATAAGTACCAATTTTTCTCCGTGCCTCGGAAAGCACGTTAAGCCGTTGGTCTCGGCTGACATTTGTAGATCTTTGGCAGTCGTTACAGGTAGTCAGTGTTCCGAAAGTCTGATATGCAGTCTTACCACGGGGTATGGATGTAAAATACTAATATTCAGCATCGTCCAGTTCGACTGGAATCTAACCCCATAATAGTTGGGAAAATAGCTAAACAGACGATAAAACATTAATGAAGAGGTAAGTTTTTTTATAGCCAATCGGTGTACAGAAATATGACAATTAGGTACAGCAATTAGACGGCGATCTAAAAAAATAATTTGTGGTACGTAGTGACATCTGTGATGTTAAATACGGAACTCATTGCTTATCTCGAAACCTAATCATGGTGCGTGTTGTCTGATATTAATTTACTATTAGTTAGAATTATCGCAATAGAAGATATTATGTTTACTAATGTAGATACGTGAAAGCAAATCCTCGTAGTTCATTTAATGATAATCTTTAGAAAATGCGTCTGCGTCACTGTAAGTATGATTATCTAACCAAATTGCTAACATGACGTCGCTAAAACTGACAATATTTCTGAAAACGATCCATGAATGCATGCAGGAATCGACTACATTATAAGAAACTCACTCACCTAATTATTCTGGTATCCCCGACGCCCGAAGGATGGTCATGAAGAAACTGATTAACTGGTTAACCGTTTGTATTCCTTGAGGCACGTATCTCCTGACTTTCTTTCCGTAATCACTGATGATTATAGGCACCTACAAATATGTTCTAAGGTTATAATGTGTCGTGTAGGTACACAATGGCCCATGATTGAGAATATTGATGGGCAATTACGTAGACAATTGATTATCTACGATATGCATATGATAAAAAGAGATGTGATTAGGATGATAAAATAGAGCAACATAAGCATATGAATAAATTACAGACACGTCTGTTAACCTTCACTATGCGTAAGAGACCCAGGGCCGGAATCAGATATGGTCAAAAGATTGGCGATTACCCCTTACCTCATTCATATATCAAAGATTTTATTCACAAAGTGTAAGTAAGTTGTCCGAACCCTGAACCTTGTAGATAGTTGAATAATAAATAAACACTTACCAATACTTCATTAAATTCCTGCAACTATAACTTAAAAATCAAACTTTCATTATTTTCAACACAAAAACAAATGAATTTGCGACAGAACGCCGCCAATTTTTGTTTTATGTCAAAATTTGAAATCACGTTCTATTTTGCTGTTTTTATGGTCGCCAGGACTTTTTTTTTCTATCAGTTTTTTTTTCTTAAATTACCTTTTCAAATAGATAATCACATGACGAAACTTAGGCACCATTTAAATTTCTTATTTAATTAGGCAGGCTATACATGTTACCCATATCGTAATCAAAATCTTATCTGTTCATGAAAAAAATAACTGGTAAAAAATTAACCGACTCGCACAACCACGTATTACTACCTAATATTTTTATTTTTAGTTACTAGTAGGTAGCTAAAAAAAAACTTCCAATGATAATGATCAAATCACTTCCTAACTTTTCTATTGATTTCCTCCATGCGTTCTTCGATAATGATTTCGAGTGTAACTATGCTAGGCATCGTCAACAAACACGCGGGAAAAACGAAAGTGGCAAAGATCACGTTCAAATGTAAACTATAGGCATTATCTATTTAGGTTTATTATCATTCCACATAATACATCATCGCATTACCTAATAATTATCTATTTATAACCATATCCTGATAATATGTATAACCCTATAGTTACTTTTATCAGCAATAATTCTGAAATTCTTAAAATTAACGAAGGTGATTTTATATTGCAGTCTCTTTCACAGAATTTGTGTCGGTCAAGGAATTCTATTTCCAGTGAAAAATGATATAATTTGTCGAATAAAGTCTTGATACGTCTATGTTGTAAGGTATTAACGTTAATCGGATTAAATTGAGAAACACCTTCAGTTAAGACGTGGATACTCATGTACTACACCTTATAATTATGATACGGAGCTTTTTAATTCTAGGTTACATTTTAAAAGTTTATTTTCAACCCTATTAATGGCATGTGTGTCTGTTGTGAGTACACGAGCCACTAATCAATTTTGCACATAACAATGTCTACAAACACTTTACAACCACATTAATTAATACTGACTATCCGTCTTTGTATAAGGCAAAAAACATACACAGATGTGAGAATATAAATGCTGAGATCAACAGATCGTGATCATTGTTAAAGAGATCACAGTGTAGTGCGGATCGCAGTGATCATGAATATCTTGGTGAGCGTTCTTTTTTAAATAGTGCAGTGAATAAATAATATTTCTCTTGAATTAATGGGATTACTTACCAATTTTGTATAGTTTCGTGTAACAAGTGTTTTTTTTCTGATAGGCTTTTGACTTTTATTTTATTTTAGGCCAGTGATGGAAATTTAAATGAAATTTAAAAAAAAAACACTTACTTTATTATATTAAAATATCGGCCAAGGTACTTTGAATGGCAGTCTTGAAGACCTATTTTTAACCCCCGACCAAAAAAGAGGGGTGTTATAAGTTTGACGTGTGTATCTGTGTATCTGTGTGTCTGTCTGTGGTATCGTAGCTCCTAAACGGATGAACCGATTTTGATTAAATTTGTTTCGTTTGAAAGGTGTTTTAATCGAGAGTGTTCTTAGCTATGTTTCGATAAAATCTGATCAGCCGTTTGAAGGCCATCACCTCTTTTCTAGTTGAAGGGAAATTCACAATTTCCACAGGTCTGGTCGATTCGAAATTTGAAATCTTGTCACTTGTAACCACGCGCATTGCCAGCGGGGGTGGGTGCGAAAAAAAAAAATACTGCTATTATAATTAATAATAATAATTTAGCTAATATATAATTTGCTGTTTTCGTTAATTGGCGTGATGACACGCAACACCGAGAAAAGTGGAAGCAATGGGGGAGGCCTATGCCCAGTATTGGGACAGTCAAGGCTAAGATAAGACAATATAAGTTTAAAAAGCATGAAATAAAATTTTTATTAAAAATTTAAAAAACCCCGTCCGCTTTGTTATGTGATTGTACTAAGCGGTCTACTTATCGGTCCCCCGACGCTAAGACGCTTGGATTCTTTTATTTTTAGCTTTTTACAGGTTCTTTGCGTCGGGGGTTTTTTAAATTTTAAATTGAATTTTTAACAACTCTTAACACGCAAATCGTTCGCCGTGACATTGCCAATTTTAATATTGACGTATAAAATTATAACCTAATGAAATCCACGTAACTAAATACATACGATTGTCCGAATTAATTGTTTTATTGGGAAACTTTTTGTGAAAGAAGGTTTTGAGTTAGTAAACATCAGCTTGGCACATTAACATAATAATTATTATAAACCAAGTGGTTTGCAGAAAACAAGCACCCTTTGTTGGAGATTCTGAAAATCAAATTATCCAAAATCTTGCCAATTCAAATTCATTTATTTATTGTTTTTCACGGGTGAAAATTAGACAGTTCTTAAAATTAGCATTATTGTATCACTGATTCACTGTAACATACCCATGGGATGTACAATATTTATAATATGTAGTTAAGTAAATTGTTTTGTTTTAATAACTTTTTACACAAGGAAAATGAAACAAACAGGAATTCGTGAATCTCAAACTTACAATCTAAATCTTAGATAGTCAAAGCGGTTTCTATTTTAGTTCATTAATTGTGGTATCATAAGATTAGATTTTAGAGATAGGTAGCCTATGTTCCTATCTGATGGATTGTTAAGATTTTATCCATTACCGAATTGGGTATTTATCTTGATATGATTATCTTTTTGAATATCTAGTTATAAAATTGTAATACATTATAGTTCGGCGTATAACTCTGATCAATACGCCGACAGTTGTTTTTTTTTTCGTATGAAGCGTAGTCATTCTGACCTACCTAATGTATGACAAACGTCACTGTAGGTACGTAGAGCACCTAATAAATTCTTCGAAATAGTGTACTTTTTCTCGATATCTAGGTAGATATTTCTATACCCATGTAAACTTATCTTTACTTATGTATGGCGCTTGCCTATCACAAAGTAGGGCGCCAGACGTATTCTAACAGATTCCAAGATAAGTCACCATTATCCAAAATTATGAGTTTTAATAGAAAAACTATGTTTGATTGTATCTTTCTATAATTAGTTTCAATTTTAAACCAAAGCAAGTGAGTCACCTTCAAACGGTTCAAGTGCACATAAATAAACTTACAATAAAATTACTTACATAATAAGATACCCCGCTGAAGATTCTTACGATTTTGTATAATATCATTTTTCCACAATTGAATAAATTGGACTGATCACGCGTTGAGGTTCCTCTATAAGATGAACTTTGACAATTTGATCTTGTCAAAGCAAAAGCATGTTAAACTAGAGTAAGAATATAGACGCTGCGGGCTCAAATTAAATTTAATATAGGTGCCTGTTGTCCCGTGTTAGGCACCTAGTTAGGCAATTGCCAAAATGCTAGTTTTTGTATAGTACTTACATTCAAAAGCCAGAATCAAAAGCAATCAGTACAGATTTACAGAGCCCTTAGGGAGGAGCTAACCTACTAGGTGGGTACCTCGCATATCTCCAGATTAATCAGTCTCTTAAACATGCCTATTTTGAAAGGATCACGATCAATTATCTAGTTTTCTTCTCACTCCTGTTTTACCTTATTTATTATCATACTTATTTATTATTTTGTCGAGTTAGGCACGTGAACATGCCTTAGCATGAAAAGACAGAAGACTATTTTATCTTCACGATTTCAGCGTGGTTGCTATGGTAAAACTTTATCGATAATGGTACAATGATCCCTTTTCAGGTTTTCAGTTAAGTAAATGTTTTTTAGCGTCTTTTTAGACCTACGTATCCTGCTTATGCGTATGAAGTTTCATTAAAATCGGTTCAGTCATTTAAAAAAATAAGGACTTGAAAGTTTGTATGAAATTTTGTAAGGCGTAAACATTCTTAAGTATGTCATTATATCATGTATCTGAGAGAGATACAATAGGCACGATACATAACTACTTTAATCAATTATTTACAAATACACAGGGTAAATTACGGTAAAAAAATGTTCTGATTCCCATAGTTGTGTCGGTAAATCAAAGTTTTCTTAGGGGTAAAGGGGCATTGGCCGATAAAATTATTTACTTCGCACAGTTGGTGCTTTGCATGTTCCAATAAATCGAGACACGACACACTAATCCCCATGTGCCCACCCATTATCATATATACCACACGATGACGGTTCAAAATCAAATATTTTTTTAATCTGGAACGAAGCAAATTTCAACCAAAACTACCTATGTTATACAGGAAACAAAGAACATCACTGCAAACGAACTTAGCCTAAACTTAATTTAAGGAAGAGGAGTGTGAGGACATGCATTGTTAAGTTCAGTATAAATTGCTCGGAACATTGAGCAATTCGCCTTTGTTCTTTGTTAGGTACGAATGAATTAACTGGTGGAGCAATGTGTTTTGGTAACAATAAGGATTACTGATGATGAATGCAGACAAAGTAAAAGTAAAATCAACGTAATTAAGAAATATCATCAAGCCAATTAAGCAGTAGTTTTGACTTATGAAGGTGCAGTTTACCTCTATCTAATAACAGAACAACGCCCTGAAATGATTATTTTATTATTTATCATCACCATCACAGACGAAAAACGCTGAATATGGGTTTCATAAATGAAAGAGCCTCACTGACTGACTGTGCCTGAAGGTGGTAAATAATTTATAATTTCTCGACTTCGAACTTGAATTCCCACAATCCTACACGCATCAATAATCCCAATTACTGTTATCATCTCCATCATTTTATTAACGTATCTTATTAAATCAAGTAGATTAAAGGCAACGATCGCTAATTATGTTTTTTTTTCTCTTTTAGAACATAATTTTGCTGTCATGTTCTGTGGCCGTGACCGTCGCTCAAAAAGTTTCGGATACAAGGAATGACATCATAGATGCACGGCGGAGTACTGGAGGCTATGGGTTGTTAAGGCCCGGTTCGCAGGGTGGCTATAACCAGGGTGGCTATAATCAAGGTGGCTATAACCAAGGTGGTTATAACCAGGGTGGCTATAATCAACCCGGCTACGGCGGTTACAACGGCTATAATGGTGGCTACGGAGGTGGTCCACCAGGCGGCTATGGGCAAGGATACGGCGGAAACCAAGGCTATGGGCAAGGATATGGCGGAAGCCAGGGCTATGGACAAGGATACGGTGGCAATCAAGGCTATGGACAAGGCCATGGCGGCAATCCAGGCTATGGACAAGGATACGGTGGTAGTCCAGGCTACGTCGGTGGCCGTCCCGGATTAGGGTCATATCCGGGACAGAGTAATTACCCAGGTGGATACGGAGGTTAGCATATTGACATTATTCTTAGGCACAGAGATAATTATTATCCAAGCGAAGCCCGGAACGCTTGCTAGATGGACCATCAACAACCTTAAAAAGGTGTCTGGGAAAGGCTAGACGCAAAAGGTGGAGGAAAGGACGTAGTGACGCACCATGGAAGATGTCTATGTCAAGCAGTGGACTACAACTGATTGATTAGCATTGATTATGGTTCAAAAAATTAGTAAACTTTACATTTCCGCTCTATAAGACAATCGATTATAAAACCTCTCCGCAAAGTCTACTCACTGAAAGTTATCTCTTTTCAAATCGTAACAAAGCAAATTACCCCAATGAATTAGTCTTAAAGCAGTTAATCACAAATAAATTCTACGTTTAGGTACAGGGGGCTACGGCAGCGGCGTCGGTGCCCGTCCCAGCGGCTTTGGACAAGGATTTCAATATCCGGCGGGTAAGCATGCTTTGCTAAACAACAGATACCTAGTGTAAACTAGACTGACAATATTATACACGGTGTAAATCACCTCATCACGAAGCCGTCAACCAAGCATTCTGTACATGAAATTAGGTAACTTTACGCAAAAATTATTGCTGGGAAACGACTTTTTTTTTGGGGGGTGTAAAATCATGTTTTGTGGCAGAACTCAATGTAACGCACTCAAAACATTGTGCTGATGGACGGATTGAATAGTACGGGGGTCGTGGAGGTGTTTAAAGTAAAAATCTTACATTAAAAACTTGTATTAAAAAAAGACTTGTCAAAAAGTTGGAACATAGTCATCTGATATCTCCGTAACTAGAAGGTTCC
Organism: Cerastis leucographa; assembly: GCA_963082945.1. Classification (NCBI taxonomy): domain Eukaryota; kingdom Metazoa; phylum Arthropoda; class Insecta; order Lepidoptera; family Noctuidae; genus Cerastis; species Cerastis leucographa. The sequence goes on from OY720363.1 coordinate 16,308,178, forward strand.
CAGGTATGGTGTAGAACAAAAAAATGATCGCAGTGACAGGGAGAACCAGTACCTTTCGGCTTCGTTAAGAGGTGTTTTACACCCTTTAGATATACCTACGTAGGTACCTACCTACTTTAGTTTTAAAACCAATAATAGTTTATTATTACATGCAGTATCGAAGGGTCAGAATATCCAAGTATTTGATTTGTCTGTCTGTCTGTCTGTGACCATATTACACCCTAAACGCTGAATAGAACTTGGCTCAATGGTAGATATGGGATATGGAGATAATTTCCAACCTAGTAGCGGGCGAAACCGCAGACCAAGGCTAGTAATGTTCAAATAATAGGTGTTTAAAAACACGAATATCATTTAAATACTAACATTCGTTTATGTAAAAAAAGTTGAGGTGTAAAGCGATCACGTACTAGGAGTCAGTGGCCGCGACGGCCATCGCACTTTATAGGTAGGTAGGTTACACGATATTAGAATAATTTTCTTTGTATTTCTTGTAAAAAGTAAATTATACCTATGCACGCCAAATCTTAGCGGTATGACTTTTTGACATCACCGGGAGTGATTCAGATTTTTACATAGGTAGGTAAATTTTGAGAGATAAATATCTTTAACCGTAAGGTATGGAATGTTAGTTTTTGTCCGGTATTAATAATTTACCTCCAGACTCCAGTAGCTGTACTTTGATTGTGAAGTTATTAAGTTTTTCAAACAAACCGTTCGGCTTATATGATTTAATTCATCTACTAGGAAGTCTTAGGTATAGTTGGTGTGTGAAAGTGTATAAAGATACTATAGTATCGAGGGGTAGGTATGGAAAATCAAACCCTGTAGATATTTCTAGTTCTAATTTTTATAAAATAACTAGATGCTGCCCGCTACTTCGTTCGCTTGGATATTTTGATGGGTTTTAGGGGTATGAAAAATAGATGTTGGCCGATTCTCAGACCTACCCGATATGCACACAGATTTTCATACAAAAAGGTTCAGCCGTTTCGTAGGAGTTTGGTAACAAACACCACGACACGACAATTTTATATATATTAGATAGTACTAAGTACAGACAATGGATTCCGTGAATTCAATGACCAGCTAATATTGGACCGCTCTTTAAATGGCCATCCCCTTTTAAGAAGAAACAAATTACAGTGGCTTTTGATATTGACGTACCGTGACCTTCGACGTGCTACATCGAATACCTTACCTAGGTACCTACTACTAGACATTTAGACAACAATCTTGAGTAGTATAATAAGCTTTTTTCTTTGAACTCGTGGCTAAATAATCTTCTTCACGGGTCGATATTCAAGATTAAGCCGCACTTGCCCAGGTTGGCCCGCGGATAGATGACCATCCATTGAATACCGAGTTTCCTCGGTGGCTCGAAAAGCATAACCGTTGTTCTTGTCATTTGTAGATCTTTGACAGTCGTTACAGGTAGTCAGTGGTCCGAAAGTTTGACTACCAGTCTTACCAAGGGGCGTCGTATTACTCAGTAATATCTGGGCTATGGAGGTCAGATAGGCAGTCGCTCGATGTAAAATACTGATAGTCAGTAGCATCCAGTTAAACAAGAAGCCGACCCCAATTTAGTTGGGAAAGGGTAGGCAGATAATGATGATATTTTCACAATAAAACGGGCACATTACTCCAGAACTGTCATATACCAAGCTAAGGGCACCAGAAGGGTTGAACTTACTGGGCGCCAGCCAACCCCTGACTTTTATAAAATAATACACAAAAAGCATCAAAAATGCCCAATATTAGAACAGAAACCTAACCTATCAAAGGCGAAATCCTAAAATTATCGTTTGTTCATCACCTTTTTGTCTTCCAGGTTACCGCCCCAAAAGACCCGGATTTGATCCCGATTTCCCGGAACTCAGCAACTTACCGGGAGGGGTGTCAGGCGTGCCCACCCACAACTATTACAGTCCTCTGGACCGGCCTATTGCAACACCTTATAACTACCATACTGGGCATTACATCGGGGGTATCCAAGATGGTTATAAGTTAAGTGACAACGTCAAAAGGTACCTAGGCATGAAGACTGCAGAAATCAGGGAGGGCGAAGAAAAGTTATAGTTATTTAGTTATGTATAATAATTTAGTACATATTTAATATTTAAGATCTGATTTTACTGTTGCACTGATTTTTATTTAAAAAAAAAATTGATACATTGAATTTGGTCTTTAGTTACGAAAACCTACCCTTTATTATTTCATTTGAAGAGGAAAGTAAAACAACTGGAATTGGTAATTTTTTATAATTGCGTTGTTTAGACCGTACATGAATGAATGATACTGGTCTGGGACTCATGGTCATTAAATTACTCACCAGTTTTCTAGAGAATTCTATGAATAGGAAGTTTCACAAAATGGGAGGTATTTTATTCACCCAATTACTGGTTTGAAGATAGATTATTGCTCCATGTGAATTACTGGTATGCAGCTACATCATGTTCAAACTAGAAGCCGACCCCAGCATATGATCACAGATTATGATCACCTTAAGGAAGGGATGTGGGTATTTTTTCTCAGGCAGTCATACACCTGTTTAAAATTCCATACTACCTTGTTACCTGATATCAATCTGGCATATATTAGACTCTTTGCGTTATTAGGTACGTTATAAACCAGTTCGGCGATTCGCTTCGTTGAACCTATTTCAATCATTTCGAATCACAATGCGGCATTCTGGTACAAATGAAACGACGGTATGAATAACTTATTTGATTATATTACATCATAAGGAAATAATCATTTAGATACATTTCATATTTTGATAACGTATTGGTCAATTATGACTTGGGATGCAGGTAACAGCTAGCCAAGGTGTTTTATTTTCCAAACGGTTTTAGTCAAAATATACCTTGATAACTTTCCATGATTTAGGATAATAATATATTCTATACTGCATCAATAATAATGTTCTTTACTAGTCAATATCCTAGGCGCGTCTATCATTCCAATTTATACAATGACATAAAAGTCACATGACGCACGCTAATGAATACTTTTATCATTCCTTCTGCTTGAAGTAGTACCTCTTCGTTACTAGTTTTTAACTTAGTATGGGCTTAGAGTAATTTGCTTTCTTTTCCTCAATATAAGTACTACCAGTCCTGCAACCGTATTCCAACGAAAAATATCAAAATCCAGGTAGAATAATTGTGAAAGAACGTTCAAACGTTGCCTCCCTTTTCACTCTCAACTAAAACCCTATTCCTTCCCAAGCTAACGCTCCAAGTCATTTGACCACCATTAAAATGAACATGAAAAAATATGCATAAATAACAATAATAATGACACTACGAGCCACTGAACCAATCAGAGGAGATAGAGTTGAAGAACGAAGCTGCCCCGGAGCGTGCGTTAGCGAAGTTGATAGGCAAGGAGTTCGTCATCAGATCTGATATGTCAGACCTCGACTTGTTAGGGCTCGATGAAATGGGCTTCTTCTTTACCTGCGAAAATATTCAATTTCATTAGGGAAAGTGAGATTATTAAATTGATTGTAGTTTAAAGTGATTTTGATGTCATAGGTAGGTAATATTGGAGGAGCTCGTGGCTATATAATAACAGCCGCACGATCGAGGGCCAATCTTTAAGGTTAAGCCGTGCTTGGAGAGGTTGGTCCGCGAATAGGTGACCATAATTTCATACTGAGTTTCCTCCGTGCCTCGGAAAGCACGTTAAGCCGTTGGTCCCGGCTGTCTTTGTAGATCTTATACAGTCGTTACGAGTAGTCAGAAGCCAAAATTCTGACATCCAGTGTTACCAAGGGTTATTGTATTACCCAGTTACTGGGTTGTAGAGGTCAGATAGGCAGTCGTTTCACGTAAAATACTGGTACTCAGCTGCATCCGGTTAGACTGGAAGCCGACCCCAAGATAGTTTGGGAAAAGGCTAGGCAGATGATGAGGTAGGTAGTATTTCGACGGAGGTAATTTTAAATGCTGCAAGAAGACTTGAGAACTGATTTGATACTTGCGTCTCAGCACCAAAACTTATTTTTTCAGCAAGATTACAATGCTCTTAACTATTTCAGTATCTTTAATGTTTAATAAAGTATATATAAACTAGTATATATACAGGGTGTTTGGTGCATCGTTTGCCAAATCGAATAGGCCGAAAGGAGAGGTCATTTGCTATCTCTTCAAGCCCAATAACTCATTCCTTGCCAGACCGGTTTTTTTATAAAAAAAAAATAAGTCCAATTTTGGTAAATTCCAAAATTCAACATTATAGGTCAAAGAAAAAATTCAAAATTTGTTTAGACTTAAAATTTCGATTTAATTTTGAAGTGTACTGTTGTATGATTCTATCAAATTCAAAATTACTTGCTTTATAACAATTACTTTCTTTTTTAATAGCTCTTAAAGTTTTTGTAAAAGAAAAATAAACTTAAAACTCAAATTTAAATGGCTATTTAAAAAAAACTAAAAGCGATCGGGACCTTAGAATAATTTTAAAAAGTTGTCTAGTCTGTCCCCTTTCCAAAGGTATGCCATATGCCCAAAAAAACGTTTAATACCTTTTCATTTTTAACTAAATGTGTAATATATACACTAACGACATTACAGTTAGAACAGTAGTTTTAGCATAAATAACATGCCTCAAGTATGTAGACAGATACTGTTATGTCACTAGTGCGTAGTGCCCAATCTGTTTTTTAAACAGGGTACCAAGTTTTTAAGAATTTGAAACTAAAAAAAAACATTAATTCAGAAATCACAAATCGTGTTTGAGTTGTCCGCCACTGGTGCATTTAGTCCAACGCATTGATGTGGCTTTCGTGACTATCAAAGCAGAAATACGTTTACGCACAACACTACAGTCGAGATAAGACGAAGATGCCGCGCGTGCATTCGCAACAGTGGCGGGCAACTCGAACACGATTTGTGATTTCTGAATTAATGTTTTTTTTTTAGTTTCAAATTCTTAAAAAGTTGGTACCCTGTTTAAAAAACAGATTGGGCACTACGCACTAGTGACATAACAGTATCTGTCTACATACTTGAGGCATGTTATTTATGCTAAAACTACTGTTCTAACTGTAATGTCGTTAGTGTATAGATTACACATTTAGTTAAAAATGAAAAGGTATTAAACGTTTTTTTGGGCATATGGCATACCTTTGGAAAGGGGACAGACTAGAGAACTTTTTAAAAGTATTCGAAGATCCCGATCGCTTTTAGTTTTTTTTTTAATAGCCATTTAAAATTGAGTTTTAAGTTTATTTTTCTTTTACAAAAACTTTAAGAGCTATTAAAAAAGAAAGTAATTGTTATAAAGCAAGTAATTTTGAATTTGATAGAATCATACAACAGTACACTTCAAAATTAAGTCGAAATTTTAAGTCTAAACCAATTTTTTTTTTCTTTGACCTATAATGTTGAATTTTGGAATTTTCCAAAATTTAACTGAATGTTTTTAATAAAAAAAAACCGGTCTGGCAAGGAATGAGTTATTGGGCATGAAGAGATAGCAAATTACCTCTCCTTTCGGCCTATTCGATTTGGCAAACGATGCACCAAACACCCTGTATATACAGAAAATATTTATGAAACAAATGATGATTGTTTGACACATTATTATGATACCAACACAACGCGACTTAATCAATAGTAAAGAAAAATTGATTCAGTTATAAAAAAAAAAACACTCAATCACTCTTGAAAACACAGGTATTATGAGAAACTATTATGTTTACCATGTTTGCATACCAATGTTTATGAAAACACTTGTTAGATTATATATTAATCACATATTAACAAAGAAAACCGGTGTACAAAGCATTGTGACCATTAGTATAAACAAAAACTGATTTAATGCGATTAGTTCGCGATCCACAAGAGAAAAAAAAACTAGGAAACTAAGAACAATGGTTAACGGATTACTGTCTAATATTAATTGTAAATAAACTAAATCACTCATACCAGTTCACAGTATGAAGAAATCTTCATTCTGAACAATAAATTAAGAATATTAAAATTCCTAAAGCTATATTAAATGAATGCGGTCTCTTACATAAGGCGTTTTTAATCCCCCAACTTATAGTAAGATCCTTCCTTGTTCACTAACGGTCTACCACTTTTCACCCTAAGTAATAGGGTTGAAAAGTAGTCAACCGTCAGTGAACTCGATAGTACATACTATAAATTTTGCTCCTGATAGTTTCCGCATTATTGTTGCAAACTTCTGTCGGCCTTTTAGCACAAGAGATTCAGCCAAAACATAATGGCTGAATCCCCTATTCGATTATTCACTGAACGAATAGTCAACGTCGTATTATTGCTTTACCAGCCTGTTATTTGCATTATCGTTATTGAATGAACCAATCTGACACTTAGATTCAAAAAACCCAAAATCAATCTCCTCTTGAAAAAATCATCCAGAAAGTAAAGGTTCAATGCGCTGGGAGATTTGCCAAGAGTGTTCAAACAATTACGAATTCAACTATACATACACTTAAGTGTCTCGTTTACCCAATTTTATACCCATCCACGCTTTGGAATGGTAACTACAGTACTTTCACAAGTTATTATGCGTTGTGGACTGTAGCTTCATTCTTTTGATTTGACATTTAAAAGTGCCTACAATGGTCTAATTGAAATAAATGCTTTGAGTTTGATACACCTCAAAATTTAATAAAACTCGAATAACTAACTAAATAAACATTCACACGTTTCTTATTCAAAAAATACTCACGGGCTTATCCTGCTTCTTAAGATGGCTAGGTGGGGCAGCTACCGGCAGTAAAGAGAACCAGTGAGAGTCTCCAGAAGCCAGGAGAGCTGATGCCTTGTCTCCTGTTCCTCCTGATAGGACAGGCTTGGTACCGATGAGGGCTGTCAGTTGACCGTGGTGAAGGATCAAGCTGCCTAGGAGAGTCTGTGAAAAATATTGAATATCATAATCTGGGCACGTGGGTACATTAAAACTGAAACAAACAACCGTGCAAATACAGTTATTGAACCTTAAACGTTTGTCAAGTTAAAGTACAGAATCGCCCGACACGAAACTTCTTGACAAATTATGACCTGTCATATTATGCGTGTTATGTGTGGGAGGGACTGGGCAGAGTTTTGAGCTGTCCTCAGCCGACTGTTGTCAGACTAATCGACCACGGTACGAGGTCAGGGTTGCTAAACATATCAATCGATTCTATTTCACTAAAATGGGGTGTAGTGAGGTACTTCGAGGTAGTTTTTATTGAACGGTTTGATAATTAATTTCCCAACGCTAGCGCCATCTTGTTGCTTGGCAAAGAACAAATGTATGATTCAAACATTCATGATCGATTGAAGTAAATGATTAAACATAAGAAGTTGAATGACTCGACAAAAAAGTTTTTTATTACAAATATACTAACCTGAACTCTCTGCACTGATCTCTTCAAGCTGGTCTGTATATATTTATAGAACACATCATAATCAAATGGATCGATCTTCTGTCTCAAAAACTCGCATATCCTTATCGACTGCTCCGTAAATGTCTTGTTCTCTCTAGGAACTAACAACAGCGTCAAATGCCGAACATCCATGAGTAGTTGAAGCGCACACCTCTGATTTATGTCTGCCTCGTTCTCACTTATGACTTTGTCATAGTGTCCGAAAGTGATAGCTGTCACCTTTTCGATGAAGAGCGTGTGAGTGTCTATTGGCAAGGTGTGTGGAGCCACTTCGTCTAGTACTCGGCTGGTGGCGTAGAGGTATTCTTGCAGTTTGAGAGAGGGTCCTGCTGGCACCTTGATTGTAGACTCTATTGGATTGCCTTCTTCATCTTTTTCTGTGATTTTGATGACGTCCCATTGCTAAAGAAATAAAATAAGCTTATCATTTTCGGTATTGGTTATCATGTTACTCGAAACTAATAATAAAGATAGTAAATATCCGGTTTATGTGCTAATTATAGTGTAAGTGGCTAAGTCAGTTTAAATATATAATTATATTTATAAAAGAAGTATTATTTATCATTAAGTTGCATAAGAAGTAGTATTTGTGAGTACATGAATCCTAAGTTATTAGTAATCAAGAATGGTCAAATCAAAAGTAACTTACCATCATCAAATAATCAATATTCGCTTCCAAAGTAAATGCTTGCGGCAAACCTTGGGTCAAATCCTCAACCTTGGCCAGCGCGATATCCACCCACTTGCCCCAACAGAACTGACAGTTTTCCTTTAACACCGCACATAGGTCATTCCATCTCTTCAAGGCATTATCGTCTATATTGATGACACCTAAACTGTCGCGCTCTTCAGGTATGTAGCATTTGCGTAAATGAGGCATAAGGGTGGAAATCGCTTGCGTAAATCGCGCGCTGTATATGGCAGTTGTTTTCTTCTGCAGTTCTGTGGATTGCAAGGTGGATTCTTCGAAGCATGCCTTGATGTATTGTAGCATGCTGGGGAAAAGGATATTGATTGAATAAAGGTTTTCTAGAGTTTGACAATTTGTTTGCTTAAAGATTAGATCAAAGAAAAAAAAATGTATAAAGTAAGTGTGAGAGATGGGCAAAGATGGTAACACACTGGACGCCTGAGGAAGGACAGCGCCGTAGAGGTCGACCACGGCGAAGGTGACGTGACGATCTGATCCTGTTCGCGGGGCTAACATGGCCAGAGATCGCTCAGGATAGAGAGGTATAGAAGAAGAAAAAAAAAAAAAGAAAAAAAAAATTGTAAGTGTAGTTAACGTTAAAAGTCTAAATCTTCTTTGGCAAACACCTCAAGGAAAATTGCACCTTAATTTTACGTCACCTTATAATTACACGTGCAATAGTCAACATAGGTACCTCTGTATATTGCTATCAGAGACATCTCTCAGATACATCTCAATCAAATGTTTATCGCTGTAGATCTGATCGATATCGTCCTCGTCTTCATACGCAAACAGGAGCTTATCTTTACCGGACGAACTTTTCTTATCTTTGTACAGGTACACCCTCAGGTCTTCTAGAAGTTTCTGTAGTTCGTCGTCTAAGCTTTGGCATAGTTTTTCTAAAGTCGGGGTGTATCCGCGGTCCTGACGGGCCATACCTACAAGAAACAAAAAGAGTTTAGCTCGTTTTCACAAACACTAACCTAATGTCTAAATTGCACTGTTTAAATTTCAACTCTTGGTGCAGAGTCGAGCGTTGAAAATCTATCATTAACGTAACATGTAGTCTGCGTAGACTAAATAGTCCGATGATTTTAAAGACGACTGGAACAGATGGTGGAAATCCATGTTGTGGCACCACTTGGGAGAAACATATGGGCAGCAGTGGATAGGCTGACTTGTTAAGATAGATGAAATAGTAGTTAACAAGACATGATTAGAATTTCCTATTAGCCCACTTTAAACGAATCGTATGTCCCTTTCTACTTGTTTTTATCTATGACTAAACGCAGGAGTTTCACCAACATTTTTGTCTTGCATAACACCTGTAATATTATTGTAAACAACAAACTCGATTTTCAATAATTGGAAGGTTATTTTGGGATTGACCTTGCGCTGTCACCGTTACACCCAATCAATAATTGCATATCAACTCAGAAAGATTGCACAAGCAGTGGACTAATCATTCACTGAAAACGAACATTCCTCCATAATCAAGTTTATCTTCAAAGATGAAAGATACAGCTTAAGCCATACAGATGGCGCCGATCACAGATCTTTGTCATGATGAATGGAGCGCAGCGTATCTGTTGATGGCGATTAGACAGCACTGATACGTGAGAGATATGATCTTTATTATAATATCATCAGGTTTACATCGGAATCGGTGATTAATAATCACCAACACTGCTATCGTAATCACTGATAGTTGCAGTCATTGATTATCATAATCACTGATTATGATCGCTTTTTTATAGTCTTTGGTTTAAGGGTTTTTTGGGGATTAGTGGAAATTCCGGCATTTTCAGCTGTATCATGATTCGAGGGGAAACGTTTGTGGACCGGGTGTTACAGGGACCAACAATATAGTCGAGCCATAAGTACGCCAACCTGAAATGTGCGTCGAGAGTGTAGACGCACGAGCGGTCTATGGGTCATAGACGCACATTTCAGGTCTTGCTCTAAAAAGGCCAATTCAGATCATATCTATACGCGCATGCAGAGCGCGTGTTTCCTCCGTGCCTAGGAAAGCACGATAAGCCGTTGGTCCCGGCTGTCATTTGTAGATTTTTGACAGTCGCTACGAGTAGTCAGAAGCCGAATGTCTGACATCCAGTCTTACCAAGGGGTATCGTAATACCCAGTTACTAGGTTGTGGAGGTCAGATAGCAGTCGCTTCATGTAAAATACTGGTACTCAGCTGCATCCGGTTAGACTGGAAGCCGACCTCAACAAAGTTTGGGAAAAGGCTAGGCAGATTATGATGACGCGCGTGCAGACTAGGTACATAAAGGCGCCTGCCTACCTAGGATTCCAGGTTCTAATTTGCATTTTGATCAAGTTTTCCCCATGGCACGTAGTACCGTGCAGTACATGTGTATATTGATATGCACGAAATCCGAGCTTTCAGGATTAAGTCTAATCCTTAAATATACGGGAAGTTCTCGCAGTCAAATCTTTTTTTGTGTTGTTATGCAAGTACCATGCTAGTTCCTAATTCATGCTTCCTCACTAGCAAGTGTGTTGGCAAATTACCAATCCCGGTCTGCCCTACAAATTATACCAATCTAAACATATGGTTTTTTGCAAAAATCAGCGACCGTTTAAGCGCCACCTCGTAAGTACGTGACCAAGCGAAACTTCTCGACTTTGATCACCGGTCACCGGATTAGGTAGACAAAATCATATCATTTGAGCATTCTTGTTTATAACATAAATATCGATAATTTTCATTTCCGAGAAATGTATAATCAAAAAGTATGTATAAACTTAAAATATGTAGAACAATTTTTGATAATTTTTGACAAATAATTAATAGACTACTGTGTTACCCGTATCATAGACAAGATAAAGTTTAATGTCATAATCGATCAGTGTCGCATGCACAGCTTACTTGTGGCACTGAACTTATCAATACTGAGAAATGAATGACCGTTATCAAATATTTGTTATTTGGACATTCTTTAACTGCATGTAGGTAAATAAAATTAATTGATAGCGTATAATTGATAAATGAATAAAATAAACTGAACTCCTCTGGAAACTCTTTTAAAAACGCTGCTTCCTTGTCAATGATTTTCCAAATAAACAATTGCATAAAACAGCGAAAAATCAATACAGCGCAATGACACACTATTGAGTCAAATTAATTAATCCGTTATTACCAAAATATCTAAACAGAAAAATCAAAAAGAATAATCAATGATAAATTATGAAAAACATGTGTATTCGTGTATTGATGCGTAATTGAAACTAATTGCATTCCATCGCCACAATATCTATCGACTATTATAACAATCGGCAACATATCTTAATTTTATATAGCCAATTTAGATAGAAGATTACTTTTCATTGGATTTGTTAATTTTATACTAATTCGACATGTTTTCCTTATTCCCTTAAAATTTGGTAAAGCAATGGCGCTTACGGTTTAATTCCGAACACGATTGCAGACCGCAAAGCTAAGGGCACAGCCACCGAAACCAGTAGTATTGCTACGGTCTGCCATTAAGTTTTGGCGGATTTCCCGCGATCTGTGGTCGCCTTCGTAATCCTACCTTCATGAATAAGTGCAAACTACCGATCATTAGATACAGAAAAATATGATTGTAGTGGATTTTATCTTTAGAGCGCATGAAAGCTCCCTTATAAGTCTTTCCGCAAGTAAATTATTCCTATTTTGTGGAAAAACAACTTAAAATGTCAGTCCAATCACAAAGGGCTATGGACATTTTTCTAGGAACTCTGGGCGTAAGACCAGCTTATGATTATGACTTCAATTAATTATGAAACAACAAATACCGGAGTCACAAGAGAACAGAAATAGAACCAACCACCTGAAATATGTTGCGTATTTCGGAATTTTGCTATACATTTGACCTATTATTCAAACTAATAATAGACATAGCATAACAAGGGGGTTCCGTTCCTCTTAGCCCTTAGTTGATTCTCAGAAATCCCCGGCCTTGCTAGAGCTAATTATTGTGGGCTTAATTTTAGTACAATGTTTTCAAAATCTACTTTAAAAACAAATGACTATTGTAGTAAAAACTTCGACAAAATACAGGCAATTGTAGCATTTGGAATTGACCGTAGCTCTGGTCTCCGATAGTATGTATTGGAGAACTTATTGTGAGCTCTCACTTTGACCAAGAGCCTTCATAACTTCAAAATAAAACTTACCTTTCATCAACGAATTCATGACTTTAATAACATCAGCCCTGGACTCGATCACCGTCTCTCCTATGAGGTCTTTCCACACGAACCAGTTGATATCAGCCTCTTTTTCCACCTCACTGTCTGAGGATACCTTGGTCAAGTCTATGAGAAGTTGCGTCTTGAAAGCGTCGTAGACTTTGACCCATCGGCTGTCGATGATCGCTTGGACGCGAGAGGTCAAAAGAGGTTGGTAGTAGTGGCACCATACGTGGACTTCGGGTATGTCTAGTGAGGTGCATATTGTTGACCAGTTTTCAGGTGTTTCTGAAAAAGAAATAGTGAATGGAGTCGTGGAAATTAGGCGGATTTATTTAAGTGATGTCCAGGGCATGTATCACTACTTCTTATAGAAAACTTATTACATTTATGACACTTCTATGTGGGAAAGAGATGGAGCTATACAGGACGCCTAGCTCCATCTTTTTCTTTTCTCTAAAGTAAGATTAAAAGTATACTGCTATAAGATCATGGTTGACAGTGGTTGTGAATTTAATTGCTATTTATTATGTTTCTGGGGGCGGGGCCATTTACGGAGTCAAAGCCATCACTGTTCTGGTGAGAGAAAAAGATGGATCTATACAGATCGAGGAACCCATCCCTTTTTAGCAACAGTCATGATAGCTGCAATGCTTTAACCATACTTGTCCAATGGTAACTTTCGGGTAGTTTTATGTGGATTGAATCACACCAACTCTCTAACTATAAGTTTATTTTTGATCATACAGATAATTTATTGAGTGTTTGTAGCCACAGATTACGAAAGATACACCTGGAGGTCTACTCTGTTTCTCCGAAACGTAACTTCGGCAACGAACGAAAATTAAACGTAGTTACGTTTGTGACCCTACTCGATATAATTTGCGGACGCACACAAGAAGTTCGAATTCACAGACAACGAATGTATTGAATGTTATTGTGTGCGTCCGCAAATTATATCGAGTAAGGTCACAAACGTAAGTACGTTTAATTTTCGTTCGTTGCCGAAGTTACGTTTCGGAGAAACAGAGTAGTCCTCCTGGCCCGGGGAAAGTAATGATTATAAGGACTATTTTCCAGTTTAGTCAAAATATAACCTTATAAACCACACTTACCAATCTTAAAAGCCTCTTCCCGAATCTCGTGAAGTACTTTGACCCTGGTAATATTCTGCAGCAAGATCTGCACATTAGTTTCTATGTAAGACTTGACCCACACATTCCAGTCCTGAACACTTTTCGTTATTTCCGTCTTGGCTAACGGCTGCACTTCTTTGTTTGATGATAACCTGGTAATTCATAAAAAAAATGTAGTGTTATCTTTGGTTCAATTTTGTATAGATGGTATGACAAATAAATGAGCATTTACACGGTACAGTGAGTAATCTACCCAAGATTTGACCTTTTCATAATACACAAAGGCACTCAAATAATAGTAGGTTGGCCCAGACCCGAAGAGCAGCAGCTGTTAAACTAATATCAACTTTGTAAATATCAAAACAAGGTAGAAGTACCTTGGCTGCTTCGATATTCTCGCGAACTAGTAGAAATTAGCTGTTTGCTCTTATGCATTTTCTACAATTTTGTCTGTTGATTTTGTTATTCTATTGACAAAATTGTGAATTATGGGCTACTTCATTACTTGCATAATTAATTTAGAAATTGTTGACTTCAACCATACCTATAGTTACAGATGGCCGGAGGCAGTAGTTTCAAAGATGTTGGGTCACTAAACTTTACTAATTCTATTAATGGCTGCGAATCTCTTTTGAATAAGTCTTGTAAATTCGCTAGTACAGCGCCACCGTCATTATCTGCAAAAAAATAATAAAAATATATAAAATTATTTATAATTTAACAAATCATCAGCCTTTAGTTGTTTAATCTTTATGGTTAATGCTAAAAACGAAACTTTTACTAGCCTTTGTAGTTTAATTTGACATAAACCTTATTCCTATGACATAAGGTTTAGATTTGTATAAGCGAATGTTTTATGAAGTAGTATTTTATATATACAAATATGAACCTTATTCGCATACGGATAATGTTCGTAATCCTAAGAACCAATAACTTGGCTTAGTAAAGTCAAGTCTTGAAAACAGCTCGAAAATTGCCTAAAGGTTCATAAGCATTTTTTTTTTTTTTTTAATGTTTCCTAACATATTTAAATGTTACTTACCAACAAAGCAAGAATACACCAGCACAACGGTCTTCAACACAATTTTGACTCCATTCACTATTTTATCTTTAATCTGTGCTTTAATGTCTCCTTCTAATATTTGTGCCAGGTCAAACTGCAGTGTGGACTTCAAGCTACTGTTACTGTGCAGACCTATAAGTGTGTTAAGGAGTTCCACCATAGACTGGGAGTCAAGGAGGTATAAGCTGACGAGGCAGGAACAGGCAACCTGAAACAGGTAATAATAGTTCTGGTCAGCTAAAAATATTTAATTTTGGGGCCGCCTCAGCAAAGGCAGTTAGTCCTTGACAACAGTTGAACCTTCAATTATTTACAAGTTATTGGCATGCACATGATATAGACTAAGGTCAAGTAAAACAAATGTGGAGGTGACAGTTTTTTTTTTAAATCAAATTTTGGCACACATTAGGAATTTCACCTATTAGCACGCACAATTGGTACGTTGTCAAACATTTCAACTCCCATACACGAATAGTCAGACCCTGAACAACTACTTGTGGCGATATAAATACACTGTTAGCTAAATTAGATTGAATTAGAAAACAAACAATCAATAAACTCAGCCTATCGCATTCCACAATCACCGCTTGACATAGACATCTCCCAAGCTGTGCCACTACATCCTGCCTACTGCATTCAGTAATTAAAAAATAACTGGGCTCATAATAACGCTGCAATATCATACCTCAACACTAATGTCGACATCCTGCAGCTTCTGTCGGCACACATCTATAATGGTCTGGTTGAAGTTAGCGATGGAGTTCCACTGCTGCTGCACCAGTCTCTGAAGAGACTGCATACCAGGCTTTACGTTCTTGCCTCCTATTTGCAGCTGCAGGCCTAACAAAAAAAATATTAAATTAATCCAGTGCAATGAACAGATAACACTTAGTCTGGTGGAGGGGGTATTCGAAGGAAATAAGGAGCGACTGTGGAACTTCATTCCATATGATGGCATGGCTCCTTCATTGCTCTTTGTGCACCTGCACTTTCTTGTTGTAGTCAATAACTCCCCCCTCAGATAGGATGCTGGTGCCCCATCAATGATACTTAATGTTAAAATGAAATAATAGTAATGCTACACTATAAAGCTGCCACAATCTATATAAAAATAAATATCTGTTCATACACTCCACTAAACTGAACCGATTTTGAATGATTATATTATGATTTTGATGAAATTTTGCAAAGTTGTTTTACATAGGCCAGGGAACTTTTCTAAAAAAAATGGCCAAGTGTGTGTCAGACCTAGGGTTCATTCCCGGGAATTATCGAGACGAGAATTCCCGGGAAATCGTTGGAGTCCGTTCCCGGGAAATCAAGCTCGAGAAAAGTCGAGAACTCGAGAAATCATGTTTCAAGTCACACCATTTAAAAGCTATTGCCAATCGTTATACACGTGCGACCTGTGGAGCAATTACACTAAAAACGCCTTCAATGCTCTGCGCGTCCAGTATAACAACGTCTTTAGAGGTTTGTTGGGGCTCTTATGGCGGAGCAGTGCCTTCGGCATGTTCCGGCGTCCCTGTGGTCTCGGGTAAAACGTAGCACCAACACGCTTCTGAGCGTGGTGTCGGACAGAGTGAACAGCTCCGTTAGCTAGACGAGAACACCCAGAGATAATGTGACGGATCGATTCGCCCGGACGGTGGCAAGCCCGACATATGTCAACCGTGCCATTCTTCACAATAAATTTCCGGTAGTTATTTGTCATCATAACTTCATCCATAATTGCACATACAAAACCTTCGGTTTCACCAAAGAGTTCCCCAGAACGTAGCCAGGCTACGGACGCTGCATGGTCTACATCAGGTCCATGCAGGGCACTGAAGTAGTGTCCGTGAAGCTCCTTACTCTGCCATACTTCCCTGCGGTCATTAGTGTCAAGCACTGCAGGTTTGCGCCAGTTCTCTTTAGCCAAGGAGAGCAGGGTGAGGGCCTTGTCCATCGCGACCACATCTCGATGCATCCCCACGTCGGCTTCTAGGAAATATTCCCTGAGACTGCATATCTCGCGATTGTGGAGAGTCTTGGCGTTTAAAAAGCCTCGACCTCCACAACTCCGCGGGATATACAGTCTCATAACCGAAGAACGTGGGTGATGCATTTGATATGCCGTCAACAATGTACAAACCTTCCTATCCAGGGCGTCTAGTTCTGTTTAGAGTCCATTTAAGTACGCCGAAAGAGTACATCAAAACCGGCATGACCCAACCATTGAAGGCACGCACCTTATTTCCGCCTGATAAAAGACTATTAAATACTTTTCTCAGGCGGCCAAAGAAGCGCTCCTTCAACGATTGCTTCATGACAACAGAATTGATGCCCAGCGCTTCCGACATACCCAAACACTTGTAGGTTTCGGTCGCTAAGAGGGATCGCAGATTTATGGAATCTGAGAGCTGGGTTCCCGCAGATTCCATAATCCTCGCTTTACATACATGATCGCACATTTATCCACACCAAATTCCATCCTGATGGCGCTACTGAAAGTTTCCGTTACCTTCAGTAGGTCTATCAGTTGCAAATTGTTGGGGGCAAAGAGTTTCAGGTCATCCATGTTAAGAAGGTGAGATATAACCTGACCACCTCTCCTCAACCGAAAGCCCAGACCTGAATCCTCCAGCAGCGTGCTTAGAGGATTCAAGGCTAAGCAAAACCAAAGTGGGCTCAAACTATCGCCCTGAAAAATACCACGCTCTATCCTTATCGGTTCGCTGTTACCTTCGATATGCCGACATCCTGGATAGCTAAGGACTGTCCTCCATTGCCTCATACACGACATCAGGAAGGTGCGCAGAATTGCATCTATTTTATACAACTCTAGCACCCTCATGAGCCATGTATGTGGCACCGAGTCATAGGCCTTCTTATAGTCTATCCAACATGTCGACAGATCCCTTCGGGAACGGTGAACCTGTTGGTTAATGGCCATATCAATGAGAAGCAGCTCCTTAGTACCGCGGGACCCGTTCCACATCAATTTTGAGAAGCGGACATGATCGAATTGTCATCAATGTGTTTGCAAATTTTAGCTCTCAAAATGGATGTAAGAACTTTATACAATGTCGGAAGACAGGTAGGTCTATAATTTTTGGGCTCCGTAGTACTACCCGATTTATAGAGCAGGTGGTTGATTCCAGTAGTTAAGAACTCGGGCAGCGACCCTGATTCTAAAGCTGACTGGAATAGGGCCGCCAAGCGAGCGTGCGACCTCTGGATCCACTTAATACAGAAGTTGTGCAGTCCGTCCGGCCCTGGAGATTTCTGGCCCCCATTTCTGGAACTGGATCGCATACTCGCTCGACCACCCGAGTCCATTCACCCTCGGTGTGGCTGACAGGCACCGACCAGATGCTGCGCCAGAACAAGGACATGGCGTCATCATCCGGTAAGCGCGTGTCAGCCACACCTTGGTCCGGTCGCTCCCAAGCCCTATAAACCCAACTTTCATCTCTTACGAATGTGCGATTCAGAGTGTATCGTTCCACCCGCCGCTTATACCTACGAATACGGTTTGCCCATGCATACACTTTCTGCTTCAGGAAGTCGATGCGTTCTGTGATACGAGACATATAGTCTCGAGGACTAATATCAGTCCCCGCAAATGCCCGCTTCACAAAACGCATCGCTCGAGGGTGATTGTTGCCCTCCTTGAAGCAGATTAGTTTGCCGATGAGTGTTCTGGCCCCACGAATACGTCGCTCAATTCTGCATTGCCATGCCGGCGTTACCTACGGCAGGTTTAGGTCGTGTAGCTCTGTCATCAAAAAAATTTACATAAGCTACACGACATGCCGCTACAGCCGCACAATACAGGATTGAGTGAGCATCAGTGAGGTCATTATTTAATACTTTTATTTGAGAGGAAAACCACTGAATTTGTTAACGTTATTGGAACCAAACTAATATGAGAAAATGTACGTAAGTGTAAATTTCTCGACAACCCGAGAAGACCCGAGAAATTAGCCTCGAGAATTCTCGAGACCCGAGAAATTGAAAAGCTCGAGAAATCATGAACCCTAGTCAGACCACACAGAGTTATGTCTTTCATTTATTTTATGAAAAGGCATTGCAATGCATGGCGAGCACAACTAGTGTTTTTGTAAATTGAAAAAACCAAATCAACCTTACCTGTATTAACATGCCTGGCCATAATGAACAACTGTGTGGCTTTCACATAGTCCTCTTTCTCAATATTGATCCATATCTTTTCAGGGATTTCCATCAACAGCTTCACTTGGATGGATAAACTGTGCACCGGATTTGTGTTGAACTGAAAACTACAAAAAAATAATACAGTAAAAGAAGTAGGATATAATTAATTTTATTATATTGAGTCTGAGTTGTCCTTATGCACAGCAAAGGCCTGTCTTATTTGAATTCTTTTGATATTGCACCAATCTGCACAAGCTCTGGTCAGAGATAGAGCTTGTCACAACAAGATAGGTCCAAACCCTTTCTTTTCAGTGAGAGTGGAGTTAACTCTTATGTTGTTACCAAATCATATTACTTTAGATTCAAGTAAATACCTCTGATTTTTTGATGGTTTGTCATCAATCTTGAAGCCTACCAAATGCGTATTGTGCAAGTTTTTGCAAGCAGCCATCATATCACTAATGTGGTTCAGAGTACTGCCAGTGGTCTCCTTCATCTCTTCAATTGTGTCTGCAGCATGGATCAGGTCTCTGTATCGCTCACTGAAATATTTTGAATGGTTTACCGTCAATAACAACATTATTGGATAGCAAATAATACCTAAAAACCTTTTATTTGTAATGTCATGTAATTTACAAACTTTTATCATGTCTTATTAACAATTAAGAGTTGTAATTCTAATAAATCTCTAACCGTTCATAAAAACTAACACTATTAACTAGGATAAGTCCTAGGATAAGTCCTAGGTAATAGTGTTAGTTTATATGAACGGTTGGAGATGTAGACCCATTATGGGTAAAGAACTCCTCAATATTTTTTCACTTTTCGCCTTTTTTCGCAAGATCTGGCCGTTTGAGCCAAAGTCAAAGTCAAAGTCAAGCATTTATTTCAATTAGACCATTACAGGCACTTTTGAAAGTCAAAAAAAAAAATAAAACGCGAAGCTACAGTCCCAGTCACAAGGCATAATAACTTATGAAAGTACTGTAGTTGCCCATTCCATAGCGTAGATCTCGCCAGCATTCTACACTATATTGTCAGCCCATCTTTTAAACCAACAACTAAACGTAAATGTTCCTAACTATGGTTATTCTCCTGTAATTTGGTACTAAGAAAAGCAAAATAAGTGATAACAAAACTATGCTATGATAATCTTAGTTTACAATGGTTTTATAACAATATTGCCACTTACCCAACCATAGCCCGCAATTCCTCCCTTTTCCTTTCGATTTCATATTGCAATTTCTTCTGTACCTGGTCTATATCACTAATGTAATGGGCTTGAAACAGTTGATCAGGAACTATGTCCAATAGGTTAGGTTGGGACATCTTCGTTTGATTCACGCTTTATCCTACTAAATTAGAAATTGTTACACATAGCGACACAGTTTTTGCCCGTTAACACAGAGCTAGAACGCTAGAGTATTTACCACTAATATGTAACAATTTATTATTAGAATGTAAACAAATAAAGATTATTTTGTTTTCGCTAATTTGTGCTGCCAACACATAGGCTGTCAAAATTTTCTCTCTGTCAAAAAATTGACATGAAAAAATCCGTTCTGAATCGTCATCGTGTTTTTGTCATCAAAAAAACTCACGAACACCTTAACACGTTTGTGGACTATTTAATCAAATAAGGAGTAGCTAAATCTTCATGTGGCTGGCACGTGGTTCTGTTGGTCCACAACCTGATTAGAGCACAGAATAGACACAGTTGAGTGTGTTATGTTATTGACACACGGTGAGGTAGACCACAGTAGGTTCGTTGTTCGTTCCTACAAACAAGATACTGCAGTATCTGATGGGAAGCTTGCAAGCAGTAGCGAATACTAGAAGGTTTTGTGGTTTGAAATGCAACATCCATTCTTTGTCTTCATTATCATATTCGCCTGCCTCGTTGGTCTAATATTCTCAATCGCGGCTGCTGAGCATGAAGTCCTGGGTTCGGTTCCCGGTTTGGGCAAATACACACATCAAAAGTGTCTAGGGATCAAGCATTTTTATGCGGATTTCTTGAGATTGAGATGTGGCTTTGTAATAAATTTATGATATTATAAATTTATATGGATCCTTTTTGGTGCATTTCATAATTTGAATCAGGAACTGTGAATCAAATTCGAGTAAAAGATGAAAATCAGCTGTCAATATTTTCCCTATAAAAACATACAACGCATTGAAGACATTATTAGGGCTACTGTTTCCCTACTACTGATTAAAACCAACGTTATTATGGAGCGGCGACGTCATTTAAGCAGGGAAGAAATGCTCAGAGCCGTGGGAATGATAGAAGCTGGTTCCCGGCAACGTACTGTGGCTTTAGCTCTGAATACAAGTCAGAGTGTTATCAGTCGACTTTGGACACGTTACCGAAGCACTGGTACCGTGGCTGAGCGCCATGGAGGACGGTATCGCTGCACCACACGGAGACAAGACCGATACATTCAAATCTTAACTCGAAGAGCTCCAACAATAACCGCCATGATGTTAGCCGTGAGGCTTCATCACTCTTCAGGGAACTTAATTAGCGACCAAACAGTCAGAAACCGCTTGCATGAAGTGAACCTTCATTCCCGAAGACCGCTACGGGTATCACCTATAGCAATGCACAATCGTAGGATTCGATATCAATGGGCTCTTGAACACAGAAATTGGGCAGAAGAACAATGGCGTTTCGTGTGCTTTTCTGATGAGTCTCGTTTTGGTATGAGACCGGATACAAGACGTATACGACACTGGAGAACCCCTGGACGCCAACAGCGATTAAAATCCTGCCAGGAAGTCCATCCTTATAGTGGTGGAACCATCATGGTATGGGCGGGTATTTGGATCGGCGGAAGAACTGAGTTGATTTGGATCAGAGGCAACCTCAACGCTCAAATTTATGCTGAGACGATTGTATCAGACGTCATCGTTCCTCTACAAGTGCAAATCGGTCCGTTATTTCAGTTAATGCATGATAATGCACGACCGCACACCGCAAGAGTTGTAAGACAGACTCTCGCCGCAGCTAACATCAATGTCCTGCCCTGGCCTGCTCAGTCGCCAGACTTGAACCCGATTGAGCATGCATGGGATATGCTACAGAGAAGAGCTCTGCCGAATATGGAGGGTATCCAGTCGCAAGAAGACCTTTTTTTGTTGTTGCAACGAACATGGGCGGCCATTCCACAGCGTGATTTGGATGAACTCATTTTGAGTATGCCAAACCGATGTTCTTGTGTTGTTAGTGTTCGCGGTAGAAACACGGATTATTAATTGTTTAAGTTACCCAATAAAATTTTAAAGAAAACTGTTATTTCAGTCTTTTTTTCGAATTTTAATGTTAGTGGTTCAAATGTCAAAAATCCCTTTATTAGAAAATGGCAAATTTCTTTGTTAATGCAAAGGTTTATCGTTACTGTGACAAACGAAAACACTTTATTTGATGAATCCTTAAAGAAAATTTTAATTAATATCAATCAGGAGAAAAGTTATTGCAAAAATATATGTTGATCCCTAGACACTTTTGATGTGTGTAGTTTTTGGCTTTTGCCATCAGGAATTTCTCAGTAGCAGCCACGGAGTCTGGATTTGTGCCAGGCTCGTCCCCCATTACCGGGGAGTTAAACACAACTGGTGAATGTGGGTGTACTACCACTGCCCAACGCTTCGGGAATTAGAGGCATGATGTTATCATATTAGTTTGCGACTGTTAGACTTCTCTTTCTGTTAGCGTTTTTACGTTATCAATCTAAATGGCACCCTCTGTAGCGTCCATCAGTTCCTGTTATGAATTGACAACAGAATCCAAGCCAAACACAGTATTGGGTTTTCGCAACACAGTGTTTTGCTTGGTAAAAGTGTAATTTTTTTCATTCAAAAATGAATTAAATATCCATTGACCATTGCTTGTTGGTTTTGCCTAGTTCGTCCCTACCAACGCATATTGTATATATTGTTGTAACTTCTGGCATCAGGGTAAACATAATAAAAAACTAAAACATAATTATGTACTAACTGCATATTTTAGCCCACAGCTCAATGGGTAATTGTTGTAATTTGTGTTTAAATAGTTCTGGGAAAGGAAAAAAGCAAGGATAAAAGAGGACTATGAAATAAAACTAGAGTTTTATCGAAATAATAAATATAATCAAAGTACATAATACGATTCAATTTTGCAGTAAAATAACAATTAGATGTTTTGTAGTCATTCCAGTGTCGCATACTCGGTATACTTAAATGTCATTGAAGAAATAATATCACAATTTGCAGATCATTATAATAATGAAATTCATATTTTAAAGATTCGATTTGTATAAACTTTTAAGTACAATAAAATATACTTTGATATAAAAATTTCAGTCAGATAGAAAACAAATTTCTTAATACATTATTGCAAGAATTTCAATGGAAATAATTTTATGTATTTTTTTTATATAAACAGTCTGAACTCTGAATTTTTAACACATATTTCCCGATAGCCCAGTTCGTGTTCACAGAGAAACTATAGTAACATAAGGAAATATCCTTGAACTCTTCGAACTAACTTTAGCAGAGACACATTTAAAAAAATACTTCCAAATACCGCTCATAACCCACCACTTCTTAAATTGTCAACAATTCATTAAAAGAAACTTCATTTGTTTTTTGATAATTAAAATCTTGTTTACCTTAAAATGTAAAGCACGATTTTCTACTCAATATGAAATGTTTGAACAGGCACTATATTTTTATTTATACACAAACACTCCGTTTTGGAGCCAATGTTAGAGCCTTCAGTATTTGTACATTGTTCGTACTCAAAACGAGTTATCGCCCTTAACTATCATACATTAGGAACATGAGTGGGGCCAACATTAGCCCCGCATAGAGAAAAAATGCAAAGCCAGTGTGCGTAATTCGACGCTTTCTCATCAAATCAAAATAAGGACGAAAATTGACAATACAACGCGCATAATGATCGCCACATTACTCAAATATCAGTCAGAAAGAACTTAAAACGCAGAATGATAAAATAAATACTCGTAATAAATGGACCATTGACGAAACAAAATTCAACTTGGAAAATTAATAAAAATGATTTTCTTATTTCATTATAAAAATATATAATAACACTAAAAATATCCATGTTTAACGGTGCAACATTGATCTATTTGTTACATTAAAATTACACTTAATTCAACCACCTTCAGTTGGTTGCACACATTGCTACTATAACACAATAAAATGCTTGGAAGTCTCGTTATTGCTGAATTTAATACTAATTAATAACTTTGCAACACTAAAATATAATACATGTAAATTTTGAGATCGTCATGGCTGTCCTAGGCCAAACTAGATTGTTTTGATCGAAAAATAAGTATTTATAAATGCCACTGTTATGATAACATTTAAATTGTGTGGTGTACCTTTATGTAAATGTTATGGAAAGAAATAACAATAAAACTGTTAAAAAAGATAAGAACTTACTGACATACAGAAAGCAAAATACTTTGTATATTTTCTTAAAAATATCACCGAAAGGGAAACTACACACAATTTATTGCGGGGCAAAAATTATATAGCCGTGTGTTATAAAAAGGAACATTTTATTTAGCAAGGAACTCACGACAACAGTCTAAATGATATGAAACCGTCACTACCGGACTGGTAAACTGGTTATATTGTCCAGATTGTCACAGGCACAACACCTGGGCACCTCACCCAAGGATCACTACTCTAACCTAACATTATAAAGAGAGACTGTGACTTTGTTTTTAAGCCTTACTATATTTTGACCAAAAAGTTTATAGGCAAAGGTCTCCTACAATATTTTACAAAAAAAAAATAAGTATAATTAGTCTAGACGTAAGTCCTCTCACACTGCTGTCAATTTTTCTTCATCTAAATTAAGCTCTAAGAAAGTGGTTCACAAGAGATTGAGAGAACCTTTGATTTTTAGTTTAGTATTTATACTGTTGTGCTCATTGCTGAGGATTGTATCCTCCGGCAACAGGCCTATCTTTACCCATAATCCTTTTGACAATGGCTATCTTACCCCATAAAAGCCATTCATTCGGCCCACATACTTCGGACTATAATTTTAATATCTCCTTAATAAAAACAGTAACAATGTATACAGCCAACTAAACCTCGATATAAAAGCGCTCTCACTTCTCACTGGACCTCGATCAACGTACATTTATTGCCTATGACTTATGAGATTACTGACAACACTTCAGTACATCACTTCGTAGACAGTCGCCTTCTTGTCACCAGAACCCGTCACTATGAACTTATCGTCTGCTGATATATCACAACTGAGCACCGATGACGACTCCTTAGACTGTAAATAAAATAATATAATTTCAGACATGGGTGCTAGAAGGCAAGGGCTAAAAGGGGCTGGGTTCTATCTAGTGTGTCAATCTATACTAATCTTATAAAGCTGAAGCGTTTGTTTGGTTGAATTGGTAGTACCCGAGATTAGCACAAATTAGAATTGAAAAAAAAAAATGTTCGATAGATTTAGGTTTCAAAAAAACACTTTCAAACATAAAAAATAAATCATGTTTTAAAGCTTAATGAGGTAGGTCATCTTCATCAACTATCATACTTCACTAGTTTGAGAAGTAATTATTAACATTTGAAAACCATGACTACCTGGAATATACTAGCTCCATAAGGCGTGCGCCACGCATTAAGTAGGTTATCCTTGCCCGTGGACACGAACCACTTGCCGGCCGCCGCGAACTTGAGCGACAGCACGCACGACTCGTGCAGCAGCAGCTGGTAGCGGTCCGGCTTGCCCGCGTGCAGCACCTCCACGTGCGAGTTCTCCATGCCCACTGCCAGCCATGAACCTGCCACACAGAACACGAAAACGAAATTACTTCAGCGGGTCGGTCTAGGCGACACGCGTTAGAAGAAGAGCGAAGTGGCGTCCTCAACAACCTCTTTCAACGCGTGTCGCCTGCTGCTAAAGACGCTTGCAGGGGTCTTTGAATGAGTTTCAAGTATTTATGGTACTTTTATGTCAAGAAGACTGTCTGTCTGTTTACGGCGTTACGTTACGTTTACGATTCCGTTTCCATCGTAAATTCAATTTAGATGGTAAGGTTAAAAAGTTTCAGGCCTGCAAATATTAGATTAATCAGAAATACAAAAACTAATTACTAAAGTTTTCTCTGTTAAAAAAGTAATGTCTTAGTTCAATATAGTTTCCCTTTAGGAGGCGACCATTAATTAAGTGAAGCAATTTTGGCGATTTTTCGACGCCCCCTACGCCCTTGGTGACAAATCGTGAGATTTGACTTGATCCCCTCACTAATCTCACGTGAGATATATCAAAATGCGTAGTTAGGTGTAAATACATTAATTTAACAAACATAATTACTTGCTTAATTATCATCATTGAATTTTTATTGTTAAATATTGTGTATGATTTAACCATATTTTATTGGAGAAACATGTTTATTTAAACCTAGTTTCATGCAATTTTGCTCTGTTTCTTGCGGGATACAAAATTACGTGATATTTCTTGAGACTTCCCCTGTCTCCCTAGTGAGATTGGGTGAGATTCGACCCCCCCCCCTAAACGCCTCACGTAATTGATGGCCGCCCCCGTATTTCAATCCTTTTTTTCCTCCTTCTTGAAGGAATTTTATTGTTTAAGCCGGAAACTCGGAACTCGGAAGTTCTTTAAACCGAACTTTTGAACCTGACTGATGATAGGTTACTTCGTGATAACGTGTATAAACAGGAGCAACTGCCATATATGTTACGCTTCCTTCGTCTTATTCGCCTTTCGAATTTGTCTAGATGATTTGATATAACTGACCAGTGGGGCAGTATCCGAGCGAGAAGATCTGGCTGGAGAAGTCGTGCTGGTGCAGCTGGCGACCCTCGCGCAGGTCCCAGGAGCGCACCGTGTTGTCGAGCCCGCCCGTCCACAGGCGCGTGCCGTCGCCGCTGATGTCTATGCACGACGCGCCGTCCGTGTGACCTGCACACCACACATGCTATTACGCACCATTCTACCTAACGCTAGAGACTGTCATATTGCACACAATCCTATGTTTAATCTTATAGGGAGCTATAAAATCTAGAGAGCTAGTAGAGACTAGGAGGAATCCTTACTAAGTTTTTTGTTTTTCTGATAATGCGATGATTATTCTATGGTGTTTTGCATTATGAATTTACATAATTTAAAAGTAAACATGGTTATTTTGTCCACTATCGCATTAGGTAGCCCTATAATGATAGTCGTAACATGGAGAAAATCAAAATAAATACATACCTTGGAATTGTCTAACTAATGTTTGGTTCTGGAGATCCCATACCGCTATGTTTCCATCTGAACAACAACTGAAGCACACCTGTTGAATGAAAAATACTTTTGTTAACAAAATACTACATGTTTCATTTTATAATCGCAAGTAGCTGAACAAAGATCTATTTTACCCGACTGCGAAACAAATCCTTAACAATAAACATGTTGTCTTGTGTACTTAAAACATACACGATAACTTTTATGTGATAGCCCGGTTACCTTGGAGTCGGGACTGATGGCGAGCGCGTAGCAGGCGGGCGCGGACGAGGTGAGCTCAGCGCGCATGCGCGGTGTGGGCGCGGCGAGGTCCCAGATGGACAGGTTGTTAGTGAGTGTTTGATAGCGCGGTTACCTTGGAGTCGGGACTGATGGCGAGCGCGTAGCAGGCGGGCGCGGACGAGGTGAGCTCAGCGCGCATGCGCGGTGTGGGCGCGGCGAGGTCCCAGATGGACAGGTTGTTAGTGAGTGTTTGATAGCGCGGTTACCTTGGAGTCGGGACTGATGGCGAGCGCGTAGCAGGCGGGCGCGGACGAGGTGAGCTCAGCGCGCATGCGCGGTGTGGGCGCGGCGAGGTCCCAGATGGACAGGTTGTTAGTGAGTGTTTGATAGCGCGGTTACCTTGGAGTCGGGACTGATGGCGAGCGCGTAGCAGGCGGGCGCGGACGAGGTGAGCTCAGCGCGCATGCGCGGTGTGGGCGCGGCGAGGTCCCAGATGGACAGGTTGTTAGTGAGTGTTTGATAGCGCGGTTACCTTGGAGTCGGGACTGATGGCGAGCGCGTAGCAGGCGGGCGCGGACGAGGTGAGCTCAGCGCGCATGCGCGGTGTGGGCGCGGCGAGGTCCCAGATGGACAGGTTGTTAGTGAGTGTTTGATAGCGCGGTTACCTTGGAGTCGGGACTGATGGCGAGCGCGTAGCAGGCGGGCGCGGACGAGGTGAGCTCAGCGCGCATGCGCGGTGTGGGCGCGGCGAGGTCCCAGATGGACAGGTTGTTAGTGAGTGTTTGATAGCGCGGTTACCTTGGAGTCGGGACTGATGGCGAGCGCGTAGCAGGCGGGCGCGGACGAGGTGAGCTCAGCGCGCATGCGCGGTGTGGGCGCGGCGAGGTCCCAGATGGACAGGTTGTTAGTGAGTGTTTGATAGCGCGGTTACCTTGGAGTCGGGACTGATGGCGAGCGCGTAGCAGGCGGGCGCGGACGAGGTGAGCTCAGCGCGCATGCGCGGTGTGGGCGCGGCGAGGTCCCAGATGGACAGGTTGTTAGTGAGTGTTTGATAGCGCGGTTACCTTGGAGTCGGGACTGATGGCGAGCGCGTAGCAGGCGGGCGCGGACGAGGTGAGCTCAGCGCGCATGCGCGGTGTGGGCGCGGCGAGGTCCCAGATGGACAGGTTGTTAGTGAGTGTTTGATAGCGCGGTTACCTTGGAGTCGGGACTGATGGCGAGCGCGTAGCAGGCGGGCGCGGACGAGGTGAGCTCAGCGCGCATGCGCGGTGTGGGCGCGGCGAGGTCCCAGATGGACAGGTTGTTAGTGAGTGTTTGATAGCGCGGTTACCTTGGAGTCGGGACTGATGGCGAGCGCGTAGCAGGCGGGCGCGGACGAGGTGAGCTCAGCGCGCATGCGCGGTGTGGGCGCGGCGAGGTCCCAGATGGACAGGTTGTTAGTGAGTGTTTGATAGCGCGGTTACCTTGGAGTCGGGACTGATGGCGAGCGCGTAGCAGGCGGGCGCGGACGAGGTGAGCTCAGCGCGCATGCGCGGTGTGGGCGCGGCGAGGTCCCAGATGGACAGGTTGTTAGTGAGTGTTTGATAGCGCGGTTACCTTGGAGTCGGGACTGATGGCGAGCGCGTAGCAGGCGGGCGCGGACGAGGTGAGCTCAGCGCGCATGCGCGGTGTGGGCGCGGCGAGGTCCCAGATGGACAGGTTGTTAGTGAGTGTTTGATAGCGCGGTTACCTTGGAGTCGGGACTGATGGCGAGCGCGTAGCAGGCGGGCGCGGACGAGGTGAGCTCAGCGCGCATGCGCGGTGTGGGCGCGGCGAGGTCCCAGATGGACAGGTTGTTAGTGAGTGTTTGATAGCGCGGTTACCTTGGAGTCGGGACTGATGGCGAGCGCGTAGCAGGCGGGCGCGGACGAGGTGAGCTCAGCGCGCATGCGCGGTGTGGGCGCGGCGAGGTCCCAGATGGACAGGTTGTTAGTGAGTGTTTGATAGCGCGGTTACCTTGGAGTCGGGACTGATGGCGAGCGCGTAGCAGGCGGGCGCGGACGAGGTGAGCTCAGCGCGCATGCGCGGTGTGGGCGCGGCGAGGTCCCAGATGGACAGGTTGTTAGTGAGTGTTTGATAGCGCGGTTACCTTGGAGTCGGGACTGATGGCGAGCGCGTAGCAGGCGGGCGCGGACGAGGTGAGCTCAGCGCGCATGCGCGGTGTGGGCGCGGCGAGGTCCCAGATGGACAGGTTGTTAGTGAGTGTTTGATAGCGCGGTTACCTTGGAGTCGGGACTGATGGCGAGCGCGTAGCAGGCGGGCGCGGACGAGGTGAGCTCAGCGCGCATGCGCGGTGTGGGCGCGGCGAGGTCCCAGATGGACAGGTTGTTAGTGAGTGTTTGATAGCGCGGTTACCTTGGAGTCGGGACTGATGGCGAGCGCGTAGCAGGCGGGCGCGGACGAGGTGAGCTCAGCGCGCATGCGCGGTGTGGGCGCGGCGAGGTCCCAGATGGACAGGTTGTTAGTGAGTGTTTGATAGCGCGGTTACCTTGGAGTCGGGACTGATGGCGAGCGCGTAGCAGGCGGGCGCGGACGAGGTGAGCTCAGCGCGCATGCGCGGTGTGGGCGCGGCGAGGTCCCAGATGGACAGGTTGTTAGTGAGTGTTTGATAGCGCGGTTACCTTGGAGTCGGGACTGATGGCGAGCGCGTAGCAGGCGGGCGCGGACGAGGTGAGCTCAGCGCGCATGCGCGGTGTGGGCGCGGCGAGGTCCCAGATGGACAGGTTGTTAGTGAGTGTTTGATAGCGCGGTTACCTTGGAGTCGGGACTGATGGCGAGCGCGTAGCAGGCGGGCGCGGACGAGGTGAGCTCAGCGCGCATGCGCGGTGTGGGCGCGGCGAGGTCCCAGATGGACAGGTTGGATGCCTCGCCGCCCACGATCAGCGTGCGCCCGTCCGGCAGCAGCTTCACTGAGCGAATATAGTTGTCTCTTTGCTGGAATTCGAATGAATAACTTTATTTTGTGCATGTGAATCATTATTCGGGCTAGTCGTTTTAAGGCTGCAATCGAGAACGCTTCTTCCACAAAACACGGGTCGGTGAACTATAACGGGTTTTGTGGTTGAACCTGGACAACCGAAGTATGTTTTTGGTAGGAGCTCGTAGGATAAAACGATAGTGTGGCTCGTTCCAAGCCGTTCAGCAGTTTCTCAATTACCGAATTAGGCATTGTTGTTTCAGAATTTTCTCTATTAAATATTTAAGTTGTCTGGGATTTCAACGTGGTCCCCTTTTTTAAGACCGGCAGCAGCAAAATCTAGCCCAACAAAATCACACCTTAAGATTTGGAAAACATGTTTAAACTCACCAAACAATCAAGCTGCGACAACGGTTCCAAAGCAGCCGGTGAGCCCGGGTTGCTTATATCCCATAACTTAACGCAGCCTTTCCCCCCTGTATAGGCATGCCGCGAGCTCCCCGCCAGCGACAGCGCGACGGCACACACCACCTCGCCGTGCGGCAGCGCTGCCACCGCGCGGGCCCCGCGCGGGACCCCGGGCCCGCCCAGCGCGTCCGCCGGGAACCCCACGGGCTGCAGGGGCCCACCGCACGAGTGGTACGAGTAGGCCCTGTCGGTTGGAACATGCTGTACTTGACTGATGGGAAAAGGAATACAAGATTAACAAAACCATCATATTTATTAACTGTTAGCATAAGTCTCACTTGCACCACAAATTACTAAATACGTTAGTTAGAGACCGAATAACGTTTTAAATATATTAAGTAATCGTGGGGCAAGTGAGTCTAAATATCGAACTAGTGCATAATTCAAAATTAAATAATAATAACTGGTTTCGTTTTCGAAAGTGGCTTTATAATTGTATTTCTAAAATAATAGTCACATTTTTTTTACTATAATTTACTTTATCTACTCAAATAAGTTGGTTCAACCTTACGTCATTTCTACTACCCTTAAATGCCAATTTATTTGGGATCAGTACTGTCACAGTCCTCCACGCTCACACTTAAAACTCATGGCATTTTCATATCTCTGCATGAAATGCTCATGCCATGACTACCTCTTTTGTACTCATTCCATATTCTAGCCATTTATTTATTTTAAAATAAACAATATTTATTAAAGCACACTAAACATAGTACAGAGCACTCACGGCTTGGCGGGCGCGATGCCGTTGGTCCTGTGGTGCTGGTCGTAGTGCAGCGCGTGCGGCGGGCCGGCGGCGCGGTAGGCGGCGTACGCGGGGAAGCCGTACGCGCGCGCCGGGCCCGTCGGCGTCGGCGCGCGCCCCGCCTTGCCGCCCGGCGTGCCCGGCTTCTCCTGACGAACGGTCATACAGGCTGACTATGCAGCGTACATCCAACTATGTAACACTTTATACTTGCGACAGTCGTCTTATTTTTGGGGGCAAGTCGGTACAGTCAGCCCCAAAAAGATGTATACTCGAACAAGTGACTATTTATTGTTAACAACCTTTGTTCCATTATATTATATACACGTTCACACTACAAAATGTAGTATATAAACGATGTATTTAATCAAAAATAAGAAACATTTGTTTTTGGGACTAATGTTAACTCATTTTTGGCATCCGTCTAGGCAGGCCGGATACAAAATAAGCTATACACCTATGACCTATATACACCTATGATCATTAATTGACATTTCACGAATCGGGATAATTTACGGTCTCGAGGATAATTCAAAGATATTATTCCTGTAAGCACTAGAATTCTACGAAATAGTGTAAAAGATCCGAAAGTAACCAACTCACGTCTTTGGAACTCTTGGGCGTTGACCGACTAGACGAGGAGCCAGACCTCGAGGGGGGGCGCGGACCGTTCTCTGTTCGCTCGCCGCCGTCCGTGCGTACACTAGGTGACCCTCTCTCCTCCTGCAATTATTGATTTTTAGCATGTATTATGTTGATTGTAAAACAAGAAAATGGAAGGCATACTAAAAAGCAGAAGATCTCATAACTTCAATCAATAGTTATGGAGATAGTCGCTGTTAAATATGATTAATTTTGTAAACCGGTACTATATTTACTACCTCTCTGAGTAAGTTCGATTTCGTTATGATGAGAGATCTTTTCACAACGTACAAATCCTCATAAATCTTTAAATAATGAATACATTTTTGAAAAGTCTACCTATACAGCCTATACAAGGTGATTTTTTTTAGTGGGCGTGGATGGCCAAATCCAATCTATGAAGAATATCGAAAAACACTCAAAGGAGTCTCGAGCCCGAATTTGACGAAAACTAAAACTGCATCATCAGATTTTTGAAAAATCAAAATTCCTAGCCAGGAATCGAACCCGTTGATTTTTTTTAAAAAGACACCACCTGTATTATTACACCATTCGATAGTGTCGCTGCTAAGGATCAAGTTCTAGGAAGTAATGACGCGATGCAACGAATAATCCACGCCCACTTGAAAAATTCATCTGTTTTATGCTTCGAAAGCCATTTTTATATGTCTACAACAAAAACGAATTTTGAGCTAGTAGTTTGATGTTCTATAACAGTGCAGCTGAAACACTTGTGTCTAATCTGTGGTAAATGGTAAGTATTACTTTAGTCATTCACAGCAC
This sequence comes from Cerastis leucographa, assembly GCA_963082945.1. Lineage (NCBI taxonomy): Eukaryota > Metazoa > Arthropoda > Insecta > Lepidoptera > Noctuidae > Cerastis > Cerastis leucographa. The sequence continues at coordinate 16,340,940 of OY720363.1, forward strand.
TCAATACAAGTCATAATCTTAAAAACGTGCAGTGCTATCAATTAATCACAAACAAAAACAGGAAAAAGATCTCAAAATTATACAATTCAGCCTTGAAATCCTCTGTACGCTACAGAATACACAATCGTTACCATCTTACCTCATTAGCTACATCAACTACAAGATCTTGGTCACTTTTTTCAGCGTCGCTGTCCTAGAAATGTAATGAAACAATTAATAAAGGCATTGGTGACAATTTATCTTAAGGAACCAGCAATAATATTAATTGACAAGTATGATAGCCATCAATAACAGCAATATATTTTATGAACAAGCTGTATAAACAAGCAGTTGGAACAGACGGTTTTTGCTGGGATGTGATTATTTGTATTAGTTTTAGGGATAATGACCATTGATTATCTTGAGTTGGACAACCCTAGGGCTTTATAATTCTAACATCACATTTTATAAGTCACGAGTATTTCTTTTAATGCATTATTGTTACTGTTCGTCTTCTGACAAGGAGTTGCGAGTTTCTTACGAATAATTTAGTATCAATGAGAAAATATGAAATACTCTTCATTAATTTGAAATATTCTTTATACCGAGGTACGGGTATCGAATCGAAGTGAAGGCATTGATGAGGCCACTTCATCACAGTTTTCATTGAAATAAATCAGATGGTCAGATGTTTTTGACGGTTTAATATTAAATCTTAATCGAGCAACAACCGCCTAAATCGAACATAAGAACAGATAAAAGAACACAAAAAGCAACATGGATGTTTTGGAAGCCGACACATACACTACATAGACTCACATGGCCGAGTACCTTCTCCTCCTTCCGTCGCTTCACGTCCAGGGCTTCGGGCTCCACTGGCGAGCGCGGACGGTACTTCTGCTCGCGCTCGTGAGGGGATACTGAGCGTCTTTGCTAACGTAACAGAAGAATTTATTTAATTATCTACGTAAATACCATACAATACGAAAGTATACAATGAGTATTTTTCTGCGCTTTGATTCCAGGACTCACGGAATTTGGAGAGGAGACAATCAAAAATTTTTGATTTGTCTAACCACACTATGTTTGAAACAGTGGGAAAACATGCAATAAGTGCTGACTCGGATTCTCGATTTCGGCCTTTAAGAGCGGTTGTCTATCTATGTCGCTCGCTCTTGCGCATGTGACTCGGACAGCATACATCATGCCGTCTAACGTTGTTTGTAGATCTAACAGAAACAACGAAAGATAGTTTAGCTAAGTATAGCTAGGAGCAGCATAACTCAGGTCAGCGTACGACCTACCTGTTGTAGTACCCTAGAGTTATGTCGGTCATCGTCCCTGGGCGGAGGCTGGCCGGGTAACTGTGAGGGAGGCGCTGGCCCGCCCGGGAGCACGGGCGGCTTTATGTCTGCGGGAGGAGGGAGCTCCACCTGATCAATAAATATATTATCGTTAACAGTTTTATACCAACGGCGGACAAGGTGTACCTAGAGTACGGTAGGTGAAGTCAGAAATCGATGGTAGATTGATGTATGTAACCCGATCGCTTGATGGATAGTTTTGAACGTTTGATGGACGTCGATAGAACAGTCTAATTGTAGGAATAATGATAGCTCTGTTACACCGCAAATGCCGCAAACATGTATCCAGTACGTTACTAATTTCCAACATCATCATCTACCTAGCTTTTTCCCAGCTTTGTTGGGGTCGGCTTACAGTCAAACCGGATGCAGTTGAATAGCAGTATTTTATATGGAGCGACTGCAAATCTGGCCTCCACAACCCAGTGAGTACTGGGTAATACGATACCCCTTGGTAGGACTGATTGTCAGACCTTCGGGACACTGACTACATGTAAGGACTCTCAAAAATCTACAAATGACAGCCAGAACCAACGCTTAACGTGCTTTCCCAGGCACGGCGGAAACTTGGAATGTAATGGGTGGTGACCAGCCCACAAACCAACCTAGGTAAGCACGGAGCTATAGATCGACCGGAGCGGCTGTTATTTTCTAGCTACGAGCCTGCTACAGCTATCAGGCTTAATCGCTAAAAATATTTTGTCAGTGATGAAATGGAACCATACCAAGATGAGAACTGTCCAATTTTTCCAATCAACATTAAACCTAATTCTTTAACGATAAAGTTGAAAATCTATTTAAGAAATTTAACAGATTGTAGTATATCTTGATGAGCTGGCGTCTGTGCATCATATTCAGACATATCTCACCTTATGCGCGGGCGGCGGTAGGTGTGGCGGGGGCGGGGGGCCGGCGCCGGGCGCGAACAGCAGCCCCCCCGCGCCGAGCAGCCCCCCCGCGGCCCCCACGCCGTGCGAGAGGCCCGCGCTCGCATGGATTTGCTGCTACAAAAAACATTCATATTGTAACAAGTAAAGGTATTCTGTCGGGTATATTAGTAAGGCGGATTGATGTACTGATTATGTAATACCAGTTAGGGATGACCTACAAATATGTGGACCGGTCTTATTCATTTGATCTGTTGTCAAATCTCATGTAGGGATTTCGTTGGTTGTCGAATTCCGCGACTAGTTGTTTCAGTTATTTTACCTCTGATTTTGAATCACTGCCAGCATCATTGTGGACCTTATCCTCTTTACAATAAGGTGGCTATTGCGTTGACTGACACTTTTGATAAATCAGACTGATGTTTTGTTATCGATATAATAAGGGTGCTATTGGGCTTTTAGGCGCGATTGGTCCAATGTTATCGAAAATATCTAATCGTTGTTGGTGCAATTCGCAGATAGTCCAATTGCAGCTTGTCGAATTCGCAGTTGGTCCAATTGGCGGTTAGTCCAAAACGGTTCTTTTTTTTGAATTCTACAATTATTTAAGTACAATGTTAGATTAGATGATTACAGGCCAGACTAGGAAAGGCACATCTCAGAATAAAGATAAACATACAAGGTGTTAAAACGGTTCCCTATGCATTTGCATAAAATGTGAAAACATTATATAAAATGGCATACTTTTGTTTATCCTAATAATAATTTGTTTTGGCATAATTTTAATTTGCATAATGTTACTAGGCGTAATAATTATTGCAAAAAAAACATTGTGGCAGGGAGAATACAGGATGCAAGAGCGAGCGAAGCGAGCTCGGAACTTGCAGCACCCCGACTCGGACAGGTTTGGTTCGAAGGGGATGGCGGGCGTACTTCGTGTTAGGTTACTTTAAATACTGTAGACAGAAATAGCAACAACAAAAAAATTACAATATGTTCACAAAAATGTGTTTTTTTGGAAATATTATATTGGACCAACCTCGAAATGGACTAAACGAGACTAAGACCAACTGCGAATTGGGCCAATCGCGAATACGACCAACCGCGAATGGGACCAACCGCGAATTGGACTAACTGCGAAGTGGATCAATCGCGAAAAACGTGAATTGGACCAATCGCGCCTAAAGGCTATTTATTGGGTTGCTGATCTCAGTGGGAAAATAACTGAAAACACTTTGAAATTTGAGCACAGATGTACTGACTTAGATGATTATTTCTTAGCTCTTGGTGCTATCATATTAAAACTATCAGTAACAGTGACATGCTGGGACTGAGATTAAAGGTTTTAATGAAAATTGCAGAAACCAGTGGGGATTTATGAGAGTCCAGTTGCTGATGGATTGAATATGCTAGTAACAAGAGCACTAAGCAATAATGATCAAAGTTCATGTTTTTGTGAATCCCAGATTGTTACTAAAATGTTTAGAGTCCAAGTAAAGTTCCAAGTGGATTGTATCAATTAAAATAGTCCCCCAAACATTATCATGCAGATCCAAGTACTATGATGAACACAGGCTGATACATCTTTCTCTGATCTGGCCCAAACCTTAGACTGAACTTGGCTTCTTGGCCTGGCTCTAAAACCAAGCCCAATAAAACTGCATTTTTTTTATTTGGGCTAAAAATTTGTTAAATAGGAATATTTAATAAAAGTCATCACTCCAGAATTTATGTTTAGTGAGTTAGAAATCCCTATTTTGTGAGATATCTACACACATTTTCTAATTTGCAGCTACTTCTATAATAATATACACAAATGACTGTGAAATAATAACCATACAAATATAGACTAATAAAATAGATGTGATAACACAAATATGAAGCAACAATCTATAAGAACACACTATTTCAAATTTACTTAGACACAGAAAGTGTATTTATAATTAATGATACAAGCGTGCGCATGAAATTAATTAAAACTCAGAAAACTAGAAATGAATGCTAGCTAATTGATTAATTTATTAACAAAGTAATTACACATAAGTACGCAAATTTTCATTTACAAACTCTTTCAGGGGTACAATTTTATATTCATTTTGGAGTATTACAATTACGAATAGATACAATCACATATTTGCAGCAAAAAGTACTGTTACTAGCATGTTGAACACATATTTGTTCAATCATGTTCAGCAAACCAGCAAAACAACGAAACAAACTGATTTACTAACGAAGATACGTAAATCTTATTCATCGTAATAATGAGAAATTAAAAACCGAATGCAGGTATAAAATAAATATGGCGAACACATCATAAGCACTATTATTGCATGTTAGATGCAACTTCTACGCGCTGTGCTTGCATACAATGAAAACGTGAAGTTAGGAAGTGTGATTATAAAACATTGAAGTCCAATTAGTTTTTCCAATTACTGTGACATAACTTAAACGTCAGCTTGTGTTTATGTTAGCTTGTGCATTCTCTTGATTGGTACCGCTTTATTGCGATTAATTTTTGCATTTTCTGGCATTACAGCAATCACGGTGAATGGTGACTAAGATCATTATGATTATAGTTGTACGTCGAGCTGTTCTTGCCAAAATTGTATTGTTAGGAATCTGTTGCATGTTGAATTATGAAGAGCCATATCCACTTTTGAAAATATAAGATATCCTAAATTTCAAACACCAGTAAATCCATGCAATGGGCACCATAAATATTAGCTTATTAAAATTCTTGTATTAGTATCTTTCCATGACCCTTTAACATTATTTTTTCATCTTGAATAGCTGATCATGTTTTATTTTGAGATGTAGTAATCATTATGATAGTACACTCCCGCCGCGCCATTCCTCAAATTTTTGATCACAAGTACTGGATGTGTGCATGTTTATAGTAAAATGAATACTACAGTATAATGCGATGAGAATGCAAAAGCTTACATGAGAAATTTTGTGATGGTAATTTGAAAAGAAATCAAAGTGGCAACATAAAATAATGCAAAATGTTAATCACAACATATATCAATGTACCAAGCACTGTATATCTTGACTTACAAGCAGTTGCTGCAGGCCCTGCTGTTGTTGTTGCTGCGGACAACGTTAACAATATATATGCTGTTGTTAATAGACTACTCTCACATGTTAACTGCCTTGTTGATGTAACTCTATGCTTTATATAGAATATTGATTAAATATTTAGGTCTATGGCTATCCAAATAACGCAGAAGGCATGTTCAGCTTAAAAGACTAACTATTTGGCCAGTCATTTTGCTTTTAGAGTGTCCTTACCAGATAACAGTACCGGCAAAAAAAAAACTTTTCTAAGATTTAACTCTGAATTTCAATGGTATTCATTCAACAGTATGACTACTTCGAACTTATCTCAGCAATATTCTGTTCTTAACTAAGTAGAATACTAGGGCATCACCTACATAATGTGTGCTTACTAAATTACCATTTACAATTCATTATAATATGCATGGCAACTGCAAGTGACTTATCAGTGAAGACACAAAAAAATAAAATGGTGACTTTCCTAGAAACTAATTTTACGGATCACTATGCAGTTGAATGCAGGACTTAATAACTGAATTGGAAAGTAAGGAACTTTTTTGCTTCACTAACGGAGACTCGCAGATGTTGTTCAAGCTAAAGAGCAATCATTATCATAACTGGTTTGGTCTATACAAGAAAGGACTGCCTCATGTGGTAAAAAAGTCATCATTCAGCAGCAGATGCAGTGCTATTCTATTATCATGACTTTCATCAAAATATTATTAAAATTTGTAAGCAAACAGTATTTTTTCGCCTTTTGGCTAGAAGGAAAAATCATGGTTAATCAGCTAATTTACATATCATAAACAGCATAAACTAAGTATAAAATTTAATTTAAAAACGAATCCATAGCATATATTTATATTGATACATATGTATATTTTTATGTGTGGATAACAAATATATCCGGGTTTTATAAAAACTAAATAAAATAAATAAGCAAAATAATTAATGGGCTAAATAATGATATTATTCATAACACTATACAAGCCTTTTAAGATGAATCAATATTTTTATAATTAATTGTCTTTTTTATAGTTATGGTATGATTATATCTACTGTGTCATGTCAGGTAGCTTACCCCAATGATGGCATTAAGTTCAGACATGGTGACTTGTTTAGCTCTTTCCACTGCTGATGCCACCTGTTGCTGATGCTCCTGTGCTAAGAACGGGAGCACTTGCCCTATAATAGCACTAAGTCTCTTTGCTATCTCTGTCTGTAAATGCAAGAGATACATGTATTAGCATAAATTACTTTAAATTTAAATTCGTCTCGATTCAAATTGGGGGGTTCGCTTTGTTTTGTGCTTGTGCTAAGCGGTCTACTAAGCAGTCCCCCGACGCTACGACGTTTGGTTTTTTTTTTTTTTGTTTTTTATAGGTTTACTAGCTGTACCCGGCATGCGTTGCAATGCACTTTTTCCTACCTACCTAACCTATTATCCTACCTACCTACCCTACCCTACCTACCTACCTACCCTCCCCTACCCTACCTACCCTACCCTACCTACTTACCTAGCCTATCCTATGTCCATCTCCTGGTTCTAAGCTACCTCCCCGCCAATTTTCAGCCAAATCGGTTTAGCCGTTCTTGAGTTATAAATAGCGTAACTAACACGACTTTCTTTTATATATATAGATTGTGATAGGGGTTACTTAAATTTTTAATTTAATTTTTATTTCATGCTTTTTAAACTTATAATATTTTTTCTTAGCCTTGGCTGTCCCACCCTCCACCTCCTGGGCATAAACCTCCCCCATTCCTTCCACTGTTTTCGGTTTTGCGCCTCTTCTCGCCAATCAACGAAAACAGAGAATGTTAATTTTTTTCAAAAATCCTGACCCTTTAGAGGGGACTGGAGGTGGCAGCTCCCCCCTCCTGGTTATGCCCATGGTGACAAGAGACAATATTTTAAATTTCGAATTGACCTAGAACTGTGGAAGTTGTTTATATCCCTTCATCAACTAGAAAAGAGGTGATGATCTTCAAACAGCTGAGCAGATTTTCTTGAAACATAGCTAAGAACACTCTCCATTAAGACACCTTTCACACGAAACCAACTTTGATCAAAATTGTTTCATTCGTTCAGGAGCTATGATACCACAGAAAAACACAAAGATCCACACATCAAACCTATAACACTTGGTTTGGGGTTAAAAATACAGTGTTCGTTTTTAATATTAGATATTTACCTGTTTATGCATCTCCACATTGAGACCATAAGACATTTCATAATACTGTAAGAAAAAAGGAATAATTATTTACATTAGTCCTTATATGACTGGTGGTCAGATGAGTCAATTTAGTTAAGTCTATTTAGTCTATAGTATAGACTCATAAGATGTATAATGCATCTGATGGCATCGGAATATAAAGAGCCTTCATTTCATCACAGTTATAAAAACTACAGTTAAATCTTACATATTAACTAACCTATCTGCTTCATTATTGCACAACAATTGGCACATTAATAATCTTTTTTCATTACTGTTAGTATGGTTAATTTTCCTTACAAAAAATAGCTTACTTATTCTGTTATGTATTCTCGCACATGGCAAACAATTTAGGTCACTCTTTAGGTTACATTTTTAGTTTAAAGTTATAGTGAGCAATAAAGTTTTGACCCCAATATGAGAGAGAATTGTTAATTTTTAAGACTGTGAATAAAAACTTCGACACCACTGTGCTAAATAGAGTTTAGCAACCATTGAACATTATGGAAAGTGTGTTTGTCAAAATAAAGTTTGCTAAGTAGCAATATACTGATGAAATATAAAAAACAAGACAATATGAATGACATAGGTTATAACAATAAATTAATACTGCTTATCAGTGACAAACTTTCTATATTGACTTAATTTCACAACATGTTCAATAATTACTGTTTGAGAACAACTAAGCTTAGCCTACATCATTATCTAGCCCAAACATTCAATATTTGCATAATAATTATCTTAGTTTCTCTCCTATCCTTATTTATTTCTGACTTAACAGTGATATTTGTTCTCAAATAAACTTTCTTTATCTTAGGCTACATAAAAGTTTAATTACCATAACATAATGCCTCTGCATTTCCGTCTTCTCACTGGCCAGTTTCTCACATTCCAATTTCAAACTGTAAACAATGAATTGTAACTTTATCTCAAGATATGATAATGATTAAGGATAAAACAGATCAAATTAGAATAGGTTAGCAATGTAAATAAGAACTCAATGTGTACTTACGTATGGTATTGAGCCTGCAGAAAGTTAAATTCCTCTTTTATACGCTCTAGTGTGTCTGCTATTGTAAATTTGATAGGTCCTGCTGGCGGCTGAGGTCCCTGAACAAACAGAAACAAACAATAATAGGGTCCAAGCAGAATCTACTTCAACAAGCAACTTTGAAGGGCAATACTTCTGCTATAACAGAATCATATGAACTTGCAAGCCAGTGGAAAATAGAAAAACAACACAAACCCTTACCGCGACCGCCGGGTGCCGCGTAGCTGTTGGATACATCGTAACAAAAATCTACTGCAATATCTCCAGTATACACGATCAAATATAGTTCTCTTTTGATCCGTTTGCTAGCACCATCGGCACCATCTCCTATAACACCGCCCGCCGCTGCTATAACACACCAAACACCGAAGAGCCCGACTTACGCGCTAACGACAATGATATGCACAAACTTTGCTTCGAAACTTTTGAATTATCGGTCATTATATTGACATTTACAACTATTATATACAATTATCAATCACCATGCAAATAACGCGGTTATTTGTAATTTAACATGAATTTCGAGCAACAGTCAACAGATTTTCGCAAATTTTTTAACCATAAATCCACGCCGTAATTTTTGTTCGGCTGTCATGTCATCCATCATCATTCATCACAAGAATGGCATTCTCGAAATTGTAATACATCGTCATATTTGTACGCAGTACATTGCTGGTTTGACAGTCATAGACTATTTGGCTTCTTTCAGTAAACCGAGAATATCAGTTCATGTTTTATCTTTCTTTAGGTTGGTAGAGAGACGGATGACGGATTTCGTCTGTCGTATTTTCTACTTCCGAGCTTGCGCTTATATCGGATCCTCACTAATTACATTTTTCACCATTGAATAATTATGTTACGAAAAAGTCATTCAATGGAATCCGAAGGTTTTAATGTTGATTTCATTGATTATGACTAAAACTATACTGCTACGGTCGCGAATCATATTTAAATCAAAAATAACCTGACACTGACCCGCAAAATGATAAACAAAAAGCTTCTAAAAAAACCGGCCAAGTGCGAGTCTAACTCGTGCACAGAGGGTTCCGTACCATTAATTATAAAAAGGAGCAAAAAAATCAATGTTTTGTATGGGAGGCCGCTTACATATTTATTTTATTCTGTTTTTAGTATTTGTTGATATAGCGGCAACAGAAATACATAATCTGTAGAAATCTCAACTGGCTAACTATAACGGTTCATGAGATACAGCCTGGTGACAGACGGAAGGATGGACGGAAGGACGGGCGAATTCTCAGTAATAACCCGATCGACCCTTTGGGTACGGTCTACTTATCAGTCCCCCGACGCTACGACGGACGCTTGGATAAATTTATTTTTGGTGTCGGGGGTTTTTAAATTTTAAATTTAATGTTTATTTCATGCTTTATACACTTGTATTATTTTTTTCTTAGCCTTGACTGTCCCACTCCTGCCGCCCCCATTCCTTTGGTGTGTTATAGCATATTTACTGTTTTAGGAAGGCACCTATCTACCTGCAGGTTCTTATCTTATTAAATCCTCTATTGAGGAACACGTATTTTAGACCCTTTTTCAATTATACAATTTTCGCTTGAACCGAGACCTTTGGAGCCGTGTTATTTATTTTTCTTTATAAAACCCTTTTAAACTATACATTTTCGAATTCGTTCTTTAACCCTTAATCCTATTAAAACATAATAACAAACATAACTGTTAAAACAAAAAAGTTTCTAGAACAAAAACTTATTAAAAATAGACTGACAAGGTTTCACTAAACAATAATTTCACTATATCGTGAGTTCTGTTTGTCCTATAGATTTAGTTTAAGACCTTATTCTAACTTTTCATTAATAATTTAAAAAGAAAAAGTTTATTTTCAAGTTACGTAATTATGTGTAGAACAAAAATTAATTTTAAAGTTTTCTGCTTACGCCGTAGATGTAATTGGGATTGCGTCGCCGGCAACAATAGTCCAAATATTGTTGTTCATTATCTCCGAAAAGCTACTAAATAATTGATGATATTAGTTTTAAATTCAATTTTAATAAAAACAGTCGTTCGAAGACTGTTTTTATTAAAATTGAATTGAAAACGTAATAATCGGAAGAGGTTGTTATTACGTAGCTTAGGGGTGGGGGTGAACGCCTTTTCCCGCCATGGCATGAGTCGATTTTACTGCCTAGTTGCGTATATAGATGTTTCACAACAAAAGACGCAATGTTTTGCGTGAGCGGAGTAGTGAACAGATCTTACCATGTCGTGATCCGCACTGCAATATACGACGTATAGCTTACCATTTGTAATCTACTAGAAATAGGGCATTGCATAAATACAACGAGCAGTCTTAAATGTTTTTCAAAAATTATCGTGATTGCAACTCCCTTACAAATTTTGTTGTATTTGATGCAAAGAGTACAATGAAGCCGCAGCTAAAGGCAACGTTGTCGGTAAAGGGTCAAGTTCAAGGATCTTTTATTACATGCCGATTTAAAATAAACTATGCATGCCTCCACCGTAATTATAAAAAAAATGTTATGAAAAAGGAAATGAAAATCAGACGGAAGGATTGCGCCTTTTGTTTGTTTTGGGGGCCTTTTGGCCAACGCTAGAATATTAGGTCTTTACCTATGAAATTGCCGTTTTGTTTGAAAAAAGTTAAAGTATTTTTTTTTTCGAACTTGTTTATTTCTTTTATTCAAAGTAATCACCCCTGCAATCAATGCATCTTTGCCAACGCTGTGGCAGTTTATGGATGCCCTTCTTGAAAAAATCAGCTGGACGGGAGACAACAAACTCTTCAAAGGCGTTTTGTACTGCCTCTCGGGAATTGAATTTTTTTCCCGCTAAAAAGTTGTCCAAATTTTGGAAAAAGTAATAGTCGGAAGGCGCAAGATCTGGTGAGTATGGCGGATGAGGGAGAGCTTCCAAACCCAACTCATGCAGCTTAGAGACGGTCTGTTGTGCAGTATGGGGCCGCGCGTTGTCGTGAAGTAGCAGTGGAGACGACCGATTGACCAAAGCTGGTTGCAGACGTGCGAGTTTCGCCATCATTGTGGTCAGTTCTTCAATGTACACATCTGCAGTAATGCTCTCGCCGTTTTGTAAAAAGCTATGATGAATCACACCAGCACTAGACCACCAAACTGTGACCATCACCTTTCTAGGGGTCATTTTTCGTTTTGCACATTGCTTTGGTACCGAACCAGGATCTAACCAACTTGCTGAGCGCTTTCGATTGTCAAAAAGAATCCATTTTTCGTCGCACGTAACAATTCGGTTCAAAATTCCTTCATTTCTGTGCCTGTTAAGCAGCGCAAGGCAAGTCTCGACGCGTACGTTGCGCTGGCGATCGTTAAGTTCGTGGGGCACCCATCTATCAAGCTTTTTTATCTTGCCAATCTGTCGCAAATGGACCAATATTGTTTTAATGCTAACATCAAAAGCTGCTGCCAGCTCAGCTGTAGATTGAGTTTCATCAGCTTCAACAATCACCTTTAATTCATCATTGTTGACCAAAGTTTCCGGACGACCACGAGGTTCATTTTTCAAGTCAAAATTCCCAGAACGAAACCGAGCAAACCAATAACGGGTTGTGCGTTCGTTTGTACAGTTCTCTCCGTAAACGTCGTTGATGTTACGGGTCGTTTGTGCCGCGTTGGTGCCACGACGGAACTCATATTCCATAATTACACGAAATTTCAAAGTATCCATTATGAGGAAAAATGTTGAAATGTAATGAAAATACAACGCTAATGAATAAACAAAAGACTGATTTTGTAAATAGAATGTCATATTTTTAAAACAAAATTAATTTGAATTTAGAACTCATAGCCAATCAAAACTTTTTTTTGTTTGAAAAAGTCTGTACTGCAATACGGCAATTTCATAGGTAAAGACCTATTATTTGCCGTTGGTGAGCTTCGCTATGTGTGTGTGTGTCTGACTTTATAGTGACGGAACTAAAAGACTCGTAGTCAAGGCTCAGTCACCATTTTTAAAAGCAAATCGTGGAACTATTTTGTCTGTGGTTATTTTTAAAATAATGGCAGAATTGTGGACATTTTGACGTTAATTTGTGGCAGAATTGGCAGATCGTCGTCGTGCTGCAGCTGTTTGTTGAGCGACGGAGTTTGCAGTGTCGAAGTGTTTTGAAATAAACTGACTGGCTGCTTTGTTTTATCGTGATACAGTGTATTTTCAATGATTATATTCAGAAGAAAGTGCTGTTCCTGAAGTGATTATCTGTTTTTGTGATTTTTTTTTACGAAGCAAAGAGAACCATCATGGATTTCAAAACAGTCGTTTTCAACGCTGCACGAGATGGAAATCTTACGCGACTGAAAGTAAGTATTTTATAATGGTAAATTGGACATTTAGTTTGCAAAATGAATTTGAAACCTTCGCTCTAATAAAGTCGATAGACTTTCGAGTTTTCTGCTTATAACTGTAGAATTAACAGTTACACACAGTTCCACGTTTATAATTGTTGGCAATTCGTTGCAGCGTGATTACAGGTGGATTAACAAGACAATCATGACATTTGCAATTGTTTCCTATTTACGTGATTTTCCTAATTTTATCTTATCGGCGTTACGCATTGGAATAAAAAATATCTACGTAATAACATGCTGTCGTAACATTTATCGAAGTTTTCGGCTCACTATTTTGGGAATCTTAGTTTGTTCGAGAAACGCCTGACATTGCCAATAGTGAAACTTTTGAAATCATCATTTTACAATCAATAAATTAGCGAACTTATGAAGTGGGGTATTTTAATGCTATCCATTTATTTAAGCCAGCAATGGCTCGTACAATTTGATAAAAATGCATAATGCAATGCATACACTGCATGCTGTTCATTATTTGTTGTTTTTGTGCTCTGCTAGTAAAATATTTGCTATCATAAAAATCTTGCTATACTGGCTATCATAAAATTTGTTTGTCAACATCAAACCAAATAGATAGAATAAATACCTTAGAATATGTAGGTATCTTAATTACAGAATTTAACATAAAGTGCCACAATGGGCAGTCTTATCGCTAAAAGCTGTTAGGACTTTGAATGAAAGCACATATTTAGCTCAAGCTCTTTAATTCATGTTTTAGGTTTACACAACAATGATCGCACACCGCAGCCATGATTTGCAGTACTGGCAGAGTTGCCACACTTATAAAACCTTAATTAAAATTATCCTATTACTAAGTTCACACCTCCCCTTAATAGAATATGTGAAACTTACCCAACACCTAAGTAATTTATCCCTAAATCTTTTTAATACTACCCCTCCTACTGCTTTTGTAAGTATATCAGCAAGTTGGTCACTGGTATTGATAATACATACTTAACTCAATTACTTGCTTTTCAAGTTTCTCTAAATGCTTGCTTATTTCCAAATGCTTAACTCTTAGAATTACCAGTGGCCATCTGAGCCATCTTGATAGTGGACTGGTTTTCTTATTAAACTGTTATTTTAACCTCAAACCCAAATGTCATCATAATATATTTTAGCCAACAAGCCTCACTAGTTGCTAAACACAAAGCAATATACTCCGCCTCTGTTGAAGACAATGCAAACACACTCTGATGTTGATTTACAATCATTACATCCACCCCAGTCACTATCACCATAGGCTATACCATAATTATTATAGTCTTTATTATATGTATATTAAACATAAGTAAAGAGTGCCCCTCGCATATCTTAAAACATTTAACAACAATTTGTATAAGAATATACATTATGTTTTGACTGAAAATGTTAAAAACTGCACAAATATCTAGTTGAGTCCTCACAGCTGCAAACATAAATCTTCTCTCATTTTCAACACTCTCTGATCCTTCCCTCTTCAAAATATGAAAATTATAATTTTTATCAATAGGTAACTGCAAAGCTTTACAATCCAACATATTATAATTTGACACCAACCTAATCAAATACTCTCTCTGTGAAATAATTGTGAGTCCTTTCTCAATATCCTGTTTTACATCTATTCCTAAATATTTACTTATTATTACCATAACTTTCATCTTAAAAGTTTTGCACAGTGCATCCCTTAATTTCCACAAAGATTCCTTATTATTTCCGGAAATAAAATATCATCAACATATAATAACAATAACAAAAAGGTTTTCTTTTCCCCTTCATTTTTCTTTCAATATAAACTCAAATCCTTATCACATTGTTTATACCCCAAAGGTGGAAAACATGATCATTACATTATTAAATGCCTCATTCCAGTACTTAAGAGACCTTTTCAAACCTTAAATATACTTATTAAGTTTTACAAACTGAATAGTTCCGTATGAAATACAATTCTTCGTCAAGTTTTGCACTTAAAAAGGCTCCACAACTGACAGACTGGTAACAGAAGCTATTGAAATTACGAAATAAGAACTTCAACCAGGAGGATGGGTTTCAACTGTCAAGAGCCAGGACTCCAGTGTGACAGTGTCGAGTAACGAAGTGGAGAAAACATGGACAGTGACTGTTGTGGAGTGGAGAAAACATGCTCACTACTTCGCTAAACACTTAACCAATGTAAAGCTCAGAAGTTAAGCTTTATATCCATTGAACCACTTACAACTACACAATCCTTACAGAGCCTATCTCTTTAATGATGTGCAATCATTGACTTAATGCCATCTGACTGATAAAGAGGAGAAAACTAAGTTCAAATTGAATATTACATTGTGCTTTCTCTACTCTTGCACATGGTGGGAAAGCCACTTAAGTTCTGTAGCTAAACAACTGTTTGTGTTGTTAAAGTTCATATTCACCAATGACTGCGATAAACATAGAATATACTTTATTGTACACAAAAATTGTAACATAACTGTTTTGCAATATTGCTAATTCTATGGTTACTATGGTGGGCTTATTGCTGATAGCAATATCTTCCAGACAACCTTCTACCTTGCCAATGCACCATAATTCTGTGTGATGTCTCGTTTTACATCTTAATAACACCAGCTGAACAAATTACAATATTTATTTATTTAACATTTCAAGTACAATGTACAGAGGCGGACTTAATGCCATAGGCATTTTAACATACAATAACAATATGTAAGCCTTTTGCAAATTGTCAGCCGATTGTTGGACATAATGGATTTAAATAGGCCTCTCCCAAGTAATACCAAATTTATGCCTGGTTGCGAGCATAGAAAGTCCTTCACAGTGCTTTAAAACTAGGCATTATTTTTATCAAACCCTGATATTTTTGAAAACTAGAATTCGTCAACCACCTTTTGCATCCACTTCTTGTTCTATAATGCTATCAAATTCAAAATCGACTGGTTTTTACTTGCAATGTCTTACAACGTCAACAAATTACTATGGTATAAAAACTAATTTGAGAACCTATAAAAATATTTTTGTATAATGTCATTGGCACAATTATCAAATGTCAGATCTCTGTTTGTTGACTTTGTATCATTGTTATTGTGAATAAAATGTAATAATTTAATGTTGTTTGTGTAAAATTTAATAAGACATACCCACATATTATATATTCCTTTTATCATAAAACTTATTGTAAAGTTTTATGATGAAGGATTTTTTAAGTCTTTGAACTGCATTTGCTTACAGACTTTAAGACTTAACTTGACATTTTCAGGGATACAGTGTAAATATAACAATATAATTATGGAGTCTGCAGTTCTGTGTGGACTTTCAAACATAAACAAACAGCTTACATGACTCTTATAGTGTAAAGTTCACATGTGAAAAGATAAACCTGGGTCAAGTTATAGGCTACTAAGTGATATTTTTAATAACCAACGTAATGAACATGCAATGAGATATGAAACAGTTGTTTACTTAAATGCTTTCAATAGGATGTAAGAAGATAATTTTCATCAGCACTCCAAACATTAAGTTATGTTGACATTTCAGCATCAATTTCTGTGACGCTTCACACTAAAATAAATGCATTCAGTAATTGATAATTACTAATTAACAGTGAAATGTGACTTCAGTCTCATCACAGACAATGACCCATACTGTTCTGCCCCCTGTGCAACAGGGCTTGTTAACGTTACCAACGAACAAAAAAATATCCGTTACTTAACGTTAATTCCAATGTGTTACCTTATTAACTTTACAAAAATATAACGTTAATTGATAACATTACCAGTAATTTAACTTTAAATACAATTAACCTAATATACCTATTCATTATTCATACACATTAATTCATAACACAAAGTACCTACATACCTACTTAACTGTTTTTCGTCCGTCACGTCATTATATCGGGTCCAGTTGAAAACCAGCGTCGGGCACTAGCTGTTCGGCAGTTTGCTGAACTGGTGCTTTTTGGCGCAGCCGTGAGACACACATGTTATCTTTTTCTGTTTAGCTTTACTTAAGTTTTTTTGTTGTGTGCATGTGCCAAATAAATACGTTTTCTTTCTTTCTTTCTTTCTATATACGATAATAACGTTACTGTACCGTTAATTTAGCTAAAACCCGGTCACATTCAAGGTTGTGTGTGGTATGTGAGGTGCTAAGTTGCTAACCATATACCGACTCCCTCAACCATGACCTAGCGACCCACGAAATGCGGCGTTCGCAAGGTTTGTTGCAATTAACGGTTATAAAAATGAACGATAAAAATTTGCAAAAATAACGTTAAATCTATTAACGTTATTTTAATATTAACGGTAACACTGACAAATGAAGGTAACGTTATGAAAATTTTACCGTTATTTAAAGCCCTGCTGTGCAATGCCACTTGCACCTTTAAGGCGGAAATACACTTACGTGTCGTGGCGTGTCGTGACGCACCAGAATCATTCGGTTTCATACATCGTTGCGACACGACACGCCATGCAAATAATTATGTCCCTAACCATATTAGATGTATGAAACCGATTTGCTTCTGGCGCGTCACGACACGCCACGACACGTAAGTGTATTTCCGCCTTGAGAGTCCTGTCCAAGGCTACACACTATTGAGGTGGCAGAATTCTGGTCAAAGCTTAAAACACTAAAGGAATCATAGACATGATGAAGAAGAACAGTGATACTTTTTATAATATCCACTAATAATGTTTCTTAGGCCTTGGCTTGCACCACACCATAAATCACTAAATACTTTTAGTGCTAAAGATATTTTTTAAAACTTCATTCCATATCTGACACAGGCATCGTTTTCCTATCTAATTATTGACATGATGCCTATGCCTATGTTGCCTGGTTGATGGCAACAGGGTTGGCCTTTATTACACGGAACTTTACTGGTGAAATGTAGGTATACTATTATGTACACCTCTGCCTATCCCTTCGGGGATTACAGGCGTGATGTTAAATTATTTCACATTGACATGAACTACACTCAATTTATGGCAAAATATTAGTCCACAGTTATATAAAAATAAATAAAATAAAAATATTAGTCCATAGTTAGGACTCACAGCTGTTAACACTCCAAATATACGTTTAATTAGCATCTCTTCTGACGACATTTACAATGCACCCAAAAGAATTCACTAATAGTAATAATGGTCATAGCACGGGGCGTACTCTCGGCTTACCCCTATGAGCTAAAATAACTAGATAATTTATAAAACCAGATAATTAAAACTAAAATGCCTAAAATATAATAACTAAAATTTCGAATGGTCTTCTGTCATCTTTACGCGGCATCGGTCTTGTCTGCCACATAACGTTACTCCGAAAAACAATAGTCAAATAAACCCTCAAAACGAATGATCTTTCAGATACAGTGCTGGCAATTAATTTATTCTTATTTCGGTCATGGAATCGTTTGTTATCCCGTAATGAGTCGGTGTCACTCACAACTTCCTACATTATCTGAACGACGAGGAAGTGAAACCACTTCCTTTGTGCAACGAAAGTAAAGGAGACTTTCCACTTTGCAAGTGCACACTGCGTCACTTCGCCAGTTCGTCTGGAAATATTACGTTTTGTACCTAGTATGACGTTGCTATACTTATGTTGGTTACAAGTTTGCAATATGTAATAGGGTAAATAACACAGTAATAAGTGCAAGTAACAAAGACGTTTCACAGAACATTCTTCGTCTTGGTATTGTCATATTTATTTGCTTCGTCCACAAGAGCCCATTTGTCTCGATAACCACATACATTAATGTCAAACAATAAAGTAAACATGTTGGAACCGTGCTGAATATTCGCAACAATGCTCAATAAGGAGATTGATTTAATGCGTACGGTCAAGTTCATAAAAAAATATTGCGTCTTTGACTTAGTTCGCCCTGACTAGAACCATTGTGAAATATCAATGCTACGTTTTATTCAAACTAAAACATGAGCACGACGACGTCGTCTGCGACTTCGTAATTGCCTTGAACCAGCCGCGCGATATGCTTATCTACATAACTATGTGCGCTGATTATTCCACTGTCTGATGGACAGTAAAAATACTCTGTAGGGAAAGTAGGTGGCAGAGCGATGACCCCATTCGACTTGTGTTTACACACAGGCACCACTGTGGGCGTATATACTCAGAATTCATGATCGAACCAAGAAAATTCAGTGTTAGAATATTCCAAAAGTGAACGGCGCAAGAGAAATCACAGATTTGTTTGCTCCCAAGTTTCTATTTTCGGATGATTGAGTAGCTTGAAGCGATGTTACTTTTTTTAGCGGTTTGCTCGAAGGAGCTCAGTTAGAGCTCTATAAAACGTGTATGTAAACTTTCGTTGCTCGTGTGTTTTTGTGCTCTGATTTTAAATATCAAGAAAACATGGCACGGTTATACAGTAGCATCAGTTGTCGTATGGGACATGAACAAGTCGCGGGTTTTGGATTCGGCGAGTGCCAAACCTCAATCAGCGTGGCAGAATACGACGATGACTGATGATCTAATAATATACGTTTCACCCCGCTACGGACGTAAATGTGTTGATATATTTAACACTTAAAAATTGTATAGCTCTAATACCGAGAAAATAATCGACACCAATATTGAGAGAAGTAATACTACGCAGATTTGAATAAGTCAGACGACCTCATTAACAAAAAGCAATTTCGGTAATGAAGGCACAAAAGTTAATCTTGCCTCGTTTAGAAATCATCTAACTCAATTTTCTGGCAAAATTTTCATCAAAGAAGTAATTTGACGTTTAATTTTGTTTAATATCCTTGTACTTAATATTTATTACAAGAGGATTCTGAAGGAGCATCGACCTAAGTGGGAGTTCGCTGTTTGTCAATATTTACTTTGGTATTGCATTATATTCAGGGACGGGTTCGCTATAAGATTCCATAAACACTTGCAGAACAGAACGTTGTTCTAACGCATCTGGTGGTTCGATACCAACTGCATCCCACCACGTGTTCCCTTTACGAGATTCAAAATAAGTATCGCGAACGGATTTAGAGCATTGCTTACTCATCCCGCATGCGCGAATGCAACTTGCAACCGTCTTGGTTTACTCACAAAGCGACGCCGTAAAATTAAACCACAGCTCTATGGTCCAATTGAAATGGCCAAGCGATTAATGGGCCAAGTTATGGAGACCAATTAATCTTGATGAGTTTGGCTCAAGTTCTCTACAAAGAAAAGGTTTCTTTTCGTTCTTCAAGTTTTATGCTGAGGTTAAAAGGCGAGTTAAAAAAATTAAATTAATTATAAAAGTTTAGGATTTTCTTGTTGAATAGCCTTTCAAGCGTCCTTAAATATTGTCTTGACCGGACTAAGATGTAGAGAAACGAAAGATGCTCTTTTCTCAAAACATCTGGACATAATGGTTGTAAAAAGTCTGTAACGAAACCGAAAGGCACTTGTTCATTGCAATATTTTTTTGTTCTTGACCACACCTTCTGAAACTTTCTATAGGGATATTGATATCATGAATATGGAAGATATTGGAGGTCAAGGTTCCGACTTTTTAAATACTTACAGGTTTTTTTTTAAATAGGTTCAATTATTTTTCTTTTTAATACATGTCTAAATAGTTATAACTTTAAACACCTACATGACCCCTGTAATATTCAATACATCCATCAGCACAATATTTTGAGCGCGTTACAATGAGTCCTCCCTTGAACGTAATTTTCCACCCAAAAATAATATCGTTTCCAGCGGTTTTTGCGTTAACCCTACGCAAAAATCGCTGAAAACGATATTATTTTTAGTTAGTAACGATATTATCTTAGTTTGATGTACAGAATGCTTGTTGACTTGAACTGGCTTCGTGGAAGGTCCGTTTTCATCTTATATTTCGCCACGTTTGCATCTTTGGCTTGTAAAAACTTCTACCGCCTATACATACGTGTTTTCGGATGATAGAGCGCTATTACTGCAGTATACTTCAGCAGTATAGCGCTGAATTTACATATGTTAACTCTTTTAAAGAACAGAGAAATAATATAATATTTGCAAAAAATGAGAGTATTTTCAGACTAGGAAATCCATTACTTTTGCGCCACCGTAAATTACGTTTATTTCAGGAAATGTAGACAATGACAAAATTCAGCAACGATGATTCAGACTACTCGGTTCCGGGATATACCTCTTTGTTTTATTTTATTCACGCGAAATATTTATGTTTAGGCATAAAATTAGACCACATACGCATTCACAGCTTTTCCTCTATTTCGTTTTGTCGCCGGTCATTGCCGGCTCTTTGTGGCCGATGTGACTCACTCGGCCACTCGCACTCAACCTCATCTTTACCACGGAAGATGGAATGAGGAAGGACAAAGTTTTTGTTGCCCCTCAATATGTTTCTTAATAGGCCTTTGTTGATCTCAAACATTGAGAATGATTTTTTTTTGTGCGCTTAATCTGGCCCACTTCCAAAACAATGCATAAAGACATGGACTGTTCCAAACAATTCCGGCACAAACAGTTTATAAAGTTAAACACTGATGCGGGGTTTTTATTTATGTTATTAAAATTCGTTCTGACGTGACGTTATTCTTTGCGCCACATGAATGTGCTCGTATTCGAGAAAATACGACGGAAACGCACGCTTCATTATCATTGGTGTTCACTGCATTGTATTCATCACTTTCTTTAGAATGTTACGAGAATTTTCTCCTAATGGTATATTCTATATTCTTTTCAGTAATGGTATAAAAGCATGCTTTGTTTGGTAAGAGTCAAATGAGAGAGAAAAGTGTAGGCGCTAGTTCAGGTCTTCAGTCAAGTTTGACTCGGAAGCGAACGGCTTTCCATTAGTAAATCGGGCTACTCGGAAACTGCCAAACTAGTATTGTATTCTTTGAGCACGTATACATCGGAACCATTGTCAGAGTTTTCTTGGCTAACAAGTACGTGACTCACAAATGTTCTAAAAAATCTGTCTTTAGCTGTACCACCTTCAAGAAGTTCTCATCCTCTTCCTCAAGTTTTAGAAACGTCGCAATAAGTTTCTTATGAATCGTTTTGCTTGCAGCTTGCCTCTTTATGTTAGTGTTTGGGTAATTGGAATTTTAAATTCACTTCTTGCTTAGAATTTCAAATGATGTTTTGATCCGCTTAGGATAGGAGTGGCCAATTTTAGGTCAGGTTGTCTAATCTCAATGATCTAACGCATTATGTACATCGAATTTTATAGCAACAAGGAATCACTAATAGCGAGATCATTTTGATTGTGGCTCTATTAAAATTCCGTTACAAAAACTTACCGTTACTTTTATTCTATGTTGAGCGGTATTGCTGCTTCGTGTTGCAATTTAGCTCTGGGCTGTATTCCGTTAATGTACTTACTTACATTTGTGTTATAAATATATCCAACACTAGTACAATTTCGATATAAGTTAGTCTAGTGATTTGTGTTGTTTATCATAAAAGTATGGCACACAGAATATCGGCTGAAGTTTTGTTTAAGACAGTTGCCAAGTATGATGAAAATTCACATTATTATTTTTTTATGTCCATGTTTTTCTTTTAGCATTTTCCTACCAGCGCTTTAACAATACTTACGCGACGCAGTAATTTAAATGGATGGAGAAAATAAATCCATTTGTATTCTTCTCTGCATAAATCTCGGACGACTGAAATGGCAACACAATTAGTAATCTTCGCGTCGCTGATGCCATTTGTATATTTCACTGCAATTAGAGTTAGGTAACATTCGTTTAGTTTTGAAATCTAATTGACCGTAGAAGATGATGGTGAACTATTCTTTCACTATAATCTTGTTAGCTGATTGGATAAGCACTCCAAAATAATGATGTTTTAAGTTATCTTCTTTTATGGCTATGTCAGTAAGGTCAGAGGTCCCTTGAACTAAACTGATACGGCTGATAATGAATTGATCAACGTGTCGAAAGAGTTACCAAATCTGCTATTGATTGAAAACGGACGCAGAATATTCATTTGGCTATAAATAATACTATCTACGCATTGTTCTATGTTTTTACTTGTTATGCATTAGGTTAACTGTTGTGTAACAAAAACAAAACGATTCAACTATTGACACATATACGGATGTAAGTTACGATAATTTATGTAAACCTGGCTGTCACTGTTTAATTCTATTTACACAAAATGTTCTACCTAAAGAATTTATTTATGGGAATGGAGTTGATAGAATTAAAATAAAAGTATTGCGTTTTCAGTGTGCGCAGGTGTGAGTGAAACGAGGTAAATGGGTCGACGTGCTTGTGCATACCACTTCAGCGGGATTTATAGCCATTAGCCCAGTACGTAACTACGACACGTGGCTTCAAGTGCTTGCCTAGCTCCAAATAGAGACGGTGATACATCATAACGTGACAAGATAAAGAAAATGAGGCTTGCTTTGCAGTTTGCACCTTTTATAGAATGACAACTACTTGCAGAGTACTAAGAATTAGGTAAACGACTCTGTGCTCATAATTAGTCAGAATATGGACTTTCGTAGTGTGGTACTGACCAGGTTAAAAATAAATAAATTATGCCATACTTTCGTAACTTACCATGTTTACTATTTGTTTTAAGATCCCGATTTTTCGGCACTGTTTCAAGCGCCATGATCACGGACAAACGGATCATGACTGATAAATATACCGTTTGAGTGTGTTAGTGACTATAAAAACTTATTTCAATGCATTTTCCTTTCTGTCTTTGTCGTTGTCATTATTGTATCAGTCAGTCAGTCCGTCAACTCCCTATATTTTTAAACTGTGGACGTTAAGGAGGTGCTGTTGGGTTTCACAGACAGTTAAATGATCGGGCGTATTGACTTAATCACCAAGCTTGGTAACTCAAATGGTAATCGTTTATCGCTCGTTTCTTGTTATTAGCCCAATGAGGTATTTGTGTCTTCCTTTCTGATATCGGTCTAGAATTTATCCACGCAAAAGACTTATTGTTATAATATTGGGATGAGTGATGCTTGTAGCTACCACGGTTTTTAGAAAATTCAAGATTCGCCATTTTGTGTAGAATATGAATGAGGTCGGAAAATTCGTTTATGAAATAGTATTGTAATGCAAGTCAAAACGATGCGGTGTAGTTTGTGTTTTCCTGTTTGCAAACCGTTTAAATATTGGGATCGTTGACTTAATAATAGCCTGTTGCCTGTTTTAATGTAGGATGATTATAGTTTCTGTTGCCTCTTTAAATAGGATCTCGATAATTAGGAACTAGTGCTTTTAACAAAAAGTATGTTTTATTTATGCTTAGATATTTTTGGTCAGAAGGTCGTTGGTAAATTGATAACGATTACCAGTGCCAGATAGGAATTTCATAACTGATTAGATATTTTTATGCAGTTTCAGTGAAGATTAGAAATGGCGTCGAGTGGCATGTTTTTTGTTTACCTTAGGTTGTCCTGCGGAGTCCTAACTAGGTCTTAGCTATCTAAGCCCTATGGACTTATTTAATGAGACCTCCTTTTATAACTGTGATATTACGGTGCGTTCAGATAAAGTAACATTTCGCAAAGTTATTGTTATTATAACTTGTTCGCATAATATGACATTGGTAACCTCCTATTTAATTGTGTCATATCACCATGTTTTATAACATGTAACATATTACATAGTGTGGAAAGAAAATCTGGACAGTCATCCAAAATTACAAAAAAAAAAATCGGATTATAATATTTCAATAGGTATCCATAACAGATTGAAGACATGACGAAAACAAAGTTGATAACTACTCAAAAATATTGGGAAATACCTAAAGCAGATTACGCAATTATGCTACTATGTTATTCAATATTAAAAGAAGATAAAACAACGAAAAAAGTTTGAAGTGTGCTCATATTTTACCTGTAGCAAAACTTGATCGATTGCGTCTTACTTATTGCGCTAACCGTGTCGAAAATGTAAAGCAATGTTAAATTTGGTAAGAGTACATAAGATTTCTTATATAATCCTTCTGACGACTTCGCCAATTATTTTCTTTCGTACTTACCTTTTTACCTTACATTATATTCGTGATTCATAATTACTTTGCGAAGCTTTGTTTACGTCAAATTCTGCGAAACTGTAATTTAGGATGTTGACATGACTCATCAAGTCATCACTCATCGTTTACGCTGAACTGGAGAATTCAAGACCTGTTCTCAAAAATGTTTTAAGTACCAATAAAAAAGAAACCCTACGACTCAACGCATAAAGAAAAGTTTCTATTAAATATTCGTTTAGATTTTAGAATATTATTAAAAACAGTATTACATTACAGGGTAATCGATACTTTGTCACCAACCATTTATACAACTTTCCATTCGCTTTATCGCGTCAATGCATACATTGATAAAATGGCAAAAACTGATAACCCTCTGACTGGCTGGTCAATAACAGCTTTCACGATACAACTACGTCAGTAACATTTGTCTAAGAGAATCGAGAAAATAAATTCTATTTATAAGCCTGTACTAACCATCATATTAAAGCAAATTAACGGTCTCTTTCATTTTTCAAGTCTTTTTCGATCTAGCTGGTCATTACGGCAAGGGATAATGGCCATTCACAAAAAATTGCCAGCTTCGTGGCCAGATGATATCTGTTCGAAACATTTGCGCAAGGTCGGTGTAGTGTATGTAGATATCAATATATCTCACTACTAACCGATTACAGTATTGTAACGTTGCCTCGGGCGCGCACGTCGCTCGGTTAGTAATACCGGTCCGTGTAGTGGGGGGCAGTCGTTGTCGGACTGTCGGCCTGTGCGGTGGTGCGTTGGCGAGTCAACTATTAGTGTAACTATCAGTGGATAAATGTGCATATTTTACATTGGCGACGAGGATAAAACCGTAAGTTTTATAATTATATAAAAAAAAAAAAAAAAAGTACACTCCTACAGGGAGATAACTAATCATATTTTGGAAAGAAAAATTCAAATTACTATTACACTTCAAAAATCAAATTATGAATACACCGTGTAAATCACCTCATCACGAAGCCGTCAATCAAGCATTCAGTACATGAAACTAAGTAACTTTACGCAAAAATTATTGCTGGGAAACGACTTTATTTTTGGGGGTTGTAAAACGTTGTTTTTTTGGTAGAACTCAATGTAACGCACTCAAAACATTGTGCTGATGGACGGATTGAATAGTACGGGGGTCGTGGAGGTGTTTAAAGTAAAAATATTACATTAAAAACTTGTATTTAAAGAAAAATACTTACCAAAAGTTGGAACTTTGACCCCTAATATCTCCGTAACTAGAAAGTTCCCAGGTATGGTGTAGAACAAAAAAATGATCGCAATGACAGGGAGAACCAGTGCCTTTCGGCTTGGTTAAGAGGTGTTTTACACCCTTTATAATACGTTAGAATCTGTCATTGGACATATTAACTGCTAATAAATAATTTTTGTAAAGGCTAAAACAAAAAGTGGTTCGTTAATGTATGGTTTTGCAACTAATTAAATGCTATTTTGGTTGTTAAGGAAAAAACATACTGATTAAATTATTTAACATAACATTACGGCTGTGTTCCCCAAGGGGGTAGGCAGAGATATGTGTTACAACCACGTTTCACCAATAACGTTGAGCATGCCTGTTGCCATTAACCAGACGCCAACTCGGACTCAGGTCTGTTATTGGGAGGTTCCTAATGGAGAAACTCAGTGACACTGCCCGACCTGGGAGTCGAACCAGGACCACATGTTTAATTATTTGATTTATACTACAGGATTAGTTCTAAAATAATAAATCGAATAGCAGTAGAATATCTCTACTGGTCATTTAATTGACAAGTCATCAAAGAACGTCGGTAATAGCAGTAAAATATTCCTACTGGTCATTAAATTGAAAAGTCATCTAAGAACGACGGTAATAGCAGTAGAATATTTCTACTGGTCATTAAATTGAAATGTCATCAAATAACGACGGTAATAGCAGTAGAATATTTCTGCTGGTCATTAAATTGAAAAGTCATCAAATAACGACGGTAATAGCAGTAGAATATTTCTACTGGTCATTAAATTGAAAAGTCATCAAAGAACGACAGTAATAGCAATAGAATATTCCTACTGGTCATTAAATTGACAAGTCATCAGATAATGATGGTTATAGCAGTAGAATATATATACATACTGATCATTAAATTGATAAGTCAAAAAATTTGGTCAGCAGGTAGTGGTACTATTGATGTACATACTGGTCATTAAATTGACAAATATTTTAACGGTGCAGCAGGAACGAGATGGGAACGCTAGAAGCGGGTACTGTTGACCTACCTCGAAGTTGCTGGAATAGAGAGTAGTGCGAAGAAACGCGCTTTGCTTTGTTGGACTAGAATTGCAGGAAATATTCTATAATATACCAGATGCGAATGTTTCACCAGCAGATGAAGTGGACGTCTTCGCAGTGGCTATAACCAAACTCGACGCATACTTTCTACCTAAACAAAGTAAGATAATATATGAACGTCACCTTTTCCGTTTGATAAAACAAGAAGCAAATGAAAAGTTTGAAAAAATCCTAGTACGGCTTAGACAACAAGCAGAAAAATGTCAGTTTAAGGGCAAAGACGATCATATAATCGATCAAATTACAGAAAAGTGTTCTAAAGAGCTTAGAAAGAGAATTCTACAAACAGGAAGCACAATAACACTGACAAATATAATTGTTGAAGCAAATACTCTTGGAGCTGTAAGTCGATAATTAGAAGAATTCGGAGGAAGCAGCACATCAACTGAGAACATAAACAGAGTGGAGAGAATAAAAGAAAATATGAGAGAAACAACAACAAACAAAACCTGGGACAATATGAAATAAAATAAGGTACAGGTTCGTAACCAAACAAACAGCTACAACAAGACTTTTTATGGTTACGCAAGTAAGAACCCCCTCAACCTAAAGGGACCATTTGACGCAAAAATAAAAATCGCAGATAGATTAGAAAATGCAACTTTTTACGTCATCGCTGATGGAACTAGAGATCTGCTTGAGAAAGAAACTGCCATGGCTATGGGTGTTCTTAAAATCGAATTAGAAATCGACCAAAAGGAAATAAAGAGTTTCCTAAATTCAAGGATCTTTTAGTGGAGGTACCAATCGATGAGAAAGTACAACCAATTTCTCAACCATTAAGAAGGATCCCCATACCACTGGAAGAAAAAGTTGAAATCAAAATAAAAGAACTGTTGGAGAAAGAATTATTGAGGAAGTTCAAGGATCCTCAAGATGGGTATCACAAATAGTGCCGGTTTTGAAAAATACTGGAGATGTCCGCATTTGCGTAGATAAGAGGCGGGCCAATAGAGCAATTTTGCGTGAAAATCACCCATTGCCCACTATGGACAAGCTATACTACCAAAAATAAAAAGTGCAAAGTAATTTGCAAAACTGGACATCAAACATGCTTTTCACCAGATTGAATTACATCCCGATTCTCGGCACATTACAACATTTATTTCAAGTAAAGGTCTATTCAGATACAAAAGACTAATGTTTGGAATATCCTGTGCCCCGGAAATTTTTCAAAAAACCCTGGAACGAATGTTATTGGGATGTAATGGCACTATTAATTTTATGGGAAGGATTTGGAAGAACATGATCGAAGATTAGAAACAGTAATGAAAACTTTAGAAGAAAATAATGTAGTACTGAGAAAAGACAAGTGCATATTCACGGAAGAAAAGGTTCAATTTTTAGGACACGAATTATCACACAGAGGTGTAAAACCATTAGATAAGTACGTGACAACTATTCAATAATACCTATATATAGGTGAGCTTTCAGAACTTATTGAGATTAATCAATTATGTTGGAAAATGGATTCCAAATTTGGCAACAACTACTGAACCATTGAAAGAACTGCTTAGCAAGAAATAGACCAAAACCACAGAATTATAAAATTGACCCTGTCTAATATTCCTACTCCAGGATACTATGACGTCAAAGATCGGACTATAGTAATAGCAGATGCTAGTCCAGTAGGACTAGGAGGAGTATTAGTTCAAATTAATGATCATGGACCTCGCATTGTAGCGTATGGTTACCGGACACTAACAGACTGTGAAAGGCGATATTACCAGACAGAAAAAGAAGCCTTAGCTTTGGTCGGGGCGGTGGAACATTTTTATGTTTTTCTGTTTGGAAAAGAGTTTGAATTAGTGACCGACCATAAACCACTCGAGGTTATATTCGGTCCTAAATCAAAACCATGTGCAAGGATAGAAAGGTGGATACTACGCCTTCAAGCATATACATTTTAAATAATATACAGGCCTGGCAAAGAAAATTTAGCAGATAGTTTATCAAGATTGTGCAAATTAAATAAAACGTCACAAGACAAGTCGGAAAACTATATACACCAAGTTGTTGAAGGAAAAAGGCCAATAGCAGTATCACTGGAAGAAATTATGGAGGCATCAAAGCAAGACACGGAAATATTAAAAATAAGGGAAGGCCTTTATAACAACAAATGGGATGAAGAGGTAAAAAATTACAAAATCTTACAAAACGAATTATGCCTTTACGAAGGAGTTTTATTGAGAGGCACTAGAATTGTTATTCCAAAATAAAAAAATTGCGCAGTCACGTTCTGACAGCTACTTACGAAGGGCACCCAATAGTCCTAATGAACGCGAGACTTAGAACCAAAGTTTAGTGGCCTAGATACCAGGAAACTGAGAACTTGGTCAAATGCTGAACGTTGGTCTCTGCTCCAAATCCTCCAAACCCATTGAAGCGACGGGCATTACCATGTTAACCTTGGGTAGATACTTGTATTAATTTGTTGGGTCCTTTACCAAGTATCGATTACATATTAGTAATCGTCGATTATTTCAGTGGATACAAGGAGGTAAAGATTTGTCGTAAAATTACCAGTGCTGACATAATAAAATGTCTATAAGAGATTTTTAGCAGACTTTGTAACCAGATGGCAGACAGTTCTACATAGAGGAGTTCAAAAAAAATTCTGTACTGAAAGGAATATAGTTTCGCATAATACGGTACCATACTGGCCTCAACAGAACGGAGAAGTCGAACGTCAGAACCGAGATATTCTAAAGAAAAAAAAAAAATAGTCAAGTCGAGCGAAAAAACTGGCAAGAAGCTTTGTTAAAGTATGTATTTGGCTATGTATAACGGTACCCCGTATAGTGTTACAGGTAAAACTCCTACAGGTCATTTTTCAAACGGCAATACCGTGGCAATATACCTATGGCAGGAGACATTACACATACACTTAAACCAGAAGATTCAGATGTTAGATACAGAGATCAAGAAAAGAAAGGAACTGGGAAAGAATATACAGATAAGAAAAGAAGAGCGCGTGAATGTGAACTAGTGCCTGGGGATAAAGTTAACGTCAAGAATATGGTCAAAGATAAACTAAGCCTAAATTATGACCCAACTTCTCATACTGTAGAAAAGAGTAAAGGTGGACACCTATGTGTTCGAAACGATATAACTGGGAAGGTACATCACGAAGAAATGTAGTTCATTTGAAGAAAGTTGAAGGGAAGTTATAAGTGACCAAAATAAAGAAATTAACATAGGAGAAGATGTAAATGAATCAGAAAATGGAATAGAAGAAGAAGGGGAAAAGGAAACATTAAATTAAAACATATTATGATTGACTAAATATTTATTGTGCTGTGATTTGGTTAAGCTAGAGATATATTCCGGTTTCATAAAAACTAGTTAAAACAAGGAAGGGATGTAGTGTATGTAGATATCAATATATCTCACTACTAACCGATTACAGTATTGTAACGTTGCCTCGGGCGCGCACGTCGCTCGGTTAGTAATACCGGTCCGTGTAGTGGGGGGCAGTCGTTGTCGGACTGTCGGCCTGTGCGGTGGTGCGTTGGCGAGTCAACTATTAGTGTAACTATCAGTGGATAAATGTGCATATTTTACAGTCGGAACAAGGACAGATGGCTTAACTGAAATCGAAGGACTGAAAGAGACGTACCGAAAGGGACCAGCTATCGAGAAAATCGATATTTTAGATAAAAAATATGTTGTACGCATTAAGAATTTATGTTTCAATTTGTATGCCTGAGGGAGAAGTGAATGACAACAAACAAATAACATCTAGAGACATAATATTTGTTGAACGAGTAAGCACAGTCTTAATTGTTTGTTATCTGTAAGACTTGCCGATATCTAGCATGTAATTAAGATGACGAATGAGGCACCCGCCCTTTTATAATTTGAACACAAGATAATATAATTAACCTTATTCTACGACTATGCAAGTAGGTGACTAATTCTTTATGTAAGTAGGTGATGATTACTTGAAATCGTCAAGATGGGGAGGAATCCATAAATGTAATTGAACAGATAACAAACGTTGGTGTAAATATTATGCTCGTGTCTCGCTTTTTGTACTGGGGAGTAAAAGAGACAGTACACTGAACATGCGCGAAGATACAGGATCCCGATAGACCATAATTTCAGACGTAAATGTCGTCTTTAAAATTAACTTGACACGAATGTAGCCCTTATGGTAACCACGAAGAGCGTGTTATTGCTTGATGGAGGATTTTATGGTAATGTAATTACAGTTCCGACCTTTAAATGCTACTTGCTCAATTGAATGCAATGCCCTATGTTTGACTTAGTAATAAAGATTTTTATTAGAAAATTAACAATACCAAAATTACGTTCTAAAATTATAGATGATTTAGGCACTTGAATTTTGTTTACCTTTTGTAAAATAATTTCAGATTTTGACTTATCTGAGTGTACGAGTAATTAATCAATCTGGTTGTTAAAATCTACTGAGTATAAGAACTCAAATGTAAAGTCAATTTCGCCATTTATAAAAAATGTAAGTTACAGATTGAAAAATACGAGATTTTCTCCAAAATAACGAACTGGTGCTAAAACAAAAAAACCGGCCAAGTGCGAGTCGGACTCGCGCACCGAGGGTTCCGTACAAACCAAAATTACTGAAGAGAATAAATAAAAATATGTGATGTAACTAAAAATTTACGGCTTTTGCAATTTTTCCTTTATCTGTGCTATAAGACGTTGCTTCGTACCAAATTTCAAGATTCTGAGTTCACGAGAAGTACCCTGTAGGTTTTGATTCCCATGCGAGTGTCGATAATTTGCGGAAATTTGCGGCATAAAAGGCTGTATCTTTTGATTGCGTTGGCTTAGAAGTTTGATTTTTTCACAGCTCCAAGGGACAGTAGACTTGAGTATTCGATATAAATTCCAGCTTGATACCTCCACGCGTTCCTGAAAAAAAGGGTCTTGACATACAGACCGACAACAGAGTGATCCTATAAGGGTTACGTTTTTTCCTTTCGAGGTCGGAACCCTAAAAATATCTCCCATCTTACCAAGACTTTTCTTACAAGAGTAAACTGAGTCTTCGAAACAATGGTAAAGGTCAAACGTGTTTTCAATGCCAAGGACTCGCATCGATCGATATAAAATGTACATAAGCGCTTATGTGCTACCTCATGAAATATCGCGTGATCGTGGCGAGCAACGACGCAAAATATTTTTTCAAAAAGTTTTTAAGGCTCAGATTCCTTCAGACATTTTTTCTGACGTTCCACTGTAACAAACACGAAACATATTTGTGTTATACTGTGTACTTGACCTTGTTTGAGGGAAACCATAAAGTTTATGGATCAATCACTGAGAAATAAAGTCTAGGACGAGCAAATATAAAAAAAAAATATCTTGACAATAATGTTCAGCATTGTTTCCGTATCAAGGAAAGAAGAACCTGAGTGATGAATGCTTTGTATTCGTCACAACAACCAGACCGTAATCTGTATCGCTGAAAATGGGCAAAAACTCCAAGAGGTGCATTATGATGTCGTTGGAGACTACAAGCTAAAGTGTGGGTTACATTTTGACCTCATTTCCACACTACCTGAAAATTTACAATGTCCGCTGAAGGAAATCGAAAATTTATCCTTTGTGACCTGTGGAACATGTCCCCGATTATAATATTGGCTTTATGCAAACCTCCGATATCCAATATGTCCAGAATTTTCGTCTAAAACTGTACATGCATCGATCGTCTCTGGTGACCTCTAACTCCGACTCAAATATACATTTACCGCGAATTTCATGAATAAGGTGGGTGGAAAGTTCGACCTTCATCTGAAATTGAGCGAAACTTGCCGAGTTGGGTTATGTCCTGAACAAGATTAAGTATACGTGAGCCTCGTGTACAATAAATAGAAATTATACCTTCTATTTGCTGATTACCTTGTTTGTAAACTTTTAGCAACGAAACAACAGGATGCTAAGACTGGTTTCTCAGCAACACAGAACTTCTGTGACAAAATGTTAATGTGAATATTTTAAGTATTGATCTAGTCTACTTGATATTTAGTGTCATCTGGTCAATAGAACTTGGATGGTGACCTTGTAAACATTAGTTGGTGACAAAAACATGCGCTACGCGGTCTCAATCTTGTCAGATGTTTTTTACTGGGCCAATTTTGATTTAATTAGGCAAAATTTGGCTATTGATTGATTTAAAACAAGAAGCAATTTCATTAAAATTACAAGTTGCTTGAATTAAGCGCATTGTTGAATTTAATCAAAACGAATGGAAGGAGGAATCTGTGTTAGAAGAATTGTTTATCTGCTCCACCGTCTCTTCGAAACCAGAATTTGATGTTTTGTTCAGAATGTTATTTTCAATAAAACTGCAAATTTTACTGACTTGTTTTTTACGTTGAAGTTTAATTTGTGTATTCCTTTTGTTGCAGGTAAGTTGAGACCGGCCATGTCCGTTTACATTTTATAAGGTATAGTATTAATTATGTTTCAACATTTATAATAACAAATATGTTATTTCTTGTCATGTCTGACAAATCAACAAACCAAAACCACTCGCGACGGATTCTATCATAATATTTTGGTAGACAATATAGAACAGTTGATAAAATGCCTGTTGTTTACTACCATATACATATACCTAGCGTGTATTGAAGTTATAATCGGTTATACATAATGATAGTTTTAGTACCTACACATATGTAACCATCGAGGGTCAGTGATCCTAATTACGTTCTACTTACTCACCCGAACTAGTACATGTAAGCTTAGGTAGCGACTTAATAACTAATCTATCAACTATGCACAGTGTAACTCCAACCTCTTTGTGTAACGTCCAAAAAATATCAAGAAATTAGAATAGGGATGGTGACTCATTTTTTTTTATTTGTCTATCGGGTAGATTATTAAAAAGTATTTGACACGTATTTTTTCTTTTTTCACGTAATCGTAAAATTACGGAGATATTTTGAGTTGAAATGGCGCATGACGTCACGGCTTAGTACATTTTATACCTAGTTCTGACGTAGTTAGCCCCCACTCTCCAACTTTAATGCGTTTTAACTAAGTATTTTTTTGTTATCTTGATAAAACAAAAAATACGTATCTAATATTTTTGTATTACCTGATTGACGGACAAAATAGAATTTCGTTTTCTTTACCCAGTCATCATCCCTATTGGGATTACTGATTTTCGACAAACTTCACGAATTTTTTTAATTATTATTTCTAACAATAGTTTACTTAACTAAAACCATGACTAACTTATTAAAATAATTGGAAAGACAAAATGGTTTTCTTTTTCTTTTCTTTTTTTATCATCTAACTAAATCAAAAGTCAAAAGAACCATCTGAGTCATCAGCAACTGCAGATATGTTTTTGTTCTATTATTATATCAAGTCAAACAAAAACACACAAACACAGTCAAAAAGAAGAGTCGACCAATACACTATGAAAGCACAGTGCAATGCTCAGTGGGAAATAAACCGGCTCGGTCACGGAGGTCACCGAGCTATGTGTGGGCCGCGGAAGCACCTGCGAGCGCGTGCCATGACCGAATTCGGAGACTCCACTCTTCACGATATGGACACGAAGTCGATGTATGCCGACCGATATCGTTCGGTAACCTTCTTGGAATGGGATAAATAAAATCAATATACAACAGAACTTGGAGATCGAGTTACATACAACCTAACAAACGAGTGTGACGCAGACAATCTAGATAGTAGTTTTATAATTTATATATATCTAAGAGGAGTAAAACCGAATAAGTACAGTTTTCCTCCCACAGCCACAGCCTATGTATTTATTAAATATGAACTAAGCTGGAAACTTATATCAAAACTAGTCTAAATGATAGAAGTCGAAATAGTACAAGTGAAACTGTTGCCTCACCAGTCACAACAAACCGTTTGACGTACAACGTACAAACTAGTTTCCTAGTCGAATGCCGCACGTTACAAACACAATAACTAACTGACATAAATGGCAGGCCTCGTAATTACATTTTCCTTTAAAGGAGTACTAATATATCTGGTTTTCTAAAGTTCTCACACCCTATTGTCCTTTCACTCGCACGTATAATAATGTATGGAGAGTAAGGGAGAACGAGAACATCATCGCGGAAGAGTTTATTTATCGATTGGACCTTGACAACCTTGATTAATGCTCATGTGTCCTAATAGTTACTGTCTGTGCCTATGGTACGGATCATGTTACTAGTTCTATTGTTCTGTCAGTCTTTATTGTTGATAGGCTTTCTTCCATCGCGTTCATCATTACCAAACACTGCAGTAGGGCCCTAAAATTTTACTAGTAGAAGACAGAATTTTGAGCAAAAGGGAGCGGAAAATATTTGCCTTGCTGTGGGGCAATACACGCTAGTTAGTCGATAATTTATAGTTACAGTAGCAATTAGTTCGTCATTTTCTACAATTTAACGACGATTCTACTACACGATGATAGGCAGCTGATATAATTCTTTTCTTTTCTCTGTTGTTTGTTTATTCACAATCATTAATTGGTTCCAATGCGTCATTGCCTTGTTTATTTATTTTTGACACAAAAAATAGTAGGTTACGAATTTTACGATTAAAATTAACATAAACGAGTTTATCAAGCTGCTAGAACATTCACGGATTTTTTAGTTCAGGTAATAGAGCATTAGATTTGTAGCAGCTTTGTTTAGGGAATTTCATTTCTAAAATTAAAGTATTTGATGAACGAATTACATGACATAATTATTACCACCTCCTTAAAACAATGTAGATATGGATCGGCACATCATTTCTCTTCTACCATAAACGTCTCTATTAGCTGTCATATCCATGATTGCCCACTATCTAACTATGTCATCTTTAAACAATCCATCCATCGTTTCTTCGGCTTCTTATGATAATGTTAATGTTCTAACTGCCTTACACACTTTTTTCTTGCGGCATATTTAGTAATGTTTTATTCACATGATGAGTTTTATTCAAGTCATTAGTACCATATTGATACGATGCTTTGACGTTAATTTGCAATGCATTTTTTGTTTAAAGTACGTTTATTATTTAATGTTAAAAAGTCCAGTCGTAAAATACGCTTTAGGTGTAGAGTTTTAATTATTTTATTTACATTTTTTCTCGCAAGCCGTTTGGTCTAAATGAAGATTATTATTGGCTTTCGTATTAAAGCGCACTTTGGTACTTATATAATTGAGAAACTTCAGTCAGTCGATTTGCTCTGCTGTATGTGATTAATTGCTTTGATCTGACACGACGAGAATGGCTGGTCGTTTACTTTTATGATGAGAGTGGAGGTACCGTCACGATTGTCTGCCGTACCAGGAGAGCAGATCTGCAAGTAGGACGCCGTGTGTTGTGCCAGTTGCGTGCTTTAAATATAGCAGCAATCAAGATAAAGGTTACAAAACTGTGTCACCAAAAAGCATCTCGTTATTTTAATAAACTTCTACCAATGCGGATGATTTATAACTGTATGCCGCGGTACCGTTTTTATCACTTCCATTCTATGGTTTCTTTTATTAAATGGATTCTAGTCCACCTTCCATCGTACACTTCCGACTAGATTCTTTTCATAAACGTCACACAAAAAGGTCGTCTTTAGGTTCTTTGATCCACCGTTTAGTACCGAACTAACGGTTTTATTGAAAAGTTTATCGGTAAATTGACGTACGTTTAAATAGAATCATCGAGACGTGAAATGAAACTTGAACGAATACTGAGTGAATCAATTTGACGCGGGTCCAACGCTTCCGCGGTTCTCTATAGGTGAAAGTAGTCTAGAACTATATGATTAGGTGAGCTGCGAGCCTAACGCAGCTTCCAATAGCACAGATATAGTACACCTCGGAATATCTATGAAAATAAGAAAATGTTCAGAGTTTCTTTGCTGTGCAATAGAAAGAAGGTTTAATTCAATTAAAGATAAATCAGTAAGGTCGGTGACAGGGCAGATGAAGATAAATTCTTTGGCACTTACGAAGATAATTTACAACTTTGTTCTAATCCCGAAACCTTATGAATTTATGACGCATGTAAATTGATAGTCTGTAGATGATATTACAAATGAGTAAAATTATGAATGTCTTGCGTTCAAAATAAATGAAATGTAATTCTATTACCCTTGGGTATTTGTATATTTTAGACACAACGTCCGTTCCGAAGGTCTTGAACAAACTTGAACTTTATAATGATAGAAGGTACTACGAAATCTTCCATATAATTAGTAAAGGTGAACAATCATTTACATGAAAAGATACAAAACTTACGCAATTAATTTAATATAACTCTGAAAAATGACTTCATAATGACTTAGCGGTTTCTCGACCAAATTCAGAATATCTCGACCTTCTTCACACGAATCTTCACGTGAAGTTCATTTAGTCTGTTGTCAAGTGTTATGTTTGAGTGTGCTCCATCGGCCTTGGTCTATTAAACAGCAAAATTTCAATCAATAAAGCTCTAATCTTCTGAACGGTTAACCTTTCAATCGATGGGTTCAATTTACCAGGACTCGTCATTGGGTTTCTTGTTCTATTCAATCCGGATTTAAAGCAATCGCATAATTGGGGACCGGACTGGGTAAAGAAAACGACATTCTATTTTGTCCGTCAGACAGGTAATACAAAAATATTAGACACGTATTTTTTGTTTTATCAAAATATCAAAAAAATACTTAGTTAAAACCCATTAAAGTTGGAGAGTGGGGGCTTACTACGTCACAAGTAGGTATAAAACTTACCTACATGTGACGTCATGCGCCATTTCAACTCAATATATCTCCGTAATTATATGACCACGTGAAAAAATAAAAAATACGTGTCCAATACTTTTCAATAAACTACCCGACGGACAAAGAAAAAAAATATTGGATTATCCCCTATTGTGCAGTCGCAAATATAATTGAGGAGTTACCGAAACCGAAGAGCTAAGATCAAGAATCTAGACGAGTTAATTAAGGAAAATATGAGAAGATAAATATCAGTCAGTATTTATAGCTTAGTTGCTTCTGCGCATAATGAAAAGATAGAAACGTAATGGAAATGAACCGATCTTAATGCACCGGATATCGTCGGATTTGTGTTGCTAACAGATATCAAAGTAACTAGTAATTATCATTATATCAAGATGTTGTTTGGCTTCAGCTTAATTAGAATAGTGACAGCAGTGAGCAATGTATCCAGAACGTTTCAGAACTTTGGAGTACTGAACTTGCATTAATTCACTTAAAACTTTGCCCGAAAGACAAGCTGAATTTGCAAGTTGTTCCGTCAATATGGAATGTTACTAAGAGATTGCAAATTGTAATCAAGATAAAATGCGTTCAATTTAGATTCAGATCTATTCTTTATTTAGATTATTCTAGTCCAGTCTGAAGTTTTTACAGCAGTTCTTGCGGTTGCCTAGTCAACAAACGGCGCAAATACAAAAAAAAGTCTAATTATGACAGTAGCCGTATTAAATTCTTGAAGTCGTTTCAAGTTATTGACATTGGCATTATTAATTTATACTTGTACTATAAATCAGATTATCGAGTTAGCAATCACACGGAGGTAATATCGCAGATCTTTGCGTTACGGAATTATCTCGATAAAATTTTGTTTTTCTGGTTTTAATTGGTTATTTTTGACGTCAATAAATAACCAGTTGGGACTAGACATAAAAAATAACCGTTAAATGATTTATGTAAGTACTTATACCTAAATACTTCCTACTTTGTATTTTTTGTCCAAGTTCAAATGGGTTATTTCTAATCTAGTGAGAACTCTTGTAGACCGCAAAGTTTTCAAAAACATTAAATGTAATAAATGAAAATTTTATTAATATAACATTTTCACCATCGACAGATCTGTCGCGAGACGTCAGTGATTTTAGCATGACACATCAAATTTTATTTGACCTATTATACAACTTCACATACATACATAATCCTTGATTATATAATCTCATAGTTCACGCATTAACCTTTTGGAAACGTCCTTGAATTAAATCATTAGACAAATGACTCACTGAGAAAGCCATGTGCGCTTACATGCGCTGAGATGGAAAACAGTTACCTCCTATATTTTTCGTCATCAGCATTCTCCTGACCTCATCCCAATTTATCTGGGGTCGGCACAGCATGTCTTCTTCCTTACTTCTATATTACTCGTCATCTTGTATTTGGGTTTAAAAAAAACTGCAAAAAAACTTTTTGATCTTTTCGTGGTAAGCTTTTGACGAAGCTTATTAAGCAGGCGTTTAGATCTTGTTAAAAAAATACCCTTATGTTAATTCACGAGCGTTAATTATAACTATTCAATCCCTATATAAAAGCGAAGTTCGAAAGTGCGAACGTTCTCTTTAATAATGAATGGATCCCAACAAAAGCCATGCGGATTAATGTTCATTATGAATCACAATGGTAAAGGTCGTCAGCTAACGATCTTCCGTAAACCAGGTATGGTTAAAACATGTTTCGTGAACTTATCCACCGGGGGTCGGAGTGGCCATCAACCGACATTATCCGGGTTCCACGTGTATTTCTTAATTGGAAGCTTTGTTCATTTAACGCTTTTCAAATGGAGTTGCTAATTAAAGGAAACACTTTTTGATTTCGGAGTCGACCTGTTAAAATACTCCTTAAAAATGCACTTTCGAACTAGCTCTGCTGAATATTCAAACTTCTGATTTGGCTTTTTCTTGTACCCAAGCACCATTTCATACTTCCAAAATATTACACTACAGATAATGACTTGAGTGAATGGTTATTGCTCAGCATCGTAGAGAAGGCGTGTCCTCGGCATCGTTCCACGGCGTTTTGACGTCTACCCTGTAATTCCCTAACCTTGGAATTTTATTGAGCAATATCATGCTGTGTTTTATGAATAAACAAATCAGCCTATCTTTGACGCTCTGGTCGCAAGATCGCAACTGATGAAAGCTCGAGAATCTCCTAGAGCTACTAAGCGCCCGCGCAGTATGCTCGTGGCGCCTAGAAAGCGGCTTAAACGTGGGTGGGTAGGAAACTACAGTATTTATTACTAACGTGAAAGTTGACAATGTTTAGTCCACTATTTACGAGCATATTCAGATTATCTCTACAATTCCTTGGTTTAGAAATAGATAATTTCTTGTGTTTCTAGACGGGGGTTCGGTGCGAACTGCGAACATAATATCGCATATGTATATATAAGAGAATGAATCTAGACAACAGGTTGATTGATAATGTATTGCCAAACTAAATAAAAAAAACAGTACCTAACCTTTTTGGTTGTTCTAATAACAAACTAGGCGTACGTAACTTTGTTTGTTTGGATAAAAAAAGAACGCTTACAAGTAGCGTAGCTTTTCATTTTTACAGTAGGTCATTTTCTGATACAGTTTAGTTTTGAGAATTCTACAAAAAAGAAATAATTCTAGTTATTGCATTACTGCTAAATACTCAATGGTTTTCAGATGAAAAGTCATTTTGGGTCCTTCGGTCCTTCCTTACTTACCTCCATTTATATTTTTTTGGAAAAAAAACTTTAGGTGTGACGAACATCAAAATGCTAGATACTCATTAGACAAGCCCAATTTCTTTATTTCGTTGTGTCATTCCGGTCGTCTCGGTCACTGTCCCTACACAAAAAGGTATCTATTACACGCGCCGCCGCCGCTCGCTCGCCAGCTGTATCGTCGCCTGGGTAACTTTCAGGCAGTTCAGACTATCACTCGGCTTGGTTTCATTGCCCAAATTACTTTGACCGGGCATTATTTTCTCAACACTAGACCAGACGTGCTTTAGATTATAATGATAAATCGTATAGTTTCTTTAAAATTAAATCTAAAGTCAGAGTACCTTTTTATCGACAAGCTGACTCCAAAGAATTGAAAATAATTACGTATATGTTTGTTACGACATCACAAACTATATACTCCTACGATACAATCTTATAGTAATTGACTGCAATCATCGCTTCTAACGCATTCGTAGAAAATATACCGAAACACGTGAATGATGCTAGCGATACGCGTGCTATTACATTAGTTAATGGCCGCAGAGAACACTGACCACGCGAAATCATAATTAAAGTAAATTGGATACGACTTGCTAACAAAAGACTTTTCTGAAGATATTTTGGAGCTTTTTTGATAGATCTTTTTTGTAAACTGTGCATTTGACACGGTGCCGGTGTACGGTTCGTCTTCGGTCACGATTGAAGATTTTGGTTCGTAAAAAGTTTGTGGGTGTAGATGGAAGTGAATAACGTTAAGGGGATTACATTGCTCAAATCCCAAAAACACCGTATGTTAAAAGAAGTTTGTAGATGAATCCTTTTAGGCGTTTTCCATATAAAAAATATATGTTATATTTAGGGTCATCATAAATGCATCTTCCTGTTTAAAATTTTAATAAACATTCCCAAATTTTAGGAATAAATTGTAGTAAATAGGTCCTTCCTAAACCTAAATTGTAAATGTTCTATGTAACGGCTTAATAGTTTGGCATCAATTGAGTACCAAAAAATAGGAAATGTCGTATTTCACAATTCTACCTGTTTTTTTTTTCGAATATCCTTTAATCTTTTAAAATAATAAATAGCAAGCCGAAACTTCACCAGTACCCCGCTGGAGCACCCCCGCAAAGGCCTGTGGCGCAACGACGGGACGCGATACATTAGTGTCTCGATGACTCTTGCGACGGGTGGGCTATACGCGCGTAAATTTTTCGAAATTAAATACAAAAGTTGTCTTTTTGAATGTTTTATGAATTAAAACATTTTGTAAATAGTATAAATATAAATATTTGGTAAATTAAAAATAGA
This sequence comes from Cerastis leucographa, assembly GCA_963082945.1. Classification (NCBI taxonomy): domain Eukaryota; kingdom Metazoa; phylum Arthropoda; class Insecta; order Lepidoptera; family Noctuidae; genus Cerastis; species Cerastis leucographa. The sequence continues at coordinate 16,382,922 of OY720363.1, forward strand.
AATTAAGCTTGTTAATATATTTATAGTAGATTGTAATTTCATTTTGTGTTCATAGACTAAGCCTGACTATACCTAAATATAAAAATAAATTTAAAGTGAAGTGTGGTCAAGCTCTCCAAAACTATTATAAGTACCTACCCTATCAAATACTTTTTTCTGTTGTGTTTATTTTTTTATCGTTTTTAGCTATCTTGAGAATTTCGTTTGACGGATAGAGACACATTTGAAAGGGTCATAGAGACATTAGTGACTGATGATGTCACCTACCTGATGGTGGACTCCGAAGGTGAGTATAGGATCTCAGTGAAGGCACTACGTAGAACCTTCGTGTTTGGACTCATTTGAAAGGTGTCATGAAGACCTTGGTGAATGATGATGTCAGCTAACTGATAGTGGACTCCGAAGGTGGGTATAGGATCTCAGCGACGGCACTACGTAGAACCGTCGTGTTTGGACTCATTTGAAAGGTGTCATGAAGACCTTGGTGAATGATGATGTCACCTAACTGATGGTGGACTCTGAAGGTGGGTATAGGATCTCAGTGACGGCACTATGTAGAACCTTCGTGTTTGGACTCATTTGAAAGGTGTCATGAAGACCTTGGTGAATGATGATGTCACCTAACTGATGCTGGACTCCGAAGGTGGGTATAGGATCTCTATGACGGCACTACGTAGAACCGTCGTGTTTGGACTCATTTGAAAGGTGTCATGAAGACCTTGGTGACTGATGATGTCACCTACCTGATGGTGGACTCCGAAGGTGGGGTATAGGATCTCAGTGACGGCACTACGTAGAACCGTCGTGTTTGGACTCATTTGAAAGGTGTCATGAAGACCTTGGTGAATGATGATGTCACCTAACTGATGGTGGACTCCGAAGGTGGGCATATGATCTCAGTGACTGCACTACGTAGGACCATCGTGTTTGGACTCATTTGAAAGGGCTCGTGGAGACCTTGGTGACTGATGATGTTACCTACCTGATGCTGGACTCCGAAGGTGGGTATAGGATCTCTATGACGGCACTACGTAGAACCGTCGTGTTTGGACTCATTTGAAAGGTGTCATGAAGACCTTGGTGAATGATGATGTCACCTAACTGACGGTGGACTCCGAAGGTGGGTATAGGATCTCAGTGACGGCACTATGTAGAACCTTCGTGTTTGGACTCATTTGAAAGGTGTCATGAAGACCTTGGTGAATGATGATGTCACCTAACTGATGCTGGACTCCGAAGGTGGGTATAGGATCTCTATGACGGCACTACGTAGAACCGTCGTGTTTGGACTCATTTGAAAGGTGTCATGAAGACCTTGGTGAATGATGATGTCACCTAACTGATGGTGGACTCCGAAGGTGGGTATAGGATCTCAGTGACGGCACTACGTAGAACCTTCGTGTTTGGACTCATTTGAAAGGTGTCATGAAGACCTTGGTGAATGATGATGTCACCTGTCACCATGTAGTAGCACCCGTGCTCAATTAGATAAACGTTGAAAGCTAGGTAGTCCTAACTATAACCGTTACTGAGAACCGATAAGCACTTACCTGGTCATCATCAGACCTTCAGAATGTATCATGTAGTAACACCCGTGCTCAATTAGATAAATGTTGAAAGCTAGGTAGTCCTAACTATTACCGTTACTGAGAACCAATAAGCACTTTCCTGGTCATCATCAGACCTTCAGAATGTATCATGTAGTAGCACCCGTGCTGAATTAGATAAATGTTGAAAGCTAGGTAATCCTAACTATTACCGTTACTGAGAACCGATAAGCACTTTCTTGGTCATCATCAGACCTTCAGAATGTATCATGTAGTAGCACCCGTGCTCAATTAGATAAATGTTGAAAGCTAGGTAATCCTAACTATTACCGTTACTGAGAACCGATAAGCACTTTCTTGGTCATCATCAGACCTTCAGAATGTAACATGTAGTAGCACCCGTGCTCAATTAGATAAATGTTGAAAGCTAGGTAGTCCTAACTATAACCGTTACTGAGAACCGATAAGCACTTACCTGGTCATCATCAGACCTTCAGAATGTATCATGTAGTAGCATCCGTACTCAATTAGATAAATGTTGAAAGCTAGGTAATCCTAACTATTACCGTTACTGAGAACCGATAAGCACTTTCCTGGTCATCATCAGACCTTCAGAATGTATCATGTAGTAGCACCCGTGCTCAATTAGATAAATGTTGAAAGCTAGGTAGTCCTAACTATAACCGCTACTGAGAACCGAAAAGCACTTACCTGGTCGTCATCAGACCTTCAGAATGTATCATGTAGTAGCACCCGTGCTCAATTAGATAAATGTTGAAAGCTAGGTAATCCTAACTATTACCGTTACTGAGAACCGATAAGCACTTTCCTGGTCATCATCAGACCTTCAGAATGTATCATGTAGTAGCACCCGTACTCAATTAGATAAATGTTGAAAGCTAGGTAATCCTAACTATTACCGTTACTGAGAACCGATAAGCACTTACCTGGTTATCATCAGACCTTCAGAATGTATCATGTAGTAGAATGAAAGCTAGGTCAGCAGATAAAATACAATTGTTTACTATTAAATAATTTATTATAGATTCGAGACTCGTAAAAGAGCGAATAAAATAGGCAAAAACGTTGACAACTCTGAGACACATCTGTGTTATTGCCTAATCTTCAGTTCGTTTTATTTTAGTATGTTCGTTTGTCTGTAGAGGGCGCAAAAGTAACAAATACTAGTACAGAGGTCAAATCTTAAAGGTCATTGAGCAAGGTAATACCCTTAAGTACTAAGTAGTTTCATGATTAGATGGCTACCTGGCTGACAGATGATCCGTAGTTGTCAGTTTTTCACCAAAGATGCTGGTAGAACATGAAATTACCAAGGTACGGTCCGTAGCTGGCGAAAGAAAAGGGTGCACTACTATAGTGTATCGAGTTCATTTTTAAATTCCCGATTGTGGTATGTTGTTGATTCTACTTACGTCAACAGGATACAATAAATGTTACATTAATTTGCTTTAGTTAATTCGATTAGCAAGTTGTTCATAAGTGTTCTCATTGCCGTAGTCTAATGAGTCAATTTAATGACAAACATAGTCATTTACTTATAATTTTTTAAAGCTCGTTATGGCAAATATACACGCCAATTAAAATCTTGTTTGCAATTAATTATTGTCAATGTGATGGCAGCATTATTTTTATACCTTTTTGAGATTAAAATGATATTTGCAAGTTTTCCAAATAAATGATTTTTTGTGGGAACAGTTTTTTACAAGGCGGGTGTTTTTTGTGCAACTATGAGACCTTGTCATACCTACCTCGTGAGTTTTTTTTGTTATCTTACCCGTGAGTCGGTAATAGATTAGTGGCTCTACACTTGCCAAATTGCCTGATTAGACCAATGTTTACGCGGTCTATACAGCTGAATATACCTGCAAATTATCTGAATTAATTATTATTATCACCATCATTCTTTTGCCCCAATTCATTTGGGGTCGGCGCAGCATGTCTTCTTCCATACGTTTCTTTTATCCCTGTACTGATGATGAAATATGCAAATCATTGTGACTGAAAATAGAAAGCAATGTAACGCAACGCAATCTGCAACATCAGCTAAAATATTGATGTATGATTGGACGTGTCATTACTGATTCATTACATTAACATTATTTATGCAACTGAGTTTCAACTCTTTCAGAAAAGTTACGTTCTTAATAATAATCAGGTATTATTATCCTGTAGTAAAAAAGATTTAACCAATAGTATTTGCTTTCAAATGTTGAAAATATTAACCATTGTATAAGTATTGCTTAAAATTGTTACAGATAGAAAAGTTTAAACATAAGAATGTTTGGTATTAAGACTCACTGATCAGTTTTGTATAAGATCTGTTGAAATATCTCTTTTTAATTTAACATTGTACCTTTTATAGCTACTTCTAAATAATTACAAGCATAGTTAATATGGTTTAGTCACCAACTCGACACGAAAGACTGGACACACGTGTGTCCAGTTGGTGAAACTCAAAATTAGTATTTAATTAATATAATATGACTTATTAATTAATATCCAATGGATAGTCATAATTCATACATGACACTCGTTGTTAAACAAGTTTGGATACAACAAAAAATATTGACGCAGATTGTATGTCGATGTAACCGCAAGATAGAGCTTGAAGGCTCCAAGTAGGGAACACAGAATCGAAAACTGACATACAGGGTTATCAATTTGTATGCCAAAAAAGTAAATAGTGGCTTATCGACACTTGACTCACTTCTTTCACTTCAGAAAATATAAACAAACATCTAATCACTTAAATTCATTGTAATCCTGCAACTAGGTCACTAGTGACCCCTTGCACCGAGTTCCGGGTGCAAGAGAGAGAGGGGTTGCATGATGACCTATTTTGCGAAGGCCAACGACACAGATGGGATGACCTACTGAACTGGGAGCATATTGGCATATTTTCACGGTCAACAAGTTTTTGTAAACAGATGCAAGTATGCATCTGCAAAAAAAGGGAAAGAGGAGAAGCAGAATCAAATAATCATGAAACTTTCTACATATAATGCTATCAAACAGATAATCTAGATAATAATCTTAAACGCTTTGAAGAGCATTGTATACAGGAGATGAAACCTGCACATAAAACCCGCTCTTCACTTACGACGGAAAAGGACGTAAGCAGTTTGCCTACATTTCCTTTGCGACGTGCATAAAGAGTGCAGCAATTAAGAAACGGGTCGAGCCAGTAGCCACCCTACTTTTATATAGGAGAGCGAAACCAGCACCAATTAGCATAACGACAAGCACGATACGAATATTATATGATATGGTGTGAACAACTCACACTAAGAACACCTGAGGGCCTAGAGTGATTTTTTTTTTCTTGCGAGACTGTTCGAATGTGATACCGTGGCTCTGGAACACAAAGGGAAGGAAGGAAGGAACATGGATGGGTTTTAGTCACTACAAGTCTGACACTCCCTCCCGCTCCGCCCAGAGCGGGGGTCATTTGATGATTTCCCATCCGTAAAAAAAGGGCCTAGTATAAAATGACAAGTTATCAGCGTTGACTGTCATAGGAAAGTGAAAAATATTTGTGACTAGTGAAATTTTCCGAATCCGAAATTCGTTGTAGAATATTCTGTAGAACGAAACTCTTTGATCGCGATTGCCACTAAGGGCTTGTCCACATCACCACGTCACGACGTCGTCAACGTGGAACGTTGCGGTAACGTGCTACGTTACGTTGCGGTAACGTGCTACGTTACGTTGTCGCGTCGTGCTAGCGCACGGTACGGCAATGTCGCCGTGGGACGGCGCGTCGCGTCGGCCGACGTCGTCGATTCGAAGAGAATGTACCAGAATTTTACAAGACTGCTTCGTCGTGACGTGCATTTTACTTTACGTAAATTTGCACGTCACGTCAACGTACCAAGCCACGTTTCCGCACCGTTCCACGTTAACGACGTCGTGACGTGGTGATGTGGACAGGCCCTTATTCCAGGCCCTCTTTATAATTATGTAATATGCGCAGGGGATTTCATTAAGGATGTGTCACTCTTCCACTCAAAAAAGTTGGTTTTTAGACCGTACTTATATACTTTGTAGGGCTAGATTGAAAATTAGCGTTGTACTTGATACATATTGATCGAAGTTAATACTTATTGTTATTGAGAGCGCATAGGTGCTAAACACAACAGCAGTAGTATGCTTCGTGGGAACTGCAAATAAAAATTCTACCGGTGTCGTTTTTGCGAGGATGAGTGCACTCACGTAAATTGAAACGTCTAGTTAAAAATCAACCGTACTGCACTTAGTTTAAGTTGCAGTATTGATATCTCTTCTACCGTTTATGCAACAAACACGTCATTGATGCGGTACAATGTTTAAAAAATAAATTAAGACAAAATAATGAAAATTTATGTAAGTAAACGTAAACGCATCTTGTGAAGTTTTCCTCGTTCTTGTTTTCCACAATGACATAAAAAAAATGCATTTGTTCGTAATAAGTGCAATTAATACAAAAGCGTGACTTATCATTTATCGTGGACTAGGTTATAATTGGCGCCTGCATTCCACTAGATATATGTATATGTAAACAACTCAGATAATTCGATGCAATCATACGTCATGACTTTATTTGGATGTTCCCACAACACAATCAGTGTTGCTGTAAAATTCGTGTATTTGCGTAAATAAATAAAACGTAATAAGCAAATTAATGGCATTTGGTTTTTATTTCCATTTTCAAACAAGGAAGGAAAAATTACGTGCGATTATTTATTTGTAAACTGTATGATGATGGTGAATGGAATGAAATATTAATAAAGTTCCTTTTCGAATGGCTTGTGCTCGCGTAGTATGACCACTGTAGAAATTAGTTTTGTATACGCAAGAATCGACAGTATAATGACATTTAGACAATGACAATATGTCATTTTGTCGATTCTTCCGTCGACATAAGCCGTTTCTACAGAGGTCATGCTATGCGTGCTGGCATCTATTTTCTCTCAAACCCTAAACATTTTTCTAAAGAATTTAACTTGACTTTTTGGCTCCCGTCGACGCATACCTTTGTCAATCGCTGTATACTAATTAAACACCGCGCAATCATCATTAGGCATCCTTAATTTTACGATTACTGATGTTTGTTTTGAAACCTTAATGGTTGTGTGAAAAAGACAAGAATAGCTTGGATTTATTCAAACAATTAACAATTACTTTTAGGTAGCTGTACTCTTAATGTTTGTTGAAAACACAGTCATTTTCGTACTGAATAATGCATGCCATATGTACACAGCTTATACCGCAAATATTTAACAAACTTTTAACCTGAAAAGCTTAAAGGTAAATCAATAATATAGAGTTTAATTTTTTCGTGTTGTCATTTTGTCAAGACACGATATTCTTATCTGAAATCGACAGCAAGAAAAATATCGAAAAGTTGGCTAATGGTGTCAGTTGTCAATGAATAAACTAGCACTTAAAATAGGACTTTTTAATTGATTTCTATTATTTTTGTGCTGTTATTATATTACAAACTTATGTTTGAACTTTTTAGACACATAGCAGCAATTTATGAACAGGGGATAATCCAATTTTTTTTTTCTTTGTCCGTCAGGTAGTTTATTGAAAAGTATTGGACACGTATTTATTCTTTTTTCACGTGGTCATAAAATTACGGAGATATATTGAGTTGAAATGACTCATGACGTCACATGTAGGTAAGTTTTATACCTACTTGTGACGCAATAAGCCCCCACTCTCCAACTTTAATGAGTTTTAACTAAGTAATTTTTTGATATTTTGATAAAACAAAAAATACGTGTCTATTATTACCTGTCTGACGGACAAAATAGAATGTCGTTTTTTTTACCCAGTCCGATCCCCTATTGGGAAGGTCTTGCGATAGGTCTTGGTTCAAACAAGATACTCGTTGAATCGTCAAATCTCAGTACTAACACTTATTCCTGTTGAATGTTTTTTTAAGTCACAAATGTTTGTGTTTTTGTAATATTATTAATTAAGTATATAAGTTTTTAAACTGGCATGGTCACTAACAATATCATTATCGGGAACTCGAAACAAATAGTAAACAAGGTAAATATCCCGTTACAAATGTTGTTGATAGTATTTTCAATTATGTTAGTCACGACATATTTGCTGCTCATAAGTTCCGCGGTCCAGGTGCATTTTTTGCCACCCGACTCACTTGCTGATTTGTCTACTAGATAAAATCTTGGGAGTTCGGAGTATTGACTTATAAATATTTATGAGTTCAAAACCAGAAGTGTTGTATTTGAACAATAACACGTATGGTTACTATGGGCTTACGGACTTCGTTGTGCTGAGCTTCGCTTTTCATTATCTGAAAACTACCTGTAAAAAACGATGTAACTGTTTAATTGATTGATATGCATGGATATTTGTAGTCGAAACGTTATGTTTTAAATGCTCACTGATCTGTGAAAATTACAACCTGCTCTGCAAAAACTTGGTGTACGACTACGACAGATAAAGTGTAAAAAAATAAACCAGCACACTTTTGTAATTAGCAGATGTCAAAGTCAAAATGGTTATCGATCATGTTATCAAGATCCTTCAAAGTTATTTTTACGAAAGTTGTTTTATTGTTACTTGTCACGTTTCTATCCTTTTGTTTTAATTCTAATAGTCAACAAATGTTTGCAAATAACTTGATCGAATTAGGCTTCCAACCTTTGTCCACGAAGCAATGCCTTAAAATATTCTGCGCTCCCTTTGTCCTCGTTTATATTTGATATTTCAAGCCATTTGCCAGACCATTGTGAATCCCTTAATCGATTTCAATATTCTATGCACTGAACGGCTAGTTGATTATTTATTGGCTTACTTAAGATGATAAAGAGCATTGGCAATGTTTGTTTGTATTACATCATATACATAATTGGTATTTAACGAGAAACAGTTCATTAAGTGATTGAATAATCTTGATCTGAGGTAAAGTACCTGTTTATCGTATTAAGTGGTATCGCGTTGAGTGAATATTGATGACGTTTTATATTAGATTGTTGTTTCAAATTCTCTGGCTTACAACTGCAAGTAATAGTTGCGTGGAACTTCAAAGGAATCGATTGCGATCCTCGGAAACATGCAATTCATAATTCATAATATGTTCGTGAGCATGACTGCATGAGTCAAAGGACTTGGATGACATTTGCACGAGCGAGTGTGGAAGTCGTTACGATCATATACGAAGAAGACGGTTGTGCCGTTTCCTTCGTATAATTCCATTTGTATTATCTAATGTCCGTTCTGTAGTTGCTTGTGGAAAATCTTGCTTCATAAGATTGGTTAAAACAATCGCCACTTTAGCAACTATTATGAAAATATCTCAAGCTGATAAACCCTTCCTGGGGTTGAGTTTACATTGCCGTTAGAAACTGTAATTTATGACTGAACTTTTCTAGTTTCAACTTTCGCCACAGCTTGAAATGCTCCAGGGTGTTGTGAAATGTTAGTTAAATGACTTGTTTTTAACAGCTTAAGCTTATCGTGTCCATTTGTCTCACGACTAAACGGTAAAATTCTGCGAGATAACCACATTTTTCTTACAAGTAATTTGTAAAATTTGACTTAAATCTGCTTTCAGAAAGGACACCTTGCTATTATTATCACAGTCTATGTGCTAGCCTGATTTGTTGATCTGATAATGTTGGTACATAAATACTTTTCGCACGGTAGCACATATATCAAGTGTCTCGTAGTAGCGTTAAATGACTGTGCAAATATTGAACCAGTAACATACAATCTACTTACTGTAAAATTACTAGTACCGTCTTATGTACCGGTATACATATAGCGACCTTTAAACACTGCCAAGTCTGTTTTATCACTGAGCAGTCTTTGTATTATTCGTAACGTTTTTGATTGTCTATAAATGTAAACTTAGCTATTGTTTAGCATTCTATGCAAGTTCAGTAACTTATGAATTGACATTGTGTTTACTCGCAAGTGCCCATATAGCTTCGTATCCTGTGCTTGCACGATTGTAACTTTTGTAGGAAACCTTCATTCCCTCACCGTTGGGTTTTTACAATTAGTAAGATATTCATGTGACGTGCCTACCTCATAATGTGTTTTTTTTGGTCACCGTTACACTTGATCCCAATATTAACGTGTGAACTCGAACCGATTACAAAAATGGCTCCAAACATTTGCTGTGTACATTGTGGCTCACGATTCTACAAAAGATAATTAAATAGAGGTCAATGTCGGCTCCCACGTGTGGATGGAAACGGCCCAATTCGCATAAAAAACTGTACGCGAATATGGCACTTCAATGCCCATAGCATTCTAGTGCCATATTCACGTACTTGAAAATTAAGGTAAGTGACAGATTAAGTATGTACAGCGTATTCCGCCAAACCGATTAAATCAGTATTACAGATAGCCTTTATCTCCTGGTGAATATTTTGTATGTGTGTAACTGTATCTATAAAGTTTTCAAGTATAATTTTGAATCACAGTCATTTAACACAATCCTATATCTACATGAGCGTCACGTTTGCTATCAATATTGGTAAGTATTTTTGTAAGTCTTCCAAAGATAGTATAATTATGTATATTCGTCACAGATAATGATAAATGACTCGGTTAAAAGCCATCCCTGCATTACTTCCAAGTAACATGATCTAATTCTGATGCTCACAAAATAAATCGATAGTGAAGAAACGCATCCTAAAGTTACGACGCCAGTCCCACGCATCAATAAAATATCTCTTCCAATACAAAATGTAATATGTGTAAGAAAACGTGCACCATGTGCAGAGACTTTAAAACTATAAAATGATCTATTGTAAGATATTGTTGTACATAACTTGCACGAACACTCGTAACTAGAAAGGTTATGCAAGGAAAATTCTAGTATCACTCTACAGTTGACTCTCAAACCATTCATCAAGGGCCTCTGTTTTATTTAATTACACGAAATACTTAAGCATTTGCGTAGACAGGAGCTCCGAAGGATATGCCCCAATTCTGGGGTAAGTAAGAAGGTAATTTATCTTGCCTACTACTTCTGGCCTTTGTACATAGAGAATCTAGTTGCTGATATAATTAGACAATATAATTACGTTTCTAGAATTCTTATAAAATTAACCTACTTACAAAGCCTTGATTTCCCTTTGAGATCTTGTTTGATATTATAATAAAAATAACAAAACATTCTATCGTTGAATAAGATCCCTAAACTTGTTCTAAAGTTTTAATTAATGCTGAGACAAAGCATAGAATTCTATTGTTTAGTAAGAAAACTCTTGTTTAAAGTTTGATAACAACTGGATATTTCCAGACAGTTTCTTTTTACAAGAGTATCTTTTCTTTAGGAATGTTTTCATATCGCTTGCAGGGTTTCACTTTCTAACCCTATTTATCTTCCAATGAACTAAAGTTATTCAAGGTAGACAGCTAATTACACCGGTATTGTTCGGAAAACATTTAGCACTTTCACTATGAATAACTTAGAGTGAAATCGTATTACAATAGGCAAAGTTCTTCCACCTGGGCTGTGCTGTGCCAGTATAACATGACCTCTTTGCCTAAGCCACATCTAGAACAATAAAAACGCATTGTAGTGCATTTAGCTGCAATATTGTAGCCGGTACGGTAGCACGTAAGGTAAGGCTAGCATGGAAACTGAGCTTTAACACGAAAACGCGTATAATCTAATTAGTGACCAACAGGGTTTGCCAGTTTAGCTTCTTACTACCTACTACCTTACATAAACTATCTAGCTTAATAGACGATGAAAAGTACATGAATCATCACCGGAGGTATCATCAATTTAGGCGTTGTCTGTCCAGTTTATAACAGGGTTATTGATTTCGGTCATGAGTTCATGACTCCGCTCATGCATAGAAAGTAAGCTGTCCTACAAATATAGCTATAAATAATACTGTGGCAATTTCTAAACTTTATGACATTTTTTACTATGTTCAAAGTAACATAAATAAAAATCAAATTATGAATATTTACAAGCATAAACCGTCACATTTTAAAGAACACGCAAAATTTGAGGCAGCACAAAAAACTAATTAATAAATGACATCTAATTCGGGTATAATTCTGTCAAACACAAAGCTAAATATACAATTATTCAAACCTAAATATAAAAGAAACCGTTTGCATACATTTAACCAGATAACCGGATAAATTAAAAGCTTTTATCGTGCTAACAGTTTTTATCGATATGACTAAGCGCCAAATAAAGTCTAATCAACTGGTTTGATTACAATATCATCAACTTAAGATAACTGATTTACCGAAGATGGGAATCCCACTTTTTGTATAAATTTTATTTTATTTGAAGTTAGTCCTCTAACTTCTTTAATGTCTGTCTTTTAGATTGCTCTTTTCCCAAATTCGGTCTTCGAACTTTAAGTTGACTAACAAATTTTCGCCTTTAAACGCTTCGTTAGGATTTTATGTTGCATTTGGAATCTTATGTCAGTATTTTATTTGACTTTCATGACAAAGAACTATGTTACCGGCCAGTGACACGTGGCCATCGACTTTTAATACCGCTGAATCATGATTAGAATACAGATTTTTTGCAAGTATGAACTGTAGGCACGATTGGTTTACAAAAAACAAGACTTTGTTGAATACCTGAACCGATTTCAGGTGTTAAGTACTTGTTATTGTCTTGTTACGGTTCTTTATAATAAGGGGAACTCGTAATACGTTGTTATTTGAGGGCTACACCATATTACGTGTTGCTACATTGTACATTCCGAAAATATGTTGTTTACCTTCTTCTTCAGTTGATTGCTTATGACTGGGAGTGGGTACTTTCTCGCTAGCTTAGCTCTATTCTTTCTGCAAATTATACATATCTATTTACTAATGTCAACACAACTTCACCAAGTTTTATATTCTTGAAAATATTGGTTACATTATGAATTTATGATGTAATAATATTTGCAATAGGGTCTTGTCCTACATTTGCATATTACATCATGTGATTAAATTGTTTTAGATAACCGAAACCCTGATGTCGATGACGATTTTCTTGTGCTCTAACTTCATAAGTCGAGCAACCAAATACGACTCTTTGCAAATTCTCGTCCATTGTATAACTACTTCCTTAAACGATGAGATAACACACCAGTATTACATACTTACCAAAATTACTATTCCAATAATATAACTGCTACAAATCACGTAATACACCGCAGCCCTTACCGCTGTGACAAACTGCAGGCGAGGTGAAATCGTGGCGAAAGCGTTTACGCAACCACGGCAGTTCCTAAGCAGGAACTCTCACTGGCTATATCTCAAATCTGGCCCTGTCAACATGCGCCAGCAACATTTTGGGGTTAATACTAGCCTCCTGTAATTTAGTTATCTAAATTACAAACCTTAACTTAACCTTATGGTTAACAACTAAAAAGTAATTAAGATTAGGAAAATGGCATTGTCCTCCTACTTCTTAGAGAGACTTGATGATGAAACGCAAAAGCAGTTTCATGATTATCAATAATTTGATTAAATCTGCCTCTATATCGTCTGGTTCATTAGAAGCCTTCTACTCTCGCCCATGTTTTTGTTCGTCAATTATTACGATATTGTTAATGTTTGCATAGCTAAGTTCGCTAAGTTATCCTTGTTTTCACGCCAATTTCCAACAGAAAATAGGTTCATACTACGTACGTTGGAAATAGAAACTAGTTCACTAAAAGAAAAAAGTAACGGCATATTTAAGTAGGAGATGATTTGCTTTGATTGACTAATTGCCGTCGAGCAATAAATAATTGATCATAAGCTGATCATTATAACGTTCGGTTTTTTGTCGCTTCTCGCAACTGTCGATTGTGATTGTAACACCGATTAATTGCACAATTTGTAACGATTTGGTTGGTCCACGGTCTATGTACTTAATGTCGTTAAGTTGCTGTGCTGTAATTCAATTTGATACGTTCGATTTGATCTTTAAATTTATATTAGACGGAGATATTTAGAAATCAAAATAAATTTTGCTGTTTTAAAGCTATTTATTGCCTCTGATTCAAACAGATGTTATACAAGCTCCAAGAATTTTACCGATTCACTTTCCTCTTTTCGGTAGCGGTGTGCTGTGGAAAAGTTAATTTAGCTAAACCAGTCATTCAATTTGTAATTTCCATGTAATTGCAACAATCTAACTACAGTTCAGTGATATCTTATTTCTATAAAATTAAATTGTATATTGGTCGGCTTTTCAGACAATATCACGTTACATATTATTTGTTTGTGTGCGTCTGTTTACAAAGCAGACCGGCCGCATACATATGAAATTGAGTGCCACTTTCCACTGACGGCTCTGATGACAATACAAAATACATATGTAACGGCACACTTTGACAATGATTGTACAACGATGTTTTGGTAGTTAATTTTATTTCGACATTTTCGTTTTGGCAGAACGCCATCAGAATTGTGAGAGATTGTAGAGGTATTGCCGAAAATTAATCTGAAAAATTTGCTGAAGTTGCCATTCGATGTAAGTAAACATGTCGTGGAAAATTCACTTCAATAGAAATTAATAAAACAGTTGGTTGTTGGTAAACATTTAGCTGCACGAAAAACCTTGATAATGATGTAAGACCATTAAAAAAACTTTATTTGGGCATTCTACCAATACGGTTGTCAGATTGTGTTTCCATTTTGGTAGGATTACCAAAAATATAGTGGGTTCAGCAACACCGATGGAAAGTATCGCACGGAAGTGAATAACCGGGCCACTGGGTAAGGGGAATGTCCATCTGCGTAAACGTGTGTATGGACCGATTACCCAATTAAACGGCTGTTTATAAACCGAACTCATACAGGTTATTATAAAACAATTTATTTATTTTAATAACACGTTAACTCTGCTCTCGGTTGAGGTCGGATCAGTGACTCATCGTTTTTAGAATCGACTCATAATGTGAAAGGATGTCGATTTGCATATTTTAGTGCTTAGCAGAATTGATATTTCATTTACGCAAGTAGAATACATTCCACTGATACTAGTGGCTATAGAAATATAAAATGCTTGCAAGCTGAGCCCTTCTAAAATAACGATCAATAAGTAGATTTGAATAAGTAGATTAACTTCTGAATAGAACCACAAAAATGGTTACCCTACTTTGAATAGCATTTGTCAAATACTCGGAGTAATATTTACTCTACAACCAAATTGCTCATGTTATGAAAATAGTGCAAAGATTATTTTGAGAAGATAGATTGACGTACTGCTCGATGTAGGACAGGTAGCGGTACATCATGAATCCGAAATGCATGCTTAATGTATATCTTGTTTATATTTAGACTCTTTGTTAAAAGTAAAACGGGTCGGGTTATGTAAAATACCAGGAGCTTACATCTTCCTCACCGTATTGATTTACTCTCAGCTCTGACGTATGTCGAGTGATTTCCATTTTTATTGCGAATTTACACTTGAAGCAAAACGAATTTGTAATTCATAAACATGCATTCGTTTGTCAAGTGATTAATAACTATTCATTTATGTAAAACAAATTCTTTGCTAGAATGCACTTTATTTCATGCCAGGTGTGAAATTAAGTGTTCTTCGCACCATGCATAATTAAATTAGACACAATCTAGCGTTCCTTCATTAATGTTGCATGCGTTTCCTATTGCCAATCAATACTGTTGTCTTTGTAAACAATATCGTTTTCTAGCTATACAGGGTGGGAAGGACATTGACGCTCAAACGAATACCACGTATTCAGAACGCCCCCCCCACACAGAAAATTTTCATCGGTGAAGCAAAACCTACATGTATACGGTGAAAATGTGTAGGACAGCTGATTTTTGAATTCGGAATACATGGTAATCGTTTGTGCGTCGGTGTCTCGTCCATCCTGTATACCACAGAATTTGTTAGCATGCCTGGACTTTGGTCATAAGAAGCGAAATGCAAGGAGAAATAGAAAAACAAGGTTTATAATGATGGAATAAGTTTATCATTGTAAACATGACCGTGTTAATGTTAGTTTCCCTAGTGTTTCGACAAATGAACTCGAGCGTACTTTTGTTATCACATGAGTAATGTTCCGTAGCACTGTCGGTTTCGTTGCGCTTGCACTACATCCGCTGCAATAGTCGTTTAATTAATAATGAAACTGTTCTTAACGGGCTCGTTTTAGGCACAACACTCTAAACTAAATGCTAGTGCCTCTTAAAATTAACTAAATTACTTTTCAACACACAGTTGTTCACAGAAATAATAAATTACAGACAAGGAGATATTTGTGATCGACCTGCAAATATCATAATTTATTACAAATACAACCAAAGCATACATATATACCCGCTCCAAACGTAGTGCGCTTTGGCACTAATTGTTTGGGAGTTAGAATGATTTACTCGATTTTAAATTCTCGATTGGATGCATCTAATTTGAGCTTCCACAAAAATATTTAAAAACTGCCCACAGAATCTAACAATTAAACAAATATTTCGTTCTTTAATGACATCCGCATAATTAGCTTAATTGCATTGTTTTGCATCGTAGCCTGATTGATGCCGTTCGAAAACACGACACGATTATTTCATCGCTCGATCGGTACGTTGCCGCAATTTCGGTTGCTTAAACGAATTACGATTATTTGTGCCATCCGAATAGGACCGCATTTAAGAGAAAAGAGGCGAGCGGTTCAGAAAAGAGCTATTAAATAGTAACATTATTCAAGTGGTGTGGTTTAATAATGTTAGATGATGAAGCGTATTCATGTTATACGGGTTATTTCCTCATTCTAAGACTGGAAAATAATCATCTACTTAACTATTCGTTTAAGTTGTAAGAACCCACTTAAGCGATTAATGCTGCCGGAAGAACGTTTACAAGTAATTGACTGAAATTTACAGTTGAGATTTTAGCATCCTGTTTTCTTGATCATATTTCCCTTTATACGCGAGCGGCTCTAAATAAAATTTACTAGTGCAAAACTAATCGCATAACTATGGTAAAAAGTTTTCCTCTATGCTGCGTTATGCATAAAATGAAGGGTACCTCCTAATCGTTGAACATTTTACGTTATTATGGGCATCTTTTAAAATTGTTGAAATTAAGGTGTGTCAGAGTCCAGCTAGACCTATGGAGGATCCAATGTCAAAAATGTTTGTGTGTACTGAGGAGTAAATATAATGGCGAAGGTTTTTTGGGATAATTTTGATGTGTTTTTTTGAGTGATAAGTTTTAAAGATCAAAAACGCTAGAGCTTGTGTCCTGTCCCGCCACGTGACTGGTACCACTGTACTCCGCTCGTTGTAATCACATTGTGATATCGCCAACTATTTTTAATAAGGCATTCTTTTTGTGGCATATTAACCAAGTGTTACGTACTCCTTTTTACTCTATTTTTATTTTGCAAGTTACGGCATGGGCAAGAACTAGATGTAATCGATATTTAATGATATAATTGCCATCGGAACTTCGAAATCAACGGAGAATTATTTCTGTTTTGTTCATTTGGGCCAATGTTTTGTTCTCAACATTGTTTTTGTATCATGTTGAGACATAATTGACATTTATCTGGTCCTTCTAAACCTTTTTGAAATAATAGAACCCTTTTAATAATAAATTGCCTAAACAAACAAAAATATTTTTCTTCTCCAGAGACGTGTAAGTCAATAAGTGATTGGTTACTTTAGTAACAAAATAAATCAGACACATATTCCACAATCTTATTCATAGGACAATATTTGTTTTGTTCAATCGCACTCTATTATACATAACATTTCATTTCGCAAAATATGACGATATAATAAATACATAATGTATGAGATATCAAGACAACGCCCACACAATTTATTGTCAGCTTCGATTAAAGGTTTCCATCAGACTGGTGCCTATAAAATTCACAATTCATGTAACATAAACAAGCTCGGTTTCTGCTTTTCGGTAAAGAAGACTTTTATGAAGATTAATACATATAATTAAGAAACAAGATTAATTCTATAAATTTTTCCCTTTCATTTACAGTTTAATATGTTTTAAGACTCTATGCAGAACAAAGTTATACATCGTTACTATTTATCTGTTTTTCAAAGTTCAGCTAAAATATATAAACCAACCGTATTCGTCATCTAAAGACAATTCCGTAACTTGTCTTCCGAGAATTTGGAGTATTCCCGTTTGAGCACCTATTTTTAGAGCACCTATTATTGAGTGCTACATATACGGTGCACAATGCATTGGTGACCCCAAAAACTAGTTGCTCTAGGTGCTCAAACGGGAATACTCCGAGAATTTATCAGAGGTTCAAGTAAGATAAGTTTGTTTAGATAAGTGGGTTTGTTAAAACAGCAATAAGTTAAATTATAGTTATTTAATGGGATTATTATAGTCATCGTAAGGCACAAGTAAGACGCACAAGATATTTCTGGAGTTATCATTTTCGAGAGATTAAGATTTCTCTTGAACTCCAATTTAATGTATCTGTCTAGCCACTTATAAACAGACAAAACTGATTCCCTTTAAGTGTTGTAATAAAAAGCTCTAAAACACTCGATTTTTTTCTACGCCTACATTTAACACGCAAATAAATATCTTTCCCCAACACAACCCACTTTTATCCATACGCTGCCTTCGCCGACCGACGACGCCGATACGCAATTTCATCCACTTTACCCAATTACATACATTCCCACATCGTCGGAACCTAGTTAGTGGAACAAGCTTATCCGATATTAATTTACTTAAGTTCTGTTTGCTGCCGTAGAGTGCATTCACACAACCTAGTAATTACACATCTGTGTTACTGGACCTGCTTTATGGAACTTTATGGTCTTTTTATAGGCCAGTCTTTTATGGCAGGAACTTCATGCCAGTTAACAGTAATAGGTATGAATTCCTGTGAATATATTCGTAATAAAAATGTACTCTGTTGCAATTTACCTTGAATGTAAGTATTATTCAATCAATTTTCCTTCCTTCATTCCTTAAATAATATAATTTCCATATTGACGTCACTGCCCTATTTTGTGAGAGAAAGGGTTTGAGTAAATTGTGTTTGTTTGTTGTTATAAGAGAACGCCCTTGATATTTTCTATTCCTTAAAAAACACCTATTCTTAGCTTTGTTTTGATTGGAGTACGTTGCTATGGTAAGTTCCGAGCGCCTGATCGTTTAAGTATAGCAATTAACGCGAAAGCGTTTCTTGGTGCGAGTAACTTAAAAGTTCCAGGCGTTTATGTTGACTTAAAGTGACAACAATATTCAACAATTCGATTCTTTTGTTTGTAAGTTATTCAGTATTGTTTAAAAACATTTACAAATAACGTGAAAAGGGTGTGGCATCTAACAAAATATCACATTTGCTGCTAACAGTAAAATGTTTGTGTGCCATGTTTTCACTAAGTATTCTGAAAGAGCAAACATTCGCATGCACGATAACTGAAAAGTTTATAATTTGTTCAAAAACACTTTTCCATTTTCTAAGAACAAAGTAATGTTCTTTATATATATTATATTACTTTGTACAGAGAACTTATATCTAAAGTGTTAAGTAAGACTAATGTTTGTCTAGTTTTTAGTAAGTCTACCCACGTTCGTAGCGTGGGCCCAATTTGTACGTGAAAGTAGGACTGCCAATTAATTGATCTAATGAAATCGCTATAAATAAGTACTTTAACAATCATTAGCAGGTTTCTTCATAGTCTATAATGAAATACCTGAAATGGGCTGGATTTTGTTTGCACAATTTAGGAATTGGTTTTGTTATAAAAGGTGGTGTTTTGCATCCTCGTCAAATTTAAGGAGGTTACTATGCCAATGATTCTCGTCCCGAATCAATAGTAAAATGGGTAGGTATTTTTTATTTCATTTACGGAAATCGGTAAGTGTGAACTACCCGTGTTTTAAACGCGGCCTGTCTGGTTCTTGCCCTATAACCTCGCTTAAATGCATACGTACAAACAATCTCAGACGTGTTATTGATAATTTCTTATTCCCTAAACCACGTTAAGGGGTTATTCTGAAATATTGACAACCATAAACCACCAAAAAAATCTGCGATTATTAATTAACTAGGTACCGTAATTTTAATTGATTATTTATGTCTTTTGTGATCACCTCCTGAAATTTGACGAGAATGCAAAACAACACCTTATATTAGTTTCGGAAACTAAAACCAAAGCTATTTCTGCAGCACATTTCAACTTGGTTTTCGGTAAAGTTAGATAAACCGCAAAAACAATACATTACATAATACCGTATTATAGAAAATTAAAAAAAAAAAAATACCTCTTATTGTAAACTTAAAACATCTACAAAGATGAAATCTGTTAAATAATTTCCAATGCGGAGTAAAAACACGGCGGTTCTTCTCATTGCCCTTTGAAGTTGCCACAACATTTTACGAATACTTAATGATAATGAACCTGCTTCGCGAAAATATCATCAACTTCATCAGTAACACTTAAAGGCTGACACCTATAGGGAATGACATAACATCGAGAGTGAGCTCTCTTTTGTATCCGTGGCTTATTTCGTAAGTATTTACACAATTCTTTGTGTGGAGCCTTTAGGCTTTACATAAGCTCTTTATGCATGAGGAATTATTTTCAATGCCTTTTAATCTTTTTTTGGGTCTTTTGAATGGAGGACCACACAAATGAATTATTTATCAGCTTTATTTATGAAGACCTCAGTGAGTAGTGACGAACAACAGGAACAATTTGTAAAGACTTTCAGGCTAAGAAATGAATAATTGATCAGACAATGAGAAATACAGCCTCTAGTGTGAAGCTAACAAAAGGGCACTAGAACAACAAAACGTTATTCCAGAGGAATGCAGCGTAAAATGAATGTCTATGACGAAATGTAACGAACGAGCTAGTTTCGTTGCACTTTGACATATAACTAATGACAACTATAACTAATGAAAACTAAATCTTTATGAGGAAGAATATAGAAGTCAATTTATATTTGTAAGACCCTGCAAATTAACACTAATTAGTGTGACAACATGTAAGACCAAGCACAGTTGATAAATAAGACAACATAACACCATAAAAACAACCGCGGAAAACAGATTCTTATGGTGTTTGCTTAACCTCTCTGAAGTTGGCATGGCAAAAATAGCAAGCAAACAAATGAAGTACTGGATAATTAGCCGTTAATTAACCGCTAATTAACCATGGAAACCAAAAATTTTCCGCTCGCCGGAAAACCCAAAAATCGGTTTGTATGCCAACTTCAGTGGAAGTTAGCATGCAAACATTTTAAAATCGGTTAGGAAAGACCTAGATAACTGTACCAAGGCTCATAATTAGCCGTTAAATAGCCGCAAATGAACCGTGAAAACCAAAAATTTCCCGCGTGCTGGAAAACCCAAAAATCTGTTTGTATGTCAACTTCAGTGGAAGTTAGCATGCAAACATTTTAAAATCGGTTAGGAAAGACCTAGATAACTGTACCAAGGCTCATAATTAGCCGTTAATTAGCCGCAAACTAACCGTGAAGACCAAAAAAAAATCCGCGTGCGGGAATACCCGAAAATCGCTTTACATGCCAACTACACTACAAGTTAGCATGCAACAGTTGTAAAATAAGTTAGAATAGACCTAGACAACCTAACCAAGGCTTATAATTAGCCGTAAATTAATGAAGTAATAAAATAAATCAATTTAACGTTAGATGAGATAGTTTTTAAAAGAATTATTACGCGTTTCATAGATGTTGATAATTACGAGAGCAACTTGAAAATGCGATTTTTTGTTTGTTGAGATATCTTAACGACTTTGGTGTCAAATGGAAGATCTAAGTCTAAAACCATTTTATCCGTTTGGATAAAATGGTTTGAGTAAAAAACTTACCAGTTTCCGTAAAAAACAAAAAAAAAAAAATTACCTACCCATTTTATTATTGATTCGGGACGAGAATCATTAGCATAGTTTCCCCCTAGAATTTGACGAGGATGAAAAACAACACCTTGTATATAATATCATAGAAAAATTAGAGGGTGCCAGGGTATTTATTGCCTATGCACCTAGCAGTGCCAGTTCGAGTGTGTACATGCGCTCGCAGCTAGCCATTAAGTCTGCCAAAATCTGTACTATCAGCTTCCTTCATATAATAAATATATGTGTACATATTGCATTTTTGTTAATATTTGCAAATAAAATGATGATTATGAGCAAAATAAATGTATTACAGAAATAATTAAGAAGAGCATTTTTAATTAGATAGCTAAAAAGTACCCTGCGTCAGAAGCGTGCCTACTGTGAATTCCATTGAAGTTGGTATGCAAACCGGTTTTAGAGTTTTCCGGTTCGCTGTTAATTTTCGGCAATTAGTGCTTATTCCTAGATTACATACATACTTAGATTACTTTGCAAGAGTCCATAATACGAAATTAACAAATGAAAACAAACCTTAAAACTTTAGGCTACCCAGATACCTCTTTGTTTATCATTCCTCAGTAACTTTCAGTAATAATATTTTTACATTTTGCATTAATTAAAAAGTTCGTAGAACAAAAACATCAAAAATACTGGTTATTTACATTTTCACTATACTAATTCTTAATTATCTCCTAAACGCGTGGACCGATATACATAATCCAAACGGATAAAATGGTTTTAGACTTAGATCTTCCATTTGACACCAAAGTTGTTAAGATATCTCAACAAACAAAAAATCACATTTTCAAGTTGTTCTCGTAATTATCAACATCTATTAAACGAGTAATAATTCTTTTAAAAACCATCTCATGTAACGTTAAATTGATTTATTTTATTATTTCGTTAATTTACGGCTAATTATAAGCCTTGGTTAGGTTGTCTCGGTCTATACTAACTTATTTTACAACTTTTGCATGCTAAATTGTAGTGTAGTTGGCATGTTAAGCGATTTTCGGGTATTCCCGCACGGATTTTTTTTTGGATTTCACGGTTAATTTGCGGCTAATTAACGGCTGATTATGAGCCTTGGTACAGTTGTCTAGGTCTTTCCTAACTAATTTTAAAATATTTGCATGCTAACTTCCACTGAAATCGGCATACAAACCGATTTTCGGGTTTTCCAGCACGCGGGAAATTTTTGGTTTTCACGGTTCATTTGCGGTTAATTAACGGCTAATTATGAGCCTTGGTACAGTTATCTAGGTCTTTCCTAACCGATTTTAAAATGTTTGCATGCTAACTTCCACTGAAGTTGGCATACAAACCGGTTTTCGGGTTTTCCGGAGAGCGGAAAATTTTTGGTTTCCGTGGTTAATTAGCGGTTAATTAACGGCTAATTATCCAGTACTTCATTTGTTTGCCTGCTATTTTTGCCATGCCAACTTCAGAGAGGTGTTTGCTTACCGGCAGCTAAATTATTTACATGGGATGACAAGACTCTTGCCACAAGAGTCGATTTCTAGCATATATGGTACTTTTATTTATTCTGATTCGTGCGTAGTGGCTGTAGAATTATCCTACTGTACACTTGTGGTGTGAGACTGGAAGCAGACCTCAGCATTGTGCTCATTGACGTCACAGTGTGAGTTAACCCGTGGTTCAACTAGATATTAATTTGTTTATTGCTGATGCACTGCATCTTGTGCAAGACAAACATTAAGCCTTAGGTATATAAATGTCACTGAGCACGTGTTTTGCCTTCTATTAGACATTTTTAGATCTCTCTATGTTGCACTTTTAGTTTGTCAGTGACAGGGATAACGCTTAGCCTAAGTATTTACGTGCTAAGTCACGTTTACAGATGTCGGCGTTAGTGTTTCGACAACACTAACGCCCGACATCTGTCTTGCAGAAGATGAAAAAAATAGTATCAATTAAAATGCAATTGTTCGTCCTTAAAATCGAAGGATTTTTTCCAGTCCTTTTTTAATAAAATAATAACCATGGTTTATTCAACTAATTAATCAATTAAATACGGAAAACACCACTTATTTTATAAGAATTTGATAATTTAACAAATTAAGAAAATGTTGACATGTTGAGTAATTACTTGAATTATCTTGTCTTTTAGGTTTGTTTTATTTTCTTTTAAGTTTATTACTTGTGTGTTAAACAATGGATTTTCTAATAAATGTTAACCTTCATTAGAAAATCCTTTTTTTTTTTCAAATTATAAGTAACAAGTTTTGAGTTGGGTTTATGTTAAATTAACCTAACTTTAACTGTTTAATCCGTCGAAAACAAACATTAATATAATCTTCGATCATATTATTATGTTTTCTGTATTTCAATAGAAATCATTTTCATTTTACCTTGATCTCTAATAAGTTCTCTGGCCCTGAAACCATTTCTAAACTTCCTCATTAACTTGTGAATACAGCCTTGGCCCTGACTTATGAATCCACCGGCCAATTATCCGTACTTAACAAAATTTCCTTCGAAGCCACATCTTTTGAGGAATGGGCTGAGGTGTTTTTCCGGAAGTGTAATCTAGTTAATACATTACAACGATAATGTCGATAATACAAGACTCCTACATGATTATATCGTAAATGCGTGATTAATGTATGGAGGTGTATCTTACATATTTGAATCATGTATTGCGTTATTATTATCTAAAGCAACCGAGGGCCCATACCACCACCTCTAATAGCAGTATTGTTTTATGACACTTCAGTTTGGCAAAGAGATAAAAGCTATATAGGACATCAAAATCTATCCCTTTCTTACACTGAAGTATGATTAAAACAATACTGCTTTGTAAGAGGTCACGGTAGACCACCAGATTCTTTGACTCTTTTTGATTCTTCTCATTCAGAAACTAGTGCTAACAGCCATATCAGCTGTCAAGGTTCCAGTCTTTCATAAGAGGTCACATGGTGTTAAACATAAACATCTCAGTGCATTACATAAGGCAGACTGGCAGAATGAAATGTTGACATCATTACGTGGTTAATGTCGAATGTTAAGTAACGAAATTGAATGTGTTTGTTAGTGCCGATAATCCAGTCAGGTAGTTCGGTGTATCCGTTTTATTGGGCTGTTCGGTAATAAGGTGCTTGAGTTTTTTTGGTGGTCTGGAAATTAACGGAGTGCTAAATAAAACCAGTTCCTTCGACCACGTGAAGTCCAGTTATACGGTGCTGAAAAAACATTACAATTTTGCCACAATTTTCAAGCATTTCTTTTTCTTCTTTTGTCTACATTTATAGTTGAAAGGAATCTGAATTGAACGTAAGTAATTATGCAAGTGCATTGTTTTACACTAAAGACGATAAATTAAATTTAAGATAGCCGTTATAAAATGGTTGCGTGGTTCAAATTGCATACCTCTGCTGTGTTAAGTTTTTATCATTTTAATACTCCTTTCCTTTCTGACTGTTAAAATATAAACGTCTTTCGTTATCTTATCATCAACATCTGTAAACACATAACTGGCAGTTTCTTTGCAATAGATAGTGCAATTTTCTTGTTTTATTTCGATAATAATTAAGGTCGAGTGCAAAACTTTGTTAGAGATAATTATGAGTTAGAGAGAGAGCCCTACTCGTCACTATACCGATTCGTCACCATTTTTTTTCCTACAAGATGTCCCGATTCGTCATCAGTATAATTTTGCATGTCAAAACGTACAGTTAGTAAGAAAAAAAATGAATGTTTTTTAAATCAATTTATTTACAACACTGAAAAAAATCCTTACAAACATAATACCTTCAATATAAATAGTAGTTCTCCTGAGTTCTAACTGAACTTGCCATACAAAAAGTTTACTAGACGGGAATGAATACACGCATACTCAAAAGTTCACGAAACGAGGACTCAAAGCATGAAAATCAAAATAGTAACGAAACGGCACTTTTGTATTGGTGTTTTGTTTAGTTGGCGAAATGGGAAAGAACCAGACGGGACGTAGCCGATTTTATGTGTTGCTGTTTTTTTTTTTCTTGGAACGCTTGGGAATAAGCCTATGTTGGGCATCTCTTTAAAAACAGCTGAACTAAGAACGAAAATTTCGAGACTGTACTATCCGTAATGGTCTTTATCGAACAAGGTTGCATCTATATTTGTGACGACAGCAAGAAACCTAAGAAGTGCGTAATCTGGATTATCGGAACTAGGGTTCGCTGAGATACTTTGGCAATCATACATGCAACGTCACACACATAAATCTACTCGCGCAAAACAATATTTTTCTTTTCAAACCAAAACAACATGAGGTCTCCGGTGGAAAGTGCCTATGGCCCAGAAACTCTGACAGAAATAGATGGGGAAATCCGGAAGTATCATTCACCTACACGGGCTGGGTTCAAGTTCCTTTCTTTTTAAGAAATGGACAGTGCAGCTGGTTCTTTAATTAGCTACGTTTAAGTGTGTCAGTGACCGAGTATCGACTATGCTCGAGTTGTCGATGACCGGTTAACCAATTTGGTTTATTATCGTTGCTTGCTCCTGCCGGAGTCCCGCGACTTCCGTTCATATTACTGAACGGGTTTATGCAAGCAGCATGTATTACTATGCATTTGCATTTTAACCGATTATTACCTTAATACAGTTAAGAATTATGGGAAACACTTTGACGTCAGACAATAAATTAAAAAGTCGGATTGCCCGAGCCAATTTGTTTTAAATATTCCTGATAACGTGCGTCACTGCTGAATAGTGATCAACATTATCTGCGACAGACATTAACAACAGTACTCTGACGTTTTACCATTTCCAAACATGAACTAATAACCGTCTTCTGCTAAACTTAGGTTACCTAGTTTAATATATTCTAACAATGAGCTACGCGTCTGATTTGCATATCGATTTAAGGCTCCGATCATCCGAAAAAAGCAATTGCTACACGCGCCGTTGCAGCATTGGAAAGGCAAAAGTTGGTTACGTAACCTTTTTATTGTGTAAGCGTTCGGTGAAAGAAGTTGTCCCACCACTAGCTGCTGCAGTATTGCATACGGCATGACAACGGACGGTCGACTCTGCGTCCATTCGCACCGCGAACTCCGTCCCGAGTGTAAACGAGTAATCGCTGATCAAACTAAAGTTTAATACAGTTGTGCAACCAGTCTATTTGGATTCGTTGTTTGTGTGTGCGAATGATTTTATGTATGACGATTGAAAGTTTTTTACTACTTGCTACAAACTGAGTTTTCAAGTGTTTGAGTTTTCTAAATGGTCACTTATTTGACGCGTAGTATCGAAACTGATGATGTTATTATCATAGTTATTTTTAATAACATCGATCGATTTAGCAGAGTTAATATTTGTAACCCGATCTCATGTTGCGCCATATCAAATGTACACAGCAAATGATTGCATTATAACTTGCCTGCAAAAATTAACATATCGACCACTGGAGTTTGGGAAATATTTTCGCAAAGAGAACATCAAACGGTTTAATATTTGTACATTAGGCAAGGCTATTCGTCTTAATAACGGGATCTTGCCAGCATTGTATATGATTAAGAACAATAAATATAGCAGTGTCGTAATAAACAACGTTATATCGCTGAAGTTAAGTAAGCTTGTTGCGGTAACGGTAAAGTAAATTAGAAAGCATGAGGCGTTACTGAGTCCAGTACGATGCGGTTCTAAGGCAGCGAACAGCTAACGGGACCCGCGGCTGCGGTAGTTACAGTGCCATTTTATGAGTTCATGGTGCAACCTCCACCTTACTTCACTTGATTACTTACCATAATACCATACACGAGTTTGCAGAGACACTTGAGAGACACAAAAGCTACTTAGTTCATGGTTTATGCTACTTTTGTTTCTACTAAGTAAAACTAACTATTAGTCTGTTTTGCTGAATAAGACTTGAAACACGCAAACAAATTAATGTCAGAGTATTTATGTTGAGACATATTTGTTAATACTGTAAATTGCAATGTTAGAGTTGCTAACTTAATATGTACGAAATTTATTCTCAAGTCTTTGGTAAATATTTTTTCCTAGTCATTTATCACGGCTACTTGGAACTATTACACAAATTGCGACGCATGTGACATTTGTGATGTAATTGATTTTGTGCACACTTTTCAAAAGAATAACTCATTCTCGTTGACTTATTTAGGGCACCGGGTATAAGGTAAAATCTACCACAGATAAAAGAAATAAGTAGTGTCCTACCAATTTCTGATGGAAACGCTAGCTACAAACCTTCGGCTTCGGTCAAAACGTCACACGTACTATCAATGTCGTCGTTCGAGTACTCAGTTATAAAATTACTCTTGATATGAACAATACTGACATCCTCATTGACATCCACGTGTTTCTTGTTAGCAGAGGCCGCCATCATCGTCCGCGATCCCTATAAACATCCGCTGTTTACTTACTTTGTTTACATAATATACAAAGCACACACACAAAGGCACACACATACAAATATACAGGCTTTAAATTACTATGTAGATTAGAATTGAACAAGATTCGGCGTAAACAATTCTTGTGTACCGATCATTATGGGCTATTTTTGTTTGGTGCAAAATGTTTACCAACCCGGCCCTCTCGTTTTCATAAATGTTTGTATTAACGTGACCTCTGTTTTAAGTAACATAAGGTCGAGTTTGTCTTGAGTTGTTTCCTAGTATTGCCTGAAGGTGAAGCCGTTCGTGTGGTTTAGAACTTAAACTGTAATACTAAGCAATTACAACTGCCAATGGCCTCCGCAATGAATACTTGCCTAGTAGATTATTACTTCTTAGCAATACTGCTGGACAGTTTAGTAATAACTACATTGTAAATAGATAAAATGGCATACCCAAGAACCACATAAAGATTCATGTTTTTTTGGTCGTTTATGTACGTTCCTACTCGAATATTCATAGTAGGAGAATCATAAAGTTAACGTTAGTGGTAAATGAAAATCAACCGTTAGTTAAGTACTTCAAACTTTTTATTCAACCATTGTCTAGTACTGTAGTCCAGAGCAAAACTAGGTTGTGGTCTATTGAACCGGACGCGTGAATCATTTTCAAACTTTACTCATGGCCACATAGTATTAACATTTTTGCAACTGACACATTTTCTAAACACCCGCTCAATCAACCGAATTTTATTCTTATCGTGATAGAAATAAGAAACATAGTTTGTTTGCATGAGTTACAGATTAGCTCTGCCTCTGCGTAATCCTTTAGTTTCTCATTAGCCTCGTAACAATCACGTTTAATAGTTAATTAATATTCGAATCAATCCCTTGTTGGAGCAGCGGTGGACCAGTGGTGGGAGCCCCGACTTACGAATAAGTCGTAGGTTCGAACCCAGCCAGGCGCATTACTTTCGTGTAATTAATTCATCACCCCTGCTCTCAAAACGGTGAACGAAAAAATCGTGAGGAAATCCGGTATGTCCTAGAACTAAAAAATCGAAGACATGTGACATCTACCAACCCGCACTTGGCCCGCGTGGTAGATTAAAGCCCACTTCCTCTCATTGAGGAAGCCTGTGTCCCAGCTGTGGGAACAATATAGGCTGATGATAAAGATGCCTTGTTTATGTTACTAATTGGAACACAATTACTGTAGTAATTTCTCTAAATTAATGGAAATTTTTTTCGATCAGAATCAGCTGTTATACGTCAGAATGTCATAAGATGTGGTTTATTATATTCGATTATGAACTATTATAAAAGCATTAGGTATTCTTGGATTTTGATTTAAATAATTAAAATCTGAATTATAAATCAACAGTTAAATTGAAAAGTTAATGACCTACTTTTTTTGGCAAAAATGACGAAGGAAATGATCATTGTGCATACAAGATGGCTCCCCGACAATATGAAGTTAATAATCACTAAACAGATGATATTAAAATTTATTATCCAAGACGACTGGCACTTATTCTGAGTAGGTACATCATTTTAACTCATCATAATTGTGTCTATTACCTGTTATACAATTCCTGTAATAGCTATGCAGACATGAACTGACACTTTTTTTCCTACGGCAAGCAGAAACTCCAGAATTAACTTTTTTATAATAATAAACTAAATAATGACTAATCTACGATACTTGAGCACAATGAAATCAATAAATTTAGAACAAGTGAAGGGACATCCAGTTAAATAAGTGATTGTAGAATAATATTTATTCTCCATTCAACAAATCCATATAAAAGATTTTTTTTTTAAAACCTGCTAAACGTGAAAGATTCAACATTTAGGGACATTTATGTGCGTTAAAAAACTTGAAACGGCAGAAGTAAAAATAAACTGTAAACAGAAGTCAAACATGGATATGAAAGATGTATTTCCTCATTTAAGTACAGACGCATTTAAAAATACAAAATTACGAGAGTGATCGGACGCCCAATTATCATTAAAATTCATCCTTCCCTTGAAGGCAGGTGTAAAGGACCTGAGAGGCTGAGATCTGATGACAGTAACCAATGTTTTACGGTTGACTATTGTGTTCCCTAACTTTTTTATCCATAACCTAAAGTGCCATAATTTTGTTTGGGAAAAATATATATGATTACCACCAAAAATAACTTTGTTACCATAAATTCTATCACCTAAAATACATACCAATCAGTTAAAAAATGAAAGATAAACCAAAAAAATTAAACCTTAAAATTTACAATGGTTCTAGCAATTTTAGTCATGACTGCACTTTAAATTGTTCTATGTACTATGAAACCAAATTTAGTAAATGATTACCAAATTTTAGAGAGCAAATTATTGCACTATTATACACAGTTTGCCGTACTACCAAATAATTATGACATACAGCGTCAGTATGAGCTAACGCCTTTTATGTTTCTCTACGTATGATATATCATCAAATGACCCCGCTACGGGCGGAGCGGAAGGGAGTATCAGACTTGTACTGTCTAAAACCCATCCATGTTCGTTCATAGACCTTTGTGTTCCAGGGCCACGGTATCTCTTTCGAACAGTCCCGCAGCTCTGGCAGGCATCGGCCCTCTCGGACCCCTTCCGATTTGCTGACATCTCCTTGAGGCGGTGGTCATTAAATGTTTGGATTAAACAAGCATAATTTGGAGTTGATTGCTTCAAGTAGGATCACAAGTTTTAAAATTTTTGGTTCTAATTTCACACTAAAATGGGTGTGGTTAATTTTGGCGATTATTTACTATTTTTGGCAATGTAAAGCGATTTTTTACCGTAACATTTAACTAGATCTGGTGGTTAAACATAAGCCATTTTTTTTTTGTTCTAATAGAATTATCGTTTGTCCGAGTGATAACTCGCCCGAACTTAATGACACATAATATCACATTCAATAAATTTAAATACCTTAAATATAATATATCTTAAACCCGTTTGTCATAAATATAACAATCAATAATATACAAAAGACTTAAAACCGGTTTCAATAAAAGTTATAAGTCCCAAATTCAAATTATGTAATGTTTATTAATCCTAATAAAATTATTGAAACCAATTTTAATACAAAGTTTTTGCTTTAGTTGTAAGAAGCATGCAAACAAGCATACACCATGCATGCGGCAAGCATGCGGCATGCAAGCAAGCAAGCAACATGCAGCAGGCATGGTTGCTGTCACGGCTCCATCGCGATTATTCCAAAACTGACCCGAAAACTTAACCCGGGCGCGGTTTAGGTTAGGAACATGAAAAATAAAATAATAAATTGTTCCTAACTTAACGCTCTCCCTAACCTGACCCGAAAGAGGAACAGGCAGTAATTGCTAAGGAAAAGACATAGAGTATATTGACTTAATGCAGGATTACAGATATACGAGCCAAGAATTCGTATTCTTATCAAATGCAACAATCGGTTCAGCAATTGCAAAATACGCTACCTACTTATTGGAATTCTACACAAGTTCTTCCGAGCTACACAGTACCCCAATACTCTCGACCAACATCTACAATCTGTCCTCCTACACCTCTTTCTTAGAATAAAAAGTACCTATATTATATTTTTATTCTAAGAAAGAGCAGAGGGGAAAACCTATATCGCAATTATTATTCGGGTTAGGTTAGGTTAGGAACGATGAATTGGGTCAGTTTAGGAACGATAAATCGGGTCAGGTTAGGAAGAGGGTTATGTTAAAAAACATTTTTTTTCATGTTTTTAACCAGTCAGGTTATAGTCAGGTTAGGCACGCGCCTACGCGATTCTAAATTACACTCTAGCTAGGGTAAGGGCAGAAAAGACTGCGTGGAGTCGGATTTACAGCGCTTCGTTTCTGTCACTAAAACGTAATTTTTAGTAAATGTTTTAGGAATAACAATTTTATTATAAATGAACATTCGGAATAAGACACAATTAATCAATACTTAGGACATATGACTTTATTTCATTTAAAATAAGGAGATTCAATTATTATAGTACTCGATATAATGACAGAATAGTTTTAGAACTAAAGTTAATTGTGTAAAACAGAATTTCGAATTTTTGAACATTATGGTTACAGAAGTTTATAGCAAACGTTATGTATAATGGACATTATGATTTATGGACAAATAATTTTAGGAGATGCAAGGGAATACCATGTTTAATGCTTGTGATGAGGTAACCAAAGGAAGATCATTCTGTTCACACATTTACAATTTCTTTCCGCAATCGTTCGTGCAAAACCGATGCGTCACACCTACCAGCCTCCTTTGATTTCTATAGAAATTACGCAACAAAAGTGAAACAGGCACGTGTGAATGTTATTGCTAAAACGTGAGTTATATGCCATCGATCTCATTCAATTGAACAATCAAACGCATTTTATTGCCATTCTAAATAATAATATATTGTATATGTTCTCTCATGTTTTGATGTTCAATATCTTTATTGATTGGATCTTAGCGTCTCGATGGAAAATTTTCATGAAATAAATTGGCCCAAAATTCAGCTATGCGAACTCCGCTTGCTGATGCAGTCATAAGATCGTCAAGTGCACAGATTTCAGGGAATGCAGCGCAAGATGGAAGGTGGCCTTGTCTGTGGAGACACTCCACACTCAAGAGATCTGAGCCGTCCATGAACCCCCATCTGCGAATGTCCTTGCTACGGCCGGTTGGCCATGACATTATTATACTTTCTGAAATTCTATGAAAATACTCGAAAAAGAATGGTAACAAAAATATAAGTTGCATATTGGATAAACATGATGATTCAACTAATAGCAGAATAACTCGAAAGCAGTCATTCTGATTTGTTTTGTTTTTTTTTCTCGATACGTTCATTATAACAGCAGACCAGTATTTCCTAATGTCAAGGTACTCTCAACAACAATAATGTAAGGAGCATAAATGTTGTCTGGTTTTTTGATAAAAAAGGTGAAAAAAGTTAATAATTGAATTAATATGTCCGGGAATATTATTTCTTGTTGTTACCTTTATATAACAGTCTAGAATGTGAATCCGTTCTTTATTCAAGAGCATCATATATCTCGACGAGTCTATGTCACCGTATCTCAAAATATTTGTTTTACGTAAGCTGTAAGTATCTTGTATCTCACAGTGTAAACAGTAGAAACTTGTCGTGGTAATGAAAAGACATTAAATATTACTATGTAATAAAAAAAGTCATCATGAAACGGCATTGGTGTCAACATAACTTACTTTGTTTTCCTGCTTTTCCGGAAGCTAGAGATTTTATTGCTATGTTTGACGTCTGTTTCAGCGTCTGCATCATAAACACTAATTTCTCTTTGAGAATTCGCCATAAGATCAACACGTGGAGATAAATATAAATTCATGATTACTCGGGTAGTGCCTTGTCTTGTCGTATTAGTGTAACTTTTTCTATAAGATTGGTTTACCTTTCCTTGTGAAATCTCGTGAAAAGTCGTGAACAGTCAATATTTGTGTTTTGAATCTGCTATAATCGCACCAGTATCCCTCCAGGGTCGGTGTTCTCACTTATCTTTCCATGGAGAAACCCCGCATAATCACTAATCTGTTTATACACATTTAACAGAAAATACACCGTCTACTCAGAAAATCACGCCTTTCTGCGGTTGCTTACTATATATTTATCTGTGAGTAGTGGACGGTGTCATTTATGGATAAGTGGTTGAGACGTTGGCACGATATTGTTATTTAGAGCGCAAGATCAAATAAATATTAAGGCACATTGTGTTTTAAATATACGACGTTTTGAAAACTCTGACAACTTGTAACCTTGATATAAATCTGAAAATACAAAAATCAAACTTGAACTATTAACATCTTATAAATATTTACAGTGTTTGACTTCAAATATTTCTTCAAAGAATACTAAGAATGTGATCGTTGTGAACAAAGTGATATAAAAACTTTTAAGAGATACTGTTATGTGTTGACACAAAATGTCTGCTGGTGTGTGGGATCTGATGCCGTCGAGGTGTCGCTGGATAGAGACGCTGCGTCACTGCGGCAAGACCCTGCTGCGGAGGCAGAGGCGGCTGCTCAGGAGGTTGAAGAAGGTAAACTTCAGAATATAGCAGAGCTGTAGTTATGTGATATCAAAGGTTTAATCGGCCTAGGTAGCAATGTTATCGATGTTGATCGGTGGAAGCTTACGAATCTTCTGGTTCTGACTGTAGACACTGCTGATAGCAGCAACAGTGTGTAATACGACTATTTACATATTAACAACAGCAAGTGTAGTGGCTAACTATTCAAAAGCAAATTACTAAAATAAAAATAAAAATGTATTCTACAGAAAAGCACAGTGTTTGCCTGATAAGACGTGCGGAACACATTTACAAGAGAAGTAAACGATGCAGTAAATACAAAACGGTGCTCAGTTTAAATTTCATATTTAATGGGGTAAATAGAACTAAGCAATAACAGCAAGACCTGACTACAACGGTCAAGTCACGTTCGTCAGTGTATCGAATTTTAATATCAGACGTTCTGCTCATAGCTAAACCCTTATTTGTGAAAGCAAGACCGGAGCAATTTCTTCATAGGCATTTACAACCTTTTCAGCAATAATGCGCATGCACCTAATTACTTCACCGATTTAATAAAGTTTTTTTAAGTAATCACTGGCCAACAACAAAAAACAAAAGATGTAAATGGTTAGGTTCCTTATGGTCGATTAAAATAGCTGTCTAGGAATTTAACTGTTTTTTCTTTGCAACATGACTTTTTTAGAACATTCATGATCCATAACACTGATTACTAGACCGCTTAAAGGTAGTTTTTATTACACCTGTAACTATGAAAATGATTTTAGCACAGTTATTACATTATAAGACAATCCTTTAAAAATAATTAAAGACTGTGCAAACCTTTTAAATGATTAAACATGCTTGAGGCATAAGGCATGATTTAACTTTATCCTTTCTTACTCAATTGTTAATTTTATGACGGCTATCTTTTAAAATATTATTTTATGACATACCAAGTTATTTCAATTTCAGTTCTCATGAATCTTTAAACTGTCACCAAAGGGCAGTGACCTCATATATATTGTTCTTTTATTTTTTACTTAGCGGAAACTGAATATTTATAATTATGTTTACTTGTAGCATTAACATATTATTTCATTAATTTTCAATAAAATTAAATATGAAAATGCAAGTTTCAACATCAATGAAGTACCCCATCTTCAGTGTTAGTCACTGTTGATCTGTTCGCGCAACAGTCACGGCCGCCAGTACAATACCAAATTGTGAAATATCTTGTTACTTTATTTTCATTTGTTCATTGTCTTTGCGCTATTTAATTAGCTCCGATGTCTTATTGATGAGTCAGTATCGTGCCTGATCAGTGCTCAGATTAACATCTCTGGAATTTGTTATGGTGCTCAGTACTTCGAATAGTCTATTGTTTTACTAATCGGTGCTGTGAACCGTTGTAACCACATCTTGTAAGTAATATTATATTTTAATTATCACAATTATTTCGAAAGATTTTCTTCTTTTTTGTTGGGAAAGATAACTGATCTTTATCCTTTGGACACACTTTATCTTCATTTAAAATAGAGGGTGAGTAAAAAATGTTGGATCAAACGAAATAGGACGATAGTTGGGGCTATTAGTAGAAAAAAAAATGTGATAGTAAACTGTATGGTTTAGGGTTATTTATTTTTTTGTTAGCCTGACTTTTCCCACTCCTGGGCAAAGGCTCCCCCATTCCTTCCACTTTTCTCTATTTTGTGCCTAGGGTTCTTTTTCCCTATTTTAAAACTAGTTAATTATTAATAAACGCTGCTTTTTTGTTTGTTTAAATTTGTCATTATTTTAGAAAAACCCCCTTTACGTGGTTCAGGGAAAAAGAAATTATCGAATAAACGTTTGGGATTGTTTGTATGTGTGAAAACGTAGTTATAGGGCGAGGATCGGACGGGCCACGTTTAAAGCACGGGTGGTGGTTACTTACCGATTACCGTAAATAAATAAATAAAAAAAATACCTACCCATTTCATTATTGATTCGGGTCGAGAATCATTAGCATAGTTATCTCCTTGAATTTGACGAGGATGCAAAACAACAGCTTGTATACTTATTTTAATTATCTTTTTAGTTAATACTTTAACGTGAATTTAAATTCTTTATAACCAAAAGCATAAAATAAATTCAAAATCAAAGTAGTCAAAATAAAATTCTCAAATAGTAATTTCTGCTTTAAATGTTCTTATAAATATATATCAAATTTTCTGATTTTGCCGAAGATGAGAACTAAGTTTGGCAAAAAAATGTTAACATTTGAAGGAGCACAATTGTACCACACAATACCCTCATGTAGTAAAAAAATACATTCATTAAATTCATACAAATAACACCCTCCCTAAAATCTGAATTCATTGTATGAGTGTATCATAATTCATAATAAATAATATTTGCTACCGTGACGTCAGTGACGAACTATAAATATAATTTATTTTAGGCAATGCTCTTATGTAAGTGGCTTTGCGTCTTTTTTGAAAATAAATATCTTTAAACCTAAATATCCTCAAGCCAGATTCAGTAGTGTTTCAATTAAAAAATCCATTTCACTGCCTGCCTAGAGTCATATACTGCATAGAGTGGATTCAACACCGCTAGTTTACCACTGAGAGCATCGTTGACCCATTTCGATTTCGTCTGCACACTACTTGTGCCACAAGCCGAACATCTGTGTTGATACTCTTAAACTGTTCCAATAGAGTATGTTTGTCCCTGGTACCGTAATTCACAAGTGGCCCATAACCTCAACTGCTCATCGTAATATACGATTTATGCGATAATTTTATGAGTATGATGTAAGTAGACACTTGGCATTATTTGCTAGGAATCAAGAAAGTAAGGCATAAACAAAGATTAAAGAATTCTGGGTTAAGCTCGCCGTTGTACATAAGTTTTTATATTGCAATCTATGTATATTTCTTTTTAATTTGGTGTGCAATAAAGAATAAGATTTTTAGAAGGCTTACAAAACATAGTCCTGTGTTATATTCGAACAAAAGAACAAACAGTCATTTTGATCCGAAGTTTTATTAACACACTTCACGAAATGATGATGAAATTGCAATGTGAAGGACTCAAAGATTTTTGGGTTTGTGAAAGAAAACCCCAATGAAACGTTAAGGTTTATTGTTTCTTCTTACGTCATTGAGGCTTACATGGTAAGGTCCAAATCTTTCCGGCCTACACACACGAGATTAATCGGGGATACAAAACTTGTCACTTATGATTTGACTTTACCCTAAAATATTATTTAACTTTTTTGTCATGGAACGCTTAATTCAATACTGTACTTGTTTTGTTTCTTTTAATCTATTTTATTTTATAATGTAATGTAAGATGTAATTTTATTTTGTAGATGTCTAATGAATGTTTTTAGAATAATTGCTAACCCTTTAAAATGAATCTTGTGCATGCCATCTAAGTGATGTATTTACACAGCATCGAAAACTTGTAACCTTATGAGAAAATTATTGTAACTATGTCGTAGGTGTGCCTTATTTTTTTAATTTTTTTTTCACCAAATAATAGAAGTTTTTTCACTTTTTTACTGTGAGTAACTACCACATGCACAGTACAAAAGTAATGTTTTTGTTCATTATAGTCTCCTATTATTTCAATCCATTTTTGTTTGCATACTAATCCTTAATTTTATAGTTGAAGCCGTTTCCCATTATTACAAAGGTGAATTTATTGAAAGGTCTCGCTCTTTAGAGTCAGCTCACACCGAGACGCGACGCGACGCGACGCTGCGCGCACTTGTGAGAATTCAGAATACATTGCGCAACGTATTCTAAATTCTCACAACGAAATGTGTATCTTTTCGTGTAGAAAATAAAGTTATATTTTAAATCGCTCTTTAAAAGTGTGCGCGCAGCGTCGCGTCGCGTTGCGTCTCGGTGTGAGCTGACCCTTAGTTATATTCGTTGAAGCATTGACCTGCCCCTCCCGTAGTAAGCGAAACCTTCATTTATTTTGACGTATGTCTGTAATTCATTTAGATACATATTGAACATACTTTTAGCTAGCAATTACGAAAATGTAGAATGGCATTTATTTTATGATATGAGATAGATATGATTAAATCTTCTCGTTGGCATTTCAAATTAATCCACATACTAAAAATAAAACTATTACGTAACTTTCATTTGCTAAATTTAATCTTAAACACTTCTAAACATATACCTATCGTTGTACAGGTGTATTTACCGGTGTATGTTTTTTTAAGCGCCGGGTTGGCCGGGCAGCGTTGCGCCACGCATCGGCACGGACGCGCTTGCCAAACTTCGTTGTTATTATATCTGGGGATTTCACTTTTGCGAATCTTGATACCAAATACCTGCAGATGACACAATTGTCAATTGCCTTTTAAGATTTGTTTTTCAACATGATGCATTATGAAATTGAGATGCGTAAGACGTTGTGCATGCAGTAAAAAATATTGAGTGTGAGCGTTGACGTTCTTTTAGTCCGAATATCTTTTCTTTAAACATGCTTTACTTGTAGATGTGGCAACAAAATTAAACTCATTATTCGGCGCTATTTAGAGTATTTAGTTTTTATTAATGTGTACAATTCAGATTTAGATTATAATCTACATAATGGGTTCGCATTCATGCATTCGTTATTATATTCATCAAAGTAAAGAAGCATAAAACACAACCTTCGGTGCTTGAAGATTTTGCTAGTTTTTTTTTAGAATATCATAATAAGGTAATTCCGGTTCCCTGATAATCATTTAGGCAAATATTTGATGTGATTTAGATTCAAACACATTATCTTCGTCGTATTTGGTTTGTCTGTTTGTCTTGTGTTTAACGGCCTGTACATTAAATAGGATTCTGTACTTAATAGTCGATTAAAGACCATTACAACATTGTGGTTCGAGGAAGCATAACATTATATTGGTAAACATGTTTCCAATAAGCATTTTCCTTAACCATTGTTAGCGAGCTTATGAGTATCAGATGTCGAGCGAGACTGATACGAACACATCGAAATATTGTTTCTAAGAAAATGGTATGACTTAGCTTGGCATTTGTGACAAATATCTCTTATCAGCTGCATACAATTTTAAATATTGGAAATACCAAGAATTTACCCACTAGGCAGTTTGTGTCTTTGCATTATACCCATGTTAAGGTGAATTTATTGTCTCACGATCAAGTTTAGCAGGTAACATTTTGTGTCATGTTAACCCCCTTCTTGTTTTTGATGTTTAGGAAAATTACGATAACTTTCCTAATGTACCTATGAGTACAGAACCGAAACCATTTTGCAAACGTTTTTCTCGTCTTGTCTTTACTCACTTTCGGGCATAGGCTTCTTTTTGACCTGAGCTGATCGCAATGTTTCTTTACCAGTCTCTTACGAAATCATCCAGGGGTCCAAGTCTAGTAATGAAATTGTGCCAGAATAACTCTTCTCTCTCACCAAGCCACTCAATGACGCCGTAATTGTTGGTTTTGGCAGTTTTTTCTCATAATTGATGGCCTCATTATGGATTTCCGATGGCGTGCCACTGCCAAGTCATTGGTCTGCCGTAGGCACGATTGTTCGGTAATCTCGTATTATATTGACGTTTCTTAAGACCATTATGAACTTAGGTTGAAGAGACTACGATTTTTGGCAAAATGCTTATGCTTTTAGCGTTGACTTGGTATGGTTATCAAGATCGTTATGACAAATGATTGACATAGCCCGTTGGCACCCTGGCCAAGAATTTTGTCATACATAATATTAAGTAAATAAGTCGCTAACCTTCTTTCGTTTCGTTGTTTCCAGGCGTACCTACACAGTTGGCGCTCTGCGGACGAGCTGAACATGTTGGTGGGTGCGAAAGTCGGCGGCGCGACTCCACTGGTCATCGCCTGCAGAAATGGACATTACGACGTAGCCGAATACCTCATCGAGAGGTGCAAAGCGGACATCGAGCAGCCTGGTTCAGGTGAGGTCTCTTACCTTATCTATACTAATAGGTATTTTAAAGCTGAAGAGTTTGTTTGTTTTAGGAACTACAGATCCGATTTAATCGGATCTGTAGTTCGTTCCTAGTCAGACGAAGTTGCGCTGGACAGCTAGTCTTTCATATATTTACTGGATTTCAGTTGACACTGCTAAGACGATGGTTGTAGCTCGAAAATTCTAAGACCAGTGACATCAACCAACGCGCACTGGGCCCGAGTAGTGGGTCACAAAAGAGGGTCTGTGCGAGCATTGAGAGCATTATAGACTGATTATATTACTGAGCTACAGACCACCAAACTGAACATGTTTCTCCATCATCGGACAATCTTCGTAATAACGAAAAAATT
Source organism: Cerastis leucographa (assembly GCA_963082945.1). Lineage (NCBI taxonomy): Eukaryota > Metazoa > Arthropoda > Insecta > Lepidoptera > Noctuidae > Cerastis > Cerastis leucographa. The sequence goes on from OY720363.1 coordinate 16,423,033, forward strand.
ATCTGCTGCCCCATACAAAATTTCAATACCAATTCGACCCAAATATATGGAAAAGCTGATATTTTTTTCGCTATTACGATGTTTGTCCGATGGAGAAACATGTTTTATTTGATGGTCTGTAGCACACCCATAAGTATGTACCCTTTCCGTTACACCTTGTATAAGTATTATAGGTACTTACTTGTGATTTTAGCTATCGAAATATTAGTCTAATAAACTGGTATGACTTAGCATATTGGCAGTTGTGACAAATATCTCTTAAGAGCTGCATACAAATTTTAACTTCTTTTTACGAGTAATTTACGCTTTATAATTTTGAGTAATTAGGTCTTTCAAAATGTCGACTTAATTAAGTATTAAAAAAACATATGCGTACCTAATTGTTAATTATAAATGAACAATGAAGTTTTTGTCCTTTTTACATAAACCGGTAAGGAAATAATATTGTTATTCACCGATATTTCGTCTCATTTATTGCACAGTCATTGTGTCCATAAATACTTGAAAAGACTGCAATGTGGTCACTGCATTGAACATAACTCGTTCTTTGTTGTTTTATTTAACATGTTTTTTGTATGTTCATAACAATGTTATTAAATTGCAAAAATCTTCGCGTGATGAACTCAAATTATACTGTGTTTATTTATATATTCCATAACTAGTTGTCGAGTTCAATTAGAATAAAAATACTTGTAAGGTGGAACGAAGTTTATAGTGGTCGGATTTTCATAGGACTTTTTTTATAGAAATCCTACAGATGTGGAGAAGAAAGTTATATATTTTTTTTAAATTTCCTTTGAGATATTTTTTTTCCGTTTAGGAATAACTTGCTGTTCGCTGAATTCATATTGTGGCGGAATAGTCCGACCTGTGTGTATCCATTATACGCCAATTTGGTCATTATTGTAGATAAAATGCGCGATTTCCTATAATCTTCAATTATTTCAAAATTATTTACCTTTATTTTATGCTGTTCGGGAAACTTACAGCTAATAAAAAAAACGTTCCCAAACGATACGAATTTGAAGGCCATTTACAAGTTTCCGCAATTTAACGCAGTTAAAAAAACAAAAATACAACAAAAGAAAAAGGTAGGCACAAAATACCTACCAAAACAGAACAACGAGACAGAACAAAATACTAACTAAAAATATAAAATTAAAACAAAAAAACTGGCACTCAGCAGACACAAACAAATCACATATCAGTAAGCTTATTAAACATGAGTACCTCCTAATATTTTTTTTAGATTTTGGTCTCTGGATAGCTGGATAAGGATATCTTCAGTAAAATATTTACGTTGACCACCATAGAAAACATTTGAGAAAAATTAACTTTCTTAAACTTTTACTTAGATTTCTTGATATTACCTAATGGATTTTTAGTCAGTACTTCGTTCCACTTCACTGTGAAATTGCACTCGGCTATATGTTTAAAAAAAAAAAAGGATTAAGTACGATTTTTCATAAAGGATCAAAGTAGCAGTTTTATTTAGAAAATGAGAAAAAAAAAATCGACAGCTCAATAGGAGACAGGTCAATCTAGGATGAACAATTGACTTTGAAATGAAGTGCGTACATTGTTTCTCAATAACGCTATTGCATTGTGTCGGTGTTGGCATCAGGTCAGGTGGTCAATACCGTCGTCGCGAAGGGTTTCGCCGACATTCCCAGTCGGTAGAACGTGTCGGTCAATCAGGACCTTAATTAATCACTCGTTCGTCGTGTAATACAATTGTTTATTTGCTATAATGTCTGAATTGTCACGCGTCGTCAAAACAGCTTTCCAATTGCGTCAATAGTTTGGTTTGGCCAGAAGCCATTTTACTAACGAATTGTTCAGCTGACATTGTCGAGGCAAATATTATATATCTTTTGTGTTTTTTTTTTGTATACCAACATGGGCAATAAACTTGTCATTGTATGGTTTTATGTTATTCTATGGAGGTCATTAACATATGTACGGTCTATTGTTTGTGTTCAAGATTATTGCACTATGCCTATTTGGAGATTTATTTCAATCACTTTAACTTATTCTTTAGAAAAAAAAACAAAAGTCCTTTAAAAAAATGAATACCTTATATGTCGTATGGCCAAGTCTTCGAACTTTCCAAAGATCCTTTTATGTGTAGCTGACCTTTGAGGGCTTCGTTAACCTTTGGCTTACAGAGAAACTTGAAAGAACAGTAATTTACATTTGATAAATAAATATATACTTAACTTTAAAATAAAATTAACTCGTAACGAGCAATAAGTATACTTGAAGAAAATATTACCGCACGAATATTTCAGCTGTAGTTTGAGGAATTCGCAGAACTAGAACTAATCAAGAACGTCTGGTTTTTATCTCTACTCCAATGATAATATTATAGTCTTATTTTGTTTACTTCTAGAACATAAACACAATATGCCCAATTCTTACTAGTCATAACTTCATAAGCGAAGGCCATTGATATATAAAAGCGAAGGCATCGAAAAACTTTTCAAATACAAACAACGTATTCTCATTATTTGTATTCAAGGCTTTCATAAGGCTGCGTCCTTCAGATTCTTTCAGAATTGGAGGAAAAGTTTTGAACTTGGATTAATCTCGGGTACGTTAGTACGATTATTTATTCTGTGTCTCGGGATCGGGACCTAGTTTTCGCAAAATATTTTATTTTCTAATAATAAATCTCTGGGCCGTGTGCAGCATCAGATTGTTTCCGAATAAGTCTTTGTTGTCTTGTAAACGATTACTTAAGCTGCAAAATATGCAAGCATAAATCACGTCCCTAGAGTGTGTTATCTAAAATCCTTTTTTCATGGGTGAATAAGCACGACGACCAATCAAGCTATACAAAACCAGTTTATGCGGATCTCTCATTGTACGGGAAATCTATACAAAGCGATGCCATGTTATACTGGAAATGTAAAACTTGATGTAGTGCCGTGTGTAGGTACATGAAGTTCACAACTTCATGTGCCTTATATTTACCTTCAAACTCAAAATATTCTGGTATGAACACGTACAAATCGATTACTAATAGACTCATTGTTTAAATGCCCTTGGCCTTAATCTGAAGTCTAACCAATACCCAAATAATATATTACGAACTTCTACATGGTCTAGTTCTTGATATTGTACCTACACTTCACATCATTTAACGCCTTCGGTCACATGTCTTCACTATACCTTTTGTCACATCATTAATTAATTATCAACACGGTCACAGTTACACATTCTATCGACAACAACACGAAGACAGTACTACCCATTGTCTTGTTATGATCTCTTATTTGCCGCGGATTTAGAGAGATTGACACACAGATAGACTCTGTACGGTGAGCCTATGTCGTTCCCACTGCTGGGACTCAGACACAGACCTTCTGTGAGAGGGATTGGGCCGTGATCCTCCACGTGGTCCAGTGCGGCTTTTTGGTTGATGTGAGGCTCTGCAGTATAGCCGATTTCGGTCATGCTCGGTTTTTTAGGGTTCCGTAGTCAACGAGGAACCCCTATGGTTTCGGTATGCCCGTCTGTCTGTCCGCGGTTTAGCTCAAAAACTGTTGGTACTAGAAAGTTGTAATTTGGCATGAGTGTACACGTTAATGACGCCAAAAAGTGGTAAAATAACATTTTGAAAAAAACAATTATTTAGGATACCTCCCCTACATGTTTTAGGAGTAGAGGAAGACCAAAGAAACGATGGATGGACTGTGTGAAGAATGATATGGCAAGAAAGGAGGTGTCTCATGAGATGACAAGTAATAGAGAAGTATGAAGAAGAAGACATGCTGCGCCGACCCCAAATAAATTGGGATAAGGGCAAGAGAATGATGATGACCTCCCCTACATGTAAAGAAGGGAGGATAATTTTTTTTTCGTCCTTCCGATAGTGTGGGATATCGTTGAATAGGTCTTTTTTTAAATATCAGGGGTTTGAGAAGATCGTTTTTTGATTAAGTAAACCGTTCGTGACTTATCAAGCTTTAAAGTACCAATTTTTGTTAGAGTCAAGTGTCCCAACCGCTACCAACTAAACGGTTGTAGTTAGAAATTCAAATGTCACGGCAGTAGTACTTATATATAACGAAGTTTAAAGGAAAACTATCACACTTAAGTGGGCTTAACATGTTTACGAGTAATAGTCGACCAATTGTATTTGACTCGAAAAACTCCATAGAAATGTCGATAGATGGCGCTAAGCGTCACTTGTACTCAAAACGAGTCTCATTTGCAGATCATATATGGTGGTTTTTATAAATATTGGTACAGAACCCTTCGTGCGCGAGTCCGACTCGCACTTGGCCGGTTTTTTTGAGGTTTTTTTTTGTAGTTAATCTATTCTACAGTGATAGACTTTCTGCCCCTGTATTCATACACTTCGATTCGATTTCGATTCGACAATTCATATGTCTATCTTGTTTTGGCATTACGAGAGTGAGTGAGATAGACATACGACCTTCCGATCGAAATCAAATCGAAGCGTTTGTGAATAAGGAGCCTGAACTGGCAGTTAAGAAAGAACTACGCTTAAATAGATAACTTGAATCAATAGCGACATATGTAAAACTAGCAATAGGTCGCCTGCCCTGCTCTTTTTGCAACTCAAGGTGCACTTTGAGGTACCTCTCCGAAGCCGCAACTAGCGCCGTCGATGTGGCAGGCAGAGCTTTTACTTAAAGTATGCGAATCATCGACACGACGAAGAAGCAAAACATCAATAAACAATTTATCGATGAACAATACAGTAGAATAATATATCTATCATTACTTGCAGTGACATTCGACGGTGAGACGATAGAGGGTGCGCCGCCGCTATGGTGCGCCGCGGCCGCGGGTCACTTACCGCTGGTGAAGCTGCTGGTCCGCGCTGGCGCCAACGTGAACTCCACCACGCGGACGCACAGCACCCCCCTCAGAGCCGCCTGCTTCGACGGCCACTCTGATATCGTTAGATTCCTAGTTGAAAATGGCGCCGGTGAGTTACATCAAACATAGCTGTATAATATGGATCTTTGTAGCGTGGCCACAATCTGATCAAATGACTCTGTCTCGTTTGTTAATACATTTGTCAGCGTTATTTGAGCGCCAAAAGTTCCATGTAGCACTGTATAAGTCTGTCGTAAATATTCTTCTAGCTCTAGAAAGAAACTGGCATACTGATATGAGTGGAAATCCATTTCTCCTTTTTCAGACATAGAAATAGCAAACCGTCACGGCCACACATGTCTAATGATCGCTTGCTACAAGGGCCACATTAGAATCGCCAAGTATCTACTTTCGCTAAATGCCGATGTCAACAGAAAGAGTGTCAAAGGAAATACGGCCCTACACGATTGTGCCGAGAGCGGGTCTCTAAACATACTCAAGATGCTGTTGGGACATGGAGCTACTATGGACGTTGATTCGTACGGTAAGACATTTCACATGGATCTGGAGACATAAAATTGGTCCTTGAAAAGGTCTTGTGGCTGCCATATGACTATGGTCTCAGTCAAAAGACGGCCGCTGCCGCATGACATGAGCCTCTTTAATCAATGCCAGAACGACCAGCAAGGTAATTGCGTCACACCCTCCTTCCCCAATGCCATCATTCATTTCAACAATATTCATGGCCTAATTTACGTTTTCAAATCAAACGAATTTTTAAAGGATATGCGCAATGGGTTAAGAATTTTCTTCACAAGTCTTCGGCATGTCGTAAAAAAGTGTGTTTCGCAATTTTGGCTCTCAGCTTTAGCCGCATCCAGATGATTCTCAAGTTGTTGATCCATCTTAACATATTGGTATACTTCTTGCAGGTATGACGCCACTTCTAGCAGCTTCTGTAACAGGACACACGCACATAGTTGAGCACCTAATAAACACGGAGTACGGCCTAGTGACGCGACAGCAACGCATCGATGCGTTGGAACTACTCGGTGCCACCTACGTAGACAAGAGACGCGACATGGTCGGCGCACTCGCGCTCTGGAAACGAGCCATGGATGACAGGTAAATTGTTCAGAAATAATTGTGCATACCCTTTATTTTTTGTTGGCCAGATCTGTCCGACTCCTGGTCAAAGGCCTCTGTATTTCCTCCCACTTCTCTCGATATTGTGCTTCTTCTGGCTAATTCGCGAGGAAGAGTCTCCTCGTTTTTAGCTGTCTCAAAGCTCGTCTTGCGATGTACGGGTCCACAGCTGTATTGGCAGACATGATCTGCCCAGACCAATTGATTCGCTAAGTTCGAAATTTGCAGTTACCCTTTGCATTATTGTTACATAGCATTGTTTTTACCTTTATTCAGATTCCCTGCGGACGGAAGCGAGCCCATTCCCAAGCCAAAAGACATTCCGCGCATAGAGGCGTATGACTACGCAGTGGAGCCGAGCAATACGCAGCAGCTAGAGGAGATTCTCGCAGATCCTGACGGCATGCGGATGCAGGCCTTGGTCATCAGAGAGAGGATTCTTGGTGAGTTCATAACTAGTTAGACTTGCAATGTGAATTATCATTTTCACAGTTCTATGAAATGACGATAATCTACAAACTTGAATAGCAGCCATCTTTGGTTTACACATTATGCATCTACATTTTGCCCACAAATTTGTTTTTAGATCTACGAATATGGGTATGAAAATTAATGGTATAAGTTTTTATGACTGCCATCTTAGGCTATGGGTTTGAGCACATCTGCATCGGTGGAGAGAACCGATGGGTTTCGAGATTTGTCACATAAAATACTTGCGTTGCGACGTGCCTTACAGCATCCACCACGCTCCCGGCATCGTCTCTCTGGCCCCTTGTAGACGCGCACGCATTGCGTGGTCGCACACCGTTATAACGAACCGTATCGCATGTCGTTCTGATTGAATATAGAAAGATGCAGAGTCACCGCTCTTCTTCTTCGTATTGTGTTAGCTGTGTATAATGTAGTGCGTATGGCAGGGCCGGCACACCCCGACACGTCGTACTACGTGCGCTACCGCGGCGCGGTGTACGCGGACGCGGGCCGCTTCGCGCGCTGCCGCACGCTGTGGCACCACGCGCTGGACATGCAGCGCGCCGTGCTGCCGCCGCTGTCGCCGCTCACGCAGAGCTCGCTCTACAGCTTCGCCGAGCTCTTCTCCTACATGCTGGCCGAGCGCGCGCGCCCTCCGCTCAGAGGTAAGTCAACTTATTACCCTAGATGTCCGCCAAACATTTTTAAAAGAAGGAATGACGACCGAACTCGGCACGAACGCAACTTCCTACAAATTAGGCAGTGGAGCGGTACGAGTGCTGCATGTACTCCAACTACTCATCCACATTCTATTTCAAACACTTGATTCCAAGGATTATTCAAAAACTGAGCCACGTAACACAGAATACACCCAAAACCGCAACCTTACCCATAAGACCATCAAGTTAACATACGACCGTCGTCTCGTGTTCATTTTGTTTTGCGAACCAGAACTCGTGGTCACCAAAAGGGCACTTTCTAAGTTTCCGAACGAACGAACGAGTGAATGTGTGTAACTAACTACGCAGTGATGAACGTGACGAGCGATGACCGCTTATTCGCGTGACCCATTGCTTTGCCATCAAAGCGATGGGTCACGCGAATAAGCGGTCATCGTCTGTAAAAATTTCGACCTCTGTAGTACCCCGAGTATGGACTCGGGGTACTACAAAGGTCGAAATTTTTTAGAGGGTTAGAAATGTTATTACTTCAACGAAAACACTTCCGCTCAATCATGATTTTAACCAGGAATTTGTTTTCCATAGGTCGCATAGTGCCTCCTGTGACCTTCGAAGACATCGAGCCGGTATTCAGGAAGGCATTATCCGAGATACACCGAGGCATGGAACTCCTGGACTCAAAACTCAGCATCGACAGAGAACAAACCCTGAGCACACTACAGAGGGTGCTGGTGATCTCCTTGCATCTGGCGGCGTTGATGGCGCGGCTACTCGAGGAACCGGAGTGCACGGAGGAAGTCTCTCGGAAGATACACACGGCAGTCTACTCGCTTGTTAAGTTAGATATTACGGTAAGTGTGGGGGTGATTTAGCACTGGTTATTTATGAGCCTCGTTTGATGCCGTTTTCCAATGGAATTTTGATGTCGCAGCCCAAAATGAAGAAACGTGTGGAGAAATCAGTATCGTTTCTTTATTGGAATCCTAGTAGTGTAAAGTTCTTCATGAATCATTGGAGCGCTATATTTAAAGATAAAACGATAGCATAAAACGATCAAATCCAGTAAAATTATTTATCCTGCTACATTCATTATCATCTAAGGCTTTTGAATTTATTCTACAAAATATGTCTGTGTTGCAGGTGCGTCAAGGTCGCTCAGCCCTGCACGTGGCGTGCTCGGCCGAGGGCTCCCGCGGGCGAGGAGCGCGCGCCTGGCTGCCCGCGCCCGGCGAGCCCGCGCCCTGCGCCGCGCAGCTCGTGCAGCTCATGCTGCGCCTGGGCGCGCAGCCCGACGCGCGCGACGCGGACGGCAACACGCCGCTGCATCTAGTGTGCAAGGTACGGTATATACAGAGCGCCGCGCAGCTCGTGCAGCTCATGCTGCGCCTGGGCGCGCAGCCCGACGCGCGCGACGCGGACGGCAACACGCCGCTGCATCTAGTGTGCAAGGTACGGTATATACAGAGCGCCGCGCAGCTCGTGCAGCTCATGCTGCGCCTGGGCGCGCAGCCCGACGCGCGCGACGCGGACGGCAACACGCCGCTGCATCTAGTGTGCAAGGTACGGTATATACAGAGCGCCGCGCAGCTCGTGCAGCTCATGCTGCGCCTGGGCGCGCAGCCCGACGCGCGCGACGCGGACGGCAACACGCCGCTGCATCTAGTGTGCAAGGTACGGTATATACAGAGCGCCGCGCAGCTCGTGCAGCTCATGCTGCGCCTGGGCGCGCAGCCCGACGCGCGCGACGCGGACGGCAACACGCCGCTGCATCTAGTCTGCAAGGTACGGTATATACAGAGCGCCGCGCAGCTCGTGCAGCTCATGCTGCGCCTGGGCGCGCAGCCCGACGCGCGCGACGCGGACGGCAACACGCCGCTGCATCTAGTGTGCAAGGTACGGTATATACAGAGCGCCGCGCAGCTCGTGCAGCTCATGCTGCGCCTGGGCGCGCAGCCCGACGCGCGCGACGCGGACGGCAACACGCCGCTGCATCTAGTCTGCAAGGTACGGTATATACAGAGCGCCGCGCAGCTCGTGCAGCTCATGCTGCGCCTGGGCGCGCAGCCCGACGCGCGCGACGCGGACGGCAACACGCCGCTGCATCTAGTGTGCAAGGTACGGTATATACAGAGCGCCGCGCAGCTCGTGCAGCTCATGCTGCGCCTGGGCGCGCAGCCCGACGCGCGCGACGCGGACGGCAACACGCCGCTGCATCTAGTGTGCAAGGTACGGTATATACAGAGCGCCGCGCAGCTCGTGCAGCTCATGCTGCGCCTGGGCGCGCAGCCCGACGCGCGCGACGCGGACGGCAACACGCCGCTGCATCTAGTGTGCAAGGTACGGTATATACAGAGCGCCGCGCAGCTCGTGCAGCTCATGCTGCGCCTGGGCGCGCAGCCCGACGCGCGCGACGCGGACGGCAACACGCCGCTGCATCTAGTCTGCAAGGTACGGTATATACAGAGCGCCGCGCAGCTCGTGCAGCTCATGCTGCGCCTGGGCGCGCAGCCCGACGCGCGCGACGCGGACGGCAACACGCCGCTGCATCTAGTCTGCAAGGTACGGTATATACAGAGCGCCGCGCAGCTCGTGCAGCTCATGCTGCGCCTGGGCGCGCAGCCCGACGCGCGCGACGCGGACGGCAACACGCCGCTGCATCTAGTCTGCAAGGTACGGTATATACAGAGCGCCGCGCAGCTCGTGCAGCTCATGCTGCGCCTGGGCGCGCAGCCCGACGCGCGCGACGCGGACGGCAACACGCCGCTGCATCTAGTCTGCAAGGTACGGTATATACAGAGCGCCGCGCAGCTCGTGCAGCTCATGCTGCGCCTGGGCGCGCAGCCCGACGCGCGCGACGCGGACGGCAACACGCCGCTGCATCTAGTGTGCAAGGTACGGTATACACAGAGCGCCGCGCAGCTCGTGCAGCTCATGCTGCGCCTGGGCGCGCAGCCCGCACTGAGACCGCGTGTCGCCTTAAATATAACACAGTCGGGTTCTTCCCTCAGTTTCTTTTCTAAGAAAAACATTCGTTTCTAAAATATTTATGAAACCCGTTGTTTAAACCCCGACCAAAAAAGAGGAGTTTAAGTTTGACGTGTGTATCTGTGTCTGTCCTCGACTCCCGATGTCTGTCTGTGGTATCGTAACTACCAAACGGATAAACCGATTTTGGTAAAAATGGTTTCGTTTGAAAGGTGTTTTAATCGAGAGTGTCCTTAGCTATGTTTTGAGAAAATCTCCTCAGCCGTTTGAAGATCATCAGCTCTTTTCTAGTATATGAAGGGATATAAACAACTTCCACAGGTCTTGTCGATTAGAAATTTGAAATCTTGTCACTTGTCACCATGGGCATCGCCAGGGGCAGGTGGCTGCACACCCCCTCCCCCCAAAAAGCTCGTTTTTTTAAACATTTATTACTTTCCTTTCTTAATAACTACAATAATAACGTTATTTTGTTAATTTCCAGCTGAACCCGTGTCCCGCTGAAGTGGTCCGCGAGCTACTGTCTCACGGCGCTCACATCGACACCGTGAACTACGAGGGCGAGACGCCCGAAGAGATCCTGAAGTCCACGCAGCAGAGCCTGAGCAGCATCGTGAACCCGCTGCGCTACACGTCGCTGGCGTGCCTGGCCGCGCGCACCGTGAAGAACTACCGCCTGCCGTACCGCCACGTGCTGCCGCTGTGCCTGCACTCCGCCGTCATCACGCACTGAGCGCGACGCTACTGACTCCCGATCGGTTCAAAACCGTTCCCCGTGCGTATGTTTCCATGGATGACGTTCGATACGTCAGTGATACGTGTCAGCTTGGCACTGTACATTTTGAGACTTGTAGTTTTGTTTGAAACATTATATTAGCATTTTAGATTGGAATTATCAGTGTATATTTTAGGATCTTTTGAGGCTACGTTATTATACTTTTAATTCGTTGTAATACCACCGGATTTAATACCTTTACTTAACTGCCATACGAAATAGACTAATAGGGCAAAGGTATGATTTCGGGTTTATACTAAAATTGAGAAGTTAGATTGATATAAGTAGTCAAACAAGCGACTAACATCAGCACTGTAGCGTAAACTGTAGTGGAATCATTGAAATATCAGTTTTAGCATAAACTTGGTGTTACTCTGATGTCTAATCTGTCACAGTATTTTAAAAATCGGTAGCTCAACTCAAAGCGGAATTTATATAATATATTATTATGTATTCTTTTATTATATTAATAGTATAAACTTCATAATTCTGTGAATTTATGTTTTATACTTAGTTTTCTTTATAATTCCTTCTCATTGTTATTTTCTATAATTGAAGAACTCAATAATTATTATTTCATAGCGTTGTTTTGTCTATTGATCGTACATTTGAAGTAACGTTTTATTTTTGTATGTGTCAAAAGTAAAAAAAATAACGTCCTTATAATTGGTAGTCGAAAAGGTATATAGAAATTAAATTTCAGTGCTGTGCCGTAAGTGATTTGAAGTAGATGTAATTATGTACATTGGAATAAGTAAAATTGATGTTTTAATATATAACATTTATGTATTCTGTAAATTACTGTTTCACGAAACGTCTGGGTACATGGGAGTTTAGTGTGGCCACTGTTTTTGTACAATATATATTTTTTAATGTCACAAATATTATAATTTTATCTTTTTGAATTGTTTTAGAGCTCAAAATGAAAATCATAATGTTATTTTGATTACTGTTTGCGTGATAACCCGCATGTATATTGCAATATCATTAATGTACTTTGTTATCGTAAAGGTTATGTAACACTTCACAATGATTATAAATAGATGAAGTTTTTAGTATGGCACGGCGTGTACTTACTGTTTTAGTTTTGTACTGAATTATAAGACTTTTTTCTGAACACAATACGGCCATAGTTAATTTTAATATTCCTGGTGTTTTATATATTGTAATTATACTTCATCTGTGTATAATCGTTGACTTGTCCACCAAGTGATATTCGCTTTTAATATTTGACTATGATCGTAGCTAGACTGGGCTAGAGTCAGTAGTTCGGCTGTTTCCACTTACACCTCTCTAGTCCCCTATTACTATAGTACATCCTGGATTACTTTATATACACATACAATCTAACTCCTTAAGTCAGTGATCATCGCTTGACGCATATATCAATGTAAAAACAAATTAGACATAAGTAGGCATATTAGAAATTAATGGAGATACGTATAAATTGGTATTGTATATTAGCAGAATGGATAACGACAAAGTAAACTATTAGTACTGAATTATGATAAAGATGTTGTCCTCGTTCGTAACAACGGCATCGTTCGCTACTTTGTGTGTATTTCCTCATAGTATATTATAAATTTAGTAATATTGCGTGATTATATGCTAGTTATTTTTGAAATTAATAAAATGCTTTAAAATAATTTATTTTCTTTTTTGTCACGCGATGGTTTTATACCTTGTTTGTGGAACGAAAACAAACATTGCTAACAAATTCCGCAACGCGCTTTGTGACTGTGACTGCAACAGCATTTATTTAAATTAGACCATTACAGGCGCTTTTGAAAGTCAAAAAACAAAAATAACTGGTGCACTTGACCGCTAAAACACGCGTCCGTGCGTACCTTCGTACCTGCTAGCGTCGCTTCGTACCTGATAGACACGCGAGTGTGCACCCTCGCGCGCTTGATTCGAATACGATTCGAAATTCGAAGTTGACAGCGTGATTGAACGTGACCCCAACCCAAGAGAAAACAAATAATTTAAATGTGTCTATTATTTGTTCGATTTATTACCATTTATACACAATTTATTTGTGGGTCGGCGCAGCACATCTTCCTTCTCTATTTCTCATCATCTCATCAGACACTCCTTTTTTTGCCAAATCATTCTTTGATCTTTCTTTACTCTTTCTTAAAACGTTCCTTACAAAATTTTCCATACTATTTTGTCTGTCATTTGTTATTCATACAATATTACGTACCAAAATATTCAAGAACATTGAAAGCATTTCAGACAACAATGTTGTCTCAAACGCTTTGTACCCTTTTGTAAGTAACTATGTAGCTCAGAGATAAGGACGAAAGGGCTCGTTACAAATGTCAAGCATGTTAATATTACTCCTAGATAACAAAAACAAAGGATCAGTTGTAGGTCAGTTTAATAAGAAATATTAAAAGATTATAATATTTGTAGTACATGCATATAAATGTACCAGTACAACATTGATAAAATATAAAATGGTGGCAGATTATGATAAAAAATTGTTGAATCTGCCGGTCAGTTTTGATCCAAAAAGAAACAAAAAAAATCAACCATGGAACAGTTTCTTAAATTCTGGTGTGTCATCAACCAGAGTCTGCAGGTCTCTGAGTGAAGTGCCCGGGAACATCAACCATATACGTTTAGCTGTCACCAGGTTGCTCTTCATAACCTTAGCCATAGTAACCCCGTCGGCATTCTTTATATTGCCCATCTTCACTACCAGTTCGACGGGAAGCTTCTTTAGTTGGTACTTGCGCATTCCACATAAAAGAGGCCAGAATGAGAACTGATCGATCAAATGCTCTGTGCCGCTTACGGCTGATAGGTACAGCTTACATTTGTCATCGTTATTTTGATCCCACACCAGTCCGAGGAGCTTTGCCTCACTCGACTGTATGTTCGGGAATTTATTGCGATTTTCGTAAGCAAAACCGGCGGCGAGAGCAACCAGACGGTTGTAAGTGAATTCGTAGTCTTCCACTTTTATGTTTTTTGCGGTCTTCTTAATCAGAAGTGGTGTGCTGGAATAATGAAAAAAAGAATTGTCACAACTTAATCTAGGGCACATTTTAAGGTTCATGAATGCTTGAGACTTGCTTCGTTTATTATTTATAATGTTCAATGTATAACCGTATCAATTAATTCCTAATGTAATTATGAGTTCTTTTTGTGTTTTAGATGATTAAGTTTTAATGACATTCTTTAAGTAGCAGCAATATAAATACGAGCGAGCCCTAAATTGACCTATAATCTAGTATCTACATTTATCAGTTCGACTTAATGAAAACGAGAGCAGTAAATGAAAAAAAAAACCTGGGACTTGAATTTTGCGAGTACCACTTATTACGACTGGTATTTTGAGAGTAGCGAATTTGCAGGAAACTGTTGAAGACTTACTTCCGTTCAAGATTCATTCCTTCAATGACGATGGTCTTGCCAGGATCCACGGTGCTGAGCTTCTTCCTCAGCTCGTACCCCTGCGCCAGGAGTCGCTCAACGTTGGCATCAATTCTCAGGAACTCTGCATCCTTGTACACGTTGTAAAAGTGCGGCCCATTGAACGTGGTCGTCGCGGGGGGAGTCTTGGGCTCAGATGAAAATTCGAAGTTTTCCATGACTCGTTGCTGAACAGAAAAAAGGCGAAATTATGGTAGGTACTAGAGTCTCGCTGAGTATGAACGACGACGGGCGGGGTCAATAAAGGTGCAAAGGTCCACATCAATTTTACTTTACGTCGAGCAATATTTGTGTAGGGCAATAATGCAAAACGAAAATTTATATCAATAGCCGCAAAAGTAACTTGATAACATGTTGCATTTTGCCCTACACAAAGTTACTTCATTATAGATGCCTCTTTAAAGCGGTTACAACCCAGCTTATCGTATGACGTCATAAGTGTAAAAGGGCCACATTAAGGCACATATCGTTCAGGAAATTTGTGTAATGTGATACACATGTTGCGTGTTCTTCGTAACATGACTACGGGCCTCAGCGTCCTCACGCCAAGTATATGCTGGCTTAACCCTGTCAATTGACACCTTCACTGTTTTATTGTGCACAATGTCGATATGGTCAATAAATATTAGACGCCACAAGTGTGTAGGTAGTCAGAACAGTCATGCCTTACTATGGCACCAAGCTGTTTTGTTTCAACAAACATACCATACACATACAATTATATTATACATTAATTTATGTCAGGAAATTTTTGTTAGTAAATAGAACCTTAGATCTGTCTTAAAAACTTTCTAAACTGTTCTGATCAGATCTTTTTATCCTATTTCACTGTTATTTATCAACAATCAGAAACATAAAAATACCTATAGCTAATCAGGAAACAGATTAGGGATTTGTAATGTCAATGAAATATCTAAATCAATGCATTTTACTGTTTATTATGATTTATTTACTCGATGTAGGTACAAGCATAAAACGCATCTTTATCTCAACAGAGTAAGCTGTTTTGTATATTTTTCTCTGTATTTTAGTCTGGGTACCAAAAATACACCTGTCTTGATAGGTAGGTACATATATATAAGTACGTTACGTATCTACAAGTGTTAGATTTAGGTATGCCCACAATAATATGCACGTCTATCGTTATAAAAGTAGCATCCCATTGTTATCTAAACGAAAACATCCTGGTCGGTACGTCCCATTGCCGTGAAAGATGATAACAAATTAATTTACTTACTAATAAATAAATAAACAAAGAACAAAGCAAGTGGGTACTATTGGTAGGTACCGAAATAATTATAATAATAATGATTTCATGTAGGTAACTACTAAATAAACCAATTTAAATCAGAAGTTAGAAATATAGGGATAAACTTTTAATATGTTGATGATACTAATTGAAACAAAAATAAAACTTACTTTTAAATCAGATTTGTTCTGGAGACACAACAAGGACACTTTTCGAAGTTCAAGTTTCGGGGCTTACTGACTGAATAAAAATTATAATGTTATTTTATAGAGTGACTAATGGAAGACCAAAGTGATTAAGTCGTAGACAGAGAATGATTAGGTACTTCAAAACAAGTCAAAGGTGTACGCTATGAATCGACTATTAATCGAATACAGTCTAGTATAAATAATACAATCAAGTTTATTATGTTTTCCATAATTGAGTAGTCTATAAACATAAAGCACTTAAATAAGTAGCCGTAAAACAATCTTCTAATTCTGATTTGTATTAAAATATATTTTTTTTTGAATTTTCTCGTCAATAAATACGCTAAATGGACCAACGAAATCATAGGATATCATTTATTTCATCACCAAATTAGAGTTTATTCTAGTTTTTGGAACTATTCAGAAAATATGTAGTTTATTTCATGCATATTAGTAAGTTGGATCAAACATCGTCTAAATAAGACCGCCTTATGTCACGCTTTAGTCTATGGTTGGTCTTTCCCTGTTGGCAGAACCGAGACTTGTCTTGCGAGCAGTGTGACCATATTCAGTATTTTAATACTTTTTCGGTATATTTTATCGACTTTTCCAAGCATTAGTATTTTTGTAGGGAAAATGTGCGGAAGTCAGTATTTTTGGGTATAAATTTACAGATAGGACAGGGCATGCGTCCGCCCCGTAGTAAAATTATTACTAGTATAGAATCATCTAGTACGGTTGACTTAAATGACAAAAAAATCCCGTTTTATTAAGTTAAGTGCAGAACAGAAACTTCTGCACTTAACTTAATAAAACGGGAATTTCCCCAAATTCGTAGTACGTTTTTGTCATCATATAAATAGAGCGCTTTCCTTTTGTTTCTATTTTACTTGACGCATCCATCCGGAACGAAATGTCTAGTTTTCAGCAAAGTTATTTTGCTAAGCGGGAACAAATAACGGAGTTTTCTTCGTGGCTTTCACGTTATAAAGATGACGAGTACGCCGCCTTTTGCAAAGCATGCAGTGCGAAACTCCAAAGTAGTTCATAAAACAACATGCAAATACTGAAAAGTATAAATCGAACTTTAAAAAATTGAAGGACAGTCAAAGGTAAGCATACATTGATATAAATAGCATTACGGTAACTATAGTCAATAGTTCTGTTGTTGTTGTTCTGGAGATGTGTTCGCGAGCGCATATTTTTACAGATAAATTTAGTAAAAACGGAACAAAGAAACAGATTTATAAACAAAAACGTATCAGCAATTTTAAAAATAAAGCAAGGTGTAAAAGATCAAGGAGGTTGTGTTAAATTTAATCCTTCAAATAGAATGTTAAAATACAATTCTAACATTTATTGTGATGATGATTGATTAAACTTTAAAATTTTGAGAATCAGTATTTTTATTGGTATATTTTCTCTGTGCAAGTTGGTATATTTCAATATTAGGTGCTTCGGTTTTTTCGTAAAAATTATCTGGTCACACTGCTGGCGAGAGCAATGTTTCGCGGACTGTGTAACCGTGTAATGTACTTTATTTACATAGATGTTGTATAGCTCCACAATGAGTAGTATATATATGAGATTCACATTTCGACGCTGTGCCAGGTGCCTGTGGTTACTGCTTGGTATGGGTAAAGTTATGGTTTCGTATTTCCTAAATACAGAATAAGTTTTATATTATAATAGTTTTTTATTATACATTGCATTTGCACTGAAGTTTGGAAAAATTCCATTGTTTTATAAACCTAAACATAAAATCTTATTATACAAAACAAAGTTCATTTAGTTGTAAATAAATTAATTACTTAATTAAGAAAGTTTTGTCATTAGTTTAATTTGTTAAAAACAATGAAACTCATTAGTAGTCTTAGCCAGTTTTACCAAGGGATTAATCCTACTAATAATAAAAATGCAAAAGTTTGTGAGTATGGATGTCCTACTTAGTATTATAAATGCGAAAGTGTCTGAGTATGGATTTATGGATGGATGTTTGTTACTCTTTCACGCAAAAACTACTGAACGGATTTGGATGAAATTTGGAACACAGATAGTTTATAACCTGGATTATAAACGTAAACATAAGATACTTTTTATCCCGATAGTATGTTCCCGTGGGACAATTATTGAACGCCACGCGGGCGACGCCGCGGGCATAAGCTTGTTTATTATAGAAGAGAACATACTTGTTTATGCTTTAAAATAGTGCCATCTCTTAACAATCTTTCGAACTTGACAGTGCCTTTTAATGGCAGTAGTACACGTGGCTTTAATCTTCGACAGAGTGCAAGCTGTTTGTTTCAAAAGTAAGTACAAGACGTCGATAGGTGTCAGTTGTGTCCTGAGATTCTGGCTTTCAGTTAAATTTCGTTGGATGGCCCTATCTACGGAGCGCCTTCGGGCTAAATTAAGTTTTGCTAATATCGGTTTTTGTTTTAATGGTAATCAGCGATGAAGCGTTCATGACAAAGTTAAACAGAAACTTGATAGAATGACAGGTTGCCTACACTTCCTACTCAATAGACAAAGTTAGCACTGACTTAGACATCTAAAGCCGTATACAGACATTGCGAGGCATGCGCCGCGAACAAAGCACAGCGAATGCCTCGCAAGGTGTGTACGTATTCGTATTCGGCGAGGCATGTGCTACGCACGTGCGAGGGCGAGCCAACGTATGGCCGGGGCATTCGTTGTGCGCCACTCGCAAAGTCTGTATCCACCTTTAGAAGCGTTGTTAGGGTTCCGTTGTCAAATGGAACCCATATAGATTCGTCCTGTTCGTCTGTCTATCTGTTTGTCTGTCCGTCCGAATCAGCCATTTTAATCCAAGACTATTGGTACCATCAATGGCACCATACAGATGAAATTAAGAGAGTAGGTAGGTCCCTTTTGTGAACGGTTACACAAAAATGAAGTAAAATTAAGAAGAAAAAAAAATAGGGGTGGCTCACCACTCCATACATGTAACTAAGTTAAAAAAAAATCAACGTTTTTAACTGTATGGGGTGTCTATCGATAGGTCTTGAAAAGTAATCCTTTTCCAATGGTTGAAGACACATTTGCTTCTAAAGTCGTAAAAATTGTGCCCTCTAGATTCTAAAGCAAAGAGGAGGAAAATTCTGAAAAAAAATGAGTTTGTAGAACGTACAAAGAACTTTAAAAGGATTTTTTTTTTGAATAAGATTTGATATTTAGGAACTTTGTGAGATATGGGCGTTTTTCATCACTAAAGCAGTACCTCACATTGTTTTTCATGAACAACTACAAGCAACAGGGAGACGTCATATCTCCGAAACTGTTCACTTTTGCACTGGAAGTTGTCTTCAAGGTTCTGGAGTGGAGAGGGCTAGGCATCAACGTCAATGGCGATTACATCTCACACCTTCGATTTGCCGACGATATAGTGGTCATGACTGAGACCATGGAGGACCTCAGTACAATGTTCGATGATCTGACACCCACTCCTATCAAAATCGGAGACTACACTCGAAGTGGTAGACGATTATGTCTACCTGGGACAAACGGTCCAGTTGGGTAGGTCTAACTTCGAGAAAGAGGTCAATCGTCGAATCCGACTCGGCTGGGCAGCTATCGGGAAGTTGCATCGTATCTTCTCGTCCAACTTACCGCAGTGTCTCAAGACGTAAACTCTATGACCAGTGTGTGTGCAGTGATATGTAATCACTATGTGATATGTGACCAAAACGTGGTCGCTCACAATAGGCCTTATCAGAAGGCTTAAAGTCACCCGGCTGGCCACCGTAGGCGCGGGCCTGTGGACGGTGAGTAATGGGCTAGCTCACCGTCCGTCCGTCTTATGACGACAGGCCGTGCCGACGGCGCGTTTGTGTTCCACGCGCGCCTCAAGGATATGTCAGCAAATCGGAAGGGGTCCGAGAGGGCCGATGCCTGCCAGGGCTGCGGGTTGTTCGAAAGAGATACCGTGGCCCTGGAACACAAAGCGCTAAGAAGGAACATGGATGGGTTTTAGTCAGTACAAGTCTGACACTCCCTCCCACTCCACCCAGAGCGGGAGAAGTCATTTGATGATTTCCCATCCGGAAAAAAAAAAGGCTTAAAGTCACCCAAAGGGCAATCACTTTGCCTTTGCCTTGCCGTTTTTTTTTTTTTAATTGCCTTTTTTTTTTTAAGCCCTCTCCATTGGGAGAGGGCTGTGCTCGGAGTTCCTTTGCGTGATCAAATCAGAAATGAGGACATCCGCAAGAGAACCAAGGTTACCGACGTAGCCCGAAGAATTGCCAAACTTAAGTGTAGCGGTGCACATTGCTCGCAAAACGGATGGGCGATGGGGCCGAAAAGTTCTGGAATGGCGACCGCGAACCGAAAGACGATGCGTTGGAAGGCCTCCCACTAGGTGGACCGATGACCTGGTGAAGGTGGCGGGGATCCGCTGGATGCGACTTGCACGGGACCGGTCAATGTGGCGACACTTGGGGGAGGCCTATGTCCAGCAGTGGACGTCTTTCGGCTGAAATGATGATGATGATTGTTTGGGGCTACTAAGCTCTTTGTGCGCGAGGCTGACTGACGGTTGACTGGTTTTATTTTGTTTGTAAGAGTCAGTTTCCGTTTGCTATTAACAAAATATTGCATGATGTTTTATATCCTGTAGGTCAGTAACGTGCTGTTTAAATTTTAAAATATTGAAAAACCGTATTTCAGCAGAGGTCTAAATTTTTACATACGTATTCAATTTTAATTAAATATTTAGCATAATAATTATGCTCTAGTATCAGGTATAAAAGGGGTAAAGTGTGTGAGTTTTGATGATTAAATGTCTGCAGTTTTCTCCAAAAAAAAAAAACTCAGAGGTACAGTAGACGCGGACGAATTCGCTGGCATAAGCCAGTAATACATAAACGGGTATTAAACCGAAATTTTACATGATTAATTGAACAATATAACAACGACACACCTTTTCCACCCTTAACTTAGCAAGACAGAGAACCTTCAAAACATGGGTGGATAAAAATAAAAGGCTCATAAAAATGTATGAGCGGCATAAGATGCGCAGCTAACAAGAGAAGGTTTATCGCCACTCGCCCCACTCGCCCCGCTCGTCCCACTCCCCCCGCAAACTCGCCACATCGCTAGTTATTCCGCGTCACCGGTAATTGTGACAAATGAACGTGTTTCGTTATACTTACAAAATAGTTATAGGCGAGCGAGGAACACGGGGTTTTTGTTGCAAATATTATTATGTTATATTTGGTGGAGAACAGAGAACTGGATTGGTTGAAGTTTAAAATGGTGCTTTTCGTGGTAATGAGAACTCTTATCGGTGAAATAGCGATCGTCTGTCGAATGTGGGGAATCATACAATAAATTGTATAGAGATGTCACACACAAAGTAGGTTTACACGACATTATTAGATTACGGCATAGACCACATGACAACACACGTTTAATTTTTTCAGCTATTGTTTACAATGTTGTAAGGTATATGCATTATGAATGAATATCCAAAGTTCGTCGTCGCTAAGGTTGGCACATTACTTTCTCGTGACAAAGAGTAATTAGTACACATTATAGCACAAGCCTAATAATTAACCAATTGGTTAGCCAAAAAAAAATTGTAGATATCCCGGTAAAGGCAGCGCAGCGGTCGAAAACCATTGTAATGTTGAATTAGGTACTAGGTATTGAATTAACATAATGATAGTCCGGCTGTCCAAATGACCAAAATCTCAGTTCAGTCGAGTTCTCAACATTTGTGGCTTTCAAAATGCATGAGGGACATGCAAGCTGGATTGATGGATAAGAGGGAAAAGAAGTTAAGTCTAGCGGTTATAACAGAATTCAATCAACCAGATTGCACAACTATTTACGATTTAATACAAACCAATAATTATAATACAATACAAGACAACTCAACCCTAAATTGCAATCGTATACAATATACGTAACATTCAGGCGCGTGGGTCAAACGGACCCATTGAAAAAACTAGGCACGCGCCATGTCGCAATAGAAAGACGTCGTTAAACAAAGAGGCTATTGTGCCCAAAACGATCCCGGGTGGGCAGTTATTGTACAAATACGGCTGATTCGCGGAATTCACAGGGAGACGCTTAAAATTTGCGGGAAAAAAGGCGCGCTCGGGTAGATACGGCCGATTGTGCCTGATAGGGTTGATACTCAGGGTTGTTTGTGTTATAGGGTTAAACAATAGTTCGTTATGGGTGATATATTTTATTCGATGTCAGTTAGAAGATGTTTTTGTTGACGTTAATGGTGGACAAAGGTAGATCGTAGAGATATTGTTATTTAAGTATTTTATTACATAACTCAAAACTTTTTCCTCATTGAATTCTTATTACGTAGGTACTTTTACAAAAGAACATCAATGTTCAAAATAAATTTCACAAAATAATGAACCGTGACTTTATCCACATAATATCATAATGAGAATATCACAATCCATGAAGCAACGATGCCTCGACGAGATACTACACAGTTCAGACACAAAACGTCAGAAACTACCACCAGACAACCCTAACGTGTCTCCATTCTCTGTTATTAATAACGGCAGCATATTACAATTCAATTTGAGCGGTCCGCCCCCCTCTCCCACTCCAGCCCGTAATCCTTGCGTATAATCTGCCAACAGATAAACTGAACACAATTATATTAAAAGCCAACATGAAAATTTTGCCAAATCTCTGCCAAATGCTATTAAATCGATGTGTAATAGCATTGTCAGCTGCTACACAAGTATTAACGTGTTCCATGAGCTGATTAAAAAAAAAACCCGAGTTTTGGAGCGTTATGATTTCACCATTTATTATGATTTGTGTACTCCCTACATGTTCTACCTGATTCTTCCAATCTGCATCATCCAGCTTGGTGGGCGAAGGCCTCTATGACTTCCACTTGTCAGCTCTTCGATTCAGGGCTTATGTGGTGGACAATGGCCGTTTATTTGCGTCTATCTTCCCGTCATCTTCTACGGGATCTGATTGAGGATAGGTACGTTTTAAACAAACACGATATTAGTATCTACTTAAGCTGTAAAATTAGCGTCAAATATTATTGTTTGATTATTTTTCAATTCGCAAGAAGAAGAAAAGTTATGTAATGTTCCATATTCTCGTCCCTGAAGTAAACAATCTGATATATTTACAAGTGTTCACGGATGGCAGGCTGCGGGTATCGGTTCTCTCATTTAACGTAATCGGTTTAGTATAACCAATGCTATTTGTCGGTACACTGGACGCGCCCTTACGGCGGGCATGAGTAAGTGCTGCAGTGATTGCTTTGTACTTAAGTTCTATAGATACAATGTACGAAGATGTTGGTTAAGACAGAAAATGTTTATTATATAAGAATAATGTTAATAATGTGTGGACAGACTGGATGTTAAATATGACCATAGCAGAATGACCTATCAAAAACCACATTTTTTTATCACTCGGCTTTTATTTACTGTATGATGGATTTTCATGGCGTTAATATGACAGAAGAATACCGTCTTCCATAACAACGATTGACTACTTATTTACTCAAAACTATTTAGTGCCATCGCTAAGTTTATTTCGAATAAATGTGTGGTGAAAACAAGGCTAACGTTTAAAGCTAGCCATACACACTAGGATGTACCTGACAGGTTTACCTGCGCAGGTATACCAGTCAGGTAAGCTTGTGCTGCGTAGAGGACATACACGATAAGGTCCTTCTTCTAATCTTCATTTTTTACCTGTCAGGTAAAAATTGAAGAGTCGAAAGGTTTCGAAATTATTTACGAATGGATGAAACACTCAAACTGTTATCCCTTAATTCAAAAACAGGATAAAGAAACAAGTTTTTTTTTTTTTTTAATACCTTGTAACAGGGAGAACATCACCCTGTCACCCGAACGGTGCGGTATGCGTCAGGCATTTTTCATCGCTTATTAAAAAAAGTTTTATAAGTAAGAAAAATAGTAGTCTGACTGCCTTTGGTCTAGTGGTCACAAGCGACTGCAACACTCGATACTGAAACCAGCCGTACCAGTCTGGCAACGCAGGATCGAGTGCCGTATCAACGGGGCCAGGGTACTAATCGGAAAACTATACTGCTTCAGGGAGGGCAACACACGACCACGTGTGATGCGCTTTGTGAGGCGGGCATTCTCGGGGACTGGAACCATTCCTCAAGAATAGAATGTCACAGGGCGCATCGACTTTTATGCATGGGAATACCATAACTCATACTCCATACTCGGTGGCATAAGAAGTGTGTTGATCGGTACTCGCAGAATCGCATGTTACAGAGTTATCAGAGGTGGGTATACACAGCTTGGGAAGGACCCGAGCGAAATATGACAGACGTGTGCCGCCCATATGATGCTGCCACGAGCTTATTCTGGCGCAGCATCTGGTCGGTGCCCGTCTGTCATAAGGAGGCTAACTGGATGCGAGATGTCGATCGAGTGTGTGCATCTATCCCAGAAATGGAAGAAGTTTCAATAACACCGATAAATGTTACCAGAGCAGTTCGTCCGTTACCAAACTAGAAATCTCCTGGACCAGACGGACTGCACAACTTCTGGCTCAAATGACGAAGTAGTTCACACACTCTGGCATCTCAATTCCAGTCATGCTTAGAGTCTGGGTTGCTACCAGAGTTTCTTACAACGGGTGTTACCCATCTGCTCCATAAGTCAGGTAGTCCTGCGGAACCAAGAATTATAGACCGATCACGTGTTTGTCGACGGTCTAAAAACTTCTTATATCCATTTTGGGAGAGAAAATTAACAAACACATCGATAGTAATTCCATTATGTCGGCCTCTCAAAATGGATGTAGGAACAGGTCCCGTGGTACTAAGACGCTACTCCTCATCGACATGGCTATTAGCTAGAAGGTTCGTCAATCCCGCAAGGATCTGTCAACATGTAGGATAGATTACAAGAAGGCCTACGACTACATGGCTCATGAGGGAGCTGGAGTTGTACAAGCAAGATAGATGCTACTCTACGCGCCTTCCTTTAGTCGTGTATGGGGCAATGGAGGACCGTCCAGGAGAGAGCCTCAAAGAACACGGAGCACAAGAAAGTTAATATTAGGTAATTAGCTGCAATATCAGTAGTTTTTATAGTAAAAAACCAACAACCTGCATTACTTAATGTGTAAACATTAATTTTGTACGCCTGGCACGGCAGCACATAGTGAGACAACTTTTTTTTTATAACAATATATTTGTGACACATAGGTAAAAGAATGTACATCATTCTTTTACCTATGTGTCACAAATAAACATATTTGAATTTGAATTTGAAGAGGCTCCGCTCTATACTAAACATAATTTTGTAAATATTTGTAAAAAGTAGTGTTGTGCTTAGTTTAAACAATAAAAAAAAACTTTAACAACGATTGATTATGTTTCCAAAATTTCAAAGCCGGACTGTATAGAAACGGCAATCTTATGACTTAAGCATATTGTCCGGTACTACACAGACAGGAAGACTACAGTTTATGGATGCTTCCTTGATTTATCAAAGGCTTTTGATTAATTTCTCAGTGACGTGGACCGAGGATATGAAAGCCGGTAAACTAATACTAGAAATTTTGCGGACGCCGAGTCATCCTATGCGAATGGGAAGACTTGTTTTGCCCAAGCTCGGTCTTCAAAAGCCTCATTCAAAATGGATGATAATATCTGATAATTTCATCCATTTGGAGGATGACCTCACCTTTTTCGATAAAGCGTGTACGGCAGCCTCACAGCCCCCTTTAGAGCCGTAACCTAGCTGCAGGGACTGAATTTCTTTTCGAAACAGCATCATTATAAAATTTACAGCAAACCTTGGCTGCCATACGATGGTAGACAGTTCATACGGCACCGGGACGAATGCCACCATCCCTCTTGCACAGGGCACATAAATTTGCCCCGTATAGGACGTCGATGACGGCCTCGTTCACCTTTCCGGAGAACATGTGGTGAATCAGAGCTGTGAGCTCCTGCAAGAGTAGCTCACCAGCTTCCCCGGCGCGCGGCGCCTAAACAGATAAGGTCCTTTAGGTGCTGAGGATGAGGACTGTACTTTTTTTAGTTTCGTTCTACTAACATAGTTCTTAAGTGCTTACTAACACAAATAATAATGTTAATGATCTAAAATAAAGTTCTTCTCCAAAACACATCTATTCAAAAAAGTCACATTAAAAAAAAAACAGATGCTGTTGACTATGGTAGAAAATGCCTACGGCATTAAGTCCGCCGCTATTTATATCTCTATACTATGTGTTTGAAGTGTAAAATAAATAAATAATAATTCATGATTTTAGGTGCATGCCAGAAAACGAATAGTATATTTCTATGTATAAGGGACTTGCGTCATTCACCATTTGAAAGCGAAAGAGATTCATTTGATATTATAAATGTGCTTACATAATTACTTAGTTTAAATAAGAAATAAGGCAGTCCCCCGTTCCCGCTAACTCTGGCAGACATAACTAAAAGTGTGAAGGCGCTCCACGGCGAGGCTCCAGTTAATTGAATACTAGCCACTACTACTGGAACTGGAAACGTGATAACATACATTATTTTCTTCCTACTAGAGACCGAGACCTAACGGTATTGAGAGAAAACCATCATCTCTCCTTATGGCAAGTGCTCTCTTCACTACCGCATATGGCTAAAATAACGGCATTACACATTCACAGATTTGTGATCATCTCATTGTGATTGGCGACAGAAAAAGGGTTGATACGGCGTCGCACAGGCTTTTTCACAAAATGTTCTACGACGACCTACACTATAACTTGTACTTATATCGAATACACCTGACAAAAGTGGTATGAACCGTCAACAGTAAATAACGTCTTCATTGCTGTTCTGAGACACAATTTCTGCACCCGCCAAAAGTTGTCAGCCTTTCAAATTTTCTATCAATTCACCTGAATCTTCATCACAGAATCCTCATCAGTATGTTCAGCCACTTTAGGAGGCTCAATATATATATTTTGAAAATCATCATCAAGTTCTTGTTCTAATAAATCTGCAATTTCATGCAATTTCACTCTAAAAAGAAAAAAATATTCACTTTTAGGAAAAATGTACCTATAACGGCCTAGCGTCTCCTTATGGCAACATGCAAAATAACGTCGACGACAGATATACGTACATAAAAAATATAAAACTAATAAATAGTATTTAGTATTATTGCAAACTTAAGATGTGTCTGAACATGAAATGTGCAAAAAAAAAATACGCCAAATAAAATAAGACTGACATTTTTCTGTGCGCCATTTCTGCAAAATTTATGACAACAAACTAATGAATCAACCACTACCCACAATCTTGTGAGAACTATATGACCACAAATCGTTTCTTATCCGTGACTTGCATGTCTAAATTTATGTTTATAATAACAAATATGTATACAGATATCATCTGCCAAGCCTTTTCCCAAACTATCTTGGGGTCGGCTTCCAGTCAAACCGGATGCAGCTATGTATCAGTATTTTGCATGAAGCGACTGCCTATCTGACCTCCACAACCCAGTATCTGGGTAATACGATACCCCTTGGTAAGACTGGATGTTAGACTTTTGGCTTCTGACTACTTGTAACGACTGCCAAAGATCTACAAATGACAGCCGGGACCAACGGCTATCCGAGGCACGGACTGCGGAAACTTGGTATGTAATTATGGTCACCCATTCACGAACTAACCTCGGCAAGCACGGCTTAACCTTAAACTTCGGCCCGTGCGGCTGTTATTATGTAGCCACAAACTCCTCAATGTATATGCTAGGTATACAGATATATGATCCGTAAATTAAATCGAATACTCACGTTACCACACGGCAACGCTAGTCTTTAATAGGACCTAGGTCTATGGTCTATGGGTGAATAAAGAAACTGATTGTTATAATTTACTGTAGGTAAACTACGCAGTAATACAATACTTCCAATCGTGGACAAGTAGTAGCGCTCTGAGAGCAGCGGTCCGGAAAGTTAAAACGAGCCCCGCCTCCCCCGGCCCTCTCACCCACCCTCTGCAGACCTCCAACGCGAAAATTTTACACAATTCAATTAAAAGCAGTATTGTTATTGTTTTTAAATATGTCTGTAACAATAAAGGTTAAGGAACCGAGGCAACGGATGCCTCGTTTCAGGTTGACGAAACCAAGTCATTTCTAGACAGAACTTAGGTAATTGGCCAGGTTCGGTCTCTATTATATCAATTTTTCACGTCGGTAAAAGTGCAAGCTTGCGTAGAGGGTCAAAGTCAAAGCATTTATTTCAATTAGACTATTACAGGGACTTTTGAAAGTCAAAAAAATCAAAATAAAATAAAATATAAACTCACTCGGGGAACTCACTTATTCGAGTCTTGAAGACAACCTGGCTTTATTATATCTATCAAGATACGGCAATAAGTTCTGCTAGGGTGGCTGGCGCATTGCCGTACTTCTGGAATGATAGAAAGGTTTCGAGGAATTAAACAATATTTCCAACGTATTTTCAACGAAATTCCGACATTATAATTGATCATCGTTTCTGTGTAATTAGGTTATAACTAGGATTGCGTTGTGAACTTGTGATGCAATCAAATTCGGTTAGGTAAAGGGAGTCAACATGTCTGGAATTATATGCAAATATCTAGCTTTTTATCGGGACTTTTCGAATCTCTAAATTTTTATAGCAACTTTCCTCAGAGACGGATACTGCAAAAAAATAAAACAAATAATTTTATGCTCTTTTATTCTATTTATTGAAATTGACTGGAATTAAAGACAAAATAAACAACATATCAGGACATGTACAAGTACGTGCAATTTACTTAAAAAAAAAATGTGCTAGTCAAAATATGACTACATCCTCTCTCCCATACCGATAACTCTAAGTAATATTGTTTATCAAGTTATTTAATATAAAAAGAGCTTAATCACTTTGTCCTTTGTTTGTCCGTAACCTGAAGCGGCCGGCGGGTGTGGGTTAGGCCCTTCATTAGTTAATCTATTGGCATTACATAGAAGCCACACTGTACCCGCCACTGCCGGCGCGTATTTTGTTTTAATTGATGCCAGTGTCATTTACTTTTTCAGTCATTGGTAAGTAATACTCGAACTAACAATGAGTATAAAGTGATATTTATTTTGAGACTATTTAAAGCCGCTAGATATAATTTTTAATGACTAATCAGTGTTGTTTCCAGTGTTGTTTGGTGCGTCAAACCGAGTGAACTGGACATTACATTTGTTCAGATATTCCAGTACCTACATAAAGACCGCTGTCCGGAGCACAGTAAGCTCGGTTTGACTGCACCTTCAATGTTCTTGATGATTTCTTGGTTACTTTTTCCTAAAGTTAAAACAGACAGAGGAACTAATAAAAAACAATTATTTACTTAAAAAATATGACCTCTTGATAGTTAATGATTATTTTAGAGTACAAACAAAATATTGGTGAGAATAGTTTATTCTATGGTGGAAGTCCATACTTAGTATTAGGTGATTAAATAATTAGGAGGAAATCACAACATGAGGTCTACGAGGGCTACGAGATGGAAGCCGTGGTGAGTGCTACGAAGCTTACGCGTTGCCTACGCCGCCGCGCCCGTGACTACGAAAATGTCTTCAGTTCATCGCTACAAAGATCGCAAATTGTAAAGTTCAGGAGGGCTACTCTCTTTCTCCGAAACGAAACTTCGGCAAAGAACGAAAATTAAACGTAGTAACGTTTGTGACCCTACTCTATATAATTTGCGGACCCACACGAGAAGTTCGAATTTACAGACAACGAATGTATTGAATGTTATTGTGTGCGTCCGCAAATTATATAGTGTAGGGTCACAAACGTAACTACGTTTAATTTTCGTTCGTTGCCGAAGTTACGTTTCGGAGAAAGAGAGTAGCCCTCCTGTTTCTTCAATCCTATATTCACATTATATTCATATTATTTCACAACATTATGAAGAGGTTGTTTGTAAGTTTGGAATAAGATAAGGTTTTCTGACAAGGCCGAAGTCGGTTCAAGAATCTGGCTGATCATAAACAAAATATTTATTAAGGTTACAAGGTAGACCAAGTACACGGTAGTATGATACCAAGGAATTGCAAGAAGAAATACTTAAGTCCATAACAAATCTTATCCATTTTCTTCACAGCTACTTTGATACAAACAAGATGACTTGTGAACAACATGAAGCGTTTTCGAATTCCCAACATTATTTATTAACCGCCACATGAATTGCTACCTAATAAGTCTCAGCAGTTAAGCACCCAATTATACGAAGCTCACACGCGTATTTCAAATATCAATAGCAATCTTTAAAATCTAAATACACGGAAAAAATCCGCTATTAATTGGTGCCGACGTTACGAGGTTAGGGCGTATTGTAAGTACGTCGACGGACAAGGCCAGCTTAATGTGTATGATTTGAAAAAAGAATTCTAATTATAATGAGGGATTAAAAATGGCGTAACTGTATTTACGTGTGTTAAAATGTCAATCTTAAGGTAGCTGCGTATAGTGTATTTTAGCGTGAAGTTGTGGATACATAACATGATCACAGTTTTAGGAGATAACACCGTGGTCGCGTGCTTATAATCCTTTCATTGTAAATATTTATCCAAATAAAAATGTGGTTGGTGATTCAATGTGATGTCTTACCTGAGATTTTTTTTTAATAATAATAATAATAATAAAGCCTTTTATTCCGAAACCAGACAATTACACTAACTATAACGGTTAAAACAAAAATTACAAGATGTCTCGAATTTCGGTGTGCCTCGTGGCATAGGCCTCCTCTAACAGTTTCCATTGACGTCTGTCGTGAGGTACTCTCCTCCAGTTTGGACCTGCTGTCAGTTTTATTTCTTCCTCCCAGCGGGTAAGCTGCCTTCCCCGATTTCTTTTGCCGTCCCTTGGATACCATTCTGTCACTACCTTGCTCCACTTGCCTTTAGTGTCTCGCATCATGTGGCCTGTCCACCTCCACTTTTGTTGGTCTATTCTTGTTAGAACATCGGTCAGTTTTGTTTTGGACCGGAGATCTGTATTCCTAATTCTGTCCTGTCTTGTTGAGCCTAACATGCTTCTTTCCATTGCTCTTTGACACTTAGCAAGCTTTTCTCTGAGCGATTTGGTGAGTGCCCATGTCTCACACCCGTAAGTTAGACATGGGAGTATACATGAGTTGAAGGTCTTTCTTTTCAAAGTCATGCCTAGGTCTTTTGACTTCATGATCTCCTTGAGGGACCAGTATTTTTTCCAACCAATTGCAATCCTCATTTTAATTTCCTGGCTAGTTTGGTCTTTTGTGGAGATGACTTGACCAAGGTATATGTAGTCCTCTACATAAGCCAAAGCTTCCTCTTTTATTTTTATACCTACTTTTTTAGAGTTAGTCATTAGTTTTGTCTTACTGTAATTAATTTTCAGACCAATTTTTTCGCTTTCTTCGCTCAGACTTTGTATCATGATTTGCAAGTTTTCTGGGATTTCTTCGAATAACACTAAGTCGTCGGCAAATCTGAGGTGGTTCATTTTCAACCCATTTATATTCAGACCAAACTTTTCCCAGTTCAAGTTGCGAAAGATGCTTTCTAACACGGCAGAGAACAATTTCGGAGATAGTGGGTCACCTTGCCGCACCCCTCTTTCTACGTGGAATTCGTTTCCTAGAGATTCCAACTGTATTCTAGCCGTACTGTTGGAGTAAATAGTTCGGATAATGTTGATGTATGCTGCTGGTATTCCTTGTTGCTTTAGAGTTTCCCATATGTATTCATGGCTTAAGCTGTCGAAAGCTTTTGCGTAGTCAATAAAGGCAATGTATATAATTTTATTATATTCCTTATACTTTTCCATTACCTGTTTGACTGTGTAAATATGATCAATTGTCGAAAACCCTTTTCTAAAGCCTGCCTGTTCAACCGGCTGCTGTTCGTCCAACATTGGGCTTATTCTGTCCAGTATGACCTTTGCAAATATTTTATACACATTCGACATCAGGCTTATTGGTCTGTAATTTTCGATGTCCTCTTTGTCGCCTTTTTTGTGTATTAAGATGATGTGAGACTTTGCCCATTTCTCTGGGATATCCCCGCTAATCAGAATCTCGTTAAATATTTGAGTTAGAACGGGTACCAGTTCTTCCATTGAGCCCTGCAGCAGCTCATTTGTGATTTTGTCTGGTCCTGGAGATTTTCCCACTTTTTGACTCCTGATTGCTTTTTCTACTTCTTTGGGTAAGATTGAGGGGACGGGTTCCAGAATGGCATCGAGTATTGATTCGGTATAATTTTTCCTTACAACGTTTGGTGTTTGTTTTACGTATAGACAACGGTAGAAGTCTGTTGCCAGTTCTTTGATGTTCTTCCTCTGTGTAGTAATCTTTGATTTTTTTTTAAGTTTTGGTATCCATTCTTTTCCTGCTTCCCGTAGTTCCTTTAGAGCTTTTTTGACCCCGCCGGTTTTTTGTATATGATATTCTAGGGTTTGCAGTCTTTTAATTTTACGATCTCTTCTGATACTTGCTTTCAGTTTCTTACTTATTTCTGTTATTAATTTTAAATTTTCTTTTTTTATTTGGTTCTTTATCAGTTCTCTCCTTTCGTTTATCAGTTGCAAAGTTTGGTCGCTAAGTTGGTATTTGTTAGTTTTTTCTTTCCTGTTTGCGATCAAATGGTTTTGAATTTGTTTCTCTAGCATATCATATTTCTGTGCCACAGTTGAATCCTTTGTTGTAATATTTATTGTTTCGTTTGCTGTATACTTTGTGTTATTTGTATTTTTTAGATTTCTTGGTTGATCAAATCGGTTAATATTTATGTGATTTCGAGAAGTTTTAGTGGGGCACTTTCTTAAGGAGCTGCGTACCATGCGGTGGTTTGTGTTAAAGTTCAGTTTGCATATAACGGCAGTGTCTGTGAATGCTCTGGGGTAGTTGCTAATTATGTAGTCGATTTCATTTTTGTATGACCCATCAGGAGAAATCCATGTCCATTTCGTATTGTTGCCTTTCTTGAACATCGAGTTCAGTAGAGTTAAATTATGTTCCATAAGAAATTCAACAAGTTTCTGGCCATTGCAGCTTCTCTTGCCATAACCAAATTTTCCAAGAACATATTCTTCAGTATTTTTTCTAGTCCCCACTTGTGCATTAAAATCCCCCATTAGTATAATAAATTTATCTGAGCTGTTTTTTATTGCTTTTGACATTTCTTCATAGAACGACTCTAACACTGACAATTCAGCTTGCTCAGTTGGGGCATAAACTTGTATAATTGACCATTGTTTCTTATATCCTGGCAGTTTAATGTTAAGTACAGCTAATCTGTCTGAGATTCCAATAAAATCTTGTATATGTTGTTTTAGGTATGTTTTAATCAAAAATCCTACTCCTCTCTGTCCGGCTGTTTCACCTTTTTGGTATAGGATATAATCTGGATATTCCACAATTTTTTCGCCTAGTCTTCTCATTTCGCTTATGCCTAGTATGTCGTACTTTATATCTTCTAGGGCTTTGTTTAATTCCATTAAGCTTTCAGGTGTCCTGAGAGTTCTTGTGTTTAGTGTTGCAATGTTTAAAACTTCACATCTCTTAGTTAGAGGGTGGTGGTCTAGTTCTCCCGCGGGGACCAGCCGTGTTGGGAGACATTTAGTTGTTAGCTGTTTCTCGTGTTGTTGTGGTTGTCCGGTTCGTGGTGCATGGTCTCTAATTTCTGTTTGTGAGCTTGTCTGAGAACGAGATTGATCTCCCTCGTAAGTACTGAAAGGCATCTAGCTTCTGCATTTTCGGGTCGTTTTTTGTACTCCCATTTCCGTTCTTGGGACTCGGAGTTTCAGATCTTTTCCTTTTTTCGTTCTCAATACTCTCCATGTTTCTTTTTTCCTTGTTCTTTAAATATGTGTCTTTGGGTAAATCATGCGTTATATAAGTATTGGGTTTCATTTTCTTTTTGTTTTTCAGAATCTGGATCTTTTTGCCTAGGGTCGTGGTAGCAAGAAGAATTGGTCTTGTCTTACGGTTTTCGTTTCCTTTTTTGCCCAATCTCTGGACTCTATCGATTTCACCTTCCTTAAGTTGGACCTCTATATCTGTTAGTGTAGAAGTTACCAGGGTTATCAAATCCTCGTGCTTTTCGTCTGTAAGTTCTGGGACCCCATGGATTATTACGTTGTTCCTCCTTCCATTCATCTCGAGGTATTCCATTTTTCTATTTAATTTCTCAACCTCGTTTTTCAGTTTCAAATTTTCTTCTATAATAGGTTTAATTTTTTCGTCAACCTTTTGCAGTATAGTTCTAGTGATATTTTCTGTTATCGTGTTTGTTTGAACGTTAAGTTGTTCTGTCATTTTTGACAAAAGCAGCGACATCTCAGGTGACAGTTGCGTAGGCATCTTGCAATAACAAAAACGCGGAGCTGTTAAATTTTATGTTTCCGAACGTAGCCTTTTGTTATTAAGTTGGTACTGACGTAGCTTCTATATTGTCTTTGGTTTTCTGTTTTGACAGATAACCTCAACTTAACTTTGACGATTATGTTTTTGTTTTATGTACACTTTATTGGCGTGTTTTTATGGTGTTTCTGTTGTAATTCAGTGCACAGTCTCACGCACAACCTTCCGAACGGCACTTTTGTAGGTAGAACTTAAGAAAACCGTACACTTTTTCGATAAAACCGAGGAGCGATTAGCAAAGCGACTGACATAAGTAAACACCGGAACCGGAATCGAGAGAAACCTGAGATTTTAAGTACAATTAAATATAATCCCGACCCACAAAATCATTTTTAACCATAGCCTCGGATGGACCATCCTAATTTTCTTCTCTATATGAATCTTGCGCTTGGAAACTCTTAATGGAATTGGTTTGGTGCGTAATGGTATACTATCTTGTTTGGTACGGCCATGTTTTTAGAATAAACCTCAGTTATTTGAGATGTTTGCACTTATAAACCAAGTAAGATTAGGTTACCTGTAAAGGTAAAAGATTAACTAAACTTATTTTTTTATCAAAGAATCACCGTTGCTAAGCAAAAGATAAAAACAAAAAATTGCTATAAAATTAATATCACACACAAGAATCACTCAAATCCTTGTAAGAGAAACATCAGTATAAAGTAGCGTTCATTAATTGAAGAATCACCGTTGCTTAGCAAAAGATAAAAACAAAAAATTGCTATAAAATTAATATCACACACAAGAATCACTCAAATCCTTGTAACAGAAACAGAAACACCGGTATAAAGTAGCGTTCATTAATTGCTGTACATTTGAACGTTTATCAATGAAAACATCTGACAATAAAGCGGGGTGCACAATGATAACAACGTAAGGGCTGGTACACACTCGACAATGGCAAACAGTCGCGGCGTGCTTGACGACACTTCATTATATCGGTATTGAACATCGATGCTAGTGACGTGATTGCATGTCGATAGATTATTCTTGATGAAATTTAGTAAACTTATTGTTTCAAGAAATCGAATTGTGGAAAATTGCTCGTAAATAACACAATGATCCACGGGTTAGTTAAAACATAAAATCTACGTTAGTGTGTATAAACTAATACGCTCACAGAAAATTCATACATGTAATACAATATAATCGGTGATGCATCACTCCTGCCTCACCAGCACCTGCATGAAGTGGTTCATCATCGGTGAATTAAATTTAAAAACTTCCTTATTGTTTCAATATAAAATATTTTTTGTAAGAATTTATTTTACTATTGATATCCATTTAATTTACCTGCTTAAGTAGATCTGAAAAAATATGATAGTTTCTAAACCGTAGATCAGGTAAGGAATCGTTGAACTACTACCTATGTTACATTATATTATTATGTGCCTACTGTGCAATGAACTATGTTAGAAATAGTGGGGAACTCTGAAACGATAAAACGTTAATAAAACTACAGTCTCCTATCGATATCACCAAATCTTTATCGAGTAAATATCAAAACAACACTTCCCCATAACTACACCGTCAATTGCTGTCGCAACAGGGGCGCGCAACCCTTCATCGCGGCTTAATTCTATAATTGAGGGTTAAATCTCTGGCAGACGGGCTTACTCATTATCACACCATGTTTGTATCTCAGTACTTAATCGTTCACGCTACAGCCGGCAGGGGGCACTATCTTGATGGCATTCTCACTATTGCGTCATAAAAATATGTGATGCTTTTTTGAGGAAAGGTTGGAATTTTGATCTGCGAAATTATTGTGTTATTTTTATTTATTTAGTACTTTAAGCACACATAATGTTCAGAGTGGGATTTAATGCCAATACCAGTCAACCTTTGGGTGATGCAGAGAATCTGGTAGGTGTAATTGAGAAAATTGTGGTTTTAATATTTATTCTATAAAAAACAGCTGCCACCCTGGTATCTATAGTCAAGTTAAAGTAATAACTTGAACTTAAATTACTTAAGCATTTTTTTATACAATAAGCAAGAATTAAATCGAAGCAAGAACCGAAACAAAGCAAAGCTAAGAAATTCTAACTTTTGCATTTCCACCTTCAAGCAATTAAGCTAAGCTACATAACAAAAATCGTATCTTTAATACTGTTGTTTATAGATACGGCTGTAAGACTCGGACTTACGAGTTGAGAGTCGTTTCTTTACAAAAGCTTTCAAAAACAATAAAAAAATAATAATAAAAATAAAAAGGTTTATTGCAGAAACTTGTACAACTTTTACAGTAAATCTTACATAGGGACCTCCTTTTAAGTAAATTATATACCTGTGCTAGAAGGCCCCGCTCTTCAATTACAAATAAAAATTAAAATGGTAAAAGTGGTGTACAAAAATAAAATAAAATTTAAACAAGAAATTATAAGATATCTAAAATTAAAAAATAAAAGAATTTTGAAAACACTCCTAAAATAGTGTGTGTGAGTGTGTGCATGTGTGTATGTGTGTGAGTGCGTGTGTGTATGTGTGTGAGTGCGTGTGTCTTTCTTTTCAAGTCATATTGACGATACTTGCAGCAATATTTCAATGTCATCATAGGTCTTCAGTTTTAGCCATTGAACTAATGCCTTTTTGCAGTCTTTAGTAGTCATGGGATAGATGTTAATTATTGTATTTATTTTATTATATAGGGTAGCGGAATTTGTATTGAATTGTCTTTTTGCATAACTAGTTTTAGCAAATTCTACTGGTGCAACACGGTGCTTTCTTCTTCTTTCCTGAGAGTTAGGGTCATATGGCAGGACTTTGTGTAATTTTAAGATAGCGTGAAGTATGTACAATTTTCTGACTGTGAGAATACCGCTTAGGGAGTATAACTCATTGGTCGGGAATCTGAACGGTTTGGTGTACATGACCTTTATAAGAGATCTCTGTGCTCGCTCTAGCTCAAGAAACTTCGTTTTTGTCGCACCGCCCCACACGGGTATGCAGTAGATAAGAATTGATTGAGCCAGAGAGACATAGATTTCTGTTAACATTTTTTTAGTTGTCACATGTCTTAGGTTCTTAAATATCCAAATAAGTTTTCTCGTACGGGCCATGACCATATCTGTGTGTGTATGCCAAGATAACCGCTGATCAACGATTATACCTAAGTATTTTATATGAGTTACTTTTTCTATGTTTTTACAAGAACAATTTGTGCTAGAAGCATTATGACAAGTGTGGATTTTGAGAGTTTCGTTAGGTCCGGGTTGAGTGTTATTGTAGTTTGTAAATGCAATATATTTTGTTTTAGAAATATTTAGTGTTAGAAGATGTGAGTTCAACCAGTTGGCAATTTCGAAAAGACCCTTTTCAGAAGATTGATATACGGATTCCCATGTGTCGCCAGAAAAAACAATAGCTGTGTCGTCTGCATATGAGAAAACGCGCCCATTATCTGGCATCATATTGCAGAGATGGTTTATGTATATTAAAAATAGAGTCGGGCCCAGCACGCTGCCCTGCGGAACGCCGTAGGTCACGTTAGACTCCTTACTAATATACTCTCCTACCTTAACCCTTTGCTTACGATCCTGTAGATAATCGATGAGTAATGCTAACGGGCTTCCTCTTACGCCTATGCCTTCTAGACTATGCACAAGAATGGGGACAGAAACGGTATCAAAAGCTTTTTTTAAATCAAGAAATACAGTTATACATTTTTTTCCTGAATCTACTAGTTTAACAATATGAGTGGTTAATGCCGTCACTGCGTCTTCCGTAGATAATTTTTGTCTAAAACCATATTGGGCTTGTGAAATAATGTTATATTTATTAGTGTAGCTTGTTAGTCTTTTGTTAATTAGCTTTTCAATGATTTTAGATATTGCAGGCAAGACAGAGATAGGTCTATAGTTGTTAATGTCATCACTGTCTCCACCCTTGTGCACAGGAGTTATTATGGCTTGCTTCAGAGCTGGTGGAAATTTCCCTTGGCTAAAGCACAAGTTAGCAAGATGCGAAATTATGGGTACGACTAACTCATGGGCAGTTTTTAAAAAACAAGTTGTAATATTATCCCAGCCTGGAGCGCTTTCAGATTTAAGACCCATTAACACGTTATAGACTTCTCTAGGATCCGTTTCGAGAAGCACGAAAGAGGAAGCCTGTGAGTGTATATGATCAGGATCGTGTTGAGATTGCGATCGGTTTGTGGAGGTAATATCTTCAGCCAGGGTTTTCCCGATGTTAGAAAAATAATCATTTATGTGGTCTACTGAAGCATTGGGGGTGGCCTTTATCTCTAATAGTTCCGAGTTAATATTTTTCTTTGGTTTGCGATGAGTTATATTGTTAATTATGTTCCATAACTGTTTCGTATTCTTATTTGCCTTTAGTAGTTGTTCCTTATCATATTTTCTTCGAAGCTTTTTAACTAAACTATTGCAATAGTTGCGATATCTTCTGTAAGTAATTTGTAATATATTGTTTTGTGGATCAGATCGTAGCTTTCTTTGCATATTATTTCTGTTTTGAATACAACGTAGAATTCCTAAAGTTATCCATGGTTTAATAATGCGATTATTTCTCGGGACTAAAGTAGTAATGGTGTTTTGCTGAAGGCAATTTTGGAGTTTGTCTATTAATTGTACAGATAACGTGACTGGATCATTGATTGAATTAAGTTCAGAAATATTGTTTAGTTTCAAGTCGGTTATTGTTTTATCAAAGTTCACAGTATTTTTAGTTTTTGAGCATTTATAAGAATTGACTAAAGTTGATAATTTGAGGAGAATCATGAAGTGATCCGTGATAGTAGTATGGGACCAGCATACTACGGGCGCAAGCGCCTCGTGTAAACAGTCGCCGCAGCCACAGTCAACATACCGGCTCTGAGTGCAAGTTCGTACTGAAGATCTGCGCCGGCGCCGACCGTGTTTATATAATGTGTGAGCAGACCGCGCTATACGCCGCACACATGCCAGAGTGAGATGGGTGCTCGTTCGTAGATAATTTTATAAATCAGTGTTTTAGCAAGTAAGATAATTATGTCGTCTTCCTATTGGTTGTTTGTTTATTTTTAATACGTTGCTTTACAGTGACTTGTAACCCCCTACCTGTAGATGTAAGGTAGGAATTATTATAAATAAAGGAGTATTATTCCCTTCAATAATCTTTTACTCACCGAACCAACCAAAGCTCCAACAACTGGTGACCCCGAC
Organism: Cerastis leucographa; assembly: GCA_963082945.1. Lineage (NCBI taxonomy): Eukaryota > Metazoa > Arthropoda > Insecta > Lepidoptera > Noctuidae > Cerastis > Cerastis leucographa. The sequence continues at coordinate 16,462,411 of OY720363.1, forward strand.
GCTGAATTATGGCGCAGTCGCAAGATAATCTCGGTGAAGCAAGCATGAAGTCCGAATTCGATTTGGCCGCTGTTTCTATCCAGTCAAGACTACTACCATTCTGGCGGGAGATTCCACGGGCCTGGTTCATACAGTTTGAAGCCGTCGTGGATCCGCTGAAGACTTCAGATGATCAAAAGTACCGATACGTGCTACAGCAGTTACAACCCACGGATCTTCAACATATTACGGATATCCTGTATAATCCTCCAGTCACAGACAAATACACCACTGTGAAGAATCGTCTGTTAACAGTTTATGATAAATCCGACGTGAAGAACTTTCAAAAGCTCATCAGTGGCCTCGAACTGGGTGATCAGAAGCCTACACAGTTACTAAGGAAGATGCGGGAACTGGGTAGCGGCATGATCACGGACGAAGGCTTGAGGATTGAATGGCTCAACCACTTACCTACGCAGGTGCGCGTCGTTCTATCTGTCAATACGGAATCATCACTAGACACTTTAGCCGCAATGGCCGACAAGATGGTTGAGTATTCTGAGCCCGCAACAACAACGATCGCCGCAGTTTCCACAACAACATCCGAGTCCTTGATGTCCACACAACTGGAAAACCTGTCGAAACAAATGGAGAAAATTCGCCTGGAAGTAGCTGAACTACGTGGACGAACAACTCATCGTTACAAACGTCGATTCCGGTCTCGTTCACGTACACCATCACGGTCACGACAGGGGAACAAGGAATCAGTAAAACCCGGAGATCCAACATGGGAATGTAGATTTCACTATCGCTTCGGTGACAAGGCTAAGCGCTGTGAGTCACCCTGCTGCAGAAAAAAGAAAAACCAGTCGTCTTTAAACTAGCTCCGACATCGACGGGGGCGGACGTCGGTGTCCCGTGTACTACCAATCGCCTTTGTGTTTTCGACCGGGATACCAGAGAACGTTTTCTTGTGGACACAGGCGCCGATATTTCGGTATTAGCCGCCACAAGCAAGAGAAAAATGAAGGCACCAAGCACGTACAGGCTATTTGCAGCAAACAACACGCCTATAAATACCTACGGCGAGAAAACACTCAGACTGAATCTTGGTCTTCGACGCAGTTTTCTGTGGAAGTTCGTCGTGGCCGACGTCAAAACTTCAATCCTGGGGGCCGATTTTTTACGTCACTTCAAATTATTGGTTGATCTACACAGAAAAAAGCTCATTGACAATGTTACAGAATTATCGATCGATGCATTCGAAATAACAAACGGGGAAGAAACGGTACACATTATAAGTGCCGATCAAGTCTACCACGACATCTTGAAGGCATATCCGGAGGTGCTTCGACCGATGTCTCTGAAGGAACCAGCAAAACACGACGTCGTTCACCACATTGAAACAACAAGCCCCCCGCTCTTCACACGCCCGCGCCCGCTGCCACCCGACAAGTATAAGGCGGCAAAAGAAGAATTTGAACACATGTTGGAGTTGGGAATTTGTAGACCATCGTTGAGCCCATGGGCGAGCCCACTACATGTCGTCAAAAAGAAAGACGGAGGACTGAGGGTTTGCGGTGACTATCGTAGATTAAACGCAGTCACTCAGCCTGACCGATATCCGATACCCCGCATTCAAGACTTTACCTACCAGCTACGTGGCATGACGATATTTTCAAAACTTGACCTCAAGATGGCATATTACTGGATACCAATAAGTGAAGAAGACGCTCAGAAAACGGCCATCACCACACCATTTGGGCTCTTTGAATTCAAGTGTATGACGTTTGGATTACGCAACGCTAGCCAAACATTTCAAAGATTTATGCATCAAGTCTTGCGGGGTATAGATAATTGTTTTTGTTACATCGACGATATTTTGCTCTACTCACAGGACGAGGGTAGTCATAAAAATCTTATACGCCAAGTACTGGAACGTCTCAAGAAATATGGCGTAATGATAAAGGTTGAAAAGTGCGAGTTTGGCAAAGAAAAATTAAACTTCCTTGGCTATGAAGTATCTACAAACGGAATCAAACCCACTGAAGAACGGACAGAAGCAATATCCAAATACCCGCGACCGAAGACAGTCGCGGAGTTACGACGCTTTTTAGGCATGCTCAATTTTTACCGCAGCTGCCTACCCCGCCAAGCAGAGTTACAAACTGAGTTGAACAAGTTTCTACACAATCGGAAGCGTAACGACAAAACACCCATTGATTGGAACCCAGCTGCAGAAACAGCTTTTGAAAAGTGCCGTCAAAGCATTTTAGAAGCAACTGAGCTAATCCACCCAGTACCCGGCAATCCTCTTGCCCTAATGACTGACGCCTCAGATCATAGTCTTGGCGCAGTACTGCAACAGAAAATCGACAACGTGTGGCGCCCTCTCGCGTATTTTTCAAAGGCGATGAGTATGACGCAACGCCGATACAGTGTTTACGATCGCGAGCTATTAGCGATCTACACAGCTGTGAAGCATTTTCGACGACTTATAGAAGGGAGTGACGTCACGGTTTATACAGACCACAAACCACTCGTCAACGCATTAACACGAACAGCGAGCAGCAGCGACACACCACGTCGTGAGCGGCAGTTGCACTTCATCAGCCAGTTCTGTACAAATATCAAGTACGTGCAAGGCGAAGAAAACACAGTAGCCGACGCCCTGTCCCGTGTGGAAGATATTCAATGTCCTACAGTGATCGACTACGATAAATTAGCGATCGAACAAGAAAACGATCCAGAGTTAAAGCAACTGAAGAGCCAATCCAACTTAACGTTCACTGACGTCACGATGCCTGGTTTAAGCCGACCAATCGCGTGCGAGATGTCGACTGGGACGCCTCGGCCGTACTTACCGAGTAAATATCGTTTTGGTGCATTCAAAGCACAACACGATTTATGTCATCCCGGTGTCAGAGCAACCCGAAAGCAGACGAGTTCCAAATTCTTCTGGCCGAGCATGAATAAAGATGTCAACAACTGGACGAGAGTGTGCATCAATTGCCAGCGAGCGAAGGTACATCGCCACGTAGTAACACCATTGAGCGAGTTCCCACCGTCGGAACGCTTCGAACATATACATATCGACATAGTCGGGCCACTACAGATATCAAATGATTGTCGTTACTGCGTGACCATCATCGATCGGTGCACCAAATGGCCGGAAGCCGTACCCTTGCTCGAGATTACCGCTGAGAAAGTCGCGAAGGCCCTGTATGAGACTTGGATTGCAAGATTTGGGTGCCCACTAAGGATATCAACTGATCAAGGTCGTCAATTTGAATCCTTGCTCTTCCGTTCGCTGATGCAGAAATTTGGTATACAACGAATACGCACAACGGCCTACCATCCACAGTCAAATGGCCAGATCGAGAGGTGGCACCGAACGATGAAGGCAGCATTAATGGCTCGCGGCACTACCAGTCAATGGACAGAAGAGTTGCCTACTGTGCTATTAGGACTACGTACAGCATTACGCGGCAACGATCACCTGAGCGCGGCAATGTTGACATACGGAACAACACTTCGCCTGCCGTCGGACTTTATCGTGCCATCTAAAATAAATGTCAACGAAAGCGACTACGTCCGCCGCCTTATGGAAACAATGGCATCGGTTAGAACTACGTCACGCTCGAACAACAGTCATACTGAGTCATTTATGCATAAGAACCTCGCAACGTGCACACATGTTTTTGTGCGGAACGACACCGTGCGCTCGCCGCTAACACCGCCGTACGAGGGACCTTATGAAGTCATCAAGCGTTATGACAAGTTCTACAAAATCAAGTTACCGTTACGCACAGCTGTGATATCACTAGACAGACTCAAACCAGCCTACATCTACAAAGAACCGACTGAAGACGTTGATCACCACATTCACCGTAATGTAACCACAGCCACTCAGCCCTACACTACCAGGTCCGGCAGAGTTGTGAAACCTGTTGTACGTTTTACTTAGAGGGGAGTGATATGGGACCAGCATACTACGGGCGCAAGCGCCTCGTGTAAACAGTCGCCGCAGCCACAGTCAACATACCGGCTCTGAGTGCAAGTTCGTACTGAAGATCTGCGCCGGCGCCGACCGTGTTTATATAATGTGTGAGCAGACCGCGCTATACGCCGCACACATGCCAGAGTGAGATGGGTGCTCGTTCGTAGATAATTTTATAAATCAGTGTTTTAGCAAGTAAGATAATTATGTCGTCTTCCTATTGGTTGTTTGTTTATTTTTAATACGTTGCTTTACAGTGACTTGTAACCCCCTACCTGTAGATGTAAGGTAGGAATTATTATAAATAAAGGAGTATTATTCCCTTCAATAATCTTTTACTCACCGAACCAACCAAAGCTCCAACAGTAGTATTCAAAACAGCAACAGAAGCAGCGTTTTTAACCTTGTCTAGTTTCAAAATAAAATGGTCCAAACAGTTTTCGCCTCTAGTTGGTAAGGAATGTCCTGGTAACAACCCATGCATTGCAAGCATATTTAGGTAGTTTAATCTGTTTGTGCGCTCATTAGTTTGTTCAATAGGTTTATATATTATGTTAATATTTATATCGCCTGTTATAACAATATTTTTATATGATTTAAGTGAGTCTAGGTGATTATTTAGCGAGTCTATAAAACAGTCAGCATTATTATTTGAGGGGGAACGATAAATAGCAAGGACAACAAGATTAGGCATTATTATTTGTAAGCATGATGCATGAGTTAATATTATTTCCTTAACACTAAACTTGTGATCACACTTGATATATACTGCCACTCCATCGCACTGGTTTATATGGTTGCTCGTGGTAAAAGAACAGTAGTTTTCAATTTCAGGGGTAGGTTTATTTACATCTATTCTACATTCATTTAAGATCAATAGGTCTACAGTAAACTTAAATTGTGTTAATGTGATTAGTAAGTCATCTAAGTTACTATATATACTTCTAATATTTTGTGATATTATTGTGAAATCCGATTTATGTACATGAAATTGTTTTGAGAAATCATCAATTTGAAATTCTTTAGATTGCGCAATAACTATGTCGTCAATTTCTTGCATAATTGTATGTGTGCTATCCATGATATAAGTAATTTAACATTCTGAGTTTTAATTCCATATTGTTTGAGACATATTTTGCTCGATCCTCAACAAAAAGTATTATGATAGAGAAAACTACATAATTAGCACAGTGGGTGAGAGTTTTAACATTGTATACGATATTTATATTAAAAACATAGCTTAGAAAAGACGATATAAGTGTGAAATATGAGTTATGTACACGTATGTATTTGCGAGTTTTTAGTGTACGTAAGTAATAAACAATTGTTTTGTGTTTGTTTAGATAGCGTTTACGGTGTAAATGAGTGTTTAGTTTATGTAAACTTATCAATATTATTTGTGTGAAAGTGTCTGTAAGGTTGTGTGTGATTGTGTAAATATTGTTGTTAGTGTATTGTGTGTACAATTGGAGTATTTTTAAATTGAAAAAAATAGTAATACAGGCATATGTTAAAAAGTACAAAGTAAAAAGTGAATAGTACAATAAGTAAAATAAAATAATCAAAATAAACTTGCGGTCAAGACAATATATCACGCATAGTCACGCTTCTTGCATTAAGCTTTGTATTTGGGACTCGCTTCTAATTATGTATGTAGGTGCTTCGTCATGTCTCTTAACATAAACTTTACCATAAGCGGTCCAGCAGTACTTATATCCCTTTGACTTAGCGAGGTCTCGGGCAAGGAAGTGTAGTCTTGAACCTTTTGCAGTCAGCTGTTCGGATACAAAAATAGGAGTGTCTTCGCTCCTTTTGAAGCCTAGATGTTTGGCGCAGAGCTTTACTTTTTGCTTGGTGTTGAAGGACTTACACATCTTAAGTACCTCAGTCTTTAGTATTGTTGAGGATAGTTCCACTATTATAGGGGTGTTAGTCATACCCTGTTTTTTCCCCTTAATTCTGTAAATATCACGTATATCCGACTTCGCAATTACACTGTTTACGGTGTCTGTTAAACATATTACCATGTCAATAAGGTCTTCTTTAGTTTCTTTCATTTGCTTGGGAACGTTTTTAATTTCAATGTTAGATTTGCGACTACCTCGCTGAAGATCCTCAACTTTTTCTTCCAGAATGGTGATATATTCTTTATCCTTTTTAGACTGTATCTCCATTTGTTCTATTTTTCTCTTAAACTCTTCATTTTGCTGAGTTATAGCGGCCACTGAGTTTTCTATGTTAGAATTTGTGAGTTTTATTTCCATGAGCGTGGGCGTTATTTTTTTAAGTTCTTTTTCTTGAGTTAATAACATCGACTTAATCATATGAATCATATCTTCCCTAAACACATCTAGGTCATCCTCTCTTCTTCTTTTAGCTCTTTGGGAGACAAAACTCAGTGGTGACTCGTATCTTTCATCTTGGTTGGCTAGATTTGATTCAGAGAGTGACTTGTCCATTTTAGTATTTCGATAACAAATAAATCGGTGACACAAATTTCTAGGTATCTGAGCTAGGCGCACCTGCGTTGACCTATGACGCAAAATTCCTGGAATCGGAGCTCGGGACACCTGCGCGGCTGCGTCGACGATTGTTTTGGAATTATGACATGCACTGAACTTTGACACGTATTTTATTAGGATAAGGTTCAATATTATGTGGAGTTATTTGTTGTTTTTTATTTGATTATTTGTTTTACTTTTTTATTTTAGCACTGTACTTTGACACTTATATTTACTGTTGTAGGGTTAAATATCACTTAAAACTTTTAGTTAAAATAAATATTTTTGTTTAAATATTTTTGCAAAACACGTCCGCACGTCACCAGGCTTTTAGCGAAGAGAAAAACAGTAGAGCAAAACATCGTGAGGAAGCCGCATGGCAACCACCCCATACTGGGCCCGCGTGGTGCATTACAGTCTACTCCGTCTCATTGAGAGGAGGCTTGTATCCCAGCAGTGGATACATTATGGGCAGTTATGCTATGTAGTATGTATACTTGTATAGTGATAGGAAAGTCAGCCTGTCTGATGGCCCTCCGAGGACCGACAATATCAAAGGAAATGCGAATTCGTTGCCAATAATACTCAGACAGTCAGTACTCGACTGGATATTAATCTTTTCGTTATTTATTAAAAATATTATTAGTTGAAGTTGTTACGGTGATTCTAAGAAAACCCTTAAATTAGAAAATATTAATAACATACAGCAGGTTTATAAAGTGTCCTTATTCTTACTTGTGATTCTTCGAGAGAGAAGTTGATGGCAATTTTTTATTTATTTTTTAATTACTGATTTAATCTTTTAATTTGGACGCTCTTGACTTGCCCGTATTTCCACTTCGTTCTCACATATTTGTGGGTGAATTTCAACAAATGCCATTTTTTTTATCATATCGGTGAACTTTTTCATTTATATATTTTTTGTATATTTTTCAGGTTTAATGTAATCTTTAAGATATCAAATATCCCCAAATTTAATATCATCAACGTATCACTTAAGACTAAGGAGAAAATTCAGTTTGAATTCTGGTTTCCACCGATATGACAAACCGGCACCGAATTTTTTTTCTGTACACCGGTATGATAAGTTTATCCACCGAAATGATGTACATATCCAGCGATATGATGATCTATCACCCTTTGAACATCAAAAAATGAAATAGTTAGTAGGTACCTATATATTTTTACAACGGTGACTTAGAACTGAAGACCTGAACTAAGGGTCTTATGTAAGTAGATCACATCCAAAGAGAACTGAGTTCTTAGAAATTCAGTAGCAATATATTTTTTTTAAATGATGTACCTATTTTATTATATATACTTTCTTTTTTATTATATTTACTATAGGTACTATGAATTAAAAAAAATTTTATTATCATCGTCTTTGTAATAGTATTATACTTTACTTAACGAAATGATACGGGATCTACCGATATGATAAAACGAATCACCGAGATGATAAAATGATCTAGCGATATGATAAAGTAATCCACCGATGTGACAAAACTGTGCGTTGATCATGAATCAAAACACCGATATTAGATATAAGACACCGATTGGTTCTTTCGGTGTAAATTATCACATCGGTGGTAATAAAGACCACCGATTACAGCGATATGAGAACAGCGACGTGAGAAATAATACACTTTTTCGAAAATTAGAAAAAATGCATAATATCTAGGATAAATTCAATAACAGTCAATGAAGCTAATTTACTTACTACCGGTGTTAGAACCAAACAACAAAAATAAAACTACTCATTACACAAGAAAAATGCAACCACCGATACTATAAAATAATTGTCCGGAAGCAACTGAAATGGCGTACTTATGTTATTTGCGAGAATATGCAGCGATTTGACACAAATCCGTCCTGACTGCGCACTAGCACATACTAACGAGGAAAATAAAATTGGGGTGGGGACGCTGTCGGACTCGTCGATGTAAAGTTAGGTTTAAATTACTTTTGTCCAGCGATATGAGAACATTTTGCAGGACAGGTACGTTTGTGCCTCTCAGTAATAATAATCGTTAATTATGTAATAAAATATGGCATATATTAATAACAAAACTAATATTCTATAAAATAGAATAAGTTATATACTTAACTTACTTATTTCTATTAGTGTATAAGCTTTTTTGTTTGTAAAAAAAGTAGAGGGACAGCACCGATTTGAAAAAAATAGAGGTTTATGAATTTATTTCAGCCTTTGTAAATAGTCCTAGGCAAATTATATTTTTGCCACAACCCAATAACTACCTATTAAATACTAAAAAATATAATTTAGAACGATATTCCTTTTTTCAAATACTAATTTCACCGAAGACAAAAAAATAAGTCATTTGGGAAATTCACCCTTGTAATTCTTAACATGAATGATGTAACCAAGATTTTGTAACATATTTTGATTTAAAATAGTGTCCATGGAGTTTCTTGCCCGTTCTTCTCCATAGAGATCTACGCTACGGAATGGGCAACTACAGTACTTTCACAAGTTATTATGCCTTGTGACTGGGACTGTAGCTTCGAGTTTTTTTTTTATTATTTTGACTTTCAAAAGTGCCTGTAATGGTCTAATTGAAATAGTTTGAGTTTGAGCTGTAGAATATTAACATATTCTGATTAATTCCCAGAATGCTGTTAATTTTGTTTCTTTGAGTTAACGAGAGCTGCTTCTATTCTTTTCATGCTTTTGGTATTTTTTGAGTCAGAGTGTCAATCCTATGTTTTTTACATAAACAAATATAATTTAGCCAAATGGTACTACACATACATAGTGAAAAACCATGACTTTAGTGACGTTTTGTTCGCATAAAGGTAAAAGGAAAAGCTCTAAACAAAAAAAAAACTCTTTAAACAATATAAACTTTATTAAATATTATTAGTATTTTTATACTAAATCTGCTCAAACCTAGATCTCAATAACATCAGTATTTAACAGAGCAGCCATGCCTCAAATATTCACAAAGTCAATACGAACAACCGGTATCAGATTCCTGTATAATCCTCTTCATAGTACTACAAGCTCCAGCTGTACTACTTACAGGTGTTCAGGTATATTACGGGAACGTATAGAGGTAAGTATACGTACGGAGGAGGCTTACACTCCCACGGCTTTCTTGTACAAAAAGAGTACTTAGTCGAACATAGTGTGGTACTGTTGGTATTTAAACCTATATTTATTATTATGTTTTAGGAACGAGAACATCAAAGGTGTTATAACTGTGATTAAGTTGTAAAGTATGAGTTAAGAATAATAAAAGAAAGAATAGTCAAGACACTCGAAGCGTGAGTCTATTAGAAACGTTTGCGTTTTAAGAAAAAAAAATCATATGCATACTAAAAGTAAAAAAAAAAACATAAAATAAATCAAAGCCTGAAAAAAATCCCGGCAAAACGAATCGAACACATCAGAAACCAACAATCGTAATAATCTCTATTTTAATCGAACGAGCCGGCGCCGGGCGCGAACGAATTATACGTTTATACTTGTAATTTCAATCACAAAATTAATTCTGTCGTCGCCCGCCTTAAATAAGTGCTGGGGCCGTCCAATCGATAAGTTGAGGCAGGCTGGGCGGGCGGGCGTTTGAGGTAAATAACGTTTTGGGCGGGGGCTGATTGGTTGATGCGCTGGTGGGCGGGGGCAGGCCGGGGCGTGGTGCGATTGGTCGGAGCTGAGGGAGGACAGTCTCGTTGCTACCGCGGCGGTGCGCGGTGTACTACGTGGTACAGTTATGTTGTGAATTGTGACAGCTGCCGAATACAGGTATGACATTATTTGTTTTCATATTTTTTTTTAAATTATTTATTATTAAAAATATAGCCCGTGGCACTAAGTTTAATATTACTTAAATAATTAAAATAGTTTTCTGAAAAAAGTGATTTTTGTTTTTTTTTTTTCAGATCAAAAGTTTTGTCAAAATACTCGAATAAAACTTTTGTAACCAGCTACGATATTTTGTAGCGCCGTAGCGTTCGTAGCACTACGGCTACGGAATAAATTCGCTACAACTTTTGCAATCAATTTAAATTTTTTTTTACCTTCATAGCAATTTTTTGCGTTCTGTGCTAAAAATTGCTTTGTTTTTTTTTATTCAAATGAGTATGTACCTGTATTTTTTTAAATTGGTCTGAAAATATTTTAATATGCGTCACGTTATAGCATCTGTGTAATGTAGAAAACGCATTACTGCAAAGTTTTTCAATGATTTTCACCAGGTATTTTTAAGAGGAAACGATACTAATTATCATTTGTTTGACATACTATCTAAGATAAGAATAAAGATGGAGTCAAAAAAATAAAAATGTGTTGTAGCCGGTGTTTTACGTTTGAAACTGTTCCGGTGACATACTCATAGTATTCCGTACCGTATGTTAATGTTCCCGTTTTCTTTGGGCCCGATCGCAACATGTAAACAGGAAAATCTGCTTATATTAACTTAATTATTTTTTGGATATATAACAGCCGGTAGGGTCGATGTTCAGTTTAAGCCGTGCTAGCGTAGGTGGATAGATCACCCATACCAAGCTTCATCAGTGCCTCGGAAAGTATGTTAAGCCGTTGGTCCCGGGAGGCCAATCTTGGTGGAGATTGGCCATCGGTGCAGGGGATATTATAGTGCACAAGTGTGTGCGCAGGCACAGGTGTACTCTCTTTTTCCTCACTCTCATAGTCAGATGGGACGGTAATCCGACACCACCGCAGAGAGGCGCAGGACCAACGGCTTAACGTGCTTTCCGAGGCACGGGGGGTATCACACCACCAACTTCCAAACTCCGGGCAACTACTGAGAAATTACTAATGGAAAAAAAAACTCAATAGCACTAGTTTTGTTTAACATAGAGGTTGTGCAGAAGACGTTTAAGCTTATGGCTCATAACCTTAAACTTTGTAAAATTGTTATCTATTTTAGTAAAATATTATGTAGGAGTTACACGCGATTTTTTCACCCGTTGGGACATTTTATAGTAAAATATTTTAGATCTTATAACTAGGAGTCCAGTTAAAACTGTGTTTAACGATATTTATCATAATAATAGCCGCATAATTAAGCCGCGCTTGCATAGGTCAGTCTGTGGATGTGTGAACTTCTTACTTCGCAAGTTTTCCCTGTATACAGCTGCAGCCGGATAGACTGGAAGCGGACCCTAACATAGATGGGAATTACGCTAGGCTGAAGATAATGATGAAGCAGTTTTAGATAATTTTCTGTCCATTCTGATATTTACATAGTTGTCCAACTCAACGTACTGCTCAACTTCATAATTAATTATATTTTTGTGGATAGATCATAGACATGAGCTCGAACAAGCACCGATGAACATAGCATTATCTATCGAAACCCCATCTGACACAAAAATCACAACAAATCAAAGAAGGAAAACCCACGTCTCCGTAAAAAGTCATTGCTTCCGTAGATTACATTTAGAACAAGACAGATAAGCGGAAGATTTAATTTTTGTCCCTCCTTAAATATACATGGGAGTGTTACATTGTTTAAACAGGGGAGGCGAAGGGCCCAGGGGAGTCTATAATTGAAACACAAACAGGGGACGGACGATTCGCGACGAATTCATTATTTCTACATTAAGTTGATACCGCTTCGGGTTGACGTCAGACGGATTATGTTTCTTAGATAATCATTGAAGGAATTTGTGCCGTGGTTGCAGTGAGGGATTAGGTTGTTTCTGTTATATCGTTTGTTCTGCTTTACGCATGTAATGGTCGGTATTAATGTTGTAGGTGGTAGATTATTTTCTGTCATTCCTCACCATAACTTACTGTTTGCCTTTGAAAATTGGAATAGAAATGTCATGTGTAAAAAAAGTGGTAAAAGGGTTTTCAGACTGCCAACCTAGTAACTCACCTACGATTTAGTCTAAAACTTCTTGTTTTGGTATTGTAGGTACACGTTTAAATCAAATATAAACAAATTTCACACGGATGTAATCGCGGCCAATAGCCAGTCAAACATAAGCGAAACATAAATTTCAAATTATTTTTACATAAATGCAATTTCTTCTCACCATTTCGCCAATTCCAATTTACTTCGCATTCTTGCCAAATAAAAATCAGTTGTCATTTTGACATTTAACTTTTAAAATGGCGCCGACTTAATCTAACTTTCTTTTATGAGTTTTCCTCGAGGAGTGTTTCGTAAATTGTGTTTATAAAGCTGTTTCATTATCAATTTGTTTGTTGGCTGTTGTTGTTCTCTTGAACTGGATTATTGGTTTGTCAATTCAATACGTTGGTACAATTGATTTATTTGTGTGGAGTACACGCTATTGGGAATAAATCTGTCGGATTGTTAGGAATTCGGCAATTATTGCTTTTCAGGTCCTAGACTAATATTTTAACATTGGTATCTGTAACTTTTGGCGAATTAGACAGTAAGTTCCGAATGTTATATTATTAAAAGAAGGGTAATAGCTTTGTATTTCATAAATTAGGTGCACCAAAAAACATCGTCAATTCGTAAAAAAAAACAGCACAACAAAGTAAAAGACGTAATTATCAAACAAGGGAAGAAAAACCGTATTATTTATGTATAACTCTCCGCATATCTGCATAATAAACTTAATAGAGGGGGACGAAGTTAATAAAAAGTGGGCATCTTGTGCCAAGTAGGTAATTTTCATCAAATCAAGTCGACAGATGTCATCTCCCGGCGCGGGCGATTCAATTACTTATATAAAATAAATTCGGAGACAATTTACATGTTGATGGGTCTCGTTCATGAACAAGAAGGGATGCTTGTTTAAACTTTCTCGGTACCTTACGATAAGTTGATTTTAGAATGAGAAATTATTCAGATTTTATTTTTATATCAACTTTTATAGGACATACTACGTTATTTATTTTACCTGTCTGCCTATGTTTTTCGAATGTATTTTTGTTAATGGAATTTTTTGTAGTATTGTTGATGCCTTGCTTTAAAAGCTCAGCAAACATGACGATTCATGGTTGTTCTTCTTCTGTATGGCAATTGAAAAACTCGCGGGGAGTTAGTAATATAATAATCTGTACATATTAACAAACAAACAAAATTGAATTATTTTAGAAGTAGGATTAGGGTTCCGTGCAAAAAAAAACTCACAAAAATTTTCCGATTCAAAGAGAGAAGTAATATTTTTATAATAATTACACGCGGACGAAGATATCGGGCAACAGCTATATAGGTACAAATCTGCAAAAGATTTCGGAGTAAAATAAAACGACTGATGTGGGTAATGTAGCAATTAACAACTGTAGTGAAAATCCCTCCCTCGTTTTGCGTGTTCAGGATATTTATTTCTTTATGAGCATTGCTAGTTATACATGACATATATAAATACATTGGTATCTTCATTATTCTTCAACTACCTAATTATAAAATGATAATCTTTTAGAGACCTACCAATTTTTTATTTCGTCCTACATATTCAATAATCAACCTATTTAAACTCAAGAAAAGCCAATATCAAACATTTAAATCCAACAACTGTTTAATTTTCAACAAATTAATTTATCAAATTAACAATGGACCCCGGATTAGTTACGAATTCCATTGTGTGAAAAATCTGCGCAGAGGAGCGGAGCAGCGCGACCCGTGTGTCAACACAGCTCATTGTGCTCTGAGCGTAGTGAGCGTTCGGGCGATGAAACAAGCGCGCCTAGTTTAGAACTCTATGGTGTGCCAGGAGCTGGCTGGAAAAAAGTTGGATTTATTTTTTATTTCGTTTTTGGCGGTAGTCATTTTAAAAGAAAATAATGTTTTGTGGTTTCTGCCTACCCCATGGAAAGCAGGTGTGATATATGTTAAAAATCTTAAATAATTTGCTCTCTTAAAATCTCTTGCTCTTTAAAACATAATGAAAAGAGAGCGATTTTAATATGATAAATTCATAAGTAGACCGTGGGGTCCGAGTGCTCACAGCCTTTCTAAAAAAAAATTAAACGCCAAGTTGACACTTCTTGTGACCCAAAGGCTGGCTTTTATTTTACCTTGGCCAAAGGCTAAGGGTTGCCATACAACTTGGCAACGCTGCCAGTCTCTTGGGCACATTACCAGGTGACAGCGTTGAGGAGCTTTTTGATGCTCTTTTATAGTTTGTTGATAGTTAATTTAGTTATTTTAAACGAAATCGTTTTTAATTGTAACAAAGTAACATAAGACATTATACTCTTAGAATCACAAAGGTACTACTCATTGACTAGTGTAAAACATAGATCAAGATTTTAAACCTCACCAAAAAATCAAAACCGCTCTAAAGTCTAAGCAAACATCAAAACATTTATCTTTCAGTTAACATTGACAAAAGCTCGCTGGCTCCGAGACTACAACAGAAAGCGCTGATTAAATATGAATCGACGAATTAACTCCATGTCTTTGGCCGTCGACTCAATTAAGCGAACAAAGTAGCAAAGTAAATAACGCCGTCGAATTAATTTTGTACGGAACCTTTTGAATTTGAAGCGGCTTGTTTAAACTATGTGCCTCTATTGTGCGAAGGATGTAGGTACGATTTTAATGGGTCTTAGGTATCTCTTATCATTATGTTGTAAATAATTGCTTAATGTACTGAAGTGAGAAAGAAAGGTAGGTTTTAGTGAAAACCTGACTGGTAGGTACGTAATAGGTAGAAAGGTGGGGATGATAAAAAGTTCTATCTATATGGTATCTATTTCTTTTTCACCAATAATCGATGAGAAAACTACAAAACTATGTGAATCGAACCATAAAATTAAATAAATCAACCATGTTAGTTTATTTTACTACAAAATGCAGTGACAAATTGTTTAACAGACAGGCCCTGTATTCCTTTTCTATTACATTTATACTTTTTACAATAAAAAGTAAAAATCCAAACCATGTTCATAAAAACTCTAAAAATCACTTCAAAACATCAACGAACCAGAACCAGTCGTATTATTTTTTTGACTTTTACAAAACTGTCCATTTCGTCACGTGTCATAAAAACAGCGAATCCCTCTACTCACTAGGTACCGTACACCGGACCGTATCTATCTGTAACAATCAAATGGTGAACGGGTCCGTCGGGCGCCGGCGACGGCTGTCTTTATAAAGATTAAATAGTTTTGCGCTATACAAAATGGATACTCAAAGGAACAAGTT
Source organism: Cerastis leucographa (assembly GCA_963082945.1). Taxonomy (NCBI): domain Eukaryota; kingdom Metazoa; phylum Arthropoda; class Insecta; order Lepidoptera; family Noctuidae; genus Cerastis; species Cerastis leucographa. The sequence goes on from OY720363.1 coordinate 16,478,013, forward strand.
GGAACCATTCATTGTGCGGATTTTGGTAGGGTGACTAGCGCTTGTGTGTTTTTGGTGTGTAAATAAAATAAAAACCTTTGCAGTTCATTTCGTCTTCTTTTTATTTGATTTCCAATAACTGATGCTTGGTCCTCAACTTAGTATATACAAGTACCTTCTTTTCCTTAATTTAACAATAACCCTGGTAGGTAGTTGGTTTCATTTCAAGTCACTATTTGCGATAATCTTGTTAACACAATAGACGTATTTGTACTGTCAAAATGAAAGTAACTGTCATAATCCAAGAGTAATGTAACAATGCTGCTAGGCTACAGGACTACACAGAATCATAGTATGTAACCTAATTTATTAAGCTAATTGGATGTTTGTTAAGCAGCACCTTTTGCTGTCGTGAAATTTTAATCACCAGTGTTACTGAATTGATCAAAGTTTTGGCCATCCAAAAAAAGGTACAAGAATAAAATTAGATTCCGCGTTTATGACAGGCCATCAAAATATACGTACCTATCGCTTTTTTGACTTGCAAATAAAATTGACGTTCCCGTACTTGGGCCAAATGTATAATTTCATGGTCAGCCTACATTGCTAGGGTGCACTTGACACACAGATTCGAGTGTCCCCTTTAGTTACGGATTATCCGAGAAAGTGCACAACATGTTGTCAATGCGGCGATCGTTGCGGGTACTAGCCGGTATTGTGCGATTTGTGCGTCAACATTTATTTGGACATCCGACAATAGCTTTTGAGTGTCACTATTTGTTGTGGGTTAGAAAATATATTTGTATCGCAGTTACGTTTTGATTTTAGTTTTTAGTTTGAGCTAGGTTTTTAAAGTTGTTCTGCTCTCTCTTGGGTATTCAAAAGTAACTGATTCGAATAAGATTAGGAGTGGATGTTTTCGCCATTTTTAATCATCTACATTTTAACTTTACTAGAAAATTCAATTTATTTTCTGCTTCTTAACGTATCGATGGTAAAAAATAAAATATATTCGAATAATTATTAATAATCCTTTAAATTGTTAGACTTGTAATATTGCGACGTGGCTATCGTGAAAATTATGTTTCTATATTAATAAAAATCTATCGTGTAACAAAATATTCTCAACCATTCCCAGAAAACAGGTAAGTCTTAGAAAAGAAAATTAAAAGCTTCAAAAAGGAAATATTCTCAGAAACCTTAATGGGCACCTGTTACATGCAACAAAATCATTAATTCAGAGAAAATAAGAGCCGTGAAAGCATTAAATTAATGCCGACAACCATACAGAAAGAACAGATTTCTTCCAAAAACGATTAGTTCCGTTACAAGTGTACACATGTGCTCATCCCTGTCTCATCCCATGGGGTATGACCCCCATGTATCGCCGATATCAACACCATATGGCCCCCATAAGGGATTTATAATTACAAGTGTATTTTATAAAATGTATTGTCTGCGAATCAACAGGAATTGTTGTCAGCTGAGCCGTGAAATGTAAAAAATGATTAATATCATGTAATCTGCATGCGGTGAAGGAAAGATTTGCCAATAAATATTATAATTTTTGGTCAGTGGCTCAGTCATTTGTATTTTTTTTTTTGCAGAAACTATGTTGTTAATTATTTATTATGATATACTTTTCCGAGTACATGTGAGCAAATAAATAACTTATACTTTCAGCCGATGGCCTTAAATTTTAAGATACGAAGACAACATTTTCAATTGGATAACGTGACCAACTTCACTATAGACAAAATATTCGACCTTCATTCGTCACAGACAAAAATAGGAAATAATCTATTTACAAATTCACCACAAAAACAATTGAATGTCCCCTACAAAAACGAACATATGTGATCATTACATTAACGTAACGTCATTTAACTTAATCAATTATTTTGGCGGGCACAGTGGGCCGAGGAGCTACTGGCCCACGATGTAGGGGTGACACAAATTGACTAATAACACCCCTTAATGATATCGCCCGGTATGTCACCGCGTTTCGTCCTTGCCAACCCTATTTTGATTTCTGATTTAAGGACAGTTTTAAGTGGTGATTTATCGTTTTAAAGTGGTGACATGTTTCGTTACAGTGTTTTCTAATGTTTTCGAGGGTGAATATAGGTCACGTTTGTTTGAAAATCTTCTTAACCCTTTTGTTAATGCACTGGTAGAGAATAACGCATTTAAGAAACTTTAATATTAGGGTTTTTTTATATAATTTCTTAAAATTATATAGATGTTTCTTCGTGTTGTAATTTCTATTCCCTTCGTCTTAAATACAGAATTCGACACTAAATGATACTTTAACCGTAACAGGCAAAACAATTTGAAACATTTTAAGATCGATTTGAAAAATAAAAAAATCGCCCCAGTTTCTGAAATACTTTACACAAGTTATAAAAGCTAAACACGAATATCCGAAAAAAAAAAATGTAAAATGAGGGTCCCTGGAAGGGGCGGTACTCCATACATTATCGCTCCCCTCAATATGCCCAATTGATATTCGATACACTAAAGTCACACGCAAACTGCCTATTTGTATACAAAACGATCACTTTTGTCCCAAATTTATTCGAATATATCACACCATGCAGTTTTATTGTACGGAAAAAGTAAATGAAGTCATTTTATTGGTTATTTGTCGTATTAATGGGACAGAATAGCATTTGGTAATGATTTTTGGTTTATTATGGCGTTAAATGACCCAAAAATGTATGAGGAGTATTAAATATTTGTTTGGTGAAAGATCAAAAAGTTTCTGCAAGAGTCCATTGATTATATGTGGTATTTATTAATTACGAAAAATAATACTTTGCGCTTTTGTAAAAAAATGTTTATAATGTTTGGAGGTGAATTTATGAAAATCTCTAGGATATTTTCTTTTATATTTACTACGTTTTTATATTAATTCAGTAGATTTTATTAATAGAATTTTTATTTTGTCATAGAATGGAAGCTACGAACTTAGCAATGTCGCCTCGCGAGACTCTCAAACCAAGAGCAGAACACAAGGCTTTGCAATTAAGTGGCAAACCCAATCAGGTAAGAGATTACTACTTTTAAAAATATTGTATTGTAAAGGGACGGAACTACTGTGCACACAAGGATAGTACCGTCTTAAAATAATTACAATGTAGCGTAAGTTACGGTAGTTCACACGGCAACACATCTAGCTATACATGTCCAGTATAACATGGCCCCGCTTTGTATAGATTTCCCGTACAATGACAGATCCGCATAAACTAGTTGTGTATAGTTCGATTGTTCGTCGTGCGTACTGCATTCTCAAAATCTTTCGTGTTGCACATAAATAGAATTCTTATCAATACCTCCAATAGGGGATCGGACTGGGTAAAGAAAACGACATTCTATTTTGTCCGTCAGACAGGTAATACAAAAATATTAGACACGTATTTTTTGTTTTATCAAAATATCAAAAAAATACTTAGTTAAAACTCATTAAAGTTGGAGAGTGGGGCTTACTACGTCACAAGTAGGTATAAAACTTACCTACATGTGACGTCATGCGCCATTTCAACTCAATATATCTCCGTAATTTTATGACCACGTGAAAAAAGAAAAAATACGTGTCCAATACTTTTCAATAAACTACCTGACGGACAAAGAAAAAAAAAATGGATTATCCCCTATTAAGCTTAGTATTTAGGCTTGACTCAGGAACTCCGGAGTGACTCCAACATTCTATAGTCGTAGCCTATCACAACTCTTCTTATATTTGATTCTATTCTAAACCGGCTTCCATGTATGACCGATATACAGTGGACGAGTCAAAATGAGTATGTAAGAATCGTAGAAGTGGCGTTCTGTGGTTTCTGCCTCATGAGAAAAAGGCGTGAGTGTAACCACACCTTGTATATGTACTTATGTCTTAAATCTTTCCTCCCACAGGTCGGCACCGTCCTTCTCTACGGTGTACCAATAGTCTCGCTGGTGATCGAAGGCAACGAGCGCCTCTGCCTCGCGCAGATCTCCAACACCTTGCTGAAGCAGTTCTCGTACAATGAGATCCACAACCGGCGGGTGGCCCTGGGCATCACCTGTGTGCAGTGTACCCCGGTACAGCTGGAGATACTGAGGAGAGCTGGGGCCATGCCGGTGTCGTCACGACGATGTGGTAATAACACTCAATGTGCCAGCTTATTATGAATAGAAAGGAAGTATCGAGATGACTGCTGGTAGACATGCATGTGTGAGAGTCAAATATCATACATAAGTTTTGACGGCACGGTTGGCGCTGTGGTTGAGGATGCGCTGCGTGTCGCGGGTTCGATCCCCGCACGGAACAAATATTTGTATGGCCTACAGATAATTCCGGGTCTGGCCGTTTGTGTATGTGAGTTTAAATGTTTGTGAACGCACCTACGATACAGGAGAAATTCCTAGTGTGGGGCAAGGGGGAGCGTTCTACAAAAAAAAAAAAACTTTTCATGCCTCCATCAATGCCGTGAACTGCGATATTTTGGGCATCATCATTTTTTTTACATCCTTTGAGCATTTGTCAAGAAGCATGTGACACAACAGTGATTAGACAGGTAAAGTGCTATAGATCTTATATTTTGTGCTTATACAAATACAAAATACACACACAATATAGGATCTCAAAGCAAGTGGAGTGAGCTGGGTCTAAAATTATATAGTTACAAATAATGCTACATACGAGTATGCAGTACACAATGCAGTTTTTCTGGTATCACTTATAATAAGATTTCCACCCGAGGTTGTTGACGAGTTGTGTAATATGAACTATCATTGTGCCGACTGTCGAAACGGTCAAAATTGTCTAATAGCCAAAAGTTGATCCAAAGCCAAAGCCAAAGGTTGATCAAGGGCCTGATTCAGAAGGCAGTACTCTTCGGTACAGCTCGAATTGTGAGGAGGTTCCTGTCTCTGGAGCCAAAACCACCGCTAGCTTGAACCCTGCTCCCGAGACAGGCGACTCACTATTTTTTATATTACCAATGTTTTTTTAAGAAATATTAAAAAATATCAAAAAGTGAATAAAAACTAAATAAAGGAACACCAAAATTACCATTTTCCGTAAATAACATATTAGATCGTTCTAGACGAAACTCAGCCCACGCTATGTTTTATTAACACGACTTTTGATAAAAAAGTGAAAATACTTTGGCCTTTGTATTTTTTGTGTATTGATATGAAATCTTATTTACCTGAATCTTGAACATGTAAATCAGATCTATCTTTTTAGAGGTTATCCGATATAATTGGTTTAGTTTTATCAAACTTCGTTTTTATGTTTGTTATAGGTATTTTTTTATTACTTTAATTTTTATGTTTTTTTTTTAATGTCGATGGCTTATTAAAAAACAAACATAACATAATATTTCGCCGAAGAAGTTTACCTACCGCGACCGATGGGAAAAGGGTCGACTAAATCTCCTATCAGTATACGGAGCCGAGCCTTAGGGACGACTAAATCTGCTATCAGTATACGGAGATTTAACCGAGCCTTTTGCCATCAACCGGGCCGCTACTGATAAATTCCTAATGGAAACACCCATAATCAACTTAAGTTAAGATTCAGTTAAACCAGTACCACTTGAACCAAACCTTAATTTAAGTTTTCGTCTTTTAACTAACACTTAGTTTTTACCCAGGTATGATAACAAGGCGGGAAGCAGAGCGTCTGTGCAAGTCGTTCCTCGGAGACAATGCTCCTCCCAGACTACCTGATGACTTCGCCTTTGCCGTGCATCATGAGTGCGCTTGGGGATGCCGTGGAGCGTTCCTACCGGCGAGGTAAAACTATAGAAATGGTTACAGCATATGAATGTGTTCAATGTTAATTCAGGTGGTGGTGTAAGGCCCAGCGGTGGTGGTTGGAACCAGAAGATTTCTTGAGTGACTGAAGCTAAAACTTGGGAAGCTTGAAGAAGTGGAAAGGGCAGGTTGGCGTTTGTCCAGCAGTAGGATAACATAGGCCGTCAATACAAGTACTTTCAATTAAAACCGTTAATTACAGAACATGTAACCATTTGATTTTGTGTAACATTGGTCAGTTTCTCTCACTCGTCAGTTTATTTAATTCGACAGTTTCGTTGATAAGTCAGTTTTGCTGATAAGACAGAACTCAACAGTTTCCATAGTTTTCCAGTTACTTCGATTTGTCAGTTAGGTACACTCGGGGAAAAATAATTGAAAATTAATGCGGATTTATTTAACCTGCTGTAAGGTACCCTATTAGAATTTAGGTGCTGGGTGGTAATTAAACGACGGAATTCCTTTTAAAGTTTATATTAATTATTTTCAAATACTAGAAAATCATATGTCAGAAATCTAACAAGAAAAGAATAAGTCATTGAAAAGAATGGCGTTTTTTTTTTTATTTTAAATTGTTGTAATGCTTCATTCAGTAGTTACAAAATAGGTCGTATTAAGTGTAGATTAATTTTTGCAAACTCAAATATAATAAATCAACACGCCCCCTCAAAAATTAATCGCCATTATACAAACGTAAAATCAATGCAAGTAAATTTATTCAAAACATATACACTTTCTAGTATTTGCTGGGAGTATACATTATGATCCAACATTTGTTGCAAAGGATTAGGAAAAACCCAGAAAAACCTAATCAGACCATTAAATTTAAAATAAAATAATTTAAACACTCAATTATAGTTTCACTCCAAACCCATGTTGGTCCTCATTACCCGGAACGTGACTGCGGGTAACGCTTTAGTTAGCACATCTGCCAGTTGTTGTCCTGTGGGGATATATTTTAACGTTATTACATTTTTCTCAATTTGTAAATATGTTTTGATCGCTTATGATTTGTCGGATTATTTGCAATACTTATACAGCCACTATTGTCCTCATAAATGAGTATAGGCTTATCAATATTAATATGTATGCTTACTGCCAGTGATTTTAGCCACAAAGCTTCCCTGACAGCTTCATATAAAGCCATATATTCAGCCTCGGTAGATGAGGCAGCCACTGACATTTGTTTCTTTGTACTCCATGATATATATAGTACAATGGTCAAACAACTTAAATATATATCCTGTTGTACTCTTTCTATCTCTAGTATCATTTCCACCCCAATCAGAGTCAACATACCCACTTAAGATATTACTATAGGCTTTCCTCTTTTAACTCGCCATTAAAAAAAAAACTTACGCCCATATAATGAACTAGTAAATTAAATTGATTTGCAAAGCTGATTATAAATCGGAAACTAGCTATTCTTGCAACAGGTGCAAATGTTTCATTGTAGTCTGTAAGATATTCTTGGCTAAAACCCCTAGCAACAAGACGAGCTTTGTACCTTACAGGTTTACCAAATTCATAATTCTTGATAGTAAAAATCCATTTACAATCAACAATATTTTTATCTTTTGGCTTTGGTACTAAAATCCATGTTTTGTTTACTAAAAGAGAATTTATTTCATCTTTAATTGCGTTTTCCCATTGAGCTTTGTCATCTCGAGTTTCAATTTCTTTATATGAACTCGGTATTTGGTACAGAACTGATTGAGCACACATTAAATAATCATCATTTTCGGTTTCATGATACGAAATAGGTAGTCGATTGTTGAGTCTATCACTCCGCCTAAATTCACAATTGTCTTGTGTGTGTGTTTTTCTGTGACTAATTGCTCAGACATATCATGGTTTACTTTGCGAACTTTACTGGGGCAACCCATATCATCAGATTTAGACCGATCTGATTTCGAATCGTCAGAGTTTCGAGACTTTGTTAACACTGATTTAGATACAATATCAGTTTCAGTACGAGAATTTCCAACATTCTCTTCACAAGACTTTGTTAACACTGATTTAGATACAATATCAGTTTCAATACGAGAATTTTCAATATTCTCTTCAGGCTTTAGTGTAGGCCTGGACTGCATATAATTTGTCTCGTCCACAATAACATCTCTGACTACAAAACATTTTTCGTATTTTGGGTTCCAAACTTTATAACCGTTTGGTTCATATCCCACCAGTATACCTTTCCATGATTTTTCATCAAATTTTGTTTTACTGATTTTGTTATGCACATAAACTGTTGAACCAAAAACCTTTAAGTATTTAATTTGAGGCTTTTTATTATGCCACATTTCGAATGGTGTTTTTGATTGTATTAGGGCCTTAGTTGGTGTCAAATTTATTAAATAGACACCAGTTAAAACTGCTTCTCCCCAGAAAACTTTATCTAATTTAGCATCGTGTATCATAGAACGAGCTTTTTCAGTAATAGTTCTGACCATGCGTTCAGAAACACCGTTCAATTGTGGAGTTCTTGGAACTGTTAAATGATAATTAATTCCCTTCTCAACACAATAACTTTTCATTCCGTTAGACAAATATTCTCCACCATTATCGCAATTCAAGTTGACTAATTTTGAATTAAACTTAGCCTCACTTTTAGCAACGAAATCTTTAAAACAAACAAATACCTCCGATTTATAAGTTATTAGATATGTAACACAGTAATGAGTATACTGATCTACAAAAAGTACAAAGTAGTTCTTGTTATGAATATTTGGCGGTGACAGTGACAGGTCCACAGACATCTGAATGCACCACAAATAGTGGTCGCGTAATATGACTCTTGTCTTTAACTTTATTGAACGGCAGTCGACTCTGCTTCCCATTAATGCACGCTTCGCATATATCATCATAAGGTACCACTGTATCAATTAGGTTTGTGTCATCAACCATATTATTATTTTAATTTCTAAAAATTTATTTTTGCTAATGTGACCGAAGCGATCATGCCATAATTTGTAACTATTCTTATCAGTATTGCATATTTGGGAAACAGAATGACTCACATTTCCAGAAACCGTAAATTCTAAAGTGATTAAATTATTGGCGCACTTACCCTGCATGATGGTTTTACCGTCTTTACATACTCGAGCTCCATGTTGATCGAAGATGATAGTATGTCCTGCCCGTTGCATCTTTGAAACGGAGAGTAAATTGTAGGGTACCTCGCGACAGAACAGCACGTCCTCCAAATATCCATGTACGCCCATGTTGCTGGTGACCTGCAGTGTTCCCTTTTTTGTTGCGGAAATAAATGCACCGGTTTTGGCTACTGAAATTTTAAAAGGAATGTATAAATTGGTGCAAGAAATAAAAAGGTCTTCCCTGTTAATAATGTGGTCCGAAGCTCCAGAATCTAATAAAAAAGTTATTTTCGGTTCTTTGTCATGTTCTTGATATTCGCCAGTGATAAACGCAAAACCAGAAGCATTGTTTGATGTAGAGGGTTGGTTTAGTTCAATTGCTTGGACTGTTCTTGTTCTATCCGTATTCTTTTCATACTGTTTCATCCGTTTGAAGAAATAACAGTCATTCTTTACATGTCCATTGCGTCCGCAATGATGACACTTAATGAAAGATCGCCTTTCTTTCGATTTATCATTTTTCGGGTTGAAATATCTCCGTTGCAAGTTTCTTTTTCGAGTTGGCACAGTTACATTTTGCGCTTGTAGTACTTTAACGCTTGTGTCGTTAGTTTCGTTCTTCAACTTTACTTCATGGTCCAAAAGTCTTGTTTTCACGAAAGCCAAAGTATTTAACTTTGGCTTTCGTTATCTTCAGACAAGGTTTCAATAGCTGTTATCACACCGTCATAACTGGAAGGTAGCATAAGTAATAAATGAGCCACCTTATCGGTTTTTTCTAATTTGGCTCCAGCAGCTAGCAGTTCAGTGATAAGTTCATCGAAAATAGCAAAATGTTTTATTAGTATTACATCACCTTGAAGCTTCAATGCCAATAACTTTTTCCGTAAAGCCAGTTGAGTTGCAATACTTTTACGTTCGTATAGTGCATCCAAACTTTTAAAAATTTCCTTCGCCGTACTGTCTTCTTTCGCAAAACCTAGGTAGGAATCGCTCAAATACTCCACGATGACACTTTTTGCAATCCGATTATTCTTTTCAAATTCCTTATTTCGTATTATTGAGTCATCGTCAATTACCTTTATCACGTCCATTTCAGTCAACAGAGCACGAATTCTGAATTTCCAGACACTGTATTTCTCGCCATTAAAAGGTTTGATATTCCTCTTACCCTTCAAATCCATTGTCCGAGACAATTATTAATATTTCGATTCCAAACGTTCAATTACCCGTTAAACTTTGTAAACGTGCACACTGGGCCCATAACCTATTAGAATTTAGGTGCTGGGTGGTAATTAAACGACGGAATTCCTTTTAAAGTTTATATTAATTATTTTCAAATACTAGAAAATCATATGTCAGAAATCTAACAAGAAAAGAATAAGTCATTGAAAAGAATGGCGTTTTTTTTTTTATTTTAAATTGTTGTAATGCTTCATTCAGTAGTTACAAAATAGGTCGTATTAAGTGTAGATTAATTTTTCCAAACTCAAATATAATAAATCAACATACCCCTTCCCAAATTGTTAGTGACGTTCGCTTTCTAGGTATACAAGTCTTCTAAAATAAGTTTTAGATTTTCAACGATTTGCAACGATTTTTCCTAGGTACAACTCGTCACGAGCAAAATGCATCAAGTGTGCCTACTGCGGGCTATTCTTCTCCCCAAATAAGTTCATATTCCACTCGCACCGCGTCGGCCCTGGTGACAAGTACATACAGCCTGATGCAGCCAACTTCAACTCTTGGAGAAGGCACATGAAGCTCAGTGGAACCCCTCCCGAAGAAGTGGTGCATGCTTGGGAAGATGTGAAGGCCATGTTTAACGGGGGAACGAGGAAGAGGATGCTGTCTGCTGCTAGGTGAGAGCGAGATAGATATGTTTTTGGATGTTCGTTCGGTGAAAGAGTTAGGTTTATTTGAATTGATAATTTGATACTGTACTGAAGACTAGATATGTCGATATTTAAAAAAAATGCTATATTGATATTCCTCTGAATTCTTCTTTTCTGAAATCGTGTTAAAAAAATCTATTGAAATAGTTCAGCCTTAAATTGTGCTTCAGAAGAATGCCTGTTCGTAGGCCAGAGTCGGAAGGCAGCACGGAGGCGAAGAGACCAGCGGCCAGTCCTCCCACTGCGCATGCACCCGTACCGCGCCTGGCTGACTATGTGTGGGGGGCCCGCCTGCCCTTGCCCTATGCTATACCTTGGCTGAAGCCTACTTTGTGGACCCCGGGTAAGTTTTTCTTCTCGATGATACATTCGTCCAGTAAGCTAGATTGTTTTGAACCCGTGATCACATACGGTTTCATCGCGGCTGTAATAGCGTTCTTTACGTCACTAGGAAATTTTGGATAACCTTTTAAATAAGTAGATATCATAAGAATATATTCTTAAATAATATTGTGGGTTCAAGGTGCTGTTGATTAGGTGGCTTGTGAATAGTACATACATATTCCACAAAAACCCGAATATAATAGAAAACTAAAAAAAACATTTCGTACTTTCAACTTGTATATTTTGGTTCATGAGCGTAAGAATATGCCAACACTGACGTTATTTCTAATGTTTTTAACTACAGAACGCAAGTGAACACTAAATTAAAGTTATTAGTAAAACTTTTTCTTAAAGCTTAATTTCACACGGACCTCTTTCTGCCCAGGTGCATTAACAGCATTGAGCAGCGTGAACTCAATAGAGGAGCCCCGAGCGTTCCGTCCGGTGAGGGGACACAGGCTGGAGTCCCCGCAGCTGTCACCTGTCATGTCTCCACCGAGGTCTCCTACTAGGTAAGACAAATATTTGAACTTTAAGTGTGAGACTGCGGACTGTGATTTTCATATGTGACGTTCCAACATTAAATTAATTGAATGTTTTTGAAGCAATGACACACGATGTAGCACCTTGTACCTAAATGAAAACGAAAAAATCCAACTAAAAGAAGATTAACACACGATATTGATCCTTCCAACTGAAGAAGGCCGAATCGCTGTAGAACCCAATCGGTCCGGCCTCCACCAAAGCGGAGACGAGCGAAGCGGAGAGGAGATGTGCAAGGTTCAACCAATCACAGGAGAGACGAGAGGCTAGATGCAGATATCAAAAAATGTGATTGGTCAGTTTCGGCACATCTCCTCTGCGCTCGTCTCGTTTCCACTTTGGTGGAGTGTGGGCCTTACAGTATTGATGTGTCGCATCTTTGGTAGAGCAAAACGGCTAGTTCCAGCCCATTTCGCACAAACAAATTTGGAACCTTTTAAACAAAGAACATTCCCTAGGTCCCCAATGTCATCATCGCCACGTCGGTCATCACACACCAGGTCACCACTGAGGTCACCACCGCCGTCATCACCGGCACGGTCACCCAAGAGTGACAGAGATAGTGATGAGAGCGTCGATATAGAAACTACTGAGGAAGATCAGCCTAGGGATGTGGTAAGTGACTCACAGATATTCCTATGGTATTTTCAGGAATTAGAGCTATAGCCATGGATACTTAGTTGATCCATTGGCTGATAATGGAACTAATTAGAGGGCTACGAAAAGTTTTTATGTTATGTCTGACATATTTTGTTCATCTGCGGCTCCGCGGTCGTCTCCGCCAGGCCAGATATAATGGTGCGGTTCTACGTTTGTGTTCCTATTTTTCATTACGGCTGAATGCAGAAAGGGCACACAATTTATGAAATTGTGAATATAATATAATCTGTTTTCATTTGAAATCTAGATAAATCGCACATCTCGCAAATGAAGAATTCAATTTTGTAGACTATACTTACTTATTTCAATTTTGCTAAACGTAAATAACATTTTTCTTCTCCAATAATAACTTTACAAAAGCAACTAAGTACCGAGGAAAGACTACTCAATACTCGTGAATAAGTCAGTAAAAATAACTCCAATCCTTTTATAACTTACGTAAACGTTTCTCAAAGATGCAATTTAATAGTATTGAGTGAATCGTATTATCCACTCGAGTTGGATTTTTCTGAGCTAGAGCGACCGGAGAGTTAGATCCAATTTAAAAAGTTGGAAGAGGAAAATTTTTCCAATCACCTTGTCTGTAACTCGGTAATCGTTGTGATTAGTTTTTTTTGTTCACCTATTTAGACTTTGAAGGTGCTCTGCTGGGTTTTGTAGAGGATTTGTGATGTAATGAAACGTGGGATAGAAACTCATATTATAGAAGTTTAAATGGGACAATTATACAAAGAAACAGAGAAGGTGGGTAGGTGGTACTCTTTTGTATATCCGTATTTTAGTCAAATAGATCATTAAGAAAAAAACCGATCGCACTATGGATCACAAATCATATTTATTTATGTAAATTGGTTTTTAAAACCCTTTTACATGTCACATCAGGGTGCTCTACAGTCTACATAATAGTCACTAATCACTTAATTGACTCCTGTTCTGTTTTATAATATTTTCCACAAAGTGAACAGCCCATCTTTTGCAAAAGCAATGACTACATCTGTAAATAGATTGCGAACAAAATCGGCAATTTAAAGAAAGGTATTAAACACCCAGTTTACAAATAAATAACCACAAAAACAAAAGAAAACTTGTGTAATTAATGCATTGATTAATTTTATTCGCCTTCAAAGATTAGCAATTTAATTCCAAACGGTGTCCGTCATTCTCCCAGAGGAGTACACTTGCGCCATTTTAACAAAATGGCGCCCATTCGAGGCTTTTGCACGTCGTAAACTGTGTAATTACTGGCGGGTCGAATTCAAATGAACTTCATTTCGGTTTTAAATAAGAGAAAATGTTTAATTTAGTAGCGATCGGCTCCGTGGACCCAATTAATTGCGGATTTACGTTTTAGTGTCCGCGCTGTACGAGTTTTCGGGGCTTTCTCTTTTATATTGAACATTGAGTAAGCTTTGCTTTGGCTTTCATGGACTGTAATTAGTGACTGTGCTTGCTTTTCGTATTTGCAAGACGAGCTTCCTATTCTTCGGTTGCTTTGGTGATACAAAATTGTTTATTTATCGTAGCTTTAACACTGCATCTACCTAATAAAATACATTACACTCTTAATGGTAAATATTTTCAGATATGATAGACGTTAGGAGTCACCTTTACACTTGTACTAGCAGAGAATATTGACTTTATTTAAGTGTTTATTATATTACTTAAACTTGAATCAAATCAGAATATTGATTAAACCCAAAACAACATCAATACCACAATTTCTAAGAAATCCTGAGCGTAAATAAGTTATTTACCAGTGTTGAATGGGTATTAGCTTGTAAATAAAAGGCTGGTTCCTCTAATGATTGACGTAAACGTTAGTAATTAACGCGTTTCGAGAACCCTACGATTAATCCCTTCAAAGGACATGCTAGGGTTGCCAGTTTTACAAAAGAGAATATTTGTTTGTTTCAAAAATTCAATTTTGTTTCGATGAAAGTAAAATTTGGTGTGGGTTGTAGACTTGGTTCGAAATATTGTTGTTTATTCAGACGTTAATGCTTTTTGACATCTTTAAATCAATTATTTAAATGTACAGTTTTTTAATGAGTAAACATCTTCTGTTTGCTGACATTTTCAAATAGATAGACCTAGACAAAGACCAACTTGTTTGTAGATCAACTAGATAGCTTGAGCAACTACTTTTTTCAATTTAATTTTCTTTTTAACGCCCGATCAAAAAGAGGGGTGTAGTGCTGCTCCCCCCTACCTCCTAAAAGCTCGGGATTTTTTAATAACTTTACTTGTTTTCGTTAATTAGCGAGAAGAGGTGCAACACCGAGAAAACTGGAAGAAATGGGGGGAGGCCTATGCCCAGGAGTGGCACAGTCAAGGCTATGAAAAAATAATATAAGTTTAATTTTACCTATTTCACGATGACTTGATTGATTTGACATTTTTATAAATAGGTAACAGTCACTAGAGCATTTTACCCATTTTTACGGAACAATTTAAAACGTAATAATGCAAACGACTCCTATGTCTTTTCAAACCATATTGTATGCATGTACATACTGATCTCTATGAAATCAATCAAGTAATGTAGAAACAGATAAAACTGATTGCAAATATGATAAGGCTCAGACAAAACAATTCATAATGCATTAGAAAGCTTAACGAGAAATGCAACACAAATCCGTGGACCTCATCATACTAACAGGCAAAAGCTCCTCAGGCAAATCAGTCACAATCATCGCCTATATATGTACCTTCGTTATAGGTATAACAAAACAATTAATATAGATTGCCGAATCAGTACTGGGATTAAAATGTAATCGCCAAATAGGATCCCAGGACCGGCAGACCGGTCTAGATGGAAATCGGCTTAGTGTTCACGCCCCGAGCTCTCCGTTTATTGGATCGATCCATTGTCCGGACATAAGGGCTCTTTGTCCATATTGGATGGATGATGGCTTGGCTTGAGTAGTGTATGAACAGGTGTAACCGTATTGTGGATTGAATTTTAAATGATTGAGGGTGAAGTGCAGGGCATAAATGAGTGTTTTTGCTTCTTCTTATCGTATCGATGATACTTCTTTGTTATATGGTTTGGGCCCAGTAGGTAGCCATATTTACTGCAGCGTCAGAGGCGTTATTTAGGTTGTCGAGAGTGCAGGTAAACGGATACCTGGGACACTCCAGCAGGTGGGGCATATTTTGATCCGGAGCGCAGCACTCGTACTCAGTGTTGGAGGAATTAATTATACCCTATTTTGCCAGATTATGTTTGCAGTGGCCTACTTGGGTACGCAATCGATTTAAAGCTTTCCAGATAGGCCACTGCATTTTGTTTTTGCTGGAAAGATGTTAATTATACAGATACTTTATCATCATCATCATTCATCATCATCAAGCATTCTGTACAACAAATTAAGTAACTCTACGCAAAAAAAATCATGGGAAACAATTATTTTTATTGGTGTTGAAAAATCACGTTTTATGGTAGGTAACGCACTCACAACATTGCCCTGATGCATGCATTGAATAGTACGGGGGCCGTGCAGGTATTTTAATTTACATTAAAATCTTAAATTAAAAAAAGTTGGAACTTTGACACCCAATATCTCCGTAACTAGAAGGTTCACAATGACGAAGAGAACAATAAGTGCTTTTCTAAGTGTATTTTTACACCCATTATTTTAAGGTTAAGATTTCCATTGTCTAATCGGAATCCTAAAAATACTTACGTGACGTTACGGGCTAGATACCCAACGTAAACTACATACGTTGGTATATGCTGTAAGGATTTAAGCCATATACAGGATGTTGTTTTGCATCCTTGTCACATTCAAGGAGGTAACTATGCTAATGATTCTGGAGCCGAATCTACACTTATATATAATATAATTATAATTATACCTCTTTATAATATTATAATTATAATTTATAATAATATTATAAAGAGCAAAGATTTGTATTTTTGTATGTAACGAATAAACTTAAAAACTACTGGACCGATTTCAAAAATTCTTTTGCCGTTAGAAAGCTACATTATCACTGAGTAACATAGGCTATATTTATTACAAGAAAAAAATAGAGATCCTTAGAAATCCCTACTAAAACCAACCTGAGGTGTAAAAATATGAGCCATACAATTTCTTTCATCGCATGCGCTGCGGAAAGTATTGATGATAGAACAAAAAAATGTTCTACAATATTATAGAACATATCAATATCGACAAAAAACTTCGCGAGACCATACCTCCAACTATTGTAGTTATGTCACTATAACTACTTTTTTACATTTTAAATGTTGATAGAAATGCCGATCAAAATCAGACCATGTTATACATACCTTTGTATTAATTCTTATCCAAATAAACTACACACATCAAAAGTGTCTAGGGATCAACATATATTTTTGCAATAACTTTTCTCCTGATTGATATTAATTAAAATTTTCTTTAAGGATTCATCAAATAAAGTGTTTTCGTTTGTCACAGTAACGATAAACCAAGTCACCTTTGCATTAATAAAGAAATTTGCCATTTTCTAATAAAGGGATTTTTGACATTTGAACCACTAACATTAAAGTTCGAAAAAAAGACTGAAATAACAGTTTTCTTTAAAATTTTATTGGGTAACTTAAACAATTAATAATCCGTGTTTCTACCGCGAACACTAACAACACAAGAACATCGGTTTGGCATACTCAAAATGAGTTCATCCAAATCACGCTGTGGAATGGCCGCCCATGTTCGTTGCAACAACAAAAAAAGGTCTTCTTGCGACTGGATACCCTCCATATTCGGCAGAGCTCTTCTCTGTAGCATATCCCATGCATGCTCAATCGGGTTCAAGTCTGGCGACTGAGCAGGCCAGGGCAGGACATTGATGTTAGCTGCGGCGAGAGTCTGTCTTACAACTCTTGCGGTGTGCGGTCGTGCATTATCATGCATTAACTGAAATAAGGGACCGATTTGCACTTGTAGAGGAACGATGACGTCTGATACAATCGTCTCAGCATAAATTTGAGCGTTGAGGTTGCCTCTGATCCAAATCAACTCAGTTCTTCCGCCGATCCAAATACCCCCCAATACCATGATGGTTCCACCACTATAAGGATGGACTTCCTGGCAGGATTTTAATCGCTGTTGGCGTCCAGGGGTTCTCCAGTGTCGTATACGTCTTGTATCCGGTCTCATACCAAAACGAGACTCATCAGAAAAGCACACGAAACGCCATTGTTCTTCTGCCCAATTTCTGTGTTCAAGAGCCCATTGATATCGAATCCTACGATTGTGCATTGCTATAGGTGGTACCCGTAGCGGTCTTCGGGAATGAAGGTTCACTTCATGCAAGCGGTTTCTGACTGTTTGGTCGCTAATTAAGTTCCCTGAAGAGTGATGAAGCCTCACGGCTAACATCATGGCGGTTATTGTTGGAGCTCTTCGAGTTAAGATTTGAATGTATCGGTCTTGTCTCCGTGTGGTGCAGCGATACCGTCCTCCATGGCGCTCAGCCACGGTACCAGTGCTTCGGTAACGTGTCCAAAGTCGACTGATAACACTCTGACTTGTATTCAGAGCTAAAGCCACAGTACGTTGCCGGGAACCAGCTTCTATCATTCCCACGGCTCTGAGCATTTCTTCCCTGCTTAAATGACGTCGCCGCTCCATAATAACGTTGGTTTTAATCAGTAGTAGGAAAACAGTAGCACTAATAATGTCTTCAATGCGTTGTATGTTTTTATAGGGAAAATATTGACAGCTGATTTTCATCTTTTACTCGAATTTGATTCACAGTTCCTGATTCAAATTATGAAATGCACCAAAAAGGATCCCTATAAATTTATAAAATCATAAATTTATTACAAAGCCACATCTCAATCTCAAGAAATCCGCATAAAAATGCTTGATCCCTAGACACTTTTGATGTGTGTATTTGTATTCAAGACAGTTTCAATACCTGTTAATTACTTTTTGAATTATTGAAACCGGACATTCCACTCAAAAGATTTTACGAAATTAAAAATATCTATCTATAATAAAATGGGTAGGTCACATTTTTTACTTTCTTATTTCCTGAAATCGGTAAGTGGGAACCACCCGTGTTTTAAACACGGCCCGTCTGATTATCGCCCTATAACCGCGCTTCCACATTAATAGAAACAATCTCAAACGTTTATTCGATAATTTCTTATTCCCTAAACCAGGTTAAGGGAGTTATCTGAAATACTGACAAACTTAAACAACCAAATATCAGCGTTTATAAATAATTAACTTGTTACCGTAATTTTAATTGATTATTTATGTCTTTTGTGACAACCTCCTGAACTTTGACGAGGATGCAAAACAACACCTTGTATAGATTGGCATGGGCTTTTATATCTTTTCTAAGCATTATTTTTATAATAACGTTTATGTTTAAAAGGTCATCAAATAAATGTGATTAAAACCCGTGTAACATTAGAGGCAGCCCTGGCACGCGCGATGTTCAAATTAGGGCGCGTTCACAAACAGGCACTCGACACTCTGTCATAAGCTCCGATACTTTAAGTCCTCCTCGACAAGTTATGGAATTAAAACGGTACATCCCTTCATTTAATTAATTATTATTAGTGGACTTTTGAGAGACGGTTTTATTTTGTATGTGTTTGTGACCTTTGAAACAACTATAATAAAAAAGAAATTGCAACGACTAAAACAAATCTATGGTTCGTGTTTAGTTTAGGTAAGAGTTTAGTGATTGAATTTGCAGTCTTTAATTGCTTTTCGGAATAGATTTCTAGCTTACAGGTTTAGGAAAAAAAAAACCTTGGCTAAGATGTTAAACAAACCTAGGTGAAACTTATATAACAAAGAAACACGACAACGACGAAGAAAGAACCACTATTCCAACACCACAAATGGTAACCACCAAAACAGAAAGTAACAAACCCAAAAGCGTACCGATCTCTTCAAAAAACGAATGGACGTAATCCTCGGGGCGAACATTAAAGAAAAAAAGCTCAGTTTCGTACGAACACATAAATACTTTTGTACCGTTAGTGCGGATTCGGTAACCGGATCACGTTTCTAATAGATACTTCAGGCGGATTGCGCGAAACGATTCAATTGTAGTACTTGATGTTCGTATAAATCACTCGTTGTACGGTTCCACTTTGTTTTAGGCACGTAGAGATTATGTTTGGGTTTCGTGATGCGTTACAGCGGACGTGGGATTTGTTGAGAGTGTATTTTCTGCTTTTTTGCTGGTCCTTGTTTTCGAATTTGCTTTTGTTGAAATGCTTTACAGGATATCGGTTCCAGTTAGTTGATTTTTAGGGAGTTCTGTTTTTATTTTTTAAGCTTCTTTCATCGATTCTAAATTCAAAAGATTTTTCAAACTTTTTCCACTTTACACAATTTTATTTATCCTGCTCAAATTCAAAGGTCCAAAGTAAGTTGCGTATCTAGCTGGATTTGAAACATATTAACATTGGAAGAAGTTAGATCGCCATTCGCCTGCAAGGTATAGGCGATCTAATTTCTTCCTATTCATAATTTCATATTTCAATGCATTGTATATTACATAATAGCCGTAAGCAATGCCGTACCTCGTAATTGAATTAGACTAAACAATTGATTGTACGCAATGCAACAGTGTCGCCCCCCGGGATGGTCTGTTTCCCGCGTCCCGGCCCCGGGTCCCGGGGGACACTGACGTATCCCAGTTAATTACACGCTTCACACGCTGACGTCACGACAATGACGTAGTTTTGTATTAATTGTGTTTGAACTTCGATCCGATGTTGGTTGGAACCTACTGCATCAAAAATTAACTTTGTCTGGCGTTTGTTCAGACCGTCCCATTGAAATAGAAAGAGCTGTTTATTTAATCTGCTGGTCTAAAAACTAGGCTATGCCATTCTGTCTATACAACGCGAATACAGCTTGAGTGTTAGTTTTTCCAGCGCACACCAGATGGCTTCAAGTTTTTTTTTGTGACCTGCTCCTGAACTGTTTAAATATTACAATAGCCTCAGCTTTGCATAGGTACGACTGGTTGGAAGCGACAATTGTGCAATATTTGCATTCAAATAAAAAAAACTACAAGGTTGAATTATTTTCTGCATCGAAGTTGGAACCGCTTGTGTAGGTAGTTCTTTAGATCTTTTCTGGGAAACGGTTTGTTCTTAGTATAATTTCTCTTGCAATAAGTTGACAGTTCTGTGAGAAGTGTTGTAAAGGTCAGCCACTTGCAAACAATAGAATTTCTAATAATAGGTACCGTTTCTAATAATAAAGATCAAATCAAATCAACAAGGAAGTGACGTCGACAAGCATCTTTTCTTTAACTACCCACATACAAAAGTGTGTCGCATTACACGATCCAATATTTCATTTCTTTTCGGTAAACAAGTGACACTTAGTACAAATTACTCTGTTTAAACAACAATACATTTCTTTTATTAAACAAAAGTTCTGGCCATCAATAATTCAATGATATTGTAACGCATGGCGGTTACAATCAAATTATTTGTGTCTATACATTAGTGACAAAGAGATCTTTATCGGAATAATATTAAAAGTTGGGCAGTTATTATTGTTAGATAGTGTTTTATTTTTGTGAATCGAAAATCGTTTGGAACAATAGCTGCTTTTGAAGCCTTCATTCAACATTTGCAGCCTGAAGTTATTCGTTAAGGTTAGAAACTGGCAATTACTATTCTAACGATTTGAATCCCTGAAAATGAAATAAAAAACTGTAACATCGAAATTAATGATGCTGGTGGAATGCCATAACTTTCTCATTTTTAGAAGTCTGTTAAAAATCAAAGGAATTGCGAGTATTTTGCGATTAAACGCATTTTTAAATACAGTAATAATATAAAAACAACCTATTTTTATTATACATAACTCAGTCCGGACTGAGTTCCCGAGCTTTATCGCCTAAACTCAAACTCAAAGCATTTTTTTCAATTAGACCATTACAGACACTTTTGAAAGTCAAAAAACAAAAAACGCGAAGCTACAGTCCCAGTCACAAGGCATAAAAACTTGTGTAAGTACTGTAGTTGCCCATTCCAAAGCGCAGATCTCTATGGAGAATAATGGGCAAGAAACTCCATGGACACTCTTTTAAATCAAAATATGTAATAAAATCTTGGTTACAAAATTCATTTTATGAATTACAAATAATATGTAAGAACGATGAAGAAATACGGGGAAGTTAAGAGCGTCCAGAGTAAAATATTAAATCAGTAATTCAAAAATAACTACTAACTAACGAAATTCTGTTTGTTATATTAATGTTTAATTATTTTTTCCTATATGTATATTGTTTCGTTAACAAAAAGTTTACATTGCTCTATACACTTTGGTAATTGTCTTTTGCACAAGAGTCTCAAGCCAAGTCGCTAAAGAAATTAATAATTTTTTATAATGAGCACCCCATCGGGCACAACAATTATTAAAAAAGTAAGCCAAATCTCCAGTAATTGGATTGCAACAAAAATACAACGAAATCAAACCAGAATCATGCCGTTATTTAAATGTCGTTGTGACATTTCGACATTTTTTTTATTTACCTCATTTGGGATTTGGCATTTTGGCCCGCCCGTTTTTATTGGTTGCGCCGTGTGCGGAACATTAATTTTGTTGTTCGTTCGCGGGCCGCGAAAATGTATGCCCCTAGTCTTTTGTTGGTCGTGATGTCATTATTATTGCGTAAATGGTTTTTTTTTTGTTTGTATTTTTTGCTGTGTTTTTTTTGGTCTATGATTTGCTTGGTTATTTTGCTCTTTGGTGGATTTATAGTATAAGAAAATAATTTAACTACAAATACTATTTAAAACGAGGAGGTTGGAGTTTTTCTTTTTGCGACTTTCTGGAGTTTTTCTGTTTGCGCCTTTTAAAGTTTTCGTGTACTTCGGAACTGAATTCGACAACAGTATTTACCCCCACAATCTACAAAACATATAAAAACCGTACAAAAATCAAGAAATGTCAATAACCTGATTTCATTCGACACTTAGGCAATCAAGTCTAATTTATCCAACAATAATTCAACAAATCTAAGCCAATTATTACTCATATCTAGAACTAATACCTTTTGAAATCGTAACTAACAAATAGAAGCTTTAATTCAAGCACTCACTGGCACGCGATACATGGAAGTATGTTAATCGAACTACGATATATTATTTAACGTCATAACGTGACTCGACGCCACGTAACGGTAATAATTATATGGAACCGCCGATGAATAGTTTAGTAGGACAGTCATAGAGTTGTCAGAGTATAGAGGAGGAAGGAGCAAGTTGTGTGCAATTTTGGAGTTTCGTAGGCACTCGTAGCAGTATGCTACGGCGTAGCAACGTAGCAAGTGGAGTTGCGTTGAGCAGTAACTGTTTTTTATTCATTGAATACTAAATAGTCGGTCAAAACTGTACGTATAAATTGCAGACCTGAAACCTTCCCTGGTCAATATTTTGTCGCCAGCGCATTGGCTTTTAAATCAAACAACAATAATTACTGTGAGCTTTGTTCGTAATGTCACTATCTGTTCGCTCGCAAACTGGTGTGCGATGCTCAACATTTTCAGTTCGACAAGTGTCAATAGCGCAATACTGTCAATACAGCTGTTGTGTGATATCCGCAACTGTTAAATGAAATTGGTTATGGTTAAGTTATTTTATAGTACGGGGCTTTTAGGTTTGAACCTTGCATTAAATATAAACAGCGATTTTTTTCTTGAATCGTGTACTTGACCTTAGCTCTCCAAATAATAAAAAAAAATTAAACATTTTCCAAGGCCGGATCAAGGTCAAAAAGACGAAAACGCGTTTTTGTGAATAAAAACGTGGGCAAAATTATTAACAGGACGAATTTAATTATTTTAGGTAAAGAACTGGTGACAGTAATATATTTTTTCAGAATTAAACATTTTCGTCCACGGAAATTTCGATAAAAAAACATTTACGTAATTTTTGGATTGTACTTGAGGCAAAAATATAAACAGCGGTTTTTTTACATAAAATAACTTAAATTAATATATTAAACCTCCGTTAAAAAAATTAAACAAATTTGACTCACGGAAGTTATTAATATCAGTTTTTTTACAATAGCGGTCGGGGCAAAAATGTAACAGGGTTTAATTTTGTTTAACTTTCATCTAAAGGCTATTTCTAACCAATTTACACGAAAATTAAACACTTTAAAGCAAATACTGAAAAAAAATAAAAATAATGTTTACGTAAAATACGTTTGCAAGCTTCATTCTTGTATTTGGTGCAGCGCTTTCATAGGAATTTGATCTTTCCGTAATAGAGATAAGGTGTAAAATCGCGTATACGTAACAAAACACTATTAAGACTTACAAATGTTTTGATGTGTTCCCGGTTGTCATACTTTCAAGTAAATATCTGGTTCCCTAGCACGAGCGCATGGTGTAAACGTAAAATGTCGATGTTCACGTTACGTTGTTCGTCAGAGTCATCCATATATACGAAATAAATTATGAAATATTGTACGTAATACAAGTATTTTCCATTTTGAAATCGACGTATTTACGATCCGTTTAAATCAGTTTTTAATCAATATAAAACCTGACACTGTTGTGCAAATTGCAAAAAGCGTAAGAAAATTTGAACATCACGGGCCAGATGAAATTTTTCGTCGCGCGCGATATTTTTTTTTTCATTCATAACTAGCTGTACCCAGCATGCGTTGCAATGCACTTTTTACTACCCACCTACCCTATCCGACCTACCTACCCTATCCTACCTACCCTACCCTACGCTACCTACCTACCTACTCTACCCTACCCTACCTACCTACTCTACCCTACCCTACCCTACCCTTACTACCTACCTACCCTACCTACCTACCCTACCCTACCTACCTACCCTACCCTACCTACCTACCCTACCCTACCCTACCTACCTACCCTACCCTACCTACCTACCCTACCCTACCTACCTACCCTACCCTTACTACCTACCTACCCTACCTACCTACCCTACCCTACCTACCTACCCTACCCTACCTACCTACCCTACCCTACCCTACCTACCTACCCTACCCTACCTACCTACCCTACCCTACCTACCTACCCTACCCTACCTACCTACCTACCCTACCCTACCTACCTACCCTACCCTACCTACCTACCCTACCCTACCTACCTACCCTACCCTACCTACCTACCCTACCTACCTACCCTACCTACCTACCCTACCTACCTACCCTACCTACCTACCCTACCTACCTACCCTACCCTACCTACCTACCCTACCCTACCCTACCTACCTACCCTACCCTACCGTATCCTATGTCCTTCTCCTGGCTCTAAACTACCTCCCTGCCAATTTTCAGCTAAATCGGTTCAGCCGTTCTTGAGTTATAAGTGAAGTAACTAACACGACTTTCTTTTATATATATAGATGTTAATGACTAGCTTTTGCCCGCGGCTTCGCCCGCGTGAAGTTCGGCAATTGCCCACGTATGCGTTAACCACCCCAAAATAATGTCGAAAATAGTCATTTAAATGTTATAGATAATAGTTGTTGGCCACGGCTTCGCGCGCGCGTAAGTGTAACTATAGGACACATTTTAATAGTTGTGTAAAAATCTGCGCTTTTCGAAGTAAGACGCCACATAATTCATTCTGGTTAGAAAAATGTATATTACGGCGTTTTTTTTTTATTTATTTTTTTGTGTTGTTAGGGACCTAAATGGGTTGAACCAGAATTTATTTTATACATGTCTTCCGAGTGACGATGCTGTAGCTCAAATGCCCCGGTCATCCATCCACCTAGCGATATAGGTTATGGTGTAAATGAGCTAACTTACTTAACTTTCAATATTTTAAATTAAAAAATACTCAGATTAAACCAATCTTTTTAACTCCCGGAAAACTACACCGTGTAAATCACCTCATCACGAAGCCGTTAACCAAGCATTCTGTACATGAAACTATGTAACTTTACGCAAAAATTATTGCTGGGAAACGACTTTTTTTTTGGGGGGTGTAAAATCATGTTTTGTGGTAGAACTCAATGTAACGCACTCAAAACATTGTGCTGATGGACGGATTGAATAGTAAGGGGGTCGTGGAGGTGTTTAAAGTAAAAATCTTAAATTAAAAACTTGTATTTAAAAAAATACTTGTCAAAAAGTTGGAACTTTGACCCCTAATATCTCCGTAACTAGAAGGTTCCCAGGTATGGTGTAGAACAAAAAAATTATCGCATTGACAGGGAGAACCAGTGCCTTTCGGCTTCGTTAAGAGGTGTTTTACACCCTTTTATACTAATGAATTATCCTAGCTCTTCTGTGTAAATGACGTTTGCGGTGTTTCCTTTTGGGGCTAAAATTACTAAGATACTCGCCGAGCTCACTTCGGAGCACGCAACATAAAACTGCACACGTGAGAAACAGTTATCACTTAAATCAATGCCAGCCATAGCCTAGGGGAGGATATTGAGACATTGCGTATTTTAATTTTTATTATTTGCACCTAGAAAATGAGGTCATCATTTTCGTTATCGGCGACCCTGAAGTCCACAAAAACGACACTTGTGAAAGAAAAACCGAATGTTTTCCTCGCCGTCAATTTGGTCAGCAACCCCAAAAACCACGAAAACGACACCCATGCACGAAAAACAGGAAATTTTCCTCGGGGCCATCTCCGATTTTTTTTTATTGCCAGCGACCCGCTAAAACCACGAAAACGACACCCGTGAAGCCATTGAGTCGCGCAATTGTCCAGCCCTCGAGTGTCGGTCACGCAAGTGTCCATGCGCGCAAATATCTTTTCGCGTAAATGGGTTACCGCAAGTGTCCTTCCCACAAATGACCCAGATTCCCTAGAAGTGTGTACTTAAATGAAGTTTTTTTTAGCGTATTTGTCCACACAAACGTGCTAACACAAAAAACAATAACAAAAAAATGCCATCCCTGTTTTCGTCTGAGGGGTGGAATTTTCAAAAAAATAGATACGTGTTTCACGTCAATTCAATCGAGAAACACAAATAGTGAATTTCAAGCTGTGAAAAACTTTGAACCCCTATCTCACCCTCTTAGGGGGTAAATTCTTAAAAACTCTAAAATACGTATTTATTTATTTCTAACCAGAAGCTTGTATATGAAATTTCAGCCTTCTAACTTAAAAAATGTCGAATTTCCATACAAACTTTCATCCCCTATTTAAGTCCGTTAGGGGTTGAATTTCGAAGAATCCTTCCTTATTCCTTGTCTACATTATAAAGGAAACCTCTGTGCAAAATTTCAGCTTTCCTGGGTCATAGGTTTTGGCTTGGCGTTGATGAGTCAGTCAATCAGTCAGTCAGGACTTCTATTTTTATTTATATAATATATATATATATATATATATATATATATAACTTTGTAAAGCCATTTGTTGACCCTCTAATTGCAAAAGAACAATTTGAATTTCGCAGGCTACCCTTCCACTTCCACCTTAAGTATGTAGTAGCTATCTGCACTGTAATGGTGAAATAAGTAATATAATTACCTCACCTGCATTTAACATGTTGGGAAACTGTGTTTTTATCGTCCTTTATAAAATAACACTATTTCTGTATTTTTAGCCACAGAAAACGAGGTGGGTGCTACATTTTTTCAACCACCCTGAAAATAATCCACTCTTGAAATAATCATTTAGGTTTCGAGATATGGAACTTTTTTATCAAAACTGCAGCAGTAACTTTGTTCATCATTAACATACTATAAAAGAAAAAGGATTGTGTGGTTTTATGAAACCACGGTAAAAGTGAAACTTTTTTTCATACTTTTGACATTTATCTAAAAAAAATTGGAATAATATTGCATTAAGGATATACAACGCGGAGTACATAAAACCGACCGTCACGCAACATGCAACACACAGACGAAAAAGTTTAAGACGATGTAATAAAACTTTCACTTTAACAAATTTAGTTTTACTGTTGAGTGTATGTTTACAAATTAATTACCGTTAAAAATATTTTTATTATATTGTTTGGTGCTACGGAACTCGGTGTGTGCGAGTATGACTCGCACTTGGCCGGTTTTCTAAATGAAGATTTAACGTTAATGACGATCATGTTTGTAAACAGTAGGTATGTCGCCACTGACCGACTGATGGCTTGCCGTTTTTATTCCTATGCTTTTACAATTACAGAGTAACACAATAAAACCTACTTGCAAAATAAACATCATTTATCATTTATCAATAAAAACACACCGACTCTTAAAAAAGAACACAGTCATACGCATACAATGAACGCAGCGCTTATCTTGGATACGCACACTAGCACACGCTGTACGCTGCTCGCTGCTTAGCGCTGACGTCACGTTCATCGTAATTTATTTTTTACTTTTACTTTATTAAATAACGCTCTAATCTGTTTAATTTTGGGAGATTAAGGTTTGGATTGATATATATCCCATTATTAAATGAATTTCAGTCCTGTTACATTTTTGCCGTAAGTAGTATTCAAGATTTTTGGATTTTCTTGATTTTCTGTGAAGTCCGGAGCAGAATTTGTTTAATTTTCATAATAATAGTTAGATATGTTGATAACAATCACTTTAGCACTATTTTTGTCCTGTTAATATTTTTGCCTTAAGTACGAAGTCAAATTATAAGATTTTTAAAAAAAACTGATTGTTCCGTGGACGAAAAATGTTTAATTTGCTGACCTACTCGTAGCACTCAATCTGTTCTACAATACTCCAAATAAACATACCTGTTTATATTTTTTTCCACCAAGTTACAACATATTAGACGTTTTCTTAAAAAAAACACATACGCGGAGGTGAACTTTTCGCGGGATACAGCATAACATACTCTCCTGTCCATACCCTACACATTCAATGAAAAAAATCGCTGTTTTTAATTAATGCAGAGTTGGCCTAATTTTCGGCGTAAATTCCCCGGACTATTAGTGGATAGTGAAATCGCACAAAATTCACTTTATTTTATTTATATACTCGTAGTTGATTAACAGTATAACACAAATTACAATAATAGGGATGATGACTGGGTAAAGAATTCGAAACGAAATTCTATTTTGTCCGTCAATTAGGTAATACAAAAATATTAGATACGTATTTTTTGTTTTATCAAGTTAACAAAAAATTACTTAGTTAGAACGCATTAAAGTTGGAGAGTGGGGGCTCACTACGTCACAACTAGGTATAAAATGTACTGAGCCGTGACGTCATGCGCAATTTCAACTCAAAATATCTCCGTAATTTTACGATTACGTGAAAAAAGAAAAAATACGTGTCAAATACTTTTTAATAATCTACCCGATAGACAAATAAAAAAAAAATAGTCACCATCCCTATTAGCATGGAAACAGAAACTAAATCTAACACGGAACAGTGGACACTCTTGCATACTTTTTCTCACAGAACACCAGACATATAAGCATTACTTGATTCCATTCATCTGCAAACACATCACATTCAGGGTTGGCAGTCAGAAGGGCGTTGAGCATCTCGAGAATACGAGACACCGGCTTGAATTTGCTTTAGCGACCGTTTTGGAAAAAGGTTGGACAAACAGATTGTGCCAGTGGCTCTGACGGTGTCCGATGTATTTGTCGGGCACAAGTAGCCGGCATAGAAGATTATGAAGTTCTAGGCAGTCAATATGACCCCGTAAGGTCTTACTGGCTGGCTGATCCAAGCTCCTTCTTACCTCCAAAGAGTTAAAGTCCAACACTCCTAACAGACAGGTAGTTGATATGGTACATGTAGGAAAAGAAGTAGTACAACCTTTGGAAAAAGCTTCTCAGGAAGGTTTTCAGCACCTTTTCAATCATCAGGGTTAGGTTCGCGGTTCAAGGGTGCCAGACACAGGCACTGGCCTCAAGTTTGCTTCGGACCAGAGTGGTGTACAGTAATCTGATAACATTAGGATTGCGGAAGTCACGAGCGTTTCGTAAAACAAAACCAGGCGCCTGAAAGATTCTTTCGCTAGGATGGAATTGAAATGTGGTCTTCAAAAGTCACTCCCAGATCCTTCCCACTGGTGGGTCAAGAAATTATTTCACCACCCAATCTGTAGTTGTAATGGATCGGTCGCAACCCTCTGCCGTATATCATGACGTGGCAATTGCTTGCATTAAAAGACAGCTTGTTTGTACGTTTATTTTTCCTTATATTGTGACCTTTTACCTTCTTATAGCTTTTGTTGTTGTTATATCATAATTAGGCATATCTCTGATGTCATATGTAAGAATGTTTTGTTATACAACCACCTTTTGCAGAAGTCCATATTCATTTCTATTTGCGTATTTTTTTTCTTAATGTTATCATTTATTTTGTGATTTTCATTTCGTTTACCCCATTATGCACACCAAACTTTGACAAACAATAAAAATCACTGTAATAGTATAACAGTAGTTATTAGTTAAGTGATAGTAACGAAGGGGTAGTTTCAAGTGCCGTGCCCCATCAGATAGACAGGCTCTCGTGACTGTAATCGAAAACGCTCGTATTCGTCACGAACCGTATGGAATACGCCGATTACTGACACTGAAGCATGCTTATTATTATACTCTTCCATGAATGTAGTGCATGCATGATTTAAGATTATATAGGCTTTTTCCATGTTATCCTTTGCGATATCAATATTATCCCATTTTGATATCGCAAAGGATAGTTGATTGGTTGATTGACGTTCAATGCTTTCATAATAAGGTCGATCTTTTTACATACTCCTTACAGCTTGAGTCAGAGGCTACTCCTACACGTTTAAGCGCCAGACGTCTTGCGGCACCTTTGCGTATAAAACATTTAAAAGAATTTGTTCAAAGTATTCTGTATGTTATAGACTGTTTTAGCTGACGATAACCTCCTGGGTAGCCCTGCGAGTTGCCATTCGCATTCAAAAAATCGTTATGCGCAACTGGCAGAGCAACGATATTCAAGCAAAGGTAAAAAAAGACGCGCGCGCGTGTCGCTTGACGCAAGTCGCATCGCCTGAGGCCATAAACGAATGCATTAAGCTCTGAAAACTGCTAATACCACAAGGATTGAGCCAAATGGGAAGCAAATAAGTATCTAGTATTCTTGCCACCTCACGGCACTGCTGCTATACTTACTCTACATTCTCTTCTATACAACTCTCAGAAAATATTGAGATATTTCACAACTATAGTACATACACCGTGTAAATCACCTCATCATGAAGCCGTCAACCAAGCATTCTGTACATGAAACTAAGTAACTTTACGCAAAAATTATTGCTGGGAAACGACTTTTTTTTGGGGGGTGTAAAATCATGTTTTGTGGTAGAAATCAATGTAACGCACTCAAAACATTGTGCTGATGGACGGTTTGAATAGTACGGGGGTCGTGGAGGTGTTTAAAGTAAAAATCTTACATTAAACACTTGTATTTAAAAAAAAAATTGTCAAGAAGTTGGAACTTTGACCCCTAATATCTCCGTAACTAGAAGGTTCCCAGGTATGGTGTAGAACAAAAAAATGATCGCAATGACAGGGAGAACCAGTGCCTTTCGGCTTCGTTAAGAGGTGTTTTACACCCTTTATATATAAATTCACGCCTATTTTCTCCGGAGTATTAGGTACGTGTTCCTTTCTACGCTACCTACAATTAGGGCATGCGGGACCATAGTATAATTATTTCAGTTCCATTTACTATGGAACTGAAATAATTATACTATGCTACGGTCCTGTATATTTATTTATTTATTTAAACTTAATGTACAATAGTGGTACTAGGCGGACTTAATGCCACAAGGCATTCTCTACCAGTCAACCATATTATATTATGTATGGTATGACTTTTCGAACTACAACAGTGATCCGGGTGAATGAACATGACTGACTACTGACTCTAGTGAGTACAGAATAAACATCACGTGACGTTTGATCCTTTTCACCACAGGCATGCACCTGGCCAATCAGCAGCGTACCGACTTCTCGGCCTGATGAGAATTGCTGGAGTGGCCTGGTGCCCAAAGTGGAGAGAGACGACGAGTCCAGGGTGGAGCCGTGGAGGCTGCCCGACCTGCGACCCTCGCTGCATTATATGCATGATCGTGGTAAGTGTAAGTTATCGACCCATTTTTTCTTGACAGGTTTCTCATTTTGTGATGTTTAGATTAACGGAATAGTCTCAAAGACAAAAATTCTCAATTTAAAAGTATTTGGAAATTGAGAATCTTCGTCCGGTAAATTTAAAAAATCTCATATTATAACGAAAGCAACCTTGTATTAGTGGAGTAGCCTGATTGTGACCACAACACGGTAATGTGTGTCTAAGGATATCCTGACTATTAGCTAATGAGTCGGATTTAGACATCTGTACTGGTCCCGGACTGCGAGCCCAAGGCACGGCGGTATAAGCGATGAAAACTCTTGACGTATGTATCAAATGCTGCCCGACCCTAACTTGAATGTTTCCTTAAATGTCTACTTTTTCGAAGTTATCTCTACAGACCTAGATTATTGCGTATTTAAGCTTCAAACGTTTTATTTTTACGTATTTAAAACCAAGCTGGACAGTATACCTAATGACCTAAATCTCACTCAGATTAAACAACATGCACGAATTCCCGACATTTCCATTCAACGTTGTATCAATAATTACTAAATGGCGCGTTCATATTTACTGGTGTACAAGCTCTAATTGGCAGTACCGGGAGGCACAATTATATTCGGATTATGTTACCGGTACCAGGAGATAGGGATCAATATTCTCGTTCACTTCGAAATCGCGGAACAGAACAGTTTGTTTGCAAGTCGTGGTGCAGTGGTAGGTGCCCTGCCTACTTGTTTTTTTCCATGGTTTTTTCTTTTTTCTTTGCTCAGCGTATTTCTAGCGTCTATTGTAAGTTTTGAAGCTTCTTTTTTGCTGTATTACGGTAGGGTGGGAATTGTTTTGATTATTAAAATCGTAGGTAGGTATCACTTGGTTGTATTTTATCTACTTATTGCTAAAGTGGAAAAACCTCAAAAGTTAACAGGTCGGTATTTACTTTCACGACACCTTGTTATCCCATAGCGGTAGGCAGAAACTACAAAACGCCAATTGTAGTTGCAGTTTTTTTTGTGTAAGCCTATTCTGTCCCACTCCTGGGCAAAGGGTTCCCAATCTATCTTACCCATCTTCCTTATATTTTGCACTCTCCGGTCAATCTGTTAGGAAACAGTTTTAGTCATCGTCGATTAAAATGGTCCAAATACTATACTTACTTGACTTTTTTTTCTCTTTCCCAGATAGAGACTGCGTAGCCTGCGTCGCGCCGTTACCACTGCTGCCTCCGCCCGCACCGGCGCCGCATTAGCCAATACTTCTTACAACAATCACATATCTGTAGCCTTAATTAGTTTATTATAATGATCTACGTAAATGAATACCTACACCAAGGCTAAGAAGTCACGGTGTGATATTTTGCCGTGCCCACATGCGATTGTGGGGGTTACAACAAAACGATACATACTGATTGCGGATCGGTTAGGTACTACAATACCTACAATAACATTTACTTCTGTCTGAGTATCAGTCTAACTCCGAAGTCCACCGAAGTCCTGTCCAACATGCAGAAGCGGCACATTTCCACATTCTGTGCCGATATCGGGCCCGTTACTGCATGCGGGCACAGAAGATAAGGCATTGTAATTATGTTCTCTGAGCTGTCCCAATTTGCCAAAAAGACTAGTCGCTTACATACCCAGCACGGGTATGTAAGCAAAACAAGTTAACCTACTACTCGTACCTACTATTATGTACCAACCTGCCTAATTGTCAAAATAATAAACCTACCCATTTAAACAGCGATTAACATCTTACCATAGTTAAATATCAGAATTGAGAAGTCAATTAATTTGCAATTGCATGCACTACATACATTAAACATAATTAATAAACAAAATGAAATTATCTGACCGGTTTACAATGAATGTACCATGAATAAAACCGATTTGTTTTAACTAGCATTTGTATTAATTAGCACTATCGGCCGCTAGAGGGCGTTGATTTGTGTTCTTATCCTCTGACAACTAAACTAACAAAAAAACAAGAAGGACTTGGACGATTTGGTGCACTCACTGCACGAAATTTGCATCTTGACATACTAGCAAAAATAAGTAATGAACAGAATCTAGTCATGTATAGTTTAGTTAATTAATTAAAAATAATATTTAGTAGTATAACATAAAAAGCAATTGTAATGAATTTAATTCATTGATTTATAGATTATAGTTATAAAATGTAACCTAGTTAACGACTATATACAGTTCTAATCATGTAAAAAATAATGTAGATCGCACACATTACGCTAAACTATTTAATTGTAAATAACTAATAATATTTAAATTATGATTAGGTACAATTTGTAGTACGTAGTTAGTATTAAAATGTTGTATTTATTTAGTTAAACTCTATTTCGTTTT
This sequence comes from Cerastis leucographa, assembly GCA_963082945.1. Taxonomy (NCBI): domain Eukaryota; kingdom Metazoa; phylum Arthropoda; class Insecta; order Lepidoptera; family Noctuidae; genus Cerastis; species Cerastis leucographa. The sequence continues at coordinate 16,511,738 of OY720363.1, forward strand.
AATTCTGTATACATGAAATGCTAAACAACAGAAATTTAGCTCGAAATCAGGGTTGCTAAAAAAATTGCTTTTTGTCATGAAAATTATTTTCGATCACATTACCATTTATTAAATATGTAAAAGTTATAACTGTATCAAACTGTAGTGGTAATGTATTAGCAGCACAAATAATAAAATATGCAAAAAAACGTTTTTATTTTTTTCCTTTACCCCATATTAAATATTTTGGTCGTTGAAACAAAACAAACCTTTTATTATTTTTTATTCAAATAATAACAACAACAAAATGCAATCCTAATCACCTTATTCGTACCTATTCTCTACAAAACTACCAAAAGCAGTTTGATACTACACTGTGATGGTCAAAGATTATTTTTTTAGAACCAACTCAAGCAATACTCCTAGCGCCATCTATGTTATCTCAAAGGCATAGAAGCAACAAAGTTGGAATCGAAGTAAGATAAAGCATAGAGCATTTATAATTACATCACATGGCTAATAATATGATGAAAGGCAGCTTCAATGGTCTAATTTCTAATAGACATAATCGCGACATATTTTTGATACGCCTGATGCACTCTCGGAAAATCGCGTGTTTCGTCTCAAAACTCCGTATCTCACTTGTTCCAAAACTCAATGAGTTGTAATTTTGCACATTTTGTTTTAAAAATATTTCTGTTCATCTATACTTATATTATAAAGCTGAAGAGTTTTTTTGGTAATGGTCCCATAGTCACCAAGTCGGGATCTGATGATGTAATCTTGGCGAAATCGAGGGAACTCTTTCAAATTTTATAGGAAAACGTACAGTGATTTTGGTATTTTCTACAACAAGTGAAGCATTTGCGTCCAATAAGAACTATTCTACCATCAGATCTGATGATGAATCCAAGAGACAGGCCTCGGAACTCCATAACAAGGCAATGAATCTTAGCTGTGTTTGGGCTTGTTAGAATTGTAACGGTATGCCCTCTCCAGGTGTATACACCGATTATGCTGAGATTTATGATCCGACTTGCGTGATTCTTCTTTAGTTTGATGCGGAATAGTTGCCATTTGGTCCCATAAAAAATTAATATAGTTTGGCCATGTAGTTTTCATTTTATTAAGTTTTTTTTAATGTAAATTTTTCACGTATGTACACCTATTTCTCCGTGATTACTGGACCGATTTAGATGATTTTTCATTCATTTGGTAAAGAAAGCTTGCCCGGTGGAGCCATATGAATTTTATTGTCTTTGCTTAGGTACTTTTTGACTCATCAAAAAAAAAACACTAAAAAGTGGCAAATAATTTTAGTTTCGGAAGTCGGTGGCAAAAAAGTAAATGAAACAAACAAGTCACCGACTGCCGAAACTTTTTAGTGTTTTTTTTGGAAGTCGGTTATTTTTTTTCGTAAAAAAGTTTTTATGTAATTTACATAAATTGGAATATAAATATGTAGTATGTACCAAACGACAAAAATAAATTCAGCTAAGTCCTACAGATTTTCGTTGACAGCAAGAAGGGCCTTTTTGCTTGAAGCTTTTTCAAAAAGTTCTTTTGATATTGTTTCTGAGGTATTTCTCAAACTTGTTATATATGGAGCAGAAGTGTACAGTAAGGTATGGAACACGTCTTCATAGACAATTATTCAAAAATTTAATAATGACAAATCAATTCTTTGGATAAATAACTAAAATTATTTTAAATTGTTTGTAAGTATAATAAAATTAATCATCAGGACGTAATTTCAAATGTTATTTTTATAAAAAAAAAAACGATCTTGTATTTTAGACGCAATCAGCGGTCGTTAGCATAGACAATTAAAAAGATCAATTTATTTGAGCTGGCAACACCTTATGCCAGTTGTCAATGTCAAAACTAGTTTTCAAAACCTCTTGTCTATTCCTTTTCCTGTTAAATTTTCTCCTGAGAGGTTGGTTTCGTGTTTGTTAAAATCTAAATTAATCGTGAAAACTACTTAGTTTTGAATTAAATCCAGTTACGGTGTATTTAAGGACAGTGTATTCTAGTTCTTCATGTGTTTATTTTACCTAATATGTGAAAAGCCCGAATGTTATAAAATGATAACCTATGTTCGTAAGCATTTGAGACATAAGCCGCTCTGTGTTTCAGAAACTAAACATGGGGCGTTACTCAAAGGAACCTGATAACCCAGCGAAGTCATGCAAAGCGCGTGGCTCCAACCTCCGTGTTCACTTCAAGGTAAAACATTAAACTTTTATTTGTATACAAGTTATTGGTTCCACATGGACTGACACTCCATTACACGGTTTTTTCTAACTTGTAGTAGAAACAAACTTCATGAATTCACTACTTCTACATGAGCGTTTCGATTAGAATAACAATCTTGCGTGGTATTTTATTCTTAGGTTATTTTGACTTATAGAAACAAGCAGTGTTTTACTGTTACCGCCTTGAAATGTCATGAAATCTCATGGCTTACAACTGTTTCCCATCAAGCTTGCGGGCTCTAACCTCAAAAACAACTCCTGCTCTAAAATTACTATTAACACAAGAGAAAAAGAGGATAACACCACCGCTACCTTGTGTCAAACATCTCAAATCTTGTCATACTTTCGTCAAAGTTGGCTGTTATTGAGATAATCAAACATTCACTGTGATTACATAGTGAATAACAATAATTTTGTCTACAGTTAATCAAATCAGATTATCCACTCTCTTGCTGGAAATTGGCAAATAAATGACTGTCCAAAGACTAACCGCTGCCATTTACGCATTTTCCAGAACACATATGAGACAGCCATGGCGATCAGGAAACTGCCCCTGCGCCGTGCTGTACGTTACCTGAAGAATGTAACAGAGAAGAAGGAATGCATTCCGTTCCGCCGTTTCAATGGTGGTGTTGGTCGTTGTGCACAAGCCAAGCAGTTTGGCACCACACAGGGACGTTGGCCCAAGAAGTCTGCTGAGTTCCTGCTCCAGCTTCTGAGAAATGCTGAGTCCAACGCTGACTACAAAGGCTTAGACGTTGACAGGCTTGTCATCGATCACATTCAGGTGAATATTCATTCTCAAACTTTATTTTATATGAGAAATTAACTTATGTTATAAAATTAGAGGAGTTTCATAGCAATTTAGATATTTGACCTGAATTTTAAAATCAGGCTTTTATAGATCACTGATGTATGGATATGTTTAACATTGTAATGGACATTTTAGTACATACTTTGGTGGGAAAGTATTCATTGGGTCCAAAACCCTAAAAGCAGTGGGTCTGACTGGCTTTAGCACCGGTTATATGCCAAGGTCTAGCTGGATGGGTAACTTCATTACCATCTACTTTTTTTTAAACAAATAACTAACAGACCTTGTTAATCATATTTTATAAAACTTTGTACCAATTTATTAACCTTGCACAAAGTTAATAATAATGTTAAATGTAAATTATAAAAACAGGCCCAGGGGCGAGTCGGACTCGCGCACAAAGGGTTCCATATCATTATTTATAAAAACGAGCCAAATAATCCCTTTTTTTGTATGGGAGCCCCCCTTAAATATTTATTTAATTCTGTTTTTAGTATTTGTTGTTATAGCAGCAACAAAAATAAATAATATGTAGAATTTTCAACTGGCTAACTATCACGGTTTATGAGATACAGCCTGGTGACAGGCAGACGGACGGACAGCGAAGTCTCAGTAATAGGGTCCTGTTTGACTCTTTGGGTATGGAACCCTAAAAGTTGCCGAAAGGTGTTTTGTGAGAGGTCTAAGTATCCGAAATTGTAAAACTGCTTGAAAAGTACTAATATTTTTAATTTTTTGTTGGTCTTTATAGTAGGTAGTATAGTGGGGATTATAAATTAAATCGATACCTTAGCAACTCTAGCATTAATAGCTCCAGAAGAGCATTATCTAAATCCAGAAAAACTGAAAACTATGCTTGATTTATTAGTTCATATTTTCAACATTCATAAGGTTAACAATCATTTGGGAGTTAAAAAAATTCATTTTTATTTGTATGCTTAAAATTCACAAGTCAAGTCAGTCTTAGCTACACAAATTATTGTTGACCCATTAAGCTGGCTGCTTAACACCAAGTGCATTTAAACATGTTGGCTTTGTATGCAGCCTAGTTAGTCAAATTTGTTTTCACGAGATCCAAATAATCATTTTGTAGCACCAATTATTCTGTTAAATTCTATTGTTTTCTTTGCTGTTGCATTTACTATTTGCAGTACTCAGTAGTCAATCCAAGCAAATGAAATATACATAGAAAATCAAAGAGCTTTGATTTTAAATGGACAGTCTATATGGTAGGTGGGTCAGTTTTAGTTAAAGCCCTCAATTCCATGTATGTAATGCCTGTTAAAGTTGTTTTGGTGCAGGCCTTGTATGATGAACTGATTAACATTACTGAATGTTGCATTGCTAGTTTACATTTTTAGGGTTCCGTACCCAAAGGGTCAAACGGGACCCTTTTACTGAGACTTTGCTGCCCGTCAGCCAGGCTATATCTCATGGACTGTGATAGTTAGCCATTGGAAATTTCTACAGATTATGTATTTCTGTTGTCGCTATAACAACAAATACTAAAAACAATAAAAAAAAAATTACGGAACCCTTCGTGCGAGAGTCCGACTCACACTTGGCTGGTTTTTTCTGTGTACAGGAGCACTGCAGGCAGATACATTCTGCCTGCAGTGCTCCTGTCAGATTTTCAAGTATTGTTTTGACAATCTCTTATCATATCACACCTTGCAGCATATTTTTAATGAAACCCACTGGGGGCTTTCCCTCGTACGAATATTACTTGCAACAACATTAACAGTGTCTCTCTCAAGTTTTCATAATTGTGGCGCAAATCATGAATTTTGTTGATTCAAATGATGATTGATCAGTGTTTCATAGTTTTGTTTTTCCTAACCAATTTAAATAAGGGTGTAATCACATTGCTTGCATAGATCAGCGTTTTCGAATACCTCTATTTTATTCTGTCATGTAAAGGCTTTTGTACTTTTGGTGGAGCAATAAGTCTGATCGCAAGCATCTACATTCTTTTACATCGGTAGTACTAACATGCAATTGGACCTCTCACTTTAGTGAGTTGCAATTCTAAGTGGCAGAAAGGGATAAAGATCACTTTATTTAAACTCTTGTAGCTTAAGCGTGTTAACACAAGCGCCTTGCAATTATTGTTAGTTATTACAAGTGTATTGGATTTTGCCTTCTTGCTTGTCAGTGTTACTCAATTCTTGTAATCGCTGTTTTCGGAAGGCATACATCAAAAAGTGGTTAACATAAAGGAAGTTTTATCTCTGGAACTTTCTTTTCTCAATTACTGACACTAGTCTAGCCAAAAACTAGCCGTGGTTATTAATGAATGACAAAGGCTGCTGAACTGTTTGATGAGTCATAATTTTAACTCTTCTTTTTTCTAATCGCAGGTTAACCGCGCTCCCTGCCTGCGCAGACGTACATACCGCGCTCACGGTCGTATCAACCCTTACATGTCGTCACCCTGCCACATCGAGGTCTGTCTGAGCGAGAGGGAGGACGCCGTAGCACGCGCCGCGCCCGCTGATGACGCACCCGCGAAGAAGAAGCTGTCAAAGAAGAAGCTGGCTCGCCAGAAGGAAAAGATGATGAGGGAATAGATGTTTAAGGGTTAATAAATGATTTTACAATCAATGTTATTGTTTAATTTGAATAGATTTGAGAATCACTTCCACAACTCTGACATTTAATAATACTTACGAAAGACCGGATATCATGAAGAAAAATAGTGCATTACCTTGCTTTAAAAGCAAGCCAGCCTTGCCTATGTCCTTTTTGCTGAAGGCATGTGATAATATTTTTGCTGACATTTCTACTTTATATAGTATTGGATTGGATCTGTTTGGTTTAACTGAGAAGTAGAGTAAGTCATAATGCTAATAATTATTATAGCGTTCACAGAGGTCACTTCACGTTCGGGATTTTATTCGAAAACATCCAGTAACGAATATCTAGGTACACATTTTAATATCGTGGATCATTGTGACTACACAGGATTAATTTGTTTCATTGGTTAAGTAGTAGTTTGCATGTCTCAAATTATATACTTCAACATATGCTTCAGCAAGACAGTTTTCTAAATAGTAGTTAGCCTCAGCCAATTTCTCAGCGTAGTTGGACGCCTCTGTTCTCATCTTTTTTGCTTGAAGAATTAGTGTTCTCAATGCCGCTTTTTCTGCTCGAAGAGAATTTATTCTCAGGTAGATGATTTGAGAATTCATTGCATTTATTTTTGCAAGTGACTAGTACTCCCGTAGTTTACAGGCTTCTTGTTTCACATCATGTATCTTGGTTTTAAGAAAGGTATTTTTTTCCTTGAGGTCTATAGCTCTCGACATCTCCTGATGTTGCTTATCAGTGGCTTCGAGCAGCTGTTCTCGAAGTCTTTGGTTTTCTTCCACGACTCGATTTATGGTGCCTTCAAGATTCCAAATTTTTCTTTCTGAATGACGGAGTTTTTGCAGTTTCATACTTAAAATCACATTACACTGGTTAATTTGGTTTTTGATCTAAAATGATAGGTTTGGACCAATTTGGACTTATGTCATGGCCCAAAGCCATAGTCATCAATGGTCTATAAATCAAGTATAAATAAAAAAATTCAAAGAGGTCCTGTCATGTAGGTGAAGGCATCTGTTGAAAAACCAAAGAGATTTTTCATGGTGCGTGGCAGTAAGCGAACATTTTTCAAAACAAATTCTAAAGTAACCATGTGGTGGGGCACCGAAAACGGGTTAAAACTCAAGATCCGTGCAAGAAGGTATGCTGAGTAGACCACTTGAGGGAAAAGGCAGGAGGATAATGACCTCGGGATCTCCGACTCGTGTTTTCTCTAACACACATGTCATCCCTTGGGGATGTCCGTATCGATTTAAGAGCCACTCCCGATTTTAGAAGGAAGCTCATTCCCAAACGTAGCAGCAAAACAGGTGATGTTGTAGGAAACATTCTGACAAATCCCAGGCATAAACGCAAAACAAAAAAGCGGGTAACAACCGGGGGTGTGCAAAAAATCTGGCCTGAAATTAGCAAGATAGTACCGTCAGGGAAGTTAATTGTCGAGCAAATTGTCATCCTACTTCAGTTTACGTGGAACTTCTTATGGTACCAACCCTACCTCACATTTTATTGGCAGCCCTACAGCGCGGTTCCAATTGTGTGCACAATTAAACTTGAACGTTGAGAGTCCTTCATGCCTTCAGTCGTTACCAACGCTGCACGCATGTCGTACGCGCGTACTGCCTTGTTTTGCGCGTGCGCGCTTGCCGTCAACGCCGCGGTCTGCGCTGCGCCGGCGCTGCCTGCCAGGTCTGATAATAAAGGTAAATACATAGTTTTAATTAGTACTTAAAAGCGTCGAGTCGTTATCGATAGAAAAAACAAAATGTAGTTTTTCCAAAGTCGACTGATATTGCCAAAGATATTTTTTTTTGTAAGTGTTATAATCGGTCTCACAGTAATTAATTCAGCAGGTAAACGTTGCCTATGTTTAGTTGCTGAATATGCCTAAAAATACATTGCTATTAGCTATTTTTTTTTTGAATTTTTGCCCTTTGATATTCTACATGAACGGGTTATTTAGGAAGACCATTACAGCCATGTTAACTATATCAGCCACCATACAGCCCACTGTCTCTCCACTCACAGAGGGTATACTTGTTTCCCAGCAGTGGGAAGAATATAGCCTGGTTATGCTAATCTTATCATTTCCATTGTTCAGCTCAATATATTAATGGGGCCAACGAATGTGGTCATGCAAGGAGCTGTTATTTTTCAGACCAATCCCCTCTCGTTCTTCAGTCGACATTGTTTCAGAAATAATCTTGTTACTTATTTACCAGATATACTTATGACCTCTCGAAGGCAATATTATATATTTATATTTCTAATATTTACTGAGCGCTTTTCAAATCCTATCATGTTTATGTACGGTCTAGTATCCGTCTCATCGTCGCACGCACAGGATAAAAAATCTAAGAGTCCGACCGGGATTTTCAGCCGAAACAGTACCTTTGGCTCTACTCCCAGTTTCGGCCTAAACCGAAAACGAACCATCTGAAATCGGCCAATTATTTCGCATCTTGACCCGAAACTAGCCGAAAACGAACCTGTCAGTCAGAATCTTTAGTTCTAAAAGGGCAACAAATTCTTTGAGAGAACGAATTCGAATTAAATGTAATTTCGAGGTTACCTACGAGATTTCAGTTGAAATAAAGACATAGATTGTTTGACTAAAGTTACCTAACAGTTAATGCACACGTACCTACAAGCAGTTCACTTGATCAGCACCACCTCATTACACTTCTACAAACTGATTCTAATCAGACGACGTGTATGAGCATAATAGGCCTGCACAATTTCTGCAGCCAGCATAACACATCAATCTTTATGACTCTTAGCACGCAATCCGTGTGCCCACACGCAAAAAGCTATCAATCAAACGTCTTATAAATCACGAAACACTTCGTGTATTTTAAGACCCGCATCTCCGATCGTAGCATTTAGATCATTGACACCAAACCTGTATCTAAGTGAACTCAGGAGCATGTCAACGATCCTCGCGGCGTCTTTGATCGCATGACCCATATTGGTAGTGCACTTACCGACACACCGGACGTTGGTAAACGCTTGTAAATCGTTACAAGTGTAATGTGATTTTGACCTATTTACAATTGTTTCGTAGTAGGTGCCATTGTTTGAAATAATTTACTATAGAGCAGTGTTCCGCAATTTTTTTGTGTTCAAAGTACATCTAGGAATTTTTATTATTATTATTTTTGAGCTACCTACACCATTCATGAAAAATCAATTTTTACGTAATATTTATCAACCAATTTTTATATTGCAGAAAAGGTATTTAATGCGAAACATGTGCTTGTTTAATTGAGCACAGGCGGACAAAATTTGGAGTTGCTGCTCTCAACTCTTCGTCAGTCGTCCTGATGCTCTCCCTTTATCAACCGAATTGAAAAACGGAGGATTTCTATGTTCGACTTTATGATTTTTTAATGTTTGTTTACCGATTTCACGCCAATTGTGGAATGGTGGGCCGATTTTTTACATTGAGGTAGTGCCATTTTCACCAAGTCTGATGATGGAATCCCAGAGTTATCGAGGGCAACCCTCCAATTTTAAAGACTCATAAAATATTTTTCATATACTTTCTTACGCATGGTATTTATTGTGGTAATAGTTGAAAAGGGAACACCCAAATACCCCGAAATATTTTAATCCGAATTTTATTAATCTGAGTGCCAAATTGCGATTTGTTAGTTTTCCGATTTTCATACGTTCGAAGAATCAAATACTCGAAGGATTCTCTGTCCGAAAAACGACATTCCGATTTTCAATACTTCGAATAAACTAAAAGTCAACATGTTGTGCTACAAAATTTAGTGACAGAATCTAACGAATCGCTGCAAAACCGACTTCACGTAGTCTTGTCTGCCCTACCCCTAGAGTGTAATTTAAGCCCGCGTAGGCGCGGAGGGGTGGAGCGGCCCGCGAGCGGAGGAGTAGGTGGTTTGAAGGCCCGCTGCCGCGGCTGAGGCTGGCCGGCAAGCCGAAGCTGCGGTGGTGAGCGTTACAACCATCTGCGACGATAAGGTCGCGTGGGGCCACCCAAACCCCACAGCGCCGGAGCCCTGACAGAAGTAATGCTTGCTGCATGTTGCATGCCTGCTTGCTTGCTGCTTGCCTGCTTGCATGCTGCATGCCTGCTTGCAACTTAAAAACTAACTTATGCCCGCGGCGTAGCCCGCGTGGAGTTCGATAATTGTCCCAAGGGAACATACTATCGGGATAAAAAGTATCCTATGTGTTAATCCAGGTTATAAACTACCCGTGTGTATATATATATAGATATATATATATATATATATATAGTAGGACTAAACAATCATAGTTTAAAAGAGAACAAGGCGTTTTTATTTCGGATTTGTTCTAATCAGTATTTTAATAATCGGAATTCGTATTTTTGATGTTTCGAATTATCAATAAGTCGGACTTTTTGTTATTCGATCTATTAAAACTCGGTATTTTGAGAATAGTAATTATAAACGTTAGGAATATTGAAATTTAGGAATTATAAAAATAGGAGTAATGATAAGTAGGTGTTGTTAAATTAGCAATTTTGAGCCATTCGGAATAAATTATGACAATCGGCATTTTGAAATTCGAACTTGTGACTATCGTTGTTGTGTGTACCCAGTTAGTAGTCATCAACTCAGCTCAACCATTGATTTCATTTAAATCCTTGAATCCGGAAGAATAAATCCTTAAAATAAATTATTTAATTTTTAGGGGGAGGGGTGAGGCATATCTTCCGTGGGCTCCACTAGCACTGTGTTTAGGAGGTTACCCACGTGGTAATAAGAAATTGGCATAAATTGCGACAGAATTGGTGTCTGTCACAGGATCCCATATGTGATAGGAACTATGAACGTTACCCACCATGAGTTGTACGAGTTGCTTACTTAACAGTTTAAAATAGCATATACTAGCAGCTAGAATATGATTCGATGAGCCGAACTGCTAAATGGCGGTCTTCCAAGATTTAAGACCTTGGATTGTGCGGTCAAAATCAAAATCGAGAGTCTAATCAGTCCTATTCCTAAACTGGAAACTATACGCAAGTCTTGTTATGATCTTGTTGTGAAATCTAACCATTATGAACTCTCCAGAAGCTATAACAGTCACGAAGATGGCCTCAACTCATTCCATTACAAATCGTGTTTGTATACAGGTCACTGTCATGACACACTGCGCGAATTTCGTCCTCCCGAGGCCCACTTATGATGTTCCATTTCCTTAATGTTCATCGCAAATTGTGCGTAGGTTACCAACACTTGGTCATAAAATTTCGCGAACTATTTTTGGTCGAAATATGAGGCTAAGTTGTTTTCGGATGATTACATCAAGATTGTCTTGACACTGATGTCATCGTATCGCCAAATTTTGATTCTTTAGGATTTGTCGCGGTCAGATTCAATGGACCAGAAAATGAATGCAAATGTCTCTGTAATTCTGCATCTGCAAGAAAACCAATGTTAAGTTGAAATTACCGTTGACTACTCGCCTAACCGGAGTAAACTTTGCTTTTTAGAAGTATAGAATCAGTTGCATTTGGAAATAAGAAGAAAACATTTAGTAGACTGGCATAATGCCTGCTTTACTTATGGTTTTGGAGACCTCTAAATGTTAACAGGATTAACTGCAATCATGAATGAAGGTAGTACCATTCTAGAAGAATGCAAATCAAGGCAGTTGTTTACAATTCTGCAGCCGCCAAAGGAAATATCGAATAGTCTTTTAATAACTAAAGTACTTCAGACCCACAGTCATAAAGTTCCTACTACGTCTCGTAAATGGTCACGTTTACTGCCGTATGCTCAGATTCACTATTGCGTAGTGTAACTGTCTACTCTTTCCATTGTGTCCACGTATCTTCCTCTTCCGCCATAGGTAGATCTTTGTTGGCATGAATGCCCGTTGCTGTTTATGATCTAGAAGATCTACATGTCCGTATATTGATAGCTGGCCTGCATGTTGAGAATCTAAGGAATCGGGCGTTGAAGGCCGAAGACAGTGGTGCGTATCGCCGCAGAATGTCTATAGTCCTTGCCATTGCCATGGAACGGTAGTAGAATAAAGTCATAGAGGTTAAAGTGTTTGTAAACAAGGACCAAATTCCTAGACAGCTGTTGGTAAAGTAACTTGTTTGGAGATGTTTCAACTAGCGAGAATAGTCGTGTGGATTCCTAGTAATTAAGATAAATAGGGTGTTGCCGCAGTGTTTATGTGTGTGTGGCAATGCTTAGTGCTTGATGTCTTAATCCATGCACACGTTAGTCACGTTTGCATCCATCTGCTTCTCAACCGACTTCTAATGTCATCAAGTTTGTTGTTTTCGGTACATCTTGCTTCTGTAGATTGGGACGAATCCCATGATCAAAATTCGAAAGTCCTAAGATTAGAAAATGTCGATCCGAACATGTCGCTTAAATATTGCACGTAGGTACTTTGACGAAAAGTCAGTGGCACTTATTTAAGTGTTTTATATGCAACAGGCTTTTGGTGAACGAATGATTATGATTATTAATTCTGTAAGAAAAAATACCTCTAGAAAAATGCACCATATTTGGGATACTTCGGTAAAAATTTTTGGTACTAGGTCCCCATTTTCTTTGTACGGAGAACTGAGTTTGAACTCTAACGAAGGTCGAGACTCAAATCTAAGCCCTTGTAGGTACCAGAAATCGCTAAATACATTTAGCGCTAAAGGTATATAAAAGTCATTTTGTTTCTATCATGTTCAAACAGAAAAACAAAAAATGTTTTAAATTCTTAAAATGTGTTCAGTGATTCGCGGTGCAAGCGAGCCTAAGATAGGTTGCAAGCTCCTGCTTGAACTCTCGATATGACGCTTTTGATTGGCAATTTCGTGAGAATGTGAGGGCCAAACGTTTTCTGCTATGGTTGGGGCAGAGTTCGTCCTTTTATTTTAAAGGACTTTTACTTCTGTTTCGCCCCCAGGGGCACACGGGTTTATCAGATCCTTGTCCTCGTGATCCTTGTCCTTTTGTCCCCATGTTGTTTACTTTGAAGAACTACCAATCAAAGGCCGCATACATTGTTGCAGGAAGGTTATGCAACACCAATTATGTCCAATATCCATAAATCTGTGGCGTACAAATGTCCTTTTTATGCACATCGCCTTAAGTGATAAATGGTGGTTCCTAACACACACGACCGGGAAGTAGCCGGTACATGTAGACCAATTGTCAACATTGGATTATGAACTCATGTTCTCTTTGTGGAATTCGCAACTCTTTAGGCGATTTATGGATTCAAAACTATTAGGATCTTTGCACAATCGAAGGATTCTCATTTCCATAAAAATTATGTCAATTTCATTAGGTTTCGATCAGCACTGTGTACTAATTAATTGATTGGTGTAGTGAACTGGACTTGATTTGAAAGGAGTTATTGTTTAAAAAGGTACTTAACAAGAAGAAATAAAATTATTCGGCCGATAACTTATGAACGATCGTTGCAATTTTCTCGGCAATGACAAAGTTTCCCCACTTTTATCAATTATCGTGTTAATGTATCAACTATTTCTTTTCATCTCATTCCCTTATTATGCTTCCTTATTACCTATGCTGAAAGATAGTTTAGTTAAGTTATTTGAATCAGTTAAAGATATACAAGGTGTCATAAAAACATAAATAATCAATTAAAATTACGGTACCTAGTTAGTTATTAAAAAACGCCGATTTTTTGGTTGTTAAAGTTTGTGTATTTCAGAATAACCCCCTTAACGTGGTTTAGGGAATAAGAAATAATCGAATAAACGTTTGAGATTGTTTGTATGTGAGGAAGCGCGTTTATAAGTAGAGAATCAGACGCGCCGCATTTAAAACACGGGTGGTTCATACTTAACGATTTCCGAAAATGAGAAAAAAAAATACTTACCCATTTTATTCTTGATTCGGGAAGAGAATTATAAGCATAGTTACCTCCTTGAATTTGAACAGGATGCAAAACAACACCTTGCAGACCAGGAAGAATCCATTTTGTTGCTACATAATTTAATATGCAGGAAGATTCCAACTCCATATATCATTAATATTGTAATACAAGTGACATTGAATGCGCTGGTCTTCCTAGTTTCTCACCGGGAATTATTATTGCTGCCCTACCGCTTCCGTGTTCGGGGAATAACAAGCTTGGATAATACCCGGTAGATATTGTGATGAGCCCCTACCGGGTACAAAATGCATGCATGACCAGTCTTACTTTATACAACAACGATATCTAGTTTGTCTGCCTCGTGCCTCGCTATCGCAAACGGTAGGTAAGATTTTAGATTCGATATTTTTATTACTGGACAAACTGTTATTGAATTTTTCCATTAGAATCTAGCACGAAGTCTGCCTCATAATTATGATAATAACTGCCGAAATATGGGTGTGTACATAAAATCACGCTTGTTATACCGAAGGGTTAGGCAGAGGTCTAATAGTATGTGCTCATGCTCAGCAGTTGCTCTTGTGGCCACTAGACCAGGCAGTATTGTGCTGTGTGTGTGTGTACTATTAATTACACATCTGCCTAAAGCTGGGGATACACAACACATGCCCGTAGCTTGCACACTAGCATACCTTTGGCAAAGGCCTTTGATACAATATCAGTTGCACTTCTTCTGAGGAAACTAGAATGTGCAGGTATACGAGGGACTGCACTTGATTGGTTCACGAATTACCTATCGAATCGCAAACAGCTAGTCAAAGTAGATGAACACTCGAGTGACGTGCTTCCCATCGACTTTGGAATTCCACAAGGCAGCACGCTCGGCCCAACTCTTTTCACCTTCTACATGAATGATATTCTAAACTCTCAACTAAACGACGCAGAAATAATATCCTATGCTGATGACACGGTCATAATTTTCCACGCAAAAACCTGGGAACAAGTGTACCCTCTTGCAGAGAAAGGACTACTAACTGTTTCTGAGTGTCTTGACGCGAATCTCCTGACTCTGAATATAAAGAAAACTAAGTTCATAACCTTCTACAAAACAATAGCTTCTCGACCTCCACGTCATCTTATACTTAAATATCATACATGCTTCAGCTACCAGACATCAACGCTTACACACTGTACCTGTCTAGTTATAGATCACACTGCCTCAATTAAATACCTTGGAATCACATTAGACGAAAACCTCTCATTCAAATCACATGTACACCTGCTTTCTGGACGCGTTAGGAAGTTGATATACGTGATGAAAAAACTACGTGACTGTACACCCATTGAAATTCTACGTACAATTTACCTTGGTCTGTGTCAGTCTGTACTTCAATACGGGATTTCTGTTATGGGTGCAGCAGGGAAAAGCACTGTTATTGAAGTGGAACGAGCTCAAAGAGCCGTTATAAAAGTAGCATTAAGAAAACCTTTCCGCTACCCAACAGATCTAATCCATAAGGAATTCGCCGTCTTAAGAGTGCGGCAATTATTTATCTTAAACGCAACATTGCATGGTCACAAAACCCTAAAAAATAGATCCGATTATAACAAACTTGTCTCTAAACGCGTCTTCAACATTCCCATTCCCGAAGCAAAAAGCCTCTTAGCCAGACGATGCCCGTTTTACTCGCATATCCATATTTATAATAAAATCAGCAAAAGCTGCGACATTAAAGACATGAACAACTTTTCATGCAAGAAAACTTTAATAAAATGGTTTGCGAAACTAACATATGAAGAGACGGAAGAAATCTTAAAACACTTAAACTAAAAAACATGAAATAACTGCTAATAATATACATATCAGCACACAAACACACACACACACACACACTCACATACACACACGCACGCACACACTCAACATCGCTCACTCAACATCATTGAATTTTAGAGTACTTTTATTTTATATCTTTTTATTTTTATTTTTTTGTTCAAAGGTAATCCCCAATTACCTACTTATGCGTTGTTAACTACCACATCAACAAATATGTGTTTTAACTCTAAGATATCGCAACTCCGGCCCCCAAGATACAGGCGCAGCCTAGTTTGGGTTCCTCTGTTTTTTTTTTTTAACTATATTAAATATTACTTGTTACGATTACTCATAGCGCTAAGTTAGATTAAGGAAAAGTTTGTAACAATGGCTTAATAAATTTATTCTTTTATTCTTCTTTTTTATTCTTTTTTATACCAGCTCCTTGCATGTGCCAGCTACTGTCCTGTGTACACGCTAACTGGCATGCCTGTAACTGGCATACAAGTAGCTAGCACAACATTTGATTTACTTGCAGGCCCGTTGAGGGGCGGGGGGGGGGGGGGGTTGCGAAACTGTCACTTTTGGACAGACGCGACAGCTACGGGCATGCCTAAGATGGTAATACTAGTATGCAAGGGCACAACTTGCATGCCGGTATTACTTGCAAATGTATCCGAAGTGTGCCAGTTACTCGTACATGCCAGTAACTTTCATGCTAGCTACTTTCCCGATTTACTGGCATGTGTGTCCCCGCCTTAACCTGTAGTATACATGTAAAAGATGCTAGTTCCAATCTTTACCAGCTTTTAGGCAGTAGTGAAAAATACCTTGTCCAATATTTCGTAGTTTTCATTATAACATACCAGTAAGAACTTGTTTCAGGATCGAAGATGGTGCAAGAAGAAACAATAGTGGTGCGAAGGTTGCCGAACGCTTACTTCTATCCGTTCAGTTTATGGCCGTTACCAAAATATCAAGTCAGAGGTGGGTAGCCTCCAAATAGTGCAAATTTCCTGACAATGTTTGCATTTTGGAGTCTTCAAGATATCTTGCCGCTTAGTACAAGTGGATGAGACACGTCAGATACGTATAGAAAGAAAGCGCTCCCACGACTATAGTTGCAAAACTTCTGAAACATTCGGAATGATTCCGGAATACTTCTGGGAAAGTTTCTTTTAATCGGAATTATTCAAAATGAATTTAATTAAGTTTTTTTTTTTTTTTTGCTGAAAAATCGTATTTTGCTTCGATCGGCCGCCGCGCCGCGCGCTCCCGACTGCCACGAGTCGTGCGTGCAGGCGATGGCGGTGCGGGGTGCGGTAAGAGGGGAGATGCTCCCCGGAGAAGTTTTCCCCCCCGCGAGAAAGATTCGTACCCCGCAATCGAAAGTTTCCGAATATTTCGCCCGAATAATTCAATGGGAATAAACGTGTTTGTTTGTAGTGTAGTGGGTGAGTTAATTATTGTTCAGATATTATGCCTACCGCTCACAACACAACTAAAGATAATATAATTTACAACTTCCAAGCGCGAAATAGGTAGTAAGGTTTTTTTTGACAGTTGAAATATTCCCAAAGTTTCGGAATATTTCGGAATACTTCCGAAGTATTCGACGGGAATGATTCGGAATTTTTCCCGCCAGCATCTATACCCACGACGCGACGATTCTTGAAATATTCTAGTTAAATTAAACGTAAAGGGATAATATTTAGATACATTTCTTTTACGTTTTAGAGGTTTTTTGTGTCGGGGTTTTTTTTTAAATTTAATATTTAAAACTTTAACCTTTTCCATTACCAGGCAGGAAGTAATCACCAGTTATACAAAATCAGACTTATACAAAAGCAAAGTATTTTCTTTTAATTTTTTATTTTTATTTCCACAGACCATGAAGAATCCAACGAGGCGTTTCCCTACAGAAGAAATTACAACATTAAGAGGCAAAACGAAAGATAACTTAAGAAATGATCCGTTATTGTTAACATTTTTAGTATTTACGATGACCTGCACTGCCGAATTATTCCAAAGAAAAACCGATCATCCTGCGGATGCTACGCCGTGCTACGAAAAAAAGCTACGCCGCGTTGAGAGGCTAATCTACGACGAAAGGCTACGCTACGACGAATACTGTAATTTATTGATATTTATTTGAAACTAGTGATACATAAAGTCAAAAACCGCCAAAAGTGGAGATATTTGGAAGAGTGACCAAAGGTTGAAAGAGAAAAAAGTGCTACACAACAGATGCGCGGATGTGACGAATATTTTCCCCCTAATATTCTTTTTGTGAGATTGTTTTTTTCGCTACCTTTATAAAATAACAAATTCTGTAGATATACAGTATGTTAGGTTAAACGAGGGACACATTGAGGGAGGGTATTCAGTATTCGATTCTCGTTCCAAATATGTAAAAAACCTATAACGTATATAGAAGAATTTTTAATGTTTTGTTTAGTGCCTAGATATTTTGGACTGTCCTAAGCCAGGTATGTTTAAAGTATGAAGGGAAAATGTATTATTCCTAAGAGTCATTGACCCGCTCACATGTTCTGCGATAGTATTAAGTCGCTAGCGCAAGGGTATATACACGTTGCGTGACATTTGCGAAAATTTTGGTATGGTTCTGTCTATTATTTATCTGTGTTTTTTTTTGTTTATATTTTTATTAGTATCATGTTAATGCTAACATGATACATATTCAAACCCATAATAATACATGCGTATTATTATGGGTTTGAATATGTCCCTCGTTTAAACTAACATACTGTATATAGAAGGAATTAATAGATATAGACCTATACGAGTTGATCAGTGAATACGTAGTCATGTAAATAAATAAGATAGGTTATTTATGATAAATTAATTTATTAGTTATTATACGAGCAGGTGGCTTTAGTTTTATCAGTTGTAATCTATTATTGATCGAAGGTTGTAATTATTTATTTTTAGTTCAATAAATTATTTTTTGAATACTTTTTTGTTTTGTGTTATACTCCAATTCCTTTTCTCTTCTCTTTTATCGTAAATTCGTACAAATACAAGTCAGTTTTCGTTTCTGGATTTCATCGGGAACGATTAGGTATGTGCTAAATAGTCTCATATGTAAGTCAGATTAAAGCACACAAATCTCATTGTTTTGCTTTTGCTTCGAGAGGGTAAGTACGTACAATGGTGACGACCATTGTACCCTCTCGAAGCAAGGGCGGGTTGCTAGTGAATAAATTTAACAAAATATGCAACATGCCTTTTGTACATAGATATAGAATATTTATTTATTTATTTTCTATAACACAAGTTAGATGAAAAAAGACGAACCTGTGAATAATTTATTGTTAAACTAAGTGTACTATTAAAGTCTTCAACTGGAGAAAAGAGTCTTGTTTTTCAGAAATTGAATAAGCACGTATGGTTTGCTTTTTGCCATTTCCCGCTAACGGTTAGCGCCGTCAACAATTTTAGTTTATTTTGTTTTATTTGTAATTGGAACATTCGAATTATCAACATCAGCATCACAGTAGCGCCATCTATGTTCTTAAAAACAAACCACAACCACGCGAATTCGTAGCTCTCAAAACAATAGGGGCGTAAGTTCATTATTGATTACGCATGCGCGCGGCTGCCCTCATCTCGGCTATCAGGCAGCATCTCGCGAATTGTAAACATGTTCCTTTAAAGATATACGAAAAACATCACAAATATCCATCAAAATGAAGCTGGGATTCGTATTTATATTGTTAAGTTACGCCAGAAACTGTTTCGGTAAGTAAAGTGTTGATATTTTTAGTATTTTTGTGGTAATACTGAATCGTTTGCAGATTTTCGTCTCCGTTTAGTACTGTTTAAGTCTTGAAGAGCAGATGAAATTCCTCTTAAAATATTGGATTTCAAGTGATATGGGAGATAGATGATATATTTTGTGTATATTAAAGTTTCAGAAGATTCATCTCTTTGTGAAAAGTAAAGTAGATATAGGCAAATGTAATCACTATTAAAAATAATTCAAGTTCAGTTACTGAAAAGTACAGTACAATATAATTCGTTTATGCTAGACAAATAGGAGATTGCATTAGCAATTCAAATCTCAAGTGAATTTCAATATATGAGATATTTATGATTGGTCGTTGATATTTGGGTCAACCAATCACTACACCGTTCAAGCTTTGACAGCGGATTCGAATTTAAAAACTAAAGATCATTGTCTTACCGTGTTTTTTCAGGAGTAAAGCTGCTCGAAGCAAATCCAGATGTAAAGCGATTATATGATGATCTGCTGAGTAACTATAACCGTCTTATAAGACCTGTGACCAACGTGAGTGACATACTGACAGTCAGACTCGGCCTGAAGCTGTCACAGCTCATGGAAGTCAACCTTAAGAATCAGGTCATGACCACAAACCTTTGGGTGGAACAGGTGAGTTCAATATTTACGCACTGTTTGAATTTTAATGTAGGCTGCTTGTCTTGTACAACGTCTTAAGTTGGTGTTGGTGTATTGCTGTCTCTTTCCAATGGGCAGAGTGAGAAAGAGATGGCATAAGTTTAAGAGTTGTTAAACTATGTAGTTTATTTACGTGCCTCTGAAACTTTCATCGAAGTTTTCGCTCTTAATACCTGACATTCCTTTCTGAACGCCGCCGTCGTACGGGTCGATCGATCTTTAAGGTACGCTTTCTGAGGTCGGTCTGTAAATGATAAATGATCTGTAAGATTTCGAAACCTCTCATGCCTAGGAAAAGAACGTTAAACCGTTGGTCCCAGCTACCATTTTTTGGTATTTGATAGTCGTTACGGTTTGCAAGAAGTTCAAAAGTCTTATTAAAGGGTTTCGTGTTGCCAAATAAAGGACAGATAGGCATACAAATACTGGTACTCAACGGCACCTGGTTGGCAAGAAGCCGATTCCCACATAGGAAAGTGCTAAAAAGAAAAAAAAAAGAATGAGAAAAGTTCAAAGTTGGAAAAAGGCTAGGCAGATATATAAAGATAGATATCTTCTATGTCTTGAAGATGTAACGATATGTTTCAGAAATGGTTCGACTACAAGCTGCAATGGAACCCTGATGACTATGGCGGCGTTGAGATGCTGTACGTGCCATCTGAACACATCTGGTTGCCTGACATCGTGCTCTATAACAATTGGGATGGAAATTATGAAGTGAGTATGGTTTTATGTAAACTTATGTTTTACTATGACAATAGAAGTGGTCTTAATGGTGTTTACAACTGTGTTCGCATGACACCACAAAGAGAACATTCTTGAAAGGGGATGGTTGACTCCTAGAAACTAAGACACCTACATTTATAAAACAATGCAAAGGAGCCACATCGTCTCAAGTCTGAGCTCTTTAGGATTCTTTCTATAAAACTTTTTATAGCCACGTGCACTTATAAGTAACGTTACCTCCATGGCACTACTTATAAGTGTGTTAAGAGCTTTGCTTATTGTTGATAAACATGACATGTAAGATCTGAAATGTTTAGAGTTTTATAAAGAATGGGCTTCGCATTACATGCTTTTACATGCCTTAGATTAAGGTCGAACAATAGTTCGTTCATGTGCCCACAACCCGCCTCCCGAGTCGTCGTTATACGTAGCTATAGATTTCAGCAGTAGTAGAAAGTGAAGTAAAAATGGATTATTTAAACTTGGCAGAGAAAGTGTTAACATCATCATCACCTTTGACTTCTAGGTAACCCTAATGACAAAAGCCACCCTGAAGTACACTGGCGAGGTAAACTGGAAGCCCCCCGCGATCTACAAGTCGTCTTGCGAGATCAACGTGGAGTACTTCCCCTTTGATGAGCAGACTTGCTTCATGAAGTTCGGATCTTGGACTTATAATGGAGCTCAGGTAAGAAACCCCATTTATTTACTTAACTTTCAGCATAAATAGAATAGCTGCTGAAGTATTACGAGCTCGAAACACAAAAGAAAAAGATGAAAACAAACAGAGGAAAAATTAAAAATAAGCTAGTAAATAAATTTATTGGTTAAACGTGAAGCAGAAATACACAGCCATTGCAAAATCTGCACATTGACACTGAAACAATTAATAAGCGTTGATTCGTTATGGATACAAAAAGCTAGGGTACCGTCTGACTGCACTTTATAGAAATAGATTGTTTGGAACATAAATAATATTGTTTGGAGGTCCTTTTTGATATTCTTACAAGTTACGCTGCACACCTTATACAGTATGTTAGTTTAAACGAGGGACATATTCAAACCCATAATAGTACATGCTAACATGATACTAATAAAAATATAAACAAAAACACACTGATAAATAACAGACAGAACCATACCAAAATTTTCGCAAATGTCTCGCAACGTGTATACACCCTTGCGCTAGCGACTTAATACTATCGCAGAACATGTGAGCGGGTCAATGACTCTAAGGTATAATCCATTTTCCCTTCATACTTTAAACTTACCTGGCTTAGGACAGTCCAAAATATCTAGGCACTAAACAAAACATTAAAAATTCTTCTATATACGTTATAGGTTTTTTACATATTTGGGACGAGAATCGAATACTGAATACCCTCCCTCAATATGTCCCTCGTTTAACCTAACATACTGTATAGGGTGACTGGTAATTAGTGACCGAGCGATTTCATACGGCTGTTGTGTTATTGTGATAAAAGTGAATAAGTATAAAAAAAAAATCTTTTGGGAATGTTATTTGTTATCATGAGCACAATCACGTGATAACATATCGTTCACTAATTACCAGGCATCCTATATACGATGTTCTTATTCCTTAAAATTACTTTGCAGGTGGACCTAAAGCACATGGATCAATCATCAGGCAGCAGCTTGGTGCACGTTGGCATAGATTTGAGTGAGTTCTATCTCTCAGTGGAATGGGACATACTCGAAGTACCAGCGACGAGGAATGAGGAGTACTATCCATGCTGCCCGGAACCATTTTCTGGTAAAATCTCTATAAAATCATGGGCTCTATCCGGCACTGTTGCTTTTGTAAACTGGTTTCTAATCATTTGTGGCAATTCAAATCCAAAAAATAAACTGCGTAGTTAAAAGTATTACAACCGGGTGTATCAATTTACTAAATGATTGTTTTGTAATGAGATTAGAACCCGTAGTTTACATAAATAAGAATAAATTTCTTAAACCGCTGTTAGAAACATTTTCTTAATCAAACTTAGCGCTATGAGTAATCATAACAATTTATATTTTAATAAAGCAAAAAAAAACAGAGGTACCCAAACTAGGCTGCGCCTGTATCTTGGGGGCCGGAGTTGCGAACACATATTTGTTGATGTGATAGTTAACAAGGCTTATGTAGAATTAAATAGAAGTATCTTGCTGGACGTCAATGCAATCATAACATGACAACACGCCTGTAATTCCCGAAGAGTTAGGCAAGAGGTGTACCTAATAGCACAGCCACATTTCGTCAGTTATGGTTAAGTCCTAAATGAAACAATCTCATGAAATCAAATTTTACAAAATGTCTGGAGCATGTACTGTCTGCGGGAGTAATTTATGATATAGTACTAAAATCAATCCAAAACGAGAATTCAAACAATGATGTTAAAATAATGAAAAAAGATAACATAGAACCTCCTCCTTTTTGAATATCGGTTATGAAAATTTGAGACCACCGATGGAACGTGCGAAAGACGATAAGGCGTAAAATAGGTTGACTACTGCCATGAAGGCTAATAGTATGGAAGGAGACATGCTGTGCCGATATAAATTAAATTAGGATAAGGACAAAGGAACGATGATAACGGTGATGATGTTTTCACAATTGAAAATCTTCGTCCCCTTTTCAGATATAACATTCAAGCTGACGATGCGCCGAAAAACATTATTTTACACTGTGAACCTGATCATACCCTGCGTTGGACTTACATTCCTAACCGTTCTGGTCTTCTACTTGCCGTCTGATTCCGGAGAAAAGGTAACTATAGCTTGTTTGATATTACTTTTTTTTGTGTGTGGTAGACGTAACGACATTCTATTGATTGGGGTGAATAGAGTATCTACTTTCCTCCTTCCTTTCATTTATTCTGTATCTTCTTAAATTGTATGCATCTATTTGGGAGTCATCTTTTAACTTATTCTTTTTAAGAACTGTTTGTGTTTATTTATACTAAAAATCTATTTACTCAGTTTATTTGGATCTGTCGCTGGTAGAGTGGCATTCTTTAATAATTTTAACTAAAAGATATTATAAATATTTATATTCTTACTTCTCTATCTATAGTTATTTAACCTTTTATGGCTATAACACAAGTGTTTACATTTGAACAAAAATATGTCTGAGAAACTGAGCATGTAATTTGAGAAAATATTGCGTGCTGATGATGTCGATGAAGATTATGAAAAGTTAAAAATTTAGGCTTTACAAAAACAAAGCCATTCTAGTTAAACGCTTGTGAGATAGTACCTAGACAGGAGAGTTCTTAGTGGGAGGGGGGGCAAATAATGATGAAATACTTGCCTTTATATAAAAGTGCAATAGAATGTCGTTACGGTATAGCTTTCTATGTAAATGTGAATGGGATGTTTCAGGGCATGTTCATATAGCCTTCAGTCCGCAAACCATCCTTCATGCCCCTCATCCATTGGTAATGGTCTTTTTTGAATCACTAGCTAGTATGTGAGTGTGTTAGTATCATCTGGATATTGTTTGTGTTTGTTATTGTCTTTCCACACCCCAAGATTTATACATCGTTTGCTAGTCCCAAAAAATATAATATCAAAATTTCTCTTGTTTTGGAGCCCGTACTGATTTTGGATGTTTTATTCCAGTCTTCTCCAACATTCTTTATCGGCTATCCTCTTGAACTTAGCTTTTGCCATGCTCCTTTGCTGTTTGAGAAGTAATTATGACTTAACTTTTCCACGCTGTCTCAAGCTAAAGCAAAGCTCTTGTCCTTTCTTTCCCCATTTTTATTCTTTGTCTATCTCGTTGGACAAAGCCCAACAGTTCTCTTATTATTAGTTCTTTACAATTAGGTTTTATATCCGTACTTATATACTGTATAAGTAGTCAGTAAGAGTGATAGTAGTTTTTATTAATAACTTCTTTCTAACTATTCCAGGATCCCAAGTAATCTTTTGTATTATCTCCAGAATAATCATTATCATTGCATGCCCCCAAATTATATCACTCATTGATTGTACAACACGTTCCATGAATTGTACGTTACTCTTTTCTAAGTAAATGCTAGTGGAAAGACAATTTATAATTATTCAAATGTAATGTGATAGCTAAAGTATGGATTTTCGTGCACTGATTTATACAGGTGTTGTTTTGCATTCTCGTCAAAATTCAGGATGTTGTCACAAAAGACATAAATAATCAATTAAAACTATGGTATCTAATAAATTATTAATAAACACAGTTTATTTTTTATTTTTTTCAGTTTATCAGAATAACCCCCTTAACGTGGTTTAGGGAATAGGAAATTATCGAATAAACGATTGAGATTGTTTGTATGTGTGAAAGCGCGGTTATAGGGCGAGAATCAGACGGGATGCGTTTAAGACACGGGTAGTTCAAACTTACCGACTTCCGTAAATAAGAAAAAAAAATACCTACCGATTTTATTATTAATTCGGGTCGAGAATCATTAGCATAGTTGTCTCCTTGAATTTGACGAGGATGCAAAACAACACCTTGTATACAGGTGGAATTAATTTCTGACTAAGGTTCGTTGGAAACCCCATCGGGACAAAAGTGAAGTGGTAAGCACTGTGGCTAAGCATGACAATGTGAGTGAACTATACCAATTAATTTGCCGACAGAGAATCGAACTGCAATTTTTGACATTTTGGGCTCATACAGACGTTCGACTCCTGTACTAATAAATGTTTTTACTGTGACTTTTGACATTGTAGTTTTATGGATAATGATACACGCTTCATGATTCATTAAACAAGTCAAGTCATTCGTCTCTACAGGCCCATTTAGAAGAACGATCGTCAGAACCAACATCATCACAAGCCACCGTGGGGTGTCTAGGAACCTTAACATCACAAGCTAATTCCACATTTAGTGTGCAAAAAACCAAAGAATTGAACAAAATAACTCAAAAGAGACTTCTCTTCCTTAGATATCGCTCTGCATCTCCATCCTGGTGTCCCTCACTGTGTTCTTCCTTGGTCTGGCTGAGATAATTCCGCCAACATCCCTGGCAATCCCCTTGCTTGGGAAATATCTACTATTCACGATGATACTCGTCTCGCTCAGCGTTTGGGTGACTGTTTGCATACTTAACGTGCATTTCAGGTAAATATTCTTTTTTTCTTTTCTCGTAGATATCGTTAAGCATCTCGATTTTGGTGTCGCTGACTGTTTTCTTCCTGTTGCTGGCTGAAATTATCCCGCCCACGTCGCTCGCTATACCTTTATTAGGGAAGTATTTGCTGTTCACCATGATTCTGGTGTCTCTGAGTGTTTGGATGACCGTTTGCGTTCTCAACGTTCATTTTAGGTGAGTAAAGAAAGTTAGTTAGCTTTCCTTCTCACTGTTTCCACTTCTTTGAGAATCTCTGGCTATACTGTCGCTTGGTAGTAGTTGTTAGTTAAATAAATCTTATTTTAATCAGCAAAGTAAAAATAATATCATAAAAATCTAGTGGCAGTGCATAAAACCTATTAAATAAAGACGACGGTAAATTAAATTTAAAACGTAACTTAGCTTTTATAGTTGCTAAATAATTGTGGAGCTTATGACAACTAATATAAGAATTATATGCCTTTATATTTTCGGGAAGAAACTCTTTAACTAGTACACACTAAAATCTGTAGGCTTAATAAACATGTACAAGTTGTTCACACAACCTTTGCCCTTAGCTTATTGTCTAGTTATATAATTATAATGGCTTGTAACAGTAGATACAGATACGCACATAATGCTAGATATATGATATAGGGTAGAAGATCCTACAGTATCCCTAACCTTAGAGTTTAAGACATTGTAAAAATTAGATTAAACGCTATAAATGGTATAATAACACATAACGTTTTCATGAGTATTGGTTTCGAACAAGCATACACCCAACAATACGTGTATTTTTAAATGCACGGTTGAAAAAAAAATCCTTTATCGCCATGTAATAAATAAAAATAAATAAATAAATAAATGTTCCAAGACATGAACAGGCTTCATTGATTCCAGCGAAGGGCGGGCGTTTTGGGGGCTGTCTCTTGTAATTTTGACGAGCAAAATGTGCTGATGTTCAGTCTAATTTGAATAAGTGACTTTTGGTTTTTATTTCAATTCATAAAGTACTTAAATAGAATGTGGAAATCATATAATCATATTTGGTGAATAGATGTCCTTGCAACTAATGGCAGTACGATGTATTGTAGCCATGTCAGCCAATTCTTGCGGATGATATGAAAGTAATATGCTAAGATAATCATCTGTGGTTTCAAAAAATATGTAAGGCTAATTATAAAAGTCAGCCTTTCCAACTATCGCACTATTGTCTGCTGTTTTTTTACATGGGATATTTAATTAAAAACTTACAAAACCGACTTAAAAAAGGAGGAGGTTCTCAATTCTGTTTTATTTCTATATTATACATAGATCATCAATAGGAAAATCGACCAGGTGTTCAGCGAAGTTATTTAGAATTATTTTTTTTCACGTTGTATTGAAAAACTGTATGAGCGGTAATTTATACCGAGGCTTAAGAGCGTTTACGCCTTAAGTGTTTTTAGTAACGTTTTAGACCTATGTATCCTGCTTATGAGTATGAAGTTTCATTAAAATCGGTTTAGTCATTTCGGAAAATAAGGAATTGAAAGTTTGTATGACAGGTCGTAAGGCGTAAACGCTCTTAAAGTGTGGAGCTTACTCACTAACTACATTATCTAGTGATACAGTCGGTAGCAGGGCTTTAAATAACGGTAAAATTTTCGTAACGTTACCTTCATTTGTCAGAGTTACCGTTAATATTAAAATAACGTTAATAGATTTAAAAAAAAAAAATTAATTTTTATAACCGTTAATTGCAACAAACCTTGCGAACGCCGCATTTCGTGGGTCGCTAGGTCATGGTTGAGGGAGTCAGTATATGGTTAGCAACTTAGCGCCTCACATACCACACACAACCTTGAATGTGACCGGGTTTTAGCTAAATTAACGATACAGTAACGTTATTATCGTATATTAGGTTAATTATATTTAACGTTAAATTACTGGTAATGTTATCAATTAACGTTATACTTTTGTAAAGTTAATAAGGTATCACATTGGAATTAACGTTAAGTAACGAATATTTTTTTGTTAGTTGGTAACGTTAACAAGCCCTGGTCGGTAGTGATAAACCACGGGCAAACTTTAAATCTCTTTTGTTTTCGCTTGTTATTAAGACACCGCGCTTACATTTTCTGCTAATGTGAAAAATTCCGTCAAGGCAGAACTGGCCATTAATTCAATAGATAAAATTATTATTTTTCGATTTTTTTGCACGTTTAAACGGTTATCTATTCAACCACCTATAACTAAACTAAAATATTGCATAAACCAACACATTTTTTTTATAAATATATTCCGGTAAACGTCGTCCGCTAAATAAAGGAGAATGCATAAATCTGCAGGTTCATTGTAATAACGTCAGTTCGATAGTGGGACAAAGGCGTGAAATATGGAATGTTACACTCTAGTTTAGAGAACGCTCTTTATTGAATGCATGCGAAGGATGTAATGAGAATTTACGTGTTGTGATTTGAGAGATTTGTGTTTATGTGGTTTTGTAACGGTGGAAAAAACCCTTTATTAAAGCCTGGAAAATACATTTTCATAAAGTTCCTGTTCTTTAATAGTTTTATCTCAACATACCACTGAAAATTTTGCAGATATATAATTTTACACAAGTACGTAAGTATAATTTTGGGAGTTTTTGCTCTCCCAGCAAACAAAATCAAAGGGGATGGGAAGATTGGTGGATATAATACAAAATAAATTCAGTACAGTATAAAATCATTGGTACTTATATGAAGATACTTCTGAAATCTATTTAATTTAGGCATCCTCTAAGTATTGCAGCCCAGCATTGTCCTTCTTTTTTTCGTACCAAAGGTACTTTCATATATTCCAAACGCCTCCTGCCGGAGGCTCTACGCGGGAGTCGTGCGGTCCATGGCCCTTTATGGGGCCCCGGTGTGGGCGCGTTCTTTGAGGCGGCGAGCCGCCCATTACTTAAACGCGCCCCAGAAGGTTGTAGCCGTAAGGCTGATCCGGGGGTACCGCACGATCTCCGGCGAGGCGGCGAGCCTCTTGGCCGGATTGCCGCCATGGGATCTGGAGGCGATGGTCCTCGCGCGCCTGCATGAATGGCGCGCGGAGGCACTACGCCGGGGGGAAACTCCGCTGCCGCGGCAAATTGTCGCTCAGCGGACAGACCTCCGGCACGATCTTATGGCGACATGGAGACAGCGACTGTCGCAACCACGTGCAGGGCACGCCACAATAGTGGCGATAAGTCCCCTCTTTGAGGAGTGGCTAGAGAGGCGCCACGGCGCCCTCACCTTCCGCCTGACGCAGGTCCTCACCGGACACGGTTGTTTCGGGAGGTTCCTGCACCGAATCGGGCGGGAGGAAACGCCCGGGTGTTACCATTGCGAGGATCGGCCGGAGGACACGGTGGAGCACACCGTGGAGCTCTGCCCCGCTTGGGCTGAGCACCGCCGTGTCCTCGTAGCGGCGATTGGCGGCGGCGACCTCTCGCGTCCGGCCCTGGTTCAATCCATGGTCCGGAGCGAGAGGGAATGGGATGCCGTCGCCTCCTTCTGCGAAGTAGTCATGCTAGCGAAGGAGGTGGCGGAACGTGAGAGGGAGAGAACCTCACGTCCCAGCCGCCGCGGGAGACGCCCCGGGCGTCGGGGGGCAACCAGTGGCCCCCGGCCACCGTAGGCGCGAGCCTGTGGAAGGTGAGTAATGGGCTAGCTCACCGTCCGTCCGTCTCATGACGACAGGCCGTGTCGACGGCGCGTACGTGTTCCACGCGCGCCTCAAGGAGATGTCAGCAAACCAGAAGGGGTCCGAAAGGGCCGATGCCTGCCAGGGCTGCGGGTTGTTCGAAAGAGATACCGCGGCCCTGGAACACAAAGGGCGACGAAGGATCATGGGTGGGTTTTAGTCAGTACAAGTCTGACACTCCCTCCCGCTCCGCCCAGAGCGGGAGAAGTCATTTGATGATTTCCCATCCACAAAAAAAAAAAAAAAACTTTCATATTAATATTATACAGTTTGGGCCCAGTAAGAGGCCACGTTTATAGCAGCCTCAGAGACGTTGTTCAAATTATCGAGGGTGCAGTTAAATGAACACCTGGGACTCACCAGCAGATGGAAAATAGTCTGATCCGATAGTGTTGCCCTAAAATGACCTAAACTAATCATCTTATATCTTTTATTAAATCGTAACCTGCGGGGTAATTACATAACACGCTTGTATTCCCAAAACTTTATTTTGACAATATTCATAGCGATATTTACATTTGTCGAGCAGACAAACATATAATGAATGTATTAAGAGGAGACTCTACGCTCGAGGAATTTGAACAATAGGTATTTAAAGAAACTATTCCCGTCGCTGCGACCGACCAAGACCCCGTAAAGTGCAAAAGGGACAACTGCAACTCACGCTGATTTTACCTACAAAAATCGCGACCAAAAGACGTTTTGTATTCCGTTGTTTTCTTCTTCAAATCTAAACTGATCTAAATAATTCTTATATCAAAATTTACAGGAAAAGTATATCTATGCCTCTATCATTTCTTTTTTGTTAAACACTTATCTGATTTGTCTTATAGTCGTCTGAACATGGCGGTGAAAACGATTGTCATAATTCTTTTAGTGATTATGTTTTGAAAAAAAAGGAAATGATAGGGGCATGTATTAATAAGACCTAGATTTTTAGGAAAAAAAATCATTGCTCTGGACGCATTATCCACGAAGAAAACAGCGGAATACGTTTGTATGGAGAAAGGCCCCGTAGAGTAACTTCTTTGGAATGCAATAGCAAAGTGTTTTGAAATTGGCGTGCTGGTATTCCACTACAAAGTTTTGTTGTGAATCATGAAACTGAGCCAGCAGGACCAAAATTCCAGCCCATCACAATTTAACTTCCGAACAAAGGTGTATACCGGATATAAACGACCATCAAATGCAAGTGAAACGAGTATGAGGAGGTCTCATACCCGTTACAATAAAAATTAACCGACTGCGCTCGTGTAATCGCACTCCTACAAATGGTTCCAACCGTAGTGCGTAGTGTTGTGCCAACTACTGCCGACTATTCGGATAGAATGGCTGGAATGGCGAAGGCAATTGTTTGAATAATTTGGATCAGAATATTTGTTTGTGCACGGAATAGGAAAGCTATAGAGTTGGGTACTTTTCAGTTACTTGAAGAGGTTCGTTTTTGTGTATATGCCACTTTCTCCCGATGCGGCATGGGGTAGCCGTGGCCTGCACAGTTCCATATGGCAACAGCTTGGGTTCCGAACAACAGAACCTAGCGACGCAGACCAGAAGAAGATAGCGTTACGAGTTGAACTCTTACAAAAGGATTGGATGCAAATAGGCACAGACAAAGTGGAATATAAAATGGGATTTATAATTATTTAGTTTAGTTTATTTATTTTAGTCACAGAAAGCCATGTGAAATAAATGAATCGAACTACTAGCTACCGAGGTATTTCTGAGAATCAAGTTTATAAAAAAGCATTAGGCATTTTTGAATATTTTGTAGTTTAGGAACTAACTCATAATGGACTTTTATCGAGGTCTTGATTATTTTATCATAAATGAATCTGTTTAACTCGGACGGAGCATCATTTTTTTTTTATGTTGAAAGCCCCATTTTCCGCCTTTCAAAATCTTAAAAAGCCGGAACGTGGCGTCCCCTGCCAATTAATATTATTTATGTGTACTGTTGTTAGAAGTCTAATCACAAGTCAACTAATTTCCGAATAACTAACTTGCTACCATACAACAGTTATTCGAATTATTCGAACGGTACATCCCTATTCCTGCGCTTCGAATAAATCTTCCGTTTTCATTGTTATTTTGTCATTACAGTAATAGAACATTGTGTGTGTGATATATGGCGTGCAAGATAGCGCGATAAGCTATTAGAGCTTTGAATAATTTGTGGCGCTGTGTACAAAATAAAGCTATATTTCATACGGTAATTAACGAGACAATTCGACTTGGATCTTGCAGCGCTGAAAGCGATGGATTGTTAAGTGATCGCTATATAATGACGTGGTAATAGCGTATGTTATCTTGTTTAAGTACTTGACAAGAGCAAAATTGAGGTAATTTTTTGTAAACTTTTTAGGTATGCTTTATTTTCAAACTAGCGTCCCTTTAGCCTAGGCGAAGCGCCTATAATATTAAGACAATAATTACATGTTTAATTATTACTTAGTTTATTCTAAAAGTAAAATCGTCCTTTTAAAATCCCCAAGTCAATTACTTAGCTAATGCTTAGTATAAAACCTATCAGGCACAATCAAATTATAAGAATAATACTTAGTTTATTTTGTTGTCATGAACCTAACATCGCTTTAGAAGCCACCAGCAATAATTTAAAAATGGAATATGGATAACATACTTCAAAATTTAAAAAAAAGGAGTTAAATGGGACCATTAGAATACCACGTAGTCCAAAAAGGTACTAGAACCTCCTTCCTAGAATGAAAAAAGAATACCTAGATTAGATTTCCTCTCATCAATGTTACCCCATCTTCATATCTTCAAATTCCACAATAGGTCACCATCAACCCACACAATGTCACCTTGGATGAAGAAGCTGTTTCTTCAGCTCATGCCGAAGCTCCTCATGATGAGGAGGACCAAGTACTCCCTGCCAGACTACGACGATACCTTCGTTTCTAACGGATACACCAATGAATTGGAGATGAGGTAAGATTAAAAGTAAAAAGGTTTTTTTTTAATGATATTTAATCGTGATAATTTTAAGTTGGCATAAAAAGATTTTGCAAGCTCTGGCCACACTGAGGTGGGTGTCGCCAGTTCGAACAATCCATACTAGTTAGTTGACACCATCATCATCATCATCAGCCTATAATGTTCCTACTGTTGGGACACAGGCCTCCTCTCTCAGCTAGTTGACATAATCGGTGCGATCAAATTTTATCCGCACAGGATACACTTCAATCTTAGTTTTAGTATTACAAAAGCTACAGCTTAATTTTAAATAATTCCTTTATCTCGTTTTTGGCTTTATTTACTTAAAATTGTTTTTAATTTCGTTAAAACGTCACTAGATAAATAGATTTCTATTTTGTCTGGCAAGTTTCATCTTTTAATTCAATTTCACCCTGTATTAAATTTTGTTTAAGATTGTAGGTCGGAACAAAACGCGTAACTAATATTTTTTTAAACTTTCAAGCCCTTCCGACGAACGGCTGCAAAGACTACTAAGTAGTACATGTACTTCAAGGTAAAAACTACCTGACAGTGACTGCATCCATGCATGTATGTGAACGTGGAAAACTGCCAGCTTGCTTCCAACTTCATGACGATTTCCATGAACTTTCCTTGCCTTTTCACCTGTGTGTGTACTCAGCTTTTCCAATTCTAAGTCTTTTCCAAGTCTAATTGTAAAAAACAACACTAATTCGCCGTTCTACAGCAGCCCAACACTCAGCTTCACACGTGTTTTTAGCTTCGCTTTGTAAAAAAATATATACATATATCGCTCGCTGAGACACACGGCTGTAGTGTGGCAGTGTGTCGCACGATTACATGGCTGCCAAATAAATGAACTGCGCAGCTTATGGTGTAAAACCTCTCCGTGTATCCTTCGTAGCAGTGAGTTGCTTGCGTGTTACTTACTTGTATATAATAATCAATTTCTGAAAGCAGGTTTGTGGGCAAACGCCATTTTGGGGAACCCTGCACAATGTTTTAGTTGAATTTCTAAACTTGCTGATTCTAAATTTAATTCCGATTATTGACTTTTGATTTTGACTGGTGTTCTTGCGACGAAGCTAGTAATCAATAATATCATGTTAATTGTTAGGGGTCTGTATAATTATAGACCACTAACAAGTGATATCGTACACACGTCGACTAAAACTAATATAAATGTCGATGTAAATTCGAGTTATTCAGATGTCGATGCATCATCGTTCGTACAAAGCGATGAAATGGATCGTTTATTGAATCGTTCCCTTTTTACTTGACACACTTACTTGATATTTTTCAGGAGTTTTTCCTCTAGGTGAAATGCAATATCTGCCGTTTATGTATCCCAATGTCTTTTAATTTGTAAATATTTTCTGTCGTCTAAATATTCTTCATAAAGATGCGTTTCCCTTCACTATCTGTGTTTCGAACACAAGACTTGTATGGTAGCTATTTATTACGACTAACACACCTTGGCTTGGAACCACGCGGTGGTAAGATAATTCAGAATTTAATTGGGAACCATAAAGTCGCGCACAGTTTATTTAATTAAAAATTCCGTGTAAAATACAAGGTGTTGTTTTGCATCCTCGTCAAAATTCAGGAGGTTGTTCCAAAATATATAAATAATTAATTAAAATTACGGTACCTAGTTAATTATTAATAAACACTGATTTTTTTGGTTGTTTAATTTTGTCAATATTTCAGAATAACCCCCTTAAAATGGTTTAGGGAATAAGAAATTAATGATTATATATGTGTGGAAGCGCGGTTATAGGGCGAGAATCGGCCTGCGACGACGGACTACTGAAGACGGGCCGCGTTTAAAACACGGGTGGTTCAAACTTACCGATTTCCGTAAATAAGAAAAAAAAAATAACCTACCCACTTTATTATTGATTCGGGACGAGAGTCATTAGCATTGTTACCTCCTTGAATTTGACGAGGATGTAAAACAACACCTTGTAGAAGAAAATGATTACTTTAAAAACGGTTTAGTTTGTAAAGAAACAAAAAAATGAACCAGAACCATATAGATATGGTACATTTTGCGTAGCCTTTTCGAAAATTAAGCACCATCCTTTAAAAACAATGCTTGGATCGTCAAGCGATAAATCGAAAGATTTAGCTCGCATTTCAACCCTATTTCACCCTCAAGGGGAAGCAGGCATACTTACTAGTAAACCACATAGCTAGTAGGCAAAACAATGAGGTTGCAAAGTACTTAGCTCCAAGAAAAATACAAAATCGCGTGTATTTATTTACCGTTGCGGGTAATTCCGCAATGTTTTTTTTTTACTCTGCACCTCTCTCCTTTGGCGTCCGAAACTCATTTTTCGATGTTACCTTCCTCATTTAAGTAACAAAAAAGGTTTTCCGTTTTCCTCATAAATTGAGTCTCCCAGGATTTTACTTGTAATTTATCATGATGAATATTGAAAGTCTTGCACATCTTTAAAGTCGTCGAGAATTTAAAGTCATGATAAAAAAAAAAGATCCGATAGATATCGTTTAAACCTATTAATATTATTTAGGATTTTAATTTCGAAATGAAACAAGTTACCTATAACTTCGGTATTTATTTAGCAGGGACAGCTTAACGGATGCGTTTGGTGATAAAGACAACGGTGATTATCGCAAATCACCAGCTCCCGAAGACGATATGCTGTCAGCTGGTGGTGCTCACCAAAGACCTTCAGGTAAGTGGTTCCATACGAGTGTTCTTGGGACTTAAACATAACATGGCGAAATGTTGGTATACCTGTACCTAACCCTTCGGGTATTACCGGCGTCATGTTATACAACCTGTTTTTTTATATTCCATAACTCTAGGGTTATATTCTGTAGGTAAAAATAATACTAAATCTCCTAGAATAGGTGGTCCAAAAATGCATAGTTTCGGAGATATGAACAATCATAATTAAATTAGGTCAAAAATTGTCACCATCATGACGAATCTTTACTTTTGCGAGGTTGCCAAACTTCGCAGTAGTGTAGTAAAATAGTAGTAGTTTCATTGATAAATACAAGTAACTCTTTTTATTCAAACTAATTATTCATATTTAAAGCTTAGAAAATGCGAAAAAACAAAAACAAAGGTATGATAGAAACATAATTCATATGCCAGTTAATTCTTTGATATGGTCTCAATCATATCCTAGAGTTATGGGAAATAAAAAAAAAACAGGTTGTATATGTTTATTAGCCAGGTCATTCACAAGGTAAACTAGTTAATTACAAAAAGTTTTTCTCTTTCTTCCCTATAGTGACTGAATCAGAGAACATGCTACCTCGCCACCTGTCCCCAGAGGTAGCGGCTGCGCTGAAGAGTGTCCGGTTCATAGCCCAACACATCAAGGACGCTGACAAGGACAATGAGGTTAGTGATCTTTGTGATAACAGGGTTTTTGTTAGTAGGCTTCTCGCTCCGCCAGCGTGAAATGAGGTTTTTAAATTTTGGGTGAAGCAAATTACCATGTTGTAATTGTATCC
Source organism: Cerastis leucographa (assembly GCA_963082945.1). Classification (NCBI taxonomy): domain Eukaryota; kingdom Metazoa; phylum Arthropoda; class Insecta; order Lepidoptera; family Noctuidae; genus Cerastis; species Cerastis leucographa. The sequence continues at coordinate 16,547,478 of OY720363.1, forward strand.
TAAATGTTATTCGAATCTGTTTAGCCATGATCAGCGGAGCCTCTATTAAATGTGTTGTGGTTGGCTGCCAGTCTAACTGGGTGCATACCGCAGTATTTTACTAGATATAAACATTTTGAAAATACTGATTATCAGACTTTTGAGCTTTTGAACAACCCGTGTTTATCTGTTTATATTTACTCACTTCTAACATCTTCAAATAATAAATACCTTTCAATTGTGGAAAACAAAAGTTCCTCATTAATTTTCATTCGCGTTTTTAAATGATCTACACAGACTCAAATGTTTATGCAGATATTAAAATAAAAGTTATATTTGCAAAATGAGCACTCGATATTTTTCAGCATTTCACAAAAAAAAATACCACTAACTGAACTCAAAGACTCAAAGGATTCTCTTTGAACAGCCATGAAAAGAAAACTTTTAAAAAGTTCCGTTTCACTCAAAGATCTTACACAAACCACAAACTTACTTTCTGACTACGCAAAAAAAAATCGTAAACAAAATAGTCAGCTACCTGAAAGTATAATAAAAAAAAAACACGAGGAATTCTTAATTATCATCGGATAGTAATGAAAGAGGGACAAAAAATACATTTTGCTTGTATATTCAGGAGGACATTTAAATATTCATGTACTGTCGGACTCGTAATGGTTAGGGGAACAGGAAGAGTAATGGCGGCGGTGTCGAGGTCGCAAAACTGACAGCTACCGGTGTTGTTCTTGTTATAATTACGTCAAAGCATTTGTTCATCAATTTTCTGAGGTTCTTTGATTTCGAAGTATTTTTCTTTATGCGGATCGGTCAGTATTTTGGCCGAAAGTGTTGAGGAGGTGATATTTTTATTAAACATAAGTATGTTTTTGGGAATACTTTTGGAACAGATAATAGGTTATGGTTAAAAATACCTGCAGTATTTGTAAGCGTAGTATCATAGCGGGCAAATATTTACGAACCCAATTCGAATTTCGAGAAAGGCTATAACAGGGTATTTGAATACCAATTGATCGATCGTTGAATCGATTGGTGAAATAACGCAGGTCTTATCAATTAATTATGTAGTTGCAAGAAATAAATCTACTATGAAAACCGCAAATTGCTCAGAAATATGATACCTTTTTCTGGCGCTTTATTTCAACATCACGAAATTCTTAAAGAAAATAACTTTTACCACACACTTTACATCAAGCACACCCATTAGTACACTTCCGTGCATCGGTTGTGTTATAAAACCGAATTACTCATAAGTTCATTGCAAGCTCGCGTGCAGTGTACACTATCGTGCACCGAAAATCGTAAACCTTACACAAAAATACGAGGCTGTAATAAAAGAATTGAGAAATGGTACCGTGTGTTTGCACTGAATTGTAGTCTTTGCGAATGGCTGATAAATCGTACGTGTTGGCTAGTTATTAGGTAGCGTGCAGCTTGCAACGGATTCTCATCTCGTGCAAGGATTTTTAGTTTTTAGGTATACTGGCAAAATTGGTTCTCTCCCTCGATACACTTGTGCTTTGATTAAAGTTTGTAGATCACATTACATTCTCTCTCGTCACTTTCTGTGTGAGTTTTTTTTCAGGCTTTTATTTGTGTTTTTCTATTGGGATGCCTTTTCGACTCTTCCGTAGCTAATTGCTTTTCTCTGTGCATCTCCCCATGTCCAATTCTTTAGATTTACTCCCACTCAACTAAGCAGAGTTATAATAATTGAGTCGTACAGGATGCTCATTTAACTACAGAAAGAAAAATGATACGTGGTTTATTCATCTGCATAGAAATGAACATTATCGAAACACGTTCGTTCGTCAATACCAGGGGGTCTACTCTCTAAGCACGAAATCCGTAGTTTCGGCCGAAGTTACGGTCGTTTCCTACTCTGTATCACTTATGGACACGAGATTCGTTAGGCGCCCGTACTAAAAATGAATGACAACACGATTGGACAGTTGTCCTTACTCCCGATGTGTTTTCAAAACTCATGAATCCGTAAATATTAGGGAGTAGGGTACATTTCGAAGTATAAAGCTAGTAACGGACGGACCCGTATTTTCGTTGACGGACTTAGAGAGTAGACCCCCAGGACACAGCCACGCACATTGACGCGACAATCAGTCAAAAAATCGTCCAATTTTCATACCTCCTTCCAGCTGATCGATTTCATTGGTTCCTTGCTTCGCCTTCCTGGTTCCGTAAACGTATTAAGGCTCAATCGACAAAACGTCTCTCGTTAATTCCAATTTAAATATTCAATAGGTATTGGATGAAGCATTAAAATTTCGTCGTTCGTTTGTTGAACATCCCTTAAATAGATGTTGGATAATTATGTATGTCTGGTTTAAGGTAACGATGTTGTGGTTTCGGTTAATCTTATTTTGGGAGAGGCGTTCGATCGAACTTGTTTTCTTTATAAGGGAAGCTTACAATATCGGGTTCTTCAATGTCTGGCTATTCGAAGTATTGCTTGGCTACCCAAGCCGTCACGACTCACGTTACACAGATACCAAAATTTGTATTGTATTTTGGACTGCTGTCCACAATTCCGCGTCCAGAGCGCGTAGGTACCTATATTTTGTATAAAACATGAAAAAAATATATACATATATGTTACGGGCAACGTGATTAACTGGGTATTATTAATAAGGACCGGCCATTATTAATAATGCCCAAGAGCGATGGGCAAAGTGATTAATTTATCACTTTGACCGGCCATTATGAATAATTCCCTACTTGTAGCCGGGCAATTGTGTTAGGTTAGGTTATTTTTTGTTAAATTTTCATGAAAATTTTGTAAGTTTAATTTCATTTAATTTAATAAACAAAAACACTACAGTTCACCTATTTTATTACTTTTCCCAAGATAGGTTGGGCATTATTCATAATGGCCGGGAAAAGTGATTAATCATGCTGTTTTAATCACATTGCCCAATTGAGTCGGGCATTATGAAAACAGACCGGCCATTATTAATGGTGCCCGGACTTATCAAATTGCCCGTAACATATATAAATTTTCCTCTATAGATTGTACAGAGATCCTGAGAGAAGCCGAAAGGCACTTCTTCGCCTCTTGTCCTCGTCATTGGGAAAGTGGAAACTTTTTAGTAACGGAAAGTTATAAAAAAATATAGTTTTACTATTCAATTCAATCAACACAATGTTTTGATTGCGTTACATTGAGTTTTACCGCAAAACGAGAATTTTCAACAAATGACAGCTGGAACCAACGGCTTAACGTGCTTTCCGAGGCACGGAGGAAACTCGGTATCTAATTATGGTCACCCATCCACGGACCAACTACGGCAAGCACGGCTTAACCTTAAAGATCGACCCGGGTGGCTGTTATTATTTAGCCACGAGCTCCTCACAATGCAGTTGGTATATATGGTATACAATTTTGATGTTACCAATAATGTTACCAATGATGTTAGTAATAATCAGCCTTAATCGGTTGAAAACAAACATCACAGCACAAACAATCCGCATAGGTTGTAATTACAAAGTTATGACAGTTCCAAACCTTTACAAAACCGTTAATATAATCTCGTAAGCTCCACAATTTGCCAAATGGTTCCACAAACAAATATATCACTTAATAATAGCAATTAATTTCCTGCCACTATAACACATTTACTGAGCTAATATTTTGGATCCGTTCGAGTGAACGTGAACGAATGGTCTGTAGGGACCGGGAGTGATGAACGAATGAATATTTTATTACCTGCGTTCTAGAGGTAACGGTGACGAAATAAGGAAATAGGGGAATAAACGAATTACGGAAACTTGTTTCGGTTAGTGATGGAACAATGTAAAATAAATTAATGAAATTGATTTAGAAGATACACTCTCATTTTCTCTAGAATTTTGGTGAACTTTTTTTTGTGTTCTAGAGTATCTATCGATATAAGCAACATGTATACTCTAATTTGCTCTCGTTTGTAGAAGTAAATGTTTCAAAAAAAGAAACAATCATTTAAAAGATACAGGAAAATATGTTGTATATAAGAATTAGGTACTCGTGTCGCATTTCTTTTCTTTTACGAATGGTGGCACGTGTAACAGATTATTAAACATTGAATGTGTAATTCAGAATAATTTCAAAGGCCTTGGATACAATCTAACTAAGGAATAAATATGAATAAAACATAGAAAATACAAAGAGCATCTAAAATCATATTAGGTATTTGAAACAAGCAGCAAATAGTCTTTATCCAAAGAGTAGTCCTGAAAATCTTTTACTACCATTAATGAGTTCAATCTTTGCACGATAAACTACTGACTTGACTCCTATGCCAAGAATTTAGCAGCTTGTAAGCATTTTCCGGAAAAGTTAAAAGTTTAACAAAATCATTTAAAAAAAATAGTGCGTTGAGTCCCTCCGCGCGAAAGAAGTAAAACTTCGTAATACTACAGGCATGCGTTCGAGAGAGAGTTTAGAGTTTCACTTCAAGACTAATACTTTTTATCTATTTTCACACCATGCCAACGATTTCTAGAAAATTAACTAGAAAGTAAAACGATATGAAACGTAAAATATTAGTCGACTGCATTTAAATTCGGAATGGGCCGCCATCACAGCCTGGATGTTGCGTCAAGTGTCATGTGACATAAGTCCCGCTCATTTCCCCCCTGTAACCCGTATGATGGGTTTGTGGGCGCACTGACGTTGACCTACTGAATGGCGTTTAATTTTGTCAGGCTGTGGAATATGTGAACGTATTTTTATGCTGTGGTTATGAGAATTACGAACTCATTGCCTTGATCAATCAACATTGATCATCACGTACTCTATCTAAGTCCTTTGGCTAAGTGAAACATAAAACTATATCACGCCTATCACCTCCGAAAGCTAAACGCAGAGGTTGCAAATGTAGGTGACATAAAACTAGATACTGACACCTCTAGTCTACCCACATTTCGCCAGTTATGTTTATGTTCCACGTTTTATGGGCGAGCCTATTGCCATCTATCAGGCATACCTTCAGTGAGATATTTTAAATGGATAAATTCAATAATTCTGGTACTCGAACCCAAGTTCCTTTATTTATTTTCTTACATATTAATTAATTTTTTATCTTTTTTTTACGAAATCGTAAGTATTTAAAAATATAAAAAATAGTAGCGCTTGCACCAATAGACCGTAAACATATTTCTCAGCCTAATTCCACCCAAATAGATATAATCCTCCATTAATCTATTATCCTTTATCAAGCTACGAACCTACTCAACAGATGACCGTGTGAACTTTTTCTGCTATTCCCTGTGGCGTTAATTTTCCTCTAATGCAGACAAAAACTCTAAGATAATGTTCAGTTTCTTATCCGAAGACGATGAAGTTGGAGCATATGTGACGTCATTACTTCTACCTGTATTTATGAGGATGTATTACATCTGAGTAGAAGAGTTTTGTTGTAGAAAAGGATGTTTTATACGGATTATGAAACCACTACATTCAAGAGGGGTAAATCGCTTATGTGCTATGTAAACTTTAACTTGGTATGTAGATACAGGTGTGAGATGTCGATTTGTTCCCATGATTTCTGTACTTATTATCAAAGTGGGCATTATGTAGTCACTAGCTGGTGCCCGCGGCTTTACCCGCGTGTAGTTTGATAAGTGTCCCATGGGATCCTACTACCGGGATTAAAAGTATCCTATGTGTTAATCCAGGTTCTAAACTATCTGTATTCCAAATTTCATCTAAATCCGTTCAGTAGTTTTTGCGTGAAAGAGTAACAAACATCCATCCATCCATCTATCCATCCATCCTCACAAACTTTCGCATTTATAATATTAGTAGGATTTTAAATCGATGTAATACAATAAAGTATGACAACTGAAGACGAAATTATCTTAAAAGCACATATTTGTAACTAGCCAGATCTCGAGACTTTCTTAATCCCCGTCTCACGAGTTAACCACTAAAGTAAAAGTAAAGAAAATCGTAGAACTGTTTCATCATCTACCTAGTATTTTTCCAACTATGTTTGGGTCGGCTTCCAGTCTAACCGGATGCAGCTCAACACCAGTATGGTACATGGAGCGACTGCCTATCCTGCTTCCTGCTTTTCGCCTGTCGTGGAACTGTTTACACCAATAAATTAAGAAGATGAACTTGCAAAATATACCTTAAAACACTTCCATTACTGATAAACCAACCAGATTAATAAAGATAATGGCGTTTGGTCGCTGGTACTTCAGATCGCTCCTCTGGGACCATCGTGAGTGGTGAGAGGTCTTACGAAGCCGTAATGACTCGAGTGAGGAAAATATTCTAATATCCCTCTAATACAAGGTGTAAATAGAATAGAGCCTTCAAGAAGCCGTCAACCAAGCATTCTGCACATCCAACTAAGTATTCTATGCAAAAAAACCGGCCAAGTGCGAGTTGGACTCGCGCACCGAGGATTCCGTACAAACCAAAATTACTGAAGAGAATAAATAAAAATATGTGATGTAACAAAAAAATTAAGGTTTTTGGATCTTTTCCTGTATATGTGCTATAAAAATTGCTTTTTGCCAAATTTCAAGATTCTAGGTCGACTGGAAGTACCCTTTAGGTTTTGATTCCCTTGCTAGTGTCAACGAGGTCGGCATAAACGGCTATATCTTTTGATTGTGTTGACCTAGAAGTTTGATTTTTTCACAGCTCTAAGGGACAGTAAATTTGAGTGTTTGATAAATAATTCCAGCTTGATACCTCCACGCATTCCTGAGAAAAAGGGTCTTAGACAGTCTCTAGACAGACAGACGGACGGACAACAAAGTGATCTTATAAGGGTTCCGTTTTTTCCTTTCATGGTACGGAACCCTAAAAATGCTAAAAAATGTTGGGCGGAAAAATCACGTTTTTTGTTAGGACTCAATGTAACGCATTCCAAACATTGTGTCGATTGCATTGAATAGTCCATTGTACGGGACCATAGTAGACCATAGTAAGGGGGACACGCGTAGCAAGACCACTGTAGAAACAAGTTTTGTCTACGGAAGAATCGACACATAATGATAAATAGACAATGAAAATTTGTCATTTTATCGATTCTTCCGAAGACAAAACTAGTTTCTACAGTGGTCATGCTACGCGTGCAGGTGTGTTTACGTCAAACACATAATGTTTTCCTAGTTTGGTTGATTCATTACTATAAGAAAGTTTGTATGGATGTTGGATCAACACTTACCACGACCATTTCACCCACATCGACCATGTCCAAGATACTTTAATCTAAGTTTACAAATCAGAGTTGTAAATGATTAGGCACCAACTTTCAATTAGAATTCTTAATCAGTCCTAAATCATTATTTTGCTGGTGCTTCAAAATGTCCACAATCTTAAAAGTATACCCTTCCTTCCTTTAAATTCAGCACATGATTATAATATCTGTGGCAATACACCTAATGTACAAGTTAATAATTATAAAGGGTGAAAACACCTCTTAACGAAGCCGAAAGGCACTGGTTCCGAGCCCGGAGATGGTGGTTGTGCCGTTTGCGTTCTGGCTCGAAGTCGGGTCAGCATCGGTGACGTTTAGAATTCTCCCTGTCATTGCGATCATTTTTTTGTTCTACTTTACCTGGGAACCTTCTAGTTACGGAGATATTAGGGGTCAAAGTTCCAACTTTTTGACAAGTATTTTTTTTTAATACAAGTTTTTAATGTAAGATTTCCACGACCCCCGTACTATTCAATCCGTCCATCGGCACAATGTTTGGAGTGCGTTACATTGAGTTCTACCACAAAACATGATTTTACACCCCCCAAAAAAAAGTCGTTTCCCAGCAATAATTTTTGCGTAAAGTTACTTAGTTTCATGTACAGAATGCTTGGTTGACGGCTTCGTGATGTGGTGATTTACACGGTGTATATTAAGTTACTAAGGAAACCATGGTCTCATAATATGTTTGTTTTGTCTCTTTGGTTTTAATTTAATGAAACTATCAGATTTCATTTTTTAAACAGCTTTTTTGCAACATGAAAATACGATGCTAATGTTCCAAGCAATTTAAATAAACATATTTTCTTACTAAAATTATAGACACATTAACAAACTGTATTATTTTGAATAAAAATATCAAGTTTCTGAACTTGAGGTACTTGGAAGGAATCGGTCCGTCGGGATGTCTGAGTAGATCGTTAAGTGCTCACTTTAAAGTGTCGATAATAAGGCTGTGAACGAAAAAATATAGTAATTGCGGCTTTTAAGTGCTTAAAATACTGAAAGCATCTATTAGTGGACAACCTTGGCGTGGTGTTATTGCCAATAATTATTATTCTCATAATACATATTTGCACATCTTTATAAACAATTTTTTTTCATCACTTCTTAGACTATAAAGCTTCATGTTTTTGTATAATAGATTCATATTACTTGAAATTGCTGGAAAGCCAAAAAAACATGTAGTCAGTTTCTCCCATCAGAATTCTTAATTCTTTAGATGATTTATTTTAAAAAATCTGAGGTTTTTGTGTGGAAGGTGGAAGCGTCGGGTTAGCCAGCAAAATTTTTGCAATTTCCACGTCAGTGTCGGGTGATGTTGATTAAAAGATGATTCGCGACCGAAACAAATATGGCTTTACAGAGTTATATTCATTCAGATCATCAATACAGCCTTTTAAGTTAATTTAATCCCATAGTATGACTTTTCCATGAAGTAGTCATTGACATAAGAAAATTTGAATTTCGCGGGCTACGCTGACGCTTCGACTTTAATGCATTTTTGCCCGGACAAAATACCCACTTTTTTTTTTTAAAGAAATCATCTTGTATTCAAAACCGACACAAACCTCACTAACAATAAATTACTCTCCCCACATAACACAAACCGAAAGTAAAACACAATTAGCGAATTCAAAACGCAGCGTTTTTGTAATGCCGTCGTATTATCATGGAGACGAGCATCGAATAGGGTCTAAATCTAATTACGATCTCTCATTACTGGTTACGATCAAAGAAATCAGCACATTTAAATTGCTATCGATCCTCTCCTCTCTAAGGAGCTATACTGGCTTCGTCTCTTCGAAGAAGTAGATACTGGGAATGTGCTGAGATGAATTTCAAACGATTTAGTGGGTGAAGTGGTGGTTGGTTTTTTTGCTCGCAAGTGTTTTCTAGATTGAGCTTTTGTAGTTTGTTTAGTTACAATGGAGTTTTAGGTGGAGATTAAGGAGTATAAGTTGCGTCTTTGCTTAAAGAAAACAGGTAGGTTATGATTTTATACGTTGATCGTGCATGAATTCGTCTATATTTAGTTAGAATTCAATTTGATCCAATTCATTGGCAAGACAAACTTAATACGGATTTATTCTCCACATGACTCGGTATTCAGTAGGCTGTTCTTTTTGCAGGAGGTATTTTGTGTAATCAAAGTTAAACTTTGATAGGATTTGCTGACACTCTTAAGAGACCGTTAGCTTTGTGTGACTTTAGATTTGTGTATTCAGGTTTTCATAATATTCTTCAAACATTACTTCTAACATTGGCTGCGATACCTACTTAGACAACGTTTTAAAAGTATTTCATAGGTCTAATTTTATTGCCATTTCCTTGGCAACGAACAAAAATATATTTTAACTTGTTCACTGAAAATTTACTTAAACAAATCCTAAATTCAGGACGACGCTATTTATTCTCCGCAAAATACGAAGAAATTGTCTTATTTGCGCTCCCAGAGGTACAACGTAAACTGTCTTATCTACGTCAACGTAAATAAACGTAAACAGTTGAATGTAAAACAATAAAATTAGCAACACGACTTACGTCACGTAGCACATAAGTAAATTAGTGAGGCGGCAAGCTCCCGGCTAGGCCGAGTGCCAACACCGCTATTGCCGAAAACCGAATTGTTATTCCGAACACGTTTTTACGTCTCTGAGATAACCGCACTTCATTTTTGAAACGACGATATAAATAGCACCCGGAGGCCGAATAAATTTTAAAAAGCATCTCGCCGGATTACCCCGTCGATCCATTTTTGTTCGTGAATTAATATTAGGTTTTTTTCTGTAAATAGATATTCGTTTATTGATATTTGTTTTGCGGGTTTGTTAGCCGTTCGATGGACGGGCTGTTATTTTTATTTGAAATGAAGCAGTAGTTTGATTTAATTAGGAAACATTCAAGCTACTTATGTCAAGTACGCTTATGCAATTTTATATTCAATTTGTATTCTTCTTGAAACATAACCTATCAAAATGACCGAGCGGGATATGATATCTTTATTTCCTATCAAAAAATGTATAACTGCTGCAGGTATAATAAGTCTTCTGATCTGAATGTATTATCTCTATTCTCATATAGGAACGTTTCTGATTCTATATGATATACTGGAAAAGGAATGGATGGAAAAGACACAGCAGGTATTCTGTTGAGCCTATTAAACTTCATAAATAATTGGAAGACTTCCTTTTTAAAAAGTATGTTAAAGTATTCTCTTATGATTTGCTCTAGATGAAAGGCATACAGATCGAATACTTTTACTTAGAATAAATCCTTCTATTGTTAGATTCGTAAACACCAAATAGATAACCCGCCCCCATTCCTTATAATCCGAAAGGTTCCGTATCCGATGCACCCTTACATTTCACTTTTGACAACTCAGCAATCATTTTCACGCATCCCTAGTATTAACACTCTTCGGCTTTCGGCGTCCATCGCCATCATTATTCGGCTTACGGCCGATCGCCGAAAATAGTCTATTCGTCTATTCACTTTGTTTGCCATCTGTACCCTATATTAATGGTAGTTGGTCTTATCTTCGCGGAACCGACAGGGTCTGAATACGAAATAAGATGAAATATGTAATATTGAAGTGTTTTTGCGGTGTTTTTTCGGCCTCAGTGTTGAAATGCTGAATGTTTGGGGTACTGCCTTGTTTATTTGTTGTTTGGTTTGTTCGTTTCGTGTTTTTTGAGTGAAAAAATGTTGTGAAATGGATGTTTTAAAAAAGGTTTCGAGCGTTACTTTGAGGCTTACGAGGGGATACTATATCGCATTTAAATGCGTGTTTTTCTATCGACATCTGAAACAATTGTTTGCGCATTTTGAAGCCTACATTGCAGTTTTGTGGTATAAACTCAAAAGAGATATTATTCACCGTAGTGCCTAAACTGACAAAGACTTGAGACCCGATGAGTAAGCTAGATGTATACATTAAAACAATATCGATACTGCTAACTCCTTTCTTATATCGAATAGAAGAATCCCCACATGCTACTTTAACATAAATCTTCTTCTAAATATTTCCAATACATTTATATTTCCTGGAAAAACTGCACGTAGTTGCAAGTACGGTTGCATATTTGCTTTAAAAGCTTACCCATCCCAGGAGAGGCTGTGTCCCGATGTAAACATGGATGGTATCCTGAAATCCTCCGATCCTCTTCGCGGGATTTTACTCAGTAACATACACACTGCAGTTTATGTTGTTACATGAGCCCCGACTGACACAGATAAGCAAGCAAGCTATGTAATACAGAGAAAAATGTTAGCTTGTGTAGTGAATTTTAAATTTTAGTACTGTAGTTTGTTTTTTTGATGAGACATGTGTGGTTTGAGTGAGCTAAGGCAGTCTTTGAGCTGGTTCTTGTTTTAAGTATGTCTGATACTGCTCAATTTACGTTTAGCTGTAACTTCTCGTTGATCTTTATTACAATACAAAGGAGTGTTCCACTTGGGAAGCCCTTTATAGTGGTAGGTATGCAATAAATTGTTTTTTTGAATGTCCTTAAAAAAAACTTACGTTTAATTCATCAAAGCTACGTTTATTTCTGAACTGACCGATAATGATCTATAAGTAAACTTGTGACTTTCTTAATGGCCGTGTAATATAATTTTCTTCGATTTTTTTTATGAATAAACAGGGTGTAACGGTAAGTGTACTTACCTACTTTGGGGTGTGCTACAGACCATCAAACTGAACATGTTTGTCCATCGGACAAACATCGTACTAGCGAAAAAAATATCAGCTTCCCGATACATTTGGGTCGAATAAGTATTGAAATTTTGTATGAGGCAGCAGATATTTTTTTCTCTATTACGATGTTTGTCCGATGGAGAAACATGTTCAGTTTGAGGGTCTGTAGCACTGTAGCAAACCATAATTCACCAAACCATTAGTTTTTATTTAACTTGAACTTTTTTATTGTTGAATAATTCGGTATTTCCCACCGGCTTAGTGTACACAACCCATATATTAATTTTATATTATCTGTTCATTGTAAAACCTAAACTCTGTGATTGTCTCTGACTTGTTCTTTTATTATTTTGCGAGTGCTGTGCACTTCTTTAAGTGACGAATTCACTGTACCTAAAACTGTTTGTGACTTATATTTATGTATGTTTTAGTGAGTAAGTCGTTGAAGTGCCATAGAATAAATAAATAAAGTATGTATATAAACTTTCTTTTGTATAGATTTGAAAATTGGTCAATACGGGTAAATAATTTTAATTGAAAACAACTATACCAGTTATTCAATAGTTACCTTGTCTGCGACTAATCAACTATCAATCTAACTTTCAAATTGAATCGGGAACCGTATCAATTTATCGTTCCATGCAGGTCACCCGCATCCAAAACTTGTGTGTCACCGCCGAACAATGCGGTTGCATGTGATTTTCGGAAACTATGCCAGAGAATATTGTTTATTATTTACCTCTTTTCATACACGTTATTATGTAACAGTGAAAAAAAACATCGTGAGGAAACCGGCATGTCCTAGAACGAAAAATTCGAAGACATGTGACATCTACCAACCCGCACTGGGCCCGCATGGTGGCTTACAGCCCATTCCCTCTCATAGAGAGGAGGCCTGTGTCCCAGCAGTGGGAAAATTATAGGCTGATGATGATGATTATGTACACAACTATAACTATTAGCAAAGGTAATATAGTCTGCATAAATGCGATTTTGTACTGACAAATAGAAGGGAAAGAAGCGCTGGTGGAATAAAATAAAATAAACACCATTTTTAACCCCACGCATTAACTCTGATTCATTCATATTGACACTCACACACCCTCATAATCATATTCACTCTCCCTTAATCTCATTCACACACTAGCATGCCAGTTTGGATCCTGCTTGATAAGTTTTAATTCCATCTTTATATATTAGCTTATTTGCTTATAAGGAGGCTCCAATCTCTAGTTGTTCAAGCTTATTTGTTGAAATAATAAATCATTTTTCATTTAAAAGTAAGAGTCTAGAGCACAAAGGGAATCTCGATATTGAGGTGTTTGGTTTACCCATATTTCATTCAAGCCCTAATAGGGTTGAGCCTATTCCCATCAACCGGGCACAAATCTCGAATCTATGCTGCTACTGAAAAAACTCAATATGATCATTTGTATTTCAAATAAGTAACTGCTGTATTGACATATTTTTTTCAATTTAACCTGTCTCAAACATTTCATATTTTCCTGAAAAACATCAAATCAGCTTTCATGACATCTTTTATATTTTCTATGTAAACAAATTGGCTGTAATTCTTCTGAATCCATTTAGTCTCATATTTCTGATGTAGGCAGCAATGCTGAATGCCGTCTGATTGAACCTAAGACGCAATTTACTTCAGATTGATTCATTTACTATTGGAATGGAGCTAATAAGCGTTCTTTGAAAATTGCTTGATGTCTGGAGTTACCAGGTTTAAAGTAAGCGCTTGCGACTTTTCTAGGGATACATGTTGCAAAAGAATTGGTGACAAAACGGAATGCAGTAAAAGATTTTAGATCCATCCAGAAAAGAAGCATTAAAGCAGAATCTTTAAACTTGTGAAAAAAATATCACGTTTCTGGTGATTATTTTTGGACAAATCAATATTCGATTAAAAATTCTTTCTAAACTTACCTTCCATATTTACTCTAAATTAATGAAAAACAATAGAATAGGAAACGAAATTATCAACGAAAATTATAATTACCCGTCTATAAAGTCGCATTGCGGTTTGATACATAAAGAAAGTCGTAACAGTATAAAATCTTTTACGTTAGCTATCAAAAACTTACATTACATCCATTTTGATACGAAATTCCGTATTAGGGGTCAAAGTACGTTAAATGAACCAACAACCGTATACCGAATTGCTGAGAGTGCACGGTTCTCGAGGGACACGGCGCCGGCGGGGTCATGGTTTCCTGCTAGATCAGTGTGTTTTAGTGTGCCAGTCCTTTTTGTTCGTATGGCTTTAGTGTGTTAGTGCACTGTGTTTAGATCAGTGTGGATAAGGATTATTGGGAACATTAGGTGCATTGAATTGAGACTGCTTTTGCAAGTAATGGTATTTGTTTGTGGGTAAATAGGAAGATATAACTTTTACAATTTTAGTAAGTGTTGTGTTGTACAGGTACACAACATTACCCGATATGTAAGGAATTAGACATATTAGTCGATTTCTCGGTCAACGAACCTGTTTATAAGTTCATAGCAGGGATCGAAATCATCGACATAATAATCAATGATAATTATCAACTGCGTTCCTAGGTAAAAAGTTTTTCAAAAACTTACAAAAAAGGAGAAGCGTGTGCTTAATACATTACAACTTACATAAGTATCGCAAGAAAAATCTATCCTCCCATCTCAGTTTTAACACTTTAATAAAACTGCATAATCCATCCGCGCTACACCCTCCCCTACTTGAACCATCTAACCGCTATCTACGAGGGAATGTATGAAAAATTTCCAGTGAAAAAGTCTGGTTAAAATAAATAGGTTCCCGGACAGCCGCTCTGGGTCGGTTCTATATACTTGTATCCAGTAGACTATGTACTTTAATGGTCGGGGATGTATGCACTAGGTATTTTAAAATACATTTTCAGTGCTTTTTAGTACCTATGGGCTATGCTTAATGCATTTGCTTTGGCATTGTTGTTCTGTTTTAGGATGCACAAAAAACCTACATTGTTTTAACTAGACACGATGTAGGTTTTTTTAGGTACGTGGATATCTTGCGTGGATAAGAATTTTTCAGTAGCAGAACTTAGTCTAAGGTCATGCCCGGGTGATGACAATAGGACCGCCTCCTATTGCAAAGGTCTCAAATCTGACTGGAGCAATATGGGTGGAGCAATATGGGTGCAAAACACCTAGTAATACGAAGTTCAATTCTTATTCGTAAGCACGTCGACGACTCAAAATTAATGTAGGAAATACATGTAATTCAGTATAATCAGATTATTATTTATTTAAGATTAAATCTCTGTCATGGAAATAAAAACATTTTTAAACGGTTGTAACGTAAACTTGCAAATGAGAACCTGAAATGAAAACCTGAATTGACTATGGTTGACATTCATCGTATTCAATATTACATCTTTTCAGTAAAATACTTAATAAACGACTATAATAAAATTGTGAAACGATTTTAAGTAAAAGCTTAATTAATTGCATGTCACTAATATTTCATTGGTCTTTAATTGAGCCAGAAATATTATCATTATTTGCTGTAATATAACCACGACATCACATTAACTGAAGGGTTGTGGTGAGGTGTGGTATCCACATGAGTGCTGAATTCCGTCATTCCGAGTGGTTTCCAGCCAATTCATCATCATCTGCTTAGCCTTTTCCCAAACTATCTTGGGGTCGGCTTCCAGTATAACCGGAGGATGCAGCTGAGTACCAGTATTTTACATGAAGCGACTACCTATTTGACCTCCACAACCCAGTAACTGGGTAATACGATACCCCTTGGTAAGACTGGATGTCAGACTTTATGGCTTCTTTCTGACTACTCGTAACGACTGACAAAGATCTACAAATGACAGCCGGGACCAACGGCTTAACATGCTTTCCGAGGCAAGGAGGAAACTCGGTATGTAATTATGGTCACCCATCTACGGACCAACCTCGGCAAGCACGGCTTAACCTTAAAGATCGACCCGGGCGGCTATTACTATTTAGCCACGAGCTCCTCCAATTTCTTGCAATTGTTTGCCTTCCAATTTTTGTTGGTTTCCAGCCAATTATAGGACTTTATTTATTTGTGGATGTTATAAAGATAGTTTTAGTTGGGTAGACAGAGAACGAGTATATCCGTCTGCAAATCTTCCACAACCCCTTAATTTTTGGGAGATTTTTTTTGTCAATCATTGTTTTGTAATTTTAATAAAACCGTCGGATTTTGTAAATTCTCAAGGAGATTTATTTATTCCTAGGTTTTAATGACTAACCCAACACGGTATAAAATACAAAAGAGTGGTAAAAATGCCTCGAACAAGATTGTAATAAAATTGCACGCTACAAAAGCAAATAGTTACGTAAAATGTCACAACGAATTTTCTAGTCCAGAATAAAGGCTAGCGGACACCCACACAAATTGAGATATTATCTTCATAATAAGCTTTCCGTACTACTTTGAGTACAAAGTGTTTATCTACAAGACTACAAACGTGTCGTATTGTATACATAATCGTTTAGGCACGGTTAATCCTGAAGGGGAAATTGTCCCTTGATACGCTTCCCCTTATTCAAGACTCAAGAGGCTTGTTACGAAAGGAAATAATGAAAAAAAGGCAAGGAAACTCTATTTAGATGATAAGGTGTGCTCAGATGAGACGACTTTCCTAATAATGGCGGTTGATAGCCACTTTTTGTTGCAAACAACAGCGGGTGACGTAATGAATTCGTGAGATAAATGGAGGACGATGAATTGTTCTAGTTGCAATGATTTATATGCGCTCAGTTTGTTAGATAAGAACTCCTTTGTTAAGTATACTGTTGTGACAGACGGGTTTAGTTTCAAATATTCAACAGTTAAGTCATTTAGTATATTTGAAGGGATTTGTTACTTAGTTTTCTGTTGCTCCTTGATAAAGCTTGTACTAACAATACTAACTAATTAACCCCCGACCAAAAAAGAGGGGTGTTATAAGTTTGACGTGTGTATCTGTGTATCTGTGTGTCTGTCTGTGGTATCGTAGCTCCTAAACGGATGAACCGATTTTGATGAAATTGGTTTCGTTTGAAAGGTGTTTTTTTCTTTAACTACTAACCATTAAATTAACAGCTGCTTTGTGCTTTTTTTAAGCCGCACTTGCCTAGGTTGGTCCATGGATGGGTGAACATCCATTACATACCGAGTTACCTTAGTGAAAGGATGTTAAGCCATTGGTCCTGTTGTCATTTGTAAGTCTTTGACTGTCGTTATAAAAACAACAAGAACATACATTTATTTTCAGGCAACTTTGGCCAATAGATATATATACCTTACAGACTAACACATATATGATAAAATACAATTTCTGTTATTAAATAAAACCTTAAAACTACATAATATGTTAGTAACACTTCACTTGTGCACTATGTCACTGTGCGTTCTTGTGGCACTTGCCCGCGGAAGCGACGGAACACCACTCCCTGCGGACAAAAAGTTTAAGGTAGGTAGGTATAGGTAGTCAGTGGCCTGAAAGTCTGACAACCGTTCTTACCAAGGCAGTCGCTCCATGTATGTCTAGTATTCAGCTGTATACGGTTAGACTGGAAATCGATC
Organism: Cerastis leucographa; assembly: GCA_963082945.1. Lineage (NCBI taxonomy): Eukaryota > Metazoa > Arthropoda > Insecta > Lepidoptera > Noctuidae > Cerastis > Cerastis leucographa. Next base: position 16,564,957 of record OY720363.1, read on the forward strand.
CCAAAATAGTTAGGAAAAGGCTAGGCAGATGATGATGATAATGCAAATCATTGTAAATTCATAGTTTCCGATATTTGTCCGAGTTTGAACACGTCTTACAAAGGGGTTCAATAAAATGTGCTCTTTTGAGAACAAGCAAACAACACTTGTTCACATCAAATTGCCTCTTTAGAATAATTGGTCTCCACTCTCTTTGGGGAAACTTTTAAATTATAGAGGAATAGGGAATCAAAGATTACTTCGAAACTTGAAGAATTTAATCGAGTGCCATTTTAGGTGACATTCATGATTTTGATGAATAGGGCCAAAATTAATTGGAAAAACTTTCTGATTTGAGTTTAGTTTATTCATATTATGGCAAGAATCTGATATTTATTTGAATAACTGATGTCCATTTTTCACAGCCTTATTACTTTAGTTTACCAACTGTTTTTAGTTAAAAGATCTTCAATAATTGGTTAGAAATAGTGTAATCTCGACTCTTGTACATTAATCACTATCACCAGGTAAAATAAACTTAAGAGTGTATGCTTCTATTGCTAAACTTCGTATTTGTATACGGAAGTTCGCTTTATAGAAATTACACACAACGATCTTCAATAAAACTATTTATAACTTGCTACTATATTATATTAATTCACACTTATACAGAATCTCAAAAAAACAAATTTTTTTTTTGGTATGGCCACTCGCAGATCAACCTTCTGAAGGTTTTAACTGCTTAACCCGGACTATCCTGTGGTGACCTCAAATGAATTTAAGGCCCCCAGCCAGGGCTTACAAACTAGGTAAAACTTAAACTAAATGACCGCTCGCTAAGGGCACCCCCTGTGGGGTTCGGACCTCGGCTTAGGGCGTCATTGATTGGCGGACAGCAAGGGACAGGCTGGGTCGTATTATTATTAAGGGAATTTAAAGCTACTTGCTCAGCGGCGCGGGCTGGCTCGTCGTGCAAGGGTCGGGGAGTAACATTACTGGGACGTCGCGACGGGCCTCGTCGGCGAGGCCGGTAAACGGATCGGAGTCTGTTTTTGTGTTTACGAATGGTGCTGGTTTCCCTACTGCTCTCTTGAAGGAGGGTAGTGGGATCGTCGGGTTCCGTGAGGATATGCCTAGGACGGCGAATCTTCCCTATCTTGGTGGGGACGTATCGGGCGGCCGACACCACTAGTGGGTTGGGGTGCTTCTCAGCAGAGTCAAGAAAGCGCTTTGAAAGGCGTTTAATGACCTGCTTGATGGTGGGGATCTTGAGATCGACATGGAGTCGTTCATTCCTAACGAACCACGGGGCTCCCGTGGCCTTTCGGAGAAACCGGTTCTGGAGGGTCTGCATCCTATGGATTTGGTAAGCCTTAGCTTGCCCGAATACAGGGCAAGCGTAGGTCAGGATGGGACGAATGCACGCGGTGTAAATACGCAATTTGCACTTAAGTGACAATTTGCTGCGTGAGTTGAGTAGGGAGTGGAGCCTTCCGAGAGCGAAAGCGGCGCGCGAACGCACCGACTTTATGTGCTTTCCGAAGGTGAGGCGTTGGTCGAGGATTACCCCCAAGTATTTGGCTTGCTTCTCCCAAGGGATCGGCTTGTCAAACATGGTGATCGGGATGGGGTCGGGTGGGAGGGCGTGGTGGGGCCTACAGAAGAGGACCGCCTGGCTCTTGTCGGGGTTGACTTCTATTCTCCATTTCCGGAACCAATCGCCTAGGGCGTTTGCGGAGGTTTGGAGTTTGCGAGCGATACTGTCTGGGCTCAGGCCAGAACAGTAGATGGCTGTGTCATCGGCAAAAAGCGCTAATTCCGCTTTTGCCTCCTTGGGAATGTCGCTGGTGAACAGCGTGAAAATGAGTGGGGACAGAACGGCGCCCTGAGGGACTCCGGCGCGAATAGGATGGGGGGAGGAAAGCGCACCTTCGATGCGGTACCGAAAGGTGCGGTTCGACAAAAAGTCCCGCAAGATGAGCACGAGACGATCAGGCACACCGAGCTGGTACAGCTTGTATATCAGCCCGTTGTGCCAGACCTTGTCGAAGGCTTTCGCTATGTCGAAGAACAGGGCACCAGTCATCAGTCCACGCTGGTAGCGGGCGCTGACGTGTTCGACTATGCGGTGCACCTGTTGGACACAAGAGTGTTGGGGTCTAAATCCGAACTGCTCTTGGGGAATGAGACTCTTCGCTTCGACGTAATCTTTGAGACGCTTATAAATAAGCCTCTCGTAGATTTTGCCGAGAACGTTGAGGAGACTGATGGGGCGGTAACTACTAGGGTTGGACTTGGGCTTGCCCGGTTTGGGAATACCGATGACAGTGGCCTCCTTCCACGACTGTGGAAACATGTTGTGCGTCATGGCGCCATTGAAGATGGCGGTCATGAGCACGATGAGGGCTGATGGAAACAACTTGAAAACCCTATTGTTGATTCCATCAGAGCCAGGGGCTTTCCGCTGTTTGAGGTTCTTAATTATCTCCTCGACCTCGTCAGGAGTGACGGGGGCAAGGGGGAAATCAGGGTCCTCGACAGGTGGGAGGGAGGTCCTACGTTCGACTTCAGCATCCACCTTAGTAAGGTGAGCTATGTCTACTGGTTGGGAACTGGGCGAGCATTGAGACTCGAGGCTGTCGGCCAGGCATTCGGCTTTATCTCCGTCGTCGAAAGCGACGCTGTTGTCGGGGCGGGTGAGAGGAGGCATACCGGAGACTTCAGAGGTGCGTAGTTTCCTCTGTAATTCCCAGAACGCCAGATGGGTCGGTTCGAGTTCGCTGAGCATCTTGTCCCATTGATTATCACGCAGCTCTTTGACACGTTTGCTTACCTTACGCTGTAAGCTACGCATAAAAGCTTTGTTACTTTCGCAGGGAAAGGCTCTGAAGGCACGGATGGCCGCGTTCTTCTCGGTCAACAGTTCACGCACATCGTCCGGAAGTTTCCAACGACGATCATTCGTCGCTGGAGCCTCCTTTGAACACTCGTTCAGGACCGATTGCACGTGTTCCGTGAGCAAGTTGATCGCAGCCTCCGTGTCAGCGACGGACTCGATGTTGTCGGGGATTTGGTCCAAGTGCGGAGAATTGGTGGATTTCAGCAATTCGCTTACTTTCCCCCAGTCCGTGATCACTTTGGTGGGAGGGGGTTGAGAGGGGTCGAAGGGACCGAGTCTGGGAGCTAGCTCCCAGATCACCGGACGGTGATCGGAGTTGAGCTCGTCGATCGCCTCCACAGAGTGCAGCCGTAGGCTGACGTTCTTGAGGAGGGCGATGTCGAGCACATCGGGAAGTTGGTTGGGTGCGAGAGGGTAGTGAGTGGGATGCATCGGAGCGATGACATCGAAGTGGAGTGGACTGCTGAGGTCGAACAGGATTTTACCTCTGGTGTTTGTCACGCGACAATTCCAGGCAGGGTGTTTGGCGTTCAGATCACCCGCCAGGATGACGGAGTCACTGAGGCCAAGAAGCGAGCCGAGATCACCTCTTAGGGAGGCGTTAATCGCCGGGGAGCCGGAGGGAGGAAGGTAAGCAGAGATGATCGTAATGGGCTGATGGCCCGTCATGCCGAGCCGACAGACCGAGACCTCAAGTTGGGACAAGGGGGGAGGATCCATTGGGATGCAGTATAGGGACGCTTTGTAGTAAATTAGAGTACCTCCCTTATGGCAACGAGTCCTATCGTTGCGAACTATGCGATAGTTGGCAATTTTAGGATCTCGATTCGAAGGCTTCAGGAAGGTCTCTTGGACTAACAGAATATCTAAGTGATGGTCGCGGAGGAAGTTGGCGATCTCATCACGTTGCCCATTCAGGCTATTGGCGTTGAAGGACCCTACTCTAAGGGACTTCGGTTTGAACCTACAGGGGGGGGCTTTATCCATTACGGATTATTATGAGGGAGGTTTTGCATGGCGTGCGTAACGTCCCCGTACGCTGCGAAGACGGTCGCGAGTTTGAAGAAATCGCCACCGCAAGCGACGATCTCTTGAGACATCTGGATGGCTCTGGGCGAGTAGAACACGCTGAACGTGCTCGAAAGAACCCTAGCGGGGTCAAACCGGTTGTCTACCGGGTTGAGGGGGGGCCTGAATGGGGGGGGAGTGGGCTGTGCGGTTGGTGCGCGAGGCACTGACGCTACAGTTGGAGGGGTGGGCGCTGAAGGCGCGGCCGACTTGACGACGGCTCTGGGGGCTGATGGGGGTAGGGGGGGAGCGATGGGGTTAGCCATCAGTGCCGGGATTACCGGTTGTTGAGTGGGCCTCAACGCCGGGAAATGGGTCTGGTGGTTCAGCGCGTTCCACGGACTGGGGCGCTGGGGGCTAAGGTTGGCAGGGAGCTTGTCAGAGAGAGTTGGACACTCTCTGTTCTGACGGGCGCTAGCGCGCTTGGCCAGCTTAGGGGCCGAGGATTTCGGTGCCTTAGGGCACCCCCGGTAGTTGGCCGGGTGGCCGGATTGGCCGCACAGCACACAGCTGGGAGGCTCTGTGCAGAGGGTTCGGTCCTTTGGACGCGAACAGTCAGAGGTGCCGTGGTCACCCAGGCACTTGACACAGCGGGCCTTCCCAAAGCAATTTCTTTGGGAGTGGCCATAAAGTTGGCATTTATGGCATTGGCCAACAATGCCACTTTGACGTGGCTTCTCTATTTTAATGCCAGAGAGGCCGCAGATCTTACTGATCTTGAAGATTGGGTGATGACCTTCGGTGGGGTCACAGACCACCAAGATCATGTTATAGGGGTTTCCCCCCTTGCCGCGGTGCATGCGGTGCACCTCGGCGACTGGGACCTTCTGCGACTCTAAGTCTAGAAGGATTTCTGAAGAGGGGATCTCCAGTGGGACGTTCTTAATAACGACCCTAACTGGAGTCTCCTCTTTCAAGGAGTAAGTATGAAAGTAGATCTTACGATCTGAAAGGAGTCTGGAGAGGCTCCTGAAATCGCTGGTCGAGGCCAGGGTGATCTTAATGCCCTGCTGGACTGCATGGGCATTGAGGTATCGAATTTGGCGTGCATCGCACGCCTTGGACACTTCCGTCCACATGCCCTTGTCGTGCAAGAACAAGGGTGGAGGGGGGCGTGTCTTTTTGGGAGCGGGGGCAGCCGAGTCGGCTGTGGTCATTGGACTGACCGGGCGGCTCGCCTGTTGAGTGGGACCAGTAGCCGACGTCATCGACACAGTCGGAGACGGGGGTCGGGAGACCACCGGGGAGGGTGCCGAAACGGCGGGGGAAGGGGGCTGTGAGGCCAATAGCGGGGGGGTGGCCCTCGCCGCTACTGCCTTTTTGGCCTTGCTGGCCTGGGAGCGGTGGGAGCGCCTCTTCCTCTTCCCCTTTCCGACGACCGTGAAGTCGTCTTCGGGGGAGGAGGGGGAGGAGTCATACTCCGATGACTCCTCTGCAGAGGAGAATGCTGGGGAGGTGGGCTCGTCCGGGGAAGCCGGAGAGTCCGTCGGGCAAGGGGGAGGGGGGCTAGGTTGCCTCTGGAGGGCAACGAACCTGTTGAATTGTTTTTGGAACGTTTCGTCGTTCCAAAGACATTGGCGGATGAACTCCTTAAGGAGTTCATCCGGTGGAAGAGTCGCCATAGGAGGCGCGGCGCTCATAGTTCTCTACGTGCGAGAGAGAGGGGAGAGAGAGGAGGAAGGGAATACCTAGACTCCTAACTCCTAATCAAGCCCCGAGGAGACACTAAAGTGCCGCCCCGGGCAGACAGACCCCTAAAAACGAACCCCCCGTGTGTTTTTCCTATAGTTACACTGCCGAGAAGAAAAACACAAACAAACTCGGCAGCTAACTTCTGTCTGATTGGCCTGAAGGGCCGGAGAGCAATTCAAATCAAATCAAATCAAATCATTTATTGCATCCATAATGTACATTTAACAGGTGGTCAAAATAAGAAATATTAGACACAATTATGGACCCTGTCGGGCACAGCAAGTTTTAAATAAGTAGAGAGAGGAAGAGTGCTTCTCTAATTTTCCTCGTCAAAGAAGAGTAATTATACAATTATCACAATTTTTACAATTACTACTAATGTTACAAATATTACAATTATTTGAATTTCTGTTTACTTATTCTATTCATATTATATATTCAAGTCTATCTATTTATTCATTATTTATTTAAATATATTAATAATTAAGTATTATAATATACTTTATTTTTGTTATTTTACATATTAAATGTCTGTTATTCATAATTATGTATTTTTACTGAATTTATCCGTAAAATATTCGTGTAATGAGTAATAGCTTTTTTTAATTAAGTATTGCTTTAATTTATTTAAAAATATACTGGTTTTATTTTGCTGTTTTATTTCTTCTGGTAACTTATTATATATTTTAATTGACATTGCATAAGGACTAGATGAGTGTAATTTAAGGCGGGAGGGGGGCAAATTTAGTCTGTTTTTATGGCGCAAAGAATAATTTGTTTGTATGTCTCCCCGTGTGTTATAAGAATCTGGATATTTGCGGACTAGTTTACATAATTCCAAAATATAAATACCAACTAAGGTGAGAATCTTATGTTTCTGAAAGTAGGGCTTACAACTATCTCTTGGTTCAATATTGGTAATTATTCTAATTAGCTTTTTTTGGAGGGTAAACAAGGAGGGAGCGTCTGTGCTATTTCCCCATAAGATGATGCCATAGTTAAACCAAGCGTGGGCATATGCGTAGTATGTGACTAGTGCGGTTTGTAGGTTTGTAGTCTTTTTGAGTTCGCGAAGAGCATATGAAAACTTTGAAATCTTAGATTTTACTGTCTGTATATGTGTTTTCCAGTTTATATTTGTGTCTATTGTTAAACCTAGGAGAGTGAAATTGTTAACTGTTTCTATTTTATGTTCGTTAAAAGTAAAATCTACATTTATTGTTTTTTTCTGCCAGGGGTGAAACGCTATTAATTTGGTTTTTGTAAAATTTATTTCGAGATTGTGGTCGCTCATCCATTTTATAATTTTTTCTAGAATTGTCGTGAGTTTGTCATTTAAATTAGCATTTGTTTGACATGAGGTCAGGATCGAGATATCATCCGCGAAAAGTACACATGGCCCGTCCATGGTTTTGGGGAGGTCGTTTATGTATATAAGGAACAGGAGGCACCCTATAACACTGCCCTGGGGAATTGAAGCATGTATAGGTTTAACATCTGATCTTATAAGCTTTACTTCTTTTGTTTGTTGATCATAGTATTCAATCTCAACTAATTGCTCTCTATCCTTTAAATATGACGCGAACCAGTCATGGGCTTTTCCGCGTATTCCTATTCCGTATAGCTTATTTAATAGTATTTTAAATTGCACTTTGTCGTAGGCCTTTGTCATATCGAGCAATATCCCTATTGCATATTGCTTATTATTTATAATATTTAATGCTTCTTGAATGTATTTATAAACAGCTAGCGTTGTAGATCTGTTTTTTCGAAAACCATTTTGGCAGTCATCGAAAATCTTATATTTTTCACAAAAGGAATATACGCGATCACACATTGCTCTTTCAAAGACTTTGGATGCTGTAGGAAGAAGGGAAATTGGTCTATAGTTGGTTGGATCTGTTTTAGCGTTCTTTTTATAGATAGGTTTTATTAAAGCTTTTTTCAGTTGGTTTGGGAAAGTACCCTCTTCGAAGGATTGATTAATTAATTTATATAAAGGTAAGGTAAGTTCGTCAGCGCACTGTCTGAACAGAGTCGGTGGGAGTTCGTCTATGCCGTGACTATTTTTATTTTTAAGGTTCTTTAAGATCTGGTTTACTTCGTATCCGTCGACTGGGGTAAGAAACATTGTGTTTTCAGTGGGGTTCATCACTGATGTTTGGTTCTGTGCACTACCGGACGTTTGAGCGGTATTTTCCCCAATGGATGCGAAAAAATTATTGAATACGTTAGCTACTTGTTTAGGTTCGTTTACTATGTTTGCTGTTTGTAATGTTATATTTTGTTTTACTTTTTTTGTTTTTTTGTTTGTCCGTTCTTTTACAATGTTCCACATGGTTTTAATTTTATTTGATGATTTATTCATTTTATTTATGTAATGTAATTTTTTTGCTGCTGTTACAGATTTTTTTAGAATTTTTTCATATTTTTTGTAGTATTTCGTAAATATTGAATTATTAATTTTTGACGAAAGAATTTTTAGTAGCCTTTTATTCTTACAAGATTGTTTAATACCAACGGTTAGCCAGAAACGATTACGGGTTGTTTTTAGCTGAAATCTACTTTTAGGGATACATGCATCTAAGATACCTATCAAAGTTTTATGGAACGATTTATAGTTCTCATCGACATTTTTGTTTGGCTGTATTATATCGTTCCAGTTCAATGTCTTTAGTTGGGATTTGAATTTTTGGATGTTAGTTCTATTAAAAAGCCTTTTATTAGCAAACCAAATGGACTGTTTACTTTGCTGTTCTAGTAGCATGTGTACTATTGTTCCGCAGTGGTCCGAAAAACCTAATTCTTCTACGGTCGTGTACATTTTGTTATCATTAAAGTTTGTAAATATTAAATCTAAGCATGTTGATGTGGTTTGTGAGATACGCGTGGGTTCTTTTATTTGTTGTACAAATTTAAACTCTAGCATGAGATCGATCAATTGGTTTGTTTTTGCGCTATTTTCTAAAATATTAATGTTAAGATCTCCTCCTATTATGACGTTAAATTTTTGATATTTATTGTTTATATATTGCATTATATGTTTTAGCTGGCTTATAAAAATTACTTCCTCTCTTCTATTCCAGTACAAGGTGACTAATAACAGATTTTGCTTTGGTAACTTACATGCACATACTTCTATACAATATTCAATAGTCAAATCTCTGATATCACAACACTCTATACATTCTACACTATCCTCTAATATAATACAGACTCCGCCACCACTTCGAAAGCGGCGACAATACGATGCTGCTGTTTTATAGCCACAAAATTGCACAGTTTCTAATTTATCTTTGGTGAGCCAGGTCTCGGACATGCATATTGCTTTGTAGGTGGGTTGATCGTTGATGAAAGCCTCTAGAAGGTGTTGCTTATTAAAAATGCTTTGAACATTTTGGAACAATATTTTAAATTGTTGGTCTGGGGTTTCGAAATGTACGAAATGTGCGATTGTCGCTTTCTTCATTTATATTATGTTGATTTTGGTTCTGTTCATTAATTAATTGTTGGTTGTTATTGCATAATATGTCGGATTGCTCCTTCTGTATTTCTGTTCTTTTACCTTCTATAAACAGCTGGTTGTTTCTTATTATTGCATATAATCCTTTTTTCCTTGCTTTGATCATTTCTTCACGCATTGCCTTTCTTTCCAATCTTTCGTTTTCTTCCAAAAATTCAGATAATTTCATTTCATTCAGACAAATTCACCTAACTCCCCGGGCGGGATAACCCGGGGATGTGTTCTCTCCCTGTGGGGTGACACAGGGAGGTGAGTTCTAGGGTGTTCACCTAAGCTGTGAGTTTCCTGCCGCCAATCTTATTGTGCGACAGGTCCCTATGGGTCTTTCGACCGATCCGGGCCGAAGGGGTAGAAACACCCAACCGTCCCGGGTGCAAACTGAAAAGAAACGGGGTTAAACTCTGGTCGCGACTAGGAGGCCCCCCAAGGCCGCGAAACCAGAGCCCTTCCGAGCTGAGCCTAGCCCCTGAAGGGGGATAGGCGGGTGCGTCGGGTCAACACCTAACCGGGTTCGTTGGCACCGTAAGGTATCCCCCAGTTAACCACCGAAAACCCGGTGGATTTAGCCCTTAAGGGGCCGAAATGACGTCCGAAAACGTGAGAACGAAAGATCAGCTACGGCGCTACTGCGTAGCTATAACCGTAGCCGATATGACGTCGACACGTAGCACTTCGTAGCAGTGTAGCACTGGCGTGCGTAGCACTGCTACGAGCGGGCGGGGCGAGAGCGAGACAACGATGACACTGCGTCGCGCGTAGCGCTACGGCGTAGCGGTCGGCGGCGAAATCGAGCGGCGAGGTGCGGGGGGTGGTCAGTACGGAGCGACGCGTGCGTGCGCTACGACAGCCCAGAGCGGAATGTTTTTTGTCAAAAAAACAAAAGCTTGTCTGGTCTATATATACTTTCGCGTGTAACGAAACCATAGCGACTTCTATTTCGACTACACCGCCATCTAGTTAGCTCATCGAAACTAAATATATAAAAATCTTATTAAATCTAAATAAAACAGTTGCTACGGTTTAACATTCCGCCCACCAAGGACATGCTCGAATGAGTTGTCCTTTAAATTAAAGCCGCCCACCATGAGGTCAAGGGGGCTGTGAAATTATAAAGAAAAACAAAAACACAGACACAAATTAAAAGAAACAATATTAATCACTGGTTGGTAATACACACAGTTTACAAGTAGGTCTTTTAAATATAGAACCATTACATTTTATAGTTACCACTCGTGTGAGTCCGTCCGAACCAGGATGCTTTTCTAAAATCCTACCCAACAACCATTTGCCAGGAGGTAGATTGTCCTCTTTTACAAGAACAATATCGCCGATTTTTGGCTCTATTTCCATTTGCGACCATTTATAACGCTGTAACATCGAAGTTAAAATTTCCATAGACCACCGTCGCCAGAAATCTTGAGTCATTTTTTGTACAAGTTGCCATCGTCTTAACGTGCCCGAAGTATTACGCTCGTAATTACGTTCCGGCACAAGAACCAGAGGTTCTCCGATTAAAAAATGACCGGGTGTAAGCGGCATTGGATCATCAGGGTTTTGAGAAATTTGAGAAATGGGTCTTGAATTGAGGCAAGCCTCAATCTGCACAAGTAAGGTAGCCATTTCTTCGTAGGTGAGAGTGGAATCACCAATAACGCGCTTCAAATGGAATTTTGTTGACTTTATGCCGGCCTCCCAAAGTCCACCAAAATTTGGGGCATGGGGAGGTATAAAATGCCACTTGACACCTTTAGAACTGAGCCAACTCCTAATTTCATTAGCGACCACTGACTGCTCAGCAGCGACTAATGTTTGCAGATCCTTAGCTGCGCCTACAAAATTTGTGCCATTGTCGCTCCATATTTCACTGCAATAGCCTCTTCTTGCGACAAATCTCTTGAAACCGGCTATAAAGCCTTCAGAGGTAAGGTCACTAATAGCCTCTAAATGCACCGCTCGAGTAACCATGCACACAAATAGACAAATATACCCTTTATAAGCCTTATTGCCACGACCCTTAGATACCCTAATACTGATTGGACCGGCGAAATCAACACCGGTATGCAAAAACGGCCTGGCTGGTGACACTCTGCAAGTCGGCAATTGACCCATGAGTTGATTTTTAAACGTCGCTGAATGCCGAACACATACTACACACTTGTGTACATAGGCTTTTACTAGATTTTTTGCAGCTATAATCCAATATTTTGTGCGCAAATAATTTAACATTAATGTTGGACCTCCGTGAAGAGTGATTTTATGAGCTTCGCTGACGAGTAAAGTAGCGAAGTGATGGCGCTGTGGAATTATGATAGGATGCTTCATGCTTTCCGATACTTGTGACTTTTCAATTCGTCCTCCTACTCTTAAAATTCCTTGCTCATCCATGATGGGACATAAAGGTCGTAATTTACTCTTCTTACTTACGTTTCCTGTCTTTTTGATGTTTTCTATGTCTTCTTTAAATTCTTGTTCTTGACATTTTTTTATACAAACTTCCAGAGCGGCTGTCAACTCTTCACTTGTCAGATAAGTTTCTTTATATTGCTTAAATCTTATAAATCGTCTGCAATATGCCACTACTCTGATCAGTTTTTGTAATGATGAGTATTTTGTCCACAGGTTATCTTCTATATTTGTCGTCAAGTGTGCTGTCACACCTTTCGATGATCTTTTCTCGAGGTTAGTTGACATCGAATTTAGGTGGACATAATCAATTGGTTCTTTCTTTAACCACAAAGGACCGTGCTTCCACAGAGATGACTGTGAAAGTGCTGATGGTGTGATACCTCTTGACGCAATATCCGCAGGGTTGTGACTAGATTTCACATGTCCCCACTGAGTATTGTCTAAATAATTCAAAATTTCAGACACACGATTGCCAACGAATGTTGTCCAGCGGCTGGGATGATTGCTGAGCCAAGCCAGAACTACAGTTGAATCTGTCCAACAGTGTATATTTTCTTTAGTAATGGCCAAAATTTCAGCTATCTCTGTTATCAATTTGGCCAACAAAACAGCACCCATCAACTCGAGACGAGGAATTGAAAGTTGTTTTATCGGAGCAACCTTGGTTTTTGCGGATATTAAATTAATTTTGATATCCCCATCAATGCCAATTATCCTCAAATATGTAACAGCTGCGTACGCTAAATTGGACGCGTCACAAAATCCATGCAGTTCTACAACTACATCATCTTCCCTGGATTCAACCCACCTTGGAACATGAAATTCAGGTAAATTCTGTAATTCCGTTTGATATGTCTGCCATTCTTTTAATAAATCATCTGGTAATCGGTCATCCCATTCGATGCCAGCTAGCCATATCTTTTGAATCATTATTTTTGCCGGTATAACACACGGCGCTACCCACCCTAAGGGGTCGAAAAGTCGTGAGATATCTGATATTACTTTCCGTTTTGTTACAGATGCAAGTTGCGGAAATGTTATTGAATATCTGAAACTGTCAGATTCTTTATCCCAAGAAAGTCCTAGTATTTTAACCACCTCGTTCAGTTTTATCTCCACTAGTCCTTCCTGAGTTGTACCTTTTCTCATTATTTCCTCTGCTAATTCCCTGTTGTTTGTCATCCACTTCTGTAACTGAAAGCCACCTCTTTCCATTAATGTTTCCATTTCCCTGTAAATCCGTTTTCCATCCTCTACCGTTTGACATCCAGACATATAATCGTCTACATAGAATTCCCTGTTTAATGTTTTAGATACTAGCGGAAACTCAGATCCTTCATCGTTTACTAGTTGCTGCAACGATTTCACGGCAAGGTAAGGTGCGGATGCAGTGCCAAAGGTAACTCTCAGTAATTCATACTCTTTTATTTCAGATGTAGTATCAGTCCGCCAAACAAGTCTTTGAAAGTGTGTATCTTCAGGAGCAACTTTGACTTGCCGATACATTTTGACTATATCTGCAACCAATACAATTGGATACATACGCCATCTCATGATGATGTGACGTAACTCTGACTGTATAGTGGGACCTACCATCATCGTATCATTAAGGGAACCACCATTAGAACCCTTGGAAGAAGCGTCGAACACAACTCTGACCTTGGTAGTAGTCTTATCTTCGCGAACAACTGCGTGGTGTGGCAGATAGACTGCTTCCGACTGCTTAACATCAGTTTCACAAGACACCATCTTCATGTGACCAAGGTCGAGGTATTCTTGGATTACTTCAGCATATTTCCTTTTGATCTCAGGATCTTTCTTAAAACGCTGTTCAAGATAGTAGAATCGCTTCAGTGCAATATCTTTGGTGTATCCGATTTTACTTCGTGGATCTGACTCACGAAATGGAAGTTTCACTATATATCGCCCGGTAGCATCTCGTCGTGTAGTACGAGAGAAGAATTCTTCACATCTTTGTTCTTCTAAAGTAAGTGCTTTTTTCACACTAAACACATCAGATTCGATCTCCCAAAATTTTTTAAGCACATCATTTTCTATGATGTGTGAATGCATGCTTACTACATTGTAACAATTAGCTGCATTGAGATCGCTATCTGTGGGTGTTAGTCCAGACAAAATCCATCCCAGAGTTGTATTTTGTGCAATTACGGGCCCTGGAGAGTGTTTGACTAAACCCTCTTTAATAACTTGGCTGTAAACTTCTGCTCCAAACAAAACATCAATTTTGTTTGGAGTATGATACTCTGGATCTGCCAGAGTTATATCTTCTAGTTGAGGCCAAGTTGGCACGTATATTTTAGTTGAAGGAATCAACGTTGTGATTTTACTTAACACATATGCTCGAACTTGAATAATTGCACTTGGATCGTGACGTGAGTGAATGGTTAAATAAACCATGAATCTTGAGGCAAAAGTGCCTTCGCCACCTCCTATGCCTGAGATAATACTGTTACTTCGTATTTTCTGTAGTCCGAGCAATTGGACTGCTGACTCTGTTATGAAAGAGGCCTGGGATCCTTGATCCAATAACGCTCTCAGCAGTTGTTTCTGACCATTCTTAGTCTGTGCTTCGACAAGAGCGGTCGCTAATAAAACTCGATTCGGCACAACCTTTTTAGAAAAGTGTGTCGCTATACTTGGAGATTCTGATTCTTGTGCCGTACCGGAAGCCGTTTGCAAAGTGGACAGTGCTGATTTGATTGCTACAGCTTCTACCGGATGGCTATTAGGTGATGATGATCTTGAAGATGCCGTGGGGTGTAATAATGAGTGGTGTCTACGCTTGCAAACGTGACATGAAGTTTTAGCACGACAATATTTGATTGAATGATTCGCGCCTAAACAATTGTAGCATAAATTGTGAGTTCGGACAAATTCACTTCGAGTTTGGTAACCTTCTTTGCAAAATTGTTTACAATGACATAGATAATGATCTTGTTTACAGAATGGACATACAATTTGTACAGAGTTGTTGCTATTTGACTTGACTGCGTGAAAAACCCTTGGTTTATCAACTGTGGATTTCTGCTTTGACTTGGATGAGTCTAAATACTCTAAAGAGCGAAATCTTGATTCCAAAAATATTTTAAAATCGTTAAAAGTTGGTAATTGCTCATCTGCACTAATTTTCAATTCCCACAACTTTCGTGATTCACAATCCAGCTTAGCGCTTATTATATAAATGACTATAGCATCCCATGATTTCACATCAATGCCGAGAGTGCTTAAGCCATGAAGACAATCCACAGTAGTATCCAACAGTTCTTTAATCGCAGCTGATGACTCTGTTACGTTTGATTGAGTTATCAATCTCTTTAACATAGAATTTGACAAATATCTTTTGTTGTCATATCGTTTGTTTAATATTTGCCAACATTCCTGGTAATTTGCGGCTGTCACAGGAGTGTGACGTAACAGTTGTTCTGGTTCACCCGATAGATGACCTTTCAAATAGTGCAACTTTTGAACTTCGTCAATAGAATCGTTGTTATGAACAAGCGATATAAACAAATCACGGAATGAAGTCCACTCCGTGTACTTGCCTGAGAAAGTAGGTATAACAATCTTAGGTAATGTTACATTTGAATTCGTTTTTAACGACTCTTGATTTACACTGGTCTTTTTAGGTGTTAGTAGTTTAATTGAGTCTTTCAACTCGGACTTATAAATTATATAAATATCCTCAGTGTTGTCATATATCTCCGATGTAAAGTACTTATGTTTCGAATCTATCTTTTCTACTATGTTCCTGTGTGTTTCTAAAAAATAACTCCAAAGTTGCTCTAATGCTTCCAACCTAGTTTCTAAATAAGATAATGTTATGCGTTCTTTAGGAGATTTTTTAAAATTTATTCTACCTTTTTCAATGGTTTTCTGGGTATCTAATTGTAAATTAATTAGTGAATCCATGACTTAATCCTATAAAACTTTTGAACAACTTAGTTAAATTAACTTACTTAATATTATGTTATACAGGAACATAAGAAATTTGACAAATGTGAGACTGAAGAAATTATTCTAAGTTTATGATAAAAGCAGAATATTTTACAAGTGTTTTAAACTTAAACTTTTTAGAAAATTGGGCATAGGTTCCCCGTCAGTTCACTTTTTTCTTGAATCTACTAAGTCCAAACTACTTGAAATTATTCTAAGTCACAAACAAAATTGTACTCACGGTTTTTACACAACACTTCACTCACTATTGCTTCTTCACTGTAGTTGTTGCCAACGCCTACCAGGGGGCGCGCAGTACTCAGCTACTGGGATACCACTTCCACTGCTTCCTAGATCCAGCACATCCACGCACGGGATGTCCAGAAGCCCGCAGAACTTCACTGCTGCGGTGGCGCCTGCTGCAGGTCACGATGTCGGAGTTTCCGTAGTCGCACTCACTGCAGGCGACGCTTGAAGCACTTCAGTGGTAATCCACCACTGCTTTCTGTGCTGATACTCAAAAACTCGGTGCACAATATGACGGTGCACTGATCCGCTTCGAAGGACCATGTAAAAGATCACACACACACAACGATCTTCAATAAAACTATTTATAACTTGCTACTATATTATATTAATTCACACTTATACAGAATCTCAAAAAAACAAAAGCTTGTCTGGTCTATATATACTTTCGCGTGTAACGAAACCATAGCGACTTCTATTTCGACTACACCGCCATCTAGTTAGCTCATCGAAACTAAATATATAAAAATCTTATTAAATCTAAATAAAACAGTTGCTACGGTTTAACAGTTTTCATAGAATGAGGAGGCGATCTTACTCAGTATTCTGATATAATTTTTTCTATGTACCTTGAAACCTTATCAAGCAGGTTTCCTTAAATTATATTTTACTTGCTGTCCCACGCAACTTCGTCTGCGTCACATTTTCCCCGTTTTTGCAACATTTTTCATTGCTGCTCCGCTCCTATTGGTTGTAGCGTGATGATATACAAGGTGTTGTTTTGCATCCTCGTCAAATTCAAGGAGGTAACTATGCTAATGATTCTCGTCCCGAATCAATAATAAAATGGGTAGGTAATTTTTCTTTTTTACGGAAATCGGTAAGTTTGAACCACCCGTGTTTTAAACGCAGGCCGTCTGATTCTCGCCATATAACCGCGCTTCCACAAATACAAACGTTTATTCGATAATTTCTCACTGCCCAAACCACGTTAAGGGGTTTTTTTTCTGAAATACTGACAAACATAAGCAACCAAAAAAAAAAACAGTGTTCATTAATAAAGGAGCCGTAATTTTGATTGATTATTTATGTCTTGTGTGACAACCTCCTGAAATTTGACGAGGATGCAAAACAACAACTTGTATAGCCTATAGCCTTCCTCGATAAATGGGCTATCTAACACTGAAAGACTTTTTCAAATCTGATCTGTAGTTCCTAAGATTAGCGCGTTCAAGCAAACAAACAAACTCTTCAGCTTTATAATATTATATTAGTATAGATAGTTGAGACCTGGGGGTAATTTCGTAACACACTCGTAATCCTTTCATTTTGACAGTTTAGTGACATTCATGCTGACAAGTTTTTCAAACACTGGCTAGGAAGTTCTTTAAAAATCCTTCGGTTTGAGATAGAAAGTTACGCGTAATTGGAGTACTAGGATAACATAATGCCATATGATTAAACGACAACTTCTCATTGCTATGAAATAAATGCTCTCAATCTCCTTGAGAGGGCGCGCGCGGGCCGGAACCATCACGCGAGTTGTTGGGCAGATCTAAACCAATGTGAAGTAAACAAACTATGTATATACATTATTAATTAATTATACTAACTTAAATAAACTAACAAAAAGCTATGAAAGAGCATCAAAAACCTCTCCTCAACGCTGTCAGCTTGTAATCTGCCCAAGAGACTGTCGGTATTGCCACGTTGTATGGCAAAACTTAGCCTCTGGTCAGGGTAAAAGCCAGCCCTTAGGTCACGGGAAGCGTCAACAATGCGTTTCGAAATTTACTTAAGCAGGTTGTGAGCACTCGGACCCCATTGTGTTAGAGTTTTAACCCCAAATGGCTCGAAAATTTAGTTTCCACAAAGGTTACTTGCTATAAAGGGTGTAAAACACCTCTTAACCAAGCCGAAAGGCACTGATTCTCCCTGTCATTGCGATATTTTTTTTGTTCTACACCATACCTGGGAACCTTCTAGTTACGGAGATATTAGGGGTCAAAGTTCACACTTTTTGACAAGTATTTTTTTAAATACAAGTTTTTAATGCAAGATTTTTACTTTAAACACCTCCTCGATCCCCGTACTTTTCAATCCGTTCATCAGCACAATGTTTTGAGTGCGTTACATTGAGTTCTACCACAAAACATGATTTTAAACCCACCCAAAAAAGTCGTTTCGCAGCAATAATTTTTGCTTTAAGTTACTTAGTTCCATGTACATGCTTGGTTGACGGCTTCGTGATGAGGTGATTTACACGGTGTATGTATTTGAAGTTATATTATGGTGTGTATATATTTTTCTTTTGACCCCAGGTGGTGGAAGACTGGAAGTTCATGTCCATGGTCCTGGATCGCTTCTTCCTCTGGCTGTTCACCATCGCCTGTTTCGTGGGCACCTTCGGCATCATCTTCCAGTCGCCTTCGCTCTATGATACCAGGGTACCAGTAGACCAGCAGATCTCTTCCATTCCTATGAAGAAGAATAACTTCTTCTACCCCAAGGATATTGAGACTATTGGTATTATTAGCTAGATTATTTATTTTAGTGTTTTTATTGATTTAATCTTCACTGTTACCATATCTGTATAGTTAAATGCTAGACAAGTTCTTATTTTATTATTTTAATATATTGATCTGAGAGCTTAGAAAAGCGACAAGCGCTTTCAAAGCGTTTGCTGGTACGGTAACGACTTTCAACGTGGTTGGCATAAGCATTTAGGTAGCTTATGTCAACCAAAATCATTTTCGTAAAAAAAAACCAGGCTCTGCAACTGATGATCCTATAAATAAATATGATATCTTTCTTTCTTTCTATGTTTTCACTTATAGAATATAGCTTTCTAGGCTCTCTGAATAATGGCGCGTAACAAAACAGTTATGTCAATATCAGTATTGTTTACTTCAATGTTTCAGAAATCTCCTATAGTACGAATATTGAAGTATCAAAGTTCGTTGACATTAGATATTGATATTTCTACGAAAACTCTCGGCTCAGCTTCTGTGGACACCCGCTGAATTTATTCTAGGATTTTTTCTACACAAAAACATTCTCGGTATTTTAATATATGACATCGGAACATGACACGTGTTAGGTTACATTTTACTTGTGTTACGATAACTTTTTGCGAGATGATGTAGGTAGCTTAATTTGAAGGTTATGTTTCGATATATTTTATCAATTTGTTATTGAAAGATTGGAATAGGTAGAGTTTATTATATATTAATCTAAGTTTTAAAGAAATTAGTAACGAATGGATAATAAATAGTATACTTTTATTTGGCACATTTTCACGGAACTTAATAATTTAGACTTTTAACTTACTATACGGATTTTAGTAAGAGGCAACATGTGGATACTAATCCAAATGTTTTCTTGAAGTTTGTCTAAACTGAAAAATAATCTTAATGTTCCGATCTCTGGTATTATTAATATAACTATTAGACCTATACCCAAAAACTAGATCAAGCTGTATTAAAGCAATAAAAAAATATTTAAAAACCCTGGACTATGATAAAACTGAGAATCTTTTGACCGTTCTGAAATAAAGCTAATTTTGACCAATCCCACACATAAATAGCTGTTTCCTCACCTCCTTGAAAAACTTCTCTCGCTGCACTCACTCCACAAAAGTCATCTATACTCACACACTGCTCATCTGAATTACTCACCTACATCTCCCACTAGTTTAACACTTCACACAAGACACACTCACTCACACATCGTCTCACTACATGACTCAATAACTTCTGCATAATTGTAGTTTCTTTTTTCTTTTATTATTATATTGTTTCTCCTTTTATATGTGAGCACATAATTATTGTTAGTAAGCATATTGTTTAATTACTTAGTTTTTATTTTGTCATATTGTTTAACTTCGACTCTTGCACGGTATCTCTGCAAAATCTAATTCTAGCCGTGGAAGGGGCCTGGCGACCTGTAACACAGGTTTTTCCCAAAAACCTATATCAGGCACCAGTCTCTCACAAAGGTGGAATACAGCTGAGATAATTTTGTACAATTTAACTTTAAGCAAGCTTTGTGAAGAGAAAATAAATGATAAATTATTATTATTATTATTATTAATGTAATACATTGTAAAAGTAAAACATGCCACAAGGAAATTATCGATCACTTAGCAGGGTTTTAGGTTAAATCATTTGCTCTATTTATATGTAAATTATATTTTTCCTTACTTTTCCCATTTGGAAAACAAATAATGCAATATTTGTTTACGAAACAAGATTTGCATGGAAAAATGCGCTCTTTTTCGAAGACAAATCTAACTATATGATGTCTAATAATTGAATTATACATATTACTCAGCTTCTTTATTTATTTGTTATAATCTTATTATATTTTATACTTAATAGAATGTTAACTAGTCCAATGTATAGTAAAATATGTAAATGGTATGATTATGTCAAATAAGCAGCACAATCGATTACTGACTTCGACTTTAAAAAAGATTTATAATGACAAAATCTTTTGGCTGATTAAACATTTTGTTTCAACTGTTTTTATATCATACGAGTAAGTTACTTATACGAAAATATAAATAGGTGTGTGTAATGGAAAACATATAATAATAGCACCATACAGCGGTGATTAAAAACTACTTTAATGAGTATACACGTAATTATTAAAAGTTTTTTTTTTTACTCATTTTAATAAATTTTCCTAATCAGAATAGGTAAATCAGCTTATTAAATGATAGCAAAAATAATATTAATCGGAGTTTCATACTCTTAATTTGGTGTGTTTATCTAAAGTTACGGACAGAATAAATACCTTACATTAGATAGTACTATAATGTAGGTATAAATACGAAATCATGTATCATAATAAAAGCAGACAGTATGAGCTTGAAATATGTACTTATAAAAATATATGTAGTTAGATTAAAATATATTAATCAATGATTAAGTAGATAAATATTGGAGAAGAATAAATACTAATCAAAGTTTTTAATATGTTAGTTGAAATATAATGTTAATAAATTAATTGAAATATAATGTTTGTTATTATGTTGTTATATTTAGAGGAAATGATTTTTAGTAAGATAATTATAATTCTGTACTTTAATTTTAATTACCTTTAGACTCGTGTTAATCATAACATAATTAAATATATTAGTGCAGGAACACTTTATATGATACTCTCATTTAAAAAAATAGTATTAAATCGAATAATTAGGCGCAAGCCTATGTAAAAATTGAAATTACCTATTTAAATCCTTACTTTGTAAACTATAAGGAATTTTAACATTAAGTAACTAATGTAAAAGTAATAAAATATATATTTTAATGTAACGGCTGTGAATGATAAGTTTTAAATTTTATAATCTGACAAGTTTAATAAATGTAGTTCAATATGTACTGTATTGTACATTGTTATTAACATAAAGTTTAGAGCCTAATAAATAATTATAATTAAATCTATCTGTTTTATTCATCTCCTTTAATTGATTGATCGATTATCTCAAATCAAATCAAAATCATTTATTTCAAGTAGGCCAGTTACAGGCACTTTTGAATAGTCGAAAAACACTAAAAATGAAGCTACAGTCCCAGTCACAAGACATAATAACTGTGAAAGTACTGTAGTTGCCCATTCCAAAGCGTAGATCTCTATGGAGAAGAATGGGCAAGAAACTCCATGGACACTCTTTTAAATCAGACTCTTGTTACAAAACCTTGGTTACATCATTCATTTAGAGATGGTACATTATGTGAGAACGATGTAGCAAGACGTGCACGTTAAAAGTGTCCATAGTAAAAACGAAAAGAACAATTAAAATATGAAATCATTAGTTCGAAATGAGCCGTGGCAGCTAAGAGACGACCAGGAACAGCTGACAGCGCCCGTTCACGAACATGACGCATGGATCAGCCATCATTCAACTCAACCATTTTGAAGGGAACTAAATGACCCGACACACATCTTGATTTGAAGAACCAGAACCATCAAAGTGTCATTGTTTTCGGGCGTCGCAATTCCAGGTTCCAGCTCATCATTTTAACAAATAGTATTAAACATGGTAAATATCCCGTTTTCAATGTTATTGATACATCATTTTGAGTCAGACTAAATATTAGGTGTTTTCGACCCTTGCCCAATTTAAAGTAGATAGCAATAACATTAGCTTAGCGATAGAAACATACAGGCAGACCTGAAATCTGGCTGGTACGGAATCTTTGGATCACGACATTATGACTAAGAACGGATTTCACAAAAGAACACGATCAGTATGTCTGAACCGCGTTCTAGAGCTGTCAGTGCTAAAATACCACAACAATGATGACATGGACAGCTGCTGGATCTGGTTAAGATACTGATTGGTAAACATAATATAACATCACATCTATAATCCCAGAAGAGTTGGCAGATGTGTACCCATCAATCTTTCGCCAGTTATGTTTAATCCCATGTAGTAGGGGGCGAGCCTATTGCCATCAACCGGGCACAAATCCAGATACAGTGGCTGCTATTGAGAAATTCCTGATGGAAAAACCCAATAACACTGCCCGACCTGGGAATTGAACCCTCATGATCAGCGGTCGCGTTTGCAACCACCAAAGACCAAAAAGAGACATTAGACCAAAGAGGCCTTAAAAAAAAAGTCCGGTAAACATATTCAAGATATTCAATATATAAAATGACTAGAAATAAATAATAGTTGACTGGTAGAGAATGCCTTGTGGCATTAAGTCCGCCTATGTACCACTATAGTACATGAAGTTTAAATCTGGGTCTGGGATGGCTGTTTGTGTATGTGACTTTAAATGTTTGTAAACGCACCCACGATACAGGAGCAATTCCTAGTGTGGGGCAACGTTTTATAAACAAAACGACAAAACGACGACAAATAAATAAATAGTTTAAAAAAAACTAAAAAACACGCTTTTTATAGAAAACCGAACTAAAAAATGGAAACTAAATTTGAATAAATTTAAATTAAGAAAAAAAGCGTGGGTGCATTTTTTACTTTACTGCCCTAGGTGTGTAATGTATGTACTATATAACTATTGACACCATGCACCCCAAAGGAGTCGGTTACAAACAAACATTATTACATGGTCAAGCTAATAAAAAGCGTGTAAAAAAAAGACAAACGCTCGGTTCTAAATTCGTTTATTGCGAGTGCGGGAACTGAACAAGCCTAGTGATGTAGTCGAACAAGCTGGTGGGGCACTCGTCCACATACTTGTCACAATCGCCGCGGTGACCATCCGCTTCGGCCTCGTAGTACTCGTCTTCTAGATTTTCTTCCTTCGATGATGAGGGCCTGAGGAGAAGAGACATTGGTTTTCAGTTTTTTTTTTAACTTGGCCCTCACTCGGAATTTCTCCTGTATCGTGGGTGCATTTTACAAACATTTAAAATGACACACTGGCTGTTTGCTAGACCCGGAATCTGTAGGCCATACAAATATTTATTCCGCGTCGGGTTCGAACCTGCGACACGCAGCGCAGCAGTCGATCGTTCTACCACTGCGCCAACGGTACCGTCATGAAAATGTTATGTTTGGTCTTTAATTAGAAGTTAGATTATAAGAAAATTCTGAATTTCGACGTTTAAGTACCTAGAAGATATAAGCTATAAGAGTAGAGGAAAGCCAAAGAAACGATGGATGGACTGTGTGAAGGAAGTCAGCTGTCATTTTCCAATCTGGGCAGCTTAACAGCGTAATCAAACTATAACATGGACACTGGTACACCCGTCTCCGCAATTCACCACGCGGTCCAAAGTGTACATCAGTAGAATCTGGGTAATTTCTATTGGATGCGTGTCCAGAAAAACCGAGGATGGTATGATAAAGTAAGTATGTATGAGCACTTTACGAGGTGGTAAAAAACAATAGGGGTGAAGACTGGGTAAAGAAAACGAAATTCTATTTTGTCCGTCAGACAGGTAATACAAAAATATTAGACACGTATTTTTTGTTTTATCAAAATATCAAAAAATTACTTAGTTAAAACTCCTTAAAGTTCGAGAGTGGGGGCTTAGGTACTACGTCACAAGTAGGTATAAAAATTACCTACACGTGACGTCATGCGCCGTTTCAACTCAATATATCTCCGTAATTTTATGACCATGTGAAAAAAGAAAAAAATACGTGTCCAATACTTTTCAATAATCTACCCGACAGACAAATAAAAAAAATGCTATTATCCCCTATTTTATCTAGTGAATAGGTATGTTAATAAATACCATGCGGATCATTCAAGTACAAAGTCTGATAATCGCGGTATGGGCATGCGATGCGGGGGAATGAGGAAAAGTTTTGAGTATGAATGTAGATGACTATAAGAGTAGAGGAAGATTAAAGAAAAGACGGATGGAATGTTTGTAGGATGATGATGGTAGAAAGGTGGTGGACGCTAAGATGACGAGTAATAGAGAAGTATGGAAGAAGAGGACTTGCTGCGCCGACCCCGAATAAATTGGTATAAAGGCAAAAGAATGTTGATGACCATTGTAGTTGAAAACTTTTTTAGCGTAGTAAAGCATGAAGTAGAGATAGCTGGCAGTTAAGAGGGGACTCTAGTCGGTATTTCTCCATACAAACGTACTCCGCAGTTTTCTTCGTGGATAATGCGTCTAGAGTAATGTTTTTTTTTTCTAAAAAGTCTAGGTCTTATTAATACATGCCCCTATCATTTCCTTTTTTTAAAACATAATCACTAAAATAATTATGACAATCTAAAAACCCGAAAAAAAACCTGTTTTTACCGCCATGTTCAGACGAGTATCAGACAAATTAGATAAGTTTTTAACAAAAAAGAAAACAATGGAAGCATGGATATACCTTTCCTCTAAATTTTTATATAAGATCAGTTTAGTTTTGAAGAAGAAAACAGCGGAATACAAGACGAGTTTTGGTCAAGATTTTTGTAGGTAAAATCAGCCTGAGCTGCAGTTGTCCCTTTCGCACTTTACGGGGGCTTGGTTGGGCGCAGCGCGACGGCAATAGTTTCATCAAATCAAATACTTTCAATTTTTGAAACTATCCCTCCACGGTCGCGTTAAACGTTTAACGCTACCATGGAGGGGGAATAGAAAGAGACGGAGCGAGAGTGAATGCGTGGCCCACGAACGCATGCGTGTAGTATTACGAAGTTTCACTTCTTCCGCGCGGAGGGACTCCACGTTAGGGACATAGGTAATGACACAAACATTTACCAAGGATTCAGTACAATCATGATTATAGATTCTTAGCTCGTTGTGTACTAAATCTTATGTATCCAGGCCAAAAATTACGTAACGATGTCCCTTACAACTTGTGTTAATAAACCTTGTTTCCGCATGATTGCGTTAAAAGAAACGAAAAAAAAACGACGTCCTTTTTTCCTGAATCTATCCATCCGTGATAATTTGATTTTTGATTTATTCAAATCACATAATTTCTGAGCGAGACACTTAGGTATATTTGTACGAACAGAATTGTGTTAATATTAACATTTACGCAGGAGTTCCTTTTGTCCATTCCGTTTATGAATTTTGAAATAAATGGACGAGAATTCAGAATTATGTGTTTACGGATACCTAATTGCTAATGTGTTTTTTGGCATTGGGGTGTTCTGTTTTTAATTGGTCAGAAATAAGTACAATAGATGTGTTTGCTGTTAACGCGCCCTAAGGTTAATAAGACTTTAGAGGTAAACTTAACCGTAAAATAAGTGACGATCGGTGACTAAGAAAGTGAAATCATCGTCATCTTCCCTCTATTTTCCTATTCAGGGTGTAACGGAAAGGGTATATACATACCTAAGGGAGTGCTACAGACCATCATGGCCTGTATAATTATGTTATTTGGGATGGTCGCAATATATTCTCACCGTTTTCTTACAAAGTCATTCTTCACACAATCTATCCCCTTCTTTGATATTCTTCTCCAGCCATAAACATTATATTCTTCACTATTTAAGAAGAAAGTGCCAACACGCTTCTGGTGAACTTACGTGAATATGATGTGCATGATATGTCCAAGTATACCGTTGTGATGCAGCGGAGTTTCAGCTGCTTCGCAAATGTTACGAAGCATGCACTCTCTGCCTTTCATGCCGTATCTAGAATTTAAAGTTTATAGGTTACACAACCAGTTCTTCTATAGTTACAGCCTAAGCCTAGGTCTGCTAGCCTAAAATAGGAGGAGGAGATGCTCCCTAAGAATGTGGAAGAAAGGAGTTAAAACCCTTAGCTCTTTTTTGTTGGTCCGCCTCTTCCTCCCTCAACCTTTCCGCAGTCCCTTTCTGTGAAATGACGGTTTCACAGAAGGAGATGACCGCTACCCACGACCCTGAGCTCCCGACCATCGAACAAGCGACGGCCGGCAGCGTAGGTCGACTCCGACTTCTGTTACGAGGACCCCCCTGGCCCTGGCGTAACCTCTGTGTCTTCTACTAGTTGCAAGCATAAATTGATCTATAATATACTCACTCCTGAAATCGATTCTCCAACACGGTGTATGTCAATTCTCTTGAGATGCTACGACTTTGTCTCGATGTCACAACCTGGAATTCATTGAATTTGTTGAGTAAGTACACATAATATATAGTATAGGAAAATCAAATTAGAAAGAGATAATCAGCTAGTCTCAAAACATTCGAAATTATAATTTTTAATAATAGTCCTTGGTATGATTAAGAGATTTCCGTTTGTAGACTTAGTTAAGAAAACATATGCAGCGAAATAAAAAATTGTAAAAAGAAAGCGATTTTTACGAAGGAAAAGCATTAATTGTAAATTTGCAAGTACTGCTTAGCAGCATTGCTTTGTTTCAGTTTAAAAGGTAGTAACAATAGGCACATGGAACATCACAGCTATGTCTCTGGCGAAGAAACTAAGCTACATCCATACTAGAAGAATTACCAATTTCAGTGACCCCTACTATTTGTTGAACCGCCTGGCGATTTATCACTAAGCGATCTAAAAACCAAGTTATACTTACTGGTAGATTAGGGAACAGTGCTTCATCGATCTCGGTGATATTGTTGAGGGTGCTGTAGTTGGATTCAAAGTTGTAGGACACGAAGACGTTCTTGTTAGGGATGTCGATGGGCACGGCTATGGCCAGGAAGGTCTGAAAGTATACAGATTAATTACTAGCCCTCTGCTATAAACATATTTGAACTATACAAGGTGTTGTTTTGCATCCTCGTCAAATTCAAGGTGGTAACTATGCTAATGATTCTCGTCCCGAATCAATAAAAAAATGGGTAAGTCAATTTTTATTTTTTTTCTTATTTACGGAAATCGGTAAGTGTGAACCACCCGTGTTTCCACACATACAAACAATCTCAAACATTTATTCAATAATTTCTAATTCCATAAACCACGTTAAGCGGGTTATTCTGAAATACTGACAAAAATAAACAACCAAAAAAATCAGTGTTTATTAATAATTAACTAGGCACTTTTGTGACAACCTCCTGAATTTTGACGAGGATGCAAAACGACACCTTGTATTTAGTTAATGTTGATGGCTGGAGACCGAGAGGAAGACCAAAGAAAAGATGGATGGATGGTTTGAGGACTGATATGAAAGAGAAAGGAGTAAATGATGCCATGACGTTTGACAGGGGCGAATTGAAGAAGAAAACGTGTTGCGCCGACCCCAAGTAGAATGGGACAAGGGCAGAAAGATATGATGATTTAGTTAGTAGTGGAAAGAGCTGGACTAGAACAAATATCTATCGAAGGCCTAGGGAATCCGCTGGACATCTCGGCTATTTATCGGCACGAGAATGATGAGGTAAAGACACAGGGAATTACTACCAACAAACTAATTTCTGCCGCTAAATAGCGTTCATGTTCTGGATGGGGACAAATGGGTAGAAGACCTGCATCCAGGGCCATCTTACACCATGTGTAACACAGTTATGCGAGATTTCAGTTTTGTGTTTCGGCTGAGGTAACAAAGAAATTGGTAAATTGAAAATATCTTACCCCGTAAAGACTGGTAGGTGGAAATATGAGAGATCTTTTGTGCTCTAACTTCGCTGAAGTAGTGGTCACTATAACGAACCTGGAACAGTTAAGGCAAATATTTTAAATAGTAGAAAAAGATATTGTATGTTGGCTGCGATTTTTTTTGGTAATTTCTATCACATATCTACTATCATATAAAATCAAAAGTCATTTATTTAAATTAGGCTGATGATCAGCAGTTTTTGGACGTCAAAATTACAAGAAACAGTCCCCCAAAACGCCCGCTCTTCGCCATTACCTAGTGTTTTAGCTGGGAATTCGAAGTGGCGGAACAAATCCCCAGCTACACATCTGTCTGTCTACTATATCTTTCAGTAACTTAAAACATAAACAAAGACTTCACATTGAAATAAAAAAAAAAACATTATTGAATCCATAGTTGGTACAGTCAGCATCAAAAGTCGGTTAACACTTATAAATATTACACCAAGTTTTGTGCTGGTCAGTGTGATCTGAGGTTATATTTTTTTGCGAATTTGTGTAACCATTGATGAAAATATTGTTATGTCTTTTACTCCAGTCTGTTAATATGGATCGTTCTAAAACTAAGACGTCTTATAATTTTGGTTATGTAAAGCGACTTTTGCTGCTGACCGTACAAGTCCAGTTAAAACAGCAAGTTCATTAAAAAAAAAAACAAAGTATGTACTTACAATGTAAACAAAATCTTGATGCACTTCATTTTGCCCAATAGTATTACATATAACACAAACTATAAGTAGTATGTACACACAAACACTGCTCCGTACACACTGGTACTAATATTTTTTAGTTGCGCAGGCGACTCTAACTGTAACACATTTTAGTAAATTATCGAGTGCTCGCTAAATTGGAGTGCGATACTTTCGAGAATGGAGGTTTCCTTTGGCTTTTAGTTCATGTATAAGTATCTAAATAATGTCTGAAACTGGATTTAAAATAACAACGCTATCTTTTCAGATAGATTACGTGCCTACATACTGGGCCCAAGGCATTAAAATAGGCATAGGCATTTAAATAGGTCGTATCATCGTTACAACATAAAAAGAAGTAGAAGGTGGATACCAAGATGGATTTAAGGTTCTGTAGCCAATCATGTACAAGGCGTTGTTTTGCATCCTTGTCAAATTCAAGGAAATGATTCTCCTCCCGAATCAATAATAAAATGGGTAGGAAATTTTTAGGGTTCCGTACCCAAAGGGTCAAACGGGACCCTATTACTGAGACTTCGCTGTCCGTCCGTCCGTCCGTCTGTCACCAGGCTGTATCTCATGAACCGTGATATTAAGATAGTTGAAATTTCTACAGATAATTATGTATTTCTGTTGATGCTATAACAAAAAATACTAAAAACAGAATAAAATAAATATTTAAGGGGGGCTCCCATACAAAAAGTGTTTTTTTTGCTCGTTTTTATAAATAATGGTACGGAACCCTTCGTGCGCGAGTCCGACTCGCACTTGGCCGGTTTTTTTATTTTTATTACGGAAAGTGCAAACCACCTGTGTTTTAAACGCGGGCCGTCTGATTCTTGCTCTATAACCACGTTTCCATACATACAAACAATCTCAAACGTTTATTTGATAATTTCTTATTACCTAAGCCACGTTAAGGGGGTTATTCTGAAATACTGACAAACATAAACAACCAAAAAAAATCAGCGTACTGACAAACATAAACAACCAAAAAAAAATCTGCGTTTATTAATAATTAACTAGGTACCGTAATTGTAATTGATTATTCATGTCTTTTGTGACAACCTCCTGAATTTTGACGAGGATACAAAACAACACCTTGTATAAAATAGGCATGTAAGAACCAAAACATCTAAAAGATTTGCACTCCACAATATGTCCACGAGTGGTGCATTGCAGCCTACTCTCACGAACAAAGAAGAAGCCTGAACCCCAGCAAATGCTAACATATTATACATAGGTTCATTACGATTCTTCATGAGTACAATATAAATAGTTGAATATACTGTACTGCATTTACCGTTAAGTGACAAAAGACCAGTCAGAAGGTAAGGTCCTAATTGACCTAGAACGTAAGGAAAGTGACCCAGAATGTGTAAATACTGTTGTCATAGCAACTGAATCTTGACGAAATCTGCTTGAAAAGGAAATCACGTTTCAATAACTTTCTGTCTCGACTACTAATGTCCTACTCCCAATTTCTTTAGAACGACATAATAATGTACACGAAAAAGAGTTTGAGATTAATCAACCTATATTTTTATGCTGCCGTTTACACAGTAAGCATACTGGATGATGACAAAAAAGGGAGCTTTAATTAATATTTCCTGAAGTCAATTGATGGTTTCTCTTTTTTTATTTGACTATTCTGTCCCACTGCTGGGCAAAGGCCAATCCTTTCCAACTTTCTCGGTATTTTGCCATCTTTTTTATTTTTATTTGAGTTGGGGCAATAATAATAATAATTGAAAGGAGTCCAAATCGTGACGCCAGCGTTTCTTCGGATTTGACACAAAATGTGCACTTCTCTAAATGAGTGTGAAAGGAGACGGGCGAGACTACATGTATTTTGGGACCCACTCTTAGAGGTAGCATTCACTATAGCAACTTATAAATAGTTGTAAAACGACTAAAGACTATCAGAAAAGTAAATGGAAAGTAAGACGGAAAAGTTGGGAGAAAAGAGATATACGTCTATATACTAGATAACCTAAAAATCTTACGATTAAGGTATTTAACAGTGGAATTTCTTTGTAATTAAGATGAATCAAAATACAATAACATTTAAGATGACTCATAAAGGAAGATTCGAATAAACTAATATATTTACATCGCAGTTTTAGTTCTGACTTTACGTGTTTTGCTTCTCGTCAAAAGCCAAAACCCGAATTTTTACTTCATTGCCTGTACCTAATTGAAGAATCATAAAAATGCTAGACTGCAGCTAGAGAATAAACTGATTACGATTTTGATCTATAAGTGAATTATAGTCGAGTAAAACGATTCTTATTACACTGAGAGAAGATATATATATATATATATATATGTCGCATCATGGGTGGCCGAGATGCGAAGCATCGGGTCTTCTTCACGATCCGACATAGTTTTAGGTAGATGTGGGCACTGACTTGGGTACTCGAACGAAAGAACTTTTAAATTCAAATCTCAATAACTTTATTTAAAGTAACGGTTGTACAAGAAACAAACACGTGCGTTGGTACTGAGCGTCTGCCATGACGGTTGGAGTTCGACTGTCCCAACACTTCGTCCCTCTGCTAGGGTTCACTGCATCCCCTCTACCGACGATCGTGTCCAAGCGGTTGGGCGCGCTTGCGTTTCTAGTGACGATATTGTTGATACCAAAACGAATTGTTAGATGGCGCTGTCTGTTGCACCATGGCGCCATCAATCCACGACACGGCCATCCCTGACTAGCACCCGTCCTCGGGTGTAGTACCTGTGGACAAAATGTGCTCAGAGAGTAATCTAGCTCGGCTATCCTGCCAATCAAAAGAAGGTTGATTCACCATGGTACTTATTTTTTTCTAAATCTAAGTACAATAATCAACTGCCATGATTTACAATGCCCTGTTTTTAAGGCTTCATATACAGTGCTCCCTGCACTACATGATTAGTTGGAAAAGATCCGATCAACAAGTTTACAATAAAGTAATTCTAACAATTCTCTTACTGTTTACCATAACTCATAAGCAATGCATACTCAACTCATCAAACTTTCATGGTAATCTGTCCAGAATCGCACCAACGATTCTTTACAAACCAGCCACCACATATGCTACAACACATGAGGGGCTCTGTGCACCAACACAGACCGAAATCGCACCAACGATTCCTTGTAGACCCATCGCCACATGTTACTCATGAGGTGCGGTCTAGAGTTTCGAGTATGAGTACACAAGCCATTCTTAATCATTTGGTTTCACTACCACTGTCATCAACTATGACATCTTATTCTGGAGGAACTTGGTGATCGGGGATCTTACTCACACAATCATGGGGGTATTTCTAGGTTCGCTTAGAAGCGCCTTTAGTAGGTATCTATCCCCGTCTAACACATCAATAATTTTAAATGGACCTTTGAATTTAGGATCAAATTTTATCAGATTCCTTTCTTCATTTCCTATTAAAACAATCATTAATAGCCAACTTTGAAACCTGAACCTTATTTTGTTCAAATAGTTTTTTTTTCGTAATTTGCATTCTTAACAATATTCTGTGTCGCATGCTCTCTGATCTCAACTAAATTAACGTAAGTCACATCATCATCAGCGATTACTAAACTAAGCGGTCTAGCTAACCTTCCAATCATCAACTCGAGAGGACTAGAATAAGTCACTATTAACAGTAGAGTTCATAGCCAACTGAACCACTCTTAATGCGTCCTGCCAGAGGTCACGACTAGTCTACAGGCTTTAACAGAACTGCAGTGTGTCACAACGGTAAACTTACGACCTAGTAAATAATGCCGAAAATGCTTTATGGCATTAAAGACAGCTAATGTCTCTAATTCAAAAGAATGAAACTTGGATTCAGCTGGGGACGTGCGACGACTGTAATAAGCAACCACATGTTTACCGTGAATCTTTTAAATAAAAAAATGGAACCCTAACCTTTAGCACTGGCATCGGTATGTAACTATCGAAAGTGCAGGGTTAAACATTTTTAGAACCGGCTCATTGGTTAAATAAGAAATTATTATCTGACGAATGACCTCATGGATAGGTTCCCAACCAACAGACCTATTCTTGAAACTCGTTAAATGAAGCAGAACCGCCATCGTTTTGGAGAACTGTGGCACAAACTGCCTAAAATAAGTAGCCAAATAAACCAGCCAGCCAGGCCAGCCCAATAAACTGTCTCAGCTGAGTGATGGTTTTAGGTGGGGCAAGCCTAGACAAAGCTACAATTTTATTTGGGTTATGTCTAATAGATTAGACTAAACTCTCCTACACGGATGATCCTATAACTAAAATGTCACGAACTTATGTGACAGCACAGCTATAAGTAAAGGCACCTAATGCTTTCATCGCTGCATGCTGATAAACTGAGCTTGCATTCTTCAACCCAAAGGGCATGGTCAAAGATTCCCACTGACAGTCAGGTGTGACGACTGCAGTGCGCTCTGTTGATTCAGGGTGCACTGGTATTTAAGGGTAGCTTGATAACATATCAAGACACGCGAACCATTGTGGCACTACCAAACCTAGATACAAGATCCTCTATCAATGGCAGTGGAAATCTATCAGACAATGTTGTAGTACAGTTGCCTGTAGTCGACACACGTAGATCGCATATCTGAACTATCCTTCATAACGAGCAACATTGGACTAGAAAAAAAACGAACAACTTAGCCTAATAATACCTGAATTAACGAACTTTAGCATTAATAACCTCGCGTTCACTAGCACTAAGCTTATAAAGGCAACGATTAACTAAGACTAGGATCTACAAGCCCAATTTGCAACTGTCCTGTTGTAACAAGAGATCTAGAAACACCACTAGAAAAACAGGTGAATATTGTGTCAAAATATCAATTAATTGGAAACTAAATTGTGACGGAATGTCTGTATCCACTTTATCGAAATCAATTGGACAGTTAGAGCTTAATTGAAACATCACAAAACCTAACAACCTTATCACAACACAAGAAAAACACTATCACACGTCATACTAACGTTAAATACCTGATCTAAAATCTCGCGGCCAATTAAAATACCATTTTTAAGACTAACTATCCGTTACAACATGAAATAATGTCTCTAATCTTAGATCGTTAATCATAACCTCAGATATAAAATTTGTAGGGTACTTTGCACACTACCATGACCAATCCCGGTTAAATTTACAATGTTATTTACACACTTGCTACTGCACTGTGACGCAACATTATCCCTGATGAGAGAGCATTCGGCACCAGAATCTTAATAAAATGGGTACGACTCACCAGTTTTCATCAGCATACCGCTGGGATTGCCGACATAGCAAACGTCAACGCATCGCTCACTGCTCGCCGCTGCTGCAGGCGCTGCTGCAGGCGCTGCTGCAGGTGCTGCTGCAGGCGCTACTGCAGGCGCTGCTGCAGGCACTGCTGCAAGCGCTGCTGCAGGCACTTTTGCAGGCGCTGCTCCGGAATTACTTGTCCACCTCCACCGCTTCGTGGTCATTTCGTAGCAAGCCAAGTGAATTCTCATCGCATCATGACGTCATCGCTCCTTTTTCCGTATTTTTCTTCAGCTCGAGTGAATCCGACTTCTGATGTCGCATCATGGGTGGCCGAGATGCGAAGCATCGGGTCTTCTTCACGATCCGACATAGTTTTAGGTAGATGTGGGCACTGACTTGGGTACTCGAACGAAAGAACTTTTAAATTCAAATCTCAATAACTTTATTTAAAGTAACGGTTGTACAAGAAACAAACACGTGCGTTGGTACTGAGCGTCTGCCATGACGGTTGGAGTTCGACTGTCCCAACACTTCGTCCCTCTGCTAGGGTTCACTGCATCCCCTCTACCGACGATCGTGTCCAAGCGGTTGGGCGCGCTTGCGTTTCTAGTGACGATATTGTTGATACCAAAACGAATTGTTAGATGGCGCTGTCTGTTGCACCATGGCGCCATCAATCCACGACATATATATATATAACAGCCAGAGTTGACTAGCCATGTACAGCTATTGAATGGCAGGGTTTGTTGGATAAAAAAGTATAAGTAATAAATCTTATTTATTGGTATTTTCACATAGTTTTTATTTTATGCAACACAGACGTTACGATGGCCAAGTTGCTGTCGGGTTTC
The DNA here is from genome assembly GCA_963082945.1 of Cerastis leucographa. Taxonomy (NCBI): domain Eukaryota; kingdom Metazoa; phylum Arthropoda; class Insecta; order Lepidoptera; family Noctuidae; genus Cerastis; species Cerastis leucographa. The sequence goes on from OY720363.1 coordinate 16,599,493, forward strand.
ATTTTCAGGGTCGCAGCTTAGCCCCCAACATGTGTGACAAATGTAGTCGTCTCCTGTTATCTGGAATTAATTAATTATTTTAAAATAAATAAATTCAACTTTATATATAGATATTTCAAGACAAAATGCGACAGCCAAACTCAACAAATCAAAATGGAAGACGGGTATCTTCCATTTTGACTGAAAGATCTCAGTAAAATATTTTCTACTGCTACCTCGGCCAGTCTTTTACTGCATACTGTTTTAATCAGATAAAGTTTAAGGCAACAGTAACAATGAGCCTAAAATAAGATTACAACAGTATGTATTTATACATATAAAAGCTGAACGAACCTGTTCGTTGTTTAGATAGATATCCTAAATAAGTTCTTAACGTATGATATAAATATATGTTTTGTTGTCGAATATACTTACATTACGTGGATACACCCATTTCTGAATTAAATCTCTCTCTGAATTAAAATCACAGTCCTAATTAAAAGCAACTCATTGTCCAGAGAAGAATGTGGTAGTCTAAGACAGGGTGCAGTATCTTCAGTTCAAGATATAAAGGCGAAGTCATCGAGAATCTACAAAAACGCAAAGATAAACATAAAATCCCAGACAAAAATACAAACGTAACGATGGACTAGATCATCACAGATCTGACAGTGACAGTAGTGACGGGACTCAATCGATCACCAGTGATAACGTTCCTTTATATGTATATACTACAAAATCGCCATAGTTCCATTTTTATTAGATGCTTTTGCATTGTTAATTGGCGTTTTAATATCAGGTTTGCATATTGTTTTTATTAATTTTTGACATTATAGAATCTATAAAAACAAAGAGAAAGAGCCATTTATCGTAACAAAACCCTTGAGCAAAAACACATGTCATTAAATTGGATCGTAATCAGAAAAAATGCGTTTTGTAATTGCACGATTACTTAATTTGAGTAAATTGAAAATATTTTTTACTTTTGATTCCCGTGTCCTAAAAATTCAATGTTTTAAAAACAAATATCTCATATAATTGTAGGTATAATTATTTTATATTTACACTAGAACGGAGCTTCGTTAATTGATAGATTCTTTGGGTCCATTTTCGCCCGTCTCCTTTACTATATCACAAAGGGTCAAATTAAAAACCGTTTCCATTTTAATAGGTACACATAATATTAGTACTCCAGCCAAAAATTGTAATATGCTGTGCACTGCATCTATCTGTATTTTAATCCTAACTATATTATATTACAATTATTTAATTAATATTATAAATGCTAAAGTAAATGTGTTTGTTTGTTACCTCTTCACGCCCAAACCACATTTTGCGAAAATGCACATTTCGCGAAGTGCACATTTTGCGTCAAACCCGTCGACGGGTTGTCGATCTGCCTCGGTGACGAAGACCATCTTTAGAGACCCACTGTTTGGCGATTCTGGCTCATCTGTCTAGGCATACATAGACTTTAATTATGGGGCAAAAAGCCACATATTAACGAAAGTGAGCTCACTCAAAAACCTACTTTATTCATAACCCCAAAAACACCAACATTGGTCTAAATATTCAAACGTAGAGTAAAATTTATCTCAACTGTGAGTCACAAATTGGCTCCACGTCGACTTGACAGATGTAATCGTGGAATTTACGTGACAAAAGCCTCAGCAGACATTATCGAGGGCTGTTTACACGACGTTAGCTGTAATAGACGCATTAGTCATGTAGGTGACGTTTCTTAAAGGATTTTGGATTTTAAATACGTCAGACGTTTGATAATGCCGGGTAGCCGGGTGTGTTATTAAGTGGAGGGAACAATGTCCGATGTTGTTTGATTTTCGTTGCGGACAGGTTAAAGTAACTGTAAGTTTAAGTAAGATAGTAGATGAAGAAAGGTCCTAGAAAAAGTGTCATCGATGATGGAAACCTCAAAAGTGTATTGGTTTGACATAAACTACCAGAAAGTTTGTGTCAATCATGTTGAAAATCGTTGTACACTTGTGCAGACGAGAAAACATAGAACGAAAATAAATGTATCAAGTTATACAAGCTGTCGTTTTGCATCCTCGTCAAATTCAGTGAGGTAACATGCTAATGATTTTCGACCCGAATCAATTAAAAATAGGAAGGCGATTTTTTTTTTGGGTTTATAAATCGGTAAGTGTGAACCATCCGTGTTTTAAACGCGGTCTGTCTGATCCTCGCCCTGTAACCACGCTTTGACACAATTATACAAACAATTGCAAACGTTTATTCAATAATTTCTTATTCCTTAAACCATGATAAAGGGATTTTTCTGAAATATTGACAAAGTTAAACAACAAAAAAACAGCGTTTATTAAAAATTAACAAGGTAGGTACCGTAATATAAATTGATTATTTTTGTGACAACCAACAGAATAGGATGCAAAACAAAAACTTGTATATTATATAGAGGAAAATTTTCATGACGCTACCTTGAACTGGACACTAGAAATGGTCATAAAGCGGTTGGTTCTTGTCTATGCCCTTAGGATGGATAAGGATATTTTTTTAAATGCATCGGTCTCAGGTATTAATTGCTCTTAGCCACAGTTGGCGTACGTACACTTTTTTTGATTAAATTAGTTTAATAGGAAGCAAATTCAATTCCAAGTCGGCAGGTAGTGCAACCGATTTTGATTTGAATTTCACTGGTAAGTTTGTGACTTTCTTAAGGCAAAGCGAACCGCGACCAAGGAGATGAAAATCTTGAAGTTCTTTGTGTACCTGCACACAAGTTTTCTCAACAATATCTCCCGTGCTCCCAATATGAAATCTCCTCAATAGAATCTACATAATAAAGTGGAGTTTTCCTTCAAATGTCAAAACCACTCATGACGTCAATACTTATATAAGATTTTTCTTTATTTCCCTTTTCTATATTTTATTTTTATCAAAACGAAAAACATCGATGATTTTCGTTTTCAGTTCTCCTTCCGCAGGTTGTCTGGCAGAAATCACTTAAGAAAAAAGCAGTGCTTACCTATATACTCAGATAAAATATGTGATTTTCCAGTGTTGGCTACTGTGTATACATGCAAAGTGAAATAAATAAATAAATTACCCGGAATGCGCATATTTTTACTAGTTACGTTTAGGTTACGAGTGTTTAGGTTTAAGTTTTCAATTTCTTTTAGGTTTGGCCAGATGTAAGTGCATAAGAAGTACATAGAAAGAGCGATTAAGTAGATTTAAGTCACGAATGAAGGCCTCAAAATTCAACAGGAAAATTCAGGGAGCTGAATAGTAAAGCATACAGACGAATTCTGGGTTTATACTCAGGTTTGGTTTGGTTTTTTTATTTGTGTGTTGTATGGACAATACACGCTTATACGTGTGTTGTCCATACCAATATCCAGAGCGATCGTAGCAAGCCATGTTCAATTACTGGCCGATAATTATGAGCGAGTCGGGGCCAAATCTGCGTGATACTGGCTAGTAAAATGGGCTCAACCCGAAATTATTAATTAATAAATCGAAAGTTTGGTTGAACGGCTACAATAAGATGAGTTCACGTGGCTTTTTTTTTAATTCTGTTTTATTTAAACGCAGATAGAAATACTATTTAGATTAATTCAAATAACTTTGTGAACTCACTTGTGAGTCCTATGTTGAGGTTTTTTGAAAGTCATACCATTTATTTTAATCAGGAGATTTGATTTGATTGAAGGTAGCTCTTCTCCATAGAGATCTACGCTACGGAATGGGCAACTACAGTACTTTCACAAGTTATTATGCCTTGTGACTGGGACTGTAGCTTCGCGTTTTATTTAGTTTTTTTTTTTACTTTCAAAAGTGCCTGTAATGGTCTAATTGAAATAAATGCTTTGACTTTGACTTTGACTTTGACTTTGGTACTTGAATTTTATTTTATTGTATATATTATTGACAGATTTTATGAAAAAAATATTTTAATTAATATACAATTTATTACAAATTCTTATGAATAACTCGACACTTTTTTATATCAAATTTTACACAGAAACAGAATTGATTCTAGTTGCCAATTCGAAAAAATAGTTTCATATGAAAAATTTCATGGTCATCAAGTGAACAGGTGACGGGGTCTGCGAAGCGAAACATACACACTTGACTTGTTTGCCGTCGGTTAACCCCTATCTGTGGAGATTAGAGGTCAGATAGGCAGTCGTTCTATGAAATTCATGATTGCACAAACAAGTTTCTATTTTCCTGACTTTCTCGTTGGTCTAGTGGTCATTAGCGTAACTGGGTTCAATTCCCATGTCGGGCAAAAGTGGCATTGGCTTTTCCATCAGAAATTTCTCAGTGGTAGCCACAGAGTTTGGATATGTCAAACTCAAACTCAAAACATTTATTTCAATTCGACCATTACAGGCACTTTTGAAAGACAAAAAAAAAAAACAAAAAAAAAAACGCGGTGCTACAGTCCCAGTCACAAGGCATAATAACTTGTGAAAGTACTGTAGTTGCCCATTCCAAAGCGTAGATCTCTATGGAGAAGAATGGGCAAAAATGTGCCAGGTTCATGGCAATAGGCCCGCCCCTATTATATTAGGGCTTAAACATAACTGGCAAAATGTGGGTGGGTGTACTATTAGCTATAGCTCTGCCTAATTCTTCGGAAAGATGTGGTGTTATACATTTATAACTACGTATGTTTCGTAGTCTGGTTTGCACCTAAGAATAAAAAAAGTATTCCGTTAAGTTTGCCTTAAGAAAATTACAAACAATAAATAAAAATAAACAAGAAAATGAAAACGCCAACAAAGCTTGCCAGTCAGCATTGCAACTGAATGCTCGGTGGAAGTTGTGCAAACAGAAGCGACCTACAAACAGTGGACCAACGAAGTCCGCGTGCCTCAGCACTCCTTGTTTATACGATACCTCGCTGAAATCAGATAGCCTATAGAATATGGGTTAGAACTGAGTGGGCAATAAAATTGTAGTGGATTTTGTGAAGGTTGTTTTTTAGAGCCAATTTAGTAACATTCGCGACTGCGGAGCATTAGGATTTGGGTTCGATTCCTGGGGTCAGGCAATTTGTTATTGGGTTTTTCCATCAAGAGCATCTCAGCAGCAGCCACGGAGTCTGAATCTGTGTCCGGTTGAGGATGGCATTTAGCAGTTTTTTCTTTAGTGACTATTTAAGTACTTAGCACATGCATGGAATTTATCTATTCTAACAGCCATCCCGAATCCATTTTCGAACTAAGTCGTCCCTTGTTGCTATGTCAACAGTTGAAAACACTCACCAAATCGTATACCTAGAATTTCTTGGCCGCAATTGGCGGATCTTCGAATAAGATACCTCCTCACTCTAGCTATTTTTGTCAAACCCATAGTTACATTCTGCTTCAATTAATGCTAACGATATCAAATGTCACTTTAATCAATGTTAAAGATATATATTATTAACTAGCTGTCCCGCGCTACTTCGTCTGCGTCAAATGTTTCCCGTTTTCGCAACATTTTTCATTGCTGCTCCGCTCCTATTGGTCGTAGCCTGATAATTAATGGCCTATGTTCTTCTCAAGGTTGAAATCTATCTTCTTGCCAAATTTCATTAAGATCCGATCAGCCGTTTAGTCGTGAAAAGGTAACAAATAAACAAACAAACAAACAAACAGAGTGACATTCGCATTTATAATATTTGTATGGAAGTATGGATAGTTTTCCGGTTCTTCAAATTTGACAGATAAAAAGTAGGCGTATAAATGTCAATTTATAAACAAACAGGGCGGTATGTAGGCGTGGTTAAGTCCAACTTAGTTAAGTACATGGCTAATACCAGTTTTACGGGGATTATAACTACATACTAACACGGAAAATCGTTTTTCAATTGTTTAATTCACACTAAACTATTCAAAGAAATAATTTTGAGAAGATCCGATGGACAGTTCTTGGTGTATCTTTTGCACTTTTTATCCAAACCGTAGTACTCAGCTTCATAGAAACTGTCTGCTATTTCGTCTTCTGAAATTGATGCTGATGGCCTGGAAAGAAATAGTAAATTAGTAAATATTTGTAGAGCCTTAGCTTTCTCATGAAATCGTTTGAGTCTCTGTTAAATGATCAAGAGTACCTATGCATATTGCATCTTTAATATGACAATGATTAGGAATTACACTGTAACATCGTTTTATTCCGAGTAGCTTATTCAGCTTTTTGATGAGTATAAAAGAGTAGAAAGGTTTAAAGTGAATAATCTCTGTCTTGGTATGGGCACGTGATGAAGCATGAATCGCATGAGACTAAAAGAGTGATTAATGTCAACGGATCGAAAGAGAAAAGAGAGCAAAGAAACAATTGATGTACCTATTGAGTGGGGAATGATTCGAAGGGGCGAATCGAAGAAAATGCCGAATCGCCGATTATGCGGAAATTATCCGCATAATCGGCTGTATCTTTTGATTGCGTTAGCTTCGAAGTTTGATTTTTTTACAGCTCCAAGGGGCAGTTGACTTGAGTATTTGCTATAAATTCCAGTTTGATACCTCCACGCGTTCTTGAGAAAAAGGGTCTTGATAGACAGACAGACGGACGGACATCAAAGTGATCCTATAAGGGTTCCGTTTTTTTCCTTTCAAAGTGCGGAACCCTAAAAACATAATCTATCACTTACGTAAGAACAAGGTAAATAAGATCTCCCATCAATCCATTGTGCAAGAAATGAGAGTGAGCATTCTCACAGATGAGTCTGTGTAAGCATGGCCGCCCGGGGTACCCGTGTCTGTAACAGAAAATACCCCTTTTGAGAACAGTAGAATCTGAAATATTATTTGTGCTACACTAGGAAAACAGCAAACTATGGCAGTGAAACCATGAATTAAACCATAACGCCTTCAACTCACCATCGAACTTGCCATAGATAGATCTGAGGTTCTAGACAAAATTAAATGCTTCTAACAATAACGATGATGGAAAATCAAAAGTGTATTGGATGACATACGCTATTGAAAATCTAAAGTCGATCCGTCGTTTCGTGACTTGTTAAGGCCCTACATACATGCATACTTTTTTACTGGGTATGCAGTTTCCCAAGGATGCCAGTGTTAGAACGATATGGCACGAAGGACATGCAAGTAGATAACAAGGGCCTTGACAGACATACAGGCGGACAACAAAGTGATCCTATACTCCGTTTTTTTCTTTTTAGGCAGAGAACCCTAAAAATGGAATGACATATACTGTCGGGAACGCGAAATTGAAGTTCTTTTTTTAATTGATTAATTTATTCTAATGAATGAGATCTGACAGTAGATAATTAAAATGTTGGTTAGCTAGATCACAAAGCCCCCAAGCTGTGTTTTACCTTTAACGACACCTCCAGTCTACTCTAGAGAGAATGACCTATTTGGTTTACACCACAAGATTACACAAGTTAAGTTTGAATAGCATTGAGGGATGACTTTTAGTTTGAACTCCAAAACATTGTAAGCTTTACTAATACTTCAAAAGCAAGCACAATGTATTCGGCTAGTCCGCTAGTCTACTAGGATAGCAACAGAATTAGTAGGTGCACCGCTGTTTGGTGGTTAGTAACTACAGCCGTTCGACGGAACAAAGTCCTAGCTACTGCGGAATTTAGTTCTCTTTGTGTTTTATGGGCTCCTAGTACTTGAGAATAGGTTTGGTGATGCTTACATGGAGTTTTAGGAGCCATTTGACGGAAAAGATCTTTTGTCTAATATAGCGGAATATTTTTTCAGTGTCGGTAATTTCGTGATTATTAGCAGTTTTATGTTTTTTTTTATTACTTATATATTTATTTAATAAAAAAACAAGGTTAATATAATCGCTGCGGTCTTTTAAGGGATCGATGATGCGTGTTGTTCTTAAGACACTATAGATTCTCGAAGGTCTGTTACACATCAATATTACTCAGATATTGGAAAATGGGAAGCGGAAGACAAACTGAAATTTTAGCCAAACCGTTAAGAAGTTGATGTAGACATACTTCAGAAAAACTCCAAAAGTTCTAGGCTGATGATGCCTAATTATTGCATTGCTTAGTTTGTAATAATTGAAAACAAGATTACCTTTCCAACATGGATTCAATGAAAGTGTAGATACTGCTTCGGGTCATAACTTCTTTCGGAACTTGAATACTTCGATCCTTCCTGTCTCTTGATACCTAGAACAAAATCAACGGTTCAATTCTTATTTTTTATTGTACACAAAATAAAATATAAATAGCATTTATTATTAAAGCTTATATGTCAAAGCGAGCGTAACCTCGAACTTGGTTCTCTTACAGCAAACCTTATTGTGATAGTGAGATTCGCAAAGAGGATACCTAATACGAGTGGACAAACCTACCTACCTACCTGTGGACCTATATTTAGACTAATTTGTATTATTTAGGAGAAGAGAGGAGAGGAGCTCGTGGCTAAATAATAACAACCGCCCGGGTCGATCTTTAAGGTTAAGCCGTGCTTGCCGAGGTTGGTCCGTGGATGGGTGACTATCTTTACATACCGAGTTTCCTCCGTGCCTCGGAAAGTACGTTAAGCCGTTGGTCCCGGCTGTCATTTGTAGATCTTTGACACTCGTTATGAGTAGTCAGAAGCCAAAAAGTCTGACATCCAGTCTTACCATGTAATATGGCATTAGAGGTAATGTCTCAAACCTGATTAAATCTTATTTAAGTAACAGAACACAGTTTACAGAAATCTCAGCAGTAAATAAAAGCAATAAACAGGAAATTATGTATAAGTCAAAGGAGCGTCTAGTTAAATTTGGCGTACCGCAAGGCACAGTCGTAGGCCCGCTATTCTTTATACTGTACATTAATGACCTACCCAAAAGTATCGACCACCCGATGACACTTTTTGCCGACGACAGTACCATTACAATTGCTTGCAAAAACAGAGACACATACGAAACTGGTATTAACAATTCCATAGAATCAATGGTAAAATGGTTGGAAAATAACAATCTTAAGATAAACCTTGAGAAAACTAATATCCTGCATTTTGCTCAAAGATCAGCCATACCAAATGTAAATGTCCATTATTGTAATGACAGCATAGATAAAGTGAACACAACCATATTTCTTGGTGTAACTATTGACAGCAAATTGGATTGGAAAGCACATACGGGACAATTAAGCAAAAAGATTAGTAATTCCACATATGCCCTGTATAAATTGGCTCCCATCTTAAACATTGATGCACTGCTAACTGCTTATCACGGCTTGGTGGCCTCTAACTTGAGATATGGATTAATTTTTTGGGGAAATTCTACAAATAAGTATGTCATTTTTAAAACGCAGAAAGGGTGCCTGAGGGCTATGTTTGGTCTCCATGTTACAGAGAGTTGCAAACCGTTTTTTAAAGAATATAAAATATTAACCCTTCCGTCAATGTACATTTTAGAGACCATCATGTTTGTCAAATCAAATCCACACCTATTCCCCTTAGTATCAGATAAAGTAGTTCGAAATAGACGCGACAATAGTAAGCTATGTATCCCGAGATCCAGAACAACTCTAATGCGTAAAAGTGTATTCTGTATGGCGCCAATTCTTTATAATAAGTTGCCAAAGCATTGGAGGGAATTAACTACTGACAACTTAAGAAATAGATTAAAAAACCTTCTGTTAGAGAAAGTCTATTACAGCACTGACGAATTTCTAACCAACAAATTAATTTGACTTGTATATTGACATCCTAATTTTATGATTAATTGCTTTAACATTGGTATTTTCTTTATTTATATTTATTTTATTTTTTTGTAATATTTGCTATGATGGGATTATGACACTATTTGATTGTATTTTGTTGTACCATTTAGTTTTAAGTATACTCTAAATTGGATTGTTAATTGCTGCTATACATGCTGTGTTTAATGGACGAATTTAAAATCAATTGATGCTGGGTAGCGTCCAACATCTTATAGGCAAAACATGACTGTAATAATTATAAGTTAATGTAACATCTTGCATGCTATGTGTGTGTATACTCATGTTTTGGACAAATAAAATTATCTTATCTTATCTTATCTTACCAAGAGGTTTCGTATTACCCAGTTACTGGGTTGTAGAAGTCAGATAGGCAGTCGCTTCATGTAAAATACTGGTACCCAGCTGCATCCGGTTAGACTGGGAGCCGATCGCAAGACAGTTTGGGAAAAAGGCTAGAGAGATGATGAGGAGAAGATGGCAGGACTCCTTGGATGGCCTCCTCGTGAATTTGTGACGAGAAGCACAATCGAGAGAAGTGAAAGTAATGGGGGAAGCCTTTGTACAGGAGTGGGAAATACGGGCTTACTAAAGAAAAATGAAAAGTGTATTATTTAGGATCGGCCATTGGGGTCTGCAGTCGGCTGTAGGTAGAGACGTGACGCATGCATTCCCATACTTTGAGCTTCTTTTTTTTTTGGAAACAGCGTCGAACGCTGTCGATCAATGTTATCATCTGCCTAGCCTTTTCCTATGTTGGGGTCGGCTTCCATTCCAACCGGATGCAGCTGAATACGTCGTGACCAAATGATTTTTATGCAATCTAATGAATCTCTTACTCCGACTGAGTGCAGATTTATTTCCATAAGAATCTTAGAATTGGGCAGCTTCTAAGTGAAATCGTATGGCATACATACGGTGACTGGTAATTAGTGACCGATACTTAAAGACGTGATTGTACTCATGATAAAAAACAACTTTCCCAAATAAACATTATTTTTTATACCCCTTTTTTTTGTTTACAATAACACAACAGCCGTATGAAATTCGCCGCGCGCAGCTCTGCCTACCTTTTGTTGCATGGTACGATGGCAATGAGAGAGAACGGCGTCACGCGGCTAACAGTTGATAGGTCGTAGGCGCGCGCGCGCAATTGTCATACGGCTGTTGTGTTATTGCGATAAAAGTGAATAGGTATAAAAAAATGTTTCTTTGGGACAGTTGTTTGTTATCATGAGTACAATAACGTATATAAGTATCGGTCACTATACGGCGCTACTAACAGTTTCAATATCTCCCAGTAAAGGCTCGAAGTAGGTAGCGTTGTCGACGGTGAAGTAGTTCGCTTCATAGAACCAAGCCACGCTCACGTACTTCTCGGAAGGGAGGGGTATGGATACCGTTGCGAAAACCTGTGGATGAGGAACAATGATTAAGAATTACTTGGAACTGATGTTTGAGCTTAGAAGTTATTAGTACTACTAACGACAGGTGATGTGCTAACTTATGACTACCTTGTGGACCAAATCATCATCATCATTTGCCTAGCCTTTTCCCAACTATTTTGGGGTCAGATTCCAGTCTAACCGCAGGCAGCTGAATACATGTATTTACATAGGGAGACTGCTTATCTGACCTTCACAACTCAATTAGTCCAGGTTTATACCACAACTGACCCCAACGTAGAATTTGTGAAAAGCTAGGTAGATGATGATAGTAAAGTAAAAGATCTAAAGAAGTTTGAGATAGTTTTCCAGAGTATTTCTTTGGGCTGATGGTTTCAGAACGTTGGATAATTTTTCATTAGCAGCTCGGAGTCTGGAGTTATGCTAAATTGTTGATAATAAGCTCGTCTCTTACACGCCACTAATTTATGAATGAATACGTCAATAGAAAGAAATATGAATAACAGAACTGAAGTAATTATAATGCTTATTCTTCAATACGCTTCTTCAATATGCTTATTCTTCAAGAGAGCAGGCGGTGGCCCAATGGTGGCAGCCCCGACTTACGAGCAGTAAGCCGTGGGTTAGAACCCAGGCAGGCGCTTCACTTTGTGTAATTTATTTCATCACCGCTGCTCTCAAAAACGGTGAAGTAAAACTTCGTGAGGAAACCGGCGTGTACTAGAACTAAAAATTAGAAGACATGTGACATCTACCAACCCGCACTGGGCCCACGTGGTGGATTACAGCCCACTCCCTCTAATAGAGAGGAGGCCTGTGTCCCAGCAGTAGAAACATTATAGGCTGATAATGATGAATGATAATGATTCTTCAATACAATGATTTTAGAAGATCAAAGTATAATGAAATGGGAAACATTCCTTGTCTTTTGGTGTCAAGAAATAAATCAACTGATAAACACTCACGCCCCACTGTGTGGCAGGTGTAAACAGTAAGTATCTTCTCGTTCTCTTCTTTGTGACGGTTTGTTCGCTAATTACACTTATTAACACGATGCTCCTGAAATAAACACGTGTCAACATTATTTATTTACTTGTTTTTGTTCCTGCGAATAAATATCCCAGTGCCAAACTCGTCGCCAAATTTTGGGCAGAGTCAACTTAAATTGGCATCGACATAAGAAGAAGAATAATAATAATTTATTAAGATATTGGGCAAAATAAAAATTATCATGAATGTTAAGCTATTATGACATATGGAACACATCTGATTAAAAGAGTGATGAATATAAATGTGGATGGATGGAGAGGGAGAGGAAGACCGAAGAAAAGATGGATGGATGTGTGAGAAATGATATGGAGGAAAAAGGAGTAATGATATCTAGCGTGACGAACGACAGAGGAGAATGAAAGAAAAAAACCGGCCAAGTGCGAGTAGGACTCGCGCACGAAGGGTTCCGTACCATTATTTATAAAAACGAGCAAAAAAAATCACATTTTTGTTCGGTAGCCCTCCTATAAAAATATTTTATTCTGTTTTTAGTATTTGTTGTTATAGCTGCAACAGAAATACATAATCTGTAAAAATTTCAACTGGCTTACTATCACGGTTCATGAGATACAGCCTGGTGACAGACGGACGGACGGACGGACAGCGAAGTCTCAGTAATAGAGTCCCGTTTGACCCTTTGGGTACGGAACCCTAAAAACGTGTTGAAAAAACCATGGTACAAGGGCAGGAATATGATGATAACCGTTAAGTTATTTTCTACTCAATCACTTTGACTTTAATTTGAATTTGCCGACCTATATTATTATCGGCAATATGAAAGCATAAACCTCACAGGTAACATACTAATCTAGGAAGATATGACGAACCCATAAAAGTTCTAACCGTTATAACCTTTACAAAACTTATGGAGGTATTCCACGAAGCACACCCAAATGAAGCACACCCAGACGAAGCACACCTAAAGTATTCCACTTAGCACACCCGTAGGTGGTCTTCAAATATTTTTTTTAAATAATTGATTTCCTATTCCACGAAGCACACCTACGAATATCACTCGCATAGTGCGGGGACTAAGAATTAAAAATATTGATAGATGAAAATATTTAAAAACTCCTCCTCAACGCTGTCAACTGGTAACGTGCCCAAGAGACTGGCGGCGTTGCCACGTTGTATGGCAATACTTAGCCTCTGGCCAAAGTAAAACCCAGCCCTTGGGTCACGGGAAGTGTCAACTAGGCGTTTAGATATTTCCTTGAAAAGGCTGTGAGCACTCGGACCCCACGGCCCCAGAGTTTCAACCCCAAACGGCTCAAAAATATAGTTACCACAAAGGTTACTATATTTACGCCGCTTGAGGTTCTCCGCAGCCGCAGCGGCAGCGCCTGTACAGCACGATGAGCTTGGAAGATGTGATGGCGCAAGAGTATCGACGGAAGTTGCGTCCCACACTAAGCGCCTACCCATCTTCCAAGGAAACAAAGACATGCCGTCCGGTATTTTGCCATCGTCGCGTGCCAAGCCATTGGGTTCTAAGATAGCTGGAACGCCGACGATAACAAGAGCTCGACGGATGATGTCATTTATGTTTGCGTGCCGCGCAAAACGTCCCGCACTTCGGTTGCATGTCCGAGGCTGTTGACAGCTTCACCACAGTGGCAGCGATGAGGAGAGCAGCAGGCGGCACCAAGACGTAAAGAAGCAGCGAGGCGGAAGGTCGTGTCGTCGAACAAAGTGCCTATGCTCGACGATGGCAGTGCGAGTAGCCAAAAACCTGACTCCCACTCACCCACAGCCAGCAGTCGCGCACGCTCAGCAGTAGTAGCGGACGTGTTGAGTAAATTGTCCTGAACTATTCTGCAGAGCGGCTCGTCCCACCGTCTCTGGGATAATGGATTGTCGGGTTTTTCAGTATTACGGCAAGCGAGTTTCCAAGCATCGATAGCCTCGGAGAAACAATTGTCTTGTAAATAATATATATTTTCTTCTATCGATATTTTTATTTCTTAGTCTCCGCACTATGCGAGTGATATTCGTAGGTGTGCTTCGTGGAATAGGAAATTAATTATTTAAAAAAAATATTTGAAGCCCACCTACGGGTGTGCTAAGTGGAATACTTTAGGTGTGCTTCGTCTGGGTGTGCTTCGTTTGGGTGTGCTTCGTGGAATACCTCAACTTATGAACGTTTCATCTTTTACAAACGTTGCAATGGTCTCTGCATTGTGAGTGTTTATATATATTATGTAAAGAAAAAATGACAAATACTTCCAGTATACACACAGCCAAAACAGAAGACAAGCAAATTAAACTTCTCCAAGGCATAATTTGGATTACATTTCACAATAACCACTTCGATATAAAACACTTACACAATCAAAAAACTGTAGATCAACATTATGCCATAAAACATTTACTTTTCCACAATACACGCAATATTTTAAAGTTTTAAAGTCACACAAACACTGTCGCATGGTCCAGGGTGAACAAACGCCTGACTGCCTGATATTTGATATTGACTCAAGCAATTTGTCAAATGTCGTCGGCGTCTTAATCGCTGAACACATACTCGTACGTTAAAAGCTTAACTATAGGCGTCATATGAAACCTTTAAAAGGTAAGAATTGAAGGAAATATGACTTGTTTCAGAAGGCTGTTTGTCTTTGATTTGGATTCTACTATGGTATAGGTATACACACTGGTGGTACAGAATTGAAAACGAATTTTAATTTGAAGAGATTTTGTATGATAACTTGGTGGTTATTCTAAAGTAATTCCTTTTTGGAAAGGCTTACTACTTATTTTGGGTGGAGTAAACCAGCATAATTGTTTTGACGACCACTACGAAAATATGAAAAAAAAAAACGGTTTTCACGAGAATTCTAACCCTTATATGGTTAGAATTCTCGTGAAAACCGTTTTTATTTTTCTTTTCATATTTCACTTCGTCAGATATTATAGGTTGAAAGTTAATTGGACTTTGAAGACATCTTCAAAGGACTACGAAAGACAAAATAGGGGGTCGTTTAAATCCAAATATTGCACGTCGTGTACAACAAAACGACCCATTAAAATTAAAAGACTTTAACCACATTTCAAAATCGAATTTCAAATACCACCTGGAAAAGATTTACAGAAGGAAATTGCAGGTTGTCTCTCTTAAATAACACTGGTTGTTTCTATCTGCGATTACAGGTAATCCTTTGGATTAATTTAGTGAAGAATCTTGTGATACAAGCCGTTGAGGGATCTTGTTCAATAATTCAACCGTTACATAGTTGTTGTCTGAGTATTCCTGCAAGTTTGGGACCCACTGTTTAAATGTTTCAACATGAAACATTTAAACAGTGGGTGGCTTGAATAAGGCTCCGACTGTTTTCATTCATATTAGTCGTGGTCTACTGTTCACGATAATTGAAGGTGTTTTTGTCCGCCACTGTATGCGATTACACTGTTAGAAATTGTTTAAAATCTTGGAACGAATTAGTCAAAGTTTTAACTATGGGATCTGTAGACCCCATACTTCATTTATGAAGTACTTGTTTTTCGAAAGGTTTTCTGTTAAAAATCACTATTAGCGTTAAACCTTATCTTCTACCGTAATTTTGTAGAGCGAGATTGCTATAGCACATGGCAGCATGCTCTGTTTTTCGTTCTACCAAATGACGGTTCTGAGCGACAGAAAAGGATAGGTGTATGGAAAAGAGCAAATCCGTGCTGATAGATGTGTCGCAACCCTTAAAAATCAGACCACCATTGAACTAAAATAAATGAGCTTTGTTAAAGATGTTTGAATATTTCTTCTGTCTGGCTATTTATTTTATGTGCATAATGTATTTAGGATACAAAACAATTTCGAGTACCAAAAAGATCAAACAAAAACATAAAAGGAACCATACAATAAAAAGCGACTTAATAAACCCTAATTAGATTACCAAAAATGTTCTAATTAAACAGATTGTTTTACAATCCACTTGTCTAATTTGCCGGACGAGAAAAATCACGAATAATTTAATTACTGCGAACATAACTCATGAAAGTCAAATTGGACTGAGGTGTATAATAATTTGTGAAGGAAATTAGATGGAAGGTTTCGAAATTAATGTAAGATATATATGTGTTTCTATATACATACAAGGTGTTGTTTTGCATTCTCGTCAAATTCAAGGAGGTAACTATGCTAATGTTTCTCGACCCGAATCAATAATAAAATGGGTAGGTAATTTTTGATTTTACGGAAATCGGTAAGTGTGAAACACCCGTGTTTTAAACCCGGCCCGTCTGGTTCTTGCCCTATCACCTCGCTTACCGCTCGCTCGCTTACTTATACAAACAATCTGAAACAATAATTCGATAGTTTCTTTTTCCCTAAACCACGTTAAGGGGGTTATTCTGAAATATTATCAAACTTAAACAACCAAAAAAATCAGCGTTGATTATAAATAACTAGGTACCGTAATTTTAATTGATTGTTTATGTATTTTGTAACCACTTCTTGAAATTTGACAAGGTTGCAACACAACACCTTGTATATATTTTCCTACAGATTTGGGGGAATTTGATTTGCAACTGTTGTTGCTAGTAGCTTATAGAAGACAGTTCGAATGGTTTGGGTAAGGGATTTATTATACGAGTAACTAGCATATGCCTTGGAGCGTGGAGCACGGTAAGTGTTCCAGGCAATTGTAGACGCACCGATAAAAAGTATCTTTTGTGTTAAACCAGTTTATAAACTACCTGGGTGCCAAATTTCATCCAAACCCGTATAGTAGTTTTCTCGTGAAAGAGTAAAAAACCTCCAGACATCCATACATCCTCACAAAATTTCTCATTTATAATATTAGTAAGATGATACTAATGATGATGATTTGTTCATCACACACTTTTCAAAACAAAAAAATCGCGTAAACAGACTAACCAGTTGTGAGAAAGCAACCAAGCGAAGTAAATGAATATCTTTATACAAGCTGTTGTTTTGCATCCTCGTCAAATTCAAGGAGGTAACTATGCTAATGATTCTCGTCCCGGATCAATAATAAAAATGGGATGGTATTTTTTTTTCTTATGGACGGAAATCGGTAAGTGAGAAACACCCGTATTTTAAACGCGGCCTGTATGAATCTCGCCCTGTAACCGCGCTTCCACACATACAAACAATTTCAAACGTTCATTCGATAATTTCCTATTCCCTAAACCACGTAAAGGGGGCTTATTCTGAAATACTGACTAACTAAAACAACCAAAAAAAACTGTGTTTATTAATAACTAGCTGTCCCGCGCAACTTCGTCTGCGTCTCATTTTCCCCGTTTTCGCCACATTTTTCATTGCTGCTGCGCTCCTATTGGTCGCAGCGTGATGATATGTAGCCTATGTCCTTCCTCAGGTTAAAATCTATCTTCTTGCCAAATTTCATTAAAATCCGATCAGCCGTTTAGTCGTGAAAAGGTAACAAACAGACAAACAGTGTGACTTTCGCATTTATAATATTAGTATGGATTAACTAGGTGCCGTAATTTTATTTGATTATTTATGTCTTTTGTGACAACCTCCTGAATTTTGACGAGGATGCAAAACAACACCTTGTAGAAGGTACACCTCTTTACCGAAGGATAAACAATATCAAGCCAGTTATCCCGCTTCAAAAACCATAATCACCAACATAACATATTTAATCATACAAAACCAATTAAACAGGAGGAAAGCGCTGAAATGGAAAACCATGATTTCGCATTAACGCAACCGCTTTCATAACAAAATGCGATACTGTACAAAGGAGGAAAAATATCTGTTCAACATATTGCTGCAGCGATGTACAACAACAGAATTCCATTTTAACCCTTCATTTCAATAAATAGGCCAGCGGAGTGTGGAGGGGACTTAACTTTGATGCGGTTGAAAACGGCGGAACCCTGTAGAACGCAGCACATACTGTGGGCAAATGTTTGCTGGAGAGATGCACACGGTAGTGGCAAGTTATAAAAATGAAGAGAAAATTCTAATGTTGGGAGCAACATTTTGCTAATAAACTGTGTTGTGTTGAGTCCTTTTTTACCCTACTTAGTCCATTTGAGTTAGGCGCAGAAGTTCGCTCGGGTTGTTGGTAAAGAAATTAGTTTCGTAACTAGTTTCTTTCTTTTGAAGTTTGGTTTCATGATGAGGGATTGAAGCTGATTGCCTACATACATAAAGTCATGCCTTTTTCGCGTGGGGGTAGGCAGAAAATATAAAACGCCACCGGCTACGATACTTAATCTTTTTTTCTTCGTACGTATTTTTTTTTTAAACTAGCCCACGCTTGGAATTTGTGCTGTATCGTGGGTGCGTTTTACAAACATTTAAACTCACAAACACAAACAACCAGACCCGGAACAAATATCTGAAGGCCATACAAATATTGGTTCCGTGCGGGGATCGAACCCGCGACACGCAGCGTAGTGGTCGATCGCTCAACCACTGCGCCAACCGTGCCATTATTCCAGTAGTAGCAGTAGTTGTAGTATTACATTATTGTATTGCCTACAATTTCAGCGTTTTTCCTGATCTTCCTGTAATCTGGATTAATCTTATTTTATGTCATCGTAATTATTATAATAAGTTTCCGTCATTTTTTTTGGGGTCTTAAGTTTTTAAATGTATTTTTGTGAATGTCTTTCAAGTTTCCTCTAATAACCTTGCTTTTTGGCTTGATTTTGAGATAGTATCCGTTTTAAATTACACCTAGGTCCGTTACATTTATTGTCCACATAGATTAAAATACATGCATAAATCTATTAGCTGTAAGGTTGTGTATTTGTCGGCAAAGGATACATAAGCAACGTCTGTTCAATGACCTAAACTGGATATTTTCTTCAGGTAAATATGTACAGGTACTTCAAAAATAAAGACCTCATTTTCAGTATCAAAATACATTCTACACTCGTAGAATAAGGTCGTCATGTGTAATGTTTTGTTAAGCGGAGATGTAAGTTCGAACTCGACTCCACGTTAGCAAGAATCTCGGCCGTTCGGTAGAGGCCAAATCACTGGGAAAACATAACGGTTCATTAGTCAGACACTGCCGTAGGCTCTGTGTAAACATTCTAACATTTTATCTTATACAGTATTTACACGCCGACGGTGCCGGTGCGCTCAGAATCCACGTAGAAACGAAATAGTACGATGTTGCTGGCTTTAATTCTCTTCAATTTGCTTTCCCTGTTTGGCGCGGACGCGGGTAGGCAGAGGCGCTACCTCGTGTACCCCGACGGAGGCCCAGCCAGGGCACAGGTACGTCCCCCCTGCCTTATTAGAACAAATCCACGTAAATTTACATAGCGTACCTGATTTACCTTAAGCAAATGATGTTTTCTTTGCACAACGGATAGGGCTTAACGAAGCAGTGTCTTTTTTGTTCGTGAATTTAAATGCAATTAAGCTGCTGTCCTGCCTTTTGAAACGTAAAATGAGAAATTTTGTTTTTTATTTACTTCTCTTTCAATTGGACCTGTTTAGTCTGTAGTCGTCTAACATTTCAATGGGTTCAACTCCGTACTTTGTTACGCGGAATGTTGTGTTGAAAATTTTATTGTAATGAAGCACCAAAAGCTTGTATTATTTGAATGGAAATGTTATTTATTATGAATGTTCACTTGAGTTCCAGTTAATTGTAATTTTGTGTATTTATGTGCTTCATTACCCTGATTGTATTACCGTTTTACCTCGATATTTTCAGAAACAATCTCATAAAGATACAATAATACTTGTTCATGTTTAATTATTTATGTATATATTTTTATTTATTTCTTGTTTTTATTTATTTAAATCTATTGTGTAGTACGTCTATATGGTATGCATTTATGAATATTCTCGTTGAGATAAGTGATTAACTGATTATATTTATTGAGTTTTTTTTACTGCATATTGCATATATCCACATAAGTTAATTCCGATTTAATATAACTTAGATGTCGTTCTGTATTTTTACAAAAATAAGGTTATCGAACTGTACACAATTTCCTGACCTGACCTGGATTGATCTAAATTGATCCTAACTACGTTCAACTTTCTCAAACTTTTCAGTTCATCATCGGTCTCGGTGTTCCCGTGGATTTGAAAGAGCAATCGGTTACCGTAGGTACTGTGATAAAGTTCCAATATGATTTGCCTACAAACAGTACTGAGTATACCAGCCGTATCTACGGATTCGCCGGAACAGTCTCCAGGGACATGGACGAGGACAATCCAACGCAAGACGTTCCGAATGAAGAAGACTCAAATAATTCAGAGATAGAGAGACAAATGAGTGAAACAGAAGATATCGTTACAGACGAACCTGAGGGAGACAACGACACATTAGTTGATTTGACTTTTGACGACCGACGAAAAAGGTCTTTAGTTTATTCTGAAGCCGGTGTTCTAATTACGGACAGTACTACTGTTAAAGCTGATTTGTCTTTAGATGAAGCAATTAGAAAACAAGAAATGATTGACCACAATGCTTTGGAAGAGGAAGAGGAACCGCAAAGAATGAATCGTTGGGACTTTTATAAAATAATCGAACGCATGGTTGAAAGGTAATTTTTTATGTTTGCTGTAATTATTGAAGTTTATTCATATATTGTTTAAGTACTTGTAACTATAATAGGTAAGATATCTTTTTTCAGACACTTTCAAATAATAATTTAAATAAATCTTAAATCAAAACATCATTTAGTCCAAGTCTTTTAGAAAGAGTTAACAAGTATTTCTTTCTATAAAGGTAGGTATAATATTTTATTAAGGTTGCCCATTGAAACTTCAGGTACGGGTATTCAGGTCGGCCGTGCTTGCTTCGAACAATCTGCGAGGCAGCCGAGGTACCATTCACCCATGAAAACGGCTTGCTCGGTGAAATTGGACATATACTATTCACGTAAGTCACTAACGTTATGAAAGGATTTTGGTACTGCTTTATTTATGAATGATATATCATTCATTCGGGTGCAGTTGACGGGTTAAGATTGGAGCTCTTTGGTTAAGGAAAATCGTTTAATCTGGCGTTCTATGTTGTGTTCGGGAGGTTTTATTTGAGGGGTGTGTAAATAAGGGGGCGCTAACTCGGCGTTTTCATTTTTAATGCTTCATATATTTTTTCTGCCTCTGTATTGAGATTTGTATGTTCGCGGGATTAACACTTCGTATAATTTTTCGATTTTATTTTCTTAGATTATTCGTGGATATGATTCTATGTATTTTGAACCTATTTACAATTTTGACAGAAACATTTACACTGCTATTATGAAGATGTAAAGTTGTAAGTTTGTATGTAGATCTTCGGAACTACTGGTGGCCTGACGTCCTAAACCAGTATTGTTTTACTCTTTTTCCAGTGTGGGAAAGAGATGGCACTAGACACCCTGTATAGCTCCGTCTCTTTCCCACACTGTAATTAGAGTAAAACAAGACTGCTTTAAGACGACATGGTAGGCCAGCAGATCCGATTTCGAAAATTCTTTCACAAATGCGAAGCTACATTATCACTGAGTATCAAAGGCTATATTTAAAACGTCCCCGTTGGATAATTCTCGACCATAACGCGAGCGAAGCTGCGGGCAAAAACTATTACAGTTACTAATAAAGTTTGACAATGGGATTTATCATGTTTACTATTTATTAGGAGTGCCCGTTTTTTTTTTCTAATCATAATCATTTATTTCAAGTAGGCCAGTTACAGGCACTTTTGAATAGTCAAACAACAATAAAAATGAAGCTACAGTCCCAAGACATAATAATTGTGAAAGTACTCTAGTTGCCCATTCCAAAGCGTAGCGTAGATCTCTATGGAGGTGGAACCCATGGTTAATGTCCCGTCGCCAGTATTTATGATAGTTATTAACTACCAAATAAAAATGCGCTGGTTCTTGGTAGAGAAAACAAAAGTGTAATCATCAATCAGTCAATCAAAAATCATAAACAATAGGTATCAAAAACATAGACAAAAGGTATCAAAAGGGAAAAATATATAAAAGCCTAGTGCAGACTTGCACAATAGTGTTAGTGACCTTTTCAGTTTAAAAAGTTTAGCAATAATGTTTGGCAACTTCAGTGTATTTTAATTTAATCTGGTTAACTTTAAATCAATTTATAACAACATTCCAAAACTAGACGATTTTAATAAAACAAGTAGTTTTCTTTTGACGCATGGTCACTTGCATGGGAGCTAGAGTAGCGTTTGACTAACAAACTGCTCTTGTATTTTCAGCAATCACAAAATTTATAAATTCTTCGGAGATTTTCATGCAACTTACTTATCTTTCCTTCTCCTCAGGCCATCTACAACGAAAGACTCGTTATCCCATCACACGGACAACGAGTACCACGCAGCAGAGAGGCTGGGCAGAGAGGTAGGGATCAGCTGTGAGAACCTGTTCCCTGAGTGCGAGGGTTCCGTCCTCAGCACCTTCACTCACATCGGGGAAGAGACGCTGCATAAGTTTGGGTTCTTGTAAATTATGTATTTTGAGAAGGAGTTTGGGATTAAAACGAAAACACGAAAAGCAAACAGCTACAACTGCATTTCAGTTTATTCAACAGTAAATACAAGAATAAACTTAAGGAAGGCCAACGTATAGTTATAATAATCACTGCACGGGATCGCCTAAACTTAACGAGGATGCGCTAAGGCAGCCCGAATTTCAAATTTTCTTACGCTTTTTGCAACTTGCAGGTCAGTGTTAGGATCGATGTGTCAGGTCGTATGACTAAGTCATTCAATGGGATTAAATGAACTTAGAAGATTGTATTGACGACTTAAGAAGAATTTTGAAGAATTCGGTAAATGGAAATGTTCCACTCCATTGCGCACAGCAAAGGAGTGGAACTCTCTGCCTGTATCTGTGCTTCCGAACTCTTACAACCCAAATCTTTTCAAAGTTAGAGTGAACAGGCCTATTCTGGGTAAGCTCGTAACATCCTCGACTTTGTCACAGTCATCTAGACTAGAGTTAAGAGCAAAACCATCGTAAAAAAAAAATACATACGTGTTAGAGTCACGAATCGTATTTTGTTCAACATATACGGTCTGAAACTGACTTGTAAAATGCAAATAAATAAGAGAGCGCGGGCTACCATAGCACATCCTCCTTAAGCCGTTCGGAATTCTTTTTATGAAAATCCATACTGCAACGCATATCAATAAATAAGCAGCGTTAAGGCTTCGCTTTGGATAGGAATCTGTTAACACAAGGGTGGTGCCGATCGGGTGCAGTGCAGTATGTGCTTTTCAGTAGTTTTACGACTTTACGCTTTTTTTTTTGAACGCCATTGTCACATATAGTTACGTGACAAGCAAGCGCGTGCCCTGTGCCAACGACACAAATATGTGACAAAAAATGTGGTGCACTATAACATGAAATATGCAATTTAAATCATTATTTTTTGTGTGTTTAAATATATGTATATTTTTAAAATGTGATATATATATCTTAAATGTTTTGTCAAGAAATAAGTTAACAATGCTTTTAAATTCCCATTTTTATTTGTAAGTATTTGCGGTGAATTTGTGACTTAGAGTATGCGCGTGCGTTAATGCTGGCGTCCAAACGGTCGACTGTCCCTAGGTTTGGCATAATTATATGTTTTAATGTGCTTACCAAAAAAGCAGTTTGGACTGATAATAATTATTGTTGCTTAAAACCGATATTAAAAAGAAATGCATGTGTTTAGATTCGATTGTTTACCTAGGGACAGTCGATATACGAACCTAATTTTGTTCCTTTTTACTGGCCCACCCCTGTCCAAGTCTTTATTTTTTCTTTTTTCATCTAGTTTTACTATACAACCTGTTTTGTTTGATATTCAATAACTTTTGTAGGTAAAAATAATACTAAAACTCCTAGAATAGGTGGTCCAAAAATGCATAGTTTCGGAGATATCATCAATCATAATTTACTTAGGTCAAAAATTGTCACCAGTATGACGAATCTTTACTTTTGCGAGGTTGCGAAACTTCGCAGTAGTGTATTAAAATAGTAGTAGTTTCATTGATAAATATGAGAAATTCTTTTTATTCAACCCAATAATTCATATTTAAAGCTCAAAAAAAAAATAACAAAAAAAAAAAGTATGATTGAAACATAATTCATATGCCAGTTGATTCTTTGATATGGTCTCAATCATATCCTAGAGTTATGGGATATAAAAAAAACAGGTTGTATAATGTTTTTGTATTAGCACTTAAGTGAGGAGGTAATGTGTTACCAAAATATCGATATCGTATGATGGATAAGGTACTTCTAAATGTCGACCTAATGATGCTTGACGGTTGGAATATCCTATTAGTGTTTTAGTAAGTAATTTATTTCATAATAAAATGTAGAAAAGCAAGTGTTTTATTTGGTTATTTAAATAAGTTGAAGGATAGTAAGCCTAAGAATAAAACTGATGTTACTTTTCCTGAATAAAAAGGATTCCGGATTCACAAATAATAAAACATCTATATATAACTTCGATAGTGCCACTAAGCACCGTAATCCCCTGATCGCAGCGGCCGCCCGCTACGAACCCTGGCGTATTAGTTCAGTACGCCGTCCGAGGCATACTCTCGTCACCCTCGATGATGCTATCACCCTCCTCCAGGAAAGTAGCAAAGAAACTAGTTCACTCAAAAAGTTCAGACGCAAACCGCCGTCTTTCCGACCTCACCGTCGAGGTCCGTCGCGACGTCCAGGTCCATGCCCTCCCCGACCCTCACTCGAGCCAGCCCGCGATGCTGTGCCAGTAGTTTTAAATCAGCCCCTAAATAATAATATCATTCAGATCCAGCCTGTCCCCATGCAGTCCTCCCCCAGCGACGCCCTAAGCCGAGGCTCGTACCCCACAGGGGGTGCCCTTAGCGTGTAGTCGCTTAGTTTGTAATTTATTATGCCCTGGCTGGAGGCCTTACTCTTAAGGCATCCGCAGGATAGTCCGGTTAAGCAGACGACAACGTCATAGGTTGAACTGCGAGCTGACATACAAAAAAAAAAAAAATTAAAAAAATACTAAACAGAATGCAAACTGCATTATATCCATGCATTAAAAAAAACATTGTATATTCGTTTTTGGAACAAAATACATCGATGTGATAATATGAAACACTAGCTAAATGATTGGCTGTTGATAATTCATTCAACCAATCACAGCAGTTTATGCCTACTCAACAATTTGCAAGCAAAATGTGTTGTGTTAATTTTATTCCTGAAGCTGGCTGCCAGTGCCTTAATCTAAAATAACATCCCGTATTTCTGAAACCCCTATAATCTTTTTCATTTTCGCCACGTAAGATAACAATAGAGCTCAAAATAGTAAAAAGACACTTGCATCCTATAATAACCCACTCTAAGTTGACTTTTGTGAATAGCGGGGGATGAAAAACGGGTAATGCACTCTATTTTGTGGCTGATTCATGTGCTGTTTCCGAAAATAGCGTGAAATGAAAACCTACACCCTATATATAGCGGTCTTCTTTTATGAATATGCATGCGGTATCATTTTTATCCTGTGCATTGACTAAGGTTCGTAGGTATTATTAAAAAAAATGCATTTCAGAGGAAACTTTGGCTATTCAGGAAAACTTAAATTATCAGACAGATCAGGCATTACGATTTAATTCTAGACCATAAAGAAAGTGATCACAGTAAAAATACAATAATTTAAAAGTTAAAAAGTTTTATTTGTAATCCCCGTCTTCTCGATTCAGTCATTATCAAAACACTTATAATTATAGAGCTGCATTGTTATTTTGGTGAGTGGGAGTTAATCAGAACAAATATGACAAAAAAACACGAATGTTTACCAACAGAACTCTCATGGCAATGTCATTCAAGTGTCAAAAGAATCATGTTGCACTTAAGGGTCAGTTCACACCGAGACGCGACGCGACGCTGCGCGCACACTTTTAAAGAGCGATTCAAAATATAACTTTATTTTCTACACGAAAGAATACATATTTCTTTACAGGCGGCGCAGCGCTGCGTGGCGCAACGTATTCTCACAAGGAAATGTGTATCTTTTCGTGTAGAAAATAAAGTTATATTTTGAATCGCGTAGCGTCGCGTCTCGGTGTGAGCTGACCCTTACTTACACATAAAGGAGTCTGCTCACTACGTACAACATGGTCGGCACATGGCCGTGCTAGGAATGTGTCTGGCAAAATACTATATATAGATTCTTTGTGAACAGTATGAGACTTTGCCCGTGCCGTCACAAAGCGTATCCGCACTGGCTAAAATATTCTCACCAAGGATTCTGGACGCTTCGGTATTGGGCGGTTACTGGGCATAATTTCATACTTTTCAAAATAAAAAATAGGTTTTTGCCTGACTCGTTCCTACCATGATCACGATATGATACAGTGTAGACTCTACACTGTAGAGGGCAGAGTCCTTTATTCACAAATAATCAGACTTTATTCCTTATCCCGCTAGATCATGCAGTTTAGTGAACACATCTATGAAAGACAGTGAGCATCCTTGGTATAACTTGGTGCAGTCCTGATGCTGCTCGCCGTCGGTGTACGCTTTGATGTACGGGTATGTTTCGTTACTCTCTGATAGGTTGGTGGTGCCGTCGTTCTTAGGACTGGAATAAATTACAGCAGAAATTAAAGACAGATTGTAGGTTTTTAATTTACACATAACATAACAACACACCTTGTAATCTCTGAAGGGTTATGGAGAGGTGTACATAAAAAAAAAAATAGTGCGTGGATTCCCTCCGCCCGGAAGAAGTGACACTTTGTAATACTACACGCATGCGTTCGAGTGTCACGCATTGACTCTCGTTATAATATTGAGCTTCTAAATAATAATTTGTTGTTTTCTTGTTGTATTATTTTTATTACATAATTATTATAAAGGGAACACCTCTTAACGAAGCCGAAAGGCACTGGTTCTCCCTGTCATTGCAATCATTTTTTGTTCTACACCATACCTGGGAACCTTCTTGTTTCGGAGATATTAGGGGTCAAAGTTCCAACTTTTTGACAAGTATTTTTTAAAATGTTTTTAATGTAAGATTTTTACTTTAAACACCTCCACGACCCCCGTACTATTCAATCCGTCCATTAGCACAATGTTTTGAGTGCGTTACATTGAGTTCTACCACAAAACATGATTTTACACCCCCTCAAAAAAAGTCGTTTCCCAGCAATAATTTTTGCGTAAAGTTACTTAGTTTCATGTACAGAACGCTTGGTTGACGGCTTCGTGATGAGGTGATTTACACGGTGTATAAGTTTATCGAGGTTATTCTACTCATGGAAATTGAGCGAAGGGTGGTTACATCGAAGAGTCGAATGCATGACTGTTTGCACGCCATCTCGCGTACCTAGTAGAACTACGTAGTCACAAATCTTGTAATACTGCCATCTCTTGGTGAGTTTTAGAAAATATTCCACCTCCATGGTAGCGTTAAACTGGTTGGAAGTCGCATAAGAAGTTTCACTTCAAAGACTCACATTTCGAAAGTTCTGTTTAAGTCTCATGTATTAGGGGGCAAGCCAATCGCCATACTGAGAAATTCCTGATGGTAAAACCCAATAACACTTTGTCCCACCCGGGAATCGAACCCAGTACCTCATGGTCAGTAGTCACGGTTGCGACCAATAGACCAACGAGGTAGTCAGGCAAAGGTGAGGAGGGTGGGGTGGGTGAGGTGGTGAGACGTATTTAATTCACTACTTACCACTTCTGAAAATACACACAAAATCAGTCAATAATGCTCCCACTGTAGGTAAACCGGCCTCCTTTCTGATAGTAAGAATGGTCACTGATTCTTAAATTATATGAGTGCAGGTTTGCTGATGTCACATGTCTTCGAACTGTTTTGGTAAATATGGGCTTTTTCTTGCTAAAGTATTGTGATATTTTTGATAATTTATGCTGGGGAGTTTATTCCGCCACTTCTTCTTCCCAGCTAAAACACAAGGAAGTGGCGAAGGGCGGGCGTTTTGGGGGACTGTCTCTTGTAATTTTGACGTTCAAAAAGTGCTGATTATTAGCCTAATTTGGATAAATGACTTTTGATTTTGATATTCCGGAAATATTTAGAATGCCATTTGGGGTAGGCGTATCTTTAGTAGTGGACGTTTTAATTTAAAAAGATGATGATTGTGATAATGGTTAACCATGCCCACAAACTATACGTTTGAGCTTGGTATGATAACCAAGAAAACCATCACATGTATTCAGCTGCATTCAGTTAGATTGGAAACTGACCTCAACTAAGTTGCCAAAAGTCTTGGTAAAAGATGGTTTTCAGAAGATTAAAAGCACCGCTTTGTTAATTCTTAGTTAATAACAATTTTACTACTACCGACAGCCCGCTTGCCTTGCACCTTATTCATGTATCTACATTGATGTGGTCCCCAGGATACAGCAGACTATTTCTGTCTATACAAATAGATGTATTATGTCTTTAATCGACAGGCAAATGTATGGCCTGTGGCCGAAATTGGAGGCATATATTCCGCTAAGGTAACCAATGCCACAGAACGATAATCGACGTAAAATAAGACGAAGCAAAGGAGCATTTAAGAATTATAACACGTCCTGTAGTTTCTGCATACCCTTTTAGGCTTTAGGTACCCTTTTTGACATATGTATATTTCAGATTTACTACCATACATACTCAAATCACGACCGTCACTCAGCGGCCATCACGACTAAGTTATAGTGCATCTTTGCACTTCACCTCGCCTCGCCTTCGTGCCTCATCGACTATGTGCTCATCAAATTGTCAAGTTCTCCTGCTAATGATCGGAACTAGTTGAGTTGAACTTGTCAACACGACGTGATGTAACTCTGTAGGGCCTGGCCCTCTGAGCGGTCATCGAACTTGTGAACTTACTGATCTTATATCGATACTAACTATAAATATGGGAATAGCTTTTGAAATGTAAAAAGCATAAGCGGAAAATAGTAGCTGGGTTATGTCATTACTTCCCAGAACTTGATCCTTATCAACGACACTATCGAGTGGTGTATTAATACAGTGTGTGTTTTTTTTTCGGGTACTATTCCCTGTTTGGTTTGGAGTATTGTTTTTTTTCAAAAATCGAATGATGTTTATTTATCATCATAATCGGGCTCGAGACTTCTTTTTAAGTATTTTTCCCTATTCCTCATAGTTCTGATTTGGACATCCACGCCAACTTTAAAAATTCAATCTGTACGGAAATGACAATAAAAATGGGCCTTTTTTCGCTGATAACCTGTGGGGATAAATTCTAAAAAATACTTGCAAAAAAAAACATGATTCTAGCACCAGCGGTTCCAGCTGTGTCTTGTCTGTCAGTTGGTGAGTTTAATTTTAATACCTACTTATACTCACGACCTATTCCCAATGGGGGTAGGCAGAAACCACAGAACGCCATCTGCCTGCTGCATTTGATTTTAATGGACTTACGATTTCACCAAAAACAATTTTGCAGTATTGCTGAAATACCAGAATAGAAAATTGATCTGAGAAACTTACTTCAAAACAAACATCGCCATTTCGTGCAGCAGATCCTCTTCATCATCAGAATGTAACGGTTCAGCTCCGAGTTGGCACAAGGTCTGTAGGACGCACGACTTGCCGTTATGGCCAAACCTGATAAAATAGCGGAATCATTTTAGGTTAAATTTAGTAAGACAATTATCATGGATGATACTAATTTAGGCCAAAGACCTCCCGAAGATATAATTTAGTTTTCGTCGTCATAAGTTCGACATTACATGGGACGTAACCATAACCGTAAGAATCATATTATTTCCAACTGTATTCCCTTTGTAATTTTTGTTGTACTGATATAGTTTATTTGTGCTATTTTTTTAGTAGCTCTCATGAGTCTTACCTGTGCTTGCCATACAAAAAATTTACCAAACGGGAATGACTACATGCAAACTCAAAAGATTACGAAACGAGAATCAATGTATGAAAATCAAAATAGTTACGAAATGGCAATTTCGTAATGGTATTTTGTTTAGTTGGCGAAAGCGGAAAGAACCAGACGGGACATAGCTGATTATAACTGTTGCTGATTTTTTTTTTTTGATCACGTCTTTATGAGCTTCCAGTTTAACGTGGGACGTACGTATTAAAATATTCACACCACCAAAAATAAATACAACCGATGTTTATTAAAATAGCCCCGCACCAGTAAACAGTAATAAATAACGAATTTTGACATTCGCAAAATTGGTATTGACGAAAGCAATTTATGTGAAAATTGCTTCCGAAAGCAACCAAGTGTCGGAGTGAAATAAATCATGATTTTGATATCTTGCGCTACCAATCGGTTACCCGTGAATAAACAAACACACAGACAGACTGTGACGTGAGCAGCGCCTTCAAATAATTTGTATTTACTTTTTGAAGGGATTTTGAATATTGCTTGAGTAAGAGGTTTTCATTACAATAGCTTTTTAAATTCTTTTAAGCTATTGCATAGGTTTTATCGCGGGCTTTGAGCGCGGCGACCGAATTTAGAAATCCCGTAACGAAAAATACCTAACACGGGCGCCGGTGCCGCTGCCGGTGGGAATTTCTTTAATAATTTTCAACTTTATCGCTACAGCATTAGGTTTTTTTTTTCGTGATCATTGAGTGTATTAACGTAGCTATCAAGAAGTTCTTGAAAAAGTTATATTCCATCAGCGATAAAGAAATATAGCTTTCATTCAAATGAAAAGAAAAAAGGTTCATCTATCAACATTAAACGCGTATACAAAGTTTCGTGCCCGTTCTATTAACCGTTGAGGAGTTCCCTCGAGTGGAGGCGATCCTGGCTGCCGGATCAAGTCATTTCTGTCGTAAAAATGCGTCTTCGTTTATACTGCTCCATCAGTGGTCAATGTGGTCATCTCATTAGACACCCCATTTTAAGCCACAATCTTTCGAACAGTTCATCCATTGTTTCTTCGATCTTCCCTTACTTTATAGCTATCCACATAATATTCCTATGTAATCCATCCTCACAAAATTCCTCTTTAACATGTGGACTGCGAGACTAGTAAGTACTAGAAACTTATCATGTAGATTGTACTGGTAAGGTCACTGACCGGGACTCAGGTTAAACCATGATACAGTTAGCTTGATTAGATGTTTGTTGAAGTAATCCAGAGCAACATAGGCTTGCTAGGGTTGTCAACTACATCGATGCACAGTCTAGCTTATAATTTACTTGACTATTTTCGGTCATATTTTTTTTTACAATAGGCGGAACGACCTAGATGTAGTGACCATAACCTGAAGAAAGTGACAATTCAGTTTATTTATCAATCCTTCAAACCAAATCAAAGCCTGCTTTCAACACAACAAGGTGGTCAAGTATCCTGGAGATGTTTGAAATTGAGCAAACTTATTTTACGACAAATGGAAGATCGTGGGAAGAAAGGGAAGAGACCGCACATACCAGGGAAACGGTTACCTATCATAAGCTCGAAAAACGTTTGACCGAATTTCATTTCAACAAAAACTTTTCGAATATTTTTCATCAGTCAATCATCAGTTGACCTATTATCGATTCGATTTTCTTCATCACTCCGACGACGTTCCATTTGGTCGAACCGAATTTACACTTACCCGAAATAACATTATTTTGTTCAAAGTATTATGTTTCCGAACATTCATTGTAACACTGTTATAATAAACATATTTATTATGCAAGCAGGCATGCAACATGCAGCAAGCCTTGTTTCTGTCACGGCTCCGGCACTGCGGGGTTTGGGCCGCCCCATGCGTTCTTATCGTCGTAGATGATTTTAACGCCCCACACCTCCGCGTCTACGCGGGCTTAAATTACACTCTAGGGCAGACAAGACTGCGTGAAGTCGGTTTTGCAGCGATTCGTTTCTGTCACTAAATTTTGTAGCACAACATATTGACTTTTTATGACACTATTTTAATTTAATAATGAAAACACTACCAAGTAACCGGCTACATTTTGTGACCAAATAATATTCGTAAAATGTTGTTTTGGTGTGGTGAAAATATGGCAAATATGAAAAAAGTTCAAAACTTCGGCCAATAGCAAAAAGTTATTTTGTAAGTCGGCAAAACAAGGTTCGGAAAAATAATACATATGACACATGATACATCGATGATCTAAAAATACCTCAAATGACGTAAATGGCAAAAGAGACTTCGGTCAATAGTTTTCGGTAAAATGAAATTTCAGCAAACGACAAACGCAACCCCAGGGAAGCATACAAACCGGAGAGGAATTATAGTCAGTAGTGGGAGAATCAACGCTAACAATTAATACAATAATCATAATTGAATTATTGCTATTATTATTATTATTGATTTATATTTGATTATTATTGATGTTATTGCGACAACTACTTTATAGTGTCTTTACATTTTACCTATTTTGAGAAAAAAATATTCCTATCCAAAAAAACATTTTCACTACATAGAAAGCAACTAGTTTTTTAATTTAACTAAGTACATAGTATAACTAGGACAGCACTAGTTAGGAATACATGGTGTGGAAAAATCAGTGGTGTGACAAACGAGAAAAAAAATCCTGTTTGTCACACTGTTGTGACTACGAGTCGGCAATGCTATTATCCTTACTTTTCAACAGATATTTAAGAGTCGTGATTGACGTCATTTCGTAAGTAATTTTCGGCAAAAAAGTATGTACATTATACTCACAAGAAGTGATAAGTTGGCAAATATATCGAGAGAATTAACTAGGTGAGAAATAAAGATATAACGCTGAAAAATGATTTTGTCCTATAAATTAGTAGAGAGACATACCGAGTAAAATATTTTAACACACAAAAATAATGATGATCCTTCACCGGTATACCATAATATGACTACCATAATATGAGAAGACCAAAGTAAAGATGCATGGGTTGAAAGTGTCTAGAATAGGCTTTATACTTTTGAAATAACGACTAATATAAGAGTCGTACCTATAGAAGAAGAAGAAGATGCAGTGCCAACCCAAAATAGGCTGGAGAATAATGATAGTGAAGTTTATTGTTGAATGTTGATGATTCTGCTGGTTAGTTAGCATGTCAGTTTAAAAACTTAATAGTCACTAAAGGTGCATTAAAAAAAATACGTTTGGATAATCAGTATACGGTAGTAGTCCTAATACAGCTCGTGATCTCATAACGTCCGAACTTATTCTTAGTTCAGATCATGGTATAGTAACACCCAGAAGTGATAATTCCCTAACAAATCGGTTCATCTTTGACTAGCACGATTAGCTACGCGACAAACGAATTAACATTCGCACTCACTTCACTACTGAAATCAGTTACACTAGCCGTGATTGGACGATAAATGGATTAGGTTTGGCGGCCATTTTGCATTCTTTTAAAGCGTGATTGGTTTTTGGCGTTAGCGGAACTTATGACAGGCAAACATGGACAGTGAGAAATTAGTAAAAATTTATTCGCAAAGAGAATAGAGAAGAATAGGAATGAAAATAAAGATGGTAATGCACCATGGTGCTATAACTTCTAATCCATTCCTAAGATCTTTTCTACTACAGGAAAAGAAATATTGATCACGACGCGAGCTTTTTCCGCTTGGACGCCTAATTCTTGCCCATTTGTTCCTGATTTCTTAACGTGTTCTCTTTCACTGCACTGAACTTAAATCGTCTGAATTTTAGCCTAAGAGAAGTAATATTAAGTTTTTTTTTTAATTTTTTATTTACGTTTAATTACTAAACATTTTCCTGTTTCAACAAAACTGATAACCGTATTAAGTTTTCTAGTCATTGGTGATTTGAAATAGGTATGTTAAATACATTGAACTACGGTGGTTAACCGATCCTTATGCAAACATAATTTAGAACAGCGGTTAACGGGAGTGTTAGTAATGTGCAACATACTGTCTGTGGCAATGTGTATTGCGTTATAGCGCAGATCGGCTATATTGCATTCTAGGCTGATGCAGGTCCAATTATATTTGCTTGAGAGAAAGAATTCTGATTTCTTGACACAGTTTTTATAAATTTTAGAGAAGATTCGTAATCGACGCGACGTAGGAAATATATCACACAAAAAAAATTGGTTGAGGGCGTTTTGGGGTCAGCGCAATAGGTTATCTTCTTCTATTCTGTGTAGTCCAGAGTCACACAAAAGAAAGCTCAAGTATGTGGCGTTTTGGGGTTAGCACAATTAGTTTTCTTCTTCTATTCTGTGTTGTCCACCGCCAAGAAGTCATCCATCAGACAACAAAAAAACCAACTTTAAAAAAAATATAACCATGAGGGTGCTTAAATATACCGGGGTTGGAAACATTCCATAAGCCATTACTCGTACCAGGCTCACAGCAATATCTTCCCCTCAAACAAACCACACAACCTGATAACGATCACCTCAACATATTAGTGCCATTATCCACTAATAAACGACACACGGTATTAATGTTGTCACAAAACTTACAACTACCAACTAGCGCAGCTGGCTAATGAACTCGCTAAGTAGCAATTACCTCGGTAGTTAGCTACGAAGACATTTTACTCAGGTGTACCAGGATAGCATGGAGCGTTAGGAGGTTGCATCTTTTTAATGGTTCATGCATTTTCATGCACTGGACTGTTTTAAGAGCTTTGGTTCTGGATATTACATATGAGTACGTGTGTTGTTGAATGAGTGGTATTCCTAGAGGATTATGTTACCCGTGTAGTTGCATTTGAAAGTTGGAACCCAAACCCTATCCCAAGTATACCAAATAACCCTATCCCTATCCTATAACCTTAGGGTGGGTAACTAACTACAAGTAACCGGGTAACTTTCCCGCTTGTCTTCTTTTAGGTTAACACATGAGAAATTAGAGATGTCCGAGGACTAATGATCTTGCTTAAACTAACCTTGAGTAACCTTATTGCAAACTATATTTTCAAGCTGTTTGGCTTTGAAACTCTGGCCCCGTGGGGTTTAAATGCTCACAGCCTTTTTATGGAAATTTCTAAACGCCTAGTAGAAGCTGTCTGTGACCAAAGAGCTGGTTTTTACCTTGGCTAGAGGCTAAAGTGTTGCCATACAACGTGACAACGCCACCAGTCTCTCGGGCACATTACCTGTTGACTGCAAAGAGGAGGAGATTTTTGTTGCTATTTTTTATATTTATTGTTAGTTTAGTTAATTTTGTTGATTTTATTTTTATTTTTAATAAAGAACCATTTGCCACAAAAAAAGTAATGTTTAATTTAATTACTCACCCATCTAAAACTGATTCCACATGTTTATAAAAATGGTACAGCTTTGCATCATCCTGGTAATCACCATTCTTATCATCTTTAATTCCCCCCGACTCTCGCTTCTTTCTCGCAGTTCCAACATATCCGGTGTTGGCTCCAAGGATGTCCTCAGGGATCTGGGTTCGATTCCAGGGCAGTTGAAAGTTGGCTTGGAATGCGTAGTTCACGTTTATGCTCTTGGCTGCGCTTGGGAAGCCAAAGCCCGCGTTGAACTGTAATTTAAAAATAGTTATTTTTCACTAACAGAAGAAGTGTTTTTGTTTTACCTTAATTTGTGCCATACTTTCGCACTATGTTAACTTTAACAGCACGGGTTGAGACGTAATATAGATATTGTTAGATTATCTAGGTTTTAGTCCGATGCGAAGTTTTACATAGACCAATTTTCAATTATGAGTTTAGACTTATGACTATGCAAAAAAAACTCGTAAAAGTAGACCTGAAAATGGCTTGATCAATTGACGTTCTTCCAAGGTTCGCAACTGCTGTCAAAAAATAAAGACCCGCAAAACAAAAGGGGAACCGAGAAATGACTTGTGAAATTTTAAATTCTATTTTCGCCGCATTTTATTCCCAAGTGTAGTACGCTCACACTTAATGCGGCCGATCATCCATTCGGCAAATGCGATTAATTCCTCACTTCGCCACCACGCGACGAGTTCGCTTATTTTTTGCCGAGAACCACATGATCGGATTATGCTGCTATATTTCGTTGCAAAGGGATCCCCTAACTCAGTTACCTTGTCGCCCCCTTTTGCGACAAAAAGGCTCTTTTCTTTCTCAGTATGTTAAAAGCTAAAACAGCCAGCATTTTCCCGAATATGAAACGTATTTAAGTTATGATATGTTTTGTGTTTGGTGACTTAGTTGATATTCAGAACAATAATGTAATTTTGTAAATATATTGTTTGTGCGTTGGCAACACAGAAAAGTTGTTATTAAAGCAACGCCAGTGTATATTTGTATATAATTGTATGATATATCGAGCTGGTGACTGCGATTCCACATCAAATGAGTTTATTTTGCGTACACATTTAGTTTAAAACTAAATCTACTGGCTTCTGCCGTATAGAAAGACGTCGAAAGGATGCCATTATTGTAAAAAAAAACACTAACAACCAAAATCAATTTATTATATTTTGCGGATTTGCAAGTTTCAATTATTTCAAACGAGTACCTATCATTATCATTTATATCGATAATCTAGATTGTAAGATTCAAGATCTATTTTCATAGGAACTTAATTGGTCCCAAATCCATTTTGCAATGCCAAGCATCCCCTTGCCAACACTACATTAACACAACCACAAATTAAGCGTCAAAATCAATAACGTAGTACTCTCAAACATTTGTAATTTACTGCGAATTCCCACAAGCAACTGACTTATATCCCGGATATGTTCGCCTAGCAATTTTCCAATAAATAATCACGCGGTACTGAATACCAATAATATTACATTATAATACGAGGCCTGATTGAAGGAAAATACGACGGTATTATGTTTTCCGAAGATTCTTACACGTGTTTGGTTTTGTCATTGGAACGAGGAGGAGACGGGAAAGGGCAAATTTATTAAGGTCATACATATCTGCTGTGATTCCTTGTGAAATTAAAATTTAAATTAGGGTAAGAATTAAGGTTATTATTATAACCGCATCTTGAGAAAGCTGTCGTATCCTAAAACCGAAAATTTGAATACTTGTGGCATCCACCAAGATGGATTATGACTCATCACAGGGAGGAAGTCTTTGACCCAGCAGTGAAAAAAGTTTTCTACGTTTAACAAACCGTCGCGTGATTTTGAGTAATTTGAAGGATACTGATGACGGGTATATAAAGTTTTAGCAACAGTTCTTTCGCACCCCGGCTTAGAATGTTTACGGTCATCATAAGCCCTAAGTCCAAAAGTATTCGAATATGTTTAGCCATAATCTGCCGAGCATTTACCAAATATTTTATGTTCGGTCGCCAGTCTAAACAGATACAGCTGTATACCGCAGTATTTTACTGGATAACATGATATTATGATGTCTTTTTGAGAGGAGCTAAATCGTGGCTAAATAATAACAGCAGTTCAGGTAGATCTTCAAGTTAAGCCGAGCTTGCCTAGGTTGTACTGTGGATGAGTGACCTCCCATTAAATACCGAGTTTTCTCCGTGCCTCGGAAAGCACGTTAAGCCGTTGGTTCCGGCTGTCATTTGTAGATCTTTGACAGTCGTTACAGGTAGTTAGCGGCCCGAAAGTCTGACATCTAGTTTCACCAAGGGGTATCGTGTTACCCAGTACTAACTGGGTTGTGGAAATCAAATAGGCAGTTGCTCCATGTCAAATACTGGTATTAAGCTGCATGTGGTAAGAGTGGAAGCCGACCCCAACAAAGTTGGAAAAAAGGCTAGGCAGATAACACCTTAATGAGCTAATTAGCGTAGTTAGGAGAAATTTTGAAGAAATTACCTTTACAGAGTAAAATGGATATAGCTTCATGAAAGTAGATATATGAAGAAGATTTCAAATAATTGACGACAAGGTTGGCGCAGTGGCTGAGCGATTGGCTGCTACACTACGTGTCGCGGGTTGGTTTTATGACCTACAGGTAGTTGTTCCAGGTTTGTGTATGTAAGTTAAATCGTTTATAAACGCACCCACGATCAGCATCACTAAATTCTTAATCTAATTATATCATTAAAACTTCTTTATGTTTCGTCTTATCTGGCTTCGCCATCAGCTTTTCCCAAAGTAACGGTAATCCCAGAAAATCCGACTTAAAAACTTTTTGCTGATAAGTCCTTTTTATAGAAAAACAACATACCTGCAAAAGAGTGCTATTTGGCCATAGTAACTGCCGTTTACTTCTGTGAAGAATCCCATCGGATAGTTCCATCTCTTTCCCACTTATGGTGAAGAGTAGTTTGGATGCAATAGTTAGTGAAAAAAGAAGATCTTTGGAAAACATGATGTTTTTTCAACGCATGCGCCTTGAGTGCGCGTGAGTTGCCGAATTTGAATGACACACTACGTTAAGTGATGGTAATCGTTTTGTATATCCAATGGCTATTGATAGAGATAACGTTAATCTTTTTATCCGGCTTAAAAAGATGTGGTTCTGTACCTATACTATAAAAATAAGTGAATTGTCAACTGATGCAGTGGCAGACGTGACTTCGATGAAGTAAAAAGAAAACCAAACGAAATTAGTCAAAAAGTTTTTGACTAATTTCGTTTGTGACATCCTCTTTAATTTTGACCAGGATGCAAACAACACCTTGGATGACCTTAAAGTTAGACTACCTATAGCTATATGCTACAGTGTCTAAAATCTAAATCAATGCATGAATGTCGGTGTTTTAACATGTCGGCTTTATGTTCGGAGTTTTTCTACCAAGTTGGATATATGGTAACCACCTTAAAAACCATCCAAGGCCAAGCCATCGAATGCAGTCGCTGTGGTCGAAAACGGCTAGATGGCATCATCATCATTATGAGTATGTAAGTAAGCAACACCAAATTCAGCCTATGATGTCCCCACTGATGTCGTGCCCGTATTGTATATGGCCGCATCCTAATCCGAGCGATCAGTCGCATAGGTTCAGTTCGATTAGGGATACGATCACATAGAGACAGTAGCATCCTTCTGCGAGATGACGTCCTCGCAGAAGGAAGCGGTGGAGCGCGTAAGGGAGGAAGACGCCGTCTCGTCTCAGGAGGACAGGGCGGCGCAGGAGGCGCCATGGTGACCTGATGCCGCCCTAGGAGGTGCCAGCGGGCGATATATCGGGGAGTCTATCGCTGTCGCATTGCACGGCCCTCGCGAGCGGTGGCGATGTCTCAGGTGAGCACGGACATCGCCAAAGGAGTTGGTGCCCGGAGGCGGGCTGCACTGGATGGGTCGCGAATGTCATGTGTAGTAGGCTCACGGTGGTGTTTTTTAGTGGGTGCAAGCCCCACATAACCAAACCGTCTTCCCGGACGGCGCGGAATGCGTTAGGCATTTTTCACCACTTAATAATAAAAAAGGGATAAGATCAGAAACTACTGATACGCGCAGGTTGCTTTGGGCAGACACCTTTACTACTGTAAAGGTATCTGCCCAAAGCAACCTCACATCCTGCAGGTCTTGGTAAACCTAGAATCTCTCAGCCTGGTAAAACAATAATTCTGTTTGGATTAAAAAAATCATATTTGTATGTATACGTGTCGTTTGTTTGTTTCCGTTGCTAGGACAAAAGAGTCTTGATTATATCCATAAACATAATTAAAATACGATATAATCAGGGACTGAAAAGATTACCCGTTTTGGGGTTTTAATAGTGTTATTTTTTAGCGTTTGGTGAAAAAACGCTAGAGTAAAGGTTTACTTGTATTATAGGGTTAATCGGCCTGTAATAACATGTACTTGCCATTTTTGTACATAAAAATATGCAAGATAATGACGGAATTAGCCCGCGCTCGGCAGTTTGTTTCTTCCATTCTGGTTAGCCAGTAATATTTAAATGGTTAAACCCATATATTATGAGGTTAACCCGTATAATGGTTATTCAAACATATGGGTTGGTCTATCCGGTTAACCTTTTAACCCAATTATTCGGTCCCTGGATTAAATTGCAACTGCACCGCACCTTGATCGGGGTGTTATGAAATTACATGAATTCCTTGCGTCGAAATCTTTTAGTGACAAAAGCGTGTTTACAGTTTAGGCCCCAAGTTGTACAGTTTACACACTAACCTTTGCTAGAAAATCGAGTTTTAGCCATCGTTGTAGAAAGTCTAGTAGCAGCTCAGTACAGTATATTGTTCTTGACTTGGTATAAAACATATCGCAGTGGCATTTAGATTTTTAGAAAATCAATGTATTAGTACCTGGGCGACCGAGTTCTGCTCTGGTGAAGATAGAGATAACGATTCCTATTCAATCACATCGTTTTTTTGTCCCCTAAACGCCTATAATGAAACTTTTATCGAAATCCTAAGCCAAATCCTTATCTGCAAACCGTTTTCAAAAACGTGATTACAAATATTGCTCATTTAAAATTGAAGGATTTGTAGCATTTTTTTCTGTAAAAGACAAAGATACCAGATACCACACCTCAACTGTTTAACAAGTCGTGATTATAAGAAAAAATAAATTGCATTTAAAGCAGGAATAGGGTCTAACATACCTGTAAAACCGAGCTGTTGAGATACAATAACTGAAATTGTCTTCTTTCTCTGTGCACAATGTCACTAGGTCCCATTTCTTCGGAATTTGAAACAAAACATAGCGAGTTTAGTAGTGTGAACGTCAAAATATTAAGTGAAGTAAGCATGGTGCGTCTGCAACGATCACAGTGGAGAGGGGCACTAAAGACAATGAAGTTCAAACGTGTACAATAACGTTGCGCTAAGGAAATCGATAGAGCCCGTGTAATCACTACGAGATCGTGAAGAAGTGAGGTATGAATTTTATACGATTTGTTAATTGAACTAATTTAGTCTATATTATTATACTATTAAATTTTATAATTTAAAACAGGCTTTGATACAAAAAGCCGGGCAAGTGCGAGTCGGACTCGCGCACGGAGGGTTCCGTACAAACCAAAATTACTGAAGAGAATAAATAAAAATATGTGATGTAACCAAAAGTTTTAGGTTTTTGGGAATTTTTCCTTTATATGTGCTATAAAACATTGCTTCGTGCCAAATTTACTACTCGACTAGAAGTACCCTTTAGGTTTTGATTCCCTTGCGAGTAGTTGCGAGTTTAAAAATATGCGGCTTAAATTGCTGTTTCTTTTTATTGCGTTGACATAGAAGTTTGATTTTGTTACAGTTTAAAGGTATTGTAGACTTGAGTATTTGCTATGACTTTCAATTTAATACCTCTACGCGTTCATGAGGAAAGGGGTAGTAAGTTAAGTTAAAATATTTTAATTATATGATGTAACTAAAAATGTACGGTTTACGGTAATTTTTCTTTTATCTGTGGTATAAGACGTTGCTTCGTACCAAATTTCAAGATTCTGAGTTCACGGGAAGTACCTGTAGGTTTTGATTCCCTTGCAAGTGTCGAAGATTTGCGGAAATTTGCGGTATTAAGTTTGATTTTTTCACTCTAAGGGACAGTAGACCTGAGTATTTGATATAAATTCCAGCTTGATACCTCCACGTGTTCTTGAGAAAAAGGGTCTTGACAGACGGACAGACGGACGAACAACAAAGTGATCCTATAAGGTTTCTGTTTTTTCCTTTCGAGGTACGGAACCCTAAAAATGAAGCTAGCCTAAGTTGGGGTTTGCTTCCAGTCTAACCGAAAAAATAATCAAAATCAAAAGTCATTTATTCAAATTAGGCTGATAATCAGCACTTTTTGAACGTCAAAATTACAAGAGACAGTCCCCCAAAACGCCCGCCCTTCGCCACTTCCTAGTGTTTTACCTGGGACGAAGAAGATGCGGAACAAATTTTCCAGCAAAACAAACTCCACGCCAAAATAATTTTGGGACCTGTTCATTTCTTGGTCAACTGGGACAGGTTAAATAGTTTTTGTATAAAACACAAAAAAAATAAAAGTACTTTATTTTACATAATGGTTGGCACAAAGATGTCTTTACTAAAATCTTAAAAATATTTTGCGCAATGTCTTTCAAATACGAAACTAGGTAAATCCGGATAGCAAGCGATTCCAAGTAGCACACGTAATACGTCAATTTTAAGGTATTGTCTCGTGACCGTTTGCTGTTGGATAAACATATTAGTGTGGCGGTGGGCGGAGTCATGTGACTTCGAGATTTAAAGTTAAGGATACGTCCATCATGACGCATTCAAGAAGGCTAGTTCTGCATTGAGTGTTTAGCGTATGTACTGCCTGCATTGTAAGCAGACAATAAGAGATGATAGAATAATTTAAATCCGAAGACCTTTATTACGTAGAATATATTTTTCTGAATTGACAAACGTGTTATTTTTAATTTTTGTTGCTAGGCAACTACCTCAAGCATAGATTAAATTTTTAAATTTTATACTTAAGTTATTAACCTACGCCACAAGTGTCTATCTGTCCGTTTTCTGGATTACCTCGATTATCTTGGGGTCAGCTTCCAGTCTCACCGGATACAGCTTAATACCAGTATTTTTGATGGAGCGATCTCCACAACTCAGATACTAGGTATTATTATGATACCTTCTAGTAAAACTGTTTGCCAGAATTTAGGGCTTCCGAATACTGTAAACAGTTATCAAAGAACTACGAGGACCACTAACAAGACAATTTTTTAAAGTAGGTTTAATGTTCGTAATAGTTAACGATTACAGTTCTTAAATATAATTACTTATGAAAGCGTCTAATTTAAATG
Source organism: Cerastis leucographa (assembly GCA_963082945.1). NCBI lineage: Eukaryota > Metazoa > Arthropoda > Insecta > Lepidoptera > Noctuidae > Cerastis > Cerastis leucographa. Next base: position 16,642,114 of record OY720363.1, read on the forward strand.
TTGTTGCGAAACCCACTTCGCTATATATCGATTAATAAAAATACCTAAGTTACAAGAAAAAATACTGATTCAATCCCAACCGCCAGAATCCGGAACTACACAAATCTACTTCGCAGTGTGAACTCCACCTTATAATGCCGGCTACATTCGAACGGGTGCATTGACACCTTTTCTTCCAACAAGACGTTGATACGCGAAGCCGACACACGTGGAAAATGTGACTCCATAACTGCTCCCTAATCGGTTGGTTCATGATTAAAACTTAATTCGGCATAATGGGGTAAGATACCTAAAGTAATAAAGTTTTTTAAAGATTTCTACCTTTGTTATTGTCATTTATTTTAATATTTAGTGAGTTTATGAATTTGTAAGTCTATCTTTTCTTGAAATGGCATAAAGAAAAACTAAACATTTAACCTGGGGTACCCACTTGGAATAGCTTTGCTATAAAAAAAGGGAAAACAGGAAATGATAATATAGCCAATGCATGATGAATAGAATTAAGTAAATGCAAGTTAACAAACTTAATTTGGTCATAAATTAAAGTAAATTTCTAGCCTACAATAATACCAAACGCTCTACTAAAAATGTATTTCATTGTTTTCAGAATTCAATCATGTTTAAAAGTTTCAAATATTGTGAGATTTTGTTGAACATTAGTAACTGCGTCATTTAAGTACAGAACAAAATCTAGTTTCAGCTGGATTATTCTGGCCCTGCTGATGATCGCAGTGAGTGTAGCCGCTGACGACGAGGAGGAACACAAAGCCATGGTGATGAAGCGGCAGATCAACAGTATACCTTTAGTATATCCCCAAGGAGGAACTTATAAGGTACGAAATCGAATAACTAATACCTACCTGTTTGGCAGTTTTAGCACTAAAAACAAACTACACAATTGTCCTTTCATTGGTATTGTCCGTCGTGTCGTTGAGCTCCTTGGGTTATAACTGACAATGCTTGCACTGGCTACACAGGTTCTCTCTAATATTTATGGTTCTTTCTTCAAAATACCATCCCAAACTGCTTGGTCCTAAAATAACTTGACCACTGGCTACACAGGTTCTCTCTAATATTTGTGGTTCTTTCTTCAAAATACCATCCCAAACTGCTTGGTCCTAATATAACTTGACTTTTCCATTCTCCTCAGTACAACGTACGCTATCATTTACTCATTTTTCATTCCTCACAAAATCCATTCATCTTTTCTTTAGTCTGTCTCTCCCTCTCCATCCATCAACATTTATATTCATCACTCTATTAGTCTCATGTGTTCCATCCCTTCTCATCACAGGCCCATACTAAGACAGAGGACAATACAACAACATTTGTCATAAAAAAAAGGTTTATTGCAGAAACTTGTACAACTTTTACAGTAAATCTTATAATTATAGGGACCTCCTTTTAAGTAAATTATGTATCTGTGCTAGAAGACCCCGCTCTTCAATTCCAAATAAAAAAATGGTAAAAGTGGTGTACAAAAATAAAATAAAATTTAAACAAGAAATTATTTTAATTAATAAAAAAAAAGAACGGAAAAAAAGAACTTTGAGAAATCTCCTAAAATAGTGTGTGTGAGTGCGTGTGTTCATGTGTGTGAGTGCGTGTGTTTATGTGTGTGAGTGCGTGTGTGTATGTGTGTGAGTGCGTGTGTGTATCTTTTCAACTCATATTGACGATACATGCAGCAATATTTCAATTTCATCATAGGTCTTCAGTTTTAGCCAGTCTTTAGTAGTCATAGGACAGATGTTAATTATTTTATATCATAAATTAATTGTAACTTTCTCCTCTCCCATAGTTGATCATAGGCTTCTCAGCGCCCATCCACGCAGAAGACTACATCAGCTTAGCCTTCGCAGCCAACTTCCAGTATCAATACGTGCAGTTCACGAACATAACCCAGCTGTCCCAGTATTACTTCATCAAGACCGTGTCTAGGGAACAGAGAGAAGCTGACGTGGCTGCCAGGAAAGATGAGAGACTCACGTTCTATACTGCTGTCGCCGATATGTTGAAGTCGTGAGTGTATTTAGTATTTTTTCCTCTGGGTATTGTTGTAAACTTCGTTTGCAATGTAGTTTCCAAACTTGTAAACCAACGCGTTTCAGGAAATGCGTTTTTAAAACAAACACATAAAGCTCAGTTTGTGCAACCTTTTTTTTTTTCTGTAATTTTTTCTTGATATCTACGTTTAGCCAGTGTAAATTAAGTTGAGTAATTTTAAAATCAATTTAATTTAGTACCCTGACAATTAGTCAGCCAGTCATCATGGTTGCTCGTTGACTAACCAAGTTGCGCTAACTAGGCCATCGCTAGGCGAAGAAGAAGAATAAGTTGATATTCGTTCAAAGTGGAAATAATATCAATTGGAAGCATGGGTTTGAACAGACTTTACCCTGTTCACCCTGTTACAAAATCTCCAAAAGCAAAGGTTTTGGATTTTTTTATTAGGTACAAGCAACAATACGTCTTGGAAATATTATTTCTTGTTCAGTTCAATAGCTGTTCACGATTACAACACTTGACATGTGTTACTAATAATTTATTTATTAAATTAATTCCTTTATTCACTTTTATAAACAAATTTGATACATTTTTAAATATTCCATATGAATAATAAAAAATAAAAAAATATTATAATTTATTTATTTTTTCAGAAAAGGTTTTAATGGTGAGGAGTGCGTGTACAGAGCTATTTGTGAGGCTGCACAGTATCCGGTAGAAGAAGAAGGTTTAGTAGGAGAGATAATACACATACTGCTGACGTAAGTTGGCCATAGTTATGTTATTACCATTTAGCCTAGAAGAATTCCTAAAAGTTTGAAGAAAACTCTGTGAGTACTTAGTTTTTATACCGGCTTTAATCAAATACGATGTTATGCGTTCATTGACATAACATCACGCCTGCAATCACTGAAGGGTTAGGCAGAAGTGTACCCTAATAGTACTCCCACATTTCGCCAGTTATATTTCAAGTACCATGTAATAGGCGAGGCCATTGCCATTGACCGGGCACAAATTTAAACTCCATGGCGGCTACTGTGAAATTCCTGATAGAAAAACCCAATAATACTTTGCCCGACCCGAGAATCAATCCCAGGACCAAATATCTTCTTGCTCAGAAGTCGCGGCCACAAGGCCAACAAGGCAGTCCGTTCGTTAAGAGGGGACTCTAGTGGGCCTTTCTCCATACAAACGTATTCCGCTGTTTTCTTCGTGGATAATGCGTCTAGAGCAATGATTTTTGTCCCTTTCGCACTTTCTGGGGGCTTGGTCGGGCGCAGCGCGACGGCAATAGTTTCTTCAAATACCTATTCTTCAAATTCCTCGGGGCTAGAGTCCCCTCTTAAGTTCCCAAGATTATGCCAAGATCCATTCAGAAATTATAAAATTCTCCAACGAATTAAATCATGAACTTTAAATGAATGGATGAAATTAAAATTATCACATTTATTCGACTGTCAATCTCCATTTAGGTCAGCGATCGCATTGTCTCCATTGTGAATATTTTACTCTTAATTAAGTATCAGCTTTAAATAATGTGTAAATATGGTGTCTGTTACGAAATAATTAAGAGCATTCATTAGCCAGTTTTAACATTCAACAAGAGATCCGACAGAAGCTAAACCGGCTTATTAATATGGAATAGAATTTGTTTTTCTATCTAAATCAACTTTTTTTTTTGCAAAAAAGTTGGGAAGTATTATAAATGGTATGAAAAGTTACAAAAAATAAAGGGTGTAAAACACCTCTTAACGAAGCCGAAAGGCACTGGTTCTCCTTGTCATTGCGATCATTTTTTTGTTCTACACCATACCTGGGAACCTTCTAGTTACGGAGATATTAGGGGTCAAAGTTCCAACTTTTTGACAAGTATTTTTTAAAATACAAGTTTTGAATGTAAGATTTTTACTTTAAACACCTCCACGACCCCCGTACTATTCGATCCGTCCATCAGCACAATGTTTTGAGTTCGGTACATTGAGTTCTACCACAAAACATGATTTTACACCCCCCAAAAAAAAGTCGTTTCCCAGCAATAATTTTTGCGTAAAGTTACTTAGTTTCATGTACAGAATGCTTGGTTGACGGCTTCGTGATGAGGTGATTTACACGGTGTATATAAGGGTCAGATAGGCAGTCGTTCCATGTAAAATACTGGTGTTCAGCTGCATGCGGTTAGAATGGAACTGGAAGCCGACGCGAACATCGTTGGGAAAAGGCTAGGCAGATCGATGGATGTTGAAGCCTTAGGGTAAACATTCGTTCATTTCTTCTACTTTCATGTCATCTCATGAACCTAATTCTCGCATTTCAGGCCCGACTACGGAAGGACACCTTTTGATGAAAAAGATGAAGATTGGGAAGATTTAATGGGAGCATATAACGATGCAGCCGTAGCTGGACGGCAAATGTTCAACTGTGCCTCTGTATACTCCGAATGCCCTGAGGGTCAGGGCCTCATGGAAATGTTCAGTATTCTGAGGGACGAATGAGAAAGCTATGGATTATTTATGTTTCATTTGTCTACTAGGTGAAGGTGCCGTTGAAATATTACGTTGTACATGAATTGTCCTTTGCTGTCGATAGTTTTACGATTTACTGGATTTAATAAGGATGTTTTCAGAAATTAACAATGTTCCTAATAGTTGGACTAGATTGGTCACAATTAAAGAAGTTAATGCGAAGTCAATGTATTTTGTTTTTCTTTTTAATTTGTTGCAGTTATCATCGTTGTTATTTCGAAACCAACTACTGAAAAATACAGGTAGTATCGTTTACAACGCCTAAGGCTTTTTTATAGAAATAATAAGTTTAGTTGGACAAGACCAGCGACCTGTGTTCGATATTGGCCCTGGATCGAAACAACTGGAAGTCATGGCCTAGTCAGACCTTTGCCCTGCAGTGGGATGGAGCAGGCTAACAGTATCAGTATCCTTAATAAGTTCCTAAGTAAGTTTTATAACTCATCTAGAACTCGTCTCAAAGCTTTGATCTTCAAAACCCCAAAACAAATAACTATCTTAATACCAGCAATTTATCTCCGAGATCTGCACAAAAGACCAAAAATCTGGCTCAAAAGAAAGTCTGGACGAGCAGTAATCTTGAGCAGTGTCGGTTATAAAGTGTCTACAGCAAAGCCGGGCTGTTTGCCCGAACCGCTGCTTGCGACAAATTAAGTAAATCTCATATGTGAAGCCGGTCACGTACAGGCGATCTTTTCCTTACAATATTTGCATTGACTTAGTGGTCTATCAACTATCGGTTCTCGATTGCAATTTGTTTAAAACTGTTTGTGTTAGGATGTTGGCAGGTTGATTTGTTTGTGGTTTTTGCAAAAACAAAAAGGAACTCTTTAGGAAGGACGATTCGTATGTGACTAAAAAAGTAATGTATATAAATATTGACGGATGGGGAAGAAGGAAGGGAGAGGAAGACCGACGAAAAGAAGGATGGATTGTCTGAAAAGTGTTATGAAAGAAAAAGGAGTAAATTATTGCTTAACGGATGATAGAGGAGAATTGGAGAAAAAAAGCGCCGACCGCAAGTAACACGGGACAAGCGCAGGAAGACGATAGGATCACTTTGTTGTCCGTGTGCTTGTCAGTTAACACCCTTTTCTCAGTAAAGCCTAGAGGTATCAAGTTGAAATTTATATCAAATACTCGGGTCTGCGGTCCTCTTCAGCTATGATATCAATCTTTTAAGTCATCGCGATCAAAAGTTAATAATATGACCGTTTATCATATTTCGCGATATTACAAGGGAATCACTATGTCTGTGTGTAGTTTCAATAGCAGGCCGATAAAATTGACATTTTGTATGATTTCGATTTAGGCTACAAATGGATTAAAATACGATAAAAAGTTATGAGGCAGACGTCATTTGAGAAGTTTTGAGTATGAATATAAATGGCTATAAGAGTAGAGGACCCGACAGGGTCCATAATTGTGTCTATTATTTTTTATTTGACCACCTGTTAAAAATGCAATGCAATGTTATGGATGCAAAAAATGATTTGATTTGATTTGAGGAAGACCAAAAAACGATCGATGGACTGTGTGAAGGATGATATGACTTGAAAAGAGGTGTCTGATGAGATGACGAGTAAAAGAGAAGTATGGGGAAGAAAACATGCTGTCTCGACCCCTAATCAATTGGGAAGATCCGAAGAATATCTTGTTTATGGGATTACAAAAATGGAGTGTCTTATAATAATATCTCAGCTTTTTGGTGTGTTTGAATAAAAACCATGTTATACTTCTTTATCCCACTTCTAAGTATCTTGCGATCTATCTCAGGAAATGAAAAATACTGGTATTTTATTCGAATAAAAATAGTGGTCTCCCCCAGGCCCCATTGGGCAATCAGTTCAATAGTAGCCGATTTAGACGCCTCGAGAATTTATTGAGTGGTCCAGTGGTACCTAACCGAATTTATTTTGTGCTAACCACGCGCTGAGCTTTCATTAGTCCAGTCTTCGGAGTAGATAGAGATGGGAATAGGGTGATTGTACTGGTTTGAGAGAGATAGGTATGGGTTTATTTGAATGTAGTAATGATTTCGTCCTGCCCTTGCATGCTACTTTGCTACCCTTAGGAATATATCTTCAGTTTAACGATTTCTTAATTTAAGGCTCCTTCAGACAGGCGCGACGCAACAACGCAACGCGGCATAGCGGTATTGCCGCGTCGCGAAGCCTCGCACACAAGAGCAACGCGGCGTGGCGCAGCATCGAATCGATTACTCGATCCTATATAACGCTATTGAAAAGCGACCGAAAAGTGATAGATTAAGATATCTTTAAATTGGGTTGTCATATGGACTTAATCTTAGTTTTTGGATAATCATTTATATGCCTTACTCTAACTTTCAAAATCAAATGAAACAAATAAAAAGTCGATTTTCAAGTTACATAATTATACCCAAAAGGAATATCGAAATTTAGGATTGCTTTTCGATAAATTAGGATCGATAAACGATTTGATACCGCAGCGCGTTCCCGCGCGGCGCCGCGCGACAGAGCACGGCAGGCTCGGCTGCAAATAAAATACACGACGAATCTTTTGTTTCTTGTCGCGGAGTGTGTCACGCACGGCATGCTGCTCCGCACGCGCGACTTATCGCGCTCTCGAAAAAACCTAGAAACGCGTCGCGTCTGTGTGAACAGTCGCGCGCGGTTTCATAGAAATTGTTCTACGTACGTTTTGTCGCGGCGTGCCGCATCGCGTTGCGCCTGTCTGCAGGAGCCTTTACTTAAAGTGAACTGCTAAGTAAAGTCTCACAACTCACTGACCTTGAAAACATTTAATTCTTTCTAAAATCAATGCGTAGGAAGAATGACCACGTTTCAACAACAGCGAATTATTTCTCTTTGGTTTCCATTGATTGTGACTTCGCTTGATTAATTCCAAAACTAACAAATTACTAACTATAAATCAATATGCATGTGGCGATATGCAATGCTGGTCTATGCAGGTCGTTACTCGCGCATACAATATCCAAACTCTGGACGGCTACTGCGCTGCACACACTCAATTTATTTACATCAACAACGTAACAACTAGAATATTTTACATAAAACCTGAAGTGAAAGTAAACTAGAATTCCGCGCGAATAATTTAATTAAAAATGGCTGTAGTCGTCGAGCAAGCATCCGGGAACAGCTTGTTAGTGCTACATTTATTATATGACATCATTAGGTAGGACGGGCTTCTCATTCTTGGGTGTCAGTTTTTTTGCACTGACTTGTATTTTTTTGAGGTGTTTTGAGAAAAGTTCTTCTGCAGTTTATACAATTTGTCAATTATGTAACAATAAACTTTTTAACTATTATTTTTGTTTCGAATACTATTTTTTTAATATGCGTTTTACTTTTGCAGAATCAACCCTTGTTTTTCTTTCTCTTTTTTGTTGTTTATTTCTCCAATTTAATGTGAAGTACCGCAATGTGGAGCTCCCAAATTCAATACACCGTGTTCATCAATATCGTGTCCTTCAATATCCCTCTCACGCACCGCACAAACTTCATTCACCGATCATTCTTCGTCCAGTCTATTTCTCTGTGGAACGCGTTGCCCAGGAAATCAGGATGGCAACTTATCGTCAATATTTTAAAATTAAAGTTCGCGTGAATATTCTGGAGAAGCTTTAGCAGTATCGTCACAACGTTAGTATTTTACCCATTGTTGTGTTACATTCATAAGTTTTTATAGTATTTTGATATATATTTATAGTAGGTATTTTGATATACGGGGATATTGATTTCGCTTACCACATAGTCATCATTCTAAAACACCCCCACATAGAAATTTCCAATCGAAAATAAAAATAAATCAGCTGTATTGCACTTTTGTAGGAAACAGCTGTTTTTTAGTAAATTTCCAAATTTCATAATGAAAAAAGTTGTTTTTACAGATTTACCCCTACCACTAATTCTCTCTGCATCACCCAAAGGTAGAAAATGCCTGTAAAATTGTACTTGAAGTGTTAAATTAATAAATACAGAAAAGAAAACAGACTGTAAGATTTTTTGAATATTAATTGAGATTTTTGTATTGATGGCAGATCTTCTGAATTGGTCATAAGCTTTTCCAAGTTGTACCATATCTCCAGATGGGTGAATTTCCCAAATGACTTATTTTTTTGTGTTCGGTGAAATTAGTATTTGAAAAAAGTAATATCGTTCTGAATTATATTTTTTAGTATTTAATAGGTAGTTATTGGGTTGTGGCAAAAATATAATTTGCCTAGGACTATTTAAAAAGGTTGAAATAAATTCATAAACCTCTATTTTTTTCAAATGGGTGCTGTCTCTCTACTTTTTTTACAAACAAAAAAGCTTATACACTAATAGAAATAAGTAAGTTAAGTATATAACTTATTCTATTTTATAGAATATTAGTTTTGTTATTAATATATAGCATATTTTATTACATAATTAACGATTATTATTACTGAGAGGCACAAACGTACCTGTCCTGCAAAATATTCTCATATCGCTGGACAAAAGTAATAATTAAACCTAACTTTACATCGACGAGTCCGACAGCGTCCCCACCCCAATTTTATTTTCCTCGTTAGTGTGTGCTAGTGCGCAGTCAGGACGGATTTGTGTCAAATCGCTGCATATTCTCGCCAATAACATAAGTACGCCATTTCAGTTGCTCCCGGACAATTATTTTATAGTATCGGTGGTTGCATTTTTCTAGTGTAATGAGTAGTTTTATTTTTGTTGTTTGGTTCTAACACAGGTAGTAAGTAAATTAGCTTCATTGACTGTTATTGAATTTATTCTAGATATTATGCATTTTTTCTAATTTTCGAAAAAGTGTATTATTTCTCACGTCGCTGTTCTCATATCGCTGTAATCGGTGGTCTTATTACCACCGATGTGATAATTTACACCGAAAAAACCAATCGGTGTCTTATATCTAATATCGGTGTTTTGATTCATGATCAACGCACAGTTTTGTCACATCGGTGGATTACTTTATCATATCGCTAGATCATTTTATCATCTCGGTGGTTCGTTTTATTATGTCGGTAGATCCCGTATCATTTCGTTAAGTAAAGTATAATACTATTACAAAGACAATGATAATAAAAATAATCATTTTTTTTTTATTCATAGTACCTATAGTAAGTATAATAAAAAAGAAAGTATATATAATAAAATAGGTACATCATTTAAAAAAAATATTTTGCACCTGAATTTCTAAGAACTCAGTTCTCTTTGGATGTGATCTACTTACATAAGACCCTTAGTTCAGGTCTTCAGTTCTAGGTCACCCTTGTAAAAATATATAGGTACCTACTATTTCCTTTTTGATGTTCAAAGGTGGATAGATTATCATATCGCTGGATATGTACATCATTTCGGTGGATAAACTTATCATACCGGTGTACAGAAAAAAATTTCGGTGCCGGTTTGTCATATCGGTGGAAACCAGAATTCAAACTGAATTTTCTCCTTAGTCTTAAGTGATACGTTGATGATATTAAATTTGGGGATATTGGATATCTTAAAGATTACATTAAACCTGAAAAATATACAAAAAAATATAAATTAAAAAGTTCACCGATATGATAAAAAAAATGGCATTTGTTGAAATTCACCCAGATTTTCCTTCCCTCTTTCAACTAATTAGAGTATGTTCTAACTTCTCATTAATCATCCTGCTAGACAATATAGTATAAGGCCTACTATACACTTGCTCGGAGCGAAGTGGTGCTTGTGGAGGTTTTTTAAAAAAGCCTCTCGGCTTTGCTCGACATGTGGCAAACCGAACCGATAATGATTCAACGATTTACGACGCCGAACGGAGTTTGCCGTTCGACACGAGCCGGTTTTGTGCAGTAATGGGCGTTGTATTTAAATATACTTTTTTAAGTTTTTGGTATTCATTGTATAACCCGTGACACTCTAATGTAATGGCAGTTTGTCTTTTAACCCCACATAAAGCGAAGGGTGCGATGGCAAATCATTCGATTTTGAACCGCAAAATTCGTGTATTAATGATGTATTCAGGTAGCAGTGGTTAGTAAGCGATAGGCGTGCGCGGATAGCGTCAGTTTGAAAATGGAAGTCGACGAATAAATAAATATTACATTTTCTGTGGTTGCTCATAATGGGAAAAGAAAAAGGCAGTATTGGGTCTGCTTTGTTTTTTAAATAATATTGCCCAAATGAGCCGACCCCAATAATGCACCCCTTAAGTACGAAGACTTGTAGGTATTTAAGAAGTAACAGGTTGTTATTAATGTGTTAAGGCCCATCATTTATGAGCATCGGGGGAAAAATAAAGCAGTGAAATTACTTTTTAGGACGCAAATCTGTCTATTACACTCTGAAGGGTCATAGATTCTCTAGGTACCTACCTATTAATTATGCTTTTTATTGTAAACTAGCTGTCCCGCGCAACTTCGTCTGCGTCACATTTTTCATCACTGCTCCGCTCCTATTGGTCGTAGCGTGATGATATATAGCCTATGTCCTTCCCCAGATTGAAATCTATCTTCTTGCCAAATTTCATTAAGATCCGATCAACCGTTTAGTCGTGAAAAGGTAACAAACAAACAAACAGAGTGACTTTCGCATTTAAAATATTAATATGGAAGTATGGATAATGTACCAAAGCCGTTTTATTGATGAGTTCCTGAAAGAAACTGGCAACCTAAAAATTGCTAGAGAACTTATAATGGAAGTCAATCTTTTTTGGATTAGGAAAAGTCGTTAGTTTTCTTTTTTTTAAAATATTGAATTATTAAAAAAAAATATCGATAATACTATATCAAATAATCATTTATACTCAGACTTAAGATTTTGAGTATTTACACAAAAGAAAAGTCAGATTACTTGTATCCCGATTGTAATTCACCAGTTTTGACTTAGGTTCAAAGTTATACATCGGTATACAGAGAAACATCTAGGAATGAAAATGGGCACACTGATCGGGAAACTGCACAATCTTCAGCAGTTCTGTTGTGCCATTTGTCTGTGGCTGATGACTGTTGCCTGAAAATAGAAAAAAATCAGTTTTAGAATTATGGAGATCTGAGGCACTAGCACGAGCGCGTGGTGTAATTGAAACGTTAATACGTAGATTTCCAAATTAAAAATACTCGTTTCACACGTAATATTTTCATTATTTTAAGAATTTATTAATATCTATGGATGATACTGATTTTGCTTGTTGCAAAAGAGTTTAACTAAAATTCAGTAGGATAATTGTATTTTCGATTGAAAAATCGACGTTTCGAGAAACGTCAACACTCGTGCATATGCTCTTTCACATTTTAGGTTGAGTTCAAATGTTTTTGTTAAATGTTTCTCAACTTTTTGTTTTCAATAACATAAATAAAATTTACAATACTGATATACTTCATAAATCTGACAATTTCTAATAACAATAGTTCCTGAGGCACCGACTTTAAGCGGCAGTTTTGGTAAGTTAAAAATTTCCAAATGCATATTTATTAACAAGTACGGCAGTTATAACTTAGCAGTAAAGTAAACAAAAATGTGTCGTAAAAAATAATGAAATGGATCATTTAAATATTGAGCAGTGAAATAACTAAATGGGCAGTTACGAGTGGGGAGTTGACAAATCGGTTTTATCGGTTAGAAATCTCATTCTAAGTTGATTGCGGCTTAACATGTGAATGCTGCGCTCGCGAAAAAAAAACGCTGCTACCCTATCTGTCGACAACCACGTCGACGTCGTTCCTCCGGCCGGCCTTCGGCCTACGCTCCTCATCTCCCCTAGTCGGGTTTTACCCCGACTCGGGGACATGAGGAGCAGAGTTGTAAATAAAAAAACCGAAGTGAACTGCCAAACTATTTATCTAACAGCCCATTCCTTAATTTTTAGGTCATTTATTTATTAGTCTGCTGACGTAGTTTTAGTACTGAAATTGTAAGACGAAATAACCGGCCTTTTGTTTTTTATTACTGTCTATGTTTCACTGTCGCACAAATTTACCAACCGCCGTTAAAAAAAAAGAACTGCCCATTATTTTTTTAACTGATCATAATTACCTCTCGAATGTTTAAATAACAGTTCCCAAAATTAGTTTTCATTCAAAATCTAATTCCCAGAAATTATGTTTCAACAGGACCTTTAACTTTTGTTCCAACCAGACCCACGTTACAATTTCCGAACGTGAATGCCCATTTTAGCGTAAAATTCGCTCGTAATTTCATTTCAGCGTTTCAACAGGCGTCACTTAAGAACATAATTTCATTAAAAATGTCATTTTATATTACCTGAAAACCATTTTTAAAAGTTTGTGGTATATTTTTCGCGGTTCAGGGATCGTTTCCATTTCGCAAATGGCTCGGCGGACGCAGTGGAACCCATTCACGCCGTTCCTAGGGCAATCAATTTGTTTTTGGTGAATGTTTATGGTATTTTATGAATTTATGTATTTATATTGACATGTATGTGGATCGGGATAAAGTGGCAGTTCTGCATACAAAGTTTTAGTTTAGTTAGGTAAAAAGTCCTTTTGGTGAAAACTTAGCGATAAAGCATGTTGCAACGATTGTAGGCAGAACAATAAATAATGTATTTTAACCCAACATAACATCACGCTTGAATCCCTCCAAGGCCAAGGGGTAGGCAGAGGTGAACGTGAACCTAAAGGTACACCCACATTTTGCCAGTTATGTTTAAGTCCTATGTAATAGCGGGAGAGCCTATTGCCATTAACCGGGCACCAATCAAGACTCCGTGGCTGCTACTGAAACATTCCTCATGGAAAAACACAAAAACTCTTTGCTCGAACCGGGAATCGAACCCAAGATCTCATTCTCAACAGTGGCGCTTGCGACCACTCGACAAAGGACATAAAGCAACTTATTATTGATTAATAAGATACGGTTCTTACCTGTCCAACAGTGTCTCTGTATGACTATAAATAGTTCTTCTATGTATGAAATGGTTTCGATAAGGATGGAAGGTGTCTGGTGGAGCATCCCAATTCATACGGAACCCGAGAGCTTGTGCAAAGATCTGGTTCCAGGGGACAATGTTGATCTTGCAGTTGAACCGCAGCTGAAAAACGTTTAAGACATGGCTATTAGAAATATTCGTTATAAGGATTTTTGTTTTTAGCATATCGATGACAATTAAAATTAAGTCACCCCAAAATTGGGCGACCAATTTGGCACTTTCAGTAGGGTCCATCAGCTCCTGAGCATTAAACAGCAAGCAAGGTTGTCAAAATTAGTGTGAGATGTAACTGCATAAGTCGATAATTATTTGGTTCAAAAGTATGAGAGTAAGGGGACAACTGACAAGTAAACTTCGTGCTCGTGGAAAATTTTGATGTATTTTCAGGGATAAAATAAAAATACATAAAACCTTTCTCTGGAATGAGATCCTCTAGATTATGTCTATTGTTCTTTCTAAAAATCCATTGCATAGTTTTAAAGATGATAGACGTACAGACGGCGGGAAGTGACTATGTTTTTGTTGTCATCATCATCAGCCAATAATGTTCCCACTGCTGGGACACAGGCCTTTTCTCGGAAGGGAGTGGGCTGTAATCCACCACGCGGGCCCAGTGCAGGTAGGTAGATTTCACATGTCTTCGAATTTTTAGTTCTAGGTCATGCCGGTTTCCTCACGACGTTTTCCTTTACCGTTTTTGAGAGCAGCGGCGATGAAATAAATTACACAAGTAATGCGCCTGCCTGGGTTCGTACCATCGGCGCTGCCACCACTGGGCCACCGCTACTCTGTTTTTGTAGTATAGACCTAAAGATAAAGAAGATAGGAAGCATGTTTTGAATCTATATGTATGAAAAACTAATACTTACGAAGAAATGCGTCATATTCTTGAAACTGAGGTACCTTCTGTGACGATGATTATTGATTGTAGACTCATTAGCCTTACCAAAGTCTATAAGCATAAACACTACAAAACCAACATAGCACACCGCACACACATGGATGTATTTGTACATTTTGTTGCAAGAAAAAAACTTATACAGACACAGAAAAGTAAAAAATAGAATTCTAATGATAGAATTAAAAGTTTGATACCCGCTTCAATCAAGCAGGCATTTACAGTACAATTTACTTCATCGTTATCATTTATGTATATTGTTTTAAACTTGAGTTCTAATAATAAAATTTGGACCAATGATTTTGGCCTGTCTGGTATTTGTTACAAATTGTGTTCACTTTCTCACTTATATTTTTATTTTAGTCAATCAGTATTGCTATTTAATTAAAAAACCACTTTAATCAATATGATCACTGATTTTAGCTTCTATAACATTAATATAATTTTTTCACATAATGTCTTTGCTAATAATGTTTCGTGTCTATCACATTTTCGTCAAAAACAGTTTTTTTTCAACACGATTTTCGTTTTTCACAACACGCTGTAAGGAGGAGTTGAGGTGTCACATAGAAATAATAAAAGCGACAATATTCGTACGAAGCCTTCATACGAGTCTAAAGGGGGTCATATTTGATGTATTGTTTATCAACAATTATTGTGTTTGGACAACGTAAACTAGTTTATTGTATGTGGGTTGCGTCGGCTAGTGTTTTAGAATGTGGCAAAGAAAGCGCAATTTGTTTAAACATAAGGGTCGAGTTATACTTAAGACATTTGGGGATATATTCTTGTTAAGCATTTTTAAGTTATAAGGAATCCACGGTTGAGTTTTGATAGTGCAAGAAATAGGTCTCTGACCTGGTAAGTCTTTGACGAGAAAATAACAAAAGATCTAAAATAATAATAAAATATGTTCTAGTATCAAAATGGGTAAAGAAAGTGCCCAGAAAGCTGGCAACATTGCCACGTTGGATAGCAATGCTGATTATTTAGTCAAAAAAAAAAGACCAGCACTCTGGTCACGTGAAGATTCGACCGACCGCTTGGCGATATCCCGCAATACTAGGTCGAGATTCGGAGCCCATAGCCCTAGTGTTTCATAGCAAAGGCCATTTAGCCAATAATTCTAGTCAATGTTTTATAATTTTTATGATGTTACCTTTCAATTAGACAGCGCGGTTGGAGCAGTGGCTAAGCGATTGACTGCTGCACTGCGTGTCGCGGGTTCGAACCCCACACGGAACGAGTATTTGTAAGGCCTACAGATAGTTGTTCCGGGTTTGGCTGTTTGTGTATGTGAGTTTAAATGTTTGTAAACGCACCCACGATACAGGAGAAATTCCTAGTGTCGAGCAACGTTTAAAAAAAAAACAATTGAGTAAGTGTGTACACTCCCTACTTTCGAGCCGTAAAACATCATAACAAGATATAAACTCAATAAAACCTAATATTATTTTATAATTAATTTATTCCAACCATTGACAAAGGCAAAATTGATTTACAGAACTTTAAAATCATACAATATCTGTGTAAGGAGCCACTTGTAATAGCGATAAGGGACATGTAGATAGTGAAGTGTCACAATCTTCTGTGGTTGCATTGTGCCATCGTGCAGTTGATGATGATATTCTCCTGAAACACAAAATACATGAATAAATAAATGAGATAATTATTTGAAAGGAAGAACATTAAGTTTTGAGATAGTCAAATTTAAGGACTGGATTCTGAAGTTATACATCCAGAATTTAAATTATCGGTAAATAATTAACTATTAGTTGCAGTACTCATTAGCTCTCATTGCCATCAGTCTGGCCTTATCCCACCTATGTTGTAACTAAGATTTTATAACATATTTTGATTTAAAAGAGTGTCCATGGAGTTTCTTGCCCATTCTTCTCCATAGAGATCTACGCTTTGGAATAGGCAACAGTAACTACAGTACTTTCACAAGTTATTATGCCTTCTGACTGGGACTGTAGCTTTGCGTTTTTTTTTTTTGCATTACAATAGTGCCTGTAATGGTGTGATTGAAATAAATGCTTTGAGTTTGAGTTGCGGTCGGCTTCTTATGTCCGGATGCAGAATATCAGTATTTTATATGGAGTGACTTCCTCTCTGACCTCTATTAACCAGTTACTGGGAATATTATCCCTAGTACTACTGCAAATAAAAAGTCTGTTATCAAGTGACGGTTCCTACCCATGCATTCGTTCTCGTACTTTTTGTTGGGCCTACGATGTCCTCCCTTACTTAAGTACTAACGCTGTAACATAAAAATATTATGAACCCAAATGCTTTTAAAGAGTAAGCATGGAGTTTCTTGTCGGTTCTTCTCCATAGGAAACGACCAACCCAAACCGTGCACCTTTTTGTCGACGTTTTATAAGTGCCCATGTAGCCAAAAATATTTTGATTTGAGTAACGACGAGATGCAGAAAGAATTAATAACTTTCAACCACGTCCATCATGCATTTAAGGAACCACGTAAATCTTTGTTTCTCCATTAGCATATAAATAAATCCGATTACAGAATCAGCATACGAGTAAATGAAATAAGTTTTTTACCTAAAAACCATTTTTAAAAGTCTGTGGTAGATAATGTTGGGTTCCGAGATCATTTGCATCTCACAGATGGCGCGTCGTACGCAATGGAAGCCGTCCAAACCGTTTCTGAAAAAGGAGATGTTTTCAGTTATTTCCGTTTAAATATTTTTGTGGTTTATCAGTTGTTTTTGAATATTTTGGGGTTGCTTTTTCTCTTGAATGAATGTTTTGGGATGTTTAAACTTCGAACAATTTATAGATAAGCAGATGTAGACTTAAACAGAAATACTAAACGTTACATATTAATAGTTTCGTTCTCTAAATCATGAACAGTAACCGTAGGCAAAATGAAGGCCAATGTTTTTTTGTACTTTTTGGTGATCTCAAAGTTTAAAAGAAAATTCAAATGTCTTTTCAGGAAAAGAAAGAAAATCTTTTGAAAGAGTTTATTTTATCTACTGCTAGATATAAGTCGAGAAGTTGTTTAAAAAGAAATAATGTTCTTATACCACACACACAATTGTACTTATTTTAAAAGCATGTTGGCATTGTAATTTAGTATTTCTTCTGAGCCGATTTCACCATCAAAACTGAACGCGATCAAGAGTTGTCGATGTCATAATTGTTACAGAATATTTTAATTAACAGCAATTGGCTAAGACAAACTGATCGCGATCAGTTTCAATCGTGAAATTCATTAAGTCTTTAAAACATATTTTTGTAATCAAAATCTTCCTTCTAACAAATAAACTAATAACTAATTCTTACTTATCCAACAGCGTTTCCACGTAATCATAAATATGCCTGCGGTGTATGCGGTGAAAGGAACGAAAATTAGGCGAAGGAGCGTCCCAATTCATACGGAACCCTATAGCTTGCGCGAACAGCTGGTTCCAAGGAATTATGTTTGCTTTGAAGTTGAATTTTAGCTGAAAATTTTAAAAATATTGTTTGAAATGGTTTGTGTTTTGCATGTTTGGATTAACATTTGTGGAGGTGTATAATCAGAGTACGGAAGAGGTTGGTTTTATGTAGAAATCGTTTCTACCAAAGACAACTTTTGAAGTTTAGGTGTGGTTTGGGAAACCAAAAATAGTATATGGTACACCATATATCTTACAGCATTGAAATAGCTAAAAATTGGGAACACCCAAATACTCCGAAATATTTTATTCCGAATTTCAATAATCCGAGTGCCAAAAGTCCGAATTTCATAATACCTAAGAATTATAATGTCTATTATTAAAAATCACGAAATTTATTTTACCGAAAGTCGTAAATACGATTTTTTAGCATTCCGAATTCCGATTTTCATACGTTCGAAGAATCAAATGCTCGAAGGATTCTCGATCCGAAAAACGACATACCGATTTTCAATACTTCGAATAAACTAAAAGTCAACATGTTGTGCCACAAAATTTTGTGACAGAAACGAATCGCTGCAAAACCGACTTCACGCAGTCTTGTCTGCGCTACCCCTAGAGTGTAATTTAAGCCCGCGTAGGCGCGGAGGGGTGGAGCGGCCCGCGAGCTGAGGAGCAGGTGGTGAGCGTTACAACCATCTGCGACGATAAGCTCGCGTGGGGCCGCCCAAACCCCGCAGCGCCGGAGGCGTGGCAGAAATAATGCTTGCTGCATGTTGCATGCCTGCTTGCTTGCATGTTGCATGCCTGCTTGCATGTTGCATGCCTGCTTGCATGTTGCATGCCTGCTTGCATGTTGCATGCCTACTTGCATGTTGCATGCCTGCTTGCATGTTGCATGCCTGCTTACATGTTGCATGCTTGCTTGCAGGCTGCATGCTTGCTTGCATGCTGCAAATCCCCTGTATTATTGATGAATCACTTCGGTTAGGTTAGGTTAGAATTGTGACCAGAGAAACAAAATATTTTTATTCGATACTAAATATTTTTATTCAAAACTAAACAATCATAGTTTAAAAGAGAACAAGGTGTCTTAATTTCGGATTTGTATTAATCGGTATTTTAATAATCGGAAATCGTATTTCTGATGTTTCGAATTATCATTAAGTCGGACTTTTTGTTATTCGATCTATTAAAACTCGGGATTTTGATAATAGTAATTATAAACGTAAGGAATATTGAAATTTAGGAATTATAAAAATACGAGTAATGATAAGTCGGAGTTGTTATATTAGGAATTTTGAGCCATTCGGAATTATGACTATCGGCATTTTGAAATTCGAACTTGTGACTATCGGAATAAAGTTTTTCGTGTTTATGTAGTGTACCCCTAAAAATTTGTATATTTTTATTTGTATATATTTTTTGTGTGTTTTTTCATTTTTATATCAAAATTATGTCTTAAGGGTAAACGAGGGGTAAACGAAGGTGCAACGAATGGTCGTTACAGGAAACAAAATGGTCTTTTCAGGATACTCCGAAAACTCTAACAGTATTAAAGCACTCATTCAGTCGGTAATTTTTTTATAGTGAAAACGAGAATTCGTTATTCATTGTATTTCTTCACTAAAAGTGGTAGAGTCAGACTGTGTGTATCTAATGAACAAAATAATGTAATTTTAATACTCACATAGAATCTTGTCATATTCAAGAAGGATAGGTATCGCCTGTTCCTGTGTAGCACAGCTTTTGTATCATTAGCCTCACCGACATCGATTAGGATGAACGCTACTACACTTAGGTAGCATATCAACACCAATGGGATGAATTTGTTCATGTTTGTCTGCGTAGTTTTGCCGCTATAATGTGTATGCAGGTTTATAGTGTTCTCTTTTTATAACTTCATATTTTTCTGAAAATTGTGGCGTGTATCTAAAATGATAGATATAAAGGCGTAAAACACCTCTTAACGAAGCCGAAAGGCACTGGTTCTCCCTGTCATTGCGATCATTTTTTTTGTTCTACACCATACCTGGGAACCTTTTAGTTACGGAGATATTAGGGGTCAAAGTTCCAACTTTTTGACAAGTTTTTTTTTTAAATACAGGTTTTTAATGTAAGATTTTTAAACACCTCAACGACCCCCGTACATCCGTCCATCAGCACAATGTTTTGAGTGCGTTACATTGAGTTCTACTACAAAACATGATTTTACACCCCCAAAAAACGTCGTTTCCCAGCAATATTTTTTGCGTAAAGTTACTTAGTTTAATGTACAGCATGCTTGGTTGACGGCTTCGTGATGAGGTGATTTACACGGTGTATGTATCAGTCCTTATTTCTGTTAGTATCAGTCTATAACGATAGATATAAGAATGTATCAACGACCCAAAAAAATAATTGTAGAAAATTTGTCTAAATATAAGTAGGTAATCTTTGTACATAACGGATAGGATAGACATGATCTGGTGATCCTAATTGGATACAAAATTCCCTTATACCATTCACTTTACATCGTGATTTTGAAACCGTTATAAAATTTCAAAGGAGAAGATTCTTGGAAATATCATGTGATTTTTTTTTAAGGTCAATAATATAGTAAGGTGTTAATATGATTTTGTTAAGCAAACATACTTAAAGTAAAAAAAGACCAGTGTGAAAGAAATTGCTTTTGCATCTACGATTATATAGCTTCAGTTTAGGTTATGTTAGCACTTACCAAATTATCTTTTTTCGTTTCAAAAGTAATTAATAGATCAGTCTAGATCTCACTTTTGAAACAAGACTACAAAAAAGTTGTGGATGGCTATGATTATAAAATAGTTTAAAAGGTAAGCCGTCTGAATATGAAAGCCACTGACTTAAAACTTAATCTCAATTGTGAAAGGTTATAAAACGCCATACGATAGGACTGTAAGAGAAAATGAACTAAACTATTTCAAGAAAGTAGGTTTTATTTGATTTTTTTATTCATATATGGCTCTTCTGTGACCTGGCTTACTTTTTTTTTGGTAATTCGTAGTGGCATTTATACATGGTGGTTTAAAATTGAAAAGCCTCCGTTAGTCGTTAGCGTACTAAGATACGAATAAGTAATGGAACATAATATGTTGATTTAAAACATCCAAGGATTTTAAATCCAAAATAATTTTGACGAAAATAGTTGAACAAACAATTATATCTCGTCATAATTATTATTTTATAATAATGGCTTTACGTATGGATTTCTGAAAACTTTATCAATTTAGCTAATCACTTTAAAAAAAACATTTAAGTAAGTATTTTCGTAATAAAGTTTCGCCTGTGCCTGACGACATATTTTTTGGAAACTGACGCGTCATGCATGAAAAATAACCATCCTGTATGAGAAGAGTTAACGGTTAACCATTATTTGTAAGTCGTGATCAACGGTACGTTAGCCGCGGATAATCTTGACATTGTTAACTTAGAACCCAATGCGATACTTAGCTTTACATCTAAAGAAAAGGAAAAATAAAAACCTAATTCTGAAAATAAAGTTGGAACATTAGTAGAAGAAAAAAAACGATTCAATGTCGGGAATATAGACAAACACAATAAAGAAACTGATAAACTAAAAGAAGGAATATCAATTCAAGAAAATGATAATCAAAATGAATTTAATTGTAAATTTTGCATTGCTATTAATAGTGTTAGGAGTTGAAGGGCAAATGCAAGTAAATGATACAAGTGATGAAAAAGAAGTATACAAGAAAAGTGAAATCTTGTCCAGGAGAAAAAGATTCATCATATTTCCTGAAGGCAGCTCTCTCCAATTGGGTAAGTCTAATATTAAAGTAAACAATATTTCGTTCACGTGTCTTGAACCATAAATTAAAAAGACATGTGACAACTACCAACCCGCAACGCAATGCCCGCGTGGGGCATTTCAGTCTTCTCCTGGACATAGAGAGAAAGCTTGTGTCCAAGCGGTGGGAACATTATAAACTGATTAGGCTCTCGGTATATTCATATCTTTCTTTGCATTCCATATTGTTTCAAAAGATGTAAGTGTGCAGTCATACATGTTACTTGTGCTAATATTAAAAAATATTTCAATCAAAGTCCACTTGTGAAGATCGAGATGCTTAATTAAACGACTTTCTCTATCGTATTTATATCAATGAATAGTACCAGAAAAATACGCCAAAACATGGCACTAAATCCCTACTTCCCAGCTGAGCCATTTTTAATTCGCCACTCGTCCGCTCAAATCTGAAGAGCCACAAACATCTAAACAGCATATTGGATGTTGTGTGGTCCACCATTACGAGCGGGCAATTGCACTGAGCTGCTAACAAATGGACCTGTGACGTAATATGTTCCTCAAAACACGAACAACGTTGTTATACCAGTTTCAGTCGTATCATTTATAAAGTAAATCCTAGTCTAAATTAGGAGATGTTGGAGTACTGAGGGATTCTTGAACAAGGAACGTTCGTGTTTGAGGAATATATTCACTGAGTTTCCTAAAAGCAGAAGGTGTTTAGTGTGTATCATATTAACTAATCCAATGTCTGGTTTTGCAGTAGCAGGGTTTAATTTACAAACTAACGAATGGGTAATGCTTTGGTGTGATAACTTTGTTCTGTTGGTGCATCAACCAAATGAGCATTTAATACGAGAAAAATGTTGTGATTTTTTGGTTAATTGACGATTGCAGTGCAAATGAAAAGATAAAAGTTTAGTCTGAATGTAACTTGGAGAATAAACTTTTTATCTTTTATCAACTTGTATTTTGGTCTTGTATTGTGGTCTTAAATCTCACAGTACTTTATAACTTAAAACGTTTATTTTACAGTATTCTGCACCACATATGCCATGGTCTTCAGGATTGGAGACATTTTCCTGTACGGATCGACAGCTGCGTTGGCTTGGGAGTTGCCTCAAGACCCTTACTCGCCATTCAACCACAAGGCTGACCCTCTGCATCGGAGGGTAGACACTAAAACTATATACTATACTGATGAATATGGAAGGGTTATTGATAAAAAGCCGTATCACAGGTAACAAAGGGAAGTCAGTTAAACATATGCTTTAATAGTTTTTGTAAAAATTCTACAATACTTTATAATTATTATTTTTACTTCAGTCACTGTAAGACTAGAGACTGGCAGTCTAAATTAAAAAACTCTTGCATTTCAATTCCTTGAATTTAGCTGTTATTGATCCCTTAACTAAATTCCAGGAACAAAAATTTCCAGTAACTAAACTAATTCGTAGAAAAACATTCATACCTCAACACCAAGTTAAACGAGAAAATCAGGTAGTAATTGGTCTGAACACAGTCTTTGAAATGAATTCCGAACAGACTTGTAACATACGGGCTAACTTCTCTCAGTCTAACCAGCCCTAACACCTAACTTAGGCTAATAATTAATGTCGCGTTTGCCAACTTGCAAAAGTAGGAACTTAACTTACTGCCTCAGACTTGTGTGACCAGATTAATATATTTAGAAATCATCTACGAAAAGCAAAATACTTTCAAAATTCCAATATGTTATTAATTGCTTCAGGGAGGATTTACTTCATGCTATTTACAACTCTTAATTTTAAATTGAAGAGTCACTATCCTTTAACATGCCGTTTTAATAAAAACCTGACATAGAAACACAAATAGAAACCTAAAAACTGCCAGCAAAATTACAAACCCTAGCAGACAGACTAAAAACTATGCGGAATTAACTATCCATGAAAACTTTCAGAAAACCCATAGTGAATCCAGCGTTCGCGAAACGCAGTGTGGACTGGCCGGACAGAAAAGGAACTTTAGAGAAATTCAAAATAGACAGAAAACAGATGCATGCTTCGAAAAACAAACGGGAATATTTGAACGGACGCATGGAGCAACGGAGCGTCGAATATCACAGGAGCAGTCGTGCCTCGTTGTACCAGAAAATAGAAACTATGCTACACGGGTTGGTATTATTTAGTGGGGTTGTTCGTCGTGTGAAACGATTTTAGATGTTGATGCGTCTTTTTGGTTTTGATTTTGGTTCTTTGCGTAGCGATTTTACGTGGTCGTTGAATATTTATTTGTTAGAAAATTAAAGAGAATGACTAGTGCATACGTACGTCGGTGTGTGTTTGTGTGAATGGGTGTAATATGGGTGTATCTGTACCTAATCATTCGCGGATTCATCATCATCATCATCAGCCTATAATGTTCCCACTGCTAGGAGATAGATATATAGATAAATCATTTTTATCTATCTATCTAGGACACAGGCCCTTCCACAGGACGCAGGACACAGGTTCCTGTCTCTATGAGAGGGAATGGGCTGTAATCCACCACGCGAGCCCAGAGCGGGTTAATTTTTTAGTTCTAGGACATGCCGGTTTCCTCACGATGTTTTCCTTCACCGTTTTTAGAGCAGCGGTGATGAAATAAATTGCACAAAGTATTGCGCCTGCCTGGATTCGATCCCACGTCTCTGCTCTAAAGTCGGGGCTGCCACCACTGGGCCACCGCTGCTCTCACGGATTACAGCCATCATATTATTACGTGTGTGCGTTTATATTTTCTCTTATTTTAGTTTCAGCTGGTACACAGGCTTTGCTTAATGTCTTTGTATCATCGAATGTGTCAAAGTCTTTCATTAATTCAAAAATAGTTTTAGTTACAAACGTATGCTAATTACATTTTTAAAGAATGACATGTTTGAAGTTTGACTGCTTCCTTTTTCTAGTCTCGGTGTGAACGGCAAGAATTGTGTGCTGAAAACATTATGCCTGGTCGGTCGAACACAGGATAATCCTCAAGGCGAGTTCTTCCAAGAAATTATGAGAGCCGTTTTCACGTAAGTATTTGTTATTCTCTGGGTCTTTGGACATTGTGTACTTTTTGTATGGTGGTAAAATCTTTTTTAGAATTTTGATATAAGAAATCACCACGTTTGGCTAGACTGGTTTGTGTTTGAAGTGTTTTGGATGAGTTTACTCCCTGGTGATTTGAGGATCATGAGTGGTGCTGTTTTGCAAATAATAGGACACCTGATATCGTGCATAAAATACGTAATTCAGATACAAATTTTCCATCCATTGTACAGCTTTTAAGTAAAAGTCCAAAGTATGATAAAAATTTAGACGAATATACGATTTTATCTAAATTAATTTTATTATTGTAACTACTAACGGTCGTCTAAAAGTAAAAAATAGAAAATTAAATTATTCATGATTAAAGACGACAAGATTAAGCTCGAATATACATAATCATATTCGAATAATTAATTAGAAGTCTCGAAATTGAATAATTAAGAATATAATTACAGAGATTTTGTTACAAGCCGCAAGTGGCCAGATTTTAAAGGGAGATATTTGATACAAGCCTTGTTTGAAGGCCACCATTATTTGTAAACTTTGAATTAAGAGTAATATTTTTTAAAACAATGTTCATTTACTGTATCTTTTGCTGTAGTCATCTCTTTATAAAATTGTGGCTTATATGTAGATCTAATTAAAATTGTATCAAATGTTCTGATATCAAAATTTCGCAGGCAGTATTACGAAATCTGTAAATCTATGGCCTTGCCGTTTTCTTATCCATCTGTCCTAGGTATCTCATAGAAATAAGTACATAGAAGATACCGGATTTTTGTTGGCGTATAATTAGATATCGACACAACTTTAGTCGTTATTTAGATTTATAGAAACTAGCTGTTACCCGTGACTTTGTTGGGGTAGAAATATTGATGAGTTTGTAAGTGTGAGAAAAAAAAAGTATCCTATGTGCTATTCTAGACTATAATCGCTCTCTGTGCCTTTCATTCGGATCCGATCCGCCGTTCTGGCATGTTTAAGTAACAAACAACGTTTTTTGTTAATTTTAACCATTTTTTGTCCTGTGTGAGACTCCAGACTCGCATTTATAATATTTGTTGATGTGTTGTTTATTTAAGTTCACATTTATTTTCAGTTTACCAAAAAACTCGATGGGTGAAGATAAACATGCTGAATATGATGCAGCTCTCTCAGCCACCGGGTCCTGTGATGAACTGTATCCAGAGTGTGACGAGCCTCCGCTCGAACCAGAAGCAGCAAGATTCGCTTACTAGGAGTTGCAGACGAGAGACTTTTTGACGACCAGATAAATCGCCTGACGGATTTTGTGTAAAATCAAAGCATTTATTTTAATTACGTCAGTTACAAGAACTTTTGAACTGTCGAAACAAAGACCAAAATAAAATGAAGCTGCAGTACCAGTCACAAGGCATAATACCTGTGAAAGTACTGTAGTTGCCCATTCCAAAGCGTAGAGATCTCTATGGAGAAGAATAGGCAAAAAACTCCATGGGCACTTTTTTTTTAATCAGAATATTTACAAAACCTTGACTTCATCATTCATGTTGAGATTATTCATTTTGTGAGAACGATGTAGTAACTGAAGGGGTACATAAAGTCTATAAGTCTAGTTCTATCAGCGATAATGGTGACGGAAAAGTCAAAAATGTATTGGAATGATGGTGATGATGCCAATCATGTTATAGTGGTCATATGAAATGCTTGAAAGTGTTCGGCATTTTGGCCCTCTTTTGATATTTTTTATTTAGTAACATCAGTTGCGAAGTGTTATAGGGAAATAATGTAGAGAAATTCAAAACTGGATTTTACGAAATCGAGCAACTATATTTAAAAAAAAAAACGGTCTTTCCCATTTTGTTCGGCGATGAAGCATCAACTTGCTATAATATTCATCTACATATATAATATTATCTTTATTACATCGCAACAAAGATTCGTTCATAGTTTTAAATTTGAAAAAGAAAAAAAAGTTTATACATGCATCATCTCTTTTAAATCATAGCATCCACACTTAATATCGTACACTTCTTCCTTTCAAAAGTAGGCCACTAAATTGTCGCCCGTTTGTGACCTACCTAGTTTAACTAGCTCGTACGTTTGAGGGCTCAAGTAACATTGGCCGATTACTGTTTGTAGATCCTATATAGAGTGGAATCTTGGTTTTTTTTTACAGACATCGGTCTGTACTTTGCCAATTAATTATGAGAAAACTTGAGCGTAATTCTGCCATAAGTAATTATAATTACATCGGTAAATGGGAGTTTTTGATTTGAATAGGCCCAATTCAAATCAAAAACTCCCATTTACCGATGTAATTATAATTACTTGGGATAGTAACAACATCACAGTAGTAATCCCGTCAGGGTTAGGCATAGGTGTACACTAATACCCACTGTTCGCCAGTCATGTTTCATCATCATCATCATCATTTCAGCCGAAATACGTCCACTACGTACGTGGACAAAGGCCTCCCCCAAGTGTTGCCACATTGACCGGTCCCGTGTGACTCGGCATCCAGCGGATCCCCACAACCTTCACCAGGTCATCGGACCACCTAGTGGGAGGCCTTCCAACGCATCGTCTTCCGGTTCAGTCATGTTTAAGTTTCATGTAATAGGGGGCGAGCCTATTGAAATTAACCGGGCACACATCTAGACTCCGTGGCCGATACTGAGAAATGCTTGATGGAAAAACCCAAAAACGCTTTGTCTGACCAGGGAATTTAACCTAGGACTTCTTGTTCAGCAGTCGCGTCTGCGATCGCTCGACCAACAGGGCAGTAGGTTTAGGATAGTAACCTCTTATTAATTTAAATAGATCTAAGCATAAGTTTTGTATGTATGTAGTTATTTTATTGAACAGAATTATTTTATTTTATTTATTAGGGTTACAAAAAACAGTTATATGTTCAAGTTAAAATTAGTGTCGTTATAAAAATAGGCAAACACCACACTTTTGTCTGAAATGAACAAATCATCATCATCATCGTCATCAACCTATAATGTTTCCACTGCTGGGACACAGGCATCCTCTCTATGAGAGGGATAATCCACCACGCGGGCCCATTGCGGGTTGGTAGATCGAATTTTTAGTTCTAGGACTTGCCGGTTTCC
Source organism: Cerastis leucographa (assembly GCA_963082945.1). NCBI lineage: Eukaryota > Metazoa > Arthropoda > Insecta > Lepidoptera > Noctuidae > Cerastis > Cerastis leucographa. Next base: position 16,669,811 of record OY720363.1, read on the forward strand.
TCACGATGTTTTCCTTCACCGTTTTGCGAGCAGCGGTGATGAAATAAATTACACAAAGTAATGCGCCTACCTAGGTTCGGACCCTTACTGCTCGTAAGTCGGGGCTGCCACCACTGGGCCACCGCTGCTCTACTAACTGTTAAATGAACAAATACGGAACAGAAATGTATTGAAAACTTTGGTTGATTAATTAACTCACACAAGTTAATTAATTAATTTAAGATTAAGATTGAGGTGAAAGAAGATTTGTATTAATTGTATTAATAAGAGATCGTGAGTCATAACAGCAGTACTACGTCCACTTAGAAACATCAGAAATAATATCTCGGTGCTCAAGGATTGTCTATGTATTATGATCCATAATTCTTAACCAATGCTCAGTTACAGTTATCATAGAAAAGCTAATGTATAAGTTTATTTATTGCAGAAAATCGTCACTAAAATAATTTTCTAAAACTAAATATAAACTAACTTAAAAACAAAAGGACGCTTAGGCGTCAAAATACTCCTCCACATCGCTGTCATCCGGAAACATGCCCAGAAGACTGGTAGCATTGCCACGTTGAATGGCAATGCTGATTATGTGCCCAAAGAAATAGCCATCCCTCTGGTCTCGGGAAGTGTCAACCAGTCGACGAGATATTTCCTTAAAAAGGGAATGCGCACTTGAGCCGAGCGTTTCGACCCCAAACGGCTCAAAACTGTAACTCTTAGGTTACAGTATTTACGCCATTACAGTATTTCATAGAAATAGATTACAGAGTTGAATTAACAACATTAAAGAATTATTTTGAAATTCGACAGTACTAGGTACATCCAGATTCAAGACTGTTCATCGTTCTAGAAAACTGTCAAAATGTTAAGCAGGGACTAAAAGCATTAAGGAAAGGGTTTAATTCCTAAGTGTATTAGAAACTAGAAGATTTATCTGGCAAGCCTTTCGCCGATATATCATTGGCGATTGGCTTAGCTTATGTAAGATAGAATAGATTTTTTAACTTAGTAGGCTAATATTCACAAGATTTTATGTTTTCGACGAGGCAAAAGGTGTATGTGACGATTTCTAAGCAGGTGGCTTTTTGCAGGTTCAGTACGTCTACCATGAGTTGTCATAGTTAGATCGCTTGACGTAACTGCAATAGTTCCGTCAATATGCAAATAATATAGTTAGCTTTTTCCATGGTACCATGAGCTGTGTTGGTGCTTACTACCAAATTCTAAGCAAATGAAGCCCAAACTACAGTCGCTGTAGTATAGTTTACTACACGGTGACGTAGGATAGATAACTATGTGACTCAAACTGCGCATTTTAGTACCCAACTATACGGTAGAGGCGCTGTAAACGTTTTCATACATTTTTTTAATTATAGACGCTAGCGAGTATAGATTGTTAAAACTCATGGTAGACGTACTGCTAACACATCTGGGGAAAAGCCGTGAGCTTATGTATGTAAGGTTTTATGTTTACATTTGGGCTTTATGTTTTACCTCATACTATTGAGATCAATTGTTTTGATCAGCATTTCGTATATTTAATAGTTAGAATCTAAGAAATCTTTTATTTTGTTTAAATAGGAATGTTAAATAATTATTTAGTAATAGAATAAACAATTGATTCGTGTTTTGTTTTATTTATTAGTATTTCCCGGCGTACCCTCATTCAATCGGAATTTAAAACCGTAAAACACTGCCTCTCTAATAAGCCCTACATTTCTTTCTTTGTTTCTAAGCAAACATTTTATGTTTTTAACATTCTGAATTGTCGCACGAAGGTAACAGTAAATCAATTTACACAGTGTTAATTGCCAGTTACATTTTGTGACATTAGGGTTTCAATAGTTCAAGAACGGGACAGTACATTTTATGATTCTTAACGGGCAACTCTGAATCGCGTTTTGAAATTCACATTTGGAATCTTTAAGTTTGACATGTGGCCAGTTATAAACAAAATCCGTTAGGAAGAGGTTGCGTTCCTGTTTTAATTTGTTTTTTTTTTTTTTTTGTAATAACTGTTCGTTATTGTTCCAAATATGAATAGTATCTTTTCATATTTCGTAACGCTCCTAGTTTTACAGACAGTAATTAGTGAAAATGTTAGACACAATGGAAATAATACGGTAAATGAAATTCACGAGGAAAATGAAGGATCAAGAGCGTTGTCGAGACGAAAGAGATTCGTAATATTTCCAGATGGAAGCTCTCTGCAACTGGGTAGGTGAATACTTATGTGTGCTAAGCATTTGATCTTTAATGGGATTATATTAAAGTTTAAAGTGCAAAAGTTGGAGTTCTTTATTTCGTTTTTCAAGTGCATTGAGGTTAGTGTAAATGAATGCATGTCAAACAATGTCCTATTGTTTGACATTCTTGTGCTTGGACTAAATATGTAAATTGTTAATTAATCTTAATTGAAAGGTATTTGTTGACGATACCTACTTGTTGGCCGTTTAATTTAAAGTAACTTTTCTCTAGAAATATTGCTGTAAGTTTCTTTTTCTCTAATTGATGTAGATTTATTAGCTTAAAGGTGCAATTAGTCTTGCCTAGGTAACCGGCAGCTAATTCCTGCCTAATACGTTCAGCGAGAAACGCTTAGTTAGAGCTTGTTTACATCAGGATGCAAACCTCACAGTTATAGCTAATACTCGTACTTCCCTGTATCGTGATATTCAGTAATAGTATCAACTGTGAGACGTTAAACTAGTAGAAACACATACCTCGCGTATCAATCAACTAGTGTTTCGAAGTCAATCGGTCTTTCATCAAAATAATTTGGAGTACAACCGCCATATTCAGCAGTGAATACGATCCTAATGGTTGGTCCTGAAAGTGGGAATTTAAAAGGCTTTTATTCTACCAGTCTCGATTCAGTATATTTTGATGATGATAGATGAATCATCACTAATTCATCATTATTCGCCTGCCCTTATCCCAAATTATTTGGGGTTGACGCAGCATGTCTTCTTCTGCCATAGTTCTTTATTCGTTCGTCATCTCATCTGACACCTCCTTTCTTGTCATATCATCCTTCCCACAGTATTTCCATTGTTTCTTTGGCCTCTACTCTTATACGCAGTCACATTCTTACTCAAAAAATTCCCTACGACATTTTCCTCATTCCTCCGCATCACAACGACAACTGATCATCACACATATTATATCAAGTCACATCAGTAGCTAAACCCTTTCCAGTTAAATCACGAACCATCACTAAATAAAACATATATTTTTATATTTCCAGTATTCTGCTGTCAAACTGCAGCTGTGATCCCGATTGGTGACATCTTCCTGTTTGGTAACACTGCAGGTCTAGCCTGGAGTCTGCCGACGGACCCCCAGATATTCCACATGTTCAAGGACAACGCTAAACTGAGGAGAAACGATGACGTCAGGACTATCAACTACTTGGATGACAGGGGCCGTATTATTGCTAAAGTTCCATATAAGAGGTATGTTCGGCATAAAATTTTAATTTATAAAAGTAAATTTTCTATTCCACTCATTAAGGCAAAATAAGAGTGTTAAATCAAAGATCACTAAGTGGAACTTAGTTAATGGGTGTAAGTACTTAGTAAAAATAGAAAATACCATTAAACCTTAGTGAACCGATTACATATCGGCGTATATTGTAACTATACTAATAAATGAGTAATATTTGTAAATATTTTGTTTTTTTAATCACATTCTCGAAAACGGCACTAACGATTTCGATGATAGTTGAAATATAGGAGTTTACGGGGTCGAAAAATCGATCAAGCTAGGTTAATAAATAGCAATATCTGGGAAAATTCGTTTTCTCTATTTTCACACAGGCTGCCGCCTATTTTCACCCTGGTACTTTACCATAACACGCCTAAAATGTTTTTCCAGGAGATTAATAGTAAACCCAGCTTTCGCCAAGAGAAGTGTAGAAGACGACACACTATCGTTCAAAGAAAAGTTGAAACTGAAGATAGATCGGAAGAAGATGCACGAGAAACATTTAAAGAGCGACTACCTGAAGCATCATTTGGACAAGAACAGTATAGAGTTCCACAGAAGCAATAGAGTGGACCTATATTCGAAGATTGAGACACTGTTATCTGCGTGAGTATCAGTTGATAAGATTTTGCTGCAAGAATATAACAGTATTATGAGAGCGGTAGCAGAAACTGCCATTGTAAAAAAAAAAAATTGTGCGTGCTACAGGCACAATTTTGCGTACTACACGCATGCGTTTGAGTGCCACGCATTCACTCTCGTTATTTTTTTGAGCTTCTAAATAATATTTTGTTGTGTTCTTGTTGTATTATTTTTATTAAATAATTATTACATAAGTTAATCGAGGTTATTATACTCATGGAAATTGAGCGAAGGCTGGTCACACCGAAGAGTCGAACGCATGACTGTTTACACGCCATCTTGCGTACCTTGTAGAACTACGTAGTCACAAATCTTGTTATACTGCCATCTCTTAATGAGTTATAGAAAATATTCCCCCTCCATGGTAGCGTTAAACTTGTTGGAAGTCGCAAAAGAAGTCTGTCTTCAAAAAAAAAAATATAACACATTACGAGCTCTCATTCTCTACGAGAAGCTCCTAGTTAAATAATAACAGCCGCTCTGGCTCGATCTTCAGGTTAAGTCGCGCTTGCCTAGGTTGTTTCGTGGATGGGTGACCACCCATTAAACATCGACTTTTGCTCCGTGCTTCGGAAGCACGCTAAGTCGTTAGTCACGGCTGTCACTTGTAGATCTTTGATAGTCGTAACTGGCAGTCAGTGGCCCGAAAGTCTGACAACTAGTTTTACCAAGGGGTATCGTGGTACGAGCTGGGTTGTGGTGCTCGAAGAGGCAGTAGCTGTATGTAAAATTCTAGTATTCAGCTGGATCCGAACAGACTGGAAGCCAACCCTGGAAATGCTGGGCAGGTGGTGAAGTTATAAAATACGTAGGTAAAGGAAACAAATTGATCAGGAACACAGGGCCATGCGTTCTTACACAAAGCACAAGCATAAGCATTTTCTAATCAGCTTGTATTGTTGTGCAGGATGGGGCGAGATGGGCGTCAGTGCGTTCTTTACAAACTGTGTGAAGCAGCGCAACGGTCTTCAAAGCAGGGGTCATTCCTACAGGAATTCCTAAGAGCTGTGTTCACGTAAGTATCGGTTTATGCACCACTTTTCTCTACAAACCCGTACCAACAATTCCTTCTAAATACTCGGTCAACAGCTCCACTTTTAGATTCTTTATACTCTTCTCTCTTTTTTACTCTCCACAGAATGTGCTATACTGTGTCTCAAGCATACCATCAGGTACTATACAAACAGGATTACTCCGGTGTACGCGTGCTTCCTCGATTTGTCCAGGGCTTTTGATCTGGTTTCCTATGACATTTTGTGGAAGAAGTTAAAGGAAATTAACTTTCCCACAGAACTCATTAACTTGTTTAAATATTGGTATGGGGGCCAGATCAATAGTGTTAAGTGGGCTGGTTCACTGTCGGAACCATATGGGTTGGAGTGCGGGGTGAGGCAGGGTGGGTTGAGCTCCCCCGCACTTTTTAACCTATATGTAAATGCTTTGATTGTTGCCCTCAGCAGTCACCATGTCGGCTGTCATGTTGATGGAGTTTGTGTGAATAATATTAGTTGTGCAGATGACATGGTGCTGCTGAGCGCATCGGTTTGTGGCATGAGAACATTGTTAGGGATCTGTGAGGCATATGCTGAACAGCACGGTCTTAAATATAATGTGGCGAAAAGTCAGTTTATGGTTTTTCAGGCCGGTTCTAAATGTCCTATAACAGTACCTCCCATCAAACTGTACGGTGTTCCCTTGGTTGAAGTGGACAATTTCAAATACTTGGGGCATTTAGTAACAGCCGGTCTCAGAGACGATGCTGATATCGAAAGGGAGCGGAGGGCTTTGGCTGTTAGGGGTAACATGATAGCTCGCAGGTTTGCGCGCTGTTCCGGGTCGGTCAAGCAGACCCTTTTCAGGGCTTATTGTACTTCTCTGTACACGTGCAGCCTGTGGGTGAATCACACCCAAAAAGCATACGAAGCCCTCCGCGTTCAATATAACAACGCATTCAGAGCGTTGATGGGGCTGCCGCGACACTGTAGTGCCTCGGGCATGTTCGCTGCCGCTCGTGTAGACTGCTTTTATGCAACAATGCGTAAGCGTAGCGCGTCCTTGGTGCGCAGGGTGCGCGGCAGCCCCAACAGCGTACTGATGATGATTGCCGACAGGCTCGACTGTCCATACATACGACGCTGCAGTGACTTGCACGTCACCTGCAGTCGTCGGCTGTCTACATAAATTGTGACAGGTGTAATGTTTATTTCTTATTTTAGTTTGTATGGTTAATTGTGTGTCGTGTATTATTTGTTATTATTGAATTTTTGTGTATTTTTATGAATTGAATTATGAGTCCTTGTCACTTTAATGAATAAATGAAATTAATTAATTATAACCAGAGGTCAGAATTAGGCAGAGTTATTTATGTACTTGCATCGAAATGTTGATATTAATATGGATCTTCCCGGGATTTCCGTTGGAATTTTACAACTTTGGACATCGGATGTGTGGAGGGTTAAAATTGTGTAAAAATAAATAACTTTTTTCATTTAATAAATCACGGTATTATTATTATTTATTTATTTATCAAACAATTTTTATACAAACTTTCATTTAAAAACTAAGCCCCACAAAACTGTTTTCACAGTTTGTCTGTGGGAACGGAACCATATTAAAAAATCAAATAAAAATAAACAATGTTAAACTAATATTACTTAACAATCAACAAATCTTAGAAACTACTTATATACCCTCTCCCAGCAATCTGCAAATCACCTTCTTAATAAAAAAATAAAAAATAAGTATGGTTTACAGACTCCTGAGAAAGAATAGTTTAAGCGATTTTGCAAACTTACTTTTCATTTTCTGACTACTTATATCAGCAGGCAATTGGTTGAGAAGGTATGGTACTCTTTTATCAAGCGTTCGGTCGCCAAAATAATTATTGATTTTAGGTACATCAAACTTGCCTGCTGATATTGACCTAGTAGCATGGTTATGGGTAACAAGCGAGTGGCGCCCCCAGCTGCCATGACTGTTAACTAGAAGTAGGTATTTGTGTTTTAAGGTGATAGGAAGAATTTTGCAAATTTTAAATAACCTATTATAATTGTTTTTACATTTGTTTTTAGTTTTCTTAGTGACTAATAGTTTTAAAAATCTAATTTGCAGTGCTTCCATTTTGTCTAAATTAGTTTTGAATGTGAGTCCATAGCAGTCGAGAGCGTAACTTAATATAGGGTCAACGAGTTGTAAATAAAGACACTTAAGAGTATTACTCGGTACTTTAAAACTTAGATGGTAGAATTTACCGAGTAATATTCTAAGTTTATTACATAAGTACTCAATGTGATTAGACCACGAAAAGTTCTCATCAACCTTTACCCCGAGATATGTTACACATGTATCACGTTATCATTATTCTGCTCTTTAAAATTAATCTCGGGATTTGAGGCATATCCACTTTATTGTTTCGCTGTATGAAATCAGTGTAAGTAGAGAAATAACTGTACCTTATTTCGAACTCTGTTTATAACACTATCAACGGTTTTTTTTTTGTAATAAATTGGTGCACTTAGGCGGCTGTTATCTCAGCATTAACCCCGCGCCGATAGAAATGACACGATGGTTTCTATGGTCTTCTTCTAAATTTACCGTTGCGCCGCGAACTAGACAGAGTCAGTGGAAAAATTTGTTGAAAGAAATTGCTTAGACCTTGCCATAAGTCACCACGAAGGTACTAACGTGAAGGAAACAAGTCGCTTGATGCAATTTTCGTCGCAAGACGTGTCGTCTAAACTCCTTCAGAAGTTTGCCAATAATATTAATCATTAATAACCCTTCTCCCTTTTACAGGTTACCAAAAGGCGAGGAGTTCATATACGATGAACATAAGGAGTACGACTTTGCACATGTTGAGACTGAAGACTGTTCGGCACGGTATCCTGGGTGTGTCGATATAGATGAATCGATAGTTATATGAATAATTTATTAAAAATAAAGAATAAAAATAACGTTTATTTTTATTATAAATAAAAGGTGTTTTTTTGTATGCTCGTCAAAATTCAGGAGGTTGTCACAAAAGACATAAATAATCAATTTAAATTACGGTACCTGGTTTCATTATTACTAAACGCTTTTTTGTTTGTTTAAGTATTTTAGAAAAAACCCCTTAACGTGGTTTACGTTTGCGATTGTTTGTATTTGTGTAAGCGTGGTTATATAGCAAGGAACACGGGCTGCGTTTAAAACACGGGTGGTTCACACTTATCGATTTCTGTAAATAAATTTAAAAAAAAAACCTAACCATTTTATTATTGATTCGGGTCGAGAATCATTAGCATAGTTACTAATGAGGAAATTGAATGACGAGGATGCAAAACAACAGCTTGTATAACATCGTTTTAGGGTCTTGAGTTCAATTTCCAGGTCGGATAAGGCGTTAGTGGGCTTTTTCATTAGACATTTCGCAGTAGTTGCCCGGAGTTTGGATATTGGCAGTTTGATTTCCCCGTGCCACGAAAAACACTTAAAGCCGATGGTCCTGCGCCTGATCTCCAACCGATCGTATCAAATTGCGATCCCATTAGATTATAAGAGTGATCGCAGAGAGCACCCCTGTGTCTGCGCATACACTTATGTACTACTATAATATCTTCGATGGCTCATCTCCAATGTCATTGGCCGCTAAGACCGAAAACGATCAGGAGGATCGTTTGCGTGAAATCACACGTGCCAGCATCAATTCAAATGTAATTTATATAAAAATTCAATTGAAAATTGCGCGATAACTATTATTAAAATTAATTACTGTATTATCAATCAATCAACGCAGCGTATCGCACCCTAGTGTAAGACATAGATCTCTCTCTCATATTCATATTCATATTCATATTCATATTCATATTCATATTCATATTCATATTCATTTATTCACATTCATTTCTCTCTCTTCTTAGCTATGCCATAACACCCAGTTTGCCGACTTGGGGCTATTTATTAGGAGGCGTCTCCACTCCATGACTTCACACGATAAAATTGGTATACGAAAGTAGTTCCGTGGAAGGACCAAACAGTCAAATTACTTCTATTCACTGCATTGATTAGATTAACTTAATAGTATACTGGAACAAAGCAGTCCAATTAGTTATATTAAGCATGTGTCCAATTAAAGTATACCAGCGTCACTGACATAGGTTGCATGTCAAGCAAACTGAAGTAACAGTGACACGGCCATGAATGCTAAAGGGTTAATAGCTGGTGGAGCAGACGAGTCCTAGAGATCGCGCATCAAAGGTAGATCGGGCCGGGGTGGCGGATGAACGGCCTTAAAAATGTGGATTGAAGTGATTGGATGCGGAAAATGGTAGGTTGGATGTTGCGGCGCTTTTAAGAAAAGGCCTATGTCTACGGAACGGACTGCAATAGACTAAGTAGGTAGATAATTAATCCATACTGTCAAATCCCGCATGGAGAAACCTAAAAATCAAATTCCAAGATAAAAGGGTATTTTCTACTGGAAGAAATAGATGCTATGCAAATAGATCTCCTTAAGTATTTTTTGTAGAAAGAGATGTACATAGGGTAACTTGTAATTAGTGACCGATACTTAAACACGTTATTATACTCATGATAACAAACAACTTTCCCAAAGAAAAATTTTTTTTACTCATTCACATTTATAACAAAGCGCGCGCGTGCGCTTGTGACCTATCAGCTATTAGCCGCGTGACGCCGTTATATCTCATTACTGTCGTACCACGCCACAGCGGGTAGGTAGAGCATCCGCTCGGCTCACAATGTGATAAAAGTGAATGAGTTTAAAAAAAAGGTTTTTTCGGGAAAGTTGTTTGTTGAGTACAATCACGTGTTCATGTATCGGTCACTAATCACCAGTCACCCTATATGAAACGAACGGACACAAACGGTACTCAAACCTGCATCCACAAAACGATACACAAGTCCAGCCCCCCTAGCATGACGGTTCTATCTCTATTCTACCAAGAAACGACAAGAAATCTTTTCTATACAACTTGACATTTCTTCTGGCCGAGCATGGCGCGCCCCGTCGACTCGCGTTTCTACGAAGACATAGACAGTAATTATTTCCATAGCAACGGGGACGTATCACGTGATGTTTATATTCCCTGAATATGATTGTTTAGTTAACAAAAAAAAGTTGCCAATTGCACGAGTTTTTCATTTTTCGTGGGCGGGATGGTGTTGCTGCATCCTGGATCCAGGCTTGGTCTTTTTCGCGAAATTAAACCTAAATATTTTACATAACATTTCAACCTTTTGAACGTAACTCAACGCAACCACGAAACGTATTTCTCGTATTTAGTTTTTAATAAAACTAGTTTGACATTTGTCAGAAGTAATGTTTCTACCCCCAAATGTCAAAAGAAGAGAAAATAGGGTCGTCATGCTCGACGTTGTAGACTTGTGTCGACTGAAGAAAAGAAACATTTCTTTTCTACATTCTTAATATCGCCATGCTTGGGACGATAGAAAAATCTGTCAAGTTGTCGATTCTTCCGTAGACATAGCCCGTTTCTACGGCGGTCATGCTAGGCCGGCTGAAGAAGGACTAAAAATAGCTGTAACATGTTTAATTACTAAATATGTTTAATGTGTATTGAGCTGTAGTAGTAACGACAGAAATAAGAGAAAAAAAAAGATTAATATTAATGCATCATGTTCAATTGAGTAAAATTTAAAATCATAAGAGGTCCTAGAATACCGCCCTGTGGTCCTCTATCGTAAATATCATGAATAGGAGGGTCCAAGTGTTTGAAAGGTGTACCCACACCTAAAGTGGTCTCAAACATTAGTACAAGTTCTATGCAGGTTGTTATGGTCTTAGTAGAATCATCCTCAGAAAACTTCTAGAAGTTGTAGTATGATTATGTCATATCCTCTCGTATCAATTTGTACATATTTACTTAATTAGCTATTATTATTGTTTTCCTTTATTTTACCAATTTGATTATACTTATAGTTGCTATTGTTAATAGATTAATTTTATTTTATAATTTTACTGTCGTAATTAAATTATGCTATGTAAAGTGATGGCCCGAAACACAGGTTTAAATAAACCTAGATCGGGCAGGTCGCTACCAAACATCTGAATTGAATTAACATCACTTGCGACTTTTGAGTATGTTTTAGTTATAGTTTACTTATAAGTACTATTTATACTCTCCACTCATCTCCCAGTACGGCTGGTCACCGCGCGAGAGATCGACCAAAACCCTCCAAAGAAAACTAAAGAAAAGAAAAACATTTTTAATATTTGTACCTTCAATGTAAGATCACTATCTACAGAACCCAAACTTATTGAGCTAAAATCAGCGCTACAAGATATTAACCACGATATACTAGGATTGAGTGAAGTGCGGCGACTAGGAGAAAATATCATCGAAGATGACGATTACATAATGTACTACTTGGGTCAATCCAAAGGTATATATGGTGTGGGTTTCCTAGTCAAGAAAAAATATAAAGAAAATATTAAGAGATTTACCGGAATATCAGAGAGAGTTTGTGTACTAGAAATTGAATTAGAAAATACTCTCTTTGCAATAATACAGGCGTATGCACCCACTGAAAGCTCAACTCAAGAAGAAATTGACAGGTTTTACGAAGACTTGGCGAAAGCTCACAACACTGTCTCCACAAAATTTGTCGTCTCTATGGGAGATTTCAATGCACAAATCGAAATACCCAAAGACCATGAGCATGCAGTTACGGGTAAATATGGCTATGGAAATAGGAGCATTCGCGGCGAGAGACTCATACAATATGCACAAGAGTATAATCTAAAAATTGTAAATACAATGTTTAATTTAAAACCAAAGAACAGATGGACATGGGTCTCTCCAGACAAAAATACAAAAAATGAATTTGATTACATCATGACCACAAAGCCCCATCTATTTGCCAACTATAAAGTCTTAACGTCATTCCCCTTCTGATCGGACCACAGGTTATTAAGAGCTGCAATCCACTTGAAACCTATAAGAAAAAGCAGACGTGGTTTTTCAAACACAACAATTAAACTGAAAACGACGAATGAACAAGAGATTTACCTCGAAAATCTAAGCAGCTATGTACCTGAACTTATAACAACACATCAAGATTATAATGCAGAAGAATATTGCCACAAAATTGTCGACTCTATATTAAAAAGTTTAAAATCCACTAAAAGAACACAAAGTATACCATTTTATCCGAAGAGGCGCTTAAGCTCATGAAAGAAAGAAATAGACTACAAAACCAACCTCAATTAAATAAAGCTGATAAGGAAATGCTTAAAGTACTCTATAAAACTACCAACAAAGAAATAAGAAGATGCTACGATACCTACAGAATAAATACTATAAAAAGACACCTCGACAAATCTAGATCCGCGAAGAAGGCCTACAAAGAACTAAATAGAGCAAAGGCATGGATACCCTCATTACAGCCCGGCTCTACTAAAAGTATGTCAAGAGTGGAGATCATAAATGTAGCCACGGAGTTTTACGCAAAGCTTTATAGTCAACCAGAGGTTCTAAAACAAATAAGTACTGATAACCAAAGCAAAGAAGCTTCTCCAACTCCAGAGTTCACAGCGCCTGAAATCCTGTTACAAATAAAAAAGCTGAAATCAGAGAAAAGCCCGGGACCGGACGGGATCACAAATTAATGCATCAAGTTTGCAAAGACTGTACTATTAACTCCAATCACTCTATTATGGAACAAAATACTACATGAAAAAACTGTGCCACGCATATGGACCGAATCTGAAATTATCTTGTTGTATAAAAAAGGCGACCCGGCTGACATAGGGAATTATCGTCCAATAAGCCTGATGCCCTGTCTATACAAGTTATTTGCCTCCTGCTTGCTAGATAGAATAACCTCGGATATCGATGAGCACCAACCGTTAGAACAAGCGGGATTCAGAAGAGGTTTCAGTACAGTTGACCATATTCAAGTAGTCGACCAGGTGATAGAGAAATATCAAGAATTTCGCAGACCCTTGTATATAGCTTTCATAGACTATAAAAAGGCTTTTGATTCTATATCACATGACAGCTTCTGGGAAGCGTTGAGGTCACAGAATATAAAGGAAAATTATATAAGTATCCTCAAAAACATTTATGCCAATAGTACAAGTCGAGTCAAACTAGATAGAGTAGGAGATAAAATTAAAATAAAGAGAGGGGTGAGACAAGGTGACCCGATTTCCCCAAAACTCTTCATAGCTGTTCTGCAGTACATAATGAAGGACTTATCATGGTCTACGCAAGGCATAAATGTTGACGGAAAGCTCTAAGCCATCTGAGGTTTGCCGACGTCATTATTCTATTCTCGGAATCTTCAGATCAACTAAACAGCATGATAAACGACCTTCAGCGAGCTAGCTCTACAGTTGGGTTAGAAATGAATCTAGACAAAACTAAACTCATGACTAACTACCACACGACACCTATCTTGATAAATAACATCCCTCTTGAGTTCGTAGAAAAATACATATACCTAGGCAAACAAATCTCCTTCAGCAAAGAAAGGAATACAGAAGAAGTAGACCGTAGAGTGGCAATCACCTGGAAAAAGTACTGGGCTCATAAGAAAATATTTAAATCACAGCTCCCATTGCCAACCAAGAAGATAGTTATGGACTCTGAAATTCTACCTTGCCTCACCTACGGCTGCCAAACCTGGACGTTTGACCTCAAAACCAGAAACAAAATCCAGACCACTCAAAGAAGAATGGAGAGAAGTTACCTGGGTTTAAAATTAAAAGACAGAGTGAAAAATATAGACATCCGCAAAAGAACCAGCATAACAGATGCACTAACTTTTTCTCTACAAAGAAAATGGAACTGGGCAGGTCACGTGGCCAGGTACGCTGATAACAGGTGGACTTTAAAAACCATAAAATGGAGGGGACCTCAGGGCACCAGAGCGAGAGGCAGACCTAGTGCTAGATGGGTAGACGAAATTGTGGCGGCAGTGGGTCGAGAATGGCCTGAGATGGGTAAGGACAGGGAGAAGTGGAAATCTTTGGAGGAGGCTTTTACCCGAAGGGGGTCCATACATAAGTAACAGTGAAAACTATTCGATAATTACCTATTAATATTTCTTTTTTAATTTCATCGAATTACTTATTGAATGTTATGGATTATTATTGTTAGTTATTGTCTATTGTTATTACCAATTTTTATTGAACTATTTATTCGGTGGAATTAATTATTGATTATTGTTATAATTTTTTCGAATTATTTATTGATTGTTAATGATTATTGTTAGTTTTTGTTAAATAGGTTGAATTATTATTGATTTTTATTTTGTGTTATTAATCTTTCGAATTAGTTAACGATTATTGTTATTAATAATTTGTTGGATTTAATTATTGTTTCAGTTATTTTATAGTTCTTTTTAATGTCTTTTTATTGTTATTTCATTTCATTTCATTTCATTTCATTTATTCTCAACAATAAACATTGTGTTGAACATTGGATACATCATAATATTACAATAAAAATGTCACATGCAAAACTTGTACAATTTAAAGCTAAAGTAAAATATCGACTCAACCAATTAAAACGATGTCTATAAATTAATGATGTCTAAAAATTAATTACAAAAAGAATGTCAGATATAATGTCAAATGTAAGTTATGTCAGATGATTAGCCAAAGTCAAAGCATAGTTCTAAGTAAAATCAATTATATTAAAAGCTGGTTCAACATTATTATTTTATTAAATTATTTTATCATTTGACATAAAATCTGATACTGAGTATAAACATTTTTCCAACAAGAAGTTTTTTAATTTGATTTTAAATAAGTGAGGGCTATAAATTAATAACTTTAAATTTGTTGGTAACCTATTAAACAATTCCACTGCTTGGTACCCGGAGCAATGCTTAACTATATTAAAATTTGGTGCTATCTTTTGTTTAAACTCCTTCCTTCTTGTACTTTCTCTTATCTTACGTTCTTCTTGTGATTCATACTGATGAATATACTTAGCAAAGTGATTTAATATAACTAATACGTATAAACTTGGTACTGTTAATATGCTTAATTCTTTAAAATGCTCTCTGCATGAGACTCTTTGTGAGATCCTTAAAATAGTCCTTATGGCACGTTTCTGTAAGATAAAAGCCCTCTGACAGTTATAACTGTAGCTATTTCCCCAAAGCATGATGCTATATCTTAATCTAGATTCTACCAGTGCATAATATATAGCCTTTAGTTGCTTAAGATCCAGAATATCCCTAAGGCTCCTGAGTGCATAGCATGCTGATGAAATACAGGAGTCCATAGCAGCTAGCTCTTGTTTCCAATTTAAATTCACATCTATATTAATCCCTAAGAATTTGACTGTGTCTACTAATTTAATCTTGTCTCCTTCGATTTGTACATCTAAATTGTCATTATTGCGAGTTGTAGTCTTGAATAAAATTATGTTAGTCTTATTAGTATTTAGTAAAAGGCAATTGGCTGTAAACCAATCGCAGAGATTTTCGAGGCTTTTATTTACAGTTTTGGTCAATTCTTTTAAGTCATTTGCTCCAATTATCAAATTAGTGTCATCTGCAAAAACCACGAGTCTTACATCGGGCTGAATGTTATGCATAAAGTTAAGCAAGTCATTTAAGAAAATAATAAATAGTATTGGTCCTAAAATTGAGCCTTGGGGTACACCACGTAATATATTTGTAATCCTAGACGTGTAATCGACTTCGTGATTTGTTTCATCGATGGTTTTTATTTCGACAAACATTCGTCTGTTTAGTAAATAAGACTTTAAAAGTAGTAAAGACTTGCCTCTGATGCCATAATGTTCAAGTTTTCTTAGTAATAGATCGTGATCTATCGTATCAAAAGCGGAGCTGAGGTCGATGAATAACCCTGCTACTTTCATTTTATTATTTAATTTATTCATTATGTCATTTATAAGAGTGTTTATCGCATCTGCACAACCGACGCCTTTCTGGTATCCAAATTGACTTAAATTTAATATTTTATTTATACTTAAATGTATCATCAGTCTATGTTTAATAACTTTTTCAAATATTTTTGATAAGGTTGGCAAAAGTGATATAGGTCGGTAGTTTTTGGGATCAGTCTTAGTGCCTTTTTTAAATATGGGAACTACCTTAGCCAATTTGAACTGGTCTGGAAAGACCGACTCTTCAAAACATTTGTTAAAAAATTCAGATAGAGGGAATGCCAAAGAGTCTATATTCTCTTTCAGAATCGAAATTGGTAGGTCATCAAAACCACAAGATTTTTTATTGGCCATCTTATTGACAATTTTTTCAATTTCAGACGGTGTTGTCGCATAGAAGAAAAAATCACTTTCTACTCTGTTAGTCGTCTCCGATAAAAAAGACATTGCCCTTTCCTTTTCATTGCTACCTATTGATAATTTGAACAAAAAACTGTCAATGAAATGATCTGCAATCTGCTGGGGATCAGTGATCAAGTTATTGTTAACCTTTAGGTTTAAAGCCCTATTTTGGTACAATAGTCGATTAAAAGCTTCGATTCTGGTATTGAACAAATTAGTGTCCCATCTTAATTTATATGTAGGACAACACAAAATAATGTTCGTATGCAATAAGTTTTCGAGTTTACATTTTATATAATCTACTAGATCTGCATACGGCTTAGAGACTAAAAAATCCTTTTCACCTAGAAAAATTATACAAAAGTCATCAAGAGTGTAATTTGCTAGTTTTATGTCTAATGTTGCAAAAAGTTCCATAATACCCGCCTTTGGCATACAATAGTGACAGATTCTCTTGTTAGGAAAGGTGTTTTCAGCAATCCGTAATATGTTATTCACATTATTATCGCTTATTACGCATAACTTATTCTGTTGAGAGTCTTTTACATATGTATCGTTAATGTAACGTTGTGTCGTCGAGGCCGTTGCGTGTAAAGATATTGAATTTCGATTACTGTTATTTTTAATAGTTATTATTGATTTGATAAAATTATTTATTTGTTATTGATGATAATTGTTAACTAGTATTTAGTATTTATTAATTGTTAATGTTATTTGTATGGAATTAAATAAAGCTTATTTATTCATTCATTCATTCACTATTTATACCATTGTATGAGAAAAATACTACTGTGCCTAAATGTAAACTTTTTGTAATATTTTTTTAATAAATAAATTATCTTATCCTATAAGTATAATTAGGGATTTAAAAAAATATCATCATCATCGATGGAGTCAAAAGCACTACTGAATTTAAAAAAATACCATTTTAGGAAGAACGGATGTAACGATGCTGGTAGCAGGACGGCTCCTCTTAGACTGCTCTTGCTGCAGTTTAGACTAGTAAAACATAGACACTCTAATAAGACCTAATTTATCTCTTTTGTTTCGTAGCTAAGCCAACATCCTCAATTGTCACTTAAAGCTAAAAGTATCTCAATACGGTGTTAATTGGACATTTCCATTGTTTTTTGACCGGGGACCTATTTTTGAAATTCGGAGCTATAATTTTAGGTTTTTGTTTGGTATAGCCAGTCCAAAATAAAATACGTGAGGTGCAGCTTGCTTGCGATTTTTTTTGCAAATAGTTTTTGTTATCAACTTTAAACTATGAATAGTTTTTTACTCATATCGTTTTTTGTAATACAAACAGTTATTAGTGAACATGTCATGGATAATGGAACCGTTACAGTTAATAAATGTGACGAAGAACATGAAGAATCAATAGCGTTGTCCAGACGGAAAAGATTTATAATATTTCCAGATGGAAGTTCTTTCCAACTTGGTAGGTATAAGTTTATAGTGTGGTTATTAAATGTTTTAATCAGCATCATCGATTCGGTACTGCAAAACATAATGCTTGCGTGATGTTTCAAGAATCAGAAGTAACGTTTTTAAGGACTTAAATAAGTCTTTGGAAGGTAGGGCCAAATTATTTTTTTTTTTTAAACATACTGTTAAAGAGACCCAAGTATTAAGGCGAAAGTCTTCTTTTAGATAAACACTAGGTGACACCTAAAAATGCCGGTTAATTAATAGGCGCACTGATGTAGTTTAACAGTGCAATAAGATATTTCTAATACCTCATGAAAATATAAAATAAAGAGTATAATTACTACGAACAATTATTCTTTCTTTTCCAGTGTTTGTCCTACAAACTGCAGCACTGATCCCTATCGGTGACATTTTCCTGTTCGCTACCACTGCAGGTCTCGCTTGGTCACTGCCTGCAGACCCGAAAGTATTCTACGCGTTAAAAGAGTTTGAGAAACCTCTGCGAAGAAATGATGTAGTCAAGACTATCAATTATTTGGATGAAGATGGGAGACTTATAGCTAAAGTTCCGTATAAAAGGTAAGTTATATTAAATAATAATCAGTGGAACTTAATTTCTACAATCTTGTCTCCTGGAATATATGTGATAAATCACTGATGATTATCTAATGAATGGCAACAACCGTAAAAGGTTTGACGAATACCACACGCAAGAAAGAAAGTACTAATGTAATTTAAACTTAATTGTGAAACATGACTGTGCCTCTCCCGGAAAAGTCAGTTTGAGAATATTACACTAACAGCGAAGTAAATTTTTATGGCAATCCTTGAAATAAAAACGATGTGTTTTGCATTTTGTAGTGTCCGTTTAAACTTATTTTTAGTATACTAACCAATACTAATTATTTAAGGAGACTTATGGTGAACCCAGCCTTTGGCAAAAGAAGTATAGAAGACAATTTGATATCCAGTGAGGAAAGGATAACACAAAACATAGATCGGAAAAAGATGCATGAAAAACATTTAAAGACAGACCTATTGAAAACCCAACATTACGACAAGGACAGCGCGGAGTTTCATAGAAATAAAAGAGCTGAACTTTATAAGAAGATTGAGACGCTGTTATCTGCGTAAGTATAATCTCAGAAGAAGTAAATAGAGCCTTATGTTAAAGGGATGTAACCCAATTGGGCACCAATCTAGATAGATGGACATAAAGCAACTGGGGTAAGGACAACTAGGACAACATAGAAGCCAGTGTAAAAATTGGGCTTAAACCAATAATCACATTTATTTAATGCTCAGCGACTGTTTAGAGTTTAGTTTGTATCTTTTGTGGTATCTTTACAATTTGACAATTTTGTTATTACAATTTGACTTCAGTTAGTATTTATATTTCTAGTATTGTGTCAATCGAGACTTAGTATCTCCGTGGCAGCTATGCGTCGATGTGAAACAATATTCCCTTAACCAAAATCTACTCAATTCCAAACCATTGCAAACATTTTACAAAATGGCGGTTTCATCCTTACCGTGTAATGTGTACGCCACAATAAAGCATTTTCTAAACAGCTTAACGTAATCTGTGCAGGATGGGCCGAGACGGGCGTCAGTGCGTTCTTTACAAACTATGCGAGGCGGCGCAGCGAGCTCACAGGCAGGGGACATTCCTGCAAGAATTCCTTAGAGCTGTGTTCACGTAAGTATCGATTTTCGCACTTGTGTTCTATTGTTGTGTTCGTGAGTGGTATTGCGGGGAATTCTTCTCTCGTTGGCCCTGTTGTTGGTTGAAGAATTTAATGTGTTTTAACGCGCGTTTAAGTTGGGTGTTTCTGATAATATAAAGATTAGAACTATTCTGAATGTTTCGATGGATTTTATATCGTGGCTTTTGGATAAAATATTTTGGACGTGAAAGCGAAGTGCCGTAATCTGGCAGTCTTCTTTTATGTCCATGCCATGGTACTTTAAAAATTCGTTGGGGCTAGGAAGTGACAATGCTAATAACAGCGTCAGTGGCGTTCATTGGGCTCTTAATAGTACAGTTGTAAGGACTTTTAGGACAGTACAGCAAGTGGACGATATTAATAACACTTTATTTCAATATTACAGGTTGCCAAAAGGTGAAGAGTTTCAAGACGACGAACATAAGGAATATGACATGGCTCATGTTGAAACTGACGACTGCTCAGAGCGGTACCCCGGATGTGAAGAGCTACAAGAATCGATGTTAATATAATCTAATACTAACCTATACTACGAGTTATATTATAAAGCTGAAGAGTTTGTTTGTTTGTTTGCTTGAACGCGCTAATCTCAGAAACTACTGGTCCGATTTGAACAATTCTTTCAGTGTTAAATAATTCATTTATTGAGGAAGGCTATAGGCTTTATATCATCACGTTACGACTAACAGGAGCTGAGCAGCAATGAAAAATGATCCGAAAACGGGGAAAATGTCACGCAGACGAAGTTGCGCGAGACAGCTAGTATATACTAATATAATAATAAAGCTGAAGAGTTTGTTTGTTTGATTGCTTGAACGCGCTAAGCTCGGGAACTACTGATCCGATTTGAAAAATTCTTTCAGGGTTAGATAGCCCAATTATTAAGAAAGGCTATAGGCTATACTATACCATCACGCGATGACCAATAGGAGCGGAGCAGTAATGAAAAATGTAGCGAAAACGGGGAAAATGTGACGCAGACGAAGTAGCGAGGGACAACTAGTTATAAAATATAATTTAAATTAATGATTAAAATATCATGTGATCATTTTCAGTCACAGTAAACTTAATCTTCATTTCGGTTTATTTTTTAACAGATGATTAAGTTATTGTTAATCATAGTTATTAAGTTTGCTGTGAAATTCCATTGATTGATTTACAGTTGCAGTTAATATCTTTAATCTAGGTATAGGACATAGTACGTGTATAATTTCCTGTGTATTTTGCACTGTTCACATATTTTGGAATATGTGTTCATAGTTTGAGGTGTCGACGTTTTGTCTCTCAGGTGTGATTGGAACCAACCAATACGTTACCTTTAATTTAATTTGCTCTATTTACTTTACTGCAAGATCATTTTCAGTCACAGTAAACTTAATCTTCATTTCGGTTTATTTTTGTAACAGATGACATTAAGTTATTGTTAATCACAGTTATGAAGTTTGCTGTGAAATTCCATTGACTCATTTACAGTTGCAGTCAAAATCTTTGATCTAGATATACGAAATGGTACGTGTATAATTTCCTGTGTATTGTGCAGTTATTCACACATTTTGGAAGACGTGTTCATAGTTTGTGGTGTCAACGTTTTGTCCCTCAGGTGTGATTGGAACCAACCAATACGTTACCTTTAATTCAATTCGCTATGTTTACTTAACTGCAATAAAGAACTATTTACAACCACTAAGTTGTGATAGAAAAAAAAAAATAGAGAGCCCGACATTAGTTTTGGACTCGCTGAAAATAAAGAATTCCAAAATGTCAGAAGCCTCTCTTCCTCTCTCTCTCTTCCTCTCTTCTCTCTCTTCCAGAAGCCTTGGTGATTCTTGATTTTAACAATCTTCTTTATTAAATCACATTTTTTTTTAAGTGAAAACTTTTTTAGTCGCGTCGAGCGATTTTTGGTGGAAAAACCTATGGGTTCGCGTCACCGATGACCTTCGACATGTTCTTGACGTATTGCACCAGACTAGCGACGCGTTATTGTTTGCAGTGCCAATAGATGGAAAGACCGGAGTAATGTTAATAATTTCATTTTAAAAATTATAAAGTTTAAAAAATTTATTCTAGATTGATTTAAAAATTCAAAAAACAAACATTTGGCAATTTTCCCAAATGGCTGATGATGATGTTAAAGCAAGCCTCGTGCATGTAACACGTTGCCGTAATTTTACGACATAGGCGCTAAATTATCGTTTAAGTATGGCTGATAAAAGGAAAGCTATTATTAATAAGCTTTTATTTTCAAAGAGCAAAACGTTGGTGCTCTTCACAGGGCTCTTTAAGTAGGCTGCATAACGTGCCTTCCTGGACGTAGTTTTTTTTTTGTATTTGCTGTCTGTCGCTTTAGTCTTTGCTATGATGTTCTTAGTAGGCATACGAATAGGTTTCGTCAGGTATTTAGGTTATTTTCAAGTCACGTAACATAAAATCGCGCCTGTAATCCCCAAAGAGTAAGACAGAGGCGCGTGTCTTCTTACATCATATACTTACTGTCTAAAATCATCATATATTTTCTTAAAAGCTGTAGTTAAAAATGTTTGTAGCGGTGGCAGTTCGTTTGATTAATTTTCATATTAAATTTTTAAGCGAATAATTTGATTAATAAAAAATTAATCATTTGGAACACAAACTAAATTATCATGTTTTTGTTACCGGGTGTTGTGGTGACCGTATGTTTAATGTTAAATAATATTGAAATGACAAGATAACAGTGATTACCATTATAGTTTCCGAAATAAAACAATTGATGATATTTCTGCGTGTTTTAAAAAATCCCTAACTGCTTTATTAAATTGATTCTTTTTAAACGTGATATGGATAATTTTAATCGAATTAAACGTTTTTATTAAGTATGCTTATATTATAGGCTATCTTTTCTATAAAAAGCTCAAATTACTGTTAAAATAAAATACTGTAATTATTTACTGCATGTAATTTCTTATGGAACATGTAAACTAGCAGTGTCATTCTTAGGTCATCATCATCATGATGTAGTAGTCGTTCATTCGTGAAGAAGCCTCACTGTTAAACTTGAAGGGTTATCGTATATTCGTCACAAAGTTAATTCGCCACAGAAAAAGTATGGGTTCTATTTTCATGATGTTTATTCGTCACATATTAATTTTGATCGTCAAATTGTTCAAACAGCAAAACAATCAAACAATAAGTACAAAAAATTAAGGATCAAATTATGCAAAGTACCTATCGACATACGACAAACTCAAGAAAAATGTACATTTCATGTTTTTAATTAATGTAGATACTTGATTAATGACACCCACAGCGCAGCCATTTTCACAACACTATGTTCTAATTTCAAATTATCATTAACTCTTCTCTGTTAAAGGAATCAGTAAAACAAAAAAGTAGTAAATAATTGCGATTGAAACTTACAAGTAAGTTGGCGTCAATAGTGATTTTGTTCGAGGTTATGTTGATTACTACAAAATTATAGCGATTTACAAAAAAATATTTCTATCATTTAGTTTGCCTGTTTGTTTGTATGTCATCACTTTGTAGAATTTGATCCTAAGCAGCGACACTATATAATGCTGTAATAATACATTTCATACTGAAGGTAACACTTATCGAACCCTATCTGGTATATCGTAGATAGTTATTGAAAGGTTGGCCCCGGCCTCATACATTTGTTTCCCGTTCTTCTTTATTTTTGGCAGTCTCATAATTATGATAATTCCTCATGAATTTGTATGAATTAGTTTATTAAACACGATTTTAGTTTAGTGGCACAAAACCATTGAACTGTTAATATATTCTGTTTGCCGCTGCGGCTACCGCTAATTATGATCTAGTTGCAAAGCACTAGAAGCTACTATTTTATCCTGTGGGTTTATGTGCTTTTAATTATTTTTTATAATAATTTTTGGTGTCTTTTCAAAGAAGACGGAGGTGATTACAATATAATATTAATAAAAATGTTCATCGGTTTTATCAGAAAAATATTATTATACTGCCTCGTTGGTCCAGTGGTCGCAAGCGCGACTGCTGATCATGAGGTCCCTGATTCGTTTCGCGGGTCGTGCAAATTGTTATTGGGTTTTTACTCTGGAATTTCTCAGTAGAGCCACGAGGTCTGGATCTATGCCAGGTTGATGGCAATAGACTAGCCCCGATACCGCTAGAAGAGTGATTCGTAAAATAGGAATGCGGTTCTAAATACATAATGTGAATTCTCGTTATTTACGCCAAACCAACAACCACCCAAAATTCCATTACCATAGTAACTTATAGTCATAATAATATATTGCATTATTTTGAATAAACATTATAACAGCAATCCTATTTATTTTAGCACTCAGAAACGAGATAATTGCTCTCATATTTTAAAAGTTAATTAATAAAATGTAGTTAACGCTGCGTTTTCGTTCAATTGCTAATATAAATAATGAAGTGGAGTATTGAAATATTAATTGCTTGGTAATATAATATTAGGGGACGAACTAAATAAAACCGGCTAGCATTGGTTCTTGGGTTTAAATAACTGGAAATCACGGAGACAGGTTTTGACCTTACACCCTCAGGATAGTCCGGTTAAGCAGAAGACAACCTCCTTGATTAAACTGCGATATGCCATTCACAAAAAAAAAGATACAGGCTTATGATCGGCAGTGGAATCATGCAGGCTGACAGTATCAGGTGTTTTTTTTTTGTTATATCTTTTTTCTTTTGTTAAAACGTAAAATATGCTTCAGATACCGAAATACATATTACATACTTTAACAAATTAAAGTAACTGACGTAACAATAAACTAAGGCGTCATAAAACTACTCCTCGACGCTGTCAACATTGTCAACTGGTAATGTCCCCAAAAGACTGGCGGCGTTGCCCCGTTGTATGGTAACGCTTAGCTTTTTGCCAAAGTAACAACCAGCCCTGATACCGAGAAGTAACAACCAAGCATTTTTTTAAATGTCCTTAAAACTAGCTTAAATAATGACACTATCCAGGTACGAAGTTAAGTATCTATGTTCTTACAAGAACGTGGCTTAAGAAAGTAGTGTACTTCAGTCAAGATAAACGATTTTTTAACTTATTAAGAAAAGCAAAGGCTGTTTGAGTTCTCGTCTAACTTAGAATTTATTTTTTCTACTCGAGATTCCTTTCTGTATAGTAGCTAGAACATTTTTTAATATCTTTTTCATTTTCCGCTTGTAAATCTCCGCTCGTTTCGTTTCGTTGAGAAAGAGTACATGTTTAGATTTTTTTTATAAGAATTCTTTGTTCTTTATATTAAACTGGTATGTGGGGAATACCAACGCCAAATATTTACATGATAATACGATTATTAGATAGAGCTTTTCATATGAAATCACGGAAAATGGCGTGATTTTCTGTTACTCTGCGAACATCTTCAATTATATCGTTTCCAAGTAAAATCTGGAGAACCTCGTGATATTGTGAGTGTGTTTTGCCGTGACTTTGTATAGAGTGCCAGTGGTTCTCGTAGCAAAAGACAAAGAAAGAGGATAGACAGATTTGTCTGCTCCTAATAATTTATTTTCCATCCAACCGTCCAGTCATCCCGCGATCATGGCGCTTGTAACAGCGTCGACATATCGGGACTCAAAGCAATGAATAATCATGTAATATATCCCGTAAGTGACAGTATAAGTTTTAGCTTCTTACCTTGATCACTTTATAATCTTCACTGTTTCATACACAAGAAAAAAACCGGAGCATTTGTTGGTGCATGAATTTTTGTTACTCTATTGTTAACTTTCTCTCTCTTAGTGATACTGTTAGCGTGCGTCATCCCACTGGTGGGCAAAGGCCCTCTCACCATGATTTCCAGTTGTTTTGATCCAAGGCCAATGTGGACCCCTGATAGTCGGTCATGTCCAGCTCAACTTATGAACAATGTATGGTCTACTTTGTTTAAACCATTCTTTTTTTTTATTTTATATATTTTTTGTAAAATGTTCCTAAAATACAAACAAATAGACAAGGGAATATTTTCAAATAAGTGTCAGATTAACCGTTGTGCTTTCATTAGCATGTTTCTCAAAAACAATTTGTCGTTATTTGCACGAAGCTCGTAATTTTATGCAAATATTCTAAATACGTGGGCCATTGTTTTCCACTGCATGCCAGTCCTTTCTTGGAATCCGAAAGGGGTAACATTCTTTTGAGAACTGTATACATTGTAAGTATATTTTGTTAAGTTAATTAGTTTGTACAATATTTGTAATTGGTACAACACGTTTTGTTTTATTAACCCCCGACCAAAAAAGAGGGGTGTTATAAGTTTGACGTGTGTATCTGTGTGTCTGTCTGTGGTATCGTAGCTCCTAAACGGATGAACTGATTTTGATAAAATTGGTTTCGTTTCAAATGTGTTTTAATCGAGAGTGTTCTTAGCTATGTTTCGATAAAATCTGATCAGCCGTTTGAAGGCCATCACCTCTTTTCTAGTTGAAGGGAAATTAACAATTTCCACAGGTCTGATCGATTCGAAATTTGAAATCTTGTCACTTGTCACCATGGGCATTGCCAGGGGGGAGATGGGTGCTAACCCTAGAAAGTTTAATTTTTTTTTAATTTTGCTGTTTTCGTTAATTGGCGAGATGACACGCAACACCGAGAAAAGTGGAAGCAATGGGGGAGGCCTATGCCCAGTATTGGGACAGTCAAGGCTAAGATAAAACAATACAAGTTTAAAAAGCATGAAATAAAAATTAAATTAAAAATTTAAAAAACCCCCGACACAAAAAACCTCTAAAAACCAAAAATAAAATAATCCAAGCGTCTTAGCGTCGGGGGACCGCTAAGTAGACCGCTTAGTACAAGCACATAATAAAGCGGACCCCCGACGCTAAGACGCTTGGATTATTTTATTTTTGGTTTTTGGTTTAGAATGTTGAGCTACAAAAGGGATGAATGGAAAGCAATTGCATGTGGCTCAGGTGGGAATGCTAAGGGGGGTGTGTGGAGTGTGTACACGAATGAATAAAGTAAGAAATGACTACAAAAGACAAAGTCTAAAAGTGGCACCAGGACCGAATAGTTGTCTGGTCTTCGGTTGTCTTGGTATTCGGATGTGATGCAAAGAAATTAGGAAAACTTCGTGAGGAAAGTTATGAGTATGAATGTTGATGGGTATAAGAGTAGATGAAGGTTAATGAAACTACGGATAGACTGTGAGAAGGATGATCTGGCTAGAAAGAGATGTCTGACGGGGTATAAAAAAGTATGGAAGAAGATGACATGCTGCGCCGACCCTAAATAAATCCGGATAAGGGCAAGAGACGATTATGGTTTGTCTTATGAGAGTTGACATTAATAATACGACCAATAATTGTAAGTTTCTTACAAATAGTACACCTTAGGGCCTAGACTTAGGGCTTAGAAGGAACATGGGTGGGTTTTAGTCAGTCAAGTCTGACACTCCCTTCCGCTCCGCCCAGAGCGGGAGGGATCATTTGATGATAACCCATCCATAAAAAAGGGCCTAGACGAAGTGAAGCGAGAACGATGATGGGAAAGTCAAAATTACATATTAGATGGACTTGCTACCGAAAAGTAAATACTGGTATTCAGCTGCATGTACGTGGAACGACAGGAGGCTGGATGCTACCGATTTTTTTTTCAATCCTTATTTCAGGTATCGAAACGCTCTGAAATCCGTACTCAAGTGTACATAAGTTATTTGAAAATGAATAATATTTACTTTTCAGCATAACATGAACATTTCTGTTTACATCTTTATAATATCAATAGTCATGTTTGTGGACAAAACGACATCAGATGCGAACGTAACTACAGTAACACAACAATTTAAACACAAGAATGAAAAATCTGGGGTCAAAGTCTTGTCTAGAAGAAAGAGGTTCCTGATATTTCCTGATGGTAGCTCGTTTCAATTGGGTAAGTAATTACAACAATTGACAGTACTGCTTTGAAGTGGAAATATTCTTTTTCCTACTCCTCCGCTATTCTCTTCTGATTAATTCTTCAACTTCGTCGAGCTTTATTGTCTCGGTGCTGGCTTTCAGGAGTTCAAACCTAAAATCTTAATGCCAAGCAAAGATTGGGTATTTGCACAAAACTGATCGTTTATTAACAATAATGATGGAAGTAATAGTTGCCGAATTCACAAGCCTTAAGGGTTGAGTGTTATGTTTGCCAACCACGAAATTCACTTACTCGTGCAGTAGATTTTAAATGGTCTATTTAAAATTATTTTTACCTCATTCCAGTCTTCTGCACCCAAAACCACGGCTACCTCCAAATCGGCAACATCGTTTGGTTTGGTACCACAGCAGCTATGGCATGGGAACTACCCACGGACCCTGGCGACTTTGACATGTTCAGGGACCAATACAAAGGGTTCGAGGGAAAGAGACGGAGCGATGTGCTGTACTATGTGGATGATAACGGGAAAGTAGTTGACAAGTTTGAGTATAAAAGGTAGGTAATATTGAAGACTTGAAAGTCAACCCTGATGTCCTAAATGCGGTAGGTCCACTAGATGCAAAATAAGTCAAATCCAAATAGATTGACGTCAGTGAACACTCTGGATCATTAAAATTGACAGTTTATAAGCTGAATTGAAGAATTTCTTAACCCCAAAAATGATAATGCAAACCTTTTTATTTATCCAGAAAAATCCTGGTAAATCCAGCGTTTGCCAAAAGAAGCGTCGATGCAGCTGAAGCAAATGCAAGACACATCACGAGGGTTAATAAAAAGGAAATGCATAACTTGCTCAATAATAAAATCTCCTTCAAAGATTTAGATACAACCAGACTAGATCGCCATAGAGAAGAGAGACAGAAACTTTATGTAAAAATGGAGAAGTTTTTGCAAACGTAAGTGGCATTCATAAATATGAAATCGGATTTATTGCCAAGGAACTTTAAAATATTTAAAACTATCTACTTCATTCTAGATGTTGTCAGTAGCATAATTTTATAACATCACGCCAGTTTTCCGAGTAAGGTAATGCAGAAGTGTGTACGGGGATGACGCCTGTTATTCCTATGTATTAGTGAGAGTGCCTATTGCCATCAACCGAACTGCACTTATTCATTTTATTTCTTTTGTTATTTTGACACAATGTTTTCCTTGTTTGAACAGGTTAGGTTGGAACGGCAAAGAGTGCATCTTGAAAATGCTGTGTGTGACAGGCAAGGGACAAACCAAACAGGAATCGTTTGTGGGAGAAATTCTACGGGCTGTGTTTACGTGAGAAAATAATATATTAGTAAATGGACCACCATACAACCTAAAGGTTGATTGGATATAAAAATTGGAGAACCGAGAGTGGTAGTCAAACTTGGAAGAGTCTTATTCCGAGCAGTGCACGGCCAACGACATAGAAGCTTGATGTTGATTTATT
Source organism: Cerastis leucographa (assembly GCA_963082945.1). Classification (NCBI taxonomy): domain Eukaryota; kingdom Metazoa; phylum Arthropoda; class Insecta; order Lepidoptera; family Noctuidae; genus Cerastis; species Cerastis leucographa. The sequence goes on from OY720363.1 coordinate 16,698,746, forward strand.
GCTTCTTATTGTCGAAACTCATGACGCTTTTTAACCGACTTCTGAAAGAGGAGGACCTTAAGTAACCGCCTCCTCTTTTTTTCTTTTTTTTTTTAATCTTGATTGTTCACCGATTTTTTTCCCGCGTACTGTTCCGATATACCTAATTGAAGTTTTTTTCATTTGGTAGAAGATGCTCGCGCAGTTGTCATTTTGTGGCTGTGGCAAAAAAGTCAATGAAAGACAAGTTGCCAACGTCCGAAAGTATACTTATTTTCCACATTTTAGTGTTTTTTTTTTGGAGGCGCTTATTTTTTAGCAGAAAAGTTTTTTTAAGTAATTTACCCTGACGCAATTTGTTTTAAATAATTATTTTGTTTGTCCTATGTTGAACCCTATTGGCATATCAATAAGAACGAATGAATGTCGAATATAAGAGTTTAAAGCACACTTATGAACACTGCGCCAGCCGTCATCAGCTCACTTCATATTTTCATTAGCTGATCCTGATCCAAGGCGATGCAAAACCCTCGTTGTATGATAGAAATGAACCAAACTGCTCAAGTGGAGTTCAAGCTGGTCCCGTACAGCGTTAAACGTGCAACGCTTTAGTCTGAACTTCAAGTAACGCTTACTTCAGCTCCTCATGTAACACAAACTTTATACTTATACAATTCTCGCCCTAATGGCTCGCAGACAATACACGCGACGTTTCCTTGTATACCTAAACTTGGAGCATAATTTCAGATTACCAGAAGTCCCAGGTTCAGTGTCCGAACTTCATAAGCAATACGACGACGCCCGAGGGGCCAATGGAAACTGTGCGGAACTGTACCCGAATTGTGGAGACTTGTCTTTGGGAGTGTAGTGTATCATGACATACTCATTTTTATTGTGTACTAGCTGATACTCAAGGCTTTGCGTGTATTTTGTATATAAATTTTTATGGAGGAATTTTCTTTCGACATTATTTACTTTGTTGTTTAAATCAAATCTAATTATTTATCTGCGACAATATGGGTTGTTATATTAGTAACTTTTAATTATTGTTAATGTTTGTATTTAATGTGTATAGGTAGTTAGCAAAATCCAAGTCAAATAAACCCGAAACTTTTTCCAAACTTTTGAAATATGCTGTCCACGGTTAAAAAGTGGCCATTGACGTCTCTTTCTTAACTATTGGATCTGTGGTTTATGAGTGAAAAGTTAAAAAACAGACAGACAAAGTTACTGTTGCATTTATAATATAAGAATGGATTTTTGTATTGGCAATAAAATTAATGGAAGTATCGTGTGATTTTCTTTTCGATGGCTTTGTCGTTTTGGATTGAAATTGAAGATTGTTTTATTGATTTATTTGTATTGTCATAAAGGGACGAGTACAAGCGCTATGGCTACCACAAACATGAGGTCTTAGGTTTGATTCCCAGGTAGGGCAAAATGTCATTAGGTTTTAACAACATGGAATAGTAGCCGCTCAGAATCTTGATTTGTGCCTAATTTAAGGCAATAGGTTTGCCACTTATATCATTCGATTTAAACAATGGCAAAAAGATATTAAATTATGGAGGTACCTCTGCCTAACTCCCTGGAGGATTACAGGCGGAGTGTTATTTTTCATATTCCTACCCAAATCAAGCCGTTAAATAAATATTCATTTCAAATTAAAATAATAAAGATGAGTCCCTATCAGAAAACCTTTTTATGCTTATGTATATATTTTTTTTATATGAGGAGGGGGTCTTGGCTAAATAATAATTTCGCAAGGGTCGATCTTTAAGGTTAAGCCGTGCTTGCCGAGGTTTGTTTGTGGATGGGTGACCATAAATACACACCGAGTTTCCTCCATACCTCGGAAAGCACGTTAAGCCGTTGGTCCCGGCTGTCATTTGTAGATCTTTCACAGTCGTTACGAGTAGAAGCTAAAAAGTCTGACATCCAGTCTTACCAAGGGGTATTGTATTACCCAGTAACTGGGTTGTGGAGGTAAGATAGGCAGTCGCTTCACGTAAAATACTGGTACTCAGCCGGTTAAACTGCCGACCCCAAGATAGCGTGGGAAAAGATGATGCTAGGCCGATGATGATGAAGTATATATTTTTTAAAATGGTATACCATAGATCACCTTACGGGCTTCCGTTGTCTCTCTTCCTCTCTTAATTGCATCCAAAGGTTATAAAATAGTATTTTATTAAGGATGGTATTTAAAAGTACTCCAATTTATTCCCATTTCATTTACCTAATTTTGCCTGTGTTCCACCAAATGTACTGAATGTGCACCAAAATATGTTGATTAAAATATGTCATAACGAGCATCTATTTAACAACTGTTGCAAATTTGTAAAAATAGTAATACACCTAATTTTAAAAACAAGCATTTATTTTTTTAGTTTTACGACGTAGCCCCGCTACGCGGATTTAAAGTAACCTAACACGAAGGGGATGTCGGGGTCTTAGTTCGCTCGCTCCGCTCGCTCACTAGACCCCGCCATCCCCTTCGAACCTAACCTGTCCAAGTCGGGGTGCCCCAAGAAGTCAGGAATATTTGGTGCACGATCAGTATTTTTCGGGGAAGAATAAAATAGTTATTGTTACAATAGAATATTTGCAGCGCACTACAATAAAAAAAGTGTTATATCTTGGTGTTAATTTGGAATTTGTTTGATGTAACATATTTTGTTGGCCGAGTAGTTTAATTATAGTAAAACAATTAAACGGGTTTAAGATCAATATTTTAGAAATGCATACATAGATGTACCTTTAGATTTTTGGTGAACACAAAAATATTATCCTTTTATTAAAATACCTGTAATTTGTATATTGATAAAGAGTATCTATCTATCCATTTTGATCCCCGAACAGGCCGTTTAAAATACTTTTCCTTTTAAAAATCTTTATCTATTTAAGGGGTTTTTAACCATACGGATAAGGGGTTGGCGTTGGCCAACCCCGTACTTATTAGATGCAACAATACTCCTAATTACATTGCATAACTGCGCGTTTGTGGAAGACTGCGACGTTCAAAACTGCAGACGACAGACGTACTCTAATTACTTGATCAAACGTTGAACTTGACGCTCCAAACGTTGCACTAGAACGTTGGTTTTGTATGGACGAGGTTTTGAGCTTCGTTACTTCTATTGTTTTAGGACTGTCTGGTAGGCAATGATATAAATTTGCATGGTGGATTTATGCATCTTCTTTTTAATGCCATTTGTCTTTTTAAAATCTTTGAGTGCCGTGGACTAATCATGACGCCTATATACCAGTTATATTTTATATGGAGCATTCGAGCTTCATTCTAACTACCAGTAACAACTGTCAAAGATCTACACGATTTGCCCTGCACGCGTAGTATGACCACTGTAGTAAAGAGTTTTGTCTACGGAAGAATAGACATAATGACAGATAAACAATGACAATGTGTCAGTTTGTCTATTCTACCGTCGACATGGCCCGTTTCTACGGCGGTCATGCTACGCGTGCTGGTCTGCACAGAACAATATGAAAACTTATAGCCCTTTTACTTATACAAGGTGTTGTTTTGCATCCTCGTCAAATTCAAGGAGGTAAATAATAATCATCGACCTGATTAAATAATAAAATAGATAGGTTATTTTTATTTTGTTTCTTAGTTTGCACCACCCGTGTTTTGAACGCGGCCCGTCTTTTCCTCGCCCTATAAACAATCTCAAACGTTTATTGGATAATTTCTCATTCCCTAAACCATGTTAAGGGGGTTATTCCGATATACTGACATACTTAAACAACCAAAAAAACTAGAGTTTATAAATAATTAACTAGGTTCTGTAATTTAAATTGAATATTTACGTCTTTTGTGACAACCTCCTGAATTTTGACGAGGATGCAAAACAACACCTTGTATAACAACTAGCTTGTATTCCCCATAACAGAATTTGGTCTAGCTAGTTAAAACACGTTTGTTTTGAAAGTTCTCGTGTCTGTCTGTCAACTTAAGTCAACATTTCTGAACTATGTGCTAAACGGACGACGGGTAAGGTACCTATACACGGCCATTAACCTTTTAAAGTCATGTGCCAACTAATCAGTTAAAGGCAACAATATTTATTTTGCCTTCAGACACACTGCAAGCAACTGTTACATTCGCGAAGAACACGAAAATGACTAAGTGTGAAATAAAAATAAACAATTGGTTGAACCAATGTTAACTTTTGACTTTTGAAATTAAAACATTTAGTACGTTGCAAGTAGGAATATGAATGTGATTCATTTGTTAGTGGTAGTTTTCGCAGTGAATGAATGTTATTTAAATGTGAATGGTGAAGGGAAAGATCGGTGTAATAATGTGAAGACTTCTTTGAATGTGCTGCGGAAGAGAAGGCATTTGACGTTTCCTGAAGGCACAAATATGGTTGTAAGTACAATATTGATTTATTATGTAGTGTAAACAATACACGACAATAATGAGGTACTATCAATACAATGAGGTACTATTAAAACATAAAGAGTGAGAAACCGGCTTACCATGTCCAAAAAATCAAAGACATGCACTGCGTCTACCTGGTGAATTATAGCACAGTCCCTGTCTGTGCGAGGCCTGTTTCCCAGCAGTGCAGGGAACATTTTAGGCCAGTTATGTTATATTGACTAATTGAATTTTTACCTCAAATATTATATCTGTGTTATGTTTACAATTAAGTTACGGTTACCAGATTTATTTATGCTATAAATGTGATAAAGTTTGGTTAGTTTTATTCTAAGTCTTAAAATATCTCAAATGCGTTACTTTTACTATTGTGTTAGTTACCTTTATCCTTTATTTATTTTAAAAAAAAGCATTGTCCCACACTAGGAATTTCTCCTGTATTATATAGTGCGTGTGTTTACAAACATTTAAGGTCAAAAACACAAACAGCCAGACCCGGAACCACTATCTGTAGGCCATACAAATATTTGTTCCGTGCGGGGATCGAACCCGCGACACGCAGCGCATCAGTCGATCGCTCAACCACTGCGCCAACCGTGCCGTTTTGCTGTCAATGTTTAACAAACACTTTAACTCAGTCAGTCTGTAGTTTAAATAAACATTATAGTTGTGGTTTTAAAAAGTTTACTTCATTTAAGCGGAATTAACTTAAAGACCAACTTTGAAATAACTTTCTCATATAAAATGCACGGATTCTGAAGTTTTTATGGAAAACGACTTCCTCAGTCTTCGTTATAATGTATAATGACTACGATTTTAAACTTTAATGCTATGATGGAGACAGTACCTGGTTTCTGGTCTTTATAATGTATGAATAAAAGATATAGTTGTGCTTGGACGCAAAGTATGTCACTTATTTAGTTTAAGTTAGGGATATTCTTGTCTCTTGTGTTTTAGCAAATTAAATAACTCTCAAGAATTTCCGACCGTCCTTAAGGTCCATGTATAATTTTGACATTTAATATTTTAAATTAGATTGAAATTATTAATTAAAAAACACAAATTCAAACAATTTAAAACATTAGCACGCCATTGCATGTGGCAAACATGTCTGAACTATTTTTTATTTTATGTTATCTTACTAACACTTTTATTATTGTATGTAAACACATGTTTGAGCAAATAAATATATCCTATCTTATCACCGATATTTTGGATACACCAAAATTTCACCCTTTTTTTATTATGGCGGTATACAAGAAACCTTGCATCGTAAAGTTTTGAGTTTTATTTAATAAACCAGTTTGTGGTTACTGTATACTAACCATTTAAATTCAAAAATAGGGCATTTAGAAGTCCCTCCATATTCTTCTTCTCGAAGTGACGACTCAGATTTTGTCCGACCAGTACAGTAGCAACCTGGACAGCTCTGTCGTTTGCCTCATTCAAGTCCTGGACGGTACAATGACGGGCAGGAGAGAAGGTGTGGCATATCCTATGTTGGGACTCCACACTTGCATTGTGTGGAGCTCAACTCCGTTTAACTCCTCAACTCAAGTACCTCCATCAAAACGGCGTATCAAATAAATTATTTATGTTTCTTTCTTTGCTTTTCAGCTAACAATGTCGGTACTAAAAACAGTGATGGTCCACGCGCCATCAGGTTGGAACGTAGCCGTGGAGATAGATGTGCTGTATCCTCTGCTGAGTCCAGAGATGACGAACTCTTTGTACAGGAAGAAGCTGCATCATCGACAGAAGAGGGAGTTCTGGGAGAGGATGGAAATGGCTTTAGAGAAGTAAACATATTAAAAAGACTTTATTTAAACAGCTCATGGCTAAATATTAACAGCGGCTAGGATCAATCTTCTGGTAAAGCTGCCTAGGTTTGTCTGTTCATCGACTTTTCTGCATGTCTCGTTAAGCAATTGGCTCCGGCTGTCATTGGCGGTCTTTGACATTAATTACAGGCAGTTAGTGGTCTGAAAGTCTGACAACCCGTCTTATCAAGAGGTGTCGTATTACCCAGTACTAACAGGGTTGTGGAGGTCCATAGGCAGTCGCTCCATGTAAACTACTAGTATTTAGCTGCATGTGGTTAGAATGGAAGCCGACCCCAGCGTAATGGGAAAAAGCTAAGCAGATGATGATGACTTTATTTAAACTGTCTTGTTGTTCTAGTGGACGCAAGTGCTGTTGGCTGGGTTTGATCTTGGATTCGATTTCCAGTTCGGGCAATTCTTTTTGGCATTAAAGATTTAAGAAACTATGGTTAAGGGGGGTTAACCATAGTTTTCGTTAGTGTTCAACTTCGATATACGTATAAAGAACCTGTGCAAAATTTAATGATTCTGGGCCTAGTGGTTGAGGCTGCGGTGTCTCTCAGATTACCCTATAGCCCGGGATTATAAAATATTTGTCTGTTTTATAAACCAATATCCTAATTACTTTATTCCTCTCCGTTTCTTTTTTTGAATTGTCCTCTCACAAAACCATGTGAGCAGTAAACCATTACACTTACTTATAACAAAACCGTTCCATAAGACTAAGTTTCGCGTAACAAGTGTTCAGTAAATCATTTTGTTTTCAGTTACAACTTGAACGGTCGCTCGTGTATTTATCGAACCATATGTGAAGCGAGAGCACACTTGGCTCCACCGGGAAAGTCTTTGGTGCATGACATTTTGAGGACAATATTTTCGTAAGTTTGTTTTTCATCTAAAGGCTGATGTGGAATTACCTGGTTAACTTTGGTCATAAGAATAATATTGAGGGACTCTAAGCAAGCTGTCAAATCTTTAATGATTTTCTTTTGAATCTTATGTCAGATAAGTTTAAACATGCACAATTACCAACGATGATTAATAAAACCGTTTCAAAGATAATAGAACTCCATACTATGTTCTTGACGGCAAATAATTTTCCTTGCATTGTATTAATATCCTGCATCGGGAATCGGGTTAGCTTAAACTAATTGCTATTATGACTCAACTCTATTGCATGGCTGTCATAATTACATCAGATGACAATTTACACCATGACAATAGTGCTTGACAATGTTTATAAAATATATTATTTCTTTTAATGGCACATTCTCGGTCGTGAATTAAAATGAGCTTTGACTAGACTTACCAGTCTGCTTTTTTGATTCAAATTATCTTCAAGATCTGATTCCTTTATATTTCGCAAGTCATCAGTTGCTCTTCGAGTAACCATGCCATAACAGGAAAGGAGCAAAAGTTCGGTTAAAGTGAAAGACACATTGCATACCGCATGCGGGCATGACATAAGACACACTTTATCATTGACATATAAAAGGTGTTGTTTTGCATCTTCGTCAAAATTCAGGATGTTGTCACACAATACATAAATAATCAATCAGAATTACGGCTCCTAGTTAATTATTAATAAACACTGATTTTTTTGGTTGTTTATGTTTGTCAGTATTTTAGAATAACCTCCTAAACGTGGTTTAGGGAATAAGAAATTATCGAAATAAACGTTTTATATTGTTTGTTTGAATGAAAGAACGCCCTATAAGGGCGAGAACCAGACGGGCCGCTTTTAAAATACGGGTGGTACATACTTACCGATTTTGGTAAATAAGAAAAAAAATAAAGTTACCTACCCATTTTATTATTGATTCGGGAAAGAAATCATTAGCATAGTTACGTCCCTGAATTTGAAGAGGATTCAAAACAACACCTTGTATTACTGTATCTGCCATATTTTTTATGTGTATCTCAGGAGCCAAATCCACCTTAACTTTCTTCATCTTCATCACCCAATTGAAGTTCAATGTCCCTCAAATTCGACGACATTAAACTCATTATCCAACAAAATGTATTCAGCCTCTACCAGCCCAGCCACCTAGCAAAGATCGCTCCACCAATCATAACTTTACAGTCTCCGTTAAGTATATCGACGGAAATTTCATAAAGCCTTGTTTAAAGTTACCCTGGCCAGTAATAGAAATTGTTCGTTTTGTTTCAAGCGCCCCGGTTCACGAGAAAGGATTTAAGGAGGAACTTAATGAAACTTATCACGAGTTATTGGAACCAAACGTCTGCGAAAGAATCCATGATTGCCCCATTTCGATACTGGAAGTTGTATTAGGTCTGAATAAAAATAGCTACATATAGCTAAAGGAACGTTTTTGGCTTTTATTTTTTGGAAGTAATTGTGTCTATTGTATTACCTGAATCCTAGATGTAAACTTATTACTTGGTGTAACTTACACGTGGATAAAATTGGAAAAATAATATGATTTTCAATGACAATGAGGGAAGTCAAAAGTGGAAATTATTATACAAGGTGTAAGTCACATCTTCATACAAACTGTTACCATTAATTTAGTTGATGATTGTAGACCCAATTCATCATCATCAGCCCATAATGTTCCCACTGCTGGCACACAGGCCCCCCTCAATGGGAGGAAGTGGGCTGTAATCCACCACGCGGGTCCAGTGCGGGTTGGTAGATGTCGCATGTCTTCGTATTTTTAGTTCTAGGACATGCCGGTGTCCTCACGATATTTTCCTTCACCGTTTTTGAGGGCAGCGGTGATGAAATAAATTACATAAAGTAATGCGCCTGCCTGTGTTTGAACCCACGGCTTACTGCTCGTAAGTCGAGGCTGCTACCACTGGGCCACCGCTGCTCTCAGACCCAATTACGATGAAATAACCCTTATACCAAGTTAAATCACTGCAGCTGATGATAACAATTCTGTCCAAAATTACGCAACAGATTTGAAAATGAAATTGTCACGGTATAAAGTTATCAATGTCAGAGTACAGTATACCAAAACCTGACTAGCAGTAATATTATGTGAACGATATGAAAGGTTATCCATTACTGCAACTTTAAATACTATTCCCATTCACGCGTAACTTTGTGGTAAATGACGGAGCGGAAAAAATGTGCTGCTACCAATTCTATCGTAACCTTGAAAGTTTAGGGTTGAATTTGCTGTAGCAAAGCAGTCAGATTCCAAGGAGGTGTGACTCGTGACTGAGCTAATGAGGGTAGGCGAGGCTCTAATTCTTTGATCCAACATCCCGGGTCAGTGAACAAGCTGGAAACTCGCACGAACACATTTTACGATATCTTTGTGTAGATAAGGTTTGCATGCAACTCCGTTTTTTGGGCTTTTTAGAGGCTAAAACTATTTGAAAAGTCACCCAATCACCAAGATTGGGTGACTTTTCAAATAGTTGAGATGTTTGATTTCTTATGATTTTTTACAGAGCTTACTAGGATGGTTGGGTTAATTGATGGATTAAAGGTTGCTTTGACAAGGGAAGGTATCTTAACAAGTCAAAACATCAATTGGAGAGTTTTACACTAATATTCAGACGCATTAACTTAACTACACAGATTTATGTACTTGTTTATTGTTTTTTGTCTTATTCTAAAGACTAAGAAATATTCCACGTGCAATATCTACAAGTCCTACATTAAAAATATTTTAGACTAGCGACCCACCCCGGCTTCGCACGGGTGCAATGCTGATACTAAATACACTACAGAAAAACTGTGAACGTTGTAGGTATATAAAAACATAGCGGCCCGCTCTGACTTCGCACGGGTATAAAATATATAGTTATTATACATATAAACCTTCCTCTTTAATCACTCTATCTATTTAAAAAACCGCATCTAAATCCGTTGCGTAGTTTTAAAGATTTAAGCATACATAGGGATATAGGGACAGAGAAAGCGACTTTGTTTTATACTATGTAGTGAAGATAAAAATCAGACGCAATCGTAAGGACGGCTGACAGAAATGAAAACTCAAAACAATGGAACTCGTCACGAGCATGTCGATGTCATCGGTGACGCGAACCCATAGCTCAATGCGGCTAAAGAAGTTTTCACTTAAAAATCATTCCACTCATCTAATTTCACTTTAAATTATTATTAAAAACTATAGACATTTTATATTTATTTCAGTGAATCCATATCAACACAAAAAGAAAAAGCTAGACGCCTCGGCGAATAACTCTTAATGCATCGTTTTAATACTCCGGTAGTAATATTTATTCACATTGCAGAAAGTTTAGTAGAATGGATAAATAAATACTTCTGTTTGTTGTAGTTCAGCAATTTATTTCTAGATAGAACAAGTAGATTGATGTTGTGTTTGCAACTATAAAACAGTTATTGCTTTTGAGTTCCAAGTTTTTTTTAGAAAACTTGGAGGACATAGATAATTGTGCAGAGTCAGCATTTTTGATTCTCTTAGGAGAAAAGATAGAACCCTGAAAGACACCTACTCTTTTGGAAGAATTAAATAATATCAGATGAACAGCCTAGTGGAGTAAACTGTTTAAGAAAAAAACACATTAAGTAACAATTGTATCACCAGCCGGTTTCTCAATTAAAGTTACTTTTAAAATCAAGTGTGTATGTCAAACCTTGTCAAAGGCTTTGGAATAGACTAAATATATAAAATAAAGTAAAAACTAGTCTGCAGAATATTGCACCACCACTGCGGAACCAAACTTCAAATGAAAATCAAGTACACATTGTTTTTATTTCAATAAATCTTTAGTAAATCATATAGCATCTAGTCATCATCATCTGCCTAGCCCTTTCCCAAACTATCTTGGGTTCGGCTTCCAGCGACTTCCTATCTGAAGTCCACAATCCAGTAACAGCGTTATACGATACCCCTTGGTAAGACTGGAAGTCAGACTTGGCTTCTGATTACTCGTAAAGAACTCTGTATGTAATAATGGTCACCCATCCACGGACCAACCTCGGCAAGCAGAGTTTGCGTGAGTCTGTTATTATTTAGTATTTAGCCACGATCTCTTCCAAATCTTATGTCTATACACAACAAAGAAAACGCCAGCACACAAAAAAAATACTGAAGCACTTTTTACAAATAAAACTAAAAACAAAATAGTGATATATTTGCTATCGCTCCACGAACTTGCTTAAACTGATCCCAAAACACCCATACTAAGCCATCACCGTAGCTTATCCCATCCGATCAGTGTGTGCAATGTGTGAAAACGTAAAGAAAAACGTTCACGTCATGCCCTGATAACTGATTACTTACTATTATTAGATGGTATCTGGTCCAACCTAGCCGCACGAAAAAAGCCTATAGACGTGGTAACAGAAATGGATAGATACATAAACTAAGTTAATACTGATTGCGCAAATATTAACAGTTATTTCAAATTTTACGCTAGATATACCAAAGAATTTATTTTTATCGATTTCATAATGGATTTGAAATCGTGTTTGTTGATAGCATTTATTTTAGTAAATAATGTTTCTGGTGAGTTCTCTGTGGATTCTAAAATGAAGGAACAATGTCCAAATGATAAAACTTCGTTGGTGTCTGTGAGGAAGAGGCGCCATCTTGCTTTTCCACCAGGATCTGCTGCTTCGGTAAGTTTTTTCTTATATTTTCCTTTTCATCGTAAAATGTGAATCTCTTGGAACATGATGATAATGTTAAAATAATTATGGAGTTGAATAAGCTTTAGGTGTGTCAATGATGTACTAGACAAAATGACAATATTTTTGCGCAACTAGTGAAAAGCAGGGAACCGTCACTGCATAGGGTTAATAAGGGACTGCTTATTAATTACGCATTAACCGCATTTTACTATCAGAATGAGAGATAAATTCCCAGTAGATTTCACTATTAAAGTGCATAGGTACATAAATCCTACTAATATTATAAACGCGAAAGTTTGTGAGTATGGATGCATGAAATTTGGCAAACGGTTAGTTTATAACCTGGATTAACACATAATGATACTTTTTGTGACAGTGACCGAACTCGACGCGTACGAAGCCGTGGGCATAGGCTAGTTATGCACTAAACGAAGTACCTAAACCTGAATCATCCTTTCAGTTATAACTCGAGATTTCATCACCTGTCTTCAGTGAAAACAATTTACGACAAGATGCTGTTTGAATTAAAATGTGTTGCCCTGTTTTGCCCATTAACTTGGTTGTAATATACGTAATGCAGATTATTTTGTAACTCACTTATAAGTAAAATGTGACCAAAACCATCCACGTAAGTTACCAATTCCTTTTTCCAGACATTGATTTTATCCGCCAACACCTGTTTCACCTTTTCCTTTATCAGTCAAAGCGTAATGTACCATTCAGCCATTTTACAAATGGCATGAGCACTTGGGGCAATACAGAAATGTGTTTATGCATGAAGCCTCGAGCGGCTATATTGTAGAGGGGTTGCAACGATGCATGTAGTAGGCGATCTATATGGCTGTGAAGCCATTTTGTTGAAGCAATAATTCTGAAAACTTGAGAACAGAGGTACATTAAAGAGATAGGAGTCGTAGGCGTGCTATAACGAAGCTCATGCATACTGCTACCTTGCTTTTGAGCATCTTGTCATGACTTAGACAAGTCGCAAAAAATCGCAATAAAACTCGTATTTCTATAACGCCATAACGTCATCCAGAGGAATTGAAGTAAGTTTTTCGATGGCTTATGTCAGTTCTCAATTATTTATTCATTTGATAATCACTTTATCTAGCTAGGCCCTCTGATGGCAAACAAAGACATGGTCTATCGATAGTGAAAAGGAAATTATAAAACAAATGTCATATTTTGTGAAATTAACATTGGAGCTTCTCAACTTTTTCTTATATTCTGCGATCCCGTCCTCATCCATCCAGGTTACCGAATGAAATATACTTACAAGAATTAACATAATTTTTGCGTTGCGATTGGCTTGGCTGATGTAATTAAGTCAAGTCGTCTTGATTTGAGTGAGGCATAGTCTGCCATGCAGTTCCACATCCATTTAAGTAACTGTAGTATAGTGTATTCTATTTCGGTTAAACGCTAAGTCTCTCTTACCAATACCCAATGCGAAAGTATGATTCAAATCGAGTTTCTGTTACGCGGGTTTAGAATAGGTCACAAAAATCATGACACGTAGTAAATAATTTTTACACGCTGTTTCGGCATGTAAGATTTCTAGTAAACTTTTCTTGCAAAAAATAAAATAGTTAATCTATATTACCTTATGATTGACACTTCAATGTGTGTTCAAATGATTAGCAATCCTCTAACAAGGCGCCTGATGACGTATTAAGTTAGACGTTAAAATTAGCACTAATCAACAATCAAAGCTGTTGTGTACGAGTGTCATATTTTGATAAAGCAGTAGGTAAATACATATAGAGCTGCTTTAAATTATTTTTCGTCAATTACTATATGTATGACCATTCATCAATGAGGAACATGTGAATAAAGTTTGCAATTTTGAATAAAATGTGGATGTCCAAAAGAAATTCGATCCAATAACCATAAAACTAGTCAAATAAATAAGGAAAATATAAGATTGCCACTAAAAGAAAGAAGAAAAGACTTGCACACTCTCTTCTTCCTCGTTTCCTCATGACTGAGGGTCATGCATGACCACATGAGGTCATCGCCTTCTCCACCAAAGCTCTCCATGCTGGACGGTTTTCGGCCATGCGGACAGATGCCTGGAAATTCCCTTTGCAGACTTCCTTCACCGCATCTGTCCATCGGGTTGGTGATATTCCACGGCCCCTTTTTCCTTCCACGTTACCAGCCACAATAAGCTTCTCCAAGATATCAGGCTCCTTCCTTGCCATGTGTCAGAAGTAAAGTAGGAGTCGTTTCATGCAGATGGTCAATAGGTGAGATTTAACTTTTAGTTCGTTCAGAATCGAGGCGTTTGTGCGGCGCGCTGTCCAGGGAATGCCTAAAACTTTGCGCCAGCACCACATTTCGAGCGCATCAATTCTTTTACGAATGCGTGATTCGCACAGACTTGCACAGTAAAATTCTCAAAAGAAAGCTTTCATATTTCAGTATAATGTAATGCCACTAAGAGAGCAATAGACCTCTGCTCACCCCCTGAAACACAAAAACCAAACGATTTAATGACTACAAGCTGCCCCTCAACTAACACACTAACATAGTCTGAACAAATCTTAAAGACTAACGAACCATCATGTACTTACGTACAAACTTCATTTGGGCGCCAAAACTTAGCTTTTGGGGCACGTAACGTTGTTTTGACAAGTTCTTTGGAGCAGGTAAATTCATTCAAGACTGACTTCATTTTAGATGTAGGATATTGATTTTATGAGGCAGTATTTGTAGAGACTACCTTATTGGTCCAGCGGTAGCAAGCGGGACTGCTGAGAATGAGTCCTGGTTTCGAAGTCCCGGTAGGGCAAAGTGTTATTCGTTTTGAAGTGAAACTTCTTATGCGACTTCCAACAAGTTTAACGCTACCATGGAGGGGGAATATTTTCTAAAACTCACTAAAAATGTCAGTATTACAAGATTTGTGACTACGTAGTTCTACTAGGTACGCGAGATAGCGTGCAAACAGTCATGCATTCGACTCCTCGGTGTGACCAGCCTTCGCTCAATTTCCATGAGTAGAATAACCTTGATAAACTTATGTAATACAACAAGAAAACAACAAAATATTACTTAGAAGCTCAATAAAATAACGAGAGTGAATGCGTGGCACTCGAACGCATGCGTGTAGTATTACGAAGTTTCACTTCTTCCATCAGGAATTTCTTAGTGGCAGCCACGGAGTCTGGATTTATGCCCGGTTGATAGCAATAGGCTCGCATGTAATATATATGTATTTAGGATTTAAACATAAATGGCGAAATGAGGGCGTACTAATAGGTACACCTCTGTCTATTCTTTCGGTGATTACAGGCGTGATTTTATGTGTTATACAGCCTGTTTTTATTTATATCCCATAACTCTAGGGTTATATTCTGTAGGTAAAAACAATACTAAAACTCCTAGAATAGGTGGTCCAAAAATGCATCGTTTTGGAGATATCATCAATCATAATTAAATTAGGTCAAAAATTGTCACCAGTATGACGAATCTTTACTTTTGCGAGGTTGCCAAACTTCACAGTAGTGTAATAAAATAGTAGTAGTTTCATTGATAAATATGAGTAATTATTTTTATTCAAACCAATAATTCCTAATTAAAGCTAAGAAAACGCGAAAAATCTAAAAAAAAGTATGATTGAAACATAATTCATATGCCAGTTGATTCTTTGATATGGTCTCAATCATACCCTAGAGTTAGCGTAGTAGAGGCACACTTCTATTTACAAGAAAAATATTGTTTGCATTTGTTTCGCTAGAGGTTTGATTGAAACAATCCTTACTTGCTTCGAACGTGACCTTTTCATCTTGTTGACTTTACTGAAAAGGGATTTTGGTTCTGGCTAAAACAATATTAGATGTAACAACACATGTTTGCGGGATAACAAGCCATCAGAAGTAATGTTTTAAGTATTATCAAGGATCCAAACTTCATCTTTTCACGATAAAATCCGTTGTCTAGCAGACTGAATAAATGGATGTAACCAAAATTATGTATTTGACAACATACCTGCTGACATTGTGGTTACTCTTAAGTTCTATTTAATGCAATATGGGGGCATGGCAGTGTTCCCGCCAAGTTGAGCAAAAAATTAAAAACAGTTGTCCAGTCATACCGTCCATCTCTCGAAGCCATTCATTACATTTCCAACCTTGATCAGAAGACGATTAGACGCTTGAATTTTCAATTCAATTCTATTTTCTTGTTGTCATTTAAAAGTGCCTATAAATTGCATCAAAATCAAAATCAAAAGTCATTTATTCAAACTAGGCTGATAATCAGCACTTTTTGAACGTCAAAATTACAAGAGACAGTCCCCCAAAACGCCCGCCCTTCGCCACTTCCTAGTGTTTTAGCTGGGAAGAAGAAGTGGCGGAACAAACTCCCCAGCAACACATCTGTCTGTTAGGTTAGAAGAACCAAAGCATATTTTAAATAAATCATTATAATTGATTTGAAGTTATGTTGCACTTAGTCCAGTCCACCTCACCTCCTTTGATTTAATAGCCTCACGTACAGCCTAACATACAACACGATAACTGAGATATGTGTGCACTGACTGGACAAGTCAGTCTGGGTGTTTTTTTTCTTGAAAAGACCACCTCAGACGATCTCAGCATTTCAGCTGCATGGGCAATGACACATAATCTGGACTAAGACTACGTCTGGACTTTCAAAGGGTTTGAGTTTGTTTCAGCTTGTTCTTCTCAGAGTCTCTTCTTCTTCTTCAACCCTTGGGCACCCAATGCTGAGTGTAGGTCTCTTCCAAATCTCTCCACTTTTGGCGGTTATGTATCATAGCTATCCAGTTTCTTCCGGCCAATTTAATGAGGTCATCTGTCCACCTAGTCGGTTGTCTTCCCACATTCCTCCGTCCCGTCCGTGGTCTCCACTCCATAATTTTCTTCCCCCATCTTCCATCCAGTCTACGGCATATATGGCCCGCCCACTTCCACTTTCTTTTTGCTATCACTTCCGCTATGTATTTTCTCAGAGTAGTCAGACAGTAAACACCGACCTTTAATTGTTTGTAAAAAAAATACTTTCGTAAGTATCTTTAGTAACTTGCTAACAAAAATAAAAATCATTTCATTCCAACAATTTTCAGGTAACCACATCAGTAGTGAAAACCTTCATGACTCACGCACCATCTGGCTGGTTCTTGGTGCTTGAGGCTGAAGTGGTGTACATGCTGCCGGATCCCAAGGTCGTGGCCGCTCACAATAGGAAGAAGCTGCATCATCGGCAGAAGAAGGAAATTTGGGAAACTATTGAGAATGTTTTGGAGCAGTGAGTATTTTACAATGTTGTGTGGTCTACTTTGCCTCTTCTACACTCACTACACAACTAGAATAATTATTTTACAATTTCAGGCGCAACCTGAATGGTCGTTCCTGTATCATAAGGACGATATGTGAAGCCCAAATGAGTCTGTTGCCAAAAGGGAAGTCCCTCGTTCATGACATACTGAGAGCCATGTTTACGTAAGTATTACCTCGGTAAAGTTAATTTCAAGACAGTGGTAGGTAAACATTGAGAAAATGGCATTTCCTAGAAAATTGCAAAATATGCGTGGTAAATTAGAGCAGGGCCCAGTGGTGGCAGCCTCGACTTACGAGCAGTAAGCCACGGGTTCGAACCCAGGTAGGCGCATTAATTTGTGTAATTTATTTCGGCACCGCTGCCCTCAAAACTTCGGTGAAGGAAAACATCGTGACGAAACTGGCATGTCCTAGAACTAAAAATTCGAAGACATGTGACATCTACCAACCCGCACTGGGCTCGCGTGGTGGATTATAGCCCACTCCCTCTCATAGAGAGGAGGCCTGTTTCCCAGCAGTGGGAAAGGCTGAAGATGATGATGATGAATCGTCATCTTAGCATTCCCTCTCTTTCTAGTTATATAATCATTTACCCAGACGATTCGTCGTCTCAGTCAAAAGATAGATAGAATATGGTAAAGTAATGTTTGAGATACAATTAACTCTTCAATGTTCTGACGCACTTCCCCTAGAAGGATTAAAATCCTCTGCCTTTAACTGTAAGCAGAATATCTTTACAAAAACGATAAATTTTAAATCAGCAAATAGCCCAAGACAGCTTATCAAGATAAGATAGGTGTATTACCGAATTAAGACCCTCGTCTTAAGCAGAGATTACTCAACTTCCAATTACACTACGTAACCGACGTATTACAGTTGAAGCGTTTAGAGACCTACATAATTATGTAGATAGTTCCAATACATAATCCCTGCTCTATCATAACTAAATTATGTAAAGCTAAACCTTTAAATGTGTATACATTATTCAAACTGTAGATAATAACTGGTGTAAGATAACCGGCTCGCTGCTGAATGTTCGTACTCCGCTAATTGCCTTATAATCCGAATACGTGACGTTTATACGTCGTGGGATTACGTCATAATATTATGTACTATGGGACAGAAGACACCAAAATCACCAACGCTCAATACTCGACATTTTCCTACAAGCCGAACTTCCATTGCCGCATTTGAAAATTAACAAGAAATTGTGCCTCTTTAAAAGCGCGCAATGGATGTCTTACCAAAACATTCAGATAAAATTCGGCAGTTGGGAAGGTTCGCGTAGGCTGCCCTCATTGTTAAAATTCCCTTTAAACTTTCATAAGTGGTATTGTGAAGGGAAAATAGTAAATGACGTCGTATGGTAGTAATTAATACATACTTAAAATGTAGCTTGTTTGGAAGATCGCCTTGGGTGTCGTAACGAGGTAGGGTAGGAGTGAGTTACTGTCAACCGCTTAAAAGATAATTAGCATAAATAGGGGAGTAGATTAAATATGAACCACGTTAAATGCGTCTTTAAAAGTAAAAAGAAAAACTTCCAGAAACACTAGAATCTGACCCTAAAATATGTTGTTGGAAAATGGCTAGACAGATGATGAGCTTTTTTTTATTTACTTTTTAATTAATAAATCCCATCAATAGCTGAAAAATTTACATGTCTTGCTCTGGAATTCAATCAATTCAGGTGAATTATACTTGGCAACATACAAAATGAAACCAAACATCTGCTAACTTCTAGAAAACAGCTAAGAGAAGCTAATAAAACAACTTATCATTGAAGCTGTTCTTGGCAATGTATCATAAGAACACCTCTTGAACTGAGAGGCGCTAGCTCCCGCTAAGAACAAAATTTATCGGATCATGCACTATAGGATTAACACTACACTATTTGTAGATAGGTGTTTAGGGTGTCTTATATTAGGACTACTTTTTGGAATTAGCTAGTTGTTATCATTGTTGAATCCTTTTTATACAAGGTGTTGTTTTGCATCCTCGTCAAATTCAAGACGTTATCTATGCTAGTGATTCTCGTCCCGAATCAATAATAAAATGGGTAGGTAATTTTTCTTTTATTTTCTTTTTTACGGAAATCGGTAAGTGTGAACCAGCCGTGTTTTAAACGCGGCCCGTCTGGTTCTTGCCTTATAACCTCGCTTACACACATACAAACAATCTCAAACGTTTATTTCATAATTTCTTAGTCCCTAAACCACGTTAAGGGGGTTATTCTGAAATACTGGCAAACTTAAACAACCAAAAAAATCAGCGTTTGTTAATAATTAACTAGGTACCGTTATTTTAATTGAATTGATTATTTACGTCTTTCGTGACCACCCCCTGAAATTTGACGAGGTTGCAAAACAACACCTTGTATATTTAAAACTTCCAGCACAGAGAACAGAGGCGGAGTTAATAGCAAAGGCATTTTCTACCAGTCAACCTGGGTGAGTTCGTAGGCCTTTTCTTTCTAAAATACGTACTAAAATATGTATGATTAATGCTGTGGTACCCAGGGTGAAATCCTGTATGATATCATAGCATAATCGGCGATGTTCCCACTTCTGGGACACAGGCCTCCCCTCGGACCCTCCTGGTCTGTAATCACCACCCGAGCCCAGAGCGGGTTAGTAAAAAAATCCATACTCATATTGTAAATGCGAAAGTCACTCTGTTTGTTTGTTACTTTTTCACGACTGAACGGCTGATCGGATCGTAATGAAATTTGGCAAGGAGTTAGATTAAATCCTAGGGAAGGACATAGGCTATCTTTTTTTTCTTACACATCAAAATTTTCACGCGGACGAAGTCGCGGGCAACAGCTAGTCTATACTTCCATACTAATATTATAAATGCGAATGTCACTGTACTGTTTGTTTGTTTGTTACCTTTTCATGACTAAACGGCTGATCGGATTTTAATGAAATTTGGCATGAAGATAGATTTCAACCTGGGAAAGGATATAGGCTATATATCATCACGCTACTACCAATAGGAGCGGAGCAGCAATGAAAAATGTTGCGAAAACGGGGAAAATGTGACGCAGACGAAGTTGCGCGGGACAGCTAGTAATATATAAATCGCAAATCTTCTCGGTTCTAAAAACTGCCTGTTTCTTTACAATGTTTTATTTTCGTTTTGAGAGCAGTGATGATAAAATAATATATTACAGAAAGTATAGCGCCGGCTGTCTGGGTTTAAACCAGCACTCGAAGTCGGAGCCGGCATCACTGAACTATCACGGCTCTACCTATGTACTGCATGAGCAGCTAACTGTAGGGGCTATTTTAATTAACCTCAAATTTTATGTTGATCTCGCTTAAAATATAGTCCCTAGTTTTCCTACAACTTAAGTCGGTGTAAAGACTTATCATGCCTTAGAAAAAAAAAACTTTTAAATATTCAACAGAAACAGTTCTAAAAATGTCAAAAGCATAAAATTCAAACACGAGTATATTGGAGTGGGTGGCTCGCAGCTGTGCTTCTCCACAATCTAGCTGGTAACGATAGAATAATCTACAATAAACTATTCATAGCTGGTATGTGGAAACATCTGGTGATACTAGCCAATGCTGTGAGGACAGAAATTATTTGAATTACTTAATGTAACCTGGGAGCTTCCGCGTCTTGTATTTAAATGTGTCTCTTAGCTGCCACGGCTCATTTCGAACTAATTATTTCATCTTTTAATTGTTCTTTTCGTTTTAACTATGGACACTTTTAACGTGCACGTCTTGCTACATCGTTCTCACATAATGTACCATCTCTAAATGAATGATGTAACCAAGGTTTTGTAACAAGATTCTGATTTAAAAGAGTGTCCATGGAGTTTCTTGCCCATTCTTCTCCATAGAGATCTACGCTTTGGAATGGGCAGCTACAGTACTTTCACAGTTATTATGTCTTGTGACTGGGACTGTAGCTTCATTTTTATTGTTTTTCGACTATTCAAAAGTGCCTGTAACTGGCCTACTTGAAATAAATGATTTTAATTTGATTTGATTTGAATGTACTGCTTTGTCTCTGAGATTTTTCTTATCGTGTCGCTGGCACTCTGTTGGCCCTAAAGCTCACCACTTTATCTGTCACGAGGTCACTTTATCTGCATGTTTAGGTGCACCGACACAATATCAAGGTGGAACGCAAATAGTTTGCGTCGCATTTCTACATCCGTAATGTGGTGTCGTCTCAATCATGGTAATGCAACTGCAATCAGTCTTGTGGAGCAGATACCCACGGGCATACTAATTTAATTGTGTTTTATTATTTTGACTAACCAATTTTGCGCTCGACTGTATCCGCTGGTAGCTTTAAACAATAGATGCTTTTTTATAATTTTGAATGTGGGCCAGTTAACCAATAAAAGTACAGAAAATAAATCATGTAGTCAAGTGGAACAACGCGTCCAGTAGCGAGCGGGCCCAGTTGACCAAAGACAGGTATTTTTGTTTTTGCAATTTGTGGCGCGGTTTCTGTAAGATGACTGATTACTGCTATGTAGGAATGTGGGATCACGGAGAGGTTTCTCAGGTTGATTTGTGTGTCGCATCCGTGCGTATTGTGACCGTGGGTAGTAGTGGGCGATCCTTTCTACGTTTCTATATAAAACCAATCGTGTGTATCCTCTATGGTCATTCGGTCATCGATGTTAAAAAGTTCCATATTTGACCAAAATGTTGAAAGATACTGCTAAATCACAGAACTGGGTACATGGATTTGTTATTGCAATTTGGCTTTCGAACAACAGCAAATTATCTTTGTCATTCTGACTGGCAAATAAAAATCACTTTGTCACACGGAAAATGATGACTAAATAAATGCCTTCTGACCCGTGGAACACCAAAGTGGTTCAATTAGGTGTTACACGGTTAGCGCTGTTCAACTAATGAGTGAACCATGGGTATTTTTACAAAATAATGTACCTGCAGTTCAACTTATCGGTGAACTATGAATGATTATATAAAATAATGTGCCCATGGTTCACCTCACTGGGAACCATCCGGAAATTATGTTAAATATTGTACTTAAAAACTAAAATTTTTAATTTGTAGCAAGTAATGGCATCATTACACAGCTTTAATCATAATTCTTTTAGGCCGTGGCCAAAGTCTAGGAACTAAACACGCAATCTTGTTTTTTTTTTCAATAACATTTTCATAGACAATTTTACAAAATACTGATCAACAGAGTTCTCCTAACAATGCTATTCAAGCGCCGAAAGAACCATGATAGACAAAATTTCAAGAACGTAAATCTAAACACTTTCAAAAACCACCATATTCCATAAAAATTTTACAGGTGCATGTAACCGCCCTCGACGCCATTTTCCTCCAGAAACTGTTTTAAGATGAATCCCCACTATTCCCTCAAGTAAGCTTTCATAAATTATTTTTATTTCAGGGCGCCTTTGCAGGAACACGAGTTTGTCAAAGAAATGGGCCTGACGTATAGTGAGTTATTGGAACCAGACTTTTGTACGAAAGCCAACGATTGCCCACTGTCTATTTTAGACTTTTTTTTGGATTTAAATCAAATGAGATAACGGTTTGTTAATAAATTGTTTGTTGTTACGTTGTTGTTGTATTTTTACCCTTATTTCTTATACATACTAGAGAGAGCTAGAGAGGAGCTCGTGGCTAAATAATAACAGCCGCCTGGGTCGATCTTTAAGGTTAAGCCGTGCTTGCCGAGGTTGGTCCGTGGATGGGTGACCATAATTACATACCGAGTTTCCTCCGTGCCTCGGAAAGCACGTTAAGCCGTTGGTCCCGGCTGTCATTTGTAGATCTTTGACAGTCGTTACGAGTAGTCAGAAGCCAAAAAGTCTGACATCCAGTCTTACCAAGGGGTATCGTATTACCCAGTTACTGGGTTGTGGAGGTCGGATAGATAGTCGCTTCATGTAAAATACTGGTACTCAGCTGCATCTGGTTAGACTGGAAGCCGACCCCAAGATAGTTTGGGAAAAGGCTAGGCAGATGATGATTTCTTATACATACTCATACTTATTTCTGCCACAGGAATCGAGTTATCCAGTAACTGGATTGTCTTAGTCGCTCCAGGTATAATGCGGGTATTTAGCTGAAAGCCAACCTAATTTATAATACCTCGAGATAGTGCGTGCGTAGTAAAACACGTGCGATACTTCTAGTATTGCAGATGTACATAGTGTGGGTATAGTTAGCAATTACTCTTAGGTAGGAAACAAATTAAGAAGTAGTTGTTTTTATCCGTCAAGCTTTGCCCAACTGAAACCACGTGTTACCACGTGTTGGCCCATTCTCTCTTATAGAGAGAAGATCTCTGATCCCAGCAGAGCCAACTTGCTTGCTGATTATATTAATCCTTTTTCCAATTACATTATCTTTATGGAACCACCAGTCACTAAAAATGTCATAATATAAAGTAGATTCAATTCGTTATGAACTTGAATGATTAGGTATCAACGCAAGTTGTATCAACTTAAATAATGTCGTTATTCCATTAGGTAGGATATAAAGTCGGTTTAGTGGGTTTGGTTTAAATTACAAGCGAGATATTTGAGAGAGGTATGTTTTGTCGCTTAGGTTCTTTGACGAGCTGGCAAATTGACCTTAACGGTTGAAGAAGACAACAGTTCTCCTGTTGTGTTTATGACATATTTCTGTAATTTAATAGCTTCGTAGGTTCGTAACCCTAATACGCAAACAGCGCAACCCTGTTAAAAATACGTGATACTAAAAATGAATGTTTCTAAAGGCTAAAGGTGATCTCTACAGACATGAGGAACAGGGTAAATCAGAACATCTCACATTGAAAACTTCCAATAACGTTAACTTTGACAAAAGCATGCCAGCTTGTTTGCAAATCGATCTTGATTTTTTTTGAAAACCTTTATTCCCGATGTTTGCCCATGGGCACGAAAATATTGATCTCTGGAATAATTTCTGTTCTTAAACTAAACCAAGAAAGATGACTTCCTCACCAATTGACGTGAAGAGGCAACATCACCGAGAGAAATATAAGAAATCGGAGGTACCTTTGCTCAGGAGTATGAATGTATATGGTATTGAAGAACTTTACTGCCTATTCGGCAGCGTCGAGATTCTCACACTCTTTCTTTTCTCTTCTCTGTTCTTCATAACCCTAAAGCTCCTTCGTACCTTCGGGAGCGCTTTGGATATCTTGTACCTAAAGGTAAACCCTGTCGCTCATCATCATCTCTTCTCCTTCGTTTTCCTCCCCACTCCTCAAGTCGATATGATGGATCATTTACCGTTCGCGCTGTGCGCCTTTGGAATTCACTTCCACACTCCTTGCGGGATAGCCCGTCGTTAGACGTGTTCAGGAAAGGAATAAGAGAACATTTCCTGTCAATATGTTAATAGCATGTATGTACCTAGTATATTATGTATCTTTATTTATATATGTATTGTATGTATTACGTATGTAGTAGTTAATTTAAGTTTTGAATGTACTGTTTTTGCACATGCTCTTAAGTTTATCCTCTTTTGCAAATCTCGCAATCGAAAAATGGTTTGCTGTAATAAAACCCAATTCTGGGTTAAGCTCGCCGTTGTACCTACATATTTTTTTATATTGCAATCTGTTTGTTTCTTTTTAATTTGGTGTGCAATAAAGAATAAGAATAAGAACATTACACCCTGTTCTTCATACTCCTACATGGCTAATAAAAAAACTAATATAACTTGGACCACACAGCAAAGGGTTGCAGCCCTTCAGATAGAGGCATACATTAAGATCGATCATATTCCATAACACGCAACACGCATTTGCATCAGATATCGATCATTGGCTCGTTCTATATTATAATTAGCTTTTTATTATTCACAGTATACATTAGAAAATTGCTAACGGATTATTTTGAAAGTGTAATGAATACTTTTGCATACAGATTATTGTAATGGCGTTGTTCTTTTTTGAGTCAGCGTCTTTTATTTTGGTGATATTTTAGGTTAAGCCGTGCTTGCCGAGGTTGGTCCGTGGATAGGTGACCATAAATATCATAACGAGTTTCCTACGTGCCTCGGAAAGCACGTTAAGCCCGTTCCCGGCTGTCATTTGTAGATCTTTGACTGTCATTGCAAGTAGTCAGAAGCCAAAAGTCTGATATCCAGTCTAACTAAGGGGTATCGTATTACCCAGTTACTGGGTTATGGAGGGCAGATAGGCAGTCGTTTCATTTAAAAAACTGGTACTCAGGTTAGACTGGAAGCTGACTCCAAGATAGTTTGGGAAAAGGCTAGGCAGATGATGACAAGGGTAGTAAACTTGTGTATAAGGCGCTTGGATGCATTACAAAGGTCCCAGGTTAGACCTGATGAACTCTACAGACTTACTGCAGTAACAGCGACAAGGATGATGGTAAAGTCAAAGTTGTGTTCGATTGGTATAATCTACCGAAACTGTTGAAAGTGATTGTACGAATACGAAACGCTTCAAAGGCAAATACCACTTGTTTAAGCCCTTTGAATCAGATCCGGCCAGACCAAATAGAAGAGGGGTATATGCAGAACAAGGCCGCCAGTCATAATGATCTCATTATGGTAGTAACTAGTAGACATTTGTCTCCAAATCGCGAAGTACTTATTCTTGTAGGTAGGTAAAGCCGCCATCTAATACAAAAACTAGCTACTTCCAAAAGCTAGCTGAACACAAGTTCAGCCCAAAACACGTTCTTACCGATTGGCAAATGCTTTTTAGTGCTGGATACCGAAAACGGTTATCGCCTTACACACCGGTGGCTTTTATGTGCCCTACCATTTGTGTTTAAATCTTATTATATGCTATGGTGTTCTTTTAAATTTGTATGATGGAATGACATTGTAGTGATATTGACTTTAATGTTTATTTTGTGATAGAAATTTACGCTTTATCCTTTCAATTAAAATCTACCCAAAATCGAATTTGACGACACTCATAATATTAATGTTTATATCGGAGACACTAAGAATACAATTTGGTGGGCGTTTCTAAGGCCGTTGTCAAAAGTTAGCAGAGTTGAGTGTGAGTTGAGCCCTTTAAACAGACGTAGAATATCTTAGAGGTTAATTTTACACTTCTGATGGCTTGTTGTTGCGATAGTAATACTGCTCATTACGAGAGGAACCGCAGTTTCGGACATTTGGTGCGAAGCTACCATCCGCTGGATTATTCCTGATCGCCTAGTCGAATCCGGCAAGGATATGCTTATTGTCGTGGTAAGTACGTAATGTATTAAGTATGGACAGAAAACGACGACACAATATAGGCCATGTCGAAGCTACACACAAGAACAAGCTTTTAAAGCAACATGAGTTTAAAAAAGCATTTCCCTGACTGACACACAAAAAAAAAAACACCTAAAACCAACCCAATCTATCTGCAAACTTCGAAAAAATAAGTAACCGAACCAGAACCACAGAAAAACAACCAATGACCTCATTCACCTAACACACATAGAATTTGTCAAGTTTTTGCCCAAGCCATCGGGCCTTTGTCCTCAAATAATAACGACGGCCATAAGTATCGTTCGTCAGCCATTAGTAGGGGAGGTCAACTCGCCACCGTGATGTATGTTTTCATAAATCTTTTGAACGCTGCGACTGTGCGGATAAAGGGGGTAAAGACCTTAGTTTTGGGGATCTTGCTAAATACAGGGTTTGGATCGTGGGTATACGTATACTTAAGGATATTTTCGCAGCAGATGACTTTGATAGCACGTTAAGATCTTAGTTTTTTTTTGTCTTTTTCGGAGTTTGGGATCACCGTTCGAAGTGTTTTGAGGCGTGCTGCCGCCATTGTTGATACAACAGGAAGCAACAATGGCGGCAGCACGCCTCAAAACACTTCAACTGTGGTGTAAGTCAAACACACAACACACTGCGGCACTAGAGGGATTCTACAACGAGTTCCCCCTGGCGAAAGCCATTAACGATCGGGTACCAAAACAATTTGTATTCGACAAAAAATACAAGATCCAGCTCCACGAGGACCACCGCTGCGAGGGGTTAAATCCTGCAGAGTTACGGATCTTCACGGACGGATCTAAAACAGGTACGGGTACTGGGGCCGGAGTCTTCTCAGAGGATCTCAACATCCATATAGCCGTACCACTGGGGGTCCACAACACGGTATTTCAGGCGGAATGCATGGGCGTTTCCCTGGCCGCATCAGCCATCTTAGCCAGGAGGGCTAAGGACCTCTCCATCCACATACTATCAGACAGCAGGGCTGTACTGTTAGCACTAGACAACCACACGGTCAACTCCGGGTTAATATACGAGTGTCACCAGCGCCTAAACCAGGTTGGTAATCACAACAACATAACCATACAATGGATTAAGGGCCACAGCGATTCCCGGGGCAACGATGCAGCGGACGAACTCGCTAGAAGGGGTTCCAGTATGGCAGCGGTAGGACCAGAACCCATCGTGCCACTCCCCTTCGGATATATACGGACTCTGGTAAGGAAACGCACCAGTGATCAACACCACAAACTGTGGCTAGACCATGGTGAGTGTAGGCAGGCCAAGGAGGCACTTCCTACTATAGATGGCCGCCTCACCAAACGGGTGCTTCGGCTGACCAAATTACAGCTCCGCATAGTCACAGCCGCCATCACTGGTCACGGCTCTTTTAATAAACACCTCTTTGTCCTAGGTGTCACAGATAGCCCACTGTGCAGAGCCTGCATGGAGGAGGACGAGACAGCAGCCCACGTGCTTCTACACTGCCCAGAGGTTGCAACATACAGGGCAAAGTACTTAGGTAACCCAGGTACTCTCCGCGAGATCGTCAGCAACACCAAGGGGCTGCTGGCCTTTCTCGGGGAGCTGGGGTGGTTGGAGTAATGTTCCCACCCGTACGCAAAATACGCGCTTTAGACGTGGAGTTGCGGAAACTAGCCCGCTATACAATACAATACAATACAATACAATCACCGTTCGATCAAGCAGTTGGATTAGAAACGAAGCATTTGACCCAAGTTTTTGAGAAGAAGAATAAATAATATTCTGTCAATAACACAAAAAACAATTAAATAAATAGTAAACATGGTGAATATCCCGTTTCTAGTGTTATTGATAGTAATAGTGACCATGTCAGTTTAAAAACTTATAATAGGGGTGCGGACTGGGTAAAGAAAACGATATTCTATTTTGTCCGTCAGACAGGTTATACAAAAGTATTAGACACGATTTTTTTGTGTTATAAAAATATCAAAAAATTACTTAGTTAAAACTAATTAAAGATGGAGAGTGGGGGCTCACTACGTCACAAGTAGGTATAAAACCTACATGTGACGTCATGCGCCATTTCAACTCAATATAATATCTTCGTAATTTTATGACCACGTGAAAAAAGAAAAAATACGTGTCCAATACTTTTCAATAAACTACCCGACGGACAAAGAAAAAAAAATGTGAGTATCCCCTATTATTGGTTGGTTTCGTGAATATACTTGGCTGGTAAACTTTAGGATGATTTCATCATTCCTATTTAGAGACAACGAGGTTGCATTTAGACACAAAACGTGACCTTAAAGCTAGACCTTCAGCCATCACATATATTGTCGTCAATGGTGTTCTTACATGTCTGTTTTGTGCTCGGAGCTTTTCCGCCAAAGTTAGATGGATATGCTATGCACTTGAGAGCAAATGAAAGAGCAGCACACCAAAGTGCCCAATAATAACCCAGGACAGCCCTCGAAATCAATCGCCTGTGACTGAAATCGGCTAGCTGGTATCATCATCACGCTAAAGGGATTAAAAAAATTAAAAACTTAAACTAAAACATTCTGCCTATGCCTCTCTCTCTGAATCAGATTATATCGCCGGCATAATCTCAATAGTATTTTCACGTCTTCACTGACCTTCTAACACTATCATTAAAACTAAAACTGGAATATTTACTATTCATTTTGAGTTCCCGATATTTCGGCACTGTAGCAAGCACTATGATCACGGATAATGTAGGTTAGGTTGTAATTTATCATGAATAGCGCTGAAATATTCGGAACTCAAAATGAATACTGAACATTGTAAATATCCTGATTTTAGTGTTAGTGACCAAGTCAGTTTAAAAACTTATATCTTACCTCCTACATGACATTTTTACTTAGTTTTCAACAAATTCAGCTGACATTTCAGAGCACAGTAGTTATCAACCTTCACTGCACGAGGGAATAAAATCGTTAAATTTTATTGCTTTCAATCTTGACTTGAATTTCAAGTGGCTTTATAAGAGCTAGAGAAAAGGGATTTTAAGGGCGGCTACAGAAGTTGTAATGACACACACACTTTGTGATATATAAAATCAGGATGATCGGATTTTTTTTTATGTAGCAGGCTTTACCAAATCCGTATCGGCGATTTTGTAAGTTTTTTTTTTAAACTTTGCCCTATACTCGGAATTTCTCCTGTATCGTGGGTGCGTTTACAAACATTTAAACTCACATACACAAACAGCCAGACCCGGAACAACTATCTGTAGGCCATACAAATATTTGTCCGTGCGGGGATCGAACCCGCGACACGCGGCGCTGCAGTCGATCGCTCAACCACTGCGCCAATCGTGTCGTGAAGTTTGGATTTGTGTTGATCTTGTTTTTTTTTGCTTATAAACTGTGTTTGCCTCTTCTACACACTTAATTTATACTTTCCAATGCGTGAAGTATAAATCAGGTGTGTTTTAATACCTCTATTCGATGTCGAGTATTATGTACGTATACTATTAGCAAGCAAACACCAACTGGTTTAGAAATATTGGGTAGCAATATAGTTTCCGTTATACGAAATCACTTTGGGCTATAAAACTCATATCAGTAAAATACCTATACAGCAGTCGACAGACTATTTCGGGCATATAAAGGGTGTAAAACACCTCTTAACGAAGCCGAAAGGCACTGGTTCTCCCTGTAATTGCGATCATTTTTTTGTTCTACACCATACCTGGGAACCTTCTAGTTACTGAGATATAAGGGGTCAAAGTTCCAACTTTTTGACAAGTATTTTTTTAAATACAAGTTTTTAATGTAAGATTTTTACTTTAAACACCTCCACAACCCCCGTACTATTCAATCCGTCCATCAGCACAATGTTTTGAGTACGTTAGATTGAGTTCTACCACAAAACATGATTTTACACCCCCCAAAAAAAAGTCGTTTCCCAGCAATAATTTTTGCGTAAAGTTACTTAGTTTCATGTACAGAATGCTTGGTTGACGGCTTCGTGATGAGGTGATTTACACGGTGTATGTGAAAAGTTTTGTATGTAAGTGTAAATGCTGTTCTATAAAATAGCTTATCTTAAATATCACCATGCCTAACCCATCGAAAAACCGTAAAGATCTCATCGATTTCGTCCACAAATGCAATAGAGACATGATTTGTATACCAACGGATTTGGGGTAATGGCGCTACCATATTCCGGCCTCTGTCGCGTTACAAGCCTAATGGAATGTCAGCTATCAGTCATCGTGTTCAGGTTTTTACCCCAACAATATGCAAACTGGGGCTCTTTTTACCCTAAGCTCACTTTTATGACGGTTGAAGTGATGACACATGATTATTTTTTTGGATGACTACTGTTTGGTGTTGTTTAAAGTAAATTACTTAAGAACTTTAAAAAGTTCTTTATAATGATTCATTTTGTGTAATGTTACGTTTTATTTATTATTTTTTATGGTTTTTCAAATAGCTGTTAGGTATGCCAGTATCGAATGTCCGTTTCGAATATCCGAAAATCTTAAGCGACGCATTTCGAAGTCCGCTAAAAGTTTTGCTTTAAAATAAACGGTATCCAATAAAGCGTGCCTAGACCAACCTTATTATAAAACTGTGTAATTAAGATACAATGTCACCATAATTTATTTAAAATAAAAATAACAGTATTTACCTAAACTAACTAACTAAATATAAACTAAATTAAAAACAAAAGTACGTTAAGGCGTCAAAATAGTCCTCCACATCGCTGTCATCCGGAAACGTGCCCAGAAGACTGGCGGCATTGCCACGTTGAATGGCAATGCTTTGCCCAAAGAAATTAAAAATAATGTAATTGTAAATAAAAGTGTAATTAAAAGGTTAATTTCATATTAATAATCAGTTACGTTCCATAACACATTGTTATTTATAAACTTTGTTTATAGTTATTTAATATTTAGGAGACCCTCTCCTAAATATTACAAACGAGTTTTAACTTTTTATTCCAAAAAACTTTCCAAACATATCGTAGTTTCGAGAAACAATGAGAACATTCTTTATTGATATGTAATTGGTCAAATAAGTAGCACATTCCTACAAATGTGACACATCGATCGGTGTCTTTTAGCAACATATTAAACTATACAGTTATAACGTTTGAACAATCGAAGCGAGCATGTTTCCCGTTAGTAGTAATTGAACTTCATTCCATTGTTTCACGTTCTATCGGAAAGATAGAATTATACTTCATTTTCCATAAAAAACAACATTGATTGAACACTGTTAACACCCAATTAATTATTTAAAAATTAATCAGTTAACTTTTTTATTAGTTTTGTTTTTATTATAATTTAACGATGTATTTTTATATTAATATATTAGTTGTGATATTTTTAAGTTGTATACAGTTTAGTGAGTTGTTGAACACAAGCGATTTTTCGCAGTCAAAGGTTTTGTCCAGAAGAAAAAGATACGTCGCTTTTCCAGAAGGATCCAGTTTTTCAGTAAGTTTAAATTTACATAATTAGATATTAAGCTAGATAAAGTGTGAAATATCACAATGAAGTACGATCTATCTGAGTTTGAACCTGCTTAGCAATAACTGTCCTGCTGTAAAAGTTAAGCATTCACGTCGTAAGCAGTAACCGTATCCTTCTATAAATCAGAAGATAGCTTTGCCTTTTGTGGTACGGTCAGTTGCTGTTTTAAACATAAATGCCTGAGACATTCTTTTGGTTCTTTAAAAAAAAAAAACTTTGCCCCGCACTAGGAATTTTTCCTGTACCGTGGGTGCGTTTACAAGCATTTAAACTCACGTACACAAACAGCCAGACCCGGGACAACTATCAGTAGGACATACAAATATGTGACCCGTGCGGGGATCGCACCCGCGACATGCAGCGCAGCAGTTGATCACTCAACCACTGTGCCAATCGTGCCCTCACTTTGTTAGCGTTGAACATACATAATCTAAAGAACTAGGTTTCGATAGCTTTCCATCAGTGAAAGCAT
The DNA here is from genome assembly GCA_963082945.1 of Cerastis leucographa. NCBI lineage: Eukaryota > Metazoa > Arthropoda > Insecta > Lepidoptera > Noctuidae > Cerastis > Cerastis leucographa. The sequence goes on from OY720363.1 coordinate 16,731,057, forward strand.
TATCAATAACACAATTTTATTTACTATTTTAAGATCCCTTTTCCAGTGTTATTGATAATGTTAGTTTCCATGCCAGTTTAAAAACTTATATCATTTTTGGAGATTACCTACATCTATCATAAGTTTAGATATAACTTTTATATATAAAACTTGTTCTTTCCAGTGTGCCGGTTGTATGACAGTTGGTGTAATCGGCCAGCCTGCACCCTCCTCCAGTCCGGGCACATTCACCTTTAGTCTTAACTGGGCAATAGCCTACGAGCTGCCCAACGTCACGGAAACAGCTATATACTACCAACAGAAAAAGTATAAACAGCATCTGCAAAAGAGGATCAATAGGCGAGAGCTGTATGGAAAGCTGGAGACTATTATGGACAAGTGAGTGTTAACAGCTCTTCTGTAGACAGTGTGACTAGGTTTTTATGAACTAAAATAAATGGAGAATGAATAAAAATCGTCCAAATATCCACCACTAATGAGACTTCTTTTGACTTATAGTTCACTGAATAGAGGGGGGTATCTTTCAGGATAAGACAAAAAAAAAAAAGGTGTCGGTAAAAAGTTATGACTACATGAAAAATTACAAAAGTTAAAAAAAAAATGCTATCGTTTGCTGGACTAGTTGAATAGTTTAACGTTTAGATTAGAATGTTTTTTTTTGTTATAATTAACTAGCTGTCCCGCGCAACTTCGTCTGCGTCACATTTTCCCCGTTTTCGCAACATTTTTCATTGCTGCTCCGCTCCTATTGGTCGTAGCGTAATGATATTATAACCTATGGCCTTTCCTAAGTTAAAATCTATCTTCTTGACAAATTTCATTAAGATCCGATCAGCCGTTATTCGTGAAAAGGTAACAAACAAACATATATAAACAAACAGAGTGACATTCGCATTTGATAATATTAGTATGGATACTAAATGGCGAGCACTATATCTAACGACGTTAGAGGATATTAAAAATCGTGAAGTAAAGATTTGTCGCTGGGTTGTCGAAGTCGTCAACGGACGGTTCAAACGCGATTTTCGACTCTTTTGACAAGATTTATTTAACCGGGCCATGAGCCACATGATGGACGATTTACGTGTAGCCGCAGCGCTTATAAACGCATTTCACGTGTTGATTGAAGACAGCGGTAATAATTTTGTACTAACTTCATTTTTTTGTTTGAGTCTGGTTATAATGTCTCATTATTTCGTAGACAGTAGATATTACATAGGTCTCGTTAGTGGTGGACAATTTGACCAAACTTCATACACTTTTGTTTATTCTCCTTTGGTTTTACTAGTCATCAGAGAGCTACGAAATAGGGTGCTGTCACCGAATACGGTGAAGACGCTCCTATACAGTTCATCATCTTCCTGCTCTGTTGTTGGGGTCGATGTTACTTGGGGTCGGCAAAACACGTTATTTTCTTCCATTCTCCCTTATCATCCGTGTCACTATCATTTACTCCTTGTACTTACATATCGTTCCTCACACAATCAATACATCGTTTCCTTGGTTTTCCTCTCCCTTTCGATCCATCAACATTTATATTCATCACCTTTTTAGTCACATGCGATTCATCTCTCCTCATGAAAAATAGCAAAATTTTAATAAATGTGTCGTTACCCGCGATCCAAACTTAGCTGAGATCATCGACGATCGTTTTCAGATAAATAATTTATGGCACAATTTTATTATAGGCTCTGGTCAAAAGCTTGTTGCTCCTTACTCAGTGCGAATCTCATTTTTTCTGTATTATTGGAAAGCAACGAACGTTTTGTAACTGTTCAAGCTTTCATGCAGGATGCGTTTCAATAAAGTTTTTGATGGACTTTTTTCTAAGATAGACTCTTTTATATGATTTTAGTATGGGCTACAGCGGCAGAGAGTGCATCCTGAAGACTTTGTGTGAGAGTACACAGAGACTAGTACCACACGGTGATAATGTGGTTGAAGAGATGTTCAGAACTTTGTTTTCGTAAGTACTAACAGTATTATTTTCTAAATAAAGGTTTCTGTAGCCACCATTGTATCCCATTTTCTCTTTCCCCCTTTAATATAGGACTTAGACATAATTGAGGAAATATGGCTGTACTATTCGATCACGTCTGCCTAACGATGCGGGGATTACGTCTTATTTGCTGACCAACATTATCACCGCACCGGTTATAGTTAAAAAATGTAGCTATCATCGGAAGATCGACACGATCGCAATTTTTTTCAGCACCATAAAAAAAAACTCTTTCATGAAGAGTCATTCATCTAAAAATGTCCTAGAACCAAAAATTCGTAGTCCTGTGAGACCCACCAACACGCACTGGACCCAATCGCTTTCAGAAGAACGGACATGTATCCCAGCAGTAGGTACACCAAAGGGTGATTTTTTCTTTTAACTAATACATCTTTTTTTTTATAGAATGCCAGCAACAAAAGTACTTCCATCAGAGCCCCTAGAGCATGCAATCTATGATGCAGCACATCGTCTTGGTCGCCTCGTGGACTCTTGTGACCGATTCAGATGTCCCATCTCATTGATTGATCTGATCAAAGGCTATTATAATGCGCCGGCGCCGAAAGTTGATGTTGGGAAGAACCCTTGGGCGTTGTTTAGTAGTAATTTTGGATAATTCACATAGTATTCAAAAATGTGTACTTTATTTAGTGTAGGTACTTAATATTTTTATAGATTGTACAGTCACCAGCAGCAAAATATCTCAAATTAATGCAATTCAATAGCGAGTTACCTACGTGCAATTTTGTTTTTTTTTTATGTTGGAATAATAATAAAAATAATAAAACAGCCTCGACCAATATCTGGTGAGGCTCTCGTTAGGCAGCCGGATCAAGGGCTTAATTCATAAAGCGGTACTCCTGGATACGGCTCGTATTGTTAGGAGGTTCTTTTCTTTGGAGCCGGTAGCTTGGACTCTGTTCCCGATACCGGTAAGCTACTATTTTTATATTTTTAAATGTTTTTTTTAATACTTAGGATTTTGCAAAAAAAAATAAAAATATAATTAACATGGAAGAAAAGTACTAAAGAAAATAAAGAAATAATATCTATTTCATAAATCAAGGCTCTAAAAATGATGATCGTAAAAAAAAAATAACTATCAATACAATAAGTAAATCCTTTTTTTAAAGTTGCCAAGAGTATACATATTGGTGCTTGTGACTGTACGATAAGAAAATCTACATTTCTTTTCTTATGACATATTATATCTTATAAGAAAAAAAGTGTCATAGTTTGTAGCATCTATACACAGCCGCTTACGCACATTTAATTTTATTTATGCCAACTGTGCCGATATAGAGAATTCTATCAATGTCAGAAAATGTGTTACGGAGAAACGAGCAACCACACATTATTGGTGATAAATCTTAGTATATAAAAACAGCATTCACTGCAATGACTAGAATAACTGTCAATTTAAAATTGTTTCAACTGTTTTTCGTTTGTACTGTTAACTGTATTAAGTGTACCTTTGTCTCTACATTATTGGCAACTGTTGTACCAGTAATAATATACTTTAGTCGAATAAAATATTTATTATCTTGTTTTTTATTTCCCACTTAATTCTAACCAGCCTGATCACTTCATAAATTCAGAATTTTGCTCCAAATTAAAACATCTTTTTCAAAATCCATCTCAAAATATAATCCGACAATGGACTAAAAGAGATATGACGGGTTAAAAGCATTTACTCCGTGATAACTTTTGGGTATAATTGATTCCGAATTTTGACGGAACCCACGTTAACAAGCAAATGAATCGACCTTCAATAAATCGTGGTGAAAGGTTTTCAGTGTGTTTCAGGGTTAATTAATCAACTTTTTTCATATTTTGACGGGTGTCTTGGCAGAATTGTAAAATTTATTTTTCATCCAGTGGCCTGGGAGGGTAATGTTTTTCAGTGTATTTGACTATACAAAAAATTGCAATAGGAATTAACGGTCTTCAATATATTTGATCCATAATTTTTGACGTAGGTATTTTATGTATAGCTATTTCACTTACTTATTTACAGCTATGTTTTGTTAACCTTTTCTGTACTTAAGGGTACTTTGAAATGTAAATTGTTGGTTTTCACATGTTTAAATATAATTTTATGTAATAAAATTGTAGAATTTACCGAAATAAACTAACAAAAATAGAGTTTGATCCTCATAAGTTCAAGTTAATTACAATTTCCACCTAAATTAATTAAACACGAACGTGATTATTGAATTCCAAATGAAACCATCGACAGCGAAGCATGATTGACGTATTACTATTTAGTTCAGTATGGCGTTGACTTCGTGTGGCCATAGTTAGCTTCAGTAATAACATGAAAATTGGTGGAACCGTTATTTAAACACGGTTAAACGGATAAACAGTAGGCCCAAGCCATTGCTGTACCCATATATGAAAGGTTGAGCACGATATTATTTTTCGAAAATGGTTCTAAATTCAAAAATTATTGCTGTTTTGATACTGGCGTGTTGCTATAGGGAATTATGTGCTGCCAAAGCTGGTTCAAAGGTATTATCGAGAAGAAAAAGATATGTCGCTTTTCCAGAAGGTTCCAGTTTTTCGGTAAGTTTGTATTTTCATTATTAAATAAAACTAGTTAAGGAACAAGATTTATTTAAATAGGTAGCTTAAATAGAGCACCAAAGTGAGCTACGTTCTTTATAGCAATAAACAGATGGGCATAAAATGTAATGATAAAAGTTTTAATTCGAAACAGAACCCGGTAAAATTGAGGACAAACTCTTATGTATTAGAGTAGCTCTTAGATTAGATGCAGAGCCTTAAAACGTATCACCCAGACACATAAAACTTGGTTGATTACGTACTTTTTGGAATTTTATCTCTCTTAAATTTTAAGAGAGTTTTTTATGTCTTATTCACGATTTATGAGCGTCGTTTTTCCTTCACATATATTTCCATGGTTGGCATAAATTATTATCAGGTTGATGTTCGTTGCCCTATGGAGTTAATTTAAAATTCCTGTGATGCTCGCAGACGGCTTACTGACGCAAGACTTGTTATTGCTAAGGTGGCCAGCTTACTTTTATGATACATGTACAAGAGGAGCTCTATTTGATAGCAGTATGAGAGCTGAATAACTTAGTAAGATTATTTGTGGACTGCTGTGTGTCGCCATCTTGTATGAGTACGTTGCCTGCGTTGAGATTCTTTCATTCGGTTATCTCAACTGAACTCGAAATAGTTTTAGTCGTTTTGTAATGAGTACTTTTTCTTTTTTTCTATTTTGCCTATTTCATTGGCCGTTTCCAACTCGATCATTTAAAAAACAGCTTAATTTGCACAAACACACGATAAGACTATAATAAAGTAATCAAGTCGCTCATACATTTTCCCTAGTAGACACTTTTGTATGACACAGCGTTTTCTTTTTTGATTTCTGTTGGGGCGTAACTCCCAACAGTGAAAATGTTGTGTTGATGTTGTTTGTGGGATGTTATGTTGATTGAGTAGACAACCGATTGGTATAAAGGTTTAATTGCTACTAAAATAACATGTTGTAAAGTATATACAAATAATGTTGGTTTAAACAATATGCAACGTTTCACTATACATATGTAGGCCAAGTTAGTGGCATGTACAGCGTAGCTCGTACATATTGCCCACTCACAAAGATAACTTAAGTGTATATTACAAAGGAAATTGTTTCAAAATAAAGTTAAAATATAAAAGTTAAAATGTAAAATTTAAAACAGACAAAGTCATAAGTTATTATGGTAAGTCACAACGCGCAATTGGCGACGTTGCTTTATTGAGTGCGCGTGCCCTCGATAAGTGCGCTGCGCTACTGTCGTCAGTGACCTCAAATAAGGCGTTGTCCACGATGCTCGCTGTCGACCTTCTTCGGGGCATCGGGTTGGGAACAGATGAAGGTTCTGGTTTCCGTCGACTCGCCCAATACTTGCATAGGCGGTTATAAGCGTAGATTACGCCCGCGAATGCTGCTGCGGCCGCTAATAGGTAGATGACAACGTATTGGTGGACATCGTGGTTTGTTGCACGATCTGACAGGATGTCTTCTGATGCTGCGGCTTTCAGTTGTTCTATTTGTTTGCCAAGCTCTTGCAGTAATACTCTCTGCTCGGATGCCGTCTCATTCTCTTGAAGATGTTTTAAAACCGGTACAGGTAGGTTTATGATGTTGTTGATTGAAGGAATTTCTGCAGGACCTGTGTCGACTTGGGCTTGGATTTTGTTCATTGGTTGTCTTTGAGGATAAACAGCAAAAGTTTCACTACTAATTATGCAATCGTCATTGAGTGTTATGACGCCGGCCTTGTGTAGTAGCTGCGTTGAAACTTGATGCCCACAAATAATACGAATTTTGCATTGTTGACAGCAAAAATATAAGTAATTGTTTACATTGTTTAATTCCAACCACTTGTCTCTGCAGGTTTCATGTGTGGTTTTGCAGTTAAGAGACTCCTTGTTCTTCATGCAGAGGCTCTCGTCAGACTTCATGCGGTATATGGGTTTTTGTAGTGAACACAATAGAATTGTCGCGTCATTTTGCACGCATTGATGTATTTCGGATTCCGTCATTGGGATGTACGAATCCTTTTGAATGTTTATTGCTATAATATCAGCAATAGGTATTAGGGTGACCATATCCAAGTCATTGTTTTTAGGTATTGGTATTGTTCGGTAGATCTCGAAGTTATCTCTGCTGATTAGGGGTACTTTTACCTCTATTATAAGGTATTGTTCAGTCATTTTCGCCTTTACTTGTAGAAGATGATACAGGCGAAATAACTCTGTTTGAATGTTGGTGATGGGTAGGACTAAATCCTTGGACAATTGTCCCGAGATTATGTTCAATTCATGCCGAAGCTGTTCCGGTGCGATGAGATGTAAATTCATCTTGCCGTTGTAGATGTTTGTAACAGTATCTATTAGGGTCTCCTGGACGTTTCTTAGATGCTCAATTAGGCTATTTGCCGTAATAGCGGACATCACAAATTCGATGGACAGTTCTTGAGACTGCAGTTCCTTTTGGAGATTGTTCGTAAACTTCTCAAGGTTTAGCAGATGTTGGTTAAACATTTTGTACTGTTTTTCAACTGCGTCTTCCGACCTCTTCAGTAAGTTATATTCTGCTTCGATCACGGATGTCTGATTTCTTAACAACAGTGCCAGGTGTTTTTCGTTTGCCTTGACCAGGTCAATGTCTGTTTGATATTGTTTTGCGAATTCATCATCTAATACTCCGAACAGGGAGCGCGCGATGGAACCGACACCGTTAATAAAGCCACGTTTGTTTCTCGTATTCACTCGGCCTTGCGGATTCAGCAACATATGGTTGTAGTGTCCTATTTCTTCGGTCGAGTGTTGTAGTTGCGTTAAAATTACGTTGCATTGTGTTTTCTGTTTTATTTTCTCGCAGATATTTTCCAGATGATTGGTAAATTTACTGGATACTGCTATACTTTGCCAGTAGGGCTTGACGTCGTAGTACACGATAATCTTCCACTCGCCGCGTATTAGTTGCATATTGGTCACTTTATCAAAGTATAGACCTTGTTGAAGCTCGGCAATGTTTGTTGTGTTAGCGGCCGCGACAGGATTTAGCAAATACAGCAGTGCCATGACCAATCCAATGAAGTTTATTTTTCTGTTTGTTGTTTTGCCTCGTCGTGAACTTTGCGACTCGCTATTTGTTTGTAGGTATGACTCATTATCGTTTGATTTTGAAGTAGTTTGCGGTTCGGCAGTTTCTTCATCTTTGACAGGTAAGACGGATAGTTTCGTAATAGGTCTTTTCATGTGCCCATTTCTTGTTTTTAGGCTAACGACCCGAACATATCCATCGTTCCCAGGGTGTTGCTCTGTTATTCTCTCCATGAGCCATTTTCCGGCTGGTATATGGTCATCATGAATAACCACCAGGTCACCTATTTTCAGGTTTTTCCGTGGTTCCTGCCACTTTGATCTGGCTGATAGCTGGCACAAGTATTCGTTCTTCCATCTCTTCCAGATTTCTACGAAGATCTTTCTTGTTAGTTCCCATCTTGTTCTTGCATCTTCACTTGTTTCGATAACTGTCAGGCCCGGCCTACCCGATAAAAAGTGTGCTGGCGTCAGACAGTCAATATCGTCTATGTTTTCACTTAGTGGACACAGAGGTCTGGAATTCAAGCAGGCCTCCAGTTTTGTTAGGATTGTGGTAAACTCCTCAACTGTTAGTTTTTGTTCACCTACTACTCTCTTTAAGTGGTGTTTTAGGCTTCTCACTGCTCGTTCCCACAATCCTCCCACTGATGGCCAAGCGGGGGCATTAAAATGCCACTCAATTCTCATCTCCGCGATTTCCCTTTGTAGTTGGTCACCTTTGTATGTATGTTCGATTTCCTCGTATTGTTCCATGAGTTGACGGTTTGCGCCGACGAAGTTTGTTCCATTATCACTGTATAAGTGACGAGGGGCGCCTCTTCTAGCTGCCATCCTGTTTAGGGCTGCCAAAAATGCTGAACTGGTGAGATCTGATACCAGTTCGATATGCACAGCTTTGGTCACCATACATATGAAGACTGCAATGTAACCCTTTGTTGTTTTCGCTCCTCTGCCTTTGTTCATTTTGACGTCCACAAATCCAGTGTAATCCACCCCTGTATGGTAAAAGGGCGGCGCTTGATTTGCTCGTGCGCTCGGTAGGTTACCCATCAGCTGGTGTTCTGCTTTTGGGCTGTTTTTGCGGCACGTCACACATTTTCTGATTTGCATCTTCGTTGTTCGGTTTCCGCCGACGATCCAATATTTCTGACGTAAGTGTGATAGGGTCAGTCTCGGTCCGCCGTGAAACGTCATTCGATGAGCTTGGTCGATGAGATGATGTGTTAATCGACTGTCGTGTGGTATGATCATCGGATGTTTCATGTCTTCGTTTAGTAAGGCGTTTTTTAATCTTCCACCAACTCGTAGGATGTCTTGATGGTCAATGAATGGAGTGAGCGCTTTTATTTTACTGTTAGACTGCACCGTGTTATGTTTTTGTAAACAGCAAATATCTGTGTCAAATGCTTTTTGTTGTGTTTGTTTTACGAGCACCTTTGTTGCGTTGTCCAATTCGTGCAACGTCAGATATCTCGGCAGTTGTCGCCGTTTCGGGTTCAATGCTCTGAGTATCCATGCGACAATGCGAATAATATGTTCGATACGGCTGTGATTTTGCAATATTTTTTCCACAATGCTCGTATTTTCTATGTTATGTTGGGCTACATTGGCTTGTTTCCGGACTGTTTTTTCTTCTTGTTCTGTGTTGCAGTTATGTTTTTCTATGTTATTTGTTTTTAGCGATGGTAGCCATGTAGGCCCTTGCCACCACAGTTGATTTTCATTTAGCTGATTAGCGTATTGGCCTCTGCTCGCGGCGTCAGCGGGATTTTCCTTTGTTTTGACGTAGTTCCACGACGATCGTGGTATGACGTCAGTAATACTTCGTACTCTGTTTTCCACATATGTTTTCCAGCGGGATGGGTCTCCTTGTAACCAACCCAGGACCACCATGGAATCAGTCCAGCCGTAGACGTGTACTTCATATTGATTCAATGACTGTTTGACTTTGCGCATTAGTTGTGAAAGAAGGTGCGCTCCATTCAATTCCAGCCTAGGTAATGTTGTTGTTTTTCGGTGTGGTACAATCTTTGACTTCGCGGCTACAAGTATTGTTGATGACTGGACCCGTGCGTAGATGACACAGGCATAGGCATCCAGGGAGGCGTCACTGAACCCGTGTAGCTCCATTGTCTGCTCTTCACCACACTGAAGCCATCTAGGTATTTCGCAAGAGTTTATCGCCATTACGTCCGCTTGTATCTTGCACCACTCCGCATGTATGTTGTCGGACACTTCGTCGTCCCATTGTAAGTTTCCATCCCACAGGTTTTGAAATAATAATTTCAATTTTGTTGACACGGGAGCCAGCCAGCCGAGTGGGTCAAATAGTTTTGATATTTCGGCTAGTAGGCTGCGTTTGGTCTGTTTCTTGTTTACGTTCGAAATTGTGCATTGAAAGGTGAATTTATCCTCTCTTGAATTCCAGCACAAGCCTAACGTTTTTTGTGTGTTTTCCGTTCTGAAGTTGAAGACAATCTTATTGTTGTTGTGCTGTTCGGAGATGTCTCCCAAAAGGTCTTGATGGTTAGCTGACCATTTCCGAAGGTTAAAACCTCCTTTTTTTAATAATTGTTTCAAATCAGCGATCAATTTCTTTCCATTTTCTATTGTATGAGTCCCATGAACGAGGTCATCCATGTAGAATGATTCTTCCAGGACCTTTGATGCCTCCGGGAACTGTTCACGTTCATCTGTCGCCAATCTCCTGAGTGTCATCATGGCTAGGAACGGCGCTGCTTTGGTACCGTATGTTACGGTTGTTAGTTGATATGAGCGGAGAGGTTTTTCCTGCGATTCCCGCCATACAATTTGTTGCAGTTGTTGGTCTGCGGGGGCTACCCAAATAGCACGAAACATCTTCTCAATGTCCGCTGTAAACGCATATTTGTATTGCCTCCATTTTATCAATAATGTTTGTAAGTCTTGTTGGAGATTGGGGCCTTTGTACATGAGGTCGTTCAGGCTGCAGCCTGTAGATGTTTTTGCTGACGCGTTGAACACCACTCTGTACTTTGTTGTTGTTGATTCAGCGCGTTGCACGCCGTGGTGAGGCAAGAAACACTCTAGTGTTTTGTTGCTGACGGTTGATTGCTTCATATGACCTAGATCAATATATTCAGCCATGAAGTCTTTATAGGCATTTGCTAAATGTGTTTGTTTTTGTAGCTTTCTTTCTAAAGTTTTGAATTGGGCTATAGCCATTGGCTTGGACAACCCCAGTCTGCTCTGAAGTTCATTCTTCATCGGCAGTCTGACTTCATATTTCCCACTGTCCAAGCGTTGCGTAGTGTTGGTGTAGTATTCAATGCATGTTTCATTTTCTACCGATGGGTTGGATTGATCCGTGATGTCTTCGGTTTCCCAAAACTGTTTGATGTCTTCCAGATTGTTGATGACCACATTGCAGTGAAAAGTTTTGACATTGCCGCATAAAAGCCAACCTAGGTATGTTTGTTGTGCGATAGGTTGAGTGACGTCATCGCCTTTTATTATTCCTCCCAGCATAATTTGCGAATAAATGTCAGCTCCAAATAGTAAGTCCACCTGACGGCTGTTATGGAAGTCTGGATCTGCAAGATGGATGTTCTGTATGTGTGACCACGATGGTTTTGCAAAGGTCTTATTTGGCAGGTTCTTAATCAAGTTGTTCATAATGAAGACAGACGTTTGGAACTTGAAGTCGTTGTAGACAGAACTGCAAGTAATTGTTGTCATTCCTTTGCAGTGGTTTTCTTTCTGTCCAACTCCAAAGATGACTCCTTTGCATCTCTCGCGCTTGACACCGAGAAGTTGAGCGGCATGTTCCGTGATCAAAGATATTTGAGACCCTTGATCGATGAGGGCTCGCAGCTTAATTTTGGTCCCATCAGCAGCTTGTATGTTTACTACAGCGGTTGCTAGTAGTATCTCTGAAGTATCGTCATCCTTTGATACATGTGAAGAATTTGTTTGTTTTTCTGTTTTGTTCTTAATACATGCATCATGTATCAATGTGTTATGTTGACCCGCGCACTTGCGACATCGGTGAGCTGACGTACATGTCTTTCCGTTATGGCTGAACAGGCAATTTACGCAAAGGTTCATTTTATTTACTGTGCTAAGTTTTAAGTGATTTGGCATTTCTAAAAACTTTGCACAATTGTACATTCCATGTTCTTCATCGCAAAGAGGGCATCGAAATGTTGACGCATGGAATGATTTCGTAATTTTCTTGTTGCTAGTTGCTTGATTACTGCTGTATTGTTTTTTAGAGTACGAAGAATTTGGATGTTGACTCGATGATGTATTTGGTTTTTGATTGTTTTCTTGTTTGCGACGCGATGCTTCCAACGATGTAAACTTCGCTTCTAGGAAATCTAACAAGTCTTGCAGTATTGGCAGTTTTCGGCAATTTTTCAGCGAGTCATTATACTCTGAATGTGTGTCTGTGTCTAATTTCTGCGATAATATATGTACAAGAATCGGATCCCAAGTGTCGACATCCACTCCTAAATTCTTTATCGCATGTAAGCATTCTATGCTGACGTCATGGATTTTCTTTATTTGGGCCACTGACTGTTGTTGCATGCTTGGCAGATTGAACAGCATGTTCATGTGCGATGTGAAGATAAGTTTTTCGTTATTGTATCGGTGATTGAGGATATCCCAGCACACGAGGTAGTTATCTGAACTTATCTGTAGGTGTTGAATCAAGCGTTCTGCTTCTCCTTGAACCTTGCTCTTCAGAAACTGCATCTTCTGAGCAGATGAAAGGGAATTGTTGCTGTGTATTGCTTCTGTGAAAAGGTCTTTAAACGGGATCCACTGGTTGTAGTTACCGTTGAATACAGGTATCTCTAGTTTTGGTGTTGTTTTCTCACGTTGAGCGCCGGACCACAACTTGGTATTCAAAGCCTTTTTTAGTTCATGAAATTGGTTTTCATACCTGTTGTAGCGTTCTTCGTACACTATCATCTTCTCTCCGTTGGTTTCGCACTCTATCTCCCAGTGAAGGTTGTCAATTGCTGACCAGCGCGTTTGAAGTGTTTGCAGAGCGTCTTGAAACTCCCATCTTTCAGATAAAAATTCCACGTGTATGTTCGCGACTGCTCTCATGAAGGCTTTGAAGTTTGCCGTTTGTTTGCGCATCATGTCGTCCAGCTTGCTATTGGATCCCGTATCCTTCTTCGCAGGTTTTTGTTGTTCTTGTTGAGTAGGAGGAGGTGATGGTTCTATGTTTTGATGATCTTGTTTGGTATCTGTAGCTTGTTCTGCCACCTCACCCTTGTAGGCTTCTTGTTCCTGTCTTGCCTGATCTGAGGTACCTTCCCCTGTTTGTTGGTTAGCACCTCCCAATGTTTTTGTTTGGACCGGCTGCTCCCTTGGAGAACGAGCGATGGTCGTTAGTTGTTGGTGTTGTTGAAGAATAAGCTCCTTTACTGCGTTGTAGCACTGCAGCGTTTGGCTGTAGGAGTCATTCGTAAAGTAGGGATGACTTGCACTTTGTTCCGTAGACAGGCGGTCATCATTCTCAATTGGTTACTGGGGCGACTCGCTTGTGAGAGACCAGTCCAACCGATTCGCGATCGTAAAAGATATAAGTCACACAACACTAAATTTCTCGAAGGACCAAATGTTGGGGCGTAACTCCCAACAGTGAAAATGTTGTGTTGATGTTGTTTGTGGGATGTTATGTTGATTGAGTAGACAACCGATTGGTATAAAGGTTTAATTGCTACTAAAATAACATGTTGTAAAGTATATACAAATAATGTTGGTTTAAACAATATGCAACGTTTCACTATACATATGTAGGCCAAGTTAGTGGCATGTACAGCGTAGCTCGTACAATTTCATACAGTAAAGAAAATAACGCGAGTAAACCCAACAGCGTTTTTTTTTTGTTTAGAATCATGTGCATGGGCCTACAGAAATCACAGCAAGAAGCTCATTCTATCCTGTGCTTACTTCCTTCAGCTACACAACTAAACCCTTAATTTCTTTCTTCCAGTGCGCTGGTTGCATGACAGTGGGTGTGATTGGCCAGCCCGCCCCCTCCTCAGCCCCTGGCACCTTCACCTGGGGTATGAATTGGGGCATAGCGTACGAGCTACCGAACGCCACAGAGACTTCCAAGTTCTACCGCAGCCATAACAGACTGACGAAACCGATGGAACAGAGGAGGAGTAGAAGGGAACTGTATGGGAAGTTGGAGAAGATTATGGAGAAGTAAGTTATTTTGATAAAGGCCATCACATTATGGCAAATTCTTATTTTTAGAACGTTTTGCCCCATCAGGAATTAAAACAAACAGCCAGACCCGGAACAACTATCTGTAGGCCATACAAATATTTGTTCCGTGCGGGGATCGAACCCGCGACAGCAGTCGATCGTTCAGCCAACCGTGCCGTCAAATTATTAGTTTTGAATTAAATGTTAATTTTAATGTTAAATTATTAGTTTTGTAGAACCTACCCCGTGAACGTTGCCTTGAATATTCATTATCTTGGACGGATAAAGCCAAATGCGGACGCTTTACTATCTTTGCTTAGTAAATTTTTGTGCAAAGTGAAACGTCTGAAGATGAATCAAAACAGCTGGCCTCTACCAAGACGTCTTAAAACATTATTGTTATACTCCTTTTCCAGTGTGGGAAAGAGATGGCGCTAGACATCCTGTATAGCTGCGTCTCTTTCCCACACTGGAATAAGAGTAAAACAATACTGCTTTAAGACGTCATGGTAGATCAGCTGGTCATGGCATGAAAGAAAGGTGAATATTCACTGAGATGGAGCGTCTGATATTGGTTCTTTTAACGATAGATTTTTTTATTTTACTTTCATCGTCACATGCCAAAACATTTGCACATAGAAGAAAAGCAAGTATCTAATTGTAATCTATTGGTTGACTAGCTTATGACCGCTGCGTCGCCCGCATGGAGTTCGATTATTGTCCCACGCGAACATACTATCGGGATAAAAAGTATCATATCATAGATAAGATAGTGTTAATCCAGGTTATAAACTACCCGTGTGCCAAATTTCAACCAAATCCATTCAGTATTTTTTGCGTGAAAGAGTAACAAACATCCATCCATCCTCACAAACTTTCGCATTTATAACTTCCTCAAACAGTTAATAAGTCCTTTCAGTAAACAAACTGGTCAAGACCCAGTAGGTGTTCAACACAGAGGGGATCCCTAATACCATGGAACCACGGGTAATTATAATTACCCATGGACCCGGTAATGGGTCGACCCACTGGGACCACGGGTAACGAGTGATATTAGTAGGATTATATTAAACTGCTTTGTTGGTCTAATGGTCGCTAGTGCGACTGCTGGGCATGACGTCCTGGGTTCGATTCCCGGGCAAAGTGTCATTGAGTTATTCCATTAGGAATATCTCAGTTACAGCCCCAGAGGCTGGACCTGTGCCCGGTTGATGGCAATAGGTTCGCCCCATATTACATGCGACTTAAAACATAACTGGCGAACTGTACTATTAGGTAGTCCTCTGCCTAACCCTTTGGGAATTAAATTCGGTGTGATGTTTTGTTATGATTGATTACAGTATGGGCTACAATGGCAGACAGTGTATCCTCAAGACGTTGTGTGAGACTACGCAAAGGCTCGTTCCTCATGGAGAGAACATGGTTGAAGAGATGTTCCGGACTTTGTTTACGTAAGTATTGCATAAGCATTTGTTAATATTATGACTTCTCATGATGAAAAATGGCCATGGAGCCCAAAATCTTGTGTAGAGCTACGTTAATCCGTAACAATTTAGATACCATGGGACGATGCTAAGATTTTGTTATCAAGTAATGGTTTTGTTTTCTTAAATATCTAGTTCTAATTCAAGTCATGTTTGTAGCCCTCAACTTAAGCTAAAGCTGTCGAAAGTTGCAGGATAGCTTTCCCCAACCAACTTATTCCAACGATTACACCTTGAATTTGATACTTACAATCAAGAAAAATCACGAGTCGACGAAAAGGGAGTCGACATAGCGGTAGTGATTCCTAAATGAATCCTTTACCACATTAATCATTTCCACATTCCAGCTTACCAATGACGAAACTCCTTGCCTCGGAGCCAGTGGAACATGCAACCTACGACGCTGCTCACCGCCTCGGCCACATCCTCTCGAACTGCGACCAGTTCACTTGCCCAATATCGTTAGTTGACTTAGTACAAGGGTATTATAATGCTCCTTCGCCTAAACTGGATACTGCTTTGAACCCTTGGGCCTTATTTAGCAGTAGTTTTGGGTAGGAATAAATTATTCGACTGTAAATTGTTTTTTTTTGTGTGCTGTAACCTAGTGACGATTATTTTAAAAGCGTTACGTATTTCTGAAAAGACTTTCAAGAGCATTGACATTTTGGTAATTTAATAAATATCAGTCCAATATGACTTGCCGAACATAGTTATCGGTCGCTGATAATTCTGATAGCTCTTTATCTATTCTTATAGCTCTTTAACCTTTTGAACGCCAGAGCATAAACGCACGCGCATCGCCAAGCCACAAATTCACCGCAAATACTTATAATAAATAATAAAAAGGGATTTCAAAAGTATTGCTAACTTATTACGCGATAAGACATTTAATATTTAAGATATATTATATAGATCACATTTTAAAGATATATAAATAAACACACGCAAAAGTTATCATTTAAATTGCTTATTTCGTGTTATAGTGCACCACATTTGTTGTCACATATTTGTGTCGTTGGCGTACAGGGCACGCGCTTGCTGGTCGCGTATATGCGACATTGGCGTTCAAAAGGTTAATTATTGACCCTCTGTTATATGGGTATTATATTTTCTATTGTCAAACACTGCCCGTCAATATATCTACCTACTTGCTCGACATTGATTGATATTGCGTTAAGGGATTCGATATAATTATATTTAAAATCTTAACAGTATCAAAATTATATGTCGAACTTAGTATTGGACTTCCCAGGACTATTTTCTCATCTAGTAACATCTACACGGTGTAAATCACCTCATCACGAAGCCGTCAACCAAGCATTCTGTACATGAAACTAAGTAACTTTACGCAAAAATTATTGCTGGGAAACGACTTTTTTTTGGGGGTGTAAAATCATGTTTTGTGGTAGAACTCAATGTAACGCATTCAAAACATTGTGCTGATAGACGGATTGAATAGTACGGGGGTCGTGAAGGTGTTTAAAGTAAAAATCTTACATTAAAAACTTGTATTTAAAAAAATACTTGTCAAAAAGTTGGAACTTTGACCCCTAATATCTCCGTAACTAGAAGGTTCCCAGGTATGGTGTAGAACAAAAAAATTATGGCAATGACAGGGAGAACCAGTGCCTTTCGGTTTCGTTAAGAGGTGTTTTACACCCTTTATATTAATTTTATGAGTTAAATAAGTGTGGTGTATCACGTTAAGTGGTGTGGTGTTGGGACTTGCAAAAGATTATCGTTATGAATAAAACGCACGTGTTTATTATTAACGCATAACATTTAATATTTATAGTTCATATTTATAATACATTTCAATGTTAGCAGTAAGAAGTCATGAGTGTATTCATAATGGTTATGGTAGTGCTTGATTTTTGATTTTTAATTAACATTACAAAATGGGACTTAAACGATTAACCTTACCACTTAAATTATTTATTTTTTTATTATGTATATTATTTCGCCTTAACCCTAACTTTGCATTCACCTATTTTATAATAATTGCTTAATAACTATTTATTACAATTATTTCAATTACGAATTTCATAAATTATTGAGCTATTATGACTTAGAACGTACAATACGAATAATTTTATATTTATATAATATAATATATGTATATTATAGCGTAGTGCATTAATCTTAAAAGTAGTAAGTGGCAATGATTCGTGATACAAGTGACTGAACAGTAAAGGTGCGTCCACACTAACGTGACTTGCGACATGATGCGGCACAATTCTTATTATAAGTACAAACAAAGCTGACTGTATGCGCGATAATTCCGGACTTAGTTTACAAACACATTTAAAAATTCACTTTCTTCAAAATGTTATTTTGTTTATTATTTTTCTTTAACGTTCCATTAGGGCATTACAGTCAGCTGCTACAGTAGCTGACAAATCGCGCGCACGTTCGCGCGATCGTCACGTCAGTTTAACCGCGCCTCTAGTCGACTATTTCCCTAACACTATTACTATTGAGGACATTAAGATTCCCATAGAAGTCTATTATTGTATGACGTAATATTACAGTACCTTACATATTAAAATAATTTAGGAATTTCCTCTCATGTAACTATCATTCTATCATCTATATTTGTATCATTAGTATGGTGTTCGTTTGCGTCATGCCATTTTCACTGGTCAGTTTGTCTTGTGGGAATTGTAGATAATCTTTAACCTCAATAGGATGTAAAGCTCGATTTATTCCATTTTAATAGCTAGATGAAATACTCCGGCAAATAATGTGGTTAAAAATGCTTGGTATTGATTTTGACATAGATAGTGATCGTTCAAAGACGACAGAGATACCAGAAAGTTGCATGGCAGGTTAAGACAAAAATGTTCATATAGTTCTTGAAGTCATTTTAGGGATATGTGAAGAACAGGGTGTAAAGTTCTTCATCCCCCACTAGAAAGGAGGAATCCTGTGAGCAGGTGTGTGTTGTGTAAAAAAAACAACAGTAGTTGTTAAAGTTTTTTTTATATATTTTTTAATTGCGATGGGTTGGGTATGCTCTCGACTCTAGTCTAGGTCAGAGATGACAGAGACAAAGTCGACGATGGTACGAGCTTACCCAGAAGAAGCCTCTTCAACTTTGAAGAGATTAGGGTTGTAAGCGTTCGGAAACACAGACACAGGCAGAGAGTTCCACTCCTTTGCTGTGCGCATTATGAAAAACGTTTGAAAACGCTTAGTGCGAATTGGTGGAATAGCAACAAGGTAGGGATGGTAACTTGCAGTGCGTCTAGATGCCCGATGGTAGACGGGGCCGGTGGGATGAGGTCGTGGAGTTCTTGGGCACACTCACCGAAGTGGAGCCTGTAGAAGACCGACAAGCGGCAATCTTGCTGCGATGAGCCAAGCTGTGAAGCTTTGGCATCCATCAAGGGTTTCGGGTTTCTCTACAAGGTGTTGTTTTGCATCCTCGTCAAATTCAAGGAGGTAACTATGCTAATGATTCTCGTCCCGAATCAATAATAAAATGGGTAGGTAATTTTTCATTTTTGTCTTTTTTACGGAAATCGGTAAGTGTGAAAAATTCTTGTTTTAAACGCGGCCCGTCTGGTTCTTGCCTTATAACCTCGCTTACACACATACAAACTATCTCAAACGTTTATTCGATAATTTCTTAGTCCCTAAACCACGTTATGGGGGTTATTCTGAAATACTGACAAACTTAAATAACCAAAAAAATCTGCGTTTATTAATAATTAACTAGGTACCGTAATTTTAATTGATTATTTATGTCTTTCGTGACCACCTCCTGAAATTAGACGAGGTTGCAAAACAACATCTTGTATATTATAGTCTTAAACGCGCATAAATTTAACTGCGTGATTTAAAATTTTGATGTTATTTCTTAATTTGTGGCATAGATGGCGGTCTTTTTGCACTATGTTGTTATTTTGCAGCGCTGCTACAGTATCACATATCTATTGGTTTTGGATTGGAACAAGTTTATTGTTGAAGTAATTGGATTTTTACTGGCGAAAAAGTGAAGCGATACTTCTACGTTGAACGATTTAAAGCAAGAATGGTTTATTGACCATGTTGAGGTAAATATAAAAATTAACTAGAAGTCTCATCTTATCTTCAATTCCCATACAACAAACACCGTTACTCGTGACGAGAAAGGTGAAAAACAATTCAATAACAAACAAAAAAATATCATAATTAATAACTAGACGAGGACATTAATTACACTTAACAATATTAAGACGAAAATCTTCAAACATACACTTAACCTACACGTCGTTGCGACACCAAATTATTTCAATGATCTGACAATATAAAATCTTTAACTTACACAAATTTAATATGAGTACGATTGCTTTCGTTTAAATTAAAGATAATACACAATTTAACCTTAAATACAAGTCCGTCAAGACATCGATAAAATTATTTCAACTAACTTTGGTTAGTTAACTAAGGTGACTAATTCTATTTGAAGCACACAAAAGGTATAATTATGATACAAAGGTTACTAACGTTTTAGTAGCATGTTACCGTGGTATAGATTAAAAAAGTTTTATTATGTTTTCCTCAAATGTAACTTACCAAATGTGGGTGTACTAAAGTAACATATCTGCCAACCCTACGAGGATCACAGGTGTGATGTTGTGTAAGTGACGTGTAAGTAACTCATGCAGCTGTGCCACAAACATTTTCTAAAAACATCAACATCACTTACGTAAAGGTGAGCGCATATTATGTCAACTCCCTGGAAGCGCATTGCAGCCCCGAAACCTAAACTTGGCACAGTAATGCGTGCCGCAGCACGATGGCAAATTGTCTGTTACAGTATAGTCAGTATAGTCTGTTATAGAATATGTGCTGCAAACACTGTTTGGCAATCCCTTACGTGGTATTGAGCTGCTGCACTATGGCGTGGACTATATTATATGTATGGGAATTACCCGCGTGGATTGTCGCGCCGCGCCGCGCCGCCTTGCGACTTGTGGCCTACCTTTACTGAAAGATAGGTTTCAATTTGGCTACTTTTACTTTTTTCTATCGATTGATACTACTTTAGTATGTTTGTGTTACTTTGTATAATTATTTTATCGAATGTTACGAGAGGTCTGAATCCTTAAAAGTTTTGCCGAGAAAATGATATTGCCACAAGTATCAATTTTGAAGAGATAATTTGATATTTCTTCGAACAAATAAGAAATTCGATTCTTTATTATATTAACTTTCTTCAACTCTCTGAAACCTATGTTTTTTTACTATTTTGTTTTTTTATCTCTCCCACGGTAAAGGCATGAGACCAGTAAAAACTAATAAAATAAGGCACAAAGAACTTAAAATTTAATGTAACAGTTATTGCAAGTACACGCAAGCCGTGGAAAGATGCTGACTATCAACAATGAATTTATCATTAATCATAATATATAGACCAACTACTTACTAAAAAGGCAATTTATTAGTCTAAAAAAAACTTCGTCGGGTAAGAGAACAATCACGGATTTAATTACACGGCGCGACAGCTCAAGCGATCTCTGTGCCTTTACTGATGGCAGTGCCTGCTTTCAATTTGTACTGTGCGTTTATTTGAATTTAGCTATTCTCGCGTTGTATCGCCGTGGTGAAGTGTGTCCATACCTTAACACTCTGTTAAAAAATGTGTTGAAAAATTATAACAGTAGTAGTTTTTAGCTATTTAATTATTGACTGAATACTGGATTGTAGTTAATAGACTTAATTAATCAGAATATTTTTAATTAATAGGAATTTTGATTTTCGAACACATTTTCATGTCAATTTTTAATCGAAGGTTTGGCTTCTATTTTTCTGTTAACAGTCAGCATCTCTAAACGGCTCTCCGACCTTCTAATAAATACATCCTTTTGTTCCATTACAAACGAAGGAAGTGTCTATAATTGTGAATAGTGGTTTATTTATTTCTGTATTTACATCTAATCGTGTTGGAAGCTCAACGCAAATTTCGTGTGGTTTCATCTACCTATTAATTACACTTTTTACTATCTATGTTTATCATATCAGTAAACTATTAAGGTAATACAGAAAGTAAGAAAGATTGGAAGAATATAACAGCTTTAAGTAAGCTATTGAATGAGGTTGTGGCTAGATAATACTCACAAATAGCGTACTACGACTTCCGAATATTCATTTACATTTTCAGGTCGGGCACAGAGTAATTGGCGATTTTGCATTAGGAATTTCTCCGTGGAACCCAGAGACTCTGGATTTATGCCCGGTAGATGGCAATAGGCTCCCGGTTCGGTTCGGTTACCTTTGTGCCTCGGAAAGCACTTCTTCATGGGGTTTTTGGTTTCCGCACTTAGTCCCTTAAGTGGACCATTGCGCGTGTGCCATAGTGGCCGTTACTCCAACCACCTCCCTCCAGAAGCAGATTAAACTTCCCGGTCTTCTCAAAGCATCCGCAAGGGATTTTGGTGTTCCCAGGGTCGCCTCGCGAATCCCTCGAAAAGCACGCAAAAGTCTTTAAATGACAGCCGGGACAAAGGCTTAACGTGACCTCGGAAAGCACGTTAAGCCTTTGTCCCGGCTGTCATTTAAAGACCGTTGACAGTCGTTATAGGTGACCCGAAAGTCTGACAACCAGTCTTACCAAGAGTCCATCCAGTTCAACCAAGAGTCCAGTTACCAAGAGTCTTATTTAGTACTAACTGGGTTTTGGAGATTAGATAGGCAGTCGCTCCATTTAATATACGGGTATTCAGCTGCATCTGGTTAGACTCGAGGCCGACCCAATATAGCTCGGAAAAGGCAAGGCAGATGATGGGATGGCAATAGGCTCGCCCCTATTACTTGGGACTAAGTTAACTGATCGTTTCGGATCGGATTCGGATTGGATCTTTTTTCGGTAGTGTATCGAAGCAAGCTTCGATAGACGTCGGACGAGTAATTATCACTACGTGATCAAGAAGTTTAAGAGGAAGAAAGGATTGGTCGGTTTATTTGCTGAGAAGCTCCTATAGACATTTTTTCTTACTTTTAAAACACTAACTCTTACTTTTCAGAGGTACTAAGAGTTAATAAGAGTTTCGTACAAAGAGGGTAATTCGCAATCTGTGAGTCATATGAAGCCACAACATGAAAGATTCGCTTGCAGTGGTTCAATTTTTCAAAGATTTTCTGGACTCGAACTTCGAAACTGCGTATGTATGGGTTGTAGATCTGTGTTTAATAGAATTTTGTTCAAAATTTATGATTATGATGTGTGCATGTTTTCTTTTGATATACTAATTAATAGTTAGTGGAGTGTAGTAAGTGTACTAGCAACATAAGTATTTGCTTTTATTTTTTTGTTGTAGTGTAGGTTGTCTGCAGCTACTCCAATTTTGTCTGACCAGTAAGTTAGTTGCTATACGGACAACTCTATGAGAAAGTAAGCAGAAAATTTATTTAGCTACATTTCAGTTTAGCTTTATTTAGTATAATTAGCAGGTATTCAGTTAATTATTGAACCACTGCAAACTCAGTAGAAGTAACAATAGCAATTAGGTTACACACTAAATTAAAAGTTCAGTCTAAGAAAACTGAATTATTTATGAAGATAACAATAAAAAACATATAAAGCAACAAATCGAAGAGTAACACAATAATACCTTACGTCACTTTGGAAGACGTTCGATTAAACATGCAAATACGACTAACTTACAAATATTTATAGATAAAGAGTACTTTAGTTATGTAAAGATTTAGACAAACGATCCCAAAAGCCAACGAAAGGTAACGTGCAATAAAGCATATCCTAAAAGTGTCGTAGAAGAAATGACTATTCGAAATTCTAGATTTCGTTGAACCTAATTATAAAGCGTTACGGATTATTATACTGACTTTCTTCCAAAACATATTCAATTTACATTTGTAAGTCAAATTAAATGCTTTATGATCGAATCTAACTAAAGTATCGAAGATCTTTTTGCTGTATTAACATTCACCGACGAAGCAAACGTCAATAATACTACAGCGTCTGTCGACTACGCCTACGTTAGCTCTAAGGGTACGTGAAAGGAACGTAGAAAAATAACTTGTCAATTATAAATATTATTTAAATTTCTATGTTGAACTACTATATTTACACGTCAACATTTCGGTTAAGTTGATCCTTAAAATTATTGACAGCCATGTGATAGCTGACTATGAGTACACAACTCTGTCACCCGATGTAGACAAACTTGTTGACAAAGTATAAGCTTAGTATTAACTGATGAACACAATGTACAAACATAACCAACAAACAAATTCTATTCTAATTTGCTACGATACTAAGAATAACAAATATTTGGCACAATCCCAACCTTTTTCGTTAAAAATTCTAAAGTAACGAAACACAATGCTGGCAATAAAAAACAAATTTATCTGTCATCGCGTCGCCAAGTTGACTCATTCGTCGACTAACTCTAAAAACACTGAGAAGCTAATCATTTATCATATTAATATACCTTAACATTAAATACATTATTTCATATTATCTTTAACCTTATTGACGAGTGTACTAGCATTGTGTTTATTGTTTTTATTACCTATCTAGTGTCAATTACATGACAAAATCCTATACGTTCAGTTACCCGTTTATCACCCGAAATATTATAATATTAAACAGACGATTAGCTTGTAGCTAACAACTTTCCGAAAGACAATACATGACACGAACGGTAACGGAACAGGGGGCCCAGACAAATGACTGCCACTTTAAAAGCGTTTCATATTTCTGGAAAGACTTTCAACAGGATTGACATGAGCGGTTTGGCTAATAGCTGGCCATAGATAATAGGTTATGTGTTTGCATGTGCAGTTTTGTCTATACAGTCACACTGTGCAGGCATGCACGAACATGTGTACCTAAGAGAAAATATTACAGTCATTTTGGCCGGTACATGTAACCTAGAGAAAGTCAAAATAGATGTTTTCCGCGTGCAGGGCACAGCTCTCAGTTCTTAGTTGTTTTCTTTTATTTAAAAAAAAGTAATAAACTCATTGAAGCAACCATATTGTAGAGTATTTCTGGTGATGGCATGCTTGCAAATGAGCCACCCTATAGGCTTGCAGTTACGTATGTGTTCTCTATGGAACTCGGTTTTGCGTTAACGCAGGGAAAGCTGTTCCTTCGCTTCCAAGTGCCACATGAACGTACGGTGTCATAGTGCAGTGAAGTGCTACTATCATAGTTTTAAAGTTTCTATTACGTAACAGGATTTGTATTTTTAAGATATATATGTTAGTCTGTAAGATGGAGCCTGTCGGGGTGAGGAGCTCGTGGCTAAATAATAACAGACACTTGGGTCGGTTAAGCGCCGCTAGTATAGATTGCTCCGTGGGTGGCCATCTATTTATTACATACCGAGTTTCCTCCGTGCCTCAGAAAGCACGTGAAACCATTGGTCCCGGCTGTCATTTGTAGATCTTTGATAGTCGTTACAGGTCCTAACGTCTGACAACCAGTGTTACCAAGGGTTATCGTATTAACCAGTTCTAACAAGGTTGCGGAGGTCAGAAGGTCAGTCGCTTCATACAAAATGCAGTTGCATCCAGTTGGACTGGAAGTCGATTTCCACATACTTGGGAAAAGTCTAGGCAGATGATGCATAACCTGTTGTTTATGGCCGTATTTACCAATACATTTTGAACTTTTCCGTCATCTTTACCGCTGACACAATGTCTCTTTGTCTAGGCCCTCAGGTCTTTTAGACGAGGAGTAACAAATTAAGATCCGAGATCATGGTTACGTTGGTAATAGTATATTGAGCTAAATGCATTAACTTGAGTAAGACTACAGCTGGCATAACGCTTCCAAAGATCTAAATTGGAAATTAGCAGCAAATTGCTTGGCACACTCTGATTTTTGTATCTACACAATTTTAATCAGTAGCATTGCAAACGATGCTAAAATTAATTGATATGGGAAAAGCCTACCTTAAGGTGGAAAGTATTTGACTCATGCTCGTGTTTAGTCTCTTCGGACGAATTAAGCAAGCGAAAAATGAATTTTGTACTTGATTGTTTTTCTAAGTAAGATTGTCTTCTCTCAAGATGATGGCTTGTTATAGAAATCATCATATCGATTTATTTAAGTTTTCATTGAAATTTAAGTTTGGTAGTCAGTGGAAGTCTGATAACCGGTCTTACCAAGGGGAAGGGGGGGGGTTCTTATCGTATTACCCAGTACTAACTGGGTTGTGGAGATAGGCAGTCGATTCATGTATAATACTGGTATTTAGCTGCATTCAGTTGTGCTGGAAACCGACCCAACATAATTGGGAAAGAGCTAGGCAGATGATAATTGCAATTTGAGTTTGGATTATAGTTTGACATACATCATTAGTTTCTTGCCTTAGTTTGACATCCATTATATTGATACATTTTATTTGTTCTACTCGAAAATATGTTGTTTCGAATTCCTTTCACAATATTTATGTCAGGACTTGTAGATAATTTAATAAAGGCAAGGAATCTAACGACTTCTATCCTTTGAGAAAATCTTGTTCTAATTAGTTTTGCAGTCAATATCGTTTACATGACATGGTTTTATAGAATTTGTTAATATGTGGTATATTTTTTCTTGTTCAGGGTAAGCCGCGTTTGCCTAGTTTGGTCCGTGCATGGGTGATCATCCACTACATTACACTTAAGCCGTTGGTCCCGGCTATCATTTGTAGATCTTTGACAGTCGTTACAGGTAGTCAATAGCCCAAAAGTCTGACATCCAGTCTTACTAAGGGGTATTGTATTAGCATAATCAGCCTGTAA
This sequence comes from Cerastis leucographa, assembly GCA_963082945.1. NCBI lineage: Eukaryota > Metazoa > Arthropoda > Insecta > Lepidoptera > Noctuidae > Cerastis > Cerastis leucographa. Next base: position 16,757,130 of record OY720363.1, read on the forward strand.
TGCTTACACTGCTGCGACACAGGCCTCCTGTATATGAGAGGGAGTGGGCTGTTATCCACCACGCCGGCTTAGTGCGGTTTGGTATACAAGGTGTTGTTTTGCATCCTCGTCAACTTCAAGGAAGTAACTATGCTAATGATTCTCGTCCCGAATCAATAATAAAATGTGTAGGTTTAATTTTTCTTTTTTTTTTTACTGAAATCGGTAAGTGTGAACCACCCGTGTTTTAAATGCGGGCTTTCTGATTCTTGCCCTATAACCGCTCTTCCACACATAGAAACAATCTCAAACGTTTATTCGATAATTTCTCATTCCCTAAAGCACGTTATGGGGGTTATTCTGAAATACAGACAAACATAAACAACCAAAAAAACCTGAGTTTATTTATGATTAATTAGGTACCGTAATTTTAATTGTATATTTATGTATTTTGTGTCAACCTCCTGAATTTTGACGAGGATGCATAACAACACCTTGTATGTCACATGTCTTCGAATTTTTTCTTCTAGGACATGCCGGTATAGTCACGATGTTTTCCTTCACCGTTTTGAGAGCTGTCATTTGCAGATTTTTGACAGTTGTAACAGGTAGTCAGTGGCCCGAAAGTCTGACAACCAGTCTTAGGTATCGTATTATTACCCAGTACTCACTGGGATGTGGAACTTAGAAAGGCAGTCGCTCCACGAAAAATAATAGTATTCAGCAGCATCCAGTAACACTGCAAGTCGACCCCAACATAGTTAGCTAGGCAGATGTTTTTTTGTTTTACAATCTTGTGTGCATTCTCGATGATAAGATACAAAAATCAGAGTCCAGAGATATGAAAAATCTATAAACCAGCGAAATTAAAATAACACTTCATACTTGGCCACAATCGTTGTATCGACATAGCTTATTAATTTCAACAGCATAAGACAGAAAAGTTTCAGTACACCAAGATAAATAATACGATTCTTTTACTCTGTGTCGTTGCAATATAGATCCCGATCCGTTCAAACTATACTTAGCTCCATAATTCACGCTCGAGTTAGTATGTACAATGTTTTGCTTAACTTTTAACATCCTCCACTGAACGTCACTCGATCCTAAACACATACCCTATGGTGTTATAGAAAATCTAACTATTATTAACTTGCAGTCATATAAAAATAACAACAGACCGTTTATCTAGCAAATATCTACAATAAAAGTTCGGATGATTACGGAACAGTGTGCCAAGCCTGTGGACTTAATTAAACATTACTTGATAAATAGTAATAACACTAAATTGGTGTATTTCGGTGGTGCAATAGCACGATCCTACTTTCTATTCTCGTGAATGTTTCAATTAGAAAAATTAATCATAGTTTTGAGGACTCGTCACAATTCCATCCAATAATTCCTTTAGAGCCAGTTCGTATGTGTTACAGCGCGATATCGTAAACTTCTGCTAATATTTAACATCTTTCAACCTTTAGCGAGCTTTCCACCACGTCTAGTAAGTTAGACCGTTTTCTAGTTTTATTTACGTATCATCTAAGTCTAGACTAGCCATTTTTCTGCGTTACCTTCGACACGAACAGCTATACACATTCAATAACACTTATAATTACGAAGACGAACCACACAAAACAATTTGATTTTTTTTATTTATTTTACATTATTCATCCCTGTTTTCCTAACTGCTCGCTGTGGATTTTATTCATCATTAATATCAATAACTCTGAACTTTATCTAAGTAATTACCTAATAAACATTATCATGATTTACTTTGACATATCAAATACGCGGCTCGAAATATTTTTTTTTCATTATTTTAGACTGCTACGTTTATCCTACAGAATGGGTTGAAGTGAGGTAAGAACGCTTGACGCGTTCGGCTGAAACAATAATTAACTATCAAAGGAAAGTGAGTCATGACTTCAAGAACGAAAGATAACATCTAACACGAGTCTAGTCTAGGTACAAATTAATATAATGTTACCTAATTACTTACTAAAGTCACAAACCTCAACAATGATTTAATATCTAATAGTGTTAGTGGTAAAGTGCCGATAAGTGAGTAAAGACTTTACATTCGGTGAAAATTTGTGAGAAATATAAATCAGGAGACATTCGTGTACTAAATTTACCCTGTACTCTAGGTTTTATAGTGAGAATACTGTTAATATTAACATTACGGAAGAAGTGTGTCCTCGCGCCCTCTCTCTACCGCAGACGAGCGGGCGCGTTCAAACTTAAGCTTTAAGAATGTGAATTGATCAGTCATTACATTTTGGGCAAGCATTCGTTTTACTTATAAATACATCAGAATATATTTAAGCGAATCCAAAAAGATACTTCTAACGGCAATTAAGTTAGCGCACATAGAAAAACAACATCATCGACTTGCAAAAATTCTGTTCTATGAAGTCTCGCAGATGGGTTTGGCACTCCGTTTTAAAAAATCTAATAAAACAAGTTATCGAACTACCTAAGAATACCCGATCTTTATAAAAATGTTTTAATATCTTTACAATTGGCAGTCAATTGTGTTACACAAATACATCTAATCATAGAATTATCACGATCGCGATGTGACTAACTATCTGGCATGATAAGTGTCCTTACTATTCTGATGACTAGGCTTTTAACCTAAATGTATCTACAATCCCTTATGACATACTACTAAAGGGAAATTATTACATTTCGTCAGTATCGATATTGTCCTTATGATTTTTACGCGAGTACGCAGTTTATCAAATATTATATAATGTATAATTCAAATTTATTTCATAATAATTTAGTACATAATCTACATAGTCCGGCTCTCATCGAGGACGTTTGCTCGTAACTATTATTATAAATGTCTGATTCTAATCGACGACTTTGAATATTACCACTTTACAATACTTACATTATTACGAATTTGAGCTCGATTTATTCGAAGTAAATCTTATAGTTAGTATTCTATTACATTATTATGACCTCCGAAAATGAATTCGACTATCGCAAGAAATTAATACAAACACCTAAAGATAATCTGTACAATGTTTGTGCGCTCATATCAAATTATTACTCGAAAAAGAATCGTTCCGTTGAATAATTGTAAATTAATACGTTCCGCTTAAAGTATAAACGTTCAATACAGCGATTCTAATATAAAAATAGTTATGGCAGATCGGCGTCCGGCGACTACACAAACCGGCCGTTGCTTGAGGTCGCTGCGACAGTCCAACATCGACGGACAGTTTCAACATCGAGTTAATGATTCTATATAAAAAGACGGCTTAGGATACGCTTACGGCGTGTACACGTCCATGGGCGCACCGGGCGCTTGGCACCACACACAGCACAACGACACATAGTTCTCGCCTCACAGTTCCCACCTGGGAGTCTTAAATAGATCATCCGTGCCACCACATGACGATCAACTCCCAGAACGTCTTCGGCGGCGAGTGGCCGAAGACGTAAGACGAATTTCAGAGACCCGGGTCACCTTCCGAGCCCATCTTTAGTAGCTCCAACTTCTTCTTAGCGATCTTCGAGTACAGAATGTCGATCGGCTTCGTGTTGTCGTAGAAGGTCGGTGCCCTGAAGATGATGAGCGCCGTCCCCAGCACGCAGGCTATCGTAAACAGGAACAGGAAGATTCTATCCAACACCATCGCTACGTACTTCCAGTCATCCTCCACCTACAAACAACATCATGCATAAGGAAAGTATGTAGCCAAACACGATAACAAAGAGGTAATGGAGTACTTACACTTTCAAACTTATCCTTATTTTTGACATGCTGCGCAATAAATCTAGAACCTTCTATTGTCTTTTCCATCTCTCTCACGTAAGGTTTTTCTAGAGATGGGCTACCATCATCTAAGTCTAAACGGCACGGGGATCCAGGAGGCGGGGAGAACAGTTCGTCATCACCTCCCGGCGGAGGCGGCGGGGAGGGAGGCATGCCTGGTAGCTCATACTCCTCACAACCCCATTCCTTGAACTTTCCGTCCATGTCATCCGGGCCGAAGACATCCGTGAGTATCTGGAAATAAAAATCAATATGATAACAGTAAAAATTCAATGTAAAGTCAATCACTGAAATTGAGTGTAGAGTTAAAGGTCGATTCATTGCAATAATGGGAGTCGGATGAAATGCCAGGAGATTAAAACGTCAGTACGCGTTCCGCGAAGGCCAGTGTATTGACGCAGCTTAAGCCGGCACACAATTAGGCCAGAGTGGAGGTTTTGGCTCGGGCCGTGCCTGCTGGCGTCGTATATATCGCGCGATCCGTCCGCAGCCACCAGGGGAACATAAATAACGGAGGCCGCGCGCGCTCGTTAAGCCCGCCCGGCGTTGAGTAATAAAGGAAAATCGAAATGGAATGAAATTGGGCTGGAAGCGATATTTTCGCGATACACACAGAGCACAATGGATTTAGAATATCGTTGAAAGGAGCGTTTCCCAGAAGAGTCCCGCGGCTGAGGACAATTAAAATGGTTATTGTTGAGGGCGGCTTCAACTCCACTGTAATAGCGTTCTGTTTGTATTGAAACCGTTCCGATGGAAAATGTTTTGAATGGAGGAAACTCAATGAGAAATGGCGCCGTGTTGTTTTTTCGTACTGAAAGAGGTTCTCTCTGAAGAACTTCATTTGTGAACGCTTTTATTTTACAAATTTAATTAAAACGCTACGAGGTTGTGAGATTTATCCAGTCTTGGTGTGAGATAAACTGCTGCCTTGCGGATGATTAATGATTTACCGAAGGATGTGTTCCGGTTCAGTTCGTATTTCGTGATGTTGGTGATTTATTGCAGAATCAATATTTCTTACCTCGCTTGGTTTATCGTTATCGTCGTCGTCATCGGGCGGTTTTTCTGGCCTCTGTATACACAATATTTTGGGTAAAAAATCTATAAAGACTTTCCGCACCCACGGGGCCATGTGGTGGGTGACTGGCGACCTAAAATTTATGTTTAGCACCACGATAGTGACAACTACTGATAATGTAACTAGCATCATAGTGAATAACAAATATTTGCCTAACAAGGGGACCGTTAGCGATGTCGGAGGAATAATTTCGGCTAACAGCAAGAAGAACACGGTCAACGACAGAAGAATCGAAATACAGAGCGAGATTTTCTCTCCAGAATCTGAAGGTAGGTAGAATACTAGTACTGAGAGGAATGAGATCCCAACGCAAGGGATGATGAGATTGACCGTGTAGAAGAGGGTTTTTCTTCTGAGAGTGATGTTAAAGATGATGTCAGGGTACGGTTCTTCGCAGCAGGAGTAGAACTTCTCGTTCCTCGTGGCCGGGACCCGCATGATGTCCCACTCGACTGAGATGTAGTACTCCGACAGATCGATCCCCATCCCGATGCGATCCGAGTCTGGCGTCTGTTTCAAGTGCCTCAAGTCCACCTAGAAGAGAAAACATGGTCAGAAAATTTCCAAGGGTTTAAATTTCTACTAAGCGTTGTCTGTCAATATCAAACAGTTTAAGTATATTTCACCCCTCTCATTGTGTTACAGCTAAGTAAACGAAAAATGCAATAAACAGCCAGTCCAATAAACATAAATGCAATATCGTTCATAAATGAACACAAATACCCAAGAGTTTATATAATATCATTCTTTTCAACACCAAAATAGAGCCATCAAGAGCACCCAAAAGAGAGAACCACGGTTTGAAAACGAAGCATAACAAAACACCCAAAGTAAGGCAATCCGTTATTAAGGAATCAAACCATTCACGCGAAGCTTTACAAATAGCTTTTATTGCTATCTCATACAACTATCTAAAGTAAGACAGGGATGGAGCACACCTGAATTCCCTCGTGAACCTTAACACAGCGATATAAGGCGTAGACGTAAGCCGAGTCTTTATTTATGTGAAGTAGGTGACCACAGATTTATTAGGTTCCTTAGTGTAATAGATGAATGCGTCTGTATTGAGCTTTCAAAGACTTTGTAACTGTAGATTTGAGCCTACAGTCACAAAGTCTTTGGAAGCTATAGCTTCCCGTTTTTCATTTGTGTATGTATTTTCCTGGCATTAGAAGCCCAAAGTTTTCACTAGAGAGGTCCATAAATTTCTTGTGTTACGTGACTCCGTTTGGAAAAAGGTTTGTTCTTTGTAGATATTATGATATACTTGGATAGTTTAACTTTATAGTAGTAGTGTGTGTAGTATATACAATAGTTATGTGAAAATATTGATAAATTGTATTGAGAGCCTCTTTTATACATTTTTTGTCATCAGTGACAGGATTAGCAGATACACTATAATTTTTACTTTGACAAAGTAAAAATCGTGTATGCACTGAAATCCAATAAAACACCAATAATTGCAATAAATTTATGCTATACATTATTGCCATGATAAATTCTTCAGGCATTGGCATTTACGAAAAAAAGTAATACAATAAGTAGAGGAAACAAATCATCGTTAGACAAAAGTTTTTATAATAAATACGAGTAAGTAAATTGGGTTAGCGATCTATTTGGCCCAGTAACTATTATACTTTTGATCGTCTAAATACTTCTCAAAATATAAGCCTAGCAATAAATACTGTGATAATATTATACTTGAGTTCTGATATAACGGTACACTTCAACTATCTCTAAATATTTATATACACGGTGATATAAGTATTTCACTAGACACTAAGTATTGGAAAAGGCTTTTTGCAAAGAATTCGATTACATTCCCTCTAAGCGATTCGCTGCGAAATTCGTTTAGGACTCTATTTTTTTGTTTCATACAATTTTATTAGGGGTCGAGGACTTTCGTGAAAAAAAAAAGATAAATTTTCGGTGACAGATTTTTTAGATATTAAGTTTTGAGAGGTATTCGTTTTTATTTTTATGAGATTCTTGATAGATTGTCAGCATTCTTGAAAATTGTTTTAACAGTAAATTATACTCTGACACAATAAAAATAGAATACTTATTTTTTATTGCTGACATTCTGTTTTTGCTTGAATGTTCGCTATTTTTATATCGATATTATGAGAAATAAGAGCTCATAGTAAAATTTAAAACGTACATCTGTACCATTACAACAAATTATAGTAACAAAAATATGATATGGTTGGAAATCCATAAAATCACATTTTGATTCAATAATTCCCGCGGCAGTTTCCCATGAAAGTCAATTTGAATGAGCATACGAGCATAAAGTGACGTCATGCGTTGTGTTTTTATGAAAGTGTATTGAGGTTTTATTCAGTTAACTTTAATGTATTTTCATTGAAGCTGCTTCTTAAATAACCATAATACTATGATTTAAATATCAAAACTCTAAATCAATCTGACTATGATTGTAAGGAGAAAAGGGAGACTTTTGCCTAGTATTGGACACACTAAATATTATTTACGACCACTGTGAATATTGTAAATTGGCATACAATGTAGGCTTATAAAAAAGAAATAAATCAAACACTGATTAAAATGAGCTTGTTTTAAAGTAATCTCTATTACTAGTAAGCCTTTTAGCTACTTCTATTACTCAATGCGCACAAAACTCTTCGACAACTTATCTTATCTTTCCTTGAATTGAATATCCAAACTAAATTGATCTTTATTTTAAAAACAGAAAGAGCCAATCACGCACATCCTGCCCTGTACCTCAACCACGCTTCGCTTCACACTGTAGGCCCACTCGCCTCTAAACTATATCGCTCAGTTAACCTTTATGGCTCCTGGACCGAATTGCTCTCTTTGGCACATTTTCAACATCCATCGCGACATCCGTGTTCGAGGTATTTATCGAAGCAGTTAGTAATTTAGCAAGAAGCAAGTGCCAAGGTAGGCTCTTTGTGCAGAAAGTATTACATCTTTTTACGAAGAGTTTAGGGTTAATGGAATTATAGAAGTTAGCTTTAACAATCTCGCCATTTATATCACCAACATTACACTATACAATACGTGTGGTATTTTTCAAGCCGAACTAGAAATAGTCGGATGATGAGAAGTCTTCTACCATCTAAAGAGTCACGAGGAATGAAATATCAAAGGTGACCAAGGTAATTTGCAAAGGGCAAAATATAAAAACTTGACTGTGACTTTGCCGATTAAAATAGGAGTTTAAAAAAGAATTAGGTCCATATGAAACACTTAGTGACTGAAAGTGGCGCCGGTGACTGAAAAACTGTGTGGTAATCATTTGCAGTGGTGTAGAAATGAGGAGAATCTCCCGAGAAAAGTTTCGAAGATGAATGTGGATGGCTTTAAGAGTAGAGATAGACCAAATAAACGATGGATGGATGATTATATGGCAAGAAAGGAGGTGTCTGATGAGATGACGAGTAATAGAGAACTATGGAGAACTATGAAGGAGAATTATGAGATATTCACATTCGCTGATATTCTTAAGAACAATATTCAAATAAGAATAAAGTACTTTAAAAAGAGAACTGGAAAGAAAACGGAGGGCGTTGGCTGTACAACGTGCGAACCTGCGAGCCAACATATTACATCGGATATGTTGGCCCGCAGGTTTGCACGTTTTACACCAGTACGTCTACCATGAGTTGTCATAGTTAGATCGCTTGACGTAACTGCAATAGTTCCGTCAATACGAAAATACTACAGTTAGCTTTTTCAATGGTACCATGATCTGTGTTGGTGCTTACTACCAAATTCTAAGCAAATGAAGCCCAAACTACAGTCGCTGTGGTTTAGTTTACTGCACGATGACGTAGGATAGATAACTATGTGACTCATCTCATACTGCGCTTTATAAATATCCGCTAGAGGCGCTGTAAAAGTTTTCATACATTTTTTTAACTACAGACACTAGCGAGTATACAAGGTGTTGTTTTGCATCCTCGTCAAATTCAGGCAAGTAACTATGCTAATGATTCTCGTCCCAAATCAATAATAAAATAGGTAGGTAATTTTTCTTTTTTACGGAAATCGGTAAGTGTGAACCACTCGTGTTTTAAACGCGGCCCGTCTGGTTCTTGCACTATAACTTCACTTACACACATACAAACAATTTCAAACGTTTATTCGATAATTTCTTATTCCCTAAACCACGTTAAGTGGATTATTCTGAAATATTGTCAAACTTAAACAACCAAAAAAATCAGCGTTTATTAATAATTAACTAGGTACCGTAATTTTAATTGATTATTTATGTCTTTTGTGACCACCTCCTGAAATTTGACGAGGATGCAAATCAACACCTTGTAGATTGTTAAAACTCATGGTAGACGTACTGAAGTAAAACTAACTCTTTTTAAGGCTTTTTTGTCAGTCATTGTACACGTGCACCCTGTGGGTTCGTTATACGTAGAGGGCATACAACGCCCTCAGAGTTACGTACAACAATACTTTCAGGATGTTTTTGGGGCCCCCACGTTACTGTAGCGCATCAGGAAAGTTTGCAGAAGCACGTAATGACGGTTTCAGTACCGTCTTACGTAAAAAGATTGCTTCTATGATGCGCAGGTTACGTGGGAGCTGCAATGTCATTCTGAAGGTCATTAGTGAATAGCTGTGCTGCACCATGATGGCGTATTGGCTACGTGCACATGTACATATACCCGGTGCGTCAGGTGAGTGAAGCAGATATATGAATTAAAATCTTTTATTTCGTTTGTTACTAACATAGTTTACAAGTAGTGTGTATTACTAACATCATATGGATCAAGGTCTAAAATAAAGTATTTTTATTTTATTATTTTAAATCGGTGAAGTTTACTCTAAGAGAATGATAGTATCAACATTGCTCTGATATTATCAACATTGCATTCATACAAATAATCATTAATGAAAAATCACCGACTCACCATGTAGCCATCGTAGCTCCAAGATCCGAACTTCATGAAGCAAGTCTGCTCATCAAAGGGGAAGTACTCCACGTCAATCTCGCAGAAGGACTTGTAGATGGCGGGTGGCTTCCACACTACTTTGCCATCGTGGTGGAGAATCGCTTTCGTCATGATTGTCACCTCGTAGTTACCGTCAGCGCTGGAATAAATAGCAATATGTGAGTATATAGCATTCCTAACAAACATTATATCACGCCTGTTAGGGCTCTGAAGACAGGGGGGCTGACTGGGATTTCTTCAGTGATACTCAGACTACAGGATTTAGATCAGGAGTTTATTTTCGTTTTACAATTTCGTAAATGCACCAGCACGCTCTATGAAACGGAACACACTTTCGGCGGCGGCGGGCGCGGGGATCTTGCGAGCAGCGAGCCTAACGGCGACTTCTTCGAGAGCACCAACAGATGTCGCTTTTTCTTGACCCTGTAGCTCGATAGATGGCGCTGCATGACTTAACAACGCCTGTAACCCCCAAAGGGTTAGACAGAGGGGTACCTAATAGTACACCGACATTTAACCGTCTTTAAGTCCCATGCAATAGGGGGAGAGCCTATTGCCATCAATCGGGCACAAATCTGTGGCTGCTACTGACTAATTTTTGATGGAAAAACTCAATAACCTGGGAATCAAACCAATCTCATGCTCAGCAGTTGTTTGTCGCAACCACTGGACCAATGAGGCAGTCTTTTAAACCTAAAAAACGTGAAATAAAATAAGAAGGAACCGGCAAACCGTTCTGTGTGTGGTGGTATATGGTCCAGCCTCTCCCAAAGAGAGGCCTCTGTTCTATTATTGGGCAGCGTTATAAGCTGTTGATGCTAAGACTGCATATAAATATTTGTAGGTAGTCTTTATAATGGTAAAGTTAATTATATTATTCACGCGGAGCAATGGCCGTCATATGTCATGCGCATATCTAATATTGTGATACTGCGGAACCATAGCGGATAATTAATATCAAAAATTGAAGTTCTAAGAACATCATCAACGATAAAAAATTTATGGCAAGTAATAAAATCATCTTCAGCATCATCATATAGGCCCATGCGGGCCCTGTGCGGGTTGGTAGATGTCACATGTCTTCGAATGTTAAGTTCTAGGACATGCCGGTTTCCTCACGATGTTGTTCTTCGCCGTTTTGAGAGCAGCGGTGATGAAGTACCTAAATTACACAAAGTGATGCGCCTGCCTGGGTTCGAACCTATGACTTACTGCTCGTAAGTCAAGGCTGTCACCACTGGGCCACCGCTGCTCCCAGTAATATAAAATACACAATTAAAAATATGAAAGAATAGAATGCCTACTGGGCACTTAAGTTTTGTTTTCGAGGAATTTATATGTATTAACAGCACAAAGGATTTTCCAAAGAAACTAACTGTGGGAAGCGTATATTTCGTACTAAACAATATTGTTTCAAATTCGTCTAAATTCTGAGTTATGAAGAAAAATGTAGGTTAACCGTATAGGAGAGGAAAATATACTGCGTCGCTTTTAAAGGTTTTCAATGAAATCATTTTAAGATTTTTACTTTGCGCAGGCAGCGACTCCTAATAGGAATTTTAAATCCATATTCATGTTTCTTGGAATTTTGTGTATATTCCTTTTTCTAATAAGGTAAGAGTTGTATTTTTTTTAAGAAATATTATTTAGTTACATAACTCTGATATATAAGAATCTGTATACGTTTACTTATGTTTTACTTAAATATCTTGTCTTGTATCTTAGTCCATATTATTAAAACATAATTGACAAAGAAACTGTATTTTATGACATAATCAAATTAAATTATTATCATTCTCTTGCCCTTGTTCCAATTTATTTGAGGTCGGCGCAGCATGTCTTCTTCTTCTATACGTGTCATCTCATCAGACACCTCTCAAAAAATTGAATAAGAATAAAAATGAGTTGGTGTTGGCATTGACAAATTAATGCTAATGCTTGCATAGCATGTGGAAGGTGCAATACCGAGCACCTATGGGCTTAGGCTACTAGAAGGTACAACTAGTTAGATTTGATTCTAATAGCTATTTAGAAATACGACCCTTTGGGGCAGCATGTCTTCTTCTTCTTCTACAGGGTGTAACATAGGAAAGGGTAAATACATACTTAAGGGTGTGCTACAGGCCATCAAACTGAACATGTTTCTCCATCGGACAATCATCGTGATAGCGAAAAAAATTTCTGCTGCCCCATACAAAATTCAATACCTATTCGACCCAAATGTATGGGGCAGCTTATATTTTCATGATTCTAATAGCTATTTAGACAACCAACCCTTCGGCGCAGCATGTCTTCTTTTTCTATACTTCTCTATCACTTGTCATCTCTACAGACACTTCTCAAAAAATTAAATGAGAAAAATGAGATTGCATTGGCATTGACAAATTAATGCCCATGCGTATCAAACGACGGTTTTCAACGTTCTATCTGGAAGTGTCTCTAATTCCATCTTAAGATCTGGTTAAGTCTCGTGCAAATCAGGGAAGATTGTCACTAAAGGGAAGAAGGCTAATTTCCCGCAGTGGGTGGAACAACAGCTGCTAGTGACGGTGATGATTATTGCATTTTAGGTTCACAATGGTCTTATTTAATCCTGTCATTATCATTTCTACTAGTTCACCACAGGCCTAGACCTTTCCCAACTGGGTTGGGGTTGCTTCCAGTCTAATTGGATGCAGCTCAATACCAGTACTTGACTTGGGGCGACTGCCTATCTGACCTTCACAACCCAGTTAGTACTGTTTAATTCGATACCCCTTTTAAGGACTGGTTGTCACATTTCGTGCCGCTGACTACCTGTAACGACTATCAAAGATCTACAAATGACAGCCGGGACCAACGGCTTAACGTGCTTTCTAAGGCACGAAAGAAACTTGGTGTGTAATGGGCGGTCACCCATCCACGAACCAACCTAGGCAAATGCAGCTTTACCTGAAGATCGACCTGCAAGAGATCGATCGTCTTCTGCAAGTTCTGATGTAGAAACCGCAGTAGATACCAAGGTAGAGCTTCTAAAAATTTACCAGTTCGAAACAGTCAACAAATCTTCTCTATAAGCTTAGTCACTTATTTATGTGATACTTGCTTTAGTGTTTCTGCTGCGTCAGTACATCAAGTTGATCCTTATACGTGTCAAACTAAAGTGGCTGATTTACTACCTCGCAACTAATTACACAGCAGCTGTAATCTGATTGACTGTCTTCACTATATTAGGGTCTGTTACAGTTAGTGCGTAATGAGATATTGTGTCCTTTGTATATATATACTAATAAAAATAAATGCCAAAGTATCTATCTGTCTTTGTCGGTTACATTTTGTTTCTTAAACGGGTTGGTACACGGATGGTTCATGATCTGGTATAGGATTCAAAGGATAATTTTATCATGGTAGTATCCCATGGGATAATTCCTGACCTCCACGCAATGTACCTACGAATTTTATATACACGCGCATAATATAAACACGCGCAGTAAACACGAAATTGTAATACCCAAATTTAGATTTAAAAAACTAGCAAGTCATTTCTTATAAACAGTATACGTTTTTATAATAAGTTGCCAAAGTCAGTTACAGAACTGACCGATGGAAAGTTTAAAAAATGCATCAAACGTGTCCTTTTTGAAAATCATATTAAAAAATTAGGGACTACGTTGAAGATAAAGACGTTTGGCTGTAGTTCCTTCTGATCATGCGACTTCCCTGGTAGCTCATAAACGACACAAATGTGTGGATGTCTCTTAACTATTCCCAATATTACTTTCTCCATTCTTTTTATTCGGATGTTTTAAAATAGTTTTCATAGAATAGTTACAGCACTGATGATAACATCTGTGTCAATTGTTTAATTTAGTGCTCTTATATTGTTTTATTTTTACTTTTGTATAGATTCTTTTTATTTACCTATTTTTTGTGAATGTGTGGACATTGTAGGCTTTGTATTTTTTTTTTTTGGTATTACTACCTTCTGTAGTAAGCAATCGACTTATTGTCGGGCCTACGCTGTCCTCCCATACTTAAGTACTAACGCTGTAACTTCAAATATTGTAAAACAAAATGATTTTAAAAGAGTAACCATGGAGTTTCATGCCGGTTCTTCTCCATAGGAAACGACCAACCCGAACCGTGCACCTTTTGTTGACGTTTTATAAGTGCCCATGTAGGCCTATGTAAAATAAAATATTTTGATTTGATTTTGATTTTACCGATTGTTTGTAAATGTGTGGACATTGTAGGCCTTTCTACGTTTTGTAGTAAGCAACGACTTATTGTCGGACCTACGATGTCCACTCATACTTGAGTGCCATCGCTGTAACATAGAAAAAATGTAAAGCCAAATGATTTTAAAAGAGTAACCATGGAGTTTCTTGCCGGATCTCTCCATAGGAAACGACCAACCCGAACCGAGCACCTTTTTGTCGACGTTTTACAAGTGCCCATGTAAGCCTATGTGAAATAAAAAATATTTTGATTTTGATTTTATAGTTTTTTCATAAAGCTGAATAAACCCGTTTAAGTTCTTTCCTAAACATAATGCCATAATTCCTTAATATAAATCAGAATTACAAAGCCGTTTAAATTAACTTAAAAAACCACTCAATCAAATCGACTCAATAATTACAACCGAAAACGTCTCCCAAAATATCTATATGAAAATCATCACCCTTACTTTTGATCCCGCCATTCGTTGTCGGTACAAAATTGACGTTGAAACCTCTAAAAGCTTTGTCATAACCAACTTTTGCGCATTCATGAAAATTGTCCCGTAAAATAGGTCGCCTTGTCTTCCATTAAGCCAACGCTGTACCATTAAAAATAAAGTTAACACTGAATATTCGTGGAGTGGGCTTTTAGGGGAAGTCACAGGTGCATTAGAGTGTTACCTCTATTTGGTTAAATTTAAAAATATTACAGTCACGTCAACGGCGAGCTTCTAACAACCTTAATATATGAGTAGAGCTAGGAGAATTTATATTTTATTTGATATAAAGTTTGCCGCACTAAAGTAAAGGTGTTTAAATAATACTTATTAGGGTTTAAAAAACTTCTATTTTTAATTTTAGATGGGTCTGCTCTTGACTCTAGTCTAGGTAAGAGATGACAGAGACAAAGTCGACGATGGTACAAGCTTACCTAGAAGAAGCCTTTTCACTCTAACTTTGAAGAGATTTGGTTTGTATGCGTTCAGAAACACAGACACAGGCAGAGAGTTCCACTCCTTTGCTGTGCGCATTATGAAAGACGTTTGAAAACGCTTAGTGCGAATTGGTGAAATAGCAACAAGGTAGGGATAGTAACTTGTAGTGCGTCTAGATGTTAAACAATCAATACAAATCACTACAAATGGCCTTAGCAGATTCGACTCATCATTTATTAGTTTCATTACTGTAGTTATTTTCACGACAAACAAAGCACCAAAATTTTATGCTTTAGGTAAGCATTGTAATAAATGTTGCTTTCGTTAAAGCCTTTGGCAATAGCAATTAATGTAAGTGGCCAAAACATATCGCTTGCATCTAATTAGCAAACCCTATTGGCACATGGAACAGGCGACCACAGCCAAGTCTTAACGCTTATTTATAGATCAAATCCAACCGGAGGAATCAAAACCGAAACTATTTGCAATAAACTACAAAGTTAAAATAACTTGGCGCCGTAGTTTAACAGTTCCTGGTATCAAACTTAGATAATCCAAAATTAATCCAATCGCAAACTTGTGTCGAGCGGGAATTGAACCCAATTCGCGTAATTTGAATGCTTATTATGAAACTTCGTCAAACAGGACAAGATTCAAGATTCCAGGAAATCTTTTGATTGGCAACGCGATAATTTAATAGAAACATTAAATGATACTGGGTAAAATATTAATGGCAGTTATGAATCTATACTATATTAATATTATAAAGCTGAAAAGTTTTTTGTTTCTTTGCATGAACGCGCTAATCTCAGGTACCGTCACGGTCCGATTTGAAAAAACCTTTCAGTGTTAGATAGCCCATTATTGAGGAAGGTAAAGTATTATTGAGGTGGCTATATATCATCACGCTACGACACATAGGAGCGGAGCAGCAAAGAGAAATGTAGCGAAAACGGGAAAATGTGACGCCGACGAAGTTAAGCAGGACAGCTAGTTAATACAATAAAATGGCAAACCATGGTTTGTCAGGGAATATGATGAAGAAATAAACGAGTAGAACAAAAATAAAAGAGAACAAGAAAGTAATGAGAAAGTACATAAAATTAAAAATAAACGGTTACTAGAACTGTTACATCATTTGCTATCTTAAAAAAATAATACGTAGAAATGCTGTTACTCAAAAAAACCGACGAAAACTCCCAATGAGAGATGAAGCGCTGAATAAAATAGATGAAATTAAGCAATCTACTACGACAGTTAATTTAGAAATTAGGGCAACTGTTCTAGTAGTAGAATATTTAAACGACACTGAGACGAGTGAAAAGAGGAAAGTTGTTGATAGAATTTTATAGACGTCAAGCTTAAGGACTTTAAGAATGATGACGGATTAAATCATCATCTGCCTAGCCTTTTCCCAAACTCTCTTGGGGTCGGCTTCCAGTCTAACCGGATGCAGCTGAGTACCAGTATTTTACATGAAGCGACTGCCTATCTGACCTCCACAACCCAGTAACTGGGTAATACGATACCCCTTGGTAAGACTGGATGTCAGACTTTTTTTGGCTTCTGACTACTCCTAACGACTGTCAAAGATCTACAAACACAGCCGGGACCAACCTCGGCAAGCACGGCTTAACCTTAAAGATCGACCCGGGCGGCTGTTATTATTTAGCCACGAGCTCCTGATGACGGATTAAATAAGGAACTATATTCCAAAGGCATAGTGTCATCTGATGCAATATTTAAGATTTTAGAAGAGAAAGAAGGGTTTTGTAAAACATTTTCGAAAATTGTAAAATACTGGTTTGCAGTTGCGTCCTGGTCGACTCCAACAAAGTTCATAAAAAAGAGGCAGATGATGGTGACAATTTGATCAAAAATTGTGATCTCGGCTGAATCGAAGCTAAACTGTCCGTATTAATTGTTTTTGTAACTCTTTATTTAAAATAAAGAGTAAGACTAAGAATAAAGAGTTACTAAAAACAATGAAAACGGACTATTTTGTTCCGATTTCACCGACAAAAGGGTCGCAGTGGTATTGAATGTTTGAATCAAAAGCAAGTTAATTTGTTCTTCACAAATAAGAACAATCAATTTGCCCTGAGTGGCTCTTAGATTTGTGTGGGAGGTTGCGCAGCTGATGTATTCTTTCGTTTACAATCCGATTTATATGAAAAACAATGCGACGGAAAAACAAAAACCATTTATTGAAAAGAATCGGGGAATCTTTTTCAGAGCAACTAGCAGCACCGTTTAATGATAGATGTATTTTCATGAATATGACTGTAATTAGCTTTAAAGCTTCAATTCCATTTAGAATTCTGTTTCCTTTGATATAAATTGAGACTAAACTGCATCAAACAGACTTCAATGTCTAACGCTTGTTAATAATGAATGCTTACCGTGGCGTGTTTAGTTCGATACGCTACCTTGATGCTATTTAGATTAAAGCCCGCACTTATCGTGCCTTCCGCCTGGCCAACTTCGGGCGCATTCTCTGCTTCACCTAGATACCAACTACCCATTCAAATTTCAGCTTTATTTGAAAGAAGATAAGCTTTTAACTCCCGCAGAGTGGAGAGCTTACGTGGCGTTAATGCATATAAATGCGGTGAACTGCCACTGATAATGGTTAGCGTTGCAAGTATAAGGATTTTTAAGGCGGTCTCGCTTTGCTATTGGAGGGCGCTGGGATCGATTTGGAGTCTTGAGTGTCTGCCAAGTGTGGTTATTGATTGCGGGTTTGGTAAGTTTCGACGATTGCAGTTTTCAATTATGCTAAAAGAATCTCGATACTTTATCGTTCACTATTTGCGGGAAGTGATCCGAAATGCATTACTATTCGTACCTATATGGAAATGGGTGCCCATTTTCCAATACATAAAATATTATATTTATTCTGAGTATTTCCATGGAAGTTTATGATGGAAATAATCCAGCTGGGGAAGTTATTCGTTAAGTTTTCAATATTTCTTCTTATTGTAGAACAGTTTTGTTCTTTTGAACAGCAGCTTGAGGTTAAAAAGAAAAGCTCAACAAACAAAGAGAAATCATTAACAGCAAAATATACGCTTCCAGTGAAGCACAAGTTAAGATTAGTTACATACTTTTGTCTCAACATCTGACTTTACCGAGGAGTCTCGTCAAGATGTCTTGATAATGCAAAGTAATGGGATTTTTGTCCGCAAACCGGAAATGAAGAGATAAGGTCCTTATAAGAAGAGTTTATAACAAAAGAAAAGAAAGAAAAGTTAACTTTCATTGGAAGGAATGGGGATAGTGTCAAACTTGTGGACACAGGTTTGTTCCAAGTTTCTTAAATTGATTCCCCAGTAAATGGCTCCAGAGTGAGATTAATGTTTATCGCTGGCATTTATAAGAACTTAAGTGTATTCGATTTATTGTCATGTTGCAAAAAGAATAATGGATTTCAAGTAAGAAAAAATATTCTTAAGATTGATGTTGCTACTTTGCCACTTTAAACGGTGAATGAAAGACTTTTGTTGAAAATTCTTTTAATCTCAACAACTTTGATGAATAGTTTCAAAGACTTCGAGTGATTTGGCAAATTATTAGACTTGATGAACTTTAATGAGAATGGTTTTTCGGCTAATTATTTTCGTAACAATGAAATATAATTGTTAAGAGTTAGTCATTTAAGTAATCCTTGAGCATAGATAGCGTTAAAATTTTTAATTTGTTATTGTTGTTGTATTCAGATACCAATTTAAAATTTAATGTACTCAAGATAGAATTTGAATTTTTATCTCCATAATAATGACGATAAAAACACAAAAATGGCAATCTTTATTTCCCTGTTAAAGTGCTCATAAAATTGTATGTTCTACATAAAATTTGGAATAGAATTAGAATAAAATATGGGATATTGAACTCACTTATTGTACAATACGATGTCTGGCAGCCATATGTGTTCAGAAGGTACATGCAGAGTCTCAACTCCACCGTAGTCATCTGGGTTCCACTTCAATTTATAGTCGTTCCATTCCTGCAACAAAATAAACCAATTTATTCTATTCTATAGAACTCTTTCTATGGCATGATAATGTTACTATGAGATTTCGTTTGAACCTTTTTTTCAAGGAACATGCTAGCGTTTGGCTTGATCTTATGAAGGTCTAACATGGCTTTTTTTTAAATTATGAGGTCGCTACGGGTTTTTTAAATTATCCAACTTAAACGGATCTTCTATTTCCAAAAATTCTAGTCGAAAAAGTCTTGGGTCTTAGTATTACGTAACTAGTTTCAAGATTAAACTGAAAATCCACTTCGCTTTGAAAGAATTTAGTCGACTTTCGTATTTCTTAACTTTATTAAACTGTCCTACCACATAAATTGGGGTCGAAACTGACCAGACCAAAATGTCTATTAGCCTTTTTATCCTCTTAAGAAGTTTTTTCTCAAACTAAAGTCGGTTCGAAGACATTCCCAAAAGTACTTTCGTTGGAGGCGGCATAAAACAGTGTTGTTGACTAAGACCGGTTGCTGAACGTCGGAAATTGCGGTGGCTTATTGGGTTCCGGTCGCGGGAGAGTCTATTGAAAATCTGGTGCTGTGGGCGAAAATAGACTTCGCCACTTCTCACCAAATGTCCAGTCGAGCAAATACGGATTTCTCCTTGAATTACTTGCACTACCACAATTAGATTAGAAACTTTTTTTTTAAATAATCTTATAGCATCTGGAACTTAAACGCTGAATGAAAATCTTAATAAACTGATGGATCCATTACGAAAAGCTAGCTTGAAAAAATAACAGGTTTTTCTCTTGGGTCTTCATAATTTTTGGTTTATCCCGAATTCCTACCTTTTAGTAGATATATACTAACAGACATCAACGTACCATATTTTACATAATTCAGATTACATGACGTCTTAAAAGATTGCCTAAATGATAATGTCAGTTGTACCTCGGGGGCGTAATGAAATTTTCTATTTGTAGGTTCTTATTATTTTTTTAAGTAATGTTATAAAGTAACTGAGTGAATATAGATCTGATTTCCCAAAGGAGGTTTGTTTCGTGCTTTCTTTGGAGTTCCAGGGTCTCGTGGAGGACTTCATTTGTGGGCATTGAAGTATTTTGTGTCCCACGTCGGGCGCCAATAACAACGATATTAGATTTTTCTGTTACAAATGCGGCGTATGTATCCATATGAGTTAGAGCTTTAATTTTAACTCCTGGCTCGAGGAAATGTGGTCGTAAAATAGGTGGACTTTACTGTTTCACTGCATTGGCTACCTATATTTTCAACCTTCTTTTATTTTTTTAACGCGATGTACCAGATTCTAAAATAATAGCATCTTTTAAGCAGATAGTAGTTTTCATTACAACATTCTATGTTCGTATTTCGTCGTACAAATCAAATATAATAATAAACGTATATGTCGGTTGTTATTTAAGCCGCGATTCTATTATCCTACGGTGACAGATGGTAGACCTTTTCGATTCTTTGGGGAATTTTGTATTACTTACCAACTTGTCTATGTTATTTTGTACAGATAAATTGAATAAGGAAAGTATTCTACCACTAGAAAAAAAAACAAGTTGATGATATTTTATAAGACAACATTTGCTATTGGTGAAACATTGCCTTATATGAATGCAAAATTACAAAAATAACTCTTTTACTCGACTGATTTGAGTGTTGAACGAAGTTTTTTACTGTTATAATGTCTCACTAACTTTAAACTACTCTGAACAACAAAAAAGAAACAGACTTTGGTTATAACTTATCAAATTATTAGAATAGAGAATACATGCTTAGCCAATACTCATAATTCTTAACTTTTTGACAACACGAAACATCACGAGAAACTAAAATAACAAAATAAATTCAAGGATGTAAATAATATTATGTAGTTTCCAAAATATTTGGCGACTCAACGGAACTTATAACTTTGGCACAGGGAATGAATCGTTCAGTACTGTACGGAACCCAATTATTATTTTGGCGGGCCTTGTAGTCTCTGTTAGGCCGAATTACTGTTACTAAAACTCAATTTAAATTTGTCTACAGAGACTTAATTTGAAATCGTCTTTGCGCATCTATGGGTCGGTTTTCGGTGATGAAAAGGTCGACGTGCCGAGCGGAATTGAAGCGAGGAATAAATCGTAAAGCAGAGATTCGAAATGAAAACGGTTAGAAGATTATTATTTGACTTTTTTATGTAAATTTGAATGTATAATAAAGTGTCTTGGAATGTTTGAATATTCTTTTCTGGTTATGATTGTTGATCAAGTTATACCGGAAAATATCAAAGAGATCAGAACATGATACAGGTAAATAGCGTAAATGTAAAGTTTTCATTTGATAACCGAAATTAGACAGTAATTATAATTTTCCCAAAAAACACAAGTTATACCAAACCTGAAATAAATTACCGCTAAGACGTCACAACAAAGCATCTTGGACTCTCATATACTCTTTTACCCATGCTTGCAAAGAAATAAATAATTTGATTTGATACTACGACGATACGACTAAACCCAATATTTAACCTCCTTAGAAATTTGCATATATTTCCAAATAGGTACCTACCATTTGCAATTTAGAAAACATATTCTATTATTATTATACTATTATTAGCTATAATGCAATAAAGCCAACAACATCTGCTCCATAATAAGGCTAAATTTATGCACACGTGATAACTCCACTCAAAGGATCGAAAATGTGTACTCATGGTCTAGTGAAGAAAATTAATCAAGTACCCACTATATTTTATATTATATTTATTTTATATTTATTTGTAGTTTGTAAATAATGTACATATGTAATATACAAAATAAATGTTTTAATAAATAAAAAATATATATTTATTGCTTAAAAAAAAAAAGTACCCACTTCATTTTAAATAAGTTAAGTTTTGTACTTGAAATGTAAAGATTTCGGGTCCAGTTCTATGTTCTTCGGCTTGGTGTCTATACCTTTCTAGCCTCTACCACCTTCAATCAAATCTAATATTATTCTGAATACTGCTTTCTTCTTTGTAGAATATGGAGTAAATATACTCAACGTGCTGAAACGATTCAAGCTTCCGCCACTTTCACAGCCCCAATCCAAATCTGAATGTTTAATTGAATCTCATAATGGGATATGCGTGTGACGCGAGATTTTCGCTCGTTTCCTTGGCAATAATCTTTAATATGAAGCTGTGCTCCACATTTTCTACACCGTGTAATGTCTGTTTTAGTTCAAATTCTATTCATATTGAGAAAGTTGTTTGAGAGTTATATAGGAGCAATTTGTGCTCAAGTTTTTGTTTCAAAAGTATTTCTTTCGATAATCCGAAAAAGACATTAAGGAAAAATAAATTGTTCATTCTTTTTATCAGTGTTAAAATATAATATCAATTCATTGTTTGGTTTTTAATAATGGAATGTATAGAAATTAGTACCTATATTATACATGATTATACCGTGTGAACCAATTATTACCATGATAAACCAGATTCCAGCATTGCAATTACGTGCTATTAGTAACATATTGTTAGCTTATTACCCTACGTTATTGAGTATACCGTTTCCGATATTCGATACTTATCAAATTTGGGATAATAGGTACGTTTGTTCCTTGGCTGTTGTTATTAGACCTATATCTAGGTTTTCATAAGTACCTTTTCATTTATAATTTCTATTTTTTTTTTTTTATACGGTTAATACTGTATGCAGCCTGATGTATATTAAAAAACTATTGAATCACGGTAAGGAAAATTCTTTTTAGATATTGCAAAAAACCTTTTTGCGTCATCTGTCCTCATCTGCTATACCCGTTATCTCTGCCGTCCTTGCTTTCATTTTTTTTTTAACAAAACACAATAGAAATAATCTGTACTATACGTACGTTGTTCTGTATCATATTATTATTATAGGACTGCCTACGCAACTGTGAACGACCCTACTAAATGTTTATTTAAAGGTCTATGTTTGCTTTACGAGATTCAACCAAAATACCTTTGGTTTATGATTCATTAAAACGAAATTTAATTTACGCATATTACGGACATACTGGTGTTAATACTTTGCGAAAGCAATGAGTGTAAGGTAAAGTCGTTATTTTAGTAATAAAATCAAAGGAGAATGACGGCATTTAAATAAGTTGAGTGATGTTATTATCAGACACATTTCAAAAATAAATTTCGTGAACAGAAGCAGTTCACTGAATACACATTTCGTCATCAAATTATCAAAGCCGGTCAAATATGAAAAGCTTTGTGTCGTACTCAGACAGAAAAAATGAAGTCTAATATTAAAAATTCGGAGGTTTTAACACACCCTCGGGGCGAGCAAATTGTCAAGAGTTTCAATTGACCGCGCCCGCCATTTCCTGGTGGCTCGAGTTTTTTTCATCAGATCTTTTGGGCTGTGGCCACTTTTGTAATGGGAAGCTACAGTTTATTTTCGAGGTTCGCCTCGATGTTGTTTGTAAATGTCGCGCGTGATCTTTTTGATAATGTTTAGGTGGTAACGGAATCGCTACTGAAGAGGGTTTAATGGAAGATCAGAACGAATTGGGAGATACACACACGTTTCCAATTATATTATACGATACCTAGTAGCGATTGAGATGAAAGAGGACGACTGGTGAATTTAAGATAATTTCGACTGGTATTGGGCACTGTTTGTAGCAAAATGAACAGATTAACGCGAGGATTGAAAAGTGTTTAAAGAAGAAAATTTTCAAACAGAATGGATCAAATGAAAAATTTCAATCAAAGTGTTGTTTTGCTGTTTACGCAAACAATTCGAACGATGAATAACGAAGTAATGAAATAACTTCCAATGCGAATAAGCCAAAATATCATCAACAAAGCGAAAAACAAACGATAATACGAGAGATTGTTGGTAACAAAAATGTCGGAAAGTTGATAGAGGGCACTCCCGGCAACTCAGCAAGAATCCGACACAAGTATGCGTTTGGATGCGATGTTTTTAAAATGTTATTTAATAAATTTTAACGGGAACAAATTTTCTGATATAATCGAGAATTTCATTCGGGAAGTTTTGGCAAGCCTTCAAAGGCTACGCTCTGTCTACGGAATTTTTAAAATTTCCTAATATACAGCGTATATTTCTGAACTATACTACAAAATTGGGGTGATATTTTTGTAAATATTTTCCAAATGTTAAATATTTTTGGGATTCAATCTATTTTCGATACTAGTTTCGATTATTACCTACACCTTAAACTATATGAACTCAAAACATTTCTACAAAAATGTCGAAGTTTTCAAAGGAAATTCATTTAGAAACACAAAAGAACAAAAGATGCAAAACACAATGAGAGAGAGAGATGGCGAGAAAAATTTGAAGAACTTTTAATTATAGAAAATCTCTTGAAGCCAATTTTACCTTAAAGTGGGCTGCAAACTTTGACTGGCAAGTTGGATTCTATTTAAAAGTTTTGACCGACATCAAAGCGATTCCACAATGATTTATTATGCGAATATATTTTGGAGTTTTATGTTTGTTTTGGTATTTAGACATGTGCATTCATCTTCTACGTTATCTAGTTCGACAACGGGCAGCTAAGTTTGAATTAAATATACAAGGTGTTATTTTGCATCCTCGTCAAAGTCAAGGAGGTAACTATGCTAATGATTATCGACCCAAATCAATAATAAAATGGGTAGGTATTTAAAAAAAATATGTATACTGAAATCGGTATGTGTGAATCACCCGTGTTTCAAACGCGGCCCGTCAGATCCTCGACCTATATAATCGCAAACGTTTATTCAATAATTTCTTATTCCCTAAACCACGTTAAGGGGGTTATTCTGAAATACTGACAAACTCAAACAACAAAAAAAACAGCGTTTGTTAATAATTAACTAGATACCGTAATTTAAATTGATCATTTATGCTTTTTGTGACAACTTCCTGAATTTTCACGAGGATGCAAAACAACACCTTGTAAATTAGGCTTTTAAAAGTTTGAATAAACAATATTATCACAAATGCTGTTCACCCTGCTATTCCAAGCTAAGTTTTGGATTTCCATCGGATGAAAAAATTTCATTTACAGACGACTTTACCATAACCCACGATGATCACACATACCGTACATAAGCCACACAAAAAATACATAATGCGCCAAAGGATATATCTTGGGGGTAGTTCAAAAACGTGTTAACTGGTAGGTGCGCGAAACGGGGATGATTTATGATACCCTGCAGGGGACGGCCGGGTAAAGACCCTTTGAAACAGCGGTCTGTTTCGATACACATCTAAAACTTCTTTTTATATCAAAAAATATTATTTCATCGGTAGATTTTCTTGCTGGTTTTCATCATAACGTTTTCAAATAGAATGGAAGTGGATAAAGGTTTGAAGTTTTACGTTTACGTTTCAATTGCCTCGAGTAGTTTGTGGGTGATTGGATGTAAAAAGAGGTTTTATTCACGATCTTGTGTCAAGCGTTTGACCTTAGTACAGTCGTCCGTCCGTCCATGGTAACAGTCTGATTTGAGTCGACCATGTTTTTAATAGCAAACGACCTAACGCACGACGTAAAAGTAATGTGAATGAACGATTTTTAAATCGACCTTCAACTCAGTATGTTGGTTAAAATTTTTGCTACAGCAAATTACGTATAAATGAATAAAGTCTGAACTGCATAATAGTTAAGACGATTAATATGAAGTTAATAATGGCGAGAACCTCATGAAAGCCGAGAAAGATAAGCAAATCAAGTATCTTGACTTGGCTCACAAAGTTGTCGACATGTGGGATGTGTACTCAGCGATCATTGTGCCGATAGTTGTATCAGCCAATGGCCTAATTGAGAGTCAAGAGCCTCGACCAATACTCTCTCTTTAATCTCTCGTTAGGCGGCTGGATCAAGGGCTTGATTCAGAAAGCGGTACTCCTGGACACGGCTCGTATTGTTAGGAGGTTCCTTTCTCTGGAGCCCTGGCCGCCGGTAGCTTGGACCCTGTTCCCGATACCGGTGGGCTACTATTTTTTATATTTCGAAATGTTTTTTTATATTCATTTTAGCTAGCAATATTTAAAAATGTAAAAAATAAGATATAAAAATGAATAAAAAGACAATAATTTATTTTCTCTGCACAAGTTACTTAATGCTAGGGTTACAGTGGAGCACGAACATGGAATTAACTTTGTGAGAGACTTGTGCTTGAGGTAGGTGTCTATAAGAATCTGTACAGGGCCCTCCCGCAGCTAAAAGTACTAAGTAGTTGCCTAAGGCTGGTTTTCGTCATTAGACTTTTTCTAGATTTTAATTTTACTAGACGTACATTTGACCATACAAACGCACTATTCAAGGTCAGTTCAAGCCACTCAGAAAAGAGAGAAACTCCATGGTTACCCACCATGGAGTTTCTTGCCGGTAGGTACTTCTCCATAGGAAACGACCAACCAGAACCGTGCACCTTTTTTTGACCTTTTATAAGTGCCCATATAGGCATAATATGTAAAATAAAATATTTTGCTTTTGTTTTTTTTTTTAAGTTTTACTATAAGGGATTCCCCTACAAGAATAATAGGGGGGAATATAATTCTCTATAAGAATACTCAAATTTTTGATCTTTCAAATCTGCCTTCGCAGGCAAGACAGACATAATACTCTCCTAAGTAGCGTTCCCACTCGATCTGAAAGGTCAAGAAATAATTCTAAACAACCATTTGACATCATTATTTGTGTATTATTACCCTATAACATAATATCGATTCCCCTATTCGTTTTCTTCAACAACTTCGTACTTTTATCTCTCTTTTTCATACGAGCAAATTGTCGTCATCTCTTTCTAACAATCCAAAGTTTTTCTGCCAAACAAGTTGGTCCCGCGATAATAAAAATGTTATGATCGCAGAAGTAAGTTTACGATTTATTTGTAGGAATGCTGATAGTTCGGGGCAACCGTATATATTTTGTTAAGGGGTGACAAATGTCCAAGTTTTCAAGGATCTGTCCTAGTTTTCAACACGAGGTTGGAGTTAACAAATTGTGTTGGAAATTATGAGAAATTTTCGAGTGAGTGTGGAAAGTAAAGGTCATAGCTGTCAGCTGTTTCTAAAAGCGTACATTTTAGTAAAGGGTACTACTAAGGCTTTGTACAGACTTAGTAAAGAATGTTCTTAGTCAGACTAGTATTATCAATCTTTGAAAACAATTATAAAAAAATATCTTGTGCTACATTATTGTTTTGTTGTTAACAACTAGATGTGAAGTTTAAAGGTGAATTTAACTCAATTCTGAGTTAAGCTCGCCGTTGTACATAAGCTATATATTATTTGTGTGTATATCTTGTAATTTTATGTGCAATAAAGAATAAGAATAAGAATGAGTGAATTTGTATAGATGAATTTAAGTATTATTTTATTTATTCCTACGTTCAAATGTAACATCAACCCTAGGGTTTCTGAAAAGTAATAAAATTGTTTAAGAAACTCCTATCTCAGACGACTGTTAAAATGGTTTTTTGTCTGTCAAATAACAAAAAATTGTTTTTCTTTGATACGGCCACTTTAGTTTGACTGTTTTTGTACTAAGATGACAAATAATAAATACTTTCCTTTGGCTTCTTTAAAAATATGGGAACTCAAAGTGACAGAGTACTGCTATTTCAAATGATTAAGCATAAACCTCTAGACAAAAATATCCTTAGCCAATTATAGTAACTGTGCTAAGATATATGTATGTATGTATAATAAACGAAAAGTTTCTTCAGTGTCTAATAAATAAATCTCCTATGTTTTTTTTCTACTCAATGGAGTAGAAAATAATATTTACAAGCGTTTTTCCTTGTTGCTTATCTTTGCTGTAACTTATATTTATACAAACCTATAGCTTACTAAGTTATGCATTCATACTTGTTTTTGTGGGATGAGAAATGGTAACCACGTTTCCCACTATTGCATAATCTTTTAAACTTGTTTATTCGTTTCAAGAATTTCTGAAATAATTTTAAATAATGCTAAAGAAAAATTTAATATTACTAATCTTCATTAACTAACAGTATCCATTATTACAATCAAAAACGATTAAATAACTTAACAACAAACGATAAAAGGCCATCATAAAAATCAAATAATGTGCCTAAGAGACTGGCGGCGTTGCCACGTTGTATGGCAACACTTAGCCTGTAGCCAACGTAAAAACAGCCCTTGGGTCACGGGATTCGCCAACAAGGCGTTTCCAAAACTAAACTACATAGTTAGATTTATCTCTTTCAAAGTTCGTTATACAGCCTCCTTAGTCTATCCATTGTCTATGTATTTTGTTGGAGTGTTTGTTCCGCTATTTCTTCTTGGCTTATGTTTAACATAACACCAGATAAAGTAAATATAACCTTAAAAAACATTTTTATACTGCCTAAAATAGTAAATGATCACCAGAATTAAAAACCTGAAAATCACAGCTCCGAACTAAGGCGTAGTTGACGGAGCCCCGCTACGCGGGCCTCCTATTTCTCTCTGCAGGGTTTAAAGTAACCTAACACGAAGGGGATGTCGGGCGAACCTAACCTGTCCGAGATGTTCGAACCTAACCTGTCCGAGTCGGGGTGCCCAATATCCCGAGCTCGCTTTGCTCGCACTTGCTTCCTAAGTTCTTCTTGCCACAAAATTTGGTGATCATTTACTATATTTGGTGATCATTTACTATATTTGGTCTTTGAATACAATTTTTTTGGTGTTTAGTATTTTTTTTTGGGTAACGTAGCTTAGGATCTCAAAGTATTTTTTGGTGCTCATTATATTTAATCCCTTTCTTCTTCCCAGCTAGAACATTAGGAATTGACAAAGAGCAGACTTTTTAGGGGACTGCATTATTTATTTTATTTATTTAGAACCAATTATAGCAACATTACAGACAAGTCCAAAGTTTGATCATGTCATCTTGACAATCAAAAAGTGCTGATATTAATTATAAATTAACTATCAGCTTAAAAAAAATTGAATAATGAATTTATTTTTATTTGTCATCAAGTCTCCTGCATTTCCATGTTTTACTCCTCTGGTTTAAAGGACATAAAAGTTGCTGTATTTGGTTTTAGTTAGCAAATATAACGATATTATATTTTAAACTATAACTATTTTAACAAATAAATAAGCGGATATTATAGATTAGCCGCAGCTTTCGGTTATCGAAATCGGTTTAATTTGAAGTCTCAAATGAAAATGTTAATTAAATCGGTTCCCAATACTGTCGCAAATTATGCAAGCTCAAAAACAGCCATTTAACGAGATAATTGCGTAGTTATAGAAATACTAGGAATGGTAATAGCGTAATTTTAAATTATTCCATTAGAGCATAAAGGTAGAGTTGATTTAGTTCAAGCTGTTAACGGCGATAGGTGTTGATTTCGAATGTACTAAAATATAAAGAGGTTTATACTTATACAGCTGGAAAAGGCAGCGACGCATAAACGGTTGACACGTATTCAGTACGGCAAAATGTATGAAAGAACAGTTTTTTTAGCGAATTTCGAACGTTTGAGCGTCGGTGTCCGGTCCACCCTGTATAAATTCTAACTTCGAGATTATATTTACCTAAGCTAGGTAAGGTATGAAAGAGTGGTTCAGCCTTAACGGGGAGAATACGGAGATTGGCATAAGGAAAGCAGCCTGCACCCTGCGGCGGGTGATGTTGGGCTGTGGATGATGATGGTGATAAGCTGGTAGAATTTTTTTATTGACGTAAAGGAATTGAACAAACATAAGAATGGAAACTTATTCACGTATCATCATCATTCCTGCCCTTATCCTTTGTTTGGGGTCGTCGCAGTCCGACTTCTTCTTCTATACTTCTCTATTCACCCCCACCACCATCAGCCTATAATGTTCCCACTGCTGGGAAACAGGCCTCCTCTCAATAAGAGGGAGTGGGCTTGAATTTACCACGCGGGCCCAGTGCGGGTTGGTAGATGTAACATGTCTTCGAATTTTTAGTTCTAGGACATGCCGGTTTTCTTACGATGTTTTCCTTCACCGTTTTGAAAGCTTCTCTATTACTCGACACTTATTATTATATTATGTCAATCAAAATTGATCTTATTTCAATTTCACTTAAGTCCATTTGTAGCTGTGTGAGATGTGTTTATAAACAAAGCTGCACAGATCTACGTTACAAGACAAATTCCGAGTGTAATTCTAACAAATGATAAACCCAAAAAAACCTTCACACGCCAAAAAATACGAAAATCCTTTTCCTCAAACGAAAACATTTAATTTACATTATCCCTCCGAAATCCACAATCATTTAAAGGAGAAACAAAACACATTATTTGAAAGAGCTGAGATCTTTCAAAGCAATGAGAACTTTTTCTTCTTTCAATTCTGAAGAGTTTAAAAGCCTTTACATCTTTTTACATTAATCACTTTGGAATTGACAGGCGGGTATCCGCGTCCGTTCGCTGAAAGAATGACAATCCGTACTTGTCTTCACGGTGACACGTCAATGTCCCTTCCGGGTGGCCATTTGTCAGTAGTATAGTGTGGAGGAAATGAGACATGTCCTGTTTGTAACGTTTTGACTTGTATTGTGATTTATGTTGGTTGTTTATGGTCGTTTTGGTTTTTTGTTTCATTCGTAGGTTTTGATTTAAAATTCTTGTTTCTTCTAGACTTCTTAATTCACGCAGAGAGGCTCTCTGAGAACCGTATCCTCCTCAAGTGGATAAGGTAGTAATATATCTTTAGCGTAGGCGTAATTTCATTCAGTGTTAAAGTGGCTGACTGTTGGTAAATCTGCCAAAAAGTTTATATTTCCTTAGCATTCTTTGCTTATCATTTGGTACCTTATTCATACATTTTTTAGTTTTTATATCAAGCTTATGTGACAGTAATTTATTAGCCAGTCGTGTAAATAGTTTTCAACTCACCTGTTCTACCCACACGTTCGTTGTCATGATTTGATTCTTAAGATTCTGAAACAAAAGAGAAGAATTATTTAATAGGATGTTCTAAAAAACATATCACATCATTTTTTTTTTTTCATAGAAAAGAGACCGGCCATCACATGTCCTATACATCTTTGGGGTCACAATTTGATGAACCGTTACATGTTCCGAATTAGTATCAAATGTCAAATATAAATATCAGATTTAAGCTGCCTTATTTTTCGTTTGATTGAAAATTGCACAAGCAAGATAAATGAAAAATAATAATAACAACCAATTTAACAGCAGTGTATGATAACACTATTCAGATGTCAACTAAATAAAACTCAACTAAGATCCTCGTAACAAGCAAAATGTGGTTAAATGTAATCTGTTATGGATTGTTAAAACATATTTTAAGATTTGTAGTACTTAATACATAAACTTAATATTGTAAATATTTTTCTAATTTTTTTTTTTCGGAAACACACAGTTTCCAAAATTGGGTGGTCTCCTTTGCCTTTTTGGTTTGAAACACAGGACATAAGTCTGTAAAATAAATACCGTTTATTTAAATTTAAAAGATAATTAATATGAACATCAGTTCATTACCTGTCAGATAAGTGATATTGCAATAATTCTTGTTAAATAGTAAAGTGCTTTATGTACGCATTAAAATTAATTGATTTCAAAATAAATTCATGTCGCTTCAAACATATTAAATAACGTTTTATGTCTTTGTAGAGAAATTTATTCATTTCCTCTCTGTAGAATTTATATCGCATTAATTACAATTATGGAATACTAGCTGAGCCCCGCGATTTCACCCGCGCAGTCCGAGATAAAAACTAGCCTATGTGTTCCAGGGTGCTTATAAGCTATCTACATACCAAATTTCATCTTAATCCGTTCAGCAATTGAGGCTTGAAGGCAGTGACAAACACACACACTCACTTCGTGTTTTACAATATAAGTGTGATTTAAAGTAACACTTGAGACTGATATTATGTGCGACCGAAATATCGACATCTTCTGCCTATCCTTTCCCCAACTAGATTTGAGGCGGTTTCCAGTCTAACCGGACACAGCTCAGTGTCATAATTCATTCCTGGATAACACGATACCTGAAACTCTGACAACTAATCTAGCCGAGAGATGCCTTGGTTAGACTGGCTGTCTAATCAATGGCCGGACTGGCTGTCTAATCTAGAGTTTCAGGCTTCTGACCACCGTAATGGCTGTTAAAGAAAACGGCACACAATATCTTTTATTATTTATTTATAATATCAGTCTTGTGTGAACACTCATACGCACAGTACGCGCTACTCAAAGAGATAGATCGTCAAAACGATCGTTTAAAAATAGTGCGTGGAGTCCCTCCGCGCGGAAGAAGTGAAACGAAAGTCGTTCGAGTGCCACGCATTCACTCTCACTCTGTCTCTTTCTATTCCCCCTCCATGGTAGCGTTAAACGTTTAACGCAACCTTGTTGGAAGTCGCATAAGAAGTTTCACACTTCTATTAAATTAAAAAAAAAACTCTAAATTTAATAAAAAGTACGTTTTATTTAATTTGAAGATAAGTACTCGTTAGTCATTACAGTGTTTGTTTTTAAAATGAAAAAGTGCGAAGCTTGTAAAGCGCACTTCAATGATGGCGTTCAGTGTGGTAGCTGCAAGAAACACCTGGATATTGGATGTGCAAACATTTCCGAAACTGGATGTAGAAAGCTGGAAGCTAATAGAATGGCACAATGTAGACGTGGGTTTCCATTGTGCCATTCTATTAGCATCGAGCTTTCTACACCCAGTTGTTCCTTGCAGAACCTCATCACCAACTGTGCTTACACCTGCGTCACTGGATACCATATTAAGTGAGACAAGAAACGGCAGTTACTCAACTTGGCGTCCCTGGTTGATGAAATTTGATTGATCAGGGATGAGTTGGCTGAGCTTAAGTTGACTTGTGAGGGTGGAAGCCTCGATGAATTTGGCGCAAAACTTGTAGAAGTTGAAACGAAAGTATCTGAACTCGAAAAGCTTCAGGCAACACTTAATTGCTTGTAGACTGACCTGTCAAGTATTTTACCAATCTTATTAATTTTATAATTTTTACTTCTTATTGTTTCTTAATGTATTTAAGGAACAACATACTTTAATTGGTATTTATGCAAAAAAATGGCTATAAATATGTATTTGTTTATGTTTTCGAGCGAATGGCACTCGTGGGCTGCAGCTGAAAATCAGCGTCAGGTGGTACACCTTGTGTTGCCATCTGGCGTTATGCTGAGCTGAGGCTTTTTTTGGCATTATTACAAAATAAAGAAACAAGACTTTGTTTCTTTATTTTGTAAATTTTTAAGGTGTTATTAATGCCAAATAAAAACAATTTTCTTTCTTTCTTTACAAAGTTTCTACTCTCTACTTATGAACAACGGTTCAGGCTAAACAACGTAGAAATTAAGGAGGTTCCTATAAAAAAAGATGAGAATTTATATTCGATTTTAGACGCTATTGGCCGTAAGGTTAACTACATCTGTCCCAAAGCACAGATGGACCATATATCAAAGGTCCCTATTATTAATTCTAATAAAAAATTGGTAATAGTGAGGTTTTTAAACCGTTATGTGAAGGAAGAATTTGTCGCGGCGGCACGTGCCAGTAGACCTATCCACTTCTGGCATTGGGCTCTTCTCAACGTGTGTATGTGAACGATCAGTTAGGCGTAGAGTATATAAAGCTTTTAAGTAAAGTTAAAGTCATGGCCAAAGACAAACACTGGCAGTACGTATGGGTTAAGCATGGTAAAATTCATATTCTTAAAAACAAACCCTTGAAAGTATTAATTGTAAGAAAAGAGTCTGATTTAAAAAAAGATCGTAGTTTGTGTTTTTTAGTTTTTACACGCTCATTTCTGTTTTACTGTTATTGTATACTTCAATGGCTCCAATTGTTTTATAATCTGTGTGTCATGATAATTTAGATAAATAAATTATCTAACTACTAATAATTTAAATATGTGAAAGTCCGTGCGGATGGATGTGTGTGGCTCTTATAATATGCCAAAACTACTGAACGGATTTGGATGTAATTTGGCACACAGATAATTTATATCCTGGATTAACATAATTTGTAACACATAGTTTTTATCTTGGTAGTACGATCTTATGGACAGTTATCGAACTACGCGCGGACACAGCTAAAACCATAATAGGGGATAATCCAATTTTTTTTTCTTTGTCCGTCGTGTAGTTTATTGAAAAGTATTGGACACATATTTTTTCTTTTTTCACGTGGTCATAAAATTACGGAGATATATTAAGTTGAAATGGCGCATGACGTCACATGTAGGTAAGTTTTATACCTACTTGTGACGTAGTAAGCCCCCACTCTCCAACTTTAATAAGTTCTAACTAAGTAATTTTTTGATATTTTGATAAAACAAAAAATACATGTCTAATATTTTTGTATTACCTGTCTGACGGACAAAATAGAATGGCGTTTTCTTTACCCAGTCCGATCCCCTATTGTACTAAAATAGTCCGCTACTATCTGCGGCTGCTACATGTATATACGAGTAGATCGTAGACACGTCCTGAGTGTGCCTATATAATTTTATGAACAGGTTTCATAACCCACTCAGGTGGACACAAACTACTTATAGTCTTCAAACTTAAACCTCTTTAAAATTTTAACACTTCAATAGTTTGTTTAAGAGGATCCCAAGTTTCAGGGAACTTTAATCTAAATTTGTTTACTCCGTTAATTGTCTTTGACGACACCGCGCTCCAATAGGAAGTGACGGGGTGGAATTTTCTAGAAACTTAGCTACTTAACTAAACTAAGCCAACTATAAAGGATGTTATTAATGTCAAGGTATTTGAGAAGTCAGGAGGCGTTAATATAAATTATGTTGCTTTAAGATTTAATACAAAATTATTGAGAAAGTATTTAGATGACAATTCAAAAAAGGATGATATTATTTCAAGAAAGGATATATATATAGGTCTAATGATGGTTATGACGAGTAATAAAGAATTATGGAAAAAGAAAGAGAGAAGCGGTGGCCCAGTAGTGGCAGCGTCGACTTACGAGGAGTAAGCCGTGGGTTCGAACCCAGGAAGGCGCATTACTTTGTGTAATTTATTTTATCACCGCTGCCCTCTAAAACGGTGAAAGTAAACATCGTGAGGAAACCGGCATGTCCTAGGACAAAAATTCGAAGACATGTGATATCTACCAACCCGTACTGGGCTCGCGTGGTGGATAACAGCCCACTCCCTCTCATAGAGAGGAGGCCTTTGTCCCAGCAATGGGAACATTATAGGCTGCTGATGATGATGACGGAAGAAGAAGACATGCTGCGTCGACCACAAATGAATTGGGATGAGGGAAAGAGATAGATTGATGACAATTCAAAAAAGGAAAATTGAGTTTAAAAATAAATGAAAACAACGACGCGGGCGAAACATAGAAACCTATTTTTATTCTTATTCGCGATGACACATACAATTAAGATACTTCATGTAAAAAACTGGCAAGTATTCAGGACATAGTTGAAAAAGGCTTTACCGAAACGTTATTTCATAATGTTAAACTACACGCTCTCTTTTACGGAGACTTTGGTTGTCCCTGGTAAATTAAAATAGGATCAAGGAAATGTAGATTCTAAACTAACTCCGCCATGATCTACATTAGGTTGGATTACGTCAGATGAGGATTAGAATATCGTCTAGGATTAGTAAGAGTTTGTACAAATACTGCCTGGTTTGGATGAAAATGTGGAAGATTTTGAGCGAGAATTCACTATGTAGAGTAAGTAAAATGTGGGTTGCAAATAAATTCCCACTGAAGATTTGAAGATACTTTGAATAGACATTACATCATTCAAATTTTTCATCGTCACTGTTCTCAAAACGGTGTAGGTTTCGGGGATGAAGAACAGGGTGAGTGTAAAGTTTTTCATCCCCGGTTGAAAAGGGAAAATCCTACGACCAGATAGTTGTATGTGGTTTTTCTATATGCGATTAAGTCGTGAATAACCTTAATAGTGGGATTCAGAATTTTGATGGTAGATATTCATTTGTGACATAGATGGCGGTGTAATGTTTTTTGTACTATGTTGCTATAGTATTTTTTGTAGGTTGTCAGCAGGTAGGTAGGTAGGGGTTTTATAAATAATAAGAATTAGATGGCGAAGGACACTTTTTATTGACTAGCTGTGCCCGCGACTTCGTCCGCGTGGAATTTAACAAAAAAGTTATTTAGTTTATTTAGTTCTTTTTTCGTTTTTGCATTTTTGTTTTTATTACAATTCAATTTACAAATATAAAAGTAGCCTAAGTTACTCCTTATTACATCAGCTATCTGCCAGTGAAAATCCCGTCAAAATCGGTCCAGTCGTTTCAGAGATTAGCCGGAACAAACAGACAGATAGACAGACAAAAATTCATATGCATGTGGTAAAAAGCAGTTATTTTAATATTACAAACAGACACTTCAATTTTATTTACTTGTATAGATTAAGCCTGAATTCTTCCGTGTATGACGCTACAGAAGAAAACAACGTGAGGAAATCATCATGTACTAGAAAAGAAACACAAAATCGAAGACTATGCTATATACACGCATAATTACGAAACATCATTTCATTGTAATTATTTATTCTTGGTTACTTTTTTTTAACCGTGTAACATCGTGAATAATCCGTGCTTTCATCACCTGTACTATATTATAACCTTGGTATAGTGAAGGGGGATAGGAAGTTTGTCGACATGGTACTTGTTTTTCAGTGTCCGACCTTTTTTCTAACGCTTCTAACACGATAGCGCGCCGAGGCGGGTCGGTAGAAAAACACAGCCATGCTTTACTATACCATGGGATTATCAGCCTTAGAACGCATACAGTTTGAGGTATGGATCTTTTTTTATTTTAACATACCTTGATAAAGGACTAACATATCTTCTCGGTGGGCTCCCTATTAGTCATTGTACTACTCAATCATCACCTTCGTGCCCTAATGTCATGTTTCTTGGGGCAGGCGCATTTTTTATTTTTCTTTCATATCATCTTTTCTTTGGTCTTCGTCTTCCCCTCCATCCATCAACATTCATTATACTCTTTTATTTAGTTATCATCATAGTTCATCCTTTCTCACCGCATGTCCATACCAACACACGACTCATTTTCATCTTTTCACATTTCAGGTGCAACTTTCAAACTTCTTTTTGTTTTTTTTTTTTATTTTTTTTTTTCTTTTTAAGAACTCTCTCATTAAATACCTGTCTATATTTTATTTTTAAGCTTTTAGTTTACCTCAGAAAGTACCTTTAGTATAGTAGATTGTTTGTTTTATAGTGGATAGTAGTTTTAATGTTAAATAATTTATGAAAATGCTTCCTCTGTCCAAATTGACTTATTTGCTGTGCCTGACAGAGTCCAAATGATCAAATTATAAGTTTACCACCTGAGAATAACATATGGAAAGCTTTATCCATTTTAGTCACTCCACACATCCATCTCAACATATTCGATATACCTACATGTAGGTAGAATCTTCTTGAAAGATGTGATGCTGTTATCTGCAGTGTCGGGTTTCGATTTCTAGCTAAACGTGGAATCCGGATATCTATACATGATCAGCAAAACTCTGGGTCTGAATTTCTTCCTAGTTTGCAATTAAACAGGTTTCCGATACCTATTCGTTACACTATCATCCAACTCCAGTTTATATCACAATATTTACCACACAGTACTTAGATACATACTTATATACAGACATGATGCTATACATAACCCTGCATAAGTTCGTCAAACTTATCAATAAGCTCAAGTTTCTATACTAAGTGGAGTTTACATATTAATAACGTATTATTATCAAACTTCCAAGCAGTCAAACATACACAATATTAAGTCAGAGTAATTTTAATTATAAGATTAATTATTTTGATTAAGAAATATTGAGCAAGAATTGGAAAGTAATATTGGGGAGATGGTTACTATAATAGACAGAGGAGTCTTTGGTCAACTGGACCCACTCGAAATGGACCCGCGGGATCACTCGAGCAAGTTTCATTTTGAATTGGTCGACTAGCTGACTTACTTGATTATTTTTTTTTTTTAAACATAATTAATTATGTAAAAATACTCCAATCGACTATGTAAACTGGGCAGCAAATCAACAAAGTTCTGAGATATTCTGCCCGTATGTTTGAATGCAAATTCATCACACTGAGCCAACCCACTCCACATGAAGATATGCATGCAAGACGGGAATTAATTGAACATGTACGAGCCAAAATTTGAGACGGATAAATCCTTTGCTCAACAAAAAGTAGCTCTCAACGCCAGCAGAATATAGCATGTTGTACACAGTTTTATTATAATTACCAAGTTTTAAGTCAAGTTAAGTGCTTTATTAGTTTGACAACGTTCGATATGAATGCACGGAGAAAGATCACCGAAACCATCATCAAACCCCAAAGTTTCTTTTAATTTGAAATTTCAGGATTTATTACAACGATCAAATTATGTCAAAAACATGAAGATAGTTAGATAAATAATTTATTCAGTGCAAACAAAAGATATAGCACAACACACAGAAGCACAATAAAATGACACAGATTACATAAATATACCTATATAAAAACAAGATTCCATTTTACAAAAAAAAAAAAACATAAATATGTTCTTTTTCATGCTGTTACTTTAACTGTTTCATAAATATGAAACAGATAAAGTAACAACATGACATACTTCAAATAAAATAACGAGTAAACAAGGTGCGGTGTGTTGCACCAAATGGGACTCCAGCTCAGCATGTGTCAGGCATGCACCTGACGCTGACGCATGTAAGTTTATCTTTGATAGACTTTTGGTAACAATCTTAATATTGTTCGTGAACGGGCGCTGTCAGTTGTGACTGGTCATCTCTTAGCTGCCACGGTTTATTTTAATTAAGTACTTTATATTTTTTTTTTATTACTGATTTAATCTTTTAATACTCTGGACGCTCTTAACCTGCCCGTATTTCTACATCGTTCTCACAAATTTGTAATTCTTAACATGAATGATGTAACCAAGATTTTGTAACATATTTTAATTTAAAAGAGTGTCCATGGAGTTTCTTGCCCGTTCTTCTCCATAGAGATCTACGCTACGGAATGGGCAACTACAGTACTTTCACAAGTTATTATGCCTTGTGACTGGGACTGTAGCTTCGCGTTTTATTTTGTTTTTCGACTTTCAAAAGTGCCTGTAATGGTCTAATTGAAATAATGCTTTGACTTTGACTGTCTGACAGTTGACAGACATGGACCACCCATCCCACAGCTCATCATAATTCTGCCACCCTTCTCCGAATTTATTTCATGTCTACTCATGTCTCTTCCCTATTACTTGTCATCACATCAGATCACTTATCCTACAGATCAACATAAATAAAAGACCTCAAAAATCCAAACATACATACAATTTTTGATTAAATAATTCCGAGGTACACTTAACTGTGGTCTAACAATAACTGAACAAAATTCGTCGTTGCAACTGGATTTTGAATTGTTGTTTCGAATGGATAGTTTTCGTATTTTGCTTTCTGGGGTTGCAAAAAGTTTTGACATAAAGTTACCAGTAGTTGTATGATAGTATAAGGCCAGATAAGGCGTGGCATGTTTTTGAGGACAGTGGATATACTGACTAAAGAATTATAGCTATGTGCTGCTTGACTTCTAGACCAGGGGTGGCGAACCTTTAGGGATCAACGTGCCATTTTTTCTAAAGAAATGTTTGGTGAGGCCATAGATGTGCTGCTAAATAATTTTGACTTAGTGATTGTTAGGAAAACTAAAGTCTTTATTCTCAAAACTGTTTATTTACCACCAAAAAATATTTTTTACCACTGTATAGTGTTAAAGGTTTCTCTTATACGTGTAACTCAAATGAAAGTAACATTAGTATGACTTCTGTGTATGACAAATAACTTGAATAGGGGTGATCACATTTTTTTTTCTTTGTCCGTCGGGTGGTTTATTTAAAAGTATTGGACACGTATTTTTTCTTTTTTCACGTGTTCATAAAATTACGGAGATATATTGAGTTGAAATGGCGCATGACGTCACACATGTAGGTAAGTTTTATACCTACTTGTGACCTAGTGAGCCCCCACTCTCCAACTTTAATGAGATTTAACTAAGTATTTTTTTGATATTTTGATAAAACAAAAAATACGTGTCTAATATTTTTGTATTACCTGTCTGACGGACAAAATAGAATGTCGTTTTCTTTACCCAGTCCGCACCCCTATTAGGGTTATAAGAGATTACTTTTAGTAGAATCATCTCTGAAAATAATGAGCGCAGGCCATAGGTAGACGAAAATATGATTAATATCAATGGCGTGCCTAAAATTCATGTTGTGTTTGTACCCTAGTTACCCAGTGTAGCACGCGTGCCATTGGTTTGCCATCTCTGCTCTTGACAGTTAGGAATTTTCAATTTTGATTTGATTTCAAATGTAACTTCTTTCTGCTCTATATTTTAGACCAGAACCAAAGTCAACACTCAATACAACATTCCAATGTACCTTTTCGATCAAGATCAAAAGTCAATTAAGAATTAAGTTCAGCACACAAAATTTCAAAACCTTCCATATTATTTCAACCGCAAAATTCCTATTTAAATTGGTATGTGCGCTTACCTTTCACAGTTACAAGAGTTGATGCGAAACACAGGTTCAACTACAAGTTTCACTGTTCGCTGCACTCCGTAAACTTTCGGATTCCTTTTAACTTTAATTACCCTTAGTTCACGAACGGCATCAGATAAAATTGCATTCCTTTAGTCGAACGTTCAACATCAGCACGGGCTGAGGAATCCGAATTATGTTTGCTCATTCGTTCTTGTTGGGATTGCACGTGATTTTGCGTTTCCTATTCGTGTTTTCTCTACTTTGAAGAATTTAAAGGATCGTTTTAATGGTGTTTTATTACTTGATGTATTAAAGTTTTACACTTAGTTCGCTTGCACCACAAATCACTGATTACATCTAGAGCTAGGTTTTTTGGTATGCTACATTTAGCTTGAAATACACATGCTTTGCAGAAAAGCGTGCTAATTTCGAGCAAATGCTATTTAGTTACACTCAATGTTCGTATATCCTTATAAAGAGTGTCATTGTTTTAAGAGAGCATGCTATAAGGTTAATTATTAATTACTAGGAAACAAACATACTATTTATAGCGTGTGTGAGTCTAAATCTTCTGCTGTTGTGTTTAATGTATTTATGTACGCAAAAATACTTAACAGGAAATTATATTAGGATAGTAGAGTCCAAACGTACTGCTTATTTCATTAGAAATTTCATACAACAGTCCTGCGAGGGGCTGGACCTGTTTTCATCTATTGTCTTGTTTTGTGGTGTTTGCAAATCTCAAAAAAAAAAATACAAAATGTAGGTAATCCACATAATTATGTAGGTGCGAGAGTATACGGCCAAGCGAAAAACACCGAACCACCGACACCGATTTTTTTTGATACTATCATCTCCCAGGACAACCTTTGAGACTGGCTTCTGCGGACTATGCTGTGGGTGACTTGAGTGTAAGGCCTCCAGCCAGGGACACCAAGACTAGACGAGCGCTCCTATACACACTCTCGCACTCGCCCTTACTCGAAGTGTCTAGGCAAGAGTGTAAATCCATCTTCAAGCAGGTATACGGGATGTCAGAATCTCATCAACAATAGACTCACGTGTCTCCAATTCAAGCGACAACTTTTACAGTTTCATCCTTGCCCTATAAAATCATTACACTTGTCCCCAGTTGAGCCTGATAGCTTGGAGAAGCTTATTGTCGCTGGTAACGTGGAAGAAAAAAGGGGCCGTGGAAGATCACCAACCCGATGGACAGATGCGGTGAAGGAAGTCTGCAAAGGGAATTTCCAGGCATCTGTCCGCATGGCCGAAAACCGTCCAGCATGGAGAGCTTTGGTGGAAAAGGCGACGACCTCATGTGGTCACGACCCTCAGTCATGAGGAAACGAGGAAGAAGAAGAAGAAGGTCCCCAGTTAATTCTATTGGATTCAAAAATAAATTCTTCATTTCTATCAATGTAACTATTTTATCACAACGCTCAGGTATTTACAACAGCTGTTAACCTATCACCACTATCGTCCAAACCCAATAAATATAAGGTACTCGAATGAATATTACTATATAATTTTATTACCAATTTACCGTTATAGGTGGCCCTTAACCGTTTTATAGGAGTCGATCGTTACAGGGTTTGTCAAAGTGTCGTTTACTCGGAATGATTCATAAAATTGTTGTGACTTGTTCTAGTGACATAAAAGCGTTTAGAAACAAATAATTTTGAATTTCGAACTAGTCATTTTGTTTGTAAGATGCTGATGGAAGGAACGCTTTGTAAACTAATAAAGTACACCAACAGAATAACATGTTGTCGCAACATTTTCATTGTTATAACGCTTGGAAAACTGTCTGTTGCAGTTCACGAAAATGTCTACTAGATGTCGCTATAAGCAGAGATTGACACGAATCATAGACAAGCTTTAACACTTTTAGAAAGCTGGGTGTCTCACTAGATGTCGCCACATGTTGCATGTTTTTAAGTGAAGTTGTGATAAATGATTTCGTACAGTAAATATTGTAAATGTTATTATTCTCGCTATCCTTAATTGCAACTAAAGATCTTGTCGTTTAGTCAGTTAATTTAATGCTCTTTTCCCAAATCATCAAGATCCAATTAGCTACTTTCTGCGTAAACTCACGAACGAACGTGTAAACATAAACTAATTTCCTTTGTTACATAAGCGAGTCCCCATTAATTTCGTAACCTTAACTATTCGTATAATGTAAAGTAAGTGTGCAAGTGTAAAAGGGACAAGCTGACGCTTCATTAAACTTTATAATTGGCTTCGAAGCGACGTAGAGGCGACGAACTAGAAAATACTTCGCGTTGCTACTGAGTTATCACAATTTCGTCGTACAGATGTGCTGCGGGATGCAAATTAGGTTTTGTAATTAGATATAATACCGTGTGTGTGTTTATAGGGATTGAAAATCGTATGCCTGGAGCATATTACAAGGGTGAAGGTTTAAAAGGAGAGGTGAAACTCAGTGTAAATGACAATGTGATAATGACGGCAGTTAAAGTTTAATACTCCTGTTAAAATAATTATGTACATTTGAAAGAGGGGTATAATAAACTTTTTGAAAGGAAACAGTGACTAGTTGATTAAAACGTTTTAAATAAGCCCTTACAGAGTTTGGAAGAGATGAGCGGATTGCAACGAAATGTGAAGATCAAAAAATATGAATCTTGAACAGCGTTAATGTTTGAGTTAGCAGAGCAATACTTTGTGATACCAAGATAAGTTATCCAAAATACCTCATTTTACTATCATCCACGAACGATAGCGGGGGCCGCATAATGAATTCCTGAATCGTGCCACCCTACCGTCAACTATACATTGACGGTTTCCCATAATCCGAACTGTCACACACCCTACTCAATTCTTCCATTGAGATCAAGAAGATTTAGGTCGTGGTTATATATGACCTCATAAAATCCGTCAGCGTATAACTGGATGCGAGTTTTAGTTTGGTGCGTCATACGAGGAACTTTTAGATGTTTTGAGACCAAATAAAAACTGTGTGGGTAGTAAATTGAAAGGTGAGATTATGGAAATGAGAAATATCGGAGAAAAATATATGAAGTATACAAAATGTTACTAAAATACACCATTCTAAGATGGTGTCACGGAAATTGTAAAAAAAATAAAGGGTGTAAAACACCTCTTAACAAAGCCGAAAGGCACTGGTTTTCCCTGTCATTGCGATCATTTTTTTGTTCTACACCATACCTGGGAACCTTCTAGTTACAGAGATATTAGGGGTCAAAGTTCCAACTTTTTGACAAGTATTTTTTTAAATACAAGTTTTTAATGTAAGATTTTTACTTTAAACACCTTCACGACCCCCGTACTATTCAATCCGTCCATCAGCACAATGTTTTGAGTGCGTTACATTGAGTTCTACCACAAAACATGATTTTGCACCCCCCAAAAAAAAGTCGTTTCCCAGCAATAATTTTTGCGTAAAGTTACTTAGTTTCATGTACAGAATGCTTGGTTGACGGCTTCGTGATGAGGTGATTTACACGGTGTATAGTGCAAATATAGCAACATGTTATTTCAAATGGTAATGATAAAACACAGGAGTATTTAGGTTTATAAAGTTGGTTGTGAAATCCAATTTAACACGACACGAATAAACTACATTTTAAAAACTACGTTGGATGGTTTTTGTAGCTCTAATAACGGTACAAGCGTTAATAAATAAAATGGAAATCTAACTCGCTAAATATGTATTAGAAATTGAGTAAAAAATCACGTCTATCAAGAATAAATGAAATCATTCTTATAAGGAACAAAAACAAATCATCAAGCTACTTCAACCTAGGGTAAAACTTATCAGTGAATTCTATAAGAGGAGTTTCATGAACATTGTGTTCATATATATAGAATAAAAATATAGATCTAAAATGAATCTAGAATGTCCATGTCAATTTCACAATCACCTTTACAATTTGCTATGTCAATGATATTTGAATTATTTAAATTTTAAGTGTGCTACAATATGCATTGGGTTTAACCTGTAAGGATATTTGTATGTATAGTTTAAATAAATAAATATATTTTACGTAGACCTACATGGGCACTTATAAAA
Organism: Cerastis leucographa; assembly: GCA_963082945.1. Taxonomy (NCBI): domain Eukaryota; kingdom Metazoa; phylum Arthropoda; class Insecta; order Lepidoptera; family Noctuidae; genus Cerastis; species Cerastis leucographa. Next base: position 16,801,664 of record OY720363.1, read on the forward strand.
CGTCGACAAAAGGTGCACAGTTCGGGTTGGTCGTTTCCTGTGGAGAAGAGCCGGCAAGAAACTCCATGGTTACTCTTTTAAAATCATTTGGTTTTACAATATTTGAAGTTACAGCGTTAGTATTTAAGTATGGGAGGACAGCGTAGGCCCGACAATAATTGACTGAGAAATAGATTATTAAAGTCGAACTAGACAAATAAAACGTAAAATTTACATATACCCAGTATTGGGCGTTTTTTCTTTAAATCCGTCTTATAATAGTACTGAAATAAAAGAAGTTTAACTTTCCAAGTAAATTTTTCTTATCTACGTTCTCTTTGGTTTGTTTCGTTAACCACAACATCAGGAATAAATAACGTAAAGCGGTCCAGTGACGTCACATGACTTCATTGCAAGCGCAACTTAAAAGTCTAATTATCTTTTTCATTTCTAGAGATACTTTAATTATGTTTTCACATTTTTGTTTATTTTTATTTTAAATGTTGAAATTAATAAAAAGAAACAAAACGTCGCCATTTATCATAGGACTTCAATTTGTATGAACAGAATCAACAGAATCACTAGTCATTATCATCGGCCTAGCCTATTGAAGCCGACCCCAACATGTGTTGGGGTCGGCTTCCAGTCTAACTAGATGCAGCTGAATACCAGTATTTTACATGGACCGACTCCCTATCTGACCTCCACGATCCGGTTAGTACTGAGAAATACGATACCCCTTGGTAAGACTGGTTGTCAAGCCACCGACTTCCTAACGACTATCAAAGATCTATAATTTACAGCCGGGACAAACGGCTTTACGTGCTTTCCAAGGCAAGGCGGAAACTTGGTATTTATTTTATGTATATTTTTTTTTAAATATATTTTTATTTGATTTATACTTCAACGACTTACTTACTAAAACGTACATAAATATAAATCAAAAACAGTTTTAGGTACAGTGAATTCGTCATAACTTAAAGAAGTGCACAGCACTCGCAAAATTACAAAAGAACAAGTCAGAACCTATTGGTGTGTTATGGGTGGTCAACCATAAATGAACCAACCTAGGCAAGCACAGCGTTACCTGAAGAACAACCCGAGCGGCTGTTATTATTTAGTTACAAGCTCCTCAATCAGCCAACAACTAGCACATAATACATACACTATGGACAACATTACAGCGCCCTCACCCACGAATACAAGTTACAAGCGTGACTAGCGACATCTGTTGTTTGCAGTAAACTAGTCCGCGGAGCGATGAGTAATTAAACTTTATAATTGGTTTGGACGACACCGACCAACTCTGACTTGCCACTAAAGTCATTTCGCTATTTTGGAGAGTAATCACCACAGAGATGGGTGCGAAAAATATTTTAGATTAGCAAGGTTCACAACTGGTAACTTTTGGGACTGGTTTCAAAGTTGCGTTTCAGCTAATGATAAAGTTCTTGCTTTTGAGTTGAAAACCTGGATTATTACTGAAAAACTTTGAGTACACAGGTTGTGTTTTTGGTCATACTTTCAGCTATTGATTTTCTTTTACGCATGTCACTGTAATGTATAGACAGTTTATCATTAGTCGAAAAACTCAATTAAAACAATCTACAATCTAATTTATTGTTGTAATAATATTTGTAGGTATTTTTAAATCACTACAGTAAACGATACTGAAGTATTAGCGAAGAATTTATAGTACCTCAGTTTAAAAACAGTTAGTTGTGTACGAAGCAAATTAACAAGATAAAAAGTCAGTCCTAAAAAACTTATTCTAAAATAAAACCAAACGAAACACATGCAAATTGAAACAGTACAGAGCTTCAATAGGTGTGTGCTCTAGCAGGTTCTTTTAAAAATGCTAATTAAGTCCTTGCAAGCACCGCGGTTCCGACTCGTATTTGTCAAACAGAAACAGCAGAGATCCCACAAAATTATCCAAATAGACTGCACAAATATCTCTGATGTTAATAACGCGAAATATTCATACACAGCCTTAGTAAAGTCAGCAATTAGCCATTTAAAATGAGCATAAAACCGTCCGATCCGGCGGCTAGTACCGAAACTTCTGTGTTTCGGCCATTTCCAACGTTATTTATTATTACTTGGCTATAATGAGCTCTTAGCCGTTACATAACACAATCCCATTATTGTGTGCCACAAAAGCATATCATAAATCACCGGTGCCAGTAAAGTTGACATCATTTTTAATAACAATGGGTCGGCCAAGTCATCTTTTGTAGGGTTTGTTATCGCAAATAAGCGTTGGATCTGTATCGCTGGCTTGAGCCGCCATAGCTCTTTGTCGACGGTTTGAGCAGGTGATTAGGATATTAGAATTGTGAATTGTGAAGGGAGGTAGGTATTTTTAAGATACGAAGATTTTTTGTATTGTACTTTCAATTCTATGTAATGTTTTGTTAACTTGCAAGCTACGTTATCGTTGTAGATTAAAGTCAACATTTCATTTCAGGATAGGCAGGCTACTTTAGAAAAGACGACTCCACAATTTTGTAAGTACTTTTAATAAAAGTAACCGTGCTCATGTAACAAAACAAATAGAGGGTTAGGATATAAGATTTTGTAAAGCGATAGTATGTTAGTACATTTCTAATGGGATAATTTCTGACTGCGCATCCAAAAGTTAGTAAACAAATAAATAATGTAATACCCAAGCGTATAAAGAAAACGAACTTATTTCCACAACACAACTTACAACTTAATCCTACTCAAACGGTATTAATTGAATTTGTTATTCATAATGACGAGCCTTGTTACCTACCAGTTGGTACATAATATTACAAATCCAAGATCCCGTGCCATAGATAGCCAAATGGGATGTATTAAATCCTATTGTTTTCGACATAATAGCCAGATTATTGTGGCCTAAACACTGACATTATGGATAACACATTTTAAACCAATCGAGTTTATTGCTACGTAGGTATTGTAGCGTTTAACTCATAATTTGGTTTACCTTCTGGCGTACCATGACCTCTTAAAGCCGTATTGTTTTACTTTTATTCCAGTGTTGGAAAGAGACGGAGCTATACAGGATATCTAGCGCCATCTCTTTCCCACGCTGGAAAAGGAGTAAAACAATACTGCTTTAAGACTTCATGGTAGGCCACCTAATCAGTTGATTGAGTCTTGGTGACTCGACTATAGTAACTTAAGGGTTGATTGCTCGTATAGTCTAGTCTTAGGCTCTCCATCTAGATGGAATATTCCTCTCTGCCCCACCAAGTCGTCTCAGTTTTGGGTCAATGTGGAATAATCCCCCTGATAGCCTATATATGGCCGCAATATAATGTATGGAAGTTTTTCATAGTCAAAACTATCGGACACTTTGTAAATAACTTATTTCGCTTAATCAAAAAACCTTTAAAAAATACAAAATATCGAGACTAATTACAAAATACACAACTCTAAAATGAAAATTAATCCTTTTTACAAAATCTGGTAAGACTTACCAATTAATCCGTATTACTTAATACCCACACAGCATTAATAAACAGGTTTAATACCAATAATCCATCAAACGCGGATTAAGGGAAGCCTAAAGTAATTTCTGAAGTAATAAACTTAAAATCCTAAAAGGAACTAACAAGTTAATGTTACCCGATAAAGGTAATAAATTCGCTCTATTTTATGATTCATACACTTTGAGTAACAACCAGGCTTTATTTGCTTTTGAAGCATTTGATTGGTGTATTGTTATGAATGAAGTATTCTCGTATTTTCTGCTTACGTATGCCTGTTGCCGAGCGGATTTTGTATTCAAAATAGATGGAAGAATTTATTTTGCTGATTGGTAGACGAATGGATGATGTTTGGTCAAACATGTGTTTATTTAGTGATAATTGAGAAAATGGTTGCAATTAACCGTATTTTTTTTTTAGAACAATGTCCCTAGTCTCCACTGTGAATCAAGAAAGTTTTAGGTATGAATGAGGATGGGTATAAGAGCAAAGGAAGACCAAAGAAACGATTGATGGACTGTTTGAAGAATGATATGGCCAGCATGGAGGTGTCGGTTGAGATGAGGAGTAGGAATAGAGAAGTATGGAAGAAGAAGACATGCTGCGCCGACCTCAAATAAATTGGGATAAACGCAAGAGAATAATGATGATTCAAAGTCTCTACTTTATTCTTTAAACTTACTGGTAACTGTAAAATGAAATAAAAAAAATCACCGTTGCCAAAATCGGCCACAGGTTGTAATATTATTGTTTGAAAAACGCATTGACTTAATAGGGGATTCTCAAAATGTTTTTTTCTTTGTCTGTCGGGTAGATTATTGAAAAGTATTGGACATGTATTTTTTCTTTTTTCACGTGGTCATAAAATTACGTAGATACATTGAGTTGAAATGGCGCATGACGTCACGTGTAGGTAATTTTTATACCTACTTGTGACGTAGGAAGCCCCCACTCTCCGTTTAGTTTAATGAGTTATAACTAACTAATTTTTTGATATAACAAAAAATACGTGTCTAATATTTTTGTGTTACCTGTCTGACGGACAACATAGAATGTCGTTTTCTTTACCCAGTCCGATCCCCTATTATCTTGGTAACACGACCAGGACCTTTAAAACGCTTACGAGACCGAAACTCGCAGAGAGCCCCTCATTAACGCTTTTAAATGGAATGCAACCAACGAATGTATGCAGTAAGTGCATGCAAGGACAACATCCGGTTGATGCAGGATTATTACAAACCATGGAAACAAAATATATTGGACTATGGGTTTAATATTAATGGCAACGGCACTGCGGAACCCATAAATTAAACCAGAGTTCAGTAACAATCACACAGGCTGAATTTCCAAACAAAATCCAACATAGATCCAAGCCTTGAACTATCCTTGAAATCTAACTTACAACACAAGCCTGACTTAATGGAATAACGCAGAATACTGTATAATATAACATTATTTAGTTACACAACGGTAGATAGAGAACAACAAACAAATCTCTGTTTAGCATTCCGGATTCCAAGATTATGTTGGTACGCGCTACGTATTATGTTGGTACGCGACGTCTAATGTTGGTACGCGTTGCGTCTTATGTTGATACACTATCTATAATGTTGGTAGGCGTTTCGTGTTATAGTTGAGCTGGGATTAATAGTGAAGCTTGTTAGGAATTAATATTTTCTTAAATGTTATGTTGTTTGTGTAGTTTGGGTACAGGAATTTGTTGCTAAGAATTGAGGAATTTAAAGCATACCCTTAGTAGCATTTTGAAACCAAATCACGGAGTAGGATCGTATTGAGTGCTAAGTATAAGATCATTTATGAATAATATTTTAAAATTGAATATTCTAAATTAAAAATAAGGAACACGTTGGCAACACTTGAAGATTACTTAAAAAATCAATCGACACGCTTGATAGTACAAGGTGTTGTTTTGCATCCTCGTAAAATTCAAGGACTATGCCAATGATTCTCGATCCGAGTCAATAATAAAATGGGTAGATATTTTTTTTTCTTATTTACGGAAATCGGTAAGTGTGAACCACCCGTATTATAAATGCGACCCGACTGATCCTCGCCCTATAACCGCGCTTTTTACACATACAAACAATCTTAAACGTTTATTCGATAATTTCTTATTCCCTAAACCACGTTAAGGGGGTTATTCTGATACTGACAAACTTAACAACCCAAAAAATCAGCGTTTATTAATAATTAACTAGGTACCTTAACTTATATTGATAATTTGTCTTTTGTGACAACCTCCTGAATTTTGACGTGGATGCAAAACAACATCTTGTTGTTATACGTTTATGATATGTTTTTATTTAACATCATCGTGACATCTTCGCCATCCTCGAAGGGTTCGGCAGGAGTGTAAGTACCTACTAGCACACCCACTTTCGCCAGTTATGTTCCAGTGCCATAATTATATTAGAGAACGAGCCTATTGCCATCAGCCGGGCTAGAATCCAGACTCCGTTGCTGCTTCTGAGAATTTCCTGATGGAAAAACCCAATAACATAAATTTTGACGGCACGGTTGGCGCAGTGGTTGAGCGATTGACCGCTGCGCTACGTGTCGCGGGTTCGATCCTCGCACGGAACAAATATTTGTATGGCCCACAGATAGTTGTTCCGGGTCGGGCTGTTTGTGTATGTGAGTTTAAATGTTTGTAAACGCACCCACGATACAGGAGAAATTCCTAGGGTGGGGCAAAGTTTTTTTTTAAAGAAAAAGAAAAGAAATAAGAACTTTCCCCGACCCGGGAATCGCTTAGACAGCACATTCATTTTTGCATATCTTGTTATTCCAAACCGAAACTCTAGCGTGTTGTTTTTCGATGAAAAAACTTGCAGACGAGACATTACTTTTTTTTTCCTTGTTACCCATAACAAAATATAGAAACGAATACGTTTCAATTGTCCCCAAAATGGAGGACACATACATCCCGCTATATTTTGCGCAAACTTTTCCTAAGTAACTTTGTAAGGGCGGGTATAAATAAAATCGGCTTAAGAGCACTGGACGTTTTAATAAAAACGAGACCTCCATCATAGTTTCCTTTGTTGCACACGTGACCGGGGGTAGTTTACAACCGCCAGATTAACAAGACCCCTAAATCCCCTTTAAAAGGTTAACAGTAGGGGTCTCCTTATATTGGTGATAAAAAAGCCTGCGACAAAAGACTTGGCCTTTTTTAGTATTCCGGGTCTAAATGACAAAACACAATACTCGGGTGCGGTTTCAACAAGGTGATGGTCTTTTTGAGAAAAGAATTTCATCGCACAGGAATTAATTTGTCAGAACTCAATAAAAGACCTAAAGTCAATCAATCAACCAGCTCACTATACAAACAAAATCTGAAAATTTTCAGTACGTATCAATAGCAACATTGCCTATCCAAAATTCATTACTAACGATATTAGGTTAAATGTGAGAGAAAGCGAGCCTATTGTCTCTCAATAGAATCAATTAACCCTGCCCTAGTACATTATGTAAGCCACCGCAGCATAATCCGATCATGGGCCGAACCTAACCGAATCGGTACTGTCCTAAACGAAGCGTACGATTGCAGTAAGATGTAAAGCCACATCGACTACACAATATGCACAAAAAAGATACAAGTGGTTTGCAAAAATTAATTATAAGTGACTTTTATTCTGTAAATTGAAAAACTAGATGACGGCAGTGTTTTCTGCACGCGTAGCATGACCGTCGTAGAAACGGATAGCCCGTTTCTACGACGGTCATGCTACGCGACCGACAGAAGAATCGACAAACTGACACATTGTCATTGTCTATGTGTCATTATGTTGATTCTTACGTAGACAAAACTCGATTCAACAGTTGTCATGGTACGCGTGCTGGCCGGTTACTCTAAGAATAAAGACAGTGTATTTTAAGATTAATTCATTATCTTTGTGAAGTCCAACATATTTACCAACATGCAGTATCTAGGGTAGTTTTTTAAGGAAAGAAAGAATTAAAAAGTTGATGCAAGGATTTGTTTGAACCTGCAAATTCAGTAATCGTGTAGTTGAACTCAGAAATCAATTGACTCGACGAACATGGCGCCGTAATTACTTCTCTAATGTAAATATTGGTAAAGGTATATCACAATGACATGCGATTCTTCTGTGATTTGCCTATTCGACGCTGTCAATAGTTTTTGACCACAAAGGTGAGCGACGTGAGCGTATTTGTTATTTCTATAGCATATGTCACATATGCGATGGATAAAAACTACATTTAGGAATATTTCTATTTTCATTAGGCGTTGGAGACATGATGTAACTGTTAATAAATGTAAACGTCGTATTAATTTATTATTTAATCCAATTTTGTTACAACGGCATAACAATAACAAGGTGTAGAGCAATTTTATATTCTATAAACATTCTGAATCTCAGTCACAGCTAAGTAGACACCCGTTTACCCAAAATGCATGCTAATGCACATCCAGTACTGCCAACATTCTGAAATGGACCCAAAACGTCCTTTATTTCCAGGTCAACAAACCTCAAAAAGATGTGCCCATATTCGAGAACTGTGCCACATAACGCTTCGCATAACTGAATTTATACGAGTGTACACGAACCTTGCTATAAAGAGATTTTTCATTGTACATAGAATAGGCTGGCTTCATTCCAGCTACATTCGTCATAGCAAGCCGGAGAATTGGCAACGAATACTGCTCACCAACCCCGGGTTACAGAGGATGTGTTAAATAACTTTTTTTTCTGGATATTATTTATGGCCTGTACTCGAAGGGGATGGGAAATTGAAACTTGTATCTTCGCGAGGTCGTTTTACCTTAGGGTGGCGATATAGCCAATCGATATTGGCTTCTGGTACTTCTTGAAAGGGTGACAAGATTGAGAATTGGCTGACAACAAGTATGTAGTATTGTAGTATTTTCTGCGTCTTCGGTAATTTATTTTTTCGTATTGGAAGCTGTGTCGTTTGTCATGACGACCTACCAAAGTTGCTATGTACCTATCGAAAATGCTTGTAAGTAGATGTTTTTACAATCAAGAAAATGAAATAATTTGAGTTAAATTCCTGGATAACATCTTGATAATATCACAAAAAAAAATGTAAACTAAAAGACACGCATTGTTAACCAAATACAAGTATCTCCACATCAACATAAACGACGACTACAACAACACTGGTTCTTATGAAGACAGAAACCAAGATAGAAAAATAACTCCACAATAAACAAAAAAAATACTTAGCAACAGAATCTTGAATAAGTACGTCAAACAGGCTACCACTGGCAGTGTCGCGCTAAAATTGCACTATTGTACAGACCTCCATTATGCGGTCTTGAACGAGAACGATTTGTTTGAAAGGAGATTTTTATTCCCCCTTTTTCCTATTTTGTTCTCCAATATTGAATATGCATGCAGAATGCAGACTCAAGAATTCCTGGTGTCCTGGTATGCCGCGTTACTGTGATTTCGATTCTTTGAAAGGCAAAGGAATGTTTCTCCTACTTTTTAGGATTCGATCGAGGAGAAAATGTTCGGTGGACGAGATTCAAAGGGAATTCTTTGTTTTATGTTGTTGTGACTTTTAGTTGGTAATGTTAGGAAATAAATCTTTGATGTATGAAACAATTTTCTGCTGCTAGAGTCTAGAAAATTGATTCGTCTTGCAGCTAGAAGAATCAATTTTCTGAATGTTGTTTCGTATTTTGCGTACTTTTTTGTTTAGGGCAACCAGGATATAAAATGAATGCAAAATATCTTTTTTTTTAGCCTGTGCAATATGAAATAGTATTCGTAAGTGACATCGAATGTGGTTTATTTTTATCAGTTTCCATTTATTGTATTTCTTGGGGTCAGACAACCAGCCCGGCAGCAACAACTTGTGAATACAAATACAAAATACTCTTTTATTAAAGAGGATTTTGTTTCTCGAGAGTCTCTTTCAATCATGTAACCAAAAACTCTGAAAACGGGATTTTTACCATGTTTACAATTTGTTTTTAATTCCCAATAATTCGGCGCTGTTTCAAGCACCATGACCACAGAACCAACTAAATACTAATATCTGAAACTAAAAATAGTAAATATCCCGTTTTCAGCTCACAAAAAAAATGATAGTGTAACAAAAAAGAAACATACATTTTTCATAACTATTTAAAGTTGACTTAAACAGTACGAAATACACGCACAACATTCGATCGATATAAGCCTACCTATGTCCAGAATATATCCCACTTATTTTATTTCAGAATCCTGTAAGAATTTACGAGTGTCTAGAGACGTCAATATTTTCTGTTAAGTCGGGTAAAAGTTACTTACACCTATTAGCTGTACATGAAAGGGTTGTATGTTTCCCTCTAGGGATTGTAACATAGAAACTTATTTAGAGGTGAGGCCACACCGCGAGTACTCACTAGCAAGTAACTGCGAGCGTTCATGAAGCATTATAATGTACAAGAGTCAATTGCTTTAAAAGCTTTTAAATTTCAAAAAAATGTTCATTCAAGCATCTGCTCAAATAACTACTTGTAGATTTAGCATTATTACTGTATTTGATGATGTAACAGGATAAATGATAAATTGATAATCTTAATATTGATTTCAACGTCAGGGACACTGCGATACGCCTAAAGTGCAGTTGGGTAGGACATCTGGCTAAATGCGGAGATGGCAGATGGAGTAAGGTTTTGGCTGAATTGTGGCCAAGGTTGGCCCAAGAAACCAAGGCCGTCCAAAAGCGCATTTGATTCACGATAGTGACAAACTTGCGGGAAACAGATGAATACGGAAAAGGACAGAGAAGAGTGGCAGAAAAAAGCAGAGACCTTTACACAACAGTGGGCGATTTCGGGCTGAAATGATGAACATCTGGCTTACGCAAGTTTTTGCTGTGTTTGAAAATTTCAGAGAAGTCTCATCGAAAATATGAGCCGAATGCTCAATCGCGAGAACGCTCTCAGTCTGCACTGTGGACGCACCTTTAATACTTCACCTATATTTTATAAGGTCTTCTCGCTATATGGTTGTAATTTTATGTTTACCTAGTTTGAAGGTTTTAAATTGATTCTTATTGTTCCGCGTAGAATACGCCGTCGGTTGCCCGTGGGTGTCGTAAAGGCAATATTGGGATTACGGGAAGAGGTGGGTAGAAAGCTCAGGTCTGCTAATAATAACTAACTGCGGTCGCCAATTTATCCGTTGTTGGTGACCTTTCGTTGAGAGGTCATCCGCTGGATTAATGTTTTCTAATTAACCGTAAAAAGACTTAATTTAAGAAGTGAGCTTAACTAAGACTGATTCTGTTTGACGATTTGAATTTTCAACCAAGCTTATACAGTATGTTAGTTTAAACGAGGGACATATTCAAACCCATAATAGTACATGCTAACATGATACTAATAAAAATTTAAACAAAAAAAAAACACTGATAAATAACTGACAGAACCATACCAAAATTTTCGCAAATGTCACGCAACTTGTCAATGACTCTTAGGTATAATCCATTTTCCCTTCATACTTTAAACTTACCTGGTTTAGGACAGTCCAAAATATCTAGGCACTAAACAAAACATTAAAAATTCTTCTATGTACGTTATAGGTTTTTTACATATTTGGGACGAGAATCGAATACTGAATACCCTCCCTCAATATGTCCCTCGTTTAACCTAACATACTGTATAATGGAATATTTTTTGAAACCTTGCTAGAAAACACACACACACATACTAAAGCCATTTTCAAATGATAAAGAACGCCACATGTCACGATTCTTCAAAACTCCTAAGATAAGGTCACTTTAACCGAATACATAACAATTATATTAACAAAAATCGTTTTCAAATTAGTGACTCTCGAGACACAAGCACCTCCAAAGGCTGCCAGTTTGATTTTCTAATATAGGTTAAATTCAGGAAGAAAACCGGTAAGATTTACTCAAGCTCATGAATATTTTGCCCTTATAGGAGCTTATCCAAAACCCATCGATCAAAAGAGAGATTGAACAACATCCTCTCATCAAAAGATACACTATTATATACCTTATTATCCATTTCTAAAATATTATATTTTGTCTTGTATTTTCTTGTAGATAGAGTTGATTAAAATATCCAAAAAGAAATAATAATACGGTTCTTATTTGCCTTAGGGTTACAAGCTGATTTGCCTCCCGTATTTTGGCTACGAATTTTCTCTGCCTAGTTTTTTTTGCATGTAAAATATAATCATTTTTAGGGGAACCGTGGGTGTAGCTTATTATTACGGTCGTTGAGTTGATTGGTAGTCATAGATACATATCATTAAATCGACATGATTTGAGGTTCAAACAACAAACTGGCAGCCATTTTGGTTACAATAGGGGATTATTTTCAAGCGATTTCTGTCAAAGCAATGGATTTTTTGAATTTAGGAAGCAACATTACGTCAGCTTACCGAGATGGTACTGCTACCTGCCTGAATAGTACCATCCTGATAGGTTTCCGAAATAAGCTTGCAAACATCTGTCCTAATATTTATAACAAGTCAAATGGGATAAAATCTTTAAACCTATTTGACACACCAACAGTCCGGTGAGTGGACAATTTACAGAAAATTGGGGAAGACCTAGATGAGGATGATGGAGGAGCTCGTGGCTAAATATTAAAAGCCGCATCTGTCGATTTTCAAGGTTAAGCCGTGCTTGCCGAGGTTGGGCGTGGATGGGTGACCATCATTACATACCGAATTTGTACGGAAAAGCACGTTAAGACGTTGGTCCCGGCTGTCATTTGTATATCTTTGACAGTCGACGAGTAGTCAGAAGCCGAAAGTCTGACATCCAGTCTTACCAAGGGGTTTCGTATTACCCTGTCACTGGGTTGTGGTGGTCAGATAGGCAGTCGCTTCAAAATACTGATACTCAGCTGCATCTGGTTTGACTAGAAGCCGACCCCAACAAAGTTTGGGAAAAGGCTAGGCAGATGATGATGGGGAAGACCTAGATGAGACCTGCAAAGACCAGGGAAGCATGGCACGAAAGAGAGGAGGCCCATACACCGAAGCGAGAGAAACAGGCTGCCAATGAATCAAACAATTCGAACTTAAACAATTTACATCAATACGTTAACTTGTCCTTACGAATAACTGTTAAGACTTAATTCCCCAAGATTAAAAGTTAAACATTAAACCAATCCCTTTACAGCTTGTAGTTAACGGAACTAAGTTTGTTCGTGAACTATGAATTAACTACGCTTGCATGTTGAACGCTGGTTAAGTAACTGATATTGAAGATGATTTGGTTATAAACTGCTCTGGGGAAGGTATCGACACTGTTTAAAATTTTTATTTTTTTAGATAACTTGGATTTCAGAAAAAAGAACAACTTTTGGCTTATCGGAAAGTGAGTTTCTACACAATTTGCAAATCTGAGGGGAAGTATCGATGATTTTTACGCAACAGAGGCATAAAGGTGCATGCAGCTGACTGATCAAGAAGAATAGGTAGTCGTATCAAAAAATACTATTATAAATTCATTTAACCTACATGCAACTCACAACCTAAACCACGAAGAAGAGCGAAATAAAAATTAGCACTAAAAAGGAAAAACGGAGAACTTCAAAAAACAGGTGATGAAAGTTGTTTTAGTAGTTCATAATTTTTAGCGATGATAAACTGCACTGGGCTGGCAGTTGGTAGGAGTTGTGTGTAAGGAATATGGAATTTGTAGAAGTCTAAACGTACTAGGTAAACAGAAGCTGGTACTGGAACAGAAGGTTAATATAACCATACCTTTCAACCAAATAGTTTCCATTATGACAACCCTACTTCACCATCGCAGATCTAATTACCTCGGGTCAGGGCACAAGAGGTGCATTAAAACGAAATATTACTGACTAAAACAATTACAATTGTTGAAATAGAAAGCAAAGCCATCAGGTTTAATTAGGGTGCTGTCACACTGGATCGACGTCAGCGGACCGGGGCGTATCGTCCCATTGATTCCCGGACCATTGTGGTTAAGGGTGTTTCACTAGGGGCTTGCGCTCCTGCGATTGATTGCGTTTTATGACCTGTTTTTTTTATGAGTGAGGGTAAATAATTAATTACGGGTGGTTATTTAAATCGCAGGGCAGTCGCTGGGAAATATTTTTATTTTTGGTAAATATTATATACTTTTGGTAAAGATATTAAAAAACAAAATAATGAAGAGTGGGTATTTTTTGGTACTTTGACAGAATTAGCTTCATCAGACGCAACTAAGAGCGTTTGTAATTAATAGAATAATGCCATGTATAATAATAAAATAAAAAGATTTATTGCAGAAACTTAACAGTAAATCTGACATAATGACCTCCTTTTAAGTAAATACTTGTGCTAGGAGGCCCCGCTCTTCAATCCATACTTCCATACTAATATTATAAATGCGAAAGTCACTCTGTTTGTTTGTTACCTTTTCACGACTAAACGGCTAATCAGATCTTAATGAAATTTGGCAAGAAAATAGATTTCCATCTGGGAAAGGACATAAGCTATATATCATCACGCTACGACCAATAGGAGCGGAGCAGCAATGAAAAATGTTGCGAAAACGGGAAAAATATGACACAGACGAAGTTGCGCGGGACAGCTAGTTACTAATACAATAATGGTAAAAGTGGTGTACAAAAATAAAATTAAATTTAAACTTGAAATTTTAAGTAATATCTAAAATTAAAAAAAAAAAAGAACGGAAAAAAAGAACTTTCTCCTTAAATAGTGTGTGTATGTGTGTGACTGCGTGTGTGCATGCGTGTGTATGTAATGTATGGACTTAAATTGATTAAACTATATTTCTATAATCATATTACTTGTTATTGAAGACAACAGACACCCATCATCATCCTCCGGCCGGCGCAGCATGTCTTCTTCTTCCATACTACGCTATTACTATTTGTCATGTCATCAGACATCTCCTTTCTTGCCGTCCAATATCGTATTATCGTACTATATCGTCCTTCATAAAGTTCATCCATCGTTTCTTTGGTATTCCTATACAACAGACACCCTATAAAATGAAAAAGCTTCTGCAAAATCACATTTTATGTAAACGCATTCAAGCATCTAATGCTTGAACGGTTTGCAAGAATAGCAAATATCGTCGCGGTAATCAAACAAGTGTAATGTCCACATTACTCGAATCGCAGCAAGTCAAAAGGGTGACAGGTCAAGATAAAAAGGTCAGTCGTATCTTTTGCTTCACCCACCATCCATCTTTGGCCTTAACAAGGATTTATGTGGTAGAATTAATCCAATTTAACATTGAGCCCTTTGTAAAAAGTACGAATTAAGTGGAAGAGGAAGAAGCTGCTTTGAGATAAGATAAGCAGCTTGCATCCAGTGATAAGTAAAAATAACGACCCCGGGAAGATTCGTTTATTTTGCGGACACAGCTTTTAGTAAAAATGCAGATATTTTTTCTGAAAATGAGGCTGGATTAGGTTTGATAATTGAGCAATCATGTACTATGATTGCTCAATTATCAAACCTAATCCAGCCTATATTAACACTGAAAATGGGATATTTAAAATGTTTAATACAAACATGCACTCATGGTAAGTATCCTGTTTTCAGTGTAAATGATAATGTTAGAGACAATTTCAGTATAAAAACTTAAATATATACTACACCAACAAAAATGACCGTCATAAGATATTATATATAATTAAAAAACATTAATTAGTGTTCAATAAAATGCCCATGAACATAAATAATTGTTGCATAAGACCATTTATACAAGGTGTTATTTTGCATCCTCGTCAAAATTCAGGAGGTTGTCGCAAAATATATAAATAATCAATTTAAATTATGGTATGGTAGAAAAACCCCCTTAACGTGGTTTAGGGCATAATAAATTATCGAATAAATGTTTGCGATTGTTTGTATGTGTGAAAGCGTGGTTAAAGGGCGAGGATCAGAAGGGCCGCGTTTAAAACACGGGTGGTTCAAAAAAATTGGTTGTCTGTAAAGTCGGTTTACTGACGATAGTTGAACGTGACAACGCTATAGGGACGCGTGCCTCTCACTCGCTCGCATTGTGAGCGCATAACGTGAGCGGAGCGTAACGCAGTTTCTTGAAGTGTCTCCCGGCAAACCAATTTATAAGACGTTGTCACGTCAATAAATAAAAAAAAACTAGGTACCCATTTAATTATTGATTCGGGTAGAGAATCATTAGCATAGTTACCTCCTTGAATTTGACGAGGATGCAAAACAACAGTTTGTATAATGACAATCCTACTAATATTATAAATGCGAAAGTTTGTGAGGATGGATGGATGTTTGTTACTCTTTCACGCGAAAACTAATAAATGGATCTGGATGAAATTTGGCACAGGGATAGATAATAGTCTGGAATAGCTCATAGGATACTTTTTATCCCAATAATACGATCCCGTGGGACAATTACCGAATAAAACGCGGGCGAAGCCGTGGGCACTAGCTAGTAATTTTATAACTTATGTCATCACAGCTTTAATTTTTAAAAAAACGTGTTGCTCCGACCTCAAATAACATGGGACAAGGGCAGGAAGCTGATGATGACAGCTTTTTATGAAAATAAACATAATGCCAGAAGCATTCCCAAGAATCACCAGATCCCTTCTTAATTAAACCGCTCTAAAATCAATTTATTCGAACCCGATTTCCATAAAAAAGGGTGGCGAACACCAAAAACTCATTCCGGGGATGCAAATGACGTAACTATTAATAAACACTTGCATAATGCGAAAGCGTCTTTATTAAAACCAGCACAGATCTTAATTTCCATTGAATCAACAAAGCAGAATGAGGAATGCATCTCATATACAATGTTTGTCATATAGAATATAGCCCAAGGGATGCAAATGGTTGAAATATACGGCTATATTTTGTGTACGGTGCCGCCGCGGTGGGTGACATGAGAACCAATTTCGGTGAAGGCAAATATTTGCTGTACTGTATTAAAATTAGGTGTACAGATTTAGGAGTAGCGGCTTTTGGTTTCATATTTAGGGTTATTAGAATTTTGGCGTAAAGTACAAGAGCTGTGTAACAATTGTTGTGTAAATTCAATAAATAAATACTACCTATATATCTTCTTAATGAAAATTATGTCCTACCAAATAAACCATGCAATCTTGTAGTTTTAGAGAATAACTTAAAGCTGGTTAACTAAAAACACTGCCAAACTATAAAAATAATATTCAAAAACGTCTTCGAAATTATTGCAACTGTCACGATAACGTACCGAAAAGCACCCCGTATGTTTCCCTCACCAAATACTCAGAAGGCACACAACGTCAACCATCACTGACATCTCCAAGTTATTATACCCACAGACTCCAAATAAGATGGCTGCCGTAAATTATTTTCAAGACAAGAGACGTTTCGAATAACTTGCGAGTTGTCTAAGCAACATATTTCCTCTAACTTGTGAATAATGTCTTAGTTTATGTTAAGACATAATTCAAACTTGGTGGTTGGGCTCGGAATGCTGTTAAGCGAGTAGATGGCTAGCTCACGTCCATGATGGTATGGTTATGCAATGTTGGCTGGCTAAATTCATTGAGTTTTGGGGTTTCAGATTTTGTTATGTTGGTAAGGTTTAGGTCACCTGCCGCACTTTTTTTGACCATTTAAATATAGTGAGGACGTTTCTTAGTAAAAAAAAATATAACACGATGGGTCTGGTAAAATATAATTGTCCTAGAATTATAACGCCTTCAGGATGCTGCTGGGACTGCCATGGCGCTGTAGCGCGTCAAGAATGTTCGCGGAGTCTCGCACAGATGGCTTCCATGCTATCTTGTGAAAGAAAGCGGCTTCCTTACTACAGCGTCTGCATGGTAGTGACAATAGAATTTTGAAAATCTGCCAGACAGGACCGTCCCTTCCAGAGAAGACTATTTATGAAGACCTATTACTGTCCCCACCCAGTGTGGGTGGGGACAGTAATAGGTCTTCATAAATAATAACTATTGTAAACACTAACAATACTAAACTAGTTACTTAAGCACCATTGTTACTAACAATAAAATACTAACAAAGCAATGGACTGTAGTCTGAAATAAACTTTAATTTAATTTTTAATTATCGACCAGAGAGTGATCACCTACGTCGTTTACGCTATTTAAAACACGTATTTTTTATGTGCTGTCTTCGTTTACAGAAAGTGGAATTTTATCAGCGATAATAATGATGGGAATACCAAAATGTAGTATAGTTCTAACATAAAATTTTGCAGTGCTGTTGAAAAGTGGTACTAAAAAAAAACTTTTAAAAGTGATTGGCACTTGTCTAGGCCATCAGCAAATCCATTACAAATTCCAACACATCAACAATCCAAAGCATTTCTGCATTTTCTTCTAACAAAATCGTCATTATACATCAACAAAAATCTCCTAAACCTACATCTACATTTTAAAAACGTTTCTACAAAGTTACAAACTTAAATTCTAACACTAATGTAGACAAAGCAGCGAAGGATGCTTGTTTAGTCATAATTACGGAGTCGGCTAAGTCGTTTAAAACTATAAAACAGTAGGATGGTGAAGATTCCATGGCGCGTACATTTTCTCATTAAGTTCAGAAACTGAAGCAAGTAAGTGTTGCGTAGCTTTTTATCACGAGAAGAGTTACTGTACTAGAATACTGGCTAGATAGTGGAAATTATTCTGGTTCTACTAACAGTAATTTATGTATGATTCTAGAAATACTTTAACAGCTTCCTGGGAAGGAAAAAGTAAAACTAAAGAAACGATGAATGGACTGTGTGAAGGATGATATGGATATGGTGCCACTGCTGAGAAGACGAGTAATAGAGAAGTATGGAAGACGAAGACATGATGAGCCGTGCTACAAAAAATCGATTATTGGCTAGAGAATGATGATGGTGACAGCTGGAGCTGAGTACCATTTGCGTACAACAGACTTTGAAAGTTATCAACGTCATCAGCCTACAGCAGTCCACTGCTGGAACTGGCCTCTTCAATAGCACGTCAATCAACTCGATTCTCGGCAACTCTCATCCAGTTGCTACCAGCCATCCTGCGAAGGTCGTCGCTCCACCGAGTCTGAGGGCGTACCCTACGCTTGCCGATTCCTGGAGAGCAGTGGAGACCCACTCAAGAACACGTCTACCTCAACAGTCATCGGTTCTGCGGTTAATATGGCCGGCCCATTGCTACTTCAGCTTACAATATTATGTGAGCTAAGTCGATAACTCTGGTTTTCTGTCGGATCACTTCGTTCCGGATGCGATCCCTCAGAGACTTGACAAATATGACAGTAAATTACCTATTAAAGTCAGTTGCCCACTCAGTTTGACTGCAGCTAAACAGAACAAGATTTACAAAATAAAAAGAAAGATCATTTTGAACAAAACAAATGAAAGCTTTTTTCTCTCATATGACAAAAGACTATCATTCTAAGACTGCACTACATTTCTTAGTAGTTGTTTTAAAGTTTCATTCCTTAATTACTGTGCCGTGAGGTGAGAAGCTACCGCAGCGAAATGTTTGCTTCGTACAAGTGAACTGGGTATTAAATGTAGAAGTCTGAAAACACCACCTAGGGTAAATTGTGAGTTGCGGGCACTGGGCATGCCTATTGAGAATTACAACAATGAACAAATTATAATAAACACGTTGTTATTATTGACAGGGGCTTTAGTCAGTTGTATCACACCACTTTTTCGAGAAAACAATTACTATAGTAGTTGCCACAACACAGTTTACAGGTTTAGGATTGGCAAAAGCATTAAGAAAAAACGAATCATTGAAGAAAAATATCATAGGGAAACAACTGAATCTTATCAACAATGAACTATTTGCCAGCTTTAAGAAACGATTGGAATCGGCTACGAGCCACGTAGCGCGTAGCTATTTGCTACGAAATATGTAGCATATCTTGCTACAATGTGTGCCAAGAAGAATGTGTCTATAGGCTAACATGGATTGTAAAAATATAAGTAGATAGTTAAGATAAACGCAAAATATTTTAGAATGACATTTACAAATATAAAAATATCGTAACCAAAAATTCGAAGATATCCACAAACACGCACTGGGGTTTATGATAAACTCTCTCAAACAGAGGTTTGTGTCCCATTAGTGGCAACGTTGAGGTTGATTATTATATATTCCATATATTTACCATAACACCGCAAATAAAATAACAGAAGGGGCACAGCATTAAAGACAAAAGACGATGCACATACAAACACACAACTGTACCTAGTAACAATACTACAATAAGGAAAATGTTTGTTTTGATTACTTGAACAGGAACCTCTGTGAGCGCACGTAAGTTCGTACTTAAGTCAGTAAATGTGATTTATATTGCTAGAACAAAGATCTTACTACGTGTGATGCTGGGATTATTTCTAGGACTGTGGGATGTTTAAGATGGCGCTTGACTTTTTACCCGGATGGCTTCATGATATATTTTCTCTTTTAGTTATTTTCTTCGATTGTTTTTACTCTTCATAAATTGGTTGACATAAACATCAAGCTTATAATACCCTGGGGTTCGGTACAGGTGTACAAACATTTCACCAGTTATTTATAAGTGCCACGTAATAGAAGACGGACCTCTTGACGTCATTGTGAAATTCGTATTAGGAAAACCCAATGAAGCTTTGTCCGACTTGGTTATTAAGCCAGGATTAACAGTAGTGATTGCGACCATTAGATTAACAAGGCATTGAATAGTTTAAGTTTAAATAAAAATGCTACTTAAATAGTAGTCCCTTACTTCAGTCTTTCTGTTATAGTTAAGAATCCATACTATTCTAATGTTCATTCTACTTGGAAAAAAGAAGCCATAACATTAATACTACAATAAAAGAAAAAACAACACTGAACATTGCAGATATTCCTATAAGAAAACGGGAACCATCTGGCGGCAATGGGAAAAGAAACCATAACGGAAACATATCACCTAAGCGTGAGTCGAACAAAGCAATAACAAACAAAGAAGATAATTAGGAACAAAATACAATAGAGTTAGAATCCCTCTGCATTAACGCGTCTCCTTTGAAAAAAGATAAACATATTGAGGAAACAGTGCACGTAGTCGAAGAAACAACAAATATTCTTGTTCGATAAACTTGTACATACAACCGCAGTTACAACAGTATCAAACTTCTGCCAAGGTATATCAATGCTGATAAATAAAGGTAATAAAAATCCCATCCAAGGAAGCCTCAGAGAGGTTTAAAAGTTTCTAGCTTAAAGTGACTGTACACATTTGAACACGGTCTCATACATAGTAAATTGCGCTGCGGTCGTGATATTGGCACCGGGTAAAGTATTCTCTGACAGTAGCTCTTAACATTGCCTGATGCTGGTGTATAGATCGAGTGGATACGAAAAGTTATCTGTTACAGCACCTCATATACGATACGGTTTAATATTTTATCTACTTCGGTTTCGTTATATTCGAATTACAAAATTGACAGCGGTTTCATTATGATACCCATAACGACATCGGGTTGCATTCTGTGAATCGTCATAAATTCTAAAACACAATCAAAGACATTCTAAACATACAGCCAGGTACCTATAATATTACTTCGAAATCGAGACAATGTTAATGATGTTTTTAAAAATGGAACAAGTTTAGCACAAAAGTATCGTATACCTACTATTTGGCTGTTGCGGTTACAAGATCTTTGCCTTATACCTAATAAAGACTACATATAAATAAACAAGTTTGTAGTTAAGTTTCTATAAAATATACTTATTTGTCTATATCTGTGTTTTATTCCTTCCTTCGTAGATAAAATCTTGTATACAACTGTACGTTATTGGTCTTTTAATAACTCGTGCCCACCTATTTCGGTACGCGCTACGCTTGTACCGAAAAATGGCACTCGTATTAAAAGACCGTCCATAACGTAACAGTTGCATAAATAGCTATTATAGTGTGTTGGTGTAACTTGCTTTGTAATCAATACTCTAGAAATACCTGAGTTAGCAAGAGCTCACTAGATTATACAAGTCTCCCCCGAGTGCCCCGAGGCTTTGTCTGCGTGGAGTTCGGAAATTATCCCAGGGAAATGTTTAGCTCGGATACAAATTATGCTAAGTCCTGTGTCCTAATTATACAAATGTAGTAAGACCATAGTCTAGCGGTGCTTCTTTCTGCTTTCATCTAAATTCGCTCAGCTGTTAATAATAAATAGAGAATAAAAACTTTCGCGATCATAATTTTTTCTTGTTCTACCTTTTGTAGTAAGCAACGACTTATTGGATCTATGCTGTCCTCCCATACATAAGTACTTACTAACGTTGTAACTTCAAATTCAAATATTGTAAAACCAAATTATTTTAAAAGAGTAGGTAACCAAGGAGTTTCTTGCCGGTTCTTCTCCATAGGAAACGACCAACCGAGCAACTTTTGTCAACGTTTTATTAAGTGCTCATGTAGGCCTATGTAAAATAAAATATTTTGATTTTGATTCAGTTTCTAATGAAAATCGTTCCTAAATATCCCCAGTAAGTTTAAAAAAAGAAGTAACATTACTACAGTCTAATATTTTCCGCGCATCAAGAACTTTTGTACCTATCGATTAGCACAAAGGCCAATACCTCTACTCTACTGCTGTTGACCTAGTATATCACGCAAGATAGCAGCCTATGAATGGCATATGTCAAACATGTAGTAGCCAAACATGTCTCGTGGGATACAGCAGACGTTGTTAACGTCGACGAACATGTCCTAGGGAATACGTTAACTATCGAAATTTACTGTAGTTTGTACGTTATGAAGGCTTTAAGTGTTGGCGGTTTCGATCGCAGTTTTGTGGTACGAGTACATGGTTATGCAAACATTACGTTAGCGTAATTTACGATATTACAGTTAAGATATTATTAACTACTAGCTGATGCCAGCATGCGTTGCAATGCAGTTGTTCCTACCCACTACTTACCTACCTACTACCTACCTTCCTACTGCCTACTGCCTACGTAGGTAGTAATAAGTATAGTTACTACCCACCTACCTACCACTATCTGCCTACTTACTACCCTACCTACCTAAATCCTACCTACCTAAAAACCTTCTACGAATTAATATGAATCGTTTAAAAAAAAGATGAATTTTCGGTTAAGTAGTTCCCAAGTTATGGCGTGACCAAGGGAAATAGGGATTCATTTTTATATATAGAAGATATATAGATTGTTCATCTGTGTATAAAAAGATTTCCACGTTCATACATTTGGTTTGCTGGTCAAATATGTAGATGTTATATGCCAGACTTATGAATTATATTTAAGTTTTTTATTTAACTCTGTAAATAATAGATTTGATTGCATTGAGTTAACCAACATGTTATGCTATGTCGTCCCTAGAACAGTGTACAAGCGTAAAGTGCGCGCTGGCAGACTCTTCTCCACGCGTACCTGCCATTCTAACACTGGTTTGCGCTCACCTGTTCGCAGAATGATAGATGTCTACAATGGGACTTTTGAACACATTGATATCTTTGCATGTTCTCCCAGTAACTTTAAAGGTCTTATACTCAAGGAGCTCTCTTGATTGATGTGTATAAGTCATGGGATGAACATGATAGTTAAGTTTAAGTAAGTTTAGTTTTTTAATATTATTTTGTATTCTTAGCCTAGCGTTTAAATTAAAATTGTATAATATATTCCACAGTTAATCTGTGAATAGCGTTGTGGGCTACAATATTGCCCAAATGTTATGTGTATCTCTTTATTTAATACTATATATTGTAGCTGTTTGCTGTTCCTTTTGAATAAAAAAAAAAAAAAAAAAACAAATAGTACACAAGGTAATTAACCCGTTATCGGTGTTAATGATGGTGTTATCGATTCTATGTTTGCCAAGGATGATACATCTTCTGGTATAAAAGTGGATCAGATCCTTTGTAATACCACTTTTATACTGACATCAAAATTTTGTTTTCTGTGATTTAATGTATATCGTATAGCCTAAGTGAAATAATTAAAAACGATTATATATTTTTTTTTTCATTTTGTAATAAAAAACAAGGACTTCGGCTATATTTAACTTTGTTTAAAGGCTTCTCTTTTTTGCCTTGCGTTAAATACCAGATCAAAGAGATATTTCGGGCTGCAAAATAAATGCGGATGGGCGAAATGAATGTTTCGGATACTTTAATTTTGTTAAACAATGTTTATCTACAATCAAAGGCAGAAACTTCGGTCTCCACGTTTTATGTAAAAGGATATTAAAATTGCTCTTTCATGAAAGAAAAAGGTTATAAACGTGACAAAATATTGGTCCTTAATTTTATTAAAGGTGTCTTTTTAGTTCAAGGTGAAAGGAAAATAAAGATAATTAAATATCTGATCGATGTAATTAGACATTAGGGGAGTATTTACTTGTGTTTAGCAATGTAAATATTATATTTACTCACCCATATTTGGCGATAATGTTTATCTCCGGATCTGTTTAAAATATGCTTGTTTTAATAAATAATCACTGCACAGTAACTGTTATTTAAAATTTTGTTAAAAGTGTTAATAATAAAGTATTGTTCCAGATGGCTACCATTTTTCATTTTTAAATGTTTTTTTTTTTTTGTTTTTTGTCGTTTTGAGGGCAGCGGTGGCCTAGTGGTGCCAGACCAGACTTACGAGCAGTAAGTTTTTCGAACCTAGGCTGGCGCATTATTTTGTGTAAATTTATTTCATCACCGCTGCTCTCAAAACGGTGAAGGAAAACATCGTGAGGGAACCGGCATGTCCTAGAACTAAAAATTCGAAGACATGTGACATCAACCAACCCGCAATGGGCTCGCGTGGTAGATTACAGCCCACTCTCTCTCATAGAGAGGAGGCCTGCGTCCCAGCATTGGGAACAATATAGGCTGATTATGATGATGATGATATCATTTTGTAAAAATATTTGAAAATGTAAATAATATGTATATAAATAAATAAACGAATAAGTATTACTAATGTGTATAACGGAAATTCAGTTGCATAAAACTATCAAACAAATGATTAAAACGAATAGTAGGCCGCCGGTAAACATGGACGCACCTGAAAGCAAAGTTTCTAATTTTAGTTTAAATATTTAAAGTGCTAACCGCATTTAGTTATGTTCCGAGGCGGTTGTTTTGACTAATAACTGCGTGGTTTTGCTAGCTGCTGTAGTAAATATTTAATGGCCACTGACAGCTTTTAACAATGCGATTAAAATTAACGGTATTGCGGATTGTTGAAATGGGAATAGCCGTCGATAACAAATTGGTACTAATAAATGTTATGTCTTTTGTGATTTACAGTTAAAATACAAATGAATAGGATTCATATTTACAATTTACTTGTTGTTTTTTGATGTGAGCTGGTTTTTACTATCCGGATAAAATACCAATACTTTACGCAACGCGACTGTCTTCACAATCCAGTTACTGGGTAATTTTATGTTACGGGGTATTTTTGTGTTACTGGGTAATTTTGTGTTACCCAGTAACCCCTTTGCAAGACTATTTATTAGATTTTCGGACTTTTGACTGTCAAATATTTATTAATGAAAGCTAGAATCAACTACTGCGTGCTTTTTAAGTGCCTTCTTTACAGAAGGATCTCGGTATGTCTCGGTGTGATGGTCACCTAATCAAGGACTGACCTTGACAAGCATTGCTTAACCTTAAAGATAGCGTCCTGTATGGCTGTTATGATCTAGCTGGGAGCTGTGGGATTCCTAGCTTGTTATTTTAAAGTCTAATGTCACCCATTGCAGAAGCAGTGATAGTCTAGTGATGTGACTGTCGGACTGCCAATTCATAGGTCTTTTTTTTTACGGATGGGAAATCATCAAATGACTTCTCCCGCTCTGGGTGGAGCGGGAGGGAGTGTCAGACATGTACTGACTAAAACCCATCCATGTTCCTTCTTCGCCCTTTGTGTTCCAGGGCCACGGTATCTCTTTCGAACAGTCCCGCAACCCTGGCAAGCATCGGCCCTCTCGGACCCCTTCCAGTTTGCTGACATCTCCTTGAGGCGTGCGTGGAACACGTACGCGCCGTCGACACGGCGTTTCATCATGAGACGGACGGACGGTGAGCTAGCCCATAACTCACCGTCCACAGGCCCGAATTCATAGGTCTGAAGTTCGAACTCAAGACATCTGATTTTTCGGTTTCTTGTGAGTATTTTATTATTATCACTTCGGTGAAAAAAAAACAACGTGAGGAAACCAGCATGACTGAGAGATATTTCGCGACGGCATGTAAAGCTAAGTCAGAGGCCCATGAGCGGCATAAAAACTGTGACAGCAAATTTGGCACTAACCACTCGTTAAAGAAAGAACCATTGCAGAAAATTATTTTCACATGGACAAAACAATATTAATTCCAGCTTCACCATCCACATACTCGTCATTATTCAGTAGATAAAGCTCAGTTTGTTCGTCAACTAAATCTGAGGCACCACGTGACAGATCATTAATCTTGTCCCTTACATCCGGATGTAATATATAGTTTATATACTCTTAATGACCGTTGAACTAATTTCTCAATTAATTCCCGACTGTTACTCTTAGCGGTTCACTGGATTTTGGTCCGTAAACGTAGTTGGGAGTCCTCTGGGTTGCGCCCTTTTCAAATGTTTTGAGATCGAAAATGTTGGGTTGGTGTGTTAAATCTAGTGAATCAAAAGTCAAAGTATTTATTTCGATTAGGCCAGTATTGAATTTTTAGTTACAAAGCATTGGTTCTTGAAGAAATTATGACTAAAAATAATACGATACTACTATATTTTTACGAGACTGTATAAAATACGATGTTTGTTGAGAGATGGCAGGAGGAGTCTGGATGACCAATAGCCAGATGGGGGAAGACCTACAGAAGATTGTGAGTAGACTGGCATAAACCAGGGAAACATGACACAAAAAATAAGAAAACAAAGAGAAGAGGAGGTTATCTACTCAACAGTGGGTGAAACAAAACTATCAATGATGATGATATTGTTGTTGATGAAAAGTAAGCAAATTATATATCTTTCCAAAAAGCCGTCCGTACCAACAAATACTATACAGACTGTCCTATTTGTTATAGAAGTCAATAGTTGACCAATCCCATCGTCCATTATCTGTCCAAAACACTTATCTTGATTAAACTTAAACCCTACAGGTACAGGGCCGATCGATCGAATCCATTTCCTGCTTTCCCTTTCATAGTTAAATTGAGCGTGATAAATGCCCCAATGTCCTGTTTAATGACTAAAGTTAATTTCGGTTGAGTTCGCCATTATCTCATTGATGTCTCGAATGTGTGCCCAATTTGATTGGCTTTTGAGCCCTGATTTTATTTTTGTTGATCGTGTTTTGTTTCGAATTGAGTTTTGGGGAGATTTATTTGGTCGTTTCGTTGTTCATCATGGTTGGTTTAATGAGAGTTGTAGTATTTGGAGTTCAGTAAAATAATACATTTCTAACTTGACTGTAGTATGCATTAGGACAAATGGGCCAGAGTTGTCATGCTGTAGGTGTCAAAAGAAGGGATTCGTTGCCGAGGGAAGCCTTGAAAACGCTGGTATGACGACTAACAGGCGTTTGTGAGAGATTGGGCCGGAGAATACAAGACGGAAGGAAGAGTGGAAGGCTATGGGGAGGCTTTTGCTCAGCAGTGGGACAATATTGGCTAAGGAAAAAAAGCATGCACAGTTATGCATTTTATTCGCCGTGGGATTGCTGCACAAAGCGAAGGAAAGGGCTAAATGGAACCGACATCGACAGGGCAAAGACAAATACTCCCGCGTATTAAAAGACCATTCATAGGCATAGGAAAAACTAGTTATTATTACTACCTAATCAGTGTTTTAATAAACACAATAAGTGAACAAATGTATAACGATAAAATACATTCCCAATATGGCATTATAACAATTTATTTAACAACAATAATGAATTTATTACGAACCCATTTAAATTTTCAGCACAAGAAGTACCCTATTGCCTCAGAATCTTGAATAATAAAATATCACCTCCAGGTGGCCTATCATGACGTCTTAAAGCAGTATTGTGTTAATCTTATTCCAGTGTGGGAAACAGATAGCGCTAGACGTCTTCTATAGCTCCGTCTCTTTCACACACTGGAATGACATTAAAAAAATATTGCTTTAAGACGTCACAGTAGGGCCCCTGTTTTTATGATGTGCTAGAATTCATCTTTTGCTTTAATTCAATTTCTTACGTCAGATGCTATCCGTCTTGAGTTGTGTTTTTAGGCTAATTTCTTATTGTATCTCTAGGAATTTTTATCTTGAGTTGGAAATTTTACGCCAATCCTCGCATTCCACTTTACATGGTTTAATTTTTGGTTTGATTATCTATTATGACAGTAAAGAGCATGTTTTTAAATGAAAACATACTTATGTATGTTTGCTTCTTGCATACCTTTTAGGTATGCAGTTAATGTTGTTTTGTGAAATCTGAATAAAGTTTTTGCTGACACATTTTGACTCACTTTATTGCTGTAAAGCCGTATAATTCACCTATGTGGAATAATTTAACTTAATTTAAGTGAGTTACTTTCTTAAACTGCAAAATCATGAAAATACAACAAATAGTCATAAAAGTAAATAAATGCTATAAAACTCTGCATGTCTGATTTGCCTTAAATTAGCCGTTGACCATTGTCAACAATAACGACACTATTTTTAAAATGCATGTTCATTAATTTTCCTTTAAAAACAGGGGTAGTTTACAACTCCACAAATTTTAAAATTACCAACGACTTATAACATCAACAACAAGACACAAACAACCCCACTGGAGAGCTAACCCCTAATAAATTCCAACTGAACAATTCCCTAGACCGCCAGCTGAAGATCGATGTACCTGTTAACATATTTGCAACTTCTAAACACGTACTACCTACATACCTAGAGAAACTTCCAGAACATAAGTCTTCTGCTATTGCAAGTGGGGTAACAGCTGCATTTCACTAAGTAATGGCTCTCCACATGACATTGGTGATACCACCCGGCAAAGTACCACACTGTATTTTTCATGCAGCTCGAAATTGCTTTTGAAGACAGGTAATATTTTACTCAGAATGACTCAGACGAATGATCACTTACATTTTTGACTTGGAAATAGAAGTAGGTGGGAATTTTGTTACACTAAGCAGTACTTGTATACAAGCACATTTAAGATTTTCAACTATCAGCCTAGTGCTGAAAGTAGATATTCTAACTGTGAAAAATATTAAAGGACTCATTCAGGTTTCGCTTAGTAAAAACAGGCATTAGACAATATTTATCGTCCTTTCATTTTATTTTCTTCTGTTATTCCAATTCTCTTCATCCACTGTTCCATTTATCGGATCCATTTCAAAAATAAAACTGCATTCTTATTACGCAATCGAATTTCCTTACGAATCTTCTCCGCTCATTTTTGCGAGCCCATGCGAAGAGTATTCTCAAAAGATTACCATAGGAGATACCACTGCCGACATTCACTCGGTGCTCTTTTACGAAATTGTGTCATGTCATATTCACCACTTCCTACACTTGGGCCTGAACTGCGGAAAGCTAAAACGTCTCGTCCCGTGTCGAGTTTATAAGTGTCCCTCGACGAAGGCGATCCACGTAAGAGCTAGTATTCTTTTGAATGCCATAGGAAAATAAACTGTTATAACAAGAATACCAGTGTAGTTAAAAACAAAAATAACAAACATACTTGCGTAACAAAAGAAACGAAGACAACAAATTAATGATTACGAAGAAAGGCCTACAAAAAGAAAATAATTTCCAATCTGACAATTTACCAAAACAAACAAGGACGAAATAAACGAACCAAATTGTTAGAGACAAAAGCAAAGATTCTCGGAAGCGAACCTGAAACTATGATTAAATTAAAGTGAACTTTAAATGAAGCTTCCAGTAAACAAGGAAGACCGGATATTTTGAGGTTTACCCCGAAAATATTTGAACATAAAAGTTCCTTATTCAGATTCAATAGAAGTAGTATCTTAAGTGCTTTCAATGGTAAATTCAATAGCTATTCACGTTGCTACCGATATAGGTGTAAAGTTCGTGCATTTTGCATAACGTTGCCTCTGAATTTATAAAATTTTGAAGCAAGACCTTCGCTTATGCTCCGTTGTCGTTTAATACTATTAGATGTACCTCCTTTACAACTTTCAAGAATGTGTTCTTTAAGATGCAAAGTAGTATAGAAAATATGGGTTAAAGTCCTTCGTTTGGAAGAAATCGTTTAGCTTTCTTTTTATTTATGTCAGGGTGTGCTTCAAAAACCTCCATGAGAGACTGTAATGGAAACTAATATTAAGCCATTCCATGGTGGTACAGCGCAATCCAAAAGTAGGTATGGAAAAAATATTAGTAAATATCATATCATGCTAACTCGTAACAGTCGTGACTATGCTCATAATATACTTTTATAAGTCAAACAAAAAGAAAAGACACACAAAACTAGTAAGCACGCACTGCCAAACTTAGCAACACCTACAAAATATCCCAACAATATTTCTTCTAATATCAATATCACATAATACGTACAGCACATGGCCCGGAGTTTCCTTCCAACAGCGTGTTTCATCCCAGACTTCCCTATTTCTCTTCCAGTCGTATATTATCTATATCTGTAAGCGGTAGCAGATGGCATCCGATACAGTTTCGTATTAAATTCTATATATTACTGTTGTTATTATCGCAAACGGTACCGATTTACATAATCTTATCATTTGGGATAAATACGTTGTTTTTATTTTATTTTTGTTAACAAATCTTAAGGGAATGGGTCGTGAGTGAAAATTTACGATTTCCAGAATTCCAAATCTGAGGGTGTGGCCTAATCATCTACCTCGGTTGCAGAAGAGAATAGAACCGGCAAGAGATGTTGGCGGTGTCCCACAGGGATCGGTTCTGGGGCCGCCCTTGTGGAACATCGGTTACGGCTGGGTGCTGAACGCCGATTTCCCTAGCGGTGTCAACCTAGTTTGCTGCGCTGATGACACGCTGGTGCTGGCACAAGGAAGGTCGCACGAGGCAGTAGAAACGATCTGGCAATTGGGTCTCGAGGTGGCATTGCACAAGTCTGAGGCCATGTGCTTTCATGGGCCTCCTCGGAATGCGCCACCGTCGGGATCCCTACTGATGGTAGGAGGGGTTTTCATCGAAGAACTTAAGACTCGTCCTCGACAGCCGGTGGAACTTCGTGGAGCATTTTCGACTTTTTGTCACCAAACTGGAACGGGCCGGGGCTGCCTTCAAGCGGCTCTTGCCTGATTGGCGGTGGTGACCTATCGCGTCCGGCCCTAGTCCAATCCATGGTCCGGAGTCCGGAGACCAGTATTTAATCAATACTGATGTCAAAAACGGTGAAAGACCGAGAAAACATTTTGACTTTGACTTTCACTTTGGGTCTTCCTAATAGACAGAAGATCTGTATGTCCACTTATCCCAGCAATAGAAACATTATTAACAGAACATGCTAAATTTGAAGGTGCTAACTTTGAACGATGTCGTGTCTAAATACGAGTTGCCTACGGCGAGGCGTCTAAGGTATATCTGAATGGGGCATTAATACTGATAGTACCAATGCATCGAACACAATATTGCCATAACCTTTAAATTTTACAACGTTGCTTCGACTGCTGTAAAATTTTGTTAGACTTCATTCCTAAATCTAAAATCCGTTCCTATAAAATGGAATCTGTAATGCTTTGGTAGATTCAATATTTTAGAAGTTGAGGTTAGAACGTTACATGTAGTTTTTGGTACTATAATTTAGTTGAAACCAAAATAAATGGGTCTGTTTTACCAAAACACCAAAATACATATTATAATACTAGCTGTGCCCGCGACTTCGTCCGCGTGGAATTTAACAAAAAAATATATTTAGTTTTATAGTTTTTTTTTTATTCGTTTTTGCATTTTAATTTTAATTATATTATTTATTTTTCTAACATAGAAGTAGCCTAAGTTACTCCTTATTACATCAGCTATCTGCCAGTGAAAGTCCCGTCAAAATCGGCCTAGCCTTTCCAGCGATTAGCCGGAACAAACAGACAGATAGAAGGACAGAAAAAAATTGTAAAAAATGTTTTTTTGGTATATGTGCCGTATATACATTCGTATGCATGTAGTAAAAAGTGGTTATTTTAATATTACAAACAGACACTTCAATTTTATTTATTAGTATTATATAGATGTATAGATTACCCAAAAACTTATAATTTTGCACCCGTTTGTTTCTAGTTATTACAATTTAAAAAAAAAAGAGATTGCAGAAGCAGGAAGTTTCGTAGATTCCATATACTTCACAATTTACACTAGTCAAACAACCTCATGGACGCATCTGCCTTCAAACAGAATAAAATGACCACTCTATCTTCGACAAGTTCCCTCCACTTTTCAAAGCTGCTCATCCATCTACTAAGAACACACTCCACATTATGTACAGTGCCATTACTCAGTTAACTGACGGCAGTTTTTCACACGAAAACTCGCACGAATTCCGATAAGGAAATGCATGTGAATTTGTGTGGCTATGAAACAGGCGATTTGTTTGCGAGTTTTATAGCCGGCGTTGTGTTGCACGTGCTTGCAATTTTTGTTGCAACAGGGATTGTTTTTAATGGATAACAATATATATTTTGCAAGTTGCTACTTGTGCTGTTTGTGTAAGTTATTGCATTACTAGGTACTACTGTAAAAACGCTGCAGGAAAACTTCGTGAGAAAACATACAACCTCAGTTTAAAGACAACTAGTCTTACCAAGGGGTATCATATTACGATAGTACTAACTGGGTTTTGAGGTCAGTTAGGCAGTCGCTCCATGTAAAATACTGGTATTAAGCTGCATCTGGTTAGACTGGAATCCGACCCAAACATAGTTGCTAAAAGGCTAGATGATGATGATGATTCTATCCTAATCATTATTTATTCAAATTACTAATCCTGTCTTTCTTAAGCACACTTCTAGAACTACATAAAATAAAACACATAATTCCCAACTTACCACCTGAGAAACCATTTTAATTCAACCCAGTATAACAGTAAAACAAATTAACATAGCTCCTTAAATATTTATACAAGAATCCAGGCCACAAATTAGCGGTTTTCCTGGCCACAGCGCAGAGAATACATTGCTATTCGCAGTCACGTGCTTTGAAGAAAGGTTTTCGTTAGCTGGTGAAATGCGGACGGAATAGAATCGGTACATTATATTATGTATTTTAGCTTAGAATTGTCGTTACGGATAATGTTGTGGGCTTACAAAAAAAATGTTGTTGTTTTATGGTTTTATTTACGTTTTATAAACGACCGAAAAAATCAAAGGTTGACTATAATAAAATCGGATGATAAGACTTGAAGTAAACCATACACCAAGACGAAGAACATCGACAAAGCGACTAGGTTGTGATCAGTAGATTCTATTATTTTTTTATATACCTGGCATTTGACAGTCGTCAAATTGAATAAAAAATCAAATTAACTTATAAGTTTTATTTTTTTTAAGTTAATTTGAATCTATAGATTTACTTTGCAAACATAACATCGCCCGCGTAGAGTTAAGCAATAGGATTGGATTTTCATTTTCATTTTAACCTCATTTTCCTCGGCGCCATCTTGGGTTTTCATTTTCATCTCGTTTTGTTATCAGCGATCCCGAAAACAGCACCCATGAAGCCATTGAGTCGCGCAAGTGTCAGTCGGGCGAGTGTCTGTTGCGCAAGTATCAGTCTCGCAAATGTACATTCCCGCAAAAGTCCATTCGCGCAAGTGTCCATGCGCGCAACAGTCCATGCAGATCCCCTAGAAGTTTTTTTAGCGTATATTTTGTCCATACAAACGTGCTAACAATTCAAAAGAAAAAAAAAATTGGTACCCCTTTTGTCGTCTGATCTCGTGTCTGTCGTCGTCTCTAGGGCAAGCGGTTTAGGCTGTGCGTTGATATCTCAGTCAGTCAATCAGTACTTTGAATTTTATATACATAATATAGATAACTAAACTAATGTACCAAAACCAAGATTATTATTATATAATCACTTCCAATTATTTCCCTCTCATAGACAAGACACAAAAATAGTCTCTAAACAGATTTTATCCTTTGCAAATAAATATTTTTCCTTATAATTAAAGATCAAAGGAGGTCCAGGTAGTACTTTTCCACTAGAAGATACTTATTTTCTTTGGTTATTGTATATTTTACTTTTGTTTATCAGTTTTCAGTCGTTTATAAAGGTAGAGTGCAGAAAATATAGTCTACTTAGCCTATGTGCTTTATTTAATCATTTTATTTAGATTTATTAAACACTAGTTGTCCCGCGCAACTTCGTCTGCATCACATTTTCGTAGTGATGATATACATCCTATAGCCTTCCTCAATAAATGGGCTATCTAACACTGAAAGAATTTTTCTAATCGGACCAGTAGTTCCTGAGATTAGCGCGTAAAAGCAAACAAAAAAACTCGTCAGCTTTATTATTAGTATACAGTATTAGTATTAGATGTAGATGCGATACGTATAATTATGATCAAAGAAAGGCTGTTTGGATAATACAAGGTGAAAATGGACCCTTCTCAGAGCCGTCAACCAAGCATTCTGTACCAGACGCGCCAGCAGGTCAAGCTACCCGAAACTGTAAATTTTTTCCAATCAACCCTGAACCGTATTCTTTGATGATAAGGTTGAAATAAAATTCTATTAATGAAATTTGATAGATTGTTGTAGCTTAATGTGCAGGCGTCTGTACATTAAACTAAGTAACTCTAAGCAAAAATGATTGGTGAAAAACTACTTCATTTAGGGGTAAGACTCAATGTGAGGAACTCAAAACATATTGCGGATGCATTGAATAGTACACGGGTCATGAGATGAATGTATTTAAAGTAAAGTTATAACATTAGAAATCTGTACATTATTTTTTACTTAAGATGTTGAAAGTTTGTCCTCCAACATCAGTCACAAAAAAACAATATTTTATTTTTTCACCATTTACTTTGCCGTGAACCACAAACAAAATAATGGAGGAACCTTTCTGAAGGAAAAAAAAACCTTTCTTTTTGCTACCAGATTATTGGATTATCCTATTCTTGAGGAGGAGAGGAGGGGAGGGAAGAGTGGCTGAGGCCTCGTAATGGGTTTCAAGTCCTCCTGACGATGTTATGTGACGTAATCATATCTGTGTTTCTGTCTGTTCTGACATGAGTACAGTACCTACTTACATTAAGTAGGTGCGTGGTAAAAATAAAAGTAATTGTTTGGATTTTTGTTTTGCTCTGATGTCAGTAATATAAGGTTTTTTTGCTTGTTTGGGTAAAAACACTATTGTAGAAGTAGGATATAAAAGTAAACATAAAAAAAAAACAATACATGTTAAAACAAGCTATTTTGGATAAACTTAATAGTGAAATGCGAGTAGACATTATGTACCTCAGCAAAGGTTCCTGTTATCATTTAATTTTTGTGAGAATTTACCTTGCCTGCTAAGATAATGATTTTATTGGTATATATTTTGTCTTTGTATTTATACGTAAGTTACTATATTTTCACATTGTATTTTATATTTTGAATAATTATTTGCTTTATGTTTTATGTATTCAATTCTCTCTTCTTCTTTTACACACTATGTCTGCATCTCTATTTTTAATATCTCCTTGCGCAGGTATGCTGGAAGAGATTTCTTTAGAAATAAGCATCACCTTTGTACCTATTTTCTGTTCCTTTCTTCTTCTCTGTGTTAAGCGTGTACATAAATTGTCAAATAATTCTGTAACTAATTCTGTAGATGGTCTGTCACATACAGTAACGGTCACTTCATAATCTGCACCCATTGTTTTAATAAAAATAAAACTATTAGCCACTAAAAGTATCATCATCATCTGCCGAGCCTTTTCGCAACTACATATGTTTGGGTCGGCTTCCAGTCTAACGGTATGCAGCTGAATACCAGTATTTTACATGGACCGACAGACTATCTAACCTCTACAACCCAGGGGTAATACGGTACCCCTGGTAAGACTGATGATCAGACTTTCGGGCCAGTGACTACCTGTAATGACTGCGAAAGATCGACAAATTACAGCCGGGACCGTCGCACCCTTAACGTGCTTTCCAAGGCACAAAGACACAACACAAGACATGTAATCTATGGTCACCCATCCACAGACTGACCTCGGCAAGCGCCACTTCACCTTAAAGATCGACCCGTGCGGCTGTTGTTATTTAGCCATGAGCACCACTACAATTACAAAAAAGCACAGGAACCAAAATTAAAAATAAAATCCTCCCACAAACGATCGAGGCTGCCAGTATTTTCCACTCATTGCGCCGCGGTAAGTTCCCTGAATAGTAATGCATGCACTTCCCTTCCAGCTGATCTCTAATTCAGGCGCTACTCGAACCTAGTTTATGAAGCACCAATTCTATAAAAATAGGCTTTTGTTTGCGATATTTCAGGGTAAAGTGGTTTAAATGGTGTATTTTAATGTTGGAGTAAAAGTAGAAAGCAACAAACAAAGTTTATCAAACTGCAATTTTTAGGACAAATTATCCAACGCTTGGAAAGGGCTGAAGGGTAGTATTAGGCTGATATTGATTGTTAGAAATACAAATAAATAAACTCATTAGTTTAGGCATATTTTGAACAAAAAACTATTATATTTAATAAAGCAGAGGAGAAGGGAAACCGACGCACAAACGCTTACCATGATTCAGTGCATCATTGTGAAACTCCCCGGTTTCGGGATTTTATTCAGATACTACTCAAAGCTACTGCTTATGATGCACGCATTCTATTGAGGTGCTATATTTTACGGAAGTTTGTGGGAAGAAGGGAGTTTTGTTTGCGATGCTTTAGAGTTTCTTAACCCTAAAGCATCGCAAACAAAACTCCATTTTCGACCTCTTTTTCTTTTCTTCTTTAGGCCTCTTGTCCTATGTGTTTTAGAGGTACAGTTTTTAACTGAACATACATTATCAATAACACTTGTAACGGGATATTTTTTTATTTATTATTTGTTTTGAGTTCCCGATATTTCGGAGCTGTTGCAAACGCCATGATCACGGATAAGCTGAAGTTATTGCGGGTGGGTGTTTATGAGCATACAAATCGGTCTACCTTCTTTCTTGTTCATTTTTTGGCGCTCCGTACCAGTATCACTGTTACTCACAACTCGATTCTATTCCCGACACACGAAACTCACTGTGTCCACTCGTGTAAACATGGTAAATATCCCGTTACAAGTGTTATTGATAGTGTTAATGACCATGTCAGTCATAGTCATAAGATGGATGGATGACGTGATGAATGATATGGAAGAGGAAAGAGTATATGATGCCCTGACGTCTGACAGGAGAGTGTGAGATGGAAACGTGTTGCGCTGACCCCAAGTAGAATGGGACCAGGGCACGAAAACGATTATGACACGTATTTGATTTGAAATGTTATCGAAAACCGGAAATTCTTGGAAATGCATAAAAAAAGCCGGCCAAGTGCGACTCGGACTCGCGCACGAAGGGTTCCGTACCATTATTTATGAAAGCGAGCAAAAAAATCACTTTTTTGTATGGGAGAAATTTCAACTGGCTAACTATCTGTTCATGAGATACAGCTTGGTGACAGACTGACGGACTGACGGAAGGACGGATAGCGAAGTCTCAGTAAAAGGGTCCCGTTTGACCTTTTGGGTACGGAACCCTAACTAGGGAAATAAAAACCTGTTCATTTGAATTTGCTGTAAATTTTCCAGCTTGATGCACTTGAGTCGGTTGAAAAGCGGGCCAAGAGGCTCATTGGCAATGAGGCACTGGTCAAATCTAAGCTCCAGAGCCTTGAACATCGTCACCGAGTTGCCAGCCTATCGGTTTTTTACCGGTTACATTTCGGGGAGTGTGCGATGGAATTGCATGACCTAATTCCAGCTAGCCCGTTTCATCATCGGA
Source organism: Cerastis leucographa (assembly GCA_963082945.1). Taxonomy (NCBI): domain Eukaryota; kingdom Metazoa; phylum Arthropoda; class Insecta; order Lepidoptera; family Noctuidae; genus Cerastis; species Cerastis leucographa. The sequence goes on from OY720363.1 coordinate 16,839,019, forward strand.
CTACCAGACGTACGGCGATGCGCCATCGGTACATGGTGGACATCCCACCTATACGCACTAAGCGCTTTGGGAATACTTTTATTATGCGTACCGCTAAGGAGTGGAATTCCCTGCCGGAGTCTGTTTCCCGATAGCTACAATCTGGGGGTCTTCAAGTCAAGAGTGAATAGGTTTCTTCTAGGCAAGCGTGCTTCACCGTCGACCACATCATCGCTTACAATCAGGTGAGATAGTGGTCAAACGCGAGCCTATTTATAATAAAAAAAAATGCCCCAGACTAAGTTTTACCTAAATTATCAGGCTGCTTTGGGCTGATACAGATTCACGTTCAGAATATAATGCTGATAACTTTTCGTCTGCATTGACTGAAAAACTAACATCTCCATATTTAGTCATCAAAAATACCTTCGTAATGACAAATGCAATTAAATGCGAAATTTTTCATCTTTTAACGATTTGCACATGGATATAATAAGTGCAGTAATCTGCGTCCGGTCAGTTTTACAGCCAGAGCGTAAATTTTGCACATTCGGGGGTAATTACACAAATGTCCCGCTTTCAGCATCCACGGGAAAATGTGGGGTTACTGTACGACTATTATGAGGCCATGAAAATAGCGGACGATTTAGTGATGGCGATAAACTGAGAAGAAAAAGGATTGTGTGGTTATTAGGCCAAATACGCATAACTAAGTAGTATTATCGTTTTTGGAAACTCGGGAATTGTAGAATTAAAGTGTATATTTTGTTTCTCTGTTATACCTATATGTTTTTGATAGGTGACCAGATGGTTTATTATATAATATATATATTGTCCCACACTAGGAATTTCTCCTATATCGTGGGTGCGTTTACAAACAATTAAACTCACATACACAAACAGCCAGACCCAGAACAAATATCTGTAGGCCATACAAATATTTGTTCCGTGCGGGGCTCGAACCCGCGACACGCAGCGCAGCAGTCGATCGCTCAGCCACTGCGCCAACCGTGCCGTCAAATGGTGACGGTGGATTACCAATTATGGTGATGGTATAACCTTTTTATTTCTATTCTACTATTGACAGCAGTAAATTTTATATGCAAAAAAAATCACGCAATTAATAATTGATCAGACTAGCAAAATGGTATGGTTGCCGAAAAAGTAAACCATATAGGCACCACAAAAAAAAAGTGAGTACCAGTAGCAACAGTAACAAGTTATCTTTAATATTTTTTCTCCTAAAACGCTTATCTCGTAGCCCCCACAGGCTAGCAGTACTAAAATATAATTGGTGCAGTGCTTAAAACTAAATCGTCCTCGCCTTTGTTAAGAAAATCTCGAAAGTTACGTCTGTTGTTTTTATTTCTGTTGGCTTTGTAACGAGCACCACTTATTTGCATATTTATGGTGTTTACTTTTTACTGCCATGTATTGTAATGTTCGCGTGTATGGTGGATATAATGGAAGTTACTTTACATATACAGTTTTATTTTGCCATGTTTATTGCAAACCTGCTGAGCTACGGAGTTTCCTCCGTGCCTCGGAAAGCACGTTAAGCCGTTGGTCCCGCCCGTCATTTGTAGATCTTTGACAGTCGTTATGAGTAGTCAGAAGCCAAAAGTCTGTCATCCAATCTTACTATGGGGTATCGTATTACCCAGTTACTAGTTTGTGGAGGTCAGATAGGCAGTCGCTTCATGTAAAATACTGGTACTCAGCTGCATCTAATTAGACTGGAAGCCGACCCCAAAATACTTTGGGAAAAGGCTAAGCAGATGATGATATTGCAAACCTGATGCTGTAAGTAATGTAGCGTATGTGTAGATAAAACGTAAAGAATAATAAACCTTCTTAAACAAAACAGGCATATAAGTTTTTTAACTTACATGGTCACTAACACTTTAAATAACATTGGTAAATGTGGTAAATTTCCCGTTTCCAGTGACATTGATAAAGCAGTCGTATTTCATTTTCCCCATTCCCTGTTCTCAGGAGCACTTCTTTTACTTACAGCGGCGGCTAAAATGGAGCTTCAAGAACGTAAACAGCATTTACAAGAAGTCTTTTAAAAACAAGGTTGTATCTGGGAATAAATTTCCGGCAAGCAGTCGATAATCGAACGGCTCAAATAACGTCCATTAAAAAAAATCATAATATAGGAATGTAGAACTATAATAAGATAGACATAGGTGTCTTATTTCAAGTAAATTATGCATCACGATAATAAAATAACTGCCACTTTGCATTAAAAAGTATAAAAAGACAAAGACTATTCCCCGAAGACGACAAGAAAAGGGGAGAAAACGTGATGAATTTTAAAATTGGAATATCTCAGCTTCGTTTTTATCGATATTCAAATTGACGAATCAGAGGCGATCTGGTTGTAAGTGGACAGAAAAAGGACACATTTACTCGGAATGTTTGAAATTAGAAGTAAATTTAGTCTCTTTTTGTGCCTAATGAGATGAACAGAACACAACTATAATATAACTAGCTTATGCCCGCGGCGCCGCCCGCGTGGAGTTCGATAATTGTCCCACGGGAACAAACTATCGGGATAAAAAGTATCCTATGTGTTAATCTAGGTTATAATCTACCCGTGTGCCAAATTTCATCCAAATCCATTCATTAGTTTTTGCGTGAAAGAGTAATAAACATCCATCCATCCATCCTCACAAACTTTCGCATTTATAATATTAGTAGGATTAAACATAACTTCATGACATCACGCCTGTAATCCGCAAGGGTTAGGCAGAGGTGTACCTAATAGTAGGTACATCCACATTTCGCCAGTTAAGTTTACCATAATTATGTTTTGCTATAATATGCATGTAATAATCATTGTTATTTCGGTCGTATCACAAAGAACGTTTACGATAGGATTTGTGAATTCCACTGTTGTAAAAGCAATACGGCTCTCAATATTTTTTGCTACAACATCACAGAAACAGCCCAAGGCATTTAATAATTTATAAACACATCTAAGGGGCAGTAGAAATAGCAAGCATTTTATTTACGAAGATCTCAAACGAATTCTTTTACGTAATCACAAAATTCCGTTACACGTTTAAAACATTCAAACTAGATTCTAGAACGTTAGATGTACAAAAAATAACCGACCAATCAGACCACGATACCTTTGAGAGGAAGGCCAAATCAGTGTAAAGCCTCTTTTGAAAAAGGAATACCATCACCATAAAACTTGCTATGGTGTTTGTTATTTGTTAATAAACCAGTACTTTTTATAGTTATTGTTTTTCTGGCGTAAAAGTAGTAGGTACTGTTATAGTTGTTAATGCCCGGAACAAAAATGTAAATTGAAGCCTCAACTATCTCACTTTTTTATCTCGACTGCCATTGTTTTTTTTCGTTACCTGGACCAAAATTATCTTGGGAAATGAAATTTACAAAATCGTTTTAGTAAAGGAATGCAAGTAGTAAGTCATTGTGACTTAAAATTTCAGTAAAGGTTCGACCAAACCAATGCAATGCGGATAAGTACTGACTGGCCGCAGATACCAAAATCTTAAAGGTATTTCAGATCATTATATTTTGATGGATGAAGAAGGAGAGGAAGACTAAAGAAAAGAGTGTGAGGAATGATATGAAGGAAAAAGGAGTAAATGATAGGGCAACGAATTTAACAGGCGAGTATGGAAGACAAAAACCGTGCGTCGACCTCAAATAACAGGGCAGGAAGACGATAATCTTGTATTCGCCTCTAAGGACCAAATTTTTACATTAAGCATATTTTTGCCGAAAAATAATATCTATCGTCGGCAGACACTCAAACACATAGATACATACTAATACTTCTACACGATACTAGATACTTCAAGTAAAAGAGTTTTGTTTTTATTTGATTCCGAACTTTACTCAATTGAAACTTGAGCGAAAGTCTACAGAGAATCTAAACAATAATATTTTTTTATTGTACTTCCAAAGATTACGATTATTGGAATAAATTGCCTCTCGACGGTTATTTCTTTGTATTTTAGACGCAAATATGATTCAACAGTATCTTAGTAGAGAGATCAAACTAAATATTTTCTTGAAGAACAATAAAGCTTTCATACATTTACTAGACCTAGGCATGACCTAGAACCAAAAATATGGCCTTTTTTAAAATTATTGGCACGATCTAGTTATTTCTTCTGTATAGAGAGACTGAGCCATAATCCAGTATCCAGGAATCAAAATTTGGCAACACGGTCGGCACAATAGTTTACCTACCTACGTACCACAATAATAAACACACCCCGCGTTTACAATTATTTAAAGTCACATACACTAACAGCCAGACTCGGAACATACTTGTAAGGTAAACTATTGTGCAGAACGTGTTGCCAATTTTGACTTCTACTAACTGGATACTGGATCCCTGGATACTGGATTACGGCCCAGTCTCGCTTACATATAAAAAGCTCATTTTCAACAGTGACAACACTATAGGTGATAACAAGAAGCCCAAATAATAATGTTTTCCGCGGAACACTATTAATTAAACTGTTTTTTTAGTACCTTTCATCCAAACGTCGATCGATTATAGGGACACACTACCTTCGACAGAAATCACTTCTTCACACTTCATATAGATACTACAGCCAACTAAACGCGCGTTCGATCGACAAACATAATCCCCTAAGTACCTACAATATACATAACCAGTCAAAATTACAGATCCAACTTGCCAAAACTGCAACAAAACACGTACTTCGTGTGCAAAGTTCCACACTTTCCATTTATTTATCAATAACTGCATATCTATGGCACGTTCAATTTAAATTGCTGTGGCTTAATTATATGAGTTCTGGCCATGTGTCAACAGCTAAGTTTAATAGAATCCGGCTGATAGAATTATGTTATTTTATGAAGTAGAATGGTTTAGATTGACTATTTGTGTTGTGTTGATTTGTGATTGGATAGTTTTAGTTTTAATTAGAATTTCATGATAAGTGATTTTAATAGTAATTGTTTTCTGTGAAACCTACAAAACGCGTTTGGTCTCTTTACACGCTGACCGTTTCTCTCAACACAAACGGCAACAAAAACACTTGAAAAAGTTTAGCCTGTGAGTAAAGCATGCCTAAACTAAAAACTCCCAGTATCAAAGGGTAACGAAAAACTAAAAATAAAACTGTCAAGTTGAAATTTCCTAACCACAAAAAGTTAGTATCAGTTTAACAGACTGAAAAAGCGAAAATTAACAAAATTTCGTTAAACTAGTTTTCCCTCAAACGTTATGACTTTCTGGTGAATCAAAGTTACGGAAGTAATGAGAATCTGTCGCCAAACATTTCCCCTATGTGAAAGGTTGCAGTAAGTACTCGCTTCTGTTTTGTGGCAAAATATTTTGATTAGAACGCTCAGGATCGGTATGGATCATAATAACTCTAAATTTTTGCGTTTTAAAATAACCTCATCTCACTAATAGAAAATAAAGCGTGGTTCTTTTTTTTTGGCTTAATGTGTATGGTTTGTGTTTAACCACATATATTATGGTTAATTGATACTAAAAAACAATAAAAAGACCTCCTTTCGCATGTCTGCTGGCAGAAATTTCATATGAAATAAGCAGTATCTTTGTACTCTAATATTTTATGTTTTTTCCTGTGTTGTCTATTGTGTGTACATAAACAGTAAAATAAATAAATAAAATAGTGCGTGGAGTCCCTCCGCGCGGAAGAAGTGACACTTCGTAATACTACACGCATGCGTTCGAATGTCACGCATTCACTCTCGTTATTTTATTGAGCTTCTAAATAATATTTTATTGTTTTATTGTTGTACACTTTTTATTACATAAGTGTATTCTTATTCTACTCATGGAAATTGAGCGAAGGCTGGTCACACCGAAGAGTCGAAAACATGACTGTTTGCACGCCATCTTGCGTACCTAGTAGAACTACGTAGTCACAAATCTTGTAATAGCGCCATCTCTTAGTGGGTAATAGAAAATATTCCCCCTCCATTAGAACGTTAAACTTGTTGGAAGTCGCATAAGAAGTTTCACTTCAAAAAAGGTTTATTGCAGAAACTTGTACAACTTTTACAGTAAATCTTAGATTGGGACCAAGGAGGTCACAATCTAAGATTAAGTAAATTTATGAAAAAATATTTATAATGGTGTATTGTATGTGAAGACCATTTTTTATTTGTGGTAATTTTCAGTATCACGAAACATATTAAACAAGTATTTCTAGAATTTTCCTTTTAAAATAACGAACAAAATGCAGTAGGGTTGTAACGAAACACGATAGTGTAGCTAAGCCTATTTTAAATGAAAGGATTTGACGTACATGTCCGCATAAGCCCGCTATCTCATTCCGAAATGATTTAGCGGGAAACGTGAACGAATTATAAATTAAATTAAATTGTAAAAGGATTGCGGGTAATTGAAGGTTTTTCGGTTCAGTTAGATGGTCTTAGTTAACTTTTGTATTTAAAATGTGATTTTACTCAGTATTTTGTAAGTTCAAGTTATAGACTTACTCTGGTATTCTTAGGCATGAACTGAACTTCAGTCGGTCTAACCACGAAGCCTAAATTCCACCCTGTTTGTTTAAGTTGACATATAAACGCTTTCTTTTCATCTGTCTAATTTGAAGTACCGAAAAACTATTAATTATATATACATCGTTAACATTGATTGAAGCGACATATGCCATCTTTAGCATTGATTGAAGCAGAATGCAACTATGGGGTTGACAAAGATAGATAGCGAGAGGAGGTACCTTATTCGAAGATCCGCGAATTGCGGCTAAGAAATTCTATGAACACGGTTTGGTGGATGTTTTCATCTGTTGTCATGGCAACAACTGTCGACTTAGTTCAAAAGTGGATTTAGGAAAGCTTTTAGAATATGGGTGTTAGTCTACATATTAGTTCATTTCCTTGATAATAATGATGTTAGTAAAGTACAATTCACAAAACAGTTTGGTTTGTTTTCGTACTGGTTTATTTTATGTTTTATAATTAGAGGTTTTGATTGTTTCAGAACTGAGTAGTTACTGATGCTAGATTGCTAGTTGCTGTTGCATTATAGTTGAGTTTACCTTCAAGTATACAGTTTGATAGCTCGTATTTTGTGGAGTTTTCAAAGTCAGTTTTCATGCTAACACTAGCCGTGCATGCTAATCTAAAGATCACTCACTAAATAACTTAAATATTTTTGCCCTTCTCCATTTCTGGACACGGTAGTCAGTTATTGGTCGTAATTTTCTTCACTGTTATGTTAGGGTTAGTAAGAAAAGATTGATTCAGAAAGCGGTACTCTTGGACGCCTAGTGAGGAAGTTCTTCTCTCTAAAGCCCGACCACCGGCAGCCTGGACCTTGTTCCTATTACCGAATAAAAAGTAGAAAGTATTGACAAATAAATTAAGGAATAAAAAAGTGTACTTACAACGTCGATGAGCTGACTGAGCCTAAGTCCCATCTTGACCGTAAGCCGATCAGAGTTGTTGCCGACTGGCCGGATCAGACGGTTGTAGTTGGAAAGCAGATCGTCGTATAGCCGCTTCGCTTCAGGGTTTGCGTCGCTCAGGCGGCCCCACACGCACAGAACTCCGACCACCAACGCCAACACCATCTTAGGCTAACACCACCCCTGGAACAAGGAGAACAGACACGTTAAGATACATAGAGTTGCAGCTTATTCGGTAGAAAAAAAAAGGATTTTAAGGGCGTGCGATATTTAAAGGCACTTTGGCAGTTCCCGATACTAATTACTTTTAGGTGTGTTGAATAATATAACATAATATTTCGCCTGTAATTTCCAATGGACAAAGCACCTATAATACACCCAATTTTTGCGTGTTATGTTTGAGTCCCGTATAGAATGGAGCTTATGACGACGACGCTGCTTCGACGCTGTTCAAGCGCCATGATCGCGGGACGACTGGAGAATGCGAGTGGATGGAAAAGAAATAATTAGGAGCAGACATATCCACGAACAAGCCACGTATTCTGTCAACGAACAAGAACTACATACCAAGGCTGACAAGAGAAGCAATTGAAATTCCGAAAAACCGATTACCACGCTATTATCGCGAAAAACATTGTGTTTTATAATTATAACAAATCTATACTTCGAAATCCAAACGTACCTTCACCCCACATCATCAGCAAAACCACCTTTGGTTCATCATCAAGTACACATAAGCACATTGACATCGTTGCGTACGAATAGGATATACTATGCACTAGCCTTTCACGCTTGAGTTCCCTCATGAACAGAGCTTTTAGCAGATTCAATACTGAATGAAGTCGTATACAGAAGTCACATACAGTTTAAGTACCAGTCTAGGTGGTAGAGGGGGGTGCAGGTAGTGGTATGTCTAGGAAATATCGTTATCGTATTTGCTTGCACGGTGTGTCTCCGGGGAAGTAGACGTAGTGAGATTTTAAAACGCTTGCGTTTGAATATTTGGTTGAAAGTTCTTGTGGGGTTGAGTTTAAATGGAATTGACTGTGTGGATTGGTGCTTGGATGTAATACAGGATTGTGTGTATGTTTTTAATTATGCATTGGTATTGCTTCTGTTCTTAAGCATGGATAAAGTGAAAGATTAGTTTTAGAGCAAATACTGAAAGTAATAATTTAAGTGTTCACAAAAATATATTATCATTCCGATACCACAATCTTACACTATGTTTACACCAAAATGTAAAACATGAAGTAATCTACAAGTGTGTGTATCCTATCCTTATCCTAACTAATATTATAAATGCGAAAGTAAGTTTTTTGTTTGTCTCCTCTTCACGCCTAAACCACTGAACCGATCATACTAAAATTTTGGATATACGTTGTCAGGTGTACAGAAACGGACATACGGTACCTTTTACCCCGAAAAAAAAAATCTGTTCCCGAGGAAAACACCAATAATGTTCTTATGATAGCCTTGTATCCAAGACAGTTATTGTCAAATTCTTCTTATTTTCACGAGCGAAGCGGCGGGCAAAAGCTAGTTGAAGAATATAATAACATCCTAAACAAGTTGTAAAGAAAAGTCAGTCTTTTTTCATTTATATTCAAGAAAGGTGAACAAAATAGTTGACAATACAGTCATTTCTTAGGCAGTGTCAGTACGTTACATCAAATTTTATTTGCGCTATTTTATACAAGGTGTTGTTTTGCATTCTCGTCAAAATTCAGGAGGTTGTCACAAAAGATATAAATAATCAATTAAAATTACGGAACCTAGTTTATTATTAACAAACTCTGTTTTTTTTTGGTTGTTTAAGTTTGTCAGTATTTCGGAATAACCCCCTTAACGTGGTTTAGGGAACAAGAAATGATCGAATAAACGTTTGAGATTTTTTGTTTGCATGTAAGCGAGGTTATAAGGCGAGGATCAGACGGGCTATGATTAAAACACGCGCAAAAAAGAAAAAAAAGAAAAATTGCCTACTAATTTTATTATTGAATCGGGACGAGAATCATTAGCATAGTTACCTCCTTGAATTTGACGAGGATGCAAAACAACATCTTGCATTTATCGTCACGTAGCATTTCCTAGCCGTGGTTGCGTGTCTCGCTAAACGTGGCGTAACAACAAACAAATGCTTCATTTTGACCAATTCATTTTAAATAAACTGATTTATTAGGCACCTTTTACCAAGCTTCCTAAAATTATTTAATTGTTAATTTTGAAGTAGAAAACAATGAGTTTTCCCCCGTTAATTAACAGGTATTTCCGATTTGAGAACCATTAAGGAACTTGAAATTAAGATAATAATCAAAGTTATATTGAAGAAATTTTGATGAAAGAACTTTGTATTTTGTAGTTGCTAAGTTTATGATTTTAATGTAAAAGTGAAATTGTTTGTTGCTGTTTCTTTGTTGTTGTTGTTAGCAGTCATGATTTTATTAAAAACAAAAGTATTGAGATGCTGTTCAAGTTTCTGATCTACCACCCTTTCCCTCCTTACGGCCTTCCTACGGTACTTATAAGTATCTCTTCTTTGTCGTCTAATATATTGAATATGAAAACACTTCGTGCTTATAATTCCTAACGATCCTTTAGAATACCGTTTGGGTAAGCCAATCACAGTGTTATTTGAATTACTGACATCTTTAGCATTGATTGCAGCAGAATGGAACTATGGGTTTGACAATGATAGCTAGCGTAGAGGAGGCGTACCTCCTAGGTAAGTTACGTTTCACTGATGTTACTTCTATGTTGAAAAATTAAGAAGAAAATGCTCTAAATCAAACCCTCAAAAAATACCTTATTTGTAGAAAATTTTCAACATTCTCGAATTTTCATGCGTCACTTAGGTACTATCTAATCCCAACAAATCAAGGGTCATTCTTTGTTTTGCCGTTTTCAATGTCATTGGAATTCTAACTGAGAGACAGGTTGACTCTCTAGTACCCAGATTACGGTCAAAGTCCGACTTAATTACCGGATAAAGAAGGATAAGCCACAATAAAACGTACCTCTATAAATCAATCCAGTGAAACTTAGATAAAAGAGCTGGGAAAGTGTTTTGTTTCTATAGTGTGGAGGAGGAAAATTGTGGTGTATTTGCGAGGACCGTTTCTTTGGGCAGTAGCTTTGAGGAAGATTGTTGGATAGTAATACTATATTAAATCCAAGCCAGGCCAAAGAAACGATGGGTGGATTCTGTGACAGATGATGTAATATTGACGACACGGTTGGCGTAGTGGTTTAGCGATCGACTGCTGCGCTGCGTGTCGCGGGTTCGATCCCCGCACGGAACAAATATTTGTATGGCCTACAGATATTTGTTCCGGGTCTGGCTATTTGTGTATGTGAGTTTAAATGTTTGTAAACGCACCCACGATACAGGAGAAATTCCTAGTGTGGGGCAACGTTTTAAAAAAAAAAAAAAAATAGTGATAGTAAATTTATTTCATAAAAAGGGATATTCTAGTACAGGAAGCATACACAAAGTTATACGTATAAGTTTATACCATGTCAATCACAATCTGGTGGGTGGAGTTCTGCTTTCCTAGCTAGGTTATAGATTAAACTGTATTAAGGAAAAACAGTCCCAGTATAATGATGGTGGCTTGAATATCAGTGAGCTTTTTCTTCTTTTTTGCGTGTCGATGGACTCAAATAACATTCGACCAGTATACAGCACCTGCACAGCTATTTCGTTGGCTTCGTTTAAATCCTTGAAGGTGCAGGACTGGTAGCTTAAAAGCAGAAAATATTCTGCGCTGCCTAAAGAGCGTTGTTGGGTTTTTAACTTCTGACAATGAGATTATTTTTATCATTTCTTATCAGGCAGGCAGTTCCACACTAGATTACTGTCACAAATTCAAACAGTGCGTTTTAGTTAACTTATACATTAATGTGTCATTACTTCACGAGTTGAGGAATTCTAGATGTGTTATTATCGTTCATTTATGAATTATAAAAACTGATTAGATAATTGTACAGATGATTTTAGTACATAATTGTTTCAAAATAAAACAAAATAACAATTTCTTTCTTGATTGATTGTTTTGTCTTCTAAGATGCTGTAGAAAACCAGCAAAAAAGAAAACAGGATTTCTCAGCAAGCAAGAACAGTACCTTACATTTAATATTTCACACACAGCTCTAACCATATTTTCTACCTATTGTATGAAAACAGAACTCAGTATGTTTAAGTAATTTTATTTACGTTAAACATATCGCGCGGTGGGATCTCACTAACGACCGAAGCAAGCCGTTATAACAGAGTAACACCCTGTATCTCACACAAATAAACTCTTTTATACGTTCTTTTTTTCACCTAACGTTTTCTCTGCCAAAAAACGTTACTAAGCACTATATATAACTTTGGGATTCACGGTACATATTTCTTGTAAAGAGCTTACTTTTTATTTTGCATTTACTTCGTTCTGAGTCTCAGTAATGTGTAGTGTTATCGTAATTTGGAAAAGGAATGTATGAAAAATGTGGAAATAGAATTAGATATACTGAGACATCCTTTTTGAGTCATTATTCTTAGTAATTTTTAAAGTGTCTGTATTTTATGATACCTATTGGGTTATGTTAAAGTTATCGATTTTTTAATCGTAATATACATACCACGAGTACATAACGTTTACGCGTATTTAATATACACAATGAAACTTTTATTGACCGTATAAGAATGAGGTAATTCCAGAAATATTTACTCATAAAATGATAAATTTTAAACCAAAATATTCAAAGTTAAACTTTATCGTCTATAAAATAGGGAATTGTTTGCGATTAACCATTTCCGTTGGAGTTAAATTGAATTGGTGTCATGTAGAGCCATTTTGATTCTTAGCGGAATAAATTCAAGGTTTATTTTAGTGTGGACCGGAATCTCTTCGGGGTAATAGTAAGAGAGATTACATGGAATCCTGATTTTAAAGTCGTTTGATTTATTTTACGAGACGAACTAAAACCAAATTCTATTTGGCAGTTGGTCTACGTTGTCTTTCCCTTTGGCTTTTAGTTCCAAAGTGATTGGAAAAAAATATTTTGTTATATCAAGAGTGATTCCACTTCCAGTATTGTTACCTGTTTTGATAGCACTTACGGTTTATTCTTAACCTTTGTCGATTTACGAGTATGATTGACTGCATAATGAAACAAAAAACAAACCATACAAAAAACTGATTAATCATGGATGCTAAGTTCTAGCGTTAGAGGTTTTTTGTAACCAAAAAAATATGCATCATATACATATTTTTGCATTAAACCTGGACATATTTATCGGTGTAATTATGATTTAATATTGGTTCAATGCCTATGTCTTAATACTTACTACCAAAAACACATTTTTTATCAAATTCTCTTGCTTTCTAATTGTCTGTGGACCGAATTTAACTTCAGAGACTTTTTTGTGAAAATTCCCCAATTTTACTGAACCATGAAGTCGGAAGCTATATTTCAATCAAAGTCTTTCGAAAGAAGGAACTAAAAAGTGCATTATCATCAATCTTCTTTGCCAGGTCCAGTAACACAATTTTATGTTTCGGAAAGTAAGTCTTGCAATCTTGACTTTGATCGTTTTCAGTTTCACTAAATACATATATTATTAAGTCCTGTTTCTAACAGCAAATAAACGCTTATATAAAGGTGCACTAGTGTATTTTTAACGCTCTTTCGTACGGCTAAATCCGTCGTGAAATTTTAAGAGTACAATAGGGGTGAAGACTGGGTAAAGAAAACGAAATTCTATTTTGTCCGTCAGACAGGTAATACAAAAATATTAGACACGTATTTTTTATTTTATCAAAATTTCAAAAAAATACTTACTTAAACCCAATTAAAGCTGGAGAGTGGGGGCTTACTACGTCACAAGTAGGTATAAAAATTACCTACACGTGACGTCATGCGCCATTTCAACTCAATATATCTCCGTAATTTTATGACCACGAGAAAAAATAAAAAATACGTGTCCAATACTTTTCAATAATCTACCCGACAAACAAATTTAAAAAAATGTGAATATCCCCTATTATAGAAGGTGGAATAGACATCGGCGCATAAACGGTTACCATCTATAGATCGGTTTTTATGTTGTTGTTTTGCATCCTCGTCAAATTCAAGGAGGTTACTATGGTAATGATTCTCGTCCCGAATCAATAAAAAAATGGGTAGGTAATTTTTATTTTTATTTATTATGGCAATCGGTAAGTGTGAACCACCCGTGTTTTTCCCCTAAACCACGTTAAGAGTGTGATTCTGAAATACCGAAAAACATAAACAACCAAAAAAAAACAGAGTTTAGTAATAATTAACTAGGTACCGTAATTTTAATTGATTATTTATGTCTTGTGTGACAACCTTCTGAATTTTGACGAGGCCGAGGATGCAAAACAACGTCTTGTACAGTCAGCATCAAAAGTCGGTTAACACTTATAAATATAACTCCAAGTTTTGTGCTGGTCAGTGTGATCTGATGTTATATTGTTTTGCGAATTTGTGTAACCAATGATGAAAATATTGTTATGTCTTTTACTCCAGTCTGTTAATATGGATCGTTCTAAAACTAAGACGTCTTATAATTTTTGTTATGTAAAGCGACTTTTGCTGCTAACCGTACCTAAAGGGTGTAAAACACCTCTTAACGAAGTCGAAAGGCACTGGTTCTCCCTGTCATTGCGATTTTTTTTTTTGTTCTACACCATACCTGGGAACGTTCTAGTTTCGGAAATATTAGAGGTCAAAGTTCCAACTTTTTGACAAGTATTATTTTAAATACAAGTTTTTAATGTCAGATTTTTACTTTAAACACCTCCACGACCCCCGTACTATTCAATCCGTCCATCAGCATAATGTTTTGAGTGCGTTACATTGAGTTCTACCTCAAAACATGATTTTATACCCCCCAAAAAAAAGTCGTTTCCCAGCAATAATTTTTGCGTAAAGTTACTTAGTTTCATGTACAGAATGCTTGGTTGACGGCTTCGTGATGAGGTGATTTACACGGTGTATATCAACATATAATTTTTAATTGTTTATTTTTTTTAACTGGTGTTTCCTACAAAAGTGCAATACCTACACGAACAAAATATATAGAACAGTTGTTTAAAAAAAATAGCAGATGATTTTTTTTTATTTGGGAGTTCGGAATGCAGGTGTACTGCATACGCGGTAACCGTGCGTCAATGTCCCTTCCAACTTGTATTCGGGCATTTATATCAGTGTCTCTTTAATACATAAATTGATGGAGAAAACAAAAGAAGATATATGTTTTGGAAATGAAAAAGCCATTACAAGTAGGTACCCATTGCTATGTGACTGGGACTGTAGCTTCATTTTTATTGTTTTTCGACTATTCAAAAGTGCCTGTAACTGGCCTACTTGAAATAAATGATTTTGATTTTGATTTTTTATGGCTTTTTCATTCCAATATTTTTACAGCTTTTTTTTTATTTTTATTTATTTAAAGAAACGGCATTAAAGAGGTGTTACTTAAGACTAAACTCGCCAAACTTTTATGTTTGATGGCGAGAGGCGCTCTTTTGTATAACAATGAACCACCTTAACTATGTAGGTACTACTAACTAATTATATGTATATTAACTAACTATATTCTGTTATGGCTAAATCTTTTCTCTTAATAAATCTATTTTGTTAAACACTTTAGTACCAAGTACTTAGATGTTCTCTTACCATAAAAATAAATGTGATAGGGTATACTGATTTTTTATTTAAAGATGGCCAGTACTTAGTGCAAGGCGAACTCTAACCGACCCGAGCAGTTTATAAAGCGGGATATCAATATCCTAAGACAGCTTTGTCATTACTTTGGCTCCCTATAAAACAGTTAAGACTAACATAGTTATTCGTTGGGTGCCCTTAGCGTGCAGTCGCTTAGTTTGTAAGTTTTTATGCCCTGGCTGGAGGCCTTACTCTTAAGGCACCCACAGGATAGTCCGGTTAAGCAGACGACAACCTCATAGGTTGAACTGCGAGAGGCCATTCACAAAAAAGATAATAGTAATTCGTAAGGTAACAAAGCGGGATATCAATATCCTAAGTCAGCTATGTCAATCTTTTTTTTGTCCCTCAATAAAATTGACTAACATAGTAACATACATTACATACAGACAAAAACGCACGCCTTTTCCCACGAGGATATGCAGAAACTACAGAACGCCGCCTGCTAAGATCCTTTCGTAAACCAAGACTGTTATTGTTTAGTTTGCCCTAGGAGATAATTATTTCTGAGCAACTTACGTTCTCTCAAAGAAGGAACAGCAGACCGCACAGCTTCGTAACAATTTGACCATAAGCTGCCCTAGTGTAGCACGAAGTTTCAATAGAATAAGAGGCCAGATTATACTGGTTTAGTTACCACTGACGTTTGTCTATCCTACCAAGGTAATCCCAAAACCTTTGTTAACCAGGTAACGTTCATCAAAACTACGCTTAATCAGTGCAGAATTATTAACTACCCCCAAGCTCAATTCCAAGGGTTTCATGTTCGGGTGCTTAAGTTTAAAGATCAAACCTCAAAATAAGTTCACTACCCTTATAAATTATTGTTAATTACTGGCCTTGTTAGGTTAGAAAGTACAATCGTTGGAATTCAGGGATTACTAAAATGAAAATCGGCTTAGTAAAGATTAAATATGAATGGGCGTTCCGGAGGCTTTGAGCGTTGCCCTGGTTCAGGAGACACGGCGGGAAGATTAGTGGAACGAGAGAAATTTGATTTGAAGATTTAGAGTCGTATGTAATATGTATATACGTTTCTTTTTGCTTGTATGATGCGTGGTACAAATAAGAGTAAAGTGTCTTGATGGAAGGCTAAGCAATAGAATACTGTGTTAAAATTCGCATGGATAATTACTAGGTCTTTTAGATTATGGAAACGAACAAAAGAGACTTAAGAACTTGAACTAGATCTGGCAGATACTTCGCTTAAAAAATGTTATAAAAAGTTACAAGAGTTACAAAGTAAAACTATCACAAATTTTAGAAAAAGTGATTCCGTTTTTGAAGGCAAAGAGACACTTTCAAATGACAGTTTAGCATACTACTGAACTTTTTTTTTTCATTCAATTTTGAACCTTAAGTGAATGTAGACGATTTCCACCCAACGCTTTTCACCGCATTAAAAGACATCATAAATAACATCTTCTAATACCATCTCAACAATCTTAAGCCGCTAATTACAAGCAGCGACCCTCAATTGCCGACAAAAATATCATAAAGTAAGTTTATTGACCGCGAAAGCTTCTGACTTAAGCCAAGGTACTGAGTACATCAGTAACAGAACCCGAACCGACTTGAGAGCATATAATCCCTCGTTTAGAATTAAAATATCCGGCAGCAGGGGGAGAGAGGGGGGAATCCTGACAACACGTGATAATTACGAGTTTTAATAAAATTATGTTCGTATTTTTTTTGTATGAAAGTCGTTTCAAGCTTTGATTGTGGTGAAAAGATTCGTTTCTTTTGATGTCTTCGTTGAATGTATTTTATTTGATTTTTTTCCTTGGGAAATGTCGATATGGTGAATACTTTTTCCAGAAAAAAATTGGATATAATTTTATTTGATGATATATTTTATTCTTGTTACTGTTTGGGAGAATGGGATTTCGTGCGTTTTCGTTCTGAGCGTGTTTAATGATAATACGTTTAACTCAAAGGAGGTTCTTCCAGGAATTCCTTTTCTGTGTTCTCATGTTGTTTCTCAGAATCACATATTAAATTTGCTTTGGATGGCTTAGCAACTCAATGATGTAACTTTTTATATTTGCAATAAAAATGTATTAAAAACAGTTATTGTACCTACTGTACTCCGGGACAAGGCACGCATAGTGAGGAGCTTCCTCTCTCTGGAGTCCGGCAACGTGGAACTTGTTCCTGATGCCTATATAATACAGTCCTCCAGACCGTTTTCAGTCACGGTGGCCAATCTGTAATCGGTAAATCGGCCAACATGTATTTTTATACCCCTAAAACCCATCAAAATTTCCACGCGAACGAAATCTAGTAATATATATATATAAATAAAAAAAGGGTTGTGTGGTTTTATGAAACCACGGTAAAAGTGAAACTTTTTCACACTATAGACATTTAACTAAAAATTTGACAATATTTACATTAAACACTGACAAAAACAAACAAAATAGCGTGGAGCACTGCCACAAATGAGTAATAGTCTATACACTACACGGTCAGCTGCTGCGAACTATAGGCGCCGCCATATTGGCCTTGGCTGCTCTGACAAGCGCCTTTCACTTTATCACTACTCCGCGGCCGACCGTCACGCGACATGCAACACACAGACGAAAAAGTTTGTGACGATGTAATAAAAGTTTCACTTTAATAAAAAAAAACTTTTTGTTTAAAACGATTTTTTTTAAGATCTGATTAGATCTTAGGATCCTTTCTATCTTACACAGTCATCTCCTTTATCCCTCAGATAATCAACATTATTCTGCACTTATCTTTCCTCACACCATAGAATATAACATATAATCGAGTACCTCTTATCTCTGTATCGTCTTATCACTGTCAGAATCTTCAGAGTTCCCAAGCACTCCTATATTTCATTGTAATAGCTTTCCTAAGGACATGACAATAATTTATAGTCGGTAAATTGAATTTCTATCGTTTGAAAATCTATCGAGCAATGGTGCTTGTAATTTTGTGCTTAAGTTGAGTGTAGTCATTTGTTTATTTACTTAGTTGAATAATTTGATCGTGTAGAATCGATGTCTGGAATTATCATATACCAGAATATATGTATAAAAGATTTTTATTGTAAATCAATGTTGTCTTTAATTTATTTATTTAATACTGTAAGCAAACATAATGTACAGAGGCGGACTTAATGCCAAAAGAGACAAACTGTGGTAGGTGTAATTGAGAAATGTATGGATTTAATGTGTTTAATATAATATACCAATCACGAACTATAAATATATCTAATAATACATAATTTAACGTTTATATATATATATATACATAAAACAAATAAATAATATACGTATGTATGTATTTTTTTTTGTAGGAAAAAAACAGGTATTAAAAAATAATAATTTCTGTTTATGCTAAATTATTTATGTAGGTAATAACGGTATTCACAGAAGGGCACACATAAAGGAAATCAACTAGATGATTATACTGAAATAGATATAATAATAAAATAGAGTTAGTGTTGTTTGTTATGATTACATATCATATTAGTTTGATGTAGGTACATATAAAAGAAACAAATTATTATCAAGAGATTTATAGAATAAAGAAGAATAAAAAACTGCTTTCCAGGAAGAATCAATTGTCTCATTGGAACTGGAGAAAGGTGAACTAACAAATCATCAAATAATTATATATGAGTTTATAAACAGTATTTCGGACTCATCAACATCAGCCTACAACAGATGGACACTGGACATAGGCCTCTCGAATCTCACGCCACTGTACTCGATGCTCGGCAACACAAGGTCAGTTAAGTTGGTATTTCGGACTATTTTTGCTGATCTCAGTAGGTACTTCAATATCGAAAGCGAGCCTCTCCTATAGTAAACAAAATAATTTATTTAAAGCAACATTTGAATTTCCACCCTCTTTGTTTAATTAACGCGGCCTGTTTTGACGCACATTTTCAAGTTAACCAACAAATTTGAATGGACCGTTTATTTAATTAGTTGGCATAAATAACGGGACATCTTGAAATTGGCACGGTTGGAATCATTCTCTTGTGTTTGTTTTGATATTTACTTTATTCAATTTTGAAATTAATATTTTTACGCAAAGAATCGACTAAGCTCCATGCGGAAGAAAAAATCACGTCAATGCTGAAATGGGAAATTCAATTTTATTCTTTAGGGACTTAAAAAGTCTTTTAAAAAGTAGTTAGGATTCTACGGGTTACAACCCCTGAAACCTTAATCAAACTTTATAACCTTACATTCCGGAAATTCGGCCGTAATCCTCAATCAAATAAAAAGTTATCATGGTCCTATATCTACAGGAGACTCGGCAGTAAACATTTACCGAAAACAAATGAACGGAGCCGAATGTAAAAGTAACGTGACTAATAAAAAGAAGGATTTTACAGAAAATTACTCCAGTATACCATTTTATCAGATTTCCCAATAGTTTTATTTTATTATACTGTTTTACTGATGTGTACATACAGCGCGAGAGGACTGTCGACCGATTTATATTGGATTCTTACGCCTCAAATGCTCCACAAAGGAATCACGATTTTGGTAGACATTCTAGGAAACCCTTTATCGAATGGCAAAAAGCTTTTCACGACAAAAATTGAAAATTTTAAGGCTGATCGCTTGTAATGCGGCTATTTTATTTTATAGCATTATGCAAAGTGACGTCAGTAGCTGGCCAAAATTTTTATTAATCTAGATGAGCACAGGAATGATAAAAACTTTGGAAATATGTATACTTTCCTACCAACAACCCTTGAACGTATCAAAATAACGTTTCATAATTGAATAAATAAGAAAACTTATAACTGTAAAAATTGAACTTCATTCTTATTATTTTTAACAATAAGAATAAATGCGTAGGTGGTAATAATAGATATTAAAGCAATATTCCTGGACACGGCTCGTATTGCTAGGAAAGTTCCTTTCTCTGGAGCTCTGACTGCCGGGAGCTTGGACCCCGATACCGTTGGGCTATTATTTTTAAATCTTATTAAAATTATTCCATAACTCTTACACTTTTAACTTTTTAATAAAACTCACATTTTGTCTAAATAAAAGATGGAAAAAACACAATTCACCGTAAAATTAAAATTTCATCTTTTTGGATACTTACTACCCCCGATAGAGCTTGCGCCCTCTTATAGAGAGGAGGCCTGTGTCCCAGCAGTGGGACATTTATAGGCTGATGATGATGATGGATACTTACTATAATGATCACATAGTTATTGAATTTCTTCATAATACATATTATTCGAACTCAAATCTAGCACAGAATTTTCCATGACCTAATCGATTTACCAGTCAGAATCACAATCAATTTCGTATTTAGCTAAAACTGTTTGCTGCTGATGTTTACTTACGAATTCCCCAATGAAATTCTGTTTGTCTATTGCATATATAACTCATTTATGGTAATCCGTTAGTGTATGCTCATTGATGCAATGTTGGTATTCCGTAACATAACGTTAATATTATCTAAGGCTGATTTTCCTAACGCTAGATTTATTTATCGTTTTTATTACTTTTTTCCTTCACCATCTACCTATCCTTTTCCCAAACTTTGTTGGGGTCGGCTTCCAATCTAACCGGATGCAGCTGAGTATCAGTACTTTACATGAAGCGACTACCTATCTGACCTCCACAACCCAGTGACTGGGTAATACGATACCCCTTGGTAAGACTGCATGTCAGAATTTCGGCTTCTGACTACTCGTAACGACTGTCAAAGATCTACACTTTAAAAGAGCAACAAGTTAAAAGAGAACCTCTGAGTTTGTTTCGGCTGTTTCTTCTCAGAGTAGTCAGGTACGAAACACCGGCCCCATCTAGTTTTTAAAAAAAAGTGACGTGTAAAAGTGTTTGTAAAAACCTATTTGCAAAATAAACATCATTTATTATTTACAAATGACAGCCGGGACCAACGGCTTAACGTGCTTTCCGAAGCACGGAGGAAATTCGGTATGTAATGATGGTCACCCATCCACGACCAACCTCGGCAAGCACGGCTTAACCTTAAAGATCGACCCGTGCGGCTGTTATTATTTAGCCACGAGCTCCTCTAACGCCAGATTTATTTATCATATTTTTTTTACTTTTCTCCTTAAACAAATTAAATCATGTTACATCTTTATTTAAGAAAAAATAATTATCTAATATTCAGACTTTAGAATGCTATTTCTAAAATAAATTTAATTATTTAATCTATTGTTAGGCTTAGCTCTTTATATTTCTTCTAAAGCTAATAAAACAGCTGTAGCAGTGATTAGAATAAGCCAGTACCAACTGGGTTGTGGAGATCGGATAGGCAGTCTCTCCATGTAAAATACTGGTATTCGGTTGCATCCGATTAATCTGGAAGCTGACCGCAACATATTTGGTAAAAGGCTAGGCAGATCAGCGACAAATCAAATTGTAGCATCAATAATTTTATTATTGAAGCTACAATTTTTATATTCATTTGATATTCAGTAAGAATTTCATATATTTTTTTGCAAAAAAATAATAATGTGGTGTTTATTGCATATTAAGTAGGTAGATAATACCATATTTTTCAAACAAGTGTCATAATATCTTCATTCATATTCCCTCCCTGTTTTCCCGTGCCATATTTGTCCCAACCCAAAATAATGGAACAACCCGACGAAAAAAAATGCACTTCTTACACAAACACAAGTATGAATAACAAAACATTATCCTTCCATCCGTATTCAAGACGTTGCCGCCGCATAGTTCTCAGGAAGTCTGCCAATGACATCATCTTTGAGATCCGCTAGAACGTGGACCCGGTACATTTGATTTCCGGTTTCGGTCCTCGACTCACTGATGTCGGGAAATATAATGTAACTCACACATACACACTTGTCCATACATTTATTTGTGTTGAGTGTCCTTAGTTTGTAGTGGTATTACACTTGGTTTCGTGTAAACAGCGTGAGTAAATACGCTTTGCGTCGTTTCTTACTAGATGGCGCTGGGGGTAGCAGATTGGACGGACATTTGTTTTTAGTTTGGTGTTTAGGCTACCAAAGGAGTAGGATTTTGAGTTGATGTTATTGAGTATATGTGTTATTTATGTTACTGTGATTTTCCATCAATGAAATAAGATATTGCAAGAAATAAGCCTTTGGGTTTATTTATTTATTTATTTATTAAAACTTTATGCACAAGTATAAAAACACTGTACAAAGGCGGACTTAATGCCTTAGGCATTTTCTACCAGTCTACCTTAGGGTGATGCAGAGAGAAAACATAGTAGGTGCAGCATAACAAATGGTAAGAGAACATTTACAAATAAAATATAACGATACATACATATATATATATATATATACAATAAGTAAAGAGAGAGACAAACTAACAACAATTTAATTATGAGATAAATCTGCCAGCTTCTTAAGTAAGTGTTCGCGAGCTTTAACTTTAAATGTGAACCGACTGTTGGCCAACCTAATGTTCAGAGGGAGCGCATTCCAAAGAAAGACAGCCTGGACAAAGAAAGACGACTTGAGAAAACCAGAGCGGTGAGAAGGACAACGTAGAAGACGATTATAGGAGGAACGAAGATTCTTACTGTGCGCAGAGCACAAATATTGAAAATGAGTAGTCACATAAGAAGGAGAAGTAGGCTTATTAAGAAGCGAAAATAGGGTAGTCAAAGCTCTCAACGCTCTGCGCTGTCGGATGGGCAACCATTTTAAAAGTGACCGATGTGCGGAGACGTGATCATACTTACGAAGATTAAATACGAATCGAATGCAGTTATTAAGAAGTCGGTCAAGTTTATTGAGGATATCTGCATTCAGGTCGTAGTAGCACACATCACCATAGTCAATTATGGGGAAGATTAGGGACTGTACAAGCATTACCTTTATGTGTGATGGGAGAATATTTTTTAGCCGATAGAGCGACCGCAATGTTCCGGTGACTTTCTTGCTCACAATCGCGACCTGCTTACGCCAGTCAAGGCAAGTGTCAACATGCAAACCCAGATCCTTGACGTCAGAGCTAAACGGAATAACTGTACCGTCAAAGGTAACCGGTGGCACCGTTAAGCCATTCAGCTTTCTCAGGCTATGGGGACTCCCTATAATAATAGCCTGGCACTTGGTTGGGTTTAGTGCTAGATTTCTTTAGATTTCCAATACTTACATTATTGAAATATGTATAAAAGAGGAAGCTTGAGCAATATGTTATAATATGTTATTTTAATTCCTTTTTCATATATTTTTACATTTTCAGTGTAGTGTATGTTGGTAAGTATATCATTAGTATTATTATGTAAGTGTATGTAACCTTATCTTGTTTAGGATCAGCCAAGTAAGCAAAATATTAACATCATGTACGCTGAATCTATGTGAACAGAGAATAAATCGAGACGTTATCCAGAGCAGATGTCTTTCATTTACCACGACATTTCACTCAGAACTCCTCCACATAGAAGCCTATAAACCAAAATTATATGAAAACATATCAAAGACGAAACCAAAGATTCTCATTTCGAAATTCTTTGAGAAAAAATATTCATAATTTCAATATCTCTTTTTGTACCGAGACATCGTAAAGAGCAATACTTTATTGGAAAACGAAGGTAAAAAAATATCCATATTTGTTCAATAGCGATCCAATCGAAGGGGGAGGGTTGGATGTCGCAGGTCGAGTGAACCGTTTAACCCTATAAGAATTGGTCCTACCTTTCTGATATAGGTTTTATGGTCCATCGGCTGCAAGGTGTTTTTGTTAATAAACCAGGCTATGTGGATGTAGGTCAAAACTATTTTACCTTTGCCTTTCTGCAGACGGTTGACGAGTACCATCAATCAGTAATATTTTGAAAATTACGTTATGGCTGATACTTATTTTGTAGCTGATTACCTACGTATTGGAAAAAAACATTGATAGTAAAAGTTTTTGCTATAGAAAATCAAGTATATTTTATTTTAATGATTAGGCTGAAATCCGCCCCTTACGTAGTTGTGAAAAGGCTTAAATTATTAAATTGCAGACAGGCAAAAGGCTTTAATTATTTTGAGAGACAAAATCATGAGAACGTTATACTTTCAAAGAAAATATTCGTCAAGAAACAGCTTTATATGACATTATAAAAGATTAGATATCATAAGAATATTTCCATCCTAAATTTTTTAAGACAATTCTATGAATTTCAGAGCTAGCTTTCACTAAGCTCCAATAATTCTTAATTTTGCTCCACCCGGGAAACCAGAGATATCCTCCTATCTTGCCTTAACATTTGGAAGAATTCTACCAAAATGGCACTATGCCAAGTATGATAACAGAAATATATGGCCGGTCCGATGACATATAGTATAATGTAGGCCTGTTTGTGATATTAACACAATAAGAATTTGTATGAAGCCGTTATTTGATTACGTGAACAGAATTGAGGAGATGGATTTAAGGGAAAAGATTTCTAAATTATGTGTAGGAAGAATCTAGAATTAAATATGAATCTGAAATATTGAAACGCAATCTAAATGTCACCAGAAATTTTCTGGAATTGCAAAGGTCATGTATATTTTAACGTAATAGGTTGAAAGCTTTTATTGAGTACCGAATAGCAACTGCTATTTATTCAACTACTTTCCGCGACTTTGTTCAGGTGCAAATGTTGATGTATTTTTCAGGGAAAAATTATACGTAGAAAACCTTCCTCTTCAATCAATAGTTTTTGATGAAAACCTCATCAAACACCGTTTCGAAGTTTTAAAGAATAAAGCGTACAGACAGCGGGAAGCGACGTTGCTTTAAACTATGTAAACATAAACATACAAACTTATGATCCAAACTACAAGATGACAGTAGTTGCTGCTCTAATGGTATCTAAGATATTATCAAAACAAAGAAAATTCTAAGAAATTGTCGCGTCAGACTAAGTGAAGGAAATTAAGATTATATTATACACTAGCTGTACCCAGCATGCGTTGCAATGCACTTTTTACTACCCACCTACCCTATCCGACCTACCTACCCTATCCTACCTACCCTACCCGACGCTACCTACCTACCTACTCTACCCTACCCTACCTACCTACTCTACCCTACCCTACCCTACCCTTACTACCTACCTACCCTACCTACCTACCCTACCCTACCTACCTACCCTACCCTACCCTACCTACCTACCCTACCCTACCTACCTACCCTACCCTACCTACCTACCCTACCCACCTACCTACCCTACCCTACCTACCTACCCTACCTACCTACCTACCCTACCTACCTACCCTACCCTACCTACCTACCCTACCTAACCTACCCTACCTACCTACCCTACCCTACCTACCTACCCTACCCTACCTACCTACCCTACCCTACCTACCTACCCTATCCTACCTACCTACCCTACCCTACCCTACCCTACCGTATCCTATGTCCTTCTCCTGGCTCTAAACTACCTCCCTGCCAATTTTCAGCTAAATCGGTTCAGCCGTTCTTGAGTTATAAGTGAAGTAACTAACACGACTTTCTTTTATATATATAGATTATGTAAAGGAAATTGAGAAGACCACAAGAAAGTGTCACATAAAACAGCTATGAAATAATACTTATTTTGCATAGTTCTCTTAAAGTCTAAATGACAACGACACAGTCCCACTGAAAACACAAAAGCATTTAAAACATTCCCATTACCTCTTCACGCCACAAAAAAAAACAGAACGTTAATACGAAAATCTGAAATAATCCACAAAACGAACAGCGTAAACCACATTCAACTTTAAAATATACACAGAGGAATCTACGGCGGACGACAACGAAGTATAAATCTTTGTTAAAAGCTACACAGACGAAGTTTATGCAACCGGCGGTTATCTTACGAACGGCCAACGAGCAAGTCTGCGCGGTATTACGCTGTACGAACCAATCAAGGAAACACGGGATTTAGGATTTTATGGTCGAATTGTTTGGTAGAATGGAACCCGATTGTAGAAAATGGAGCTATCATGTGGTGGATTTGTGTGTTGTTCGAATGTAATGACTTTGATTTGTTGATGGGTTCGATAAGGTTCAATTTAGAGAAGTAATAAATGCAGTGTTTGAAATTCTGCGATGATGGTAGAAAAATCATGGAGGTATTTATGAAAACAAATAAGACAGAAGAAAATAATGAATATTATCGAGCAAACTACAAAGTGTAGTTGCTGTGATCGAAATCAGATAGATGGCACAACATGATGATGATAGAAAATGGATTGCATGTTTTCATGGAAATAGGAACTTAATTCAACAACAAATACTTTTTGACATTTGTGAAACAGAAAAAAAAATATAAACACAGACGAAAACACGGAGAACCAATCTTTGCATAATGAATAAAGTTACAAACGTTAAAATAAGATGAAACGAAATTCATAAGCTGCGAGTTATTTTTTCAGTCTCAAAACATCTAGACAAAGAAACTAATTTATACATCTGTCTAATATCTGTACTTTTAATTTGTAAATGGAGGCCTGAAGATGAATAAATTAATAATCTCGACCTGGATTCTGGAATAAAGATAGTAACAGCGATGTTTTTATGTTTTGCGAAGATTTTTCTCGTTTCAAAGCGCTGTTGTTGGGTTAAAGTGCTGACTACTACTATCAAAATTGTTTAGCAAACAACGAAACTTAGTATTTGTGTAAACAGTATATAGACGCCAGTGCATCAACCTACAACCATCTGTCAAATTTCTTTAATAGATATTCAACTTAATAGTTTAAGAATTAGGTTCAAAGTTGATTGGGAAAATTTGAGTTTCGGGTAGCTTGATGTATTGGCGTCTGTACAATACCAATGAATGTTACACCGACACTAATAAAGCAGTAAACGGAAGCTAATACATTCAAATTGAAACTGATACTTCGAAATCTGAACATCTATTTGGATATTCCATTAATTGCCAAATCATCTTTACCTGAATTTCAAAATTAAACGGACAGGTGTAATTCCGATATTAGTTTCGCAGTTCCGATTTCTATCTCCCCTTCATCCTCTTTAGGATAAAATGATAAACGCAATAGAAAGCGATCAGTTTAGAGAGATTTGTGTTACTTTATTCGGTATTGTCTGTTCTGTCAGCATTCATTGTCTGAACTACTCTTAACTGTCTTAGTGTAGATGAGTCAGAGTTTGCAGATTCAATAAATTTATATGTTGGTGCATCTAGTGTAGAGAGACTTTATGTATTATGATGTATCTCGTGAAACTTCCGTATTTTTGTCAGACTATTTCTTAATTTCAGTGCATCATTTATTCTTTGACAATACAATGTTTATGTAATTTAGCAAAAACGCCTCCACATTATTTTCTAGCTCTCATAAAAGGTTATATTCAAGCATTGTATTCTCAAAAACAACTAAATTTTAACCCGGCTCCGAGTCTTCTGGTCTGTGAGCCATAAATTTGGCAAATGCTGCAGCATTCACGAGATTCGTTCGTGCCGCTTGGAGAATGTAGACTGGACGATGTTGAATTTTTAATTCAATTATTTCTATCAGTGGAATGTTGTTTCATATTTATTTTTCATATTACTGCATAGTATCCATATTGAATAAAATTATAACCTTCCAAAGTTAAATCTATGAGAAAATATCTGTTGTTAATACACACGACACAAAAGATTAGTATAATAAATCGTTAATAGAATTTGTTTGCTTTTCTATAAACTGTAGATCCTTTCCTATACAATTGTTCTTTCGTTGCCTATTTTCATTCTTACTTCACGTGTTACAGAAATATAGAATATAAGAGCTACTGGACCATTTAGCGTACAAAACTTTACTGCTCAACAAGCACAAGCATAAATATAACAACTTCAGCTCCTGGCAGACACCTCTTTTTGCTTGAAGTTATAAATTTACCGAATGCTCGCATTTGGAGATCTCGACGACTCGACCAGCTATGTACCATTCTGAATATTTAACTCCGTTGACTTTTCACTCTCTGCAGACACTAGAGATACTATTGTTGAGATTGTTTTAAATTTACGAGTTTCTTGTAGTCTTCTGAATTCATTATTGAAGAGATTTATGGCTTGAACTGTATCGAGCGTGTCAATTGATGTTTGTTTGTTTCAATTGGTTTCTTCAGTACCTTCTTTGTGTTGCAGTTGTAGTATTATCAGTTAAGTGAGTTCAAACAGCTCACATGTTGTTCTACATATTGCATTAAGTGCTACTTTAAGACTGCATTGAACTTTTATTCCAACCGCATCACCATCTACAGATACAGAGGCCTATGTCTCACTAGTGGAAACATTAAGACTAGTAGGTAATGCTGTAGCAATTACATAGACATAAACCACAACATGTATTCATCTTATACTAATAAGATTCCTTTCCAAATTTCCTTTTACATCCTCATCATTCCCTTTCCCATCAGCCTCGCATTCAGTACATTTTCCTACAGTAATTTAATTAATCCTTACGTTCATACCTACGTTTATACCTTGAACATGTCTCAGTACGAAATAATGACTTTCTTCATACCCTGACGTGTTGTCAAAGAAATGCCGCATACGGTTGGGAAGCATAATTAAAATTTGGCTTTGAATTTCGCGAACATTCTCAAACGCTTGACAGTGTTTGGTTGTACTTAGAGCTTAGTTTAAAGAACGATGGAAATAATTGTTTTGTTCGAACGGATTTTAATGTAGATGGTAATGGATTTGGGTTTATAAACATTTTGAAGAAAATACTAATTAAGTTACGACGACGACGATTAAAATCTGAATAGTATTCCGATATATATGATTAAGAAAAAGACTTAGTGTGTAATCTTTAACAAAGAGTTTATCATCTAACATTATTATACCTACATTGTTAATTTCAGATTCATATTGTATTTTACCGTTTAAGATTCTGAATAAAGATGTATTATTATTCTATTATTATCTTTCTTTCTGTTATTTGTTGATGAAAACACTTTAATCAAGCTTTTACAAAACTTAAAACATAACACTTCTTTTGTTGGGCAGTCATGTTAAAACTACGCGATTCCTTAGTCCTTCTTACTCAAACCCAAATTGTACAAAAGCGAACGAAATGACTAACAAAATAATTCATTTAAGTACATCCTAAACCAAATCAACGCTAGTTAGTCTTAAAACGCGTTCTGTTTTAAACTCAGCTGTTGGCGACGTCGAGGGCAATTTGTCAAGCTCTTGGGCAACTTCTGATTTTAATTAAATGTCATTTTAGTCCACGTAACGTGAATTAACCCCTCGCCTATGTTTGCCTATATTTTGATGGAGTATTCCGCTATTGTCGGTGGAGTAATTTATTTTTCGGGAATGATCTGTTGGTGATTTTAATTATGGTGATTGGTGCTCTAGCTGAGGTCTCGTTTATTACTGGAATTAAATTAATGAGTCTTTTAATGATGCCGAACTAAAGCCGGGAAAAGGAAACAATCTAAAATCAAATCTACATCAATTTTATTTCTACGAATGGTTGAGATTATAAAGTTCGTAATTAAAAAACAGCACCAAGTCCAACATCGAACATCCATATTTCATAGTGATTTGATCAATTCGAAGCTCGCTATATCATCACCCATAAACCTACTTCATAGATCAAACGGAGAAAATCTTACGCGTTCAAATTAAAAATTCACAAACGACACGTCAACAAGATAACTCCTGAAGTCCTCACAGTAAAGTTTTCAATTAATTCAATGTGAAAATACGTCCAATCGACACGGCCGCCAAAGTGCGTGAATTCAAAAAATTCATTTCTAACTATGGAATTTCTGTTATGAAATACGGTGCTAGATTTTACGACGTATAAAATTCAATGAATACTTTTTTAAATTTCAAATCGTTTGATACGTCGGCGGGGGCGTTCGTTCATTTGCATAACGTTCCCGTTAAATGCGCATTTGTTCTCTATTTGAATCGATTTGTTTTTTTATTCGTTGAAATGAAAAATGTAGCACATGGAATTTTAAATGTGATTTTGTGTGTGAAAATCCTTGTTTAATTATTATTAAAGTCGCATTACTTTATATTCAGTTTATAAAATGGTTAGTGCTTTCAGTAAAACTGTTAGCAATAACGAATGTAAACTTAATTTCAGTGACAATATGGCAGATAGACTCGTGAAATAATACGACCATTTTGATAGCTCAAAAAATTCGATTGAAACTTTTATCACAATTAACTTTTTGCGCCCGCTGCAGTGAATTTGAATCTGACACTATATAGGCATACCTTTGGCTAACCCTATTGTCTCTGATGAATACTGTCGAGTGCAGGCCGAGTAATTGATAGGCCAACTGCATGCAAATAGGTTTTGTTCTTTTGAAGTTAGTCTATGATTGTTATAGAAGATTTTAATAATTACGTGTTTGAAAATTGGGAGGCAGATTCTTTTTTTATATTATAGAGAATGTTGGAATAAAGTACAATAAAATCCAAAATTTTCGTGTCTCTTTTCCTTTAAAACTAAAATCGATTTAACAACATCATTTTATGTTAATTCAAAGATATGCTAGTAAAACTAACGGAGACGAAGGCTAGATGTCAGCTAACTTTAACCTTTCTATCTTTACTACGTTTTCCATTCTAAAAGCTTTTCCTCGCATGATGAGATGCTATGATAATCTACTAAGGTCTGGCATGAAAACGAACGGACTAGCGGAAACGCGAACGGACGGACGGAACGAAACGGACATGACAAAATTATAAGGGTCCTTTGAAACAGCGAAATTGCGAAAAGGGAACATAGGAAGTTCTTATTCATGGTATGAATAATATGTGATTATTTTATCTTCTGCCCGCAGTGTAAAGTCATGATGGACCTGTATCTTTATATTTGTTTAATAGGGATGATGACTGGGTTAAGAAAACAAAATTCTAGTAATTTAGTCCGTCAGTCAGATAATACAAAAATATTAGACACGTATTTTTAGTTTTATCAAATTAACATTAAATGACTTAGTTATAACGCATTATAGTTGGAGAGTGGGGGTTCACTACGTCACAAGTAGGTATAAAATTTACTTACCCGTGACGTCATGCGCTATTTTAACTCAATATATCTCTGTTATTTTATGATTACGTGAAAAAAGAAAAAATACGTGTCCAATACTTTTTAATAATTTACAAGATAGATAAAGAAAAAAAAATAGTCATCGCCCCTATTGCATAAATAGCTAACGGATGGTCAGTTTAATGTCATAAACCGGTGTATGTAAGTGGAACTCAGTTTAAAGGTACAAAATCCAAGGTGGGATCAATACCGCAGCTAGGTCATATGAAACGGGTTTTCGACCAAAACCCGGGAAGAACTAGTTTTACTAGCGGACCGAAAAACCCGTTTCGTAGCCCTAACCGCAGCGGCAGTGTTGATTTCTGAAGATGATCATTGCCGCGTATTGGCGTTTTCATAGAAATACATAATGGGTGAGGAAAATGTCATAAGGAAAGTTTTAAGTGTTATGAATGTCGACGGATATAGGAAGAGAGCAAGACCAAAAAAACGATGGATGAACTGCGTGGAAGATTACATGACAGAATGGAGGTGTCTGATAAGACAACGAGTAATAGAGAAGTAAGGAAGGAGAAGACATGCTGCGTCGACTCCGCATGAATTTGGAAACGGGCAAGGAAATGATGGCTTTTAACAATGAACCCAAAAGTATCATAGTTATGATTAAAAATCACAAGAATAAAAAAGGGTACCTACGTTTCAGTACTATTTTATGCTTTAGATAGTGTTTTACCAAGGAAAGACTTAAGAGTATAAGCCGCCTGTTCACGCGACACCGAGTCCCGCTGCACGACTTAACTCCGTCGACTCGCCGCTCCATTGAACGGTATAATGCGTGTAACATCGTTGTCGATGAAGCTATTACAATATCGGTATTATACAGTCGTGAATATATTAAGTTAAAATGAGTGGTATTTTACGTATAGATATTGTTTTGTATAGCGGGCTGGTTTCCGCAACTCCACATCTAAAGCGCGTATTTTGCGTACGGTTCGTAATTTTCTAAGCTTGGAGAAAAGCTCTCCAAGCTTAGAAAATTCTGTTCAAATTTTAAAGAACGGTATGTAACCCGATCGCGGTTAGAAGTTACATATCTAAATGATGACTGAACTGTTTAGCAGATCCGGACACACAAATACACAGAGTAGATTTAGACACTGTATACAAGGTGTTGTTTTGCATCCTCGTCAAATTCAGGGAGGTAACCATACGAATCATTATATGGAGGCAACCATATAATGATTCTCGACCAGAATCAATAATAAAATGGGTACGTAATTTTTTTTTCTTATAATATACGAAAATCGGTCAGTGTGAAACACCCGTGTTTTAAACGCGGCCCGTCTGGTCCTCGCCCTATTATACAAATAATCTCAAACGTTAGACGTGTAGGTAAGATACAATAACAAATTTTTTCTCTTCCTTCTTTCACACACTATCGTCTACATTTCTTTTTCATTTCTCCTTTCGCAGGTCTGCTGGCAGAAACTTCATATGAAATAAGCTGTATACCTTTGTACTCTAATATTTATAAAATAAAAATAAAATATGTACAAGTATCAAAATAACAGGGCGTCAAAAAATTCGTCGACATCGCTGTCGACAGGAAAAGTGCCCAGAATGCTGGCCGCATCGCCACGTTGGATGGCAATGCTGATTCTTTGACCAAAAAAGAGGCCAGCCCTCTGGTCCCGTGAAGCGTCGACCAACCGCTTGGCGATATCCCGAAACACAAGATGGGCACTCGGGCCCCATGGCCCTAGTGTTTCAACCCCAAACGGCTCAAATACATAATTACCAGTTAAATTATTGTATTTGCGCCGTTTAAGGTTTTTAGCGCCTGCAGCAGCCGCCCCAGCGCAGCTCACCGTGCTAGGAAGACGGGATGGCGCAAGGGTGACGACGCAAGTCGCATCCCACACCAAAGGCCTACCCAACTTCCATGGCATTATGGTCATACCATCTGGTCTCTTCCCATCGACACGTGCCAAGCCATTGGGTTCTAAGACAGCTGGCACCCCGGCGGTGGCAAGAGCACGACGAATGAGATCATTAATGCTAGCGTGCCGCGCTATCCGACCTGCGCTGTTACTGCAGGAAAGGCCATGGTGTCCGAGGCCGTCGACTGCTTCACCACATCGACAGCGATGTGGAGCCCCGCTAGGAGCGCCCAATCGCAGACATGTAGCGAGCCGGAATGTTGTGTCACCTAGCATATAATAATATTTTATGTTTTTCCCGTGTTGTATTGTGTGTACATAAATAGTAAAATAAATAAATGATATTAGATTAAAATACTTATTTTGCATAAAGATCTAAAACAACCAGCACCATACAACCAAGGTCAAATGCGAGTGAGATCGTTTAGAATTACAATAAGTGTTATAAAAAAGAAACTTCTAAACCATACTTGATTTCAAATTCCTATTATATTTAATTCCAACAAAGTTATTCTAAAAACGTATTCGGATAACCTTCCAGTTAAATTCAAAGTTTTAGTCTAACGGGTCAGGTTTGAATCTTTGAAGCGACTACACGCTGGGGACTAGTGGAATATTCCATAGTAAATTGGGTATACCTTCCATTGGGGCCTGCAGTTTATAGCAAGCTAACGTTCGGCGAATCTGAGTTATAGATAGGTTGTGGAAGATTTAATTTTGTTTGAGAAGTTACTTGTCATTATGTCTTGACTTGTCATTATGATTACCTACTTAATTTGAGGAGTCCGAGGCTTAATAATTACAGCCGCTTGGGTAAATCTTCATTAA
The DNA here is from genome assembly GCA_963082945.1 of Cerastis leucographa. Taxonomy (NCBI): domain Eukaryota; kingdom Metazoa; phylum Arthropoda; class Insecta; order Lepidoptera; family Noctuidae; genus Cerastis; species Cerastis leucographa. The sequence goes on from OY720363.1 coordinate 16,872,888, forward strand.
AGTCAAGTTGCGCTTGCCTAGGTTGGTCCGTGGATGGGTGACCACCCATTACTTACCAAGTTTCCTCCGTGGCTTGGAAAGCACGTTAAGCCGTTGGTCCTAGCTATCATTTGTAGATGTTTGACAGTCAATAGAGGTAGTCAGAGGTTTGAAAGTCTGATGGCGGGTCTTACTTAGGGATATCGTATTACGCAGTACTAACTAACTACTTATTAATTTAACAAAAATATTATCATCATATTCCTTCATTCGTCCCATGCTTCTTAAGGTCGGCTTAACACATGTTTTTCTCCCATTCTTCCCTCACAATAATTATCTTAAAATAAAGCTATAAGTATTAATTTGTCCACCATCAATTCATTTTTCAAAGATATCAAAGAATTTTCTGTAAAAAAAAAAACGCGTCGCATAAAGAACCTTTTCCTTTTTTTTCTTCGGTTACAAAAACCAGCCAGCAAACAGTGACATCATAATTAATGACACCTCATAATATCTCAATGCTAAGTCACGATGTAACCGTGACGTCATGAGTTATGGGGTGCCTGCTAATTAAAGTTTGCCTAATTAATCAAGGGGCGCGTAAAGTTGGCGCGAATATTTCTTATTTTCCTTTGCTATGAATCCTGTGTCCCTAGTGGACTTTTTTAGCGAGTTCAAAAACAATTTTTAGGGTTCCGTACCCAAAGGGTCAAACGGGACCCTATTACTGAGACTTCGCTGTCCGTCCGTCCGTCCGTCTGTCACCAGGCTGTATCTCATGAACCGTGATAGTTAGCCAGTTGAAATTTCTACAGATTATGTATTTCTGTTGATGCTATAACAACAAGTACTAAAAACAGAATAAAATAAATATTTAAGGGGGCTCACATACAAAAAAGTGAAGTTTTGCTCGTTTTTAAAAATAATGGTACGGAACCCTTCGTGCGCGAGTCCGACTCGCACTTGGCCGGTTTCTTTTTTCTAGTGGCAACTTAAATGATTAGAAATAATAATTTAGGTAAAACATAATACAGCATAATTTTCATATTGTTTGTGTCTTGGGTTTGCAAATATTTTAGTTATGCTTACCCGCGGTTTCGCCCGCGTTGAGTTACGCAATACTAGGGTAAAAAGTACGTAAGTATGTAGAAACAAACTATTTCCTAAACCAGGTCATGGTCTCTCTCTGTACCATATTTAATCCAAATTGTATGGATCTTTGTATGGACGTGAACGTAAGAACTTAATTAATGATTAATTAATTAATTAATTCGACGAATTTTTTGACGCCCTGTAATTTTGATACTTGTACAGATTTTATTTTAATTTTATATTTATTTGTGGTTTGTAAATAATGTACATATTATGTAATATACAAAATAAATTATTCTAATTTTAATTAATGATAATGTATTTTAAGTAAATATAATTTTATCATCACAACAACTACAATTTAATTTTGTAACTAAAGTTAATTTGTGTTATTTTGAGCGAATAAATGCTAGTCTAGACGGACCTAATTCCATTCCACTAATGCATTTAAACTTGCCTGTACGAGCACTGGCTACAAAACACAGCACACACCACATCTACACTAATATTATAAAGAGGTTAAGTTTGTGTGTTTGCATGTAGGGAATAATCTCCAAAACTACTAAACCTATTCTAAGAATTCTTTCACTAGTGGTAAGATACATTTATCTCACAGTTTCAAAGGTCTCTGGGGTAGTTTCTGACCATACGCGCGGCCATAAGATCAAAAGCAGGAGGATCTCGTAACTTAATAATAACAGCCGCACGGGTCGATCCTCAAGGTAAAGCCGCGCTTGCCAAGGTCGGTTTGTGGATAGGTGACCATCATTACATACCGAGTTTCCTCCGTGCCTCGGAAAGAACGAGCCGTTGATCCCGACTGTCGTTTGTAGATCTTTGTCAGTCGTTACAGGCAGTCAGTGGCCCGAAAGTCAGACAACCATTTTTAGCAAGCGGTTCCGTAATTACCCAGTACTAACTGGGAAGTATAGAGGAGCTGCATCCGGTAAGACTGGAAACCGACCCCAATAAAGTTGGGAAAAGGTAGGCAGATTGATGACCGCGGGCAAAAGCTAGTACACAATAAACAGCTCAACCAAGTCAAATAACCGTCAACGTTGAAATTTAAACGAAAATAACGGTAAAATATAAAACAAGCTGAGTTAAAATAACTGTAGTAAATCTAATGTAATTTTTATACAGAAAATATAAAGTGTTGAAGTACGGCAAAGTTACCTATATAAACGTCAGATACACCATTTCATTGTAACTTTTATGTATCCTCATGAAGTATGGCATAGTTTTATTAAAAACTATTTTGATTTATTCTATCTGTAGCGGCCAGTTTATGAAATATTAGTTCCAATATTATTTCGGCGATATAACAGAGTTGAGAGGATATTTTAGTGAGGGAATATGTTGTGAGACGTTATTAAATAGGTACTAGGCTGTCATAAATTGCAAGAAGGTTATCTACTGGACTCGGATACAGTTTTTTGGAGCTGTTTTGTGTAGCTATTTCCATTGTAATAATATCGTAGCTGTAAATACTGTAACAGAAACTTAGCTTTTATTATCTGTCAAAATTTAAAGAGTTGCCCTTTTTTTTCGTATGGGAAATCATCAAATGAACCTCACGCTCTGGGCGGAGCGAAAGAGAGTGTCAGACTTGTACTGACTTAAAACCCATACAAGTTCCTTCTTAGCTCTTTGTGTTCCAGGGCCACGGTATCTCTTTCGAACAGTCCCGCAGCCCTGGTAGGCATCGGCCCTCTCGGACCCCTTCCGATTTGCTGACATCTCCTTGAAGCGCGCGTGGAACGCGAACGCGCCGTTGACACGTTGTCGTCATAAGACGGACGGACAGTGAGCTAGCCCATAACTCACCGTCCACAGGCCCGAGCCTACGGTGGCCGGTGTTGCCTCTGAACTTAATATTCGAATATTATTTAGCAAAAAAAAAAGCGTTGCGAAAGCACGAATGTCGTGTTATTAAACAAATGGTCTTAATTAATCAAAGAAGCGATTTGTCAAATACCAGGGATGTATAAACATTGCTGGCAGCCGCTACATTTTAACGTTCGTTCGGGAAAATTCGATGATAAAAGTTAATTTTTATTGTTTCCTCGTCACCAATGTTTTGACTACGAAATTTGTTTTTTTGAAACACTGCGACCGAAGTGTTATTTATTTTTTTCATTTCAGCGCAACAAGGTTTACGTTTATTATTGTGTAAAATGCAAACCTGCAACATATAAACCAAGGGCTTTATTTTTTATCCAAACAGTTGTGAAAAAATCAGGCTTTTTCAATCATTAAAACAAAACGCAGTATTGGAAATATCGGGATACCTCTTGGTTACCTCTCGGTCTCTAGTTATTTAGGAAAAATCTTTATTTACCTACTTGAGTACAAGCTTATTTGCTAAATATCTATTTTCACAATTTTCATCGGTAATAAAGTACTCATGTAAATACTAATAGCTCTCTAAAAGCATCTATCAAACTTAATTATGATTAACGCCATCTCAACCCAAACGGTGACATTTCTTATTAAAATAATCATGAAATACAGGGCCGGGCTAAGAAAACTCATTTAAAACTCGCTCTGAACTCACGTCACGCGTCAATTATTCAATCGGAATGTTTGACAGAGCTGTTTATTAATTCAACACATCGCCAGCACATTCTACAATGGAGGAGCAAAACTTTTTCAATTAACACTCTTAGGTCGATAGCATTAAAATTCCAACATAATTCCGAGCAAAACTTACGTGTTATGTGAAACCGTCGATGAAAAGCGAGTTAATTATATGTACAGAACTAATTATAAAGGTATGCGGTTTGATTAAAACCAAAAAGTTCGTGTGCTATTGATGAAGGAGCTTTTAAAACGGTTTTTAAGTACCCGAACACGATACCTACTTATCAGCTTCTAAATTGCGTAACGCTCTTCTAAAAGATTGTTTTCGAAAATATATATGATAACAAGAAAAAAATATTTACACTTTTGACCCATTCTATTTTCACTTGAGTCCTGAAATCTAATCTCTATATTTAAACACCGAGCAGAGAGAGCAGGCTGTGGTCATGTGTTGGCAGCCCCGAATTACGAGCGAGAGTTAGCCGTGAGTTTGAACCCAGGCAGGTGCATTACTTTGTGTAATTTATTTCATCACCGCTGCCTTCAAAAACGGTGAAGGAAAATATCGTGAGGAAACCAGCATGTCCTAGAACTAAAAATTGGAAGACATGTGACATCTACCAATCCGCACTGGGCCCGCGTGCTGGATTACAGCCCACTCCCTCTCATAGAGAGGAGGCCTGTGTCCCAGCAGTGGGAACATCGTAGGTTGATAATGATGATGATTAAAACACCAAGCGACAAGTGACAGCCGACAATTATTCGCTTGTGCTTTATTGAATAGTACCTGTCATGAAAATGTGATTTTGTTATTTTTTTAAAAGTTCGTTTTTATTGTAATGCATTTAAAATTACCCTACCAACAAATTCCAGTTTTATAAATGCCATTCAGAACTAGAGTCAAACTCGTCTCATACTTATTACAGAAATAACATTAGTAGCCCTTCGATCGAACCCTAAACAATACACATTCATTCGGAAAACTTAAGAGAATTGTAATAATTTCACAGAGAAAGAGAAATAACCGTGAAGTCGTTAACATAGCACATATCGTGGCAAAAGTTTCCCCTTGACTTCGAATTACATGTAGCGCGAAATGCAGGGCCGTAATCGAATTATTATTTTGTGTTGGAATCCAATTTGTAGCGGTGGTATGAATGATTGCACGCTGTAATGTGATTGTAGGGTAAGTATTTTAGTTGATGATATTTTAGATAGTGTCTGTTATTGTAATTTTAACAAAAGCAAATATTTTGCTGTAGTTTTAGATAGTTTTTAACTACATATTAAATACTCACGTACCACTTTGAGTGTATGTAAGAAAACCTAAAACTAAAAATGACTGAAGTGTCATATGATCGGATTGCCCTTGGTTTTTTTATGCTCAAACTATAATTATAGTTGATTGTTATTTATACTCTTTGTAGTCAATAAACAACTACCAAATTAAATATTCAATAAGCCCAATAATAAAAAAAAAGGATTGTGTGGTTTTATAAAACCACGGTAAAAGTGAAACTTTTTTTCACACTATAGACATTTAACTAAATTTTTTTGGAATAATATTCAATTAAGGGTATAAAAGGTATAAAACGCGGAGTAAAGATAAAGTGAAAGTTTCACGCGACATGCAACATACAGACGAAAAAGTTTAAGACGATGTAATAAAAGTTTCACTTTAAAAAAAAACGAAGATGAACCAGGACACCGACTAAATAGACACTACTATGGATACACATTAAAGAAAAAAGAAATTGCAATCGCTGTTCAAATTTCAATTTCGGAACGCGACGCGGCTGCTTGTGGCGTATACAAACACACACTAATAAACACAGATACAAATGTGTACACACATAAACACAGACTTCAAACGCTCGTCTTTGACTGGTCGACCCGTTACACATAATTACGCCGCTCTAGCTTCTAGGCTTGATGAAATACAGCAAATACGGGTCTATTAATCATCCTAGGTTCTCGTTACATTTGCGAGTAAACAGTGTCTGGCAGTCTAATGCTTTTCCGAACTAGGATTCGACAGTTTGCACTACGTTTCGGAGTCCGGTTTCACTTTACTCTTACAGTATCGGAAATTGATTAATTGGTTGTTTTAGGGTTGGTTCTCGTGTTGCAGTTTTGTCTGAAGTAATTTGGAATTTTTATGAAAAATACAAAATTAATAAAGATAAATATTGTATTCGTATCCCATTTTATTAGATTTTCATGTCTGTATTTATGACCGCTAAAATCTACTTAAGGCGGTTTTAAGTATAATTTAAAAGAAAATTAAATTAATTTAAAACTTACACGTAAAAATAAAAGAAATTACCGTATTTTGACTAGTAGTATAAAACCGCGTGAAACAGGGATAGGTCCCTAATCTATACTCTGTAAATACAACAAATAAATAAAATTAAAGTGTCTGTTTGTAATATTAAAATAACCGCTTTTTACTACATGGATATGAATGTAAATACGGTACATATACCAAAATAACATTTTTACAATTTTTGTCTGTCTGACTGTTTGTTCCAGTTAAACTCTGGAACGGCTGGTCTGTTTTTTTTTATTAACTTAAGCATTTAAGAAAAATAAATAATAATTAAAATAAAAATGCCATAACGAAAAAACTTCCTTACTTAACTTTTTTGTTAAATTCCACGTGGACGAGGTCGCGGGCACAGCTAGTATTTGAATACAATTTTATGTTCTTGAATGGAGCATCAATGACATTCATGGAACTCATGAAACCACCTGTTTAAGACCAACATCAAAGTAAAATTCAAAGAGAAGTATTTCTCAAACCTTTCAAGTTAATCCATCCATCATAATATAACCATTTTGTTATGATATATAACATCAAAGATGGGAACGATGAACTTACTAATTCTCTGCCAAGAATATAATTACAACTGATGAATAAGACGGTATATTTTATCTAGAACAGATTTTTAATAATGGTAATTATGGGATTATAATAAAGCTTAAACAGTTCTTGTTAAACAAGTGTCTATATTCTATTAATGAATTATAAATTAATACAAAAGTCGAAAGCAATATAATTTCATTGACTTTAAATTTACTGTTTTTTATGAATTGCCTTAGACATTATTTTAATATGTTTTGTTTTCTATGAATTGGCTTAGACATTAATATTTTTTTTATATCTCTTTGTATTTCTGATTTTAATTTAATTTGGATAATTTGTAATGATTTAAATATGGATTGCATGTATAGTTCTTATACAAGGTGTTGTTTTGCATTCTCGTCAAATTCAAGGAGGTGACTATGCTACTGATTCTCGTCCCGAATCAATAAGAAAATGGATAGGTCATTTTTTTTTTTTTTCTTATTTTCGAAAATCCGTAAGTGTGAACCACCCTTGTTTTAAACGCGGCCCGTCTGATTCTCGCCCTATAACCATGCTTTAAATAAACAAACAATCTCAAACGTTTATTCGATCATTTCTTATTCCCTAAACCACGTTAAGGGGGTTATGCTGAAATACTGACAAACTTGAAAACCCAAAAAATTCGCCGTTTATTAATAATTAACTGGGTACCGTAATTTTAATAGATTATTTAGGTCTTTTGTGATATCTTCTTGAATTTTGACGAGGATGCAAAACAACACCTTGTATATTTAGTTATAAAAATTCAGACACGGTGTAAAAGTCGTTATTGAATAAATGAATTGAATTGAATTGAATGGCCGAAACAGACAATGAATCATTTTAATTAGGAACTTTTTGGTCATTACTTCTCATCTAATAAATTTACTAAAACTTTCCTATCATCATGTGCCTAGCCTTTTCCCAAACTATCTTGGGGTCGGCTTCCAGTCTAACCGGATGCAGCTGAGTACCAGTATTTTACATGAAGCGACTGCCTATCTGACCTCCACAACCTAGTAACTGGGTAATACCATACACCTTGGTAAGACTGGATGTCAGACTTTTGGCTTCTGACTACTCGTAACTACTGTCAAAGATCAACAAATGACAGCATAAGATTTAGTGTACCTAGTCATGTAACTAATTAAGAACATAACACTAATTTTATAATTCCACTATAGTTTACCCGCGGCTTGACCCACGTTATGGTTAGATTTTTTTTCCCATAGTAACGTGTTAATATAGCCACACTCTACAGGCAGTACAGGCTGGTGCCTGTTGTATAAGTATAAGTCTGTCTGTGGTATGTGTATGTCTGTAATGTTCATTTTTAATTGTAAAATTTGTTTTTAATAAATACACTTGGAGATAATATAGCATACCATAAGAGACAGAATATTCGGAATCAAATACAAGGTGTTGTTTTGCATCCTCGTCAAACTTCAGGAAGTTGTCACAAAATGCATGAACAATCAATTAAAATTACGGCGTCTAGTTAATTATCGATAAACACTGTTTTTTTGTTTTTTTTTTTGTTTGTCAGTATTTCAGAATAACCCCCTTTAGCGTAGTTTAGGGAATTAGAAATTATTTAATAAACGTTTGAAATTGTTTGTATGTACGGAAGCGAGATTATGGGGCAAGAATCAGACGGCCCGCGTTTAAAACACGGATGGTTCACATTATTTTTTTTCTTATTTACTGAAATCGGTAAGCGATTTCAGTAAATAAGAAAATAAAAATTATTTACCCATTTTATTATTGATTCGAGACGAGAATCATTAGCATATTTACCTCCTTGAATTTGACGAGGATGCAAAACAACACAATATACAAGTATACTATGGAAGATTACCTCTTACATCCATTCTTACAATAAACAAATATACAAAACGAACCTCATTATAATAATTATTAAGTATAGATTAGTATAGACGACCAAAACAGACAGTTAATCATTTCAATTAGTAACTTATCATTTCGAGCCTTATAGATTGTATTATTGACAAGTAGAGAATGTCATGTGGCATTAAGTCCGCCTATGTACACGAAGTTTAAATAACGTAACATAAGAACACACCCGTGATTCCCGAAGGGTTAGGCAGAGATATTCCTCATAGCACACCTAAATTTCGAATGTTTTTTTTTCTCAATTTTTAGGGGGCTAGCCTATTGGCATCAACCGGGCTCAAATCCAGTCTCCGTGTTTGTTGCTGATAAATTCTTGAAGAAACACTCAATAAAACGTATATTTTTTTAAACAAATAAATATAATCCAATCTGAATCAAGTAAGAACATGTGTAGCTATTAGTAAATAATCCTATAAAGAAGTGGTTGTAATGTATCTTATTAGAAACCTCCCTGAATAAGATAAAGTACCAGCCAATAGAGACAATGGCACAAATGTAACTAATAGTCAACTAAAAGGGATTTACGCAGCTGAGTTATCTCCGACTATCGGACTAAACGTTGATCAAGTTTCAAATTACACACAATCCTAGGAATTGTTGGAGCACGGCGTAAGTGAGAAGAGGATGATAGCATTGAAAAGATGAAATTGCTAATTTAAATCGAAATTGTAGAAGGAGAGTAAATACAACAAGATAACAAGCACAAAGTAAAAATGTTGGAAAAGTAACTAGTATTGGTAAAATAATTGAATCAGCAAACAACTCTGATGAAAATACATAAAATGCTACAAAGATAAATACAAAACAAAAATATGACAACGCAGGAGCAAAGGCAAGATCCAAAAGTTAAATAGAGCATAAATGTCACTGCTTATAATCTACAAGTCCTAGAAGTTCTACGCCGGATAGCTAGTTCTACGATACAAGCGATATGTCAACAGGCCAACTTACTATTGGAATAAAGCCAACTGTCACAAAAAATGCTTTTTGGACGCCGTACATTTTTGTTCAAAACAACTTCAAGTGCTCCGTTTTTATGTCAAAACAAACGTCTGTCTGGGTGCATGTGTAATTCACCTTTATATTATTCTGTTCTATGAGTTTTATACCGTCCGTCTGTCTGTCGGTCTGATCGTTCGTATGCCAAAGCCATTTTAGTCTGAGATTGTTGGCGACACACACATGAAATTTGAAGAGCAGGTCTCTTCTATGCCGTCGCCTCCTTCTGCGAAGCAGTCATGCTAGCGAAGGAGGTGGCGGAACGTGAGAGGGAGAGAACCTCACGTCCCAGCCACCGTGGGAGACGCCCCGGGCTTCGGGGGGCAACCAGTGGCCCCCGGCCACCGTAGGCGCGAGCCTGTGGACGGTGAGTAATGGGCTAGCTCACCGTCCGTCTGTCTTATAACGACAGGCCGTGTCGACGGCGCATACGTGTTCCACGCGCGCCTCAAGGAGATGTCAGCAAACCGGAAGGGGTCCGAGAGAGCCGATGCCTGCTAGGGCTGCGGGTTGTTCGAAAGAGATACCGCGGCCCTGGAACACAAAGGGCGAAGAAGGAACATGGGTGGGTTTTAGTCAGTACAAGTCTGAAACTCCCTCCCGCTCCGCCCAGAGCGGGAGTCAATTGATGACTTCCCATTCGGAAAAAAAAAAGGTGTCTTCTATGAACCATTACACAAGTAGTGTGTAGTGTAATTACGATTAAAAAAAAATGCGTGGTCTGCTATACATGTAACTGAGAGTTGACAAAACAACTCAATAGCAAAACAAAATTTATTCTTCATTCAGCATTCTAAAATCTTCTTCTCAGCGTGTCGCTGGCAATCTAAATTGTGTCGGCCCAGATCTGAGCCACTAGTTTGGCGCCCTCTGTAACGTCTATGAGTTCCTGTAATGAACAAACAGCAAGATACATTCAGGACAGCATTCTAATGAAAAACAATTACATAAACAATGTATGATTTCTCATCCCTTTTGTGTAGCGGTTCATAGAAGACACGTACTTTCCAAATTTCAACTATGTGGTGTCAAAAGTCTCAGAGTAAAATGGCTGTGATATACAGACGGACAGAGAGACACAGACGGACGGAACCGTTTTTGCCATTTGGCAACGGGATCCTCAAAACGATCGAAACCAAGAACAACATTCAAAACACCTCTATTCTAAACTACATAATATATCAAATTGTGTAACACTAAATTTGCCAACCGCCGAAGCATCGCTCACCGCTTCTCACTTTCAGTTCGAGATAAGGAAATGCCGATTTTCCGCCTTGTATATCTGTTACGACTCAGTACCATCGGCGTTTGTACCGCTACATAGTCGGGGCAGGGAGTGGATTCCCAAATATGAGTCTTTGTTCCAGAATTGATTCCAATTCTAGAATGGTTTGAAATTTAGAATAGATTCCAGAACGCTTCGGCGTTCGCGAATTTCGTTTGAATGTTGGTTATGTTAATCTTTTGGGATGAAGTTCGTAAATTGGGGTCGGGTGAGAGAGAATGGAGATTTTAGTATTTGTGCAAGCTTATTCTGATTCCTGGAGTTGGATTAATTAGTAGTTTTAGATTTTCTAGGCCAATGGTTACCAATTCACATTCAATGATACCTTTTGTGAAAGCTTTAAGATTCATTTTTGTTATGAAGGTTTAGCTCATGCTCACTCACTGTTACACGAAATTCTATTATATTATGTAGATTGATTTCAAGGGCAACGATAAACGAATAATGTTTATTTGTTACACTAACATTGCCACTGCCCCTGATGTTTCTGGCTGATTACATAATAGTAAATTATGATATAAGTGCGGTAAGTTGAAAACTACAGCCGAGGCGATATTGCTAGACCGAGCCGCAGGCGAGGGCTACAAGAAAGCAGAGGCTGTAATTATCAAAGCGCACGTATGTCATACGACGTTTTACGAGTATAACATATTTGCGAGGAAATAAATAAAACTCGGACGACATTTTCAAATAAAAACAATACAGCGAAAAGAAAAAGTGCGCGGAATAATTTTTACTTGTTCACAAATTATGAAATTAGCGATGCGCGCGCATCAGCGCTTTTTTTTAAGGCAAAAAACAGCCAGTATTACTAATAAAGTAAATTAATATTTTTGTGTTTTGTAACAGATAAGTTTATGGTCAAAATTAATTAAATCAAAGAATTAAATGTTTATTTTATCTCCTAAGTTAATTTTATTCATAAAATGTTGATCACTTTTCTGACATAAAAACTCTTTGCTAAGATTTAAAAATATACCGTTCGTTTTAGACGGAGCATTTTGATAAACCGTGCATTTTACATTACATTATCGCACTAGTGCGTAATGAGATACATTACGATATTGAAATTGGTGAAATAAGAGACCCTTTACGAGAAAATGTGTTATAAATATTGTTAAAAGACTAATGTCAAATTAAAGCCTTTATTTATACCTTCTACATTTTTTAAAACCACCACAAATCTTTCATAAGTTACCTGGCTTACAAAAAAAACCAAGTGCGTTAAAGTATCACATACTGCAGGCTCTCGACCGCAGTATTGAATAAAGTTAATAATTACTACTCCTACCCTACAACCGTAAAATAGACCATGTCATAGATATAGTAAGTATAGCACTTAGGTCACTATAGTATAGTATGTTGAAGAAAACACGTATTTCCTCGTACTACGACAGACGCGTTATTTCCCGTATCTATGTACACAATATTATTCCTATAGTGAATTTTCAACGTAAACATTCACGGAATTTGTGTGAAAATTCCTGGAGTTCGTGCAACGTGTTTGTTATGACGTCATAGTAATACTGGCGCTGCTGTACGGTCAGCAACTAAAGTCGATTAGCGTTGTTATTTTTGTATGCTATCATCAAAATTGACTTTGAATTTTTAGGTAATTGATATTTAATCTTTTTTTTGCATTTTAATTCAGTGTTTATTTTTCCTTTAGTATGTTTATGAATGACTTGATCTTTCCGGCTTGAAGGCAAAAAATTGTCCCATAGAAACGTTATATCGTAAAAAAAATCTCTTTTTATAGCCTAGGTCATGGCTTATATTTGTGTCTATTTTGATCTAAATTCGTTTAACCTTTAAGGAGTAAAAATGTAACTGAGAGATAAACTTACTTTCGCATTATTTTAAAATATTGTTATGGATAAAAAGTCAATTGCTACTCGACTATCTTGTTGAGCGTACTCGTGTTGTTTTATTTCAGATTGTAACAGTTTCTGGTTTGATTGATTATTAATTGGATCGATGATGTTGTGTCTACTGTCTGGCACAATGTAAACATTGGTAATTGGTCCTGTTTTCGTTTTGTTGAAATTTTGACTTAATTAGTAACGTCGTTACGGTGCAGTTTGCATTGGTCAAAAAGTAGGGGTATGCTTGATGTCACAAGTGCAGCAAAAATCGAAAGAACGTTCGAGATTGTTTGTATGTGTGAAAGCACGGTTATAGAGCGAGGATCAGATGGGCCGCGTTCAAAACACGGGTGGTTCACACTTACAGATTTCCGTAATTAAGAAAAAAGTAAAAATTACCTACTCATTTTATAATTGATTCGGGTCGAGAATCATTACCATAGTTACCTCCTTGACGAGGATGCAAAACAACACCTTGTATATGGATGCTGCAGCTATAGTTTGTTCCATTACGGCAAGGATTGAAGGATTACCTCGCTTTAATCTTCTGCCGGTGATCCGCAACGATGTTATTATACGTGGAGTTTATTTTGAGCCAGGTTTTAATTGTATTTTTAGCAGTTATTTGTATGATCCATCTAAAGAGAAAAGGTTTATAAAAATAATTGAGTCCTTATGCTATTTTGGTTCACTGTGATTGCTAAAAATCAGCTGCAAAAACTTTATTTCATAAAGTTTATTTTTTATATAGTTATGGTAAGATTAGCGAGAAACGTATGGTACATAAGATAAGATTAGCGAGAAACGAGTACGGTAACGTGCGTACGAGTGCAGCGGTGGCCCAGTGGTTGCAGCCCCGACTTACGAGCAGTAAGCCGTGGGGTCGAAACCAGGCTGGCGCATTACTTTGTGTAATTTATTTCATCACCGCTGCCCTCAAAAACTGTGAAGGAAAACATCGTGAGGAAACCAGCATGTCCTAGCACTAAAAATTTGAAGACATGTGACATCTACCAACCCTCAATGGGTCCGCGTGGATTACAGCCCTCTCATAGAAAAGGAGGCCTGTGTCCCAGCAGTGGGAACATTGTAGGCTGATGATGATGATGAAGATTAGCGAGAAACGTACGGTACATAAGTAGTTTGCTGAATATTTTTGATACTCGTATGACAGCAAATTCATCAAAATATTTCAGGTAATATCAACCTCGGCACTAATAATAATCGATTATATCCTAACAGGAAAACCCAATCACACTTTGATCGACTACCGACCCATATAATTATCCCCGCGAAAAAATAACAAGAAAAAAATACTGAAACTCCGCAATTTCTTACATGAATCAATCAAATTGAGTCATAAATATAAAACTCACAAGATCAGACGCTGAGGAAGACCTAATCAAGATATAAGCAGACTTCCAAATCGAATCTTCCGTCAGATATAAAAACCAGCCGGTCTGACTGAATAAAATAAATCTAGTTCCAAAATCGTTTTCCATGCTACCAATGTCGTCGTAAAATACTGCTGCCCTGCCGCTGAAATGCGGTGAAATATTCAAATTGCTGGTTCAATTGAAAATCTCTTTTGCAGCCAGCCAATATATTTAAACTAAAGACTCTATGCTCGACATTAGTATAAATAGACGAAAAAAATTCAATCACAATTTTAAAATTAGAGTAGTTGTTCTAAAATTCGTAATTCGAAGACGCCTATCTTCCTTCAAAAGGCAAAACTAATTTCATCCACTCCTGAAACTAACCGTTTGCTATTATTAGTTTGTTTGTATTTTGGAATTGTATTTTTAAAATTCATCCTTAACTCGTGGCCGTACGTGGCAAGCCGAGCAAAGGCGAAACATGCCGAATTGAAATTCTACTCGAACGTGCCGAACGAGAGCTTGTGTTCGAATTTCAAATGTAATTCGTGTAGTATGTGTAACTATTTGCAAACAAAATGTGAAAATGAGTTTCTGGTCAACGTTCCGGAATTCGCTTATGGATTTTCGGCAGTTCGTGTGGGTTGACAGGTTGCGACACGACTCGGAACGCGAGTCGTGTATTTGTAGGTGTCAGGAGGATTTGTGATGCTTACCTGCAACAAGAGAAATATGACGTTAGATTTTAAGATATATACCAGATTCCAAAACAAGTTATGTCAGACATTGATTTCGGCAAAGCATTGGTTTCTGAAATGTTGTATAACTGACATGATAACGAACTTCTCAGGAGGAAAACCAAATATTTATGAAAAAAATTCAAAAAAAGTTTTCCGTTAACAATTTTAAAAATAATAATTAAATTACGCAAAATACAGCCTAGGCAGATCATGAAAATAAAAACACGAAACAAAAAAAAAAACAAAAACCTTCGTACGCTAAACATTTCAGTTGTTTTATAATCGTTTTACCGCCTTTCATGAAAGCAGATGAAATATTTCCAAAAAGGTTACCCGTTTTACAGCATTATCTGACAAATAACTCACCCGCGACTTAATCTCGAGTCTGACAGAGGTCTTTAAAAATATTTTTAATGGCCGCCATTTTGAAGCTTATTCGCAGGTCCGTTCTAACTGATTTCAGGCCCCTACAAGCCTTTAATCTGACGTCAGTTAGAATATAGACCTTTATCTTTGGCCCATGATTTAGGGCAAAAGGTATGTAGGGACATGTGGTGGGAATTTAAATTATCTTTACGCACAGTCTCGTGGAAATTGATACGGTTATGTAAGGATGTATGACACAATATGGCGTCAATGAAGGTCATGGCTTAATTATTTCTGTAGGTAAGGGCAGATTTTGTAGGGGTGACAGGCAGACGAATATGTTTTGTCTCTTTTCAACACATAGCTGATGTGGTTTTCCATGCTTTTCTTTTTGTAATATTTGGGGTTTTGTAATATTTCTCGTATCTACTTATTTCTAAAAAAGGGAAGACAAAGTTTTAGTTAATTAGGATTTTTAAGTCATTGTTTGAAACTGAGTAATTTTTCTTTTTCTTAGCGTATATATGGCAACAAAGCTTTAATACGTTTGACTGAAAATTCGGCTACGCAAACTCCATTCGCTGATCCAGTAAAAAAGTAGGTGATTCCTGAACTGGAAACTATCTTTTTTATATTTGTATGTTACAAAAATCCTCATCGGCATGTAGAGCATCACAAACGCATACAATCAACGTTAATGTGTGCATTGAACTCTACAACGTTGCACATGAACGCACAACAATGCTCTACCTCCGTAGAGACGCTCTACCTAGAGAGGTAGAGCACATTATTAACGAATAATTAGTTCAGTTACGATACTACAGGTTGTAGCTAGTAATTGTATGTTAGGTTTCGTGTTCGGAGTTTGTAACTGACAATTCTGTTAAGAATTATGAATTAACTAGCCTATGCCCGCGGCTTCGCACGCGTGGAGTTCGATCACTGTGTCACGGGATTGTACTATCGGGATAAATATTATCCTATGTCTTAATCCAGGATATAAACTACCCCTGTGCCAAATTTCAGCCAAATCCGTTCAGTAGTTTTCGCGTGAAAGAGTAACAAACATCCATCCATCCATCCATCCATACTAACAAACTTTCGCGTTTATAATATTAGTAGGATGGGTGAAAACCTGACATAAATTCAAATTCAAATTCAAATTCAAAATATTTATTTCAGATAAAAAAAAAACCATATTGTGTTAGTAGTAATAAAACTTACCCTAATGTTAGTATCAAATTATGTTGAGTTAAAAAAAAAAACAATAGATTATTAAATGACTAATGAACCATTGAACTGCTCGTTCAATGGTCCATCAGTTCATTTGTCTATGTGGGTCTGGACTCTGACCCACCTTCGTAGGAGGGGAGAGTCCCACCGGTCTGAGAACACATTCAGAATGCCATTGGAGGAGGAGCGCAAGCGCGCCAACATGGACGCGCAACGCTTTCGCATGATCGCTGCGAACCCGTCTACGCACGTCTCCGCGAACATCCCTGACGCGCTACATCGCCACGGCAGCCCCAAAAGCATCCTGAATGCATTATTATACTGTACGCGCAAGTCGCTGTATGCCCGCAGGGTATACTTGGTCCACAGGCTGCACGTGTAAAACGACTGGCAGAAGGCCTTAAAAAGCGTTATTTTAACAGAGTCAGTACAGCGTGCAAACCTGCGTGCCAGCATGTTGCCACGGACAGCCAGCGACCTGCGCTCCCTGTCCAAATCCAAATTATCTTTCAAGTCCTCAGTGACCCAATGACCCAAATACTTAAACCTCGGAACCCGACCCAGAGGAGTCCCAGAGAGTGAGAGCTCAGGCAGCTGTTTGTAGGTTAAAGTACCCGATTTAAAAACCATCCATTCACTCTTATCGGTATTGTATTTAAGCCCGTGAGCCACCGCATAACTTTCACAAATTTTAAGAAGCCTTCTCATTGCACCAACAGATGGGCTCAGCAGTACCATGTCATCAGCGTAGCTGATGTTGTTCACGGTAACACCGTCCACGTGACAACCGACTTTGGTACTACTGAGCTCACCTATCAACTTATTTAGGTATAGGTTAAACATACGGGGGGAGCTCAGTCCCCCTTGCCTTACCCCACAATCCAGCCCATACATAGCAGAATAAGAGCCTGCCCACTTAACTCTGTTGTTCTGACTACTGTACCAATATCTAAACAGTGATATAACATCAGCTGGGACAGTAGTGTCGTGAGAGAGCTTATGCCAGAGCAGGTCATAATTGACCAGGTCGAAAGCCCTCGATAAATCTAAAAAACTTGCTATTACGGGAGTCTTTCTGTCTGTGTAATATTGGACAGTCTGCTTTAGGCATAAAATTGCACTCTCCGTTGATAAGTAAGGTCTAAAACCAAACTGACTATCTTCGAGAACGATATGCTTAGCTAGAATTTTATCAAGCAGACTATCCAATACCTTAGCAGCGATATTGGCAAGCGATATCGGCCTATAGTTGGAGATATCGGAGGCGTCACCAGTCTTATTCTTTATTACAGGCACAACGACTGTGTTTGTCAGTTCCACAGGTAAGTAACTATGACTTATACATAGATTAAAAAACATCGCGAGCACTCGCGGTAAGTGTACCCCAGCATATTTAAGATGTTCGACGCTAAGGCCGTCGTGACCGGGGGACTTTCCCCTCACCATGTTCTGTATAGTACTTGCGACTTCCTTCGCGGAGAACCTGACAGGGGGAGCCCCGGCCCCGGATAAAGCAGAAGCCTTTACTAATCATATAAAAAAATGATAGGTAAAATAGTGTTATTTTGTTGGTTGATGCTACGGAACCCTTTGTGTGTAAGTTAGACTTACACTTAGCCAGTTTTTAGGGTACCGTACCTCGAAAGGAAAAACTCAGAATCTTGAAATTTGGTACGAAGCAACGTCTTAAATCACAGATAATGGAAAAATTGCGAAAAATATTTTTCGAAAAATCAAATTTCCTACTGGTTTGTACGGAACCCTCGGTACGCGAGTCCGACTCGACTTGGCCGGTTTTTTTTTTATATTTCATACATCATGTTATCTCCATACGTATCTATCTAAAAACAAATAAATAAGCTATATGAAAGTTGCCTACACCAGAAAAAGTGAGGAATGGTTACACGTGACTAAAAAAGACCAATCTATTCGAGATATTTTCCACAAAATCCCATTGAAATGGCACTCCGACCGTGTGAAACCCGACAAACAAATCTAAAACCAGCGCCAATGTTTGCACTCCATTCAAATCTAAAAACTTTTATTGTTTTGCGATGTAAAAGAAATAAAAGAAGAACACCAATAGACAAACGTGATAGATCACAGTGAAATAAGTAATAATAAGAAGTAATTTTTATTTTATTAAAAAAAAAAAACTTTTTTAATAAAATATATAATTTTGAAAAAATATTTAAAAATGTAAAAAATATTTAAAATTATAAAAAATATAAATGTAAAGGAATAAACGGAATAAGTATTTATTAAGTGTACATCCTGCCCCGTCAGGGACTTTACGTTAGTTACGAGGTGTTACAAATGCCAACAGTATGGCCATGCAGCAAAATCGTGCAGAGAAATTAATCCTACATGTGGCCACTGTGGTGAAGCAGGTCATATGATGTCCGAATGCGCGAAGAAAGCATCGTTAGCATTTCCAAGATGCGCAACTTGCTCTCGCTTCAAAAAGCCCAGTGACCACAAAACGGGTGACACTGAATGCCCTGCTCGAAAAATAGCCGAGACCAGATACATAAACTCCGTCGATTATGAGGGCACCTAGTGCGTCATACTCATGGCCAAACTTCCGTTGATATCGCGCTGCCTAAGCAAATTGTCGCCCACAACAAAAATGCCTTGACGGTGTTCTTTTTGCAATAATTACTTGTTTCGTACTGCTGACTATCACATTAATATTAGCAAAGTATGTGCCACAAATTGTTTTCCTTAGAATTTATTGACCTACATTATTTTTGCTTGTATGTTTTATTAGCGTTTTAAGTACATTAGGTTTATCATAATATATTAACTTTTAATCACCAATTTCATAATTTTAGTGTTAAATATTGTTAAGGAAATCTGTTGTCCAAGTAGTAATTATTACAGACATGTCGCCTGTGATACAGGTTTAACCTAGTACAGGCATTGAACTTTGTAATACCTTTATTATTTCTAAAAGTTATATTGTATTAATTGTGCCAAATCTAATTTTTGAATAAATATTATATATTATTATTATATATTATTATTATTCATCAAAGAAACAAAACAGGTGTTTCATACAAATCGGTGAGCGTTAATAAAGCAGATGAATGAACTAAATTAAAATAAGACGGGCTCAAAAACATTACAGCCACACGGGTCGATCTTCTAGGTCGAATAACACTTCGAAATCAATCCGTGGATGGATGATCCATCTATTATATATAGAGACCCCTCCGTATCTCAGAAAGCATGTCAAAATTTGGTCTATGCTGGTGTATGTAGATTTTTTACAGTCGGTAAGAGCATTAGAAAACCAAGCAGTAGAAAAACTCGTGGCTAAATAATAACAGCCGCACGGGTCGATCTTTAAGGTTAAGCCGTACTTTTCGATGTTGTACCGCGGATGGGTGACCATAATTACATAACGAGTTTCCTCCGTGCCTCGGAAAGCACGTTAAGCCGTTGGTCCCGGCTGTCATTTGTAGATATTTGACAGTCGTTACGAGTAGTTCGAAGCCAAAAAGTCTGATATCTAGTCTTACTAAGGGGTATCGTATTTTCCCGTTACTGGGTTGTGGAAAGATAGGCAGTCGCTTTATGTAAAATACTGGTACTCAGCTGCATCCGGTTAGACTGGAAGCCGACCCCAAGATAGTTTGGGAAAAGGCTAGGCAGATGATGAGGAGCAGTAGGAAACCCGCAGACGTCTTAACAGCCAGTCATGGTTTTTTATTATTCACTAACTAAGTTAGATAGGAACTCGACCCCAACATAGTTTGTAAAAGGCGAGGCAGATCAGTTATTTAAACGATTTGTATAAATTCATACCATTATTATTCATGCGGCTTTTATAATCTCTCACTACCATACGGATTAATATTATAATCGCTGCAAATTCACGACCGCAGTGTCAATGCACACCACAATATATGGATGCATAATAATATTAATCCGATTATTATTTACGTGCTGGCTTCGAAAACTTGGCTTACTGCTAGTAAGTCGGGACTGCCACCACTGGGCCACCGCTGCTCTCTAGAACATACTTCTGCGAGTATAAATGTAACCTAGTTCATGGTCTATCTGTATGCCAAATTTCATGCAAATCCGTTGAGCCGTTAAGTTAATAAAATGTACAGAGGTACTTTGCCAGTGGAAGTATTGCAGATACAATACATTTAATAACATTGTTGCAGAGAAATAATATTTTTCGAACCTTTGACTTTTTATTAGTGAAAAGCCTTCTTATTTCCCACTTATAGTCGAGTCCTAAGCTAGAAGCCAACAATAATCGCAGATAACTTTATTTCTGCCACAGCTCATGATATCCTCTTAACATCTAGCCTTCGCAACAAGGAAATGAATTCATGCCCTGGGGGCGTCCCGACTTTGTCTTTGACACTTTAATGCAGTACGTTCTCCATTGCGTGGTTTACAAATAAATTCTAAACTTACGTCATTTATAACCGTTAATGTACGTCGCATCCGTACCCGCATCGTAAGTATTGTGACAGAACTAAATAAATGTCGTGGTACATCCTCGAAGTTGGCAGTCGATCTTTTGTGTGTTGTAGTCCCCTGAAATGACTTTGAACTTTGTTACAAGATCGCATTATATAAGCCTCTGTTGGATAGTGTCGGGACGTAGTGTTACTTTAGTGGCACAAACTTCATTGTAGTAGATGGGGTAAACCACTTGTCTTCTATACGACATGTAACTTAATTAACGCACATCCTGAAAATAGTTAGTTCAGAATCGTTTACTGAATCGATTTCTATCATTCTTAATATGATTTTTTATGCCAAACATAATTAAAACTACGGAAATTATTGTCATATAAACCCTGTTCAGTCAAAACAAATTGAAATGGACTTAGATTTCTTTATGTTGTGTCGAGCGGCGCGATAACTGCTTGTGCAAATGTGTGCGTTGCGTGCGTAGTAGTATGACCATAACGTTCTCCAAGAATTGGTATAACTAGTTTAATAAATAACAATGCATACCTATACATGTAAAATAAAAATTCAGTGTATGAAATCAAAATCGAAATCAAAATATTTTTATTTCACATAGGCCTACATGGGCACTTGTAAAACGTCGACAAAACGGTGCTCGGCTCGGGTTGGTCGTTTTCTATGGAGAAGAACCGGCAAGAAACTCCATGGTTACTCTTTTAAAATCATTTGGCTTTACAATTTTTCTATGTTACAGCATTGGCACTTAAGTATGAGTGGACATCGTAGGCCCGACAATAAGTCGTTGCTTACTACAAAACGTAGAACAAGATAAAAAGTTACCAAGGATCTAGGAATCTATAAGGCCTACAATGTGCATACATTTACAAACAATCGGTAAATAAGAAAAAGAGTCTATGCAATAAAAAAAAGAAGATATTGCAAAAAGACTAGATTAAACAAAAAATAATGGAAAAAAGTAAATAAAAATAAAAAATAAATAAAAATAAGATTGAGAATAGTTAGAGACATCCACACATTTGCGCCGTTTTATGAGCTACCTATGTATTATGATTATAACATAATATTCTATTTGGGGTATTTGAGGGTGTGCGTTAATTACGTTACATGTTGTATATCTGTACAGATTATAAATTGAAGTCGGTTTTCGTGTATGTTTGTTGTGACCGCTGGTTTTTATTAAAACACGCGATTGGTGTTAAAACGGCTGTAGCCATAATTCAGAAATTTTATTTCGGAAAGTTCATGTGCTTAATTATTATTATTAAGGTTAGGTTCATGTGCTTAATACATTAGTTATTAAAGTTGTGTATAAAATAGCAATTTCGGGGCTAGTCGTAAAAAATAATGCTAGGGAAAGCCGGGTCGCAAGTATCAATTAAGACACAAAAAAATATTATCATATTACACACTGAATAAATAAATTACAACCACATTCTTCATTCATAATATTGACTGACATTATGCAAAATTGATAAAGAAAATTCAAAAATTTCTTATAAGAATATTATTAGCAGAAATGTTGAAAGACGTCTCTTGACGTGTTCTTTCCGGCAGCGATAATAAAATTACAGGCCGCATATTTTTTTTTTCTGTTGACGTTGAAAAAATCTATATACAGAAAGCACCGCCAGTCTAACAAAAATATACTCCGGTTGCATTTTTTTTTATGGAATTGCTAGCAATCTCTTTTGATAGTTTACTTAAAGCGAGGAACAATTCTAACAACAAAACCTACCTGTCTACGATATAGTTATATATTGTAGATGTGCCACCATGTGAATTGTATAATAACTCCAGTATGGCGTTTATTTTCTGTGTAATCAACCAAAAGGATCTAATATTAACCACGGTCAACAGAAACGTCCAAATATAGAAACTACAAACGCTATTACAACGTAACAAAAGACCTTGCCGTTATCGTGAACCATATTTAGAGATACGTGGTGTATGCGGGCTACTAATATGGCAAAGTCAGTGTACTGTGATCTCCCGTCTGTAGTAAATTAAACAGGAAACTATTCACTTATTTCCCTCGAGTACCATGTGAGGGCACGAACATCGGACGATTTCAATCTAGGGATCATAAGATTATTCAGTTGAATTCTACTATTTCATACTGAGCTCGCTCGTGTTTGAGTTTTGACCGCCTCGCCTCTATGTGAGCCTGGTACTTTCATCATTGAGTCTGAATTTTTCATCGGCTTCTATGAAAAATTGCTGGGTGTGTAGAAAAATTGGTAGGTAGATTTTTTGCAGGTGCTTTTAATAGGACGAACTTTGGGTATTGGAAATAAGGGATTATTAAAATTACTATAGGCTAATGATATCAGTATATTTTATGTTTTAAAATATTTATGGAAGAATTGATTCTGTTACGTCACGTCAGCTGTTTTGGGAGAATATTCAAGACTAGCTTTCGCCCGCGGCTTCGCCCGCGTGGTGTGTTGATAAAAAGCAGCCTATTGCAAAAATAACAAAATCGAAGAATAAATAAGCTTACGTCTTTTTAGGGTTCCGTAGCCGAATGGCAAAAAACGGAACCCTTATAGATTCGTCATGTCTGTCTGTCCGTCCGTATGTTACAGCCACTTTAATCCGAAACTATAAGAACTATACTGTTGAAACTTGGTAAGTAGATGTATTCTGTGAACCGCATTAAGATTTTTACACAAAAATAGAAAAAAAAAACAATAAATTTTGGGGGTCCCCATACTTGGAACTGAAACTCAAACATTTTTTTTATCAAACCAATACGTGTGGGGTATCTATGGATAGGTCTTCAAAAATTATATTGAGGTTTCTAATATATTTTTTTCTTAACTGAATAGTTTGCGCGTAACACACTTCCAAAGTGGTAAAATGTGTGTCCCCCCCCTCTAATTTCTAAAGTAAGATGGCACCCCAGACGTCGCTGTTGTGCCCTTTCAGCAACAGCGCGTCTGCGAGATTCAGCTGTTTCAACAGTTTCTGTTGCTCTTTGAGATGCCATGCCAGTTGCCTGCTGGAGACGCCGATCTCGGGTCTGATCTGGTGTCTCAGCAGCACGTTGGGATGCCAGATATTCAGCGTTTTGTTGACGTCGAGCTTGGGACTGCTCTAGAGTCTCATTAGCTCGTTGAGATGCCAGATATTCAGCATGCTGTCGACGCCGACCTTGAGACTGATCTGGTGTTTCAGCAGCCCGTTGAGATGCCATATACTCAGCGTTTTGTTGACGCCGAGCTTGGGACTGCTCTAGAGTCTCATTAGCTCGTTGAGATGCCGGATACTCAGCATGCTGTCGACGCCGATCTAGAGACTGATCTGGTGTTTCAGCAGCTCTGTGAGCTGCCCCACGCACCGCCTGTTCAAGCCTTCGCAGTTCAGCTTGTGGAAACGTCTCGTTAAGTCTAGCTACTTTCATAACTCGAGCTCGATTAGAGCTTTGGGAAAGATTAGACTTACGCTTTCGCGGCATAAGTCTTAGTAGGTACCTACTTTTCTACACTTCCAAAAAATACAATATTGCCTATTCAATTAAAGTGACAGCAATACAATATTTTTAATTTGCTAATTGTAAAACAAAATCACGATGCCGGTGGAAAACAGAAAATTACCTATCTATGTATAACTGTTCAAGTGTTCAATGAAGATAAAAACAAAGAAATGCTTATCATTAACAACCACAGACAAATTACGTTTTCGTTGTTTTGTTATGAGTAAACCCTATTATTATTAATACCAAAAAGAAAATCAAATACTATAACCTACGTAATAATAATTAAAAATATAACTGAAGAAATTCTTATAATTAACTGCTAACCACAGACAAATGACGCTTTAATTTTATTATTATCAATACCAAAAAAAAAAAAAAACCTACGTAATAATTAAAAATAAACACAAAGTAATTCAATTATTATTATTATATTACCTTTATTCTTATATAAACAAAAACTTATATTATTTAATTATTAAGTTTAATATATCATTAAACGGTTTTTTTACTGAAAAAAAGGCCCGCCAATACTATAATAGGTACCCTACAGTGCGTTTTTAACAAATTGCTAGTGCCTTGAAAATTCACGTGATGGACACAACCGTCAACGACGTCTGCCCTCACGCGTCTGCCCGCGTTTGGGTCGAGCACTCAGGGATGAGCGACTTGATCCCCACCCACCCCGCCCGCGCGTGCCAGTCTAGTCAGTCAGCGACATGAAATTATTTTTTTGCGCGTTATTTGATTTTGCTATATCGCCTCTTTGCAAGAATACTGTGATATTTCAGAAAAATCGATTTTTTTTTTATTCCATAATCAAAACCGCCGTATTGAACTTTATTTTCGATAAAAACGAGGTATTTTTTTGACAATAACGGTGCATCTATGAGCGAAAGAGACAAGACAACTGCAATATTTTGTGTTGTCGCGCTGTCTCTTTCTGCCTCGTGATTTGTTTCGACAACGTGTCCCATCAGTCGGCGCGTGCCATTTGGAGGGAAGGGCGCTCTCGTATTTGTGCAAAAACGTGACATCACGAAGATACCACATTACGATTGCTAAGGTAAGTTTGAACTCTTTGATATTTTTTTATTAAGTAATGTGATATGTTGAATTGACACAGTTTTGTTGAAAATAGTATGCAATTTTAACTTGTTATTACTTTTGATATCACGTTTTCGTTGAAAAGATATCGTTTTTGTTTTGTAACATCATAAGATGACGCGTTGTTGACAATGAAATATTTTACAAACCATAAAATGGATTCGGAGTATTTTGTAATGTTACTTTTTTCTAGATAAATTATAAGTTTTTTTGTAAATTAAATCGTTATGTCACGTTGTAAATACTAAAACAAATGAATTATAAATATTTATTTTTTCAGATGGGATCGCGGTCCAGAAAATTAGTACAATTAGCAACTATGCAAAACGTAGTTGATAGTAACGTAAATGATAGTTCCAGTATCAAAGCCGAGGAAGTTGATGACTCTAATATAAACGCAATGATTCCAGAAGGTAAGACTTAATAATTTTGTTTTTTAAAGAATATTTTTGTAAAGACTAAATGCCACCTATGTTCGGTCCCATGTAACAAGGGGCGAGCCTGTTGTCATGTAGTTATTTAAAATGAGTACCTATTAATACGAAACGAACTTAGGTGCTTACATTTTCATAGATTTTAAACAAATTGGATTTCCAATATTGGAAATCCATACATGAGGCCTATGCCCAGCAGTGGACGTCCATCGGCTGAGAAGAAGAAACAAATTGAGCAACATTATAAGGAGTCTTAGTGTGTTTTCTACAGATAATTATGTAAACACCTCGATTTTAGTTTAAATTTTTGTTTTAAATTAAGAATTTAAAACAAAAATTTAAACTATTAGGTACTTATGTTTCATAAAGTTTTTCTATTGTTTAAGTTATTATTATTTATATTTCTTTTAGACAAAAGTAACGATGACTCAAAACATCGTCGACGTGAGTCAACTAGTAGTACCGGTAGCTCTTCAAGTAGCTCTTCGAGTTCTTCTTCGAGTTCCTCCTCAAGCAGTGGACCATCTTTTTATGAAGGTAGTAAGTTTTTATATAAATGCATTTATTATATTTCTTAATACATACATACATTATTATTGTCACGCCTTTTTCCCATTGGGGTAGGCAAAGACTACTATTTCTTAATAAATGCACTTATTCAATTTATGTAATAATTTGTGTTCAATTCTGTGCATTTCGGATGCCGAACGTTTGCAACGTAATTATTTGGGACTAATTTTCTTTTAACTTTTCCCCAGATAGTGATGATTCCGTAAAGGATCCCAATTATCAAGAGGAGAAGTCAAAAAGTAATAATATAAATAGTTCAGACTCTGAAGAAGAAGGTGCCAGCACTAACTACAACTTCTCAAAAGACCAAGACTTGTTTAATTTAAATAATAATATTGCTTCAGTTGACACCATAGAGCAAGTTGACATGTTATTGGTAAGTAATTCAGCAGAAAATCGAGACATAATAGTTAACCATACAAATCAGATAGATCTGGTCGCAACAGAGAATAATTCGCTTGTAGTTGGGAATGATACCACTATGCCAATAGAGCCAACCACTTCCAACATCACCCCAACTAAAGTAGGAAAAAAAAGACCAAGGCAAGAGTTAAATTGGAAGAAGAACATCGCTAAGCGATTAAGAAATAGTGGACTATCATATATTTCAACAAAAACTAATAAGCCCTTTCCAAAACGCCAGCTTAAACCACCTTGCAGAGAAAATTGTAAATTTAAATGTAGCTCTAACTTCTCAGAGCTTGAACGTGAGAAAATTTTAAACGAATATTGGGGTTTAGGACAAATTGAGAAACAATGGACGTTTATAGCTAATAATGTCGATTTAGTTATTCCAAAACAGCGATATGTGAAAGTGGACTCAGACGGAAATATTGCTGCAAAGCGTGAAAACAACAACGCTTTCTTTTTGACTATTTCTGGTGCAAAGATCAGAGTATGTAAATTGTTTTTCAAAAACACTTTGGCTATCAATAACCGCCCTATAGAGACCGCGTTGAAAAAGAAAAATAATGACACTAATATCTCGTCAATGAAAGATTACCGTGGCACTCATCTAAATCACAGTAAAGTTGATGAAAACATTAAAGAAAGCATAAGAAAATTTATAGAAGCGATACCAAAAATAGAATCGCACTATATTCGAGCAAACTCGAAAAGACATTACATTGACGGCAGCAAAGCAATTACAGACCTGCATAGAGACTACGTTGAACAATGTAAATCTAAAAATATACCCTATGCAAGTTATTTAATGTTTTATCGTATATTTACACAAGAATTTAATATATCGTTTTTTGTGCCGAAGAAAGATTTGTGCGATACATGCGAAGTTTATAAAAATAGTACGCCCGAAGAAAAAGAATTGAAAAAAGAAGACTACGAAAAACATATCAGAGAAAAAGAATTATCACGCATTGAAAAGACAAATGACAAGAACAATAAAAATATTTTAGTTGCTGTTTACGATCTCCAAGCTGTATTCCAGTGCCCTAAGGGCGATATTTCTGTATTTTACTACAAATGCAAACTTAATGTTCTTAATCTAACAATTTATAATATTCAGAATAATGTTGTTGAAAGTTACGTATGGGACGAGTCACATGCAAATAGAGGCATAAATGAAATAGGTACTTGTGTATTTAATTACCTTACCAAAATGTCAAATTCAGTTGAAGATTTAGAGGTTGTCTTCTATTCAGACAACTGCGCAGGGCAAAATAAAAACAAATTCATGATTGCCCTGTATTTATATGCCGTACAGACCTTGCCTAACCTGAAATCCATAACACACAAATATCTTGTAAAAGGCCATACCCAGAACGAAGGCGACTCTGCCCATTCCCAGATTGAGAGACAAGTAAAGAGGCTATTAAGATCCGGTCCTATATACACTCCCGACGGATTTATCGGTGCTATAAAAACAGCCAGGAAAAAGAGTGAGCCAATACACGTCAATGAAATGTGTTTCGAAGATTTTTATGATTGGAAAAGTGTGTGTAATCAAATTAATTTTAACTTAACAAAAGATGAAGATAACCATGTAGTTAAACTATCAGAAGTAAGAGTAATAAGAGTTAGTAAAGATGATACAAATGCTATATTTTATAAAAATTCTTATGCTGAAACGGACTTTAAAAAAGCCGTCGTTTTGAGAAAAAAGAGAAACAACAATATAGAAATAAAAAATCTCTATAATAATAAACCCGGGTTAGCTGAACGAAAAAAATCGGACCTAATGGATTTGATTAATAAGAAATTAATTCCCGGAGTTCATAGGAGCTTTTACGAATCGCTCTAAGAATGTTTTTATTTTATTTTTTATACTATTTTTGTAATTTTTATAACAATTATTTTTTATTACTTTATGTGAGATAAGTGAAACGTCGGTTCCTTTAAGTACAATACCTATGTGATATTTTATAATGAAAAGTTCCTAAGTCGTAATTTTATAGTACTTAATGATAAATACTCAAGTTTTTAATACATTTTGCAAGTATATAATACTTATAATTTTAGATACTTATTTTTAAAACCTATCTCAATATGAATAAAAATATTTTTAGTATGTATTATTATTCTTATTGAGATGGTTTTGTTTTAGTTAAAATATAGATTATGGTCCACCTAAAGTAGGTTTAGAATAAACCTAGTGATTATTTACAAAGACTAATGTTACGAAGAGACTGATTGGTTAGCTAGATCTAAAATAATAATAACAAATTTAGTAATAACAGTATACTTTTAATTAAGAACTGATAGCTATAGTTTCATTTTGTTAACTTTGTTGATTGTTAACTGTTGAATTACTGTATTTAAGTAGGTAACTGTATATCCTACCTACGTTATAATGAATAATGTTTATGCTTGATTTTCTTTTCCTACAAATTTTTCATTGATTTAATAAACATTTTTATTTCTAAAATGTGTTTTTATCATATAACCTAACACAACACAAAAAAATATATTATCAACAATGTGACAAGTTCATATGTCACATCGATCCTTGAAAACTTTTTCAGTAATAGTGTGACAAAATATCCCTTTTTTTTTAATCCTGTTAATTTATACCGAAAAATAGCCAATAGCGCAACAATTACTATAGTTTTAGATGAATTAATAGTTAAATTATAAATCACTAGAAGGTTTTGTTGCTTTAGCTCTATTATTTTAGATTTTATAACATTTCGAAAGTTTAAAATACGCGTCCTGTAAAATTGCCTTTTTTGAGATGTTACAGTATTCTCGCAAAGAGGCGAATCTCCTAAAGTATTTATTTAATTTGCATGGTGTAAAGGGACAAAATAATCTTCATGAAATGCTCAAGCCAACCAATCTATTTAAAATTATAAGGATTAATAACGTATTTGTATAAATAGCTTTCCAAGTTAGCACTTTATAATTGCCTATTTTTTTAAGTATTTAAATGGATATAGTATGTTATCCTTAAGAGCTGGACATATGGTATCGCGGACTTTTCTGTAGATATATATAAGATACACAATTACACAATACATTATTTTGTTATATCTTAAAGGGTTTAGGCAGCGTTTTCGTTGAAACCTCCCAGACAACTTATTTTTTTCCGTCATTGTCAAGAATTATCGTTACTTAAACGCTTTCACCCCTGTTGACCGGGATAAAAAGTAGCCTATATGTTAATCCAGGGTATAACCTATCTACATACCAAATTTCAACCAAATCGGTCCAGCCGTTTATGCGTGAAAGAGTAACAAACATCCACACATCCATACATCCACACATCCATTCTCACAAACTTTCACATTTATAATATTAGTAGGAAGTAGGATAACGTTCAAGCCTAGAATGTCCCAATATGGAACTGTGTAGAAGATACCAACTGTGTAGAGGTCCCAATATGGAACCGAGTGTTATCCTAGAATGTTCTACTATTGAACTTTGAAGTTCAAGAAGTTGTAGAACTTTATCTAAAGATTGGTCGAGATGATAAATATCCGGTTTGCAGGAGCAGACAATCCAACTTAGGCGACTTCTCAAATCGGAGTGAACTACAAGGGCGATATCTATTTGAGTTATAAGTGTTTTGTGTCAAGTAATAATATTTGGTGTGTAATTGCTGGTAATTAAATTTATCTTTTACTTGGCTCGTGTCAATACTTTTGATGATAAAGCACTTGAAATTGAGCAATGATAAACTGAATGTCATGCAAGCTAAGAGACTATACCAGTGCAGAGGACTTTGTCTACAATGTGGCATTATATCAGCGAGATCGATAGTGGATAAGTAAAAATTGACCTATGATATCAGGATCTACGCCCGTATTCACAAACCCTTCGATTCGATTTCGATTCAGAAAGGCGTATGTCTATCTTGTTTTGTCTTAACGAAAGCGAGTGAGACATACGACTTTCCAAATCGAATCGAAGCGTTTGTGAATACGGGGGCTGGTCAAAGTCCGAGAGAATCGATTTTTTTTAACAAACGGGCTCTCCCCTAGGCCGCATCATTTATTTATTTTATTTGGATCTCCAACAAAGAATACACACATACATTGTAGGTCACAATCATACAAGCGTTTCTTTTTCGTGTGTTTCTTCAATTACAGGAAACCACAGCATGCACATATATCTAGGTGTTTACACAGAGATTTAAAAGAAACATCATAATAATATCATCGTTCCACACCAGGCGAGTTGCGGTTCAACGCAAACCAATTTATTATTTACAAAAAAAAAACATAATTTAATCCCGCAGAGTCTTTGTAGAAGCACAAAACGCCCTCAGCTATATTATTACGTGGATGTGAAAACTTTATAAATCTACATGACAATATACAGTTTACTTAGACTATCAGACAAGGACCGCTTGTTGCGCGTTTACGCCTCATAAAACGTGCAATGCAACGTTGCCTGCACATTCTTCAGACTTGTTAACGTTTGAACGCGTCAAGCGTTGTTTATATTATCGTAGTAAATCTGTTACAACATCATTTTGTTATTTTTACATGGGCTAAAATCTGTGATGTGTTTTGCATTGTTTTTTACTAAGATTCATCTTTTGAAGAAAACACAGTCACTAAAGTCATTATCAACATCATCTTCCTAGTTTTTTCCAACTATGTTGACGACGGCTCCCAGTCTAACCAGATAGGTGAATACCAGTATTTTACATGAAGCGACTGCCTATCTGACCTTCACATCCCAGTTAGTACTGGGTAATACGATACCAACAATCGTACTTTTATTTAAGTCGTGTTCTTACTTGTCAAAAACGCACTTGAAATATATTTTTGAACTCCCATGTAAAGGACACGGGCGAGACTATATGTATTTTGGGACCCACT
Organism: Cerastis leucographa; assembly: GCA_963082945.1. Taxonomy (NCBI): domain Eukaryota; kingdom Metazoa; phylum Arthropoda; class Insecta; order Lepidoptera; family Noctuidae; genus Cerastis; species Cerastis leucographa. The sequence continues at coordinate 16,904,542 of OY720363.1, forward strand.
CTTAGAGGTAGCGTTCACTATAGCAACTTATACATAGTTATAAAACGACTAAAGACTATCAGAAAAGTAAATGGAAAGTAAGACTGAAAAGTTGGGAGAAAAGAGATATACGTCTATTTACAAGATAACCTAAAAATCTTACGACTAAGGTTTTTAACAGTGGAATGTCTCCGTAATTAAGATTAATCAAAATATAATAATACATAAGACGACTCATAAAGGAAGATTCGAACTACTGTATTTCCCTCGCAGTTTTAGTTCTGACTTTACGTGTTTTGCTTCTTGTCATAAGCCAAAACCAGAATTTTTACTTCATTCATCATTAGCCTATAATGTTACCACTGCTGGGACACAGGCCTCCTCTCCTATGAGAGGGAGTGGGCTGTAATCCACCACGCGCGCCCAGTGCGGGTTGGTAGATGTCACATGTCTTCGAATTTTTGGTTCTAGGACATGCCGGTTTCCTCACGATGTTTTCCTTCACCATTTTTGAGAGCAGCGATGATGAAATAAATTACACAAAGTAATGCGCCTGCCTGGGTTTGAACCCACGGCTTACTACTCGTAAGTTGGGGCTGCCACCACTGGGCCACCGCCGCTCTCGCGCTTTATTTCATTGCCTGTACCTAATTGATGAATCATAAAACTGCTAGACTGCAGCTAGAGACTAAACTGATTACCAACCCTGTAATTAGTTCAATCACTATTAAAACTATGTCGTTACGATTTTGATCTATAAGCGAATTATAGTCAAGTAAAACGATTCTTATTACGCTGAGACAAGATAATATTGTTTTACATAAATTATAACAGCCAGAGCTGACTAGCTATGTACAGCTATTGAAAAGCAGGGTTTGTTGAATAAAAAAAGTATGAGTAGGTAATAAATCTTATTTTATGGTATTTTTACATAGTTTTTATTTTATGCAACACAGACGTTATGATGGCCAAGTTGCTGTCGGGTTTTATTTTCAGGGTCGCAGCTTATCAGCCCCCAGCATGAGTGACAAAGGCAGTCGTCTCCTGTTATCTGGAATTAATTAATTATGTTAAAATAAATAAATTCACCTATAATGTAATAAACATAAAGAGTTCCATAAGTAACAAAAGAAAAACAGAAATGTCTAAAGATAATATAGAGGTCGAAGACCTCTGATACCTGTGGAGGGGTATATAAATATTAGGTATAAATATTTCATGACAAAATGCGACAGCCACCCATCTTCTATTTTGATGACCGAAAGATCTCAGTAAAATACACTACTGCTACCTCGGCCAGTCTTTTACTGCATACTGTTTTAGTCCGATAAAGTATAAGGCAACAGTAAGAATGAGCCTAATATAAGATTACAACAGTATGTATTTATACATATAAAAGCTAAACGAATCTCAGTTTGTTGTTCAGATAGATATCTTAAATAAGTTCTTAACTTCTGATATAAATACATGTTTTTTTACAAATATACTTACATCACGTGGATACACCCATCTCTGAACTTTTTCAAAGCCCTGAGCACCTCCATCAAAGAGACGACACCTTTGTAAGAGCGTAAGTCGTAAGAGAAGAAGAAATTAACGCAACGCATGTTTGTGGTTAAAATCAAAGTCCAAATCAAAAACAACTCATTGTCCAATATCCAGAGAAGAATGCGGTAGGTAGTCTATGACAGGGTGCATTATCTTCAGTTCAAGATGTAAAGGCCAAGTCGTCGAGAATCTACAAAATCGCAATGATAAACATAAAATCCCAGACAAAAATACAAACATAACGATGGACTAGATCATAACAGATCTGACAATGACAGTAGTGACGGGACTCAATCGATAATCATTGATACCGTTCCTTTATAAGAAATACTATAAAATCGCCATTGTTCCATTTTTATTAAATGCTTTTGCATTGTTAATTGGCGTTTTAATATCAGGTTTGCATGTAATTTTTTATGAATTTTTGATATAATAGAATGTATAAAAACTAAGAGAAAGAGCCATTTGTAGTAAGAAAACCCTTGAGCAAAAACACATGTCATTGGATTGGAACGTAATCGGAAAAAAGTTGCGTTTTGTAATTGCACGATTACTTAATTTTAGTAAATTGAAAATATTTATAACTTTTGATTCCCGAGTCCTAAAAATTCAATATTTTAAAAATAAATATCTCATAATACTGTAGTTATAATTATTTTATATTTACACTGGAACGGAGTTTAGTTAATTTTTAGATTCTTTGGGTCCATTTTCGCCAGCCTCCTTTCTGTAACTGCCGCTTTTTACGTATTTCGTGAGTAACTTGGAATGGAATTGAAACAACGACATAAATAACTTGACGCATCGTTTAACTCAAATGTTGTGTAACAGACTGTCCAAAAACGTAAGTTCAAATTACGACAGTTCAAAATTATGAAGGGGCTTTGAAATCTAAATCTATTCCTATCTGCAACATGTGTTCTATTTGACACAAAGAGGGTTTTTTTAAATGATGGTCCCTTAATAGATATCCAGGCCAGGTTTAACTGAGCAGGCAATGACAGAGCTTTTGTGCCGTGCAGCTTTAAACTCAAGCGCCTGGTCCTTGTCATATAAATTATCTAAGACATTTACAATTCTTAATTAGTAGAATAAAATTAAAAATAAATATAAGTTAAATATGATGTAACCATGATTTTGTAGGTAACAATATTTTGATATAAAAGAGTGTCTATGGAGTTTCTTGCCCATTCTTATTCATAGAGATGTTAGCTTTGGAATGGGCAACTTTCAAAACTTATTATGCCTTGTGACTGGGACTGTAGCTTCGTTTTTATTAAATGTTTTATCACTTTCAAAAGTGCCTGTAATGTCTGATTGAAATGAATGCTTTGAGTTTGAGTCTAAGTTTGATACAGGGATTACATATCAACAAAAAAACGACCAGTGGTAGGTAGGTCCCTGTCATTGAAACACGAAAACACGACAAAAGTCACATTTTTGTATCAACACCACACAATTTAATATTCCACTATAAAGTCCTATCACGGTTCTAACAACGTTAAATTCCCATCTCCTGAAAAAAAGGAGAAACCTAACGTAATTTACATCCCATTTTTGTCATCAATCTACAATATAATCTCCTGTAGTACCTAGTACAACGTAATCTACCGGGCTGGCCGCCATTACGGTACTATGGCACTCTTTTTATTTTACTAAACAGCGCTTTCATCGCTTGCTAAGCGGAGAAGGGAAGCTTGATTTTTTTTTGCCGGTGTTATTATTAGTTAGCTGGTTACCAAAATGTGTTGTTTAATTATTTCTTTGCTTAGTTTTGTTTTTTTTTTTTTTTGAATGAATTCATACTATAGTGCTCACTGAAATTACTTGCCAAACTCTTTTTGGCTATTTACATAATAATGTAGCCAACAGCTTGAGTTTTGAGTATTAAATATTCCAAAATCACTTATAATAGTAACTTTTAAAGACTAACAGTTAAAAAAAATCTAAGGGTATGTACTATATAGGACTATGAGGAGATTTGTGTAAGTATATAAAGGGTCTACCCCGCCCCATCGGAATCACATATGATATCTGGCACCAGATTTAATTAGATTAAGGAAACAGACGTCGGCGATCCGTCAACGCCTTGTAACGCGGCACCTTCATTGAGAACCACACAAGTCAACATGGATGCCCGCAACGACTTGACGTTCCGCCAAAGAGAATTTTAGACCGCTTCTCTCTCGTCTGTGGTCACAGTTTAGTTTGCAACGTGAATCATATGAAGCTTTCTTCCAGAGTCGCTGTCATATATAAAGTGTGTGTTTATGTATTTAGATGTGTGCACATCGGAATATACACATACGCACACTTTTTTCACCGGGATTATGCAGAAACCACACAACGTCATCTGTTGCCAACAATACGAATTTCGCAATTTTGTCCCAAATTCAAGCAAAACCAAGATATTTCACGCAATAATTCCACGTGTTTGTCGCATATTGCAAAAGCAATTATTAACTTCGCCGTAACAAAAGAATTGGAAAGATTTTGGGCCCGAAATTTAATTAAAATCACATTGGTGCTTTTAATTAAGTACTGCGTTCGGGATGTCGCGACGGAATGAACAATTAAACCTACTAGAGTTATATCGGGATATCGAATACAACATTTGGTGGATCGCCGATGAAAGTAAAGTATTGAATCACTACATAGTATCAAACAAAGTCGCTTTCTCTGTCCCTATATCCCTATGTATGCTTAAATCTTTAAAACCTCGCAACGGATTTTGATGCGTTTTTTTTTTTAATAGATAGAGTGATTGAAGAGGAAGATTTACATGTATAATAACTATATTTTATATATATATTTTATACCCGTGCGAAGCCAGAGCGGGCCGCTATGTTTTTATATACAACGTTCACAGTTTTTCTGTAGTGTATTTAGTATCAGCATTGCACCCGTGCGAAGCCGGGGCGGGTCGCTAGTCTGTAATAAAACTTGGTTTGAAATGTAGAATCTGTGTTAAAAGAGCTCCTCAAACAGTCGCCAAACTTTGTCAGTTGATTCAAAACAAAAACATACGTTTTCAATAACTTATTTGTAAAACAAGAACGTGGTTGACTGGGTTGTGGAGATCAGATAAGCAGTGCATGTAAAATATGGGTATTCACCTGCATTCGGTCAGATTGAAAGCTGACCCCAACATAGTTGGTAAAAGGCTAGACAGAAAGTGATGTACAAATATCTATATATATTTTTTTTTGACATGGGTTTGCTCGTCTAGGTCAGAGATGATAGAGACAAAGTCGACGATGGTACAAGCTTGCCCAGAAGAAGTCTGTTCTACATCATCATCTGTCTAGCCTTTTCCCAAACTATTTTGGGGTCGGCTTCCAGTCTAACCGGATGCAGCTCAGTACCAGTATTTTACATGAAACGACTGCCTATCTGACCTCCACAACCCAGTAACTGGGTAATAAATATACCCCTTGGTAAGACTGGAAGTCAGACTTTCTGGCTTCTGACTACACGTAACGACTGGTACAAGCTTACCCAGAAGAAGCCTGTTCACTCTAACTTTGAGGAGATTACATTATGTACTACATCATCATCTGCCTAGCCTTTTCCCAAACTATCTTGGGGTCGGCTTCCAGTCTAACCGGATGCAGCTCAGTACCAGTATTTTACATGAAACGACTGCCTGTCTGACCTCCACAAGCCAGTAACTGGGTAATAAATATACCCCTTGGTAAGACTGGATGTCAGACTTTCTGGCTTCTGACTACACGTAACGACTGGCAAAGATCTACAAATGACAGCCGGGACCAACGGGTTTACGTGCTTTCCGAGGCACGGAGGAAACTCAGAATGTAATTATGGTCACCCATCCACGGACCAATCTCGGCAAGCACGGCTTAACCTTAAAGATCGACCCGGGTGGTTGTTATTATTTAGCCACGAGCTCCTCTGCAAAATTACTTATAAAAGGAGATGTTTCATTTTTGTATGTGACTCCGGCCATGACCTGTACCTTTCAGGAAAGGTGGGAAACAATCCCCTGAATAGAATAAAGTAACATTTTTTAAATAGTAATAGATGGTTTTTATGCACATAATAAAAATTAAAAATGTTTGACGTTTATCGCGAGAGTTATGACAGCCATGACAGGTTGTAGAGACGACGTTTACATAACCTAGTAATTGTTATTAAGATAATAATTGTTTATCAGAACTGATTTTTTTCGATGCTTTCGTATTTGTTTTGTTCTCTGTTTTTATAAAACGTTAGACAATACGAGACGAACGAGATTGACTGACTGACACTGATGGGTTTTGTCACTTGTCAGAACAAAATGTCATTTTGAATTTTTCGTTTAGAAGTACACTCCAAAAAAGTAGTACCTATTATTAGTTTCTAACGATGAAATCACCACACTTGCTTATAATTAGTTCAAAATTATGTCTAAGAGACCAATAATAATAATTACTTGCAAAAATACATACTTTTCATAATTTAACGTCGATGTGATATTATGTTTTTGTGTGAAATGATTTCAGAACGAAAGCAAACTGGAAGACGCCATGTTGAATAGAATGGGGCAATAATTGAAAAACTATTACTTTTTGTGCACAGGAAATCAGGTTTAAATTCATGAAAGAATATTTTTCCTAAGTTCGTGGTATTTTTTCCTCTTTTTCAATAAATGTACATCTTATGGCCGAAAATGAAACATCTCCTTCCTGTCTGTTGTAAATTTGTCTCTTGTAGTACATTATTATGTACTTACTACAAGAGACAAAAATCTTTTAAAAAAATAACTTAGTCATTGAATGTTTTTATTCTTTGGTTTAGAATACGTACTTTAATGCATTATTAGAACAAAAAATCTTAATTTTGCCATTACTTTTCTTGCACCATTTCCATGACTATCTGGTTGGTTCTTTTGATTTACTTCTACTTGGACTTTACTAAACAATGTAACCGCTTGGGTCGCTATACCATGTACCATTACATGATGGTGCTCCGCCATTTTTATTTCACTAAACAATAAAGTTTGATGTCATTACATTTTGATGGCGTGCTAAACTGTGGCGCTAGATTTAAAATTTGTTTATCGGGTTTCACACGAGTGAACCGCTTGTAACTTTCTTACTTTGTAAGGTTTATGACTGGCTAAAATAAAAAAGAAGAAAACATTTTGTCTCTGTTGCTTACACTGGGAAGCATTGCGCGTATGACGTATTTTCGAAAGGAAGAATAAAACCACGATACCATAGATTTTGCAACAAACTTTATTGCAAAATCTATAGTATCGCCCCACACTTTTCTACAATATAAGTTTTTTTTTGTTTTCATACTATTCTTAATTTAAAAATATCGAAAATTATTTTCTACTTTTTAGTTCGGTTATCTACAAAAGCGTTGTTTTTTTTTTCAATATTATTCTTAGACACGTTGCGCCGACCTTAAACAAATTGGGTTAAGGACTGGAGAAAGATAATGGTGATGAATCATAACTGTATAATATATTGCAATCAGAAGATGTTATTCAGGGCGATATTACACCAATGAGACTAAACGCAATAAACTCATTTGTTATTTGTTATTTAAAAAAAAAAAACGCCCCACACTAGGATTTCTCCTGTATCGTGGGTGCGTTTACAAACATTTAAACTCACATACACAAACAGCCAGACCTGGAACAACTATCTGTAGGCCATACAAATATTTGTTCCGTGCGGGGATCGAACCCACGACACGCAGCGCAGCAGTCGATCGCTCAACCACTGGGCCAACCGTGCCGTAAAAAAAAAAATCCGAAAAAATTTAATCTGAGTTCAAGATGTGTGCGAGTTCTAGAAGCTCATTGCTATGGAATTTAGATAGACTGGTTGGCCGTTTCATATGTGAAATTCCCTCTGAATAATAGGGTAGGTAAACAATAAACCAATACCAAACAGCGAGATCAGAAAAAAGACACTCAATAGTGAGGACGTTGTAAAAAACAAAAACCTATGTAATAACATTGTTGTAAAGACGATGTAGTCTATGAAAACAACACAACCCATTTACATAAATAAATAATTACAAAATAATACCCAGCTACTCCAGTTCGCTCATCATAAATACACGAACTCCTAAATATGTAAGTGCGAACTGTAAATCATTGTCAACATTCTCTATCTGAGGTAGGGTGAAAGAAAGCCATGCTTTGGCCAAAGAGTTCGCTATTGTCAAAAAGTTGGATTTATGAGTTGGGTCATCTTTTCTTCTTGCGAAGTTGGAAGCTTTGTATTATTGGTGTACTTTTTAACTACTGTCTACACTGCACAAAAATAAATACATAGTGAGGGTCAATTTTAAAAGTTGGTTTTTAGAATCAATTTTTCAAGACATCACACAGCGATCGATATTTCATAATTTAATTCTTTAATTATTGTTCGGAGGTTTCTCTCTTTGGAGCCCTGACCGCATGGCGTAGCTTGGACCCTGTGCCCGATACCGATAATAAAGGGTGTTAAACACCTCTTAACGAAGCCGAAAGGCACTGGTTCTCCCTATCATTGCGATATTTTCTTTGTTCTACACCATACCTGGCAACTTTCTAGTTACGGAGATATTAGGGGTCAAAGTTCCAACTTTTTGACTAGTATTTTTTTAAATACAAGTTTTTAATGTAAGATTTTTACTTTAAATACCTCCACGACCCGTACTATTCAATCCGTCCATCAGCACAATGTTTTGAGTGCGTTACATTGAGTTCTACCACAAAACATGATTTTACACCCCCTAAAAAAAAAGTCGTTTCCCAGCAATAATTTCTGCGTAAAGTTACTTAGTTTCATGTACAGAATGCTTGGTTGACGGCTTCGTGATGAGGTTATTTACACGGTGTATATAAGCGATACCGATATACAAGCAATTGATTTGACAGCTACTTGAACGGTTCCTAGCTTTCTGAATGCTCTGCCTTGCTTACTTGTATAATTGAGTATTTCAAAAATCGAGTTAAGATTTTGGAGATAAAAAATTACGACAGACGCATACACAAACAGGTTGAAAGTCTTCATCTTAACCAAATTTTTCACGAATATAAAAACACATCAACTTAACAAGGCAGGTTATACATTTAAATTGGCTGCAGCAAACACTTTAAAGTCAAGATAAAAAATTAAATGCCGAAGCAAACTTGTTAAGTTGCGCAAGCGAGGTTGTGGCAAAGAATGAATATTTTATTACTTGGTCGTATCTTCTAAAAATATGAGATAAATTCGCTGAAAGGGTTGCAGTCTCCTTTGAGAGGTTGCGTCGTCTGAGCACGTTTTTAAAGAATAGAAGTGGTTCGTTTTGGTTCTTACTTGTCTTAAAACTGTTTAGAGGTGGGTTTATTAGAAGAGGCGGCGAAGGAAAACATCGTGAGGGAGCATACTACTCGTATATAGTAAAATCAAAAACTTGAAGACAACTCGTACTGCGCCCGCGTGGTGGTATTATTATTATTTATTATAGAGGAGGCCGGTATTCCAGCAGTGGAAGCCAGACTGATTGTGTTATACTATTTAGCTTATTCCCGCGGCTTCGCTCGCGTTGTTTTCGGTAATTGTCCTACAGAATTGTACCACCGGAATAAGAACGGAGCCTTTGTGCTATTCCAGTCTATAATCTGTCCCAATTTCATCCATATTCGTTCAGGCGTGATTAGGTAACAAACATCATCCATCCAAACTTGTATTTATACTAAGTATATAGTGAAACCCCGACTTACGAGCAGTAAGCCGTGGGTTCGAACCCAGGCAGGTGCATTATAATAATAAATTGCCATTTATTCTGAATTGTTTCTGTTTCACCATAATATGTTGTTATAATATGTCCCTCAATTCAGTATGCCTTTTGGCAAAGGCCTCCTCTAGTGGCAGGTGCATTACTTTGTATAAATTATTTCATCACCGCTGCCCTCAACAACGGTGAAGAAAAACATCATGAGGAAACCGGCATGTCCTAGAACTAAAATTCGAAGACATGTGATATCTACTAACCCGCACTGGGCCCGTATGGTGGATTACAGCCCACTCCCTCTCATAGAGAGGCCTGTGTCCCAGTAGTGGGAACATTTTAGGCTGATGATGATGAAGATAGTGAAGAGACTGTGCATTATTAGTACTGATTTAACTTACAGAACTAGAGCCTTCCTTCCATATACTTGAGTCTGTCTAGAGACATCAAGTAATTAAGACAATTCTATACTTTTAATAACACTTGCAACGGTATATTTACCATGTGTAAATAATACAAATGGTAAATATCCCGTTGCAAGTGTTATTAATAGTGTTAGTGACCATGTCAGTTTAAAAACTTATATAATTCTATACTTGCATGCGGGTTGTGAAATATGCCAACTATTCTTTGTTACTTATAATTAGCTACGATACTCCATTAATGATCCAAAGATCATACATTCACGAACCCACAGTTTTTCACGATATTGTGTCATTTTCCTCAATTAATCTACGGAACTTATACCAGAAGAAAGTTGATGATATATCTTTCTTTTTCCCCTTGGGTCAATGCACGCAAAGCAAGGAAAATGTTATGCTGAAAATATCACTCGTACTTTGTTTTTTTTTTCGAAAGCTTACAAACTAATGACAGTATGATAACAAAAATATATAACTAAATTGCTAAATACAAGCTTCCACAGATAAATACAAAATTGTTACTTCCTGATACTAGAGTCAGTTACTTCATCAAAGTTGGTTCATTTTATTTTTATTTTAAGCTAATATGAACAACAAACGGTTTAAGTGCAGGTAGGTGTTTCTTGTACAAAAATTGGCTTTTCTAACAATTTCCTTACTGTGCTTGCATTCGTGCAGAATAGGTCAATGCCAGGTTCACAAGAAACTTCGTTAAAACTGCGATTGGCTCTCTGAAAGTATGCATTGCGTAGAATAGTATTAATGACAACTTCTCGTTGCAATAAAGTACGTTTAAAACCCTTATTCACCAACAATCAAGTTTCTTCTGTGGGTTTTTTAATTCTATTAATTATTTATTGGATGCAAAAGAACTGGCTAGCATGCAGTTGTTTATAGTTAGTAGCAAAAGGTGAATCAATTGCTTAGCGGAAAATTTTACACAGCAGAAGTGTATGATCGACGAAAATATTCTAATTCACCCTTTTGAATTCACAATATCGGAATAGAAGACCGTCCATTTCAAAATCTTCAATCAAAACCTGCTCCAGTCCAAACAAACAAAAAGGTAACAGAAAACATTCAAATCAATTCCCCAGTACTTCGATAAGACAAACACCAGTTAAAAGCAAACAAGGAAATCGTTACCGAGATAGGAATAAAAATCAATCAAAAACTGTCCAAGCGAATGTGGGGACGTGCCGCGGGCAGATCGCAGCGATTTGAAACCTCTGTGCAAATTGAAACCGACTGGACTGGACAGGACGCTCGTTTGAATGCATGAATCTATCAGCCATTTCTTTTGGATGAAGCTTTCGCTTGAAGGGAATGGCAAAGGGGAAATCAAGAAGAATTAGAATGAGTGCGATTGTTCTATTTTCTATATTTGAATTTGACTTTCATAATAACATGCAGTGTCTCAAGACGAAAGTCTGTGACCAGTGTGTGTTGCCAGTGACTACATACGGGACCGAAACGTGGTCGCTCACAATGGGTCGCATCAGAAGGCTTAAAGTCCCCCAAAGGGCAATGGAGATACCTATGCTCAGAGATTCCTTGCGTGATCAAATCAGAAATGAGGTCATCTGCGAGAGTTAACCAAGGTTACCGACGTAGCCCGAAGAATTGCCAAACTTAAGTGGCAGTGGGCAGGGCACATCGCTCGGATCAATCTTTAGGTTAAGCCGCGCTTGCCTAGGTTAGTCTGTGGATGGATGACCACCCATTACATAGAGTTTCCTTCTTGCCTCGGGAAACACGTTAAGGAGATGGTCCCCGCTGTAATTTCTATTGACAGTCGTTACAGGTAGTTAGTGGCTCAAAAGTCTGACAAACAGTCTTACCAAGGGGTAACGTATTACCCAGTACTAACTGAGTTGTTGAGGGCACATAGGCAGTCGCTCCTTGTCAAAAACTGGTATTCAGCTGCAGCTTGGTTAGACTGGAAGCCAACTCTAACATATTTGGGAAAAGGCTAGGCAGATGATGATGGTTATAAGTTTCTCTGGCGTGTGAAAGTAAGACTTTTTTTTTTTACGGGTCGGAAATCATCAAATGATTCCCCCCGCTCTGGGTGGCGCGGGAGAAATTGTCAGACTTGTATTGACTAAAACCCATACATGTTCCTTCTTATCCCTTTGTGGTCCAGGGCCACGGTACCTCTTTCGAACAGTCCCGCAGCCCTGGCAGGCATCGGCCCGCTCGGATCCCTTCCGATTTGCTGACATCTGCTTAAGGTGCTCGTGGAAGACGTACGCGCCGTCGACACGGCCTGTCTTCATAAGACGGACGGACGGTGAGCTAGCCCATTATTCAAAAGTTAGACCCTGTAATTGTGTTTGATCAATACCAACGAGTCATTCTATTCCAAGCAAACTCAGAAATATTACTCGTAATCTTCCATAACAAATAGTCATACCCGCACTGGCTATTTCTGGTTTTCGCCTCGTTGATCGGCTGACGCGCGAACAAAGCCATTTAATTGGATGACCATCGTAAATATCCTAGGACAATCTGGGTACTATAGGCTAGTCGGTAGTTAAGGATTTATACCTATCGGATAAGATGTTTTTATGTGTGTTCCATTACAAAGCATCCAATAAAGTCCGCCCAAGACCTTCCGGAACATATCGCTGTATCAGGACCATTTGGAAACTGAAAGATTTACGGACGGATTTTTTTTCTTGCGATTTATCTCAGGATATCGTCTTCATGTAATTAGAATGATAAATTATTGTATATGAAACTAGAGATCCGCCTGCACGGTTTTTACAAAACATGAGATTTCTTTACATATCCTCATACCTGTAATCCCCGAAAGTTTCGGTAGAGGTGTACAGACGCTATAAGGTCAAGCTACCCAAAGCTGTCAAATTTTCCCAATCAACCTTGAACCATATTCTCTAACGTTAAGGTTGAAAATCTTATAGATTCATGTGCTGGAGTCTGTATCTAATTAGAGGTTCACCCACATTTTGCCAGTTAAGTTTATATACCATGCAATAGGGGGCGAGCCTATGAATCAGGCTCCAAATTCTTTGTGTATGACAAATAAATTGAATTGAATTTGTGCCATTTGAATTAACAATTTCTCTAAATAAAAAAATAAAAACAAAATCATTTATTTCAAGTAGGCCAGTTAGAGGCATTGAATAGTCGAAAAACAATAAAGTGAAGCTAGAGTCCCAGTCACAAGACATAATAATTGTGAAAGTACTGTAGTTGCCCATTCAAAAGCGTAGATCTCTATGGAGAAGAATGGGCAAGAAACTCCATGGTCACTCTTTTAAATCAGAAATGATTATCAAAGTCCCTTACTTAGTTTTGAAGAAAACAATCTGGTTCACGGAGACGGATAAATGTACAGGTAGATGGCACTGCTGGTATCATGTTACACCAAAATATTTTTTTCCCTTTTTTACAGTAGGCAACATATCCGAAGCAGTAATCTCGGAAAACAAGAGCCTTGTAAAGAATTGCTCAATTACCCTTAACACACCTTTGCAATGTGTGGTCGGTTTGGAAATTAATTTACTTTTACCTTTTTTGAGTTTAAACAAGATAATTTACGGGTTAATTTAGAATTTATTGTGTTTGGACCCGTGGGCCGTTAAAATGTTGCCAATTTATTATAGTGGGCGACGGCAACTCATTTAAATTAAGAGAAAAATTGAAGGCGTATTCTTTCTTCCAGATTTTAATAGGATTTTAAGCTAGCTTGTGAATAATGAGTGCACGTTTGTTCATTACGTAGATGGGGGGAGGAGTGTTTGCAGATAACCGAAAGTTCCCTTTAATTAACTAATACTCACAAGGTTTTTTTTACAGTTGTTTTTATAACGAACATTAGCACTATAGCAGGAGTTTTTAGGAGAGGAAAACTTGTATAGAAGTTCGCATCAATCATTTCAAAACAGCTTCTTTTTCAAGCACGCCATTCAAATACTCCTTGTTTACAGCCATAAATCGCCAACAAGCAGTCACTTACCCGGATTAGTATACATAAAACTGTTTGCAGAAACTCCATAAAATAGTACGAGGCCATATAACGGTCACAAAAGGGAGTTACAGTGATGATAAATCCGCTCGCACAATAGAAATAAGTTGAGTTGATAATATTAGTAAGGCTGTATTATTTCATGTTTATCTGGACAAGTACTGCATTATTTTTTATAGTTATTACTGGGCTGTTTTTTTTTCGGAATGTTCTTGGTTCTAAGCAAGGGAGTAGTCGTACATACAACATACATTCTTAAAAACTCTTTTAACATCGTCGTCATTCATAATCTGATCATGCACGTACGTCGGTTGCAAGTACTACGCATCAGATCAATTATTGCCAATCTTTGATATACATAGATATATTTCAATGGACCCGGAAAAACCAAAATCGGTTTAGACATTAATAAAAAAAAAGAAAGGAAAGGTGTGGACTCACACAGGACCAACAATAAAAAATAAATAAATTACTAAAAAGAAATCAAAGAACATAAAACTAAATTTAATAAAGAATAGTGCGTGGAGTCCCTCCGCGCGAAAGAAGTGAAACTTCGTAATACTACACTCATGCGTTCGAGTGCCACGCATTCACTCTCGCTCCGTCTCTTTCTATTCCCCCTCCATGGTAGCGTTAAACGCAAATTTGTTGGAAGTCGCATGAAAAGTTGCACTTCAAAATCACAGATATAAAGAAAAAATAATTTCAAAAATAAATTAAACTATATTATGTATGGGTCCTGTACAATTCCAACCATGTCTAACAATCATCCTGACAAGATCCAAAAAAGTCCTACTAAAATCGTTAAAGAATACCAACACACACCTATCGCAGCAGCATATTAAGCACCAGACATAAACTCAGCAACTACCAACAAGAAAATCAAATTAAAAACCGTCATTAATAAAATACATCCAATCTGCCCCATTAGGGGTGAACCGGGTAAAAATGTACAGCGAGCGTCATTTTATCCGCCCACAGTTTTCTATACGCTTGTTGACTAGGGTAGGCAGTTAATTCGAGCTTACGTCAGCATGCTGGCCGAGGATAATGGCCGTCACAAATGTTTTTTTTTTCACTTTTATATTCACGCACTGGATTATTCTGTATGTATTGTACAAAAACATCGCGAAAAAATTGGAGATAGTTGTGCAGGGTGTGGTGACGTTTTGTGGCTGTGAGAAATTGGTCAGTACTTGTTTTTTTTTTAAGTTTGCTTTAAGAATTGTTGTCCAGGCACAAGCTATTCAGATTCTTCAACTATAAGAACTTTGACTTCACTGTTATCTTTAAGACCATTTTATTTATTTACCTCTTTCATAATGCGCACAGCAAAGGAGTGGAACTCTCTACCTGCGTCTGTGTTTCCGAATGCTTACAACCCTAACCTCTTCAAAGTTTGAGTGAACTGGCTTCATCTGGGTAAGCTCGAACCATCGTCAAGTTTGTCTCTGTCATCTTTGACTAAAGACTAGAGTTAAAAGCAAACCCTTCGCAAATAAAAAAAAACATGATAACGAATTCTTTTGCATGATATAACTAATGCAGTTACAACATACTCATCTGCCTAACCTATTTCCCGACTATCTTGGGGTCCGCTTCCAGTATAACTGGATGCAGCTGAGCACCAGTATTTTACATGGACAGACTGCCTATCTGACCTCCACAACCCAGTTAGTACTGGGTACCAACATACTGAATCACATAAAAACACAAACAACAAGAAAAGATTCGAAACTTCTACAATATCAAACCAAATATAATCTGCCTAAAAATATCCTCATCACAAACACTAAAGATACACAAAAATAACAGGTCCAATGAAGATTTCAACAATCGAGTTCAAACAAAATTGTTTTCAGAAAATTGTTTTTTTTTCCGAACTGAATGTGATAAAAGAGATAATCCCCCACAAATCTTTGCGGGTCAAAGTGGTCTTTATCTGTATTGATGGGGTTGAAACGGGGTGTAAAGGGTGAAGAGGGGTGAAACCTCCATACGTATATTCACACCCACAAAAAACGGTTGTAGCAAGCTAAATGAAAAAAAAAAAAGAGATTGTTATAAATGTTTTTGGACGAAGCTTTATTTTAAACGCTGGTTATGTTTATGAGTGTTATTTTTTAGACTGTACGTACGTACGATATTTTGCTCTGATTTAAATCAGAGCAAAATATGATGAGTAGTGATAGGACAGTTGGTTAATATTATACTATATAAATCTCAAAAATTATATTTTATAACTCATGGCTTCAAGGTTCATGGTAATGAAAAATATCGTTTGAGAGAATGTTTGCATAGTGATATTTTTCATTACCATGGACCTTAGTGACCTATGTCGGTTTTCACTAAACACTAGGCGACATCTAAGTCGCCCTCTAAGTCGCCAATGGCTAAATGTAATTCTTCTGTATGATGATGCACAATGATTTGCTTGCGTACACTTATTCATCACTTCAACAATTGAATCTCCCGCAATTTTTTGTGTTTGAATCCTCCGTTTAGTGCAACAGAACAACAACTTGAAGAATACTAATTCTTCTAGTTGTTGTTCAAGTCACAACAAACATATTATTAAAATATTTATTGTATTGTTATTTTCTTTTCTATCTACCTGTTCTACTTGTGTAACTTAAACAAAAAAAAAAAAAAAAAAAAAACTTTGCTACAAAAATTTAATTAATAAAAAATAATTAATTTAACCCACACAAAATTTGTTTTGCAATAAGGAACCATCAGGTTTTTGATCATAAACAAATACTAAACAGTAAAAAAATATAACTCTCTAGTTTTCTTATGTCTTCATCAATAAAGTACGTAACGTTGTAATTTTTTTTATCACAAATAACTTACCCATTTGTTTCTACACACCTTTATAACAAAAACCAAATAATAATTTTTAAAATGATTTTTTGTGGGTTGGTTCTAGTTTGCATTACTACGTCCATATTAGAATGTGATCAAATGCATAAAATGCCTTTGATTAGGTACCTACATAATAGAGCAAGAGCGCCGAGAGTAAAAATTACGCAAAATCTGTAATAGTTATAAGATGTATAAGCGAACATTTCGGTTTCATTTAGAGTACGGACACTACTTAAGTAGCCATGGTAAAACAAGAAACAAAACTCCTTTGTTCCTTATGTAGGACTTAATGATACAGTGGAAAAGAAGAATAATATTCCTGTAGGAAAGACGGCAAAAGAGAGACTTTGTAATAAAACTAGTCATCTGGCTAAAGCAAAGGTTCTGAGCGCGATTGTACTTTCCACATTGTAAATGTGAGGCAACAGTATATTGCAGTTAGTATAGACTTTTCTCAAGATAGAAAAGAATCGAGTCACTGACGAGTCGGACACAAAAAACTCGGACATAGTGTCCGAATTTACACCTTTTCATTTTCTTATTTTTTTCACTGACAACTCGGACACCATCAAATTATTGAAGCTGTTTAGTACAGCCAGATAAAAAAGTTTTAAAATTAAATAAATATATGTGGAAAAAAGGCGTTACCAAAACTATTTTAAGGTGACATCTTGGCTCTTTAGTTAATTGCACAGGGACCAGTCAAAATAGTTAATTTAAATAACCCAGAAAAGGTACTAGGGTAGCATAAGTTTAACGTAGTATGTATATTACGAGTTTTGAGTAGGTAAGTAGAAATAAAATGACATCCTCAGAGGTCCTGTTTTGAGAGCTCGTCTGATGATGTCGTTTTGACTTCTGTTTTATATTGTGAGCACTTGTGGCATGTGCCAAACAAACTTGTTTTCTTTTTATAATGATGACGTAACGTCAGCAACAGTCGGTAATGTTAAAACTAGATTACTTGTTCTTAAATAAACACAAATTATACGTTCGTAGGTACGTATAATTTGTATGTAATTTTAGTATTGTGTTAAAAAAACGAAGTTTTAATCGAATTTCGTTGCTGCATACCAAATTAAAATTCTCGTTACATTCATTGGCATTAATTATATTAAAATTTGTGATGGTCATCACAAATATAATTTAATATAATTAATGCCCGTTTGTAATTATTTCGTTCAGAATCATTATCTAGGATGCCAATAAAACCATCAGGCGTGAATGCAAAAGTGTTCGCCAATTTCATTACGAAAAACTTAATTTTCGACAAGTTTTATTGCCGTTTGTGGTAAATATTCCAAATGTTCCAATTGGTTAAGTCGTCTCGAATTGATGGATTTAAAGATAGTTACAGATTATTTTATTAAATTCGAACGCCATTTTTTTATGAAAAGTTTAGTCCATAAAAGTCTTTGTTTCATGTTTGTAGTAACTGAAAGTCTTTGTTTGATTTATGTCTACTTCGTTACATTTTCGTATAATGATGAACTTTATACTCGACATTTCCAAAAAAAATAATTAAAAATATTGTACTTGGACGTTTAAGCCAGGTACTACAAATTGAGATCATCATGTTTATTGATGAAATCTTTTCTTTTACCCTAACAAGGTTTTAAAGATTACCAAGAAATAACTTTGAGCAGAAAATCGAAAAACTGCCAAGTTTTTAAGCTTAATTAAATCACCGGAAATTTAATCGTAACACCGGACCCAACCATGTTGTAGGCAAGTATCTAAGGGGTTTTTAAAAAATTCTTCCTTAGTGAAATTAAATATTCATTCAGGTAGCGATCTTTTTTGCAGGAAAATTAAGAGCGAGTTTTTTTACGTGCTATAGAAGGAAAAATATTGAATATTACTTACATAATTCATTAGATGAAAACGAATCGATATACATAATAGAAAAATATTTGTCTCAAGCATAAGGAACCCATACACAACAATATTCGTTTATTCTATATTCTACCTATATACATATCATTTATATTTTTAAATATTTTTACAAAATTATGTAAATAAAAAAACACAAAAATATAAAAAATGTAGCCCACCGGCAACGGGAACAGGATCCGGGCTACTACTGGTGGTCAGGGCTCTAGAGAAAGAAACCTCCTAACAATACGCGCCGTGTCCAGAAGCACTGCTTTTGTATCAAGCCCTTGATCCAACTGCCAAGCGAAAGACTCCTCAGATGCAACAATTATTATTACAGTAAATAAGAATAAAATCAATTAATTACATTTTACTACATTATTATACAAGGTGCTGTTTTGCATCCTCGTCAAATTCAAGGAGGTAACTATGCTAATGATTCTCGTCACGAATAAAAATAAAATGGGTAGTTTTTTTTTTTTTTTTTTTTTTTTCTTATTGACGGATATCTGTAAGTGAAAACCACCCGTGTTTCAAACGAGGGCCGTCTGATTTTCGCCCTATAACCGCGCTTCCACATATACAAACAATCTCAAACGTTTATTCGATAATTTCTTAATCTCTAAACCTCATTATGGGGGTTATTCTGAAATACTGACTCACAACCAACCAAAAAAAACAGCGTTTTTAATAATTAACTAGGTACCGTAATTTTAATTGATTGTTTATGTCTTTTGTGACCACCTCCTGAATTTTGACGAAGATGCAAAACAACATCTTGTATACATTACGATTATAATTCAATTACATAATCTGATACATTAGGATATTATAGCTGGAATATTAATTGAAATATACGAAGAAGTCATATATGGCCTTCAATATTCCATTGTCAGACTGATGTATTCGGCTCATAAAGGAGGCTTGTGCCTTTCTCATGACTGCGTAAAAGTCATCTACCCTGTTCTCGGCAAACCGGACGCACTATACCAAGGTGAAGCGAAGTGTTTTCCATCAAGAATTTGTCAGAAGCAGCCACGGAGGTTGGATTTAAGGCCGGTTGATGGTGATAAGCGTGCACCCTATGGGAATTAAACAAATGATGCATAATGTTTTATTATGTTATTTTAATGTAGTTCTAACTCAAAAATGGCCCCAAATTAAATCAATACTAGTCGTCGCATGACTTTCACTTAAACCTAAATAATATTTCTTAAGAAATCTCCTTTATTCTGTCTAACACGATCGTTTTCTCTTAATTGAAAAACTTTAGACAGCCTAAAACTGAAAAAGAACTTTAGAGCGTAGTCGTTGAATCACAAAATTGTTTTTGTTGGTTATCGCCCGAATTCTTCCAATTGTTCTGGAGCTTAATATGCGTATTTTATAACCTACGTCGTAATTGTTCTAATATATTAGGGCTAAGTGCTTTAGGGTTCTGTTTGAGGTGTAAGGGATCAGTTTAAACTCATGTTGCCCTAATAGGGGTGTAGTTACTTTTATTTTTGTTAGTGTGAAATTTTGTGTAGTGATTTTGTACTGTGGTAGTAATTGGAAGAGAAGGCAGGGATCCATAAATGCAGGTAATCAATTTAATTTCGCTTAGACATGTTTCCATTGCTAAAATTACTTCAAAATTCATTCAACTTAAAAATAATTCAAACACATTTCTTCAAAGCTGAAAACATTTTGCAACATACACTTAAAACCCAGGTCATGCACTAGGGTGACCACGACGAGACACAGAGAGGGGTGTCTCAAAAATTTGAAATTGGCAAAGGAACGTGCGTCACCCTCGCGCGCCAAATTGAATTCCCAGAGTTCGCCCGCGGCTCGCGAAGTACGCTGATAAATATGTAAGCCTCGAAGAAGGTTTCTTTTGGCGCTCCCGGGCCATATAAAATTATGAATATTTCGAACTAAATGTCTTAGGGCTACCAGTTTCTTATTTTGAGCCAAATAGAACTTTGAACAGATACAAGGTGTAAAACGGACCCTTCATGAAGGCGTCAAGAAAGCATTATTCTGTGTATCAAACTAAGTTACTATATGTACGCAAAAATTATTGCTGGGTAACGACTTTTTATTGGTGTGAAATCTCACGTTTCACGGTAAAACTCAATGTAACGTACTCAGAAAATTGTTCCGATGAATGCATTGAATAGTAAACGGGTCATGGAGCTATTGCAAGTAGAGTTATAACCTTAAAATCTAGAATTAAAAAAAAAGTTGTGAAAAAGTTGGAACTTTGACCTCCAATATCTCCGTAACTAAAATATTCCCAGGTATGGTCTAGAACAAAAAAATATATATCAATGACGGGGAAAATAAGTGCCTATCGGTTTCCTTATGGGTATATTTACACCCTTTATGATTTAGTGTGGGAAAGAGATGGAGCTATAGAGGACGTCTAGCGCCATCTCTTTCCCATTCTGGAATAAGATTAAAATGATACTGCTTTAAGACGCCATGGTACGCCACCAGAAGAAACAAATAAATGTTCTAGCTTTTGAGATATAATGTCATTTATTTGAATTCATTTTTACATAATTTCCAAATTACAGATAATAATAAAATATGACAAGTATCAAAATGGGAAAAGAATTACAGGCCGTCAAAAAATTTGACCACATTTTTTTGTCAATAGGAAATGTGCCCGTTAAAGACTGCCAGCATTGCCACTCTGGCTGGTAATGCTCATTCTTTGGCCAAAAAAAGGCCAGCGATATCTCGAAATACAAGGTGGGCACTCGGACCCTATGGCCCTAATGTTTCAACCCTTAATGGTAAATAATTCATTAATTAAAAAGTCATTTGAGAAAACTAGCGTTAATGATTTCCGAAGCTTCAGTAGTAAATATTGGAGTGAAGCTATGTTTTTTCTTGGTTAAAGTTTTATTACGTAATCGGAATCTAAATTAATAATATAAAGAGGAAGGATTTGATTGTTTGTTTGTTAATTCAAAAACTACTCGACCGATTTCTTTTTCTTTTTTAGAAAATTACATCTTTACCAAGTAACATTGGTTATACAAGGTGT
Organism: Cerastis leucographa; assembly: GCA_963082945.1. Taxonomy (NCBI): domain Eukaryota; kingdom Metazoa; phylum Arthropoda; class Insecta; order Lepidoptera; family Noctuidae; genus Cerastis; species Cerastis leucographa. Next base: position 16,925,984 of record OY720363.1, read on the forward strand.
TGTTTTGCATCCTCGACAAATTTCAGGAGGTGGTCACAAAATACTTAAATAATCAATTAAAATTACGATACCTAGTTAATTATTAACAACGCTGATTTTTTTGGTTGTTTTAAGTTTGTCAATATTTCAGAATAACTTGACCCCCTTAGACGGGTCGCGTTTAAAACACGGGTGGTTAAAACTTACCGATTTCAGTAAATAAGTAAAAAAATAAAAATTACCTACTCATTTTATTATTGATTTGGGACGAGAATCATTAGCAGAGTTACCTCCTTGAATTTGACGAGGATGCAAAACAACACCTTGTTTTATATCACAATTTTCGCGGACGAAGTGCTGGTGTTTCATAAAGTGCGAAAAGTAAATCTAAAGAGAACCCAGCAACCCTGAATCAGTTCTTTCACCCCTAAAAGCGAGTGCTGATGAAATAGTGAAATGAAATACATTCGTATGTTTTATTCAACAGCGTAACGACCGTCGCGGAGTGAAAGTTGCATTATGTCGGATTTTTTGCATTAAAACTTTTCTCTATTCCGTCTCATAAATAAGACGGAATTATTTTCAAAGGTTTGTCTGCTCTTCTAAAGGATTTTGATGTGTTTGTTTATCTGTAAATTGAGTTTATCATTTAGTTCCGTATTTCTGATAAGTTCTGGATATAAATACTTACTGAATTCGAAGTTTTCGTCATTCGATCTCAATAGGCTTGGCGAAAGTTTAAAATCTGGGACTGTAGCTTCGCGTTTTATTTTGTTTTTTTGACTTTCAAAAGTGCCTGTAATGGTCTAATTGAAATAAATGCTTTGACTTTGACTTTGAATCGTGTTGAAGTGATGAGGATGACCCATATATATTGGTCTTGCTCTATTTTTGAGGCTTACTGAAAAGATACCTAAGACTGGACAGAAGGAGTATCAAGTCGATTTATCATCATTTAAGCGCCTTTTATATTAATTGACCTACTATTACTTGGTTAATGATATTCTTCATTAATAACACCTAAGCAATAATAATCATCCAGTACTTAGTAATACATCCCATTCAAAATATAATATCATATCGATAGCTTATACCATAATACCATCAAAGCGAAGATTATAGCTCCCCCCCCCTCCCGCCCCTCCTCGTCCTTACCCTAAATAATACAGATCGATCGAAATTGAACCCTTTGTCCGTAATTTAATAAACACTATGAACTGGTGTTGGGAAGACAAGCGACGTTAATACGCAAAATCAATTGAAATACCCATTCGTATTTTCCCAATACGAATTTGGAGACGTGTTGCGTTGTGTCACGTAGCTCGGTTGGGGATACGGAAACAGGGACGTACGGATATAAATGCACCCGTCGTCGGGGCGCTTGTGTACCAAAATGAGCATTGTTGATGGTTTTTGTGGGTGTAAAGGCTTGAAATTACCTATATCGATTCATTTTCTCCAAATTCCACTTCCAATGGACTAATATTTCTATTTGTTTTATCACCAGCGTCTACTTTACTTACACTTTTTTTATACTTGGGCTATTGTTTTTTGGCTATATTTCTCCGTTGGTTTTATTTATTCAAATGCCGTCGGTCTGTCTAGCTCATACTTGGTCGCAATTCAGTGTCAAAAAATAAAATGATACTCACAAAAGAATAACGCCAAACATTACGTAAACCAAATAAATAGCACGAATAAAAAAAAATAAGAAACAAAACGCAACTACCTATCTAATCCCGAAACACATCTTTCATACCGCGCACAAGTATCCGGGTATTATGAGAATTTAGCACCACTTTCGTTCCGAATACGGCCCTGTATCCGCGCCGAGCCAGAATATCCATTAAACCGTTATTTACACAGCCCTCTACTACGTGAGCTTTAGGACCACGATGGGATAATTTCACTAAGGAAATAGTTTTTCGCTCAATATTCGCATGGAAATAGAAGTAAACCGAATGTGAGTGGGGATTGGATTCTTAAGATTTTGGTGTTTGAGTGTAGATAAATAAAAAAAAACCTTCATCTCCTTCTTTCGTGTCGATAGTACGACTTGTTTAAATTTTATGGACCCAGTATGTGTGATCACGTTAATTGCGGCGTCTGTGGCGTTTTTTAGGTCCTCAAAAGTGCTGGTGTTGGAACACTTCCGACACTGCAGCAAGTGGGACTTAGTCTGGTCGTGAGCACTGTATTCACACTGTGTGTCGGAAGGAACTGTACTTCATTTTAAGGGACAAAAAATAGCATAGATTCAGTAACTATATTATGATTGTAAACCCACCAGTTCTGTTGTACAATTTTGTCGGTCATTCAAAAAATGTCCGGGGGAAATTACAAAATGAAACTAAAATAAATAAGTATTAAAAATAAACTTTTTCGAGTTTTTCCAGTTTCAAACTCATCGGTAGATCATTATGTAAATGTCAAACGGGAACATTTAATAAAATACATTATGATGATGGATTTCTCCCACTTCCTATCGCAATAGGATTTTGCACACACGCTTAGTTCTGATAGCGACAACATATTTTGAACCCGGTCTTACGTATCACGGAAGAAGATTTCAAAATGTGTTTTAGGGTACCATACCCAAAGGGCCAGACATATGTATATTGCTGCGAGACTTCGCTATCCGTCCGTCTGTCTTTAGGCTTTATCTCATAGACCGTGCTAGTTAGCCAGTTGAAATTTCTACAGATTATGTATTTCTGTTGTCGCTATAACAACAAATACTAAAAACAGAATAAAATAAATATTTAAGGGGGCTCCCATATAAAACAATTGATTTTTTTGCTCGTTTTTATAAATAATGTTACGGAACCCTTCGTGCGCGAGTCTGACTCACACATGGCTGGTTTTTTTAATTTATTTTATGGGTTAGGTTATAAAACCTTTTGGCTCTTGCATGGAAATTAGTATCATGCTTTATCATCTCATCGCGATCCGATTTACATATTCTCATATTCTTGGGTTCGAGTTTCCTGTATAAGGGACGTCAACGCACAAACGGTTACCAGTACAGTACAGTTCAGGGGGGTTACTATGACGTCCTAAAACAGTATTGTTATATTCTTATTCCAGTGTGGGAAAGAGAGGGAGCTATAGAGAAAGTCTAGCGCCATCTTTTTACTACTCTCAAATAAGATTAAAACAATATTGCTTTATGATGTCATGCATCATTCTAAAAATTCATGGAAATTGGACACGCATATTTATTCAAAAGAGTGTCTATGGAGTTTCTTGCCCATTCTTCTCCATAGACATCTACGCTTTAGGATGGGCACCTACAGTACTCTCACAAGCTATTATGCCTTGTGACTAGGAGTGTACCTTCAAAAGTGCTTGTAGCGGGTGAATTGAAATGAACGCTTTAAATTTAAGTATATGTATATACAAAGAGAGAGAAAAAATGCTAAGAGAACATAAATTGAACAGATTTGATATCGGTTTAATTCAGACAATTTTGTCACGACCTAAATCAGATTTAGCAAAACAATTGTGTAGTTTGGCAGTGGTGAACCACGAATTGTCTTAGACTTTTTTTTGTTTTATTTATCCATTTATTCGTAGTATAGTGTAGTGTAATTGTGTGTATGATAATATATTGTTTGAAGATACAATAGGGTTGGCGTATTTGTGTGGATAAAAACCCCCAAATTAATACAGATTAAAAGTATATGTTAGTATATACTTAGTGCATATGAACCTAAAAGTGTGTGTAGTGTAAAATATTAATAATTTAGGTAATTTAAAAAAAAACTGCTGTTTCCTAGAAAAGTGCAATACCAACACGGTGAAGTGTATGAAACAGCTGATTTTTCTTTTCGATAAGTCGGTTGGGTATGGTCTCCAGATTACGTGGTTACCGTTTGTGCGTCTACAGGTTTCCACCCGGTATAGAAAGTCATAAATAAAAAATATCACAGATATTGAATAACAGCGATACCTTGATATTTTTCCTATCAAAATGATAACTCAATATTTACTTCGCATTGTCAATGCTGTGATGGATTTAGGGTAGAAACACCTGTTGGTGTCTGTCAATAAAGTATAACGTGTTACCTACGACACAATAAAAGAAAATATTTTCCTAAAGAAATATTTTTTTCTGAATACGCGAAGTTTTTTGGAAAGATAGTGAGTTGTCTGTTAAATACTTGCTGCTTTATACTATTATATTTATCTTGCTATTTCTGTATTGAGACGGAATTGAATTTCTTTGGAATAATAAACATCTTTACAACAGATATGGTATGCCGTCCTGTTTACGAAATTCTGATAACAGAAAAAGAAAGAAAATAAAAATACAGCAAAGTTTACGATAAACTGGTAAATATTTCCTTTTTCGATAGATACTTTACAAGAATTTGTATTATAAAGACAGGCAAACACTCTTCTATGAGTAAATCGAATATCTAGCCAATTAGACACCTAAGAACTACTATTACTCAATATTACCGCAAATTACTCCAATCAACGTCAAAAAGCCGACCTCATAACCACAAACACCGTCACTTACCATTCGTTCATCACAAATCGTTCACAATCAAGCACAAACTCAATTAAAACTACGGCCATTTGTTACAAGAACCAATCGTAATAAACGTTGGTGTCAGATTTAGCTCCAATAAACCTGTGAATGATCGTCAAAGACCGATGACATTGGCGGTAGAATACCGAAACGCTAAATGGAGCGAACGGATTAGGCCCATGTTCTTGGCCGAAACCGGGGTATGCATTAGACAGCTCTCTACTCTGTACTGGCCAGCATTGCGGTTCCACGATCCATCGATTCTATCCCCGATTTAGGCACAATGCGGTGTGTGGGATTGTCAATTCCATATTTCGAATTTAGTAGTGGCCGTATGGAATTTCAAAAGGTACCGTTTGATTGCCGTGTCAGCTTAAGATGTGTAGATCTAAATGAACTTTAGGTTTTGAGTTTGACATGGTTTTGAGCTAGACGGGTGTCGTATTGCGAGTGATTTTTTACATATAGAAATGCATGAACAGTAAAGGCAGATGATAATTCCTGTGTAACCACTGAGTAAGGTTTGTCTTTTTATGAATCCACAATATCACTGTGTCAATGAGTAAATGAGGAAAGTGCGTGTATATTCTTGCCAACCTCATCCAAATAACAAAAAGTTACAGCCAGTATCAACTTCGCTCTCAGCCAAAACAGATGTTTACTTCAAACGCAATAAACAATAGAACTCAACTACAATACTTCAGCTTCAGACCAAACATTTTTAGCTTCGAACGAAATCCGTACAGTTCACAATACAATAAATTCACTACGAACAAAAGGCTTTCGGCTTTAAATCGTTATTGCACGAGCGCGTCACGATTCGCGCTGTCGTTTATCAATAAATGTGGATACGGCGCAATAAATTATCAGAACTTCGCAATACGCACGGTGAATGCAAACAGCAGACGTCGAAATTACAGTGTACGGAAAAATAACGGCATGTAAAAGCCAGACAGAGAATAATTGTCGGTCGAATGCCGACATGTAGTTAATTCCACTTATTTGTATTTCAAACGGAGAACGGATGTTTAAAATAGAAGTAGGGGGAGGAAAAATGTGCTCATTGCCCTTACTTTTTCGTCTGTTTTTTGAAATGTCGCGGATGGAAATTGAAAAGTTTTTGTTCTCGGAAGATACAAAGTGATTTGATGTTGTTTGTTTTTATGATGGATGTTTCGCGTCGGTGTTATTTTCACGCCTATTATTCTTGTCGGGACTCGCTTTTTCATGAACACGGGCTGTAAGTAACAGAACTGGCTGAAAAATGTTGGCAGGGTTGAATGTAAAGATAGTTGAACTTTTTGGGTGATTTATATTTGTTTTCATCACACTTGCACGTAAACAGTGTCATAACATACAGGTTAACTTGGCTGTAATGCCCCATATAAAACCCTAGGGCGGTAAGTAATTTTTTTTTTAATTTTCATCACACTTGCACGTAAACAGTGTCATAACATACAGGTTAACTTGGCTGTAATGCCCCATATAAAACCCTAGGGCGGTAAGTATTTTTTTTTTAATTTACAGCACAGCATGACAGCACACAGGTCATGCAAGATCAAGCAAGGAGTTTACACGCAATTGAAAAATTGTCTTAAAATGTTATTTAAACAGGAATTTCATTCAATCTCGCTACATGTTATTTAATTACTCAACTAATGTTCTAAAATCTAAATAATCGATAGTTTTTTTGTATCAAAACGTCGTTTTTTTTATACTCCGTCATGGCTGTGTACCTAGGTAAGTATTTGGCTTTAACGTTTCTGAACAAAACATTTATATAATCTGTGGTGTGGGCAAACAGCCCGCCATCCGCAAATCAGTTCACGTATTTCGTAATAATATGTGCTGACTTGTGTATATTCATAATTATTATTAACTCGCAAATGTGATGAAAAACATTGTATGTTTCACGGGCGGTACGGGAATTACAAACCTCGACTCAGAAAGCCCTCAGTCTTCGACTTCGGGCTTCTACTAGAGCCTCGATCGTAATTCCTTACTTACCGCCCTTAATACACAATATACTATTTCATCACACTTGCACGTAAACAGTGTCATAACATACAGGTTAACTTGGCTGTAATGCCCCATATAAAACCCTAGGGCGGTAAGTATTTTTTTTTTTAATTTACAGCCCAGCATGACAGCACACAGGTCATGCAAGTTCAAGCAAGGAGTTTACACGCAATTGAAAAATTGTCTTAAAATGTTATCTAAACAGGAATTTCATTCAATCTCGCTACATGTTATTTAATTACTCAACTAATGTTCTAAAATCTAAATAATCGATAGTTTTTTGTATCAAAACGTTGTTTTTTTTTTTAATCTCATGGCTGTATACCTAGGTAAGTATTTGCCCTTAAAGTTTCTGAACAAAACATTTGTATAATCTGTGGTGTGAGCAAACAGCCCGCCATCCGCAAATCAGTTCACGTATTTCGTAATAATATGTGCTGACTTGTGTATATTCATAATTATTAACTCGCAAATGTGATGAAAAACATTGTATGTTTCACGGGCGGTACGGGAATTACGAACCTCGGCTCAGAAAGCCCTCAGTCTCCGACTTCGGGCTTGTACTAGAGCCTCGATCGTAATTCCTTACTTACCGCCCTTAATACACAATATACTATTTCATCACACGTGCACGTAAACAGTATCATAACTTACAGTTTAACTTAGCTGTAATGCCCCATATAAAACCCTAGGGCGGTAAGTAATATTTTTTTAATTTACAGCACAGCATGACAGCACACAGGTCATGCAAGTTCAAGCAAGGAGTTTACACGCAATTGAAAAATTGTCTTAAAATGTTATCTAAACAGGAATTTCATTCAATCTCGCTACATGTTATTTAATTACTCAACTAATGTTCTAAAATCTAAATAATCGATAGTTTTTTGTATCAAATCGTCAATTTTTTTTTTACACTCCGTCATAGCTGTATACCTAGGTAAGTATTTGCCCTTATCGTTTCTGAACAAAACATTTGTATAATCTGTGGTGTGGGCAAACAGCCCACCATCCGCTTAAAAATCAGTTCACGTATTTCGTAATAATATTTGTTTTATCTGACTTGTGTATATTCATAATTATTAACTCGCAAATGTGATGAAAAACATTGTATGTTTCACGGGCGGTACGGGAATTACGAACCTCGACTCAGAAAGCCTTCAGTCTTCGACTTCAGGCTTCTACTAGAGCCTCGATCATAATTCCTTACTTACCGCCTAATACACAATGTACTATTAAACAATAGTGACGTATTTATTTAAATACATTTTAGGGGCCAGCAATATATTTCTAACGATGATAAAAAATGCTCAAGATTAAGTGATGTTAAGGTGGTCCATAAACATGTTTTTTCTTTAATAATCTCATGGTCATATTATATTTCATTACAATAAAGTAAATCTCTACACAAGAAAAAAAACAACTGGTCAAGGGCGAGTCGGACTCGCCCACCGAGGGTTCCGTACAAATTTGTATGTTGTAAAGACTATTTTTTTAATGATTTTTATTACAAATGACCAGAATCCAAATGCTCAGTTTTCAGACTTTTCCCTGAATTTGTAGTTTATGCGGAAAGGAAAGTAAATAGTACGTAGTATTGTGCATTTTGATTCCCTTGAGAGTGTCGAAATATACGTTTTTTGTGGCATAAATGGTCGTAACTTTTTTTTACGTTAACCTAGAATTTAATTTTTTTTACAACTTCAAGGGACCGATGACTTGATTATATTATTATGGTTTTAATTTCAACTTGATACCTCTACGCATTCCCGAGATAAAGGGTCTTGACAGACAGACAGATAGACAACAAAATGATCCTATAAAGGCTCCGTTTTTTTTTATTTTGAGGCACGGAACTCTAAAAAACAACAACACCGGAATCTGTAATAACAAAATTATCTTCACAAAATCGGAGTACTTTTTGATTAAATAAACAAATTACGTCGTATAATGTTTATTTGACATCAGAATCCGAAAATTCTTTTTATTTGATAAAATATCCATTTCGGTGTATTTTCCCTCCAAAGTTAATCAAAGAAAGCTTACTCAAAAGAATATTCAAGAGGTAAGGAGCATCAAAGCATCATTGGGTCAACCTGTAATATAATCAATTTTATGCAAAACGATGAAGTTAATTATTTTCTGTGGAGGTGAAAACAAGCATAGTACGATTTCTAGTTTGATTTTGGTTTCAACTAAGCTTAATTTTACTTTCGACCTGGTGGCGTACCATGACATCTGAAAACATTACTGTTCCATTCTTATTCCAGAGTGAAAAAGAGACGGAGCTATACAGGTCGTCTAGCTCCATCTCTTTCCCACTCTGGAATAGGAATGGAACAATAATGTTTTAAGCGTCATAGTAACCCCCCAAGGCTTCGATAACATACCACTATGAACACAAACTCCATAATAACCTTTGATTATACCAGGTCTAAACGGACCCTTGACAAAGCCGGTAACCAAGCATTCTGTACAACAAACTAATAATTCTGCACAAAAAAAATGTTGAGAAACGATTTTTTTTGGGGAGAAAAATCACGTTTTACGGCAGGTCTCAATGTAACGCACTCATAACACTGGGCTGATGGATGCATTAAATAGTAAGGAGGTCATGAAAGTATTTAAATAAAAGCTATAACATTAAAAAAATAAAATTAAATAAAAAACTTGTTAAAAAGATGAAACTTCGCACCCCAAATTATCTTCGTAACTAGAAGGTTCCCAGTACTAGAACAAAAAAAATATCGCAATGACGGAGAGAACTAGTGCGTTTGGGCTTCGTTAAAAGAACATTCTTTTACATCTATTATTTTGACTAAGTCTACTATCAGAAAATAATAACAACACCGGTGTGGACTTGTGAATTTCCAACGACTATGGTACAGTCAATCACACTTTAGTTGTAAGTACAAAAATCGTCTTTACTGCTGTCAAACTGAAATTTTAGCTATGAATGAGAGGCTGACTTTACGTGTAATTTTTACAGGAGCTAAAAATGCATTTTGCAGACGTTGCTCTTTCTACGCACCACAGAATTCACCACAGGATATCCATGTATCTTAAATAGGGTCAACTTCAAATAATGATATTGATCAGCCTGTTTGCGTCCAACACGACCGAGGAAATATGTATAATGGCAACAGAAACTTAGTTCCAGATAAGTTGACGGTAATCATGAAACTTGTTCCTTGTTTGATTGAGAGGCGCCATTTTGAATCTTCGCTGTGTTCTGTGTATGTGCCAATGGTGTAAATTATGTAGTCCATGAAGAGGAAGTATTTAATGACAGGAGATGGATTTTCGATGGTGATTTATGGTTATTAATGAGTATCTCATGTTTAAGTATCTATCCAAGGGGCTCGAGACGGCATTACATTTCAAATAAAGTACGTTACTCGTTATTAAACGTCGACTAAGGCACAAGTGGGTACAAAGCAAGGTAGGTATCTTCAACACCCCGGTATATAATAGTATATTTATATAAAATAGTTAATGTCAAGTCAGTATTAGGTTAGTTTGTGTTGTGTACCAAGCTGTTAACCGCAAATTTACGTCCAAAACGCATTTTACAGACTAGTCCAGGACATAAGCTAGTCTCGCTCGGGTGGAGTTCGGTGATTGTCTTGCAGGATGGTATAACCTGTATAAAAAAGTATCCTAAGTTTTAATCTAGGCTAAAAACCAACTGTGAGCCAAAATGCACTCAAGAATTACTCTAACTCACAAACATCGAAAAAGTTATCCACGTGTCAGTGGCAAGCTAGGTACTAGACTTACGTGAGAGCAAATGAAGTAACCGAGAGCATCTTAACCACCAAATATTTTCTAAAAAAGCCAGAACATTGGTTATGAAACCACATAACCAACCGTTATCCCTGGTCTTTACCCAACAGTGTCGGTTAACTGCACGGTGTAATTTAGCAAGGGAATCAGGAGTAATTATTACTTCAACGCGCAAAGTACTTGATACTGAGGTGTCCCTAAATGAACGCCGCGTGCAGCTACCAGGGAGGCATTTAGGTGTAGAGATCTTTACAAACGATGGTTGAACATTACAGCAGTTTTTTTTTATGTGACGAAATAAAAATATGTCTGTATATGTCTGGCAGTCTGTATGTAAGGATTTGTGCATATGGACGTTTTGTTTGCATTTAATCCTTAGTAATGCCTGAAGTACTTAAACGTATCAGGTGGCGTCCTGATTTTCAGTCATTGTTTGAAGAACATGAGCATTTTGAACTGACGAAGGACTTTCACTACTACAACATACTCTAAATAGTAACACGATACATATACCTACCAAAAAGCACATTTCCCAAATGCAAGGACGTTTTCCACAGTAATTCAAAGCAACCCAATTCTGACACACTACCAAGTTCCGAAGCCAGACATGATCTATTCAAATCTAATTAAACTCAGCATATCTTATTAACATTTTGCATTCCTACCACTGATTGCGGCCCTGTATCAACGGCGACGAATTCATTACAAATGTCACTACGAAGCAAAACTCCTTTATCCATCAAAAACAAACCATTTCCTACCTTATTCTCAAGAAATGAGGTGTCACTTCAGCTTGAAGAGTCTTTTGTGATAAGGTGTCATGGTAGATTGGACTGAAAAGTGATTGAATTAGGGTTGACTTTCGAATGAAAGGGTAATGTTACGTGTGGTTTCAATGTGACAAGGTCTCGCAGATTCTAATTCCGATGGAAATGTTTGTTATACTGTACGGATAGGAAGATATCCAACATAAAGCTCTTTATTTGCTAAAATCTCCTTTCGTGCGGAAAATTAATAGGGGCAAAGTTAATAAGCAGTTTGATTTTGATGTTCAGACAGATGGAAGTATTAATTTAATGACATTTAGTAAAGTGATAATAAAGTGGTCGTTTTGTGTGTGATGTTTGTACATAATAATGTTCTCATGATTTTCGCAGTGAGGTAATTGATTTTGATTCTGCTAATAGGAATAAAAGCTTTATTATTAATTGGATTAAATTCATTCATTGTTACGCTAAAAAACTTGCTCATTGTTTTCTATTTCAGCTTCATTAATTGCAAACGGGTCCTTATTAATGTGTGGAAGTGTTTTACACCATTTTATTTAGTCTTCGGTTTCATAAAAATATCGATAAACCTCTTAAAATCCACCAAGAACAAAGATTTTTTACATTATTAAATATTCCCCTGAAATGGACAGCCTCTTCCAAAGACGTCTTTAATATACATGTCAAAATGGCTAGTAAGAAAGTGGTGACTTCTAACAGTGCAAAGGTGAACGACAAACAGCAACGTTTTGACAGACAACAATAACGTTTCTCTTTGTGAAGAACTAACTGCGATACGGAACGCGGGAAAATTTTTTCGGGGATTTTTTTCTTTTAGGTTTATCTGGTTTAACATGCACTTTCAGTTTTTTTTTTCATTTCGCTCATTAAGTATTCGTCAGATGTCAATTCATGGCCCAATCGTTAACTGACTAGTTTCCGCAGACATGGCTGCCACCATGACTGAAAACAGTTAGGAGGACTATGGTCCCTAAAATCTACATAACCTAGTGAACTATAGACTATTCTTTGGTTTACTTATTATAATACCAAAACTACTTCAGCAAAGTAAATGAAAACATTCGGAAGGAAGTTAGCATTCCGAAAACTGCTATAGTTCCGCCATTTTAAGATGGCAACACAAACGGTAATGGCCGCACTTTAGATAATTTTACTGTTTAACTTTAACAATATTCAAATATTAGACAACCAAACTCTGACTTCGGATTCACAAACAATATTATAACTAAAACGCGAACCGGAGAAATAATACACAATCGCAAATTGCTGATGGTCTAACTTATAGTAGAAAGTCAAAATATCAACATGAATACCGATATAAGGAGACCCCCCCTTTTTCGACCGGTCATTCCCACCATAATATCTTAGAGTGGTAAAATAAAGTATGTAATAAAAACAGATAAACTAATTTATGTATGTAGGTTCTTAGACATGTCATAAATGAGTAAGAATCGAATAAAATGGCTTTACGAGCCATAATATGTTTTTATAGTTGCGTTTTCTGTTTGTGTATCGTGGTAATGATATTGGCGGTATTTGTGGGGAATATCTATAGAAGTTTATTAATGGGTTTTGTGGGTTAAGATATTACCTATGATTGACACAAACTCACAATTTAATGGGTGTTTTTCGAAGAAAAGCTGAATGAGATTGGATATTTTTCAGGTCATTAAATTGATTCTTGTTGAGTGACTTTTATTTTTATTCAAAGTCACCAAGATCTACAAGACTAAACTCCTTCATCTATGTGTTAAAGAGCAGATGTTATAATTTTGTCTAGACGCAGATCATCATACAGTTACAGCCATTTTTCTTGAAACACCAATGTTTGCAAAACCCAGACGATCACTAGATTAGATCTCCAAATACGTTAAAAATAATTAACAGATAATTTAGTCATCATCATCATCAGCCTATAATGTTCCCACTGTTGGGACAGGGGCCTCCTCTCTATGACAGGGAGTGGGCTGTAATCCACCACGTGGGCCCAGTGCGGGTTCGTAGATGTCACACGTCTTCGAATTTTTAGTTCTAGGATATGCCGGTTTCCTCACGATGTTTTTCTTCACCGTTTTTGAGAGCAGCGGTGATGAAATAAATTACACAAAGTAATGCGCCTGCCTGAGTTCGAACCCACAGCTTACTGCTCGTAAGTCGGAGCAGCCATCACTGGGCCACCGCTGCTCTCAAGAGAATTTAGTATTCACAAAAAATTACAATCATTTTCACAGACACTAAGTGACTGAAACAGTGGAGGAAGACCAATGAAACGATGGATGGACTGTGTGAAGGATGACATGGCTAGAAAAGGAGGTGACTGTTGAGATGACGAGCAATAGCCTCGACCCCAAATAAATAGGCATAAGTTCAGGAGAATGATGACTAACAAACGTCATCCAAATGAATGACTAAATCATATGGGACTGTTAGTTTTTTTTCTCTCGAGCTATAATTGCTTTCATTAAAGCATTTATTTGAGTGACGGAATACGGGTTTTACAGTCTATCACTAACTCAAGAGCTCAAGCACTACAACAGAATCGGTTAATCCAAGGAGGGTAGTTAACTCGCAGACATATAATATTCCATGACTAGGTGAGCGGTTGATAATGTTGTACCTCCTTCTATGTTATCTTAGGCTACAGTGCATACGGTAGTCGTACACTCAACAGCGTTATTGCATTACCATATCTGACAACTTCTTGTAGTAGATTGAAACTTTATTTTTGTTTGTGTTTGTGTGTAGACAAAGAGGTTAGAAGATTTTTGTATGAAGCGAAGCATACTACTGGGTATGACACAATCGTCTGAAGCGTCAAAAATATTCGTCGAAAATATTAAAATGGCGAAAGTTAAGCAGGCCATTAAATTCAAACCCTTTCGACTTTTTATTATGATGTGTCAGTGATATTTAAGTTCAACCTTACCACTTGGCTTAGAGCTATTGCTCAAGCAACAGGCGACTAGCAAAAGCGATTTTGAAGTTACAAAAATAAAAATGATGAAAAATGCTCAGACTATACCACGACCACGAGTCATCACGGTTTAAGATAATGGCAAGGAAAAAAGTGACAGTTGCGCGTTTCTTTTGACGCAAGTTGTACTTTGTGAGGTTGTGAACAGCGCGTACGGGTGGTAAAGTAATTAGCAGGTCGACTATACTTGTAATTTACTCGTGGTTTTGTCTGTAGCATGGGAATTAAAAGAAAATAATGATACAGCTGCTGCTTCCCGGGGGTCGGAAGTAGGTCATTGTTGCTTGTTGTGATATTGGGCTTATTTTGCATATTTTTCTGTTCTGTAGGGGAAAGAAATAGGAATTTATATGTCAAATAGAATCAAATGTTTTAGATTGCCTTGATTATAACAGAAAAAATGTGAAAAGCTATCGTTCGGAAAAATTAAAAAAGCGAGAAAAAAAAAACCAAAAGACTAAACGAAAATGACTTTAGTAACTTTTTAGACCTATGTATCTGCTTATGCGTATTAGTTTAATTAAAATCGGTTCAGTCATTTCGAAAAATAAGGACTTGAAAGTTTGTATGCAATGTTGTAAGGCTCATAATACAACAATGAAAGATAGCAAAACCTAGTACCAAGGATGGAGGAAAAACCACAAGTACTAACAAGAGCTCTTCAACGAAATACACTACAACCAGTAACTACTCAGGAAAAAAATAAACCAAAAGTACACAAACCCATATATAACTCACACGCACGTTATGACAAGTACATAAATAACACTGCTGTAAGGGTCTTCGCTCACGGTAACTTTTTGTAGCGATGATGTCGCGCGTTTCTGCAAAGCCGCTTTAGCAACGCGTGACAGAAACGATACAAACGCGCGTCAACACGTAGGCTCAAGCGGGAAGATGTATGTAACTATAACCACGCTAAGTGAGTTTGTTCTTAAACGGCTCCATGGTGTGAGTGTGCTCCACCTTCTGTCCTGTATTCTACCCCAAAAACATGCAACCAAAGTGACCTCTGCACGGACACCGACGACGCAGTGGAAGTGGCAAAATTATGGGCACCAAAATATTAAAAAAAAACTGTCTTGCCAGCGACACGAAGTAAAGAAGCATCGCGATTAAAGCACGATATTAGCGATACAGAATAGTGGTTATGTGAGCGAAGGTACACAGCCAGCAGAAACTGTGAAAGCCACGCGACTGTACCGCGGCCACTTTGCGTTTGCATCGCAAAAAGTCGCGGTGGGCGGGGTCCCTAAGTAACGCCGTGTCCTAGAATGTATAAGATTACTCAAGAACGAGGCGAATATGTACACTCATAAATTATGAAAAATATATGCGCATATGGGCATCGGCTTAAGAGATTTACACCGGAAAGTATATGGGGTTGCTTTCATCATATGAACGTTTTTACTTGAAATATTCCTTTTTTTGTTTGTTTGCGGAAATGAAAAGTAACGTGGTAAATGAAGCTGACGTTTAAACGATTTGGGAAGTCAATTTGTTTTTTTTTTCAGTATTTTCTTTGTGTTTGTGATATTTGATGTGTTTTCAAAAATCATTTTGAAAATCATGATATGATCATACAAATCACAGTCAAGGCAGTGTTCATTATTCAGCATATTATGTTGAAATATTAGGAGAAATGAAAAAACCAACTAGCTACTAATTTGCGAAAACTGAAGCTATCTAAAAATGAGTGCAAAGAAGAAAAAATAAATATAACCAGTATACCTAATAGTGATGATATTTATTTTCTCTTTAATGCCGTTACATGCCATACATAAGTCTAATCAAATCAAATCAAAATATTTTTTATTTAGGCCTACATGGGCACTTATAAAACGTCAAAAAAAGGTGCTCGTCTCGGGTTGGTTGTTTCCTATGGAGAAGAACTGGCAAGAAACTGACCAGAAAACATGGTTACTCTTTTAAAATCATTTAGTTTTACAATGTTTTTATGTTACAGCGTTAATACTTAAGTATGGGAGGACATCGTAAGCCCGACAATGTTGCTTACTACAAAACGTAGAACGAGATAAAAATTTACCATGGATCTAGGAATCTTTAAGGCCTACTATGTCTACACATTCACAGTCTGTACATGAAAACTATGTACAGCAGAAAAAACTCCAATAACATAACAAAGATCTAGCTCTACCTACCTCATAATTCAGGAAAGTGTTAACTACAAACAAGTGCAAGTTATAGTCATAGCGGTTTCTTTAGTGCCCCTAAACTACATGTTAATACAAAAACAAACATAAAACTAGACAAGCACAAAGGAACTACGAAAAACGTGGCGTATAAAAAACAACGACCATTCGTGTTTTTACGACAAAAGATTTATTTCCCTTTCATCCACGTCGGTTTACATTAGCAAGAATTATTGTCAAAGTTGAACATCAAAAAGGAAACATAAAGTCGAACGTGAAAAGCTTCCTCTAGCGAGCTCAACCGCGGAGGATAGATCCACCCAGTCAGCACCGGTAATCTAATTGCTACTACTTTCCTCTTCCCTGATTCCTATTACTGGAGCATCTGATCCTATCGAATAAAGTCCTTCCCTCCATGTTTGATTGGTAACAAAATCTGAACGAATTTAGATTGAATTTTCCAATTATTTGCGCCCCTCGAGCCTCAACAACACTTTGGTGGAAGCAAACATCTTTCGGCAATTTCCCTTCAACAACGGTGTTTACGTCAGCAAACACATTGCCTAACACCACCAGTTTCAGATGACCTACCTCGCTTCCTTCTAATCTTTGGGAAAGAGAGGCAGATGGGGGGTGAGACTATGAATTTTAAAGATCAACTTTTATCGGTCGCCTCGTCATGACTCGGTTTATGGAGAATCTAATATTCCATTATAACGGAATAGGGTTGTGACAAGTACCATAATGGAGTGTACCGAGGTACCTTAGAGTCTCAATGACTCCTAGTATCAGAAAATTCAAGCGATTATTATATTAAGAAAGAAAGATTATTATATAAAGAATTGTAGACGAAGCGGCTTGTCCTAAACATTCTATGGAGTTTTAAACGAGGTCTGAATAAAAGATGAGGCGTGAGAAGTATGAAAATTCTGTTTGTGTGACGATTTTATTTTTAGCCGTATCATGAAACGACGAAGTGTAGGTGACTGAAGACCTAACATTATTTAGTAATACAGGTTTCAGCAAAAAACCAAACGTGACGTGATGACGTTAACAAGAATAAAATAAATTTTGTTGTGAATGTGAGCGTTACATTTTGAAACTCGGGACTTTAGCCGAGCTTTTGTACTGTTGCACCTTTGCAAAGGGCTCACAATTATTGTAGTTTTATCTATTTATATCATTATAATTCTAATTATATGTGGTATCTACATATTATATGACATTTCATCTAAAAATGTTCAGTAATTTCGACAGTTTCTTTTCAAAACAAATTGTTTTTATCTTATTAATTTTAAAAACCTGTTAAAACACGAAATATGAAAAGTAAACAACCGCCGAATACTTCAAAATGTATACCGAACTAAAATAACATTATAAACGAGTTATTATCAACAAAATTAATCAAGAGTACCGCACTGAAATTCCTTTAAAGCAGCCATCAAAAACAAGTAGCGGCATCAAGTATAGTTTATAAGTGATGTGGTTTGGGCCCACACAGTAAATTTTGAACCGACGGCGCGTCTATAAAGTTTAGCCAACGTTACTGTACGTCGTAAAATATTTACGTATTATGATATTGACGTCCATATTTTAAAGGGTGATGTTACTAACGACGATGAAAAAAAGCTAGTTGAAAAAAGACATAAGAATTTACAAAGAAATAATAGGGAGGGTACGCAAGAAGACGGGCTTGAATCAAATGAACATAATAGAGTGAAGTTTCCGAGATTTAGTTCTCTTCAATTTGGTTGAGTTGAATGATGGTTACGTCATGTTCGTGAACGGGCGCTGTCAGTTGTGACTGGTCATCTCTTAGCAGCCATGGTTTATTTTAATTACTTTAATTTTTAATTACTGATTTAATCTTTTATTCTGGACGCTCTAAACTTGCCCGTATTTCTACACCGTTCTCACATAATTTGTAGTTCGCAACATGAATGATGTAACCAAGATTTTGTAACATATTTTGATTAAAAAAAATGTCCATGGAATTTCTTGCCCATTCTTCTCCATAGAGATCTACGCTTTGGAATGGGCAACTACAATACTTGCTTTTGACTGGGACTGTAGCATCGCGTTTTTTTTGTTTTTGTTTTTTGTCTTTCAAAAGTGCCTGTAATGTTCTAATTGAAATAAATGCTTTGAGTTTGAGTTTGACTGTAGATGGAGAAGTTGTAGGTTTTGTTAAGGAATTCCAGCTTAGATAACACTGTTTTAAGTCTTCACGGTTTATAACTCAACTTATACTGGCACTTACGGGATATCTTTCCACAGCACAAACTCTCAAGGGAACTCATCATCATCATCATCATTCTCTTGCCAGACATCGACAAACTTCTTCTTCCATACTTTTCTATTACTCGTCATCTCCTTTCTTGCCATATCATCCTTCACACAGTCCATCCATCGTTTCTTTGGTCTTCCTCTACTCTTATAACCATCCACATTCATACTCAAAACTTTCCTCACGACATTTTCCTCATTTCTCAAGGGGATTCACAATCTAATACTAATAATAAAATTGAAGAGTTTGTTTGTTTGTTAGTTTGTTTGTTTGCTTGAACGCGCTAATCTAAAGAAGTACTGGTCCGATTTAAAAAAAAAAAATCAAAAAAATCCTCTCAGTGTCAGATAGCCCATTTATCGAGGACGGCTACAGGCTATATACCATCACGCTACGACTAATAGGAGCAGAGCAGCAATGAAAAATGTTGCTAAATCGGGGAAAATGTGACGCAGACGAAGTTGCGCGGACAGCTAGTAATTAACAATAACAGAAGATATCCTGTTAATGAGAGGTTCAGAGTTAGATAGTTAAGTTAGCATTAGAGAAGAGAGATATTAAAAAAGAAACTAGTTGTTGTCAGTTGATTTCACGCGCAAACCTGAGTGAAGGCGCTTTTGAAGCACATTGTGGTTTTATCCCAAATAAATTATGTCATTCGCAGTCACAACAAAATCGTTTTGTTTTTACAGGTTCTGTATACAACAAACGAAATTTTGTTTCTGTGCATTTCATTGTTTTACAAAAATATAATTATGAGCTATATTAAGAATGACGGTAAAAAAATCGGTGATAAAACAATTCTCAGGAGCGAATTTCAAACCCAAAGTCTTTACCCCATCAAAAGCAACAGGCTTAAAATTCATAGTAAGTGACAAAATATTGACCAAACATACTGAACATTTTGTAAAGTGAGCTTAATCTCGTTAGTGAGGATACATGGTACATTTTAAAATACTACGAGAGTAAAAAATGTGTTTACGTAAAAATGTCGTTTTGAATATTGTATTTATTTTATCGGTTGGGCAGAAAATCTAATAAAAGTCTGTTGCAAAATTGTAACATGGGAAGAATTTAAAGTTTTTCTTCAACGTTTTACTTTATACAAAGATTTTTAATAATCATTATTACTGTTGCTTGGAAACTTACAATCTACGTATAAATACTTACATTGATTGTATTTTACTTATCAGTTATCACTTGTGTCTTTTTATGTTTTGTGCTCGGATGGTGGCTTTACTACTTACCTGAAAAACAAAACAAAAAGTTACAGACACTGATAAATTTAACAAGAGACAAGAAGAAATTATGCTTAACAAATGTAAAGAAAACAAAATTAATTGTAATGGCTAAAAAGTAAAATATCGGAAACTCAAAAATAATAGATAACAACAGATACTACAATGGTAAATAATTATCCCGCTTTCAGTGTTTATGATAATGGCTAAAAAGGCTACAATCCATATTAACCAAACCAGCTTTTTTCCAGCAATATTTATTTATTTATTTAAATCTTCACGTACATTGGTGGTACGTAGGCGGACTTCTATTTCTTATTCTCTACCAGTCAACCTTTGGTTCAAATAGGACAGCATTGTGGTAGAGTCCAAAAAAAAACAAGAAAAATACCATTTAGCTAACAAAAACTCACAATATTCCAGAAACATCAAAAATAATAACTCAAAAACACATTAACGCAAATTATAATTCAACAGAGACCTAAATAAAAACAGGTCATTATAATAATTAGCTTGTCCGCGAAGAGCTAAATGAAAGAGTTACCATCATCCATCACTTCATTGTAAGATTGACATAAAAAGCTTCGACTTTTGCTAAATCACGTTAACAAAATAGATCGTAATGACCTAATAATCTTGTTGAAAAAAAAAAACGAATTAACTTTGAAAGAATTTGTCAAGACATAAAGCTTGTAGAAGCTATGAAAGGAACTCCTTTTAATAACTTAAGACTTGGGTGTCGCATTTAGGGGTTGCCGTCATTTTTGTTCAACATGTCTTCCTAGCGGTGGAAGACATACGGCGAAAAGAGGATTTTAAACATTTTCTTTGAGATTTCTGAGAAATTGTTCTTGGTATTGGCTACATGGTCGCTTTGGATTAGAATTTAACGTGTCATGTTATACAGATTCGTTTTGACAATGTATTGTTTTTATTTTTGGGTTTGTATTGAACTCAAACTCAAACCATTTATTGCAATACGACCATTACAAGCAGTTTTGAATGTCAAGAACAAGGGATGAAGCTACAGTTCCAGTCACAAGGCATCATAACTTGTGAAAGTACTGTAGTTGCCCATTCCGTAGATTTCTATAGAGAATGGTCAAGAAGAATGAAAAAGAAGAATGGACAAGAAATTCCATAAGAATAGAGGTAGTTTTCCAAAATCCACACAGAGTGGATTTTCGACTAGATTGATTACCAGTTAGATTACAATAAAGAAACTCACACACTTTTTGTACAGTCGTGTTAATATGCATTTGGTAAAACAAAGACTACCGCTCGATGCACAAAATCTTCAGAGCGAGAAGTTACATTTTTTTTTCTCTTGTACCGATTTGAATAATTGTTATTGTAATGTCATTATTGTACAACCTTTTAATACGATACCACTTAGAAACACTGGTTGTCAGACTTTCGGACTACTGACTACCTAAAGACTGTCAAAGATCTACAATTGACAGCCAGGAACATCGCCTAAACGTGCTTTCCGAGGCACAGAGAAAACTAGATATGTAATGGGTGGAATCCACGGACCAAACGTAACTTTTATCTTGTTCTACGTTTTGTAGTAAGTAACGACTTATTGTCGGGCCTACGATGTCCCCTCATACTTAAGTGCCAACGCTGTAACATAGAAAAATATTAAGGCCAAATGATTTTAAAAGAGTAACCATGGAGTTTCTTGCCGGTTCTTCTCCATTGCAAGCAACCAATCCGAACCGAGCACCTTTTTGTCGACGTTTTACGAGTGCCCATGTTGGCCTATAAATATAAAAATATTTTGATTTTTGAACCTAGGTTTTTGGTCTCCTCCACAATATTCAATTTGCACTTTTATTTAACATCACAATCGCACTAAAATCAAACGCAAGCCGTTCAAGCACACTGAATATCGACTAATAGATATACATATACTGAAAACCCATAAACTGACAGAACGGTCAATATACCACAGCTATTGAAAACTCATACGGAGACCATAAACCACATACATCATTGATACTGATTTATGGTATCAAAACCATAATAGTAACTGACTTGGGACAACGTTTTGCAAATCCAATCCAGGAATAGCCTAGTGTGTGCACAGGGCGATTAAATGGCTTAGTGTAAGTCTGAGAAGGTGGAACGGCTATGCAGTGTGCAGATATGGTACCCTGGTACCTAAATATTAATTGAGCTGAGTGAAGGTAGTATACGTGTTCTTGTTTGATTTTGACAGCAAACTGACCGTTACTGCGGTACATTATTTTGTCCGTATTCGCCCTCGTATCTGTCATATTCGTTGACGAGTAATAGAAAAAGAAAGATGGACGAAGAAGACATGCTATGCCGACCCCAAATTAATTGGGATAACGGCAATAGATTGACGATTTCTACTCGTATTCACAATTTGCTCTATACAGGGTATAACGGAAAGGGTATATACATACTTAAGGGAGTGCTACAGACCATCAAACTGAACATATTTCTCCATCGGACATACATCCTAATAGCGAAAAAAATATCAGCTGCCCCATACATTTGGGTCGAATAGGTATTGCAATGGTACTCCCTTTCTTCTCCTAAAATTGTTTGTCCGAAAATCATTATCCATAACACGTTTGCTATAAACTTCAGTAACCATAATGTTCAAAATCCCGAAATTTTGTTTAACATAATTATCTTGAGTTCTAAAAGTATTTTGTCATAATATCGAGTACTATAATAACGGAATCTCCTAATTTTACATGACCTAAAGTCATATGTCCTAAGTATTGTGTTAAATAATGTGTATTATTCCGAATATTCATTTATAATAAATTTTTAGTCCTAAATATTTGTTAAAAATTAGGTTTTAGTGACAGAAACGAATCGCTGTAAATCCGACTCCACGCAGTCTTGTCTGATCTACCCCTAGAGTGTAATTTAAAATCGCGTAGGCGCGGAGGGGCGAGGCGGCCTGCGAGTTGAGGAGCAGGTGGTTGTAACACTCGCCGCCGCGGCTGAGGCTGGCCGGCTATGCGCCGGCCAGCAAGCCGAAGCTGCGGTGGTGATTGTTAAACCCATCTGCGATGATAAACTCGCGTGGGACCGCCGGAGCCTCGCAGCGCCGGAGCCGTGACAGAAACCATGCCTGCTGCATGTTGCATGCTTGCTTGCATGCTGCATGCGTGCTTGCATGATGCATGCTGCGTGCCTGCTTGCATGCTGCATGCTTGCTTGCATGCTGCATGCTTGCTTGCATGCTGTATGCTTGCTTGCTTACGAAAACCACATGTTTACAATTAACTGCTTTATTGAGTACATGTACAATATATTTATTTATGAATAATAAAAAAAAAGAATATTATTATTATAAATATACATTATGTAATTTGAATTTAGGACTTACAACTTTTATAGAAAACGTTTTTATGTCTTTTGTATATTATTGATTGTAATATTTATGACAAACGGATTTAGTACATATGATATTTAGGGGTTTCAATTTTATGGCATGTGATATTATGTGATATTAAGTTCGGGTAAATTATCATTCGGACAAATGATGATTAGGACAAAAAAAATTATGGCACTTTAAATTATGGATAAAAAAGTTAGGTGACACAATAGAGAACCATTGCAATTTTGTATGGGGCAGCAGATATTTTTTTCGCTGAAAAACATGTTTTATGATTAGAAACATGATCAGTACACCCTGTAGATGTATAGACTAAACTTTACAGCATTTCATTTAGGTATTTCTAGTATGTTATGAATTTATAATCAATGTTTGTGTTTTTTGTAATCGGATTTGTAGATAGATGACAGGCTCAGTGATTTGACTATAAGTAGATAAGTTATTCCACTCAAAAGGTTTATTCACAATTTCACTCGATAAAAGGCTGAGATTGCCTAAAGCCTATCGGCCGGGCTATAACTCGCCAATCCACCCTCCCAATTTAATGCCACCAAATTAAATATTTATTTAATTACACCCACCATCAAAATTTCAATTTCGCTAGCGATACAAATCGATTTATATTAGTTAACGTCTCAATAAGTTTAATATTTCATAGTCACGCTCGCTCTTTTATAAATTATGAATATTTATCAACCAATTCTGTACAGGATAAGGGCTTAAATAGCGGCGCGGTGGTAATTAAAGGTATGGATTTAAAGATGGCGGAAGTTTTATACGAGTAAGTATAACGTTACTATATGCCTAGCCTTTACCCAACTAGCTTTCCGAGGCACTGAGGAAATTGGTGGTTTCCATTCACGGACCAACCTAGATTATGCTCGTCTTAAAAACAGCTAAAGTTCGACCCGAGTGGCTGTTATTATTTAGCCACGAGCTCCTCCCGCTATAAAATAAACTAACAGTACATGCAAAATACCTTGGACCTTAAACACAGGGTAATAAATTTCACAATATTGTAAAGTACAGGTGAATGCACTCCCGAAAACGTTTGCAACGATCGCATACCATTTCAAATTCTGCTCATAACAATGACAAAATCACAGACAGACGGCATAAATCAAAATCATGTGACATGGAACGCAGATATGGTGGACAATGCTAAATGAACTCCTCTTGTTTGATTGGACAGGTCTCTATGTGACGTCAGGTAACGATTCAGTGCGCAGTTTTAATTGGTGAACCAGGATGGAGGTGGGTAGTGTGTCTTGAGATTATTTTGGGTTTTTCCATCAAGATTTTTTCCAGTAGAAGTAGCCACGGGGTTGCCAGCGGTTTTTAGGGATTGTGGTGTCAGTGTGTGACTATATCAATCCCTATACACGGTGTAAATCTGAACTGTTTGTACTGTATCTTTTATTATAATGTGTACCTACGCACATCGCGCGTACGCAGAGCCGTGCTGCGCGGTGCGTGGACATTCAGCATTAAACTAGCTAGCGAGCGAGACGGTTGTTTTATTCCTACCGACACACCATTTGGCGACGAGTGAGGACGCGATCGACGCACGTGTTTTTTTGAGAAAATGGCGAATTTCATCGGAAATTTAAGTGTTTTCGATCATAAAATCCACGAATGGGACGTGTTTCACAGTAGATTGATACAGTTTATCAAGTTAAATAACATTAATATAGAAAATCAAAGTGCATTGCTACTAACTTATTTGTCGGACGAATCCTACCGCCTGGTTCGGAACTTAGTGCATCCGAATAAGCTCGAGGGAATCGCCTTTAGTGAGCTAGTGAACGTACTCAACAAACATTTCACGCCAAAAAGATCAACGTTCGCCGACAGGGCGAAGTTCTATGAAGCGATCAAATCCGACGGTGAAAGCATCGAGGAGTGGGCTGCGCGGCTGCGAGGGCTGGCCGTGTACTGCGATTTTGGCTCGGAATTGGACATGCTTTTGCGTGACCGCTTTGTGCTTGGCTTCAAAACGGGACCGGAGCGTGATAGATTGTTTGAGTGTGACTCCAAGAGCCTGACTTTTGGACAGGCGCTGGAGGTCGCCCAGAAAGCAGCGTGTGCGCGGCAAGCGCGCGCCGAGCTGGTTGTCAAGGAGGAGCCGGTGTTCCACGTGCATGCTGGCGGCCGCCGCGACGCGCGGGGCCCCGCTGCCGCCGGCAGCGCGGGCCGTCGCGGAGCCGACGACGGCGACGGCGATCAAGTGCGTTGCACAGTGTGTGGTTTAAAAAAGCATAGTGCGGCTCAGTGTAGATTTAAGAACTACAAGTGTCTTATTTGTGGGCAAAAAGGCCATCTAAAGAAGTTATGCGCAGTTAGGAAGTCAAATCTTAATAATATCGGTGCGGAGGACACGGAGACGGTTCAAGGAAGTGACTGCAAAGAGTGTGAACTATACAACATGAGGTATGTTGATCATAATCCCATAAAAATTAACGTAAATGTAAATAAAATTGATTTGTGTATGGAGTTAGATACGGGTTCGGGAACCACTGTGATTTCAGAGAAATTGTATCGGCTTCATTTTTCTAGTTTAAGTTTGGATAAAAGTGATTTAACAATGTGTCTGTACAACGGTCATAAAATCACGCCCTTGGGATATTTTGTTGCTAAAATATCATATGATAACTTAACTAAAGATATTAAAATGTATGTCATAGCAAACGGCGGTCCACCTTTACTGGGACGTGATTTCATGACAAAATTTAGTATGTATTTTGCGACAAATAATAACAACCTAGTTTGCGAGAACGAGAACATTCTCGAGGTACAGCGGTTGTTGAACCAATATCCAGATGTTTGGAAGGATGAATTAGGATGTTTTAATAAGTTCGAAGTCGAATTGCAATTAAAAGAAAATGTCACACCAAAATTTTTTAAGCCGCGTCCCGTTCCTTTCGCTTTGAAAGACAAAGTCAGCGCAGAACTTGATAGGTTAGTGAGTTTAGGTATACTTGTTCCGGTTAATTATTCTGAATACGCCACACCAATAGTACCGGTATTGAAAGAAAATGGCAAGTTAAAGATAGCAGGTGATTTTTCATGTACACTAAATAAAGATCTAAAAATAGACAAGTACCCCCTACCTCGTATAGAAGAAGTATTTTCCAAGTTGTGGGGTGGGGAACATTATACGAAATTAGACTTGAGTAATGCTTATAATCAGTTTAAACTAAGCAAATCATCGCAGAAGTTAACTACAATAAATACACAAAAAGGGTTATTTTCTTACAGCCGGCTCGTCTATGGATTAGCTAACGCTCCAGCTATATTCCAAAAAGCAATGGAAACTTTGTTGTCAGGCTTAGAAGGAGTTAGTATATGGCTTGATGATATCTGTATAACCGGATCAACAAAAGAAATACACTTGTCAAGACTGCGCGAGGTTTTATGTAGGCTGCAAGATGCCGGATTGCGCCTGCAAAAGGAAAAATGTGTGTTTTTCGAAAGTAAGGTTACCTACTTAGGGTACGTAATTGACAAGAACGGGTTAAGAACTTGTCCAACAAAAGTCGAGGCTATCCTAGATGCACCTATTCCCACCAATGTATCAGGGGTTAAAAGGTTTATAGGTGTAGTTAATTACTACAGGAATTTTATTCCGAGCGCATCCTCTGTGCTGAGTCCGCTACATGAACTACTACGCGCGGGCGCGAAATGGCAGTGGGGTGAGCGACAGCAAGCAGCATTCGAGAGCGTGAAGCGCGAGCTGGCCAGTGAACGCGTACTGGCACATTTTGACCCGGAAGCGCCGCTGATACTAACAGTGGACGCGGGACCGTGCGGGCTCGGCGCCGTGCTAGCGCACGGCCCCGCGAGTGGCCCGCACCGTGAGAGACCGATAGCTTACGCCTCAAGGTCGCTGACGGTTAGTGAAAAGAATTATAGCCAAATTCAGAAAGAGGCAACAGCTATTATCTTTGGTGTAAAACATTTCCACCAATACCTATATGGTCGTCAAAACCCTTTTATCTTGAAAACTGATCACAGGCCTCTGTTATCAATTTTTGGTAAAGGAAAAGGTATTTCCGTAACGGCCGCCCTACGTCTACAAAGATATGCAATTATTTTATCCGCATACAACTATACGGTGCAATACGTAAACGGTAAAGATAATGAAGTCGCGGACTATTTTTCTCGGTCACCGTTATCGGTTGCAGCCAGTGATAAGGAAGATGAGAAGAGTTCCAAGTATTTTTTGTTTTTAGAGGCTAACGTAAAACCGGTTTTGTTCGAAGATATCAAGCGAGCGGTCGCCGCCGACAGTGTGCTGAAAACTGTAACTAAGTATATGTCTAATGGCTGGCCTAGGAAAATAAAATGTAAATCTATAGTGCCGTATTTTCAATGCAAATCGGATTTAGAATTAATCGATGGTTGTTTGTTTCGCGGCCATAGGGTAGTAATCCCGCCTGTCTACAGAGATAGGATGTTGGAAGAACTGCATTCGGCTCATTTTGGCGTCGTTAAAACTAAAAGTGCCGCACGTAGTAGAATGTGGTGGCCTGGAATTGACAGAGATATATTACGATGGGTAGGAGCATGCAGTGCGTGCGCTGCGCTACGATCCGCGCCGCCGCGAGCGGCCCCTGCGCCCTGGCCGCGGCCGCCGGGCCCGTGGCACCGCATTCACATTGACTACATGTCTATAGGTCAGGTGGTATATCTTGTCGTCGTAGACGCATATTCTAAATGGCTGGAATGTGTTCAAATGGACCGTGGTACTTCGAGTAATGCGCTTATTCAAACATTAAAGGGTATGTTTTGTAGGTTCGGTGTGCCTAATGTTATTGTATCAGATAATGATGTGAAAATTAGTTCATCAGAATTTCATACCTTTTGCCAAGTAAATGGTATTGAATACCTTAACTCGCCTATTTATCACCCAGCCAGCAACGGGCAGGCGGAAAACTCAGTAAAAACATGTAAAAAGATGATTAAATGTATATTAGCAGAGGGTGGGAGTCAAAAAGATATCCATGAAAAACTACAGAGTTTTTTATTTAATTTTAGGAACACTATTCACTGCGCCACTGGCGTGACCCCGGCGATGTTAATGTTTGGTCGTAATTTAAGATGCAGATTAGATTTAATTCTACCACAGGCTAAATCTATTGATAAGGGCACCGAACAATCGGCATTAAAATGTAACAGATGTTTTCAAATAGGTGAGACTGTATGGGCTAAGTGGTTTATCGCAAGGAAAAGTATTTGGAGTATAGGTATTGTAAAAAAGATTATAGGTACAAGAATGTTTGAAATTTATTTTAAGGATTACGGAACTAGTTGTAATAGACACATAGATCAGATGAGGAAGTATACTAATTCGAGCAAAGATACTGATGTAGATGTTAGTGGAAGAACGTCCAGCGTCGACAGCTCGGTATTGTGCGACCGAGTGCCGGCGCTGAACGCACCGCCGCCGCCGCGGTCCCCGCTCCCTACGACGGAACCCGATGTACAATCCTCCGCGAAGCCGGCGCCGCTGGCACCTTTTTCGTTTCCGTCAGCTAGTGCTGAGGAGGAGAGAGAGTTGCGCGCCGCGTCTGGCACCGTAGAATATGGTCATGATAAAGTAATGGAACAGAGGGATACCGACAATGACGAGTGGGCGGAGGCTTGCGAGGTGATGGATGAAGAGACTCAACCGGTTGAACAATGTTCCGTTTCAAATGAGCACGCTAAGTCAAGTATTGTAAACACTACCCCGGTTGAGCGCTCTAAGAGACTCCGAAAAACTGTTTGTTATAGGAAATATTTTTAGGTAATTAAGCTTTGAAAATGAATGTTTTATAATGGTAAATAATTGTATTATGTAGTGAGGAAGATTTTGTATTGTTACAGGTTCCCAAATTAATGTTGGAGGGATGAACTGTTTGTACTGTATCTTTTATTATAATGTGTACCTACGCACATCGCGCGTACGCAGAGCCGTGCTGCGCGGTGCGTGGACATTCAGCATTAAACTAGCTAGCGAGCGAGACGGTTGTTTTATTCCTACCGACACACCAAAATCACCTCATCACGAAGCCGTCAACCAAGCATTCTGTACATGAAACTTAGTAACTTTACGCAAAAATTGTTGCTGGGAAATGACTTTTTTTTGGGGGGTGTAAAATCATGTTTTGTGGTAGAACTCAATGTAACGCACTCAAGACATTGTGCATTGATTGATGGATTGAATAGTACGGGGGTCGTGGAGGTGTTGAAAGTAAAAATCTTACATTAAAAACTTGTATTAAAAAAAAAAACTTGTCAAAAAGTTGTAACTTTGACCCCTAATATCTCCGTAACTAGAAGGTTCCCAGGTACGGTGTAGAACAAAAAAATGATCGCAATGACAGGGAGAACCGGTGCCTTTCGGCTTCGTTATGTGGTGTTTACATCTTTTATACTTAATGACAAAGAAATCAGGAGGAGTTAAGTCTGGGGAACGTGGAGGCCATAGAATAGGGCCATCCCTCCCAATCCATGATTCTGGAACTGACGTATTAAGTACTCCCTGTCAAACTCCAGTGAGCAGGACAACCGTCTTGTTGGAAAAAAAAGAGATTTCTACACGGAAAATTAGCAGCTCAGCTAACAATAAGGGGAAGTCTGTTTCGGTGTTTTGGGATGGCTATTTCATGACCTCCACGTTACGTCTAAGAACGAGCCAAAGAAATAACGCCACGGAAGTTGAGACGAGGGATGATTAAGTCCAACGCATTGATGCGACTTTCGTGACTATCAAAGCAGAAATACGTTTACGCTCAACTACAGTTGAGATAAGATGAAGATGCCGCGCGTGCATTCGCAACAGTGGCGGACAACTCGAACAAGATTTGTGATTTCTGTGTTTTTTTTTTAATTTCAAATTCTTAAAACGTTGGTTTCTGTTTAAGAAAGAGATAGGACACTACGCACTAGTGACATAGGATACTACGCACTAGTGACATAAAAGTAGAAAGAGATAGGACACTACGCACTAGTGATATAACAGTATATGTCTACTTACTTGAGGCATGTTATGTATGCTAAAACTACTGTTCTTATTGTAATGTGGAATATCAGCCTAGTGTCTCGATTACACATTTAGTTAAAAATTAAAAGATATTAAACGTTTTTTTGGGCATATTGCATACCGTTGGAAAGGGGACAGACTAGGGAACTTTTTAAAGGTATTCGAAGATCCCGATCGCTTTAAGTTTTTTTATTTTTTATAGCCGTTTAAAGTCGAGTTTTAAGTTCATTTTTATTTTACAAAAACTTTACGAGCTATTAAAAAAGAAAGTAATTGTTACTAACAAGTAATTTTGAATTTGATAGAATCATACAAGAGTACACATCAAAATTAAATCGAAATTTTAAGTCTAAACAATATTTTAATTTTTTTATTTGACCTAAAATGTTGAATTTTGGATTTTTTCAAAATTTAAATTAAAAAGTTGTTATAAAAAAACCGGTGAGGCAAGGAATGATTTATAAGGCGTGAAGAGATAGCAAATGACCTCTATTTTCGGCCTATTCGATTTGGCAAACGATGCACCAAACACCCTGTATAATCTAAATGAAACCTTCATAGAGAATTTGGCTGGTAACAATCAAAAATAAAAGTAAATGACAGCTGACAAGTTCGATGTAAACAATGTCACAACAAAGAAAACTAAGAAAATATTTATAAAAATGAAATGATTGGTAAAATGCTAATGTAAAACCAATAAAAGTATGAATATGGATGTTAATTGTGAGTATAAAGTATCTGTAGTAAGCAAATACTAAAGTATAGAAAAAAATAAATGAGAATGATATCTTAAAACTTATATACCCATTGACCTATTAAAGAATAAAATCAGCTTCACCTACAATAAAACAATAGTATATTGTGTATTAAGGGCGGTAAGTAAGGAATTACGATCGAGGCTCTAGTAGAAGCCCGAAGTCGAAGACTGAGGGCTTTCTGAGTCGAGGTTCGTAATTCCCGTACCGCCCGTGAAACATACAATGTTTTTCATCACACTTTCGAGTTAATAATTATGAATATACACAAGTCAGCACATATTATTACGAAATACGTGAACTGATTTGCGGATGGCGGGCTGTTTGCCCACACCACAGATTATACAAATGTTTTGTTCAGAAACGTTAAAGGCAAATACTTACCTAGGTATACTGCCATGACGGAGTATAAAAAATAAAAAAAACGACGTTTTGATACAAAAAACTATCGATTATTTAGATTTTAGAACATTAGTTGAGTAATTAAATAACATGTAGCTTAGATTGAATGAAATTCCTGTTTAAATAACATTTTAAGACAATTTTTCAATTGCGTGTAAACTCCTTGCTTGAACTTGCATGACCTGTGTGCTGTCATGCTGTGCTGTAAATTAAAAAAAAATTACTTACCGCCCTAGGGTTTTATATGGGGCATTACAGCCAAGTTAACCTGTATGTTATGACACTGTTTACGTGCAAGTGTGATGAAAAATAATAAAAACCACCTATTTTCACAACATCAATAAAACAAATGACACACTATTTTAGAATCACATTTTATTTTGTGTGAATCTGATTGGCATTAACCAAATTGGACCTTTCACCTAAAACCGGCCAGTATCGAATGCATGGAGCGAATGACAACACCAGACTATAATGAACGTTTACACTATTCACAGTGCCCATTCGGTCCCGATATGTGTCGACACCTGCCGAACTGTTCCGATGATAATTCTAAATCTGGCCGGTGTTAAAATTCCATTTATATTTGACACCTTTTTCAATTCAGGCACATTTCAATATCGGATTGCGAATTCAAACGGTACACTTAAATCTGTTTTGGTGATATTGGCACCGTTTCGATCGTTTATAAAAAAAAATGTGTTTATTTTTTCGCATTGGGCTCTCGTGGTGGATTACGCCCTCTCAAAATAAGGGTGCCTGTGTCCAAGCAGTTAGAATATTATAAGCTTATCTTGCTTATGCTGTGCTATGTTTAAAGTATAAGCTACAGGCGAGTTGCTTTATTTTCCGTTTTATATAAGACTAGCTGTCCCGCGCAACTTCGTCTGCGTCACATTTCCCCGTTTTCGCAACATTTTTCATTGCTGCTCCGCTCCTATTAGTCGTATCATGATGATATATAGCCTATGTCCTTCCCCAGGTTGAAATCTATCTTCTTGCCAAATTTCATTAAGATCCAATCAGCCGTTTAGTCGTGAAAAGGTAATAAACAAACAAACAGAGTGACTTTCGCATTTATAATATTAGTATGGAAGTAGATATTCTTAGATATTCTTTTCCCATATCATCTTCATTTTCCTGCACATCCATTTTTTCCATCTAATTCTCACACAATCCATCCATCTTTTCCTTGGTCTTCATCTCCCTCTCCATCCATCAATATTTAGATTCATTACTCTTTTAATCACATGCAATTTATCCCTCCTTATCACATGCCTATACTATGACAGTTGATTCCATTTCAACTTTTCTCTAGCTGGCGCAACTTTCAAGCTTTCTCTTAAATAGGAATAATTAAAAAAAAGTTTGAAAGTAGCGCCAGTTCATTCCTTACTTTATTCATTCTTGTCGCACCACACATCCACCTCAAAATTCTCAAGAAGTACCTGCACGCGTAGCATGATCGCCTTAAGGCGGAAATATACTTACGTGTCGTGTCGTGTCGTGACGCGCCAGAAGCAAATCGGTTTCATACAATTAATATGGTTAGGGACATATTTGCATGGCGAGTCGTGTCACAACGATGTATGAAACCGATTGATAAACCTATATCGAGTTCGCATTCAAGTTAAGTTGTCAATGGGATTAAAGTGAAGTGTAGTTTAATTGCTTTAACTAGGTATCAAATCGTCAACAGTTTGATATTACGTATTAGTGCCTATTTAAAATGGATGCTTAAACTTCGGGTATACATAACTAACATTGAAAGCGACTGACTCTGATATCAGAATCAAAAGCGTTTCTATGCGTCAATAAATAGTAATAAGTCAATGAATTTTTGGAACGAAGTTCCTTATCGCGCGTTGTGAAAGGGGGCTAGACGGAAAAAATTCTTACGAAAAGTTGCCACGACACTTTTTGCTATAGTAAGCTATTGTAAGCTGTGCGGCGTCGCATGTTTCTCTGTCTGTCTCTCTCTCTCTCTTATAGAAAGCAAGCCAGATATTTTCATTTCTATTTCGCATTGAACAGTGTGGTGTCGCGACGATTATTTTTGGAACTTCGTTCCATCCGGGTGTCCCTTGACACCTCTCAAGTTTTTTTTTTTTTCTTATTTTCGATGTTTTTCAATAATGCGTGCCCCTCTCTAAGTACCACTGAAACCATGGATGCACAATAGGCTATATATCATCACGCTACAACCGATAGGAGCAGAGCAGCAATGAAAAATGTTGCGAAAACGGGAAAAATGTGACGCAGACGAAGTTGCGCGGGCCAGCTATAGTTATAAATAAAATTGTGATCTTAACGGAGTGCTTCCATTTTTCAGCATCATAATGTGGCCAAAATGAAAACACGTAATAAAATTATTTCCTTTAAAACGCCATAAAGCAAATGCACCAATAAATATATTACATCTACAACAGCTGATATCCAATATAATCCTGTTTGTGTCCATTGTTGATTTAATTTTAATATTGACACAATTTTGTCACACAGCATTCATTACCCATATCTGTTGTAATTGAAAATGTATCAGCGAACATATACAGTGAAATTGGCGCGAGCATCAAAATTATTGTTTACCGTTAATCTACGGAGCGGAAAATTAAATCTGGACCTGTGAATGCCGATGTATCTAAAGTGGACGTAGCAGTTTCATTTTGAACTTTTCGAAACGTCACATCACGCCTGTAATCCTCGACGGGTCAGGCAGGGGTGTATCTGTGTACCTATTGTTCAATATGACAGAAATGACCATCACTCAAGCACGAATTCAGGTTTCCGGGCGCTGCCAAGAAAGAACATTGGCAAAACGAGAAATCTTAATTTCAGAAGCGTTCTTCAATCATAGTGAGTACATACATACATTATAATATTATTTTACTTCTCTTTACAATAGGGATTATGACTGGGTAAAGAAAACGAAATTCTATTTTGTCCGTCAATCAGGTGATACAAAAATATTAGATACGTGTTTTTTGTTTTATCAAGTTAACAAAAAAATACTTATTTAAAACGCATTAAAGTTGGAGAGTGGGGGCTCACTACGTCACAACTAGGTATAAAATGTACTGAGCCGTGACGTCATGCGCCATATTAACTCAAAATATCTCCGTAATTTTACGATTACGTGTCAAATACTTTTTAATAATCTACCCGACAGACAAATAAAAAAAAATGAGTCACCATCCCTATTCACACGTTCATTTGATTTTTTTTCCGTTCATCGCCACTGCGATTTCAATACATAAAGGGTGTAAATAGAGCTTAATGAAGGGCACTATTGGTCTCCCCATCATTGCGATATTTTTGTCGTGAAAACTTCTATAGCGGCGTTGTGCACTTTTGTGATGCGTAAAAAATGTTAAACTCGCGTCAGGTCTCGCGTCAGTACACGTGACCGTCAGTTCACGTAGGTTACGAAGGAATTTGAACTTTATGACATCTGTCTTTTTGAGTTTGGGTTTCCAAAACTGGATAATTATCTTATGCACAAATAAAACCTTCGTTTTCTCCAAAGAGGTTTCTCTTTCTAAAATTCGTAAGACGGATTGTAATAGTTCTGAAGTGTTAATTTTTTAATTTAATATAATTTGTCATGTTTGTGTACGATAGCGCAATAAATGAATATTGTATTTTACCACATAAATGATACTACTTTTATACTGATAATTAAAGCAATTCGTGCAAAATTATTCCCTAACCATTCCAAAATATCAAAAATGCATAACGTTAATATTCAAGTTTTCACTTCTGCCAGCACTCCCGGAGTGCAACCCGTTTTTTTTTATTCTGGACCATACCTGAGAACCTTCTAGGTACAGACATATTGGACGTCAAAGTTCATTTCTTTAAATACCTCCATGATGATGAAAAACTAAAACAATGCATCCATTAGCACAATGTTTTGAGTGCGTTATATTGAGTTTTACCGTAAAACGTGATGCCCCCCCCCCTCCCCAAAGTCGTTTCCCAGGCACACATTTTGCGTAGGGATACTTAGTTTGATATACAGAATTCTTGGTTACCGACTTCATGAAGGGTCTTTACACACCTTGTAGAATCTTAGCTTCAGTTCCTAGATAAAACAAAATTACATTAGACATTTTTCAGTATGAAGTCTCGTATGTCTGGATTTATGGCCGGCTTATGGCAATTTATATTAAATATGAATGATTTTTATTTTTATGAAATAGAGGACGAACTTAATTTCGTTCTCTATTTCATGGAACTCGGACATCGGTGTACTATATCTACATAGGTAAATACTTCCTACTACCTTCTTTTGATGAATGCAGACTTGGTATTTTCATTCGCATTATTGTTTGTGAATATAAACATCTTTTTACTATTTGAGTAGGTACTCTCTAGTACCTCTTATACACGTATTTTATGATGGAATACTACAATTTTTTTTAAAAATTGAAAAAAGAAAGGCATAATATTACGGTCCAATTTGTTTTATCAAGAAGAAATTTCTAATAAAGCCTGCCATTCAGGTGCGGTCAAATAGAAAATCGCAATATCACTCAGAATGTTATTAAGTTTTTCTACTTTACCCACCCTTGAGTTGTCCAGACTAATTCATAATTTGCATTGGCTGTTTTCCAATGTTGCATTTCTTTGTGCAAATTGAAAAGGCACGTTGTTGGAATTGATTTATATCTTTGTAGCAATAACGAGCTATCATATCTGAGAGAGGTTTAACGAGGTGAAATTTAAACGGGCCATAAAAATAATAATGGCGACGGTCACGGAACCGTTGGTAAAGTTAAAGAACAGAAATAAATAGAAACGAGTATCTCTCACGATTAACTTACATTTGCTTCTTTGTCTCCTTCTTTAATATCTTTAAGTGGACGTAGGCAATTTTACAAAAAGCCAAAAAAAAGGGAATCCTCAGTAATTTGCGGGATCCACTCGGCTATAAATGAAATGAAAATTTTGACGAAAAAAAAGAACAGTATTTGCCTATTTTCTTCTGATGCTTTCTGAAGATGTGGTCTTTTGAGTTATATCGCTAATTTTTAATGATGTTACTAGACACGCAAAGTAACTTTGAATATTTTAAGAGTAGAAATTTGCCACGTGTAGCGTGTTGGAAATGTTAAGAGCTACTTCAGGTAGAGAGCTTGCATATGCAAATAAATTGCGTCAAAATATTACCATCACATTTTTGCGAATTTCACTCAACGTAATGCTAACGAGATAGTAGTTAACACAATTTTACTTTCTCCTATTTTCATCATGGTAAGGGGTGTCCAGCGGGAATTTATTAAAGTTAAAATTATCGTTACACCTTTGTCGCAGGGATACGGAAGTGAAAGAAAAATCGTTTAATGCGTATTCTTTGCGGGTTTGTTAGTAACTATAAATTGCCTGGAAGTGCACCGCTCGTTTGCGGTGGAACAATATTTGAAGGGTAGTGAATCTTTGATTCGCGCCCGTCGTGTTTTCTGATTCCACTTAGGTGTTCAGCGATTAAACGATGGTTCAAGCACGCAGCTTATCTGGTCGTATATGAAAAGATTTTTCTTGCACAGACTATCGTCTACATTTCTTTTTTAAGTCTCCTTTCGCAGGGCTGCTGGCAGAAATTTCGTATGAAATAAGCAGTACTTTTGTACGATAATATTGTATGTTTTTTTCCTATGTTGTCTACTATGTGAACAAAAATAGTAAAATAAATAAGGATTCCGAAGGGAAGGAACAATCGTCAATAAGCTGCCTCTAGGACCGTCCACATTAGCAGCATCGCCAGACCGTGTTGCAGAAGTGCGACAAAAAATCATTAGAAATCTAAGGAAATCAGTGAGAAACATTGATGTCGAAAAGGTATTAAAAAGTCAACTGTGCATGTGATTTTCAAAAAACATCTAAAGCTTCATCCTTGTAAAATCAAAATCGTCCGAAAAATTAATCACAGCGAGTTTTCATTGCCTAAAACGACAGTAAGGTGCGAGATTTTTGCTAATGGAATAATCAGTCCATATTTTTTCAATCAGAAAGAAACTGTCACATTCTCGGTATACTGTTGCCTGATTGATAAGTTTTTGGTTCCGCAATAGGGGATCGGACTGGGTAAAGAAAACGACATTCTATTTTGTCCGTCAGACAGGTAATACAAAAATATTAGACACGTATTTTTTGTTTTATCAAAATATCAAAAAATTACTTAGTTAGAACTTATTAAAGTTGGAGAGTGGGGGCTTACTACGTCACAAGTGGGTATAAAACTTACCCACATGTGACGTCATGCGCCATTTCAACTCAATATATCTCCGTAATTTTATGACCACGTGAAAAAAGAAAAAATACGTGTCCAATACCTTTCAATAAACTACCCGACGGACAAAGAAAAAAAAAATAGGATTATCCCCTATTGCAAGTGTTTCACGGTCGCAATAATAGGACTCATTTTCAGCAAGATGGGGCAACTCCACTCTTTGCCAAAGTCTCCAGTCTCCATGTCTAAGTTAAGCAAGCACGGTGACATACCCCGGCCACAATGATTGTTTCTTGTATATAAAAAGTGTACTGGTATAATCCCCCCACTATACCTGCCCTACAAGAAAATATCCGACTTGAAATTGCTGCCATACCCCAAGCGCATTGATCGCGCGTTATTGCCTATTTGAGAGTTTGTTTACAAGAGTATGTGGCAAAAAGTAGACGACATTTGGATGACACATATTTTTAAGAAATAAAATCTGCAAACCTTAAGTACATTATAAAACTATAATAAATGCTGTGTGTGTAATTCGATTGTTTTTTATTTAATTTCAAAGTCTAAAAATTCCCGCTAGACACCAGACCGCTAAACCTTTCATCATCATCAGCCTATAATGTTCCCACTGCTGGGACACAGGCCTCCTTTCTATGAGAGGGAGTGGACTGTAATCCACCACGCGGGCCCAGTGCGTGTTGGTAGATGTTACATGTCTTCGAATTTTTTAGTTCTAGGACATGCCGGTTTCCTCACGATGTTTTCGTTCACCGTTTTTGGGGGCAGTGGCTGATGAAATAAATTACACAAAGTAATGCGTCTGCCTGGGTCTGTCTGCCTGAACCCACGGCTTACTGTTCGTAAGTCGGGGCTGCCACCACTAGGCCACCGCTGCTCGCATAATAAAAGTTGTATGTGTAATTTGTTTGTTTTTTTTTTTTATTTAATTTCAAAGGCAAAAAAAAAACCCGATAGGCACCCTTTACAATAGCTGTATCTCTTTTTGCCTAGTAAGATAAACTCAAGCCTTTGAACTTGAGTACGCCGTAATTACAGAAAGCCACCCGTTACGAACCTTGCATACTCTTTTTGCCTCGTCCAATTTCAAACTGGTCACACACGCTTGTGCGAGTATTACGCCTTTGCGAAAATCATCATCAATAAGGTCATTGTATGTCCGTCTACAGCATCCAAGCCTGCGTTTCCACGCACAAATGCCTTGTAGGCGTCTTTCATTCTTCCTCTCAAAATAACCAACCCATCTAAAAGAGTAAGAGTTTTAATTTTATCAAAACCTTTTAAACATTTTAGCAGCCTTGTCCCAGATTTCGGTTGACTTCTTTAAAACTCGACGCAATGACGTAATCCCCGGATATTTCAATAAACGTTAAGGGTAAAGTGGGACTTTTCAGAAAATGTAGCAAACTTTTTAGACATTTAGAATTAAATGAATTTGTTTTGTTTGTTTCGTTTTATCGCTTAAGCCTACCTAGGCTGGCATTTTTAAAACAGCGAATATTGTTCTTCGAAAGCTTTGGTTAAAATCGTGTTTTTATAACTTTTTCTAGATGTAAAAGTACCTATTTATGATTGTCTATCATCATTCTGATAGTATTTATTTTTGATTTTGTTTCATGTATTAAACGAAAGTTGTCACACGTTAATATTTGTTGGTT
The DNA here is from genome assembly GCA_963082945.1 of Cerastis leucographa. NCBI lineage: Eukaryota > Metazoa > Arthropoda > Insecta > Lepidoptera > Noctuidae > Cerastis > Cerastis leucographa. The sequence continues at coordinate 16,965,219 of OY720363.1, forward strand.
TGAGCATTTAATATGTAACAAGTAATAAAAATATGTATTCCTTTGAACCACTGTATAAATTAAGTCAACCACTCGTATGCAAATAATCAAATCCTAACTTAATTACAAACCCAAATCGTTTCAAAGGAAACTCTCTATGTGGACTGTCCCAAAGGTTCTGTATTGTAATCAACTATAAATATTAATGTATTTACACACGTTATAGGACTCCCATCTTTCATTAAAGTGAAAATATGCAAATCAACAAAAACTGTGAACGAAAAAGTTGGTTGCGCTAGTTCAGACCTTAGTTAAAATAAATTGGATGTCAACACGTTTGTGATGCAAAACTGGGTTCTATATAAGCACCTGTTTCTACCATGACCAGTATAGTAGCCTTTTGGTAAAGTTTTTTTTGCAATTACAACCCCGTAGGACGACGCAAAGGTAGATTTGCATTTTTATTCGAGACCGGCTGAAAGGGACCGGGTCAGTTTTTCGGACACTTTTTTTCAAGCCAATAATGAACGTAGAAGATTTTGTTTTTTAATTGCGTCGAGAATTACTTTAGCGTTATATAAATTGCCATCTACAGAGATTAAAAGATCTTCCTTATCTACTTTGGTCTTTAAATGGAGGACATAAACATTTATAGACACTTAGGGTGACTTAGAAACATTTTCAAATACCAATTTCGGCGAAGAGCATCAACATTATTGTGCCTTAAACGTTAAATATTGTCAGTAACATCTCGCATATCATAAATATGGAGTCTTACGATATCATCTTTAAGTGTTACGTCCGTTCGAGCGATGTATTAGGGAAATAAGTCTCGTTTTATGTCGAATAGGGGAAATTTAACAGCAATAAATTCTTTAATAAAGTCGTGGTAGGAAGATAAGGTAGACGATATATTCATTGGGACATATTGAATTCATATTGTGAGTGACGTGTTTTCGTACAGCCGCTCTAAGATCTTCAGACTCCTTCACAATTCAGTCATGGCAAAAGTTTTTTAATGTGAAAAAGTTGCTGAAGGTTGTGAAGTTTTCATAGCTAATGTAACCCTAAAAATGAGAAAGATGAAATTCTACAATGAAAATACATGACCTAAACATGCTATTTTGAAGCTTATCTTTACATACATACATACATACTACACTACATATATATATAAATAAAATTAAAGTGTCTGTTTGTAATATTAAAATAACCTTTTAAACCCCCGACCAAAAAAGAGGGGTGTTATTACTACATGCATATGAATGTATATACGGTACCTACATAATATACCAAAATAACATCTTTTACTGCCTGTCTGTCTGTTTGTTCCGGCTAATCTCTGCAACGGCTGGACCTTTGACTGGCAGATAGCTGATGTAATAAGGAGTAACTAAGGCTACTTCTATTTTAGAAACATTCTAAAACTATTAATAAAAAAAACAATACTTTTTTGTTAAATTCCACGTGGACGAAGTCGCGGGCACAGCTAGTCTACAAAATGAAACAACTCAATGAGAAAATTAATGGAACACAACACAAGTAAACTCAAAACACAATCATTTTTGTCCTGTGAAACAGGTTTAATTCAGAATTGCCGCATCAAAATTTGCAGTGACGTAATAGCCAATGGTCATTGTTCTCTGTTCACGGTATTACCGAAATTAAAATCTTTAATTTCGTAAATGTATCTCGTAAAGCAATTGATGCCGTTTACCCTTTGAACCAATTAATTACAAACAGCGAATGCCATGTTTGCTCGAGATAATAAATGAAAAAACTGGCATTCATTTTTGTTCGACAGTAATGCAATTTATTGTGCCTAAATCTTTTAGTGCGTTTATATACGATTAATAAATTATGAATAAAGAAGTATGATAATTATGATTAAAAATTAAATGTTAATTATTTTTCGAGGTTCTGCCCCATCCCCAAAAACAAGTATACCATTAATTTAAGGTTTTGTCATTTTCAAATCCCCAACAGGCAGGCCAGTCGCAATTTATTTTAACTAAAGCAACCCCGCAACTTCGTACATTTGCATATTTTCATCATATTTACTGTGGTCACTAAGCGAATTAACATCGCTTAATGATTTTATTATATTTGCAGAGGACTGTGGCTACTGGGTTTTACATAATAATAGAATATTTGAATGGCTACTGCTGTGCTTGAGGACCTGTGTTCGATTCCTAAGATAGGCAAAGTGTCATTGGGTTTTTCTATCAGGGCTTTAACAGCAGCAGCCATGGAGTCTGAATTTCTGCGGTTGATGGTAAAAAGCTCACAGAAAAAACATCTTCTTCAATCGGTCCCTCATTACTAAGGATCGTGGTCACTAGACCCCTTTAAACGGACAATCTGCCTCCATCGACTCCAGTCCAAAGTTGCCATCACCACATGCTGAAATTGAGAATATAGCTTCTTTTACTTGGTCGGACCATCGTGTTGGCGACCGGCCTCGTGCTCTCTTGCCTTCGGTATTGCCAACAATGACCAGCTTTTCAAGGCTGCTATTTCCCCTTCGCATTATGTGGCCGAAATATGTCAAGATACGCTGTAGGCAAACTGTAGACAAACGGGCCTAGATATCAAGTTGGGCTTAAAACATAACTGGCTGGAAAAGTGTGTGTAATGTATGGCAAACGTCTGTCTAACTTTTCATGGATTACAGAAACTATAGTTGGCTTTGATGTAGCAGCACATAAAGTAACAGAAATACTTTATTTCTTGTCTCTTCATCATCTGCCTAGCCTTTTCCCAAACTATCTTGGAGTTGGCTTCCAGTCTAACCGGATGCAGCTGTGTACCAGTATTTTACATGAAGCGACTGCCTATCTGACCTCCACAACCCAGTCACTGGGTAATACGATACCCCTTGGTAAGACTGAATGTCAGACTTTTGGCTTCTGACTACTCGTAACGACTGTCAAAGATCTACAAATGAAAGCCGGGACCAACGGCTTAATGTGCTTTCCGAGGCACGGAGGAAACTCGATAACTTTCCATTCTCTTCTAGTATCATAAATACAACACCCAAAATTCAACAAACTACACTAAAATAACAGCTCACGACTGAAATACAGTTATGAAACATCCGACACAATAGGTATCGGGCACGTCCCATGTCCCCTGAACTCGCAACACTGGGACAGCGGCAGACATGTCAGAAAGAGGCCTGCCCCAGCGAAAAGTTTTAACGCTTCTCTCGCTAACGTTTCGTTTTTAGAATATTTTTGTAAAGGGCCTCCGACAGTTTTTGTTGAGCTGTTACAATGTTAGGTGACTTTTGAAGTGTTAACAGAGATGTTGCTTAGTGCTTATATGCTGTTGGAAAGTGTGTCTTGCTTTGTATTAGTTTTTTGGTACTGTAAAAGATCGTCATGCTAATTCTGGGATATTATTTAGAATTGTGTTTCATTGGTTCATGATTTCTTTAATATTTAAAACTAGTTCCTGCCGACGGCTCACCGGTACTGCCAGGGTAAAAAATATCATGGCCTTCATGGTCATGGACAGAACGAATTGTGATGTTTGGCAGACAAGTGTCTGCCAAACATCACAATTTGTTCTGTCATATCGCGAAATATAGGTACAGAAATTAATATACTATGACATTTATATTTTATTCCAGAAGGAATAAGTCAGCAGCAGACTATGTTTCACTTCACAAATCTTCTAAACATGTCACACGAAACTAGCTTTATTTATCGCCCAATACATCGAAGCCAAAACCTCTAAGTTGTACAATGTTAAATTTACGATCATCCACATGTAGCAGACGACATAAACTCAAGTCTACTGCACTTTAGAAAATAACATTTGACGTTTGTACAACGTTGCACTATAACGTAGATACGTTCGTGCAACGTTATGCTGAGTACAGATTATTTGTAACACAACATGCAATGCAACATTTGAATGTGTTCGCGAACACACCAACAACAACTACTCACACGTTACGTGCACACAAAAATACACCAACATAAGAAAAATGTTGCATTGTTTGTTGCGTTGTATGTTGTGTTGCAAATAATCTGTACCAGCTTTACGTCTTGGGCACTATAATGTGGACATCATAAAACCAAATGCTATCGACAGATACGACTGAGGCTTGCATTATTGGACTCTGACTTTGTAGAAAGCGGAAATTACATTTGTGATTTTAAGATGTCAGCGGTTGTAGTGAATATGAATACAGTGTTGTGAAACGGTGGTTATACTTTTATACGAAGGAAATCAGAAGGCAGATAGAAATACTGAGGACATGAAAGGGAATGACGCTATGTGAATGCTAGATGATGGGATGAATACAACCCAAAAGCAAGCAAAAAACATCAAACAAACTAAAAAAACAATAAAACAAAAACAAAAAAAATAACAATAAATAAGGACGGAATTAACGATTCTTCGCTAACTTTATAGAATAGCGGAAAGGTCGCCCTAAGTAAAACTTTCTACCATTTTATTTCACAATAAAAACTCAACTTAGTTTGGTCTTAACGAGGTTGGGTGCTGCGAAGTTTAATCAATTCCATGACCGTTAAAACTGAGTGACGATGGTCTATCATTCTGTATTCTTTAACCCTGAAAAGTTTAAGATAGGAGCTGTTTTCGTCCATTTTGAAGTCTCCGTGATTTGGAGCACGATACCGTTTTTGATGGCCTTCCTCATATTTTTCTTTAAAAAAAATCGCGACTTTCTTTTATTTAGTCAGGCCTATTGGGCTATCTAGTCAACTGTCAAGGCGGGAACCGCATGTAAGCTCGATCTTATGCATATTGAGCGCAAAGATTGAATATTGGACATCTAAATAATATACGATAAAACTTCTATTTATAGTTATTTGAAAATAATTGTTAAACGTATTAATGACAGTTTCGATACACGTAGATAGTAGTAGACAATTGGCGGATTGTTCAATATGATATCACAAAAATATAATCAATCGTATTCTGATTCAATTCACTGTTCAATATGGAAATATATTTTTATTTAATCCACATACGATCCCATGAATTGTGTGTAAAATCTCTACCTCTAAATAAAAAAAAACAACCGAATAATAAAAATTCAAAGGGAAGAAAGGAGAATCAGAGGCAGATTTCAAATGTATTATTAGGTAATTAGCATATAACGGTAGCAGTCTAATTTTCTTTTTAAAAGTGTGGTCCTTTTAAGAAGCCGTCAAAAACTCAATTTTCCTCCTACTGTATTTGGGACAAATCACCAATTAAGGAACTTAATTAGGAGGCTTGTTTAGTATTCAGTTTATGTTCTTGACTTGTATAAAGATAATTATATTCTATCGTCTTTTATGATAACTTTTGTAATTTCTTCGAGCATATCAAATTAGTTTCTAATTAGATGATTCGTATCATTAATTTTGTGACTGATTATTATTATAATAATAATAATCCATTTATTTTCAGGTAACAACGACCCAGAGATAAATACCTTAACCTAATTATACATACTATAACAATTGTGTTAGTATAAGAAACTTAAAATTATGTTAGTAACACTTCACTTGCACGATGATTGTGTGCGCTCATGTGGAATTTGTCCGCGGAAGCGACGGAACACCACATCCTGCGGCCAAAAACTTTCTTCCAACACCAAATGGAGATAACACGTTGGAATGCGCACCACAAACGCCTTGAAATTGACGTTGCGGCGCGACTCCAGCAGCTGCACTCTTGGCGTGTACTTCAGTCTCTGGCGCACGTACTCCTCGATGTTCTCTGCCTCAGTAGTGTAGTGTAGACGAGAGATGTACACCGGGGTGTTCGGCTTATTATGATAATATAATACTTAGAAACCTAACAAGTCTTTGTTAGGTTTCTAAGTAAGCAAAAATAGTACTCAATATAGAAGCATTGCACTATTCCTTGCCAACACGAACGCCAAGATGAAATTTAAATTTTCTATATTTCGTAGGTACCACTTTTGAATGAAATGTTTAAAAGAAACTGCTTTAGAGTCGCACATGGGCTTGAACTATTCAAATAATATTCACAAAACGTTCCAAGTAATACATTCAGAAATTCAAAATTCTGAATTCAAGAAAGCAGTAAACCCGAATGCAAGTCTCGAAAACGTATCATAAGAATAAGCAAACGTATAAATCTGGATTGGGAAAATCTCGATATTTGCGCTAGTGACATGTTCCTAAGTAAAAACACCACAGACTCGATGTACTATCGGCTTAGTGCCAAACTGGTGCCACGATGTATTTTATAGCGACATATGGCGTTAGTGTGGGCACTACAGCATCGACAGTACAAAATTTAGAAGTTGCAGCACTAGCAGATGCTCTTTTATTTTTGTCTGCTGCTGTGAAGGTTTTGAACGCAATTTTGTTTTTGTATCTCGAAATGTACGCTAAAGAAAAGAAGGAAGGAATTTGGACTGTTTTAGTATCTGTAAGTAAAACTCAACGAAGTTTTATCTTCAGAATCAAATGTCGTTGCTGTAAAATTTTGTCTCTCTACTTTTGAAGGATTGTGACTTTGTATTTGACAATTTGTCTTTATTGTCAATTTAGACACATCTGCATCAAACTTAGCAGATTCAGTACCAACAACTACGGCTGCAGTATTCAGTATAACTTTATTAGTACTACCCTCATGCAAGTCTGACTCTCACCACTCAAAACCACTAAGGTAATTGTGCTCAAAATGTCTGGTTCTAAATCTACAATTTGCTGTTTCTAAATCTGAATGGATGATATTGTTGTCACGTAAGAAAACATTAACAAAATAGAAAACTTTACTTGTAATTTTTGCATCCAGTAACTCTCGGTCTGCTCCCTTTTCACGCCCGAACAAAAAATCTAAGCGCAGGCTACCTTTTGGTAAAACCGATTTAAAAGCTTGCGATTAAAAAAGCCTATGCCTAGCAGTAGACTGCTGTAGGCTAATGATGATGAACCATTTAAATCTTACCAAGAAAAATCATTATCTACATCTCAAAACAGAAATTCAATGAACAAATACACCTTATTATTATAAACCTTTACTAAGAATTCTTGTTTAATTTTAAAGTACCTACAAAGCTCATCTGTATTGTATCTCCTGTTATTTGGTTTCGTGTCAGCTATCTCGCACTCCCCCGGGGCGAAGTTACAAGTAGGTCAGTATACACAATGTAACAATTAATTAATTTCATATTTTCATCGAGATTCTTGTTGTAAATATGTGTTTTAGACACTTATATTGGATAATGTGTGATGTGGTTGAGTACCTGTCTTTATTGTAACGATGATTGTAACTTTTTCAAGATTTCAAGTTTTTTCTTTCAATTCATTTCAATTTCTGAACTAAAATGATCGCTTGCACCCGTTTTGGCTTATACTTGGCTAACACCTAAATAGCTTCTTTTAATCAACAGTGTACTTTACACTGTTGATTAAAAGAAGCTTGTGTTGTTGAATGTTACCAACGCTCACTTCAGAGCGAGAGTAAACTAATTATTTCCTTTATTCATTTTCATTACATATTATTATGTTGTTTTATTGTAGGTAGGTGAAGCTGATTTTAATGTGTAAAATAATACTCAAAAAAACATTTAAAAATATAAAAATAATAGCCCACCGGTATCGGGAACAGGGTCCAAGCTACGTATTCTCTGAGACTGCATACATCACGATTTTGCAGGGTCTTATGCATTTAAAAATACATGACCCCCACACTTCCGCGGGATATAGTCTCGTCACTAACAACTGTGGGTCCGATTGGCATCCGATTTGCGATCAGCAGTACGCAGACCCTCCTATCTAGATCCAGTTCAGTCTGAGTCCATTTCAGTATACCAAAAGAATACATCAACCCACCATGACCCACCCGTTGAAAGCGCGCACCTTGTTTCCAGCACAGCGGCCAAAGAAACGTTCCCTCAACGATTGTTTCATGTCAGCAGTATGAATGCCTAATACTTCCGACATACCCAAACACTTATATTTCTGTTGAAGAGAGGGATCTAAGTAGTACGGAATCCGAGAGTTAAGTTCCCGCGGATTCCATAATCTCCCCTAGCTTCACATGCATGACTGCACATTTATCCACACCAAATTCCATCCTGATAGTGCTACTGAAAGTTTCAGTAACCATCAGTTGCAAAATGTTGGGGGCAAACATTTTCAGATCATCCATGTAAAGAAGGTGAGATATGACCTGACCACCTTTCCATAACCGATAGCCTAGACCTGAACCCTCCAGCAGTGTGCTAAGAGGGTTCAAGGCTAGACAAAACCACAATGAGCTCAGACTATTACCCTGGAATATACCACTCTCGATCCTTGTCGGTTTGCTGTTTCCCTGTCTGTCGAAATCCTGGATAACGCAGAACCGTCCTCCATTGTCTCATACACGACTCGAGGCAGGCGCGTAGAATTGCATCTATCTTGTTCAACTCCTGCACCCTTATGAGCGATATATGCGGCACCGAGTCGTAGAGCTTCTTCTTAATGCACTCTTCTTGCTAATTATATTTAGTGAAAATCTATATATATAAAAGAAAGTCGTGTTAGTTACTTCACTTATAACTCAAGAACGGCTGAACCGATTTAGCTGAAAATTGGCAGGGAGGTAGTTTAGAGCCAGGAGAAGGACATAGGATACGGTAGGGTAGGGTAGGGTAGGGTAGGTAGGTAGGATAGGGTAGGTAGGTAGGGTAGGGTAGGTAGGTAGGGTAGGGTAGGTAGGTAGGGTAGGTTAGGTAGGGTAGGTAGGTAGGGTAGGGTAGGTAGGTAGGGTAGGGTAGGTAGGTAGGTAGAGTAAGTAGGTAGGGTAGGGTAGGTAGGTGGGTAGGGTAGGTAGGTAGGGTAGGGTAGGTAGGTAGGGTAGGGTAGGTAGGTAGGGTAGGGTAGGGTAGGTAGGTAGGGTAGGGTAGGTAGGTAGGGTAGGTAGGTAGTAAGGGTAGGGTAGGGTAGGGTAGAGTAGGTAGGTAGGGTAGGGTAGAGTAGGTAGGTAGGTAGCGTCGGGTAGGGTAGGTATCATCACGGTACGACCAATAGGAGCAGAGCAGCAATGAAAAATGTTGCCAAAACGGGGAAAATGTGACGCAGACGAAGTTGCGCGGGACAGCTAGTATATAATAATAACGCAGTATTTGTAGTATAATTCTTATTAAAATTTATTCTTCCTAAAGTTGAGTTTATTATTGGCTGACGTATTATTGTGTGCACAAAATGATAAATATAACTTCCAAGTAGCAAACTAAAGTATTACCTACAAAACATTAACACCATCATTTTATAAATAAAACTATTTTATATTACAGTATACAAAGTTACGCCTAACTGTAGTGCCCGCATACACGACTCAGAATAGTCCTTTCACTGCATACACTTTGACATCACTTTAGCCACGTCCAGATGGTGCCAACGACTGCGACGTGAGATCTCGGCTTACATTAATTATATCGGGACAGTTACTGGCTGCAACCCCGGGCTAGATTTAGGACCGGTTAGCTAAAACCGGTGCGGTGGATGCGGGCCTTTGCGAAAATGCAGTGGAAATAACGGTTGCATGTTGTACGTTTTATTAAGTTGTTTTTTAATATTTTTTTACGAACGTACATAATTATTTACTGCAAACATCAACAGAACGCACTTTTATTACCAAGGAGATGGTAATAAAAGTGCGTACTGGGTTTAGCGGTTGCAAGCGTTAGGTACTGCGGGCAATTTGTTATTGAGTTTTACCCTCTGAAATTTCCTAGTAGCATCCTGGTCTGACTGTGGCTGTCTGCCAGTTGACGCCAATAGGCGCGTCCCATTACATGGCATTTTAAAAAAAGTAACTCACTAATCTTAGGTTAAATGTAGGTCGGCCAAATCCTTCGGAGAAACGTCATCTTAGGATACGTGTTTTTAAAATAATAGTATCTAAGCTAACTATCCACTGTCTAAATTCCACGAATATTCTAGTTTCGAAATGCTCAACCGCATGTCAAGTTAGGTCCACGAAACGTAGATTATTAATTTACTTACAAACAATGCTGTCGATAATTTCGCATCCCATACAATACGAGTAAATCCATTAAGTCCATTTAACTCACATAATACTAGGCGCCCAACAAGAATAGAGAGCTGCAACATTTTGATAGTCGATTAACACGGTAGCCTACAGCTCAGGTTATTACAGAGTCATGTTGCCTTGGTACCGATAATCCGTATTCAGGAACATTTATGCCTTAACTAAAGCAATGTTTACTATGAAATTTGAGTGACGTTTGCGGGCAATTTAGGTTGTGCTGAGGGATAATAATAAAGCTCTTGTTTTATAAACCATTTTCAAATTAAAGTCTTTAAATAGAACCTTGAAAGAATATACAGTATGTTAGGTTAAACGAGGGACATATTGAGGGAGGGTATTCAGTATTCGATTCTCGTCCCAAATATATAAAAAACCTATAACGTACATAGAAGAATTTTTAATGTTTTATTTAGTGCCTATACATTTTGGACTGTCCTAAGCCAGGTAAGTTTAAAGTATGAAGGGAAAATGGATTATACCTAAGAGTCATTGACCCGCTCACATGTTCTGCGATAGTATTAAGTCGCTAGCGCAAGGGAGTATACACGTTGCGTGACATTTGCGAAAATTTTGGTATGGTTCCGTCTGTTATTTATCAGTGTTTTTTTTTGTTTATATTTTTATTAGTATCATGTTAGCATGTACTATTATGGGTTTGAATATGTCCCTCGTTTAAACTAACATACTGTATATCATACACTAGTCCATAGAGACGGTATTTACTATAAACTTTAAAGCACCTAATTTAAACAAGTCCCTTGAAAGGATAAAAGGAGTATTTTATTTAGATTATTTTGAGCTCGCTGAAAAAAGTACAGTACTATTGGGTGTTCTAACCACATTAACAGAGAGGTTGAATTGAAAAATCAATATGCTGGTGTTTTATCTGAGTCACGATATCCTTGTTTAACTAAAAAGGTACTTCTACATAAGTACGCTAAATAAATAAGAAGACTAAACTTGGAAACCCCTATGTTACTTCAGAACACAAAAGACGTACTCAACGCGGTAAATACAAAGTTGAAGCGAGAAAAATACGTCGTGTCATAAACTAAGACAGAATGGCCCGAGCAGTGTCCAAGCTTTTGTGTGGGACATTTCATTTCTGTAAAGTGACCATGATTTATTCGTTTGGTGGATAGCACGAGATTTGAAGCAAATGGACTGTTTTCGATATGTGTGGACATTGATTTTGAACGTTTGTTCCAGTAAATATTTGTAAAATAGTGAAAGAAAAAATAGTTTTTTTTTTTGTAGTTGGTAATGGATTAGTTGCCATAGTTTGAACAAAGGCAAATAAATACAGATACATTGTGTTTATATTTGCTTGCCATGCAATCAGATAAAATCCAATTAAAATCTGGCAAATAATATTCACACATCATGAATTCTGCGTTTTTTAGTGATATTTTGAACTATACAGGGTGTAACGGAAAGGGTATATACATCCTTAAGGGTGTGCCACAGACCATCAAACTGAACATGTTTCTCAACATAATTTTTTTTTTGCAGCTAAAAAAAATATCAGCTGCCTATACATTTGGGTCGAATAGGTATTGTAATTTTCTATGGGGCAGCAGATATTTTTTTTGCTGAAATACATGTTTTATGATGAGAAACATGTTCAGTTTGATGGTCTGTAGCATACCCTTAAGGATGTATATACCCTTTCCGTTACACCCTGTATATTGAAATCAATTACAAGATGGGCAGTGAATAATTGAACTAAAATAACGGAAAAGTACATTTAAATCTGCGAATCACTTTTACGAACTCAAAAGGTTAAAATAGAGGCATTATTTAGCACCATTTCTGAATCTATGTCAATTGAACACAAAAAAAATATTTTTTCCAAATCATATTTCTGACAAACAAACTTGTACGAGCGAATGAAAGTCACTAAGACGACATGACTGCCAGTATCAAAGACAAAATCAACTACTATTCTACAGTAACACCGAATTAAAAGCCACATCACCACCCCTCATAAAAACAAAAGACGACACGAAAAGACAAAACAAAATCTAAAAGAAATTGCAAGTCATTATGACGTCACTCAGTACACTTATCATGTCAGAGGGCCTGCCATCACCTTTTATAACAGTAATATTTTAATCTTATTTCAGTGAGTACAAGGGATGGAGCCAGTCCTGTATAGCTGCATCTCTTTCTAACACTGAAGTGACATGATAAAGTAAGCACAAGGCACATCGAATTATAGAAAGACACTGTCATATAGATATTAGAGACAAAGATTTTTGCTAAAACTCAATGTAAGAAAATGGTCGTGATGCGGCCTAGGGTGGAGCACGCTTGCCTAGAAGAAACCTTTTCACTTGAACTTTGAAGAGAACCAGATTTGAATCATCATAAGAGAAGTTGATTTCGTGAGATGATGATGATGATGCCAATTAGCCTGTATCGGCCACAGCGACTCCATTCGATGGCTTTCTAGGGTGGTGGTATTTTGTCGAGAGCTTTGGTGTGCTGATCTACCATATGCTCTCAAGTGGAAGTTAAGTGGCCGAAAAACTCCGAGCACAAAGCGGACACGTCATGGTCGTGTACTATACACCCTGTATATCTTTTTACGGTACCACTGACTTGGCACGAAAATTCTTGAACGAAATCTGTCTTGTAACAATGTCAACGCTGTTTGTTATCTCAGAAGTTTGGAGGAAAGGGGACCATGGGGGTTATGCAATGGGGAACGGGAATATGCTGACTATGTTTTGGCAAAAGTCTTGATGTAATTTTGTCTGTGCAGTTCACGTTTTGTTAGAGTGAGGGCAAGTTTGAGATTGCTGTACAAAAATAAAAATGAAGAACTTGGCTGTTTCGACCAAGGCCAGTTTTCAGTAGTAGATATCAGAGCATTGTTTTTACCATGATACGATTTTTTTTTTCGTCTATTCTCTGGATTATTTTAGAAATAATTTGAAAAAGTTACATGATCAATGATACTTAGGTCTGGTGAACATTGCTTACCTTCAATTATTTACTGTGTAAACTGTCACTATGCAGATATTAAAGAAACTGTAACCTTTTTATTCATGGTTTTTATCCAATCACAGTATTCATAACCCTCTTCCAATAATTACATAATTCTGTAATAATACGACTAGTTGCTAAATGCAATGATAGAACACATACATTATTTTGAGTCTTATCTTACTGTACATCCACCCATGACAAACGTCACGTAAGGCCGCAATACTGTCAAGGGAGTGACGGTACATGAAAATATATGATAAGTTAAAGGACAGGAGGAGGTGCAAAGACCTACAGGCCTAACATTACCTACGACCCTAAGCCCTATAAGCCCTAACCTATCATATACCTAGTATGTGATAAATAAATATATAAATAGGTTCAGGATGTCTGCACCATGAGACCTAAGGTTACTGACTGATAGTAGACAGGAATACCAGGTTCGGGAAGGGTGTACACTCACTGCCTGTCCCGCAGACTCACGAGACTGTTTAGAGATTGCTAAAGGTGTCTTGGCCGTAGTGAGGGGTAATGAGACATGAATATAACATTCAAATCTGATTTATCTACAAAATGTTCTGCTTATACACTTCTTTTTCTTAACACACACTATAACACAAATTCTATGTGTCCGATGCGTGTAAGATGCAACCAAATCATTCTGTTCATTGTTCATTATAATTAGGCCGCGCGTGAGCCAGGCCGAGTGCTGAGTCAATGTCCAAAGGTATATTGAACACTTAGAAAATAGTTAAAGCATATCTGTATACATATTTCCACAGTTAAACAGCCAATTTCATAGCTAGAGGACCCAGTAGAGCGAACTAGGTTGCCATGGCAACCAGCTGAGACCCTCCGTACTTATGCATTACTGCCTTCATGGGTTTAGTTATTAATCTGGTAAGTTCTGTAACATGTTGCAGAAGTGTAAATAGCTTAACTGTTGCTGTTTTGCTTTTTAAGTAGGATCATTATTTAGCTATTCATATTAGGTCTATTTTCTAAGTGGTTACATAAAGGGTGTAAAACACCTCTTAACGAAGCCGAAAGGCACTGGTTCTCCCTGTCATTGCGAACATTTTTTTGTTCTACACCATACCTGGGAACCTTCTAGTTACGGAGATATTAGGGGTCAAAGTTCCAACTTTTTGACAAGTATTTTTTAAAATACAAGTTTTTAATGTAAGATTTTTACTTTAAACACCTCCACGAACCCCGTAATATTCAATCCGTCCATCAGCACAATGTTTTGAGTGCGTTACATTGAGTTCTACCACAAAACATGATTTTACACCCCCAAAAAAAAAGTCGTTTCCCAGGAATAATTTTTGCGTAAAGTTACTTAGTTTCATGTACAGAATGCTTGGTTGACGGCTTCGTGATGAGGTGATTTACACCGTGTATAACTTTGTGCTTTAAGGAGCCATCAGTAGACGCTTTAGGTATATTAAATATTTGCTTATGAATTTTGATGATTTTGCACAGATACATAAAAAAATTGCCTAGTGCGAATCGAGATTACCAAGATCAAACTGACCCGCCAATAATATCAAACGTTGTTCTTTTTTATCTTAGAATTTCAATTTGTGTACGCATTATCGAAACCAAACATAATGGTAACATTCAAATTCCTATGTCATATAATTTGCGAGAAAAACCTCTATGAGAGATATGGACAAAAACGTGATAATACAAAATTCTACTGTTTTTGTTTTCGAGGTAAGAATCTACAAAATGAAAACACGCTCTTTTCTAAAGCAAAGCTGTTGGAGAAATATAAACAACTGCGTTAACCAACACAAATATAACAAATAAATACAATTTCAATCACTAAGCTCTGGAACCAATACAAGTCGTGGCGAACAATCGGCAACGTGCAGCCAAACCTCTTGATTTATACCACGACTGGCTCTTAAACGCGTGGTCTCAATAGAGCGTGAACCTAGCTTGTGTGTTTTTGTCACAAGCCGAGACCGAGCTTGAAAAACTACGGGTTTTGAAAAATGGATGAATTGTTTTGACGTTGGTTGATGAATTCTTTTGACCGAGATTGGCCCTGGCGGCCAATCTGTCGGAGACTTGAAAATGTTACAGTGAACTCACTGTTTTCTCACTCTCATAGTCCAATAAAACGGGAATTTGAGAAAAATCAGACACAGGGCCAACGACTGGGCAGGAACAATTACTTTGTAATCAAAATGAATATTCATTTTCATCCGTCCCAAAAAACATTAGGTACTCTCCGTCCTTCCATCTGTTTCGTAAGTGACATTACCAAGCTTTTAGCAGTCGGGTCAAAAATTACCAACAATCAAATTTGAATCAACTTTCAAGCGAGC
This sequence comes from Cerastis leucographa, assembly GCA_963082945.1. NCBI lineage: Eukaryota > Metazoa > Arthropoda > Insecta > Lepidoptera > Noctuidae > Cerastis > Cerastis leucographa. The sequence continues at coordinate 16,980,569 of OY720363.1, forward strand.
GCGACCATTGACAGAGTTCTCGACCTCATTTTGGCTTTCATGTACTTAATTTGCTTTACTGGTTGCAAAAGGAGGAACATTTCATTTTTTCTGTGTCGGTTTTCAGCTTAATGAATTTAAAAATTGAACACAGAAGTGTGAAGTTAGTTCAAAATTTGCAGCTAAGATACACCTTAGGTATATGATAGATGAACTAAGAAGCAAAGTCTGCTTCTAAAATCGATTTTCCCGACACTCCCGACTGACCAAATAAAGGCACAGCTGAAACCACTGGACGAATCGGGCAAATATTTGGCATAACTATATGACAGACAGTGGTGTATGAAAATCCGTCGCTGGGCGAAGCTGGTGCGGGTCGACAACGTCGTCGTTTCTGATGATATCAAAATGACCAGAACAAAAAATGTAATGAATACTAGTTGGAAAATAGTTATTAAATTTATAACCTGCCCATTATATCCTACTCCTAGCTAATAATAAATCACATTTTGTTTTAAAGCAAAATAACGTCTTGTCAAAAACTACTTCTGCAAATAACTAATCAAAAACCATTTATCTTTTGACATTATCAAAAGTGATAAACTAATTATGATGACGTTTAGGTAAACAACATCTAGATGTTGGAGACACACAAGGAATTGTTCCTACTGCCCCATCCAAAAGGGTTTAAAACACTTTCTACCATATTAGACGGTCTGAGGTTTCTGTAATTATGTAAGTTTTTGCGGTAATACGCACCAGGGAAACATGAAGAAATGTTAGATTTGCTTAATGCGGGCTTTACGTCTTGAGAATGTAATTAAAAATGTACAGTTACATCATATTGCTGTAATGGGTTTGCGGTGAAGCAATTTTGTGGCTGAATTGTTGGATTGTTAGAATTTAGAGTCAAGATAAAGATGGATGTGTTTATTTCCGTAACCAAATTCTGAGCCAACCTTCTATATATTGCCGTCAACATGCTAATAACCAGAATAAGCCAGTCGTAGAGCTGGCTTTAAATTTAGGCTCTAACAAAACTTCAGTTTGCAATGTCGTTGACGTTTTTATAACCCAAGACTTCACACAAATGTGTAGTTGTCTCTTAACTATTCCCAATATTACTTTCTCCATTCTTTTTATTCGGGTGTTTTACAATAGTTTTCATATCATTGCACCATTCGTTTATTGTTCAGAATAGTTACAGCACTGATGATAACATCTGTGTCAATTGTTTAATTTAGTGCTCTTATATTGTTTTATTTTTACTTTTGTATAGATTCCTATTTTTTGTGAATGTGTGGACATTGTAGGCTTTGTATTTTTTTTTTTGGTATTACTACCTTCTGTAGTAAGCAATCGACTTATTGTCGTCCTCCCATACTTAAGTACTAACGCTGTAACTTCAAATATTGTAATACCAAATGATTTTAAAAGAGTAACCATGGAGTTTCTTGCCGGTTCTTCTCCATAGGAAACGACCAACCCGAACCGTGCACCTTTTGTTGACGTTTTATAAGTGCCCATGTAGGCCTATGTAAAATAAAATATTTTGATTTTGAAAGGTTTTTGATCTCATGACTTGCGGTAGAATTCTTGCATTAATTGCTATTTTTTTCCTCCCAAAACAGTTATGAAAATTCCTCTTGCAGTCATTTACAAACGACACATACATAAAACTATCTTTGTGTCAAATTCCTGGACCTCGCTAAAGCTTTTGACACAGTTTCCATTCCAATTCTGTTGCGTAAGCTTGAGATCATGGGTATAAGAGGCGTCCAGCTGAAATTGTTCAAAAGTTATTTAGAAGATCGTTCCCAATGCGTAAAGATTGGCAACGTCCTCAGCGCTTTTCAAAAAAATACATGCTTTGGTGTTCCTCAAGGAAGTATTTTAGGGCCTACCTTGTTTTTGATCTACATAAATGATCTATGCAATCTAAAGCTAGAGCATGGCACTATCATTACTTACGCTGACGATACTGCTCTACTTTTTTCGGCTGACACAGAATATGAAGTCTACAATCATGCGCAACACGGATTTAATATTGTAAATAAATGGCTTCAAAATAACTTACTAACACTTAATGCAGAGAAGACAAATTACATTAAGTTTTCGTTGCGCAAGCAAATATCCAATATCCCTTCATCGCTGCATGCTCATTGTTGCCCAGTCCCTGGAGATAACCAGTGTAAATGTCCCAATATTAAAAAGACAGATACATTAAAATACCTGGGAATTATATTAGATGAGACCCTTTCCTTCAAACAGCATATGGAAGCTCTGAATAATAGAATTCGTAAGCTGATTTACGTATTCAAAAAACTACGATTGATAGCAGATCTTAAAATAATTAGGCAAGTATACTTTGCTCTTTGTCAGTCAATTTTGAATTACTGTATCACTTCATGGGGTGGGACCAGTAAGACTTTGCTATTGACCATTGAAAGAGCTCAAAGAGCTATTCTCAAGGTGGCTACTTGCCGTCCTTTCCTTTTCCCCACAAACCTCCTGTATAAATCCTGTGAAGTACTAACAGTTCGACAGTTATTTATAATGAGCACTGTACTAAAACAACACGCAGCACTTCCATACAGCACAGAGTTTACTAAAAGGAGACGGAAAGATATAGTTTGCCCTCATAAAAGTACAAAACATGCTTTCACAGCAAAATTTTATATGTACCTCGGACCACTACTCTATAACAGGCTAAATGAAAATGGGAACATGTACTCCCTAAATTATAGTAACTGCAAAAAATTCCTTAAGGAAACTCTTCAAGCTATGTCCTATGAAGATACAGAGAAGTTATTACTTGTGCTAAAGTAAATACTGTTAGTATTAGTGTTATTTTGTTTTTTTCAATTAGTTAGTAAGTTTAGTAATTATAATTTTATACACCTTTTTACACATTTAGCAATAAGAATAATATGATATGTGATTATTTGATCAATTAATTTTACCTCCAATCGCCTGAAACACAGGATTACCTAGTTCAGGCACAAACCATTAGTGAACATGACATAGATTTAAGAAAACTTGTATTTCATGTATACCTTATTATTAAATAAATAAAATTTAAATAAATAAAATAAATCCCAAGTCTCATACAAGCTGTTGTTTTGCATCCTCGTCAAATTCAAGGAGGTAACTATGCTAATGATTCCCTACCCGAATCAATAAAAAATGGGAAGGTAATTTGGTTTTATTTTTTATACGAAAATCGGTAGGTGCTAACCACCCGTCTTTTAAACGCAGCCCGTCTGATCCTCGCCCTATAACCGCGCTTTCACACATACAAACAATTTCAAACATTTATTCTATGTTTCTAATTCCCTAAAACCACGTTAAGTGGGTTATTCTGAAATACTGACAAATTTAAACATAAAAAAAGCCGTGTTTATTAACAATTAACTAGGTACCGTAATTTAAATTGACTATTTATGTGTTTTGTGACAACCTCCTGAATTTGGACGAGGATGCAAAACAACACCTTGTATAATAAAGGTGTTGTAAATAAAATATTTTTGTATGTAGATGACAGACCTCAAAGTATGATCCAATATCTAAAAATAAACTATAAAAATTTGTTAAGAATAGCTACGCAGATGCTGATCCATTAAGAAACTTAACTATCTCCGTTAAGGTAATAAAACCCTCCATCGATCCGAACCCAACAGTAATTCGTAAACACTTAACGAATCCCTTAAAACCCGTAGTACCAGCACTTCAGAAACACCTTAGAGCTTACGCGAAATTAAGTAACTCCCCGAACTGGGCAGTTCTGGTGCAGTTAGCGTTAATGGGTAACATTCCTCCCTCGGAATTCCTCGTTCGACTATTCCCTGGGAATTTTCCCGACACTGCGCTGAGAATTTTTTCTGTTCTTGTACTTGGTAGTAGACACGTTATTACTTCATTCCACGAGGCGCTGGATTTAGTTTACGTGAACTGTGTGTTCCAGGATTTTTCTGCAGCATTTTTAATGTTGGGCTAGCACAAGGATTGCGCCAATTTTTTGTCATTTTTAAATAAGTTTTAAATCTGTTGATTCTATATTTAGGTCCACTTATGCTTTCATTACAAACAATTAGAAATTTTTGAGATTTGCAACAATATTAAACTTTAATGAGTTTTAGCAATAAAAATCATAAGCAAAATACCCTAGAAAAACGGTTACAAAAAATATCACTATTTTTCATAACACACGAACTTAAAAATCCATTAAATTTTACAATAACGTCTCGAGTTTTTATTTTTAAGTGCAAATGAAGGTATTCCCACGTCGCAATAAAGATCTTCGTTGGTTACCTCCAGAAAACGTTCTTAAGGACATTTTCTCTCACCTTCTATTCAAATTTTCTTTGTAACTTACTTATTTAATTTTGGTCAACATTTCATCTTCTATTATATTTGTTATAAAAAAAAATAGACATTATAAAAAAAAATATAGACACACTAGCTGTCCCCGGCATGCGTTGCAAATGTTGCAATGCACTTATTACCTACCCTATCTACCTACCTACCCTACCCTACCCCAACCTACCTTACCCTACCCTACCTACTTACCCTACCCTACTCCAACCTACCTACCCTATCTACCTACCTACCCTACCCTACCCCAACCTACCCTACCCTATCCTACCTACCTACCTACCCTACATACCCTACCTACCCTACCCTACCCTAGCTACCTACCTACCTACCTACCTACCCTACCCAACCCTACCCTACGTACCTATCTACCTACTTACCCTACCCTACCCCAACCTACCCTACCATACCCTAACCTACCTACTTACCCAACCCTACTCCAACCTACCTACCTACCTACCCTACCCTACCCTACCCTATCTACCTACCTACCTACCCTACCCTACCCTACCTACCTACCTACCTACCTACCTACCTACCTACCTACCTACCTACCTACCTACCTACCTACCTACCTACCTACCTACCTACCTACCTACCTACCCAACTCTACCTTTCTCACCTTTTAAACCTTCCCTGGACTACGACAAACATTTTAAAAACAAAATCAGCTAAATCGGCCCAGACGTTCTTGAGTTTTAGCGAGACTAACGAACAGCAAATGATTTTTATTTATATAGATAGATAAACATACAGATACATAAAAATAGACATTATTTATATTTTGGTGACGGGTTCTAATTTAATGCCGCGTTAACTCAAGCGATTGTAGCAAAAACATGCGACCGTCGCGTTCATTTTGATTGGCGACCTCAAACCAGCAGAGGACACTTTATAGGACACTGGTAAGGCTTCCAAGAAAATGAGAAAAGATATTTTATTATTATTTTTTAGCTGATCCTAAGCGAATCAAGGACTCGTACGATTGTAACTAACTAAAATGAATCACCAGAATGTAGCAGCTAAAGTATTTCAATAACGATCCGTACAAGACTTACTAGCGCGTTATTAACTAGTTTGAGACCGGCTGCGTCTTGTACAGGTCGCTGTTGAAATACCAGGTGCCATTCAGGTTTTCCATAGGTGATTCGAATTTGTGAAAAACATGTTACTTTTGAGTAGCCTCGGGGACAATAGGCCTACCTCTTTAGTTATTTACAAAACTATTCACTCTCTCATCATCGCTATCTTCCTGCCCCCATCCCTTGTTGGTTGGGGTTGTTATTTGGGGTGCACTACACATTTTTTTACCCTATCTACCTACCTACCCACCTCACCTCTACCTTTCTCACCTTTTAAACCTTCCCTGGACTACGACAAACATTTTAAAAACAAAATCAGCTAAATCGGCCGAGCCGTTCTTGAGTTTTAGCGAGACTAACGAACAGCAATTGATTTTTATTTATATAGATAGATAAACATACAGATACATAAAAATATAGACATTATTTATGTTTTGGTGACGGGTTCTAATTTAATGCCGCGTTAACTCAAGCGATTGTAGCAAAAACATGCGACCGTCGCGTTCATTTTGATTGGCGACCTCAAACCAGCAGAGGACACTTTATAGGACACTGGTAAGGCTTCCAAGAAAATAAGAAAAGATATTTTATTATTATTTTTTAGCTGATCCTAAGCGAATCAAGGACTCGTACGATTGTAACTAACTAAAATGATCAATGAATTACCAGAATGTAGCAGCTAAAGTATTTCAATAATGATCCGTACAAGACTTACTAGCGCGTTATTAACTAGTTTGAGACCGGCTGCGTCTTGTACAGGTCGCTGTTGAAATACCAGGTGACATTCAGGCATTCCATTGGTGATTTTAATTTGTAACACGTTAGTTTTGTGTAGCCTCGGGGACGATAGGCCTACCCCTTTAGTTATTTACTAAACCATTCACTCATTCAACATCGCTATCTTTCTGGCCTTTTTTTTTTTTTTTTTTTTTTTTTCCGGATGGGTAATCATCAAATGACTTCTCCCGCTCTGGGCGGAGCGGGAGGGAGTGTCAGACTTGTACTGACTAAAACCCACCCGTGTTCATTCTTCGCCCTTTTTGTTCCAGGGCCGCGGTATCTCTTTCGAACAACCCGCAGCCCTGGCAGGCATCGGCCCTCTCGGGCCCCATCCGGTTTGCTGACATCTCCTTGAGGCGCGCGTGGAACACGTACGCGCCGTCGACACGGCCTGTCGTCATAAGACGGACGGACGGTGAGCTAGCCCATTACTCGCCGTCCACAGGCTCGCGCCTACGGTGGCCGGGGGCCACTGGTTGCCCCCCGACGCCCGGGGCGTCTCCCGCGGCGGCTGGGACGCGAGGTTCTCTCCCTCTCACGTTCCGCCACCTCCTTCGCTAGCATGACTGCTTCGCAGAAGGAGGCGACGGCTTCCCATTCCCTCTCGCTCCGGACCATGGATTGAACCAGGGCCGGTCGCGAGAGGTCACCGCCGCCAATCGCCGCTACGAGGACACGGCGGTGCTCAGCCCAAGCGGGGCAGAGCTCCACGGTGTGCACCACCGTGTCCTCCGGCCGATCCTCACAATGGTAACACCCGGGCGTTTCCTCCCGCCCAATTCGGTGCAGGAACCTCCCGAAACAACCGTGTCCGGTGAGGACCTGCGTCAGGCGGAAGGTGAGGGCGCCGTGCCGCCTCTCTAGCCACTCCTCAAAGAGGGGACTTATCGCCACTATTGTGGCGTGCCCTGCACGTGGTTGCGATAGTCGCTGTCTCCATGCCACCATGAGATCGCGCCGGAGGTCTGTCCGCTGAGCGACAATTTGCCGCGGCAGCGGAGTTTCCCCCCGGCGTAGTGCCTCCGCGCGCCATTCATGCAGGCGCGCGAGGACCATCGCCTCCAGATCCCATGGTGGCAATCCGGCCAAGAGGCTCGCCGCCTCGCCGGAGATCGTGCGGTACCCCCGGATCAGCCTTACGGCTACCACCCTCTGGGGCGCGTTCAGGTAATGGGCGGCTCGCCGCCTCAAAGAACGCGCCCACACCGGGGCCCCATAAAGGGCCATGGACCGCACGACCCCCGCGTAGAGCCTCCGGCAGGAGGCGTTTGGACCCCCCAGGTTGGGCAAGAGCCGCTTGAATGCGGCCCCTGCCCGTTCCAGTTTTGGGGCCAAACGTCGGAAGTGCTCAACGAAGTTCCACCGGCTGTCGAGGACAAGTCCTAGGTACTTTAGCGTCGACTCGACGCCGATGGAAACCCCTCCTACCGTCAGTGTGGATCCCGACGGTGGCGCATTCCGAGGCCCATGAAAGCACATGGCCTCGGACTTGTGCAATGCCACCTCGAGACCCAGCTGCCGGATTCTCTCCACGACTATCGCAACCCCGCGTGTCATAAGTTCGGCCGCCGCCTCGTGCGACCTCCCCTGTGCCAGCACCAGCGTGTCGTCAGCGTAGCAAACTACGCTGACACCGCTAGGGAGGTCGGCGCGCAGCACCCAGTCGTAGCCGATGTTCCACAAGGGCGGCCCCAGAACCGATCCCTGTGGAACACCGCATGACATCTCTCGCCGGTTCCACTCTCCTATCTTTCTGGCCTTACCCCGTGTTGGTTGGGGTTGTTATTTGGGGTGCACTACACATTTTTTTTCCATTCTCCCCTGTCAGTCGTAGTTGCTCCTTTACTCCTTTTTCCTTCATATCATTCCTCACTCACTAAACAATATTTCAATATCTGCCTCACTGGGATCTGCTTCCAGTATATCCGGATGCTACTGAATACCAGTGTTTTAGATGGAATGACTGCCTAGCTGACCTCCACGAAGCAGTTACTATTACCCTATGGGAAGACGAGTTGTCACTCTTTCCTTTCCCGAACGAAATTTTCCAAAATTCCGTACTGCGCAAACTTTTCCTATTACGAAAATTGTCCTCTAAGCTCAATAAATGAATGACGAAGCACTTTGAGTGCTCGTGGTGCAACAAAAGTTAAATTAAATAAAGTTTATAAAACCTCATTTGCCATACATCATCACGTGTTGCCTGTTGTTATTTGAATTTTCTAACTTAAAATTTGTCGTATTCAGAAGTGAATTCGTCACGTGGAGAAAGGCTTGGGGTTTTAGTGCTTGATTGCTGAATTTTAACTGGTTGATAGGTAATGGTAAATAAGGTTCAATTTTGATTAAAGCCTGAAAAAAAAGCATCATCATAAAGACAGACGTTTTTATAATTATTCAACAACAACGGGGTAAAATCATCGCTGCTTTCATAGCAGATAATTTAAATAGATACTGTTGGATCACACGAACCAAGCTAAATTCTTAAAACTTAATAGATGTCTATTACATATTATACAAGGTGTTGTTTTGCATCCTCTTCAAATTCAAGGAGGTTACTATGCTAATGATTCTCGTCCCAACTCCCCAATCAAAGTAGGTTTCGTTTTTTCTTATTTACGGAAACCGGTAAGTGTGAACCACCCGTATTTTAAACGCGGCCCGTCTGATTCTCGCCCTATAACCGCGCTTCTACACTTACAAACAATCTCAAACGTTTATTCCTTATTCCCTAAGGGGGCGTCAAGGGCGTTATTCTGAAATACTAACAAACTTAAACAACCAATAAAATCAGCGTTTTTTAATAATTAACTAGGTACCGTAATTTTAATTGATTATTTATGTCCTTTGTGACAACCTCTTGAATTTTGACGAGGATGAAAAACAACACCTTGTATGTAGGTAAAACCAGCAAATACGTAAAAAATAAGTCAAGTTCAGAATTCTTAATGCAATTTAAATTACTTACAGAAAGCCGAAATATAGAGAAATACAGAGAATTAAGTACTAATCTAGTACAGATCTAAACAAAAGTTAACCATTCCCAAAAATTTCTCTAGACCAAGCTGCAGCAATACCAATACATAAATTCAACATGCCAAATAACTTCAACAGCCAAACTGATAAAGAAAACACACTCACTTCCAAAACACTTATTCGTAAAGTATTTATTTGACAGAACAACGCCACGGTGTCGCTTTGTCGCCATGTCACGACACGAAATTGTAAACACAGAAAACACGGTAACATTGTTTGAGAAAATTGAAAATTTTCACAGCACTGTAGGTAAGGAAATATCGCTCAGGTTATGTGAAATGTCTTTTCATTTCAGACGGCTTTATTTTACTTAGATGTAGACAGCGAGCGCGTTGAAATTAATTAAAAGGTAAGACATGTGTGCTTTTTGCGCTTGACACCGCTAGATGGCGTTGGCTGTGGCGTTTGAAGGTAATGGTAGGAATGTATTTTGGGGCTTAGTTCAGTTTATGGTAAACAATAAGGTCCTAAATATTTATGTGCCCACATAAACATTAAAATCATCATCATCATCTGCCTAGCCTTTTCCCAAACTATCTTGGGGTCGGCTTCCAGTCTAACCGGATACCGCTGAGTACCAGTATTTTACATGAAACGACTGCCTATCTGACCTCCACAACCCAGTAACTGGGTATTACGATACCCCTTGGTAAGACTGGATGTCTGACTTTTTGGCTTCTGACTACTCGTAACGACTGTCAAAGGTCTGCAAATGACAGCCGGCACCAACGACTTTAACGTGCTTTCCGATGCACGGAAGAAACTTGGTTTGTATTTATGGTCACCCATCTACAGACCAACCTCGGCAAGCACGGCTTAACCTTAAAGATCGACCCGTGCTATTTATAAATATTAAAATATTGTTGTTAATATTGTTATTGATTAAATCTGATTGTTGCAGCTTACAAAATTATACTAACCTGGAAATAAAATAATTATTGTGCACATTGATAATACCTCGGTCTAAACTTAGATTTGTTTTTGTTATACTTTCTCAAAATAACAATCAAAATTGAGACAAAAGCGACACGTCCCTCCACTTAAATGAAAATATTATAGAAGCACACATAAAATAGTAATAAATAAACTTATATCGTTTGAAACCAGTGGACACAATCTCATTGAGGCCCATTTTCCTGTGATATCGCGTAAATACGACACGTTGGGGAACGAAACACATATAAAACTAATATATTGTGCCCATTTTTGTCCCCTATTAATATCCTTGTGGACCAAGTTCATCATAGGGTAGTATAAAATCAAATTATAGTTGGTAATTACAAAAAGCTTTGCTTTTGGGATGATAGATTATGGTTCTGTTTTAGTTTTCGTTGATTTCATTAATCATCTAAAATAGCCTTCATGGGTATGGGTTTGGGTGTCAAATTTAATATTAATAACAGTTTCACCCGTTATGTTTAAAGTACAATGTAATAGAGGACGAATGTATTATCGTTCAACGGGCAAAGATTCTGAGTCTGGGCGGCTACTGAGACATTCAAACACAGAAAGAAAACCCCAACATCCTACTTGTGAGGATGGATGGATGGATGGATGTTTGTTACTCTTTCATGCAAAAACTACTGAATGGATTTGGATGAAATTTGGGACACGGGTAGTTTATAACCTGGATTAACACATAGGATACTTTTTATCCTGATAGTATGTTCTCGTGGGACAATTATCGAACTCCACGCGGGCGACGCCGCGAACATAGGCTAGTTTGAAATATAAGCAATCAAATATAAGCGAGACCACATGTTCAGCAATATCAATCAATGCCAAAAAATACAAATACAAATCAACACTTATATTACTTCTTAAAAAATTGGTAAGTGGATAAAAAAAATTATGAAGTATCTACTTGTAATTTCACAAAAAACAATTAAGTATCCAACTAACACAACACACTTCAAATGCTCTAGCTATTTGTCCCATGTTTAATTATATCCATTAAATTAGACCAAGAGCACACAGCTATTAAAGGGTAATAGCCCCGAGCTACAAAGACCACTCCATTACTTCCCATGAGCGTCATTAGAAGCGACTAAGGGATTTCAGACATTAGGAAGACGGCCAACGACTTCCACCTGTGTGCTAATAAAATTAATAATAACTAATCTACCAACCACTAAGGAGCTCGCAATGGGTCTTTTATAACAATAGCTACTAGGAATGCAGAAAATGAAACAATAACGCCTGAAAAGTCGTATGGTAATCGGTTGTCTTGGCATGGGCATGTGATGCGGAAGAATGAGTAAAATGTCGTGAGGAAAGCTTTGAGTATGAATGTGGGTAGGTAAGAGTCAGGGAAGACTAAATAAACTATGGAGGAACTGTATGAAGGATATTACTGTTGACATGACAAGTGATTGAGAAGACTGGAAGAAGACGCTTTGCCGACCAAATTTAAATCAGGGCAGGAGATTGATGACAAAGACGGCCAAGGACTTTTGCCTGTGTGCTTATAAAATTTGCTATAACTTACCCCTGTCCTTAGTGGTGTTAGTTCCCAAAATGGGGTTTTAGAACATTATTTTGTTTCGTTATTATTTATTCTTCGTAAATACAATTTCTGAACATTAAGCATACACCTAATATAAGAGAATGCAATAAAGGCATCATTCGAACAAATTAAACTACAACAAATTGCTGTCAAGCTGTTATTGTTACATAACTCTTGCCGTACTCCACACTCAATTTCGAACCTAATAACTTGAGTATTACAGTCAAAATTTGCATGTGAATTGGGAGAACTTAATACCAAATAATTAACGGTACAAAATTGCCAAATGTTAGTATAATTCACCGCATTGGTTGTATCGGGCCAATCCCGCGCTAACATACCATCGTTCATTATTAGGGATCATTACCATTAATATGTGGCAGGATATTTGACTGCCAACTACCCCTTGGGGACCATGCAGATATAAGAGCGGCCGTGGGGACAAATGTATATTAGCACCTGTTTAGTGACTAAATGTAACGGCATTTAGGCATGATTTTGCGCTAATTGTGGGCATCGTTAGGTTTATAAATTTTTAAATTAGTAGTGAAATTATGTGAATCGCCACTGTCAATAAATTTAGAATTGAACGTCAAGCATTAGCCATTATGGAAGTAAAAGCAACATTAGTACTAGAAGAAGAATACTAATTCATTTACGGATAAATTAATTAATTCCGACAAAAAATCAAATTCTGTATTTTTTCATCCATAACGCGAAAGAAGCCGCTGGTCAAAGCTAGTAAGTAATAGATTCATAAATCACACATACTAATGAAAAAATACTGCTGAACTCAAAAACTAATTAGAGGCAGATCTACAAAGTTAGGATAAATAGAAACCCATATAGCTATTATCGACCAATGCTCAACATAAATCAGTCCCAAGCCTAGTGGAGCGATTCAGCAAAACGCTCTACTGACTTATAACAGGAAATATATTTGACCTATATATTACATCGCCCAGTTTTTGTAAACGACCAGCCATAAGACCTGTAAATACCAACACTATGCATCGCCGAAAGGGCCGATTTAATCTGGCTATCTTTTTGAAATTGGCCAGGAAACATGATCTCTCTTAAATGTTGGGATCCCTGGATTTGGTGGGACGTACTTGTTAATGAAATGGGGTTGAAGAGGTCTCGTTATGGTGGGTTCGGTTCGACCAATTTTGATGTATTGGGTTTCGTACCCCGATGGGTCAATGTGGGATTACTTGAATATATCAACGGGGATTGTGGTTTGCTAGGCTTGTTTGGGGATCATCTGTATGCACAAAGAAATGACATATTAACATAAAATAACCACTAATACTTTTAGCCCAAAGAGTCCAATGTAATACTGAAAGAATCCATTTTCTGTATAAGAACTTACAATGTTTTCATAATTCAATCAATCAAGGGGTTATCTTTGGAATGACCCAACCCATTCCGAAAATTCTTTAAATAATGGGAAGCTTTAAAAGAATCCCTTGGAAAAAGAAATGGCTTGGTTTTTCTTGCGTTATTGTAGAAATAACGCAAGCGAAACGACGGGCTAGCACGGACTAGTTTTCAAGTCGTTTGTGGTGCGCGTTCCGACTCATCATTTGGTGACCTTCCTCAAGGAAGAGTTTTGGCCGAAAGGTGTGCTGTATCGGCGTTTTCGCGGCCAGCTACGTGACACCTCGCAGCGTAACATGACGCCGTCACTTCGTGTGCAGTAGTTGTTATATTTGTATAAAGTATTTATTAGTTTATAGTTATTGTTTTTTATACTTATATATGTATTGTGTTTTATGGGCCCTAGTTGCCTGAAATAAATGATATTATTATTATTATTAAAGACAGAAGAAAATAATGCCCTTCGAAATAATTGACAATTGACTCCACCAAACTACATCTTGAAAATAATCTCAAAGCTCCCGTTGCATATCACAATCCGCTTTCATATATGGGAGGATTATCATCCTTCCTGAATTCTTCTACAAAGAAAACTTAGCAAAATTCCTTATGACGTAACAAGAGGTTCGGAATTCGGAGGCTAGATGACAGCACATAAAATACGGGATGATGGAAGTAATAAACTTCTAGATGGATAAGGAGGAATTCAGCTTTACGATCTTGAACCTTTACGTTGTTAACAACTAAGTGATCAGTGGTTACTGTATCAGCTATATAGTTTTAAGTAAACTTTTCGAGAGATCCGATCTGATATTTTCGTTGGCTTTTAAATAAAGATTTTAAAGGGGTGGTGCTTAAGACTCAGTGGTATGCTGTTATTCATTATCGCGCCTTAGTTTGTTGCTCATAAAGAATTTTATGATACACACTATCTAGCCTACCCGCGCAACTTTATCTGCGCCACATTTTCCCCGTTTTTGCAACTTTTTTCATTCATACTCCGCTCCTAGGGGTTGAAGCGTGATGTTATATGGCCTATAGCCTTCTTAAATAAATTGGCTATACAATTCGAACCACTAGTTCCTGAGATTAGCGCTATAATATTAGTATAGACTAGCTGTGCCCGCGACTTCTTCTGCGTGGAAATAGTTTATTTCTAAAATAGAAGTAGCCTAAGTTACTTCTTATTACATCAACTATCTGCCAGTGAAAGTCCCGTCAAAATCGATCCAGTCGTTCCAGAAACAAACCGAAACAAACAGACGACAGAAAGACAAACAAAATTGTAAAAAAAAATATTTTGGTATATGTACCGTATATAGATTCATATGCATGTAGAAAAAAGCGGTTATTTTAATATTACAAACAGACACTTCAATTTTATTTATTTGATGATGATGATGATGATCATGTTTAGATAAGATGCACTTTTAGTAGCTTTTAAAGACTTTCTTTCAAAATCTAGCATTTTCTAGCAGCTGCCCATTTGACCGTTGGTAACTTATTAAAGGTATAAAATGTATCCTATGTTTAACTTATGTCAGGACTTATCAGTGTGTCATCCAAATCCGTTCAGTTATGAAGGCTTCAAAGGTAAAATACCCTATAAGTTACTTGCGAATTTATAATATTAGTACGCAACATAGCATTCAAGCAAGACCAGTGATCATCTGCCTAGCCTTTTCCCAAACTATCTTAGGGTCGGCTTTCAGTCTAACCAGATGCAGCTTTGTACCAGTATTTTACATGAATACGACTGCCTATCTGACCTCCACAACCCAGTAACTGGGTAATACGATACCCCTTGGTAAGACTGGATGTTAGACCTTTGGCTTCTGACTACCCGTAACGACTGTCCAAGATCTACAAATGACAGCCGGGCCCAACGGCTTAACGTGCTTTCCGAGGCACGGAGGAAACTCGGCATTAAATTATGGTCACCCATCCACGGACCAACCTCGGCAAGCACGGCTTAACCTTAAAGATCGACCCGCGCGGCTGTTATTATTTAGCCATAATCTCCTCTTAAGCAAGATCAGTATCAGACTAATTAAAATTTATATCAAAACAGAACTAGTACCAACATGTAACAGTATCGTCGAATTTGACAACAAAAGCTTAATAAGCCAGCGGATCGTTATTAATTTTCACACTAACAAATCTGTTAGAAACTGATATCAAATATTGTACTCCATTTCAATATTTGATATTATTTAATGCTAATCCACTGACGAGTTCGTTGCAATTTACTATCTAACCTTGTATGGATATTTCTAGGCTAGCTACCCTCTGGTATTGGAAAATAAATCCTGTGAATAAAGTAACAGATTAAACTTTGCTTTGAACTGAAGCTAAACACTTGTCTAGGGGCTTAACGCAAGGGGTAAGTGGGTGTCATGATCAGATACACACGTTGGAACGGATATGCGCGTGTGGTTTACTAAAATTAACTTAGTATGCTTTAAATAAATCTTTATCAGAAGCCCGTGTTCCTTTCATTATCATCGCCATCATCAGCAGCTTTGGTCCACCCACTGTTCATTGGAGGTGTTCTTTTCCCGTGCTATGTATGCTTCCCTGGTATTTGCTAGGCTCATCCAACGTTCCCCACAATATTCTATCCTATGTTCCACGTAACTACAAATTCTACTCAAGGTTTTAGAGAATACTCTACCATTGTAAATGCGAAACAAACATGAAACAATTTGAAATTCTCGAGATCATGATTCTGCGAAATTAACCGCTCTTAGTTCTATTTCTAATTAGTATTGTATAATTCTAAGAAGAACACAATAGGACCTTCAAAAGCTGGAACAATCTATGTATGAAATATGAAATTAAACTGAATATATTCTACCAGCTGTCCCACACAACTTCGTCTGCGTCACGTTTTCCCCGTTTTTGCAACATTTTTCATTACTGCTCTGCTATTATTGGTCAGAGCGTTATGATATTTAGCTTATAACTTTCCTCAATAAATGGGTTATCCAGCACTAAAAGAGTATTTCAATTCGAACCAGTAGTTCTCGAGATTATCGCGTTCAACCAAACAAACGAACCAAAACAAACTTCAGCTTTGTAATAATTATTAGTGTAGATGTAGAGAATTATTTTAAGCAAGTGTACACATTTCCATCAGCTTGCACCGCCATTTGAAGCTGACATGCTGTGGTGGCATTAAATATTAACACTGTTTTAGAAGCCAACATGAAATTAGCTAGATTGTGCACCACGCAAACAGGATATCATTTTGCATGTCAAGTGAAAACGGGGAAAAGTAATGTTTGGGTGAGTATAATTGATGGTGCAGTTTTCATTGGTGTTTATGTTCTAGAAATGAGATTTTTGAAGGGATTGATGAAGCTATGATTAAAACTCGCGTTTCTCCCATTGGGGTAGCAGAAAATACAGAACGTCATCTGCTACGATCTTCACCTACCTACTTCGTCCTTCGGTTTCATCCACATTCAAACATTAAATATATTGGGATAAGAGATTCTACTACGAGTTAACCTAGGCACAAAAATTTAGTCAAAATCGACCCTAGAAAGTAAAATACTAAAACAGACGACACCAAGACTTATGACAGCCAACGTAGACAAACAGGTTTATTTTCGTAAACACAATGTGAATATTGATCTGATCTAGATACTGAATAGAACGAATGCGGTATTACACCCGAACGATTTGAACCCGGCACGAATAGAGATCCATTCATGTACTAACACTAAGCGGTTTAGGTTGCCTTACAAAGCTATCTTAGCATCACCTAAGCCAAGTCTTACGTTCCACAACAATATAGATTCAAAGCCCATAGTAAAGCCTTCAAATACCATAATAATTTCGAACGAAAATGAACCTTACAACACGACTGCAATCTCCGAAACGTTAGGCAGTGATGTTAATATTGTATACAACCTGTTTTTTTTTTATATCCCATAACTCTAGGGTTATATTCTGTAGGTAAAAATAATACTAAAACTCCTAGAATAGGTGGTCCAAAAATGCATAGTTTCGGAGATATCATCAATCATAATTAAATTAGGTCAAAAATTGTCGCCAGTGTGACGAAGCTTTACTTTTGCGAGGTTGCCAAACTTAACAGTAGTGTAGTAAAATAGTAGTAGTTTCATTGATAAATACTATTCTTTTTATTCAAACCAATCATTTATATTTAAAGCTAAGAAAATGCGAAAAAAACAAAAAAAAAATTATGATTGAAACATAATTCATATTATGCCAGATGATTCTTTGATATGGTCTCAATCATATCCTAGAGTTATGGAGATAAAAAAAACAGGTTGTATATTGATATTATGTTTTAATCTCATGTAATAGGGGGCTAGTTTATTGACATCAACGGGAAATAACTTCCATTTTTTTTTGCCCAGATGGAAAAACCCAATAATGCTTTGCCCTATCTCACAATCGATCCCAAGACTTCGCGCATAACCGTTACAGCGCTTAGGACCACTAACCTAATGAGGCAGTCAAAGAAGAATAGAAATTCGAAAATCTTTCAAGCCAAGGAAGCGCAATTACAAACTATGTCAGAACCAAAGCTGACTCATCCGACACCAACAAAAGATTCCTTATCGTATATATAAAACAAAAACAAGTGTATTCGTGCTCAACGATAGTTCGGAACTTCGCGACGGCGGATGACAAAAGCAGCTACTTACAAAAGAAGTGCTTTCGCGAAATCTTACAAAGTTATGTGATGAGCCGCCCTCCCCCCCCCTTTACTTCGCGGGGACTTCAAACACGACCCGTTTTTTCACAGCTCGTTTGAACTATGCGATGTTTTTCGAATAAGTTTCGCTTATGTCAAATGTTTCTTTTTTCTAAAGAAGTTGTGTAATTACTGTGGGTTTTTTTTTTTCTTTTAGTTGTTTCTGAATTTAGTACGAATTGAGTAGTATTTGATAAAGTTTAGCCTGACTATTTGGATTTAATGTCTCAATTGTTTAACATTTTGTTCCTACAGTTCATTAATCGATCTCAAAAACATATTTTAAGTGTCATATACCTTTAAAAGAGCGTAGTTCACTCAAAGGGCGCCGCCGCACATAATTTTCCATTCGCATTCAAATACATGTAAAAGCAAGTGATTACACCCTGAATCCTATAACACCAATACAGACAGACAGGGCCGCTGAAATTTTAATTATTTAAAGATAAGAAGGAAAGATGAAAAGCGATTCCCCTTGGAACCGAAAAAAAATTTGAGCATTTCATTTGTCCGGCCTTTTTAAATGAATAATTCCATGTATAATTTTTAGCAATAGATTTAAAATGCGTCGTTTCTTTTGAACTCCTAAAACGTTACTTAGATAAGATCCTTTTGTGAATTTCTGACCTTTTTTTGTAAATGTGTAGGTAATTGGACTATCTTTGAGACGACTACAAAGGGATGTAGTCTGAAATCTAAGTTTGAAAACAATTGTGTTCGAATAAGTGGAAGTGTTTATAAAACTTACATCAGATTCTAAAAATACACAGATTTGAAGAAATAACCGTATACCACATGAAAGCAAGAAGCTTTTCCAAATATAAAATTGGCAATGTTTTGTAAAAAATTTACACTAAAAAGGATACAAATATACACGTTTTATGGTTAATATTTTTGGTGTAAGAAAAGGTCTATGGCTGATTGCTAACGCTGCAGAAGGCATTTATGTACATTAAAACCATATCATTGTGAAGGAGCTGCAAGGGCAACTGTAAATACCAAAAATAATCCCTCCAATTTTAATTTCCACTCTTTATAATTCCACCAAATCACGTACTTCTACCTCTTCAAAAAACAAAATCACAGCACATAGCTTAGGTGGTAAAACTTTTGTAACAAGTCTCCTGAAAAGCAATCATACTCCCATTACTTATTGCACCAGCAAGACGCATTCAGAGATGTCTTCTAACTATAATTGGATCTCTGATCTTTGCCTCAGGTAATAGCAATGTTCTTTCTAGCAAACGGATTACTCTAAAACGTTGGGGTTAGCCTGGGGACGTTCTAACTGTCTCGAATAAGCTTACTTACTTAGCTGAGGTTACTGCGCAATGAATGCAGTTAGCGGTTCTACTTAGATTAAGCAATTTGTTGATACAGTTAGTTGTTTTCTTAAACACTGTGAAAATTACGATGCAATACTACAAGGTGTTGTTTTGCATCCTCGTCAAATTCAAGGAGGTAATTATGCTAATGATTCTCGTCCCGAATCAATAATTAAATGACTAGGTATTTTTTCTAATTTTGGAAATCGGTAAGTGTGAACCACCCGTGTATTAAACATACCACGTCTGATCCTCGCCTTATAATCTCGCTTACACACAAACAAAAAATCTCAAACGTTTATTCGAGTATTCTTATTCCCTAAACCACGTTAAGGGGGTTATTCTGAAATACTGACAAAATTAAACAACCGAAAAAATCAGCGTTTATTAATAACTAACTAGGCACCGTAATTTTAATTGATTATTTTTGTCTTTTGTGACAACCTCCTGAATTTTGACGAGGATACAAAACAACACCTTGTATACTTTGTTAGTGTTGGTATTCAGTATTGCCTGACAAATATATTTTACAGAGCGACTGACCATCCGGCTCTTCAACCCAGTTTCTGGGTAGCACGATACCACTAGGTAAGAATGGTTGTCAGGCTTTCAGGCTTCCAACTGCTCATAACAATAACAACTGTCGAAAGTCTACACCAAGCTTTGCTTATCCTTGAATATCTATAAGGGTGCTATTGTTTAAAATATCAATACGAATTTGTACTTCTTTTAAAAACTAGCTTGGAGTTCGAAAATTCTACCACTGTGTAGTAGTACTGGGATGTAAAGTATACTATGTGTTCATCATCAGCCTACCGCAGTCCACTGCTGGACATAGGCCTCTTCAATCGCTCGCCAGTTAACTCGATTCTCAGCAACTCTCATCCAGTTGCTACCAGCCACCCTACGAAGACCGTCGCTCCACCGAGCCTGTGTGTGTGCCGATACTATGTGCTAATTCAGGTTATTTCGTATTTATAATAGTAGACGTTCCTACTAATGAGATACTGGTCCTCCTCTATATTAGAAGGATTGGCTATAATTGACTGCGAGGGCCCTGTGCGGCATACTGGATTATTTTTTTATAATTTCAAAAATCTTTCACACAGTACCGTGCGGGCAATATGGCCCGTAGCACACAAAGGTTTCTCTAATACATCTGCACTTAAACTTACGCTTCAGTATTAGCAAAGTAAGCAATATATTACGACAAAAGGCGATCTACAATAAACCATTACAGAGCTACAATAAATAGTCCGAACGTTGACCGTACGGACTTATAGGCTCGGAGCCAGCACTACGCTTACTTTCCAGGGCTTATGACTCTAACACATGTCGGCAATGTGATAAAGCCCCGGTATCTATACGTATGTACATATCTGCAAAATATTTGTTCTGACCCTAAATCTTTTGGCATCAAAGTGAGATAAAGTTTGATGGCGATTCGATTCAGACTGATGTTGTCTTTTGAAGTTTATGGTAGGAGGGTTTGAGTGTTTGACCCTTTGATTTGGTTGTTGATTTATAAACAGATGATGATTTTTTATTACGCACTCAATCTCATGTTACCCAACTTCTTGTATATATTTTGAAAAACTCATTTACTCTCAAAACTGTTTTCAAAGCTCAATCTGGAATCTATATGTATATCATTTCTCCATGGTAGCTCGTTGCTGTGTGAGCAAGCGTGAACCATCGCCACCCGTTAAGCCACTAATACAAACATAATTATATTTTTGTTCATTTGGATTAATTGCTTTTGAAATTATAGTGCGTAAATAAATGCCTATCTTTATAACATTCCTATGTATAATTTTCCGACCTTAAACATAAAAAATCAACATCAAACTAAAATTCAAAATAAAACATTAAATAAAGTATCACACTTAAAAGTCACACTTACTTTAAAGTTTAGAACGCACAGTGTGCCATTTTAGATGCACTATACACACGTAAGGGGTGATAAAATCCCGTTTGTGTCCCAACAGAGCGACAAGTTAAATTTGATGATACCCTGTACAGTTTACTGAGCCAAGATGTTACTTTGTCGAAGTTTTGAATGAAGTGACCGGAATATGCAATACTCAGTAAAGTGCAGATAAAAATAAGGTTTCCGTAAGTTAAGTAAATATGAACTTGTTATAAATTTGTCATGAAAAAGTCGCAAATGACGTATAAAATGAGCTATTTAATATAGAGAAATTTCATTTACAGCACGCTGTAAGAAAACTATAAGTAGATACTGATACTTTTTTTTAATTTCTTGTTCTCTATATATCTTTCAGCCAGATGCCATTGGTGGCAGCCCCGACTTACGAGCAATAAGCCGTGGGTCCACACCCAGGCAGGCGCATTACTTTGTGTAATTTATTTCATCACCACTGCTCTCAAAAACGGTGAAGGAAAACATCGTGGGGGGCATGCCGGTTTGGCATGCCCGCGAACTATAAATTCGAAGAAATGTTACATCTACCAACCCGCACTGGGCCCGCTTGATTACAGCTCACTCCGTCTCATAGAGAGGAGGCCTGTGTCCCAGCAGTGGGAACATTATAGGCTGATGATGATGATGATCATGATATATCTTTTATTATCAAGGCAAAAACAAAAAACAAAATAAGAGGGATGTCTTTGGCCAAGAGCAGAATAGACCTAACTAGAAAATAAAAAATACCTGTGGAGTACTTACTGACAATAAATATGAGTAAAAACCAATACTCGTACTAATATCGCAATATTTTTACAAAAAAAAAAACGTTTTCTGATCGTCTCGCATTTCGCTATCCCAAATCTGATAAAGTTTATAGTTTTGACCTTTGCTCAGCTCTTTGACTATCCTTCCAGCAAATATCAAATCAAAACTCGAAGAGTGATCATCAGTTTCAGAGGCTTACTGTGCGAACATGTGTCTTTGCCATAATAGTATATTGTGTATTAAGGGCGGTAAGTAAGGAATTACGATCGAGGCTCTAGTAGAAGCCCGAAGTCGAAGACTGAGGGCTTTCTGAGTCGAGGTTCGTAATTCCCGTACCGCCCGTGAAACATACAATGTTTTTCATCACATTTGCTAGTTAATAATTATGAATATACACAAGTCAGCACATATTATTACGAAATACGTGAACTGATTTGCGGATGGCGGGCTGTTTGCCCACACCACAGATTATACAAATGTTTTGTTCAGAAACGTTAAAGGCAAATACTTACCTAGGTATACAGCCATGAGGGAGTATAAAAAAAAATCGACGTTTTGATACAAAAAACTATCGATTATTTAGATTTTAGAACATTAGTTGAGTAATTAAATAACATGTAGCGAGATTGAATGAAATTCCTGTATAGATAATATTTTAAGACAATTTTTCAATTGCGTGTAAACTCCTTGCTTGACCTGTGTGCTGTCATGCTGTGCTGTAAATTAAAAAAAAAATACTTACCGCCCTAGGGTTTTATATGGGGCATTACAGCCAAGTTAACCTGTATGTAATGATACTGTTTACGTGCAAGTGTGATGAAAAAGCTTATACGGTCCAGTTCATACAAATGCCGTCTGAAATATATCGCTGATATAAAACTTAAAATTAGCAAAACTGTTAAAGATCTATGTATACATTTTGTAATACCCGAAGAGCTAGCCAGAGGTGTACCTAACCAGTTTACCCACATTTTGCCCTTTATAATACAGGGGGCGAGCCTATTGCCATCAACCGGGCACAAATCCAGACTCCGTAGTTGATAAAGACAAATACCAAATAGAAAAAAAAAGGATTGTGTGGTTTTATGAAACCACGGTAAAAGTGAAACTTTTTTTCACACTATACACATTTAACTAAAGATTTTTGGAATAATATTCCATTAAGGGTATAACACGAATAAAACGCGGAGTAGGGATAAAGTCAAAGGCCTCTGACGAGCGCCTTTCACTTTGTCTCTACTCTGCGGCCGAGCGTCACGCGACATGCAACACCCAGACGAAAAAGTTTGAGACGATGTAATAAAAGTTTCACTTTAAAACCCAATAAAAAAATTCGCCAACTTAGGAATCGAAGCCAAGACCTTATCTCACTTGTTAAAGATCGGTGTATCAATTTTGATGTACAATGAAGTATATTCCATCTAACTTTTCGTGAAGTAAGTGGGTGCTGTGTATGGTATAAGGCAGACGTTTGTTTTTCATAAGGAGATTGATGGATTGGTGGATTCTAAACTGCGTTTAAATTAATTGCGAGTATGATAATACAAAGCATCAATTTATCGATGAGGTAAATGTTATCTCAAGAAACAATTAAATTCTCAAACACGAGTTTTAAAACAATTTTGTTTTATATTTACTTCATGTTGTGGTAAAAAAACTTCCAACAATCAAGTTATTTAGAACATAAATATTTTTATTTCTTAGACCTGTTGCGATCTGTTTGAAAGTTTGAAGAAGAATAACTAACAAATTAATAAAGACAGAAATATTAATACAGAATTTGTATGAAAATAATTGCTTGAAAAAATTAACAGTCACGTTGCCAAAGATGGTGAAAAGATGCACAGACGTTTCCGTACTCTCCTCTGGCCAGCTGATCGATGGTTTATAGTTCCGTCAACATAATGTAGGACATCTCAACAACTTTAAGAAGTCCAAAAAGTTTCTTAACACAGTCGCGACCTACTCAGAAAGTTGGCAACAGCCGATATGTTTTATTACAACATACAATTCACGTAAAAACTCGACCACTAAATTAGAACAAGTTAATACTCCCAGAAAACGGTTGAGAGAACTCCGGGTCGTACTTAACAGCGCTAACGGTCAATAAAAGCAATAAATTACTGTAGGAAGCCGTGACCAGAGCGTTTACTTCAGGGTTGCCGGCCTGGTTCAATATTTTTGAAAGCTTCTAGAGTTTTCGGGGCGCTCAGAGTCAAACTATCCTGTCTAGCTAAAAAAAGGCAATTACTAAAACTTATGGGAAAACTTACATTAAGTAATTTGTTTACATAAAGGTTGAATTTAAGTCAATTACACTCTTAGATCTACTTGAAGTTTGAAGCAAGCACAAATTAATAGTTCAGCCAACATTTTTTTTTCCATTCTTAAAATGACAAACGATTATAATTCGCTTTTATGTCACCGCAATGTCCTAAATTACCACGAAAATCACAAAAGATTACGTAACCCTAAACTTAACAGATCAAAACAAAGTTAACGCTTATCATTTACACTTTAATGGGATTAACTCTATTTTAATAACGAAAGTGTAGCAATAAATCTGTCTAAATCTTGCAACCCTAACATTGTTCGTTCGGAGGGCAAACGTGAGCCTCTGACTCATTTTACGATCACCACACATGTGCTCTCGACGTCGATTCAGCATTTTGCGTTCTACAAAACCGGTGACGAATTATTGAAGGTGGGTTTACTTTATTAACCTTGTTTTCTCTTTCTAGGTGAATAGATTTTATCGTATTGATCCCAAGAAGTAAACCTTCTAGAATTTTCCACTCAGCTCTTTCTATTTTTCTAGGCCAGTATTTCGATTTATTTTTGTTCATATGAAGTTGGTTGACGTCGTAAATTCGTCTCTGGATAAAATTGGTCCTTTATTGGGAGATTAGAGGGAGTTTATGAGGCTGTTGACTTCGTTCGTGACGCTTATATTACTTGATAATGCTTTCGCAAAACAGGGATGTGACAATAAATCATTATTTGTAGGAAAAACAGGTTTATGTCGTATTTAGTGTGTTTCAGTGTCCGAACAGAGATTATTTACCAGTTCCGAAAATGGATCCGAATTTGAATAAATTATCTGCCAGATAAATAGACCGGAACTCATCTAGAGGTCGTGAAACATGCCATTAATGATTTAAGGTTCTCTGTGAAAGTAACATTAAAACTTGATTATCTTTAAGTCGTTCGCTGTCGTCTAAATGTAAAAAGTTTTCTGATACGGACCTTTTTTACACTAATTTTGATAATATTGGCATCTCCAAAAACTTACAACGCCATTTGAAAGAATAAGTGGATGATATTATTATATTTTCATGCAAATGTATGAATGTGTGTATTCATAGATTTTGATCTATGAAAGGGTCATTAAATTGTAACATCATTCAAATAGCATTGCTGATATTTTGACGTCATCAACCCATCAGATACTTAATCATCATCGTCATTATCAGCCTTTAATGTTCCCACTGCTGGGAAACAGGCCTCCTCTCTATGAGATCCCAGTAGGCTATAATCCACCACGCGGGCCCAGTGCGGTTTGGTAGATGTCACATGTCTTCGAATTTTTAGTTTAAGGGCATGCCGGTTTCCTCACGAAGTTTTACTTCACCGTTTTTGAGGGCATACTTATAATACAACTATCGAAAGACGGCTTTATAGCCTTAGCATAAAGATTATATTCATATTATATCCAAAGAGGCTTATAGCAACGCTTCACTGACTTCTTCAAGTATTTAAACACATAAATCGTTAAGTTGAACTTCGAAAGTAATTTCTAAGAAATGACTAATGGTGACTCGCTGTAGTAGTATTTGAACATTTGAATTCAAACTTCAGAAGATTGTGTTAAAGTTGAAAGTTGGAAATAAGTTTTTTCTTTAAATTGGTTGGTGCATCGGTGCATGACGGTTTTTTTTTTAATGAGGAAACCGTTTCCGATATACGTTTGTGAAGCGAAAGATTGGTCGGATTTGTCGGATAGAAGAAAACCAGTCTTTATGGCGATATTTAGGAGAAGCCTGTGTCCAGTACTGGATGTTTTTTGATGACAGCACGGGTGGCGCAGTGGCTGAGTAACTAGTTATTGCGCTGTGTGTTGCAGTTTCGATGCCCGCAAGGATCAAATATTAGTATGGCCTAAAGATAGTTGTTCCAGGTCTGTCTGTTTGTGTATGTGAGTTTAAATGTTTGTAAACGCACCTTAGATACGAGAGAAATTGCTATTGTGGGGTAAGATTTAAAAAATAAAACAGTCAAGACCAATCTAATTACTATTAAATTGCATGAAATTAAATGCTTATTTCCAAAATGGGAAATTACTAAGCTACTGCTATACCTAACCTCAATAAACTCTGCAATTACTGATAACGCCGCCTATAGTTCAAAACTTTGCATATTTTAAATCTAATATTCATCCAACAGAAATAATAGTATAATTCAAAAATTCTCGTTCCCCGCTCCCCCATAAGAACCACAGGTGGAGACAACAGTAATAAACGAATACAACAATATTGCATGGACAATACAATAAGAATAGGCAAAGTTCTACAGTTCTAAATGAAATCCCACCAGCTACTCTAAATTAGGCAAACAAATGAACTACACCAGAACTGCAGTATAATTCCCGCAGTATCAATCTTTGGAAGCTTCAAAGATAACCCAACAAAAACTTAAGTTTATGCTCTAGACCCACAGTTGGACATGTTCCAATTACTATGTTCAAGTTAGGTTAGTCGTAGGCGTAGCAAGATGGCCACTGTAAATATCCTAGCTTGTTTACGCCTACGTTTTCTTTGATCAAATGTTTCGACGGGACGATCTTTTACTCCTGGGGTTACCTTTATTGCATCGCAAGTGTATTCGTGGAGTAGAAAATTAAAAAGTTAATAATGTATACTGTAGGTAATCAGAAAATATAACATCGCGATGATAAAATTTCAAAGAAGTTAGGCAGAGTTGTATAGCGCACCCAGTATAGTATTTAGCCAGTTTAGTTTCAGTCCAGTGTTAAAGTGTCGTCTAGCCATCAACTGTAGACTTATCCTAACTTCGGGTTGCTACCAAGAACGATTTGATCGAAAAAACATACATAACTGCACCTACTGGCAATCGAACTGAGAAAAATCAAATCAAATAATATATTTGTAATAATATATAAAAATTAAAAAACGACCTATAACTAAAGTACATAAGGTGCATTGTCATTTGCCTGTTCTACAAAATACAACACCAAATATCCAAGCGAAACGGCCAACCTTAAAATATCGCACAGCCATTCACAACGCATGGTCAAATGCACTTATTTTCGAAACTATTGCGCCTTCGCGCACTAAAAGCTTACAACACGAAGTAAATGCTTTTCCAAAAAATAAGCCAAAAGTTGACAGTTGTCGTGTACACCCAACGTTGTGATTTCACGACTTAGCGTACTTTCCAATGTCTTTTAGTATCAGAGCTTATGAAAGCGATGGTACTGGAAATTGAATTTTCAGTTTACTCGAGACATTTTTAAAATATCTTCTTGAGCATTGCTTGGGACAGTCGCTGACAATATTTCTACGTGTTTCGCCTCACAGTTTGGCAGTCAAGGGCTTAGTTACATTCAGTTTCTTTCGAGCGGAAATAAGATGCTTGTATTTATGGCGAGTTGGCGATTTTGTGTATTTGACGAAGAGAAAATATGTTGCCATATTATTGAAAGTCCAATGTTTACCGAAGAAGTTTTTGGATGGTACGGTCAGCAGCAAAAGTCGCTTTACATAACCAAAATTATAAGATGTCTTAGTTTTAGAACGATCCATATTAACAGACTGGAGTAAAAGACATAACAATATTTTCATAAATGGTTACACAAATTCGCAAAACAATATAACATCAGATCACACGGACCAGCACAAAACTTGGTGTAATATTTATAAGGGCTTATGTATAACATAACACCAGATAAAGTAAATATAACCTTAAAAAACATTTTTATACTGCCTAAAATAGTAAATGATCACCAGAAATAGTAAATGATCACCAGAATTAAAAACCTGAAAATCACAGCTCCGAACTAAGGCGTAGTCGACGGAGCCCCGCTACGCGCTCCTATTTCTCTCTGCAGGGTTTAAAGTAACCTAACACGAAGGGGATGTCGGGGTCTTAGTTCGCTCGCTCCGCTCGCTCACTAGACCCCGCCATCCCCTTCGAACCTAACCTGTCCGAGTCGGGGTGCCCAATATCCCGAGTTCGCTTTGCTCGCACTTGCTTCCTAAGTTGTTCTTGCCACAAAATTTGGTGATCATTTACTATATTTGGTGATCATTTACTATATTTGGTGATCATTTACTATATTTGGTCTTTGAATACAATTTTTTTGGTGTTTAGTATTTTTTTTTTGGTAACGTAGCTTAGGATCTCAAAGTATTTTTTGGTGCTCATTATATTTAATCCCATTTATAAGTGTTAACCGACTTTTGATGCTGACTGTACAATGTGTCACTTCTTTTATGATTGCACTCATCGTTCTTAAATGGCTCAAAGCAATATACATTCCAAAAGTATTGCAGAGCTATAAGTTTAGTTTTTTTTTTAAATTTTATGTTATAATAAATTAGTAAAACACAGAATGAACCATCCTTCCACAAAGCTCAAAATGTAAACACCAAGCTTCTAAATCACCAGCCATTAAGACGACCAAAACACCAGGAGATCAGAAACGTCGAGTAGGTCACGCAGTCGTCTCATATTTTACTTTTATAGGAGAAAAGGACGAATCCGTTGTTTGTGAAGGGTAGTAGTAATAGCGCCTCCGAGGAGCCTGTCTAATCCCTTTCGAGGGCAGTCTGACCTAAAATTGAAATTCTCAGCCCCTTTCTAAGTGGCAATGTTTCACAGGCGAAGTCCACGTTGTAACATTAAAGTTTAAGTAATGACGGTGTTCTTCGACTTTGAATTTTCTCGTTCCTTCTCAAGCTATAGGTTTTATTGCGGTACGTTTTGAAATATGGTTTGGGGCTGTTAATTGCTTTGATTTAGTGTATATCTAGCTTAAAGGATATTGGAGCTTGACATTAATTTGTATGGTATTTTGACGCTGATAATTTCAGATGAGAACCCTCTAAATCTTCCAATTATTTTGATTATGTTTTTGTTCAGAAAATGACCATTTTCTCAGCTCGTCAATCACTTAAAATCTACAACATGTAACATAATTAACGCACATCCTGAAAATAGTTTGTTCAGAATCGTTTAATGAATCGATTTCTATCATTTTTAATATAGGTAATTTTTTACCCCAAAAATAATTAAAACTACGGAAATTATTGTCATATTAACCCTGTACAGTCAAAACAAATTGAAATGGACGTAGTTTCGTTATGTTGTGTCGAGTGGCGCGATAACTGCTTGTGCGAATGTGTGCGTTGCGTGCGGTAGTAGTATGACCATAACGTTCTCCAAGAATCGGTATAACTAATTTAATAAATAACAATGCAAATAC
Organism: Cerastis leucographa; assembly: GCA_963082945.1. NCBI lineage: Eukaryota > Metazoa > Arthropoda > Insecta > Lepidoptera > Noctuidae > Cerastis > Cerastis leucographa. The sequence goes on from OY720363.1 coordinate 17,009,962, forward strand.
ATGTTAAATTAAAAATTCAGTGTATGTATTATGATTATCCTACTAATATTATAAATGTGAAAGTTTGTGAGAATGGATGTGTGAATGTTTGTTACTCTTTCACGCATAAACGGCTGGACCGATTTGGTTGAAATTCGGTATGTAGATAGGTTATACCCTGGATTAACACAAAGGCTTTTTTTTGCTAAAAAAACTGCGGGGCGCAGTTTGATATAAGGTCTCTTGGCAAGCGCGTCTGGGGCGGCGTGTTCGGGATTGAGGTACTAGGAGAACATAGCTTACAAGGAGATAGTTGAGCGTGGAGTTGATGATTGATGCCCTGGCGCGTTATGTTCTTGGCGAGCGTGTCTGGGGTGGCGTGGTCGGGATTGAGGTACTAGGAGAACATAGTTTACCGGGAGATAGTTGAGCGTGGTAACCTTACCTACCTACATTATAATATCAGAAAAATGAAGGAATAGTAATGTAGGGTTGGGTAGGGTAAGTAGGTAGGGTTGGGTAGAGTAGGTAGGTAGGGTTGGGTAGGGTAGGTAGGGTTGGGTAGAGTAGATAGGTAGGTAGGGTTCCTACCCTACCTACCTACCTACTCCTACTCCTGGTAGTAGGTAGGTTGGATAGGGTGGGGTAGGTAGGCTAGGGCAGGATAGATAGTTAGGTAGGGTTGGGTAGGGTAGGGTAGGTAGGTAGGGTTGGGTAGTGTAGGTAGGTAGGGTTGGATAGGGTAGGTAGGGTTGGGTAGAGTAGGTAGGTAGGTAGGGTAAGTTGGTAGAATAGGAGGTAGTTAGTAAAAATAGAAAATAGTCTGGAATAGCATATAGGATACTTTTATCCCGGTACTGTGATCCCGCGGGACAATTACCGAAAAAAGGCGGGCGAAGCCGCGGGCAGAAGCTAGTAATATAATATTCTAATTGGGGTGTTTGAGGGTGTGCGGTAATTACGTTACATGTTGTATAATGAGGACCAAAACACTTAGCTTCATATCATTATTTTCACAGAGAATTAAAAGTATTTCACGACTACCTCATAAATGTTAAGAGACCGTAAAATCAATTTAATTGATTGTGAGCCATTTTTTCAAATCAATCTTGTGGGCGGTTCTTACGTTACACCCGATCTTAGGTTTATGGCTAATAAATTTTATATTAGACCGGTAGTAACTTCGAATGGCAAGGAAATAACGTTGAGTACTTGTCATTTCGGGGTATGTTAAAAATATTGGGATCACACATGTAACACCTAGAACATTTTAAAGTGAAACTTTTATTACATCGTCTCAAACTTTTTCGTATGTGTGTTGCATGTCGCGTGACGCTCGGCCGCGGAGTAGGGATAAAGTGAAAGGCGCTCCCAAAAATGTTTAGTTAAATGTCTATAGTGTGAAAAAAAGTTTCACTTTTACCGTGGTTTCATAAAACCACACAATCCTTTTTTTCAACTTCCCTTTTGTTTACATGAAAAATGAGCTATTTTACGTCTTTACGTTCTCAAAAAATAAATAACATAAAGTAAATTCGAACAATTATTTTATATCTTTTTTTTTTTTTTTAATTTTGATAAGTATAGGTAAGAGTAAAAATAAGATAGGTATTGACTGGTATCCTCTTGTATAGTTTATGTAACAAACAATAAACGTACAATAAGGGGCCAAGTCAGATATCTCCAAAAACCTCGGCACTTCCAATTTATATTATTTCAAGGTACGATTTCAACTATGACAATAAATCAGCCTGAATAAAAAAGAACCAAGTAAACACTGTTTTCGTCACTCAAAACAATTTCCTTTCAGTCAGTTTCGATATATATTTGTTATTTCAATGTGTCCAATAGAAACTGTATTCCTTATACCTATCGTAGAAATGTTAAATACAATACAAATATTTTTTGTCCTTCGTTTTTTTTACTGTAGTATAAAAGCAAGTTTTTTTTATTTTTTGTTAAGATTTAGTAAATTTCTAGGTTTTAGTCTTTGCATCGCTATTTCGATAGTAAAAAACTTTATAAGTTTTTAAACTGGCAAGGTCACTAACACTTGTAACGGGATATTTACCGTGTTTATTATTTGTTTTGAGCTCCCGATATTTCGGCGCTGTTGCAAACGCCATGATCACGGATAAACTCAACCAAATAAAACAAATAATAAACATGGTAAATATCCCGTTACTAGTGTTATTTATAGTAAAAAACTTGCTCAAAAGTGGCAGAAAAAAGGATAATTCGAAAGAACATTTTAATTTCCTAAAAACAAAATTTACCCTCATCACCCAGTTATTCAATAAGGCCAGAGGTATTTACAAAAAGTCTTATTCACCATCTGATGAGGATCTAGCACCTAATTAATGGCGTCTGTTCATTATCGGAATACCAACGAAAGGGGTTGACTCCGAGCAAATTCAATGAGTAATGAAATTAGAAGCCTTTCTTTAAATACGGTATTTTAATACTTTTAAGGAGTATTTATTTACTGATAAAGAGATTTTGTCAGCAGTTTATTTATTACTTAGAGGAAGATAAATTAATAAAATAGGTCCGTTTTGGTCGTAGAACTAAGTCGTGGCTACGCCGTAGCAATAGTGCTACGAAACTACGTAGCCCTTTTTATTACAAAGCTGAAGACTTTGTTTGGTTGAACGCGCTAATCTCAGGAACTTCTAGTTCGAATTGAAAAATTCTTTTAATGATGGATAGCCCATTTATCGGAGAAGGCTAAAGGTTATAAAACATCACGCTACAACCAAAAAGAGCGGAACAGTATTGCTAAAACAGGGTAAATGTGACGTAGACGAAGTGGCGTAGTTCAGGTACTGTTTGAATAAAAGACAGCTAGCATTGATAACGGCAAAAGTTGGACTGATCAAATATTCTATATTGCGTTTGCAGCAGATGAATGACAGCTCTTGGTACATACAGAATATACCTTGCTGTTTGTGTTTGAGGAATTTACGCAAATGAAAGAAAATTTCTCCCCGAACATAAAACCAGTAGTTGTAATGGCCTGTTTTCAAAATAACGTAATATCACGCCTTTTTCCAGTAAGATAAAGATATACCCTTATTTAGGGGTTTTTTCATATATCTCAGTTACCTCACCATTTAATTACATCGCAGGAAGAAAGGAGGCTACTTCAAAAAATCGTCGTCGAAAAGTAACTGAATCAACAAATAATTATGATCTTAAATAGATATCTGTTGGAGTTCAGTGCACTAGGCAGACATGTTTGCATCGCTTCCTATTTTCGTACGTCTCGCCGTTCAAAAAGCTAAGACACACAGCCGGCAAGCTAATCCAGTAAAGGGGGCAGCTTAATTGCTGAAATTAAGTTGGATTTATTTACGGTGTAAAATGGTGTGATAAGTCATCATCATCAGCCTATAATATTCCCACTGCTGGGACACAGGCCTCCTCTGAGAGGGAGTGGGCTGTAATCCACCACGCGGGTATGTAGTGCGGGTTGGTAGATGTCATATGTCTTCGAAGTTTTAGTTCTAGGACATGCCGGTTTCCTCACGATGTTTTGCTTCACCGTTTTTGAGGGCAGCGGTGATGAAATAAATTACACAAAGTAATGCGCCTGCCTGGGTTCGAACCCACTCACAGCTCGTAAGTCGGGGCTGCCACCACTAGGCCACCGCTGCTCTCATTATTAAGCTAATGTTAGTTTGTTTGTCAGCACGTTAAGCCGTTGGTCCCGGATGTCATTTACAGATCTTTAACAGTCATTACAGGTAGTCAGTAGCCCGAAAGTCCGAAAACCAGTCAGTACAAACTTTTTTACCAGGGGGTATCGTATTACCCAGTACTAACTGGGTTTTGGAGGTCAGATAGGCAGTCGCTCCATATAAATACTCAGCTGCATCCGGTAAGACTGGAAGGTGACCACCATATAGTTGGGAAAAGGCTAGGCAGATGATGATGATGAGTTTGTTTAATATGGCTTAATGTGAACTACATGGTTAAACCAATAAAGCGATTTAAGGTCGTGTATTTGCACGTCAATGATAAATTACGTTATTTCCTTAAAAAAATATTAAAAAGATATTTATTTTCGGCATTTTGTTAATGAGACGCGAATTACTGATCTTTTTGTTACCTACCGATTTTTTTTTTTAATTTTTCTCTAATTTCATAAAAGGGAACTAACTACTTATATACATTATATCGATTAAAAACTAATAAATAAAATAACAATAAACTATAAAAGGGCAAAAAACTCCTCAACACTGTCAGTTGGAAATGTGCTCAAGAGACTGGGACTATTGCCACTTTGTATGGCAATACTTAGCCTCTGGCGAAAGTAAAAGCAAGCCCTCGTGTCACGGATTTTTTTTGACGACACTATAATGTTTTAAATAACCATATCCACAATTCGATCACTCGTACATTTTTCATCGTCAGAAAAAAAACACCCAAAAACCAAACTTTACGTATATTAATCACAAACCTAAAATCATCCAACTTTACCCACCCTGTGTATCATAGGCATTCTTATTCAACAGTCAGGCCAACGACCCCGGCAGGTGTATAAAACTCCACAGCAGGGGTGCTATTGTTTGTCCAACGAGACTGTACATCAGGGGTGCTCAACGCAACTGATTTTTAGTTACGCGTTCCTATGATGCTTGTTTTTCTCTGTTACACTTGACTGGACTGTTTCGGATTGGTGGGAGAAAAGGAAAAACAAAAGCTAGTATGGGTATTTATGTTTAGGAAAGATAGTTTATTCGTTTTCTTGGATATAATATGATTTGTAGTCATCTATTGCCTTTGATTTTTTTCATCTCGCTCGATTCGTTCAAGTGAAGGTTTAACGTAATGATAAATTATATCTTTGGAAAGATACATCGTTTTAACAATCGAATACAAAAACTGTACTGTATTATAATTTAAGAGATCGCAAGCTTACATAAACTGAAAAAAAGAATGTTGTGGACGGTTAATTGCTACATAGCACTACCAAGAAAAATTTAGCCGATTATCACACGATTTTTTAATAAATCACACTAAGAAAAAAAAAATGTAACATAACGACAAAAAACATATAAAACAGTAAAACCAAAGAGTATCAAAAAAAGGTTTTATGCGTCATCAATAAGGGTTCACCATTTATTTTCTTAGGTTAGAAGAATCTGTGCATAAAATAAGGAATCAAATAAATATTATGAATGGATACTCACGCCTTACTTTAAAATAATAAAAATTAAAAAGTTTTAATAGTAGTCAGTTCGATAAATAGGTTACACACATAAATGGGTTGTTATCTCGACGTTCAGCTTATGTGTTTCTAAAGCGTGATCTCTCTTTTGTTGAAATGTATCGGATCTGGCAAAAAACACACACAATTCAATTATTTTATTAAAATGCTAGGCATAAATTAAAAGTAGATTCTAAAACTGAAGTCTTAATAGTAAAATATGAAGCATGTACAGTTTTTTTTTTTTCATTTTTCTTTGGTTCATTCAGTTCGTGGCTAAATAATAACAGCTGAACGGGTCGCTCTTTAAGGTTAAGCCGTGCTTGCCGAGGTTGGTCCGTGGATGAGTGACCATAATAACATACCGGCAGATAATCATGATCTTTTATTCATTAAAATGTTAACGTGTTACTAAAAAATCTACTGATATGGAACCAGTGTAAAAAGGTTTGTGATACCTGGAATCCAATAATAAAATAAGCGACAATTTGCAAATTCTCCACAAAAAAAAATATCTAGAAATTGCTTGTTAAAAGGATAGGAAAAATGAAAGTGAAAATCTTTCCCGGAAAAGAGATTGGAAAAATCCCTCGCCGGTATAAATACGCCACGAATGCGTCTGAGAGGAAATGTCATAGCTAAAAGATTCGCCAAGAATTTAATAGGAATTTATTATTTTCCGATAGATTATATTGGAGTGCGGAAATGTGGAAATTAATTGAGGCGAATTTAAGTCATTTGTATTTTTAAGCTTTATAGCAGTATTTATGCTGTATTTTTTTTTCAAATATTGAGCTACGCTACTGGTATAACGTAGTTCCTTTGTTAGAATTTGAACTTTCGGCGCCTAGTCAAGCGTTGAAAATCTAACAGGTCGTTTTTCACAAGGTAGTCATTTAGGTGTTGCAAATTATTAGTAATAATAAACAATAATAAGAATAGAGAATAGATGTTCTAAGCGAGTAATTCAATGCCATTTTCCTTAACGCATTATCATTGGCAATAATTTGCTCTTTAGAAATCGGAACGAAAATATTTGTAACACATACATCAATTTTATGTATGTGTGTATTCCATTTCTATATATTTCCCGTTCGACACGCCTTAAGGTATTGTCAATTCCCCATCGAAAAGCACACACATTATGCTCTCCAAAGTTCAGTCACCCCAAACAGGCACCATACAAAACAATCTCCGTCCCAACTTGACATGCAACAAACATCGAAAGAAAGCAAGAAAAAAATAGAGGGCGTACATAACACATTTACAAACCAAAATAGATTTGGATTGACGTAAAAAAGGACATTTTCACACAAATGTACGACCAACTATAAGTCTTGGTAAATCGTCACTTCGGCCTATACATCTCAATAAATTGCTTTGACAGTCTGAAGTAAGGAACATTGAAAATGGCGGAGAAGGAAAAATGAGTGGGGATGGATCGTTTGTGTTCTGACATTTGTAACTAATTTTGCCGGTGATGGGGTGAAGATTATGAGCTTGAAGAGTAAAATAATTACTTTATTTTATGTTAAAACAGTAAATAGTGATTGTAATATGTGATTGCCATGGCTTCAAAATAGCAAAAAAAAAAGATATATATATGTTTGTGAGTGCAATAAAACTAACGACCGTCTGGTAAGAGATTCGTTTATTGCTGAAGACACGCCTCGTGGGCTAGTGACGCATAGCCTCGCTCCCACTGCGTGGTAGGTGGTACATACACATCAGCTTACATTTTAAAGCATAAATTGAACGTGTAGGTGTATGTTATTTAATATTTTGCCATAAATATAAAAGAACAAATACATTGTTTGCAAATGTGCGACGTTAAAAATGTTATCAATTGATGTCAGATGTCATTTTCACGTCGTCGCGATGGCGTTTGCTGCGTATACTAAGACAAGGTACTAAATTTTCTGAATTCGTCCGTACATTTTCAGTATTAATTTCTAGAATTCATTTTTCTCAGAAATATCAGCGATCACAATAAAATACACGTCGCCAAGCCTCCAGCCCCCAGCCTCGAGTTATGGCTCCTAAAACACCTTTCGTATCAAAAAGCGAAGTGCCGCCTCACGCCATAGAACAATAACCTTTTTCAATAAAAATCCTTAATATTATCCGACATGGCTTGAAACAAAAACGTAGGAAAAAAACATTCTTAACACGTAGCTGGAATAAAATCCGGCATTCGTCCATCCGATGGATACAATTGCTGTCCAACTGTGTTCACGCATCGCTGGCTTTCGGCTATGGCGACCCGATGACGTAATTAGGTACCTACCCATATTCGGACCCAGCTTTAGAGTAATGCTGTTTTATTTTCCGGAAATCTGCAGGAATAACTTTTGCTACGTTTGTTCTGGAGATGAACTGAAATGAGCAACGTTTGACCTTCTGAAATTTTAGGGCCTTACGCGTAGGCAGTTTCAACGACGCTTTTAACGACGGCCGATATTTTTTTGCTTGTGAAAAGAAATCCAATTAGTACATCTTCTTAAAAAACATAAATGGCTTTGATAAATACCTACAAAAAGGAAAAAAAGCCCTGTAAACTTTGATTTACATCGTGTAGAAAGATACAGAGGAATAAAATGTTCCTTTTAAAACGCTTTGCTCGGCATCAATTTGCAAACGTAAATAATATCTTCAGAAAACATGATCTATTTATTCATCAAAGACATGAGACGATGAATATGTGACGCGCTTTTTATAAATTCCTCATAATTTTCCTCATATTTCAAGTGTATGAAAAACACCTTTTAAAAGATGCGTGACGCCTTGTTAATTCTACACGAGTATTATATTTTATTAATGCTGTTTGTGAACAATTTAATCATTATGGCTTTTATGTACATAATAAAGTGTTCACGATTCTATGTCAACTTCACAAAATCATATTGCTTGATTTCTTTGTCATTAAGTATAAAAGATGTAAAACATAACGAAGCCGAAAGGCACCGGTTCTTCCTGTCATTGCGATCATTTTTTTGTACTACACCATACCTGGGAACCTTCTAGTTACGGAGATATTAGGGGTCAAAGTTCCAACTTTTTGACAAGTATTTTTTTAAATACAAGTTTTTAATGTAAGATTTTTACATTAAACAACTCCTCGACCCCCACACTATTCAATCCGTCCATCAGCACAATGTTTTTAATGCGTTATATTGAGTTCTACCACAAAACATGATTTTACGCCCCCCAAAAAAAAGTCGTTTCCCAGCAATAATTCTCATATCTCATTCTCTTAGCTGCCACGGTTTATTTTAATTACTTTATTTTTAATTACTGATTTAATCTTTTACTCTGGACGCTCTTAACTTGCCCGTATTTCTACATTGTTCTCACATATTTGTAATTCTTAACATGAATGATGTAACCAAGATTTTGTAACATATTTTGATTTAAAAGAGTGTCCATGGAGTTTCTTGCCCGTTCTTCTCCATAGAGATCTACGCTACGGAATGGGCAACTACAGTACTTTCATAAGTTATTATGCCTTGTGATTGGGACTGTAGCTTCGCGTTTTATATTGTTTTTTTTTTTACTTTCAAAAGTGCCTGTAATGGTCTAATTGAAATAAATGCTTTGACTTTGACTTTAATTTTTGCGTAAAGTTACTTAGTTTCATGTAGGTACAGAATGCTTGGTTGACGGTTTCGTTGATGAGGTGATGTACACCTTGTATAGCAAATTATTTCTTAAAAAACAGTTTCAAACTCCGTGTACGCACAATATTAATACCAGCAACACCAAAAATTATACCAACCTAAATAAAAAATCCAAGACCAAAATTCTTTTGTCCTAAACCCGAGTTAATCTCTAAGAAGGCCAATTGATGAAATCTTATCTTTATTGTGACAGTCTTGATCCCGTTCGCTCCCATCTAATCATGAAGTATGGGCCAATAACAAAGTTCTACCCAAGTTCGTTGGAGTTTCATTAGCCCTCTTTAGGCCCGTGCTCATATAAAAACGTCAATGTAAACTTAAGTTGAATTTATCGAGTTTTGTTAGAGACTTTTCGGTTGTTAACTTTCTTAGTAAATGTTACTTGAAATAAATATGTTGGTGTATAAGTAGGAGTTAGGTTAGGTTAAGTGAAATAGGGGTAGTGTCACTAAGAGATAATAATGGTGTTTTTCTTGCGGTTAGAAACGATAATATGCGTTTTGTATGCGAAATCTGACGTTTTTTTTTTTTTTTTATTTTTTTTTTTTAAACCAAAAGTTTAGAGACACTTGGTAACAACCAACAACCGTTGGTAAAATAGTGTAGTTGGTACCCTGAAAGCTAATCCCAAATTCGATTGCGTTTTTATAATTAAAAAGGCCCCAATGTAAGGAAAAGGAAAAAAAATAAGCAAATTTAATACCCGCATTTTATCACGGTAGCCAAATGCCCCTTGAAATGTATTTTCCATTATCCCCAATACCATAAACACAGACAATAAATTCACTATATTGCCAAAAATAACAAGCAAAATTAATTTGAAACGACTTCAAAAGTTAAATAAATCTTTTTTATAGTTTTTTATATCCACAAAGTTTTGCATTGTTACATTGGATTGGTCTGGTTATATCCGAATTTAACCGGTCTGAACCGGTTTCCGAAGTTGGCACACTGTCAAAAGTAGTGCATAGGTTACGCTTGCACCAAATTTGGTTCGTCGCAGAGTTATCGGTGCGAATAAATTATAGAAGCAATGTTTTTGCTGAATTGGCCGGTGGAATAATTAAGTTTTCTGTTACGTTGAATTTTCTAGTATAATCTAGAACTTTCTTTGTGGCTTCGCTAGCTGTCGTCATAGTTTAAAAGTTAAAATTCTTGAGTCCTGAGATTTTTATCTTCTATTTATTTTATCGCAATGTGGTTTCTAAAATAACAAAAGTATTAAACTCATTTTTACTTACTATATTTATTTGCTATGATTGTGATCATTGGATGAGTAGGTAAACCAAAGAAAACTGTCATGATAAATTATATTGAACAGAGAGATAAACCACGATTAAGCACCACATTTCTTTTCCTTAAACATTGTAAAAATAACACCAACACAAAATATAATACCAACCTCCATCCCAGACTATAAAAATAAACGAATAAACTATTATGGACGTTGCAGTCCGTGCCTTCTACAATAAAACTTGCTTTTATATACTCTAAACACTTTAAAGTAAGTAACACCTTTAGTTGGGAACTTTTAGATAACAATCGAGGCTCGATTTAAGTATGCTCTAGTCCAGTAACGTGGGAAGAGGCGCAGGGACGGACTTAGGTGTTTTGCATTACATTTAGGGCATGCAGAACCTGGTTTCAGTGCCATATCAAAACCCGGGTTTTAATATGGTCTTAAACCGGGTACTACAGGCCGTAATTACTTGTGTGTTGTACTTATAGGGATGAATTGATGCCGATTGGAATTTTATATGTGTGAATGATCGAGTAATTTTTAGAAGGTTTAAAAGACGTTCGATTTAATTGGAGATATACAAAAAGAGAGAGACTGCAGGATGTATCAATTCGTGCCAGATCTGTACCTAGTAGATAAATACACTATTTTGACAGATAGTAGGTAGTTATGGAAAGTTTAATGTTTCAGTACGTACTCGAGAGGAGTATAATCTGCTTCTAGTATGAATAAATAATACGGTTTACAACATTTTGCCTTTCAGATTATTATAATTAAATTATTATAAAGTTGTGTTTTCTTTATTAAAACACTCGGCATCGGTTATGAGCCAAAATATTTTATTAGTATGTTAATAATTCGATTGGATAGATTCTTTTAGATTTAGTATTTAGTTGGCAATACCGTCAATAGAATTTGAAATCTCGCCGTGACTCCGTCTCTGGTCGCCGACGTGTCACCAACAAACTATGCTTAAAACTCTTCTCTTCAGGGAATGTGCTACTAACGTCGGTGTGTATTTACTTTGTGTGTTTCTGAAGGATACACCTTATAAGTTGAGTGTCTCTTAAAGTCTGTTCTTTTTTAATTTATTAGAATAAATGTTGGAGTATAAAGAGATAATATTGTGTATCTCACAGCTTTGCCAAATAGGCCCAAAAAAAATTGACTAATTTGAATTTCACACGTGTTTATTATATAACCTCAAAATCATAATGTCATGCATATCACTGTAAAGTCTGTTTACCCCAGTCAGTCACTAATTCCTACTTTGAATTCTGTTGCATATAGAATCCTGTGAAGGCACTGAATTCGAAGTAAAAGGTATCGCGTTGATGTCTAGATTCTATTTAGTACAATTCTAAAGACAGTTCTGGATAAATAGATTATTTTGCGATGTCTACTAATTAGCCTACCAGAGTGGTCTGGATAGGCTTTTGTTCCATTCTTACATTTTCAATGTCTGGGCTATTGATTTTTCCCAGTTGGCCTAATGTCAGGAAAAATTTAAATTAAAAAATTTAAAATTTTTAAATCTTAAAATTTTTGCCGATTATTATCGAATGTTTTTAATTCCTTCTTTATTATTTCGTTTTAACTCATACAAAAATTGTTTCAAACGATGTAAAGGAATGACTTTTAACAAAATTTATAGTGGGTAAGATTATTTTTCAGAGTAAACTTTATCTGACAGCGACAACTAAATGAATGCCTGGGACGCAATTACGTTACTCGTGAAGCCGCAGTTAAAGCGCTAAAAACAAACCTCAATGCCTGTTTTCACTTACAAATCTTACCGAATGCCTACATTTTATTTCACTGTAGAATTTCAGCTCTTGATGTGGAATTCACTGCCGACTTCTCTAATCCCTGATCATTATAATTTGGATTTAATCAAATTTCAAGTGAATCGGTTTCTTCTAGGCAAGCGTGCTGGAGGCGGCATCATCGCTTCAAATCAGACGAATTGCCGTCAAACGCAGACTATTCGACTATTTTTTTAAATGTATTTATGTATTATATTTATGTTATACATGTACATGTAAATATATGAAGTAGATAACTTTACTTTTGTTGTTTTTTTTTTTGTGTCGTACACCACTGACTACCCCCTTTTTTATTCCATAATGTCCATCCAAAGTTAGTATGGAAGATAGCTAATTTTATGTTGTAACCATAAAATTAGCATTTTTGTAAACCCGTGTTTTGTTTGATTTTTGTTGTACAATAAAGTTTTATTCTATTCTATTTGGAATGCATGTGTTTAAAGCATCATAAACAAAATCTTAAGCCCGTCAATATATAAAACATTCATTATTTATTCGCATAAACGCGTGTCATTCAATAAAATATCTACAGCTTCAATGGCTCATCTAGTTTTGCTGAGAAAATATTCGGTTACCATTTTGATTCAGTGACTATCTTGTGTTCGGCTAATTCGATTCCGTTGTCCATGTCGCGTCGCTTCAGATATATTCGATCAATATTTTTGCTTGAGGAAACATGACATATTTTGTAACATCGTGGAAATGTTTCAGATTAATTTATTTTGTGTCTTTCTTGGGAATTATCTCGAATGTTGGAAGAGCTTTAAGCCTCTTCTCGTGTATCTATTTTGAGAGATCCCGTTGGTCTCGTTTTTATTTGTTTGGTCTTCTGTTTTTTACGAGAAGATAGAGTAGGATAATGAATAGGGATTTTGAGATGACTGTAAAAAGAAACACACCTTTACGTTAACATTCCTTTACGTTTTTCATTTAAACAAACATCATCTCAAAAACAATAAAAAGAAACATAAATTTAATATTATGAAGCTTATACCTACCTGGGTGAAGGTTAACTATGACGTCAGAGGCCTTCCCCTCCTACGCACCGAACATTACTAAGTAGGGATGGCCCAATTAGCGTTTGAAGTTCATTACCGACTATCGAGTACGATCTTGTAATCCGAGTAATCGATAAAGCCAATTAATGTTACAAATGTTAAACTTAGAATTGATTTGAGCTTCGTTTTATTGAGACGTTTCGTGTATTGAGATTAGAATTTGAAATGATATTGTTTTAATTGAATTTGAGTTTTGATTTAATTTTTAATTGAAACGTTGGTCTTGTTGATGTTGAGTTGAAAAGTTAACATAGAATGGCGAAAAGAAATTGTATTAATATTATGTTTAAATTATATCTTTGTTTTCTGCTTTACTATGCTTACTGTTGTGATAATGTTTTAAGATATTGATACTGACATTGCCGCTTAGTTTTGGCTTGCTTACTGGTAGGCATTTACCGTAATATTTTTAAGAAACCAGTCGAAAAACTGGAACATCTTTCTTACAGTGTATGATTTATTATCGAGATGTTTTAAACTAACTGATCTGTGATTAGATAGTACACTTTTGCTTAACATTTTGAGGAAACAGTTGTATTTTAAAGTTTCAGAATGGAATAAAAATAAATACGACCAAAACATCGACAAATCGAACTTGCACGTCACTACAAAGAGGTTTATACAACAAATACAAGTGAAATGGAATGATGGATGTGGTTTTAGTCGAGTTCAAAGCGTTCACGGAGTTACTTTGACAAAGGTTAAACTAAACTCCACTGTTTAAGATTTTGTTTGCCTACGGAACGTATCTGTTTTATTTGTTTTTTAAAAGAACTCGCGAAAATTCTTATAATTTTTAATATGTTGGGTGAAATAAAGATTGTCAAGCGAAATTTTAAATAAACACTGGTATTGACGCTTTAAAATAGAGTGAGATTAAAGTAAGCTTACAAATTGTCAGTCACAGACACGCAAATTTAGAAAACTTTTGTATTCTGGTAAATCAATGCACGCCACACAGCCTCTCCTGACAACACACCGTTCATTCAAACATTTGTGCGTACACCAACGTTTATGTAATCCATTAAAATCTAAACCAATAAAACATTTCAAAAACACGACATACAAATATTAGGCCGCCTAAAAAATAAAAGCGAAACGCAAACGATTTTTAAACATCGCACAGTTTACATTGCTGCTGTTATGCGTCATCATATGCGATACTGGTCGTACACAGCCGCCATACGTCATGGCACTTGGCGTTTTTATAGCCTAACCGTCCAATACTGATATTTGCACTTAGACCCACGATTTAATAGGCCTGCGATGACGGATATTGTTTTTCGATGAAAATTTTCAGTATGTACGGGTATGTTAGACAATGACGGAACAATGGACTTTGTTGGGATCCATATATTTCGTTTCGTTTCGATGGTTTTATTGAGCAGTAAAACATGAGTTAGCATATTGCTGGATTATGACATTGTTTTGTACAATTATTATTTGCTGGGAATTTTGATGATGGTTTATACTACTGACAATCATTTTAGTATTAGCAGTTACATAAGTGATATAAATTATTTTATTAGATTTTATTTACATGTTTAAGACCTTAATTATTTTTGTTCGTATTATTTAATACCGTTAATGTCCATTAGGTATATCATAATATTATATTAACTCACACTAACTTATTTCACAATTATGTTATTGTTAAGAAATCCCGCCCAAATAATAGTTATTAGAAACACTGAAACAGCTAGGACAGGCATCGAAATTTGTTATACTTTCATTATTTCTAAGATTTAGGTAACTGTATTTATTGTGCCAATATTAATTTTGAATAAATTTATTGTACATATATATTGAATTTATTGGGTCATTGAAAATGCATTTATTATGTTATTGAAGTAGCAGTATCCTCGTTAGACTGAAATCCGACCATTTCATATTTGAAAACAGACTAAGCAAGGCAGGTAAGGTAAAGTAAGTATAATAAACATTTGCTTTCAGTTTGAAAATACGTTTTGTCAAATAGATATTCACTCGCTATTTCCTATCCCATTTACCTGTTATTTCAGAAAAATAATAAACCAGAATCCTTAAGTTTTAAGAGCACTTTTGTGAAAGTAAGTTGTTGTTGACTCCTTTCTCAAAGTTAAATTTTTATATCAATACTTTGCTGCAAACAAAGCATAAAATTCCGCATGAAAGATAATAGCAGCTCAAACAACGATTGATACTATTATACAGCAGCTAATCATATTAAAGATCTCGAACTACACAGAATTCAAAACTTACAATCATTGGACAAGTATTCCCAAAGGGTAAGAATATTTGAATACAAATGTGAGAAAATGCGGAAGATCTCAATAGGGATCTGTTCTCCTAGTACCTATTTCTAAAGAAAATCTAACTTTGTATTCTATTCAGTGCTGTATTACATAAAATACACTGTTTAGTGTATGGCTAGGTGTAGGGTACTACCTAGATTTGGTTCCTGACAGAGGTGGCTAGCTGAATTATGTAATCGTATGCATACTGTTATTGAGGTATGGACTCCTGGTAGATTGTTGTAAATTAAACTGCAACATTTTATTATTGAAAAAAAAAAACAAAACTATAAGGAAATAAGAATGTCTAATGGTGCATCCACACAGCCCGGCGGCATGCACGGCGGCTCTGACGCTTGCTTAGCTTTGTTGCGATTGCCACTCATTAAGCCGGCGATATTTTATTATTTGTCGGCATATAGTATTTCGTCGCTGCGCGTGCAAAAGTCGCTATGTGTTTTTTTTAGATTTTCGGTTTTGTAGGCAGTTTTAACCGTTATTTCAATACGCACATACTGTAAAAACAGCTATGTGATTGATGCAATATTTAAAAAGTTACGGCTAGTTACGGAATATCGCTATGTGACATTCATACATAGAAAGTTCCTTATAAATACGCTAAGTATTATAATTCACATAGCTAAAATAAGTTTACTATAGTGGAATCAAAAATTGCGCCCGACATGTGTTTTACTGCACATAGCGACTTTTTCGGTCAAGCTCAGACTCGTTCGATCACAAAACACACAGGTCGAGCGTCACATAGAGAGTTTTTTGGATGTCGTATGTTCAACTGTATTACATTACTCCGAAGTTCAAAAAATACCGATGTACGGTATACATTAAGTTCGTAAGTACGAATTAAGTTAGTCAGAAAGTACGCTATGACGAATTACTTTACTCATAATGTTCGTCACTTCGACGTACGTTACTCCGAAAGTTTGCTACGAGTACGACTAATTACGTTAATGCGAATGGTCATCATCGCAATGTAAAGTACTCCGAAAACTTGCTAGGACGAATTACTTACTCGAGAATGTTCATAATCGAGATTCTGAGAGAGTATTTCGCTTTTATGTATATTGTGGTAATGATGACTTGATGGAGTTCGTGGAAAGGTGACCCATTACATTCCGAATGTCCTAATCGGAAAGCACGTTAAGCTGTTGGTCCCGGCTGTCGTTTGTAGATATTTGACAGTCGTTATAGGTAGTCAGTGGACCAAAAAGTCTTACCGTCGGTGTGTAATCGTATCGGTGACAAGTTTCGTGTTTGTAAGGAATTGTTTCTGGCGACGTTTGATTTGAAAAAAGATGTGTTTCAGCTTTGGATTAGATCTAATATAAATATTTCAGAAAGTAGTGAATAGACATCTGTTCGAAGAGATAAGGTCCCTAATACATCAGAACCTACAACTAGGGCGCCTCAAACCTGCACACAGCGTACATTCAACATTAGAAAAAAAGTTTAAAGGCCCCATCTACTCTCCATCTGACTATATATCGCGGATGAGAGATGCTAGACCATCACGGCTTTACATCGTCCATCATCTACACTACACATTTTTTTTCATCATCATCATTAGCCTATAATGTTCCCACTGCTGGGACTCAGGCCTCCTCTTCTATGAGAGGGAGTGGGCTATAATCCACCACGCGGGCCCAGTGCGGGTTGGTAGATGTCACATGTCTTCGAATTTTTGGTTCTAGGACATGCCGGTTTCCTCACGATGTTTTCCTTCACCGTTTTTGAGAGCAGCGGTGATGAAATAAATTACACAAAGTAATGCGCCTGCCTGGGTTCGAACCCACGGCTTACCGCTCGTAAGTCGGGGCTGCTACCACTGGGCCACCGCTGCTCTCACTGTACATTTTTTTTACCTGGTGGCTTTTCAAGCATCAGACCTGGAAGGAAAACAGGCTATCCAACGGTGACAGATATAAGAGGTCTTCTTTATTTCAACGGTAATGTGCAATATAAATTACGCCACACAGAAGAGTGGAACACTTTGCCGCAGAGAAGGACAACCACAGCACCCATAAGGGACCTATGAGTCTATATGATAGCCCACTAAAAATCGATTCAACCAAATTTTGTCACTTACAAAGTCTAAAGTAATACATGCACCGCGATTATCACCTATTTTACGGAAATTTAAACCATTATTAACTTTCCTCTTATTGTTTGATTTTACTTGTTTTTTGATTTGATTATAATTGTTTGATTTAATAACGTGAAATTTCAGTTTAAATTTAAAAAAAAATTGTTTGTATTGAGTTTGTTTTAATTATTTCTCTCTATAAAAATAACTATGTGTCACCGTACAGTCAGTTTCTTTCAAATTCCATAGAATTTTATAGTAGTTGTGTGTTCTAAGTGCACATAGCGAGTATTTACGACTCAAATAATTAACGCTATGTGTCAATTTAGCCTATTATGTTTAATTTTGGCATTATTAATAATGTTATCTATCCTAAAGTATTCTAAAAATAGGCAAATTTGTTATATGCATTAAAGAAAAAATAAATTATTTGAATACTCCGGGTATTTTCTGAGAAAATCAGTTTTTTGCGTCTCCTATAAAGTGTGTAAAAATCACATAGCGATTATTGAAAGCGCAGCGACGATTTGTCTTTCGATGAACATCACGCCTATTTTTAACCCCGGACCAAAAAAAGGGGTGTTATAAGTTTGACGTGTGTATCTATGTGTCTGTCTGTGGCATCGTAGCTCCTAAACAGATGAACCGATTTTGATAAAATTGGTTTCGTTTTTGTAGACTTGGTCTCATACAAAATCTTCTTTTGCTTTTT
This sequence comes from Cerastis leucographa, assembly GCA_963082945.1. Classification (NCBI taxonomy): domain Eukaryota; kingdom Metazoa; phylum Arthropoda; class Insecta; order Lepidoptera; family Noctuidae; genus Cerastis; species Cerastis leucographa. The sequence goes on from OY720363.1 coordinate 17,028,040, forward strand.
TTTCTTCTTATAGAGAATGTACAACAAAATAGCAGCAGCAACTGCGATTTTATCGTTCATTTTTGTCTCCAGTATCACATGTCAAAGTCACAGACTACTGAGAATATCGGATTTGGCGGCTTTGCTTGTGGTCAAGCCGCCGGCAGTGCCCCCGAGCTGTGTGGATGCACCTTAATATTCATTAAATCAAACATTTCCATTTTACATTAATCTTATCCAGTAGTAAGTAATATTAAGTCATATCAAAGAGAACAGTCGCTAAAAAGAAAAGGATTGTGTGGTTTTATGAAACCACGGTAAAAGTGAAACTTTTTTTTACACTATAGACATTTAACTAAAAATGTTTAGAATAATATTCCATTTAGGGTATAAAACGTATTAAACGCGGAGAAGGGATAAAGTGAAAAGCGCTCTGACGAGCGCTTTTCACTTTATCCCTTCTCCTTCTTCTTCCTTCTCCTTTCACTTTATCCCTACTCCGCGGCCGAGCGTCACGCGACAACACACAGACGAAAAAGTTTGAGACGATGTAATAAAAGTTTCACTTTAAAAAAAAAAAAAAAACCCCAAATCGCATTACGCAACCCTAAAAAGAACAGATACACCCCAAATTGAGTGTTCAACCATACAAAACGGATCATCAATATCAAGTTACTCTCAAATAAGTACGGACAGCAAAACTGTCTTAGCTGGACATCAATAGGCTGTTACTCTGAGAACCTTACAATTTATCTCCCGTCTACACCACAATAGACAAATTCCCATTCATTTATCAAAGCCAAATAACCTAAAAAGAGGGAAAAACAATAGTCTACCCCCCCTTCCCCTCTAGGAATGAATTAATCAGCGCAGTCACGATCGCCCGTAACGATGGCACGAACGAAGCAAAATAATATAACGAAAGAAGTTAGTTAAGAACTTGGACGAAGTACTAGGAGAGCAGGAAAACTTCGATACTGGCTATTGGTGTTTTATACAAGTTTTTACGTCGTTCCTATTATTATCTTATGTGTGCAATGGCGTGAAGATGATTGGATTTGTTTTAGTGGATGGTCGAAAGTTTTGGCATCAGTCAAAATCATTGACGTTTCCTTAAGTATTGTTTTATGATTAGTATGTAGACGGATAGTGGTTTTACGTAAATCGTTTTCGCTAAGTCATAAAGTGGTTTTGAATTTCTGAAGACTAGACAGTGCTTTTAGATATTCATTAATCACAAATCTTCTATCCTGTGTAATTAAAATTAAGCGTTCCTAGTTAATTGACAACTTTTACTATTCTACTTAAAATACGTTTTTTTAAGCCATGAAACTAATATACTTAATTATTTCTAAAGATAGCCATCAAATAAACATCAATGTATACAAATAAGTCGGTAGGAAGTACACAAACTGCTTTGTTATTTTTTTTACAAGATTGTTTACGCAAAGTCTGAAACTTCATGAGTTGGGGGTTGTTCATCAATCAATATTGTCAAGTGAAACTGATCAACGTAACTAACTGCTGGTACCAGGGTTCCATAAATCAAAAAGAGCGATTGCAAGGTTTTAATTCAATCTGCTAAGTGATTGTTTCGGAAGAAAATTGGGAGGATAATGACCTTTAATTACAATGATTGACCTCCTAGAATTTATAGAATAATATTTTTATATTATTATCGTACCGAGCAAATTGACTAAGAATTTGTTAGTTGAAAAGAAATGAAATATGTTCATTACTATAGGTACGTAGCAAAATTCATGATTACAAAATCTATTGTCTAAACCATGCTAAAACTCTCACTAATATTTTTCTTCTACTAAAAAATCGACCAGCTATCGCCATTTCCTAGTCAACAACCGCTACCAGGCTGCCATAAATCACAGAGAGTCATTGCAGAATTTAATTTAACCTACTAAGCATTCTTTTTGTTCCAACTCGCCTTAAAAGCATAAAAAAACGCTTGTACTAGCAGCATCGCGGGACAATCTCGGGTGTTAATATAAATTTCATGAGCCAAGCTATCGCTGTGTTGCTATTTTATTAAAAGCTCGTTGTTTAGGCTCGATTCATATTAAAGTTAATCCTGTGTCACACCGTTCCGAACGTGGGATTTTATTTATTGGTACTAGAATGTAGGTCACGTTCGAACATGTCTTGTAGGTCGTTTAGATAAAAAGGTTCTCATGGACTAAACGGAATACGTGTAATGGTAGACGATTTTTGTAATTTCCATTTGTAATTACCAATTGTAATTGGTAAAAACCTATTACAAAAATCGTCCATACACGGATCGGTGGTGGTTTTGTTTTTTAAATGTTAGGTAGCATATTTTACAGATTTCAAGTATTTTGTCCACCATAATAATTTAATCATCGTAAACTAATCTTATTACAATATATTCAGTAGGTACTTTATAATCAACATAAAATGTAATCTACATTTTCAAAGTATGGAAAATGATTCTAAAAATGTATTTCCCTTGAAAGAGCCACAGCCATATTACATAAGTATCTGCATTCTGGATTAATTGGCTAAAAACGTATTAAAGCTTCAAAATATGCTACATAACAGTTTTTAATAAAATACGTTTACTTGTGTATACCTACACTTGTCGCCAAAATTAAAGAAAAAATAAATGTAAAAAAACACTTCGGTGTAAGCAGCGGCTCTAAAAACCGGGGCGTAGTAGCGTAGTATTACTTATTAAAGACTCGCAGGAAAGCTAGCTTATAATTAGCTCGTAACTCGAAAGATGAACACATGCCTATGGGAACCATGACTGCTTAAGTGGTAGAACCAGTTGGTAAAGTTTTACGAGAATTAATAATTACAGTACAGCTTAAAAGTTGTTAATTTAAAATTGGTGTTGAAAAGTTTTATTCTAAGGACACCGTAAAAGTACTGGATTTATAATTTTAATGAAGTTTTTCTTTGTGTTATGTTTGTTCTTTGAATTCGAGTTAGTTTAAATTATTCAGGCATCGTGTTGAGAAATGCAAGTTTTTTTTTTTTCTCTTGGGAATAATAATTAATTTTATGAACACATTAAAACATGCATCAGAAAATATTTTTTAGGAACGTATTTCTTGCAATACGGTTATTTTAGAAACGGACACTATTTATTACAGAAGAACGTTGAATCAATCGATTCAATATGCAAGCGGTTGAAACTCACAACAGTAACCGGCCGGCTCACTGGTGTTAAGTAAGTATTTGTAACAACATAAAACAGAACAATTATATAATAATATGTGAGGCCTACCAGCAAGACATGGGTCCTCCTTGGTTGCGTCATCGACAGATCGAGACTTACCTGAAAATAAGAAGCAAAGCATAATTAGACAACATGAAAAAAATTGCATGATAGCGAGATTAAAATTGTTAAAAACTCTAAAAGTGTTGGAATTATTAAAAAATAAGTGGTGGTCTAGGGTATTTTCTTAACGGTGACCTGACGCTTATCGTGTGGTTAGGTTACCTTAATCTTGTGTCAGAGTTATTATGCCGCATCCATGGGCCTCTGACTTGGTTTTACCCATCGAGAAATATCTCTAAGGCATGGGTTTCCTCACGATGGCTTCCTTCACCGAAGCAAGTGATAATTATACAATACGCACATGAATCCCGAAAATCAGAAGTGCGTGTCTTGGGTTCGAACTTGAGACCTCTGACTTGGCAGTCCGTCGTTCACACCACTAACCTAGCTAGCTATCACGACGACAACGGTTTTACTATTAATTATCCATCTAAAAAAAAACTTTTAACAATACGGGCCATCCACAAAGCAACACAATAGTAAAATTTTATAAAGTCAAATTACTAATCGGTAGCTAAAATGTCACAGCACTAGTATTTTAATAGCGATATGTACACGAGTTTACACAACCAGACTTACTAACGCGTTATTCACCAGAGTTTAATTGGTTGCGTCGTGAACAGACCACCGTTCATTGAAATAGTAGAACTATGACAATCTAGCTACTCGTTTGTAGCTGGTTATTTGAGTTTGTAACTGGTCAGTAATGCATAGCGTCATGAACCAACGGGCTGAGAAGCAGCTTTACATGAAGCGACTGCCTATCTGACTGGGTAAACCATACCCCTTGGTAAGACTGTTTCAAAATCAAAATCAAAAGTCATTTATTCAAACTAGGCTGATAATCAGCACTTTTTGAACGTCAAATTACAAGAGACAGTCCCCCAAAACGCCCGCCCTTCGCCACTTCCTAATGTTTTAGCTGTAGTGTAGTGTTTGTCAGACTTTCAGGCCGCGGACTACATGTAATGACTGTCAAAGATCTACAATTGACAGCCGGGAAAAAAGGCTTAGCGTGCTTTCCGAAAAACACTAATTACACTTAAAATAACACTGGCTTAATATTTCATACCATTAACCCCAAAAACAGCAGAAAAGCATTAATAAATAAAATATCAGCAAATCTGTTACACAAAGGAGAACGCCCAGATTCTTTTAAGCGTAAGTACGTAAGTTGAAGTATCGCAAAATATTTGTCACACCACTGCCTTGATTGACAGTCCATCGATCATGAGGCAAGTCTTTGACACAAAGTTGCTTGAGGAAAAGTTGACGGCTCGAAAGTTCCGATTCTTTTAACATATAAAACAAAAGGTATATTGGAAAATTAGGATCTAATGTTTAAAGTTTTCAGAGAATGAAAAAATCTTTCATAAAAGTGTCATTATCACTTTGCCCCACGATAATGACACTTTTATGAAAGATTTTTTCAGTTAACAACGATAACGTTGTCCTCTGATTACGCTCGTATGAAATTATGGCTATTTCGCGGAGATATAACATAAAGGATGTCATGAGCAAATAAGTATGATCGTTTTAATCAGCCTGAAACGTTACCACTTCTGGGACACAGGACTCCTTTGTGTGAGAGGGAAGCAGGCCGTATCCAACAGGCGGGCCCTGTGCGGGTTGGTGGTCATTTCACATGTCTTCTTTAGGTCCAAGACATACTGGTTTACTCAAGACCTTTTTTAAACGCTCACCAAAGCGAGCAGAAGTAAGAGCCACAATAAAGCCAACTCTTTTTTCTGATTAGAAAACATCAATGACTCCTCCCGCTCGGAGCGGCAGAGAGTGTCAGACTTGTTCTGACTAAACCCATCCATGTTCCTTCTTAGCCCATTTGTGTTCCAGGGCCACGGTATCTCTTTTAAACAGTCCCGCAACCCTCAAACAGTCCCGCAGCCCGCAATAAAGAAGGTGGCTTTTTATCAATTCACTAAATTCATCCTTCTTACTCTATGCAATTTGTTCTAATTCTATGCTCTACTTAAAATATGCAAAAACTAATTCCAAACCACCAATTTCACAGTCCATACCCAAAATAATCCATTAGGTACCGACTATCAAGCGAACTCGTAATTTCATAACTCCCTGATCGACATTTCAAAGCTAGCAAATAATAATGATGAATTAATACGTCATGTATAATTAACGGCAGCTGTACCACATTCGAGTGTCGGCTACAAACCACATTCCATTAGTAAATAATTGTAATTTCGTTTAATTACATATGTACAGTCACGTCTAATAATATGTATACAAGCAACAACTTTTAAAAAAGTGATTTTCTCCCACTGTATTGATTATGGTTTTATGTTTTCACGAACATGGAATTTTGGAAGCCATACTATTACAAAATAGGTCTTATCTCAACGAAGAAACCGTAATTTCACGAGCATATCACTTTTCAGTTTTGCTAAGTGTATATATATTATTAGACGTGACCGTACATTTTTTACAAATAGAAATAAAATAATTATTGTTTAATAGAAATATTTTGTTTTACAAGTAGTTTAATATTGTCATCTACGTTTTATGTGGGAGTACTAAAAGATAGTATACAAGATACAATTTTAATCACTCAGCAGCAATGAAAGGACGATTAATATTTTTTTTTGACAATTAAGCTTTGTTTTTCAATGAAAAATTAAAGCAGTCCGTGATAAGTAAATCACATGATATGCTGCAGCTGTCAGCAACCTTAAAAGCTTATCTTTTATGCTAAAGTAAAATGAAAGTACATATGTATCAGAAAGCGTTTTAAAACAAGCCAACTATGTCGATCACGGATAGGTAATTGAAACGAAATAGCGAAATTCAATCGACTGAAATATATTTTAAGCAGTAAGGCAAGCTCAATCGATAGTACTAGGCGAACAGAATCTTGCGAGAGCCACGGCCAGCTATAAAGTAAAACGATAACCGGCTAGTTTTCACAAAAAATCATTTTGAGTCCGTGTCCCTTTCTCGATAGAATTGTCCGTAACTCCCGGGAGCCTTCATGAGCCCCTGAATTAATTCTATGAAATAACTCCTTGCCGTTGCCCAAAAATAATTGGGGAAAAAAATAAAGAATAAAAGAAAAAAAACGCGTACAGAAACTAACCGTTCCCAAAAAGGCAATTTCACTCGCAATCATGAGAAATAACGATATTACCCCATAAACTTTCGACGTGAAACCTAAATATCTCCTCATACCTTTTTACTTCTTTACAGACATTGTTTATTTTATATACGTGGACCATTCCAGCGGTCCTATGATATTTTTATTGTGAGGTGAACGAAAACGATTCTGTCCCTTCTGTTTATTGTGTTTTAAGTTTGGTGAACGCTTAGAATTTTTATGTTGAATTTTATCGAACCATTCGGGCGTAGACCGTTTCAGGTAGGAATCATTACGTGTTTGAATTTCAACTAATGTTTGTGCTGTTGTTACTGTATGCTATTGTGTGGTATTTTCTTTTCTTTTTAGGGACTCTAGAGCTTGTAGTACATAATGTTATGTGAGTCGGTAATGTTTTTGCTAAAACCTTTATTTTCGCGTTTCCTTGGGTACATTTATTACGTTACTTGAATCGAAACCCAGTGTTTTTAATAAATACCAGTCTCTTTTTCTTAGATATTTCGAAAATATTTGGTTAACTTACAGGTTTGTTGAAACACCTGCTCTATAGTACGCCATTCAATCCGTCTTGTGTAAGCATAGATTTTTTTTTCTGCAAAAATCTCTCCGGCTCATATGAATAAAATCTCTCCCAAAAATAAGCTCTTTCAATACTTCTATCCGTCCTTGTATCTGATTTCAAGCCGCTCAAACCAGCCATACTAGGCGCACATGAATAAGCAGCGACTGAATCAGACTTTACGTAATCCAATACCGTCCACGAATCTTTAATATCACAAGCAAAAGTTTGGAATACAGCGATGAATAATAGCTAAAGTCTGGATGCATTATACATGAGTACACATACAGGGTGGCTTAATAAAAATAACTGTATACACAAGTACGTATGGTGGTATGTATGTATGTGTGGGATCAGAGAAACGCGTCCTTGGCCCGTTTGTGGTGTTATTGAAATCTAAAACGGCCTGTTTAGTGATGTGGCATTAAATTCTGTGGAGCGTAGTTGACGAAGCGAGGTTGTTAGGACGACATTGTTTCGTAAAGTTGCTTTTAAAAAGAATGCGATTAATAGGATTATCTTGAAACAGTTCAAACTCAAACTCTAACAAAATAACTAAAAGGGAAACATCTTTAAAACATATTTCTTACTAAGGGGAATCGTATTACCCAGTGACTGGGTTGTGGAGGTCAGATAGGCAGTCGGTTCATGTAAAATATTGGTACTCAGTTGCGTCCGGTTAGACTGTAAGCCGACCCCAAGATAGTTTGGGAAAAGGCTAGACAGATGATGATCACTTAAATCAGTTGGTGTGTGTATGTTTTGAAACAATTTATCATTTCAACTGCACTGTCCACCCCCTCGCCCTTTTTTTTTTTTTTTTTTTTTTTTTTTTTTTTTTTTTTTTTCGGGATGGGAAATCATCAAATGACTTCTCCCGCTCTGGGCGGAGCGGGAGGGAGTGTCAGACTTGTACTGACTAAAACCCACCCATGTTCCTTCTTCGCCCTTTTTGTTCCAGGGCCGCGGTATCTCTTTCGAACAACCCGCAGCCCTGGCAGGCATCGGCCCTCTTGGGCCCCATCCGGTTTGCTGACATCTCCTTGAGGCGCGCGTGGAACACGTACGCGCCGTCGACACGGCCTGTCGTCATGAGACGGACGGACGGTGAGCTAGCCCATTACTCACCGTCCACAGGCTCGCGCCTACGGTGGCCGGGGGCCACTGGTTGCCCCCCGACGCCCGGGGCGTCTCCCGCGGCGGCTGGGACGTGAGGTTCTCTCCCTCTCACGTTCCGCCACCTCCTTCGCTAGCATGACTGCTTCGCAGAAGGAGGCGACGGCATCCCATTCCCTCTCGCTCCGGACCATGGATTGAACCAGGGCCGGACGCGAGAGGTCGCCGCCGCCAATCGCCGCTACGAGGACACGGCGGTGCTCAGCCCAAGCGGGGCAGCGCTCCACGGTGTGCTCCACCGTGTCCTCCGGCCGATCCTCGCAATGGTAACACCCGGGCGTTTCCTCCCGCCCGATTCGGTGCAGGAACCTCCCGAAACAACCGTGTCCGGTGAGGACCTGCGTCAGGCGGAAGGTGAGGGCGCCGTGCCGCCTCTCTAGCCACTCCTCAAAGAGGGGACTTATCGCCACTATTGTGGCGTGCCCTGCACGTGGTTGCGACAGTCGCTGTCTCCATGTCGCCATGAGATCGTGCCGGAGGTCTGTCCGCTGAGCGACAATTTGCCGCGGCAGCGGAGTTTCCCCCCGGCGTAGTGCCTCCGCGCGCCATTCATGCAGGCGCGCGAGGACCATCGCCTCCAGATCCCATGGCGGCAATCCGGCCAAGAGGCTCGCCGCCTCGCCGGAGATCGTGCGGTACCCCCGGATCAGCCTTACGGCTACAACCTTCTGGGGCGCGTTCAGGTAATGGGCGGCTCGCCGCCTCAAAGAACGCGCCCACACCGGGGCCCCATAAAGGGCCATGGACCGCACGACCCCCGCGTAGAGCCTCCGGCAGGAGGCGTTTGGACCCCCCAGGTTGGGCAAGAGCCGCTTGAATGCAGCTCCTGCCCGTTCCAGTTTTGGGGCCAAACGTCGGAAGTGCTCCACGAAGTTCCACCGGCTGTCGAGGACAAGCCCTAGGTACTTCAGCGTCGACTCGACGCCGATGGGAACCCCTCCTACCGTCAGTATGGATCCCGACGGTGGCGCATTCCGAGGCCCATGAAAGCACATGGCCTCGGACTTGTGCAATGCCACCTCGAGACCCAGTTGCCGGATTCTCTCCACGACTATCGCAACCCCGCGTGTCATTAATTCGGCCGCCGCCTCGTGCGACCTCCCCTGTGCCAGCACCAGCGTGTCGTCAGCGTAGCAAACTACGCTGACACCACTAGGGAGGTCAGCGCGCAGCACCCAGTCGTAGCCGATGTTCCACAAGGGCGGCCCCAGAACCGATCCCTGTGGAACACCGCACGACACCTCTCGCCGATTCCATTCTCCGGTGCGACCGGGGTAGATGACGGCCCTATCCGTCAGGTAGTCCCCGACCACACGACGAAGGTAGGTCGGCACCCGATGATACCGAAGTGCCTCCCTTATGCAGCTCCAGGGCATGGTGTTGAAGGCGTTGGCGATGTCAAGAGACACCGCCAAGACGACCCCACCCCGAGACACTGCATCCCCCGTCGTGAGAGCCCTCACGCGCATGATGGCGTCCACCGTCGAGCGCCCCCTGCGGAAACCAAATTGGTGTTCCGCAAGGTCCGGCCCCATCCCCACAAGGTGCCCGGCGAGGCGGTTCGCAATGACTCTTTCAAAGAGCTTGCCCACCTCGTCGAGCAACACAATGGGCCGGTATGCGGACGGAGAGTCCGCAGGGCGCCCCGGCTTCCGGATGAGGACCAGCTTCCCCGTCTTCCAACGAAGCGGGAACTGGCCTCTCTCCAAGCATGCGCTTAAGAGCCCTTCCAGTCGGGGCCCGAGAGCCTCCGAGGCCAGGACCCAGGCTTTGCCAGGCAAGCCATCGGGTCCCGGGGCGGTATTTTTGGCTTTAAGCCTGCCTACCGCCACTCTCAGGTCTACCCCGGTCACTTCCGGAATGTCGTCATCGTCCTCGATGTGGTCCACATCTGGCACCGCAAGTGGCGGAGCCATAGGCGGGGGAGGATGTTCCCCTCGCAGAGGGAACAGAGCGCTCACCACGTCCTCCACGAGCTGAACCCCCTCGCCCTTATTTGCAAGTCGTTACCAAAACGGACCTGAAGCTACGACGAAATTACGACAGGTTATTAAAATATCATTCGCACGATAATTGCAAACGATCACGTCCCGTAAAATTTGAAATTAATATCTGATTTTATTATATTATTGTTGACCACAGTGACGTTATTGCTTATTAGCTTTTACGGTGATATTCTGTAGGAACATGCTGTATTTCCGATTTTCAATATTTCATTTCTGAAATTCTGAGATGATACTTCGAATCAATTTTTATTGCTTTTTAATTTGACTTTGGTTCTGAAACAACATAATATTATTCAATGTTACCAGATTAACTGGTATTAAAGTAACTATGTTTTAACTGAATTTTATTGAGTAGAAACTAGTACAAAAGTTTCAACTGAAGTAACTCAATCAGAGTATCTTTCTCTACTTTGGACAAATAAGTGATTTTGACAAATGCGTGGTTTCAAAATTGGGGTCATGAAAAATAAGCTTCTTTATTAAGTTGTCGTTGTACTAGTTTGACGGCACGCAGAGGCTGAGCGATAAGCTGCTGCGCTTCGTGTCGCGGGTTCCATTCCCGCACGGAACAAATATTTGTATAGCCTACAGATAGTTGTTCCGAGTCTGGCTTTTTGTGTGCGTGTGTTTAAATGTTTGTTGTAAATACACCTACGATGCAGTCTCCTGCATCGTAGCGTTATGCGTTATACTTGTTATATTTATTGTTATACTTGTTATATATATTGTTATACTTGTTATATTTATTGTTATACTTGTTATATTTAGAGTTATTGTTATACTTGTATTACTTGGTAGGGGAAAAGTTTTAAGGAATAAAAAAGCTTCATTGTTTTCTGATTTTCAAATCAAATCGAAATATTTTTTTCAAGTAGACCAGTTACAGGCACTTTTGAATGATCGAACAACAATAAAAATGAAGCTACAGTTCCAGTCATAAGACATGATAACTGTGAAAGTAGGTACTGGAGTTGCCCATTCCGAAGCGTAGATCTCTATGGAGAAGAATGGGCAAGAAACTCCATGGAACTTCAATATTCATAGTTGTGAGTTAGTTCCCATCACTAGTCGTTTGCCTTTCTCGGTATCTCAAGTAACACTTACCATGGTGGAGAGGGTGCTACGTTTGGCCGTTCGTTTTCATACACTGAAAAAACCCGGTGACGTTTTTTATTTTATTTTCGTAACATTCTTGTATAAATTGCACAATCGGAAGTATCAAAATTTAAAGTTTATTTACGAGAGATGAGGTTAAGGATATTTTTGCAGCGGGCATTGCTGAACAAAGAACTAAAATGTAATGTAATTAAGAAAGTAAATTTTTCAAACATCATCAAGTATCAATTCTAATCCAATCGGATTAAGTACTAAAATAATTAGCAGCCACGAGTCTCGACAGTTTTATCAACGTTACGCGCTGTTACCAAACTAATACAATTGTTTTTTTCCATTCATTTTGTAATGTTTGCATCCCTTTTAGAAGGAAATGCCAAAATAAAATAATGTATGACTTAGTGTATAAAGGCACAGATTATTTCAAAATAAATTATTCAATTGAATTATTGATAACGATATTTTATATAAGTTTTTAAATTGACATGTCACTAACATTATCACAAACACAGGTTACGTACAACGTGAACACAGTTTACATACAGTAGGTTTCTGCACCAAATCGGGCGGGAGGAAACGCCCGGGTATTACCACTGCGAGGATCGGCTGGAGGACACGGTGGAGCACACCGTGGAGCTCTGCCCCGCTTGGGCTGAGCACCGCCGTGTCCTCGAAGCGGCGATTGGCGGCCGCGACCTCTCGCGTCCGACCCTGGTTCAATCCATGGTCCGGAGCGAGAGGGAATGGGATGCCGTTGCCTCCTTCTGCGAAGCAGTCATGCTAGCGAAAGAGGTGGCGGATCGTGAGAGGGAGAGAACCTCACGTCCCAGCTGCCGCGGGAGACGCCCCGGGCGTCGGGGGGCAACCAGTGGCCCCCGGCCACCGTAGGCGCGGGCCTGTGGACGGTGAGTAATGGGCTAGCTCACCGTCCGTCCGTCTTACGACTACAGGCCGTGCCGACGGCGCGTTTGTGTTCCACGCGCGCCTCAAGGAGATGTCAGCAAATCGGAAGGGGTCCGAGAGGGCCGATGCCTGCCACGGCTGCGGGTTGTTCGAAAGAGATACCGTGGCCCTGGATCACAAAGGGCTAAGAAGGAACATGGATGGGTTTTAGTCAGTACAAGTCTGACACTCCCTCCCGCTCCGCCCAGAGCGGGAGAAGTCATTTGATGATTTCCCATCCGTAAAAAAAAAGGTTACGTACAGCAGTCAAACACAAACAAGTAACACTGAAAACGTGATATTTACAATGTTTACTATTTGTTTCGAGTTCTCGATATTGCCGCGCTGTTTCAAAGCACAATGTTCACGATTTACTATTTATAATAATGAATAAAAAATATGACAATTAGTAAATCGTCAATCATAGTAAACATGGTACATATCCCGTTTTCAGTGTTAATGATAATGTTATTATAACATGTTCTTTTTTGTCAGAATACTTGTTTGCTGATGTCAACACTTGACACCATAAATTAAATTGATTCGTATAAACTCCACATCATTCTTAACATTCTATTTGGTACTAACAAAAGAAAAACGTTCTTCTCCATTTTACAACCTACGGGTTAGTGTACATTCGTCGCAAAGTAAACTCGCCATATGTTTGTAAACTCCATACCTACATTGAAAGTAAATTCGCCACATGCCTTAAAAAATGTGTAAATTCGCCACAAGTCTTCATTATAGGCATCGTTTTTTAAGTACTGCTAGCAAGCGAAGTTATCAATTTTTTGCGGTTGAAGTGTAAATAAAAGGTAATTATTGATTTCTAAAATTATGAAAGTGCAGCTTGTAACCTTAAGATAAACTACGAAAAAGAAGAACTAACAGTACCTTACCATACATCTTTCTTTTCTCTTGCGCTCCTGCACATGCTATATCACGAACTTGTACCCAGTAGTAACGATCAAAATAAATATGTGACGAATTTACTTCATGAAATTAGAGCTGTGACTTTACACATACTTTTTTGGTGGCGAGTTTACTTTGTGACGAATGTCCCCAACCTACAACCCCTCTTCGTTAAACCAATACGGTACCATAATCAACATGTCTCCCGTTATCACAAAATTTAATTCCCGTTGCGGTCCCGCACCGTATCGGTGTGGTATTGATGACCAGACTGTGACCTGATCGTGTGTGGTTATACACAACTGTGACCAGTTGTGGTCACAACGTAGCAAGAGAGTATAATTGATTTTTGGTCGTTTATACAGTAAGGTATTCAGCTTCAGTGATAGTTTTCAGGTTTTGGATTGGTTATGAAATTAATTGGTGGCTGCATATTTTATTGGATCCATGTGATGGGTTGTCCGGGTTTTTCCGGATTTGTTTTAGTTTAGATGTCAACCCTATCCACGTGACGTTATACAAGGTGTTGTTTTGCATCCTAGTCAAAATTCAGCAGGTTGTCACAAAAGACATAAATAATCAATTAAAATTACGGTACCTAGTTAATTATTTAAAATAGCTGAATTTTTTGGTTGTTTAAGTTTGGCAGTATTTCAGAATAACCCCCTTGACGTGGTTTAGGGAATAAGAAATGATCGAATAAACGTTTGATATTGTTTGAATACGTGGAAGCGCGTTTATATGGCGAAAATCAGACAGGCCGCATTTAAAACACGGGTTGTTCACATTTACCGATTTGCGTAAAAAAAAAAACACGTACCCATTTGATTATTGATTCGGGACGAGAATCATTAGCATAGTTACTTCCTTGAATTTGACGAGGATGCAAAACAACACTTTGTATAAAGTCTACTGGCCAACTCTACTGTAATAGTTGTGAGCGGGTATTTAAGAACAAATTCGCTCTGACTAGTCAAATGGCACACGATGGAAAATAGCTTCAAGGGATGCCGTTACCAAAATCGGAAAGGAGGATTATATATATATATATATACATACATATAAAACTAGCTCGAATTAGAAAATAGGTAGACTCCAGCAGATTACAACAGTAGACTACAACAACCTGTCAAATTTCCATATAGATTTTCTTTATCGTATCGACTTTATCGTCAAAAAATTTGGTTCGAGGTCAAATTTGACAGTTTCGGGTATTTTGATGTGCTGATGTCTGTACCATTTACCAATGTCAGCTTTCGAAAAGTTACAAATATATGTGGCAGGTACTATTAAAAATAGCACTCATTATCTATGCCTGTCCGTGATCCAGCTACGCTAAACTGGAATATGGAGTACTTAAACCAAGCCAAAAACTGTGATTTCTCACAAATAGGACAAGTAGTTTTTTATTAAACAAAAACAGAATACTAACAAAAATAATAACAAAACAAAAGAAACCGATCCCAAAACGAGAAACAACCAAAAATATATAAGCGACTAAAACCAAACAGAAACTATACGTAAGTTCAAACAAGCGTTCTATAACGTTTGCCGAGGAACGTGCTCTAGTGGGTAGTCCTCGATTTAAACACGTTAGTGTCAGAATGGCTTCCCAAGGCTAGATATATGCGTCGACGTCAGTGTCAAGTGATATTCTATTTGAATCAAGGTTTAGGGTTGATGTTTCGTAACTATTAGCTTTGTTATCAGCGGTTTTGTAGTGGCAGTTTCTACAACTTAACTGGAATACAATGTTAAACTCTGCTGGGCCACAGATCTCCTATCAGTGAGTGGTATTAAGCTGTAATCCACTACTAGGGCCCAATGAGATGGGTAGATAAAAATAAAAAGGTTTATTGCAGAAACTTGTACAACTTTTACAGTAAATCTTACATAGGGACCTCCTTTTAAGTAAATTATATACCTGTGCTAGGAGGTCCCGCTCTTCAATTACAAATAAAAAATGATAAAGCTGGTGTACAAAACTAAAATTAAATTTGAAGAAGAAATTATAAGTAATATCTAAAATAAAAACTATACCAAAATAAAACAATGGAAAAAAAGCACTTTTGAGAAATCTCCTCAAATAGTGTGTGTGTATGCGTGTGTGTATGTGTGTGAGTGCGTGTGTGTGCATGCGTGTGTGAGTGTGTGTATCTTTTCAACTCATATTGGAGCATTGCATACTTGCAGCAATATTTCAATGTTATCATAGGTCTTCAGTTTTAGCCATTGAACTCACTCATTGAAGATGTCACATCATTTGGAATGGTTCTAGGTCATGTCCGCTTCCTCACTATGTTTTACTTCATCGTTTTGAGAGCAGTGGTGATGATATAAAAAACACACCAATAGCCTGCTAGGGCTCGAATCCAGAACCTAAAACACGTTGGCTGTTACTTTTGTGCTCCTGTTCCCTTCGGCTTCTACAACGTGGAAGCAGAATTAGTCTTAAACAGCAACATACTGTATCTGGTTCTTTATGCGCGAATGAATGCCTTTAGTATACGGCTATTTTTGTGCAAAAGAAGTTAGGAGACCCACATATACAACAGCCCAACAACAACCATCTGGCAGTAGCCCTCCAGAACATTAAATGCGGAACTTTCGACCCTAATCCTCATAGTTGTAAAATCGTTTTTGGATAAAACAAAACTGGAGTGAATCGGTTTTATTGTTATTCACTTAAGTCTGTCAACTTTCTCGTAGTTGATAGACGCATATCCACGTTCCGAGGTATTAGAGATATAACGGAAATATGTAAAGGATTAAAGTGCTCAATGTTAATTCATATTCAGCAAAATTATTCAATTATTTCAAATCATTGCTTTTTAAGTTTGTAGAAAAAGCAAAGTAAGTCAAATCTACAAGGTATGTAAAAGTATAAACATACATATGTTAACCTACGCCATGCTCATGGAGGGGAGCTGGGGTTGGTAGAAATTAAGTAACGGTAGTGTATGCTCTAGGATAAACTTATTGGTAGACTTATTGGTCATAAGACATGAAAAAAACACCAAATTAATAAAATAGTTGAAATTAAATACCATCAACCACCAGATACAAAAACAATATAACCAACTAAATTCTCTCAATACAAAGACACCTATAAATGTATAATTGTACAATACTCTTACACCTTTTGGCACATGGCCTTAGTAGCATCTACATAAGTGGAATTACGCCGCCCTTTTGTTTTATCAATAAAATTTTAACAAATTGTGGTTCAATAACAGCCGTTCGGGTCGATCTTTAGATTAAGCAGCGCTTGCTTAGGATGAATGGGCAACCACCTACGAGTATTACATACACCGTGTAAATCACCTCATCACGAAGCCGTCAACTAAGCATTCTGTACATGAAACTAAGTAACTTTACGCAAAAAATATTGCTGGGAAACGACTTTTTTGGGGGGGTGTAAAATCATGTTTTGTGGTAGAACTCAATGTAACGCACTCAAAACATTGTGCTGATGGACGGATTGAATAGTACGGGGGTCGTGGAGGTGCTTAAAGTAAAAATATAACATTAAAAACTTGTATTTAAAAAAAATACTTGTCAAAAAGTTGGGACTTTGACCCGTAATATCTCCGTATCTAGAAGGTTCCCAGGTATGGTGTATAACAAAAAAATGATCGCAAGGACAGGGAGAACCAGTGCCTTACGGCTTCGTAGAGGTGTTTTATACCCTTTATTTACAAAATTGGATTACTCCGCGCCTCAGAAACCACGTTAAGCCGTTGGGCTCGTCTGACAGTTGTAAATTTATTGACAAGTCTTACCAAGGGATATTGTACTACCCAGAACTCACTGGGTTGTGGAACTCAGACATTCAGTCGCTCCGTGTAAAATACAGCTGCACCCGGTTACACTGGAAGCCGACTTCAACATAGTTAGGAAAAAACACAAGGCAAAGGAAAGATGATGGTATTTATTTACAAATAATTACGCACCGTGCTCTCCAGAAAACATTGTTCAAGAGCCAAAAAGGACTATGGAGCACGAAAAACAAAAGAACACTGGCAAACAAACAGACACTACTCTACATACATCACTTCATGTAAGATACCAAGTCTAAGTTCAATTTCTATACAAATGGGAGAGAATCGGTTGACTCAGCTGATTCAACACTGCACCCGTGGGAACGAGTCTAAGGCATAGATAATGCGTCTTGTTAGTGCTACTAGTTTCCTTTGCTAAACTGCGAAATTCATGCTGCAGTGTTTCAAATACGAGAAACATAGGATTTAATCCGGATCAATCAAGCCTCTAGTGCAATGGCAAACTTTTTGATATAGTATAATCATTACCTATGTGAATACTTTGTGATAAATAAACAAACTAAGTGATAATTAAAAAAAAGCTTATGCCCGCGGCGTCGCCCGCGTGGAGTTCGATAATTGTCGATCGGGATAAAAAGTATCTGATGTGTTAATCCAGGTTATAAACTATTTGTAATCCAAATTTCATTCAAATCCGTACAGTAGTTTTTGCGTGAAAAAGTAACAAACATCCATCTATCCATACTCACAAACTTTCGCATTTATAATATTGGTAGGATGTGTTACTTTCCATAATAATGATGATGTTACTAATCATAAAATTCTACGTTAAATGCCAACATTGCGCCCCTTGTCTGTAAACCAAGAACTTAGCGCCCCTTGTCTGTAAACCAAGAACTTAGCGCCCCTTGTCTGTAAACCAAGAACTTAGCGCCCCTTGTCTGTAAACCAAGAACTTAGCGCCCCTTGTCTGTAAAAGTCTTAAAAGCGTTTACGCCTTACAGCATTACATAAAACCTTTCAAGACCTTATTTTCCGAAATGACTAAACCTATTTTAATGAAACTTCATACGAAAAAGCAGGATAAAAATCTAAAAAGTTACTAAAAATCATTTTCGAAAAATAGTGTCAGCTAAATTAGAACGATTATAAATTATCCATAGAAACAGAAAATTCCAATTTTCTTTTTTTTTTTAAAAGACATTTAGTATAGTAACTTTTTTTAACTATGTATCCTGCTTATGCGTACGAAGTTTCATTTAAATCGGTTCAGTCATTTTGGAAAATAAGGGATTGAAAGTTTGTATGAAATTGATCTGATCGACAGTTTAAATAGGGACCTGTTGGCAATTAAAACCTGGTCCGATAAATTTGGTGTAGCAGTTAACCCTAACAAATGTCAAGCGATCATTATTGGGAGTTCTCGCAGTCTTAACAAGTTAGATGGTACAACCTTGCCACCAGTTCTTTTCGATGGTACGGTCGTTCCTTTTAGCACGGATGTAAAGGATCTAGGCTTGCATATTGATAACACAATGAAATGGCATACTCAAGTCGCTCGTGTCAGCCAGAAGGTTACTGGTACGTTACGAGCTCTGTACCGTTTGAGAAACTTTTTACCATCGAATACGAAAACAATGCTTGTACAGTCCTTAATTTTCCCTATCATCGATTATGGAGATGTGTGCTACTTCGACCTGAATGCAGATCTTCTCGACAAACTTGACCGCCTTCTGAATAACTGCATTCGATTCGTTTTCAATCTGCGTAAATACGATCATGTCTCATAGCAGCGGTCTCTTCTTAAGTGGTTGCCCATAAACACCTATTTACAATAGGTGTGACGGATAGCCCTCTGTGCAGAGGATGCATGGAGGCGGAAGAACCACCACAGCACGTGCTCATGGAGTGCAGCAGCGTGGCAGATCAACGGGCACGGACTCTCCAATCGCCGGCATCGCTTCCGGAGACCTGCAGCAACCTGAAAAGGCTGCTAGCTTTCTGGGAGGACCTGGGATGGTTGGAGTAACCAGAGGATTTTTATACGTACAATGGCCCAATAAAAAGGCTAAGTGCGGAAACAGCCCCGCTAACCTAACCTAAGTGGTTGCCCATACGTCAGCGTAGGGAGCTAAGGGCGCTAACCACCTTGTTTTCTTTTCTTGTTTCTCCCACTTCCCCTTGCTACCTCGCTCCTCACTTTCATTACATTTGTGCCAACCATAATAGGAGTCTGCGCTCTTCGCATAACCGTGTTCTTCAATGTCCCTCTCACCGCACTGACTTCATTCACCGATCATTCTTCGTCCAATCTATATCTCTGTGGAACGCGATTCCCCAGGAAATCAATTTGGCTACGAATCGCCTATCTTTCAAAATTAAAGTTCGCGAGTATTTTCGGAAAAAGCTAGCAGTATCGTCACATCGTTAATATTTTCCCTATAGTTTGTCCTTTTATATTATTATTTATATTTTGATATATATTTATAGTATTTTGATATATTTTTATAGTAATGTATATATCCTTTGTAGTGTGTTTTAAAATTCAATGTATAATAATTTATAGATATACACCTACCACTGTTTGTCTCTGCATCACCCAAAGGTTGACTGGTAGAAAATGCCTATGGCATTAAGTCCGCCTCTGTTCTATGTGCTTGAAGTGTTAAATAAATAAATAAATTCCGTAAGGCATAAAAGCTCTTAACATTAAATGGTTTGCTCCCATCCGTCGCATTCGCATCTCTCCCTACACATGGGAAAAATATTACCACAGTCACCTAAGTTACCGACGACATCGGACAATACTTCATAATGTTAACAAAGCGCACCAGTAGCCAAACAATTTACTACCAAAAGCTTACAAACCCACTGATTACTATAACCGCTTTCTCTTCTATCGAACATCGCCCAACTCAAGCTTCCAAGGAAACTTGTCGACTGCTAACTGGACGCATTATCTACACAGCGAACTCATCCCGCGGGATTCAGTGAATCAGCTGGAAGTTAAGTGTTTCTGTTACATCTTGATAAGGATTAAATGGAAACACAGTTGACGGCTCCACTGTTAAACACCCCGTTAGTTTTGTTGGGAGTGGATTTGACTTTTAGTGGGAGAGTTTCCTTTGAAGAGGAAGAAAAAGACCATGTAAAAGATAGCTGAGCGAAAATACTTCTCTAATATCTACAGCAGCTGACTTTTTCAATTTGTTTGAAAAAAAAAATGTAATGCCTCCTTGGTCCAGTAATTGCATTCCTAAGTCGCGCAAAAGTGCTTTTGGCTTTTCTATCTGGAATTTCTCAATAGTTTTTCTTTTTAATTAATTTTCCCACTAGGTATTTGTCCTGTATCGTGGGTGCGTTTACAAACATTTAAACTCACATACACAAACAGCCAGACCCGGAACAACTATCTGTAGGCCATACAAATATTTGTTCCGTGCGGGGATCGAACCCGTGACACGCAGCGCAGCAGTCGATCGTTTAACCACCGCGCCAACCGTGCCGTCAAAAGGTAGTAGCCACAGAGTCTGCATTTGTGTCAGACTCGCTACCTCATGAGACTTAAACATAACTGGCGAAATATGGATTTGCTGTTAGGTACACCTCTGCTTACCCCTTCCCCCTTTATTCCTTTAGTGTTGCTAATACTTGCTACGTGTTTCTTTACCATGATCGTAAATAACATGTTTTTGCCATTGTTCTTTGCCCCTTTCCTAGTCGATAGACTTTATTTCATGAAGACTGTGCAAATTATAGTTCTGGTGGCGTACCATGACGTCTTAAAACATAATTGTTCCATTCTTATTCCAGAGTGAAAAAGAGACGGAGCTATACAGGTCGTCTAGCTCCATCTCTTTCCCACTCTGGAATAGGAATGGAACAATTATGTTTTAAGCGTCATAGTAACCCCCCTGTACTTACGTTAAAGGAGCAGCGGTGGCCCAGTGGTAGCAGCCCCAACTTACGAGCAGTAGGTCGTAGGTTCGAACCCAGGCAGGCGCATTACTTTGTGTAATTTATTTCATCACCGCTGCTCTCAAAACGGTGAAGGAAAACATCGTGAGGAAACCGGCATGTCCTAGAACTAAAAATTCGAAGACATGTGACATCTACCAACCCGCACTGGGCCCGCGTAGTGGATTACAGCCCATTCCCTCTCATAGAGAGGAGGCCTGCGTGCCAGCAGTGGGAACAATATAGGCTGATGATGATGATGATGATGATGATGACTTACGTTAAAGCTGGTAACTAACGAAATCAACTACTGTATCTGATACCTTATCACTTACACCAAACCACCTCCTAAGTCTACAACAAGACAAGTCTTTGTGAAATCATGATGAATTCGTGTTCTCCGATATAGGACTGAAAGGGATTAAATGTTAACTAAGAGCCGGTCGTTTTGTAGTCAAATGAATTCCTTAGGTTCGCTTCTAAAAACATTTGTTTGGAGGCTTTTGGAAGAATTTCGTTTTAGGTACGGTGATTGTTCTAGGTAGGAGTCACAGTATAGAGTAATACTTAAAATGATCTAATTTAAAACGGAAAACGAGGAATTTGTAAAATTATCTTTTTAATCTATACTAATATTATTTTAGTTTGTTTGCTTGAACGCGCTAATCTCAGGAACTACAGACCCGATTTGAAAAAATATTTCAGTGTTAGATAGCCCATTTATCGAGGAAGGCTATAGGCTATATATCATCACGCTACGACCAACAGGAGTGGAGCAGCAATGAAAAATGTTGCTAAAACGGGGGAAATATGACGCAGACGAAGTTGCGCTAGACATCTGCATTTTGTCACTCTACTCTTTCTGCTGTGATAGTCAAACTACTGCTACTGAGCATGAGGCTTCAGGTTCAATTCCTGATTTGGAAAATGGGTTATTAGTTCTTTCCAACAAGAATTTCTCGGTGAAAGTTCAGAGACTTGATTTTACCTTTTGAAGCTTAGAGGCGTGATTTGTTGTTATTTTATGTCTTGTTTGAAAACACGAAATCATAAACAACACCTAAAGCCTTCATTTTTTTTTGGTATGATGCTGCCATTCGCCGTATTGGTGATCGATGGCCAGTATTAGATAGGCAGGTACCTATGGCAAATAGTGTGCCTGCACGCACCTGCCGTCTATGAACAGTTCTGGGGACCGCATAACACAATACATTATTCAGGTCGATACATTCAAAATTTCCATTCATTGCTTGTAATTGTTTTATATACATATAAAGTGCAAGCAAGCCTATTGCCATCAACCGGTCACAATTCAAGCCTACGTGGCTGCTACTGATAAACTCCTACACCCAATAAAACTTTGCCCAACCCGAGACTCGAACTCAGGACCTGATTTTCAGCAATCGCACTTACGAACACTAGACTAACGAATCAGTTCTTTTAAAAGTGCTTTTCTTTTTACAAACATCATCTGCATCACTCTCCAAAAAAGATACCTTCTCTTCACGCTTACCTGCTTTTGTTTCACCTTCATACTCGTCTTAATACATTCATAGTTGAAGATATTTTATTTGTACGCAACCTTTACCCCATGGCACGGCTGGATGGTTTTGCTCGGGACTTGTCAAAAGATTGGCTCCAATCTCGGATCCAATCTTACGAGTCACAAGTCAGAGGGTGTCAGAGATCACTGACCCGCGTCGTGTTTTAGAAAATCCTCACATACTTCAATGAATAGGAATATCCAATGGGATGGGAGATATTTATGGGATTTCTATGGTTTTGATGTGAGTATATTTACTTATTGAAACACCAAATCGCTTAAATGCTGAAATAAATGAGAAAATTACACATCAAAACTGGTTATAAATTAATCGTTTTTAACTAAGATGGAAAAAAACACAATGTTTTAGGTTGCTTTTGTAATGTTACGTTAATCTCTTTTGCTAATTTCTTGATTGAATCCACGATTAATGTTTATAGCATTTGAAATATTTACTGGAATTTTCCATATTCGTAGCTATCAAGTGTTTTTTTTTTTCATAATTCCTGCTGTTTTTTTTTATCTATTCTCTTTCTAAGACTTCTTTTTCCACTTCAAGTTTCCAGTTCAACCGCTGTTCACTTTACAGACTATTCATTGCATGAAAAGTCACGTGAAATAGTCACGATGCAAAAGTTAAGGAAAAGGAGGTCGAACTGAAAACTAAAAATAACTTTCAGTAATCAAATAGGAGGTGTTCTCAGTGAATACGGGATGTGAAGACCCCACCTTGCATGCATGAAAAGAACTACACAAATAATGAAGTGAAAATAAGGGACCTCGTGCACTACTCGGCCACGACCAAGACTTTTGGCTGCAGAAGCATCGACCAAGAAGAAAGTTAGGTCGCAAGACCGGACGTTTGACCAGTTTTGTTCAAGATAGCAGCTCATGATGAGATAGCAGGTCATGCGACAAGTGAGCAAGATTTTGACCGTATGGCGGCAAATGTTAAGCAAGAAAGCAGGGCCGTCCAAAAGTGCGTTGGGTTGACAATATCGTCAAAATCGCAGAAAATTGATGAAAAGATGCACAGAACAGAGAAGAAAGAGGGAGCCTATGGCCTCCCCTTTCTTCCCAACTAATTAAATTATGCAACAAGTTGGTGTCATGGCCGCATAGTGCACCAAATCTTTAAAGGTACGAGTAATCGGTCAGTTGCTCGCTGAAGCAACACGCACTTTGCGAAAGAAGACGAAAACAAATGAAAAAAAAAAACGCTTATAACCTGCCAAGAATTTTCGTGAGTGTCGCAACGAATAAAGTCGTGAACAGGGTTTAGATCTATAAAACTATAAAATTTTTACTGTAAAAATAAAGGAGTGAATACAAAGGATCAGAGAGGTTTTGTAATGACATTGCTGTATCGAAGTTATCTAGACATTAAACAAACGTTTCTACTGAGAAATTATTTACCTTTGAATACTTGCCTTGGTGTTTTCGTGGAAATCGCTTCTTCCACTTAGTATTTTCTACTAACTACTTTTAATTATAATTGTTATTAAGAATTAAAATTACTGTGTTGAGATTTTCTTTAGAGCGTTGTAACAAACTAATATTCTCAACATTAAAACTACTTAACCAAAAATACAATTTTAACTCAAACCTAAAGGAAAAAGTACTTGGTAGGACTAAAAGGAGGCCTGTGGCCAGCAGAGGGACAGACACAGTTATTAAAAAAAAAAAAAAAACCAAGACAAAACTGTTCCATTTAAGACAGGCTACAATTATTTTTACGGACGACTAGTACTTATTATCAAAATCATGTAATAATTAATCACCAAACACTCAAGAAATCACTACTGAAAATCTATCCTAAACTGAAATAGGTTTTAAAACTCCATCCTACATTTTATCCTCTCTAATTACATCATCACATAGCAGCCTCAGCAATTATCCATCAGAAGCCGTCTCTCAAGAACCATTAATATAAGGGCTCTCCACACATCTTGCAATTACAATAGCCTTCTTTGTCCTCCTGACAAGAATTAATTGACAAATCGCTGAGCCTTTAATTGATGGTAAAGTCAAAAGCAGGCACTTGTGACAGACGAATGGAAAGAGTGGGCTGTCGGATACATCAGTTGTTTGTTGTATGAGCTTGAATGAATAGTGCGTAACTCGGATTTATGTTAAGAAGTGAATGGTGAATGATCCATGCGTTCATCTTTCGTTCATGATTGAATGAATTTGTATTGAAGTTTGTACAATCAGCACTAAAAAGATGTAAACATGGACAAGGAAGCATTATTCCATAATTGTGTATTGAATATAAAGCTACAAAACATTTGATGGCACGGTTGGCGCAGTAGCAGAACGATCGACTGCTGCGCTGCGTGTTGCGGGTTCGATCCCCGCACGGAACAAATATTTGTATGGACTTCAGATATATGTTTTGAGTCTGGCTGTTTGTGTATGTAAGTTTAAATGTTTGTTAACGCACCCACGATACTGGAGAACAAACAACAGAAAGTAGTAGTAGTAGCAATAAACAATAGCAGATTCACCAAAACCCAGGGTGAATACAATACATTATGGAAAAATGATTGTGGACAATAAAATGGTTCCTTGGCCGTGTTTACATCTTTTTGAGGCTGACTGTAGGAGAATCGCAGATATAAGCAAAATTCTATTAATTGAAAGATGTTTACTTTACTATTTACGACGTCATTTTCTTTTTTTGATAAAAATGTAAGTTAGTCTTATTTCACCCACAATTGTTAACCCGTACCTCAACTAAACAAGTAAATATTTAATTTCGTTGATTATCCACCAACTCAACCAAAAAACAGGAAGAAATCGACTGTACTAATACACAAACCATCTCAAAATTTGCTTTTAACCAATCACTTCCATATTCAACTCTTCAATTGAACCAATTACATCAAAACATACGCTGTTCATATTAAATTTACTTCGCTTCGCTGAACTCCGTAAACATTTCCAAGTAAACGAAGAGACAACTTTGTCACATACTTCTTGAACATTCGTTACATTATTCAAGTTATAGACTTTTTCCGATGCAGTGTAAATAGGAAATTGAATTTTGCCGAGTGTACGCGAAGTTAGCCGACCGTGTGTAGACGCTCGTACTTGCATGCAAAGTCTTAGGACGCGTTTATACACAATTTTTTTAAATGAATACTTCTTTTGCGGCGTTGTGCACTTTTGTGATAGGTAAAAAATTAAACTCGCGTCGTGACGGTCACGTGTCCTGATCGAAAATTCGTAAGACGGATTGACATTAGGTTACAAAGGAATTTGAACTTTATAACATCTGTCATTGAGTTTGGGTTTTCAAAACTAGAAAATTCGTAAGACGGATTGACATTAGGTTACGAAGGAATTTGAAGTTTATGACATATGTCATTGAGTTTGGGTTTCCAAAACTGGATAATTATCTTTACGGATTGTAATAGTTCTGAAGTGTTTAACGTAATATAAATTGTCATGTTTGTGTACGATAGCGCAATAAATGGATATTGTATTTTGCCACATAAATTATAGTACCTACTTTTATTCTGATAATTAAAGAAATTCGTGCAAAGTTATTCCCTAACCATTCCAAAGTATCAAAAATGCACAACGTAATATTCAAGTTTTCACTTCTGCCGGCACTCCCAGAGTGCAACCCGTTTTTTGATCAGGAAATTATAGTCGTACGTGCTTTGAACTATAAAACCCTAGTACATGGCAAACGATGAGTTATTTCATTATTACATACAAATAAAAATATTATGGTGTATATGTAAAATGGTAGAAGTTTATCACAAACCTTTTCTTCGTCTTTTGTAGCGTAGTTATTGTTTTTTTTTGTTAGGTTATTATTTATTATGTATCAGTGTTTCCGCTAACTCGCTTTTGAAAAGGGAAGCGCGTGTTTTATCTTATCTAGTAATACAATGTTATAATCACTTAATTTGCAAACGCTTAATGAAAAAAAAATAAGAGAGCAGCGGTGGCCCAGTGGTGGCAGCCCCGACTTACGAGCAGTAAGCCGTGGGTTCGAACCCAGGCAGGCGCATTACTTTGTGTAATTTATTTCATCACCGTTGCTCTCAAAAACGGTGAAGGAAAACATCGTGAGGAAACCAACATGTCCTAGAACTAAAAATTCGAAGACATGTGATATCTACCAACCCGCACTGGGCCCACGGGGTGGATTACAGCCCATTCCCTCTCATAGAGCGGAGGCCTGCGTCCCAGCAGTGGGAACATTATAGGCTGATGATGATGATGATGAATGAAAATAATAACTAAATAGTAATTTATGAAGTGGTGGGACTCCGTCGATGTGACCTTTAGGGTTTAGGGGCTTCAAGCACAGCAGTAGTATATTCCACGTTGACAGCGCCTAGATCTATGTCGTATCAGTAAAGGCAATTTTTGCAAATGTTCATGAGTAGTTGATTGTACCCCAAGCGCATCAGAGCCGTAAATATTTTTTGCGGCTCTGATGCGCTTGCGCGACTTTTACCAAAAAAAAAAAAAGTATTTCGTATTTCAGATAAAATACAAAAATGGACGACGACGGTCCCGAACCAGGTAAGCAATTATCGATATTAAAATCTTATATTTAGGTATTTTTGTATCGAATAATTCAAAGATTATAAGTAATCAATATTATCGATTACTGCAAGGGTAGACATAAGGGTAGACAGCTTAGTGACGAGGTTTCAATGACCAAAAAATTACACGATTAGAATTCTTCCTACAAAACTCATTTAAAAAATACAAACATGAATCAGCTACGAACGGATAATTATGTTTATTTGGTAGCAATAAAGTATGCATGTGAATTATCAGATTCTAGTGTAAATACATATTAATTGTCTAATAACTTCGATGCATCCAAGCTTTTAAAACAACCAAAATTCCACTCACATACTTAGTGTAGTGTCTGTAGTGCAACTGCACACAAATTCAGTTTAAACAATCTCGATTGCAGGAATCACTTCCACCGCTGGAAACTCTCGTATTGTGGTGACTTGTTGTCAATATCAATTAGCATCTTACACATAGATATATGTTGCAGGTGTCGTACAAACAAACACAATCCAATTTGTTTGTTAACAGAAAACTTGTAGACCACCAAAATGTGGTCGCTTCGTATGTTTCAAAAGCACTGTCTGCACAAGCCCTTAGTCCCCGCGGACTTTTTTTCTTGCTCGTTTTAACTCTAACTCAAGAATCTATTAAACTTATACGAACGATTTAAACTACGCCAAGACTACGTATAATGAAGGACGTAGTTTCTATAGATTGGACGATTATTCGCAAGTTTTATCGGGTCGTTGTAACAAATTTTGTCAGAAGAATTTATGGGACTGAATTAAAAGTTGTAGTTAATTTTTTACGACGTGGTTATAAGTTAATGGTTGTTCTAAAGACCGGATTAATGAGGTATGTGACAAGGTTAAAATCGTAAGGTTATGTTGCAGAAGTTGTTAAACAGTTATTAAGGGTAAGCTGGTATTAAACAGTTTCTTATGTGCGGTGAAAAACATTGAGAAGGTTATGTTCTACGAAGAGTTGAAACGTTGGTAGTAATATTTTTGTAACCAAAATTGTTTATAAAAGACGTTATTTGATGACTGTACTTTGAACTTCTCTCTGCGAGTGGTGATTTGTTATGATTTCTAGAGTTTTATTTTAAAAAAATTCAACAAATCATAAATCAAATAGTTCATTTTCGTAGTTCAACGGAAGAATGTGCCAAAAGTTTCGGCGGAAACTAACTTCACGAAAAGGACAAGAGGTTTCTTTTACGCCGAATCCCTTGGGCAGTAGGGAAGTAATATTTCTGTTTGTAGTTCAATCGTGTCCCTATGGTACAAATATTGCGTTAAAAGTTAATGCAAGGGAACTTCACAGAAATACCCAAAGTGAAAGACAAAACATCATCATACCAGTACTTTACATCTTGCCACAGCCTATTGACCTCCATTATCCCTTTACTGGTACTATGTCAATATTTGGTAATACCGGGTCTCAGACTTCCGGGTTCCGACTACCCGTAACGACTGTCAAAGTTCAGCCAAGATCTACAAAAGGCAGAGAAAAATAAAACACTTTGATGAGTAAACACGTTGTGTAACCAATAATGTAGTTAATCCAAACCATTGACTTTAACCACAAAACAAAACGCGAGATTAGATAATAGAAAAATGATTTCCAACGCTACGCAGTCGACCTCAGTACTAAAATCACAAGTCAACCTCGTATAACCCGACCGAAACGCGTAGACACACAAAACAGAAAAGGTTGAAACAAAAAAGGCACAATTTCCACAAACCAGTATATCACCCACAATCATTTATCAGAATATAACTAGTGGGGCGGAATAGGATACATTGGCTTGGACATTTTCGTCCGTGTACGCTTTTTGCGAACGTTTTTTGCTTTATTTTTTGTACAAAGCTGCTTTCTGTGGTTGTATGAGTGCGGCTTTGTACAAGTATTTTCGTTTTAAATGCGGCGGATTGATTGTTTTGCACGTTTTTTGCAAAATATTTGGCATAGAACGTTGTGTGGATAACGTAAGTGGCACATATCCTTTGGTAAGGTATTAGTTAAGTAGTTGAGTAGGTTGTAGTATGTTATTTTTTATATTTCTTCTAAAATTAATTTTAAAATTAAGGTTTCTTCATTAAGTTTCTATACACATAATCTTCATACAAAACAATCTGGTGGCGTACCATGACGTCTTAAAACATTATTGTTCCATTCTTATTCCAGAGTGAAAAAGAGACGGAGCTATACAGGTCGTCTAGCTCCATCTCTTTCCCACTCTGGAATAGGAATGGAACAATAATGTTTTAAGCGTCATAGTAACCCCCCTGGTCGTTACAAATCTTGACTTGACTTACAGCTTCATCTACGTCTACATTTGACCAAATTCGCCACAATTAATTTACCATCGACCCCTATTTACCAAATCCACTTATTTACCAGAAAGTATATCCAAGACCACTTTGTTAGCCCGTATTGACCTCACTAACAAAAAACCGAGAAAAAACACGAGTTTAGTTACTTTCCCGTCTATCCTCAAAGTTCTTGTATCGTTAGAATATCAATGTGATACAGAAGAAAACTTTCTACTCCGATACTTCGTTACTGTATTCTAAACGTTTTTTGCGAGGAATTTTGGAGGCAGAAGTTGTAAAGTGAATTCTTGATCCGTAGATGTCTGTTGGTGAAAGCGGTTAACGTGACCCGACGGCATAAAGATTAAATTAATTATTGTGGTGGAACCGTTTCTAGCATTTAAATGAAGCTCAGTGGGGTAATTGCGTAACACACTCACATTTCCAATGCTAGTATTTATTTTATTATTTTTATTGATGTTCATTTTATTTTTAACCGACTTCCAAAAAGGAGGAGGTTCTCAATTCGACTGTTTGTATTTTTTTTTACCAAATACTTTTTTTATTAGCTCATTAACATGGCATCTTCAAGTATTTATACATCTGTTTCAATAAACAACACTCTCTAAACATTCCTACTCAACGTTTTCCAGAAACACAAAAAGACTACACAAAATTGTATTTACAACAGCTAAGAAGCAAGTCAATACAAGTTTGTAACCCTCTCGCTACAGCCCAATTTGCATCGCGTAAACGCACGTACACAACCCTAAAAACTTGTCTACATTTATTGAGTTTAAGACCCTCTTCGAGCCCTTGATTAGTTCCAGGTAAACAGTTTTCTGGGTTAATTTAGCCGAGAATAGCTTGTTATTTACTTTTAAATAACTAGATGTCGGTGGTCCAGAAATTTCTATTAAATAAAACGATATTTAATGAATTTATTTTATGTTGGGACGGGTTAGATTGGATTCTCTATGTTAGTTTGGATATTGAGAAAATAGACGAGCGGGAAAATTGGCGATGTGAAAATAAAGTTTTGGTTTTTATTGAGTGTATTTGGTAAGCCAACTCGGAGAATTAAACTGCTTGGGAAATGCCAATGACCTCATTTTTTTTTTCAGATAAAACTTCATTACCTAATTTTCTTGTTTTTTTTTTTAAATTTAATCTTAAGTGGCTCAAAACGCAAAAAATATTTAGAATGATGGTATTAAAGCTGATGATTATTAGTTAATACCAAACTTTGACCCACAGCCGACGAAAGGGAATTCAAAGTCAATTTCCGCAAAAGACTTATCATCGTACTAAAGATTTTTTTGTCTTTCCACACACCGACTCAATATTTACAGAGGAAAATAAAGTTCGATCTTGGCAGAAGTCTCTGAAGAAATGTTGTTTACTTTGGTAAATGCAATTACCCTTTCTGGGACGGCGGACGAGTGTTATTATATTACTATTTTATTAAGGACCTCCAATATAATGCTGCAGATCGGTATTTTCGTAACGCTAAGTTTTAGGGGTTACTCTCGAATGTAAGGTTAGGAAGAGGGGCTTAGAGGTAAGTACTTCGAATTTAAAATATTATTATTTTAAACATAGAGAAGCTCGTAGCTAAATAATAACAGCCACTCCTGTCGATCTTCAAGTTAAGCGGCGCTTGCCTGGTTGGTCCGTGGATGGGTGACTGCCCATTACGTACCGAGTATTCTCAGTGCCTTGGAAGGAATGTTAAGCTATTGGTCCCGGCTGTCAATAGGGGATGATCACATTTTTTTTCTATGTCCGTCGGGTAGTTTATTGAAAAGTATTGGACACGTATTTTTTGTTTCTTCACGTGGCCATAAAATTACAGAGATATATTGAGTTGAAATGGCGCATGACGTCACATGTAGGTAAGTTTTATACCTACTTGTGACGTAGTGAGCCCCCACTCTCCAACTTTAATGAGTTTTAACTTAGTAATTTTTTGAAATTTTGATAAATCAAAAAATACGTGTCTAATATTTTTGTATTACCTGTCTGACGGACAAAATAGAATGTCGTTTTCTTTACCCTGTCCGCACCCCTATTGTAGATCTTTGACAGGCGTTACAGTAGTCAGCGGCCCGATAGTCTGACGACCAGTCTTGGCAAGGGGTGTCGTATTTACCTATTACTAACTGGTTTGTGGAGGTTAGATACGCAGTCGCTCCATGAAAAAGCTGCATCCAGTTGGACTGGAAGCCAACCCCTAACATAGTTAGGAAAAGGCTAGGATGATGATCGAAGATAGGGAAGAGCTGGATAAATCTCACACAGACCAGGAAAGCATGGCACAAAAGAGAGGACGTTTAAACTCGCTCTTAGGTAGAAAAACACAACATAATATCATCGTTATAAAATTATACATTCTCGATATACGTGTCAGGCAAAATCGCGGACAACAGACAGTTTTCTTACAAATATGTAGATTTTCATATAATTTGCCTCAGCCTTGATAAATGCGGCCTCGAAGGTGGTAAAAGGCTCGGTTTACCCCTACAGGGATAAAAGCTAAACCGATATACATGTACCTTTGGGATTTCGAGGGCCGATAACCGAAGTTACCAAAAATAAACTTAAACTTTGAAACCAGAAAGGAAAGGTCAACAAAACTTTGCACAAAGGTAAACCTTGCATTGAAAAGGATATGCGTGGTAGTTAGGTGTTTTTTGTGGAAATCGTGTCGAGTATTTTAAGTGGGGTTGGATAAAAAATAAAGAGTTTAGTCTGTAATGCCAGTTTTCAGTACTAAACGAATGTCTTATTAGAATCTCAATAATATTTAAGCATTAATTTATTTAAACGGACTTAATGCCACAAGGCATTCTCTACCGGTCACCTCTTGGCTCAAATACAACAGAATTGTAATAGAGTACAAAAAAATACGTAAGAAAAATACTATTTTGTTAACATAAATTGATCTCGTAGGTACATTCTAATACTTACATATACATGGTGTAACGAAAAGGGTATATACATCCTTAAGGGTGTGCTACTGCCATCACACTGAACAAGTTTCTCATCATAAAAAAAAATTGCAGCAAAAAAAAATATCAGCTGCCTATACATTTGGGTCGAATAGGTATTGCAATTTTCTATGAGGCAGCAGATATTTTTTTTGCTGAAAAACATGTTTAATGATGAGAAACATGTTCAGTTTGATAGTCTGTAGCACACGCTTAAGTATGTATATACCCTTTCCGTTACACCCTGTATACAGATAAAATAAAGCATCTAAATATATTAAAAACGATATAAAACTTAAGAATTCGTATTTAAGGTTAAGTTTCGCGTTGCTTATTGAAAATATCTACAAGTCTATATATTCAAATAATTTTAGTTCGATATAAATTGTTAGGTGCTTGATTCAACAAAAACACCTACCGTTTCATAATTGCATTTTATCGTTACACTCGATACTCCCATAATTTACCTACTGGAAAGGTCCGGCGTTATATACGCAACCAATTTTCTAGAACCAACCCACTTATTTATACAATTTAACGGAATTAGATCCAATTTCGTTCCACACATTACTAAATCCGGCAAATTGGTCCAAACATTGGCCCAAGCGGCCAACATTAAACCAAATTTCAAAGACGCTTCTGAAAAGCGAATGTACGTAGTGAATTGAAGTGGGCAAAGGGAAGCAACTGAAAGTGAATTAGCCTGGTAGGCAATGTAAACTTGACGCTGAAATTCGCTTTGAACGTGACATACATAAAATTTATTAAGTATCTACGTGAAATATGTTGATTCCGAAGGCATCGTCAACGGAATTTATGAGCTTCAGTTTAGAAGTTATAGTGGTTTTATTTTTACAGCAAATAAGTTCTGTGTACTGTAAGGTATTTCTGTGTGCGCCACTTTTTTTTAAAAACTCGCTTTGACTCAATTTTACGCTATAAAAGAAAAAATTGTGAAACGTGTTTGATTAAAACTGTCCAGAAAAAAATGCTATCAATCATCTGCCTAGCCTTATCCCAAACTGTCTTGGGGTCGGCTTCCAGTCTAACCGGATGCAGCTGAGTATCAGTATTTTACATGAAGTGACTGCCTATCTGATGTCCACAACCCAGTAACTGGGTAATACGATACCCCTTGGTAAGACTGGATGTCAGACTTTTTTTGGCTTCTGACTACTCGTAACGACTGTCAAAGATCTACAAATGACAGCCGGGACCAACGGCTTAACTTGCTTTCCGAGGCACGGAGGAAACTTGGTATGTAATTATGGTCACCCATCCACGGACCAACCTCGGCAAGCACGGCTTAACCTTAAAGATCAACCCGGGCGGCTGTTATAATTTAGCCACGAGCTCCTCCAAAAAAAAATGCTATCAATATTTTCGCAAAAAGCCATTGTTGTTCAAGTAAGTAGCATACCCTTTTTATAATAAGTCATGGTTCAGGACGTAATAACTGATAACTGCGGATACTTAATCCCCAAGAGTAATATCCACAACAAAAGGAAGGCCTCCCATACGTATTTCTAAATCACAAAGCCCACTCGTACTAAGCAACGAAAATAATAACCCTTCTTTTATCGTATCCAAGGAGAAATCCTTTCAAGCAATTTGGAGAAAATAACAAAATCGTAAACTTAGTTCAGCTCTTTCACTGGCGATTACAAAGCCATGACCAGATCGCCCTATCTACAAAAAGAGGATTCCGACTTTCAATCATAAACAGAAACTGGAAACTCTTTGGATAAAACCAACCAATATTGTAATGCTGTCGAGGAACGAAGTATTCCTATTTCAATTTTTTTTTGTATTGGCAACACCAAACTCATCAAGAAGAACGCAGCCTAAAGCGTTTAAAAACTCTTGTAAACCTAAGGAGGTCGCAATCAGATGAATTTGCGAGCGAAAACTTTTTAAAATAAAATTGATAGCAGTGGTTAGCGCCACGGCCGGAGGGCCAGTGTTATTTTTTAATTAAATTTTTCATCTTTCGCTTTTGAAGATACTGATATTTAATAATTATGGAATACTTTTTTGCGTACATATTTTTGCGCAGAAATGCTTTTGTTTGCTTTTTGTTGTCTCATCAAATATTTATAATGAAATTACTATGGAAGAGGATGAGGTTTATCCCAACAATTATGTTTCATCAGTTTGTAAATATTCAAATGCAGCATACCATGGTAGTATAAGTATGATGATTTAACAAAAATTAATAGAGTAGTAATTACACCGACTTTTATTTGATAGCATTTTTGTCGGCTAGAAAAATAACTTGTCCTCTAAATTACTAACTCAGCCACCATCAATGTGCATCTAAAAGTACTATCTCAGCCACCATAAATCATCGATGTCAGCTACTGTAAATACATATCCGCATGGTTTTTATTTTGCAGCATCTATATTTGTGATATGTGTATTCAAGCCCTAAGCTTCTAAATTAACTTCAAAACTTAGTTGAATGACTAATAAATTCATAACTCGTCCTATAATTTATGGATCATAAAATATACCTAAAATAATTGTATGTAGCCACTAAATATGAGAAACGAGACAATAGTAGCATTTTTATTGGGGTAGAATAGACTTATTTCTTAAATTCACCTAAAGTTCTAAAGGCATGCATGGTAAACATTAATATATTGTGATAAGCTTAGTCGACATTCGGGGCTCCTATTTCTGTCTGCAAGTTTATAGTAACCTAACACGAAGTGGATGGCGGGGTCTTAGTTCGCTCATTTCGCTTACTCGCAAGGCGTGCCGCAAGTCTCGAGCTCTTGAGTTGTAAAATCCGTAGCAGAGTTAGTCATTTAGATAGTGATATATAAATCAAGGAGACAAGCATCAATAATTGTTGCTCTTTATTTGACACTTTCTTGAAATATTTAGTTGACGTAGTAAAAAAGACGAATTAGTTTATTAGAAGCCATCTTATTTTCCCGTGGCTTACATAATATAAAATTAGTGGTAAAGTTCTGTGGCCAAATATATATATATATGTGGCGGCTATACTTTAATTTACTATAAGCCCTGATCACACTGTTTTTTTTTAACACTTTCTTAATAACTAGACCACTACATTGACTACCTTAACATTCTACCCAATTTTTCTATCACAACAAACTTCTCGAACGATAAAATGAAACTGAACCTTACCTTAGTAGACCTAATGACCATAACGAGGTACACATATAAGTACAAAAGAGTAACCTGATCACGCCATTTGGTCAGGTATAGGGTAAGCGCACCAGTTACAGTACCTACTTATGGTGACTAAGGTAAGGGCACCAGTAATGGTAACTCATTTAATTTAATTGTTATTATCCTTCAGCACCCACCAAATGACTTTCAATGGCTCCCAGTAAAAGGTTCTCGGAGAAAAATTAGGAGGTACCGATTATAGTTATTTTTCTTTGGCGATTGATTTAGAACCGCGTTTTAGAGAAGTGTCGGTTAATAGTGGTTGGTCCCTTCGGATTTGCTACAGATGGGGAGTTATTATGATAACCCTTTTATGTACGTTTTAGGGGTCACATTATTTTTAACAGTTTTTTTTTATGGAATGAACAGATAGAGATCTTGCTACTTTGCCTTGTGATAGTTATGATGTTTTGAAGTAAAGAATAAAGTATATAGTCTCATGTCAGAATTAAACATGAGAACTCTGACGATACTCAAATAAATACTTTAGGCCTAGATCCCCGATAAGATAAGCCCCGTAAGTGACTGCATGTGCGAGTCAAAATGTTATAATGATAAAAATATTATCAACTCTATCTTCATGAATTCTAAAAAAATAAACTTATTAAAAAAGGCTGATTATTTGAAAAGCTCTGCAATTTAGAAAACATACAAGCAAACTAAAAAATATATCAAATATCCTATATGATTTCAAACTTCATACGAAAGACAGCCAACCTAAAATCCTCTGTCAGAGAATTATCACAACACTGTACAGTTGACATAACCTATCCAATATGAACAATATCAATTCCCCAATTACAAAGGGCTTATCCAATTGATCAAGCGTTTAGCTTCCCTCTGAGCTTCCCTCTGATAGGGCCCGCATGCCGACAATTAATTATCTGCTAATGTAAATGAGCTGATAAATTAGTTACAATCATAGTCATAGTTTATAGTATACAGGGTGTAACGGAAAGGGTATATACATCCTTAAGGGTGTGCTACAGACCATCAAACTGAACATGTTTCTCAACATAAAAAAAAAATTGCAGCAAAAAAAATATCAGCTGCTTAGACATTTGGGTCGAATGGGTATTGTAATTTTCTATGGGGCAGCAGATATTTTTTTTGCTGAAAAACATTTTTTATGATGAGAAACATGTTCAGTTTGATGGTCTGTAGCACACCCTTAAGGATGTATATACCCTTTCCGTTACACCCTGTATAAACATATATATATTATATTTCATTTGTTACAATCATACTAGTGTAGTTGCTGTCGCGACAAACAGATCGGCATTATTAAACTCGATAGGAATTTACATTGCGTCCATTGTGTGTTTCACAAGTTATGCTATGTTATGCCCGCTGCTAGTTATGTTATGCCCTGTGACTGGGACTGTACCTTCGCCTTTTTTTTTGACTTTCAAAAGTGCCTGTAATGGTCTCCTCACAGTTATTTTAAAAAAATAAATTATAAACGGATAATATTCATATTTAAAAACTTTAAATTGTAGATATTTGTATAGATAAATGAAGTACTTTACTTGTGCAAGTTTTTTTTAATTTTATTAAATTATATCAAAGTAGCTCTACGCCCGCGATATCCGTGTAAATTTGTAGTTTCCTCTTAGAACTTTTGGTAAATTAACCATTACGATCTTAATTATTAGTAATACTATCCTTATCAGTAATACTAACTTTACAAATGGAAGGAACGAAATGTTTCGTTTTAAAAACTAATGATATCTTAATTTTCAATTCACTCAGGTATCCGGGACAAATGATATTCATTATTATCTTGAAATTTGATGGCAATGAGCATTGCCATCCGATTTGCCACACGCACCAGCCTTCGCGGGAACTTTTCACGTTGACAGCAATGCGAACGAATTTCTCGAAAACCTGTAAGGCCCCATTCCCACTAGGTTGTGACGACAGATTATCGTGTCGTATGAAGCTTGTGTATTTAAATGGAGATGTTCACATATAGGACGACACGATTAACTGTTGTCCACGACTTTTTTTGCAGTGACGACAGATTGTCAAGTCAATGGGAACGGCTAGCACGACAGTCATAATATAACGATAAGAAAAGTTTCGATTACATATACAATATTTTTATTATCATTAGGCCCATGGGCGCCATAAAAATAAATTAAATAAATTCATGCTCTGCTCAGGCCAGGTACTAACCACACGATAAAGAAAGAGATTATCGTTTAAAGTTTATGTATAGCTTGTAAATTGTGTATATGTTACGGCTAAAGATGGGTGTGAAAATAGTATATTAAAATTTGTTCGTTTTAATACCTTTCGTCCTTCCATCAATAGTGTAGTTCACCCTAACAGAATGTGCGACTGTGCGAGAGGGATAGAAGATAGCCGGCTGGGAAGGCAGTGGAGAAATTTGAATTTGAGCTGTCATCCAATGCACCATGGTACTTTTACACCCATTTTATTTATACGTATAAGTTTTCTGCCATTTTAAGCTAATCATTTATTGTATACTTTTTATAAACTGTAATGGTAACGAAACATGGCACCGGAAAATTGTCAGAAGCGACCAAAAAGGTTGGAAGCAGCTTGGTTTGGAGAGGTGTCCTAATGTGGTCACGATCCTCAGTATTGAGGGAACGACGAAGAAGAGTAAGAGAAAGAAAAATAAATAGTAGGTACGTTTCAGCTACAAAAAAATACTCTACATTTATAGTAAATATCATTTACACTCATCGATAAAATCAAAGTGTATAAAAGATCCTACTAGAAAGCCTTATTTTTTGTGTCACTGATTTAATCATTAACCAAATCCAGCCACCTGTTCCTATTCGATTTTTCAATCAAACTTTTCTTAAAAACGGTCTTCCGAATATTACATTCTCGGAGCCCAAAATGAAACGGTTTTCCTTTTTCAAACTTTTTTAACCAAAAATCAATACAAAGAGCCCAAAGTTGTGGAACAAGGGTGTTCAATAAAGAAGGGGATGGTCTATAATAATAATCGTTTTCAGTTTTTTTCCATTTTTTCCTTGAAACGTAATGGGCAGTTGAACATAAACGGCTTGAAAATTGCAAGCTGTTAGACGCTTTTAACATATTTTCCAGTATTTTGATAGAAGAAATTGTGTGCAAATTGTCCAAGTAATTTTGTGAAATTAAACTACAAACCATTAAACTAGTCCACACTAGGAGTAAATTACAGCAGTGTTGTGTCTATGAAAACTTGTAAATACAGTTACCTATAATTTATTAAAACAAGGATCTTATGATTTCAGAATATTTTCGGTGGTACTGCAATACTGCATAATTTTATTTTGTTTTGAGGCAAAATTTTGAATCAAGTAATATTGAAAATTAGAGTTTTTAGCACTGCTCTTACGCGGTCAGATTTCAAATGTCGTTAAAAACTAACAATTAGAAAGAATACAAAAATGCATAAAAATACAGAAGTAACAGCGTCTTACGTCTAAATACATGCGATTTTTTTTAAGACTTTTGCGATGAGTAACAGCAGCACTATTCAGATGCAGACACGAGAAGAAACAACTCATTTCGAAGTGCAACAGTTCACAGTGCAAGGAACTTCGTGACACAATCTTTTACCTTGTATTTATAAACCACATAATTTCGATTCGATTCAAGTATTATTTATTTATTTAACACTTCGAGCACATAGTACAGAGGCGGATTTAATGCCATAGGCATTTTCTACCCGTCAAACCTTTGGGTGATGCAGAGACAAACAGTGGTAGGTGTATATCTATAAAATATTGTACATTGAATACTAAAAGAAACTACAAAGGATACATAAAATACTAAAAAAAAACCCCCGACATAAAAAACCTCTAAAAAACCAAAAATAAAATACTCCAAGCGTCTTAGCGTCGGGGGTCCGCTTTGTTATGTGCTTGTACTAAGCGGTCTACTTAGCGGTCCCCCGACGCTAAGACGCTTGGATTATTTTATTTTTGGTTTTTTAGAGGTTTTTTATGTCGGGGGTTTCTTAAATTTTTAATTTAATTTTTATTTCATGCTTTTTAAACTTATATTGTTTTATCTTAGCCTTGACTGTCCCAATACTGGGCATAGGCCTCCCCCATTGCTTCCACTTTTCTCGGTGTTGCGTGTCATCTCGCCAATTAACGAAAACAGCAAAAATTTAAAAAAAACAGCATTGCCGGCAATGCCCATGGTGACAAGTGACAAGATTTCAAATTTCGAATCGATCAGACCTGTGGAAATTGTTAATTTCCCTTCAACTAGAAAAGAGGTGATGGCCTTCAAACGGCTGATCAGATTTTATCAAAACATAGCTAAGAACACTCTCGATTAAAACACCTTTCAAACGAAATCAATTTCATCAAAATCGGTTCATCCGTTTAGGAGCTACGCTACCACAGACAGACACACAGATACACACGTCAAACTTATAACACCCCTCTTTTTTGGTGGGGGTTAAAAATATCAAAATACTATAAATATATATAAAAATATAAATACTAATATAACGGGAAAAACTATGGGGAAAATATTAAGGTTGTGACGATACTGCCAGTTTTTTCCGAATATACTCGCGTACTTTAATTATTTATTTTATCGGCAAAAATCTGCTGTTCTGTGTACGTGTGTGTGTATTTACACACAACACCTTCACGGTCAAAACGCTTTTGTATGGCTGTTTTCATTGGAATCAGCGTCAACAAATTCAAAGCCGTTGTTTCTAGAATTATGTTGTACTGAATTCATGTTAAAAGTTTGTGGCACCGTCTATACAGGGTGAAAGATACACGGACGCTCAAATAGTTACCACGTGCATCATTCCGAATCCCACATAAGATTTTTTTTCCGTTTTTTTTTTAATTAGCTTTATCTAAAAATCAAAATATTTTTCTTTCACATAGGCCTACATGGGCACTTATAAAACGTCGACGAACGACGATGGTTGGTCGTTATCTATGGAGAACAACCGGCAAGAAATTCCATAGTTTCTCTTTTAAAAACATTTGGTTTTACAGTATTATTATATTACAGCGTTAGTACTTAAGTATGGGAGGACATCGTAGGCCCAACAATAAGTTGTTGCTTACTACAAAACGTAGAACAAGATAAAAAGTTACCAAGGATCTAGGAATCTATAACGCCTACAATCTCCACACGTTCACAAACAATCGGTAAATAAAAAAAAAGATCTATTCAACAACAAAAACAAGAAGAAAATATTCCAAAAAAACTAGATTAAACAAGTGACACAAATGTTGTCATCAGTGCTGCAACTATTCTAAACAAAAGATGTAATGATTTAAAAACTATTGTAAGACTTCTGATAATCTCTG
Source organism: Cerastis leucographa (assembly GCA_963082945.1). Classification (NCBI taxonomy): domain Eukaryota; kingdom Metazoa; phylum Arthropoda; class Insecta; order Lepidoptera; family Noctuidae; genus Cerastis; species Cerastis leucographa. The sequence goes on from OY720363.1 coordinate 17,068,827, forward strand.
TGTAACACTTTTGTAAGAAACAGCAGTTTTTTTAATTACCAATGAAAATTTCTATGTAGGAGGTTTAGAATGATGCACTGAGTGAACACGAGGTAATTGTTTGTGCGCTGGTTCCACCCTGTAATATTTGCAAACCGCTTCCACATGACTCGAATCTGGGAAAACCACAGTCACTAAAACCATAACTAAATCTAACACTCGAACTTCTGTCTAACAACTATCTACAAACAGTCTTTACCTTATCCAGACTCCTAACTATATTACAGACAGTACTAAAAAGTAGAAAGACTAGAAAAACATGGCCATCCCACGTATCTATTCTGGCAAGTTTAGTATTTGTATTTGGCTCAACTCAAACATTCATAAGATTTTTCCAGAATCTTTGTAAGTGGAATAGTACAGTCAGCATCAAAAGTCGGTTAACACTTATAAATATTACTCCAAGATTTGTGCTGGTCAGTGTGATCTGATGTTATATTGTTTTGCGTATTTGTGTAACCATTGATGAAAATATTGTTATGTCTTTTACTCCAGACTGTAAATATGGATCGTTCTAAAACTAAGACGTCTTATAATTTTGGTTATGTAAAGCGACTTTTGCTGCTGACTGTACCTACCTAAAGAGTGTATTGAATAACTCCCTTTGACCACCCTCCCTCCCTGTGTCACCGTGTGTGTGTTTAGCCGACAGCAAAGAGGGTTCTGGTTTGTAAGAACAATCCCCACAATCATTTTGTTTTATCAGTTCATCATCTACCTAGCTTTTTCCCAAACTATCTTGGGGTCGGCTTCCAGATGCAGCTGAATACCAGTATTTTATATGATGCGACTGCCTATCTGACCTCCACAACCCAATAACTTGGTAATACGAAACCCATTGGAAAGACTGGATGTCAGACTTTTGGCTTCCGACTACTCTTAACAGCTGTCAAAGATCTACAAATGACAGCTGGGACCAACTTTCCGAGGCACGGAGGAAACTCGGTACGTAATTATGATCACCCATCCACGGACCAACCTCGGCAAGCACGGCTTAACCTCAAGGATCGACCCGTGCGGCTGTTATTATTTTTAGCCACGAACTCTTCAGTCAGTTTTATTTATAAGTTGATTTGACGATTAACAAATTCTTATCGATCATTTCTGTGTGTCGCGTTTTCTATAATTCATTGCAGCGTTGGAGAAAAACTATTGTTAATTAGACCAGCATACCTGGCCCCTGATTTTATCGAATCTCCATACTACGCTAAGCTAGCTTGAAGTCAATGTTGCCATCTTGAGGTAACTTGAGGTCTACAGCACATTACGCTTATAAATGATAAATGATAAATGATGTTTATTTTGCAAGTAGGTTTTTACAAACACTTTTACACGTCATTTTTTTTTAAGCTAGATGGGGCCGGTGTTTCGTACCTGACTACTCTGAGAAGAAACAGCCGAAACAAACTCAGAGGTTCTCTGTTAACTTGTTACTCTTTTAAAGTCCAGACATTGCTCAATTTACATGAGGACTATGCAGATTAGTATCTGAAATGGTCTTTTGAAGAAAGAACCACACAGATTTGAGTGGACCTGTCCAGTCAGTGCAAGCATTTGTCAGTTATCGTGTAGCTCGACTTATAACTCAAGGAGCTCAACGAAACGACGAACAATACCAAAGAAAGGACATTTGTGTAGGTCGCTTAAAGTACTCAAACTGCCAGATAGTGGTGGGAGAAAAAAAATGTGACCTGCATGGTCCTCACATTCACAATAATTAAATGTAATTAATAATAATTTACGAAATTAATTTTAAAAATCACGAATATCAATAAATGTCACAATAATAATAAAAAAGTAAATATGCATGTCAAATCAGTAAATGTCACATAAAAATAATAAAATATAAAGTAAAAAAAAAACATAATAATAAAATACTGAAATAAGTATTCATGTCACATCGGTAATTGTCACTTAAAATAATAAAATAAAAATAAAAAATGTAAAAAATAAGGTAAAAATAAAAAATGTCACAGTAGGTATATAAAATAAGGAATTAACAATGAACAAGCGAAGTCCGAAATTTCGACATTCACAGAGCAAATTTCATTGGAGCAGTTTAATCCCAAGCCTTTTTATCTTTGAGATAGTGATTAACATGATAGTAGGCTTTCAGGCATAGCTTCCGTTTTATAAACGATTTCAATTTATTTAGGCTTAGTGTTTGAATATGGCTCGGAAGCTTATTATAAAAACGTATACATTGGCATCTGAACGTTCCCCCTACTTTTTTGAGCCTCGTTGCAGGAACAACAAATTTGTGTTTGTTCCTCGTATTTACGTTGTGGATATCACTGTATTTTTTAAACAAACTAATATTTTTATGTGCGTACAAAAGGTTTTCATAGATAAACTGAGAGGGCACAGTAAGAATAACAATCTCTTTAAATTTTTCTCTGAGGGAGTATCTGGGACTTAATTTATAAATTGAACGAATTGCCCTTTTTTGCAAAACAAATATTGTCTGAATATCGGCGGCATTGCCCCACAAAAGAATACCGTACGACATCACGCTATGGAAATAACTAAAGTAAACTAAACGGGCTGTCTCTAAATCAGTCAAACCACGAATTTTCCTAACGGCGTATGCTGCAGAGCTAAGTTTTTTTGACAATTTATCTATATGCGGGCCCCACTGAAGCTTGGCATCCAGAGTTATGCCCAAGAACACTGTGCTATCTTCCGGTTTCAACTCTTCATCCTTGATTAGTACCCTAGTTTCTACTTGTCTTACATGGGGTATCGTAAACTTAATACATTTGGTTTTTTTCTCATTTAGGAGTAGATTATTAACATTAAACCAATTAACGACTTTTGCCAGGGCGCTATTAACCTCGTCCGTAACTATCTGCTGACGTTTGAGTTTAAATAAGAGAGAAGTGTCATCTGCAAACAAAACTATGTCATGATTATCCTTCATGAGGTAAGGCAAGTCATTTATATAAATAAGAAACAAAAATGGGCCAAGAATTGAGCCCTGGGGTACCCCCATTCTTACAACGGATCCGGGAGATCTTTTTCCATTAACATCAACTCTCTGAATCCTATCACTCAAATACGAAGTAAGAAGATCCAGAGAGGCGTTACGGATTCCGTAGTGGTGTAGTTTTCTGATTAATGTTTCATGAAGAACGCAATCGAAAGCCTTAGACAAATCGCAAAAGATGCCCAAAGCATCGCATTTGTCCTCCCATGCATTATAAATGTGGCCTAAAAGTTCAACATCAGTAGTTGAACGACCCCTTGTAAATCCGAACTGTTTATTATGTAATAACTTATGTTTATTAAAAAAATGTTGCATTTGTTCTAAAATTAGCTTTTCAAAAATTTTACTAAATGTGGGTAGTACTGAAATGGGTCTATAATTAGTGGGGTCTGATGTACTACCCGATTTGAACAATGGTATTATTTTACTATTTTTCATTAAATCAGGAAACTCACCACGGTCAATACAATCGTTAAATATTACAGCTAAAGAAGGAGCTACAATGTTTATAATGGACTTAGCAACGTCCACGGAATGACCCCATAGATCGGCGGTCTTTTTAACATTTAAGGTGTGAAAAGTTTTAATTACATCTTCACAAGTGACATATTGAAAATTAAATTCGGAATTACAGGCTGGAACGCCTTCCTTAAGTAAAGACTCGGCAGCAGCAGGTGATGAGTTTAGGGATTTGGTAGTCGATACAGGAATATCCGCAAAGAAATTTTCAAAGGCTGTGGCAACTTGAGTGTCTGAATTTAAAATTGTATCGCCAATAGCAAGGCTGTAGTCACTATTTCGGTTGCAAGACCTTCCCGTTTCGCTATTAATAATGTTCCATGTCATTTTAATTACATTATTACTGTTTTTAATCTTTGAACTCAAATAACGTGACTTTGCTAAAAAACAAACTTTTTTAAATATTTTAGAATAATTCTTAACATATAACTTAAATTCTAAAGTGTTTTTATAGGTCCGCTCTGCATACAGCTCATAAAGACGTTTTCGACTCTTATGAATACCAATAGTGGCCCAGTCGTTGAGTTAGTTGAGTAAGTAAGTCACTGATTCAATCATTTACACTAAGAATTTTGATGTATTCTGATTATTTATAAATATATTCAGATTATATTATAAATAGTGGTTACAATAATGTTACTTGAATTGATGAATATAATAATTATATTCTAAAACTTGCATGTAAAGATTGCATGTAGCGCAGATGAGAGTGTTGAGGTGAATGTGTCGTGTGACAAGAATGGATAAATAAGAAATAGCTTTAGAGGAAGTTTGAAAGTTGCCCCAGCTACTCGACTGATGAGAATGTGATAAGGAGGGTTGAATGGGATGAGATTAAAAGAGTATAAATGTTGATAGATGGAGAGGGAGAGGAAGACCAAGGAAACGATGGATGGATTGTGTGAGGGATGGTATGAAAGAAAAACCGGCCAAGTGCGAATCGGCCTCGCGCACGAAGGGTTCCATACCGTTATTTATAAAAACGAGCAAAAAAATCACTTTTTGAATGGGAGCCCCCTTAAATATTTATTTTATTCTGTTTCTAGTATTTGCTGTTAAAGCATCAACAGAAATACATAATCTGCAGTTCAACTGGCTAACTATCACGGTTCATGAGATACAGCCTGGTGACAGACGGACAGCGAAGTCTCAGTAATAGGGTCCCGTTCGACCCTTTGGGTACGGAACCCTAAAAACCTGTTGTGCCAACCTCAAATAACATGAGACAAGGGCAGAAAAATGAAGGCATATATTCTCAATTTGCCACTCAATCTACGGCCACTACTTAGACAATAATTCCACCACTTACTACAACACCCTCCAGAGAACACAGTAGGCATATCTCTTCATCCTGATTAAGAAGGTCACAGCCTGCAAAGGGTTCTATTACGCAAATAACAGCTGTAAATAAAAGCAAACGTCCACAGGTCCGTTTTGATGGAGGTCTGTACTTACCTGAAACAAACAAATGGGCTGCTTAGTTATGTATGTTATTTGTTAAATATTAACTTGTGTGAATGACATGACTTTTGATCTTGATGAGTTGTTCGTATGTTGTGTGTGTCTTGGATTTTTTTGTGTAGAAACATCAAATTCGTACACCCGTATCTAAAAGCAACTTACTAACGTAGTTTAGTAATTGTTTGAAGTTAGAACTGTTGAAAGTTAGAATTCTTCACTTTGGTCTCTTTGGCGGTTTTTATTTCATTGTCTATTGCACAAAAATGTTTGGCACAAAGACTTTCAAATATTTCGAGCTATAGACGGGACAAGAAGAAGATCACAATCCTATTAATATTACATCATAGTAATATTTGGCTCAGTCTAGTGTGACACATACGCTTGTAAGGTTGCATTCATGTGACATAACTTTGACGAACATATAAAAATCACATTTTTGTACAAAACTATGCCCTGTGCCACTTTGCGTTATTGCAAATCTCGTCATGTTTAAACGAGTGGACTTGATGTTGGTTTATTTTCGTTATTATTTTGTTTATTTACCCAGTATAGCCGAGACAAGACGAAGTTAATCGTAATCCAATGCTGTGTCAAACTTGTTACTACTTAGTAAAAAATCTGTCTGTATAGTGTCAAAACCCGATTGTCAGGCATAGCATTCATGTGTCAAAATCGAAAACGTACGGAATCAAAATTATCGTATGAAAATATTGACAATGTCCGCACTATAGAGTTTTTTAGATCTCTTGTTTGGCATATGTAATTACTTTGACTTGACTGTAGATACAACTGTTGTTAGACTATTTTATCGTTTTCAAATAATTGCTTCTATAAACGTAGACACCTACCGGGTGCAAGTAAACTGATACAACGTGCCATCAAATGGAACTGATTCAATTATTTCACTTTCGTCGAATCAAGTAGGTGTTTTTACGCATAACAAACTGAATCGGAGCCTATTGTAGAACTAGTGTATTACATTGCCTATAATGTTCTAACTACTTAGACAAAAACTACCTGTCTCTGAAAGGGTGAATGTTGGCCATAATTGTGCATAAAAGTGTTTGCTAAGTGCTTGCTAAAACATTAAGTTGACCCCATGCATTACCGGGCTGGAGAAGTAAACGTGATTGTTACTGATAATACCAATAGCATTTCATTTCTTTTCTTCAACTCTCTATAATTTCATACTCACTATAAAAAGTCTTCTATAGTAAACAAAATGGAAGGAGACACACCACGCCACCCCGTCTGTCTGCCGTGATAATAATGTCACGTGCTTTCGAAGCAAAGACACGCGTGTGCAGTGTGGACAGACTTTGTTTTTTCCAGTATTAAAACTTTTACATGAGTACATATTTTTAGAAACTTGTTGTTAAATAAAGGAACTGTTATATTATAGATTCGTCCTGTCCATCTGTTTGTTTCTAATTTCTAAAGTAAGAGAAAGAAAATTTTAAAAAAGTATTTTTATGTAGAACGTAAAAAACATACTTCCAACAACATTTTTTTTGTTTGAATAAAATTTCAGATATGGGACATTTTCGTCAAACTGCAGCAGTAACTATGTTTTTCATAACCATAGTATGAAAAACAAATTTAGCTTTGATGTTGAGAGTAGATCTACATATGAATGAGCGTTAAAATGTTGTAATCATATTGTGTTGTTTGGCGCTGCCAAGTGCAAGTCACACACACACTACATACAAGAGAGACACCTGGCCGTTTTTTTTTAAATTGTTTATGTTTTTCAAATTATGGATGTCGACAACAAGCAAAATACCGAAGATATTTCGACAGACAATACTCCTTAGTCTGAAATATCAAATTTCTTTTCAGTAAATCAAAGCTATATTTCAGTGACCTAAAAGCACTTTATGATATCCAAATATATGCGGAACATTTTCTGCCAGTGAAGGATTCAGTTAATTGCAAGTCCACAGAGATGATAGTTAAAATAGCTTGTTAATCTTTGAGCGTTAGTGCTGGCAGTTTACTAAATACCTTCAACGTTAACTGGGTTAATTTATTGGAAAGTATAAAGCTCTTTAGGAATAGTATATTTTATCTGGGTTTATCTTGCATATATTTTGTAACAAATCAAATGCAACACATGATTTTAACGGGTGGTTTTTTCTAGTTGCTACCAACCTCCTTAGGCTAAAAAATGCTGTAATAATTACTTTCTTTTAATGCGTGAGTGAGCCACTTCGTCAACAAAATCACACTTTTAAAGTTTGCATTTGGAAAAAAGAGAAAAATAATAATGTTGTAATTTAATTAAATAATAAACATTTTAGCGTATGTTTGTAAAAACTGTAATATTATGCGAAATTTATTTTGCATAAAATTTTTGCATAACATTTGCTCCTTGGTTTAATATAAAGTAGGCAACATTAGCTATTTTCATTTAGTTTAGTTTAATAATAATAAATTTATTTATTTCTCCTTAAAAATTACAAAAATCATGTTGATGCGGACCCTGATGTTTTCTATCTTTTTGTATTCTTCTAAAACCCGGACGCTGAAATCACGCATTCGTAACATGATACGTTCGAAATATGGTGCTGGCGCAAAATGTTAGGCAATCCCTGGACGGCGCACCGCACAAACGCCTCGATTCTGAACGAACTAAAAGTTAAATCTCGCCTATTGATCATCTGCTTTAAACGGCTCCTACAGTACTTCAGACACGTGGCAAGGAGGGAGCCTGATAGCTTAGAGAAGCTTATTGTGGCTAGTAACGTGGCCGTGGAAGATCACCAATCTGATGGACAGATGCGGTGAAGGAAGTCTGCAAAGGGAATTTCCAGGCATCTGTCCGCATGGCCGAAAACCGTCCAGCATGGAGAGCGTTGGTGGAGAAGGCAACGACCTCATGTGGTCACGACCCTCAGTCATGAGGAAACGAGGAAGAAGAAGTACAGCAAAATATAAGATGTCGAACAGAATTTGAATGCAGTTAGAATTAAGCACAGAATAAATATGAGCAACTGCGCCCGAGGCAGGCTGAGCCTGTTTTTCAGGTCACAGTTCTCTTACCAGAGTTATGAGCGGTATTAACAATAGTTGAACATTTCAGTTAAGCGTTTTTTTTTAACAGAAATAATAAAAATCTATTTCCAAAAAAAGTTGGTTTGATTTGATGAGTGTGTTGTATTGTGGGTGTGGGTGCAGAGGGTGTGTGTGTTGTGGGTCGGTGTGTTGTGTGTGTAGTGTTTTGTATGGACGGGTGTTGAGTTTTGCTTAATTTTTTTTTTTTTTTGTAAGAATATCCTCAGTAGTTTGGTTTAGTGTGAAGATATTGAGTGTGGTTTTAAGTTTATTGTAAAGGGAATAATAAATCAGGATCTATTGTAGATCACTTAAACATGTTTAAACATATCTACATATAACTACCATACAACACGTGCGTTTAACTCGTCCACAAACGTACGGGTCCAGACCAAAACACGAAAGCCAGTATCAATATTCATCCATTTGCCTTTAAATAGTATTTGAAGGACTCAATAAATTATAAGCAAAGGTATAGTGAGATGAGAACTGATCGATCCCGTTTCACATCGCAAACATTGTAAAATGAATATGTGTTCATATTAAAGTTGCATCGCACTATGTAAGTCATTAATTAAAAGATAGTATCGACACCAAATTGGGCTCCTAGGCGCTGCGAGAGCTTGTTATACCGCTGAAAATATCGGTGTCCGCAAAGTCAACAGTTCAGCATAATTGAATCGACATAGGTAATGGTCGTGAAAGGAAGGTGGGAGCCACATGTTCGGGGGGAACCACGTGCAGAAAGTGTGCGAGCGAGACACAAACACGCTCTCTCTGTCACACTAATGGCTGACGTATACGTGTGCTTACAGGTAGCGTGGGTGCTGTGCGTGTAGTCTGGCGCAACGTATGCTCCACATCAAAATATATGCCACATACCGTCCCGTTATTTTGTTTCATAGGTACGTTCGTACGTAAATAGGCCTCTGTTACAAGTTTCGATTTCGATACGCCATTGTGAGGCGGCGTTTGATAACGAATTCAATCATGGGGAAGTAGGTGACGCAATTTGCGTTCACACGCCTCAAGGAAACGATCGTAAAGGGATTTTTGTTTCACTCGATAGCACCAAAAAGAAATATTGCAATGAAATAGGGCAGAGTTTTCTTTAATCTATGGTTGGCATTTAATCTGTAAATATTTCTGTCACCTCACTTCACACGTCACTGTCACAAAAATATTTGGATATAAACATGGGATAAATTTTACAGACCTATTAGGTATGTGTTATTGACAAAAATGTTGTGTTTTGTCTACAGAAACCGTTGATGAAGAGATAAAACATAAGTTTTTCTTACACGGAATGATGTCTAAACTTATTGACAACTCCACACTACTTCTCCTTGTAACTAATGTAACACAAATGTTAATCATTGCGTGTTTGATGAGTCCACTCATTGATGTCGTTACTCTATCCAAATATATAAAACAATTTAACGAAGAAGTGAAAGCAGTTCACAAAAATCCCCATTATCTCGCAATAGCAGTGTTCTATGTTTTCATCATAGCTCATTTTGGTGTTTACGGTCCGTTGCAAACATTATATTTTGCAAGAATTCCTAAACATATCAGACCAGTTTTAACACCAACAGAAAGTGTAAAACATATTATAGCAATCACAAATGCGACCAGAAACTACTTGCTTGCATCTTTCTCACTTTTTTTTCTACTGGTTACTTGGAGATTACTTGACTTAATAATATTTTCAGCGAGACTTCACGAATTTTCTGATTTGATGGGACACTACAATTTGGTTGATATTGATATTGATAAAGACGAAGATGAAGATACATACATCACAGAAATAATTGATGAATTAGTGGAGGAGGAAGATGAGGACCCTGATGATTGGCCTGTAGTGGTTGAATTAAACTCACAGGAGACTTTGCTACTAAAAAAATTTATAGAAGAAGCAAGTCACGCTTGGCCTACGACTCGACTCGAATCAGTATTATTCCTTCCTGACCAGACAGAAGAAGCCAAAGATCATATACAAGATACCAGTGTTCCTGGTCCAACTCGCGACCCAGGTCCATCTCAACAAAGAACAGTTTCAGACCAAACTCGACTTCCCAGCATTTCAGAACCGACTCAAAGGACAAGCACCGGTGCTCCAGGTCCGACACCAAATACCAGTGCTCCAGACCCTACTCCAAATACCAGTGTTCCAGACCCCTCAAACCAAGAAGGAAATAACTCGCGAGATAAAAAACTTAGTAAAAAAAGGAAAAAAAGCAATAAGTAAACCTAAAATGATAGCTATTCTCCGCATGTTTCTTGCATCCACCCTCTTCGTAGAACTCGTTACGGTGGTAGCTCTATTAAAACCTATCCAAGAGCCATGTTTTATAAGAGATTACTGGTGTAAGTTGAAACTAAAATATTCTAAAACACCACAATTTTTGTTGTTCCTTATAACTCTTGCAACTTTTATGAGCACCATTGTTGAGATCTGTGTGCAAAAATCTCAAAATCTAAGTGGTAGTATATTAAAAGGTGTGGAAACGAAACTCATTTTAGAATTCTGTGCGAGTAAAATTTCTCTGTGTTATTCTTGTTTCTTCATGCAGTGGTACCTTATATTTTTGATTGGATGGTTAGTACACTTCTCGATTAGGTTGGCTCGGCTTCTAGAGTTCGAACTCATGTGTAGACATGCCATTTTAAAGAAAGAAGAAACCACAACTGAGGTCTCTAACACTGCCGTTGCTATGACAAATGTGTTGGAGCCTAGTGAGAGAAATGAAGATCCGAGTGTAAATGGTTTAGTACGGGAGCCTCGTTCTCAAACACCTTAATAATTTTTATATGATATTTTCAATTTCATCAAATAATTACCAACCAATCAACAAATCTTTTGGATTAGAAAATATAAATACTTGATCCACCATGTAGGTTTGATGGAAAATGAATCGAATAACAAATTGACAGGTGAACCAAAAAAGAATAAAGTAATGAATTCGCAAAACGAATGCTTGTCATGAACTTGTCAATAGATTGTCACAATCAACATGTTTTGAAAAACAGGAAAAGTGAAATAACAAAAAGAAAACTATTATTTTAGTAAAATGCCATAGAAATATTATAAATATAGCAAGATCAAGATGATGGCCTCCAACTGCATGGTACTGACATGCCTGTTATTAGTTCAAATGGCCGTGCTATTGATCATGTTGAACCCCGTCTATGACGCCATAAAGCTGACGCAGTTCATCAACAGCATAACGAAGGACTACAGACGAACGTACTTATTCTGTGTTGCGTTTTACTTCACATCTGTGTTATACCTTGGTATGTATCTGCCTCTCCAAAGTATCCACACATTGATATTCAGTAACCATCTGCACGAGTACGATAAGCTGACGCTGCTGCACAGCATCGAGAAGAACTACATCACTGCTGGTTTCTCTCTGTTCTTGGTCGTGGTTTTATACGGAGTGAGAGCTCTACTTGCATACACTGCTAGCTTGTCTGTATTCACTAATAATCAAGTGGTACCAGTTCGAGTACCTTCAAAATCCCATATCTCCAAAACTCGTGCAGTTAATGAAAGTATCTTACCCAATCTATTACGCGTGAAGAGATCGATATCCTACGAAACAGTGTTATTTACGAACGAGCTGAGAGAAAAGCTCAAAATCATAATCAGAGGCGTGGAATACCCTCAAGACCTCAGCACGCTTGCCAGTATCCTGGACGCGAACCACGCCACCTTGACATGAATGCATACTTTCACAATAAATTTTTGATCATTTTTTTTTTGTCTTGTTATTTTTTCTGAACTATTGGTTACAAAGACAGCGGCAAGTATTTGGAAATTCTTTGGTATTACCGGGGCGCGGCAACGGGAAATATTCCAAGACACGGCTATAAAAATAAAATGCCAGTACAGGAGTAAGGGAAAGAAAAATGTCGAATAAGAACGTTTGGAGTGTGAGAAAAAAGGGAGCGTGTATACATTAGGGGCCGAAATGTTTTCCGTTGAATTGAGTATAACGTTTATAGGGTTCCGCACAGAATCATAAAACGGAATACTTATTGATTCGACGCGATACTGTCTGTCTTCAGGTGAACCGAGGTGAGGTCACATCCATGTTTAATTAGGTACACCTTAATATTTTATAAGACAATGTAGATCTACAGAGATACCGTTCGGGTTCTAAATGTTTAATATTTCACATGCCTACCTACAATTTTATACTTTTGTTGACACAGTTCCGCTTTTCCATCACCAAAAAAAATTTTTTTTTTCCAATGCTCTCATCATATTTATTTATTTCTTTGCAAATTTTATATGTTTTTAAATATACCGAACCATGTATTTAGTTTTCAAGCTTTCAAAATGAGTACTTTAAGCCACAGCATATCTGCAAGACCAACGATTGATTACAAAGACTGCCATACTTTGTAAGAATACATGCGTATTGTATGGTTTTGGCACCAATTCAGAATTGCCAGTGTGGCGCCAGACTTGTCAGGTATCTGCCATCCCGGGCCAAAATTAACGGCATACTGTTTAAATTTAGCATTGTTCGACTAAATATAGAAATGCGTTAGGATTCTTTTTCTTGCTTCAATGGGTCATGGATAAATAGGTGTGTGTGTGGGTGTGTGTGTTAAGGCGTTTATGAGATCTTTTGTGACGATGTAAAGTGCGTAGGAACGCGATTTGAGAATTGATTGTTGACGTGCACGTCAGTAATAAATCCAACAGACTGCATTTCAAGCAATTCGCGACATTTAAGTAAGAGTATATTGATGTTCGGGACTGTATCTACGCAGATTATTAATAATTCTTAAGCTCTTCTCAAGTTAGTGAATACTGTCTGCATAATAAAGGGTGTAAAACACCTCTTAACGAAGCCGAAAGGCACTGGTTCTCCCTGGCATTAGGATCATGTTTTTGTTCTACACCATACCTGGGAACCTTCTAATTACGGAGATATTAGGGGTCAAAGTTCCAACTTTTTGACAAGTATTTTTTTAAATACAAGTTAAAAACTTGTATTTAAAAAAATACTAATAAGGTTTTTACTTTAAACACCTCCACGACCCCCATACTATTCAATCCATCCATCAGCACAATGTTTTGAGTTACTTAGTTTCATGTACAGAATGCTTGGTTGACGGCTTCGTGATGAGGTGATTTACACCGTGTATACAGTCTATCTGAGAGTGTCTCTATGATTCTCCATATCCCTCTTTTGAGTATTTATCAATATTTCGTTTTAGTTACTGATAACAAAAAATGCCTCAAATCTGCCCTCTTCAACAAAATCAATACCTATAACAAAATAAACAGTAAAGTAGACAAATAAAGTCCAAACCCGGCCATAAAACAGTAATACAACATTCATTTGAGTCGAGCACATTTATAATTACCGAAGCAGCGGACTTTCAGTGGATTGAGCAAAGAAACCCGAAATAGGTATTGCGGTCACCCTAAGCTTCCCTTGGGAGGCACGCAATGCGCTTGATAAATATTACAGCGCTGACTACGCTTTAAGTTGTGGAGAGAGGTGATTCCGATGAGAAATGCAGGGTTTTGCTGAAAATAGTGTTATTTTAGACTAGCTGTGCCCGCGACTTCGTCCGCGTGGAATTTAACAAATAAAATATTTCCTAAAATAAGTAGCCGGAAAAAACAGACAGACAATAGACAAAAATTGAAAAAAATGGTATTTTAGTATATGTACCGTATATATTATATATTATGGTTATTTAATTATTATAAACAGACACTTCAATTTTATTTATTTGTATAGAAGTGGGTGCTTTTGTAGTTTAACTGTTGGAAAACATTATTTGAGCGGTTTCCGACTTGCGTATTTTTTTGCACTTAAAATCTCGTATTGCTGGTTATACGAATACACGCGCACCTACACACGGCGAGACATCTGGCTATACATATCCAGTATAGCATGGTCTTGCTCTATGTAGATTTGTAATACAATGAGAGATCCACGTTAACTGGTTACTAGCTTGATTGGTGAATGAATTAGGTTGGTTCAGTTAGTAGCAATATATCAGTATCTCTCTCCCTTAGTTACATTCAAATCATATCAAATAAATTAATACAATACAAATACATTGATCTGAATAAAAATAAAACGCTTTTACAAAATGTCTCAGGTCCTTCTTAAAAACCTATGTCCTCCTTACCCTGATCAAAGTCACGTACCGGTCTAGTAACTGTATCTGTTCTATATTTAAATCTTTGTTTCCAAACTGATGCTATTTCCAGTTGAGCTCGTGGCTAAATAATAACAGCCGCCCGGGTCGATCTTTAAGGTTAAGCCGTGCTTGCCGAGGTTGGTCCGTGGATGGGTGACCATAATTACATACCGAGTTTCCTCCGTGCCTCGGAAAGCACGTTAAGCCGTTGGTCCCGGCTGTCATTTGTAGATCTTTGACAGTCGTTACGAGTAGTCAGTAGCCAAAAGTCTGACATCCAGTCTTACCAAGGGGTCTCGTATTACCCAGTCACTGGGTTGTGGAGGTCAGATAGGCAGTCGCTTCATGTAAAATACTGGTACTCAGCTGCATCCGTTTAGACTGGAAGCCGACCCCAAGATAGTTTGGGAAAAGGCTGCAGATGATGATGCTATTTCCAGTTGAAGAAATTTTGACTTTATATCTGTGTTGTGATGAACAAAATCGGCACTCACTGTGTAATTTATAAAGCTTCACCATCTTGCCTACGATTTTCTTTGAAAATTAATGGTAATTGAGATTGTTCTATAGTACTAAAGCCTTTTGTTAATGAATCTAGAGTATCAAGTATAAACAAATAAATCGAGACTCCATCGGTATAGTGCTTGAAAGTTCGAGTATTTGCAAAAAACGATCATAAGGATACTACCTAAAGTATTACAATGAATTCGCCAACTTCCTCGTCAGTGAAAGTTTTCATCGTTGAGGTCAACCTGCCCTCGTATTCACAAACGCTCGGATTCGATTTCAATTCGGAAAGTCGTATGTCGATCTCGCTCGCTTTCGTAATGCCAAAACAAGATAGACATACGACTTATCGAATCGAATTCGAATCCGAGCGTTTGTGAATAGGGGGCCTGATCTGGTTTACGGGACAAACATATCCAGAGATCGCACAAGGAAGCGAGATTCGGAAGGCTGTTGATTAGCAGTGATACACAATAAAATTGTTTCATAAGTAGATTTCAGAATTACTAGTTTCATTGGAAAAGTCATTAAAAGAGTTAAGTTGAAACACAAACTGAATTTTATCAAAATCATTTACCTATTTCAATGAGACCATTACAAACACTTTTGTATGTCGAAAAAAACAAAAAAAAAACGCGAATCTACAGTCCTAGTCACACAGCATAATATTCTGTGAAAATACTGTAGTTGCCCATTCTAAAACGTAGATATTTGTGGAAGAGAATGGGCATAAAACTCCATGGAGACTCTCTTAAATCAGAATATTGTTACAAAAACTTGGTTATATCCAAGTTGAGATTGTACATTATATGAGGATGATGTAGAAAGACTGGCACGTTAAAAGTGACCGTAATAAAAAAAGATAGACAGTTAAAAAATCATTATCTGCTTAGCCTTTTCCCAAACTATCTTGTGGTCGGCTTCCAGTCTAACCGGATGCAGCTGAGTACCAGTATTTTACATGAAGTGACTGCCTATCTGACTTCCTCAACCCAGTAACTGTTTAATACGATACCCCTTAGTAAAACGATGTCAGACTTTTATAAGCCATTATTACTTTAAAAACGGACTAAAGACTCGTTTTCCTATTTTTAAAACTAAATCACAAACTCATATTACTACCACTACAAGTTCGGTTAAAGTTAGCTTGTGTGTAAACAGTGTCAAATCACTAATTAGCTTCTGGCATAGTAACCCGTTTGTTCTACGATGTGTATAATATTCAATATGATACGTATTCAGGGTCATAGCGTCCCTTTATATCGGTTTTGTGTTAGCGATGAGGGGTTGGGTGTAGGAGATAATTATGAAGGAGGTTGTGTAGAATATTTTCTAGAGCAGTTTATAGTACTCGGGAATAAAAGAACTTGATGTGGTATTTGCAACTGTATTGTACGCTCATAGACAGTCCATATTAAACTCAAAGCATTTACTTCAATTAGACCTTAACAGGCACTTTAGAAAGTCAAAAAACTAAATAAAACGAGAAGTTTCGCGTAGATCTCTTAGATTCGTAGATTGTACAAAGTTCCAGAATTAAAAAAAAAACTTGTATCTTTTGGAGATTCGATGATAACTTCAAAATACCAATGTAGCTGATAGGAGAAAGATTCGAAGAAATTGAATACATGATACAGCTTAAATTTTTCGTTTAGATATAATTTTACTTTACACAAAAACATTACAGTACTGCAGTATTATCAGTGATGACATCACGTGCAAGGCAAACTCTCAAAATTAAACCACCAGCAAATTTAAGAACTAAAGATATAAACAAAACACATTTAAGTTTCAACCTTACGTCACTGCAACAAAAGTCATTACACTTTGCATTTATCCTGTGACCTATGACGTTTGATATAGAGACGACTGAAAGTTTCATATAAATTGTCTAAACTTCACTAGCAAAGTTTCGAAAACTACACTACCCACGTTTTGCTTAAAGGTTAAGTTGAGGTGTCTTATTGCTACTCCTACAGTTTATTTATACTTGGTATTATAGGTAAAAATATTAGTAGAAATTATTAAATCACTTACTCGCATTATAGGAAATTATTACTGGAATTCGTTTTCCGATCGATCTAAAACTATGGTCATTATGAAAATCTTCTCATTGTTAAACCATGCCAGCAGTAGAAAAGCCACCTTTTTTACAAATGCGAAACTTTGTAAGGATGTTTGTTAGGTACTCTTTCACGCAAAAACCACTGAATGGATCGGTATGAAAATTGGCACAGAGATAGATAATATTCTAGAATAGCACATGGGTAGTGAATTTTTTATCCCTACGATTCCGTGGGACAGTTACCCAACAAAACGCGGGCGAGTCATGGGCATAAGCTAGTGTCGCTATATAAATCAGTACCTGGTTTTGGCACACATCTATCCATCCTTTATCTCACAAAATCCGCAACAAAAAAAAGTATTTTTGAGTACTTTCTCAATATCAATACACATACCAAACATATGGTAAAAACTTCAAGCATTTCAATTAATCCCACTAACAATAACCGTATAATAGAACAGCTGCAATTTTGTACAATCAGCAAAACTGAACTTACACCACCCTCCCAAATCCTTAGTAGAGTCAACAAAAGAAGTTAAAAAGCGGTATTTATCGTATTTACGAACCGTAATTACTGCTATCGTATAGTATTTGGTTTGAGATTTATTTTATCCCCACATATCCCTTCTGAGGGCAGCTAGTCACCGAATACGCACAAACAGGAAACTGAAATCGCCTTATAAATGGTATTACGTTGTAAACGATGAGAGATTAGTTGAAAAGGAAGTGTTTGGGTGGCATTATGTTTTGTTTTATTTTGCTGTTTATTTTTGTTTTTATGTGTGGGTCAGCGAGAGCAACTTAAGACGTGATTTTTTTTTGTAACAATGAGTCAAGTGCAGTGATTTGTATTAACAAATCCGACGTGGGATAGCTTAAGGGTACGTTTTCTGCATTAAACAGGTTAATGTCAGGTTGTATGTTGATTAAAATAGGAAAATATTAATTTCACGGGCTATCCTTTTAATGTACCCCTTTCATGGCTAACTTAAAAATCTAGATACAAATTGAATTATTTTTACTTTTTCTAAACATATCATAGTCATAAAATCGGTCGAATTGTTCCACATGTCTTTGATATATATTTAGCGAACTACTTCTGATCTATTGACCTAGTCAAATAGTCATAATTGTTGGTTGGGCGAAAACCAAAATCAAAAATTTTGCACCAATTCAAAACGTGCCGAATCGTAACCGAAACAATGAAATCAAACTGACTAAACACTACTACCGTAAAGTTTTCAACAATTGTAAGGTCATTATAATACCAATTTAAATATAAAAAAACCTTACTGATGCCCTGACATTTTAACGCGATAAAATTTAGAAATATTCCTTTGTAAAAAATCTTTAATCTTGGCGTTCCTAAGGCTTCTTTTTGGGACACACAGACGTATAGCGCTATCTTGTGTGCTATTTTTTTCTATTCCGATAGTCTGTTGCTCATTATGGCCTGACTGGATTTGGGTCCATCAACAATGGTAATGTTATGTGCGTTACCCTCTTTTTTTATGGGCATTAACTGTTCTAAAAATCTAAACAAATTATTAAGAAAGTTGTTTCGTACTGAACGGAAAACACGCAAAACACACTGACCCATAATTTTATAATACATGTAATAGGAAATGGATCAAGTTAAAATTGTTATTCATAAAGCAAAACGAAACCCAATACGCATTGGTCCGTTTTTTTTGTATCTTACTTTTGGAGTGATAAAAAATGTATCGGTCAAAAACGTTAGCGAATCGGATACGGCAATCGAGATGAATATTTTATTTTTACGGAACAAATAGTAGTTTTTTCTTTGAATTTCTATATTCTGCGCTGATCTAAGGTCAAAAGGAAAACACTCCTGTGGATCCTGTTATCCGGAAGATAACCCTTCTTTGAAACGTTTCTAGATTTACAAAAGTGTTGTTTTTCATTGTATATTTTTTGTAACATCTTTTTATTCTAGAATAGTTTTTTATGGAGTTCTGGGAATTTCGTATGGAAATCAGTTACACACTAATGATCGAAAATCCGTTATGTCCTCAGCAATTTTATTTTATAAGTTCAATGATAATTCCCCTGCCCTTATGCCAATTTATTTGACGTCGGCGCAGTATGTCCTCTTATTCCATACTTCTCTATTACCGTATAATCTTTCACAGAGTCCATCCATCGCTTCTTAGGTCTTCCTCCACTCTTATACCCATCCATATTCATCCTCAAAACTTTCCTCTAGTGTACTCATTTCTTATTTTTAACCGACTTAAAAAAAAGGAGGAGATTTCGACTGTTTGTTTTTATGTGTGTTTGTTAATAACTGCGTAATTTATGAATCGATTTGTAAAATTCTGTTTTTATGTGAACGTAAATACTTTCCAATTAGTGGTAAATACTTTCAAATTTTGTAAGTTCTTTTATTCTACAAAAACCAACTGTTGTGATTCTTACACCCAATACATTACCGCTACAAACTTGAAATGGAACATTTTAATCCCAATGATTTTCTCCTTTTCTCACCTCACAGATATTAAGCAGCAAGAGTGAGACAGAGCATAAAGCAGATTGATTAAACTTCCCCGTGTGTAATAACTGCGATACGCTTAAAGTAGGAACTGTACCGTCGGCAAAAGAGATTGGGGCATAGGCAAGTAGCGACATATTACGTATTTTAAATAGAGTTTTTTCGTGTTTAATACATTCATTATGTGCCTTTCGAGTAAACGTCAGTAACAAGTGAGACTATTTTATTTCACAGTTAGTACTGCTTCTAGTGTTACGCAAAAAAAAACATGACTATTTTTTTATTGGAAGCGTCCCAGATAAGTACCAGGATACTATAAGTGAAGTGGAGCAAGTTAAACCTTCTGTAACAAGTTTTCTCAGTAACTGTTTTCCTTAATTTTGCCCTTCCTCATCATCAAAATCTTATTAGCGGAAAAGGAAATAAGTAAAAAAAGGAGAGCAAATATTTGAATAAGGCGAAGCCAGGCTAATCCCATGACTGCCGTTTTAAAGGTAAAGTTTATTATAAACAGAGAAATACGGCGTTAATTTATAATTAAAGATTCCTTGGAGATTTGTAGATTTGTTACTATGCAGTTTTACACAGAACAGCAATTATGAATATTTTATTTTGTGTATTTGTTTGGACTGGGATAAGCTCTGTTATCACCTTATTTTTTTGTTTTACGCCAATCATTTGTAATCGGATATTCGCCAATAACCACAAGTAAAATCCTCTCACTGTGGCAATCAGCTTATAATAAAAGTACTCTGTTTGCAATACTTAACACATTCTCGAATGTACTGGAGAAATTGTACATTATCTGAACTATACTCATCAATTCATCATACAAAAATAAACATCGCGTTGTAGCAATAAGTTATAGTAGACACAGATAAGCTGGTGACGTCATTAAAATGCTTAAATTCTTAAATAAACTCAACTAAGAAAGAAAAAAACACAAACACTATGAAGCTGCGAGTATGCCACAAAATTGTTCATCTCACGCTACACGAGAAACATTCAAGCGCAAAAATAAATACCTCTAAATAAAATTCATCACGTTTAATAACGGTTAAACGACTCGCAAACGACGCATACGTTGCCTACCGAAAAATATTAAACCTCTGACACAGATCTATTTATAAAAACCAGGTACCCATACCTTCTCATATTAGGGTTACCTCCACTCCAAGCGTTACCTAAATTCACAACAAAAAAAAAAACAATTGGACATGCGATAAAATTCTCGAACACACTGATAAAAATGTACGTACAATTTTCTCCGGTTCAAAGTTTAAGTGTTTTAACCCGTAGAGTAATAGTGCTGGAAAATCATGGCGAAACAGCTTAATATAAGCCTGCTGTAGATAGAGGGAGACAGATATAGTGGTCCTGCTAATGGCTTGGGGCAGGCAAGCCAAAGGCACACTCGTAAATAAATGAGCGAATGTGTTTTCTTTTTTTTTCTATTTTTTCTTGGCGTGGGAGACCATTGCTGTGAAGTTAGGGTCGGGTGGGATTGTTTTACGAGTAGTTGTAACGCTGAAAGTAGGTTAGTTCTGTGTGTTTAGCTTGTGATGAGCCTGTTTTAAATATGGCACGGAAATATCTAGGGAGGTGTTGGTTTATGATTACGGAGAATGTTGGTTATGCTATTTTTGTATATTTTTAATGAAAACACTGCTTTTTGAAATGAAACTTCTTATGCGACTTCCAGCAAGCTTGCGTTAAACGTTTAACGCTCCTGGAGAGGGGGAATGGAAAGAGACAGAGCAAGAGTGAATGCGTGGCACTCGAACGCATGCGTGTAATATTACGAAGTTTCACTTCTTCCGCGCGGAGGGACTCCACGCAGTATTTTCACGTTCGTTCGTTTTTTTTTGTTTGTAAAATGAAGCTCGAGCAATTTGGTAACATTTCATTATGCAACGTTTTTTTTTAATAATACTTTTTATGCTATTTATCTACGAACACGCCTAGTAATGGTTTTGTACAAAACTATTTTCAATCCATACTATAAAAGGAAAACACGTATAATAACTTCTCTACGTGTAAAACACAGGTGACTGTACCTAAGGAGCATCCTTTAAAACCGTCGCATTGGAATCTTCGTGCTGGAAAGTGTTCACGAAAACTGTGTAAGGCAGAATTTATCCACTCCCCCCCATCAGTTTATTGTAGCCATTTTCTGGCGCCCATTGTTGTGGAAGGGGGCTGTAGTTCGTGACCGTACGCCGACAGGGGGTGAGGTGCAAGTTATAAGAGAAAAATTTGTGTAGTAGCATTAGTAATGATTCGATTTAGATGATTAAGAGCGTTTACGCCTTTCGACATTTCATACAAACTTTGACCTTATTTTCCGGAATGACAGAACCGATTTCAATTAAACTTAATACACATAAGCAGAATACATCGGTCCTAAAAGTCACTAAAAATTGGTTGCCTGTAAAGTCGGTATACGGGCGAAAGTTTTACGTGACAACGACTTTGAGTGGTAAAATAATTTTAATGTGAATATTCATTCGTATAGTAGGAAGAAGGATGAAATAATAGTAACAATTTAAAACATTTATTTATACAAAGAATTATATTTAAAACATTAATTTATACAAAGAATCTCGCACTGAATTTCATATTAACAAAATTTTATTTTTACCTTTACACATACATACATTTATATACAAATATACATATATAGAGGCACGTGTCCCTTCCACTCGGGCATGGTTAGCCCGCCTAAGAGCGAGAGAGACAGACATAAAAAGTGAAAGGCACGCGTGCCTCTCACTCGCTCTCATTGTGAGCGCATAACGTGAGCGGAGCGTAACGCAGTTTCTTGAAGTGTCACCCGGCAAACCAATTTATAAGACGTTGTCACGTCAAAAACATTTTCTATTAGATCAATTATAAATTATTTATAGAAGCATAAATTTACAATTATCTTTTTTTTTTAAAGAAATTTCGAAAATGCTTTTTTGAAAAAAAATTATTCAATATGTATCCTGCTTATGTGTATTAAGTTTCATTAAAATAGTTTCAGTCATTCTGGAAAATAAGGACTTGAAAGTTTGTATGAAATGCCGAAAGGTATAAATGCTCTTAAACTCCATCACCAATTGGTGAATGCAACGTTGAAGAGTATTTTAATTGTACAATAAACGAATTAAAGAGAAACTAGTACTATACGGATACTGGATATGGATTTTCCTTTAGTTTTACGGCAAAGCTGGTGGTTTGCCGTAGGATATCTAAGCTCTGCCTTATGAAAGTTTGTTATTATAATCTCCCTTTTTTCAGTAAGGCCTTTGCTATTGACTTTTAGATGGTAATTACAAATATATTATTACTAGCTTCTGCCTACGGCTTCGCCCGCGTTTTTTCGGTAATTGTCCCGCGGGATCACACTACCGGGATAAAAAGTATCCTATGTGCTATTCCAGACTATTATCTATCCCTGTGCCCAATTTCATCTAGATTCATTCAGTAGTTTTTACGTGAAAGAGTAACAAACATCCATCCATCCATACTTACAAACTTTCGCGTTTATAATATTAGTAAGATTTTTACAGTAGGGACTTCCACATTTTTCCACAAGAACTTTTCCGTACCTCACATTGTGTGGACAATCTTGCTTACTCGCTTTATTCTTCCACTTGCACCACGTTTTTGTTACAGAAAACGTTCGCCAGAATCGTCCGAGCCCCGATGTATCAGATATAACCTTAAATTATTAATGTTTATTCGCGTATTTACTTCTCTGCGCTGAAAGTCGCTTCTCAGTGCAAACGCAATGTTTTTCGTACATTTTGTACGTACCCGTAGGTTCATTGTTGATATTTGTAGTGTCGTAATTTTTAGGCTTCCGTACCCAAAGGGTCAAACGGGACCCTATTACTGAGACTTCGCTGTCCGTCCGTCCGTCCGTCCGTCTGTCACCAGGCTGTATCTCATGAACCGTGATAGTTAGCTAGTTGAAATTTCTACAGATTATATATTTTTGTTGATGCTATAACAACAAATACTAAAAACCGAATAAAATAAATATTTAAGGAGGCTCCCATACAAAAAAGTGATTTTTTTGCTCGTTTTTATAAGTAATGGTACAGAACCCTTCGTGCGCGAGCCCGACTCGCACTTGGCCGGTTTCTAGATGTTAATTTTTAATATAGGTATCATCATCATCATTTATCAGTCATATCCCAATTTATGTCAGTCGGCGCAGCATTTCTTCTTCTCCATTCTTATGTACTACTCGTCATATTAGCAGTCACTTCCTTTCTTGCCATGTCATCCTTCACACAATAGGGATGGTGACTCGTTTTTTTTTATTTGTCTGTCGGGTAGATTATTAAAAAGTATTTGACACGTATTTTTTCTTTTTTCACGTAATCTTAAAATTACGGAGATATTTTGATTTGAAATGGCGCATGACGTCACGGCTCAGTACATTTTATACCTAGTTGTGACGTAGTGAGCCCCCACTCTCCAACTTTAATGCGATCTGCCTAAGTATTTATTTGTTAAATTGATAAAACAAAAAATACGTATCTAATATTTTTGTATTACCTGATTGACGGACAAAATAGAATTTCGTTTTCTTTACCCAGTCATCATCCCTATTCATCCAATGTATGTATATCAGTTTGAAAATAAATAGTATTTTTAAGGCGAACTTAAAAACCACTGTTTTTGCAGTAATATTAACTTTTAGTGTTTAAATATTATATGCGTCTTGATTAAAAAGTCAAGGCAGGTATCAAAGAATTAAATTTAAAATGAAAAAGTACATGTTTTATTTCGCTTGAATTAACTAAATTTTTAGGGTTCCGTACCCAAAGGGTCAAACTGGACCCTATTACTGAGACTTCGCTATCGGTCTGTTACCAGGCTGTATCTCATGAACCGTGATAGTTCGCCAGTTGATATTTCTACAGATTATGTATTTCTGTTGATGCTATAACAGCAAATACTAAAAATCGAATAAAATAAATATTCAAGGGGCTCCTACACAATTTTTTTTTCTCGTTTTTATAAGTAATGGTACGGAACCGAATGCGCGAGTCCGACTCGCACTAGGCCGGTTTTATTAACACAAATTGTGCATTTTTTTTACTAAACTTTATCCTAAATGCAGAACGGTGTATAATGCATCATAGCGTCATCAAAATACTTAAATAACCAATTACTAGTAACGAGTTTAAATGTCACCTATAAAGCAGACCGTTGCTCACTATCCTACAAACAAAACCATTGACATCCCCAAGACCACCCAGACATCAACAGATGACCGTCTTACCCTCCAACTACACCCTGTTGGTACAGACTGATAGTAATTATGCTTACGCATCAACGTGTATACCGTAATCTTTGGAGTGGGCGTTCCGCTTATGCTAATTTTTAAGGGTCGAAACAGAATATTCGCAAGGGCAACAAACATTTATTTTTATGATACGGCATTAAAGTTTATTTTCGGTATTACCAGCCTCTGCACTTTGCGGGTTCCTTTTTTAAATACCTATTTTATTTATTGTCAACTCTTCGAAAATAATACGAATTCAAATTGTCTGTGGTTGACTGAGATTTTTTTGTTAAGTTTTTATTGTAGGATTTTGGGTATCTCTGGTTTTGAAAAGTCAAAAAAGGATGATGCATAGTTTCAGCACGTAATATCTATTATATTTAATGTTCCAAATTGTCTACAAGTTGTTTTCAAGAGTCATCACAAATCGTCTCTCGCGCAGGTTTGACGATTTTCAGCCTCCCGAACAAGCCGGATTCCGAAAAGGCTTAAGCACCGTAGACCACATACATACGCTGCGACAGGTTATACAGAAGACCGAAGAGTACAACCTGCCTCTCTGTTTAGCGTTTCTGGACTACGAGAAATCCTTAGATTCGATTGAGACTTGGGCTGTACTGCAGTCTCTCCAACGGTGCCAAATTGACTATCGGTACATCGAGGTTTTGAAGTGTTTGTACAAAAATGCTACCAAGTCAGTCCAACTTCAGGACCAGACCTCGGAACCTATCCTTTTGCAGGGAGATGTGAGACAGGGAGACGTCATATCTCCGAAACTGTTCACCGCTGCACTGGAAGATGTCTTCAAGGTTCTGGACTGGAGAGGGCTAGGCATCAACGTCAATGGCGAGTACATCTCTCACCTTCGATTTGCCGACGATATAGTGGTCATGGCTGAGACCATGGAGGACCTCAGTACAATGTTCGATGACCTCAGTAGAGCTTCCGGAAGAGTGGGTCTTAAAATGAACATGGATAAAACCAAAGTCATGTTGAATGCCCATGTAACATTCACTCCAATCAAGATCGGAGACTCTACAATCGAAGTAGTAGACGATTATGTCTACCTGGGACAAACGGTCCAGTTGGGTAGGTCTAACTTCGAGAAAGTGGTCAATCGTCGAATCCGACTCGGTTGGGCAGCGTTCGGGAAGTTGCGTAGTATCTTTTCGTCCAACTTACCACAGTGCCTCAAGACGAAAGTCTATGACCAGTGTGTATTGCCAGTGATTACATACGGGACCGAAGCGTAGTCCCGCACAATGGGCCTCATCAGAAGGCTTAAAGTCACCCAAAGGGCAATGGAGAGGGCTATGCTCGGAGTTTCCTTGCGTGATCGAATCAGAAATGAGGACATCCGCAAGAGAACCAAGGTTATCGACGTAGCCCGAAGAATTGCCAAACTTAAGTGGCAGTGGGCAGGGCACATTGCTCGCAGAACGGATGGGCGATGGGGCCGAAAAGTTCTGGAATGGCGACCGCGAACCAAAAGACGAAGTGTTGGAAGGCCTCCCACTAGGTGGACCGATGACCTGGTGAAGGTTGCGGGGATCCGCTGGATGCAAGGCACACGGGACTGGTCAATGTGGCGTCACTTGGGGGAGGCCTATGTCCAGCAGTGGACTTTCAGCTGAAATGATGATGATGATGATGTTCCAAATTAGTGTCTCCTGTGAACAGTAGACAACAACATAAGGCTACACTAATATCTTTTACATGTACAATTATGCGATGGCATGGTCGGCGGCACATGCATCTTTTACCTGCAGCCCGCGCGGCTTTTGGTTGCCGGCGGCAGTATGTTTGCGGCTTCGATACGGAGTGGTAGTGTTGTCGAATAACTTTAAACAGTGTACCGAGTGAAAAATAAGAGTCTCCTGTAGCTAGGTATCTCAAAGTATTTGCTAGTCGATCGGAAGCTAACACAGCATTTCTCCAGCGGGTGTCGGTTTTTGATATCATGGGTCCAGTTAAATTCAGTAATACTTCAAATTCTTCACTAGAGATCCTTAGAAAAGTGTTAAATTTCGAACGAATATTTCTTCAGTTTATGTCGTCCTTTCTAAAATCTTCAAGTATCAGGGACACATTAGGCCTATTTTGTAGACTTGGTCTGACCAAATATCTTCGTTTGATTTTGCGGTTCTTTTTATGAATAATAACATACAACACTACACTTGCGATACACGCAACTATATTATAGTCCAACATCTTCCAATCCTACGTACACGACTAACTTCGACGAAAGTTACAACACTACTGTGAAAATTGCAACTGCATCTGCAGGCCGCTGGTAAAGCCGGCGGCAAATTCAGCGGCAAGGCAGTCTGAAAGCGGCAAACCCGGCGGCATACATACGGTGGTATATGTGCGGATACGCCAATATGCTTGTCTCAAAGATCAAACCATGCATGTCTCGTTTCGCGGTTAAGAACAGTAGTCATAGCACGTAAGAAACTTCCTGGCCACAGGTATCGGATTTTAAAAATCGCTAATCCTGAAGATCCTAATCAGGATGATGAGACAAACTATTTAAATTATTCATTGTCATTGGTCCTTGATAAGTGTACAAAGTTTCAATTTAATTCGACGTCTTAAAGTGGGTCAAAATCACGTTAGAAGATTCCATCACATACATACATATCAAGCTAATAAAGGCGTGTTAAAAAAAAAACCGTGGGGACAAGGACGAATTATTAGAGCTGAAGGGATAGCAAATGACCTGTCCATTCGACCCATTTAATTTGGCAAACGATGCACTAAACATCGTTTATTTTATTTGTTAAAGTTTACACTTTTGCAAAGTTTCAAAATACATGCTGAAATGCGTTTAGATTATTTCGATAGCACAAGTTACAGAGTCTTTTAAAATAAAATATTAGGTATTTTTAAACTAATCAGCAAAACAAACTGTTTCTACGTGAGCATTAAAAGTAACAAAATAAAACAAAACAGCTTCACGCATTGAAACCCACTACCCACGCCGACTAAAGCAGACCCCAAAAAGCTTCCCTACACATAGCATTTCACTTTGTTTGTAAAACATTTGTATAAATATGCCCTGTTTATCATATTTACTGTCGGTCCAGCTATAACCTATGCTGTTAACATAGTTACTGCCAGTTATATGGGGCGGAACATAACTGGCGGACGCCGAATGGGGGCAGAATGCCATGCCAATATTAGGCATAAGAATAGTAATACGGCTGATTGCTGTGTGGGCAAAGAAGGTATGGTTTATTTGTATCGTTTTGTAGTATTTGCTGATTCTTGTTGTATTTATGTGAGTTATGCATAAACATAAGTTATCGTTAGTTTTATATTCTGTTCGTTTGTATTACCAGTCAACTAAGTTCCATGTTAGTACTCATTAATTTAGTTTATTGATGGTACTAACTCAGTCATGTTCAGTAAAATTGTAGATTCTAAGGTGTTATTCAAAAAGCTGGTGTTGTTGCAAAGCAGCTCTTAAAGGTTTCGCTGATATTGAGAAATATAGTTCTGTGTTGTATTCAAATATTGATCATGAATTACAATTTTGTTATTACAGTGCTACATAACAACGGGAGCGAGATTATTGCTATCAATAGGGCAACACACATTGATCGTACAATCATCATTTACTGAAACAGAAATGCATGAAACGATACAATTGTTTCCGCTGAACATTTGAAACTGTTTTGACACCTTTACAGACTCTGTATGGGATGAAGTGTCAACATCGAATGGTCACTTTCAATGGTTTAGAGTTTTGTGTTGCAAAGGGATTTGTGTCATACTCGGAATTGTGTTGTTTCAGAGGATTTCACTCTGTTTGAAGCATCGACCGATCTGTCGATAAGCATCTACACTAATATAGCATTCCGAGAACAAAAGCGACCTTTTTTTTTACGAATGGGAACACATCAAATGACCGCTCCCGCTCTGGGCGGAGCGTAAGGGTCAGACTTGTACTGTCTAAAACCCATCCATGTTCCTTCTTAGCCCCTTGTGTTCTAGGGCCACTGTATCTCCCAGTCCCGCAGCCCTGGCAAGCATTGGACCCCTTCCAATTGACTGACATCTCCTTGAGGCGCGCGTGGAACGCGAACGCGCCGTCACGCGTCGAAACGGCCTGTCGTCTTACGATGGACGGGAGGTGTGCCAGACCATCACCCACCGTCTACAACCCCGAGAACAAAACTGACCTAACTTGAAATTTGCGTTTTGTGGGTAATAAGAAAATTGGGTTAGTTTTTTTAGGAAGTCTCCAAAAAATATGCGATGAAATGTTTTTGGCTTGTCCTTTTATAGCATAATATCGTCACTTTTTGATTGACTAGGCGATATTTAACGCAATTAAATAGTTTGAAGTAAGGTTTCGTTCTGACTGCGTGCGATATTATAAAGAGGAAAAGTTCGTAACTTTTTATGTAGGGAGTAAAATCTCTCAGAACACAGAAAATTGCTCGCAGAACGGATGGGCGATGGGGCCGAAAAGTTCTGGAATGGCGACCGTGAACCGGAAGACGATGCGTTGGAAGGCCTCCCACTAGGTGGACCGATGACCTTGTGAAGGTTGCGGGGATCCGCTGGATGCGAAGCGCACGGGACCGGTCAATGTGTCGTCACTTAGGCCTATGTCCAGCAGTAAACGTCTTTCGGCTGAAATGAAAATGTTGAGTAAAAACTACTCGGATTCCGAAAATTTATACACTAATAGAAAGCTACATTATCTTCAAGTATCACAGGCTCTCTATTGGAGAGGATGCTTGTGACCCAGCCGTGGGAACATTATTAAAGGCTGGTTAGTAGAATTGCGACACAGAAGGTTCCACTTTTCATGAATGACTTCTGAAAAGTGAACAATAAGTAAGAAGAATTTCTTAAAATAGAAATTCGGATTTGAAACCTCAGGTAAGTAACTTTAAGGAAAGCAACCAAAGTATGTTATTTTTACTCTCTAATTATCTGTGAATCGCAAGTTATACGAACACACAACTCCTGTTGTGTTGTTTCTAAGTACATACTTTTCTTGACGAACCTCTTCACCAAGTTTCAAGCTTCCAAATAACTTTTGAAAGATTTCTGTTACGGTTTATTGCGTGGGTTTGGTTTTTTACTGGCAATTTTTTTTTCTGTAACCGCACATGCTGTTGCTATAAATACATACATGATATTACGCCTTTTATTAAATCAGGGCCGTCAAAAAGCACACTGGATTGACGATATCCTCGTGGGAAACGGATAGATAAGTGACGCACAGACAAAAGTGGCGGATGAAATGGGAGGCCTATACCAATCAGTTCATGATTCCGGGCTGAAATGATGATGATGCCTTAGAGGCAGGGTTTCCCCGCAGGGTTAGGCAAAGGTATGCCAAAATATAAACCAAATGTGTCCGACCTGACAATCGGATCCAACACCAAATTCAGTAGGATCGGGCTTGCGATCACTATACCATCAAGGCGATTGGTCGAGTTGAGTTGCATAAACATCTTTCAAGCACTAAAACCATGGCAACTTGGCAAATTTGTCACTATTCTAGTTTTATTTTTGCCATTTCATGTTAAAAACACACAAATATCTATATATTTATTTATGTATTATATTTATATTATTCATCATGTGTACATAAAGGGTGTAAAACAACTCTTAACGAAGCCGAAAGGCACTGTCATTGCGATATTTTTTTTGTTCTACACCATACCTGAGAACCTTTTAGTTACGGAGATATTAGGGGTCAAAGTTCGAACTTTTTGACAAGTATATTTTTTATATACAAGTTTTTAATTTAAGATTTTTACTTTAAACACCTCCACGACCCCCGTACTATTCAATCCGTCCATCAGCACAATGTTTTGAGTGCGTTACATTGATTTCTACCAAAAAACATGGTTTACACCCTCCAAAAAAAAGTCGTTTCCCAGCAATAATTTTTGCGTAAAGTTACTTAGTTTCATGTACAGAATGCTTGGTTGACGGCTTCGTGAAGAGGTCACGGTGTATATGAAGTAGATAACTTTTGTTTATTAATTTAAAATTTTTGTATAGTACACCACTGACTACCCCCTTTTTTATTTTAATTCCATAATGTCCATCTAAAGGTTGTCTAGAAGATATCGGTATAAGTGATAAGACCGCCGTTGTAAGCATAAAATTAGCAGTTTTGTAAACCTGTTATCTTTGATTATTGGTGTAAAATGAAGTTTCTTTCTATTCTATTCAATTCATGGCTAATTGGCCAACCTAGCCTATCTTATCGCGTAGGTATTCTTCACTCTATGCATAAGTATATATCAAAAGAACATTCACAATTGGGTTAAAAGTACAGCCATTACATGTGTACTTTCAAACATAATTCAAAATTATAACATTCATCTGGCTTTGTAACCTAATTATATCGCCATAAACTTCGTTATGATATTACAGTTATTGCGTAATGAGATTAAACACCTTATGAAGCTGGATAATTGCTTGATTACTCAGATTATAATGTCATTATTGAAATTATATGTAAGACGGGTTTGATGTCAGTGATACTGAACGTAATTGGGGCATTGGCAACCGAACTGTACTACTGGTTAGTGACGATAATTGATACCTGTTATAATAGGTACTGTAGCGATAGTTATCATCTTGAATTGAAACAAGGGACGAACATTTATTGAGCTATGGATTTTATACCTTTTATGAAACGTGATTATTAAAAAAAACATCACCTGTAAATAAAAGCGAACTCTGAAAACAGAGAGATTTCAAGAAGATTATTTTAGTAATGCGGAATTCACGATTTTTTTTAATTTCCATATGGCAGCGCAATATGTGCGAGCAGCGGTAGCTCAGTGGTAGCAGCCCCGACTTACGAACAGTAAGTCGTGGGTTCGAACCCAGACAGGCGCATTACTTTGAGTAATTAATTTCATCACTACTGCCCTCAAAATAAAATAATTATTATGCATGCGGTGTTTACCTTTAAGTGATTGTTGCACTGATGTAATTAACGTTTGCATGTTACCTTAAGCATAAAACCAGTGTGGACAATTGTTGGTAGACCAATAAAAAAAAAAAAAAAAAAAAAATGGTGAAGTAAAACATCGTGAGGAAACCCGCATGTCCTAGAACTAAAAATTCGAAGACATGTGTCATCTACCACCCCGCACTGGGCCCGCGTGATTGATTACAGCCCAGTCCCTCTCATAGAGAGGAGGCCTGTGTGTGAGGCAGCGGGAACATTATAGGCTGATGATGATGATGGCAGCGCTAGTTTAAAGGGAAACTACTACAGCCCCCACTGAAAAGTAACATTAGGCTCTACTTAATCTCATAGAGTCGTAGCATTATTTTCCATTCATTTGTTTTCTCCTTTATTTTATGCGTCATATTAGGCTACATAAGTTTTTTTCTTTCTTTTGCGTCAGGTCAATACAAAAGGACATGGCAAGAAATAGCCTTAAATATTCTACGCATGAAATCCCTAGTTTTACCAAAACAACTACTACTTTCAATCAACACAAACACACACACACACACAGTCAACAAAGATCCCACGAACAAACAGACGCAACTATTAAATGCCACCTGTTCGACTCAGCATCAAAAGGGTTTCGTTTACAAAGCGGGCGTGACAAATAGATGATTTGGGCTGTTTGGGACTGTGGGACACTCCTATTGTCAACGAATTGACGGCACAATACGAAGGTAACTTGTCACAATTATTGTTGGCACGCGCCCGGAAAAATTACTTTTGATAGGAGAAATGTGTGTGAAAGATCACTTTTTTTTTCATGTTATTGAATAGCAGGAAAATGGGCTGTCCACTTGATGGTCAGTGATGTCTATACAGCATGTATACATACATGGTGGATCCTTCACGTAGACCAAGCATTCTGTACATCAACTTACTAAAATGGCAAATTTATTTACAGAAAATTCAAAGACAACTCTCTTGATAACGAGATCAGTAATCAACTAAGTTGACTGATTGATCTGATAAAATAAATCCACGGGTGTTGAACCATGTACTTAATCTATGAAAAAATGTAGGCTGTGATGTCTCATTCCACCGTGTTTATTATTAGAAGAAACTCTAGGCACATAAGTACTCGCAACTAAAGTTTGAACTACATCCCAACAGCACCCTCAAGGTGTGGTCAGTCTGAAATATTTTATTTCTCTCACCATTCTTTGTTTTAAGCAAGTATTTTTAAAGTTTTCCCGGCGCCTCCTAAAATTCTTTAATATAAGGCTCGTCCAGATAACTGAAAAGTTAATATACAATGTACTTTACAGTTAAGTTCATAGTTTTTGATTTATAAGAAAATTTCCTCTTAGGAATTCGTTGTTATTTGAAACTGTCTTTATAACTGTTATAAAATAGGTACTATCTTGCTACCCGTTTATTAATCAACATCGATTCAACAATTAGATATCAGCAATAAGCAATTTCAACAATTTGATAACACGATTTTTTATTTTACAAATACATAGCTTCATAACTTTATCATAAAAAAATCGATACCGCAGCCATCAGAGCATATTTTTAGCCATTTATAACAGTCAAGTTTTTAGGGGTAATATTTCAGTAAATACAGCACTTGTTTCACAAAAACCCAGTCATGCATCTTAGGGTTGTCAGTCGCACAAAGCGCGACAAACCCGATCACTATCGTGGCACTGCCATCCATCACTACGGTTTACGGCGGCCATATTTGATTATTTTTAGTGCCAGAATTTGACCGCTACAGCTCGTATGCAATCCTGGTACATGCAACTGAGTAAAACGGTCGACTATCATAAACGTAAATGTTTACATGCAAGTTACAAGTATTTATTACAAGTTTTTACTAAGTTATTGTCTATAGTGCGTACTAATCATACTAGATTATTCTTAGTGCCGCAATTTGATAGCTATAATCCGTATGCAGTCCTGGTACATGCAAGTGACTAAAACTGTCGACTATCATAAACGTTAATGTTTCACATAGAAGATACGATGTCGGATAGGTTTAAACTTTAAGCTTTATAACCTAGTACCTAATAACCATATTTGATTATTTTTAGTGCCGTATACAAAGTTAAGAGACCTGACAGAATGGTTTAAAAGAGATTTAAACTTTTCATTAATATCTAGTGCTTAGTAATAGACATGTTTAAGTTATAACTGCTTTTTCTTGCCAGTTCAAATACTTGAAGAGGAGAGAACATGATATATGGTCAAAATGGGAATATTGTCCTCAGTAACGTTTAAAAAGTGTTGATTCCTAGCCAATATCATCATCATCATCAGCCTATATTGTTCCCACTGCTGGGACGCAGGCCTCCTCCCTATGAGAGGGAATGGGCTGTAATCCACCACGCGGGCCCAGTGCGGGTTGGTAGATGTCACATGTCTTCGAATTTTTAGTTCTAGGACATGCCGGTTTCCTCACGATGTTTTCTTTCACCGTTTTGAGAGCAGCGGTGATGAAATAAATTACACAAAGTAATGCGCCTGCCTGGGTTCGAACCTACGACTTACTGCTCGTAAGTCGGGGCTGCTACCACCGCTGCTCTCCCTAGCCAATAGCTAAAAATGTTTTTAAATTTCAAACTTAATGTTAAACAAACTTTGAATTTATCGGACGGATATTAACTGCGTATTCCTGAAAATCATGTTTCTATTTTTGACATCTATAACGGATTTCACACCCAAGTTCGTATTTTATAAAATTCAAATACTTTGTCGACTAGCACGTTGCATTGTTTGAAGTTTTCTATATTGGAAATCGCATCAAATTTCATAAAACTTAGTTTAATAAATCAAGGGCAGAAAAAAAGACTGCTTGAAGAAGAAAAGATTCGTCATAACGAAACATCAGAGGTATATCAAGTATTTAAGCATACACCAAACGTGCATAGGCTATAACTGCATAAACAAAAGACAACTTAATCGACCGTCATGCAAGCCTCATCATCATCATCAGCCTATAATGTTCCCACTGCTGGGACACAGGCCCCCTTTACCATCGGTTTTCTTGCGATGTTTTCCTTCACCGAAGTAAGTGATAATTATACAATGGGGCCAATATAAGAAAAGTAGTTTTAACAGAAAACAATATTATTAAGATTCCTCCCACCTGATAATGCCAACACAATGTTAAGATAGCAAGAATTATTCAAATGCTGACATTTAAACCGTATGTTTCAATTTTTTAAACACAAAAATTACAACAAAACCAGCCTTATTCCAGCAAATACCAACACTCTTTAATTTTTTTTTTGTGTAATTTCATAGACATTATACAATTTTTGTACACAAAAACATGTTGTATAATGCTGTACATTTGTATAATTTACTGGACACACAAGTGGGTATATTATTACTCCGTCCCAGTAACATTGTCTCTGCATTGGACAATTTTCGAGCCACATGCTACACAACGCGTTACTTCTGTACTTAAAAATCATTTTTTAAAACAAAAATATTGTGCAGAGGAATAATTAGATGGGTTTAGTAACATTTTTATATGTAAAAAAAGGCTTTTTGTTTGTTTTTGTTTTGAATTTACGTTTCAATTTCAATAAGAAGGAAAACTCGTAATATACGCAGCACCATGCTATATCATCCTTTTAGCCTCGTACAGGACCTATAGTTAGTTTAATTTTATTTATTTATGTACACACAAAACACTTAACAGTACAATAAATTAAGATACAAGAGCACAAAGTTACTGCTTATTTCATAAGAAATTTCTTCCAGCAGACCTGCGACAGGAAAGTTGGAATTTTATGTCTTAGTTTTGATTTTGTAGTCCTTATTTTTGAATTTTAGTTTTATTTTCTTTGTTTTCGTATTTAATTTTTTATTGTTTGTCTTGTGCGAGTCCAATAAATACTTTTCATTGTTTCTTCCCTGTTTCTAATAATCTAAATCAGTCTATGATTTAAAAAAAAAAGTTCCATAGATAAACGCAATATGATTTCTACTTAATTTCTTTACCTACATTTAGATAAGGTTTAGATACCTACTTGTCAGTGTAGTACCAAGATTATTTTAGTTTGTGTGTTTATTTTCTCGGATAACTAGTGCCTTCGAGCAACAAAAAAATATTAATACAGGGTGTAACGGAAAGGGTTTATACATCCTTAAGGGTGTGCTACAGACCATCAAACTGAACATGTTTATCATCATAAAAAAAAAAATTGCAGCAAAAAAAAAATCTGCTGCCTATACATTTGGGTCGAATAGGTATTGCAATTTTTTATGGGGCAGCAGATATTTTTTTTTGCTGTAAAAAGTTTTTTATGATGAGAAACATGTTCAGTTTGATGGTCTGTAGCACACCCTTAAGGATGTATATACCCTTTCCGTTACACCCTGTATAGACCACCTACAAATGGATAGAGAGTTTACCCAACTCATCATAAGCACAAAAAAACGGGAGATTTTCTATTTGTTTAGTGAAAGTGTAAGACCATTTTAGTTCAAAAACTTATGTTACCTACCTTGTGCGCCTACATAGTACCAGCAAGTACGCAGAAAAAAAACTACTGGCTTCAGTTTGGTTACCATCATTTCTGATCTTTTAACACATGAAGTGTAAAATTTAACACATATTTTTTCATATTTGTCTGTTGACCACACTTCCTCGAAGCTTATCGGACTTAATAACAGTTTCACTGTGAATTTTCTGCTCGGGAGCTTTGAATGTGGGGGAATTCAATTAAAGTAATTAATCATACAAAATATTGACGATTTCTTTTACTCGTTTTTGATTGAAAACGTTCAGCTTTAATTTCAAAGTCAAAGACAAAGTCAAAGCATTTATTTCAATTAGACCATTACAGGCACTTTTGAAAGTCAAAAAAAAACAAAATAAAACGCGAAGCTACAGTCCCATTCACAAGGCATAATAACTTATGAAAGTACTGTAGTTGCCCATTCCGTAGCGTAGATCTCTATGGAGAAGAACGGGCAAGAAACTCCATGGACACTCTTTTAAATCAAAATATGTTACAAAATCTTGGTTACATCATTCATGTTAAGAATTACAAATATGTGAGAACAATGTAGAAATACGGGCAAGTTAAGAGCGTCCAGAGTAAAAGATTAAATCAGTAATTAAAAATAAAGTAATTAAAATAAACCGTGGCAGCTAAGAGATGACCAGTCACAACTGACAGCGCCCGTTCACGAACATGACGCATGTATCAGCCATCATTCAACTCAACCATTTTGAAGGGAACTAAACGACCCGACACACCCGCCACCATCAGCGTGACATTTAAGTGAGCATGACATTCACTCAACCACCAGGGTAATTTCGCGTCAATGAAAGATGTAGGTACTCATTAAGTGGTGGCTTTACAGTACATAGTACTCACACATGTGCTATGCAATTATATAATACTAAGAGATTGAATCTATACAATGCAAATATATTTTTACAATCTTCTGCAGCTTTCACAATAACTTCACTTTGTAATTCAGATGATTCCGATTGCCCCTATGGTTGTGGAGCAGGACCAGCATTGAGCCAAGCATTTTTATCATCAATATAATCCCCCAACTTATAATATGCTTGCCTACATAGTGTGCGTTTTATGCAAGATTTAAATTTCGTTTCATTCAGTTGCAGAATGGGGGGAGGTATTTTATTGTAACATTTTAAACAATACCCCATGAAAGATGAGTCTACTTTAGCTAACCTGAAACCTGGCTGAACTAGTTGGTCCCTGTTTCTAGTATTATAGTGGTGCCGGTCACCTCTTCTACTAAATAAATGCAGATTTTTCCTAACGTACATGATGTTTTCATAGATGTATTGACAAGGTACCGTCATGATGTTAATTTCCTTAAACAGTTCTCTTAGAGAATCGCGCCTACGTAGATTATATATGGCTCTGATAGCTCTTTTCTGCAGAATAAATATAGACTCGATGTCTGCAGCCCGTCCCCATAGTAAAATACCGTATGACATAATACTATGAAAATAACTAAAATACACTATCCTCGCGGTATCTACATCAGTAAATTGACGGATTTTTCTGACAGCATATGCTGCTGAACTCAGCCGTCCTGCAAGAGATGTTAAATGAGGACCCCATTGTAGCCTTGAGTCGAGCGTGATCCCCAAGAAAACAGTTTCATCGACAAATTCAAGTTTCTCTTGATTCAATACTATGTCACAGTCACTACATTTGACATTTGGTAGAGAAAATCTTATGCACTTAGTTTTTTTCCCATTTAATACTAAATTATTAGCGGTAAACCATTTATGAATCTGCATAAGAGCGTTATTTACGTCGTCAAGATTTGTGGCACGTCTGCGTATCCTAAATATTAAAGAAGTATCGTCAGCAAACAACACCATTTGTGGTTGGTTTTTAAATAAATGGGGTAGGTCATTAATATATACTAAAAAGAGGAAAGGACCCAATATCGAACCTTGTGGTACACCCATTTTTACTTTTAAACCCATCGAATTTACACCATTTACTTGTACTTGCTGCTGTCTATCATTCAAATACGATCTTACTAAACTGAGCGCAAGTTTACCTAAACCGTAATGCTCAAGTTTCAAGAGCAATGTTTGGTGATTTACGCAATCAAATGCTTTCGAGAGGTCACAGAAGATTCCTATGGCATCTTGTGCCTCTTCCCACGCGGTATATATGTGTTTTAATAAAGTGACACCGGCGTCAGTCGTACAACGTCCTTTGGTGAAACCGTACTATCTCATGTAAGATTTTATTGGTGTTAAAGTGGGTGAGCATTTGATTAAGCATCACCTTTTCAAACACCTTGCTGAAAACCGGCAACACGGATACGGGTCTATAGTTATTGGTATCTTTACTGTCCCCAGATTTGAAAAGTGGTATTACCTTGCTGTATTTCATTAGGTCCGGGAAGACTCCTTGGTCCACACACAAATTAAATATTAAGGCTAAGTACGGTGCTATAGTGTCAATAATAGCTTGACACACTTTAATAGACATTCCCCATAAATCTTCCGTTAATTTGACTTTGATTTCCTTAAAAGCTTTAATAACTGCTATGGGGTTTATATGCTTAAATTGAAACTCAACCGGACAGGCTGAAACGTTCGCTTTTAATAAATCAATAGAAAGCAAGGGTGAGGAATTTAAGGTTTCGGTAGTTTTCTGCGGGATATTGGTAAAGAAATCTACAAATTCTTGAGCTACTTCGTTTTTAGAGCTTAGAAGGCCACGTGAAGTCTCTAGTCTGATATCATTATTACATTTTTTATTTCTATTAGTTTCATTGTTGATAATTTTCCAAACCGTCTTTATTTTGTTATCGGCGAACTTAATCTTGTTGCTAATGAATAAAGCTTTAGCTACCTTGCAAGTGTGTTTAAAGATTTTTGAATAAGTTGCAACATATTTATTAAAAGTCTCCGAGTTGATGTAAGGCTTAAGGCCGTACAACTCAAACAATCGCTCCCTACTTATCCTAATACCCTTAGTTGCCCAGTCACTGAACATAAACTTAGGGTAAATAGATTTAGTTTTCATTTTTAATGTATTATTGAACTCTATGTGAACCACCGAAAAGAATTCCTCATAAAATTTATTTGCATTTCCAATAATATGGTCCGGAATGCCTAAATTACTAATTAAGTTATTATTAAATTTATTCAAATTGCTGGGTGTTATTTGTCTAGAGTTTATCTGAATTTTTTGCAAAGGTGTGTGGTACTCTAAAACAACGGTTTGACCGCTGTGATCAGAAGGGAGGTAATTAACAATGGATTTATCTAAGTAGTTACAGTTACAAAAAACATTATCAATACATGTAGCAGTATTTGTAGTAATTCGGGTTGCTTCCGAAAACACGTTTAACAAATTAAATGATTTAAAAAGATGTAAAAATCTACTACTATTTGAATTTTTGTCTAAAATATTAACATTAAAGTCACCGCAAATAACCAGTGATTTATTACCAGTTGCAAGTTTTGCTAAAGCATCTTCCATTACTGCCTCAAATATGGAGTAGTTTTGATAATTTGGGGGTCTGTAAACGCACACTATTATATGCTTATCCAGCTCAACACAAGACAGTTCAATATTATGCTCAACCGAAAGATCAACAATATCGTTCCGAGACTTAAATTTAATACTATTTTTAACTAAGATTAATGAACCCCCACGCATCTTAGATTTTCGGTTAAAGCAACTGCCCACACTGTAATTTGCGTAATTTATTAGCATTTCATTGACTTTTAACCAATGTTCGGTGAAACAAATAATTTCAAACTTTGTTTTTTCTAAAAATAATTCAATCTCTAGTTGCTTAGAAGAGAAACCTTGAATATTTTGATTAAATAATTGCAAAGAATTCTGCTTAGCCCCTTTTTTACATTTAGCTATTTGATAGCAAGAAGGTTGAACACTAATGTTCCTAGTATCTTCTGTTGTCTTACTAACTAGTTTAAATGAGCATCTGGAGTGAGTTCCGAGACTCCCGTGGCATCACCAGACAATAAGCTCCTATCACTAATACACCCTAATTGAGAATTTTCCATGCTCACACATGGAACCTCCTCAGTAAAAAAATTGTAAAAAGAAAATAAATCTATATTAGTATGATTACTAATAGTCGCAGTGTTAATAATAGAACTAAACTTAGACATACTATTTATGTCTGTGTGAATATTATAAGCTAATAGCCTAGCTATTTTGTGTCTACATCCAATAGGTAGATACACATTACCCCGTGTCGACCTAAGTTTATCAATAAGAGTGTTAATATCTAAAAACATAAGCTTGTCACTATAGTGACCTACTAGAAATTGCATATGGTTATTTAACATGTGAATATAATTGTTTTTTCTATTACATAAATTTTCAAAATATGGAAATGCACACAATATGATTTTACTACAATTTAACTTTAACAAATCTGATACACAGTCGGTGATGTCTTCCTTTTTAATATTAGAACTATTACCAACACATATTGTAATGGTGGTACTAGGATCACAAGCATTATTTGTTACTGATGTCATGACCTGTTTATAGGTTGACCCTGGCATACAATAATTTTGGGTACAAAAACTCAGGTTATTACTGATTAATTTACCTAGCCCTCTACCTATACTATCAGAAAACATAACTGAATGATAACTAACATGACTATTTGTTGATTCAAAATTACCAATCTCAGGCTGTACTACTAGTGAATCATGATGTGAAATGTCAGGTATTGTTTCATGGTTGAACATACAGCCCTGAGCACTCACAGATTGGGACGGGTCCTCCGTTGCCTCAGGCTGGAGAGCATTGAGGCTGGGTTCACTCTGACAAGTACAATGAGTGTTGCTGAGAGTCAGCAAGTCTACTTTATCTACCAACTCGTTGGTGGCAAGAATATGCTCCTTAATTTGGTTTTTAGAGCTTTCATACTTATTATATAAAGATTTTAACGACTTATTCAAGGCCTGTATTTCAGACTGTAAGCGCTGAGTGTCTATTTCATATATATTTATACTATCTTCTAATTTGATCTGATAGTTATTTAATCTATTCACAAGAGAAACACGTTCTTTCCTTAATTGTATATTTTTGGAATAGTGTTTTTGTTGTTTCCTATATTTATTGCATTTTTTAATGATTTTATTCAATTTTGCATATTTCTTTATTTTATTTCTGCTAGTCTTATGGGTGTTGTTATGTTTCAGTAAGGAGTCCTCTGTAAGGTCTATTGTTATAATGGAATGAGGGTTATGATTTGTATTCACTAATTCATTGTACAAATGGTCAGTTTCTATAGCCCGAGTATGATCCTTTTCCTTTTTCAAATTTAAAAGTTTAACATTAGCGTGGATTAATTCATCCTCTAGGTCCCTAATTTTACACAAAGCCTCCTCATACAAGTTGCTACAGTTGTTGAACCCATCCGTGACCACCCTTAGTTGATCCCGTTCAGCGGCAACAATCAAGTATTCTTGATGAAGGTCTACCAGCTCCCGTTTTAAGCTCGAGTTCTTGTTATTCACATTATTAACCTCCTCCTCACTATCTTCAATCTCCTGTAACAGTTTTTTGCACTGGAGTTTTGAGTCCTTAAGTTCTTGGAGGGCTGTTCTCAATTTTAACTCCATGTCCTGAGCTGTAGCCTTACGGGTCATCACAGGCATGGTTTCCGGATTGGTTACTGAAAATTGGAAATAAGGAAACGGTGAGAACTAATAGGAAAGAGAAAATTTAGAGATTTAAAAGGTGGAAAAACCGGAAAAACAAAGTTTATTTAATCAAAGAAATGAGGTAGGCTACTATTTTAACTTGTTAAGAATGATTTTATATAACTGGATGTTAAATTTTACTGTATTATTAAGATTTTACTGTCTTAGGATTTACTTTTTCTTGAGTGGGTAGGTTGCCTAGAAAAAAACCTTAGCTTATTAAAAAAAAAAAAATACTACAAGACATTAACAAAATAACGATCACGATTGATTTGTTTATTAAATGATTGCAAATATTGATATAACGTTTAAACCGAATTATGACAAAAAGAAAAGAAAAAAAATATAAGTATTTATTAACGTACATCCGTCAACAAAGCGATTTAGAACCAGAGGGTATTAAATCACCAAAAAAAAAACTACACTAGAATTGTCGTGGATGTGTTTTACAGTTAATAAGACGATTGTGTGCTATTGTATGATAAAATAAACAAATACTCCCCGTTTAAATCCGTAGTTGGAACATCAGCTGTTGTTTTTAGGT
This sequence comes from Cerastis leucographa, assembly GCA_963082945.1. Classification (NCBI taxonomy): domain Eukaryota; kingdom Metazoa; phylum Arthropoda; class Insecta; order Lepidoptera; family Noctuidae; genus Cerastis; species Cerastis leucographa. The sequence continues at coordinate 17,111,143 of OY720363.1, forward strand.
TACCGGTAACGACGTTTAAGTAACCGAATACTTTCACGATTATCAGGAAAACAATGTTCCTGGGTATTTACACATTTAAAATACGATTTCACATATAATTACACCATAATACTAATTAATTACTAATTAAATTAAATTTTAAAATACGAAACAAAAATTTCACATGTCATTGGGACAGTGTTGCCAAAAAAAAAAAAAAAAAACAAAAAAAATTAAATATCAATTGCAGTTACGTGTTGAGTTTTGAGTGTCGGATATTGGTGTAACGAATTTAATGAAAGTGTATCAATATTTTCAGTTGATATTGAAATGGAGTTCAGAAAATACCTTACTATTATGCTAAATTAGACTAGAGAGGGGTGGAGCTCTTGGCTAACTAGTAACAGCCACTGGGGTCAATCTTTAAAGCCTAAAGTAAAGCCGTGTTTTTTTTTATCTTGTTCTACTTTTTGTAGTAAGCAACGACTTGTTGTCGGGCCTACGCTGTCGTCCCTTACTTAAGTACTAACGCTGTAACATTCAAATATTGTAAAACCAAATAATAATAATAAATAATAATAATAAATTTATTTCTACAACTTCATTATACATTACATCGGTGCGTTCTCAACCCCTGAACTAGGGCAACCTGTATGACAAGGGTTGAGGAATACGCCGGTTACATTGATCTGTTTGTGGAAGCTTAGACAGTGCTTATTGCAACTACTATAGAAAATCATAATAATAAACTAAATAAATAAAAAAAAAAACTAATAGTAATGTTAATGTAATGTAATAAGAACATAAGATAAAAATAAGGGTACATGATTTTAGAATAGAGGTAGCGTGTGTGTGGTGATGTGTGTGGTGATGTGTTGAAGTGTGTGCTGTGAGTATTTATGTCGCTAGGTTAGAGTACTGATAAGGGTTTCAGTGTCATCGTAGCTATAGTTTTCCAGCCAAAGTAGTATTTCCTTTTTTATCTGGAAATTGCTTATATGCTTGACTAGTTTGTACTGGCAAATTTTGAAGTAGAGGCGTGGCGCTAAACTGTTATAGTGTTTTCTTGCAAACTTGCTCCTCGCCCGTGGAACAGGAAAGCCAAGTAGGGGACCGTTAGACGGTGGTATGATTAGACGGTGACGTTAGACGGTGGTATGGTGAAATGATTTTAAAAGCGTAACCATTAAGTTTCTTGCCGGTTCTTCTCCATTGGAAACGACGAACTCGAACTGTGCACCTTTTGTTTACGTTTAATAAGTACCCATGTAGGCCTATGTAAAATAAAATATTTTGATTTCGACTTGCCTAGGTTGGTTCGTGGATGGGTGACTACCCATTACCCGTACGTATTCAGATGCAACCGTTTAGACTGGTAGCCGACCCCAACATAATTGGTAAAAGGCTAGACAGCTAATGATGATAAGACTACAGAATGCTGGTTTAAGGCTAAATGCGATCGGCGGCGGCGACCTCTCGCGTCCGGCCCTGGTTCAATCCATGGTCCGGAGCGAGCGGGAATGGGAAGCCGTCGCCTCCTTCTGCGAAGCAGTCATGCTAGCGAAGGAGGTTGCGGAACGTGAGAGGGAGAGAACCTCACGTCCCAGCCGCCGCGGGGCGTCGGGGGGCAACCAGTGGCCCCCAGCCACCGTAGGCGCGGGCCTGTGGACGGTAAGTAATGGGCTAGCTCACCGTCCGTCCGTCTTATGACGACAGGCCGTGTCGACGGCGCGTACGTGTTCCACGCGCGCCTCAAGGAGATGTCAGCAGAACCGGAAGGGGTCCGAGAGGGCCGATGCCTGCCAGGGTTGCGGGACTGTTCGAAAGAGATACCGTGGCCCTGGAACACAAAGGGCGAAGAAGGAACATGGATGGGTTTTAGTCAGTACAAGTCTGACACTGAAAAGAGTCATTTGATGATTTCCCATCCGTAAAAAAAAAAGAAAATGGCTTAATGCAGGGTCTAAATCATCACCTTTTGCTTTGCTATTTGTCAACTATTTTGGGATCAGCTTTTGGACACATAAGCACAGTCAATAATATACAAATTACAGTCAGTAGTTAGTTTAGCGTGCTTTCTGATGCACGGAAGGAACTTATTATTTCATGGACGGTCACCCATCCATGTACTTACATCGGTAAGTGTCGCTTAGCCTTCAATCGACCCGTGTAGCTATTTTTTCCACACACATATTTTATGAGTACATTTTCAGTCAACACTAAAACAAAATCAAGCAGAGTTTACCTTAACTCAAAATTTAAAATCCTTTTGTAAAATAACAGGTGCAATACATGTCTCATCTGTTTCATAAAATAATCAATACCGTACAATATCTACAGGTTAAAAATAGATGTGCCGTTCCCAAGCGGGTCTACGTCCCTCGGTCCCATACATCATCCATAATCGAAATTCTAATTTCTTCCACTCGACCTATCCTTTTGCACGTAAAAGGAGCCGAAACACTCACTATGGCGCACTAAGGCATATTTTATGAGCTTCTCATGGTGGAAATTTCTGTCGTAATAGCTAATGATAGTTTGGAATATGGAATATTCCCATTCCATCCATATATTCATCCATACTCATAGTATAAATGTAAAAGTCACTCAACCTGTCTGTTACCTTTTCACGATTAAACGGCTCAACAGATTTAAATGAGGCACATCGATTAGGATATAGAATACTTTCTATCGCGGCAATACGTTCCCGTAGATTAATTTCAGCCTTCAGCGCGGTCGAAGCCTTGAGCGAAAGCTAGATCATCCATAATCAAAATTTTAATTTCTTTCACACCAAAAAGGGGCTGAAACACTATGGCCTACCATGGCATACTTTATGAGCTTCCCATGGTGTAAACGCCTCTATTAATAGGTAATGATATTCTGGTAAGCCCACTAAAACATATTGATATTGACTATGTAATATATCATACATGTATGACAATTCTTGATTTTTTTTACGACTCTTGTCGTGACATTTATGACCGTAGCTCGCTATATAGGGTAGGGTAGGTATTATTGCCTAGTTACATAAGAAGGGTCTTATATGTGCTAGTTTTTTTTATGTATGATTTTGTACATAAATACATGTCTGTTAGCTCAATAGCGTGGCCAGCAGCACTACAGCCATTAAAAGCTTAAAAATATTTATTTAAGCTTTACAATTTTCCACATTCCCACAGTGACATTTTTATTTAAAAAAAATCTAGCTACAATTGTTTGCAGTGACGCGCTTTTTCAGTTGGAAGCTTGCTTTTGAGTTTAATGGAAAATATCGTTAGGAACTTGAACTCAACCTTCAAAAACCGCGTAGGATCAATATCACTTTTAGACGGTGATGAAAAGTGATGTCATTTATTCCTATTACTTAGTTTGTATAAAAATCTTTTAACACGTCAATAAATCTAACTAACTTTCCTGAAAAGAAACACCACAACAAATCAATTTAGTTTTTTTTTCTATCAAATAAATTTAAACATGATCATCAAAAAAAAATTCTAACCACCATAATTCCATGTACATTAATACATTTAATTGTCATGCTGTGTAGTTACAGTTGATATTTAAATGATTAATTTTATTGAATTTACCAAATAGTGCATTTAATTTGTAAAATAATAACCTACATTATTTTAGTTACTAACATAATATTAACATTCAAAATATACGTACCTATTAAATACGACACAAATTATTATTGCGGTAAGTTCGCTCATTTAAACACGTTTAGTCCATTAATGGTCCTTTTTCTGTTCGGTAGAATTTTGTTCGTAATAATATTGAGGGAGATAAATGTTATTGAACGATGCCTACATGAGTATTCAATTAATCGGTTGTGAATTTTGTCCTTATTATTCTGATGTTCAGGGGATGGACGATAATGGGGGATGAGAAAAATTGAAGGTATTTTTTTATTATTTTTTTAGGTTATTCAATTTTGCTGAAGAAGACAATAAGTAAGAACCGTAAGTATGCAATTTAGAACAACGAACAAAAACAAAAAAAGGCTTAACATGAAAATCGAAAAAAAAATCACTATCAACGCCGCTTATGTGGCTGAGGGCTGCTCAAAACAAAAAATAAATAACTTTGGGAATCATCGCCTCGAAGAAGAATTTTTAAGTAAATCTCGAAAACTCTAAATAGTCGTTAATCGATAAAAAATAAGCTTGAAATAAAACCTTTAACGTAATTGTTGTTATATAGGGTATTTTGTTTTGTCCAGTGCGAGATTTACATTTTTTTTTCTTTCTTCTCTTACTAAAATATGCTATCAACATGTTTCAACCCAATTACTTTCAAAATAATCTACAATCTAATTTCCCTACCCAAGGCATCACAACAACAGACTTCAAAACAACACACAACACAAACTCCTATCGATAAACGGCCAACAAACTTGCGCACCAACCAAAAACCGCTATCAATACACGATTTAGTAAACTCTGCAGAAACCACACATAAATTCATAAGGCTATCGACACACTAGCCTTCGGAAAGCCGTTCCGTAACAGAATTTTGCATCTAAAGTGACTTCATAAGCTCACCGAAGTAGTTAATGTACACACGGCATGAGGCCGTGCGATAATCTGTACGTTAGAGGATCGGGGCTCAGTCTGATATGGATAGGTGATTGGGATTTTAGGAGGCTGTCAGGCTACTTAACTTTAAGTAGTTATGGTTTTTTTGAAGTGAAACTTCTTATGCGACTTCCAACAAGTTTAACGTTTAACGCTACCATGGAGGGGGAATATTTTCTAAAACTCACTAAGAGATGGCAGTATTACAAGATTTGTGACTACGTAGTCCTACTAGGTACGCAAGATGGCGTGCGAACAGCCTTCGCTCAATTTTCATGAGTAGAATAACCTCTATAAAAAGACTTATGTAATAATTATGTAATAAAAATAATACAACAAGAAAACAAAAAAAATATTATTTAGCAGCTCAATAAAATAACGAGAGTGAATGCGTGGCACTCGAACGCATGCGTGTAGTATTACGAAGTTTCACTTCTTCCGCGCGGAGGGACTCCACGCACTATTTTTTTTTAAATATCAGTGTTCAGTTTGGGGATCAGCACTAAGCAGATTTATGAGTCCGTGGGAATTGTGGGAATCATAATACGAATAAATTTTTTCTAAGCATAAATATTACCCAGTCATTTATAATGCTTAGAAATTTAGCTTTATTCATACATTTATAAGTGTCCAAATTTTTTCCGAGCAAAAATGACGTTTCATTTTAAATACACTGGTGTGTATCTAGAATAAAATCTTGAAATGACATCCTTATCTATACTTCCGTACTAATGTTATAAATGCGAAAGTAACTCTGTTTGTATGTTACCTTTTCACGACTAAACGGCTGATCGTAATGAAATTTGGGAATGAGATAGGTTAGATCTTGTGGAAGGACATACTCGTAGGCTATCCTTTTTTTTTGTTTTTTTTTCTAACACATGCACATCAAAACTTTCACGCGAATGATATCGCAATCAACAGCTATTTTCACATTGACGACACGGTTGGCGCAGTGGCTGAGCGATCGACTGCTGCGCTGCGTGTCGCGGGTTCGATCCCCGCACGGAACAAATATTTGTATGGCCTACAGATAGTTGTTCCGGGTCTGGCTGTTTGTGTATGTGAGTTCAGATGTTTGTAAACGCACCCACGATACAGGAGAAATTCCTAGTGTGGGGCAACGTCTTTAAAAAAAAAAAAAGAGTTTGTCATATTTTCTTCTTAATTTGTTTGGTGAGTTTAATTACTGGCTAAATATTACATACCACACTGAAAATGGTGTTTCTTAATAACTCAAACGTACAGATTTTATGGTTAAAAATAACTACACATTCAAGCCCAATTTCAGAAAGAGTGTCTCTCTCTCTTTTATTCGCCCAGTGTTGAAAGAAACGTTATTAAATCTTCGAAATCCTTCACCTTACTTCTAATCATGCTTTCATTTTTTACAAATATTTTGCAGAGATCGTTCGAGAGATAACTATCCTAATACAAAGATAGTCTTATCCTGTGGTTATGTTTGTGTTAAGGGAGAAAAGATGCAAATCATATCGATTTTTATGTTTGTTCAAGGTACTTTTTGTTTTAAATATTGATTGTAATATTTATGACAAACGGATTTAGTATGTATTGTATTTAGGCGTTTCAATTTTATAGCATGTGATATTATGTGACATTAATTTCGGCAAGTTATCAATCGGACAAATGATAATTAGGACAAAAAAATGCCACTTTAGATCATGGATAGAAAAGTTAGGGAACACAACAAAGAACCAATTAATCATTCGCATTTAAGATTCAAATATTAATTTAAGTTTTACAAGAAAAAAAACCCTGTTTCGCGTTTCATTTTGATAATAAACGACATATCGCGCTTGGGACACATTCCGTGCCGCTGAGTGTATTCATAACATACATGCGTACAATAAAATGCAACATGCCGCAAAAAATATAAGCTATCAACACGCCTGTCAACTCTTCCATCGCCCGCACACCGACAAAATAAAACGAAACAATAAATACAAAATGAGCAATGGAACAAAAACAAAACACTATAATCTGAATTCGCACACGCCACAAACCACAGTCTAACGGAACCTAATATAAAGGGCCCATTGACGCGGCAATGACGAGTTTGCGTCGAAACAAATTAATACCGGATAAGTCGTTACCGCGATCAAGCCAATCGGTGCGCAAGGAAATGACGTATCGCTGTTCATTTGAGAAGGGAAATCGTAAACCGTCGAACGGAAGTTTCGTTCGTTCGCGCCAATTAGGGGCGTTGAGCTACTGCGATTGTAGCGATAAGAGAAGGCTGTAGCTTCATAAACGGTAAAGAGAAGATCGGAACATTTGAGAAAAAAAAGGCATTCATGCACACAATTTTACACTCATTGCAAAAAAAAACATAAAATGAACAAAAGATTTGTAAATGGAAATATAGTAAAAATCAGTAGCGTGCCCAAATTATTGTGTCGCCACGCGCGCCATTTGGTTCACTATCCCTGCTCTATTCTATTGTTACGTATTGGTAACATCAAGCGTTGTGCTAATGCTATTACAACCGACACGTATCAATTTACTACACTTAATACTGAACGCTACAGGTATTGATAAAATTTGGGTGGTAATTTCAGGCAAAAACTAAGTAATTTTTGAAGTGGTGTTTTGACTGAGATTTGAATGAAACAGTGGTTTTATGTGTTTTGCCCAGTATACTGCAGACCAAAAAAAACATAATTTGGAACCCTACAGCAAGAAGGTCCTGAAGAAAATGGCGGGACGAGCTAGGCAAAACCAACAATCAGCCAGATTCACTTATGCTTTGAATAAAAACTCATGAGATAAGGCTTTTGCCCAGCAGTGGTATGATGCAGGCTAACCTAACCGTTAGCCTGCATCAAAAACATTCAAACATTTACGAACCATAGACGGACAAGACAAAAAACATCGTAATCCAATATTTGTTACTACTTAGTAACAAGTCATTCTATCTTATCTGTGTGAGTACGTGTGAGTGCCAAAATCAAAAATGTTCAGGACCAAAATGTCTGTATCAAAATCAAAGTATTTTATTCGACATAGGCCTACATGGGCACTTATAAAATGTTGACAAAAGGGTCACGGTTCGGGTTGGTCGTTTTTTATAGAGAAGAACCGGCAAGAAACTCCATGGTTATTCTTTTAAAATCATTCGATTTTATACAATATTTGAATGTGAAAGCGTTAGTACTTAAGTATGGGAGGACAGCGTAGGCCCGACAATAAGTCGTTGCTTACTACAAAAGGTAGAATAAGATAAAAAAAGTATGAAAACCAATGAAACTACTCTATGAATCTTTTATATCTCTTTGATATCATCCTAATAAAACTTATATTTTTTGTAATTGTTACTAAATGTGTAGTGCATGCTGCATGTTAATAATATTCCAAGAGGTAAAATCTAAATATTTGTATGGCCGAAATGCCGAATATTCTTGCAATTATATGTATCATTAATTAGATATTGCTGATTATATTAGTTATTGTTATGTAGGACTAGTTTATTTTTATAAGTTTTTCATTGTTTTATATTGTTAATATTATTTTTGAGACCGAGCTATCGCATTAGGGACATACCTGTAATGATAGTTGTAAGGGAGATTTTAATAAATAAATAAATAAATATTTTTTTTCGAGACGAAAAATCAAAAACAAAAAACCCCGGAGTGGATTCGATTTTGCGTTGATACAGTGAGCTCGCTTAGAGATCAATCCTTGTTGATTTTCAGAGGTATTTGGCATGCAGGTCCTATTCTTGTACCTTCTCAAACGTGATACTGCACGTTCATATTTGCATTCCGCGCAAAATATTTTATTTAAATAATGTTTTTCTAAAAACGCAATTCTTTTGAGATAAGCTTTTCACCCGCGCTTTCAGTCACGTAAACTTTGAATAGTTCAAACACTCATACATAAAAAAAACAACTACCTATATCTAAATATGGTAAGGTTGGTAGGTAAATTTTAACTGAAGATGAAAAACGTAGATACATAGAACGTAGATGGTGAAAAACGTAGTGTGTTGTTATTAATTGCGTTGAGAAAAATATAAATACAGATTTATTGGAAGTTGTTAATCTAGGTATAGCGTTACGTATTCAAGTAACAAAATATTTTCTAATGTGCAAAAGTTGTGAACAATCTTTAGTCATACAGCTAATTATAACTTCACTCGTGAAAAAACAAAGCAATTAAGATTTCAAACTTGCCATGGTAAATAAAGGCTAGGTGCGATATATTTGTAGAAATTTCCTTATTCTTCCAATAGGCAGGTAGTAAAACATTGTAAACGAATAGTAACCACCCCAGCCTTTGCCACAAAAAAAAACACATTCATCACAATAACCGAAAGGACTCACCTCATTAATCCACAATTCCCACCAAAGTATGCGGGCAAAATTCCCGGGACGCAGACAAATAATCAAGAACACTAGAGGAACAGCGAGCTATTTTCAATTCGCTCGGCACCCTTCATACGAACGTCAGGTTTGCCAAACTCGACTCCCATGGCTCTTCACTTTTGCCGTCAATCCATCTCGACGGGTTCCAAACGTTTGCTCCTAGGTATTATTAGCTGGTAGATTGTTTAATGGAAACAAGGATTTGTATCGGCTATGAGAAGGTGACTTTTCTGCCTAAAACACCGGCGCTTCAGTTCTAGTGCATATACACACAGACACTTTGTTTAGTATTTTGTTATCGTCTAGATTCCTATAAGTAATGAGATGAGAAAACCTGAATCACTTCATCCTATTCTACAAAATACACATAAATAATTCATAGGTTTACGTGCAAAAGGTATACCAATCACAGTTCACTGTCATATTATAATTTACTCAAACGCTGTATACGGCGCAGACTGGCCGTAGCCTCGTAGCATTCTACGTAGCGCGTAGTAATTTCGTAGAAGCGCTACAACTCTCGTAGCTCTTCTACGAAAGCTCGTAGCCACTCGTTATCGCGGTTGCAACAAAAATTGCATTTACATTTATGGATGTCATAAATGGCGCTTTGAGGTAACTTTGTAATATTAATAGGGGTATATCTACGAAATATATGGCAATATTATAGGAATAGTCTGAAAGTCCTACAATATTGCCATAAATTTTCTCATAAAATTGTTATGATATTGCATTGACAATGAAACTATTGCTCATACATTGGTTGGTTAACAATTTTAATGATATCATGATAAAAATAATGAATCACTTTTATAATGAAATGAACATCATCTTTGCAATCCCGAAGAGTTATGCAGAGGTCTACCTTTAGTATACTAAAATCTCTTCAGATATGTTCTGTCGGATTTAATAACGAGCGAGTCTATTGCCATCAACTGGGCCTTCATTCTGACTCCAGGCTGCTATTAAAACATTCTTGATGGAAAAACTTAATTAACACTACCAAGACCTTATTCCAAACGCATAGAACTTAAGTCATCATCATCATCATTAGCCTATAATGTTTCCACTGCTGGGACACAGGCCTCCTTTCCTATGAGAGGGAGTGGGCTGTAATCCACCACGCGGGCCCAGTGCGGGTTGGTAGATGTCACATGTCTTTGAATTTTTGGTTCTAGGACATGCCGGTTTCCTCACGATGTTTTCCTTCACCGTTTTTGAGAGCAGCGGTGATGATATAAATTACACAAAGTAATGCGCCTGTCTGGGTTCGAACCCACGGCTTACTGCTCGTAAGTCGGGGCTGCCACCACTGGGCCACCGCCGCTCTCATGGGCCACCGCCGCTCTCTTAAAGTACATGCCTCTCTCTAACTTAAGTACATGCCTAAAAATAACGTGGAGTATATTTCCAAGGTCTTAAGTGCCGATAATTTGCATGTTGGCAACATCATAATTCCCTTTGGCTGCCATCAAAACTGCTGGTTCGTAGCAAGTTGAAAAAGAGGAAAAAATTATCTTTGTTCGAAACCAGTTTCGATCCAAGAATTATATTTCTATTAAAAAAGCCACGATTACGTACAAATGCTTTTTGAACCCAGAAATCGAAACGAACAAACTACATAGCAATAGATTTTAATGAAAAAAATAAACCTGGCTAGGTTACAACCCCCAAATCCATTCACGATGGCATCTACAGGGTTTTAAAGGTTGTATGAAAAATCTGAAAGTGTGATCCAATTCACTTGAAACTTAGCAAGAATACAAATTTAAAGATATCTTAATATTTGCCATCATAGGTATAGAAAAGCAGTGGCAGAAAAACTAAACTTTTTAAAATCAATGATAATTATAGATTTTCTTTCTGCTCGCATTTAGAAACTTTGTTGTAAAGGTTTTCATACAAAGTTCCTGATAACGATTTTTCAAAAATTAATTCATATTTTCTCACACACATTTCATCATCTGCCTAGCCTTTTCCCAAACTATCTTGGGGTCGGCTTCCAGTCTAACCGGATGCAGCTGAGTACCAGTATTTTACATGAAGCGACTGCCTATCTGATCTCCACAACCCAGTAACTGGGTGATACGATTGGTAAGACTGGATGTCAGACTTTTGGCTTCTGACTACTCGTAACGACTGTCAAAGATCTACAAATGACAGCCGGGACCAACGGCTTAACGTGCTTTCCGAGGCACGAAGGAAACTCGGTATGTTATTATGGTCACCCATCCACGGACCAACCTCGGGAAGTACGGCTTAACCTTAAAAATCGACCCGTGCGGCTGTTATTATTTAGCCACGAGCTCCTCACACACATTTAATACTGAATTATCAGACTATACAGAGTGCAATCACATTGTATCCTCATCTAACTAAATGGTTACAATAGCAAAAGAAGCCTGGCGGTTGGCTTTGGTCGATAAGCTACTTAGTGAGTGTTACAAGCCTACCGAGGACAACATAACTATAGGCGTATATAATGCAATGCAAACGTTTGCCTACACTTTGATTTGTAGATTATTATAATTTTGCGTTCGTTTTAGATTTACAGGGAAAAAAGGTATTTAACATTTTTGATTTCCCCGAAAAAGGGCAGATTGAGATACATTTACACTTAAATGCCATTTAATGTTATACAAAGTTTTTAACATTCGCAAAGGTGTTTAATTTTCATGTACAAAATAGTCCGTTTAAGGAACGGTTGAGCAATAAGGTAAATATTTGAGTCTGTTTTCGAAACGGTGCTTTAATTGAAGAAAAAATAAATGTTAAATATACAAGGTGTTGTTTTGCATCCTCGTCAAAATTCATGAGGTTGTCACAAAAGACATAAATACTCAATTACGGTACCCAGTTAATTATTAATAGACGCTGTTTTTTTGGTTGTTTAAGTTTGTCAGTATTCAGAATAACCCCCTTAACGTGGTTTAGGGAATGAGAAATTATCGAATAAACGTTTGAGACTGTTTTTATGTGTGAAAGCGCGGTTATAGGGCGAGAATCAGATGGGTCGCGTTTGAAACACAAGTATTTCACACTTACCGATTTTTATTATTGATTCGGGTCGAGAATCATTAGCATAGTTACCTCCTTGAATTCGACGAGGATGCAAAACAACACCTTGTATTATCACAAAACTAAAAGGGCATTTATAAATTATCACGGTCAAAAAGAACGTCTCTAGTCGAAAAACAACGTTTCATCACAAACATTTTCTCGATAAGCCAAATGAAACGCGAAGGAAAACCTCGTTGTCACAACACTAAGGGGGGGATTCCGATCGTTTTGGGGTATAGGGGGTGATTTAATAAATATTCAAATAAAGGAAGAGGTCCATTGGGCTCCAACGACGGACGCCAGCAACTCTGTATTATGTGTCGATTTGCGGTGAACAGGCGAAAATACAACGTAATTGAATAGTAATAAGGCTGGTTTTCTAACGCTTGCTGAAAGGTTTTGTAACTAAAAGCGGCCGTTCATTATTTTTTTTTTGCGTAACTTTAGCTTTCAAGTAAACAAAATAAAAAATTAGTATCTGTATTGATTGGCGTCTGTGGACTTTTAAACGTCTTTGAACGGTATTTGTTGGTAGACTGATTGGTATGACAAATATTATTTTTATTACCTAATGTTTTTTTGTGTTTCCAAAAAAAGTACATTCGTATGATAAATTTTGGGCAGAATACAACATACAATTATAATATGCAAAGCAGTAATTTAATTTACTTGATAAAACACCTCAATCAATTACTTCGAAAAACATAATGCAAATCACGACACACCTAAAAAAAATCACAAAAAAAATCCCCAACGTTATGGATATTCCTCCATCAAGTCTTCACAAGTGTGCATCCTGTATAGCCGTCCGGACAATAAACGCTAACCGCTGACTAAACAATATCCCGGAGATAAAAACCCTTGAAAAAACTTCATATTTGATACTTGGGCGCCGGCGACGCAATAACTGCCTCTTAACGATAACATGATAAGCTACCCCTTAACTGATTTTAAATTTAATAGCGTTTAAGCCTTACAAATGTTATTAGTAACTTTTTTGACCTTTGTATCCTGCTTATGCGTATTAAGTTTCATTCAAATCGGTTCAGTCGTTTATGAAATGCCGTAAGGTGTTAACGCTCTTAATTATCTTTGAGTTAATGCTTTTTACTTGGTTTCTCAAAGATAATGCAACTATTTGAATATAGTCGAATTTGGAGATCACTATTACTAATTATTTACAGTCAGAAATTCTTCTTTTAGTATGAGAGCGTCTTATGGCGCAGCTTGGGAGACTTTTGTCTAGCAGTGGACTGTAGCTGGCGTACTTTATTAATTCTGCACCAAAACATTACTCAGTAACTTGCTGACACTTTAAAGTACAAAATTACGAAAAACTTTTGATTATATTTTAGAACACATGTGTTTTTTGAATCAGAGACATCTAATATGTAGTTAGTCCTATGTTTTCAGACAACTGTAGCTTATAAACAGCTTGTATCAGCTGACAATTGCTACCACCATATAGGATGAGAAAAACTTCTAGAATTGAGATCAATTAAAACGGAAAAGGTGCCCAACCACACTTTTAATTTAACAACTCTAAAGGGCAAATCCAATATCACTGATGAAACTGAATGGCATATCTGTAGCAAAGATGCACTAACAAATTTATGTTTAAATTAATACTGTTTTTTAGGATGTTAGAAATACTACGACTTCAAGTTCTCATAATAATCTCTACTAATGACAAAATAATACTCGGTCAAGTCAGCGAAGACGCGTACAACGGCTTGTTTTCCTATGAAACTCTAGCAGCTCATACTATCTCCGTATTATATTCCTAGTATAATTTATATTCCTCCCTTCAGGACTTAATAAGCCATTGACATCACTTTCGCCTAAAGAATCATTTCGTTGAGAAGGTTCTCAGCCAAACAGTCCTTAGGGATGATGGTTTTCAGCATTTTTAAGATAAGGTTACGTCGCACCGAAAATATTTATGAATAATAGAGAGTAATAGGATTTTACGCATTTTCGGATCTCGTTAGGATATTTTATTTAATGTTTTTTTGAGTATTATTTGTGGGTCCATATTGGCTCACCTAATGTTTTTTACCCGAAATTGTTCTTCCTAATGATTTGTAATCCGAATGATAACTCTTCCTAAAATTTTTTATCCTAAAGTTTTCAATTTATACTATTTGTAGTGCTACCAGCGATGTTCATAACACTCATGTTTGCGAAAATTGTAATTGATAATATCATTAATGTAAATCTATTTAAACTCCTACTGTTTTTTATCATAATGCTTTTATCCCTAAACATAATTACCGAAATATATCATTCACATAGTGAAATAAAAAATATATGTGGGTAGAATATGATAGTTATAGTGCCCTCACTATGAAAAAAATACTTAGAAAAATTTCGCGACCAATTTAGAGGTAGCACTCGCCGGCCGCTGCCGCGGCACCACTCGATTCGCTCGCTCGGCTCGCGCGTAGTTGGTCACAGTTCTAACCTAACCTAACCTATGGATATCTTTGCAGGTACACACCGCTATAAATAACATTAAAGGAGACGCTTTAATTAATAAAAAAGAAATCTAAACAAAAAATATATGACTTTGAATAATAGTGTAAAAGATGGTTATGTTGAGAAAATATAGGAAATCAATTAAAAGTATAAGAGATGCTTATCGCTACTGACATTATGAAGTTGAATGCTTCGGAATTATGAACATTAGAGACAGGGTATTTAGGAATTGTGATTGTTAGGATGAAAAATGTTAGGAAGAACATTTTCGGATTTCCAACTATCGGAGTTGAAAATTTAGGTGAACTTTGGCGCACCCATTATTTGTAATGAAGTCGCTTGAATTTGATATTTTGCAATGTACACTGTGTTAAGGGCATTGTAACACCAAAGACTATGACTTTTGGACATGTAAGATGCCTGTTTAAAAAAATATGCATTGTTGTATGCAGACGAAGGTTTTCAACTCTGGAGGTCTAAAATTACGTTGACGTGACCTCCACTAATGTGACCAATCATACTTTCTAGTATGATTCGTAAACCTTTGTGTCATGATTTCCCCTAAAACGTATAGAGAAAAAACCTTATGTCTCTATTTTATAATTGAAAATAGCTACGAGCACTCTACAAGGTGTTGTATTGCATCCTCGTTAAAATTCAGGAGGTTGTCACAAAAGACATAGATAATCAATTTAAATAACGGTACCTAGTTAATTATTAATAAACGTTGATTTTTTTGATTGTTTAAGTTTGTTGATTGTTCGTTGATTTAGTTGATTGTATAATTTCTTTTTCGTTTTAAACCCCCTTAACGTGGTTTAAAACGAAAAAGAAATTATCGAATAAACGTTTGAGATTATTTGTATGTGTGAAAGCGCGGTTATAGGGCGAGAATCAGACAGGCTGCGTGTAAAACACGGATAGTTCACACTTACCGATTTCCGTAAATAATAAAAATAAAAATAAAATTACATACTCTTATTCCCTCTTGATTCGGGTCGAGAATCATTAGCATAGTTACCTTCTTGACTTTCACGAGGATGCAAAACAACAGCTTGTATAAGTTAATCTCAATCCTCATTTTATTTTGTATCTATAATTTAATTATTTATTGTCAGAAATATTGCACAATCGTTAAATACTGAAAATTCAGAATGATCTTGATTTCCCTAAGGCAATGGATACGAATCGGATGCTACTTTGACATTGAAGCCTCAAACAATCGCTAGTAGTCAATAAAGTGTTAAATATGACTGTTTACTTAATTTAACGACTCTTAAGGGCATTCCAATATCACTGATGAAACTTAATCGCACATCTGTAGCACGTCAGAGATGAAGCTGAAGAGTTCAATGTCTTTGCCACGTCATCATCCTCATCATCTTGCCTAGACTTTTCCCAAACTATCATTGGGTCGGCTTCCATTCTAACCAGATGCAGCTGAGTACCAGTATTATACCTGAAGCGACTGCCTATCTGACCTCCACAACCCAGTAACTGGGTAATACGATATCACTTAGTAAGTAAGACTGGATGTCAAACTTTTGGCTTCTTACTACTCGTAACGACTGACAAAGATCTACAAATGACAGCCGGGACCAACGACTTAACGTGCTTTCCGAGGCACGGAGGAAACTCGGTATGTAATTATCCACGGACCAACCTCGGCAAGTACGGCTTAACCTTAAAGATCGTCCCGTGCGGCTGTTATTATTTAGCCATGACCTCTACCTCTCCTCGATGTCCTTGCCACGTATAGTCCAAGAACGAATCATCAAAAACGACGTTTATTGCTTTATAATAGAAATTTCAAACTTGACTATATTGTCAGATGAAATTAGATAGCATCATAGCTGTATTTATTATAAGTATTTTTGTTTAAATAAACGCCATCTTATGATTTAAAGATCTCAAAAAAGCAATATAAGGTTTCGAAACCTACAATTTCGAAATGGTATCGGAATCAGAATAGGTTAGTTTTTACTTTACCTTGTTCATTTTCCGAATTGTTCGGGAATATCGACACTGATAGCTATTAATTGCGTTTTGGATGTGCTGATTGCGTTCAGTTTTAATAGCTTAATTTGCCCTTAGGCCCGCTTGCAGCACCACTTAAACAACTTCAAAACATTGTGTCTGTTTCTGTCAAACCTTTAAAGATTAGTGACAGAATGATAATCGGGGCGGATTATCATTCTGTCATTAATCTTTGAGAGACACACCCATTGACCGTAATTTGTAGTACTAGTGGTTTTAACTTAATTTAAGAAAATGGGATGTTTATATTTTTTTTAAAACAACGTCATTCGATTTCCTGAATCTGCCTTCCCCCCGAGGAAATAGAAATTACATTTTTTTTCTTATGCCATATATTTTAGATACGTGGTGCTAGTCCTATTTTATCAAATTTTCAATATTTAATGAGTGATTGATAATAAGAACCTACCAGGAAACATTATTATTTGTTTGTGCTGAAAAATATGTTGGTAAAAATATTCCCTTTGCCGTTTAAAGGGGTAAGTGAAATTACCAAGCACCCTGTAAATATAGCTGCTTGTTGACCATGCCATTAGGTGTAATTACCTCATGTGCCTTACAAGCATCCTTATATAACATTATTATTCATAAAATAATAGTCCAATTCACAACCTGCATAATTGATAATACAAATTCTTATATTCCGTAATACGTCTTCGATATTTTGGTATCAATGTGTATCACTTTTGAATAAATTTTGAAATCAAATGAGAAAATCTTTTTTTTTTTTATTATTTTTAAGATGTCATTTTGTTTCACAGCTAGCCTTTAACTTTGTATTTATAATGTGAACAGAAGAATACCCTCAGATCCTCATAAAAGGGCATATACATTTACATTTTTATGTATTTTTTTTTTATGTAAAAGTGTGTTTGGCTTAATATTTTTTTCTCATTTATTTGGACTTTCGAGTTTTTCTAGACTTTCAGCTATCAACTGACTCGTGAAATCTAACATACCTACCTTATAACTTGAATATTAAGTTAATCAAAAAAACGTCAGATTTAAGAAAGCCGGTTAATATTAATCAACCTATCACAATCACCCGACACATCTGTAAACAACTTTTTCTAAGACGATATCCTCTCCTTTTCCTGAAATTATTTATTTTCGCCCCTTTTGATGTAAAACCGGGATATTTTCCTTCGCAACACTTAGTTACGGCAGCAAAGGTAAATGAAGTAGCACAAATGAGGGGAGGCGTTCTATTCATGGTTAAAACTTTTACGAGTGTGAGTACAAATGTATCTGCTAAATTTTTATGGTGGATACAAATATTTAGTATGCTCTGTAACTTATGTACTTTCAAGTTTTAGGTATTACGTTGACTTTACTTACACGCTCACCAAAAATCAAAAGCGATTTTCTCATGAAATATTTATTTATTAAAACTTTATGTACAAGTATAAAAAACACTGTACAAAGGCGGACTTAATGCCTTGGTCATTTTCTACCAGTCTACCTTAGGGTGATGCTGAGAGAAAACATAGTAGGTACAGCATAACAAATGGTAAGAAAACATTTACAAGTAAAATATAACGATTAATACATACATAAAAACAAAAACAAAAAAGTTGTAAAAAGTATGTATTTCAAGTTTAGTTTTCGTGGTTCCAAAATAAATTCTTCGTTATAACAATAAACCTAAAATCAATGCAGTAGAAGAAAATTTATTTTGCATGTTGATAATTATATACTTATGTATTTAGTGCTCATTACTTACACCAGAAATAAAGCTACATTGCCTTTACATTAATTTGTGCCTGATTTAATACCAATTTAATTTACAAAAATTGCTGATTTATTCTGGTACAAATTTGATACTTTGTTATTGATGTTTTTAATTAATAAAACGTAATTAACTGTAGAAACATTCGTTTCATATGTAATTATAAAAGCAATGTGCATGTGGGAGAGTATTTTTACGAAATTAAAATGTACTGAAAATGATCAAACGGGCTTCATTTAGATCAGGTTCCGATTTGGTCCTTTTCTTCATTGAATTTTGGTCTTTTTGTACTTGTACCAAAATACTAAATAAACGCCAGGAGTACGGCAATGGGGAATAAAGTTATGGGTCATATTGAGAGAATGGCTAGTGGTGTACCAAGTAAGTAGCAACAGGGATTATTTGTGTGGTACAAGTGTACCAAAATACTAAAATTCTTGTATCGAAGGACCAAAAATGCTTGGACCAAAAAACTAAAATACTTGTAGGTATTTCGTTGCTTTGCGCATCATGTTCTTTAGTTGAAATAGCATAAATCTGGAAATATTTAAAGCTTTTTACGAAAGCTTTTAGCCGTGAATTCTCATTGTAAAAAGCGGGTTAAACCTGTGCACGGCTCAGGCCCTCAACGACATAGAGTAAGTGCTTTTCAATCCGTGGAATTGAATTTCAATCACGGCTCTGATTGGCTGAACTAAGTTCAAAGCTACATAGTATATTATTAGGTAACATAATTAGGCTCGTTATAATTTTAACTGATGTAAAAATATTTTTATGGAAGTTGAAACATGTTTTATGTAAGTTAACAACACACCTACATTGTGCCAGTAAAAAACGTGTTTTATCACATTTTAATCAATTTAATGACTGAAAATGTGGATTCTTATTCAGTCTCAAGTGTATTTTCACGCAGATCTCAAACATTTTCCACAGAAATCTCATCACCATAACTTAAAACGAGCATCCAACTCCAACTTTAGAGAAATTCGCAATTTTTGACTCAACCTACTTTCGGTTTGAGACGGCAAATTGCAACAACCGTACGCACGAAATTTATGTACGACGGCTGTACAAGTTACGTCGCAACGTAATCGTAAATATACGCCAGGAGTACGGCAATGGGGAATAAAGTTATGGGTCATATTGAGAAAATGGCTAGAGGTGTACCAAGTAAGTAGCAACAGGGATTATTTTTAGCAGGCATAAAAGTAGGTACTAAGTGTATGTGAGTACCACTTCCCGTGGTTTTCCCGAGTCTTTTCACAGAATTTGTGGATGTACGAATTTATCATTTTTTTGTTGGGAAAAATGATGTGGCTTAGCCTAACGTGAGTGAACTGATCACCTAGCGAGCGCGTGTAAGGTTATGAATGTTTTTGCGCATGGCCCGCGCGCACTTAAATCACCAGGCCACTTGCCAAATGTGGTGATTATGGCGAATAAGGTGAAAAATGTATTTTTTGTGCTAATTGCTAATTATTTTGGTGAAAATTGTTTTTTTTTTGTGGTAATAGTGTAATTTTTTATGAATGTTTTAATTTGAATGGTACTTACAGTGTAGCGCAAGGGGGGCACATAGCCGAGAGCGCACGAGTGCCCGCCCGCCGCTCGGCCGCGCCGCCGCGCTACCGCATGGCGCCGGCCCGCCAGCCCCGCGCGATGAGCTGCCCGCGCGTCCAACGCCCGCGCGACCACGACAACCAGTCCACGACTCCCCACCAACAGTCCGACTGCCGACAAGTCACAACATCGTCACTATACCAGACACCCAGACACCCAGGCACCCAGACTACACCGCCACCAGCCGCCGCGTCAACCGTACATCACACTCGCACGTTAATAATGTATGAAAACTTTTTCCAACATTGTCGCAATGCAGAAAAACCGCTCCAAAACGCTCCGAGACATTAACTACGCTTTGTCTTTTCGTACGACTTTACATGCCAGCTTATTTATTCACGGGGAAAATTGCGTGCTCGCGTGGACGCGACGTGGTGTCGGCGGCCGTTACAATTGATCGGGTTTGTGTATACTCACATTAGCATGCCAGCGTCGGCCTCCCGGTTATCAACTATCGTTAACGTAAACAATTGAACACACAATCATCTTGTCGAGTGGCGCGGCGCGATATCACATGCCGGTGGGACGCGGGTCACAGGAGCCCGGGCGGAGGCGCCCGGCTCGTCAGAGCATGGGCCCCGGGGCGCACGCCGCAGGGCTGCCGGCCACCACACCGTATGCGGCGTTTGCTAGCTAAATGAGCGGATTAGGTGCGCGGGGCGGAAGTGTCGGAGGCGACACGCGCGTCGTTGCCACTGCAGGCCGCCACTGAGGCGGGGCGGCCCGGGAAAGCCTCCCCGCGCCCTTCCCTCCCCCGCGGCAGCCCCCCGCTCCACCCCGCCCGCCATGTGCCCGGAGCGCGCTCAGCCTCTCGCCTCGCAAAGGGTTGTCGGCAAAGGGAAATTGCTACTATCGTCTTTTTGTCGTGACGACAATTGGCCGTGCTTTAGGCGGCGCTTTCTCTTTGACCGGGGGTCCAGAGCGGGTCGCTTATTGTATAAAAGAAGCTATTTTATTTAGTTTTACATCGGGTGTATAATATAAGAATTGTTTTCAGTCATGTATCGGGGTCGGCGCATTATGTAACGCCGTGCGGCTGCCATAGCGGTCCGCAGACGCAGCGCGCCTGTCGGAATACCCCTAACGCAGCCCTTAAATTTCTAGTGAAACGTTCCGAGCGGGCGCGAAGTTTGCCGAGCTCGGCCGAGCGACGGGCCCGAGTGCGACCGGCGCCGCCCAGTCAATAAGGCCGTCTCCACTCGCCGAACAAAGACACTAACCTATAATAATTACATTTAATTACGGATAACTGGACTATTTTCTATAATAAGCATATCGCGCTGCAGCGTTAGCATCCAGATTTCACACTTGATAGAGGATAATTATTTTATACGTGTAGTCGTTTAGGTTATGTCGCGTGCTGTGGTACTATTGATAGGTTAGTGATAACACTTGTTTATTTATTAGTACTAAAATCTAACTAATATTCACTAATACCCGGAAAATCTCCAAAAAACACCGCAATAAAAACATTTTCCCAATAATTTTCTTCAGCGATACTCGTATTTTAATTCCAAGTTGTTTATTATTTATTATTGTCGGGTAGTTTGTCGAGCACCAGTGCATGTCCGAGTCCTTAGGTGCAGCCTTGTGTGATGACTCGTCTCCATAGATACGCGTACGTTGTGAAACTCGATGCTTAATTTACATTGAATGCGTTTTATTTTTCTTTTGCATTTTAATTCGTATTCAGCGTTTCTCGTATTGGTTTGTGTGAGATAGGTGTTGTGATGACGTTTAATTGGTATGGCTTTGCGTTTTATGGTTTTCCTTAGAGCTTTTTTTATTACTGGAGACATTTGTATTGGTTATTATTTTTTGCGTGTGATGATTGTCTTGTTTTATTTATTGGTGAGGTTTCTTTGTGTTCGAATAGAAGGACCACAAAATCGTTTAGCTTTATTAAGATGGCGAGCCACGTTTAGAGATTTTTTGAAATGTATAAGAACTTTCAATATGACTATATGTGTTGTATCTGTTTACATGATAAGTGGTTGACGACGTGAAAAATCGGAAGTTAAGTTAAGACCGGTTTATGATCTAGTAAGATTTATTACTTCATAGATGATATTATAAGTTAATTGGATAAGATTCATCATTGGATGAGGTTCATGAATGGATAATCTGTTTGTGTCCCTTTATCTACCATCCCTACTAATATTATTAATGTGAATGTAAGTTTGTTTGTTACGCTTTCACGCGAAAACTACTCAACTGATCATCATGAAACTTTGTACACATATTTTTGGAGGTATTAGAAGTAACATAGGCTATATATCATCACGCTACGACCAATAGGAGCGGAGAAGCAATGAAAAATGTGGCGAACACGGGGAAAATGTGACGCAGACGCGCCGGACAGCTAGTATAAAATAAAATAAAGTATTGTGTGTTAAGGTAAAAAGTAAAGCTTAATCCTATTATTATTTATTAACAATAGATAGCATTTCAACAGCATCGTTGGTCTAATGTACTACATATGGGATCCATTCAATTGAATCAGTGAGTTCGATTCGTTCGTTCGGTCAAAGTTAACCTTTTTATCAGGAATTTCTCAGCAGTAGTCTGGAGTCATGTCCAGTTGATGGCAATAGGCTCGGTCCTTATTACATTTTTTTTAATGCAATCTGTCCTGGGACATTCCGATATAGGTATGTACGGTCTCGTCAATCGTACATTTGCTTTGCGAACGCAGCAACCTACTTGGATGTCGTGAGTCACAAATATTACGCTATAATTGTAACTTCTCAAGCAAGGCAGAGCGGGTCAGACAACAACTGTGGAACTAACCACTTGTCAAGAGAAAGAATTGCTACCACTTTAACTTGTAACTTCTGCATTTTTAACATCAACATTGAGTTAGTGTACGGTGCCTACAACCATTGGCTCCTACAAGGTAGATGATGGTTCCTGATCACTGCCTCATCCGATCGGCATTACAGCTTATTTATGCTGGTTGTAAGTAAGTCCGTGTAGCGGCCACAAAAAGCAACATACTACAAAAAGCACTACAGCGCCATCTATGTCACGACGGAGGAACTAACGTCAATTTCCTACAAGTCGCAAGCAAAGTTTACATTGACTTAAGCTTATATAGAGAAACCCGACAATAACTGTTGGGCCCTCCCCGACTCTCGGTCGAGCCAGCCCGCGATGCTGTGCCTGTAGTTTTAAATCAGCCCCTAAATAATGATACCATTCAGATCCAGCCTGTCCTCATGCAGTCCTCCCCCAGCGACGCCCTAAGCCGAGGTTCGTACCCCACAGGGGGTGCCCTTAGCAGTCGCTTAGTTTGTAAGTTTTTATGCCCTGGCTGGAGGCCTTACTCTAAAGGCACCCACAGGATAGTCCAGTTAAGCAGACGACAACCTCATAGGTTGAACTGCGAAATGCCATTCACAAAAAAAATAAGCAGCTGTTGGGCAGTTGCTCGCCAGACATAACACCTGTCTGGTCGGAGGATCCTCCCTTTTCAATGGAGTATTGAGGAACTTTACACCCTGTTCCTCCTACCCCAAAATCCTTATTACATGAACTTAAACATATCTGTAGAAATGTATATATACTATAGGTTGGTAGGTCGCTGGTCTAGTGGCTACAAGTGCGACTGCAGAGCATGCAGTCCTGGGTTCGATTCCCGGGTGTGAAAGTGTTACTGGTTTTTTTATCAAGAATTTCTCAGTAGCCGCCACGGAGTCTGGATTTGTGCTCGGTTGATGGCAATAGGCTAGGCCCTTATTACATGGAACTTAAACATAGCTGACTAAAAGTGGAAGTACTATTAGGTACACTTTTGCCTAACTCTTCGGGGATTACTGGCGTGATGTGATGGTCTCTTGTTCAACTTCAAGAAAAAGAAAAAAGAAACTGCAGAAGTGGCTCTTTCAAGACAAGACAAGACAAGACATTTATTTGTGGAAACATGAGTATACATACAAGGCATGCAGGTTGTTCATAAACAAAAAAGATGCATCATGTTCGGCCTTTGTGGCATACAAATATACAATAGGTAGGAAGAGTCATTACAAATAACAGGGGGGGTACTATGACGCTTAAAACATTATTGTTCCATTCCTATTCCAGAGTGGGAAAGAGATGGAGCTACAAGACCTGTATAGCTCCGTTTCTTTTTATGGAACAATAATGTTTTAAGACGTCATGGTAGGTACGCCACCTGAGCTAAAAACATTTTAAATTCTCATACAAACTAAAAATTAAATTAAGACAATTAATTATAATTTCATAATGTGTTTATCACAATAAATGAGTTTTTGACTTATAAACCCATTTTTGAAAACTTCTGTTCCTACTATTCCTTTTTTTTAATTTTAAATTTTATTGATGTTATATCTGTTCCTTGTTATATTTTTTTCTGATGATATCTAAAGGACGAATTCATTTTGTTAGGTATTTAAATTTTAATTTTAAGTTTTTTTTTGTGCTAAACTAAGTCGGCGAAATATGTGAAATCATTTTATTTATAAGACCATAATGTAACATATTTCATGCAAATAAAGAATCTTGAATATAAAATTTTCAATCACCCATCACCGGCATGCTATATTTCGAACCGACAAAGCTTTGGGAATACAACAGTGAGCCAACAATTCACCGATGATGGATTGGAGCGGGTCGCAAAGTCAACTGCGCGACAGTCCATATAAACGGATGGAAACGATTGCATACAGATTTTTGCTGCGCGTTGTATGCAATCTGATTCAGATTTATTTGAAGTTGATGTAGATTTGTAATGTTTTTGTTGTTTTAGAAGGGTAGCAATAGTAGCGGTTGTTATTATTTAGCCGAGGGCACACTGTCAATAATATTGTAAGAACAGGGGAAAATATTTAATACTACCTATGCCCGCGACTTCGTCCGCGTGGAATTTAAGAAGATTTCAGCCTAAGTTATTTATTACATCAGCTATCTGCCAGTGAAAGTTCCCGTCAAAATCGGTCCAGCCGTTCCAGAGATTAGCCGAAACAAACAGACAGACATACAAAAATTGTAAAAATGTTATTTTGGTATATGTACCGTATATGCATTCACATGCATGTAGTAAAAAGCTGTTATTTTAATATTACAAACAGACACTTCAATTTTATTTATTTGTATAGAAGATGTTTAGATTTTCCAAAAATGGTCAATTTTGAATGATGTGGGCTAACACATCTGCCTGCCCCTTGGAGAATACAGGAGTAGCATTATAGTAGATACATTTCTCTAACAAAATATTACTAACATAAACAAAACTAAAACTAATTACGCCATAAACTTGGAAAGAACTAGAGTTTTCTGGAAAAAACTTTTATAATCTTATTCTGATTCAGTAGATGCCTTCGCCCAGGTCTAAGCCAGTATCAGACAACCTAACTTTATCTATACAACGTTTATAACAAATCTATTGTGATAAGTAATGTTTCCAAAACGCCTTATTTAGTGCTTGAAGTACCCAATCAATTAGAAACAATCTACAGATGTATAAAGATGTAAAAAATACTCTGCTAATGGTTTTGCCTACCCTTAAAACTGAGCTATTTTATTTGGACTAGGCAACTACTTGTCTTTGGTTAAAAAGTTCACATCATCTGCTTAGCCTTTTCCCATTTATTTTGGAGTTGGCTCCCTGTCAAACCGAATGCAGCAGAATACCAATATTTTGTATGGAGCGACTGCCCGTCTGACGTCTTCAACCCAGTTAGTACAGGGTACTAAGGTGACTCAAGTAAGTCGACTTAAAAACCTAAAAAACATACCGTCTGTTACCAGGTTGTATCTCATGAACCGTGATAGTTAAAAAAAAAAATATAAGATTTTTTTTAGCTTATGCCCACGGCTTCGCCCGCGTAATTGTCCTGCGGGATCACACTACTGGGATAAAAATTATCCTATTCCAGTCTATTATCTATCCCTGTGCCAAAGATCATTGGGCATTTTTGACCCGGTCCCTCGAAGTACGCGTCCATTATTAAAATGTGGTTTGTTTTAAAGGTTTAGGGTTAACATTTCACGGAACATCCAGATCCATTCAGTAGTTTTTACGTGAAATAGGAACAAACATCCATCCATCCATACAAACTTTCGCGTTTATAATATTAGTAGGATGGTACGGAACTCTGCGTAAACGAGCCCGACTCGCACCTGGCCATTTTTTATTTAACAGTTATTTCTATAACTTCTCCTTCACCTCCGACTATTAACCACCTCTTCAAACTCGGCAAAAAACAATTAAACTTTATTCGAATCAATTAGTCGAGAATCTAGAAGAAATCTAAGTATTTTTCAGCATGGCTATGAACTCTCTTTATAATTATCAGCTCCGTAGAACAAAGTTGTGCAATTCAATTAAATTGAACTTTTTTAAGTTAAACTTCAATACTGGATTAATAGCACGTTTTCAAAAATGTCTGAAACGCATAGTTTGCTCTGTTATTATTTTTTATTAAAAAATATTAGTGTTTTATTCCGAAACCTGGTATTAAAAACTCATGAGGGTTTAAGGAATCTTAGTTTTAGATAAGGTTTACAAAAAATAATACTATACCTCAATCGATGTACCTGTACATACAAGGCAATAGCATTTGGCTGACACTAGGTTTACATTCGGGATTAACATTACCCATTTTACAATATTTTACATAAAAATTGCAAGATAACACTATATCTAAGTTTATTTCGTTTATTTTATTGTTTTTATTTATAATGTGTGTATTTAAAGTGTATCATATTTAATAAATAAGTTCAATATTAAACCCTACTTTTAGGAAACCATAACGATCTCAAAAGCGAAAATCTCCGAAGAGTCCTTCTATGAGGCTATTTATTTACCTTCCAAAGTATTGAGAAGTTTAATTTTCTTCAACAAAGTGCAGAAAGAAGCACAATAAGGCTCACAATAGCATCAAAGACTGGGTTTAATGTAATATACGAGTACCAGGATTACAGGAGTGTGTAGGATATATCGATCATGGCTTATCTTAAAGATAAGCCGTTGGAGTTGTGTTTTGTTTCTTCTTCAAGATCAGAGCTATTACTGACAGGACGATAAGATGTTATTATTAGTAAATATTTTCTAGTTTCATAAATATAATGAATGGTTAATGAAAAGCAACATTCAGTTCCCTTTATCTGAAACATGTCCCCCAATCGGGCCTAGTAAAAATAATTTATTACTAGTAAGTACTTAATTTTTACTAGGCCCAATTATTTTTACTACGCTCAATAATATTAATGATTTATGGAGCAACATCAAAATATACCAACCTTCCGAGTAGGTTAATACACCCACAACCTCACAAAACCTCAAAGGCGTGTACCGACATACTGCAAAACGTATGGGGCTTAAATTGCTATTTAATTCCTGCGCTAATCCTATGAATTTAATGGGATATCGGCTGGTTTGAACCACTACACTTGCTAAGATTACGTAGAGCGTTGAAAATTCCTATAAAGCTTTTAACGGTTATCGGGAGTTTTGCGCGTGTATATGTTTTTGGAGCAGATGTTGTATACTGTCGACACGTTCTTCAAGATATTTTCAAGGATAGAAAGAGAAATTAAAGTATTTACTGGGTAGATAGCAAACAACTGTATTATTAGGTGTAAAAAAATATCCTTCATCATCAGCCTATAATGTTTCCACTGCTGGGACGCAGGCCTCCTCTCTAAGAGAGGGAATGAGCTGTAATCCACTACGCGGGCCCAGTGCGAGTTGGTAGATGTCACATGTCTTCGAATTTTTAGTTCTAGGGCAAGCTGGTTTCCTCACAATGTTTTCCTTCACCGTTTTTGAGTGCAGCGGTGATGGAATAAATTACACAAAGTAATGCGCCTTCCTGGGTTCGAACCCACGGCTGACTGCTTGTAATTCGACTAAGTTAAATGGAGCTTTTTGTCCCTGTGATTGTGATACTTTATTTTGTTCCTGGGAACGAGATACGCCAGCTACAATAAAAACATGATGTGATATGCACAGATTAATGCCACATCGCGGCTTTTCTGCAAAACCCTATTGCAAGCGACAATGAAATTCCAATTTAAAGAAGTAGATAGATCTAAAAGCCAAGCTGGACACGTTATTCTTCAATTCCCTGAACGATGTAAGAAAGTTGATCTAAACACCACTTCTAAGCTGCATTGCTTTGCATCCATTTAATTCCTGTGAAACGTCTTTAAAAGGAGCAGAACCGTACGATCACAATGTACCGTTTGCCTTTGGGATTGAAAACGCATCAGTGAGCGACTATTTTAAATAACGGTGCATCAATAATAGATCGGGCTTGACGATAAGAATGGTTCTTTTAAGAAGCGAAGATTAATGGAAGTAGTTTCAAAGATCGAATTGCTTTTTAGCAATATATTTTAGTCTTTTTTAGGGTTCCGTACCCAAAGGGTCAAACGGGACCCTATTACTGAGACTTCGTTTTCCGTCCGTCCGTCTGTCATCAGGCTGTATCTCATGAACCGTATTTATGTTGCCACTAGAACAAAAAATACTAAAAATAGAATAAAATAAATATTTAAGGGAGCCTCCCATACAAAAAAAGTGTTTTTTTTTTAACCCTTCGTGCGCGAGTCCGACTCGCAATTTGCCTTTGCTTTGTTTTTTTTTTTTTCTAAATGCATCGATCATGTAGTAAATTACTGAATACTTAACTAAATTCAGTTACTTGGACCTCTTTTGAGCATAAAATTTAATTGTTGTAATTTTTTATTTAATTATATGAAAGGTGCAGTATTAATTTGGCCATACCATGGATGGGTAAAACCTTAACCCAGAAAACATTATATATTAAGTTCAATAACAGCCCTGAAGCAATGTTACGTGTAACTAACACTGTCTTGTGTCGATGAATTTTATTGTGAGCTTTCAAAATTCTGATCGAAACCATATTCTTGACAACCATTAAAACATTATTTTGTTCTTTGTTCCGTCGCTGACTTCTTCTGGGCATATAATTTGCCCAAAAACAGAAGAGAAGCTGCCAGCTTTAGATGATTTCGAAATTCGATTGCTCATTTGTCTACTTCAAAATTTGGCCGAAGGAACGAAATTATCTGGCTAGAATAAATGCTACTTATTGTCAAACACAAACCAACTAAACGTAATTACAATGGTGCCTCTACCATCAACAATAATAGAATAAGAAACCTTAGTTAAACTGAAACCATCCAATTTCTAGCATCATTTTATCGTAGATAGTAGTAGAGATCTGTAGAAAAATCTATTTACTTATTTTTTGAACTAAAACTTCTTATGAGACTTTCAACAAGTTTAACGCTACCATGGAGGGGGAATATTTTCTAAAACTCACTAAGAAATGGCAATGGTATTACAAGATTTGTGACTACGTAGTTCTACTAGGTACGCAAGATGGCGTGCAAACAGTCATGCATTCGACTCTTCGGTGTGTCCAGCCTTCGCTCAATTTCTATGAGTAGAATAACCTCGATAAACTTATGTAATAAAAAAAATACAACAAGAAAACAACAAAATATTATTTAGAAGCCCAATAAAATTACGAGAGTGAATGCATGGCCCTCGAACGCATGCGTGTAGTATTACGAAGTTTCACTACTTCCGCGCGGAGGGACTCCACGCACTGTTTTTTTTGTTACGATTTGTCAGAAATCCCAAAGTCTTGACAAATAGTCCTACAAATGAATAACCAGTAACTGAGTTTAGGAAATACAGGTTGTCTGTAAAATACAGAAAGCATTTAGTTCGACTGGCCACTGTATGGACCTAGCTGACTGACCACAACATCATCTGCCTAGCTTTTTCCCAAACTATCTTCGGGTTGGCATCCAGTCTAACCGGATGCAGCTGAATACCAGTATTTTACATGAAGCGCAACCTACCTGACCTCCACAACCCAGTAACTGGGTAATACGATACCCCTAGTTAAGACTGGATGTCGGAATTTTTGCTTCTGACTACTCGTAACGACTGTCAAAGATCTACAAATGACAGCCGGGACCAACAGCTTAACGTGCTTTCCGAGGCACGGATGAAACCCGGTATTTAATTATGGTCACCCATCTGCGAACCAACCTCGGCAAGCACGGCTTAACCTTAAAGATCGACCCGTGCGGCTGTTATTATTTAGCCGCGAAATATGAAACATAACTTTACAATATTGCTAATTTTATGTTACCAATGGTGGTCTTTTCGCTGATAGCGATGTCTTCCAGACAACCTTTAAATGGACATTACGAACATAAAGAAGTCGTTCTGGATTATAAGCTACTAGCTGTACTCGGCATGCGTTGCAATGCACTTTTTACCTACCCTATCTACCTACCTACCTACCATACCCTACCCTAAATACCATACCCTACATACCCTACCCTACATACCCTACCCTTCATACCCTACCCTACATACACTAACCTACATACCCTACTCTACATACCCTACCCTACATACCCTACCAACCCTACCCTACCCTAAACCTTCCCTGGACTACGACAAACATTTTAAAACCAAAATCAGCTAAATCGGCCCAGCCGTTCTTGAGTTATAAAAGTACAACGAAAAGTGGCATTGATTTTTATATATGTTTATAGATGCAGCAGTAGCAGGTTAAAACCTTGCCTGACAAATAAGTTTCAGCGGCTACTTATCTAGAAGCAAGTCAGGAATTAATAAATCACACACAAATAAGCGCTTAAAACCAGTCTCACTTTCACCAACAGATATTTATAATTAACTCCTCCAAAATCTTAACTAATATTGGTAAGAAATATTAATTTACTGAAGAATCTTGTTGTTCAATCATTCTCAATTTAAAATTAATTGTGAATCAAATTCTCATTGGGAAACAACCACTTGAGATAAATCGTTATTTCTTTGGAGAAATAAGTAAATTGGTTTCCGCGGAGGCGGTGTTGCCAGCCGTGGCTTCTAAAATTAGTAAAAAGGTAGGTAGGTGTGGCAGGTACTTGTGTTCCGAAAGTTGGTTGTGTTTTTGACGTCTTGTTGATCATCAAAATGAAGTTTAGTTTTTTATTATACAATCTACACATCTATACATACTACATACTATACTACATACATATACATACATACATAAAAATAAATCAAATTGAAGTGTATGTTTGTAATATTGAAATAACCGCTTTTTACTACATGTGAATGTATATACGGTACATATACCAAGATAACATTTTTTACAATTTTTGACTGTCTATCGGTCTGTCCGTCTGTCTGTCCGTCTGTCTGTCTGTTTGTTCCGGCTAATCTCTGAAACGGCTGGACCGATTTTGACGGGACTGGCAGGTAGCTGATGTAATAAGGACTTACTTAGGCTACTTCTATTTTAGAAAAATAAATTAAAAAATTTAACAATAAAAATAAAAATGCAAAACCGAAAAATCTTTTTCGTTAAATTCCACGAGGATGAAGTCTCGGGCACAGCTAGTTTTATTATAAGATCTATTATTTTAATAACCATTAGGTGATGAACCTATGGACACGGTCATTTTCGTAGTTAATTTATTACCCTAAGGTTGAATATAGCTTGCACACATCATCTGCCTAGCCTTTTCCCAACTATGGTGAAGTCGGCTTCCAGACAAACTGGATACAGCATACCAGTATTCTACATAGAGTGACTGCCTATCTGACCTCCACAACCCAGTAAGTACTAGGCAATACGGCTTAGTAGGCATTTCAAAGAACCCCCCGGTTCCTTGCCCCGCAGTGATACACACCAGACACATTATAATAAATAAATAAATTTACGATTTTTTCTTTCTAAATGGCTTGCATCTATCTTCTATATCTATCTTTATATATAAATATATATAAAAATCAATGCCACTTTTCGTTGTAATTTTATAACTCAAGAACGGCTGGGCCGATTTAGCTGATTTTGTCTTTTCGGTTTTAAAGTGTTTGTCGTAGTCCAGGAAAGGTTTAAGGTGTAAGGTAGGGTAGGGTAGGGTAGGTAGAGTAGGTTGGGTATGTAGGGTCGGAGGTCGGTAGGTAGGGTAGGCAGCTGGTAGATAGGGTACGCATGCCGGGGACAGCTAGTAACATCATATTTACTTATGTACATCTACAACAAGTTATTCAGACTTTCCAATCATAATCCCACTTAAACTTTCATTGTAAAACCCAGTTCAGCACGATTTAAGGCTAGCAACCCTAACCGAATCATCAATATCCCTCTTGTTTTGAGCTCCGATTAAATTACGAGTGGCATTTATTCTAGAAAGTTCTACAGGCTTGTTTGCACTGCATTCCATTCCAATGTTAAGCAAGATGAAGACTTTTTTATTGAGAAATATTTACTTAGGTACCAGTCTTGTTATCCAGAAAACGAAATGTCCAGAAAATGAAATGTCTAAAGGAAAAGTCCTCTATTAACATTAGGCTAATAGTCAGCACTTTTTTAGAAGAGCTCGTGGCTTCATAATAACAGCCGCTCGGGTCTATCTTTAAGGTTAAGCCGTGCTTGCCGAGGTTGGTCCGTGGATGGGTGACCAGAATTACATACCAAGTTTCCCCCGTGCCTCGTAAAGCACGTTAAGCCATTGGTCCCGGCTGTAATTTGTAGATATTTGACAGTCGTTACGAGTAGTCAGAAGCCAAAAGTCTGACATCCAGTCTTACCAAGGGGTATCGTAGTAATACCCAGTTACTGGGTTGTGGAGGTCAGATAGGCAGTCGCTTCATGTAAAATACTGGTACTCAGCTGCATCCAGTTAGACTGGAAGCTGACCCCAAGATAATTTGGGAAAAGGCTAGGCAAAAGATTCAGCACTTTTTAAACGTCAAAATTCCATAGGATAACCCTCAACACGCGCCCTTCATCTAACAAAAGGTTGGTCTCACATGTATAAGTTCCGTATTTAATCGCTTTGAAGTCCCAATTCCCATCAAAATTGACACAAAATATTCATATTTATTAAATACTGGAAACAATACATATACGACGCATGTTCATAGCAGTTATCAAGGAAAAACATCTCACTTTTCTATTCATAATTCTTCAGCACACATACTGCTGATATTTTGCTACAGAAACCCATTACGTATAAATGAGATTATTTCTTATTGCGTCTCCATAAAGCTTATATTCGATTACTTTGCAGACGTATTCAGAGCTCGTTAACGTCACCGATACACTGTCAAACATTAGCTGGTTACTTTGTAGAGAGACCATGATTTTAAAGTATTGGTTTAGGCTACTTTGTCGTGGTTTGTTCATTACGGTTAAGCATACCTAATGTAACACGACAAGTCATCATCTGCCGTGCCTTTTCGCAACTAAGTTGGGGTCCACTTCCAGTCTTATGAGATGCAGCTGAATACCAGTATTTTACATGGATCGACTATCTGCCTATCTGACTTCTACAACCCAGTTAGCACTGGGTAACACGATACCTTTTGGTAAGACTGGTAAGATAAAATCTGAGGACGATTACAACTGAGGTCCTGAAAAAGTGAAAGTATTAATAGCCATTTTTTTTTATGAATACAAAGTTCTGACTACTGTAACAAACTTGCTTATTCCTTGATGAAAGGAGTAAACAGATTTATACATTAAAAAAGTAATTAGGGGAAAATGAATTTAATAAATGATGAAATGAAAAATACAATAAATTAGTACAAAAGTGAAGGGCAGGTTAACCGAGAACGTTTTAAATATCTCCGCAAATCTCTGAGCGTGATAGTAACTGAAGACAAACTTGCAGTCGTAGAAAGCTGGCTTGATTAAGATGAGCTTGACCACGACGAACTTGATGCAGGGCGATTTGGTAGGACCCACCAGCAGACACGTACCGCCCAATGCCAGGCTCGTCAGCTCGAAGAGCAGCTTCCAGCAGACAGGTAATGAGCCCCAGTGCCAGGCTCGTCAGTTCGCAAAGCAGCTTCCAGCAGACAGTTAGCAACAGCCACGGCAGCACTAAACGAAGGCCGCTCTTTGACTCCACCAGGCTGTGCTCAAAACTCAAGATATGACAGATCTTGACTCCAAACTAGACTTAGCTGTTTTCTTGATTTTAGACTATACTGATTTCTCGTGTCCAGACTGAACCGACTCTTAACTCCAGACTAGAACCGAACTCTTGACTCCAGACTAGAACCAGGGCATCTGTCAGAAATCCCTTTTATACCCTGATCTTCCGTTTCTTTTCTTCCAATCATTTTTTTAGATTCAAAACTGCTGCGCTCTAGTAAGACGCAACCTGCCAGTATTAAAAACAGCCAGTAACAATGGTCAAAAACCCTGCACATAATATTTTTAGAAATATAACTCAGAATATCTTTACACAGCAAATATTCGCAATTAACTATAAAATACAACAATTTGAACTGACGAATTGATGATAATAATTTTTAGTAATATATAATCTAAATGAAACCTTCATAGAGAGTTTGGCTGGTAACAATCAAAAATAAAAGTAAATGACATCTGACAAATATGCTTGAAGTAAACATGTCACAACAAAGGATTAGAAAATATTTATAAAAATGAAATAAAAGTATGAATATGGATGATAAGTGTGAGTATAAAGTATCTGTAGTAAGCAGATACTATATTTCCCCAACGACCCCGAGAAAATTTTTGGCCTAGAACAAAAATTTTGGTAAGGTTAAAGTATTACAGCATTCACAAAACTTTCATAACTCATTCAAACACACCGACATCTTACGAAGTTAGGCCAGGTAGGATTCACATTCAATGATCACTACTCCACCTGATAAATCAATAACAGTAGGCTTATTTTTGGAGTTGTAATCCGCTCGCGTCTAAAACCCATAATAAGATGAAAAATAATAATAAGGGATCCACCCCAATCAACTTTTAGAGTTGAAGATTAGCGAAGGCTTATTTTAAGGAAGTCGCAACCCGCTTCAGTCAACTTTTAGAGTTGAAGATTAGCGAAGGCTTATTTTAAGGAAGTCGCAACCCGCTTCAATCAACTTTTAGAGTTGAAGATTAGCGAAGGCTTATTTTAAGGAAGTCGCAACCCGCTTCAGAGTCAACTTTTAGAGTTGATAAGAAAATAGTTATACCAACTTATAGTACAGTTAGTATAATAGAAGGTTAGATAACTTGTACCTAAAAGCACTTCAAAGAGTTATCTGATAAGAACAGATATAGAAGAAGATTAAAAATAATATTTTAATGGTTTAAGAACCAATGAATGAACAAAGAAAATAAAAACTTAAGAGTTTAAATAGACCGAATAAAACTCTACAGTTAGAAGAAGGGAAGAGGAAGATGAGTCATGAGTAAGTATAAGATAAAAGAGTTAAAAATAAAGTGGATAAAATTAAAAGGGAGAGAGAGAGTCAAGAGTCCGAGTTATTATTAAGAAGGATTCTAAAACAGCCTACTTGAAATATTCAAGAGCGTTGAAGGACTGTCATGTGTAGTAGTCTATACTTTTGCGCTGAATCAGCGCAGATAATAGTTCGAGCCCACGACACTAAACCTATTTTGATGAGATTTATAGATGATATAGATAAATATATGATTTAAGTGTTTAAGAGTATAAGTAGATTAAGTGATGTAATATGATGAAAATATTATGAAAATAGTTACCAAATATAATCTCTTGTGGAAGTTGTTTTAGAATTTAGAGAATATGTTTAAGATCAAGACTTGATTTTGCGTTGGGCGCCAAAATGTAACAAACTTGCTTATTCCTTGATGAAAGGAGTAAACAGATTTATACATTAAAAAAGTAATTAGGGGAAAATGAATTTAATAAATGATGAAATGAAAAATACAATAAATTAGTACAAAAGTGAAGGGCAGGTTAACCGAGAACGTTTTAAATATCTCCGCAAATCTCTGAGCGTGATAGTAACTGAAGACAAACTTGCAGTCGTAGAAAGCTGGCTTGATTAAGATGAGCTTGACCACGACGAACTTGATGCAGGGCGATTTGGTAGGACCCACCAGCAGACACGTACCGCCCAATGCCAGGCTCGTCAGCTCGAAGAGCAGCTTCCAGCAGACAGGTAATGAGCCCCAGTGCCAGGCTCGTCAGTTCGCAAAGCAGCTTCCAGCAGACAGTTAGCAACAGCCACGGCAGCACTAAACGAAGGCCGCTCTTTGACTCCACCAGGCTGTGCTCAAAACTCAAGATATGACAGATCTTGACTCCAAACTAGACTTAGCTGTTTTCTTGATTTTAGACTATACTGATTTCTCGTGTCCAGACTGAACCGACTCTTAACTCCAGACTAGAACCGAACTCTTGACTCCAGACTAGAACCAGGGCATCTGTCAGAAATCCCTTTTATACCCTGATCTTCCGTTTCTTTTCTTCCAATCATTTTTTTAGATTCAAAACTGCTGCGCTCTAGTAAGACGCAACCTGCCAGTATTAAAAACAGCCAGTAACAATGGTCAAAAACCCTGCACATAATATTTTTAGAAATATAACTCAGAATATCTTTACACAGCAAATATTCGCAATTAACTATAAAATACAACAATTTGAACTGACGAATTGATGATAATAATTTTTAGTAATATATAATCTAAATGAAACCTTCATAGAGAGTTTGGCTGGTAACAATCAAAAATAAAAGTAAATGACATCTGACAAATATGCTTGAAGTAAACATGTCACAACAAAGGATTAGAAAATATTTATAAAAATGAAATAAAAGTATGAATATGGATGATAAGTGTGAGTATAAAGTATCTGTAGTAAGCAGATACTATACTACTTATGAAAGTTTGAATCTGAATAAAATGAAGACATATAACACAATATAAAAAGTCTGTTGCCATACATAGGAAACAAATAGATTAAAATCGCAGTATATCATGTTAGTATTATTGAGGCCATTAGTATCTAACTATCTGCGACTCCCGCATTCCCCTTAAATTTAAGGGAAAGATTTATAAAACAATGGTTAGACCTGGTGTCTTGTACGGATCAGAATGTTGGGCCGCAAAAGGGATGAATGAAAGGCATTTGCATGTGGCTGAAATGAGAATGCTAAGGAGGATGTGTGGTGTTACGCGAATGAATAAAATAAGAAATGAGTACATAAGAGGAAGTCTGAAAGTGGCACCAGTGACTGAAAAGTTGAGTGGTAGTCGGTTGTCGTGGTATGGGCATGTGATGCGGAGGAATGAGGAAAAAGTCGAGAAGAAAATGTTGAGTATGAATGGGGATGGTAATAAGAGTAGAGGAAGACCAAAGAAACAATGGATGGACTGTATGAAGGATGAAATGGCAAGAAAGGATGTGTCTCATGAGATGACAAGTAATAGAGTATGGCAGAAAAAGACATGCTGCGCCGACCCCAAATAAATTGGGATAAGGACAAGACAACGATAATGAAAGTCCATTAAAGTGCTGAGCAGAATATGAAGCCGGAAAGAAATGGCCGCTCCAACGGTTACCGCGTTGTTTTGTTACCATTAGTTGACGTCCATTTGTTATTTTAAATTCACTGCGAAGATTGCCCATAATCTTTTCAGCATCTAGAAACAACTTATTACAGAACGAAAATGACCTCACTTAATCAATTTTCTATTATTATCCTCCAACACGCTTTACGCATTGCCACCATACTCCTAACTGGCATACTCACAGATTGGATTCTGTCAACCAACGCTTTTAGCTTGCCATCTTGTCTCTGAACGTTAAAACTAAAAAATGTCTAGCGTTAAATGTTAGCGTTATAGCATAGTTATTATTCAATAGTTTATTATTGATATTGACAGTGACAGTCCCCCGGGAGGCGTCAGATCGAACTGAGAAGACGCCAGCGGTTTGCTGTAGCACATAATATTGAATATGAAATGTGATGTGACATTCTTATAGTTAGAACTTTAGTGTTTTGTTAAAAAACGAGTGTCTGGAAGAATTGTTTCACGCTTATGCCATGCTTGGGGACATTGGGCTGACGTGTATTGAGTACACTCGAATTTTGCTAGTCATACTTCTATAAAATACGATAGTGACAGATTTTCAAATTTACAAATTTGAATAATTTATGGTTTGGTTTCTTTAAACTATTTTCAGTTTGTTACCATGATCCTTGGGTCGACAATATCATCAAAGACGCGGGAAACACCTGGATAAGGGACGAAAGAACAGGGAACTGTGGTCAAAAAGGGGAGGCCTATAGCCAGCAGAGGGTGATATCGTGCTGATGATAATGTTACTAAGGAAACTATGCTGCTTAATATCGGGATTAAATATAATGAGCACCAAAAAATACTTTGAGATCCTAAGCTACGTTACCCAAAAAAAAAATACTAAACACCAAAAAAATTGTATTGAAAGACCAAATATAGTAAATGATCACCAAATTTTGTGGCAAGAAGAACTTAGGAAGCAAGTGCGAGCAAAGCGAGCTCGGGATATTGGGCACCCCGACTCGGACAGGTTAGGTTCGAAGGGGATGGCGGCATCCCCTTCGTGTTAGGTTACTTTAAACCCTGCAGAGAGAAATAGGAGCCCCGCGTAGCGGGGCTCCGTCGACTACGCCTTAGTTCGGAGCTGTGATTTTCAGGTTTTTAATTCTGGTGATCATTTACTATTTCTGGTGATCATTTACTATTTTAGGCAGTATAAAATGTTTTTTAAGGTTATATTTACTTTATCTGGTGTTATGTTAAAGTTGGCTCTGTCTTGGCGTGTTGGCATGTTGACTATGTAACTACTAAAAACAATGTTTTTTTTTTGCTTTATATTGTTCTACCTTTTGTAGTAAGCAACGACTTATTGTCGGGCCTACGCTGTCCTCCCATACTTAAGTTATAACGCTATAACATTCAAATATTCTAAAACCAAATAATTTTAAAAGAGTAACTATGGAGTTTCTTACCGCTTCTTCTCCGAAGGGAACGACCAGTCCGAACCGTGCACCTATTGTTGACGTTTAATAAGTGCCCATGTAGGCCTATGTGATTATGTATTTAAAACACACTCATTTATGTCTCCAATGTACTTGTGACAAACGAGAACGTTACTAAATCCAACCAAATTATGTACCTACTATTGAAATAGATTTCTTTATCGCTATCTAGTTCCCCAACAGAACAGTCGTGAAAATACCGTTGCTCACAACTGAGTTAGGTCGAAGGCTGCCCGGCAGTTATTTGATTTGTGAAATCAATTCCTCTCCGTTGCAAGAGGTAACTTGATATTTCCATTATCATTTTTATGGTGTCCTGGTAGCAATGAAAAATTCTATCGTTGACAAGTGGAGTTAGTATCTTGTTGCAGCTTAGGATGTTGCTGTGTTTTTTCCTGACAGTGGTAAAACCCAAAAGAAGGGTAAAATTTCGTATTCCAAGCGTGTTTCAAGGGTGAGGAATGATTAAAAGAGGCGTTACGTTGTTTTGTGATTATGTATAGTCATATCAAATTGTATCAAAACACAAACTCAAGCTCAAAGCACTTATTTCAATTAGATGTTTTTTTTGTTTCATTCTAAATTATAAGCGGTAAACCAGTTATGGACATGCATTAGAGCCTTATTTAAGTTGTCGAGATTTATGGCATGTCTGTTTATCCTAAATATTAAAGAAGTATCGTCAATTCGTCAGCAAACAACACCATTTGTGTTTGGTTTTTAAATAACTGAGGTAGGTAATTTATATATCCTAAAAAGAGGAAAGGACCCAATATCGAACCTTGTGGTACACCCATTTTTACTTTTAAACCCATTGATTAAAACCATTTACTTGTACATTTACACACACATACATTTTACATGTACTTGCTGCTTTCTATTCAAAGTGCCTATAGTGGTCTAATTGAAATAAATGCTTTGAGTTTACCATCCAAGGTTACGTTCAGTGGTGAAACCATACGAGGTTATAGATTCTGTGTGTAAGTGTTGTGTACATTTTCAGCAAGGTTTGGTGCGCAAGATACCGCACACAGATTCAAACAAGTAACTTTGTGTTAATCAATTCTAATAGTCCTAGATAGGTATGACATGGCACTTGCTCTAAGGCGTACAGATGTAAAGTATCACTTAGTGTTTGGGAAAACGGGTACATAAATGCATATTGGTAAGCAATAGCTTTACGTAGTTATCAAAACTATAGATATTGTAACCGCATTTTGTTACACGTTACACAAAATGCAGTCTGCTGAGGTAAGCTTCCAATCTAAACTGAAAATGCGGATAACAGCTGGGTGGATTAATAAAGCACACAATTTATATTTGTAGAACTACATGCCAACATCACTTTTTCCAACATTCCCAATATTGAAGTACCAACCTAAGTCTTAGACTATAAAAAAGCTAATAAGCTTACTTAGGTACCTGACTAAGTATTAACACATTGTATTTTCACTTTTACTCCTGAGTTTCAGCTCATATCGATAAAGTTTGTGAGCAACAAAATGCATGAAAGAAAATTTCGAATTTGCAATCTGGCTACGTATCTACTGCAAGTATGTATTGGAAAATATCTACCTATACTTTGTTTTTAGCTAGGTTGCATTTTGAAGTTATTTAGAACCTCTGAACTGAATAGAAATATAGTTTTTTTTCATCCAAGTACCCCATCATCATCTGCCTAGCCTTTTCCCAACAATGAATTTTGTTTTTTTTTTTATTTTTTGTTGGTGGGGTCGGCTTCCAGCCTAACCGGATTCAGCTGTATTTGTAGTATTTTACACGGAGCGACTACCAATCTGACCAACCAACCCAATTAGTACTGGGTAATTCTATACCCGTTGGTAAGACTGGTTGTTAACTTAACTTAACTTTCGAGCCGGTGACTACCTGAAACGACTGTCAACGATCTACAAATGACAGCCTGGACCAACAGCTTAACGTGCTTTCCGAGGCACGAAGGAAACTCGGTATGGAATGGCCCCCCCATTACATACCGAATTTTCTTACCCATTACAGCCACCTACATCTTTGTAGTAAAATAAGATCAAAGTGTCGTTAAATAATACCAATGATAAATCGTATTAACTGATTATTAAAATATTTTGTTTTACTTAAATTCTTAATAAATTACTAAAACAAAATAGAAAAATACTTTAAATAATTAAAATTTAATGCCTCACAAAAAGCACGTTATGAAACAAGGCTTTAAATTTCTAATCACTTACAAGGCTACAACCTCCGGTCTATTTAGACGTCCAATTCCATAGTGTAAAATGTTAAGCATATTATT
This sequence comes from Cerastis leucographa, assembly GCA_963082945.1. Lineage (NCBI taxonomy): Eukaryota > Metazoa > Arthropoda > Insecta > Lepidoptera > Noctuidae > Cerastis > Cerastis leucographa. Next base: position 17,152,151 of record OY720363.1, read on the forward strand.
GCTTGTTGTTGTTAGACGCAATAATAAAACTTTTGACGTTTTATTGAAAAAAAAAACAATATCAAAATCAGACTTTATAAAAATAAATTCTAACTTAATCTTATTTATTCACTAAAACAAGATATTAATTTAAAAAAAAAATGTTTTTGCAGAATACAAAAACCAACTAGGCCCAACATGGATTTGAACGGGTTTGGTACGGGTAACCACTTAATGGAGCTGGGTGTGTGCAAGCCCACAAGTTATTGTATCCTCCAAAATATTTTCCCCTTTTCAAACATCTAACAATTTTATATGTACCTAAGTCAAAAAGCAGTAAAAGCAATACCATTACTGCGCACAAAAATAGTCCAAACCCTGTCAGAATCCACTCAACATTCCCGAAAAATAGTTCTATAAATTCTAACCCGCCACGTAACTAGCCCCTAGATGTCGCCACCTACCATTGCTAGTTTTCTGCTCAAAGTAAAAGAAATGCATTAGTCTTACAGGAAACTGACGTAGTAATCCTATACCGGTCATACGATTCGGTGAAGCTGTAACTTAATTTAAGAAGCTTCTTGTATTTGTCGGTAATAGCGGCGAGGCGTTTCAAGTTTTAAAAAGCCTGTCTCTTGGAGTATTTGTTTACTCTTAAAGTGGTTTGTTTCTGTATGGCTGGAGATGGTAGGAAGGGTCTGTTCATTGTTATGGTAGGAAAGACCTATCGTTATATTCTAGTAGTTTATTCTTCTTTGAAAAGTTATTTTATGAAAAATCATGACTTTTGATCAATAATTATAAACAGGCTAAAAAAAATCGTGCTTGAAGTTCATCTGTTTCATATATATCTTTTTTAGCAATCCCGCTTTGAGTGCAATTACAAACTTTGCGCACTTGCATCGAAATGAACTAACTATTGATTCTTAGTTTGATCATCATGCCATGTTTTTTTAATCACAACGCGTTCTAATTTTTGAGCCTCAAGAAGTCATTGCACTTTATCACACGAGCTTTGGCAGTTTTTAGGGTTCCGTACCTCGAAAGGAAAAAACGGAACCCTTATAGGATCACTTTGTTGTACGTTCGTCTGTCTGTCTGTCAAGACCCTTTTTCTCAAGAACGCGTAGAGGTATCAAGCTGAAATTTATATCAAATACTCAAGTCTACTGTCCCTTAGAGCTGTGAAAAAATAAAACTTATAAGCCAACGCAATCAAAAGATACAGCCGTTTATGTTGCAAATTTCCGCAAATTTTCAACACTCGCAAGGGAATCAAAACCTACAGTGTACTTCCCGTGAACGCAGAATCTTGAAATTTGGTACGAAGCAACGTCTTATAGCACAGATAAAGGAAAAATTGCGAAAACCGCAATTAAGTTACATCATTTAATAAAAATATTTTTAATAATTATACGGTTTTAAAAGTACGAAACCCTCGGTGCGCAAGTCCGACTCGCACTTGGCCGGTATTTTTTATAAATAAAACTACCAAATTAAGCATATTGCTTACTACGTATTTTCCTTCACAAAACTAGGTGACCGTCGAGCACTGCCAAAAAGAAAACAAATGAAAGATGTTTACTCTTCACGCTCCTGCTCCCCGGAGACTAAGAGGCCAGTCATTGTGATGAAGGCATGGCATGCGATATATCTACGTCAGGGGTACGTGAGAACTACCGTCTAAGAGAACAGTTTCAATTTTGGTGGACAGAAAGAAGGGAACTACGAGTCAAAAAGTCACATCGCGTTTGACCAACCTAGCGAGTTTTAAATTTACGAACAAATTTTTCAATGGATGTCCAATGAGTTACTAGGCACGTTTTCTTCACTTACTCGCATAGACGAAAACCTGCTAGGTTGAACTGGGAATTGCCATTCACAAAAAAAAATACATAATAATATTCTAAAAAAAAGCCTTCCCAAATTCATTTTTGAACATAGTCGACTCTTGTTGCCATGTCAACAATTGAAAACATCCACCAAATCGTATTCCTAGAATTTTTTGGCCGCTATTGGCGGATCTTCGAATGAGGTACCTCCTCACACTAGCTATCTTTGTCAAACTGATTCTGCTTCAATCAATGATAAAGTTGTATACAAGGTGTAAATAGACCCTTTACAAAACCATCAACCAAGCATTCTGTAAATCAAACTAAGTAACCTTACGCAAAAAATATTGTTGGGAAACGAGCGGAAACGGCGTTTATATGTCAATTTATAAACACACAAGCGGAATGTAAGCGTGGTTAAGTCCGATTTAGTTCAGTTTATGACTAAGAATACCAGTGATAGTCCATCCATCGTTTATTTGGTCTTCTTCTACTCTCGTATTCTACCACATTCATACTAAAAATTTCCCAAAAATTTAATTGGTAATTTCCTCATTCCTCTACAACGTGCACATAACCATACTACCATAAGCGACTACCACGCAACTTTTCAGTCACCGGTGCCACTTTCAGACTTCGCCTTTTGTATACGAATTGCTCCAGTAATTTTGTTTTAATCCACATAAAGATTTGCTACTACAAAATTAAATTACAAGATCCAACATCCTATCTAAAGTTACGTAAGTTTCCTCCGCAGTCTCATATCGGGAAAGCAACACAACCATCAGTACGTCTTAATTCCCTCGCCGATATTACCGCCCGGAGGCCACTTTTCTAAAAACCAATAAATATAATAGCATCGGATATCCTACGAAATAAAAAGCAATCGGTTGAGTTCCATTTCGTCCAATATTTCGTATCGGACTTAAATTTTCTGGCGACGAACTTCGATTTATTTGACCAGAGGCCGATTTGGTTTTGGACGAACGATTTCGGGTTAGTTAACTGGTTTTAGTTTTTACTGTTATGTCTTCAAGATAGTGGATGAAATAACAGGAGTAATCTTATACTCGTGCTGTGTTCCTATTATACGCGTAGCTGGTTAATCTCCTAATGAAAATGGAGAGGTCTAATAAAGTAGTCATGAAAGACACTTACCTACCACACCTAAAATCTACCTAGGTTCTGGGTTCAATTTCCAGGTTGGGCAAAATGTGATTAGGTTTTTCCATCTGGAATTTCTCAGCAGCAGCCACGTAGTCTGGATTTGTGTCCGTTTGATGGCAATAGGCTCGCCCCTATTACATGCGACTTAAACATAACTGGCGAAATGTGGGTGAAAGACATCCAAAGGTTTTATAAAATTAAGACCACTTAGCAGACAATAGCCTTTTCCCAAACTATCTTGGGGTCGGCTTCCAGTCTAACCGGATGCAGCTGAGAACCAGTATTTTACATGAAGCGACTGCCTATCTGACCTCCACAACCCAGTAACTGGGTAATACGATACCCCTTGGTAAGGATGTCAGACTTTTTGGCTTCTGACTACTCGTAACGACTGTCAAAGATCTACAAATGACAGCCGGGACCAACGGCTTAACGTGCTTTCCGAGGCACGGAGGAAACTCGGTATGTAATTATGGTCACCCATCCACGGACCCGGGCGGCTGTTATTATTTAGCCACGAGCTCCTCCCTGTTGTTGTGTGAAACCTAATGTATATTATTAAAAACTTTATATGATCAGTGAGTAGTGTAAGCGGGTCTCAACAGACTATACGATTAAATTTGGTACAGATCGTGAAGTAAATAGTCACGAGTGAAACGAAAAGAAGTTTTTTTCAAGAAGCATAGTAAGTTATTGAATAATATTCAATGTTGTTATGTCTAAACATAGTTTATTTACTTTACCACATCTATTTTTAGCCAAAAATATAAATACTAAATTGTAACTAACCTACTTTAAACCACAACATACATATTTAAGTAATAAAATTTATTTTTAATATGTAAATGGATAAAAATGTACCAGGGTCACATGAACCGCGAACAGATTTCACTGGCCGAGAGCCAATGGCAGGAAGTAGCGTTGCCAAACAGCACGGTAATGCGGGTAGCTGTAGATACAGACTAAGGGATAAAGTGCTGAGTTTTTAAACAGTTTCGTTTGATTGGTAAAAAAAAGGGAAGTGGTTTTGGCGCCTTTCAAATAATTAAACAGTTTCAACACATATTTCATTGAATGGCAGATGAACACTGGAACAATATTTTCATGCTTTGACTTAAGGACGTGGAAAATACCTGCTAATATCTTATTACACCTGACAAGGCCCTTTTTACACGCTTTTTATTAGCTTCACCTGTAATGTTTGTTTGTAGCTGACTCTTATGGGCGCGATTTTGACCCACTTTAAATGGCCAGATTTCGTTCAAACTTTTGTAGATTTATCGAGGACCGAATACTTTTGTTTGATGAAATTATCCATTTTTCAATTTGCAAAATAAGATTTTTGTTAATTCATATAATTTTCATCTATAGTCGTTAAGGCAGGAATTGATGTTAATTTTAAATTTCAACCATTATCTTTAACCTATTTATCTAATATTAGCAAATTTTTCGAGTACCAAACAAAATTTTTAATTCCACAGAGCAAATAAAAGTTTTAATAAACTCGATAAACGGGCTTTTAAATAGAGATTTTACTATTAATACAGCTGTACACATGAATAATTTGGAAAATAATTACAGTTACTTATAGTTATCACGGAATTAATAGTAGATTAGAACAAATAATAGCTTTAAATTAAAAAAAAAAAACAAGATATCATAAATAAACCAAACTAAAAATTAGAAAATAAATAATAGTTAAAATAAACTAAAAAACACGTTTTTTATAGATAACTGAACTAAAAAATAGAAAATAAATTTGAATAAATTTAAATTAACAAAAAAAGCGTGGGGTGCATTTTTTACTTTACTGCCCTAGGTGTGTAATGCACTATACAGGTAACTATTGACAGCGTGCACCCATGCTTTTTTTTTTTTTTCACAGTTACGCTATTATTAATTTATATTCATCAAAAATTTTAACACTTAATTTAAATTTATTTTTTTAGTTTTTAGTTCGGTTTTCTATAAAAAGCGTGTTTTTTAGTTTTTTTTAACTATTATTTTTATTTTCTTTCTATGTTTGTATTTACTGTAAGTTGTATTTTCTTCGCCCCGAATATATATGACTGAAAGACAGACAGATGGAAAAATGTGTGTGTACTAATCTAACAAAATTTCAGCACAGCCCTACCCATCATCATACCCAAATATTTGCAACTGGCGTCCACAGCTCAGTAACAGATAGGGTTGACCCAACTTATATTTTAACTTCACCGATATACGAGCCGCGTCCATAATGTATGAACCAGCATCGACCGCTCCACCATTACCGAAATTTGGTGGTCATTAAAATTGTAAAGCAGCTGCTTAGGTACAGGAAATACCGAGATATATTTACTTAACGTCTAGCCTTTATATTTGGATTGATTTAAGATTTTTTGTGAATCTGCAGAGATTTCAAATTACTTAAATCTAATTTTTACTTTACTTTGTTTATCTGAAGAAACTTTTGAATGAAATAGATTTTGCATTGACTTTTTTTTTCTCAAGTTGTTAGTTTGGCGAACCTTCATTTACGTAACTTTTACAGACCTAGTGTAAAAACATTACATTTACAGCTCATTAAAAATGGTAGAAGGTTTTTTTAAGAAAACGAAAAACGCATCTGTATCAAGCATAAAACTACAAACACAAGTATTAATTTAGTTTTATTTCTAAACTATCTTCTCAGATGTTCGAAATTCGAATCAACAAGACAACCAGATTATACAACACTCAAAAAGTTTTTGTGACGCATCAACTGTAACAAATGAATAATCCTCATCGACATAATTTCAGGCGAATAAATAAAATAAAAAACGTCAATAAAGCACCTATTCTGTCCTTTTTCTCTTTCAAAACAAACCTGCAGTGACACAATTGCAGCCTGACATTTATACCCAAAGGAAACAAACTCCGAAAGACAGTTTTTTACTTTTCTCTGTGGAAAGTATGACCGATTACTCTCAAACATAAAACGTACCCATCTCTTAAAATTAACCACTTGAAAATTCCATCCTGAAACAGTTTTTCACGTCTAAGAAATATGGTTTTAGCGTCTCCTAGTTCATAGCTTATTCAAAGTACGTAACATTTTGTAGTTCAAAAGGATATGAAACAACTTAAGTGAGTATTTATCAGGTTCGAGACTAAGATTTAGGTCATTAGACATTCCCACTGTGACCAAAGACGTTTCGGTTTCGCTTTAATTTTTTCTGACTGACGTATTGACAATTCTAAAGTGCCTGTAATTGTTTTAATAGAAATAAATGCTTGGAGTTTTTAAAGTGACACTTTTATTACATCGTCTCAATATTTTTCGTCTGTGTGTTGCATGTCGCGTGACGCTCGGCCGCGGAGTTGGGATAAAGTGAAAGGCACTCGTCAGAGCGCCTTTCACTTTATCCCTACTCCGCGTTTTATACATTTTAAATACCCTTAATGGAATATTATTCCATTTTTTTTTAGTTAAATGTATATAATAGTGTGAAAAAAAGTTTCACTTTTACTGTGGTTTCATAAAACCACACAATCCTTTTTTTTTTAATGACATGTGAGTAGTATTGTCTCATTTACTCATACTGAAAATCTAATTTATCGTTTCAAATAGGATGTGTGAGCTCATTCTTCTCAATGTGGGCAGCTTTCCGTGAGACCTAACCACGGTGAGGACATCTAGCTATTCAAATCTGTGGTTTGAGACGGCAAAGTTGCATGCTTTCTTGCGGGGTGGCCCAAAGTTGAGTATAAACTGTTTAGCGACATAGCTGAGGCGTTCTCAGTAAATTGTGTTAGCGGAGCATCTTGCGCCAACAGCTTGGAAACGTCGAAAATTTTCACGAGCTACAGCTTGCTGAGGTACGAAAGTGTAGAATGAGGGTTACGTAATTGGGAGACTGTTAAAAATTATATAAAGGGTGTAAATTGTAAGTTTTTCATTCCTTGTGTTGGAGAGAAAGACGACGCTGACGAGACGGTCCTTCTGGTTTGATGTTTTGATAAATGATAAATGATGTTTATTTTGCAAGTAGGTTTTTACAAACACTTTTACACGTCTTTTTTTTAAGCTAGATGGGGCCAGTGTTTCGTACCTGACTACTCTGAGAAGAAACAGCCGAAACAAAGGTTCTCTGTTAACTTGTTACTCTTTTAAAGTCCAGACATTGCTCAATTTACATGAGGACTATGCAGATTAGTATCTGAAATGGTCTTTTGAAGAAAGAACCACACAGATTTGAGTGGGCCTGTCCACTCAGTGCAAGCATTTGTCAGTTATCGTGTAGCTCGACTTATAACTCAAGGAGCTCAACGAAACGACGAACAATATCTAAGAAAGGACATTTGGGTAGGTCGCTTAAAGTACTCAAACTGCCAGATAGTGGTGGGAGAAAAATAATGTGACCTGCATGGTCACATATTTTTAATTGATTACAGTGCCTTTTCTTGACTGACTGTATACTTAAAATCAAACGGTTACAAAAGTCTTATACGCCTGTTATTATACATGCGTCATAACCACCTGGTTTTTTCCACACAAAATTTATCATTATGAGCCCGTAGCGTGGATTCGAGTCCGATTGATGGCTTTATGCTCAGCCATATTACATGAGCCTTTAACATTACTATGGCGAGTCATGAGTTCACTATTACTAAGTCAATCCCTGCTTAACCCCGTGAGGAATACAGACATGATGCTATAATCTCCATCAATTTATAAAAATGCAATCTCTACAGAACAAAAAAAAAAAGAAATATGGAAAAGAACTTTAACCCTATAATCCACATTCCGCCTTTACCATAAAAAAACCATTGATAAAAGATCACTCTAAAACTTCTACATTGATTATCTGCCAAATAAAGTGCAATTCGGTCTAAAAGGCAGCCCTCAATCTATTGACATCACACAGAGCATGTTGTAAATGCATTTCAACGCGGACGTGGCGGAAAATTCTCGATGCAAAGTGCTTTCAGAGTTTATTTTTTCAGTTTATTGGGTTAGCATCATCGTTTAAGCTAGTTAAGTTGTAAGTGTTGCGCGTGGGCATGTCGTTTTTTACACTACGACTTCTGTATATGATGTAAGAAATAAAAAAAAAGTTTTTATTAGACTCGCGCAGGACCAAAATAATAAAACAAAATTAAGGAAAAAGAGAACTAAAAAAATTATTTAAAAAAAACTTAAACAAGGTGTAAACGGAATTTTCACAAAACCGTCAACCAATCACTATCACTTACGGGACAGAAAATGGGGTTTGTGGTAACCCTTGTTTCCACGAACTAGGCGTAATTGTACTATCTACCCTATAATTTTGGAGTGTTTCCTAATCATATTCCTTGACACTGAAGAAATCTATTTAAATGAGTTTAAAAAATATTGATGTTTGTATGTTGTTTCTGGTGATAATTTAAACTCTCCAATCTAACCATTTCCAGTTTGATTTTATAAAACACCTCCTTAATATGAACAATTCAAAAGTAAGTATCATTTATTTACAAATATCTGTAAACGTTCATGTAGACGACAAATAAATAAAAAGGATCTCAGTTCTCTGCTCATACTTTATTAAAATAGGTATGTCAGTCTTGTCGCGCTTATGTTGACAAAACACAACTCCCTTGCTTCAATACCAAGATAACAATAAGAGCCATATGAACTTTAGGAACGAAACAACAGAGTACGTTTTCAAATGAGTGAACGGTAAAGTTAAGTTTGCAAAGGCTTATTCGAATTACAACACCCTGCGTTCAAGAGATCAATATTGCGTTCAAAAAGTTGATTTGATCCACAAGTAGTTACTTTGGGTTGAATTACAGAAAGACAAACGTAATATCTGGAGCCAATATATAAGAATTGGTGTTGGTGTTCCGACTCAACATTTATAGGGCTTCGTGAACTAAGTCCAGACGACAGTTAGCCAGCCCAGTCTAAACACTTAAAGATAACTAAAGTTTTACAAGAAACTCTTTTACGTTTGTGAGGAACCAGGAGAATCCTTTAGCTACTAAACGGAGAATAGCTATTTACAGAGAAATATTACAGCGTGAAATATCAAGCTACCAGATATTGTACCGTTTTTAACAGCTTTAAGAAGTATACATAGCTTTATTTACAAATAATTGTGGTAAGAAAGAAGTTTCTCATGGTCATTAAAAGTTTTAACGACCATGACAAGGTATCGGGGTTTTAACCTTGATACCATCAAATAGTTTTTTTTAATAAACTATGCAGTCCCATTGCTAGTCAAAGGCCCCGAGTCTTTCCAAGAGTTTTTATCCCGTGCCACCAATCCACCAACCCTCGTGGTACGCGTCCAGGTCACGTCACCACTTATTTGTGGGTCGGCCTCTGCAGCGCCATCCATCTTCTGGCAGCCACTGGGTTGAGACTTTTAAGCATGTGGCTGACGTGGCCCGCCCATTCCCATTTTTGCCTGGCAGCCTATTATAATAAAACTCGCCGCGTATAGACTGATAATTCTATAAACGTCGACAAAAAGATGCTCGGTTCGGGTTGGTCGTTTTCTATGGAGAAGAACCGGCAAGAAACTCCATGGTAGTAACCATGGAGTTTCTTGCCGGTTCTTGTCTTGGTCAACAAAGGTCCGGCTCTTGGCTTTTAAAATCATTTGGGTTTTACAATATTTCTATGTTACAGCAGAACTACTCATAAATTTCTGATGGAAAAAAAACCAATATCACTTGAAACCCCCACCTGGAAATTGATCCCAGGTCCTCATGCTCAGCAGACGCTCTTGCGTCCACTAGACTGAAACTGTTCTTGAAATAATTAACTTGCCGACGGTCAGCTCCATACCTCCAACATAATCTAATACTAATAAGCACTATTCAAAAACAGTCACAATGTACGAGTAATTCAATTTTCTCTTATGTACGTTTATTGTATTATTTACTTGTCTAGAAATAGAAAATGGCGTCTCGATATACTCCAGAGTATTGCACTATGCATATTGTAACGAGGTGAAACACCTTTAAAGAATCTTATTTTGCTAGGAACCTGGGGTACCTAGACAGATGTTAGTTAAAGCTAGGTGTCTTGTCTGCAGTTTTGATGTATAATTATATATTTTATACACGAGGAATATCGATAAAAGTGATCAAGGGAGACAGAAATTCATTTAGAGAAATTTTTTAAAGGTATTTTTTTTATATTGAGGCTGTGGGCTTAGACGAAGTGATATTCTATCAGCGCCAACGATAATGGAAAAGTCAAAAATGTCTATGTTCTCACATAATTCACCGGAAAATTCTGTGGCATATTTTTTTTATTCTTTGAATGAGTATTTTAACTTCAAAGATTCACGTTGAAATTTTCTTATTTTATTATTATTTATAACATTATTTATATTACAACATTAGCTGTCCCGCGCAACTTCGTTCGCGTCAAATTTCCACGATTTCGCTACATTTTTCATAGCTGCACTGCTCCTTTTAGTTGCAGCGTGATGAAATATAGCCAATAGCCTTCCTCACTTAAAGGGCTATCTAACACTGAAAGATTTTTTTAAATCAGACCAGTAGTTCCTGAGATTAGCGCGTTCAAACAAACAAACAAACTGTTCAGCTTTATTATTAGTACTCGTATTAGACATTCCAATTCTTTTAGATTCAATAATTTTATAAATGTTTTCTTTTATTTACACGTTGGTTTTAGCGTATTTTTTAAGCAACTGTAAAAACTCTACTATCGATAACATAAAAATTTTTCATTAAATTAATTTGCTCCTTTCCTGTGTTTTTTTATGTTGTTTTATAAATAGAAAACTTGCCTTTGTAATAAATGCCAGAGGCTAGTTAAAACAGAAGTAAACGTCATGGTGCAAATGTGTTGCTTATGTATAGATATTAAACTACTCCATCTAAAGAGGTGGAAAGGAATCGCGTTAAGGGGTAGTAGACCCTTTTGGGGGAAGGATTTTTATTATCATGTTTATTTATCTTCATCATATCTTGTGTCTTCTGTGTTGTCTTTTTTGCAACTATGTTCGGATCGGCTTCCAGTCTAACCAGATGCAGCTCCATACCAGTATTTTACCTGGAGTGTGAGCCTATCTGACCTCCACATCCCAGTTAGTACTGGGTAATACGATACCCCTTCGTAACACTGGTTGTCGGACTTTCGGGCCACTGACTACATAACGACTGTCAAAGATATACTATTGACAGCCGGGACCAACGATATTATTCGAAACTCAATCTTACTCTCACTCAATTCACCGGGAATTTCATTTACGTTTTTGACCATTCTGACATGGGGAGAGAGATCGCAGACTGGTTGGTCATCGGCGCAGGTTTTATTAACTCTTAAAGAAATGGTTTTTATCCCATCGACGCCATTTTTTTCTAGTTTTCCTTTAACATCCTAGTAAGAAGCTACAACAAAAACATATCAAACACCCATTCCTTTGAGAAAAAACTGTCTACGCGTTACAAAGAGTAACTAGTTCAATAAAAAGACACCAGTAAATTGTTAGGTCTTTTTCAAGGAAATTCCTGTTGGCTAGTTCGCTTGTACTATGGAGAAGCACTTAGAGCACTCGGGCGAAAGAGAATCAACTATCTTAGTACCTATGTCTCTTTTAAGGGTTCGGGAAAAATTTTCGATATAACCTTGCATTTGTTGGATGGACGACAGAATTTATATTTAATATTATATTATAAACCACGGCGAGATTATTTTGCTCATTTTTAGGGCTCCATATTTACGAATTAATCTATGGAGCCCTTATAGGATCGATGAAACTTCGTTAAAGATTTTCTATATTGGACAAATGCCTAATATATGTCCAATATGCTTCATCGTTGTAAGCTGCTCTGAAAAATAACATACAAAACATAACATCACGCCCGCCTGTAATGTGAGGGTTAGGCAAAGGTGTATATAATAGTAAACCCTCATATCGCCAATTATCTTTTAAGCCACATATAAAAGAGGGCAAGCCCATTATGATCAACCGGTCACAAATCCAGATTCCGTAACTGCTATTAAAAAATTCTGATGGAACAACCCAATAACACCTTGCCCGACCCGGAATTCGAACCCAGGACCTCATGCTCGGAAGCCGCGCTTGCGAACCCTCGACTAACGAGGCAGTTGAAAAAATACGACGTGTGAATAGACCTTTTTTTTTTAAGGATGGGAAGTCATCAAATGACTTCTCCCGCTCTCGGCGGAGCGGGAGGGAGTGTCAGACTTGACTGACTAAAACCCATCCATGTTCCTCCTTCGCCCTTTGTGTTCCAGGGCCGCGGTATCTCTTTCGAAACACCCGCAGCCCTGGCAGGCATCGGCCCTCTCGGACCCTTTCCGATTTGCTGACATCTCCTTGAGGCGCGCGTGGAACACAAACGCGCCGTCGGCACGGCCTGTGGTCATAAGACGGACGGACGGTGAGCTAGCCCATTACTCACCGTCCACAGGCCCGGTGTGAATAGACCCTTAGGGTAGCTCTATACTACGTTTTTATATTTCAATGTATTAAAAAAAATACCCACTAAGAATCAAAATAAAACAAAATATTTTATTTTACATAAGCCTACATGGGCACTTATAAAACGTCGACGAAAGGGGCACGGTTCGGGTTGGCTGTTCCTATGGAGAAGAACCGACAAAAACTCCATGTTTACTCTTTTAAAATCGTTTGGTTTTTCAATATTTGAAGTTACAACGTTAATCCTTAAGTATGCGAGGACAGCGCAGCGTAGGCCCGACAATAAGTCATTCACAAAAAATAGATCAAAGAAAAAAAATCTATGCCAAAGTAAAAATAAAACGTTATAAGAACACAAACACACAACACAACACAAATAATCTATACAAAATAAAAAATAAAACATTTTATATTAAACAATTGACACAGATGTTGTCATCAGAGCTGTAACTATTCTGAACGATGAACAATAGGGATGATGACTGGGTAAAGAAAACGAAATTCTATTTTGTCCGTCAATCAGGTAATAAAAAAATATTAGATACGTATTTTTTGTTTTATCAAGATAACAAAAAAAATACTTAGCATTAAAGTTGGAGGGTGGGGGCTAACTACGTCAGAACTAGGTATAAAATGTACTAAGCCGTGACGTCATGCGCCATTTCAACTCAAAATATCTCCGTAATTTTACGATTACGTGAAAAAAGAAAAAATACGTGTCAAATACTTTTTAATAATCTACCCGACAGACAAATAAAAAAAAAAGAGTCACCATCCCTATTGGTGCAATGATTTGAAAACTATTGTAAAAAATCTCAATAAAAAGAATGGAAAAAATAATATCGGGAATAGTTTGAGACATCCACATTTGTGTCGTTTATGAGCTACCAGGAAAGTCGCATGATCAGAAGGAACTATAGCCAAACTGCTTTATCTTCAACGTAGTCCTAAATAAACTCCGCTTAACATCCTACCCCTTAACTTGCAATATCTATTACAGGGGGCCCGCCATTCACCCCTGATGTACACCATACGGACTCGTTAACGCATAGGTCTACCCCATTGATTGCGAAGTAGCCCATGGGTGATGCCCATCCGTGTGTGAACTAAGCTTTATGCATTGAGTAATGTAGGATATAAGGGTTATTAGAAAAAATATTGTAATGGAGAGGTTAAGTGGGGATGTAATGACTTTTTTAAATTATGGATGATGTAAAACAGATTTATGTAAAAGTAAATTTTGTGTTAGTGATGATTTTGCGAAAGTAACAATAAAGAGAAATGGGAATGAGAAGTTTTGGGATCCGTTTGTGAGGTGAACCAAAGTTCTATATTATTTGCGAATTTAATTAAGAAAAGATGGATAGATTGTGTGAGGAATTAAATGAAAGAGACAGGAGTAGATGATGCCGGGACGTCGGACAGGGGAGAAAGGAAGAAGAAAACGTGCTGCGCCAACCCCAAGTATAATTTATTTATTTATTTATTTATTGGTTCACCAACAATTGTTTACACTGGTATTATGCTAAAGGTAACATGCAATATAATAGAGTACAATAGTGTAACAATCACTTATAGGTAAACTCCGCATGCTTTAAGTATAAGTTGAAAATGAGAGAGAAAAAGAAAAAAGCAAACTTAAGTAAACTAATCTAAAATTATTATTCTAAAATTATTATTGAAAACACGCGACTTCATAAATGTCTAATCCAAATTGAGATGATATTTACAAATATTGGTTTTTAATTGGCTTAAAGAGTTAAAGTGCAGATCGATTATGTCGCTACAACTATTAACCACCTTGCAAAATCTCGCGAAAGGAGAATTGGAGCCTAAAACCGTTCTTCTTTGCGGTGGGCGCAGAGGTGTTATCTGACTGCGAGGAATTCTTGAAGGTGCACGGAAATTGAAAGTGCTCAGTATTTGTGGACAGTCAATCCTGTGAGCCATAACTTTACACACAAACGTCGCGTCATTTAGACGTCGGCGCTTGTCTAGGGAAATCATTTTGAAATGTCTCAATCTATTGTTATAAGAACGTATTTTCTTAGCTATGCCCCTAGAAAACGCCAGATGCCACAGAAAACGCTTTTGAACACGTTCTAGACGCAATGAATGTGCAGCATAGTGCGGTCGCCAAACCACGCTACAATATTCCAACACGCTTCGAACCAAGCAATTGTAAAGCATTATTTTTGTCTTACAACTTCTAAACTGTTTCGTATTTCTTATGACAAAACCCAGCATTTTAGAAGACTTTTTTATAATGCTGTCTACGTGTGGAATGAAAGTTAATTTCCTGTCAAATGAAACGCCAAGGTCCCTTATTGTGTCCAGTTCACCAACCTTATCACCTTTAATATAATAGCTATGTTCTACTAGAGTATGCTTCCTAGAGAATTTGACATGATAGCATTTTCGTGCATTAAGGTGCATTGCATTGTTATCGCACCATTGAACAAGCCTGTCTAGATCCCTCTGTAATTCATAGGCATCGTCTTTATTTTTAACAATTTTAACAAATTTTAAATCACCGGCGTACATAAAGATATTTGAATGTAGAAAACAGTAAGGAATATCATTGATGAAGTAATTAAATAGAACGGGACCCAAATGAGATCCTTGCGGCACGCCAGATGAGATATAACGCGAAGTTGATTGAAATCCGTTTACCACTACAAAGAAAGATCGATCCACAAGATACGAACTCAGCCATGAAAGCAATGATCCAGTGATACCGTAAGCTTGCAATTTTTTTATCAGTATGTTATGTGAGACTTTATCGAATGCCTTACTAAAATCTGTATATATGACATTGGCTTGGTAACCTGAATCTATTGCTTCTGCCAACAGTTCTGTAAACAGTACAAGATTAGTGCCTGTAGACCTCGATTCAACAAAACCATGTTGAGCTTCGCTTAAGTACAGCTTTAGATGGTTTTGAATGTGCGGGCAGATGAGAGACTCAAAAACTTTAGCGAAAGTCGAGAGAATTGAAATAGGTCTATAGTTAGACACTACATCATCATCATCTGATTTATGGATAGGCACAACCTTTGCCTCTTTCCATTTTGAAGGAAAAATGCCAGATGCTAAGGAATTGTTGAAAATAAGTGATAGTGGTGCGACCAACTCGGCTGCACACTCGTAAATAAAAATAGGTGGTATACCGTCTGGCCCAGCGCCTTTACTGCAATCTAGATTTTTTAACTTTTTATAAATAGTTTCATGGTCTATAGTAGGATTAGACAAGCACAAGCTATAGTTTTGAAGATTGCTTAAGTTATTAGCGGTTTGTAAGTTACAATTACCCTGAACCGGGCTATAAACAGAAGAAAAGTAAGATGCGAAAAATTCGCAAATATCTGTGCCATCTGATGATGTCCTAATTCCATCTGTCATAGAAATAGGATAAGTGCTACAACCGCCTCGTTTGGATTTAACATATAATGGGTCAAGGGCAAGAAAATAATGATGATTTTCGAATCTATTATGGTTTTGATATTTTATTTCTTCTTCAAGAAGGTATTGCTAACGACCTAAAACTCTTCGGGTATCATTTAAGCTATCACCAATTTAATTTTCATGGCTGAGTTCGTATCTTGTGGATCGATCTTTCTTTGTAGTGGTAAACGGATTTCAATCAACTTCGCGTTATATCTCATCTGGCGTGCCGCAAGGATCTCATTTGGGTCCCGTTCTATTTAATTACTTCATCAATGATATTCCTTACTGTTTTCTACATTCAAATATCTTTATGTACGCCGATGATTTAAAATTTGTTAAAATTGTTAAAAATAAAGACGATGCCTATGAATTACAGAGGGATCTAGACAGGCTTGTTCAATGGTGCGATAACAATGCAATGCACCTTAATGCACGAATATGCTATCATGTCAAATTCTCTAGGAAGCATACTCTAGTAGAACATAGCTATTATATTAAAGGTGATAAGGTTGGTGAACTGGACACAATAAGGGACCTTGGCGTTTCATTTGACAGGAAATTAACTTTCATTCCACACGTAGACAGCATTATAAAAAAGTCTTCTAAAATGCTGGGTTTTGTCATAAGAAATACGAAACAGTTTAGAAGTTGTAAGACAAAAATAATGCTTTACAATTGCTTGGTTCGAAGCGTGTTGGAATATTGTAGCGTGGTTTGGCGACCGCACTATGCTGCACATTCATTGCGTCTAGAACGTGTTCAAAAGCGTTTTCTGTGGCATCTGGCGTTATCTGAGAACGAAAATATTTCGTGGCGATAGATCTATTTATTAGGTGATACAACTTGATGACAAATATAAATTTTGGTGATAGAAAATATAGTTCCCAAACTTTTCACACTTTAAAATACTGCAGACTACCTACCTTTCTATGCTTGTTTGTTGGTTGATTGCTTTGAACCACGTTGGTTATCGACCTGTCGTTCTTTTACTATGTATATGAAAAAACTGTATTTGAAACACAGAGGGCTCTCACAAAACAATCAACAGATTTGCCGTAGTTGGGCCTCTGAAAGATTTAAGCTTACTGTGCACTGGAGTGTAAAATGAAACGTCTACAGTGTCTATCCTTGAACTGGTTATATAATAACAGCCGCAGGTAAAGCAGCGCTTACCTAGGTTGGTCTGTGGATGGATGACCACGCATTACATATCGAGTTTTGTCCATTCCTCGGAAAGCACGATAAGCCGTTGGTCCTGGTTGTCATTTGTATATCTTTCACAGTCGTCGTAACGAATGTGAAAGTACTGACCAGTAAGTCAGTGGCCCGAAAGTCTGACAACTAGTCTTATCAAGGGGTATTGTATTACCCAGTACTAACTGGGTTATGGAGGTCAGATAGGCAGTCGCTCCATGTAAATACTGGTATTCATATACATAACGCGGAGCAAGAAACAGAGCCAGCGTGCGGCCAGGTGCATTGTCGATCTTGCCGCGTGCGATAGTACTCTAACTATTTTTTGGTCAAGCAAATGACGGATCTGAACGACGGAAAAGGATAGGAGCATGGAAAAATACTTCGTGCTGATATGATTCAACCCATAAAGAGAATGCTGTAAGGTCACAGGCATCGCCCAGTGTCGGTGTTAAGTTGTATGTTTATCAAAAAATAATTCGCGAACCTAACAAATATTCCTTACAATTATAATCTTAAAATCATCAATACAAATATGGTAGAATTGGCCTTAAATCAGGATTACTTAAAGGGTACTTTGAAAAGTTAACAGTTATGAGCACTTTTCGAAAATTTACAAAAGATAATCTCCAAAACCCACCATTTATGCTGGCGAGAACATGTGTCGTACGAATCATTCCCGCAGTAGACCTTGTTTTCAAACGATCTTTTGAAATTCATCAACAGTTAACGTGTCAGAAAACATATCGCTGAACCACTTCAAAAGCCAAAAGGTCCACAACACATTCCTCCACAGTGTACAGCAAATACAAACTAGTCGTCTCGAACGATTTTTGAATGCATCACGAGCACGACTGTACCAATTACCCGTGCGGCTGGCCTCCGAGGAATATTCTGGACTGACCCGACTCAGAGCGATTTTAAATTGAATTTTTGAGAATTACGACGACAATTTTCAGAGTATCATGGAATGTAGGGGTGGGCGTTGTGGATAGTAATGCTGTGGTTGTAGTTGATGAAAGGCAAGTAAGGTTTTTTTGCCTTCTGAATCAGGCCCTTGATCCAACCACCAAGCTCTTGCTAGGCGACCGCCAAGCTCCGCCTAGCTCCGCCAAGCTCCGCCAAGCTCCGCCAAGCTCCACCAAGCTCTCGCTTCGACGAACATCTGTCGATGCAAGAGCCTTTTTTAAGAAGCTTTTGGCCATCAGGCCATTGGACATCGACACAATGATAGCCGAGTTCATATTCCACAGCCTCATGTGCCAAGCGAGGTATTTGCTTGTACAACTTATGGCAGGATACTACAATTCATTTGCCGTGCCGTTATCCCAATTTATTTGGGGTTGGTACTGCATGCTTCTTCCATCTCCTACTAGTCTCGTGAGGTCTATGTCACTTCCTTTCTAGCTATATTTTCTCATACTAGAATTATAATCACGGAATGATTAGTCGGAGTATTTCCAATTGACCGGTATTTATAAATGGCTGTTTAATAAACTGACCACAAGTTTAAAAAAAAATAGCATATATGATCGGGTTTACAGCCGGTTACAGATGAGATTGAATGAGATTTGGTACAGATAACGATTACCAGACAGGTAATTTTCATATGCAACCATTTGGATCATTACATATATTACATTACTTCAAAAACACTACCTGTCAAAGTTATCCCCCGTATATTTTACGTTATCCACCTCCAATTTTCAGAGTAAGGAATACATACGTACATTTGAAATTACTGTGCCGTCGATTCTGTGTTTGGAAAATGGGTTTAGGGATGCACTCTTCTTGGTTGTATTTACGTTTGTCCATTTAAGGTTATCACAACTTGTATACGGTACGGGTAAAATCATAGATATTCTGCATTTATCCTCATAGAAAGAGCTGAGAGAAAACTAAGGTGCGTTTTAACTCTCAATAAAAATCAGGAAAACCAGCTCAGATGGAGTTTAATTTATTATTGTTTGTTATTACAGAAACTGATAGACGTTACTGAAGGCGCTACTAAACTCGTGGTTCAGTTCAGGGGGTCTACTCTCTAAGTCCGTAGTTTCGGCCGAAGTTACGGTCGTTTCCTACTTTTTATCACTTACGGACATAAGATTCGTTAGGGGCCCGAAGTAAAAATGAATGACAATACGATTGGACAGTTGTTCTTACTCCCGATGCGTTTACGAAACGCATGAATCTGAAAATATTAGGGATTAGGGCTTATTTCGAAGTATAAAGCCGGTTACGGAAGGACTCATACTTTCGTTGACGGACTTAGAGGGTAGGCCTCCTGGGCCGACACACCTGAGCTTGCCATCGACACGCTCAGAAAAAGATTACAAAACTTTGACAAAACTTAATTTATTGTTTTTGAAGTATTTCGTCTGAAATTCACATTTAAAAACCATTCTTGAAATGATATTTAGAGTACCTACACCACTATAATAACAACAAAAATACACACTTTTCGAAATAACACAGAAAATAAATCTGATGAAATCCTGTGTAAGCCTAGCGCAGCGCAGCAATGTTCACAAGCAGCTTACACGGGCACATAACCACCTACCATTGCAATTTTGAAATGAACTCTTTATTTATTATGTGCTCCTGGTATACAATGTGTGGAAGGATAGGCAACATTTCTCCAAATTGATGTTTTTACTTTCAACCTGTCACTTAAATGTAATCTCGCAACTGCACAAATTTTTAGGGAAACATGCGTCAAAATAAAATATATTTAGCAAGGCCATCAAAATACTAGCAATAATAACGAAATCACCTCATAAAAATGAATTTCCTTGGCTTATAAGTAAAATGTAAAACTACAACACAACGCATAAATAAAAGCAAATCCATTTTTCACACTATGTAAGAATTTATCCTGGCTAATCACTTCTTCCCAAGATCTAGAGTACCAGGCTCTCATAAGCTTGAAACAACTGTATAAATACAAACAGAAACATTAAGCCTCACCGCAAAGCAACAGAGCATCGAATAAAATGGAATTCTTCATCGTTAATTTTCTCTTTGTTTTTCTCAAAGGAACATGAAATAGTTGACCAACTTCCACTTAATTGTAAATATATAAAAGTAAATTTCCAAGAGTATTTTGTTGAGAATTTATACAAAGCTTTTTGAGGTAACTTGGTAGTGTTGCGGTTTCGTCTCCCGGGACCGAGCTATTATTATATTTTTGTGTTTAGAGAGCCAATATTTCTAGGCTCCACCCGGTTGCTAAATAATTTCTAGCTTGCTTACTTGATTGGTTTCTCCTTTGATTAATCTTGAAGCGAGACTAGTCGCAGAAAAGACAATTCAACAGTTACAAACAAAAGGGGTACGAGTAAAATTTGTTCTGACTAAACATGACGTCGTGCTACGCCTACGCTACGAGACTACGCTGGTGACTCGCCGTAGCGATTGCTACGACGTAGCTAATGCTACGAAAGGTTGAAAAATCACTAGAAATTGAGTCGATATTCTTGGACCATCTTTATTTGTATGCATCATGTGTACACAGGCGTGACGGATTATTTGTACACATCTTTGTAATAAAAAAAACAATTATATTGCTTTATATTTGATTGCTTGCATGGTTATTTTTATAACGCACACCATTTTTATCACATCACACCAAGATAAAAATAATGATAAAATGAACCTTATACAGGCTGTTGTTTTGCATCCTCGTCAAATTCAAGGAGGTAAGTATGCTAATGATTCTAGACCCGAATAAAAAATAAAATGGTTAGTTTTATTTTTTACGATTATACGACAGTAAGTGTGAAACAACCGTGTTTTAAACGCGGCCCGTCTGATCCTCGCCCTATAAACAAGCTTTCACACATACGAACAATCTCAAACGTTTATTTTAGAATTTCTTATTCCCTGAACCACGTTAAAGAACGTTATTCTGAAATATTGACAAAATTAAACTTTAAAAAAGTTTGCGGTTGTTTAATAATTGACTAGGTACCGTAATTTAAATTGTTTTTTTATGTTTTCTGTGACAACCTCCTGAATTTTGACGAGGTTGCAAAACAACACCTTGTAGATAGGTAATATAATTGGAAGCCTAGTAACCTTTGTTACCTTCCGCATCCCGCCGTCCCCATAATATATAAATTTACGGAAATCCCCAGGCAATAACCTCCTTTCTTACAACGTTTTAAAGCATAAAATAGCCGAAATATTATCTGAAGGAGCAGTATTTTGACCTTTACGATGTTAATTCATTGGATGATTCTTCTTATCGTGTTAATAAATTGAGGAGAACGTTTGATTGGGTCTATGTAATTATAATTAACGAGGACTTTATCTATTAACTTTTAATCTTATGGTCAATTTAGTATTTACCTGTTGGTTTAAGAGGATTGTTGACTTTTAATCATCGGGAAAATCGCGGCAATGCTGAAGTGACTTTTCATTTTTGTGATCACCATCATTTGAATAGATACTTATGACAAAGGGCTTGTTGTTAAAGACTTGTTTAAAAGAAAAAATAATATCACGGCACATTTCACAAGTAGTTTTCATTAAGTCCGCCGTTGCACCGGTTTTTTTTACTTGGTATTTTTTTTATAACTTTCATTCTGTCTTTGTAATTTGTTTTAATTTAATATATTTTATTTGTTAAACAATTCTGTATTTTTCGTCTGTTTAATGTACAGAACCCATTTTAAATTATCTATTTATTGTACAACTCAAAGCCTGTGCTGGTATATCATTTGTCCTTTTATTATTCTGCAAGTGCTTATACACTTCTATTAGTGACGAATTCACTAAACTTGAAATTATTTGTTTATGTATGTTTTAGTGAATGTATAAATAAATTAATAAACATACTTATATGTAGTACATATACGTACATCTAAGAAGACATTGTTGGCCATTCACCTTATCGTATTTTTAAAGTGAAACTTTTATTACATCGTCTCAAACTTTTTCGTCTGTGTGTTGCATGTCGCGTGACGCTGACGGTCGGCCGCGGAGTAGGGATAAGGTGAAAAAAAGTTTCACTTTTACCGTGGTTTCATAAAACCACACAATCCTTTTTTTCATAGCTGTAGTTCTAACCACAGCTATGCGGCCTATTATTTTATTATTGGTAACACAACATTTTTACGAAACAATAATGCAGCAAGTACTCCTGATCTGTTATATGTTACCATGCCTTCTCTGACGTCACCCCCGGAAAGCCGCCAACCATTTCTAAACTCAAACCGACACGGTTTTACAACTCCTATAAAAATAATATAAACAATTTTTCTAACTTCGAACATTACCGTTTTAATACACTGCGGGCCAATACAGAGAGCAATAACTCAATTCTCACGCACTAACTTCTGAGGGCATTACCGAAGTACTGATCGAGCGCTTTAACTTCTCACTCACAAGTTCGCATATATTTTCGTGCAATAACAACCTTTGTCTGAGATCATTTCAATAATATCCCAAGTTTAATAGCAATGCTCCACAGGCTCGAGGCAGTAATAAAATTTAACGTGTCGTTGCCGAGTTTTGTGACTTTACCTAAATTTATTGCTAAAACTTTTTCACGCGATCCATTTGTTAATCTCGGGCGTTGCGTATTCACATTTGAAAAATACGACAAGCGATATGTTTCGCTTTTTTGGAGCTAACGCGTGTCGTGTCGCGAAAACTTGTGTGTGTAGTTTTTTGTGGCCCCAACTGTAACGTTGAATGCTCCCGATTCAATGTTTTTTTAAAGTGATTTATAGGATCGTTAAATTTGACAAAATGGGACTATGATCCGGTGTTTTTTGAATTTATTTGGTACCTACAAAATATAAAAATCGCCTGAAATCGAGCGATTTAACCGATAACACAGAAAATTCCTCTACCAATCTATAGGTAATTCAAAGCAATTTATTCCCCACAGAAACCCATTAAAAGAACCTTTTAACACCTCATTATACATCTGCCTATGTAATGGTTAATCCTACCTATCTACCTGCTTACCATAAAATGCGAATGTAACTCACGCACAAACCTCAACTTTGATGAGTTGTGAAGTTTTAAGGATATAAGTACTTATGTGTATTTGAAACAGCGTATGTGGTGGGCGTAGGTGGGGGTGACTGTTAATGTATGTGAGTGGTATTTATGGGTATTTATTCTGTACGCTTTGAATAGGCTGAGATGTCATCTGCATACAGAATGTTTTCAGTCATCTCCATGGATGTAATTAGAGGATGTATTCATGATTTGCAATAACTCTATTATGGGATCGTGAAGAGCAGCGGTGGCGCAGTGGTGGCAGCCCCGACTTACGAACAGTAAGCCGTGGGTTCGAACCCAGGCAGGCGCATTACTTTGTGTAATTTATTTCAACACCGCTGCCCTCAAAGACGGTGAAGTAAAACATCGTGAGGAAACCGGCATATCCTAGAACTAAAAATTCGAAGACATGTGACATCTACCAACCCGCACCGGGCCCGCGTGGTGGATTACAGCCCATTCCCTCTCATAGAGAGGAGGCCTGTGTCCCAGCAGTGGGAACATTATAGGCAGATGATGATGAATAAATCTATCAAAATGGTTGCTATTTTTGTAATTTTTAATGGTCTTTTTTATTTTAGCTGTGGCAATGTTCTTAAATATTTTGTACAATAGTTGCGCATAGGCAAAATTAATACCTCAATGCATTTTCTACCAGTAAACCTTTTACCATATCCCTTTGCCAGTCTTATCCATGTTTTACTTATTACCTAAGATCGTACCAATATAGCTGCTCTCTCGCAATCATTTATAAGTTTAATATATACATAACATTACGACAATAATCCCGGATTAGGCAGAGGTGTAGTACACCCACATTTCGCCAGTTATGTTTAAGTCCCATGTAATAGGGGGCGAGCCTATTGCCATCAACCGGACACAAATCCAGACTCCGTGGCTGTTACTGAGAAATTCTTAATGGAAAAACCCAAAAACAATTTTATTTACGCGAACCGGGAACCCGGGACCATGCTCAACCGTTGCGAATGCAACGATAGACTAACGATGCAGTCATCTCTATCTATCTGATCTATCTATATTCATAAAAATCAATTGTGGTTCGTTTGTCTCGCTAAAACTCGATAACGGCTGGGCCGATTTAGCTGATTTTGGTTTTGAAAGGTAGGGTAGGGTAGGTAGGGTTGATAGGTAGGTAGGGTAGGGTAGGGTAGGTTGGTGGGTAGGGTAGGGTAGGTAGGTAGGTAGGGTAGGGCAGGGTAGGGTAGGTAGGTAGGTAGAGTAGGTAGGGTAGGGTAGGTGGGTTGATAGGTAGGTAGGGTAGGGTAGGGTAGGTTGGTGGGTAGGGTAGGTCGGTTGGTAGGTAGGGTAGGGCAGGGTAGGGTAGGTAGGTAGGTAGAGTAGGTAGGTAGGATAGGTAGGTAGGGTAGGGTATGTTAGGTAAGTAGGTAGGGTAGGGTATGTAGGTAGGTAGGTAGGTGGGTAGGGTAGCTAGGTAGGAAAAAGTGCATTACAACGCATGCCGGGTACAGCTATTATTCTAATAATGTTCTCAGTTGGCCTTTACAAAGACTGAACTAGTATCAATACTTCAAACTTTTGCTTACCTTTTTATTAAGAAAAAGACTGTAAAAATAAATAGGTAAGTAAAGTACCAAGGCCTCACGATTTTGTTCTCGAGAAACTTGGGTTTTCCATTATCTCATGGGTACAATATATTTTCTAGGATGAAAAGTTTCCTCGCTGGCTCGCCGTGGACTCAAAATACAGACGCAACTGCTTTATTTTGTGTTGATTTTGTGAATTAAAAGTTTTGGATAAATAAGAGATGCCTAAGTGGGGCTTATGATGTCATTGTTAGTATAATATTATGAGAAATATGCCTGATATAATACCCTGGCTAAATGTAATAGGAACTTGTCAAGTTATGCCAACTTATACGGATTTAAGAGAAATTTCACCCATCGATAAAAGGCTGACAACTATAAACGTTACACGTTGCATATGCTTCGATTTATTCATGTTTCAATCTCTATCATACACCTATATTTTGGCAGGTAAAGTACGGATCTCAGCCCGAAGATTTTTCAAAAACTCGATTAAGTTGAAAGAGCCTGAAGAGATGCCAATACTTTAATTGAAACAGTTTTTTTGCTAAAATACCTTTTAAAACCTCCTAAATAAATGAGTTAAGATACTTCAATCGAATAACAGGTGCCTCCACCCTACTTGTATGTGAATTAAATGAAACTGTCAGCAGCAATAGCAAAGATACGAACTTTAGAAACAATCTCAATCAATGGTGGTTTGATTTAAACAATATCGATCGGCAACATGGCGTCGCGTTAAAGAAAATTCTGGAAACTTCTAATCATTAACGGAGGGGTAATTCCCAGGAATTGATATGGGTAGACGTGTTGTTATAGAATATTTATGTCATGTTTGAATAAGGATTTTCTTGGTATTGTATAATTATATAAATTACAAAATGATATGATTGGGTATAACATTTTTCAATGAAATGCTCGACATAGTAATTGTACCTGCACAAAAAGAACAGATGCTTGTAACCTTTGAGCCACCTCACGTCTGTTTTTTTTTTTTTAAATTAATAACTTTTTATTAATAAAAGAATTAAATAAAGCCCTCGAATCAATACGTGGAAAAATTGTAGTACATCAAAACCAAGTACATGATTACACAAAATGGCTAAAAATAATACGACCGAATTCTGAACATATCCTCAAACATCTATTTAAACTCGCATACAAAATGTAACAAACCTAGCTTTGACAAATGAAGCCAAATTACGCCTCCATCATTTTAAGCCGTCATGAATAAGTTTAGATATAAAATATAATATTTCTGCTGTATTTGTTCGTAGAATTTGAATATGAGGAGATAGCTGTCAGAGCCTTAACTTCATGCAATCATCATTATCGTCATCATTTCAGCCCGGAATCTTCCACATTTTTTTTTTTCTTAAAAAACCGTTGCCCCACACTAGGAATTTCTCCTGTATCGTGGGTGCGTTTACAAACATTTAAACTCACATACACAAACAGCCAGACCCGGAAAAAATATCTGTAGGCCATACACATATTTGTTCCGTGCGGGGATCGGACCCGCGACACGCAGCGCAGCAGTCGATCGCTCAGCCACTGCGCCAACCGTGTCGTACTATTGGGTATGGGCCTCCGCTTTCTTCCACCATTCTTCTCTACTCCGTGCGTCCCTAATCCATCAGTTTCCCGCAATTTTGACTAAATGCAAGCGCGCCACGAAGGTATGCAGGACTAAGGTGATTAAGTGGCCGACCAATCTCCTAAACGGCAACCGACAAAGAGGTATAGAGTTCACGTCGCGCGTCGCCGATAGAACTGTATTGTTTCAAAATTTTAAAGTATTAAACATGAATTCGTGTATTCTATAAGCAACAGAATCGAGGAATGACAATAGGGGATTGTTGGTTTACGTTGCTTCAACTGCCTAAACCTTTGAATTGCCATAGCGTGTTGGGTGTGTTTGTGTGCAGTAGCATATACCTTTCGCAGCGAGATTGTGACGGTAGTCTCTGTCGCATTTCTACTCCTATACCTACTAATAAGACACTTTACAAAAAGAATTATACGCTTTAGATATCAGAATTAATGAGCTAATACTCCCGGTTTAAAACTTGGAATAACTCAGAGATATGTACATAATAATGAGTTCATATTCTGAAGTTCTTGTGTGGATCAAATCTGTTGGTTTGTAAATACGAGTGCTTTCTACCTTAATTTTGAAGCAATTTGTTTGAAGATGATGTGGTTGCTTTAAGTGCTGTGTTCCTGGTACAATGTAATAAATTTTAGCAATTTATGTAGAGAAGAGAGGATCTGTTTCAAGTATGAAATTAATTTATGTTAGTTTTCTCGTTTGATTATTTCTATGTCATCGGGA
Organism: Cerastis leucographa; assembly: GCA_963082945.1. Classification (NCBI taxonomy): domain Eukaryota; kingdom Metazoa; phylum Arthropoda; class Insecta; order Lepidoptera; family Noctuidae; genus Cerastis; species Cerastis leucographa. Next base: position 17,179,116 of record OY720363.1, read on the forward strand.
AAATTCGTTTCTTTAGTGTCAATCAGCCAAAATATTGGACCAAGACCTCTCTCAAGCGTCGCCACGTCGACCAGTGTTGTGCTTCTCACTTCCAGATGATTCTCGCGTCGTTTACAGGTCACCAGTCCTATAGGAGCTTTTCCCGCTTCGTGCGAGCAATGTGCCTGATCTACTACTGCTGAAATACCTATGGTAATTCTTTGGCCTATGTCGGTTACCTTGGCTCTCCTGTTAATCTTTTCATTATTATTATTATTATAAAAAGGTAAAATTTGTTTTAAAGTACGTATGTAGGGGGTAATCTTCGGAAATACTGATCCGATTGCGAAAATTCTTTCATTAACTGGAACCTGCATTACTCCCGAGCGTCATACGCTGCATTTAAAATGCTCCCGTGGTTTAATTTCTGTACATAACAAGTGGAAGCTAGTGGTACAATATATCAAGCAACTCATCTTACTCAGGTTACTATTACTACTACAAGACTATCAACTCAGTCTTTTACTAATGGGAAGAAGTACTCAAAACAAAACAAATTCCCCATAAAAATGTTAGTGCCCCAAACTACGGTAGCAAAGTAAATATTTTAAAGTCTCTAGTCAACTGTAATTCACGGTTAAATGTAAGCAAACTAAGTTTATAATAACATGATATTTTCATATTTCTCCGTACTAACAACGTGGAATGATGCCACGGGTACAAATTATGAAGTCTTGGACTTGGATACACTTGGGATGTGGGCCGAGTGATGAGCGGCAGCGGTTTTGGAAGGTTATATAATTATTTATAGTTTTTTAGTGACCTAACACTATGAGGCTGCTGGATGCTAAAGTAGCAGTAGTTTGCTCCTCAAACAAAGCTCATCATCTGCCTAGCCTTTTCCCAAACTAACTTGGGGTCGGCTTCCAGTCTAACCGGATGCAGCTGAGTACCAGAATTTTACACGAAGCGACTGCCTATCTGACCTCCACAACCCAGTAACTGGGTAATACGATACCCCTTGGTGACTGGATGTCAGACTTTTGGCTTCTGACTACTCGTTACGACTGTCAAAGATCTACAAATGACAGCCGGGACCAACGGCTTTTCCGAGGCACGGAGGAAACTCGGTATGTTATTATGGTCACCCATGCACGGACCAACCTCGGCAAGCACGGCTTAACCTTAAAGATCGACCCGTGCGGCTGTTATTATTTAGCCACGAGCTCCTCAAACAAAGCTATTGTCGTAGTAAAACCATTACTTTTTGCTAGTAAAACCCGATAGATCCCTACTTACAACTGACGAAAAATTAAGTGAAATTTTCCCTGTCTACAATTACAGGGTTATTCAAGTTTAGCTTCAATTGCTAGGATTATTTCGCTTACGGGACATTTTAGATCAATTCAAAAAGATAAAATTATGAAGTCAAAGGGAGGGTTTTAACAATTAATAGTAACGAATCCATCTAGTATAAATTGGTGCAACTGTCGTGGTTAGGTTACCTAAGAGGGGCCTAACCCCTCCCTCTACTATTCATCAATAACCATCCTTCTCCGCACCCCCCGCTCCCACTCCTGACCTACACTACATTGTTAACAAAGTTGCGCGGTGTATTCATACCAGTTTACTGGCAACTTTTAACTGGCCAGATGTGGCTCAGCCTCCCGGGTATGAATCTGATTTGCTTGCAGATTAATACGGGAGGCAAAACTTTTTTTTATTTAACTACAGACGAATGTTTCCAAGAGTTCTTATAGCTTCAAGAGGCCTCGAAGTTTTGCATTTAGGGGAGATATTTTTGTTTTTAATTTAGTAATAAATCTAATTAAAATACTGTTACTTGCGCGCGTTACCTAATTTAAGATGGCGGCGTTTGAAGAAGTTCTGCCTGTGTTTCGTGTAGGATTATGGGGCTTTCTTGTCACATTTTGTGAGAAATAACGCGAGGTATTTAATTTTTTTTTTCTTTTATGGTCATGTTATGCAGGGAGACAAGGAACATGTAGTGAAGAAAGCATTGCAGCTACTTGAATCTAGGAGAGGTTAAGGATGACCTCCGGTTACTTGGTAGACTAGCATGACGAAAGTGCTTTTGGAACGGCCCGACTCGACAACCCAGGTAAGATTATCCTGGCGCCAGAAAATTAGGAGAGCCGACCCCAACCAAAGTGGGATAGATCTAGGAAGTAGAAGAAGAAGAATAGTGTTGCGTTGGTCTAATGGTCGGAAAACCAAGTGGTCCTGGGTTTAATTCCCAGACTAGGCAATGTGTAATTGGGATTTTCCATCAGGACTGGCTGAGTAGAATCTCGGAGTGTTTAAATATTTTAATGAAAACAGGTTCGCCCCTACTGTATGGGACTTAAGTGGGTGATAGACGTGCGAACTTTAAGTACGCGGTTTTTAAGATCGCGAACTTACTCGGCTCGACGTCGGTGACACACGAGAAGCTGGCTCACACTGTATTACCATGTCATCGACGGAAGAAGCTTTGTGCTATTTAGGAATTGTATCTTATAACGTTTTAAAAACAAGTAAAAAAAGAAAAAAAAAGAAAAGTTTGGATAAAAAACTATATTTTTGTCTTTGTATTCGCTGCTTTTAATTTTCCAAAGACAAGGATTATTACGGAATCCTTCTAATAAACTCTGTTAGTAGATCATGAGAATATGTACGGAAATCACTCATTTTAAAATTTCTACAACACAGATGATTGCCTAAACCAACAAAAAATACGTGGAAAAATGGCGGCTCGCGGCTCGCAGTGCCACCACACGTACGAGCCAAGACGAGCTACGAGTAAGATTTCAAACCGGTTGGATCGCCGGCGAACTTGCGCGGCAATTTTTAAGTACGCTTGCTTTAGGTGACACACACGCGAAAAAGGTCGACGAGCCACAAGTCCGCGTACTTACTCGCACGTCTATCACCCACTTTAAACTTAACTCGATTGTTTGTGGTATACAAGGTGTTGTTTTGCATCCTCGTCTAAATTCAGGATGTTGTCACAAAAGACATAAATAATCAATATAAATTACGTTACTTAGTTAATTATTAAAAAACACACTGGTTTTTTTTTTGTTCAAATTTTTTGTTTAAATTTGTCAGTGTTACAGAATAAGCCCCTTAACGTGGTTATAAGAAATTATCGAATTAACGTTTGAAATTTTTGGTATGTGTGTAAGCGAGGTTATAAGGCGAGGATCAGAAGGGCCGCGTTTAAAACACGGGTGGTTCACACTTAACAATTTCCGTAAAAAAGAAGAAAAAGAAAAATTACCTACCATTTTATTATAGATTCGGGTCGAGAATCATTAATTATTAGCATAGTTAATTAATTATTATCATTAGCATAGTTACCTACTTGGATTTGACGAGGATGCAAAACCACACCTTGTATTTTTGTGATTTATTTGTTGACTTTCTAATGTAACCTAAATAGAGAAAGAAAGCCAGCCAATACAGTTACCGATAATGATGACACGCCGCTTGTGCCCTCCAATGAATGTCTATCCGACGTCCATTACTGAATAGGCTGTTTTCAAACGGGTCAGCTCTCAACGTGTAACCTTTTTTATTTACTTTTAGATTCTCTCGTCACATTTAAATCCATACATCTTAAAATGTGGGTACTATTCTTAGTTTTATTACCATACCGAGTTTCCTCCGTGCCTGGAGGGCTACTCTCTTTCTCCGAAACGTAACTTCGGCAACGAACGAAAATTAAACGTAGTTACGTTTGTGACCCTACTCTATAAAATTTGCGGACGCACACAAGAAGTTCGAATTTACAGACAACGTATGTATTGAATTTTATTGTGTGCGTCCTCAAATTATATAGAGTAGGGTCACAAACGATACTACGTTTAATTTTCGTTCGTTTCCGAAGTTACGTTTCGGAGAAAGAGAATAGGCCTCCTGTCATTTGTAGACTGTCGTTACAGGTGACCCGAAAGTCTGACAATCTGTCTTATCAAGAGGTATCTTATTATCCAGTACCAATAGGGCTGTAAAAATTAGATAGGCAGTCGCTTCATGTAAAATACTGGTATTCAGTGGCATCCGGTAAGACTAGAAGCCGACCCTAACATAGTATAGTTGGGAAAAGGCTAGGCAGATAATTATATTCTTATAAGTTTTTAAACTGACATGGTCACTAACACTATTAATAACACTTACTACGGGATATTATTGACATCTTGCAATCCATCAAACTCCAAAGTAACGACGTAATGATCAGTTTCGATGTTGAGTCCCTTTTCACAAATGTACCAGTGGCGGACTGCATGGAAGTAGTTAAGGTTAAGTTGCAAGAAAATAACATCCCTGTAGAATACGTGAAATTACTACATCATTGTTTGTCTACCTGTTACTTCATATACCAAGGTCAATATTACCTGCAGATCGATGGTGTATGGGCAGTCCAGTGGCTCCAGTAGTAGCCAACATTTGGATGGAGCATTTTGAAGAGTTAGCCATCTCCACTGTATCTACACCCATAAAACTGTGGAAAAGGTATGTTGACGACGTCTTTTGTATCATTGAAGGAGATAAACAGGAGGTAGAAGTATGCTTGGCACACCTTAACAGCATACATGGTAGAATAAAATTTACGTTCGAGATGGAAAATGAGAGGACAATTCCATTCTTAGAAGTGAAAATAGAGGTTCGTGCAGACGGTTCTCTAGGCCACTCAGTCTATCGGAAATCGACTCACACGGATCGTTATCTACACGCTGATTCTCACCAACATCCCAGACACCTCAACTCTATAGTGACTTCACTCACCAACCGTGCATATGATTTATGTGACGAGGAACATTTACGTGCTGAGCTGACACATGTACGGAGGGTCCTACAGAGGAACGGATACACTTGGAAAACCGCACAAGTCATACGAAAAACTGTTCGTAAGCACCGGAAGTGCGAGGTTGAGAGGCAGCCAGAATTTTTGCCGTACGTGAGGGGAGTGACAGATAAGGTTGCTAACATTCTTCGGAAATACGCCATAAAGACTGTCTTCACTCCTTTGAACAAACTGTCTCAGATGCTGCGTTCGCCGAAGGACAACTTTCCGTTGGAAAAACCCGGTGTTTATAAAGTGGATTGCAGTTGCGGCAAGTCGTATATCGGTCAGACGAAGCGTACGGTAGCTTGTCGAATAGCGGAGCACATCAGGGCGGTAAAAAATAATGACACCCAAAAATCGGCCATAGCTCAATATCTCATCGAATCAGGTTCAAACCACTGGATTGAGTTACATAACCCTTAGGTCATCTCGACAGAACGCCACTATATACCCAGACTGGTAAGAGAAGCGATTGAAATAACTAAATATAAGAACTTCAACCGGGAGGATGGGTTTCAACTGTCGAGAGCCTGGAATCCAGTGGTTCAACTGTGTAAAAACCGAAAATGGGCCGTAAAAAGTTCGCGAGTGGACACAGTGAGTTTCGTGTGTCGGGAACAGAATCGAGTTGTGAGTGACAGTGGTAGTGGTACGGAGCACAAATAACGAACAAGGAAGAGGGCAGACCGATTTGTCAGCACATAAACACCCACCCGCAATAACTTCAGTTTATCCGTGATCATGGCGTTTGCAACAGCGCCGAAATATCGAAAACTCGAAACAAATAATACACATGGTAAATATACCGTAGTAAGTGTTATTAATAATGATATTCTTAGTTTTATTTCCAAATCAAAGGTGGATGTGATGGGGGTCGTGCGGTCCATGGCCCTTTACGGGGCCCCGGTGTGGGCGCGTTCTTTGAAGCGGCGAGCCGCCCATTACCTGAACGCGCCCCAGAAGGTGGTAGCTGTAAGGCTGGTCCGGGGGTACCGCACGATCTCCGGCGAGGCGGCGAGCCTCTTGGCCGGATTGCCGCCATGGGATCTGGAGGCGATAGTACTCGCGCGCCTGCACGAATGGCGCGCGGAGGCACTACGCCGGGGGCAAACTCCGCTGCCGCGGCAAATTGTCGCTCAGCGGACAGACCTCCGTCGCGATCTCATGGCGGCATGGAGACAGCGACTGTCGCAACCACGTGCAGAGCACGCCACAATAGTGGCGATAAGTCCCCTCTTTGAGAAGTGGCTAGAGAGGCGCCACGGCGCCCTCACCTTCCGCCTGATGCAGGTCCTCACCGGTCATGGTTGTTTCGTGAGGTTCCTGCACCGAATCGGGCGGGAGGAAACGCCCGGGTGTTACCATTGCGAGGATCGGCCGGAGGACACGGTGGAGCACACCGTGGAGCTCTGCCCCGCTTGGGCTAAGCACCGCCGTGTCCTCGTAGCGGCGATTGGCGGCGGCGACCTCTCGCGTCCGGCCCTGGTTCAATCCATGGTCCGGAGCGAGAGGGAATGGGAAGCCGTCGCCTCCTTCTGCGAAGCAGTCATGCTAGCGAAGGAGGTGGCGGAACGTGATAGAGAGAGAACCTCACGTCCCAGCCGCCGCGGGAGACGCCCCGGGCGTCGGGGGGCGACCAGTGGCCCCCGGCCACCGTAGGCGCGGGCCTGTGGACGGTGAGTAATGGGCCAGCTCACCATCCGTCCGTCTTATGACGACAGGCCGTGCCGACGGCGCGTTTGTGTTCCACGCGCGCCTCAAGGTGATGTCAGCAAATCGGAAGGGGTCCGAGAGGGCCGATGCCTGCCAGGGTTGCGGGTTGTTCGAAAGAGATACCGCGGCCCTGGAACACAAAGGGCGAAGAAGGAACATGGGTGGGTTTTAGTCAGTACAAGTCTGACACTCCCTCCCGCTCCGCCCAGAGCGGGAGAAGTCATTTGATGATTTCCCATCCGTAAAAAAAAAAAAAAGTTGGATGTGATCCGGTTTCTTTCCAGCTATGTTGGAATCCATTCTGACCAATTCACAGAGTGATTGCTTTTTAAGGTTCCGTAACGAAAGGGTCAAACGGGACCCTATTACTGAGACTTCACTGTCCGTCCGTCCATCCGTCTGTCACCAAGCTGTATCACATGAACCATGTTAGTTAGGCAGTTGAAATTTCTGCAGATTATGTATTTCTGTTACCGCTATAACAACAAATACTAAAAACAGAATAAAATTAATATTTAAGCAAGCTCCCATACAAAAAAGTCTCATTACTCATTTTTATAAATAATGGCACGGAACCCTTCGTGCGCGAGTCCGATTCGCACTTGGCCGGTTTTTTTACCTCTTCAACCCAGTTACTGGAATACACGACTGGTTTGACTAGCAAACATCTGTGAATGACAGTCAGGTTTCAACTAGTTTACGTGCTTTCCGAAGCATCAAGTGAAATTGATCCGGGTATGTAACGAAGCCCATCTACGCATCGACCTTGGTAACCGTTGCTTAACCTTAAAGGTTGACTTGTGCCTCTGTCGTTATTGATCCAGGAGCCTCAAGTTTATTTCTTACTGACTAATGAAATTACTCAAAACTTCGTGCTCTTTATGGTAGAAGACCTTTGCTCTACTCAGAAATCGCAGCCTAGAATTATCATAATTTAATTATACACGTAGGTACCGAAAACTTCTAAATATTCGCATAAACAAATCCATAATGACTAGAATACCTCGTATAGATAAACATGATATTCAACAACTTTCGCGGGGTGATCCCGTTAAAACTCTCGAAGGCGGGATTCGCGGGAAATCGTCGAGTTTATGCGAAGGCATCGATTCTATGAGCATACAACTCTGGAGACGTAACAAGAGGTATGTACGGTGACCATGGTTTGGTGATATTATTATCTATTAGATAGAATCTGAAACCCACGTTGGCAGGAAAACACAGGGATTAAAGTTGTAGCCTGTGTGCAGGAGAGCCAAGGTAACCGATTTTTTTTGCCCTAGTAAGTAGGGGCACATTGCTCGCAGTAGGGATGACATAGGGGCCGAAAGGTTCTGGATGGCGATCACGATTGGGAGAGGCCTATGTACAACCAGCAGTGGAGTGGACTGACATATTTAAGAGACAAGTTGACAAGGCATCTTAAACGTAGACAATACCTAAATGCAGTATTCGTTGTCCTCCGGCGATACGAAGATGCTTACAAGGTGGCTTGTACGATTGCATTGTTTGGATGGTTTGGGCGAGGAACGTCAGAAACGCAAAATGACAGATTAGCGAATTGTCAGAAACGCATAGTGCCAGGTGTCGCTCAATAGCAGGATCTGATAATGACAGATTCGCGTAATGACAGGTTCGCGTAATGACAGGTTCGCGTAGTGACAGATCAATCTCGAATTAAATAAAAATCATCAAGTAATGATTATTAACAAAATTCAAAATTCAATAAAAAAATGTCATTATTTCAATTCCATTGACATTCCAGTGCTTCACTTCATGAAGTGGAAATTATGTTTTTCCTACTCCTTCTCTATTCTTTTCTGTACTGTTCAAAATAAAATGATATTTAAATTATTTCTCTGGGACTTCATTGTGTCGGCGCTTTGCTGGTCGACACTATTAATTCTGGCTTGCAGGAATTCCAGTGGTTTGGGAATTAATATCGTTGCTGGCGTGTCCCAGTAAAAAAAAACCCAGTGCTTCACATAAATACTCCACACCACAGCCAAACTTTCCATCTTACATCATCTTTAACCAAAAAGTATCAACTTTATAGCTCAAAAAGTAAACCTTTTTAATATTCTCCACGTCAACATTTAAAAAATATATCCTCAGAATCTGGAGCGACTAAGTAAATACGGTTTCCGTCAGTTTGGCTCTAATTAAACATAACCGGAGTCTTGTTTCTCTTACTAGACGCCTTTGACTAGTTTTAAGGCTGCGGCCACGAAACTAGCGGTGAAAGGCGGTGGCCAACCGAGCCTTTCTCTTTTGATTGGACGAATGTCGCATGTTTCCCCACCACTTCGTATGCTTGGTGGAAATGAGCCCTTATACTACCATAAGAGCTGGTTGCTTGCGCTGTTTGCGGTCTGTGATAATGCGATCACGTGATCACAGACCGCAAACAGCGTTTGATATGATTGTCAACCACCGCCGCGGTTAATAATTTCGGGCGTGCAGATGCATGATTATATATATTGTTACTTCGACGCCAGTGGCATTTATTATCTTGCGCTTCACGATTATCATCTATCAGACAATAAAAATAGCTTTTGTTGGTCTGTTAGTGCGGCACTACAGGCAGCTTTTTTTATGGAAACGTTATCATAAGTAATGCCATTTATTTATGATAACGTTTCCATAAAAAAAGTCGTATCGTCGAGGTCTGTCACAACGATTGTGGTGTCTGTTGGTGACCGCAACAGGCAACCGCGAACACATTTAGAAGTTGCGGTTACATTTAGAAGTATGCCTTTTTGCCACCGTTGCTATCCACCCGCTTGTGCTTCTCGCTGGTTCCGCACCCTCAGTCTAAGAGAAAACACTAATGAAGGAGCGAAATTGTGCTACATTTCGAGTATCGGTTTAAAGCTGAAAAGTTATTTAAAGTTAAGTCTAAGATTTATTGAGACGTTTTTGATTATATTAATTAAATCAACTTGAAAATAAACTGAACGATACAAATAAAAAATTCTCGGGAATACGGGATAAGTAGAACTTTTGGCTGGGTTCAATAAACCAAGCTAATTTTCGTACATGTGTCGGTGATTGTCAATGAAAATCGTTTGATTAAATATAAGTGACAATAGTGTTTCAATATAATTATAATGTTGCCGTATCATCGTTGCGTCATATGAACAAAATAATAATTTTATTTTTTTACTCTTCTTTTCTTTATTCAAAATGTTTTTTTTTTAGATTAAATTAAAAAAAATATATAAATGAAAACAAACAAAGGAGATATACAGGGTGTAACGGAAAGGGTATATACACCCTTAAGGGTGTGCTACAGACCATCAAACTGAACATGTTTCTCAACATAAAAAAAATTTTGCAGCAAAAAAAAAAAAACTGCTACCTATACATTTAGGTCGAATAGGTATTGTAATTTTCTATGGGGCAGCAGATATTTTTTTGCTGAAAATCATTGTTTTTGGTGAGAAACCTGTTCAGTTTGATGGTCTGTAGCACACCCTTAAGGATGTATATACCCTTTCCGTTACACCCTGTAAATAGGACCTTAATAGTATTATCATAACAATACCAGCCTATTACTGTCCCACTGCTGGCCAAAGGCCCTGCTCATACAGAGTACACACAAGCATTGATCCCCTCGCTTTCTCAATGACCAAACTTCGATGATAGCAAACGCAAACGGTAAATAATCAAGAACTATCCCTCACTCACCCAATATAACTCAGAAAGCAATTTGCAAACGAACCAGTAATTCCTTAAAGCAACTGTTAAGGCGTAGGCGTTTGAAACCAGGCCCAAGATATATGAACTAAAACCGAAAGGTAGGTACCTAATGACTTGCCCGAGGCGTGTGCCAACAGAACCTAACGCCATGACGTATGTAACATGCTCGGTTTGGCTTCAGTTCGGTCCATAATTTTGGGTAAACTGACATAGGAATCGATCGTGATGGATGAAGTTGGAGGTATGCGATTATATTTTCGTGAAAGTTAACATTTTAAACCATAATAATATAAGAAAGACACACACAAGCAGTGAGCAGAGTGTCGAAGAGATTTCTCGTATCCAAAACAAATATGAATACTAACTTTTATTCATAAACATAAGTGTATTTAATTAATTTCAGGTTTGTAACTTCATTATAACGAATTTCTTTACACCTTTTCCTGTGCTATTTAACCACTAGGATGTTATTTTTTAAATCTTTTCTAATTGTTCATCTCGTAGAAAATGGAGGGACGAGATGACCCTGGAACGAAACAATTGGAAGTCATGGGGAGAAGCTTTTTTCCAGCAGTGGGATGACGCAGGCTAACAGTAAGCAAGTATTGCTCACCATCGCTATTAAAGGATATCTTGTAGAAAAATTCATACTTTTCCGTGATTGGTTAGTCAGTGAATCCATACTTCCATACTAATATTAGTAATGCGAAAGTCACTCTGTTTGTTTGTTACCTTTTCACGACTAAACGGCTGATCGGATTTTAATGAAATTTGGCAAGAAGATAGATTTCAACCTGGGGAAGGACATAGGCTATATATTATCACGCTACGACCAATAGGATAGCAGACGTAGTTGCGCGGAACAGCTAGTATACAAATAAAATTATGATATTAAAACTTAGAGAAACCGCTACATTAATAAAATTCACTGACAAGTAAACCCTTATTGTAATATAATCTAAATGAACAAGGGTTAAAAACGTTTCGAGTTTCATCTACAATCGTCTCAGATTTCAACGTAGGTAATAAGATTGGGTAATACGGTAATACCCATATAACTAATAAGTGTTCCTCATTGGACCCTCTTCACGAAAGGGTTGAGGATATAGTTTCAGGGTTATAGGCTTCGTAGTGGCATGAGGCACCCGCAGTTCGGTACCCGTACAGGCGGATGTCAAGTCAAATCAGTGTCATGAAAATTATAGTTCTACACGAATCCTTTGACGTGTTCCCTGGTAGTTCTTTTTTCTTGCATTCATTTAACTTTAGGACGCTAATAGTCAACATGTCGCAATTAGGCCTAGTATTCCCAAAAGGTTAACAGAGGTGTTCCTATAGTTCGCTACGTATACAAGGTGTTGTTTTGCATCCTCGTCGAAATTCAAGAGTATGTCACAAAAGACATTAATAATCAATTACAATTACAGTTCTAATTAATTATTTAAAAAAAAAATTTGATTGTTTAAGTTTGTATTTCAGAATAACCCCCTTAACGTGATTTAGGGAATAAGAAATTATCGAAAAAACGTTTGAGATTATTTGTATGTAAGAAAGCACGGTTATAGGAAGAGGATCAGACGGGCTGCGTTTAAAACACAGGTGGTTCACACTAACCGATATTCGTAAATAAGAAAAAAAAGCAGTGGCGGTTGCAAGCGCTACACAAATGAAACAGTCAACATTCCGCTAATCAGCCTCCACAATCAACAGTGGACACCTACCGGGTCCAAGTTAGTTGTTGCTATGACAAAGCAACAAATAAAAAGGAAATTCCTCCAAAACCTTACATCATAGCCACACGAAGCCCAGCTAGTGTCACATCCTCAGAAGTGCGTTCTGAATCTTCATCCATAATACATGCGACGCTACGAACCCAATAATATCGTGTATTGTTTGACAGAAGCGCTGTATTGCCAGAAATTATGATAAACAGGCCCTTTCGAACGGACCGGCTGCATACATTATCTTGGCTTTGGTGTGAGTGTGACGCAGTTTTTGGAGACAGGTTTTAGAGAATGGGTGATAGGTGGGTTCTGTTTAGATTTAACTTCATCATCATCATCGGCCCATAATGTTCCCACTGCAGGGACACAGGCCTCCTCTCTATGAGAGGGAGTGGGCTGTAATCCACCACGCGGGCCCAGTGCGGGTTGGTGGATGTCACATGTCTTCGAATTTATAGTTCTAGGACATCCCGGTTTCTTCACGATGTTTTCCTTCACCGTTTTTGAGAGCAGCGGTGACGAAATAAATTACACAAAGTAATGCGCCTGCCTGGGTTCGAACCCACGGGTTCCTGCTGGTAAGTCGAGGCGACCACCACTGGGCCACTGCTGCTCTAGATCTAACTTATTTCAGTCTAACATACAGACCTCTTCTCTAGAACATCACCATCATCAGCATAACAGCCCAGAATCACCCACAGCTGCGTATGAGGCCACCCTTGTCTTCTGCTCCACTTTCCGGCTCTGTGGGTCCCCATATCTAGGTGTTTTCCGCGATTTTGACGACATCGTCGGCCCAACGAGCTTTATAACGGCCTTGATTAATCCCCAACATTAATCATACATCTTTATTTACCGCTGATTCACATATGTACAATCTTATATAGAGAAAGGTGTCTGAAATAGGAAGATCCTAAAGTACAGATCACCTTTCGGGCTTACAAATAAACATTTTATTTTTTGCAAAAACTTAAAAATCAAGATAAAATTAAGAATTGAAAGTAGTAATTATAAAAATTAATAAATTGTTTGAAATTTACACAATAGTAAATCAAAAATATGAATTGACTTGTTATTGGGTAACACCGTACCTCTTGGTAAGACTGGCCAGCCACGGTTTAACGCCTAATTTCGTGTTACCATCAATTTAATGAGACACGGCTTTAAGACACCACGTGATTTACTTGCATATTTGTTCTGACTTATAGAAGAGCTCCTCATCATCTTAAATTTATAACACTCCAGAATTACTCATATTAAGCTATAATGCAATAGTTTCCAAAGTAAATAGGCACCATACACACAAATTCCAAACCATAATATCTTCACCAGACAATTGCAACCTCCACACAACGCATGAAAACGGGAAGGAATTATTACAAACGTGAATTACGCGAAATTTCTCAAGATCCCAGATTATGTCGTGGCAAACACAGGCTGAAGCATTGGGATCGAAGCCTCAGGGCCCCAGGGCTCCAACTAAGAGATAAATTATCCTTAAGGACGATTTAACCTACTGCGGGAGTGAGCACAATATTTATTGCGTTTGTTAGAATTGGTAGGTTTTTTCGGTATTGGTCATGGGCTTTTTATGGGAACGTGGATGATAAAAATTAAAGTTATAAATTAAATATATCATCATTTCAGCCGAAAGACGTCCACTGCTGGACATAGGACTCCCCCAAGTGTCGCCAAATTGACTGGTCCCGTGCGACTCGCAAATTAAATACACGGTGTAAATCACCTCATCACGAAGATGTCAACCAAGCATTCTGTACATGAAACTAAGTAACTTTACGCAAAAATTATTGCTGGGAAACGACTTTTTTTTTGGGGGGTGTAAAATCATGTTTTGTGGTAGAACTCAATGTAACGCACTCAAAACATTGTGCTGATTGATGGACGGCTTGAATAGTACGGGGGTCGTGGAGGTGTTTAAAGTAAAAATCTTACATTAAAAACTTGTATTTAAAAAAAATGCTTGTCAAAAAGTTGGAACTTAGACCCCTAATATCTCCGTAACTAGATGGTTCCCAGGTATGGTATAGAACAAAAAAATTATCGCAATGACAGGGAGAACCAGTGCCTTTCGGTTTCGTTAAGAGGTGTTTTACACCCTTTATATGCAGAGTTATAAATAAGTTTAACAAAAAATGTTTTATTTTCAGACAACAGGGCCCATATAACGTTTGTATACACAATTGCTTAAAACTATATTAGTAGACACGACAATTACAATGTAAGAATTTATTATCTAAGGTAAGTTTATCAAGCCCTATGCATAACATTTAGCTGATTGTAGCTTGATAAACCTACCAGTTGTCGACCTATCCAGCCTTTCCGCAAGTCCTTCAGAATGGCAATAGTGCTTCCCCCTATTCTGCGTATGACTGAAGCCACTTTCTTTCTCATTATCGCAAAATAATCATCAGTATGAGCATCATCAGTATGAGTACCCTATATGTCCTGAATCTATTGCTCTAGAATAACGATGACAGTTTGTGCGATGTTTACAATTTTAAATAGTATCATGCTTGAATCCCCTCAGGGTTAAGCAGAAGTGGACCTTATAGTACACACGCATTTCGCCAGTTATGTTTAAGTACCATGTATAGGACCCGGGCACAAATTCAAACTCCGTGCAGCTACTGAAAAACTGCTAATGGAAAAACACAATAATACTTTTAACACCAGAAACTATGGATAGACTGTGTGAAAAACGATATGCCAATTAAGATGGTATCTCGTGAGATGATAAGTAATAGGGAAGTATGGAAGAAGAAGACATGATGCGCCGACCCTAAAGAAATTAAGATATCAAATCAAAATCATTTATTTCAAGTAGGCCAGTTACAGGCACTTTTGAATAGTCGAACAACAATAAAAATGAAGCTACAGTCCCAGTCACAAGACATAATAACTGTGAAGCTACTGTAGTTGCCCATTCCAAAGCGTAGATCTCTATGGAGAAGAATGGGCAAGAAACTCCATGGACACTCTTTTAAATCAGAATCTTGTTACAAAACCTTGGTTACATCATTCATGTTGAGATGGTAAATTCTGTGAGAACGATGTGAAAGTGTATTTATTTATTTATTTATTTACGTTAACCAACAATTGTTTACACAATGTACATTTCAGACTTAATGAGTAGAGTAACATTTACAAGTGCAACAATTAATTACAGGTTAACACCACATGCACAAAAACGGTTTAATATAACATATTTATATATTATTGCCATTAGAACTAATACATAAAAAAAAAAAACAATTATAAAGAAAAACTATCAACTCATTCATTCAATGCTGTATACAACATAATAAAGAAAAGGGCATTGGGAAGTAAAATTACTGAATAAAATTATAATTGATTCAATTGTGATTGATTGATTGGATTATGAATAAATATAACGACCTTAAATTGATAACAAACTACAATTAAAAGATTTAAAAAACCCAAAGAATAAACTAAGAAATCGTAAGTGAGTAAGAAAAATGTAAGAAAAGCGTATATTGATAAGGACAAGAGAATCATGCTGAGGACTTTGCCCCACCTGGGAATCCAATCCAATAACAATACTAGACTAGATGAGACTGGCTATCCATATCTTTCACACAATTTTCCTTTAATATACCTACCCGGGTTCACTACATCATTATTTTCCTAAATAGCCCGCCATAACTTTAGAAAGGCCTACTTATTACATATTATACTTCCACTCCTAGAAAAGCATGACTTGGCTTGATTTAAAATTCCGAGTGTATATCGAAGGCGTTTAGGATAAATCCTCATTTTGAAGACTTTGGGCTGACCCCTAAGTACGGGATATTTTTATAGCTTAGGTTTAGGCTTGCAGACGATGACTGGAAAACTTAGAGGCGTCGTAAATAACGGTATGTCTTATACACCGTGTAAATCACCTCATCACGAAGCCGTCAACCAAGCATTCTGTACATGAAACTAAGTAACTTTGCGCAAAAATTATTGCTGGGAAACGACTTTTTTTTGGGGGGTGTAAAATCATGTTTTGTGGTAGAACTCAATGTAACGCACTCAAAACATTGTGCTGATGGACGGATTGACTAGTACGGGGGTCGTGGAGGTGTTTAAAGTAAGAATCTTACATTAAAGACTTGTATTTAAAAAAATACTTGTCAAAAAGTTGGAACTTTGACCCCTAATATCTCCGTAACTAGAAGGTTCCCAGGTATGGTGTAGAACAAAAAAATGTTCGCAATGACAGGGAGAACCAGTGCCTTTTGGCTTCGTAAAGAGGTGTTTTACACCCTTTATAATACCAGTATGTGTAGCCATTTTTTTTTCATCTTGTCGTGGAAGTTTAGTGTTCTTATTGCGTTACATATTTTCTACCATAGTCCTAAGGTTTTACAGGGAATTAGCATTAATATTAGAGAAGAGAATAGAATTAGAGAATTAGGATTTATTAGAATTAGGTAAAGCATTGCTTCATATGTTTGAAAAATTCGTCTGCAAGACAACGTTATTAGTCCGGTCAAAATAGACATTTCAATTAACAAAAACTCTATTTACAAAATTGGTCTTGTACTTTTTTCCCAAGAATCATTCCTAAGATATCGCGATTTTAAAAGTTGAAGAAGTTACAAAGTAAACATGTCAACAATCGATCCAAAACAAACTTTATTTTAATGAGAAAAGCAGCATAGGGTTCGTTGTTTACGAAGACGCGGGGCGTGACGCGGCCCGTGCGTGGGTCACGTGGGACACGCACCGTGAGAGGTAGCTGTGCCCACCTCGGTGCACGCCGCGGTGGACCTTGTAGCGTATACAAGCGTTGTTGCGTCGTGGCGTTGCAGAAGAAGGAAGGGAATCTCTAAAACGTCTTTTATTCAATATTTGTGTAGTATTTTCGGGTTTTGTTGTGAAAGAGCTTATTAAAGGAGCCTTCTTCAACTTTTAGAATCGCGATATCTTAGGAATGGTAACTCTAGTCTCGACAATTTTACTAACTCCAATGTTGTTAGTGCTAAAATTTTTATAAAACTTATTGCTTTCGAGAAAAATCCAAAAAACCGAAAATTTTGACCTTTGACCTCGAATAACTTTTTAAGCTCACATGAGATCGATGGGGACTTTTGGTACTTTTTTTTTACTGGTGTACCCATAGTCTCTATCAAAATTCTCGAATAGCTCGATCCGAATTTTTGCTATTTGATCACTATTTTATTGCTAAGTAGTTTGACCGGGCTATAAGCCCGCAACGAATATTGTTGAATTGTCAAGATAAAGAGAACAAGGATTAAGAGTGTGTGTGAAAAAGAAAGTGGCGTAAAATTTTAATACAAATATGGACTACTAAACTATAACTTTATATTTTATTATATATTTATATATATTATCTATACAAGGTGTTGTTTCGCATTCTCGTCAAATTTCAGGAGTTGGTCACAAAAGACATAAATAATCAATTAAAACTACTATACCTAGTTAATTATTAATAAACGCTGCTTTTTTTGGTTGTTTAAGTTTGTCAATATTTCAGAATAACCCCCTTAACGTGGTTTAGGGAATAAGAAATTATCAATTAAACGTTTGAGATTGTTTGTATGTGTGTATGCGAGGTTATAGGGCAAGAACTAATTATTTAGATACCTAGTTTAATGTTTGTATTGTGTGTTAAAATTAACAGCTCATTAATTAATGTTTGCATGCCATTTTTATGGCGAAATGTGTCACTAAACTACTTTTATTTTTTTTCCATCTCTTGTACCACATTTAGTGCAAATAAATAATTTTGACTTTTGACTAACAAGACGGGCCGCGTTTAAAACACGGGTGTTTCAAACGTAAATAAGGAAAAAAAATATTACCTACCCAATTTATTATTGATTCGGGACGAGAATCAGTAGCAGAGTTACCTCCTTGAATTTGACGAGGATGCAAAACAACACCTTGTATACGTACCATCTTTTTAAGTATTTTGTGTATACATAAATAAATAAATATATCAACTTTATTTATAGCTTTATCATTGCTTTTGTTTGCGGCTTCGATTCGTTCATGTAGTGAAATTAAGCTATATGAACGTTTCAAATAATACCTATAGCACTAGGGAATAAGGTAGCTTCCCGTTAGTAAATGAATTTCGAAATCGGTTCAATAGTTCCTTATATTACACCCTGCATACAAAAAAAAGTTACCTGTTTATGATATTAGTATAGATAAGCTATAGTGCTCATTCTTTTATCTGCGTTGTTAAGGAATTAATACCAATGTCACTGCAACCTGCCAACTAAAACCACTACCTAAAAATCCCAAACGTCACCTTATTCCAAATTATCGATAACACAAAATCAATTGTAAAGACCAACTAAAATGCAATTGGCGAGAAAACATACAAAGTCGGTTTTAAATTGATTAGAACCCCTCAGCTGCGCAGGCAGTCGCAAATCAAATAGATAGGGGCAGATTAGCATATAATTAAACTATAGTAGTGTAGTATGGCATAGCAGATAGTACCGAAGTTCCAACATACAGGTTGGAAAGCTTTATTTTTATTAAAAAAGGCCTAAATATATGTTTTTGAATAAAGCATATTACAGCATTTCGGAATTTTTGACAGACAAAATGTGATGAATGTTTTTGACCTTAGTTGTACCCATTGTTTGTCAACCTTGTACAGTCAGCATCAAAAGTCGGTTAACACTTATAAATATTACTCCAAGTTTTGTGCTGGTCAGTGTGATCTGATGTTATATTGTTTTGCGAATTTGTGTAACTATTGATGAAAACATTGTTATGTCTTTGACTCCAGTCTGTTAATATGGATCGTTCTAAAACTAAGACGCCTTATAATTTTGGTTATGTAAAGCGACTTTTGCTGCTGACCGTACGTCAATAATTTCAATTCCATTTAACATTGCACGTGACATTTTTGTATTAATTTAATTATTATTTGACTAGTTTCTCAATTTTTTTGTTTAGAGATTATATGAATATTGGTTACTTTTAATATTTATATGTTTTTCTTTTTTTTTGTTTTTGTCAAAATTATTTACTGAATACTATATGCATTGTCAATGACCTCTATGAATATTTGTACGCCTTCGGTTATAACAGCGCGCTTGTAATTTATTTTTATTTTTTTGTAACAATTTTTTTATTGTACCTCACAGGTAGGTACAATAAAAAAATTATTTTTCAATTGCTACAGCCAGCTGCACCCGGTTGGCCTAGAAAATCAGTTCATGTAAAATAATAGTATTCAGTAACAGTATTTTACATGGAACGACTGCCTATCTGACCTCCACAACCCAGTTAGTACTGGGTAATACGATACCCTTAGGTAAAACTGGTTGTAATAATTTCGGGCCACTGGCTTTCTGTAACGACTGTCTCAAGATCTACAGATGACAGCCGGAACCAACGGCTCAACGTGCTTTCCGAGGCACGGAGGAAACTCGGTATGTATTGGGTGGTCACCCATCCACGGACCAACCTAGACAAGCAAGGCTTAACCTGAAAATTGACCCAAGCGGCTGGTATTATTTGGCCACGAACTCTTCAGGTCCTTAACGCCGCATTATTATTAAATCTGTGTTTAAGAAAGCCTTCTGAAGTTCCCCGTGATGTGTCGTCAATGTTTAGCTAGTGTCTAATTGTTGCTGTTAAGTGTGATAAATGAGGATCAGGTTGATGTTTTAGCTGCTGTAGTTTTTGGTTTATCTGGTTCTCTAAGTGTAGGCTACATACACAAATTGGCTGGGTAATACCGGCTTTGTCTAAAAGAGTGTACTCTTAATTAGGATTTAACAGTATTGTAGTGATAGTCGAAGTTACTTCACAGACTAAATTGTATGAAGTAATTAACGGTGTCAGAGTATTTTTTATTGCAACCTGCCGTTTAATTTTTTAATAAATTTCAGGACATATCTAGGCTATGTGTGATAGAGAGTTGCATGGCAACTGCCTTGAAAATGCTTTGACTCAACTCCTAAAGATGTGTTGCTTTTAGTTGTAAATAAAAACGATTCAGGTATAAATCATTACATTACACAGTTAAAGCATAAAATTTCAGCTGGAAATTAATTTAGTAGCATTTGTTTTTCTTTATCAATCTCAAACTTGTGCTCATAATTCAATCTAGACTGGGTTAATCACAACATGTTATGTTACTTTTCTACGTCATAAAATAAGATTACTTACTACTCTACTACTACTTTACTACTTAAAAAATTAAAATAGAATTAAATATTAATAAAATTTAATTTTTCCCTGTTTTTTCTTTTCCACACACTGTGTCTACATTTCTAATCCAACTTTCCAATCGCAGGTCTGATGGAAGAAATTTCTTTTAAAATAAGCAGTACCTTTGTGTTCTTCTATGTGTGTGTATGTATAATGTTAATGTAGGTATTGTCCTATTAAGTGTTTTGTGTGTACATAAATAAATAAATAAGAGAGTTTTCATTTATCCAAAACTTGAGTATACACACACATGGCAAGATGTTAATGTTTTGTTTTACCTAAATGGCGTACAAATATAAAAGGTATGATGTCATTTCCGCATCAACTATAGATATTCTGCGAAAGAGGCATTCTGAGAAAGCGACCTTTTGCGAAGGAGTCATTCTGCGAAAGTGACATTATGAGAAAGAGACATTTTACTACCAGTAGACATTTTACGCCTGAGCCCTAATTTTCTCTACTTACACCCTTTTTCTTTTTTAATCGACTTCCAAAATGAGGCGGTTATCAATTCGACTGTTTGTATTTTTTTTTATGTAGGTATGTTCACCGACTAACCCGTTTTTAGGGTTCCGTAGCCGAATGGCAAAAAACGGAACCCTTATAGATTCGTCATGTCTGTCTGTCTGTCTGTCCGTCCGTATCACAGCCACTTTATTCCGAAACTATTAGGACTACACAGCTGAAACTTGGTAGGTAGATGTATTCTGTGAACCGCATTATGATTTTTGTACAAAATTTAAAAAAAAATATAGATAAGGATATCCCCCATACATGAAATAGAAACTAAAAAAAAAAACTATCAAACCTATACGTGTGGGTTGTCTATAGATAGGTCTTTAAAAATGACATTGAGGTTCCTAAAACCATTTTTTTTTCAAAGTCAATCTTTTGAAAGATAGACACTTCCAAAGTAGTAAAACGTGCCCCCCCCCCCTCTAATTTCTAAAGTAAGAGGAGAAAAATTCTGAAAAAAATATGGGGATGTAGAACGTAAAAAAAACTTTCAACGAAAGTTGGTTTGAATAAGATTTGATATGTAGTTTTTGAGATATGGTACTTTTTCACCAAACTGCAGCAGTGACTTTGTTTTTCATTAACTTACTATGAAAAACAAATTTAGTGGCTAACAAGTTGAGTGAAGGTTTACTAATGAATGACCGTTCAAAACATTGTCATTATATTGTTTCGGGCTATGGAACCCTGTGTGCGAGTAAGACTCGCACTTGGCCCGTTTTTTTTTTAAATTGTGGACCGTTTTTCAAAATTATTTTTTTATTCCCAGGCGTAATACTGTAGGTATTCAAAAGTAAAATCCCCCGTAACAAAACGAAGTAAACATTCCGTAAAGTTTGTAAAATATTTCAGTTATTTTCCGTGACTGCGGTGTAGGTTGCAGGTGGATTCCGCCTGCCTCGGAAGTGTCATTACGCGACTCACCGACTTCTCTCCTTAACGAATTCAATAACTTTCAATCCAAGATGTCCCCTGATATTTGTTGCTGTGATTTGATAGTGGAACTGATATTTTTCCTTGTTAATTTATTTCATGTTTTAAGGCGTCTTTGAGGAATTTTGTGTTGACACCTATGGAAAGATTCGAATGCAGAAAAATCAGGTTAATTAAGCAAAATGTTTCTACATTCAAGTAGATGGAAGTGAGCGTTTGGCCATTCCGGCTCATCAAGTACTTGCAGTGTTTCCAAAATATCAGAAACAGGCAGCTATCTACTGTAAAGGAACCTTCGCTGCCTTCTACCATAGCTCACTCGCTCTATTCTCTCTTATTTTAATTATAATTATGTCGTCATATGACTGCCTCGTTGGTCTAGCGATAGCGATAGTGGTTGATGGCAATAGGCTCGCCCCCAATTACAATGGACTTAAACGTAACTGGTCAAATGTGGGTGTACTCAGGGACTCAAACTGTTACCGTAATAAGTTATAACAGAAAAACACTTTTGAATGTAACAAAGTGTAACCTTTTATATGTGTTAATAAGTGTTAATATGTGTAACTGAACTAATCAATTATAGTTTTAGTACGCTACGTTTACCTGTTACACTTATTAACACTTTTATATCTGTTACAGATATTTTACGGTTGAAAACACATTTAAAAGTGTTACATATTTGATTCTGTTACCAATTCAACATGTAACACTTATAATTCTTCCTTTATGAAGGTGTTTTTAAGTCCGTGGGAGTACTATTAGGTACAGTCACGAACATCAATAATAATATGTATACACTGTCCTAAATTTAAAAGTGATTTTTGCGAGAAAAGCGGGTCCGTGGCTTAGGCCCCCTTTGAGATAGGATCTATTTTATAATAACATGAGTTCCAAAATACTATGTTCGCAACAACATATTTTTTTAATCAGAACAGTATGAGATAATCTTTTTTTTAAAGTTGCTATGTGATTACATATTGGTGCTCGTGAATGTACACCTCTGCCTACCCTTCGGGGATTACATGCGTGATGTTATGTCAGTTACTTAATAAATAATCTACACATCAGTTGGCCATCCAAACAAAACCTCGACAGTTCCTATAAAATTAAGCATCTCAACAAACCAATCAATTTAATGTACAACAAAATCATTTGATGTCTTTACTAATATCGATAAGGGGAAGTCTCGTTTTGTATAGATCATAAATATTATCTCACCCCAACTATTTACATATATCATTCGGTTGAGGAAGCTGTTGATAAATTATATATAGTGGGCTGGTATGAGGGAGGTCTGTATTATGGAGCAGGTAGTGCAAACAAGGCAAACGTGAGGGAAGAATTACTTTCCGCTTCCGACACAAAATGTGGCCAGGGGTTGTAACGAACAAATGCAATCTGCATTTGTTTGATACAAACCCTAGCCTATATATTCTTTCATATTGAGACAGAAATGGATACTGCTATATAAATGTGTAACGCATAAGTTGGCTGCCTAGCCCATGTGTCTTTTAAAATTTTACGCCTTAACTTCTGAATGGATTTCAATAAAAGGAGAATGCCTAATTTCCAACAGAATCATCGGGAACATAAATATAGTCAGAAGCAACTAGGGCTGGTGGCTTCAGATAAAAAATTATGCGTGGATTCCCTCCGCGCGCGGAAGAAGTGAAACTTCATAATAAGAGCTTCTAAATAATATTTTGTTGTTTTCTTGTTGTATTATTTTTATTACATAAGTTTATCGAGATTATTCTGCTCATGGAAATTGAGCGAAGGCTGGTCACACCGAAGAGTCGAATGCATGAATGTTTGCACGCCATCTTGCGTAGCTAGTAGAACTACGTAGTCACAAATCTTGTAATACTGCCATCTCTTAGTGGGTGATAGAAATGATTCCCGCTCCATGCTAGCGTTAAACTTGTTGGAAGTCGCATAAGAAGTTTCACTTCAATAAATATAATTATGTGAAAGGAGAGTTCAGAAGAAGATCTTTATTCCATGGAAACGTTCTACCGGACAAACGATATTTTTTGTCCGGTAGAACGTTTCTTTAGAATAATTTTCTACCACGACAAAAGCGAAACTTCAGGAAAAAAAAAGTAGTAGGTATTCTACATTTTTACGGCACTTCCTAGTATTGCCCTCACATTTTACAGCAACAAACTTCATTGTATAAATGTTGTATACACTGATTTTCAAATTAATGCGATATAATTATGCCGGCAAGTTCGAAACTTCCCTAACAGTCGATAAACATTGTCAGCTGCTTATCCGAGGGAAGTTGGTTAAGAAAGGGATCTCAACTATCTTAGGGGTGTAGAACTTACGTTACATAAACGCTTGAGACTGTAGGACCGGTTTCCACGAGCGGAACGGAGAGGAAATTTGTAAGAACCGACCAATAACATTGGTTAAGAAAGGAAAGGTGTTACAGTTTGGTGGAGAAAACTTAAAGTCACGCTTGTAATCCTGTATGGGTTAGGTTACCTCATAGTACCCACATTTCGCCAGTTGTTTATTTTTTTAAACATTGCCTGCCCCACACTAGGAATTTCTCCTGTATCGTGGGTGCGTTAAAACATTTAAACTCACATAAGTTTAAGTCCCATCATGCCATGTAATAGGGGGCAAGCCTATTGATAAATGATGTTTATTTTGCAAATAGGTTTTTACAAACACTTTTACACGTCATTTTTTTTTTAAACTAGATGGGCCCTGTGTTTCGTACCTGACTACTCTGAGAAGAAACAGCCGAAACATACTCAGAGGTTCTCTGTTAACTTGTTACTCTTTTAAAGTCCAGACATTGCTCTATTTACATGAGGACTATGCAGATTAGTGTCTCAGATGGTCTTTTAAAGAAATAACCACACAGATTTGAGTGGACCTGTCCAGTCAGTGCAAGCATTTGTCAGTTATCGTGTAGCTCATTTTATGACTCAATTGCCAACAACTGGGCAAATGCAGATTTCGTGGCTGTTACTGATGAATTCCCAATAACACTGCCTGACCTGGCAATCGACCCCGGGACCTATGCTCAGCAGTCGCGTTTGCGGCCATTAGACCAACCGCGTCGTTGGTAACTATTAGTTTTAATAGTAAGCAAAGGCCCAACATCTGTTTAATATTATCTGTTTAATTGACGCCACAGTCGGCGCAGTGGCTGAGCGATCGACTGCTCCGCTGCGGGTCGCGAGTACGATCGCCGTACGGAACAAATATTTGTATGGCCTACAGATAGTTGTTCGGGGTCTGGCTGTTTGTGTATGTGAGTTTAAATGTTTGTAAACGCATCCACGATACAGGAGAAATTCCTAGTGTGGGGTTTTTTTTTAAAGTGATCAAATAACATAAAGTCGGATCGAGCTGAATTTTGAAAGAGACTTTGGGTACGCCAGTAGAAATAAAAAAATATGATTTTAAAAGTACAATGTATTGCATTGTAGCTGGGAACACCCAAATACTCCGAAATATTTTATTCCGAATTTTAATGATCCGAGTGCCAAATTTAATGAAATAGGCAATACCCAATTTACTAGAAGAATACTTAACAACAATTTTTTCTGACAACAAGACAGTAAATTTTCAAAATTGTCACAGGCAATAAACGAACCGTTCCCGAACTATATCCTAACCCAAAAAAAATATAACTACCATCCTTTTGATACTACGAAAACAAGAAACAAACTCTGCCGTCTCCACCAACCAGACCGCACCATGTGCCCATAACCGCGACCAACAAAACCAGCGAACAGCCAGCATAAATAGTCAAAAATCCGTGTACAGCACATAAATCAGCAAAAACATCTCACATAGCGAGTTTTAAGTACGGCAGACCCGCATTGCGGTCTCACGGCTTAAATTGCAAACGTAACGCGTCAGTAGTAGTACTGCATATATATTATCATCAAGAGAATGCAACTAACTGTTGTGACATACGTGGAGTAAGGATGGGCAGCAAAGGAGGTGCAGCTAAATTAGTCTCTAAAAAACGCTTTCTGTTTTCACGCCTTTCATCTCATCTAGACGTTTTATAAAATAGAATAGAATAGGATAGGATAGGACAGGATAGGATAGGATAGGATAGGATAGGATAGGATAGGATAGGATAGGATAGGATAGGATAGGATAGGATAGGATAGGATAGGATAGGATAGGATAGGATAGGATAGGATAGGATAGGATAGGATAGGATAGGATAGGATAGGATAGGATAGGATAGGATAGGATAGGATAGGATAGGATAGGATAGGATAGGATAGGATAGGATAGGATAGGATAGGATAGGATAGGATAGGATAGGATAGGATAGGATAGGATAGGATAGGATAGGATAGGATAGGATAGGATAGGATAGGATAGGATAGGATAGGATAGGATAGGATAGGATAGGATAGGATAGGATAGGATAGGATAGGATAGGGTAGGATAGGATAGGATAGAATAGGATAGGATAGGATAGGATAGGATAGGATAGGATAGGATAGGATAGGATAGGATAGGATAGGATAGGATATGATAGGATAGGATAGGATAGGATAGGATAGGATATGATAGTATAGGATAAGATAGGATATGATAGGATAGGATATGATAGGATAGGATAGGATAGAATAGAAACATTTCGCATAGGGTAACACAATGGGCGGTCTTATCACTAGGTAGATGGTTAATTTAATGATATTCATCACTTTTCAGGATGGTGATGATTTTGAAATAGTCTTGAAACATTGAGGTTCGTGTTTCGCCAGTTAAGTTTAAGTCCCATGAAATAAGGGGCGAGCCTATCAACATGGCACACATCCAAAATCGTTTATCTAAAACGTGATTAGAAAATTGGTACAGTAAAATTGCGAGACCTGTGTCTATAACCAAGCACTGGGCCAGGGTTTTGGAATACGATCTTCCCCCTTCTAAAGAGAGGAAACGTGTGCTAGCCGTGAGAACTTTATAAGCTGCAAGCTATTACGATAAAATGATGCATTTTAGGAAGATTAAAAGTTACAGCTTCTTATCATTATGGACATATTTAATTCCTGAGAAATGAAAATACTAATTTTCCATGAAATAGTCGGCAAAAAAACTACAAAACAAAAAAAAAAAATTCTTTAATTATAAAGCTCGCTCCACATCGCCACTTTACGTCACAAAAACTTTTAAACAGCATTTTGAAATTATTCACCACAGGCCCTCGGCTTTTTAATTTCATTTTCTAGCGGCAAAAGCCATGCTCGAATAGTATTAATATTAACCACAGAATCCGTTCATGGTTTTCATGGAAAATATGTGATTTATTCAACTTATAAAACATATTTGTTATTGCGGGTAATGCAAGGGATTTTTAAAGCTAGGAACTACAATCATAGAGATTTTAAACTGTAGTTTTTTATAAGAAGTTTTATTATTTTAGATACCGTTATTTCTAAAGCATTATATTTATAACACTTTGATCTTCTTTGGGTTGTCTCCTATGACTTGGATCAAATTGTAACGCTAAGTTCTATTGGAATTCTACAAAATTATGCGAATTATCTACGTGCTTAATAGAAAAAAAATCATGCCCTGATCCTGATCCTGACGTTAGTGAAAACACCAAACTATTAAGTATCTTATTCGACACGCTAAGAAGAAGAAGATGCATCCCGCTAGATACAAGTTTCAACCATTTTTTTTTAACTATGATCTAATATTAAAAGACTAGCTGACCCGCGTAACTTCCGTCTGGCGCGAAGTTCTTCCCGTTTTTGCAACATTTTTCACATGGAGCATCAGTATGCTCCGCCCCTATTGATCGTAGTATGATGTTATAATTATAGCAGAAAGCCTTTTTTTTTTTGCGGATGGGAAATCATCAAATGACTTCTCCCGCTCTGGGCGGAGCGGGAGGGAGTGTCAGACTTGACTGACTAAAACCCACCCATGTTCCTTCTTAGCCCTTTGTGTTCCAGGGCCGCGGTATCTCTTTCGAACAACCCGCAGCCCTGATAGCAGATAGCCTTCCCCAATGAATGGGCCGACCAACACTAATAATATATTTTTTAATACAAACCAGTTCCCGAGATTAGCGCGTTCAACCAAACAAATTCTTCAACTTAAGTATAGATACAATTTTTATCTAACATATGAAATTCTCGTGTCGCGGTGTTTGTTACCAAACTCCTCCAATCCGATAATCGGCCAATTTTTTTTTCATACTTCTAACACCCATAAAAATTTCCAAGCGAAGTCGCTAGTATTTTTATAAATAGCTTTAAATACCATGTCTGCTCATACCAACTGCATCCCCAGCACTACATCATCATCAGCCTATATTGTTCCCACTGCTGGGATGCAGGCCTCCTCTCTATGAGAGGGAATGGGCTGTAATCCACCACGCGGGCCCAGTGCGGGTTGGTAGATATCACATGTCTTCGAATTTTTAGTTTTTTAGTTCTAGGACATGCCGGTTTCCTCACGATGTATTCCTTCACCGTTTTGAGAGCAGCGGTGATGAAATAAACTACACAAAGTATTGCGCCTGCCTGGGTTCGAACCTACGACATACTGCTCGTAAGTCGGGGCTGCTACCGCAGGACCACCGCTGCTCTACATCACTACACTACACAGCACTACATCAATAGGTGCTAAACCTAATCAACTAAACAATCAATTACATTAATTAGGTCTACAGCAGTACAGACATATGTTATTCGTTAAATAACTAATTATCTTTGTCGTAATTAATAATTGATGTACGTTTCAGCGGGCCGAACAAATGTATCTAGTTGACAGGTCGCCTAATGCGATATGTAATTACAGGATGCTCGGGTAATCCTGTTAAATATGTGAGGTGTCTGTTATTGGCTCGTTTGGTTCTGTGGGAGGTGTCTTCATGTTTTTGTTGTTGATCTTTTTTCTAGGAAGCCACTGACCGTGTTTTATGGTCTGTGTCGTGTTCTTTCATTGTTATGTTGTGGTTTTGTATATTGTGGTAATCGGGCTGCTTAACTCGTAATAGCGTTATACTTTGTACAAAAAGTACATGCCGTGTTTCCTTCGTGCCTTGGAAAGCACATTAAGCCCAACTGCTTAACGTGCTTTCCGAGGCACGGACGTTTCCCGGCTGTTAATTACAGATCTTTGACAGTCGATAAGTAGTCGGTAAAATCTGACAACCAGTCTTACCAAGGGGTATCGCCCTGTACTAACTGGGTTTTGAAGGTCAGATAGGCAGTCTATATAAAATACTGATATTCAGCTGCATCTGGTAAGACTAGTAGCCGACCCTAACATAGTACGAAAAAAGCTAGGCAGATGATGACTTTGTATAAAAAGTATATGATTGGCTAGGGAAATAAAAGCAGAGCGCCTATTCATGATTTGTCTGCCATAAAACATAAACCTGTTTTTGCTTTCTGCTCAATCGAATAAAAACAGGCTTAGCATGAAACTTATTTCTTGTCATTACGTTCCTCTAACAGTGATTGGACCAAGAAAAATCACTATTTATAAACCATATTCATTCTTTACCTAGACTGTGTTTTTGCTAAAAGTCAACGAGGTATTTTAAATATCCCTTTTGCAACTAATCAAAAGCATAAGTTTTACTAACGAACCAATAAAAGTTCTGATCAGGTGGTAAAACTAAAAGAAACTACTCAACGGTAGAGCACTTCTGGCAACATCACTCACCCAAATACATGCACCAACTGCCAATAAAACGGTAACACACAAAGTGAACTCAGTAAACATCCATAAATACACTGGCGTGCAAAAGTTTCGGCCAATTACCAACTCGGGAATTTTGTGAAACTCGATTCTCCAAGTTAAAGATCGAACCATTCCTTAGCCGTAATTAGGCAAACGCTAAAGACTGGTACAAACACAGCGTTTGACGCTATTTGAGTATCAAAGTTTGGTGCAACGGGGAACTTTAATTACAGGCTTGCTTGTATATTGAATTAATTACTCATGAAATGCATTAAACGCTGCCTGTGGTGTTCGTACAGCAATCAAAGGTTGTTTTGTGAACAGTTCATGTGTGGAGGAAGTAATGGAATTAATAGTTAATCTTCAAACCTTATGATATTATCTCATTTTGTTTGTCTCATGTGATGCGGAGGAATGAGGAAAATGTCGTGAGGAAAGTTTTGAGTATGAATGTGAATGGGTAAAAGATTAGAGGAAGACCAAAGAAACGAAGGATGGACTGTGTGAAACATGATATGGTAGGAAAGGAGGTGGCTGATGAGATGACAAGTAACAGAGAAGTATAGAAGGAGAATATATGCAGCGCCGACCCCAAATAAATTGGGATAAAAGCAAGAGAATGATGTATTTGTAGCCATGTTCGTATTTTACATGAGAAAAAATTAAAAACTCCCGTATTTAAACCCCAGTTTAAGTAAGGTGTGAATTTTACTTTTAGAAGAACCAGCAGTTTTGTCTGTGTTGTCCCATATTATACGAATAAATCCAACAATTTTGTGAGTGTATAAAGATATCAAAGCATTATCGTTGACTAAGTTTTTTTCCTACAAAAAAATATTACAGATCGTCAATGTCTTGTCCGCTCACAAGCGATATAGGAACTATTCTATCACTATGAATAACATTTAAACGGGATACAAAACATCCGAATTGAAATATCGGGAACTCAACACATATAATCAACAAGGTAAATTTCTTAAGTGTTAATCATAGTGTTAGTGACCATGTCTGTTAAAAAACTTTTATTCTATCACCACCCATGGATCTTCAATTAATTTGCTTGTAATCGACAGTAATGACATATCTCAAAAATAAGAAATAACAGGACACCGTTTTTTTTTTAAATTTAAACTATAAATATATTCGATATATTGCCATTTGTTCTGCATAGAAACCTTTTATAATTAGAGTAGTAAAAAGTCAGTCATTTTATATTCAACTAACTAAAAACAAAATCTAAAAACCTAAATTTTTGAGCTTCTTGTTCCTTTTTTGTTTTTAAACCGACTTCCAAAAGGAGGATGTTTGTATTTTTGTTGTATGTTCGCGTATAACTAACTCCGTCTTATATCTAGACGAATTAGCAGAATTCTTATTTTTTTCGGTATGGACTATTCCGAAATGTTCTCATTTAAACTTCATATTGATGATGAGTTTCGGAGAAAAACAACGGTATTCTTCAAAAAATGACAACAAATCCAGCGAGATATTCTATATAACTACTTTCTAACGCAATTCAGATATTTGTGCCTGGTAATCGTGATCTTACGTTGCAGAGCTTATGATGAAAGGTATAATTCAGGACCTGATGATGGGATCCCAGGAAAATCAAGATCAACCCTCAGATTATATGGGCAATTAAATTTCTATTTTGGCTTACTTCCAAAACTAGAAGGTAATCAATCGTCTTAATGTTTTGTGTTTGTTCACCGATATCTTCGCCAATTGTGATCCAATTTTATATGTATAATCCTATTGCCATGGTATGTATTAATAATAATGTAAAATAAACGCATGTAAAAAATTGGAAACATATTACAACTTAAAATGGAAAAAGCCAAGAAAAACTTTTATGCAAAAAACGAAACCCGGCTCCGAAAACATACAAGAGTGAATAATAAGTTTAGCTTCAGAAGTCAGTAGCAACAAAACGGAACCAACGAAACAAAATTCACAGTTTTTTTTAACCTTGTCGAAAAAGAGCGAAATACCTTTAAACTCTATTACACTAGTGCATTCTCAAGCTGTGGCATCACATCACCTAAACCACGTTCCAATCCACAGCAATTACAAACCCAACGAACCATCGCCATCTTTTCAAAGGTCTGCCATTCTTAACCGCCACATATGAACAAGTCCTTACCCCCTTAACAAAGTCGCATGTTATTCATGAGCCAGACGCCTTCTATGGTACACTTTTTGTATGTATTATAATTTTATTTTACGCCTGCTTGCAAGTAAATTTTGCCGTATTTAAATGAGCGTATATTTTTTTTAGGAAGTATTTTGATTTCAGTATATAATTTTGTGTTTGTGTCCGCAAGCTTTAAGTTTTGGGTGGCTGTCTTTTTAATGCGATGGAATTTTTAAAATAACTTTTTTTATTATCTTCTACATTATGACAGTTGCGATACATAGCATTAAGAGATATGTCGTAAAGAAAACTGTGTGCAGGAATTAAGAATGCCTTTGAGAGTGGAGGAAAGCCAAACTTATGGATATAGATTGTGTGAAAGATGACATGATGAGAAAAGGTATACATATAAATAAGGCGTAAGCGGGTGATATGATTGCTTAGAGGAAGATAACCATTTTTACAGTCTAATGTTGACAAGCCAACTGCGGCAGCAATGTTTGGGGAATGACTGAGATCAGCTAGATGGATCGAGGAGATGGATGAGGATCGACTTAAATATCGTACAATTTAACACGCGAATCGCAAATCTCTCTCCCTCTTTGGTTGACAATTATCATCAGCCTATGGGCCTCCACAACCGCACGCCACTCAACTTGATTCTCCGCAACTCTCATCCAATTGCAACCTCCACCCTGCGAAGACCGTCGCTAGCTCATCTTTGTCGGTTGACAATAGATTTCAACAATATTTTTTTTGTAATAATATTAAGGCTCAAAGATTAACTGCCAAACATCTCAAAATCAAACAAACCAAAGTACCCAATCTCCAAAATCGACATCATTTTAATACCAAATGCTCGAAAAGGTTCCTCTCAACATAATGTAAATATATATCGATACAAGTATTGCGTTTATTACAACGCTCTTTCATGCATAAAACAGTAGCCAAAAACTAATAAGAATAGTAGGCACCTTGACAACGGAGCTTGATATTATGATAAATAGAGTACCCTCGTCAAGCTTCAAACGAAACATGTACGCGAATCTTGTGCATTGGATACGGTAGAATAGAAATTACAATTTTGAGAAAATTTTTGAAGGTTTAAAAAGTTGTTGATATTAAGACGTCTATATTATACATTAGGTCACACATGTTGTAACAAAGCCAACAAAAGCCTTAGATTATGATATGACTACTCGTACGCTAGAACGATGGCATTTAGAAGATACACAGTGGCTGAGCGATTGGCTGCTGCGTTGCATGTTGCGGTTTCAATTCCCGCACGGAACAAATATTTGTACGGTATGCATTTGTAACGGATCTGACTGTTTAAGTGTGTCAGTTTAAATGATAATAGATACAGAAGAAAAGGGGAGATAAAAAAAAAACACGTAGGCCAGAAAAGGCTGTAAATGATGTTGATGATTACTACACTATAACAGCTAAGATAAGTGTAACAACTGACGTGCCCTACATGTCATTGAATATTTTTATGACATTAGGCAGATAATATCGCAGACTTTGAAATCCACTCTCCTTGCATGATCAAAAAATAATTGACGAATACGAGTGGAATTCATACAAAAACAAAATCTTCTGCCATGCGATCTAAGCAATGCAGATTATATCGAACGGCTATTGTAAAAATCACTTTAAATCTCGACTAAAGATGTCATTGTCTTATGCGTTTATGGTGTTTATTCTTAGAGAAAGAGAAAATTATACGTATAAAAAATAACGTTACTTCATATCAAGAAAAAGGAACTGACAAAAGTATATCTATACGTAACAACACAGAGCTTCTTTTAAAACCTTTCTAAGAAAAACTAATAAAAAGAAGAAAGTCACCTCTCTAATTCCCCAACGCGAATAAAAAAGTTTCTTCTCAAAATAAATTCAACAACAACTTATTAGAATATTCGTTGCTCCTAGACCATCCCACGTTTGCGAAACTATCGCGAATGAAGATTAAAACTTGAATAATATATGGCGAAATGTTCGTGAATGAGTTTGAGCAGGACATAAATAAAAATATTGACGTGCTGTCATCTCTTCAAGATATTGGCTTTTGATGGGAGGGTGTAAGCAGAGTATCAGGTGGGAAGAATGCTTTTTGTTGAATGATTTTGAATGTTTATTAATTTATGTACACACAGAACACTTAACAGGACAATACATTAAGATACAAGAGCACGAAGGTACTGCTTATGTCAAAAGAAATTTCTTCCAGCAGGCCTGCGAGTGTAAAGTTGGATGTGAAATGTAAACACAATGTGTAGAAAAAATAAAACAGAAAAAAAAATAAGAGGTTAAAACAAACTTTATATTAAAAAAAATAGAGCTTATAACAAATAAATACACATATAAAAATAAACAGTAAAAAATAAATAAAATAAAAACGTTATGGTAATAGGAAGGATATTTTTGACAACGTGTGTAAGTGTGGGTCCCTGGGCCTGGGGTTGACTGTAATGGAAAAGTAGATATAAAGTTAGGTGTTATAAAAGGAGCTGCTAATAAAGATCTAGATTATTACGTATAATGAAAGGAACCAAAGACTGATACTTACATATAACTCATAAAAACTAACGCTTTTGTGTAAGCAGAAATTAATGAAAGTTTTCTACTATTTTTTTTTTTATTATCTAGAGGCTCGCGCTTGACCACTATCTCACTTGATGGTAGACGGTGAAGCACGCTTGCCTAGAAAATGCCTAGAACATTGCTTACATGCCTTTCACTAGTTCTTGTTCAGACTGATATACAAGCAAATATGATCCCAGTGCAACTTCTAGAATATTCTGTTTAATTAAAATCAATACTATACACGCTGAGAAGAACACCATTATAATTTTTCTTTCGTATCGAGAGAGATAGGTATGAACCTCTTGCCAAATTCCTTGAGTTCTATTGAACTCCATGATTCCACGATTAACGTGGTCATCTATTGATGACCACGTTAACCGTAGCATCAGTAGCCGTTTTAAAGTTAGTTATCGACCAGGTGCAATAAATACCGTTACGCCATTAAAAATAAATCTGGCCAGCATAAATTAAATATTGCACGATGCGCCACTCGAGGTATTTTTTTTTCTGGTTTTTTCATTATTCCATTATTGCTTCTATTTTGAGAATCTTCAGTGGCAGTCAGGTCAGTCCCGAACACGCAATTTCGTTTTCCATTTTAAGCATTCCAGTTGCAGTTTTATTTCGTGCCAGTCAAGCACTGTGTTGACACTGATGGCGTTGGAAATGTGGATTAGATTCTGGAAATAGGTTAGGAAAAAATTAACATAATAAACCTATAAAAACCGGCCAAGTGCGAGCCGGACTCGCACACGAAGGGTTCCATACCATTATTTATAAAAACGAGCAATAAATCACTCTTTTGTATTATTTTTATTATTATCCAATATTTTTTTCCCTTAAATATTTATTTTATTTTGTTTTTAGTATTTGTTGTTATAGCATCAACAGAAATATATAATTTTTAAAAAAATATAAAATTTCAACTGGCAACTATCAACTAACTATCATGGTTCATGAGATACAGCCTGGTGACAGACGGACGGACGGACATCGAAGTCTCAGTAATAGGGTCCCGTTTGACCCTTTGGGTACGGAACCCTAAAAATTAGGGAATGTTTTAAAGTTTAATAAAGACTGATTGATAAAGTCTTTCAAAAATACCAATTTGTACGTGGGTCCAGTTCAGTTTTTTTCTAGTTTTTACTACGGATTACTGCTCAGGCAAAAAAAGTATAAAGTCTTCTAAATATAATTTATTCATCTTTAAACTGGCGTACTTACCAAAATGATATTCCAAAAATGTTAAAACAAAAAACTCAAAAATTTTACCACTTAAAATATCAGAAGACGATCTCGTTGATAGTATCGTGTATCGAGCAAGTGTAGGGACAAGTTACAACATGATACTCACACAGGGAGCCGAATCGCTCTGAAATATTAAACTTTGGACATAGAATAAAAATATGTAGAAGCGAAAGCCAAAAAGAGAAAGGAATAAATGATAGCGTGATGGTTAACAGAGGATTGAAGAAAAAAACCGGCCAAGAGCGAGTTGGAGTCGCGCACGAAGGGTTCCGTACCGTTATTTATAAAAACGAGCAAAAATATCACTTTTTTGTATGGGAGCCCCCTTTGATTATTTATTTTATTTAGTTCTTAGTATTTGTTGTTATAGCGGCAACAGAAATACATACTCTGTACAAATTATAACTAGCTAACTATCACGGTTCAGGAAATACAGCCTGGTGACAGACGGACGGACAGCGAAGTCTCAGTAATAGGGTTTTCCCGTTTGACTTTGGGTACGGAATATTGGACAAGGGCAGGAAGAAGACGATGATGAGAAACCAAAGCCAAAGCATTCTAATTGTCCACAGTTTTGTTTCGTAAAAGCACTTCTGTACGTACTCGGACTTGAGTTGCCTGTAGCATCTCTGAGATACGGAACTTTATCAACATACCTTTACCTCATTTTTTTTTCAACTTTGGCCTACACTAGGAATTTCTCATGTGTTGTGACTGAGTTTACAAATATTTAAACTCACATACACAAACAGCCAGACCCGGAAGAACTATCTGTAGGCCATACAAATATATGTTCCGTGTGGGGATCGTACTCACTACACGCAGCGCAGCAGTCGATTGCTCAACCACTGCGTCAACCGTGCCGTCACTAACTGAACGTGAAATAAACTGGCAAGCCGAATAGCGTGGCCTACCTTCAGATAAACTTAACCGTGCCATACGTTCATTGACAACTCAAGTTGTGGCTCACGGTATGTGCTCCTTCTTCAACCGTCAACATTAACTGCCTAACTTTTTTTAAACTTAATATATTGGAATCAGGTTCCAAGTGAATACCAGTATAGAAGTAAAGAGCGCTGTTCGCCACAACCCTGTAACTAGGTAACACGTCACTCCTTGCTCCGTTCTCAACCATCGATAAAATGGACTTGCCTTGTCAATTTCAGCAGCATCTGGAATTAATTCGGCGTCGCTCGAGGGAGTAAGGGGCACCTTTCAGTTTTTTTTTCTTGTATATAATCAAGAGAGAGCAGCGGTGGCCCAGTGGTGGCAGCCCCGACTTACGAGCAGTAAGCCGTGGGTTCGAACCCAGGCAGGCGCATTACTTTGTGTAATTTATTTCATCACCGCTGCCCTCAAAAACGGTGAAGGAACACATCGTGAGGAAGCCGGCATGTCCTAGAACTAAAAATTCGAAGACATGTGACATCTACCAACCCGCACTGGGCCCGCGTGGTGGATTACGGAGCACTCCCACTCATAAACAGCTAGGAGGCCTGTGTTCCAGCAGTGGGAACATTATAGGCTGATGATTATGATGATGATGTATGTAATCAGATAAACACTTGGAAAGATAAAATACCTACATTGGTTTTATATCTTTCCGGATACTTATTCTTTGCCTAAGGTCAGGGAGACGGATAGTAATAAAAATGTGCTTTATTTTTGTACTTTGATGCTTTTAGATAGGACCCTGTTCAATGATTAAGGTATGTAAGGTTGGGACTGACCGGAATAATACACAGGTTTGCTATCAATGCGTAATCGCTTACCTACTACGGACGGTTACTATGTTAGACAAGGTGTCGTTTAGGTACCTTACGAAAATTGACTGGTTGCTTAAAGCTAATTTTGCTTGTGAAGGTCATCATCATCTGCCTAGCCTTTTCCCAAACAATTTTGGGGTCTGCTTCCAGTTTAACCGGATGCAGCTGAGTACTGCCTATCTGACCTCCACAACCTAGTACCTAACTGGGTAATACGATACCCCTTGGTAAGACTGGATGTCAGAATTTTTGGTTTCTGACTACTCGTAACGACTGTCTAAGATCTACAAATGACAGCCAGCTTGTGAAGGTAAATGGCCTAAAAAATAACTATTGTGTTCAGTAAATTTATAACTGCAAGGTATGCTATGACCGAGACTTTAGTATAATTTGTAAAGCATGGTGATATTAATACCCGACTGCGGCGAAGCCCAAAAGGAGGGTTGTGTTTGACTTGTCCTGACCTGACTCTGGACGTAACTTGCACGTATTTCTACATCGTTCTCACATATTTGTAATTCTCAACATGAATGATGTAACCAAGATTTTGTAACAATATTGTGTTTTAAAAGAATGTCCATGGAGTTTCTTGTCCATTTTTCTCCATAGATATGTACTTTTGGAATGGGCAACTACAGTACTTTCACAAGTTATTATGCTTCGTTTCTTTTTTTACTTTAAAAAGTGCCTGTAATGGTCTAATTGAAATAAATGAATACAAGTAGTAGGCGGGGCCCATTCCATTTTCAAAATTTTTATTTTCAAATGGGACCCGCCTGCTTTCCAATAATTTAAAATGTGCTTTTTTGGCTTTTCAGTTTTTTCAGTCAGGTATTTTGTTTTTTTCTTTTTTTTTTATACGTAAGACCAGGCATATAAACAAAAAAAACGAAATATATATTTCATTATTTTGGTTATATGTACCTATGTATTATGTGGTCTAACATTATGTCGTGGTGAATAACTTAAATATTTAAAATATTTACCCGCACTGGGTTCACGTCAAGGATGCAATGAAATAAAACCATATATTCAGCTAATATTACACCGAAATCACTTTTACACGTCATATTTCAAACATATTATAAGTACCTGCATTATAATTATTTGGTATGGCCCACTCGGCTCACAAAAAGATCTTAGCAGTATGATAACAGACCGATTGTGCTATAATAATAATATGTCACTGCAAAACAGAGAAACCTCTAAAGAATTAAAAACAACTTGCTTACTTGCCTGTTCTTAGCTTAACCCACCAAAATCGCATTGCATTAAAGACATTCAGCTCATTAACAAACAGAGTCTGGAGTTTCGGGCCCGAAGGGACCCGACGCGAATGTCGCAACACTGCTCATTTCTAAACTATTTACATTTACGAAATAAACTTTTGGGAGGCCCCTTGTTGTTAGGCAAGCCTGTGACGTAACACTGGACATGTTTAGAATTGAGTTATTCTTGATATCGTGTACTGAGGGTCCAGACAAAGTGAAATTATTCCAGTGATAACAGAAAAGGCAAATACAGTGTTATTTGTAAAACACCGACAACCTGTCAGGACGTTTCTAACATAGAGAACGTAACGTAAGATTTAGAGCGTTGAATTTAAATATTTTTATTTTTGTATGAAAATCTGATAAACTAAAATAAAGGGTGTAAAACACCTTTTAACGAAGCCGAAAGGCACTGGTTCTCCCTGTCATTGCGATTTTTTTTTTGTTCACCATACCTGGGAACCTTCTAGTTACGGAGATATTAGGGGTCAAAGTTCCAACTTTTTGACAAGTATTTTTTTTAATACAAGTTTTTAATGTAAGATTTTTACTTTAACCTCTCCAGCCCCGTGGTTCCCATATGGGAACGCCGAACAATTCGGTTGAGCCCCGAGGTTCCCATATGGGAACGCCTCGTACAAGCAAACTTAAACCCTTATCGTACGTACAGTAAGGGTCTAATTCGTTTGTAAAAATTTACGTCTCTGGCCAACTAGAGTTCGATTAAAATGAAACCGAACATACCAACCTAACAACTGCACAAAATTATTAAAAAAATAAAGAAACGCGTCTTTGTCGACTGTCAAAATGAGTCATGGCGGCCAGTGTGGAACGGTGGTGTTTTGTTTTGGAATGCAGTGAATTTTTTGTGTTTTGTGTTGTTAAACTTTGGTAAGTAAATGTATAGTATGTTATAGGTGTATAATGTAACTTTTTAGATAGTCATTTGCTGGAAAAAATATCTAAAAATTATGTTTTTGACCCAAAAATTTCTCCAAAAATTTCTTTGTTGTGAAGTTCGTCAGTCGAAATTGAAAATATGAATTTGACTCTTTTACAATGAAATATGGTCTTGGAAACATTAGTAATAAGCGAAAAAATAGTGATAATTCATAATTTCATGCATTCGAGGCATATTTATTCATATTTATTGATATTTCAAGTATTTTCATGCATTGAACTGCGCAATTAGAAAATGGCCGATTCTAATAAGACGTTTGAATTGGAATCTTGCAAGAATAATTTATGTAGGACTCCTAAAAAACACTGTCATTAGATTACTTGTATATTTGATATGTTAGATCTAAAATTTCGTGTAAATTGATTCAGTAGTTTTACCAAAAAAAAACAAACTACGACAACAGTATGTTTGCGGCGAGCTCTCTGAATTCTATGCGATGTTTATAATTCTCAAGTAGTTATAAAACAGTTGTTTATATTGTAATACATGGTCTCGTTAATCAAGAACCCGAAACTGTTTACCGCTTGAGATAAGAGCTAATAGAACTCGCGCGATAAGCTTTTTATGAGCGCAGGACACTTGACACGCTCGATGACGTCATTGTGAGGCCGGCTGGGTGTTTTACCGTTTAGCCGCAAGGTTGGAGAGGTTAAACACCTCCACGACCCCCGTCCTATTCAATCCGTCCATCAGCACAATGTTTTGAGTGCGTTACATTGAGTTCTACCACAAACATGATTTTACACCCCCCAAAAATGTCGCTTCCCAGCAATAATTTTTGCGTAAAGTTACTTAGTTTCATGTACAGAATGCTTGGTTGACGGCTTCGTGATGAGGTGATTTACACGGTGTATGATGAATTTTTAAAAGTCATGGAACAAAAGTTGTTCATTATGATGTTAGTAACATGTTAGAGGTTGTCGGTGTTTTACATATAACCTTGTATACAAGGTGTAAACAGACACTTCACGAAGCCGTCAACCAAGCATTCTGTAGGTATATCAAACTAAGTAACTTTAAGCAAAAAATATTGCTGGGAAATCACTTTTTTTTTGGATGAAAACTCACGATTTACAATTAGACTCAAAGTACCGTACTCAAAACACTGAGCTGGTGATTCATTGAATAGTGCGTTTTTTTTTTTTTTTTTTTTTGAATGGCATCTCGCAGATCAACCTATGAGGTTGTCGTCTGCTTAACCGGACTATCCTGTGGGTGCCTTTAGAGTAAGGCCTCCAGCCAGGGCATAAAAACTTACAAACTAAGCGACTGCACGCTAAGGGCACCCCCTGTGGGGTACGAACCTCGGCTTAGGGCGTCGCTGGGGGAGGACTGCATGGGGACAGGCTGGATCTGAATGGTATCATTATTTAGGGGCTGATTTAAAACTACTGGCACAGCATCGCGGGCTGGCTCGAGCGAGGGTCGGGGAGGGCATGGACCGGGACGTCGCGACGGACCTCGACGGCGAGGTCGGAAAGACGGCGGTTTGAGGCGGAACTTTTTAAGAGTGCTAGTCTCTTTGCTACTCTCCTGGAGGAGGGTGATAGCATCATCTGGAGTGACAAGGGTATGCCTAGGACGGCGTACTGTACTAATGCGCGAGGGTTCGTAACGGGCGGCCGCTGCGATCAGGGGATTACGGTGTTTAATGGCGTTATCGAAGAAACGCTTCGAAAGGCGTTTCATAAACTGAAGGACGGTGGGCATTCTAAGGTCTACGTGTAGACGGTCATTACGGACATAAAAAGGGGCTCCCGTGACTCTACGTAAGAACCGGTTCTGTAAAATTTGCATCCTATGGATGTACTTAGGCTTGGTGTGAGCGTACACGACGCAAGCGTACGTCATAATGGGGCGGATCACCGCGGTATAAAGGCGCAATTTGCACTTGAGTGACAACTTGCTTTTTGCCGAAATCATGAAATGAAGCCTACCCATAGCAAATGCAGCTCGGTCGCGAGCTGCTTTGATGTGCGCCGCGAAAGACAAGTGGTTGTCAAGTATGACTCCTAAGTACTTGGCTTGCTTCTCCCAAGGGATAGGCTTACCGTACATAGTGATCGGGCTGAGCGCGGGTGGCTTAATTTTACGCTGTTTAGAGTAAAGAACTGCCTGGCTCTTGTCGGGGTTCACCTCGATTCTCCATTTCCGGAACCAAGCGCCTAAGACGTTGGCTGAGGTTTGGAGGGTTCTATAGATAGCGTCGTGACTGCGGCCAGTGTAATAAATGGCCGTGTCGTCCGCGAACAGGCTAACTGAGCCTTCTTGCTCTTGGGGATGTCACTGGTGAACAGAGTAAAGATAAGGGGAGAGACGACGGAGCCCTGAGGGACTCCTGCTCTAATGGGGTGGGGAGAAGACAGTGCCTTCCCGATGCGATAGCGGAAGGTGCGATCCGACAGAAAGTCTCGTAAGATGAGCACGAGACGGTCCGGCACTCCCAGTTTGTACAGCTTATATAATAAGCCGTTGTGCCAAACTTTGTCGAAAGCCTTTGCTATGTCGAAGTACAACACACCCGTCATCGCTCCACGCTGGAAGCCAGCGCTCAAGTGCTCTACGATGCGATGGGCCTGTTGAATGCAAGAGTGTCCGGTTCTGAAGCCGAATTGCTCGTTGGGGATGAGACTCTTAGCCTCGGCGAAGTCTTTGAGTCGCTTATAAATGAGTCTCTCGTAGATTTTGCCGAGTGCGTTCAGGAGACTGATAGGTCTGTAGCTCGAGGGCTCAGACTTGGGTTTGCCTGGCTTGGCGAAACCGATGACAGTGGCCTCTTTCCATATTTGGGGAAAAGCGTTGTTGCTCAGGGCGCCATTGAAGATGGCCGCCATTAACACGACGAGCTGAGCGGGGAGGAGTTTAAACACCCTATTGGTGATTCCGTCGGAGCCGGGTGCTTTGCGCGG
Organism: Cerastis leucographa; assembly: GCA_963082945.1. Taxonomy (NCBI): domain Eukaryota; kingdom Metazoa; phylum Arthropoda; class Insecta; order Lepidoptera; family Noctuidae; genus Cerastis; species Cerastis leucographa. The sequence continues at coordinate 17,221,337 of OY720363.1, forward strand.
TTGAAGCTTATTAATGATGTCTTGCACTTCGTCAGCTGTGACCGGAGGCAGAGGATCATCTGGGTCTTCTACAGGGGGTAGGGCGGCTCTACGTTCGACGAATGCGTTCACCTCATCGAGATGTCGCTTGTCTACTGGTTGAGAGCTGGGGGAGCACTGGGACTCTAGGCTGTCTGCTAGGCATTCGGCCTTCTCAGAGTCGTCGAATGCAACGCTCTTATCGGGTCGCGTGAGGGGAGGCATCGAAGCCTCTTCGGTGGAGCGCAACTTGCGTTGCAGCTGCCAGAAGGCTAGGTGGGTAGGCTCAAGCTCGCTAAGCGTCTTGTCCCATTGATCTGAACGATGCTCACTAGTGCGCTTCTTTACAGCACGCTGTAAATGACGCATGTGAGCTTTGTTCGCGTCGCAGGGAAAGTTGCTGTAGGCACGGATGGCCGCGTTCTTCTCGGTTATCAGTTCACGTACGTCAGCGGGTAGTATCCAGCGTTGATCGCTCAATGCTGGAACTTCTCGTGAGCAATCCTTCAGTACGGATTGCACGTGTTCTGTAAACGAGTTGATGGCGGCCGTCGTGTCTGCGACTGAGACTATGTGGCCGGGGATGGACTCCAGGTGAGACGACGTGGTGGATTTCAGCTTTTCGCTGACTTTCCTCCAGTCGGTTATCACTTGGGTTGGCGGGGGCTGGCTGGGGTCAGAGGGACCCGAGCGGGGAACTAAGTGCATGAGCACTGGTCGATGGTCTGAGTTAAGCTCATGTAAAGTCTCGATGGAATGCAACTTAAGGTTGACATTCTTGAGTAGCGCTATGTCGAGAACGTCCGGACGTTGGTCGGGGTCGTGGGGATAGTGAGTGTGCTCCATAGGAGCGATGGGATCGAAGTTGAGGGACTCACCCAGGTTATACACGTGACGTCCTCTGGCAGAGGTCGTCGTGCTGTTCCAGGCGGGGTGTTTGGCGTTGAGGTCGCCCGCTATGATAACGGAGTCACTCAAGCCGAAGAGGACGGCAAGGTCTTTGGTGAACAGAGTGTGCTCCTCGGACGTGCCGCCGGGAGGGATGTACGCGGAGGCGATAGTGATCGGTTGATGACCGGTCATGCCTAGTCGACACACTGAAGTCTCGAGTAGAGACTCCATGGGAGGGGGATCTAAGGGGATGCAGTGCAGTTCTTTTCTATAATAGATTAGAGTACCGCCCTTGTGGCAACGTGACCGATCGTTGCGAACTATGCGATAGTTGGCAATTCTCGGATCGCGGTGACTGGGCTTGAGGAAGGTCTCCTGTATGAGGAGGATATCAATTCGATGGTCACGGAGGAAGGTGGCGATTTCATCACGCTGGCCTCTAATGCCATTGGCATTAAAGTACCCTAATTTAAGGGATCGGGGTTTGGTACACGTTAATCTCGTATTATCCATTGAAATTAAAGATTAATGCCGCTGAAGGCTTCGCCTAACTTGATTAGGGACTTGAGGATAATTTTAAGCTTATCACCGTCAGTGTTAGCCTCCCTGAGATCTGCCGCCATGCGGTCTGCTTCGGGGGTGACTAACTTTGCTAACGTTTCTAAAGTTACGTTAGGAGAGGAGACCGCGGCCGCGGGGCCGGGAGGCGCGGGACGAGCGGGCGCCGGTGCGCTCGCTTGGGCCACGGGAGTGGGGACAGGGGCATCTAATAGCCCGGGAATGGGGCTGGACTTTGCTTTGCCGAGTGCCGGGAAGGCTCTCTGGTGGTTCAGCGAGGTCCAGGGAGAGGGCCTCTGAGGGCTGAGTCTCTCCGGCATCTGTGCAGTTGGTAGCCTCACCGATGGGCTTTCTCTCTGCTGGCGGGCGTTTGCACGCTTCGCCAGTTTAGAGGAGGAGCCTTTGGGGGCTTTCGGGCAGCCGCGGTAGTTAGCCGGGTGGCCCGACTGGCCGCAAAGCACACAGCTCGGTGGCTCCGTGCATAGCGATTTGTCTTTGGGACGGGGGCAGTCTGCCGTACCATGGTCGCCTAGACACTTTACGCATCTGTGCGGCGCATGGCAGTTGGCTTGGCTGTGTCCGTACAGCTGGCAGCGGTGGCACTGCCCTACTACGGCTGAGCGGTAAGGCTTCTCTATTGAGATGCCTGTGAGGGAGCATACCGACTTCACTTTGAAGATCGGGTGGTGTCCTTCTACTGGGTCACAGATGACCAGTACCATATCGTACTGGGCTCCGCCTCTCGCTTTATGAAGGCGGTGGACGGCTGCGACCGGGATGTCCTGGCCTTGGAGGTCATTTAGGATGTCCTCCGTGGATATCTCCTTCGGGATCCGCCTGATCACCACGCGGGTGGGCTTCTCCTCTGGAAGGGAGTAAGTATGGAAGGCTATGTGCCTTCCGATCAGCTGACGGGTTAGTTCCCTGAAGTCAGCGGTCGTAGGGACCACCACTTTTATGCCCTGTTGTGTGCTTTTTGCGCTTGTATATTGTATGCGGCGCTCAACACACATTTTGGACACGTCTGTCCATTTCCCTTTGTCCTGAATGAACAGCGGGGGAGGGGGCTTCAGCTTCTTTGAAGAAGCGGCTGAAGGGTGAGCCTTAGGGCTGGCTGGCCTGCTGGTATGAGCAGCGGCGGACGTTGGTACGGGGACCGGGGAGGTGGGACGGGAGGCCGCGGGAGAGGGGACAGAAGGGAGCGCGACGATCTTTTTAGCCATGGCGGCCTGGGAGTTTTTGCCCTTCTTCCTCTTGCCCTTTCCGACGACTTGATAGTCGTCTTCAGAGGACGAGGCGGCAGAACACGAATCTAAAATTGACTCTGAGTCGGAGACTGGCTCAGTTGTGTCCATGTTCTCGGAAACGGGAACAATGGACGCAGGTTCGGACTGATTTGTTTGCGAAACAAAAGGTTTCGAAACAATGGGACTCGGTTTAGCCGGAATCGCGGCGGCGACGGCTGGCGGTAAGCCTTTGTCCATGTTCTCGGAAACGGGAACAATGGACGCAGGTGCGGGCTGGGCCTTTGTTTGTGAAACAGTGGGTTTCACAACAATGGGTCTTGGTGTAGCCTTAATCGCGGCGGCGACGGCTGGTGGTAAGCCTCTGTCGGCAGGCGGCGGAGACAAAGGGCTTTCAAGTGCGTCGCTGAAGTCAGTGACGTTATCACTGGTTTGCCGGATAGCATTAATTTCAGACCCATATTTTTTAAAATTTGGGTCTGTCGCAACGATGCGCAAGAAAAAGCGCAAAAGTGCTTTTTCTGTCTCGTCGAGGGACGACATTTCATCGGCTAAAAGTTAGCGGACATTTGAGTGAAGCTCAGCGCGCTTAGCAACCTAATTCCTTGAACAATTATGTAGGGAATTTACTGGGTCAGCGACTCACCCGTTTCAACCTTCCCGCAGCCACAGTCCGAAGGTCCTGGCTTGGTAGCAACTCCAACCCCAGTCTTAGGAACTTGCTTTCAGGAACTTGTTAAAACGGGAAACACTAGCACAGTATATCGGCGGCACATGTGTTCGCGACGGAGTCCAATTTTTCACCTAGACCCTGAAGGGGTTAGGCGGGCGGATTGGGTCACCACCCTCTCTCGGTTTCGTTGGCACCGTTAGGTTTCCCACCAAGAACCTCGAAACTGAGGACTTTTCCCTGATGGGGCAAAGGAAGTTAAATCGGAATAATATCCGAAGCAAATGAGCAAGTGCTGTCTTAATAAAAAGACAGCAATTGTTCGGGGGTGTAGTCGAGGGACTACTGATGACGTCACGACACTGGGAAGCGACGAACCGATGACACACACTGATAGCGAGCGGGAATGCGAGCAGGTAGCGGCACGTCCGTACGCGACGGCGGTCAGGCGGCGAGAGTATTGAATAGTGCGAGGGTCGTGGAGGTATTTATAGTATAGACGCCAGCAGGTCAACCTACCCGAAACTGTCAAATTTTCCCAATCAACCTTGAACTTTATTCTGTAATAATAAGGTTGAAAATTTATTAAAGAAATTTGTCAGATTGTTGTAGCTTGATGTGCGTCTGTCTCTAAAGTTGTAACATTAACAACTTATAATTGTTTAAAAAAAAAATCTTGTTCTTATGTTGGAACTTTGACCCACAATATCTCCGTAATTAGAAGGTTCCCGGGTATGGTCTAGAACTAAAATATTATTGCTATGACGTGACGAGGACAACAAGTATCTTTTGGCTTATAGTTAAAAGCGTTTACGGCTTACGACATTGCATACAAACTTTCAAGTCCTTATTTTTTTAAATGACTGAACCGATTTTAATTAAACTTCATACGCATAAGCAGGATACATAGATCTAAAAAGTTACAAAAAAACATTTTCAAAAAATAGTATTACAGCTAAACTAGACCGATTAAAAATTATCTATAGAAACAGAAATTAACAATTTTCTTTTTTTGTAAAAGACGTTTTAGCAACTTTTTAGACCTATGTATCCTGCTTATGCGTATGAAGTTTAGTGTATTAGTAGTTTAGTAATGTGTAAACTCTCTGAAGGGCATTTTTACACCTATAATTTTTGTAGTGACACAAGCTCGAAATGAAAGAATTTATAGAATTTTTTAGGGTAAGAAAGACACTGCACTCTGAGTGTCTTGTTGTCTGGACGTTACTGATGGACGCATCTGAAGGTGAAAAAAGCCAAACTCAAGGATAGTCCCAATTAAGATCGCCATCGACGCGCTAAGAAGATTCAATTGTCAAGTACTAAAAACTCACCAATCGATTCGTTTGAAATACATGACTACTAGAAAAAAACAAATATTGAAAGAAACCGCACGCGTAGTTTGAGTTTCGTCTACAGAAGAATCGACAAAATATCACATTTTCATTGTCTATCTGTCATTATGTCGATTCTTCCATAGACAAAACTTGTTTCTACAGTGTTGATGCTACGCGTGCAGGAAGGGTTGCTTTGTGTTTAAAATCACCATAGATCTTTATTTCTCAACACAAATATATAAACATTTACGTTACGTTCACATCGCGCATTATTTAAGAGAATCAGAGAATTAGAACCTCCGAATAAGAATGACTTCTTAGTTATAGAAACAACTCTCGATCTGGCAAAAGTACCTAGATATTTCAAATTCAAATAACTGCAACTGTCACAATTCTGACTCACAAATAGGATATTCTTGTTATACATAATTCAAAGTGTACGTAGGAACAGATAGTGGTACCGCATTGCAGCACCTACCTTCAAACTTGGCTATAATGCTGTCTCCCCACAGGGACCACTGTGGGAATTGATTGTACCTTGGAGTGTATTTTAAGGAAGGAAAATTATTTTCTAACGTGGTCTTAAGTTTGGTGGGAAGGGTAAATTTTTTTGTGGTTGTTTCTGCTTGTACTTTTATTGGGATATATTTTGGTCTAACTATGGTCCATTGGACTAATATATTTTCGCTATGTTTTCTTGTACCATGTTTTATAATTTTACATTTATAAAGTGACAAGAATATAAACTGGGTCAACCTTTGAAACACCAAACACAATAAATGCCACTTATAATCGTATTTTTCGAGATTTATAGGGATAAACTGTCGAATACAAAATAAAAGGATCACGAAAGGCCGCCTTTGCCTCAATCCCGGTCTCCACAACAAATAAAAAATAAATCCTATATTTTACTACGCAATCAAAACATAATCTTGAAATTCGAAAACACACTAAACCCCGCAAGTCTATAAAGTCGACACTGTCGAGTCAATTTCGACGCGACAAAAACGTAACGACAATTCTACATTTGAAAAATGCGAAAACTTTTTCGTTTAAGTTTCCAAACTCCCGCGTTTTATGTTCACATTACCGACAAACCTTTTTGGTCCTTGAAACCCGGTATGTACTTGAGGCGATCTCACTTTCAGTCACTACGTATTTTATACGGTTGAACTATAAAATTTCTAATTTTGAGGGCGACTGGCTCGTTTTTAGATCTCCTTTTCAATCCTGGCAGCCTGGTTGGCGTAATGTTTGAAGAGGAGTAATTTTACTGGATACCTCGTTTGGTTAGTAGTGCTTCGTTTACCTAAACCGTCATAATATCTTTTTAAATATTCCAAGTTGGTTTAATATCTAGCCAGAAAATTATAAACTAACCAGGATTTCTTCCGCTACTAAGTACAGCCATGAATACGTTTGCAATGTTCGTATATTCGTGTCAAGTGCTCTACTAAGTCATTCAACGCCACGCTTTCCCCCTGAAAGGCCTACATTTATTACAGCTGCGTTACTTCCGTCAACCCGGCCTATCTAAACACGCAGGCAGCCGTAACATTTGAAATTTAATTGGTCGCAGCGCCATCTATTATTACTGGCGAGGCACTAAACATGTACAAGGTATGAATGAACCAGCACGCATGCGTACAACGCATCGATCCGGGACACCAACTTTGTAAATAATTCTATTTAGCGACAAAAAAAAATCGCGAGCCATGTAATATTTCTCAAATCTAGTTCATACAAATCCAAATGAAATCCTTCAAAAGTTCTCAAATAAATTATAATATAGCTAGGAGATCATAAATAAAGTGGAATTCCTTAACGATAGACCGAATGAAAACAGAGAAATTCCAACTTTGAAACAGATATTACAAAGAAAATTTTATTATTAAACGTCGATGAGCTGTCGTTTCGGCGATACCGAATATTTCATTCCTCCAATAAAATTTTATTCGGAGTCGGCGCAGTGACGCCATGTTTACACTGTTTTCCCGCCAGTAGAGGCGCCACGATCGCTGCAGCCTCTCGGGCGTAGCTGTCAAAATTACGTTTACGAAAAAATCGCTTTTCTTTCACATATTGGCGATAACCAAACGGTATTTTAGAAATTACTGAATAACAATGAGCAAGTTTGAATATTAAATAGTTAGTTTCAGGATTCGTATCTCGTTTAAAACCTAACCTATTTAGGTTCGGTCAGCGTCCGTCGGTATATGGTGACAATAATTTTGAGTGTTATTGCGAAATGTCCCGGACATTTCTTCTTATCTTTTTGTTTATTTTCGGCGTTTGTTATTGTAATCCTGATGCGAAACGCCTTTACGACGATCTTCTGAGTAACTACAATAGGTTGATACGTCCTGTTGATAAAAACAATAATACTGTGCTGGTGAAACTTGGGCTGAGGCTGTCACAACTGATTGATCTGGTAAGTACTTGGAAACAATATTATTCTTTATTTGAAACCTCAAATCTTTGAAACATCGAAGAAGAGCAAACCTCGTGACAAATTTTGTGGCATCCAATAACAATATCTCGTAAATTAATATTCTGATAGAATAAGATGTGGAATTGGCAGATGAGATGACTATTACTATTCTGACATACTATACCTACCTACTATATAAATGAAGGCTGCTAAATATGGGGCGTTTTTAATCCTATATTATATATGTATACCATATTTTAATTTCGAGCTAGAACAACAGGTGCATGTGATAAATCTGCATGTATTACTTACTACACATGAAGCAACTGGTATATAACTAAGTCCACTGATGAGATTATAATAAATGATATATTTGATTGAATCGATGTTTAAAACTATTTGATAAATTTTTACTTTTTTTATCAAACGAAACCGCCAGTATTATAACTATAGATCCTTAAACTCAAATAATTGATGCTGACCTTGATGACACTTAACAGAATTCTTGATTATAAATCATGCTTCCTGTTACTGTTACTGTTGGCCTGCGTCATCCCACTGCTGGGCGGGCAAAAGCCTCTCCACATGACTTTTAATTATTTCGGTCCAGGGCCAGCTCGTCCCGCCATCTTCTACGAGGTGAGCAATTAGACAAGATTTAAAAAAAAAACCTAGTCGTTAAATAGGACAGGAAAGGGTGCAAAGAAGTTCGTCATTATGAAGTTACACCTGAAAGTAATAAAATACACTTCGATCCAGGGCCAATGTGGATCACTGGTCATGCTTACTAGCAATTTAAAAAAATGCTACTCCGTATTCATTTTAATACTGTTAAGCGTCATCTGCCCAGCCTTTCCACAACTAGACAGCATTTAGTATCACCAAATACCGAATCACGCTCGTGGAAATCGCTACGTCCCCGCAGTGGGACGCGCGAGGCGGGGTATGGACAATACCGAATATTATTGCTTACATGCCTTAAAGAGGACCCACCTATTAAGTTGTATAAAGAGCTCTTGTTTTACTAACTACAAAACTCGTTACGTATAGATACACGACGGCCCACTGTACAGAAGCTGCTCTACTAATGAAAAGTTTATGGGGTGCGAGGGAGCAACACAACATCTTGTGACCCCAAACCTACCCCCACCTACTTTTAACGTCATTCTAAATAGCTACACGTAACTATAGATAGCTTATTCCTTTTGGTCTTCTATACAAATAAATAAAATTGAAGTGTCTGTTTGTAATATTTAAATAACCGCTTTTTACTACATGCATATGAATGTATATACCAAAATAACATATTTTAAATTTTTGTCTGTCTGTCTGTTTGTGCCGGCGAATCTCTGGAACGGCTAAACCGATTATGACGGTACTTTCACTGGCAGATAGCTGATGTAATAAGGAGAAAGTCTATTTAAGAAAATAAATAGGTACTAATTAAAATACAAAAAAAAAAACTTTTTTGTTAAATTACACGTGGACGAAGTCGCGGGCACAGCCAGTTGAAAATAAAACTGAACGCGATCAGCCCATTTGAAATGTGTTCAAGAACTGTCAGGTTAGTAATGGTGTAGGAGTAAATGATAGCGCGATTGACAGAGCAAAATGCAAAAAGAAAAAGTGTTGCGCTGATCCAAAGTAACATGGGACAAGGGAAGATGATGAGGAAGAACTGTTAGGTTCATCATTGCTGTGGAATATTGACACTCATACCTGTTGCACGTAGTTTAGATGTGCTGATTGACTGAACTTCGTACTTAGAATGATAATAAAATTGGTAAGAAGTAACAGCAAATAAGAGCAGCGGTGGCCCAATGGTGGCAGCCCCGACTTACGAGCAGTAAGCCGTGGGTTTGAACCCAGGCAGGCGCATTTCTTTGTGGAATTTATTCCATCGCCGCTGCTCTCAAAAACGGTAAAAGAAAACATCGTGTGGAAACCGGCATGTCCTAGAACAAAAAATTCGAAGACATGTGACATCTACCAACCCGCATTGGGCCCGCGTGATGGATTACAGCCTACTCCCTCTCGTAGAGAGGAGGCCTATGTCCCAGCATTGGGAACATTGTAGGCTGATGATGAACAGCAAATAGCTTGTACGTGTAAGATAACCAGTATGTTTGTAACTTCTGTATGCTAAATAAGGACGCATTTCCAGCAGGGAAAGAGCATGACATGTGTTGGTTCGATTCCCAGGCCGGATTCCTAGTGATATTGGGTTTTACAGCAGCGGCCCGGGGTCTGGTACTATGCCCGGTTGATGATAATAGGTTCGCTCCCTACTACATGGGGCTCAAACATAACTGGCGGAATTTGAGTTTAGCTGCTGTAAATACTACTCTGTCTCTAACCAATCTTAAAATGTGTCGATGTTTAAATTGTTGAATTTTAGCGTTTCATAAAAAAAATATCTGGACCACTGCAGCTTATGGATTTCCATTCCAATCGTTTCTAATTCTATTCAAGTAATTCCACATTCTCTACTTATACTAATAATATAAATAATAATATTATTTATATTATTATTTAAATAATAATATTTAAGTGATTTGTTTGTGTCTGAATGTATTTTTAGTTGTTTTTTACTGTACTTTTAGTTTGTAGTTTTTAAGTTTCGTAACTTTTGTTTATAGGTATTTAGTACCTACCTTTTTCGTTAATTGTTTTTTTTTGTTAGTGAGTTTATCTGCGGAAACTTGTAAATGGCCTTCAAATCCGTATTGTTTAGGAATGTTGTTTTTACTAGCTGTAAGATTCCCAAATAGCATAAAATAAAATAAAATATTTCTATGCATTAATCGGGTTATGGATTGATTCTCAAATAAATAAAAAATACATCGAAAAAGAAAACATCGTGAATAGAGATGTTCCGACTAGTCGGTTAAGCCGGCTATCTGACCACTTTCGTAGTCGGCGACTACTCGGCAAAGAGCACCAGTAGGAGTCACACAAACCAAACGAAATTCACTTTAATGTTAGTTCAATAACAGTATTGTCTTTACTTTAACCGACTTCCAAATGGAGGAGGTTCTACGTTAGACTATACTCACCGATATCTCCGCCAATATTGTGGACTGACTTTTTTTTTTTTTTTATAAAATCGTCGCTCTGATCAGTGCAACAGCAAAAATCAAGAAACAATGCGACGTAAACAAAACATGTGCCGAAATACTAGCAGATGGCGGTTGCGACTTACGCGCGAATTTGTTGTAAACGAAGCGTTACCAAATTTCCGAATACCCCCGAAACCGTGATCAGCTCGGGGATTAGTCGGCCGACTAGTCGGTCTCTTTACAACCAACTAATTGGCTAGTCGGCCAAAGACATAGTTGGCACATCTCTAATCGTGAAGAAACTGGCCTATTCTAAAACCAAAAAATTGACATACACCGCACGTACTGAGTCCGCTGGTTCGATTACAGCTCATTCCTATTCACAGAAAGGAGGCGTGTGTCCCAGCAGTGGGAACGTTATAATCAGATTGAGCTATCTATTTATGCCTATACGTGAATAACACCATTCCCACCCATTATTACATAAAAGGCACACATAAAAACACCATAACTTACTTAAATATGAAAAGAAACCTCACAATCTCCCAACTCCCTTCATATCGCACAAAAATCTATTCAGCCATGACGGGAAAATGGCGCGAATGTCTATGGTATATTGATTACCGCAAACAACCTTACCTGCGGTTACCATGGCAACCGGAGGGTTCCACAGGTGCGATGAGGACTGCCCTCATGGGCCTAATCAAATATTTAGTAAATATCTTTAAATAATAATGTATGGGCTTGTAAAATTTGCTGTTGTTTAGACAATTTACATGTTTTAGTATGTTAGGGGTGAGTTTAGTAGTGAGTCTATTAATTTTTATGACGACTCCTGTTGGACTACCCGAATACTTGAGATATTTAGGGTTCTTCCATAACAAATTTCTCAGTAGTAGCCACGGAATCTGGATTTGTGCTTGGTTGATGGTAATTGAATCGCCCCCTATTATATGGGACATAATAACTGAAAAAAGTGGGTGTACTATTAAGTACGCCACAGCCTGAGTACTTACTACATCTTTAATTGACGAAAATTTAACCTGGTGGTTGAGTGAATGTCACGCTCACTTAAATGTCACGCTGATGGTGGCGGGTGTGTTGGGTCATTTAGTTCCCTTCAATATGGTTGGGTTGATTGAAGGCTGATACATGCGTCATATTCGTGAACGGGCGCTGTCAGTTGTGACTGGTCATCTCTTAGCTGCCACGGTCTATTTAATTACTTTATTTTTGAATTACTGATTGAAACTTTTACTCTGGACGCTCTTGATTTGCCCGCATTTCTACATCGTTCTGACATATTTGTAATTCTCAACATGAATGATGTAACAAAGATTTTGTAACATATTTTGATTTAAAAGTGTGTCCATGGAGTTTCTTGCCCATGCTTGTCCATAGAGATCTACGCTTTGGAATGGGCAACTACAGTACTTTCACGAGTTATTATGCCTTGTGACTGGGACTGTAGCTTCGCGTTTTTGTTTTTTTTTTATTTTATTTTTCACTTTCAAAGTGCCTGTAAAGGACTAATTGAAATAAATGCTTTTAGATTGAGTTTTGCCTTACCTTTCGGGCACTACAGGCGTGATTTTATATGCTTGACATATACATATGTCAGGCACTTAGATAACAAAAATTCTTAATTCAAGAACAGGCAAAACATTACTGCTTATTCGGTGAAATATATCAAATTCTTTTTTAGCTACAGGTTTACAAGGGTGTATGTTTTTAGTTAAGAGTTCAGTTTAGATAAACAAGTGACGAGTCATTTGTACAACAGGTCTTAAATCCCCACAGGACACTATTGCGGTGTACTCAATGTATGTCTATGTAATATAACTTCTTATCTAAGCAATCATGGTTCTCGATACCACTGGGGTTAATACTTTATTTACTTACTAACATGGCATGATATTTTAGGCAGAAATTGTATAAAATAGTAGGAGAACAGAAATAAAAAAAAATATAGGGAAAAGAAAATAGTAGAACGTACTAGGAATGCAGATTTTATTATGCCTACTTTGAATTTATCTTTTTTCAAATGTGGACTCCTTATTGCAAAAGTACAAACTTTTTTAACTACTGAACCTTGTATAATTAGACGTGAAACTCTAGTAATTACAGTGAAGGGTGGTGGAAAATTAATAGACAGTTTCACCACAGTACGAGTATTTTATTCTACAGCCAATGAGCGTAATGTCACACATACCTACTGTTGAAGTTACTCGTAAATAAAGCTTGTCAACTACGTCTCTTGGTTACGTGTGGAATCTAATAAGATGTGAAGTACTTCTTCGAAAGGTAATCAATACTTGATACCATCGTCACAAGACGTAAGAGAGCTATCATCACTTTGTGTCGCTAGAATGACATATTCAAATCAAGATGGCTCCAAAAAGTCTGACAACCAGTCTTACCTAGGGTATCGTATTACCCAGTACTAACTGGGTTGTGGAGGTCAGATAGGCAGTCGCTCCATGTAAAATACTGGTATTCAGCTGCATCCGGCAAGGCTGGATGCCGACCCCAAAAACGTTCAGAACAATCCAGGGTGATGATTTTATTTCAACCTTTCGCCGCTTCCACAGCGTCGTTGGCGGCTGCATAGAAGTCACTTTGACAAGATATTTTAGCCACAGAGTATAAAAATAACTTCTCAACAGATTCATAGACCGCGATTTTGGTAGTAAATCTTTACACTCATGTTTATGGTACGGAAAATAACCAAGTTATTGTTTAATCGATCAATTAACTCAGTCTATCACTTACTGAGTCACTTACTGACTTACTGAGTCATAAGACCATAAGCAGTGATAGCCTTGTGGTATGACCGTCAGACTGCCAAGTCATAGGTCCCAAGTTCTAACCCAAGTCACGCACCTCAGATTTTTTGGATTCATATACGTACTGTATAACTATTATCACTTGCTATGGTGAGTGAGAACATCGTGAGAAAACCAGAATGCTTGAGACATATTTCTCGGCAGCATGTTAAGCCAAGTCGGAGGCCTTTGGGCAATCTCAAAATCAAAGCATTTATTTCAATTAGACCATTACAGGCAATTTTGAAAGTCAAAAAAACAAAACGCGAAGCTACAGTCCCAGTCACAAGGCATAATAACTTGTAAAAGTACTGTATTTGCCCATTCCAAAAAAAATCCAGCGTAGATCGCTATGGAGAAGAATGGGCAAGAAACTCCATGGACACTCTTTTAAATCAAAATATTGTTACAAAATCTTGGTTACATCATTCATGTTGAGAATTACAAATATGTGGGTGGCATAAAAACTCTGAGACCAGATAAGACACTAACTAACTGATAAGGAAAAAAGAAGAGTCATAAGACCGTTATCACCACCTTTCGCATCCAGTCTGTTCCAGCCAACTTTAATTTCTTTGTCGGTCATACTAAAGGGGTATTCCATGCTACACTTACCGATATTGTTTCGAGTCCAGAACTCGTTTGCTCCTTCGACCATATTGGTCAGTTCAGCTTTTTTAATCTGTCCATGTCAGAATCTCCAGCTATATTCTGGATAATTTCATTTTGGTTCCTTTACAGAAACTTTGCGCATAGTCAACTCCACAGCGCGCTGAGTGACTTCGAGTTGATGTTGTGATGTATCAAATCCCAGCTTACGAATTTCGCACACAATCACATAGCCGATCAATGAATTCTAATTCCTTATGCAAACAACTCACCTCTGATAGCTGGTTACCATGGCAACCAGCAGCCAGTTCTACAGGTGCTCCGGATACGGATAACCCTCACGGGCCTACTTAAACATTTGAAAAGGGATTAACCGCACAAACAGACGAATTTAAGAATCTTGTTTGTTTGGGATTTAACCGGTTCAATCCGGTTCAGATTTAAGAAAATGGTGTTAAGTGTTGGTCGAAACTTTTTGGGATTTGGGAATAGATATAGGTACTTTCAGAGGTTTTATGAATCATAGTCTTGTGTATCGATCATAATTCTATTTAAAAAAGATTTTATATTTCGCAATGATGTCCCTAATATAATAGCTCATATGGGTCAAATCCGTCTAAAACTCAGTTACTGTTAAAAAAAAACAAATAAAAAAGTATTGTGTGGTTTTATGAAACCACGGTAAAAGTGAAACTTTTTTTCACACTATAGAAATTTAACCATAAAATTTTGGAATAATATTCCATTAAAGGTATAAAACGCGGAGTAGGGATAAAAACTCCGCGGCCGAGCGTCACGCGACATGCAACACACAGACGAAAAAGTATGAGACGATGTAATAAAAGTTTCACTCTAAAAATACTCCATATTTCACCTACTTTTAATATTAATCCTGTAAGTAGATGTTTGAACAATAAAATAGGTTGAAGAAATCCCACCGCGTCATTGCCACACAATAATTCCACTTATATGACTTCGTTGTGTAAAGAAACTAAATGAAATGAAAAAAAGAATTTGGAAGTCAATATTAAAAAAAAAACCTAAATATATTGTAACAGGTCACTGGGTAACTAACTAACGATCCAATTTTAAACAGTTTCCAATTAAAGCACCCACTGCACTTTACGACTAGGGGTTTGTTTCAGAACCGTGGCGGAATGCTTTTCTTTATTTTCCTTCATAAACTTCTAGATACCTTTAATTACTGTACCTAAAACCAATGAAGAAAGAGAATGACCATCATTAGCAACATTTCAGAGACAGAAAGAAAGTTGAAATGCACGCAAAACTCACAAAGTGTGCACAAGAAATTCGAACACTGATATTTTTTTTGCATTTGTTTATAAGTAGTTACCGTAGTGATTTTTGGCACAGGAACCCACCCTGACAAAACAATTAAATATTAGTAACGCAGTCAGAAATAAAGTCTAGAAAATTACTTGTCTTATTCTTCGTGATACTCTTCGTGTGCCTTCTCTAAGGACAGATGTCATTACACTCTCGATCGTTCGCCACCTCTCCCTGCCGGCTGATATCCTGGTACACTCGTGCAAAGGATCGCTCAAAGCAGACTTAACTTGACTGATATATCGCATAGGTGAAAAATATCAAATTTCATAATATTTTCATGTTTGTTGAGCAAAAATAATTAAGTACACCACGTCATCCACGACACAATGTTATTGAAAAAGCCATTAATTTTAGCAATCATTTCATACAGAAATGCATGCCAAGGAATACTAAAACGCATCCATTGTCTAGTTTTCAAGTTGAGTTCGCGAATATTTATTACGGTAATAAATTGTGGAAGTTCCAACCTGATCTTGAAGATTACACCGCATTCGGTCTGTAGGGGTTACTAGGTTTTTAATTGGCTAGATTAGGTTGGTTTCCAGCTATAAAAGTACGGATAGATGGAAAGATAAACTTCTTTTTGTAAAAAAAGGTCTATTGTGTAACTAAAACATGGATTCGTAGATCCCGACCAAAAAACATACCAGCCCCCTTATTAACAAACTTTCAGAAGATTGAGAAGAACAATTATGAATTAAAAGTCACATCATCATTAGTATCAAGCTCTATAGGTTTTGTCCCGCGGCTTCACCTGCGATAATTATATGTTGGAAATTACACCACGAGAAATAACTACTCGGATAAAAAAAATCCTATGTTCCATCTCAGGTCTTAGTGAACCTTTTCAAATCAAAATCATTTATTTCAAGTAATGATTTTGATTTGTTCTACTCGGATAAAAAAAATCCTACACACATCAAAAGTGTCTAGGGATCAAGCATTTTTATGCGGATTTCTTGAGATTGAGATGTGGCTTTGTAATAAATTTATGATTTTATAAATTTATATGGATCCTTTTTGGTGCATTTCATAATTTGAATCAGGAACTGTGAATCAAATTCGAGTAAAAGATGAAAATCAGCTGTCAATATTTTCCCTATAAAAACATACAACGCATTGAAGACATTATTAGTGCTACTGTTTCCCTACTACTGATTAAAACCAACGTTATTATGGAGCGGCGACGTCATTTAAGCAGGGAAGAAATGCTCAGAGCCGTGGGAATGATAGAAGCTGGTTCCCGGCAACGTACTGTGGCTTTAGCTCTGAATACAAGTCAGAGTGTTATCAGTCGACTTTGGACACGTTACCGAAGCACTGGTACCGTGGCTGAGCGCCATGGAGGACGGTATCGCTGCACCACACGGAGACAAGACCGATACATTCAAATCTTAACTCGAAGAGCTCCAACAATAACCGCCATGATGTTAGCCGTGAGGCTTCATCACTCTTCAGGGAACTTAATTAGCGACCAAACAGTCAGAAACCGCTTGCATGAAGTGAACCTTCATTCCCGAAGACCGCTACGGGTACCACCTATAGCAATGCACAATCGTAGGATTCGATATCAATGGGCTCTTGAACACAGAAATTGGGCAGAAGAACAATGGCGTTTCGTGTGCTTTTCTGACGAGTCTCGTTTTGGTATGAGACCGGATACAAGACGTATACGACACTGGAGAACCCCTGGACGCCAACAGCGATTAAAATCCTGCCAGGAAGTCCATCCTTATAGTGGTGGAACCATTATGGTATGGGCGGGTATTTGGATCGGCGGAAGAACTGAGTTGATTTGGATCAGAGGCAACCTCAACGCTCAAATTTATGCTGAGACGATTGTATCAGACGTCATCGTTCCTCTACAAGTGCAAATCGGTCCCTTATTTCAGTTAATGCATGATAATGCACGACCGCACACCGCAAGAGTTGTAAGACAGACTCTCGCCGCAGCTAACATCAATGTCCTGCCCTGGCCTGCTCAGTCGCCAGACTTGAACCCGATTGAGCATGCATGGGATATGCTACAGAGAAGAGCTCTGCCGAATATGGAGGGTATCCAGTCGCAAGAAGACCTTTTTTTGTTGTTGCAACGAACATGGGCGGCCATTCCACAGCGTGATTTGGATGAACTCATTTTGAGTATGCCAAACCGATGTTCTTGTGTTGTTAGTGTTCGCGGTAGAAACACGGATTATTAATTGTTTAAGTTACCCAATAAAATTTTAAAGAAAACTGTTATTTCAGTCTTTTTTTCGAACTTTAATGTTAGTGGTTCAAATGTCAAAAATCCCTTTATTAGAAAATGGCAAATTTCTTTATTAATGCAAAGGTGACTTGGTTTATCGTTACTGTGACAAACGAAAACACTTTATTTGATGAATCCTTAAAGAAAATTTTAATTAATATCAATCAGGAGAAAAGTTATTGCAAAAATATATGTTGATCCCTAGACACTTTTGATGTGTGTATGTTCCATCTCAGGTCATAGTGAACCTTTTTTAAATCAAATACTAGTCAGCCGTGTGTGAAAACGTGACAAAAGATTCCGCCAATTATGTTTTAAGTCCTATGTAATAGGGGGCGAGCCTATTGCCACCAACTGGGCACAAAGAAATTCCAGTCGGGAAAACCCCAATGACACTTTGACCGAGTCGGGAATCGAACCCTGGACGTCATTAACAGCAGTTGCGTTTGCGACCACTCGACCAGCGAGGCATTTATTTCTCAGTTTTAAATTATCATCTTACAGTGCGGTACCCTATATGTTCACAAGTATTCAGTATTAGTTCGTTAGCAGGTCAAACAAGTGAGTAAAGCAAGTTTAATTACCAGGATGTAATGAACGAGAGGAGTTACACTGTTACAGCGTCCTTGTTCAACCTCCTTGTTACCTAGGTTCTCTTTTATTCTATTCAGCCAGTGTGTAATAGGTTTCTTTTTTAGATGGTCTTGAGATTGAAATATGTTCTGTTTCTAAAAATAAGTTAGGACATTTAATATTGTGATGAATAATTTTATCTTTTGCCTGACATGAATATACTCAATTATGAATATGGTTTTTTTATTGACATTCTAACAAAATAATAATTTTAAATTTAAAGAGTTTCTTAATTGTATTCTAATTATTTTTTTGATCATTCTTTATTGATAATTCTTTACAATGTTATGTGAAATATTTGTACGCCGCGCGCCGATACTTACGGCTAAACATGATTGGACTCAAACGATGTAATATCTTGCATGCTCTTGTATGTACAGAATGTTTGAACAAATAAAGAAATATTATCTTATTAAGTAATTAGGCACTTTTCAGACGAAGAAAGAACACAATATTAAACTATTTGCGAGAATTCTTGGTATGAAGATTGAAAATATTATGATAGTTTTAGGAGTCATTTCAGGCTTGGTAAAGTACTTCGTTGCTCTTTTCTAGAAACTAGATATTCTTAGTAATAGTAATCATCATCAGCTTCAGCCTAGCCTTATCCCAACTATGTTCGTTGGGTCGGTTTCTAGTCTAACCGGGTGCAGCTGAATACCAGTATTTAACATGTAGCGACTGCCTATCTGACCTCCACAACCCCGTTAATACTGGGTAACAGGATACCCCTTGGTACGACTGGTTATCAGACTACTTCTTCGCCTTGGTTTTTAGTAACGGAAATAACTTTTGAATCTATTAGAGACTGGGCTTGCTTTAAATCACATCCTAGGCATATAATTATTAGCGGCGATTGGCAGCGGCGACCTCTCGCGTCCTGTCCTGGTTCAATCCATGGTCCGGTGCGAGAGGAAATGGGAAGCAGTCGCTTCCTTCTGCGAAGCAGTCATGCTAGCGAAAGAGGTGGCGGAACGTGAGAGGGAGAGAGCCTCTCGTCCCAACCGCCGCGGGAGACGCCCCGGGCGTCGGGGGCAACTCAGTGGCCCCTGGCCAGTTGCCAATGGGCTAGCTCACCGTCCGTCCGTCTTATGACGACAGGTCGTGTCGACGGCGCATTCGTGTTCCACGCACGCCTCAAAGAGATGTCAGCATATTGGAAGGAGTCCGGGCTGCGGGACTGTTCGAAAGAGATACCGTGGCCCTGGAACACAAAGGGCTAAGAAGGAACATGGATGGGTTTTAGTCAGTACAAGTCTGACGCTCCCTTCCGCTCCACCCAGAGCGGGAGTAGTCATTTGGTGATTTCCCATGCGTCAAAAAAACGCATGAATTCTGCTATTGTCAAAATTTTCTGAAAGAAGAAACATGCTCTACAAAAACCGACAAAGCTCTAGTTACAATTAAAAAAACATTTAAACGTCTCATTAAAATATATTTCAAAGAATGAAGGTATAACAGGATATAAGGTAAGGACCGAACTATTATCATTTAAACTACGTAGAAAGTTAGTCAGCGGACAAATTCCAGTCGTGACCTTAACAGTTGGTTCGCTAGAGGAATGTTAACTATGGGTACAAAGAGGTTGTTTCACGACATATTGTGTATTTTTAGTGCTTGAAAATGTGTCGTATGTTGTCTTTGTTTAAACAATTTTAGGTTTGGGATCCTTCATGATACAAAATTTTCTTTACGCCTTGTCTAACTACTGGTAATGGTTACTTTTGAATGCGTAAATGATAAATGATGTTTATTTTGCAAATAGGTTTTTACAAACACTTTTACACGTCATTTTTTTTTTTAAACTAGATGGGGCCGGTGTTTCGTACCTGACTACTCTGAGAAGAAACAGCCGAAACAAACTCAGAGGTTCTCTGTTAACTTGTTGCTCTTTTAAAGTCCAGACATTGCTCAATTTACATGAGGACTATGCAGATTAGTGTCTGAGATGGTCTTTTAAAGAAAGAACCATGAGAGAATTGAGTGGACCTGTCCAGTCAGTGCAAGCATTTGTCAGTTATCGTGTAGCTCGACTTATAACTCAAGGAGCTCAACGCAAGGAGTACTTTATTAAGTTCGCATTCAAAAGTAACCATTACCAGTAGTTAGACAAGGCCCGATAACTGTGTATTTTGTTTACTGATAAATATGAATTTCATGTAAAATATTGGATTCTTGTGAACGTAACCATAAACTAGAAATACAATTTGGCGTTGATCAGACAACAATGCTTCGTGGACAATAGAGTACAAAAAAAAACTGTAAAATGAAGTAATGTTTTCTCGGTCAAGTTATGACGTCAGGGGGTTACAGAGGGTTCCAGAGTGGGAAAGAGACAGAGCTATACAGGTCGTCTAGGTCCATCTCTTTCCCACTCTGGAATAAGAATAAAACAAAACTGCTTTATAGCGTCATGTAGGCCACCCTGTCTCTGCACCTCATGAGTCATCTCCCAGAAGCTTTACAAGCATAATTCATCCCTCACTCCTACCCATGTCATCCTTCACACAGTCCATCCATCGTTTCTTTGGTTATTAATATGAAACACATAAACGAAAACTGAACTATTCGGAACCCGAAACTGATTGCAAAAAAAAGTGCATGTTTTGAAATAAACCTTTCCAATCCGGAACTGCAAACAGCGAGCTGGTGCAGAGAAAATTTTATTTGCGCATAACCTAGTCGCTAACGACTTCAGTTGTAAAGGGTCCTTAATTGAAATAAAATTGACGTTTACAGTCTGCGCGGGGGACTCTTAATTGCTATGCAGTCGGCCACGTAAGCTGTTCTCGATGGGTCTGCATGCTCCTCGGCTATCCTCGGCAGCTGTCGGGTCTTCTCGGCTCGTGGCCGGTTTGAACCGGTTTTATGTCGTTTTTATGACTCAGCCATTCAGAGCTGGAGTTTGCGTGCCTGAAATGTTTTCGAAATTGGTTTGATCTCCTCGATCGGAGTATTTTTGGTTTTCGTGAAAGTTTAATACGTGCGAGAATGTTGTGTACTGGATGGAATAACGTGGATAAACGCTGCCGGGAATGTTGTGGGTTTTAAAAGTAGTGAATAAACTGAATGCGGTAGTACTTGCTTATTCTGTGTACAGGCATTCTTTCTGGTTTTATATTTCTAGTTTCGTTTTTGGAGAGAATCGTAAAGTAGGTTGCTTAAAGTAAAATATTTGGTAGAAATCTAGTATCCTTGACAAAGCCAATTTTGTTGCCTAACCAAAAGAATTTAGGTAGGTAACTCGCTATGTGTAATATATTTTTGATGAATAGAAAATCCATAGAGCAATAAGTACATGAATAATTTATAGCGCAAGCAATAAAAATAACCCAAATAGAAATGCATTTAACCACAAAAAAAGTGATAGAACAAAGCTCAAAAAAGGTGAACGTACATTTGATACTGGGAGTGACAATATAAAACGATACTATAATAAGTACTCACCATCCACATCTTGATATCGTAGCTGACGTCACAGCAATCGTATTTTCGCCGTCGCAAACACAAAACAGACAAAATGGCTGACAATACAAAAGTCATGTTCAATTTTGTGTAAGCGAAACACGTTTTAGAGAAATGACAACAGTAAAACGTTAAACGATGTCTGGATGTCGTATTGTAAAATACCTAGTTACAGACAAATCACCTCGGAGACTTACGAGGTTCACACTGATCACGATTGATTCTATGAAGTTGATTGTAGGAACTTAGAAGAAGAGACAAATATGAAAATATAAAATGCACACGAAATTTAATAACACCAGTATTTAAAACACATCATTAGTCGAATGGAGGCCGTCATTCAGACTCTTTGCATAGTATAAAACATAGTCACTTCCCACCGTCTGTACGCTTAGATCTTTTAAACTACGCAGCGGATTTTGATGCGGTTTCTATCAATAGATGGAATGATTCAAAAGGGAAGTTAATATGGATAATTTATCCCTGAAAAACACATCAAAATTTCAACGCAAACGAAGTCGCGGACTGCAGTTAGTTGTTAATAAAACAGATATGATACAAAAGTAATTGAATTCTGAACTGCTAGCCATATTATGCTCGATGGGATTTCCCAACTGTAAAAATGACGAACAACTTTCATCAGATATTTTTTGAGACTTTGTGATTTAGATCATCAAAATTCCAAACGCAGTATTCACCTTTGCTTTATGTACAAGAAACTCTTGTGCAATACTTCATGGTTCTGCTCCCAATAGTTGATATTGTACAGTCTCTGTCAATGAATTTAAGATTTTTATTTAATAAACAATACTTCTTAAACAAGTCAACACCATCAATTTTAAAATTGATTAAAAAAGTTAAAAGCTTTATTTAAATAAAGTTCATTACAAAAAGCAACATAGCTTCCAATACTTTAATGTTCTCCAAGCAAAGTTACTTCCAAACTGATCAAAATAAGTAGTGCAAAGATTTTTTCTTCGGTAGTATCCACTGGCTCGCTGCCAGAGTGCTTAGCTTAAAGGCAAAGCTCATTAGTGGCTGCAGAAACAGCTTCTTCAACCATCTATATAATATGGTTAGGTTCTGATTTTGTAACGACTTTCTTTACATTGAGTATTAGTTTGACAGTATTATTAGTGAGCCACGTATCACCCACTTTCAAGATCAATGCTGCAAACACTCTCATTGATATGATAAATGATCTAAGTTTAGGTTCATTTATTTGCTTATCCTGCTCATTGTATAGAACCCGCTCATCATCATCATCATTTTATAACTAGTCAACCCCTTATCAATCGTTACAGAAAGACGAAATATTCTAAAAGTAGCTGCTACTTATCCCAGGCCTTCTGTCGTAATACCATCTGGTACTGTTCTTAGAAGCCCAGAAAAAAAAAATGCAATCCAAATACATTCGAAGCTCAACTATCTCTAATGTACGTTAGATATCTTGTACAGAAAACCCAAAAGCCAATCGTAAATTACATTCCCTTTTGAAAACATACAAGCAATGCTGTTAGGAGCATTATTGCATCTTGTGCGATTTTAAAAATCGAGAACTAAATCGGTACAGCTCCCAGCTTCGTTATTTCCCGAGGGATCGGACCAGTAGCCGAAACTTGTTCAAAAGATGTAGCTCGATGTTCAGCCTTTTGTACAAGATGGTTATTTTAAAATGAAACATTAGGTCAACATAAAACAGAATTCCTATTACACATTCCCGTAAACCCGGATAGGTAAGACTGAAGTGCACCTATAGTACACCACATTTTGCCAGTTTTGTTTTGTCCTATGTAGCCTATACCATCAACTGGGAACAAATTCAGACTCCAGGCTGAGAAATTCTAGATGGAAAAACCAAAGACTTTTTCCGACCTAGAATCCAGTCCTGCTGAAGTAACGCTTACTACCCGGTTGCCACACAAAAATGCTTTTTAGAGGCATGATCGATCTCGATCAGCTGGCCTACCATGACGTCTTAAAACATTATTGTTTCTTTCTTATTCCAGAGTGGGAAAGAAGAAAGAAGAAGGTCGTCTAGCTCCATCTCTTTCCCACACTGCAATAAGAATGAAACAATAATATTTGAAGACTGTCTGTCAATCTAAATTGAAATCATCTTCCAGAAATGGCAATTCAGTCTGATAACACACTGCACACTTACGATATACGATAGCTCACAATTACACCTCAACCTGTCTTTGACAGTTGATCGTAGCGATAGCAAGGATGGAAGCGATAGTGACGATAGTGGCTTAGCTGCCGGTGATCACAAGTGAGATGTTAATTACCGGTGCGGTAACAAGCCAACAGTCTGTTGCATACATACAGGAGAGGTACTATTTCCTTTAATTAAGTCTAAGAACTTGTGTTGGTGTATCGTTGTCAGCTTTGCCTTTGTGAGTGAGAATTGCGTTTGTTAGAGTTGTTTTGTTCTTTAAAATGATGTTGATGGACAACCAATTAGAGGGATGTTAAAAAGTATTCAATTTATTTGGTATCGGCGCAGAATGTCTTTAGAGGTGCTATAAATAATGGGTGTAAGTAAATAAATAAACGAATATTTAGTGTAAAAAGACAGTTAATGAAGCCGAAAAGTTCTCCCTATCATTGCGATATTTTTTTTGTTCCGGTCTATAACTTTCTAGTTACGGAGATATTGGAGGTCACGGTCATCAGTCATTTTTTCGAAAAGTTTTTTTTTAATGCAAGTTTTTCATGTTATAACTTTACTGTAAATACCTCCATGACCCCGAAACTATTCAATGCATTCAGCACAATGTTTTGATTTCGTTCTATTTATTGAATTTGAACATAGAACGTGACTTTTCACCCAAAAAAAAAACGGTTCGCAGCATAATTTTTTTCATGTTTAGAATGCTTGGTTAACGGCTTCTTGAAGCATCCGTTTACACCATGTTATTATGGACTGGCCTGGCCAAAAAGGTTTAATTATTTTTGTATTTTTCGCTTTTATTTAACCTTTCCACAGTTTAAACCGATAAGTGTAGGTACTAGAAGAATAGGCACTCTTTTAGTCCCTTTAAATTATGTTATCAAAAATTGAACTGATTAAATGGACCACGGGAGCATGCTAATCACATATTAGGTCAACCAAAAATGACCCATCATTATTTTATTCTCAATTAATAAAGAAAAATATATACCACACTCTGTGTTACACTAAAGTGACAAATACGAATAATAAAATAACACAAATGTTACCCAACTTGCTTCTTTGACCAACACCCAAAAGTCAACCTTAATTCCTAGTAATAAAGTTCAAAATCACCCAGCAGGTTCATCAAGGAGATTACCCAACTTGCATTGAGCCTTGTCTATTCCACTTCATGCATGATTCCGCGCATGATCTGTGTGTGATCTCCTTAGTTTGGGATGCTGTGGAATATTCATTGAGCAATTTAACTGGTGGAGACATCGTGTAAGGATTGACTTCGGTGTAATGAGCAATATTCCAGGTTACATTGCTTGGGCTATGAGACGGTTAATTGGGTTTCATGCAAGAATTGATGCTGTAACTTCAGAGTTATAACTGAGAGTTTTATAAAGGCCCTACGTCTTGTCACTAAAATGAATCTTACTTTTTCAGAAATACTTGACCAGAATATCTTAAAGAAACCGCATACATGAGTGTAGTGACTAAAAAATTTCTCATCTCTAGTAACTCAATAAAAAATTCCCATGGAAATCCGACCAGTATAAACTTCGTTCCACATTATAGTAATATTTATCAATATAATAACATTGTATTCCAAGCAAAAGCGATACCATATTTAATTTTAGAAGACAAATACGTCTGTTTTTAAAGTCTGTAGCCTATATTTACAATATGTTACATAACGAAGCACCTTCATTTTGTTTAAATGCTACTAAAATGATTTATCTAAGTACTCCATTCAAATAAATGCTAGCTGTCCCGCGCAACTTCGTCTGCGTCACATTTTCCCCGTTTTCGCAACATTTTTCATTGCTGCTCCGCTCCTATTGATCGTAGCTTGATGATATATAGCTTATAGCCTTCCTCAATAAATGGGCTATCTAACATTGTTTTTTTTTCAAATCGGACCAGTAGTTCCTGAGATTAGGGCAAGCAAACAAACAAACAAAGAGTTTGTTTGTTTGCTTGCTAGCAAAATCAAAATCATTCTCCATTTTGTTTTAATGCTACTAAAATGATTTAACTAAGTACTCTATTTAAATTAATATAATAGTTAAGTGACCATTAAGCTCCATTTACTGCAAATTCATAGTCTTGACCCTAAGACATTACGATGTTAAGACGTCTATTACTGATAATTCCATTTAGTGGATAGCATACGTATAAATTGGAATGGTTTAAGCCCTTAACTGTCTCAAAAGACTAATTATACCTGTTATATAGTTATACAGTATAGAATATACTTTATGGTAGGTACACCAAAATTGAAACATGGCTGTTTTAAAATGTTGCCGATTCAATGGAATACTAACGTATTATAAATCAATACTTTGGAGGACCGAAATTCTTGGATGTTTCATCTGAAGTTAAAACTATGCATGGATTTTTAGAATCGTGGACAAAATCAGAACGAGCTCTATCATTTTCTTTTTTCAATACATTGTCATGAAAGTTTTCTAAAAACGTTACAGCAATAGTAATTCACACCCCAAAAAGATCGATGTAACACTGTAGTGCTGATCGATCAGACACACAGACCACCTTCTACGTTAAATTGAAGCAAATATCTAAATGAAAATATTTGTTCGCCCATTTCGAAATGCAACTGTTTTTTTTTTATTAGTAACTAGCTGTGCCCCGACCTTCGTCCGCGTGGATTTAGATTTTTTCAAAAATAGAAGTAGCCTAACTCCTTATTACATCAGCTATCTGCCAGTGAAAATCCCGTCAAAATTTGCAGAGATTAGCCGGAACAAACATACAGACAGACAAAATTTGTAAAAAATGTTATTTTGGTATATGTACCGTAAATACATTCATTATGCATGTAGTAAACGGTTATTTTGATATTACAAACAGACATTTCAATTTTATTTATTTGTATACCTAGTATTTTATTTCGTCCTCATAAAATCAAAGATCATTCTTCCCCAAAACACTAAGGTACCTTCACACAAATCTTACCTCTGCCTCATTCCCTAAGCCCTAACATCGGGTCCCTTAGCCGAATAACATTCATAACGATTACCAAAAGTAGGATATGTGCGCACGGCTTTAGGAAGCTGCGCCGAGATTTAGATCTTGAAATATTCGCTAAATTCGGTCTAAGGGATTTTGGGAGAAGTGCGAATTTCCTTAGCTATTATGAGGAGGATCGGGTTTTTGAATAGAAGTCGTCGAAGTAATTTTGAAGAGTTTTGTTGTTAAATGAACTTCTTACTTCCGACAAATTTACTTTGCATATGGCCATATCGCACTTCCTACATCTTTCTTGAGAGCCTGGTAAAATATTTAGACGGACTCTCCTACTCTCATTGTTTTATTTGCAGTATCTCGACGGGAGTTAGCTGCACTTTTGCGTAATACGTTCACAACTTTAATAGCTATAATTAAGGCAGTTCAGGTTTAATAATGTTCTCGAGAACTAGGAAGCACTCATTGAGCTCCCATTCGACTCAAATATTGTTCTGTTTTCACTGTGGCATCCACTGCAGAGCAGCGATGGCCCAGTGGTGGCAGCCCCGACTTACGCGCAGTAAGCCACGGGTTCGAACCCAGGCAGGCGCATTACTTTGTGTAATTTATTTCATCACCGCTGCTCTCAGAAACGATGAAGGAAAACATCGTGAGGAAACAGGCATGTCCTAGAACTAACAATTCGAAGACAAGTGACATCTACCAACCCACACTGGGCCCGCGTGGTCGATTACAGCCTTTCATAGAGAAGAGGCCTGTGTCCTAGCAGTGGGAACATTATAGGCTGATGATGATGATTCACTGGAAAGAGTTATATTCACTTTATGGGCTGTATGATCGGCTTTAAACAAGTGACATTCTGACACAGTATTAAACGCACACTGCACCTGGTTCTAAACTAGAGGATTACGAATCTCCCACAGACCTACAGTAGTATCCACAAATTGACAATTGTGGTATTGATACGTTCGAACGGTTTCGCTTCGCTCAGCTTTGAGTATTAATTATAAAGCAGGCTGTCCAAGTAAGGAACCATCGCACCACAGTGCAAGGAAAATCGAAAGAAGATTTTTTACAGTAGTGTCTGAACCTAGTACATGGTTCTAGACGCAAAAGCATTGAAATTTTTGTCGCTTATTCACTCAAATACTGTGACCGTGAAACACTGTTTTATACTTTTCAACACACTTGCTCATAAAGTGGCTTTATGGTCACTGCAATTAGGCACAGAATGACACCCATAATCAAACTGTGACTTTTTTATTGCTATAACTCACTAGTGAGTTATAGTTTGTTTTTAAAATTTTATTGGTTGAGGTCCTTTGTTCTTAAAAAAGGTTTTATTCAAAAAAAGATCGTGTTCAATCTATTGCTTGCTTATTTCATGCAACTTCTTATTTAAATAGATAATTTTAACTCGTTCGTGTTTAATAAATAAAACTTTCACTCAAATATAACTTTTGTTTTCTCTGTAATAAAAGAAAACTTTAAATTCTCCATTTTGTACGTGGCAGAATAAGCGCAAACACTATGCGCGGAAAATAAAAAAAAACCTCATCTCTTTAGTTTGTGGATGATCGCAATGCGCGCGCATAGGAAAACTGATTAATTTTTCCCACCATAGCGAATCATTTTTCAAAACACGTTTTCATTGTTGAAATTATAGTTATTTATTAATTAAAATGTCTACAAGTAACTAGTACCTAGTAACGAAGAAAATGATTTATGTTGTACACCGCCCGATATAAACCCGATATGTGAAGCCCTTAACGTTATGGAAAGTTTACTACCTGAAAACTCCAAGGAAAAATATCTAGTATCTACTAAATAAAATGAGTTTTTATTGTTATTTTATTCACAAGTGTGTTGAAAAACGTCGTATGACACACGTGTGTATTGGTGATTACCGTCCTCGGCTCTCTTAAGACCCTCACCTAACGGCTCGGGTCTCAATGGCGCCTCAGCGGTAATCACCAACATTACACACTAGTACCATAATGTACTATTACGCCGTCTTTTTACAAATGTGATATAGAGGCAATGGTTTTAAATGTTTACGTGAATTCATTAATAAATACTTCAATGATAGCTTTCTATTTAGATAAATCGATGTGCATTTGAGTCGTTGATATCTGCAACTAAAGCTTACCAAAAAATTTGGTAAAAACATTCTCATTCGCTTTTTAAATGTTTGTAAATGCATCCTCTACTATATTTCCCAGCAAGGCGTAAACGTCCATCCAACTAAAAAATACAGTTAATAGTTTATACAACACCTGAAAAAGCCAACCCAATTTCAAAACAGTTTCAAACATTAATGACATTCACCCACAACCGCCCATAAAAAATTCTAACCCCAACAAAATAGCCTGTATCACATAGCCATGAATCAGGGGCTAAACGGTGCAAAGTTGGTATTCCAGCCTAGCCCCGTGAGCTATTCAGTTTGATGGCCACGCGTTGGCAGAGGGCCAACTTACGACAATCGATTTACATAACTTGTACAAAGGATCAAAAATCTATTTATACTGGTTGATTTCGTTTTTGCGTGGCTTCGTCGTGTTTATGGGCTCCTGGTGCATTTTTGCGTGGTTGAGGCGATTTTATAACGGATAAGTATATAATGGTTTTTGCGCTGGATTTAATATGCAACGGTAAATAGAATATAGCGCAGAGGGTTTTTCTGTAATCTCAACACGTTGTTTCCTTTGAACTTTTGAACGAAAACTGTTAACCGCATGATGAGTGATAACACTCATCATGCGGTTGTATGACTAATGTTATTGTATAACAGGGTGGCATCCACAACTCCACGTCCAAATCGATCACAAGATCACTAGTCCTTATAATAATGTCAACATCTTCATGTACGTGTCATAATGTCTGATCATCATCTGCCTTTTCCCAAACTATCTCGAGGTTGGCTTCTAGTCTAACTGGATGCAGCTGAATACCAGTATTTTACATGAAGTGGCTGTATATCTGACCTCCACAATCCAGTAACTGGGTAATACGATACCTCTTGGTAAGACTGGATGTCAGACTTTTGGGTTCTGATTCTGACTACTCGTAACGACTGTCAAAGATCTACAATTGATAGCCGGGACCAACGGCTTAACGTGCTTTCAGATGCATGGAGGAAACTCGGCATATAATTATGGTCATCCATCCACGGACCAACCTCGGCAAGCACGGCTTAACCTTAAAGCTCTTCAGTCACGAGTCTGATATTTGTCAAAAAATTTTGAACTATCATTTCCTCTGTTTATCAGACGCCATCGCCAATGGAACTTGAGATCTTTCTATACAAGTTTAGAAAAGATAAATGATACGTAGTGTTTTGTTTGATCGCTCTAGCCACAACATGTGTTTTCGACTGCTAAGGCCGCGTTCCCACTATGTCGTGACGACAGTTTGTCGTGTCGTGTAGAGTGTCGTGGCCTCTCAAGTTACGTCATCGCGCGAGTCAAGTGGCCTGCGCTCACAAAAACGCTTATCGCTCGAGTTCTATTAGCTCTTATCTCAACCGGTAAACAGTTTCGGGTTCTTGAAAAACGAGACCATGTATTACAATATAAACAACTGTTTCATAACTACTTGAGAATTATAAACATCGCATAGAAATCAGAGAGCTCGCCGCAAACATACTGTTGTCGTAGTTTGTTTTTTTTTTTGGTAAAACTACTGAATCAATTTACACGAAACTTTAGATTTAGCATAACAAATATACAAGTAATCTAATGACAGTGTTTTTTAGGAGTCCTACATAAATTATTTTTGCAAGATTCCAATTCAAACGTCTTATTAGAATCGGCCATTTTCTAACTGCGCAGTTCAATGCATGAAAATACTTGAAATATCAATAAATATGAATAAATATGCCTCGAATGCAAGAAATAATGAATTATCACTATTTTTTCGCTTATTACTAATGTTTCCAAGACCATATTTCATTGTAAAAGAGTCAAATTCATATTTTCAATTTCGACTGACGAACTTCACAACAAAGGAATTTTGGAGAAATTTTTGGGTCAAAAACATAATTTTTAGATATTTTTTCCAGCAAATGACTATCTAAAAAGTTACATTATACACTTATAACATACTATACATTTACTTACCAAAGTTTAACAACACAAAACACAAAAATTTCACTGCATTCCAAAACAAAACAACACCGTTCCACACTGGCCGCCATGACGCATTTTGACAGTCCACAAAGACGCCTTTCTTTATTTTTTTAATAATTTTGTGCAGTTGTTAGGTTGGTATGATGGTTTCATTTGAATCGAACTCTAGTTGGCCCGAGACGTAAATTTTTACAAGCGAATTAGAACCTTACTTCTCGTACGATAAGGGGTTAAAGTTGCTGGTGCGCCGCGTACCGAATTCGGTACGGCGGGGATCAACGGTAAAGCTTGCGCGTACCGAATTCGTTCCACTTGGGCCGGAGAGGTTAGAAAAGATAAATGATACGTCGTGTTTTGTTTGATCGCTCTAGCCACAACATGTGTTTTCGACTGCTAAGGCCGCGTTCCCACTATGTCGTGACGACAGTTTGTCGTGTCGTGTAGAGTGTCGTGGCTTGTGTATTTAAATGGAGGTGTCCACATATAGAACGACACGATTATCTGTCGTACTTATTTTTTTTTGCCGTAACGAGATTGTGAAGTGAGTCGATATAATGGGAAAAGCTAGAGATGACAGCCGTCCAACGATAAATTAATCGTCACGACATACTGGGAACGCGCCGTCATACTACGTTGTTACGTATTACTAGTATTTATTCAAAACTTTGGTTTTCTCTTTGTTACAGAATCTCAAAGATCAGATTCTAACAACGAACGTGTGGCTGGAACACGTAAGTAACTTTGTATTAAATTATTTAGATGCATGCAAATTCTTGACGGACTGAACGCTTCATGCTGCGAACCTAACGAAGTGACATAATTTGGGAGAGGCCTGTGGTCAGGAATAGAATATCTGCAAGTTGAACTAGATACTAACGAAATCGAATCGTAAATATTTCCACTCCACAGCATTGTCGAGCACAAAAATGGGGGGGAGGGTGCAGTCTGTGACGTCTTAGTCAATAATAAGATACTGGAATAGGGCTGTGTAATGCAATAAACTATTGATATTATGAATTGCAACAATAAATACCCTAAGGTTTGTAGCAGTTTTAGGTGTTAAAAATATTGACTAAATTTGTTTCTGCAGGAATGGGAAGACCACAAGTTCAAATGGGACCCCCTGGAGTATGGTGGAGTAAAAGAACTTTACGTACCTTCGGAACACATCTGGTTACCTGACATCGTGCTTTATAACAAGTAAGTACTACGTATTACGTTCTTTATAACGAGTGGAAGGTCACGGGGGAGACGTTTGCCCGGACGTAGGACAAAATAGGTTAAAAAAAGTACATCCTGTTAAATATCCATATCTTCCAAGATATTAACCACTGCAATGAGGCGTTATGGCGTGACCCGAATGTCTATCTTGAAAACTTATTGGTGTGATTTTAAACTAGTCTACCAATAATAGCCAGTGTAGGTGTGGATTACAACCCGTTACTTCTAACAGAAAGTTCAAACAGAGATGACAGTTAAATTATCTAGTAAAAATTGATGAGGGTCAACGCAATTAAATTCCACTTCCAATATAAAACAACACACATCAACAAACAACACTAGACACCAGGATTACAGAAGTCATAGGTGCAGTAACTACACAACAAGCGACACCCGATACGCCTCGTACAAATTCGTTTAGCAAATTAATTTCCCAGCCCCAAACTTGCCCGTCCAACATTTGGACATTAGCTTGCACCAAATTGCATTGTTGTACCACCGAAGTTGTCTGTAGATGCCATAATTTCAGGCTTTATGCTCGTGCTCGCTGATTTAAATATTTCGCTTTGTTGTAATTCTGAAGTTATGTGTGAGTTATTAATTGGAAGAGAATTTTTTGTCGTGTTTTTTTTGTGACGGGTTTTTGAATTTTACAGCGTCAGCGTCAGTTGTCGTCTACTCTTGAGAATGTTTATTCTACAATCGCACGTTTATATTGTTACGAATTAAACAGTTTCTCTTAGTTTTGTGTTGAGTGGTAGAGGTTGCCTTGTGGCATAAATTCTGTCTTTGTAGCACTCTTGTACATGAAGAACAAAAAACAAATGATTCTCACCGCTTCGTGCTAAAATTGATTTCTTATCAATTTTATTTCTCATCAAATGTGGTGTCTTTTAATGGATCTAATAATTTTTGCTCCTTTGTTTAATAAATATGTATAAGTAGGCCTATTCAAGCATGATTAATAAACAAGATTAAACAACATAGTTTACTTGTTGCAAAGTCTTGATTTATATAACGGCCTATCTACATTTGTTACACTGTGTATCCTTATAATACAAGCAAAATAAAACAAGCATAGTGTACAATATGATGCGATAGACACAGCATACAAAATTATAACATTAAAACATTACTAAAATAGCACAGAAATAACTCTGTCAACAACATTATGTAGTTTTAGAAATAAAGTAAATACAAAGATGACAGAAGAGAAAATTGATTGATTGATTGAGAGGATTTCAAAAGATTTGCGTAAAACTCTTATCGTATTGGAGTTACGCCCTTTGTTAAATATGTAGTTAATTGTATCTCCAAACCACAAAACATCTTAACAGTCATAACGCAACAAAAACTATAGGACCCCATAAAATCAGTGAAGCAAGCCTCTGAAATCGGGGAAACGCTGAGATTTAACGAGTCAGTTGTTATGGACAGTACATTCCCATCCCATGATGCATGGTGTTCCGTCGCCTCGGTACCAAGAACACATAAATCATACGGTTCATGCGTTCCACTTAGATACAGAGATCTTGATAGCTTCTTGCCATAGCGTTTGTTTTGCGATGGGTGTGCCAAAACTGTAATCGTGGAAACGGCGTCGTATTTGAAACTATTTGTTGGCTCAGAAAGTGAATAATTATGGTTTGTTTAGTTGATTTGATTTCAATATTAATGAAAATGATTCAGAGTTTTGCGAACCCTACTTTACTTTTGTAACAATGAAGAACATTTAAGAAATGTTCGGATTCATTACATACCAGTTTTAAATATGACCTTGACTACTTGAGTTGATAAGAATCCTATCAAATTTGCACAACCATTTAATTTAGATTGACATCGACACGCCAAGAAGAAGAACTTTACAAAAGACAAAGTTCTCGGACATTTTACAAACACAATTCGACAACCTCAACAAAAACATCCCACAAAAGTAAACACGAACTTTGTGTTCACAAGTCGCTGCTTCTATCAAAGTACCTACGCAATGTATCCTTAACCTAATTGATTGCACGAAATATCGACAAGAAAGCGTTCGCGAATGATACATCATGGTGTGTCAAAACAGGCCGGCGAGCGATTAATCATGGCCGGCGAATGAGCGACGCACGTGCGACTAATCTTACGCTGTGTCGAGCCTGTGTAAGCGGCTTAAGTCTTGAGAGAATGGAGTT
Organism: Cerastis leucographa; assembly: GCA_963082945.1. Classification (NCBI taxonomy): domain Eukaryota; kingdom Metazoa; phylum Arthropoda; class Insecta; order Lepidoptera; family Noctuidae; genus Cerastis; species Cerastis leucographa. Next base: position 17,255,355 of record OY720363.1, read on the forward strand.
GAAAGGTACTTGTGGTAGATAAGGAAATAAATAGATCTTTGGATTTGGTCGGTCAGGATTTCCGATTGGAAGAAACAACGGAAATATAAGCCTTTAGAAGTATAGAGGAAAGATGAAATTGATCTGGAGGGGATGAAACACCATGAACTATTACTAAATATAGCATGAATATTATTTATTTAACAATTTATGTACACACATAATACAGAGAATAATGTTAATAGAGAGGATAATATGTTACTCATACCGACTGCATGAAAAGGAGATTGTCTAGAGCCCTGGAGTTACCTGGAGTGACATAGGTGTTTTAGGTATATTAGAAAAAGTAAATTCTACTGCTGGACATCTATTGAATGTATTTAGAAATCTGCTGATAAAACTGCCACCATGTTAGATCAACACCAAAACGATGGATGGACTGTGTGAAGGATAATATGGCAAGAATGGAGGTGTCTGATGAGACAACAAGTAATAGAAAAAGAAGACATGTTGTGCTGACCCCAAATGAATTGTTATAAGAGAATAATAGAATAGAAAATAATAGCTTAAGTAAAATTTAAAACACGCTTTTTATAGAAAACCGAACTAAAAAATAGAAAATAAATTTGAATAAATTTAAATTAAGAAAAAAAGCGTGTATTTTCTATTTTTTAGTTCGGTTTTCTATAAAAAGCGTGTTTTTTAGTTTTTTTTTAAACTATTATTTATTTTCTACTTTTTAGATGGGTTTATTTATAAAAGCTTTTTTTTTAATTTTAAACTATTATTTGTTCTAATCTACTATTAATTTCGTGATAACTATAAGTAACTGTAATTATTTTCCAAATTATTCATGTGTACAGCTGTATTTATAGTAACCTCTATTTAAAAGCTTGTTTTTTAAAACTAGTAATTACTCTGTTGAATCAAAAATTCTCTTTGGTATTTGAAAATTTCTAAGAGATAAATCGGTTAAAGATAATGGTTAAAATTTCAAATTAACATGAATTCCTGCCTTATCGACTATAGATGAAAATTATATAAATTAACCAAAAAAATATTTTGCAAATTGAAAAAAGGAATAATTTTATCAAAATAATGTGTTGTCATTTGTTCTCGATAAATTTACAAAGTTTGAACGAAATCTGGCCGTTTAAAGTGGGTCAAAATCGCGCCCAAAGGAGTCGGTTACAAACAAACATACAGGTGAAGCTAATAAAAACCTTGTAATGAAACTTAATTGTACACCAAAAATCAAACATGACGGTTTTACAAAACTGTCAATTTCATGGTTATAATGGCGGTCTTATCGCTTGTAATAATGATGATGTCAGATGAAGTTCATGCCATAATATTCTCGACTGAATTGCTTGTTACTTATCTCTCTCCGGTCGTGTCGTATTGCCGTGGAACCGGACTATGATAGTGAGGGAAGAGAAAGTGTACCTGTATTTGCGCAAACTTTGTACACTACTAGTCTGTGCTGATATTCTGATAATACGAGTTAATCTAACTAGTAATTGTTTTCATAATTTACCTCTCAATAACATGCTACATCATTTTGGATGCCTCACAAATCTCGCTGACCTCCGATACCTTGCACCTGATCTTCTTCGGACCGTACCGTCCCTTCACGTATCAGCTGCCTTTTGATAGGTTTATGGTGGCTGTCATAAATTGGGCAACGCACTACACTGGAGTATAATGTGCCATAATATATGAATATGTGGACGTTGCAGAGTGTGTATGGTCGATACATGGTTGGTTTGTTTACTTGGTTGAAGGGCTATTTTTAGGATACTCTTTCTTGAAGATTTTCATGATAATAATTATTTATGGTTTTCTACGGTTTTAATTGATTGTGATATAGCCATTTGAACACGTTTTACCGTTCCTTCCATCATCTTAGAGAATCGCAGTACACTCCACGGCTGCCCACAGGCCTTACCCAAGCGGCGCCACACTTCCCAGTCCTCCGTTTTTCTCACCAGTCTGACCCAGCCTCATTTTATGGACGTCGTCATCTATTTATACACACAGTATGTACAGGTACACACAGTAGACATCACAGGGAAAAACATAAAATAATGTAAGTACAAAGGTATTGCTTATTTCAAAAGAAATTTCTGCCAGCAGACCAGCAAAAGGATAAATAAAAAGAAATGTAGACGATAGTGACCTACCTATCTGAGGGGCCTGCAACACTTATAATTATAAATGTAATTAAAGACCGTTTAAAGGTGTACGTAGGTGCCTTCAGGATCTTTATATTTAATTAAACGAATGTTACTGAATTGTCCACGTACCAAGTTTGAAAAGGAAACAAGAAAATGATTCTATTAGGTACTAATTCTCCTTTTCTTTAACATATATCTTATAGCAAACCTCTCTGAAAGACATACTCGTAGCTAATACATTAATGATTGCTTATTTTTCTCAGAAACCTGAATACAAAACGATGTTAACTCAGAAAGTCAATCGCGCGGTTCGTCTAGACATACATGTATTTACATATACAACTGCTTTTTGTGTAAACACATTGATTCCCTTTGATTTCTTTTGTCGCGCGTCAGTACACGTTTGTCCTAAACAAAGCCTTAACTGTCGTAAACACGGGTTACTTTCGCAATTCTCTGCAATTTCGAAGCAACACCAGGTCATCATCATTCTCAACCTTGTTCCACCCATTGCTGAGTACTCTCGAGTACTCAGAGACCCTTATGAGTCGTTCTTTCCTGGTCTGCGCAAATATTAACCAGGTCTTACCCATGAAAGTTCTAAATGTCACCCACCCACTTGATTGCTGGTCCGCCAACACTTCGTCTATCGTCTTGGTAACCATTTAGTGATGGCTCTACTCCACCTGCCATCACCACGTCTTAACAAGTTTCCTGCTCACCTCCTTTTCAGAGCCGTTTCGCGCATTCCAAGGGTAGGGTAGTATTCCGACTTTGAAGTGGTATTTAAACACAAAGTTATTTATGATAATTTCAAGGGTGTAAAGATTTTCAAGATTCAGTATGCTTATTTTAAAGTGGAAATCAAGTACGTAATTTTCGCACGATGGAAAATATGTATATTGAAGTTATTTTAAAATATTGCAGGCGTAAAAACGCTGAACTGGAAGCAGCGTTACATAGTGCCACGCACGTGTAGGTTTATAAATAAGAGAAATCGTCCCATCCCATTCGATATCACACGTCGCCCAACTTACGCACGGATGCGTAGCTTGTAAACGAATAACAGCACGGAAACATGGCAACATTTTAGCATATTTATTCCGGTATTGTAAACTAAACTGTTCTTCTATTCCCCTAGTGCTGACGGCGAATATGTGGTGACAACGATGACAAAGGCTGTCCTGCATCACACCGGCAAGGTCTTGTGGACCCCTCCAGCCATCTTCAAGTCCTCGTGTGAGATTGACGTGAGATACTTCCCGTTTGACCAGCAGACTTGCTTCTTGAAGTTCGGTTCTTGGAGTTATGATGGTGATCAGGTGAGATCTTAGATGCTGTAATATGTCTCTTGGAAATAGAAGTGAAAATTTTAGGCGAGACCGGTTTTTTTTTAATAACTAAAGATATTCTGGATTGCTAGGCTGCCTTAAATAGCGTATTATATTCTATCTAACTAAATTTTTGCCTTCCGGGACGTGATTTAATAAAAATTGTTAATAAACTTGCGTCCGTTCCACGGCGAGAGCAGAGGATGTACCTACATACTCCTCAAAACCTTAATTGTATGAAGAAAAAAAAACAATTCAATCGTTATGGCGACTATTAAAAGCATTATAATTTCCTTAATGTAAATTATCCCAACGCACTTAGTTAATTGCGATAACTTAAAATTTTCGGCAGATCTAATGGAGGACTGGAGCTCCTTTTTTATTTGTTTTGTGAGAGAGCATTCTGTTATATTAGTAATTAATTATTGAGTTGTAAAAACGGAGTTTCGGTAACGTCATTCAATATTAACACAATTTGTATCTATTTAACCTTATTTTTTTGTGTTCCATGCTTTGCTAACTCCCATCTTATTTTATTACCAAGATCTAAGTACACTGTACTGTTGATATGGCAAGAAAGGATGTGTCTGATGAGATGATGAGTAAGAGAGATGTATGGGAGAAGAAGACATGACCCAAAATAAATTGGGGTAAAGGTAGTGTAGGGGACGCGACTAAGTGGTACCTGGTGGGATTCAAGCTATCGCTAAAATGATGCAAATGAATGCACCCGATTGTGTCCGTTATGTACTGAGCTCTCGGGGCACTTAGTGCTGCCGTATCATATAACTAAATAAGCAAAACGTGGTCGATTGCAATTATTGCATCGAATAGACAGGATAATGATGATACCTATTTTTTAGTTTTCATACGCCAAATCATGAACTACCTACAGTGGTTCTGGGTCCTTGATTCCTCATATACAAGGTGTTGTTTTGCATCCTCGTCAAAATTCAGGAGGTTGTCAAACAAGACATAAATAATCAATTAAAATTACGGTACCTAGTTAATTATTAAGAAACACTGATTTTTTAGGTTGTTTATGTTTGTCAGTATTTCAGAATAACCCCCATAACATGGTTTAGGAAATAAGAAATTATTGAATATACGTTTGAGATTGTTTGTATTTGTGGAAGCGCGGTTATAGGGCGAGAATCAGACAGCCCTCGTTTAAAACACGGGTGGTTCACACTTACCGATTTCCATTAAAAAGAAAAAAAATTACATACCCATTTTATAATTGATTTGGAACGAGAATCATTAGCATAGTAACCTCCTTGAATTTGACGAGGATGCAAATCAACACTTTGTATATTCCTTTACTAACTTATCAGTTGTCCAATAGATTGACTTGAAGCACATCAATCAGAAGAAAGGTGACATGGTGGATGTCGGCATCGACCTTCGTGAATACTATCCTTCAGTGGAATGGGACATTCTTGGAGTACCAGCGGAGAGGCACGAGAGGTATTACCCTTGCTGTCAAGAGCCGTATCCTGGTAAGTATTAGAGTTATGCTTCTTTAAAACTTTTTTGAATCTTTAATAAGTAAAATGCGGCAGGAATTAGTATTTGGGTGACTTTATTGTGGAAGGGACACCTTTTTTTTTGACATGGCCTCTCGCAGATCAACCTGCTAAGGTTTTTACTGCTTAACCGGACCAAAGGGACACCAGCGCGAAAACCTTTACCACCACACTAGGAATTTCTCCTGTATCGTGGGTGTGTTTACAAATATTAAAACTCACATACACAAACAGCCAGAACCGAAACAACTAACTGCAGGCAATACAAATATTTGTTCCGTGCGGGGATCAAACCCGCGACACGCAGCGCAGCAGTCGATCGCTCTGGCACTGCGCTTACCGTGCCGAAATTGTTCGTCGGTTATTACCCACGCAGTGTAAATGTATAGATAGCTGATTTTTTCAAATTCACGGATTAAAATTTCCAATGGCGGAGGGGGGGGTTAAGAATGATAAATACAGAATCCGTGATAACCTTTTTAGCGTCCACGTCCCTTGCACCTCGTACTATTTTAATACAAAAAAGAAAGGATTTTCATATCGTTTAACCCAGAAAACACGACAAAACTAACTTTAACAAAACCTGTTGCTACAAAACTTCATAAAAACACAACCTACACCAAAAAATCCAAAAGGATTTAACACAACGACGCTTCAATATAAATCTAATCAAAGTTTATCAGTAAAGAAATTACTTGTACCCAAGTTTGATTGGATAATATGGCTACAAACTTGCAAATATGGGTTACCAACTTCAGTGAAGCGTTATTTCTCCTATGAATAGAAAGTTCTTGAGAAAGTATAACAAATATTTGTTTTAAATCTTACAGAGTAAGTTAATCTTTGTTGATACAATACTGTATGGTCTGAACTAGTTGATACATGTGTTGTAGATATTAAATAATGAAGTTTAAAGGTAGTAAAGGGCTCATCGAGACTGGTCATCTTATGAAGTTTGATTCTGCCACAAAGTAGCATTGTGTTATTTGAGACACTTAGGTTTTTTTTGTTTGTGCACGCAAAGTTTAGTCTCCTCTTATACAGGCTGTCGTTTTGCATCCTCGTCAAATTCAAGGAGGTATCTATGCTAATTATTCTCGACCAGAATCAGTAATAAAATGGGAAGGTAATTTAGTTATTCTTATTTACGGAAATCGGTAAGTGTAAACCACCCGAGTGAAAACGCGGCCTGTCTGATCCTCGCCCTATTACCGCGCTTTCACACACACAAACAAACTCAATCGTTTATTCGATATTTTCTTAGTCCCTAAACCACGTAAATGGGTTAATAATGAACTAGGAACCACGTCTTTTGTGACAATCTACTGAATTTTCACGATGATGCAAAACTGCACCTTGTACGTAGGTACACTTACTTAAGAAGCTGGTAGATTCGTCTCAAAATTAAATTGTAGTTTGTTTTTCTCTCTCTTTACTTTGTTTTATTATGTTTCAGTGTTTTTTTTAAACTTTTGTATAAAGTTTGAATAAATAAATATGTGTCATACTTTCCTGGTCTGTTCTTCAGATCTTATCCGCGATCTTCTGACTATCTGGCTGTTGGTGTACCACTAAAAGAATCACATAACCTTGTCTCAGATAAACTTATCTAATAACAACATAAATTAATTTTTCTGGACCGTCACTTAAACCAATCTCTCCTCAACCACACGCCGACTGCATGTGGCTGAGGAGACTTTTAACCTTCCCTAAAACCATGAACATAAAACCAATAAAAACCAAGACATCCTTATCAACCCTAATCAAGATCTTGGCATGCAAACCCACAAAATCTTGACTAAAACCGCCATCTTTTCAGACAATCCTTTTATTTCCCAAAGAGATGTCGCACAGCGCTAATCTGGGAACGTTGTAAATTACCGTGGAACGGCGAAAACTCTTATCTATGCAAAATTAGTGAGTTTTACTGCTGCCATGTCGCCTTGAACAGGTTAAACCGTTGTTTCGGTAATGTCGTCGAGTACGGGACTTGAATGCAGATCAGCGGTTGATGTTTCTAATTTATCATGGTAAGCGGTATCGCTGTGTGCTTATCGTGTTTTTGGAGGAGGGAGATTGATAGTGTATTGGAGATTGGTTCTGATGTAATTTTTCTTTGTATTTCAGCTGGTGTTTTCCCGCTTGATTATCGGCCTGTGACCTCCCACTCATCCTGACAGTTTTTTTTTATTCTCCCGTCAAATTACTTACTAACTATGGGCTCATCACAATTACAAACAATATCTTAACTGAAATTCCTACAAGTATGGCCGAAGTTTGGTCGAGTTTTTACGGTATTTGAACGTAAAACGTCCACAACTCATAAAGAGACCGCACACAATTTAACTTCAATAAAATCACACAGTCTAGAAGATAAACAAGACTCATTAAAAAAGCCTCAAGTGTCAGAATCACGGCCCATATAAAGGAGCGTGTACGTACAAAGGGGCTTTCGAGAGAACCACTTGATGCCTATAGAAAACCCGTCTTTATGCACTTACAGTCAATTGTTAGAGAATCAAGCAGTTTACCAAGCCCAAAGCCACTTATGTGAACAAAATACACTGACACTCAACAGGAAAACTTTGCTTCAAGTTATTTTTTTTATACTTATTCTTCGGTGTAAAGGAAAACAAACTTCGATGAATTTTCTTTATGAAAGATTTTATCGATGGCAGTTTGAAAAATATTTTCGAACATTCTTAAAAGACACAAAGTTTTTTTTTCTGTACAGAACCCTGTTCATCATCAAGATTCACTACTGTATCGTGAGCATGAAAAGCTCTGAGGACGCAACCAAATTGATACTCTATCAGCGATATAATACACCCAAAGACCACCGAAATGTTTATGTCAATTATGTTGAAAATCGTAAAAATACAAAACGCTATGAAAATGATTACACTTGTATAGCCCCTCTGTTTTATATTAAGATACACATTATCACTTGTAATACTTCATTGTTCCAACCAGACCATACAGAAAAATGCGTAAACAAACAAACATGACTAGACACAAATTCGCAAGCAACAATCCAAACCCCAAACATAACGAGCCTCATCGTTTTAACTGACAGACGTCCCAAAATTACAAAGACGAGTATAAACCTAGAGTCCCTACATATTTTTCTTCGTCCACTTTCGCAGTCCTCATACATCTCAACGATTTAACAGCCCATATTCTGTGGGTCCTGTCATTGTTATTCGCGTGTCACAGATGGCCATCAGCCGGATGACGACATCCCCGTCCTTACGCAGCATACGTAATTTCGCTTACGAAGCTCGCCATTTAACAACCGTATATTTCACGTTTAGATAAACACATTTGGAAGTTCATAATGACACGCCTTTCATTTCAGCTTAATGGCCCTCTGGAGATTTTCAACCTTTTTTCGTTGATACATTTTACGGTCCACACCTTTTGGTTTTCGTAGCTTGTTTGATTATTTTTTTTTATTATGAGGTCAAATGGTTTTAATTTCGAAGAGTTATGGTTATGATCAAGTTTTAACGGATTGCTATTAATATGCAGAAGAGGTTTTTTTTTTAATTTGTTTTCGATATAATCGTATTACCCTTTTATTTCAAAATCCCAATCATATTATTTTTTCACGTCTGCCTCGTGTTGCCAGAATCGCCACTGCTGAGTATGTGGTCTAGGGTTCGATTCTCAGGTGGGACAAAGACTGTACGAACGTTTTTCTTCAGAAATTAATCGGAGTCTTGATGTTGTCATTCTGCAAACGGCTACCGATTAATTCCGATAAAGCCCGGTTAATAGCAGTGGGTCCGCCCTTTATTACTTGAGGATTCAACAAAACTGGCTAAATGTATCCGACAGGCACGCCTCTGCATTAACGTTCAGGTATAACAAGCACGATGTTATGGCCTCAGAAAATAATTGAAATATAAAAAAAAAAGATATAAATAAATGCTATATTCCATTTTTAGTCAAACAACCAAGAGATTGCTGACACTGAAACATCTAGAATTACAATTGTAATCATAGAATTATTACCCACCAATTTGGAACTAAATTGTAACATCTTCAATGACTAGTTAAATCTAAGCAATTTGCCCGAAGTAGTCTGTAATTACTGCCGGCTCTTCCGAGGGCTTACTGCCGTCAAATTAGAAATCCCCCTTTCGATTCTTTGATGATAATTGTTGGTGTTTCATTGGGAAGCTTGTGTTTGTAGCAAGATAGACAGAGGAGGCATTCGGAGAATCTCTTTGTGTGATTAGCTTGGTTTTCATTATGAATTTGTTGCTATAGTTAGTTATCTACGGCTATAAGAATAGACGTTTTGAATTCCGAAGAAAAAAGGACACTAGCTGGAAACGTGACACGTTGACAGTGTGTTTTACTGACTCTAGAAACTCATGAAGAAAAATTTAATAAAACTCTGACATGGAAGAAGACTAGGCTTGTATTAAACATGTCAATTATACTTTTCATAAGAATCAGTTCCGGATCTTTGAAATTACGTCGTACAGTTTAGTCTTTACAACCAAAAAAATAAACTATAAAACATTTTGTAAATATAAGTAACAATTTTTCCTCACAGAAAAGAATAACGAAGAACAAATATACAGTACGGTAAAAACTCAGTAAAACTTTATCATTTAATACCATTTAATCTATTAAGCTTAGCATTCAAGATAAATCCGAAATCCTGTGAAACTTGGAGAACAAACAAATCGGTCAGCTGGAGGAGTTTATCATTCTGTAACACTGGATATTCTTAAAGAAAACCTCATTCAGTACAGTAACCGACCGTAACATGTACTACGTCTAGACAATAAGATTCTTCACAAAGACTGAAATTAAATCCTTTGTCTGTTTCTATGTCTTTTGGAGTTTACAAATAGAAGTTTTTATTAAGACATTTGTTGTTGTAAATCCTAGATTTGTCTTACGGTATTTTTGGTTCACATACGTAACTTTTAGTTTGCCTTGGTTTTAATGTTTCAGTTGATGCATTGTCTTTCGTGTTTTTTCTTACTTTTTCTTTTTCAAGGGTTTTTTTTACATATCAACTACCTCATTTGATACAATTAATTTCATTGATATACTTGTTAGTATTATAACTGAACGTTACAAAACTTTAAGAACACAAAATTAGTTATCCATGATCATTGTACATTCTTTGTAACTGATATCTTCTCTTAGAACATCATCGTTCAGTATCTATACGGTTTTGTATCTAGTTTTGTCCCCGTAAGTCGATAGCAGCCAAATGGACATAAAGACACCATCAACTTGAAATATGGTAGAATAAGGACTGTTTACTTCTTATATCGCGATGCTTGACCGTTACGCAATCCTATTAGAATTTAAGCCAAAATAATGTGCACAAATTCTAGTTTGTCACATTTATTGCTAAAAAAATGGTGCTTTATTTTCTTTGATTCTTTATCCGCAATTTGTCAAAGATTAGACTTGATTTTTTCCTGAACGTGATCTCGTAGAGCTATATCTTTTTATTTTGCTTACCGAATAGGAATCAATTCATAATAGGTCATTCGGTTTTACCAGAAAACATTTTTTCCTCGTTTTGTCCTTGGCTTAATATACCTGGAGTTGTATGGTTGTTTTTAAGAAAACTGTTTGTTTCAGATATCTTCTTCAACATAACACTCAGAAGAAAAACCTTGTTCTACACGGTCAACCTAATCGTACCCTGTGTCGGTATTTCATACCTCTCAGTCCTAGTATTCTATTTACCAGCTGATTCAGGAGAGAAGATAGCTTTAAGCATTTCCATATTACTATCCCAAACCATGTTCTTCTTACTGATTTCTGAAATTATACCATCTACATCACTCGCATTACCATTACTGGGAAAATACCTACTATTCACTATGTTATTGGTAGGACTATCAGTAGTGATAACTATTATAATACTGAACGTTCACTATCGAAAGCCTAGTACTCACAAGATGGCGCCTTGGGTTCGAAAATTCTTTATAACTAAGTTACCAAAGTTATTACTGATGAGGGTGCCAAAAGACTTGTTAAGAGACCTAGCAGCGCAGAAGATAGCAGGGAGAAGTATGAAGAATAAGAATAAGTTTAAAGATGCTCTGGCTGCTGCTGAGCAGACGAATTCGAATGCATCTAGTCCTGATTCTCTACGTCATCACCTTCCTGGAGGATGCAATGGGTTGCATTCAACTACGGCTACTAACAGGTTTGTAAAATGATGAATGAAGTCGGACATTATAGTTTGTCAATGAACTCATCAGTATTCAAACCCATATTTAATAACGCCGCCACGTTATCAATCTATTCATTAACATTATGTGATTCGGGATTTTTCGTCAATGGAATTATCAGGTCCCGTACAATTCAACTATTCTCTCTACTGCTACATCAGAATGATTACCAAGATTTTATTCAATCAAATCAAAATCAAATCAAAATCATTTATGTCAAGTAGGTAGTTACATGCACTTTTGAATAGTCAAACAACAATAAAAAGCTACAGTCCCAGTCACAAAACATAATAACTGCGAAAGTACTGTAGTTGCCCATTCCAAATCGTAGATCTCGATGGAGAAGAATGGGCAAGAAACTCCATGGACACTCTTTTAAATCAGAATCTTGTTACAAAAACCTTGGTTACATCATTCATGTTGAGATGGTACATTATAATCAAAATCATTTGATGGTAAACAAAATCAAAATATTTTTATTTCACATAAACCTACATGAGCACTTGTAAAACGTCGACAAAATGTGCTCGGTTCGGGTTGGTCGTTTCCTATGGAGAAATCAATTACAATTATTCAAATTTATACTTTTTCAATAGGTTCAGCGGTCTTGTTGGTGCTCTGGGCAGCCTTGGGGCTGGCTACAACGGTCTACCATCAGTGATGTCAGGACTAGACGACTCTTTGAGCGATGTGGCACCGAGGAAGAAGTATCCGTTTGAACTAGAGAAGGCGATCCATAACGTCATGTTTATACAGCATCACATGCAGAGGCAGGATGAGTTTAATGCTGTGAGTATTGAATTGAATGAAACAGGTAAACCTCTGGTACATAACAATCATTTGTTTTAGGCCCAGGACTTTCCAGCTTCTAAGGTCTTTATAGTTTATGTAAACTGTCTCTCTAAACTAGATAGGTACAATTTCATAGTTTAAGTACTTAATTTATCAAAAAAAAAACTTTGATAAGATCACTCTTATAGTTGACACAGCCCATTGTGTCAATCTGAGTTAATTTTCTAAATTTTGTACCTGTAGTTTGTTTGGTGTTCATAAAAAAGACCATTCTAAATTGGCCCATACTCCAACACATCAAAACACTACAACTAACTCTCAGATTTCGAAAATTACCATATCTTCTTCTTTTCTCTAACAGGAAGATCAAGACTGGGGCTTCGTGGCCATGGTTCTCGACCGTCTGTTCCTCTGGATCTTCACCATTGCCTCTATCGTTGGTACCTTTGCCATCCTCTGCGAAGCACCTTCTCTTTACGATGACACCAAGCCTATTGACATGATGCTGTCTTCGGTTGCCCAGCAGCAGTTCTTGCCAGTTGACAGTGGGGATCCCTAGGAGAAGGCTTCTCTGTTTAACTGGTGAAGCTTTCATCAGGACAGTGAAATTTTTCATCATGAAACCTGGTGATGGATTTTAGCAGGACCATGAACATTTGTGTAAAGATGCATGAGGTTATGGAAGCTCAAGTGGTAAGGGAGTTGGAGCAGTGTAATCAATGGTTGTTTTGATAGAATTTCTTAAAAGTTGTTAATATTTTAAGTAGTTACTTGATACAGCAGTACTATGTCTGCCTTCTTGGATTTTTGATATACCTACTATATTTATTTGTCAATCTTTTCGAATCAATGCCTATCGAAGAAAAAAAAAACGAATTTGCTGTTAAATACTTAATAACTTAGATTGTTTTTAAAATAAATTAAGACTCATAAGAAGCTACCAAGAAGATTTTAAGACTTGAGTCTGTACTAAAACTTCTTAAATTACAGCGGCAGGTCTGTCGACAATCTCTACAATATCTTGGTAATTAAATAAGACTTTTCCTCTAAAATATTCATTATCCTAATTAGACATTGTAAAGCCAAAATAGGCTGTGAATTGTATCGTAATATTATAATGTAAGTTACTTAAGGTTTCAAGTAAAAAGTTAGTGTTTATGTTGGAAGTAGAAGGTGGGTAATAAATTGTTCTTTCCCTAAGTTTGATACGGTACACTAATAAATTATTGTCTTATCTTATTTTTTTCGCTTTTAGATAACATTTTTAAAAGAGAAACGAACGGTAATTGGGGAGAAATTTGAATCGATAGACGTTGGGGATGCTGAATTATTCAAAAGCGTAAATTATATTGATTTTCAATGGCAATCAACGAAATGGTTTTTTTTTCATAAATTTTTCATCTTTTAGTGAAGATTTACATTTCCTAGCATAATAGTTTGGCTACGAGCTGCACGCTCAAGCAACACGCGTTTTGTGACAGCGACTGCGAAAAAAAAGAAATTGTAAGAGCTTGCCACAAATCACTACGAAGCGACTTGCAAGTTGCATTACCTAACATTGTGAACGAGGTGTAAGGGTGACACACATTACAGCCGCATTGGGGTGCAGCCCAACGTATTTTAATACAAGAAAGTGCGGTGCGGCCCGCCTGTAGTCTACGATGCTTCATACAAAATGAATAGAAGCATAGAAGCCGGACGAGCGTCAACCTTTAATGCTGAATCTAATGTCACATCCAAAAGTACCAAACATTGTTCTAATGGCCCCATAACTGCACCCTTAGGGACACCACTAGAGAACCTCCTAAAAAGACTTTAGTAAAGTGATATAAGTAATGTAATAATAGTTTTCGTTGCCAAAGAGGGTGAAATGGGCTTAATGTTACTAAATGTTTTGGAAGTATACATTTTCTTTTACAAAACATGGCTGTGTTAGAGATAATTAAATATTTGTAGTAATGACGAATTATGCTCATCATTGTTAGGGTTAGATAGTTAATAATTGGGCATTGCATGTTTGTTTATAAATTGTTATAGATACTATTATGTTATTAAACATTATAAGTGTTTTGATAAGTCGAGGTTTTAAATGTTCATTTTTTTATAAATGTAGTAAACTATAAACTTTTGCTTGCGAGATTAAGGTACAGTTTCAATTGCCGTGACCGCAAAACGCCCAGTTGAGACAACAGCAAGACCAGACACTGCTGGTTTCTATGTAACTGATAAAACTCTACAGTAGATGGACGGTAACTTTACTGCTTGTTGCCGTTTTCATGGAGTTACATCTTCCTTCTTTTTCGTGTGGTTAGTGCTTGGTGTACTTGGTTTTAAAGTTTAATGCCTTATGGGCCTCTGACTTGGCCTTACATGCCGTCGAGAAATATCTCTCAGGCATGTTTGGTTTCCTTACGATGTTTTCCTTCACTGAAGCTAGTGATAATTATACAATACGCACATGAAAAGCAGTTGCCGCTGTTGCCTGTTATAGGGTTGGGCGGCTTGCAGTTACCCTTAATTTTGAAATTGTACCTTAACTTATGTTCAGTAAAGTGTCTATTATATTATTATATGTATATTCAGGCAATCGTCTGCTAACTTGTAATCTAACTACATACGTATTAAACTTTTCAGTATCAGAAACATATTCTATTAAAATTGTCTACTTGTACTCAAAAATACACTCATAATCAATTTCTTATCATAATAAACTATCATATTAACGTAGAATGCCGTTAAAGCCTTATAATATTTTATAGTAACTCGTGATTTTGATATTACACAATACTCTTCTTAGAAACTGCTCCTGCATTGAGCCCAAGATAGCCCAAAAACAAAAATTACAATTAAATGTTTTTTTAGTCTCAATCACTTTAGTATTTTTCTTCTTCACATTAGCCTTTTCCCATCTTTGTTGGCTTCCAGCCTGACCTATTTAACGTCTACAGCCCTATTAGTATTGGGAAATAAGCAGGGATCGGAATAGGTAGAGTATATTTGCCTAAACTTCGAGGAAGTAAGTAACTTGTGATTTAACTGCCTTTTTTGGCAAAAATCATTCCATGTTTTTATACGGCGCCGGCGGTATTATCTACATGTTACTTACCTGCTCGAAGTTTAGGCAAATATACTCCACCTATTCTAATCTCTGGTAATAAGATACCCCTTGGCAAGACTGGTTGTCAGACTTTCGTCCGACTGACTACTTGTAACGACTGACAAATGATAACCAGGGCAACGGCTTAACGTGCTTTCCGAGGCACGGACGAAACTCGGTATGTAATAGATGGTCAGCAATTCGCAGATTGCCCTTGTCAAGCGCTGCTTGCTTACCCTTGGAGATTGACCCGTGCAGCTGTTATTATTCCGCCAAGAGCTCCCCTCCTAATCTTTTTCCAAAATAAATACCAAAAATAATAAAACCAATAACTAATTTCAAGACCCCAACCAAAGTGGGTTCTTGTTAATTAAAATTTTATAATAACTTTCCCTTATCAAAAAGTAATTTATTGTGTAATATCAAATTGGGACTATCTGCAGTGTACTACTATACCAGTTTGCCAAAATAAACAAGCTAGTGAAATTAGTCTTAAGCTCATGTACGTTTAGTTTAACTGACTTTGTAGCTGTTAGCGTTAAACCCGTGTTTATAATGTAAACTTTGACTTAATAAATTGGCGAAGTATGTTTTTATTTGTTTTAATTACTGTCTTTAATAGACCCTCTATCAACATTTTGTTTGATATTAACAGGCTTTTTCCTAGACACGAAAAACTTAATTGTATCTATTATTCTTAGAAGTGATGATTTATATTCTTTGTAAATACAAGGTGTTGTTTTGCATCCTCGTCAAAATTCAGAACGTTGTCACAACAGACATAAATAATTAATTTCTGGCTAGCTCATCATCTGCCCAGCCTTTTTCCAACTATGTTGGGGTCCGCTTCAGATGCAGCTGAATTCCAGTATTTTACTTTAAAGTGACTACGAAGCACGGAGGAAACTCATTATTAATTGGTCAGACATCCACGGACCAACCTAAGCAACCGTGACTTAACCGGGAGACCGACCCGAGCGGCTGTTATTATTTAGCCACGAGCTCTTCTTATTCTGGCTCTATGGATATCTAAATATCACGCCTGAAATCCTCGAAGGGTTTATCTGAGGTACACCTTTAAGTTCACTCAAAGGGGTTTGGGTAAAAGTGGCATGATTTTTCTAAGTCTGCGGCCACTAATGAAAAATATTTTATTAGTAAGAACACAATAAGACATTCATTTTTTTTCTATAAACGATTATTTTTAAAATGCATCGGAGCCGAGATATACAGAGTGAATGTTTCAAGTGGGTGGAAGGCCAAATCCGAACATCCTGTGTTATTTATTACACCACTCGATAGTGTCGCTGCTAAGGATCAAATTCTGGGAAGTAATGAAATACAGCAAACGATAGGAAAGAGTTCATCTTTGATAAAAAACATAACAGTAGGTATGCAAACTGTTAGTAGGAACAACACAACTTTGACATCAGATATTTCAGCTCCGACATAATTTTCGGCAAAATTCTTTTAGCATGCATATTATATATTTCAGCTGCCGAAAAACAATCATCCCACTGGTCTATACAAACTTACCCAATGCCCTTTTGTTCTGAGTTTGTCCAGAAAATTGCTAAAAATACTCAAACAGTTTGGTATTCGATGTATGCTAATAGAATCGATAGATCATGCTGATAGCGAGGCGGAACCTATCGACGCTTTGGCGTGGTGTGGCACACGATATTACATGCAGTTCAGTTTTGTTGCTAGTTTAGTACGACTAGCATTTACACGGTACTTCGCCCGTTTAGGGGCCGGTAATTAATTATGTTACGTGAACGCCACCGGGAAAAAAATATCCTATGTTCTAACTCGGGTCGTTTACCAAGAAAATGATACATCCACGTGAAAAATTACTGATTATAGTATGGAGTAGAGAATATCAGTATATGTTCAGTCAGTGAAATCTATACATACAAATATAACTATACAAATAAAATAAAATTGAAGTGTGTGTTTGTAATATTAAAATAACCGCTTTTTACTAGATGCATAAGAATGTATCTACGATACATACACCAAAAATTTTTTTTTCTTTAATTTTTGTTTGTCTGTCTTATAGTTCCGGCTAATCTCTCGAACTGCTTGACTGATTTTGACGGGATTTTCACTGGCAGATAGCTGATTTAATAAGGAGTAAATAAGGCTACTTCTATTTTAGAAAAAAATCCAAAAAAAAACTAAGTAAACCAAATGACTTTTTTGTTAAATTCCACGCGGACGAAGTCGTGGGCACAGCTTACTGTAAATATAGCTGATAGGCATACCTGCATTCTTAATGCACTTTCTTGTGCAATCATAAACTATTTCGGGTCGTGAGGGGCATATAACATTTGCCGGTGCTTTTCTTTAAGTAATGGGGCACTAATTAGAGCTACGTCTGATATGTACAAGAGTGAGTTTTTCATGTTTTTTTATTCCAGGGGCCAACAGTACCTACTACGAACTGAAACCTACCATTGCAATAAACAAATCAATATCTCCTTCAACCCAGACTTCATCTACTTCCTCTCCCAAGTCGACATACGGAACTAAAAATACTAACAAATTCTGCTTCCTTCACCGAACTACAAAATTTCATCGACGTTTTTCCACTTCACTGACATTAGATTCTGAGTTTAGTAGCTATTTACTCTTTCGTGAATTATTCATAGAGACTGACCGATCACCACCCGATTCCGCCTCGCTTCGACTTCCCAATAAGTAATTTAGCAATTCAATTAGCTTCGACTTTTATAAAAGTCTCCGGATTACAGCCTTTGAAGTGTTTTGAGACAGCGTTGCGTTTATCTGCTCGTAAAATTAACATTTAAGATGGGGTGTAAAGGGAATGGCGGGATATAGTGTGATGGTTGGTACTTTTGTAAGTGAAGTCTGAATAGCGAATTTAAAGTTTTTCCCATCTTTCTCCTCATAACCAAGTATAATCCGAAATTCTTACTGATACTGATACTGCTAGCCTGCGTCATCCCACTGCTGGGCAAAGGCCTCTCCCCATGACTTCCAATTATCTCGATCCAGGGCCAATGTGGACCACTGGCTGCTGGTCCTGTCCAAGTCGTCCCGCCATCTTTTACGAGGTCTACCGCGACGCCTTCTGGCTGTGTCAGGGCTCCAGAAAGAGGTTATTTTGGCCCACAGATCATTGGGCATGCGGCAGACGTGGCCTGTCCAGTCCCACTTCAGCTTAGCGGCTTTTTGAGCAACATCAGTAATTTGTGTTTTGGAGCGAAATTCTTATTGACGTTATTAATCAAAAGTTGGTTAAATACAGTGTGGAAACGACACCGACGCACAAACTATTACCACGTATCATCATCATCAGCCAGTAATGTTCCCACTGCTGGGACAGAAGCCTCCTCTCAATGAGAGGGAGTGGGCTTTAATCCACCACGCAGGCTCAGTGCGGGTTGGTAGATGTCACATGTGTTCGAATTTTTTAGTTCTAGGAACATGCCGGTTTCCTCACGATGTTTTCCTTCACCGTTTTGAGAGCAGCGATGATGAAATAAATTGCACAAAGTAATGCCCCAGCCTGGGTTCAAACCTACGACTTACTGCTCGTAAGTCGAGGCTGCCACCACTGGGCCACCGCTGCTCTCAATTACCACGTATAAATTACGTCATTCCGAAATCGCCACATAGATATTTTAAATTGGAAATTTTGACACTTTGTAGGTTTTGCAGGAAAATGTTTTTATTTTTAAATTTCCAATGTGAAATTTCTGTCTTGATTTCGGAATGATGAATACGTGGTTATCATTTATGCGTCGATGTCTGGTCCACCATGTATATTGGACCATTTTGTACAAAATTTGTTCAGGGTATTGCGGTAGAATAAAATTTTGCTCATTGTAACAATTCCAGCTGGGTTACATGCAATAATCTAAACTTGTAACAAAATTTGATCAAGCTAAGTGCATTTTCCCATAACAATCAATGGAAGACCAAAGAAATTCAGTAAACATAAAATTACTTGTAAGATTAGTGCTGCTACACAATAGTGGTAGAATCAACTACACATGAGTGCTGACTAGACAACGCCTTTAAGTCGTAGTGATGTGCGGTTGACTGTACAGCAAACGCAAGGGTGATGTCCTAATTACTGTTATTATTCAAAACAATGTCAATTTAATTTAATCCAGTTTTCCGAGGTTTTCTCTTCTATTTAATTTCAGAGAGTGGATTGAATTCTAAATACGCTTTTGGTAATGAACATGCAGAAAAAAACATAAGTATTAAACTAATGAGGTCGCAATGGGATTGTGGCTTCGTCTCAGATAATCTGTTTAAGACCTTTTAACTGATAGCCGATTTTGCTGAGCCATCGAGGCGAGATAATACGGTCAGGATATGGGTAGGTATTGTCTTTTTTTCGGTCATTAGTAAAACTTTTGTTGATTTACGAGTATTTTGTGTAAAAAAATAAGTAACAATTTGCTGACTATTCTATATTTCTCCACAGATTTTCGTGCCTTTCCAGCTAGCTTAGCTAGCGCACGCTTTTCAACTTGCTAAAAGTTTTCTACCTCCTACATTTTAAATGAAAGTAACTAATATTTTTAGACCCTTTGAAAACCCCCTAAAAAACCCTAATTATTTACAATCCAGGCCGGCTGCGGAGCAACGTTCGAAATCTAAACAGAAATATTTTTCAATGTCAACCCGTCAGAGGCAGTGGTGATTAAAAACACGGCGTCCGGGCTATGTGCTCCTAGTACATGAGACTGGCTGCGTTCCAAACTGACACCGACGGTTCCATGGTTTTTGTACATTCCACTCATAGGATTTTAATTCTAATAGCTTTGTTAACGGTTCACGTAATCTTGTTACATGGAAATGGAGTTTCTTATCAGATTTGGAAGGAAAAGGAAAATGTGAGAGAGGAATCCCGAATAAACTTATCAAAGACGGGAAAATGGTTTAACTATAAAAGTTTTTGGAATATTTTTCCTTGTCGGGGAAACAAGAGTAGTGATTTTTCATATAAATACGTAATTCTTTATTGGCAGGGCTTGTTATTATTTGTTCCGCCCACTCCAAAACTGATTAGAATTATTTCCTTATTTTTTTACTATCAAATAAGAGAAATATAAACCTACGTAGTTGTAAAAGCAAATGGAGCGAGAATTTGCACCGCAGCGACCATTTTAGTGTTTGCGTGGTAGTAAGATTTTTAAAATGGCCGCCCATTGGGCCGCGGGCCGCGTCTAGTGCAAACACTGGGAGTCCATTAATATCTCCTCGGAACGTGTGCTGAATCGTAAGTTGGGATCTAAGCATTTTTAAATGTACAATTGTCGAAAGAAATTGTAAAGGAATCACGTAACGCATTTGTTATGGATTTTTAACCATCAATGGGGAGAAAATGTTTTTTGGGGATGCATGCAAATGATTCTTTGGTGTTATACGAGGAAGGAGTCAGAACGAAATTAATTTTAAATGTCTTCTGCAATCCGTTTTGAACGCTACGAGAATAAAATAGACTGTACTTTTCATTAAAAGTGGTTAATCAAAATCTAATCTCAACCGATACCGGATATTTATTTCTTTAAAATAACTGAACTAGAACTACCAAGGGATCATAGCACGCTTGCAGGTGAGGTTCGATTCTATATACTTCATTACTTGTTATTAAATTTGTCAGTCCAAGCGCGAATTAGCTGCCAGGCCACTTGGCGTTAATAAACATTGCGGATGAACCAGCAAGCTTGGAGCTTCCGATCCATGCCATTAATCCGCTAACTCCTTCAAAATTCAAGGATTAGGGGGAGACGAAGAAGGTCTTGCTACGCCGGTGGCAATTTTCCACTAGTTTCTAGAGTACGATCATCTTCAAAGTTTTATCTTTGCAATGCGAGAAGTTCGGAAGACTAGCGCGAGTTTGGCGTAAATGTAATTTGACAAATCTATGTGTAATATCAGTTCTGAATAAAATATTCGCTTAGCAAAGTTTCCTTGGATGTTTTGTTACAAATTCACAGGGCTCAAAGTCGTGGGTCAAAACTTTTTGCTGCCTATTGTTTCTGTGATTGGGTGACCGTGACCGCTCGTGTTGAAATGATAACAAACAGCTGAATGAATATGCCACTGACGCATATTCTGTTTGGTGTGATTAATGCATGTTTGTATTTAATTTTGGTCATCAATTATCACTATTTTACAATGTTGACGCGACACTTTCGCAACTGTGTGAAATAACTTATAGTTTACTAAATTATTATGTTTACTGTTCAACTGTTGTGTACGTTTTTGTTCATACAATCAAGATGAAATTACTCTTATATTTTTAGAAAAACTGGCAAGAAACAGATCGCAAATAATATCAATATCACTTTGTAACAGAACAGTAGCACTACCGACTGTCTGCAGCTTTTGAAAGCATGCAATGTTCTTTCCATTCTGTTTCCTTTGCTAATTTGCTTAATTAATATTTTTATCGTTCTTGTCTAGACGTCAAGAAAAAAACCGAGTCTCTTGCTGCAATACTTTATCTATAAAACCCCAGTAAAAACTTTAACCCAAAACAAAATATTTACGACAGCAAAAATATCTTCGTTATAAAACTACCAGAAGTACATAAGCGACAACGGCTGGTCTCGAACCCACTATCGCTAACTTAGCGATAAAGTGCGAATAACTCGAGCGCCCGCCTCGCAAACTTGTTCGAGTGACGGACACGGTCGAGAATAATCTCTTAAGTTTTAGTTCATCGCCCACCATAGACTCGGCAGTGACGTATAGACGCCGTAAATTGTAAAAAGCTACTGATAAAACTCCACAATTTTTGCTGTTACATGAAATGTCAACGTGAATCAGATTAATGAGTCACTGTGCATAAGTACTTGGTATAAATTTGAAACCTATATAAGGTGGATTCGTCAGGGTGGCCCGCGATTTTTTTTTTTTTTTTTACCGTTTTTGCCGGTCAGTGGCGGGTAGTATATTAAATATGGCTTTGCTGAGTTTTAATCATTAAAATTCATTCTTACCCCATTAAATGACTTTTTCGAGGAGCTCGAAAAAGCCATTTAATTTTCGAGGAGCTCCTGGCTAAATAATAACAGCCGCACGGGTCGATCTTTAAGGTTAAGCCGTGCTTGCCGAGGTTGGTCTGTAGATGGGTAAACATAATAACATACCAAGTTTCCTCCGTGCCTCGGAAAGCACGTTAAGCCGTTGGTCCCGCCTTTCATTTGTAGATCTTTGACAGTCGTTACGAGTAGTCAAGCGAAAAGTCTGACATCCAGTCTTACTAAGGAATATCGTATTACCCGTTACCGGGTTGTGGAGGTAAGATAGGCAATCGCTCCATGTAAAATACTAGTACTCACCTGCATCCGGTTAGACTGGAAGCCGACCCCAAGATATTTTGGGAAAAGGTTAAACAGATGATGATGAAATGGCTTTTTAATCAAATAGTCATTGAATGGGGTTAAATGAAGTACCTAATGAGGGTTGTAATCATGGTTCAAATGATTATAATTCTGTAAATACATATCTATTACGGCGAATCATATTTTGTTCAACATGAAACTTGACACTGACCTTCAAATTACAAAAACGTAAAAAAAAATGAAATTTGCGGACTCCCCGATCGCTTCCATCTTAAGTACGCGGTTGAAGTATTTTCAGTACCTTTATGACTTTCCGTATTAAATATACTTGCCTTTGCGAGCGGTTTCACACTACGGCACAATAAGGCAAACCGAAGTAAGAACTATCCTAAATTATGTGCCCTTACCCTGGTTTGGTGGTCTCAATTTGTGCCAAATTTTGACGAAATCTGTTTAGCCATTAAGGTTAAAGGGACGGACAGACAAATTACATTCGCATTTATAATATAACTAGCTGCGCCTTGCGGTTCCACACGCGCAGAACGGGATAGAAAACCTATGTGTTAATCCAGTGTACAAGCTATCTAGGTACATACCAAATTTCTACAAATCCGTTCAGCCATTGAGGCGTGAAGGAGTGACAAACACACACACACACTCACTCACAAACTTTCGCCTTTATAATATTAGTGTGATTATGGATATGCTTTATTTTGTGACACTAAAGGGTGTAAAACACCTCTAAACGAAGCCGAAAGGCACTGGTTCTCCCTGTCCTTGCGTTAATTTTTTTGTTCTACAGCATACCTGGGAACCTTCTAGTTACGGAGATATTAGGGGTCAAAGTTTCAACTTTTTGACAAGTATTTTTTTAAATATAAGTTTTTAATGTGACATTTTTACTTTAAACACCTCCACGACCCCCTTACTATTCAATCCGTCCATCAGCACAATGTTTTGAGTGCGTTACATTGAGTTCTACCACAAAACATGATTTTACACCCCCCAAAAAAAAATCGTTTCCCAGCAAAAATTTTTGCAAGTTACTTAGTTTCATGTACAGAATGCTTGGTTGACGGCTTCGTGATGAGGTGATTTACACCGTGTATAAAGCCCAAGGAGGTTTCCTGAGTACACCCCTCACTAGTCACTTTGTACCTGGAAGTGCTTATATATCAACCTATCTATAAAGTCAGCGTAAGCAATTAGTCTACTATCAATGTACGATGCGTCGGGCCTCCACCAAACCACACAATTTGTCTAAGAAGGCCTGAAACACGATGTATGTGCACCACCCTTAAGTAATCGTAAGGTGGTTCATTAGAGTTAATCGATCTTCGAGTAAGGGATCATGTTCTTATGTAAGCCTGAACGGGATAAGGAAGATTTTATAATAATCTACAGTAATTTTGCTTATAACAGAAGCAACTCAAGCTATCGATTTTTAAAAAAAAAAAGAAGACTCGTTAATAATTTTGATTTTGAAAAATAAGTAAAATAACTGTGACTGTATCGCGATTTGAATAGAAATCGAAATATTTTGTATTTCTGCTCAACCCATAATCGCTACACAGGATAATCTTACTACCAAAGTTCAAGTTCAAGTACCAGGCAAATATAAAAGCCGGGAGGAGCTTACAGACCACCAGTCCAATTAGCCGTACAGTTTCTATGTTCAAACATCGAAGGCCAAAAATTATAACGGATTAACTGGGGAACGGTGGCGTCGCAAACATGGCAACCACATCTGCAATTCAATTAAATTCCAAGTTAAATTGCTTCTAGCTTTGTAGTGGCAACATTGAATTATTTGCCAGCTGTTATAAACTGCCCATAAACCATATTAAACGACAGATTTATTTATGCATAAATTCCTCGGTTCAGGTCTGAATTGTGTATTTATTTTGTGATATTCCCTACCCGGGTGGAGTGTTCGACTCAATAATCTGGTATTAAGTGTTATTTGTTAGCAATAAGCTGACTAAAACTTCTTCAACGCTTAAAGAAAAAGAAGTATTTACCTACAGCTTTTATTTAAAGTTATATTTTCATGTACCTATGTCATAAAAAACATTGACCGCAAATATGTTAAAGAAAAGATATATTTCTCATAACCACAATAACAAACCCAAGTGCGCCAGAAACCAGAATCAAATCCCAGGACTAATAAATATGCCAATGATTTGCCATCCAATTCGGCCGAGTACAAAATCTTTCCGATGGGAGCTGTGGATTAGCATACAACCCGAACAATTTAGACCTTGCCTTGCTGAACTCAACTGCTTTGGAAAAACGTTCCTTATCTCTTCTGAACTCTTGAGCTCCTGGTACATTTTTACCCAGCAATTAAGAATTTGTCAAGGTTATTCCTGAAATAGGAACAATCCCTCAAAAGAGCTCACCTCTTTCAATGAAACTTGTGAGGCAAAGTTTGTCTTAACTCCTCTTAATTTATGCGTTTCGCGTTTAATTTTGTTCGGGGTCTGGGACGGGACGAATTTGATTTTCAATAGAAGACAATGCGGCGTCCTGTATAAACGGACGACGGATAGTTTACTTTCGAGCTGTTGTCGCACGAGTACTTCGTTTAATTAAATTGTATTGAATAAATCCCTTTTTCACAAAGCGTATGGGGCAATCACTTTATTGATCTCTCTTTCTCATGATTTTCTCTACTCATGTATGATTTTTCAGTCGAATCGATTAGATTGTAAATCGTTATCATAAAAAACATTTTTAAAAAATCGTTATTAAAAAGTGACCTCACCATCTGCCTACTTCTTACACAACTATTTAAGAGTCAACTATTTCAACTATCTATGCTGCAGCTAAATACCAGTAATTTATAGAGAACGACTGCCTATGTAACCTCTATAGTATATTTATCATTCATTCTTCCGCATTTTAAATAGTACATTTATCACGAACATTCACATTTTCCCTCGTCATGCACCCCCTCCCCCACTGGTAATGCGAGCTACGGAAACCTTGTAAAATTCTACAACTTGAACGGGCGATTACAAACAGCTGATACTATTGACGGTTCTCTTTGAGTTGAAACTTGAAGATAACGAACCTTTATTTGTCCATTATTTTATACGTAACTTTGTTCTACTTTATTCTGATTATTATACTTCTTAGTGACGATTAATCGTGACGCCTGGTGGTAATTGTAACAAAATGACTTGAAATGGAATGACGAAAGTTAAGGATTGATCTCAGTATCTTGCTAACTAGGTTTACAGAGGAATGATCATTTTATCATTTTCTACTTAATAAAAATAATTTTAAATAATAAAATTATACATAAGTCACTGCCTGACGAGCACTGAGTCTAGGAGCGTGAAATCTGTTTTTTTTTTGTAATAGACTTCAAGACTAAGAAATAATTTCAACGTTCACCACCAAAAGATTAAAAAAAAGAAGTATGTCTCTCGTTTTTTGAAACTGGGTTGAGTTTTAAAACAAGATTTTCAACAATTTTTCTTTGTATCAAAGGTTCCTGAGAAATTGCTGATGGGAATTTATCCTTGTCATCAAAATTAAATGATGCTTGTAGTACATAACAATACCCATGTAGTACACGTTGTGCATAAAACATTACCACGAGTGAACATTTCAAACCGTGCGCTCATCCGCCTCAAATAAACAAAACTTTCGGAATCCGTTCAGCTATTTTAAACAAGAATAAACATTCAAAACTTTGGATTAGACCGATCTTTTCAATGTGGAAAATACTGCAGTGAATTTTTTTCAGATGTAGATAGTTTTTCGAAGTGCGTTGAAAATTGAAACAGTTCCACGGATCCCATTTTCACTGTCCTGACTGACAGTGAAACCAATTCAGACAATGGACACACTAGGTCTGAGTCACAACAGTTTCTTTAAAAGACAGAATAATGTTATTGAAAGACCAAAATGTTTCACTGCCACTTATGCCATATCTTCCGTGATAATTAACTACTAGCTGTACCCAGCATGCGTTGCAATGCAAGTTTTCCTGCCCATCTCCTACTCTACCTGCCCTACCTGTGTACCTACCCTACCTACGTACCCTAACCTACCGTACCCTACATATCTACCTACCTACCCTACTCTACTCACCTTTTAAACCTTCCTTGGACTTTCACAAATAATTCCAAACCAAAATTAGCCAAATCGGTCAAGCCGTTCTCGAGTTTTAGTGAGACTAACAAACATCATTTCATATTTAAATATATAGATAGACTAGCTGTCCCCGGCATGCGTTGCAATGCACTTTTTTACCAACCCTATCTACCTACCTACCATACCCTACCTACCCTACATACCCTACCTACCCTACCTACCCTACCCTACCCTACCCTACCTACCTACCTACCCTACCTTTCTCACCTTTTCATCTCTTGTGTGTAATTTATCTCTTGTGTGTAATTTGAAATTATTGGATCAATAAATAAACATTTATTATTATTTTTTTTTTTTTTTTAAACCTTCCCTGGACTACGACAAACATTTTA
The DNA here is from genome assembly GCA_963082945.1 of Cerastis leucographa. NCBI lineage: Eukaryota > Metazoa > Arthropoda > Insecta > Lepidoptera > Noctuidae > Cerastis > Cerastis leucographa. Next base: position 17,282,311 of record OY720363.1, read on the forward strand.
AAACCAAAATCAGCCAAATCGGCTCAGCCGTTCTCGAGTTTTAGCGAGACTAACGAACAGCAATTCATTTATATATATATATATATATATATATAGATTGTGAGGTCCCGATATTTCGCCGCTGTTGCATGCGCCATGATCGCGGGATAACTGGAGCATGCGGGTGGATGAAAAAATAACAAATGACAGGGTAAGTTAATTATAAACCTTGAAACCTTAAAACAGTTTGAAAAAATAGTTTGTCAGTAGATTCATAAAATTTTACCTAGACGAGACTGATTCTTCACGAGTATTTGCGGCAAAATAATGTTTTTAGAAAAATAGTCTGACAGCGGTGGCCACGTTCTTTGTAACAGTAACTGCGAAAAAAACTAGTGAATTAAATTGCCACGATGCAACGCATGCAAGTGACATACGCGCGTGTCTCATAAGCATGACGCAAGTTACCGTTGTAAGTCAGTCATGAGTCTGTTCCACCAACAGCTATAACCATTAAGAAATACAAGGTGTATTTCTTAAATAAACTCTGTACCAACAATTAATTTTAAATAAATAATAACGCTATGTACTTAACGAAATATTCATTGCGAAGCCGTGCCCGAAAATGTCGCCCGACAACAATATATCAAGCGGGCAAAGTTGCGAGCTCCTCGAATATTTCTTTGATGTGAACGCACCACGCATTTTCAGAATGCCCTGAATTTTAGAGCAAATTATGTTGGAATAGTTGCTTTAACTACTATTATTGTCTTGACGTGGTTTGGAACGTTGAAGAAAGGGTGGCCATGATCTTGGTTTATGACTAGAGACTCTGCTCATGGAAAGTGCTTGTGCGCGCTATTTATTCCACTTAATGTTTTTTTTAAAGCACTAAAGCTCAAAGTTTTTTTTTTTTGAATATTTGTTTAAAAATTATAGCAGAAATATGAACCAAAATAGTATTAATTGCAGCAACAAACTCAAAGTAAAACTTTACTATTTATTTCATTCGGCCGTCAAAAAGCACTTTTTAACCGACTTTGCGACGTAAAAGAGGGTATAGTGCTTTTTAGCCTATGTATGTATGAGTGTGTTTGTTTGTAGCTTCATATGTTAAAAATGCTGAAACATTCTAAACAACACGAGAAAACATAAGCTGGGGTGATGAACTGCTATCGGATTGCTTTCACAGCGGGAAAAATCCTTCATTCCATACATTGAGCATTTTGTGAAAAAATAACTTGCTGCCAACACTTCGTTTTCTGAAACGAACGAATAAAAATGAAATGAATGAATGAAAATCAGAAAACAATAGTATATCCCGTACTTTACAGCAACAGCAGTCACTTCTAAACATGACGCAAAGACCGCCATGAAACCAACGCCAGACGCACCTCGATCACTTATTGACAGCCTAGTTGATTCGCTGGCAATGCACAGTCGTGTCAATAGGCTGACCCTGTATAGCGGACTGGAGATCATTCCTGTGTACGCCACAGCTATCTAACTGTCCATTCGACTTAGGTGGACAAAGATAGGTTAATCGTCGATGTGATTCAGGCAGTAGCCGAGGTGCATTTGAGTACTCACGAGTTGAAGACGGTCTAAGAAGTTCTTGTTAAGAGAACAGTTTTTTTTTTTTAAATTCACTACAAGCTTTAAGTGTCCTTATATTCAATTCGCTACTGTCATTCTTTGATAGTTGTCTAAAATGGCAGTAAATAAAATATTATTCTGAAATAAGTACCCATTGTTGCTAGTCTTATTAAGGGGTATCGTATTAGCCATTATTTTACTGCGTCGTGGAGCGCAGATAGGCAGTGGCTCCATGCAAAATACTGGTTTTCAGCTAAATCCAGTAAGACTTGAAGCCGACCCATAGTTGGGGAAAGAATAGACAGATGATGATCCTGAGATAATAAGTAGTATACCATTCTCTACAACAACAATATCACACTTTAATATTGTATACTAATATTATAAATGTGAATGTAAGTTTGTTTGTTACGCTTTCACGCGAAAACTACTCAACCGATCATCATGAAACTTTGTACACATATTTTTGGAGGTATTAGAAGTAACATAGGCTATATATCATCACGCTACGACCAATAGGAGCGGAGCAGCAATGAAAAATGTTGCGAAAACGGGGAAAATGTGACGCAGACGAAGTTGCGCGGGACAGCTAGGATTGTATATCGTCAATCGTCACAACACGTAGGTATATGGAAAATTTCTTTGTAATCGGATTACGGGAGATGCAGATTATTAAAAAAAACCGCATTTATAAAAAGGACCAAAAGTTTTTTTTGTAAATTGTGTTGTTTTGGCCCCTTAAATATTTATTTTATTCTGTTTTTAGTATTTGTTGTTATAGTGGCTACAGAAATACATAATCTGTAGAAATTTCAACTGGATAACTATCACGGTTCATGAGATACAGCCTGGTGACAGACGGGTGGATGGACGGGCAGGCGGACGGACGGACAGCGAAGTCTCAGTAATAGGGTCCCGTTTGACTCTATGGGTACGGAACCCTAAAAACAGCACACAATCCGTTGGATCCGTTCATAGGGATATTTTTTTTTTTCTTTTTTCTACAGCCGCTACTAGGATACTCAATTTAAACTATTTGTTTAATTCCTATAACCCATATTTCGTGAATAGTTTTCCCAGTCTCCTCTTTCGCATATTCACAGACACACGATCGGCAAGCAAGACCTATTGTTGTCTGTCCCTACCTTACCTTATCATTAAGGATAAGTGACGCATGTGTATATGCCCCTTTATCTTTTATGATTATCATGTGTGGAGCAATTACGCCTTATAGTGTAAACAGCCTTTTAGGTCCTGCTAATGTAATTTCTCAAAGGCGGTAAGGTACTGCCGCCCGATTTCAATAAGGCTCTACAACGGTATGTATATTTTAGCACGGGGATAAAGTCGACTCTGGGCTGAGCGCCGAGAGTTGACATTCTGAGAGGAATTGTCCTGACATTAACATTTAGGCATTATTTTAGTTCTGGCTTAATATTGTGTAAACGAGCTTATTAGGTACAAATAAATAGATTGCTTAGACAAATCTAAAGAAACAACAGCGTTTCGCTGTGGGACTACCCTGTACTAAGTTCACGTTATGGTACCAGGACTGCATAAAATCCAAGAGCTACACACATTCCCTATCACCGCCAACGTGACGTAATCACACGATATTCGTATTCATACCGTCTCCGCCTGAAATGACGACAGAGTCCTTCGATTAGCAAACCGATTCACTGCCTCTTTCATATGAAGCACACGTAAAATTCCTTTTATAAGGACAATCGAAACACATGGTATGAATAGGTCTCTTGGGCAGGTTTGCCATTCTCATTTCTATGAATAACTTGATTTTTAGAAGGTGAAGAAATTGCTTTGAAATTCACATTAAAGGCAAGATTTCGAATAAATTTTCAGCGGTACCCTAAGATCTAATTTTTGTACTTAGCGATGCCGTCTTGAATACAAGGTGTAAAAAAATGAACAAGCAAGCTTTCGTGTGGTGTTTCGGACCATTACACTGAACATTTTAAGTTCTAGGAGTTATTACAATTCCTAAAAAAGCACACAAGCTGATCGACATGTACGGACTAAAATTAAAAAGTTAATTATGAATTTCAAAAATTCTTAGAACAAAAGTAGTTGAGTCTAATGGTCTGAGTCACTACACGAGAGGTGGTGAGATTATTTGTGCACCTTTTATTTGCTTAATCAGCCCAGCGCGACACAGGCCTCTTCCCCTGTATGAGAGGGAAAGACAACACGCGGGCTTAGAGTGCTGTATGGTTCTAGAGCATAACTGTTCCATTTACATGAAAATGCTTCCTTACAATAGGTACATCACCGTTTTGAGAGTGGTGATGAAATAAATAACACAAAGTATAGTTTCTGCTTACTTTCGTTCCGCGACCTTTCAACTTGTAGGTCGGGGCCCATACAGCTAGGCCATTACTGATCCTCCGTATGTATGACGTCCCAAAAATCTCATTAACCGTATATCTACGTATATTCCGATTCGCGATGACGTAAGAAGTCTCTCTCTAGTTATAATCCAACAATTTATATTTTCTTCATTATAAACAGTTTGCCTAGAGCGGTTTCATAAAGGGCATGTAGCGACGTCTCCCTTTGTGCCACAAGCGTTCAGTTATTACGGTTCGTTTACCGGTTTTTACCGCCTTTTACCGGTTTTGTGTACGTCAATGACGTTATTATTTTAGTGTTATATATTGTTTGTTGGTTGAGTTTATTAGGTTAGTAATGTTTTTTATATGTGGAGCTTATTAGTTTGTAGGCTCGTGCTTATTTATTTTGAGGAAATGTCATGTATAAAAATGTTTTAGTTTTTAGCTTCTTCTTTTTATCAAAGAATACATATAATAATGATCTAATGATTAATGTTCGGTAAAACCAGAACAAACAAACAAACAACGGACCGGCTACGGACACTGAAAACTTACAAATATTTTTTACAAGTATTTGTATGGAGGCCTGCTTATCGGAAGCTACGCGTCACGCAATGCTATAATTTCTAATACGATTATTTTACCCAAAACACCTTTGCTTTACGACTAAAACCTAAACTTCGATCTACCAACAAACAACCCAGGTACCAGGCAAACATACATCCACAGCATCACACGTAACGACATCACATACTTATTTTCAGCGAAGAAAAAGCGCCCCTAATCAGCCGGCGGCTATGCCAACCAAGCAATGACGTCTAGCTTTATCAGGACTAACTAATGAACTCAATGTATAAAGAATATGGTATCGGATGTGGTACGAAAATAGAGGGAAACATATTGTTCACGTTTGGGAAAATATATGGTTGAAGGCAGCGTAGTTACAATCTTACACATGAATTGATATTAGTAAAAAAAAAAAACATTTAAAATAATAGGAATATAACTCCAAACAAAAATGCTCTATGCAAAAAAAAAGCCTACTAAAATCAAACGAGATCCCAAAAAATGATTTTACAGAAGATTGACTTCGAACATTACTAAGAGGACATAAACCGCCATACTACCAACATATTGTCATAAAATAAAGATATTACTATTAATCACTGCCTCAGGGACTGTTGCTTAGATATAGACATAAATCTAGACTCAAGTCGACGCCAAAGATGAATAGTGCGGCATATAGTTTCAAACGGTTTTGGTTTACCATGGGAACTCGATCGTTTCGCGAACACCTCTTACTTTGTCTGCTCTCCTGGTGCAAGACGCAATGTCTTTCAGAGCTTTATATACTTCTACGATTTCAAATTGTCATGAGATTTTCGTCAACTAGATTTTTCCCGGATGGCAGCTATGTCGTCTGCCGATCTCGCCGCGTTAACGGCCCACATTTGTTTTCCTAGTTCTTGGACGCCATTCCTTAAAAGCTTAAGTTCATCTGTCAGCACTGCGCCTTGATAGGGCTGTCAGCCGGGACCAACAGCTTAACGTGCTTTTCGAGGTACGACTGATTCCCATAAAAATGCTTTAATCCATACTAATATTATAAATGCGAAAGTCACTCTGTTTGTTTGTATGTTTGTTTGTTTGTTTGTTACCTTTTCACGACTAAACGGATGATCGGATCTTAATGAAATTTGGCAAGAAGATAGATTTCAACCTGGGGAAGGACATACGCTATATATCATCACGCTAGGACCAATAGGAGCGGAGCAGTAATGAAAAACGTTGCGAAAACGGGGAAAATGTGACGCAGACGAAGTTGCGCGGGACAGCTAGTGCTTTTATAAATGGCGATATTTTCTCTCTCTCCACTATTTCAACTTCAACTCTCCACTACTTCTTAGTAGGCCCCGAACCTGACTGGAGGCTGATGGTAGCTCATAAAATTGATAGCAGGATTTGTCCGACACTCTTTGTATAACGCATCGAGATGTTAGTGACGTCGTAACTTATAGTAATCGTGCTATTCGTTTAGGAGATGGGTATTGAAGAGCTGTTGTTTTGGAAGACTTTAAAGAAATAAAGAAAAAAAAAATATTTATTTTTCGCAGGGACATGACTTGCATACAAAATAACAATGAACAAAATAAACATACAAAGCGTAACAAACATTTGTAAGTACAATAAGATAAAATATACAGCAATAAGATATAAAAAATAAGTGAAAAAGTTGACAGCTTGCACGTCGTGACTGCGACAAGTAGGTTACCACTCAGCATGATGCTGTGCTATGGGGGGGGGGGCACAGCACAGCGCTGGTTTTCAATCGTCACCCGTGAAAAACGTACGGAAACTACTAACGGTACTTTAAATTTTGGTATATTTGAACAATGGCAGTTTAAAGTTAATGGGACACGGGACTTGCCTGAACATAATTGGAGAAATGTGGATGTAACTATTGCCTACACCTCTGTCTAACCCTGTCTGTGGCTGGGATTGTGATATTTAGTTAATAGTGTAAAGCCACTAGGCAAATTGTTTGGTTTTCTTCAAATATCATCATTTTACCAACTATATTGGGGCCGGCTCCCAGTCTTATCGGTTACAAATTAATACCCGTATTTTACTTGGAGCGACTGGCTTACTGCCTATCTGCCCTTTACGCCGCAGTTATATGGTAAAACAATTTATTATTTTAGTAAGACAAGTTATCAGACTTTCGGCTGTCTGACATCCCGTAACGACTGTCAAAGATCTGCAAATGACAGACAGAATGTGCTTTTTGAGGCACAGTTTAGTCACTGGCCAATCTTACCATCTGACAGGATATGATGATTTTAATCTGCCTTGGCGCACCTAATTCGGACAGATTGCTGCTACTCCTTTACTCCTCTAAACTATGTTATAATGATCCTAGCAACAGCTCATAACAATAATTATTTGTAAGCTATTACTCAAACCTATTGTCTACTGACCTCTAAGCAAATCTGATACCCTGGTAGACATCTTAATTGCACCTCAACTGTCAAACAACACAAAAGCTTTTCAGATCTAAGATTAATTTGTTAAGTTAACAATAGTGGGGGCTGCTAGTCTCACTAATAGTATAGTCAATTAAGCTCCCTTCATCATAAAACAGGATTGCCAGAAGTCTCATTTGGGAGGTACTTGTAATCTCAAACTAGGCAACATAACAATAGATAAGATTTAAGTATTTATCAACATAACATTAAAGTTGATTTAAATTACGGAAATGTAACAAGAACTTTACCCAACAATAGTTTTTTTCACTCTGAAAATAATCTGAGTCATCAAACAAGCCCTAAGTTCTACGAGTATCTCCATACGGCTCACAGAAAGGGCATGATTATTATCTAGCAAAGCTGTCAACACAATGAATGTGCACAAAGTGGGACTTCTGCATATTTTTATGATTATTTCAACTATTACTTAGAAGTGATTTTAGTTCGGAACAGTGCCTTAATGACTTGCTAAGTTGGGCACGTAAGGCCGGACGCTGGCTAGCCTAACAAGTGCTTAAGATTAATGTGTACTCACGCACGAGTAGCTAATTCTATAACAAATTCTATAAACAAACAAACAGGGCGAGTTCTTGACACGGGACTGCAGGGCGAAAACTTAAACAGTGAGCCATTAGCTCGATTGTGAAAAATAAAACTGGAATATAATAGAAAGGAGTGTTCTTTCTCGTCATCGAAAAACAAAAGATCACGATTCACAACGCTTTCGAATATTTTTGTTTTCGAAGTTCCGATTCCTAATCGATGCTAAAGTATCGCCAAAAGAACAAACTATACATAGTTTTGTAAACACTATAATCACCTACTCGTAGAATACCAAAATTTATACCAGGTCTTGAAAAGATCGTATCTATTAAATCGTACCTAATAAAATAAAATCATCATCATCAGCCTATAATGTTCCCACTGCTGGGATACAGGCCTCCTCTCTATGAGAAGGAGTGTGCTGTAATCCACCACACGGGCCCAGTGCGGGTTGGTAGATGTCACATGTCTTCGAATTTAGTTCTAGGACATACCGGTTTCCTCACCATGTTTTCCTTCACCGTTTTTGAGAGCAGCGGGGATGAAATAAATTACACAAAATAATGCGCCTGCCTGGGTTTGAACCCACGGCTTACTGCTCGTAAGTCGGGGCTGCCACCACTGGGCCACCGCTGCTGTCCATAAAAATAAAATTACATGTGACAAATCCGTCTTTATAATTTTCATCTACGTTAATAGGTAATCCTTGAAACAATAGCTGTCTATGAAAGAAAGGCTTTTAGAGATGATTAAATACTTAATAGGTTTTTCGGGTACTTAACCAAAATCTCTGAAAGTTTCAGCGTTATCTAAATCAAAGTAAATGGTTTCATCAGGATATCACTTCAAATACCACAAACTTCTTCAAAGATTCGAATCGAATGAAACTTAAAAGGTCCCATTCTAATTTCAATTATCCTAAATCGACTGTCTTTCAAAAACGATTTATAAATCTCAACAAATTTCTAACTGCAATTTCTAACTTACAATCAAAGCAATACTAAGTCGCACTTAGAACTTGTCCGCACGCGTCAACTGAAACACGAATGCAAATAAGTTGACATCAGGAAAGCTTTGAAACTTATGTCACTTACTCTTGTCGTGTGGACGAGTCTTCAAACTTTTCCTACCTGACAAATGGTGGGTGCTTGCTCTGCATATTTCTTGTGTCATAAAAATATGTAAAGGTGTATATGAGCTTTTTGCGCTGTTACAATGGGAGGTCATGAATTTAAGAGGTGTTTTTTCACGGTAACGGTGCCACTTACCGGTGATAGAAAAGTTGATAGGTAACGTTCAACTCAACAGTATGGGCCTGGTGATTAGGAGGAATAAGACGCATGTGAGTCATGGGACTAAAAGAGTGATGAATTTAAAAATAGGTGAATGAAACAATTTTAAATGGGACCAACTTTGAGATATTAAGCTCTTTTACGTGTCGAATAAGAACAAGTTCCATTTTTTTCGTCGGTTAATGTGTAAAGATCAAAGAAAGGGTAGGAAAGGGATTTTGTAAAGAAAGACAAGTTTTTTTTTGTTCACAAGTACATTGTAGCGTCCATTTTTACATCGTGGTGTCATCTGAATATATCCTATGTGTTAAGCTTACCTATACATATTTGTAACATCTCGTAAGATAATACGTGGAGTGGTTAGCGTGTGTTTACATCAGAATGCATCTCATAATATGAAGTTTCTTGTTGTTCGTTATATCTCCGCCACGTTTCGCAAAGTCCACTGAACTCGAAACTTTTCTTGTTAAGGCCCGACGACTGCCAGAGTGAACTTTTAACAGGACCTACGCCTTACCATGGTAGCCTAGTACCTCTGAAAAGTGTTAATGAAGATTTTATATGTTTAAAGTAAAGTAAAAAAGTTTTGATGTAAAAATTAAAACCCAGCAAGGTTACGAAACTTCGTAGAGGTCAGAAAACAAAGTTTTCTCAATTTTGTATTTATGAAATTGGTAATTTATCTATTTGAACTTTTAGGGCACTTGGTGTAATCGAGTTTTTTTTAACTAAGAAGGGCAATTAATTCGTTAATGTTATTCTATAATTATGTAGCTTTAATTAATTGATTCGAATTATTAAGTTTATATTAAAATTAAAAACGAAACCAGCTTTATCAAAACATCTTATAATGAAGACTAGACTACTTTGCAAAGCCGAGAAAACGTACCCTGTAAAATAAACCTCGAACTTGCATATCGGTTCCCATGACAACATCGTCTTTTACCAAAAATAATCACAATAAAAGCAAAAATCCATCAGCGTAGTTGCATTGGTTCGTCGTCGGCCGTCACAATCCAAGGCGATTATAGAGATTTCCACTTTGCGCGAAACTTGAAAATCTCAACAAAAACCCGTAGCGGCGTTATCTTCCCTACATCTCGAATTGTTTTCGCTCGCGGCTTATCTACGTCCTTTGTGTTGCTTATAAATTCGTTTTCTTTGCTTTCCGCGGAGAGCCCACAATGCCATTTCTGTAGATTACCTCGCTTTTTATTCGGGATATCAATTTTGGATGGGCTTTTTTCTTGAGAATCGCGTGTTGACTTTGTGATAATGGTTTATCTGCGGCCCTTTGCGAGTGATAAGTTTAATGTTAATTACGAGGTAAATGTTTTGTGGTTCGCTAAACTGTTTTGTGATTCTGTGCTTTGAGTTTTATGGCAGAAAAAACGAGGAACTTGCCCATAATACAGCGATACGAAAAAAAAACTGTCACGTTTATATGATGATCATCACTTGGGGTAGCGGCGCAGCATGTCTTCGTTTCCGTACATGCCCATTTACTCGTCATCTCAAAGGTCGCTTCCTTTCAAGACATTTATAAACATTCACACAGTCCATCCATTATAATTTAAAAATTCTAATAAATCAACACAAAACACGCTAACTCAATACACAAATGCAAAACACACATTGAGGCCAAAAATTAACATTCTTAATTGCAAAATTACAACGTATTTTGGAACGTTAATATTCGGAATCCGTGATCATTGTATTTATCAGCACAATGGTGGAATCAGCCACCGTTGCCAATAACGCCGCCTGTGAATGGCCAATGGGCATGGTGGTCGGCATCCTAATGTTACATATTGTTGCATAAACGAGGGGTATAAACAATGTCGGACGGTTTGAGTGCATGCTTTGTGACAATATTTTACTGTTCCAGGGTTGGTTTGTGAAATAAGATTAAAACCAGATCGTTATCCTACCTGAAAGATATTTTTTTAGTTTTAAAATATCTTGTGCGGCTTTAATTCAACAGAACCACAACCACCTCACAGCGACACAATCGCAAACTCCATCATTTGTAGGGATCCGTACCCAAAGGGTCAAACGGGACCCTATTACTGAGACCTCGCTGTCCGTCCATCCGTCCGTCTGTCACCAGGCTGTATCTCGTAAACCGTGATAGTTAGCCAGTTGAAATTTCTACAGATAATGTATTTCTGTTGCCACTATAACAACATATAGTAAAACAGAATAAAATAAATATTTAAGGGGGCTCCCATACAATACATGATTTTTTTGCTCGTTTTTTATAAATAATGGTACGGAACTGCTTGTGAAAAGCACAAGCTTAAAGCGGGAGCGAAGGACCAATTAGCGTTGTGTAATTTTGAGGGGAAACAATCTATATGAGATAGGTTGTCGTCGACACGCAGGTTATTTAGGAAAAAAGGACTTACTTGGAAGCCGTAGGTGATCGTTTTAGAAAAGATGGCTGACTGGAGTGCGCGAGTTGAAGTCCAGCCCGTGATGCGGTGATTTCTTCCTGCTTCCCTAATGTCCCTTTGTGCCGGCCGGCACGTTTAATTTGGTATTAAAATTATGTCGGCGCGAAGAAACCCAAAAAAAAGGTTGCGGGCGCGGACATTGGGTATAGTTGACGGTTTTGAGAACAGTGGAGTTTAACTAATGTCGTTTTTGCCAAATCATCGACGGAATCGAGCTTGATTGGCGCTCGTGCGGCGGTGCTCCTTCTCTTTCTGTCACATGGGAGTGTAGTAGGAGAGAGGGAGAGGGGTAAAACTGGATAGCGTGTCGACAACTTGACAAAAGATATTATTGTATACCACGTTCGGATATACTATAGAAACTTGCGTAAGCAAGCCTTCGTGCGCGAGTTCGACTCGCACTTGGCCGGTTTTTTTAATTAAATTCTATTCTATGAATGGATGGATGATTTCTTTGAATGGTGCAATATTACCTTTTAAGTATCAATGTGTTAAAGTTATTTCCAAGTTGAAATTATCATAAGAAAGCAAAAACATAGGGTCATGAATGATGTCACTTTCTAATAATGTCTTTTATAATTTTTAAAACATTACCTGTAATCCCAAAAGGTGTACATATTTTACCCGTTTATGTTTTAGTCACAAGTAACAGAAAGCAAGCCAAAATCTAAAACTGCGTTTCATTTCTGATATCCACTTCCCACACTAGTAATATCACGGTAGTCTCGCCGCGTTTCCAGTCAACATAGCACTTGTTTCAATCGAGTGCAGAGCAAACGCCTGCGGCCGTCAGAGCCGACAGTTGTGCCAACTGCCAACTGCACCTCGAGCTGTCCCAACAATAATGAAAATATTATCACTCTGTATCAGTATAAGTCGAGTTAAAAATGGTTCACAGCTTAAAAAAAAGTTGATAAATATTATTGAACTCAAACAAATTATCATGTTTGTAATCCCGTAACAGTTAAGTAGAGGTTTAATTGTGTGTACCCACATTTAGCTAGGTATATACAAAGTGTTGTTTTGCATCCTCGTCAAATTTCAGGAGGTGGTCACAAAAGACATAAATAATCAATATAAATTACGGTACCCAGTTAATTATTAGTAAACGCTGTTTTTTTTGTTGTTTAAGTTAGTCAGTATTTCATAATAGCGCCCTTAACTTGGTTTAGGGAATAAGAAATTATCAATTAAACGATTGAGATTGTTTGTATGTGTGTAAGCGAGGTTATAGGGCAAGAACCAGACGGGCCGCGTTTAAAACACGGGTGGTTCAAACTTACCGATTTCAGTAAATAAGAAAAAAAAAAAATACCGACACATTTTATTATTGATTGGACGAGAATCATTACCGTAGTTACCTCCTTGAATTTGACGAGGATGCAAAATCTTGTATAATTATGCCACATATGTCATGGGGTCATTGGCTGCTACTGCAGAAACTCTGATGAAAAGACCTGATTTAACTTTTCTCAACCTGGATATCGAACCCAAGACTCGCAGGCTCTGGCGTGCCTTTTGGTTGATTAATATCAGTATTTTTTTTTTGTAGAGCGAATTTGTCAATTAATTATGTTCAAAACAAAATGAGGTGTAGGAACGAATTTTTCTTTATTTAGAAGGTTCCAACACACCGTCTAATCACTTTTTCTAAAATTATTGTGATTCAAATGTATTAAAATGTTGACGAAAGTTGCGATCGTAATCAAATCGAATCAGTACACTCCATTTTAAACTGGCATCCATAGGTACGTTTTCCGACCCATTATTTTACATTATGCCGAGATTGGTCCATGGATGGGTGACCATAATTACATACCAAGTTTCATCCGTGCCTCGGAAAGCACGTTAAGCCGTTGTTCCCAGCTGTCACTTGTAGATCTTTGACAGTCGTTACACGTAGTCAGAAGCCAAAAGTCTGGCACCAGTCTTACCAAGGGGTATCGTATTACCCAGTTATTGGGTTGTGGAGTTAAGATAAGGCAGTCGCTTCATGTAAAATACTGGTACTTAGCTGCATCCGGTTAGACTGGAAGCCGACCTCAAGATAGTTTGGGAAAAGGCTAGGCAGAGTTTACATTATACTCCGCACAAGCTTTTGCCAAACACTCAATAAACCCCACAAACATGACACCCTAGTATCAAAATAGTTGGTGCCAACGAGTTGGGCTGGGTGACGTCTAAATCATAATCGCCGCCGCGGATTTGCCCGTTATAATATCCGAAACTTAACGTGCAGTTACACCTAGATGTATGAAATGTTGGATGACTAATATTTGAAAATGACGTGAAGTTTTGGAGACCAGCCCGTTGAATACAATTCAACCTAATATTGGGTGTGTAATTGTTTTGACTCTTGAAGTGGAGGCAGCAGGACCAGGCAGATGTGATCATCTGTGTTTTTAATATAATTAACCATTTTAAAATAAAATCTATAACGGAATATATGGAGTAAAAGAAAGAAAATAAAATTGAACGTGGAAAAAGTTTTACCGTAAAACGTGATTTTTCACCCCAAGATAAAGTCGTTTCTCAGCAATTATTTTTGCGTTGGTTTACTTAATGTGTGCATGTACAGAAAGCTTTGTTGCCGGCTTCGTGAAGTGTCTGTTTATACCTTGTATATATATATATATATATAATATATAAAATCAGTTTAACAACCAATTACTTCGTGTAGATGTCTTTGAAAAAAAGTTGAACGAAACACATTGACACACATTGAGGCACACATGCTTAAATACATCATGTATCAAACTACAGCTATGCAAAGTCAATACAGAATAAGTAAATAACACCATATTGCACGTGAATCCCAAACTTCACACAAGCTTATTAAAATAAATCCATTAAAATTTAAATATTATTAAATCTCCTCGTTACATAAGTATGCAAATGAGATAAAACGTAATAAATGCTACGTTTTCGACGCACAATTGACATTGCAGAAACCAATTCATAACGATCCAAGCGAGCAATTCAGTTGAATCGGATATATATACATTCACTTATGAATAATGCACAAGTTGATATTACGAATTCCGTCCGAGGTAGCCGCGTTGTCAATCAAACAAAAAAATATATTTCAATATCTACATTACTACATCGGTGACGGTTGTAGATGTACATACATAGGCTAGATGAAAGTTATAAAGGTGAAGGAAAATATCGTGAGGAAACCAGCATGCGCCGCGGCTAAGAGTTATTTCTCGACGGCATGTAAAGCCAAGTCAGAGGCCTATAGGCGGCATAAAAAACTCTGACTCCAGATTAGGCACTAAACCCATGAAAAAGAAATTTCATGTAGGCCGGGAATCGAGTTATAAGGAGTCCACGAATGGAGAAGCCTAGGCCCGGCTGTAGTCATCCAGGACAAGATTAATGAATTAGATTATATGGCGCATTCAGTCAAGAGTTAATTAATCAATCAATAGTCTATCGCTGACCACAGCTAGACTAGTTAAAATATGTCCACTATAATAGGTCTTCCATTTTTAGCATCCAGTCTGCCCAACCACTATTTTAAGGTCTTCGGTATAGCTGGAGGGCTTCCCACGCAATGCCTGAAGATATTATAAAAACACAGAATACCGTCGGTGTGGCAGCCTGATCGAATCTCCTTCTCTCGTTTTTATATTTTGCAAGCACAGAATTTCGCTATTTCCACGACGTCATCGGTAGCAGCGCATTTGCCGTATCAGCTACATGTTTTTGGCCTAAGTAAGGAGAATAGAAGGTGGAGCATAGTTCAACACAGCTCAAAACCCACTCCCAAATGCTGTTCCGTTGAGGTTGCCCCACGTATCGAGTTAACAGGAGGTACAAAGCCGTCAAAAATGGGAAGATTTGGATGAGACATACACTCAGTATTGGGAGGTGAAAGGTTGAAGAAAAAGCCTTGACTTCTGAGTTTTGGGCAAAATTTGAAACCCTACAATCGTGGCACCTCAAATAGGACTATAATCAACCATTCAATTGAAAACAAATTAATTTTAGAAACCATCAAAATCAAAATATTTTTATTTCACATAGGCCTACATGGGCACTTGTAAAACGTCGACAAAAAGGTGCTTGGTTCGGGTTGGTCGTTTCCTATGGAGAAAAACCAGCAAGAAACTCCATGGGTACTCTTTTAAAATCATTTGGCTTTACAATTTTTCTATGTTACAGCGTTGGCACTTTAGTATGAGCGATCCAAATTACAACCCAACTTTTACGCTGATTTGAACTTTAAAGAGTAAGTACTTGAAATTAAAAGTTATCCTTTCAATATCAAAAATCAAAAGAGCCATTAAATAAATCAGATTACAACCATTATTTCGTGGAATTCGGATGCGTATCGTTCGTTTAAGGAAAGGGGTTCGAACATTTTTGTATGGAGCCTGGCATATCTAGCCGATTTTTATCTGATTTTTTTTTCAAAATTTCCGAGCACGATAAAAGTGGTATATTTGGATAGAGGACACTTATACAAACAAAAAATGTTAACTAACATGATATCCTAAAGTGTCACGTTTCCGAGATATTTGGAAGTAAAGATCGCCATTTGTGTCATTATGGACTCATATGGCGAAAAATCTCGAAAACGTGACACTTTAGGATACCATGTTACTTAACATTTTTTGTTTGTATAAGTGTCCCCTATCCAAATATACCACTTTAATCGTGCTCGGAAATTTTGAAAAAAAAATCAAGATGGCGGCGGCTAGATATGCCACAAAGGTTCGAACCCCTTTGATTATTTACTAATGAATTATAAAAAAAGACCTTTCGTGGAACAAACACCATTGCAGTTTCTGAAATACTAATTAATTCATTTTTATCGTCAAATGTCGTTTATATTTATTTCTCACTAGCTTAGCTCGCGGTTTCACTCCCATTATGGACTAAAATTAATCCACGGGAACGTTTTAAATATAGCGTATAGCTAGGCTCTCGGGGATAAAGTAACTTCCTGTAAGTGAAAGAATTTTCGCAATCGGATCAGTATTTCCGAAGATAAGCCCCTACATAAAAACTTACAAACAAAGGACATGGTCCAAAATGTATGGACATCTATGACGTCGTTGGTACTTAATACAATCGATAGCATGACTATTTTGGCACCAAAACTAAAAATCCAAGTCAAAAATTTAATTATCTGCATATTTTGAAAGCCCGTATGTCCGATAATACCCCACGGATTAGGACGTTGCAACTAGGGTACGTTTATTGATATACATCTAGGATTTTTTTGTGCACACAGTTTGCCCGTATCGATTGCAATGAGATTTTTGAGTGAACTATGACACCATCTCCTTTTACCTCTTTATAATATTAAGTATACAAGTATAGATGGATATTTCAGCTAAAGAATACCAAAACCAAAAAAACGATGGATGGACTGTGTTAAGTATGATATGGTTATAAAAGAAGTGACTGCTGAGATGACAAGTAATAGGGAAGTATGGAAGAAGAAGACATGCTGCGCCGACCCCAAATAAATTGGGAAAAGGGCAGGACATTGATGATGATTTTAACTTCAAAACTGGAACATGGGTACACACTGGTAAACCCAAAAAAAATGCTATGGAATTCTGCAGCGACGTGATCATAACTAAAACTCTATAAAAACACTGCCATAATGACAAGTATGACGACATTGCAGCTGTTGTGGTTTTCTTACAGCAACATAGAAACCTGCAGTCAGTCATTGTGATTGGATGGTTGACTTTGACGACGCGACTTCGATGACGCTGCGGTTTGTTTTCGCAGTCACCTAGGGCATCGTACCTTCAAATTAAGGTCATCTTTGCGACTCATCACTCGGCGCTTGGTACATACTAACTAAATTCAATCATTCGACCTTGATAGTAATATATGATAGATAGTTAACAGGGTTATAAAAGCTTTTAAATCTATCTTACTCTTACCTTCTATGGCAGTAATTCCGATTTCAAAGTCATTAGGGTTCAAGAGTACCTTCAGTGAAAGTTATGTCCAAACTTGACGACCATGAATGTAAGTTTAAAATCCAAGTTAGACAGAAACTTAGCAATACCAACTGAAGAAACTAGACGTAATGGTATTATCCATATAACTAGAACTGTATTACCTTTTGTGTACCTTTTCTTTTAAGTTCATGAATATACCAATCAGTTTTGGGAACATCCCAATCAGTGCCTTTCAGAGAGAGAGAGTTCTTGTTGATATCACTAAATAAACATCGATGCGAATGAAACCGGAGGAAAAAGTGATGCGGAATAAGCGGGATTGGTATCCCCTGTCCACTCGCGGCGGGATTATCCGCCGGGATTTTAAATCCCGCGACGGGCTGAATCCCCGCTGCCCACATGAAATACGGTTACCGCGAGTTTCCAATAAATGATTGGTTATAATTGAAGAGCTCATTACTTTTCAGTCGGTGTGTAAATTTTATTTGCACTTTGTTGATTTTTATGCTGTCGATACTTGGGGGAGGCCTATGTCCAGCAGTGGACGTCTTTCGGCTGAAATGATGATGATGATGATATTTGTATGTATGAAAAGTCCTTCAGCTGTTTCTTCTCAGAGTAGTCAGGTACGAAACACCGGCCCCATCTAGTTTTTTTTTTTAAAAATTACGTGTAAAAGTGTTTGTAAAAACCTATTTGCAAAATAAACATCATTTATCATTATCATTTAGCTTCCATTTGTATATCTAAGCTGCTTGGTAACTGGGAAATTCCGAATTTATGTTGCGTCAAACTAACTTTTTAGCTGAGACTTTTACAGAGCCGAATAGATGTTTGTTCAAACGACGTATAAGATAATCAAATGTTATCATTATTTCTATATGATTTTAAACGAGTAGGTACATTGCATATACATATGAGAAATTATAAATCTGGCCGTATAAAGGAGATGTTTCATTTTCGGCCATAAGATGTACATTTATTGAAAAAGAGGAAAAAATACCACGAACTTAGGAAAAATATTCTTTCGTGAATTTAAGCCTGATTTGCTGTGCACAAAAAGTAATAGTTTTTCAATTATTGCCCCATTCTATTCAACATGGCGTCTTCCAGTTTGCAATTTGCTTTCGTTCTGAAATCATTTCACACAAAAACATAATATCACATCGACGTTAAATTATGAAAAGTATGTGTTTTTGTAATTAATTATTGTTATTGGTATCTTAGCCATAATTTTTCGAACCAATTATAAGCAAGTGTGGTGATTTCATCGTTAAAAATTATTTATTAGGTACTACTTTTTTGGAGAGTACTTCTGAACGAAAAATTCAAAATGACATTTTGTTCTGACAAGTGACAAAACCCATCAGTGTCCGGTCCGTCAGTCAGTCTCGTTCGTCTCGTATTGCCTAACGTTTTATGAAAACAGAGAACGAAACAAATACAAAAGCATCGAAAAAAATCAGTTCTGATAAACAATTATTATCAAATAACAATTTCTAGGTTATTTAAACGTCATCTCTACAACCTGTCATGGCTGTCATAACTCTCGCGACAAACGTCAAACACTTTTAATTTTTATTATGTGCATTCAAACCATCTATTAATATTAAAAAAATGTTACTTTATGCTATTCAGAGGATTGTTTCCCACCTTTCCTGAAAGGTACAGGTCATGGCCGGAGTCCCATACAAAAATGAAAAGTAAGCCACGGAAAAATACGAGAGCTTCTAAACACTAATTCGTCTTTTTTATAACGCTAACTAAATATTTCATAGAAAGTGTCAAATAATAAGCAACAATATTTTTTTCATCACACTTGCACGTAAACAGTGTCATAGCATACAGGTTAACTAGGCTGTAATGCCCCATATAAAACCCTAGGGCGGTAAGTATTTTTTTTTAATTTACAGCACAGCATGACAGCACACAGGTCATGCAAGTTCAAGCAAGGAGTTTACACGCAATTGAAAAATTGTCTTAAAATGTTATTTAACAGGAATTTCATTCAATCTCGCTACATGTTATTTAATTACTCAACTAATGTTCTAAAATCTAAATAAACGATAGTTTTTTGTATCAAAACGTCGTTTTTTTTTTATACTCCGTCATGGCTGTATACCTAGGTAAGTATTTGCCTTTAACGTTTCTGAACAAAACATTTGTATAATCTGTGGGGTGGGCAAACAGCCCGCCATCCGCAAATCAGTTCACGTATTTCGTAATAATATGTGCTGACTTGTGTATATTCATAATTATTAACTCGCAAATGTGATGAAAAACATTGTATGTTTCACGGGCGGTACGGGAATTACGAACCTCGCCTCAGAAAGCCCTCAGTCTTCGACTTCGGGCTTCTACTAGAGCCTCGATCGTAATTCCTTACTTACCGCCCTTAATACACAATATACTATTAATCGTCTCTTTTTTCACAGATGGGAATTCATCAAATGATCCCTCCCGCTCTGGGCGGAGCGGAAGGGACTGTCAGACTTGTACTGACTAAAACCTATCCATGTTCCTTCTTAGCGCTTTTGTTCCAGGGCCATGGTATCTCTTTCGAACAGTACCGCAGCCCTGGCAGGCATTGGCACATTTTATGATCAATAAATTATAGGACGAGTTAAGTTATGAATTAGTCATACATAACTAGGTTTTAAACGCACTAAGTTATAAAATTAGATACATTTTGATCAGGTCGATTGAATTACTTTATGGACGTCATATATATGTAGATATTTTAGAAGCTTACTGCTTGAATACATATTACGAATAAAGATGCTGTAAAATAAAAACCCGTGCTGAGATGTATTTACAGTAGCTGACATCGATGATATATGGTGGCTGATATAGTACTTTTTAGATGCACATTGATGGTGGCTGAGTTAGTAATTTAGAGGACAAGTTATTTTTTTGGACGACAAAAATTCTGTTAAATAGAAGTAGGTTTCATTACTACCCTATATATTTTTTTTTTATATACTTTGATAATCTACTTAATTGAATAATGAAATAACTGTTTGTGGCAATTTATTTTCCAAAAAGGTCCCATAACTTATTACAAGGATGTAATTTCAGAATCTATTTTATTTATCACTGGGACACAACAAATTAATATGCCGAACGAAACTAATTACTGATCGCAGCTGATTTATTAAATTCATTTGGGAGGATTGAGTTATTTATACATTCATTTCGAAATTAAAAACAAAATTAATGAAAACAAACACAGTTAACTTTTAAATTTGATTAGTTAGATTTCTAATGTGTCTAATGCATTGATTAAATCGTAGGTACCAGGGCGTTAGGTTCTCAAAGAACTAACTCCAGCACATAGCCTGCATTATGAAGGCTTTACAAGCCAAGTTCCACACTTAACTCGGTACACTCAGTTTCATGGGCGCGCAACAAGTGCTTTCCATAATTGAACACACCTGCTCTGCTGTTGTTATGTGCCTCTAGTACTTCGATGTATTGTTCTGATGATTTTTCTATTGGTCCTTTTTACTGCGAAGTTTTGCTACACGTGTTTGGAAATTCAGAAATTCAGAGCATCAATTATATAATCGTACCACAGATGGACACTGCAGCAACTTCTATGTGAAAAAAACATGATATGTTTATAGGATTAAAACATTACATTTTATGTCTTCTACAAAATATGTACTTATCTATCGTCCATGTCTCCATGTTTTAAGTGAAAATTATAAGCGATTTCGTAAAATCATTAATTGGAATTGACAAATCAAACGACAAGGCCAAAAAGCTACAAAACTTTTCCGATTTAATGACGGTGAAACCAGGCTAGGTGAGCAGACAGAATTCAAAACTAACCGACTTGTAAAAACCACACAAAAGGAACCCTTTAAAGGAACAATTTAATCACGTTACATTACCGGCTCTTACAAGAAATTGTAAGTAATCTCTCTTTGTTACAGCTATATCCGTATAACCGGGACTTGATAGGATATCGAACAAATGTTCAGTCGCTACCCGGATAAATTGCCCAGCTTACCCGGCCCGAGTGGATCTATTATGTGATGTTTTGCTGTGGCGTTTATCACGGATATTATTTTGTTAAAATACTGTGGCGATCAATTTGAGGTCATTTTTCCTACTTTTAGGCAAAATCGATGGGCAAGTCTGCTCATTTTGGTTAGCGAATTAAAAGCGTGTGGAGGTGTGCTATCAATATCGTTACTCGTGAATGGTCTTCAGGACAAATAGACATCGTTAACCTAACTCACCTCCACACCATCGAAGCTTCCAGAAAAATGTAATCGAAAAAACTGTTTCCCGAATCCCAGTACAAACTCCTCATTTTTCCTAACACTCATGAAGCGAAAAAGCTTAAAACCAATATCTAAATAAAAAAAAGCCTCGAGGACGGACGTCGGGAAAGTGGATAGCGTAGCTTCGGCATCGTTCTCAGTACTTTGGCTCACATCGTAGTGCTTCGAGGCTCTTCGTTGAACTTCGGTATTCCATTTACGTGAAGGGGATTTGTGCTAATCTGCCTTCGATAGGGCAATTTGTATCGCCCATGCAGTAGGCGATACTCAGCAAATAGATTGCACTCAGAGTGTGTGATCTGTTTCTTGTAATTTGATGTTGTGATGTTCTTCTCTATCTTTTGTATAAGTCTGATTGAAGAAAAGAGAATGTTTTATGCATCCTATTCATATTACGACACCCACCAAATATACGAAATAGGGTCTATAATATTAATCGAGACTATTTATCATTTAGTTTAATAGCGGCCATATTCCAATGCATCCGGTCGCGTATTGCCAAACTGTATACTGACCCAGACACCCATAGTCTGTACTGAACTACATCGTGCTCATTAAAATCACAAATAAATTGGAGCAAAGTGCATACGAGCTCAGAGCAATCTGAGAAGGTATGCATTTTGCTCGCAAGAAATTGGAGCAAAGTACATACGAGCTCAGAGCAATCTGATAATGTATGCATATGTAAAGCAAGGATTAAGGACCTCATGCTCAGAGGTCGGGATTGCGACCTCTACATCAACGAGGCAGTCGCACAAGTTGTTACTATAATTAATCTGTTACTAAGGAACAATCAATAAATTCTAAGTCATAAATGTCATAACCTTGATCTGAGCCAGCGTATTTAGCAGGAATTTTCAATAGATTACGAGGCCAGTCTCTATTGTTTTTTGAAGTGAAATTTGCTTTAGCCGCTTTGAGCGATTTTTGGTAGTGGAAGAATCTTCAGGTTCGCGTAACCGATGACCTTGACATGCTCGTGACGTATTACGCCAAGCTAGCGACACGTAGTACAGCGGCCTAATTGATATAAAAATTCAAAAAAAGAACACAGTAGGTAATTCCATTGTTTTGACAGTTTACTTCTGCCGGCAGGCATTTGTTTTTTTTTTTAACTTTCCTGTGGCCTACCAGCACGCGTAGCATGACCACTGTAGAAACGAGTTTTGTCAACGGAAGAATCGACATAATGACAGATAGACAATGACAATGTGTCAGTTTGTCGATTCTTCCGTCGGCATAGTTTCTATGGCGGTCATGCTACGCGTGCAGCTTGACAATCAGGCCCACAATGTCTCGAACTAATAATATTCAACTATGACTTATTGAATTCTCGACTAGTTTTTCCTCAAAAATACGTTGACAATTTAATCAGGCATTTATGTCTATACGTTACTATTTATCTAAAATAAACAACAGACCTGTATTTGTTTTGACTTCATCAATGGAGAATCCTGACCAACAGTACATAAAGATGGATTGTAATTATTTACTTCTCTTGTTAATGCAAAGTGAACCTTAACTCAACTAGTCACGACTCATAAAGAAATGTAAAAACAACTAATCTCTGTTCGTGAGAATAGTATTACCTATATATCAATACTTCCATAGAAATATTATAAATAAGAATATCCTAGTCGTGCATGATTTTCTATTACGGTTTCTTGTGAATATGGATATCTCATTACAAACAATTCAAACGTTTCCTGTGAATCAACAAGAAAAAATCTCGAAAAACCATTATGTATATATGCTTGAACTAAAGTGACATCAGTAGGTACATTGGTAATAAATATGTGTATAATTAATCACATTTGATTCTTCATCTACCTAGCCTTTTCTGAGTGTATAACGTAAGGTCGACACACGGAAGCGCGATTAACGCTTGTGCGACAAAACTGTACTGCGACTCACTTCAGGAACTATGTTGGGGTCGGCTTCCAGTCTTACTGGATGAAGCTGAATACAAATATTTTACATAGATTAACTGCTTATCTGATCTCCACAACCCAGTTAGTAATGGGTAATACGATACCCTATGGTAAGACTGGTTGTCAGACTTTCGGTCCACGGACGGTGAGTAATGGGCCAGCTCACCGTCCGTCCGTCTTATGACGACAGGCCGTGCCGACGGCGCGCGTGGAAGACAAACGCGCCGTCGGCACGGCCTGTCGTCATAAGACGGACGGACGGTGAGCTGGCCCATTACTCACCGTCCGTGGACCGAAAGTCTGACAACCAGTCTTACCATAGGGTATCGTATTACCCATTACTAACTGGGTTGTGGAGATCAGATAAGCAGTTAATCTATGTAAAATATTTGTATTCAGCTTCATCCAGTAAGACTGGAAGCCGACCCCAACATAGTTCCTGAAGTGAGTCGCAGTACAGTTTTGTCGCACAAGCGTTAATCGCGCTTCCGTGTGTCGACCTTACGTTATACACTCAGAAAAGGCTAGGTAGATGAAGAATCAAATGTGATTAATTATACACATATTTATTACCAATGTACCTACTGATGTCACTTTAGTTCAAGCATATATACATAATGGTTTTTCGAGATTTTTTCTTGTTGATTCACAGGAAACGTTTGAATTGTTTGTAATGAGATATCCATATTCACAAGAAACCGTAATAGAAAATCATGCACGACTAGGATATTCTTATTTATAATATTTCTATGGAAGTATTGATATATAGGTAATACTATTCTCACGAACAGAGATTAGTTGTTTTTACATTTCTTTATGAGTCGTGACTAGTTGAGTTAAGGTTCACTTTGCATTAACAAGAGAAGTAAATAATTACAATCCATCTTTATGTACTGTTGGTCAGGATTCTCCATTGATGAAGTCAAAACAAATACAGGTCTGTTGTTTATTTTAGATAAATAGTAACGTATAGACATAAATGCCTGATTAAATTGTCAACGTATTTTTGAGGAAAAACTAGTCGAGAATTCAATAAGTCATAGTTGAATATTATTAGTTCGAGACATTGTGGGCCTGATTGTCAAGCTGCACGCGTAGCATGACCGCCATAGAAACTATGCCGACGGAAGAATCGACAAACTGACACATTGTCATTGTCTATCTGTCATTATGTCGATTCTTCCGTTGACAAAACTCGTTTCTACAGTGGTCATGCTACGCGTGCTGGTAGGCCACAGGAAAGTTAAAAAAAAAAACAAATGCCTGCCGGCAGAAGTAAACTGTCAAAACAATGGAATTACCTACTGTGTTCTTTTTTTGAATTTTTATATCAATTAGGCCGCTGTACTACGTGTCGCTAGCTTGGCGTAATACGTCACGAGCATGTCAAGGTCATCGGTTACGCGAACCTGAAGATTCTTCCACTACCAAAAATCGCTCAAAGCGGCTAAAGCAAATTTCACTTCAAAAAACAATAGAGACTGGCCTCGTAATCTATTGAAAATTCCTGCTAAATACGCTGGCTCAGATCAAGGTTATGACATTTATGACTTAGAATTTATTGATTGTTCCTTAGTAACAGATTAATTATAGTAACAACTTGTGCGACTGCCTCGTTGATGTAGAGGTCGCAATCCCGACCTCTGAGCATGAGGTCCTTAATCCTTGCTTTACATATGCATACATTATCAGATTGCTCTGAGCTCGTATGTACTTTGCTCCAATTTCTTGCGAGCAAAATGCATACCTTCTCAGATTGCTCTGAGCTCGTATGCACTTTGCTCCAATTTATTTGTGATTTTAATGAGCACGATGTAGTTCAGTACAGACTATGGGTGTCTGGGTCAGTATACAGTTTGGCAATACGCGACCGGATGCATTGGAATATGGCCGCTATTAAACTAAATGATAAATAGTCTCGATTAATATTATAGACCCTATTTCGTATATTTGGTGGGTGTCGTAATATGAATAGGATGCATAAAACATTCTCTTTTCTTCAATCAGACTTATACAAAAGATAGAGAAGAACATCACAACATCAAATTACAAGAAACAGATCACACACTCTGAGTGCAATCTATTTGCTGAGTATCGCCTACTGCATGGGCGATACAAATTGCCCTATCGAAGGCAGATTAGCACAAATCCCCTTCACGTAAATGGAATACCGAAGTTCAACGAAGAGCCTCGAAGCACTACGATGTGAGCCAAAGTACTGAGAACGATGCCGAAGCTACGCTATCCACTTTCCCGACGTCCGTCCTCGAGGCTTTTTTTTATTTAGATATTGGTTTTAAGCTTTTTCGCTTCATGAGTGTTAGGAAAAATGAGGAGTTTGTACTGGGATTCGGGAAACAGTTTTTTCGATTACATTTTTCTGGAAGCTTCGATGGTGTGGAGGTGAGTTAGGTTAACGATGTCTATTTGTCCTGAAGACCATTCACGAGTAACGATATTGATAGCACACCTCCACACGCTTTTAATTCGCTAACCAAAATGAGCAGACTTGCCCATCGATTTTGCCTAAAAGTAGGAAAAATGACCTCAAATTGATCGCCACAGTATTTTAACAAAATAATATCCGTGATAAACGCCACAGCAAAACATCACATAATAGATCCACTCGGGCCGGGTAAGCTGGGCAATTTATCCGGGTAGCGACTGAACATTTGTTCGATATCCTATCAAGTCCCGGTTATACGGATATAGCTGTAACAAAGAGAGATTACTTACAATTTCTTGTAAGAGCCGGTAATGTAACGTGATTAAATTGTTCCTTTAAAGGGTTCCTTTTGTGTGGTTTTTACAAGTCGGTTAGTTTTGAATTCTGTCTGCTCACCTAGCCTGGTTTCACCGTCATTAAATCGGAAAAGTTTTGTAGCTTTTTGGCCTTGTCGTTTGATTTGTCAATTCCAATTAATGATTTTACGAAATCGCTTATAATTTTCACTTAAAACATGGAGACATGGACGATAGATAAGTACATATTTTGTAGAAGACATAAAATGTAATGTTTTAATCCTATAAACATATCATGTTTTTTTCACATAGAAGTTGCTGCAGTGTCCATCTGTGGTACGATTATATAATTGATGCTCTGAATTTCTGAATTTCCAAACACGTGTAGCAAAACTTCGCAGTAAAAAGGACCAATAGAAAAATCATCAGAACAATACATCGAAGTACTAGAGGCACATAACAACAGCAGAGCAGGTGTGTTCAATTATGGAAAGCACTTGTTGCGCGCCCATGAAACTGAGTGTACCGAGTTAAGTGTGGAACTTGGCTTGTAAAGCCTTCATAATGCAGGCTATGTGCTGGAGTTAGTTCTTTGAGAACCTAACGCCCTGGTACCTACGATTTAATCAATGCATTAGACACATTAGAAATCTAACTAATCAAATTTAAAAGTTAACTGTGTTTGTTTTCATTAATTTTGTTTTTAATTTCGAAATGAATGTATAAATAACTCAATCCTCCCAAATGAATTTAATAAATCAGCTGCGATCAGTAATTAGTTTCGTTCGGCATATTAATTTGTTGTGTCCCAGTGATAAATAAAATAGATTCTGAAATTACATCCTTGTAATAAGTTATGGGACCTTTTTGGAAAATAAATTGCCACAAACAGTTATTTCATTATTCAATTAAGTAGATTATCAAAGTATATAAAAAAAAAATATATAGGGTAGTAATGAAACCTACTTCTATTTAACAGAATTTTTGTCGTCCAAAAAAATAACTTGTCCTCTAAATTACTAACTCAGCCACCATCAATGTGCATCTAAAAAGTACTATATCAGCCACCATATATCATCGATGTCAGCTACTGTAAATACATCTCAGCACGGGTTTTTATTTTACAGCATCTTTATTCGTAATATGTATTCAAGCAGTAAGCTTCTAAAATATCTACATATATATGACGTCCATAAAGTAATTCAATCGACCTGATCAAAATGTATCTAATTTTATAACTTAGTGCGTTTAAAACCTAGTTATGTATGACTAATTCATAACTTAACTCGTCCTATAATTTATTGATCATAAAATGTGCCAATGCCTGCCAGGGCTGCGGTACTGTTCGAAAGAGATACCATGGCCCTGGAACAAAAGCGCTAAGAAGGAACATGGATAGGTTTTAGTCAGTACAAGTCTGACAGTCCCTTCCGCTCCGCCCAGAGCGGGAGGGATCATTTGATGAATTCCCATCTGTGAAAAAAGAGACGATTAATAGTATATTGTGTATTAAGGGCGGTAAGTAAGGAATTACGATCGAGGCTCTAGTAGAAGCCCGAAGTCGAAGACTGAGGGCTTTCTGAGGCGAGGTTCGTAATTCCCGTACCGCCCGTGAAACATACAATGTTTTTCATCACATTTGCGAGTTAATAATTATGAATATACACAAGTCAGCACATATTATTACGAAATACGTGAACTGATTTGCGGATGGCGGGCTGTTTGCCCACCCCACAGATTATACAAATGTTTTGTTCAGAAACGTTAAAGGCAAATACTTACCTAGGTATACAGCCATGACGGAGTATAAAAAAAAAACGACGTTTTGATACAAAAAACTATCGTTTATTTAGATTTTAGAACATTAGTTGAGTAATTAAATAACATGTAGCGAGATTGAATGAAATTCCTGTTAAATAACATTTTAAGACAATTTTTCAATTGCGTGTAAACTCCTTGCTTGAACTTGCATGACCTGTGTGCTGTCATGCTGTGCTGTAAATTAAAAAAAAATACTTACCGCCCTAGGGTTTTATATGGGGCATTACAGCCTAGTTAACCTGTATGCTATGACACTGTTTACGTGCAAGTGTGATGAAAAAAATATTGTTGCTTATTATTTGACACTTTCTATGAAATATTTAGTTAGCGTTATAAAAAAGACGAATTAGTGTTTAGAAGCTCTCGTATTTTTCCGTGGCTTACTTTTCATTTTTGTATGGGACTCCGGCCATGACCTGTACCTTTCAGGAAAGGTGGGAAACAATCCTCTGAATAGCATAAAGTAACATTTTTTTAATATTAATAGATGGTTTGAATGCACATAATAAAAATTTCGCGTTTGTCTTCCACGCGCGCCTCAAGGAGATGTCAGCAAATCGGAAGGGGTCCGAGAGGGCCGATGCCTGCCAGGGCTGCGGGTTGTTCGAAAGAGATACCGCGGCCCTGGAACACAAAGGGCGAAGAAGGAACATGGATGGGTTTTAGTCAGTACAAGTCTGACACTCCCTCCCGCTCCGCCCAGAGCGGGAGAAGTCATTTGGTGATTTCTCATCATTAAAAAAAAAAAAAAAAAAACTTTCGGTCCACTGACTACTTTAACTGTCAATGATCTACAATTGACAGCCGTGACCAACGGCTTAACGTGCTTTCCGAGGCACGAAGGAAACTCGTTATTAATTGCTGGTTACCCATCCACGGACCAACCTAGCTGTAGATTGATCCGAGCGTTTGTTATCATTACCCACGAGTTCTTCCTATACACATTTTATTAGAAACGATAAAACATCCATGTAAGTTAAGGTTTTTTCCTATTAATATTCTTGTTATACAAGGTGTTGTTTTGCATCCTCGTCAAATTCAAGGAGGTAACTATGCTAATGATTCTCGTCCCGAATCAATTATAAAATGGGTAGGATTTTTTTTTACTTTTATTATTGTTAATGGAAATCGGTAAGTATATGAACCACCCTTGTTTTACACGCAGCCCGTCTTATGCTCGCCCTGTAACCGTGCTTTTACACATACAAACAATCTCAAACAATTATTCGATAATTTCTTATTCCCTAAACCACGTTAAGGAGGTTATCCTGAATACTGACAATCTTAGACAACCAAAAGTGATGATGGTATCTAATTCATTATTAATTAACACTGATTGTGTTAATTAATAATGAATTAGATACCATCATTTTAATTGATTATTTATGTCTTTCGTAACAACCTCCTGAATTTTGACGATGATTCAAAACAACACCTTGTATTAACGTATGTACACAGCGACCCATCAAGCTGAACAAATCAGTTTATGTGGATCTCAGATTGTATTGGAAATCGCTAACATACCCAAAGGGTCATACATCTGTGCTATCACTGACAACATGGTACGCTTGGTTAGCGGGTTCATAATATCAATTACCCGTGATGTGAAGTGTAATTCATCATCTTTATTAAACCATCCCATACCTAAAGTTTTATTTTGACACTGATCACCTAATGCCAATCTTTTTGATATGGCATGGGCAGTAATAAAAAGCGACGCCTTGTTATACTGGAAATGTATAGTCTTTCTTTTTCTGTCTTTCTTTTTTAATAAAACATTGCTCCTCACTAGGAATTTCTCCTGTATCGTGGGTGCGTTTACAAACATTTAAAGTCACATACACTAACAGCCAGACCCGGAACAACTATCTGTAGGCAATACAAATATTTTTTCCGTTCGGGGATCGAACCCGCGACACGCAGCGCGGCAGTCAATCGCTCAGCCACTGCGCCAACCGTATCGTAGTTTGATATAGCACCGTGTGCACATACATAAATTGAATGCTACCGGACACAAGACGGGGGGCTTGCCCGAGTCCTTGCAGAGACTACAAACTTCTGACGTCAGAATAATCTTCGCGTCAATAATGAATAGAAACACGTGTTTTGTTGCCCAGCACGAGGCACGATTACTATAGACAAACTATAATGATGTTTTTGTAACCTTTGATTTATATTTACATGTCAAAGTCGACTCATAAAACGATTTATTTTATCGTTCTCCGTACTCAGAGACACGGTGGTAACTAACAACAGCCGCACATGGCGATCGAAGTTAAGCAACACTTGCCGAGGTGGATTTGTAGATAGAGGGTTCATCCTATACATACCCAGACCTCCGTTCCTTGGAAAGGAAGTTAGCTGCTGGTCCCTGAAGTTACATGTAGATCTTTTATTTTCGTAACAAGCTGTCCGAACCTCTAAAGTCAGAGTGTCAGTCAAGTGTTTTGTGGAGGTCAGATAAGCAATCGCCTCATGCATCCGGCTAGACTGGGAGCTGACCCCGAACTCATTAGGAAAAAGGCTATACAAAAATAAAATTGCAAATATTTAACCAGTACCTACCAATCATTACTAAAATTATGATCGTGGTCTTAAACTGACACATTGCATTGGGGCATTTCAATATATTTTATCACAATAATAATCGTTATATTTTCAACAGGACGATAAATGGGTATGGGGTTACACTGAAATTACTGAGCCAAAGGTAAGTAATAAGAATTCAATAATAATTGTTGTAAATTTTCAATCCAAATAAAAAAACATCATGCCGTGAAGGATTAGGCAGACACGTACAACTACATCGTGATATAATGAAACAGAAGGCGAGCCTATTTTCGTCAACTGGCAACGTATCAGACTACAGGCCAGTAGCGTAGCTACCTTGGGTGGCATCCTGTGGGGAAGTTTGTGGTGTCACCCCATCGAAAGTTAAAAGCAATAAATTTTAAATAATAAACGTCATGGATCATTTAATACTTATATTTAAAATTTTGAACAAAACACAATAAAAACTATGACAGATTTTTTTTATCTTTCAATATTAATATCTCTTCTTTCTAGATTTGATACCTGCAAACTCAGAAATAACTACTTCAAAATTTATATTTTGTGTTGCCTCGTGTTCAATGACAAATATACCAAAATTGCTAATTGGGTCATAGGGCAACAATGTTGTGCAAGTAGATTTTTTATTAATTTTTAGTTTTCTGAAATGCCTCTCACATAAAACTACGCAAACCGTCAAAACAATTTTAGTGCAATTCATATTTAGATTTGGCAGAGATTCTGTAAAATCCCATTCTACAATAAACTTTAAAAAGTCTAGAGATAGCCAATCAGAAACTGTAAAATTAGCATCGCACTAAGTGTCTTCGTAGTCTTGGTATCTCCAAGAGTTTTCCGAATTATATAAACAAGGGCTTGTAGGCGAATCACCGAAAAACAGCTGTGCTAACTATTTTTTTTTTTCCTAATGTTATATTTTGTTCTCGAAGTTGTCACTCACACCTAGTGCAGCCTACCCCCGCCGCCACCGCCACCTTGCTACGCCACCGCCTCAGGCTGCTTCTGAATAGTTCTTAGGGGAAAAACTCAATAACACTTTGCCGAGCCTATTAATATCTCTTGCAAACACTAAACCAACGAGGCTATAGATAACGGAATCCTTATACCATAATTAAACGAAAGATTAAAACCGTACATCTTATTTATACTTTCAGAAGATTCCATCTTCTCCAGACAGGACACATGAAGACTTTATAGACCCCTGCAAGCCATACAACCCACTGAAACCTAACTTCAATGAACCTGGTCGACGGATCTCTGAAATAAGTAAGACAAAATTTTCGACCAAGGCTTTCTATGCCATGTGATGGGGAGGAATAAATCGCATGTGACTCAAGAGTGATGTCGATGTATGGAGATTGAGAGGAAGATCAAAGAAAAGATAGATGGATTTTGATTGGAATGATGGCTGACAGGGAAGAATGGAAAAAAACGTGTTGCGGGCGACTTTCTGTTTCATGTATTTTAAAAGGTTATGTGAAAATGATAGGTATAACTCTGAAGGATGTCAACACTTAGGCGGTTATCACACGACACCGCTCATCCGCGCGGTCGGACGGTGAAGTGGATCTCACGTCGCATAGAGTTGTTTGCAATCCGTTGATGCCTAACAAACGTATAGCGTCCGACCGCGCTGATGAACGGAACCGTGTGAGAATCACCATAATCACCAAAACGAATAGGAAATTGGCTAAGGTAAGTTCAGTTTTTTTTAGCCCAGTAGTGGGACAGTACAGGCAAGATAAAAAAAATAGAAAGCTCCATAGACTTGATGATGTCAATGTGTTAAAATATGTTAAAATTAATTTTGTTCCAGAATGCTACGAATACATTTGGGAATTAAAAACACGACACGAAAGAAATGTAAGATCAGAGCAATGTAAGTAACCATATTTATATTTGTCTTAAGACTACTATAAAAGGTGTCAATAGACCCTTGACGAAGCCCTGCTCCAGGAAAGTAGCAAAGAGACTATAGTACTCTTAAAAAGTTCAGACGCAAACCGCCGTCTTTCCGACCTCGCCGTCGAGGTCCGTCGCGACGTCCCGGTCCTTGCCCTCCCCGGCCCTCGCTCGAGCCAACCCGCGATGCTGTGCCAGTAGTTTTAAATCAGTCCCGAAATAATGATATCATTCAGATCCAGCCTGTCCCCATGCAGTCCTCAGTGGCGGAACTATCATACAAGCCGAAAAGCCTTGCCTAACAATCAAACACAACAAATAAGAAAAAAAAACATTCCAAACAAAAACAAAAAGAACAAAAAGACTGGCTCGCTCTAACACTAAACAAAAGAAGAGTTCAAGCTTAGTTCGCTATGGTCGGACCCTACGGTGAATGTTCGTTTGGATGCTCCCACTCGCACTCACTGGCTTCTCCATTAGGCTTATCGGACCTCTCTGTTTTTCCTAGTAAAATGTCTCTGTTTTGATAAAATTGATAGGTACTTATCTGGGAATTTGTATGGAGTTAAAAGCCGGGCTTTTCTTTGAATGTGTGCGTGTATGTCAGTGTAAAGGTTGAGAGAGAATGTGTGTTCGGATTCGAATTGATTTCAAATTAGTTCATATTTGTTTTGAGCGATTACTAGGTACATCTTTTTTTTGTGATATTATTTATTCACTTTCTTGTATTTTAAAGTTTTGCGATTAGTTTTAACTGTAATTACTTTGTTTTGAAGTGATTCATTTTTGTTTTGAATTTGAAAACGCATTCAAATTGTTTCTTGTGAAGGATTTTAAGTGTGTGAAATCATTACTGTGTAAGGTAAATGTGTGAGTGTCTGTGTGCTTTGTTGTTTGTCATCTGTTCGTGGTAAACAAGCGAAGAATGAAGAATCATGGCTGTTTACGTTGTGAGTAATCTTTACATAGTATAAAACAAATTCGCTTCCCGCCGTCTGTACCTACGCAAGAATTTTGATGCGTTTTTCATTAATATACCTACAGAATGATTCATCAGAAAGGTTTATATGTATAATTTATGCCTGAAAAACACCCTAACGAAGTCGCGGGAAGTTACAAATATTTTCAATACTTTAGTAGTTAAAAACCAATTTATTGTTTGTGCGCCATCTGTCGGTGTTTTTAAAATTTTGCCAATAGCGACTGTAAAGAGCGAGAGAAATAATGACGAATTGACACGAAGAGTTCAGTTGTTAAATTTAATTCAATAGATGACTCTTATATCATTTACTTGACACTGGCTATAAATCAAGATTTTGAAATAGTTGTAATTTTGTGACGGGATCTAAAATACGCAGTATTTTTTTTTTTTATATTAACCACTCTTTGTATTTTATATTTAGGCACATTTAAATAATTGGAAAATAAAACGGTTTCGAACGCCAATATCAGAACCGGCAGCGAAACTTATTTTTTTCCCAAATATCGTCAGTTGTCTAGATGGGCTTTGCCCCCGTTTCATTGGAGGCACGCCACTGGCAGTCCTCCCCCAGCGACGCCCTAAGCCGAGGCTCGTACCCCACAGGGGTGCCCTTAGCGTGTAGTCGCTTAGTTTGTTAGTTATTATGCCCTGGCGTGAGGCCTTACTCTCAAGGCATCCACAGGATAGTCTGGTTAAGCAGACGACAACCTCATAGGTTGAACAACGAGATGCCATATTTAAAAAAAAAAACTTGACGAAGCCGAAAGGCACTGGTTCTCTCAGTCCGGGTCATTGCGATAATTTTTTTGTTCTGGATCATACCTGGGAACCTTCTAGTTACGGAGATATTGGAGGTCAAAGTTCCAAGTTTTTAACAAGTATTTTTTTATATACTAGTTTTTAAATTTATAACTTTACTTTAAATACCTCCATGGCCCGTTTACTATTCAATGCATCAATCAGCACTATGTTTTGAGTGCGTTACATTGACTTTTTTGCAGGTGAGATAGAACGGGAAAGGTCTGGCCAAAATTACTTTCCACCATTAGGCGCAATCGGAGGCCACATCACTGAGCCTGGCGAGTTTCCACACATGGTAAGAATCAACCAGCACCTTGCCCCCTATACTGGCTAACACCTATTTACACGTCCTTTAGATCGTTAGATAATTGGAAACAATATTTGGGTTGTTAACTGGACAAGTTCATAAGCATAATTTTGAGTAAAAATATAATTAAACAAAAAGTACCAATACTGTTTCTCTCGAACCCAAATTTTAACTAAATATGAACTAAAATCCTTTGCTGCCACTAACATAGATCCAGGATGAGGCTAATAATTTTCTTTCGTGTTCTTACTTATGCAAAATACCAGGGAGCCTTAGGCTGGAAGGCGTCATTAGGAACGTGGGTGTTCAAATGTGGCAGCTCCCTTATCAGCTCCAAGTTTGTGCTGACAGCGGGTCATTGCTCTCGCGCTTCTGACAGAGACACCACTATTGCCGACCCTGTGCCGAAGATCGTCAGATTGGGAGACAAGAATATTGTTGATGTGGTTAGTTTTCAAACTACTTGTAATTTGTCTTTGATTGCTATCTATTACATTTTTCATATTTATGCAATTGACTTTAAAGAATATTATTACTAGAATACATTTTATCCCTATTCTAGTTCACAAACGGTGCCCCTCCAACGGACGCAAAGATCATCAGCATCATTGTGCACCCGAGGTACCATCCTCCGAAGAAGTACTACGACATGGCTCTGATGGAGCTAGAAGACCACGTAGCCTTCAGCAAGTACATCCAGCCAGCGTGTTTGTGGACTAAGTTCGATACCACCAGCCTGGGAACTGACGCTACCCTCACTGGGTGGGGCGTTGTGGAAACTGGTAAGAAGTTCTTTGGTTCATTTTTCTATATCGTCTTCTTCTGTTACTCGTGCACCACTTACTAAAGTTCTGCCATGTTAAGGCTCTAGAACTGTATCGAATGCACTTTTTTTATCTTTTTTGGTCTCGCGGTCGTAAGTGCGACTGCTAAGCGTCCTGCATTCGATGCGCAGGTCGGGTAAATAGTGTCATTTGGGATTTCCCAATAGGAATTTCTCAGTAGCAGCCCCGAGTTTGGGAGTTAGCGATACGATACCCCCGTTCCACGGAAACCACTTATAGCCATTGGTCTTGCGCCTGGTCTCTCTACGGTTATTTCGGATTGCCGTCTACGATAGTAAAGAAACAGAGAGTGCTCTTTTGCCTGAGCACAACACTAGTGCACTATAATATCTTACGAGCCGACGGCTTATCTCCACTGAAATTGGCTACCGAGAGCAGGAGGACTCATCTCTTGCCCATGTTTTTGACATCCCCTATTTTTAAGACGCAAGTAAGGTACATTACATGAGATGTAACCATGCGATTTATTGTTTATTTTCATATATGTACGTACTAGCTGTCCCGCGCAACTTCGTCTGCGTCACATTTTCTCCTTTTTCGTAACATTTTTCATTGCTGCTCCGCTCCTTTTGATCGTAGCGTGATGATATATAGCCTATAGCCTTTTTCGATAAATGGTTTAAAACGAGAATTTTTCAAATCGGACTTGTAGTAGTTCCTGAGATTAGCGCGTTTAAGCAAACAAACAAACCCTTCAGCTGTATAATATTAAAGTATTAGTATAATAAACGTTTTACAAATAATGATACTGTTTTCTCAACAACATTATTTCATCGCATTAAAATTAGATTGATTATATTATTTGCAATAAAAATTACCATTACAAATTGATTTTTCAAACATGTAATATTTATCGTAATGATAACATAATCAAATCTCATTTTTGTCTTATACATTCTTGCGCAAAGGGTTTTTCATTTTCACATTGTGTGTTGAAAATATTAGCTAAGAGTTGGCCTACTTATATAAAAGTTTACTATTTGGATCATTGTCATTCATATTTTATAATTTTTCTGTAATATCTATACAGTTGTTAGTTTTATTACAATGTTTATCTAAATAAATTTCATAAATGCGTATGGAGGCTGAAAATCTGTGAGATTCTTCTTTGATCAAAGATTTCAAACCCATAATTTTACAGTTGGCCGAACCACCTCTCCGGAGCTGCAAGCGGCAGTAGTAGACATTATAGACACCATGACCTGTGACCGACTGCTGAAGCCGTCCTGTAACAGGAACTGGTGTGGCGTCAAAGACAACCAGATCTGTGCTGGCAAGCTGGCGGGAGGAGTTGATGCCTGTCAGGTAGGGATTTTCAGCCTACCTAGGCTTCTAAGCGTAACATTGAAGTCTAATAATTTCTAACTTTCATCGGACGCTTCGGTTCCTGTTCATATTTGCCTCTCGTTGGGCACCTTTAACTTTAAGTGGAACGTTGGAATGCAAAGTGAATTAAAAACGAAAAGTAAGAACCCTGAATTAGCTGATGGTATCACCAACTTGTCTTGAAAATAGCAGTAGTCAGTAATGTTGAAAGTAAAGCTAACTAACAAAATGCGCTCTAATTCTCTTATAATGCTTTTTGGTCTCCTACAGGGTGACTCCGGCGGGCCTCTCCAGGTGCGGATTCCTCTCCCGATCTCTTCGGAAGGCGGCATGCACTACGTGGTGGGAGTGACATCATTCGGCATCGGCTGCGCGCTGCCCAACCTGCCCGGGATCTACTCCCGAGTGGCCATGTATCTGGACTGGATCGAGTCTGTTGTCTGGAAGAACTGACTTTGGTTAAAAGAAACTGCTTCCGAATTGATGCAAACTCTCCATGATAATTAGAACAGCTAATATGTAAATGAAAATTGTACTATGTATGATTGTAACAATAAAAAAAGTATATAATTTCCTATTTGTTGTCATATTTAATTACTTACCCTGGACCCGAGAGGATGGCGCGTTGTGTTCCACGCACGCCTCTCTTAGACGTTACAAGGGGAACTCCCCGCGTAACGTTTTATTTTTCATCAATATCGAGCTCGACACTCCTTTGAGTGTTTTTCGCTGTTCCTCATAGTTTCGGATTTGGTCATCCACGCCTATTTTAAAAAAATATCGTGTATATATTTTTATTTTTAAATTACTGAATTAATAAATACAAAATAAAATATACGTGTATACAGGTGATACAGGTGTAAGAATTATACTAACAAATACAAAACAACTAAAAAATTATAATATAACAAATACAAAAAAAAACAAATATAAAAATATTATAACACAAAAAACTCAAAGTAACCACTTCATAAACACTTCTCAAAATAAATCTAAAGCTGCATGGCAAGTGGTGGCGCGAAGGGCTACTTTTGGTTTTGAGTGGACTGTATTTGCGATGCGTAACAAAACGATTGACAAACGCTTGGCGATAGATTTAAGACGAGTTGCGAGGGTGGTTGGACAGTAGAATGCAACCCGAAAATAAGAGAGGGAAAGCACAAACCTTTTGCGGGAGCCGGGAGCCACGTGCTTTCGCCGACGCCGGTGCACCGGTTCACTTTTTCAAGTTCAGGGGCAAATTGTTGACGTTTAGTCTTATTACATGCGAAAATGCGGTGATTCCAGAATTATCAATATTTTTATGCAGAGCGGGACGACGCCATGCGCGCGCGATGCGGTTCGATCCGGAAGTAATTTCGCGACAAAAATGGCGGGGCGAATCTTCTTACTCACTCGCTAGGTATGTGCTGGAAAGGGATGGGTATAGGAAGCGGATGTCAATCAAAATTTTAATGTTGGCGGCGTTGGCGCAACCATTCCCCCCGGGTTTGAAGGGTTACCTTCAAAAAACAATAAGCAAAACTAATCAAATTACTAAATTCTGGAGTGATCTCTAATTGCTAACCTATTCCTAAACTATATATATATAAGTGTTACTATAACTGTCAAGCTAAGTTGAAGTCGGCTGCTGATTAGGCAAAGGACAGAGACGAATATGCGGACGTAAATACGAACCGGTTGCGGTTTTAACTCTTGCTATACGCGTTACTCCCTTTGAATCGGGAAAAACTTCCTCCACTAAACCTAGAGGAAGTGTCCCCTATCCAAATATACCACTTTTATCGTGCTCGGAAATTTTGAAAAAAAAAATCAAGATGGCGGCGGCTAGATATGCCACAAAGGTTCGTACCCCTTTGTACATTAAAGTATTGTCTTTCAGCCTACAGCAGTCCAAAGCTGGACATAAGTCTCTTCAATCGCTCGCCACTAAACTCGATTCTCGGCAACTCTCATATAATTGCTACCAGCCATCCTGCGAAGATCGTCGCTCTACCGAGTCTGAGGGCGTCCCATCTTACGCTTGCCGATTCGCGGTCTTCACTCAAGAACACGTCTACCCTAACGATCATAAGTCACAAAAAACACAAAAGTGACAGAAACGAATTGCTGCGACTTTACATAGTCTTGTCTGCCCTACCCCTAGAGTGTAATCTAAGCCCGCGTGGGTGCGTATGAGCGAGGCAGGCCGTGAGCTGAGGAGCGGGTGGTTTTAATGCTCGCCGCAGCTTGCATTGCTGCGGAGATAAGTGTAAAACACATCTGCGACAATAAGCTGGCGTGGGACCGCCGGAGCCCCGCAGCACCGGGGCCGTGACAGTAACCATGCCCGCTGCATGCTTGCTGAATGCTTGCTGCACGACCGTGCTTGCTTGTTTACATGTTTTCATGAGCTAATTATTATGCTTTTTTATGCCTATTTTAATATCATTATGCGTAAATAAATGTATACATCAGAATGTTGTGCTTAATCATTATTATCATTAGAGAAATTATGCTTTATAAATATTATGCGTAATTTGTTATGTGTAAATAATGTTATGCGAAAATATAGTTGGGAGAAACAAAAGTAGGCCAAGTTATATTAATTAGGTCTTAAAATTTTATGAGCTGACCATTTTGAGTTTTAAAAAACAGAACGCGCTTATACAAGCGGGGTTGAGTGTGAAGCTTAATTTTCACTAACTACATCTCTAGTTGCTCCCAGCAGTCATTTGTAGATCTTTGACAGTTGTTATATGTTATGTAATCAGTGGCCCGGACGTCTGACAACCAGTCTAACCAAGGGGTATCTTCTTGGGCTGCGGGTTGTTCGAAAGAGATACCGTGGCCCTGGAACACAAAGGGCTAAGAAGGAACATGGATGGGTTTTAGTCAGTCAAGTCTGACACTCCCTTCCGCTCCGCCCAGAGTGGAGGGGGTCATTTGATGATTTCCCATCCTTAAAAAAAAAGGGGTATCTTCTTACCCAATACTAACTGGGTTGTGGAGGTCAGATAAGCAGTCGCTCCATGTAAAATACTGGTATCGAGCTGCATTCGGTTAGACTGGAAGCCGACCTCCACATAGTTGGGACAAAGCTGGGCAGATGTTGATGATTATCTCTAAGTCAATGTGAACGATAGATTACGAGTAATCTGCTACATGGGTCTTACAATCAACCAAATTTAGACCGTTGTGAAGTGACATAAACTACATATTATTTGTGTGTATATCTTTTAATGTTATGTGCAATATTAAGAATAAGAATAAAAATCACATTCCAATAACTACGAAATCCGATTTCTAGCAAGGCTTATAAAAAGTTAAAGACACCAGCTGCAGGTAATTAGTGCTTTTTTTGTAAGACTTATAAAATGGGCTTGGTCTGAAATTAAAGAATTATATTTATTCATTTATAAAAGAACTAGTTTTTGTTGGTAGTTTTTAGGGTTCCGTACCCAAAGGGTCAAACGGGAGCGGGACCCTATTACTGAGACTTCGCTTTCCGTCCGTCCGTCTGTCACCAGGCTGTATCTCATGAACCGTGATAGCTAGCCACTTGAAATTTCTACAGATTATGTATTTCTGTTGATGCTATAACAGCAAATACTAAAAACAGAATAAAATAAATATTTAAGGGGGCTCCCATACAAATAAGTGAGTATTTTTGCTCGTTTAATGGTACGGAACCCTTCGTGCGCGAGTCCGACTCGCACTTGGCCGGTTTTTTTTATTAATTTGACACTAAGACTTCTGTCAATAATTATGTGTATGAATGACCGGTCATCATTGGTCAAGTTATAATAAAAACACCAAACATGATGTAATGTACTTACGTACTCCTATATTTTTTTTCGTGAGACACAAACGTATCCGCATTTTTAGATTCATGGAGCTTGTTTACTAACTAGTCAACCTTTTTGTGGTTTTAAAAGGTGTTAAAAGAATTGAAAATGAGTGACAAAGTTTTAATTCAGACCTGCTTAGTGATTATAAGTTTATTTACTACAGGTATTTTGTGAATAATTGTTTTTTTTTTTAACTTTGAGAATCCGTAACCCGAAGAAGTTACAGTTGTGGTTTATCTGTAATTAAATTCATTCATAAACAGTGTCTTTCTGATAGTGTGCAATAAATATTTTTTTCTAAGATTATTTCAACCATTTTTTTTATTATAACTTGTTTTTTGTTTTTTCGTATATTTTGTCAATTTTTTTTATCGTAACTTTATTGAATTTTTAGTTTCGTGTATTTGACAAAAGTGTATTTATATTGTTGTGCAACTAATAAGGGTCAATGACCTGAAATAAACGATTTTATTTTTTATTTTTTTAAATAAAATTAATTGTTTGTTGCAGTATCGTCGTCCCAGATTCGGTCCCGAAATCATCATCACAGTAAGAGCCACAATGTTTACAATAACAATGAACACGTAAGTATTGATATCAATAAAGCGTCAAAAATGCATGCCTATACAAGGTGCTGTTTTGCATCCTCGTAAAAATTCAGGACGTTGCCACGAAAGACATAAATAATCAATTGAAATTACGGTACCTAGTTAATTATGAATAAAATTTTTGGCAGTTTAAGTTTGTCGGTATTTCAGAATAACCCCCTTAACGTGGTTTAGGGAATAAGAAATTATCAAATAAACGTTTGAGATTGTTTGTATGTGTGAAAGCGCGACTATAGGGCGAGCATCGGACGTACCGCGTTTAAAACTCGGGTGATTCACACTTACCGATTTCCGTAAATAAGAAAAAAAAAAAATACCTACCTATTTTATTTTTTATTCGAGTCTAGAATCAATAGCATAGTTACCTACTTGAATTCGACGAGGATGCAAAACAACACCTCGTATGAAGAACCTTCTTTGTTAATCAAATTATATTTTTAAGGTACTATTTTTATTATATAGAGCTTTTTTTTTTCTTTTCACAATACATAACGTCACGCCTGTAATCCCCGAAAGGTTAAGCAGTGTACCTTATAGTAAGTACACCCACATTTTGTCAGTTATGGTGAAGTCCCATGTAGAAGGGGGCGAGCCGATTACCATCAACCGGGCACAAATCGAGACCGTAGCTACTACTGAGAAATTCCCGATGAAAACCCAATATCAATTTGCCCGTATCGGGAATCGATCCAAAGACTTTATGCTCACCGACGAGGAAGTCGCACAAGTTTGTGGTAAGGAACTATAGTTCTAGGTCAGCCATCTTGAGCTGAGCCAGCGTAGGTAGTAGAGGGCTGCGGGACTGTTCGAAAGAGATACCGTGGCACTGGAACATAAAGGGCTGAGAAGGAACATGGATGGGTTTTAGTCAGTACAAGTCTGACACTAGAGTCATGATGATATCAAAACCGAAAAAAAAAACCTAATCTATATTGTTTTTTTTTTACCACTTATTTGCCCACCGTACGTATAACAGCCTGTTTAAAACCATGCTTGGCAATCGGTTTATTGACCGCAACATCTCAAACTAATAATTTCAACTATGATTTATTGGCTTCTCGACTTCTTTTTCCTCAAAATTACCTTGATTCAATTTAACTAGACGTTTAAGTCTACCTAACTACTTAAGTAAAATAAATAACAGACCTGTATTTGTTTTTACTTTATCGTTGGAGAATCCTGACCGACAATACATAAAGATGGAATAATTAATTATTTACTTCTCGTGTTAATGCAAAGTGAACCTTAAGTCAACTAGTCAAGACTTATTAAGAGATGTTAAAACTACTAATCTCAAGGCCGTGAGCACACCTATGTATCATTACTTCTATAGAAATAATATAATATATACATATAAATTATAAATAAGAATACCCCTATTCGTGCATGAATGTCTTTACCTGTGAATATGGATATTGCATTTAAATTAATTCAAATAGTTCAAATAGTTTCCTACTAATGAAAAAGAAAAAAACTCGAAAAACTATGTTTGAAGTAAAGTGACATTGGCAATAAAAATGGGTTTATAATTAAAGCTCCTTTAAACAAGCATGACGCGGCACGCGACTCAGGCGCACGGGGCGATCGAAGTTAAGCAGCACTTGCCGAGGTCGGGCCGTAGTTGGGTGGTTCATCATGGTGGTTCGTTGGTCCCTGCAGTTATATGTAGATCTTTGAAATTGGTTACAAGATGTCAGAACCTCTAAAGTCAGACAATCAGTAACTGGGTTGTGGAGCTCAGATAGGCAGTCGCTGCATGCACCTGGCTATACTGAGAAACCCCTATCTTATTGAGATAAGGAGAGGCCACAATAAAATTTCAAATAATTAATTAGTACCTATAATTACTAACACTACGATCTATTTTATATTTTATCACAATTTTTATCGTTTTATTTTCAACAGGACCAAAAATGGGTGTGGGGTAACACCGAAATTACTGAGCCAAGGGTAGGTAAGAAGAATAGTAATTGTTGTAGTTAATTTTCAATCCAAATAACAAAGTTTCATGCCTTGAATGGTTAGACA
This sequence comes from Cerastis leucographa, assembly GCA_963082945.1. Lineage (NCBI taxonomy): Eukaryota > Metazoa > Arthropoda > Insecta > Lepidoptera > Noctuidae > Cerastis > Cerastis leucographa. The sequence goes on from OY720363.1 coordinate 17,325,470, forward strand.
GACACGTTGTCCAACAATAATAATTATGATCAAAAATATTTTTTGGCGATGCTGCTTAGTTTAATGTACTGAATGCTTCGTCGACGGCTTGTAAAGGATCATTTTACACCCTGTTTAGGTGACAGTATTGCATAAGCGTTTGTCGCACTTGTGTAGTGGCGCACTTGAGTAGTGTCGAACAAATGTCGCACCAGCGTTTGTCGCACTACCATGATGTCGATCTTCAGATTGTCGCACTAGGGTGATGTCGAGCTACAGTTTGTCGCACAAGCGTGCATTCGGCCTATAGTGAGACGCAGTACAGTTTTGTCGCACAAGCGTTAATCGGGCTTCCGTGTGTCGACCTCACGTTATACAGACCTTTGCAACATAATGTTCAATCCTAAACAACAGAAGGCGAGCCTATTGTCAGCAACTGGGAACAAATCAAACTTCAGGCTGCTAGTGAGTAGTTCTTAACGGAAAAACTCAATAACTCTTCGCCGAGCCCACGAATAATCCTTGTAACTTGCGGCCACTTGGGGTCTACTCTCTAAGCACGAGATCCGAAGTTACGGCCATTTCCTACTCCGTATCACTTACGGACATAATATTCGTTAGGGGCAAGAACTAAAAATTAATGACAATATGATTGGACAGTTGTCCTTATTCCCGATTTGTTTTCAAAACTCATGAATCTGAAAATATTAGGGAGTAGGGTTCATTTCAAAGTTTGAAGCTAGTTTTGGACGGACACGTACTTTCGTTGACGGACTTAGAGAGTAGGCCCCCTGAACCAACGCGGCTAAAGAAAGATAACGGAATCTTGCTACAGTAATTTGACGAAATATTTAAACCTACATCATATTAATACTTCCAGAAGGTTCTATCTTCTCCGGACAGGACACATGAAGACATTAAAGACCCCTGCAAGCCGTACAAGCCACTGAAACCTAACTTCAGTGAACCTGGACGGCGAATCTCTGAAATAAGTAAGACAATATTTCTGACCAAGGCCTTCTATGCCATGTGATGGGGTGGAATGAATCACATATATGTCTACGAGAGTGATGAATATAAATATCGATGAATGGAGATGATGGAGAGTGAGAGGAAGATCACAGTAGAGATGGGTAGATTGTGTGATGAATGATGGCTGATCGGGAAGAATAGGAGAAAAAAAACGTGTTGCTTGGAGCTGTCCAAGAGCCGGGAGATGACGACTATTACATGTATTTCATATGGTGAAAGATGATAGGTTTATCTAGTAGGGATGTCAACTCTAAGGTGGTTATCACGCAACACCGCTCATCCACGCGGTCGGGCGGTGAAGCGGATCACACGTCGCATTGGCTTGTATGGAATCCATTGATGCCTAACCTACCTACCTCGCGGACACTGCCCAGACAGTATCTTCGTGTCCTCTGCCCGGCCGCGCTGACTAGCGATGTCACGTGACAATTGCTACTCAGTTATACAGTGTCAAATTAAATTTTCTTCGGAAACTCCAAAGACGTGATGGGTTTCGATATGTAAATATGTTTTTTGTTCCAGAATGCTATGAATACATTTGGGAATTAAATACTAGACACGAAAGAAATGTCAGATCAGAGCAATGTAAGTAACCACATTTATTTTTGTCTTTTTATGAATAATGTTTGAGACTAATACTATATGGAGGAGCTCATGGCTAAATAATAACAGCCGCACGGGTCGATCTTTAAGGTTAACCCGTGCTTGCCGAGGTTGGTGGATGGGCGACCATAATTACAAACCGAGTTTCTTCCAGGCCTCGGAAAGCACGTTAAGCCGTTGGTCCCTGCTGTCATTTGGAGAATGTTTGTAAACACACGCAACACATGATACAGGAGAAATTCTTAGAGTGGGCATGGTTTAAAAAAAAAAAGACAGTCGTTACGAGCAGTCAGAAGCCAAAAGTATGACATCCAGTCTTAGCAAGGGGTGTCGTATTACCCAGTTACTGGGTTGTGGAGGTCAGACAGGCAGTCGCTTCACGTAAAATCCTGGTACTCAGCTGCATCCGGTTAGACTGGAAGCCGACTCTAAGATAGTTTGGGAAAAGGCTAGGCAGATGATGATGATGATGTTGTTTAAGAATACTATATGTCGGCGTGAGCAAATTATTACTTAAAACGAAACGGAACGCTCTGTGACATCATCGCACCACTCAGTGAATCAGGCGAGTTGTGGAAGGGGTCGACCTTTATAATACGGAGCGCCGAGCGATGCGGGGCATTCCAATTCTAGCGAGCGACCCGTCCACAACTCTAATTGTGACACGGTTCACGCCTGAATCATATTATCATCAGTTTAAATTTAATTATTGTTTTAATTCATTATTTTGTTATCATTTTTAAATTCGTATTAAAATGTTTTGATTTAATATTGATTTTCTTTAAAAATAATGGCAAATGACCATTCTCAACACGACATGGACCCCGTAAGAATTCAGTGTCCGTCACCGATAATCCAGTCCGGACATACTCGCGCCGAAATCAGAAGCGGGATCAACCGGGACATATCTTCGGTCCCATCCACCCTCAATGATGGAGAAACGGATGGCTCTAGCACAAAACAGATGCTGGCCACAGGTGATAAATAAGACTGTAGCTCCGACGCGAAGACCAAGATTACGTGACATCTATATAGCATCCTACAATCCAGATGGTGATGTCCCAATTCGAGACTGGTGCGAGCAAGTCGATCGAGCCAAAGCACACCGGGAGTTGGCTGACCACGAAGTTTGCATTAAGTTAGCGAGTCTATTGCAAGGACGAGCCAAGACTATTGGTGTTGCGTGGCTTGTAAAATCACCTGTCTGGAGGGAGATGCGAGAAGCATTGATACAAACGTTCGAACCTGAAGCACGTTACTCCACTGATGTCCTTAAGGTGAGCAACTTCTAATTTGATGTCTAATCTAGCAGAATCGATAACCGAAGGTGGCATAGCTGAAAACGAGTGATAAGCGGCAATAAAGATACTGACGCTGTGGAAGCCATTGCATTGTATTGTATAGCAGGCTGGTTTCCGCAACTCCACGTCTAAAGCGCGTATTTTGCGTACGGATGGGAACTTTATTCGATCCACCCTAGTTCCCCGAGGGTTACTGAAGTACTTTGCCCTCTAAATTGCAACCTCTAGGCAGTGTAGAAGCACGTGGGCTGCTGTCTCGTTTTTCTCCATGCAGGCTCTGCACAGTGGGCTATCTGTGACTCCTAGGACAAGGAGGTGTTTATTAAAGGAGCTGTGCCCAGTAATGGCGGCTGTGACTGTGCGGAGCTGTGGCTTTGTCAGCCGGAGAGCTCGTTTGGTAAAGCGGCCGTCTATAGTAGGAAGTGCTTCCTTGGCCTGCCTACACTCACCGTGGTGTTGCCACAGTTTGTGGTGTTGTTCATTGGTGCATTTCCTTACCAGAGTTCGTAGATACCCGAAGGACAGTGGCAGGAGTCTGGACCCACTGCTGCCATGCTCGAACCCGTTCTGGCGAGTTCGTCCGCTGCATCGTTGCCCCGGGAATCGCTGTGACCTTTAATCCATTGTATGGCTATGTTGTTGTGATTACCGACCTGGTTTAGGCGCTGGTGACACTCTTATATTAACCCAGAGTCGACCGTGTGGTTGTCTAGTGCTAACAGTTCAGCCCTGCTGTCTAAAAGTATGCGAATAGTAGTCCTCAACCTTTTTTTGCTAGGATGGCTGATGCGGCTAGGGAAATACCCGTGCATTCTGCCTGAAATACCGTGTTATGGACCCACAGTGTTACGGCTATATGTATTTTGAGATCCTTCGTGAAGATCCGCAGCTCAGCTGGATTTAACCCCTCACAGCGGTGGTCCTCATGGAGCTGGATCTTGTACTTTTGTCGAATATAAATTGTTTGGGTAAATCATAAATGATGATTATTTTGCAAATAGGTTTTTACAAACACTTTTACACGTCATTTTTTTTTTTTTTTTTAACTATTTGGGGCCGGTGTTTTGTACCTGACTACTCTGAGAAGAAACAGCCGAAACAAACTCAGAGGTTCTCTGTTAACTTGCTACTCTTTTAAAGTCCAGACATTCCTCAATTTACATGAGGACTATGCAGATTAGTATCTGAAATGGTCTTTTGAAGAAAGAACCACACAGATTTGAGTGGACCTGTCCAGTCAGTGCAAGCATTTGTCAGTTATCGTGTAGCTCGACTCTGGTACTAGATCGTTTATGGCTCTCACCAGGGGGAACTCGTTGTAGAATCCTTCCAGTACCGCGGTGTATTGCGTGTCTTTTTACACCAGAGTTGAAAGTGTTCTGAGGCGTGCGGCCGCCATTGTTGCTTCTTGTTGTATGAACAGATAGAGCGGCGGAAGCTCCAACATGGCTTCAAGAGCAGCTGTCTGAGTGGTCCTCATGCAGCCTATAATTGCCATGCAGGCAAGCCTCTGCATGCGTTGAAGTTTGTACGATGCTGAGACGAGTGTGATGCGTGGCCACCAGACCACTGCCCCGTACGAGATCATGGGACGGATCAACACACAGTATAGACAAAGTATCATTTTTGGGGATAGGCCCCACTTCTTACCTATCATCCTCCTGTACTGCCAGAGGGTGATGCATGCCCTGTTAATTTTGTTGTGTAAGTGACTGCTCCAGTTTTACTTACTGTTTAGGATGACTCCCAAGTGTTTGACTACGGTAGCTGACTGAAGTTCTGTATCGAATAATTTAGGTAGGCGATAAGGCCTTAAAGTTCGTTTATGGGTAAACATGACTAATTCAGTTTTAGTGGGATTGACTGAAAGGTCGTATTCCCTGCACCATCCACAATGCGTAGCGCCTGTTGAAGCCGTTATTGGCTGCATGGATAATGAGTATCTTTGCTCAAAATTGCTGTCCAGTAAGTGCACAACTGTCCCCGAATTAATTTCTGTTGCAGCCACAATCAGGCCACAAGAACCACGCCAAGGCAAACCGCCTGCCAAACGGCCCAGGCTTAGGAACGATCAAGAAGAACCGATAGTATGCTTCAATTGTGGCAAGACAGTTCAAGCAAATTGCAACAAAGCAAATGGCAAACTGAACGACCCAAAGCCATTACTGAGCGAAAACACCAGAGAGGAGTCTGGGATTCGAACGGAACGCCCAAAACTCAAATGGAATTATTGCAACAAAACTGGACAAATTGAAGAGAAATGTTTTAGGAAGATGACAAACGAAGCTGAAAAAGTCAATGTAGCACTGGAACATGACGAAATACTTACCCCAATGGCATTGGATAAAGAATGTTTTCGCTGTCATTACGTTTCACATTGTCGATGATCAAGAAACACCATATGATCTAATGATTTGAACTGAAATCATAAAAGGCACTGGCTTGAATATTCTGGTTACTTAACAAAATGCTTAAGTAGTAAGAAGCTCGCCTTCAACGGTTCAAGCTACTGAGGACGCTTTAAGCAATTTGGAAACCGATTTCACTAATGAAGAGGAAAACTAACTACTATTACCTATATAACACTATTCAGAGGAAGACCAAACTAAGTGGCACATGACCAGCTACGGTTAGCACCGAAACTTGGAGAATGCATCGACCAGGGTACCGTGTCGGCGAAAGATGAGTCTATAACATTGGAAGGTGAACTCAAGTTAAGTTACATTTACACTATTTGCATTTTGTACCCGTGTTCTGTAATGACTTATTTAAGTTTGTTGAGGACATGGGCCTCCAAACATTTTATTTGATATGGTTTGTTGAGGACAGGGGCCTCCAAACCATGAGACTGATATAATTTGTTGAGGGCAGAGGCCTCCAAATTTTTGATGCCGTTACTAAGAGTTCGTTGAGGACGGAGGGCCTCCTTGCTCTTAGTAATGTGTTTGAGTTGTAGCCATTTCATATTATTATTGAGATTTCGTTGAGGCCAGAGGCCTCCTTTCTCTTGATAATATGTTTGGTTGATGTTAATAACACCAGTTTGTTGAGGACAGGGGCCTCCAAACTGAGACTGATAAAATTTGTTGAGGGCAGGTGCCTCCGAATTTTTGATGCTGTTATTAAGAGTTCGTTGAGGACGGAGGGCCTCCTTGCTCTTAGTAATGTGTTTGAGTTGTAGCCATTTCATTTTATTATTGAGATTTCGTTGAGGCCGGAGGCCTCCTTTCTCTTAATAATATGTTTGGTTGATGTTAATAACACCGGTTTGTTGAGGACAGGGGCCTCCAAACTGAGACTGATAAAATTTGTTGAGGACAGGGGCCTCCGAATTTTTGATGCTGTTATTAAGAGTTCGTTGAGGACGGAGGGCCTCCTTGCTCTTAGTAATGTGTTTGAGTTATAGCCATTTCATGTTATTATTGAGATTTCGTTGAGGCCGGAGGCCTCCTTTCTCTTAATAATATGTTTGGTTGATGTTAATAACACCAGTTTGTTGAGGACAGGGGCCTCCAAACTGAGACTGATAAAATTTGTTGAGGACAGGGGCCTCCAAACTGAGACTGATAAAATTTGTTGAGGACAGGGGCCTCCTTGCTCTTAGTAATGTGTTTGAGTTGTAACCATTTCATGTTATTATTGAGATTTCGTTGAGGCCAGGGGCCTCCTTTCTCTTAATAATATCTTTGGTTGTGCGCAAAGATGACCCGTTCATTGTGATAGTTGTGTGATGTTTTGATACTGTGGTATCTTTTCTCTTATTGCAGAGTTATGAGGTCAGTGACGACCTTTTAGCAGAATGGCCGTGTCGGCGTGAGCAAATTATTACTTAAAACGAAACGGAACGCTCTGTGACATCATCGCACCACTCAGTGAATCAGGCGAGTTGTGGAAGGGGTCGACCTTTATAATACGGAGCGCCGAGCGATGCGGGGCATTCCAATTCTAGCGAGCGACCCGTCCACAACTCTAATTGTGACACGGTTCACGCCTGAATCATATTATCATCAGTTTAAATTTAATTATTGTTTTAATTCATTATTTTGTTATCATTTTTAAATTCGTATTAAAATGTTTTGATTTAACATTGATTTTCTTTAAAAATAATGGCAAATGACCATTCTCAACACGACATGGACCCCGTAAGAATTCAGTGTCCGTCACCGATAATCCAGTCCGGACATACTCGCGCCGAAATATATATAATACTATAAATGTTGACAAGAAAGTTCCGGTATGTGCCATATTAACTGATATGACTAAGGCGTTCGATTACGTTAGTTATGACGTCTTTTTATATAAACTTTACTGCTATGGCATTAGGGGTAATGTCCTGGACCTTAGAACCTCTTACCTTAGTGGTGGAAATCAGGTAACAGAAATATCTAGAACATCTCTCAAAACAAAACGCGAACTTAAATATGCATCAGACGGTAGAGTAGTCAAATTTGGTGTTCCACAAGGTAGTGTTCTGGGGCCACCACTATTTCTTCTCTATATAAATGATTTGCCACGTCAAACGCAACATCCTATGGTGTTATTTGCGGATGATAGTACTGTGATAGTAAAATGTAATCACATTAAAAATTATGAAAAGATAATATTAATACGTGTTTTGAAAAGGTAATGGATGAAGTGTTTCATAAAATCTGTAATTCTAAGAAGTCTGTAATCACTTGCGGTGATTTTAATATTAATTTGTTAGAAAATTCTGGGTTAAGTACTAAAATTATAAGCCTGTTTCATTCATACAATCTTGAAAACAAATTTCTGGAGCCCACTAGAATAACCCCAACTAGTGCCACTTGCCTAGATAATATTTTCACAGATGTTATACCTACCCACAAAGAAATTATTAACTTATTAGATTCAGATCATTGTGGGCAATTAATCACAATTCCAAATGTAGACAAGAAAGTCACTAAAAAGGATATCATTGTTAATCCAAAAACTAAAACTCGCCTGGAAACTTTAAAATTTAAGCTTTTGTCTAAATTACCACTATTGCCAACTAATGATGATCCCAATAAACATTATAACGATTTTTTCAGAATGTATTGCACTCAGTATAATACCACGTTTATTCCTAAGACAATCTCTGTTAATAGTAACGCATCCTTCAACGACTGGGCCACTATTGGTATTCATAAGAGTCGAAAACGTCTTTATGAGCTGTATGCTGAGCGGACCTATAAAAACACTGTAGAATTTAAGTTATATGTTAAGAATTATTCTAAAATATTTAAAAAAGTTTGTTTTTTAGCAAAGTCACGTTACTTGAGTTCAAAAATTAAAAACAGTAGTAATGTAATTAAAATGACATGGCACATTATTAATAGCGAAACGGGAAGGTCTTGCAACCGAAATAGTGACTACAGCCTTGCTATTGGCGATACAATTTTAAATTCGGACACTCAAGTTGCCACAGCTTTTGAAAATTTCTTTGCGGATATTCCTGTATCGACTACTAAATCGCTAAACTCGTCACCTGCTGCTGCCGAGTCTTTACTTAAGGAAAGCGTTTCAGTCTGTGATTCCGAATTTAATTTTCAATACGTCACTTGTAAAGATATAATTAAAACTTTTCACACCTTAAATGTTAAAAAGACCGCCGATCTATGGGGTCATTCCGTGGACGTTGCTAAGTCCATTATAAACATTGTAGCTCCCTCTTTAGCTGTAATATTTAACGATTGTATTGACCGTGGTGAGTTTCCTGATCTAATGAAAAATAGTAAAATAAAACCATTGTTTAAATCGGGTAGTACATCAGACCCCACTAATTATAGACCCATTTCAGTACTACCCACATTTAGTAAAATTTTTGAAAAGCTAATTTTAGAGCAAATGCAACGTTTTTTTAATAAACATAAGTTACTACATAAAAAACAGTTCGGATTTACAAGGGGTCGTTCAACTACTGATGCAGGTGTTGAACTTTTAGGCCACATTTATAATGCATGGGAGGACAAATGCGATGCTTTGGGCATATTTTGCGATTTGTCTAAGGCTTTCGATTGCGTTCTTCATGAAACATTAATCAGAAAACTCCACCACTACGGATTCCGTAACGCCTCTCTGGATCTTCTTACTTCGTATTTGAGTGATAGGATTCAGAGAGTTGATGTTAATGGAAAAAGATCTCCCGGATCCGTTGTAAGAATGGGGGTACCCCAGGGCTCAATTCTGGGCCCATTTTTGTTTCTTATTTATATAAATGACTTGCCTTACCTCATAAAGGATAATCATGACATAGTATTGTTTGCAGATGACACTTCTCTTTTATTTAAACTCAAACGTCAGCAGACAGTTACGGACGAGGTTAATAGCGCCCTGGCAAAAGTCGTTAATTGGTTTAATGTCAATAATCTACTTCTAAATGAGAAAAAAACCAAATGTATTAAGTTTACGATACCCCATGTAAGACAAGTAGAAACTAGGGTACTAATCAAGGATGAAGAGTTGAAACCGGAAGATAGCACAGTGTTCTTGGGCATAACTCTGGATGCCAAGCTTCAGTGGGGCCCGCATATAGACAAATTGTCAAAAAAACTTAGCTCAGCAGCATACGCCGTTAGGAAAATTCGTGATTTGACTGATTTAGAGACAGCCCGTTTAGTTTACTTTAGTTATTTCCACAGCGTGATGTCGTACGGTATTCTCTTGTGGGGCAATGCCGCCGATATTCAGACAATATTTGTTTTGCAAAAAAGGGCAATTCGTTCAATTTATAAATTAAGTCCTAGATACTCCCTCAGAGAAAAATTTAAAGAGATTGATATTCTTACTGTGCCCTCTCAGTTTATTTATGAAAACCTTTTGTACGCGCATAAAAATATTAATTTGTTTAAAAAATACAGTGATATCCACAACGTAAATACGAGGAACAAACACAAATTTGTTGTTCCTGCAACGAGGCTCAAAAAAGTAGGGGGTACGTTCAGATGCCAATGTATACGTTTTTACAATAAGCTTCCGAGCCATATTCAAGCACTAAGCCTAAATAAATTTAAATCGTTTATAAAACGGAAGCTATGCCTGAAAGCCTACTATCATGTAAATCACTATCTCGAAGATAAAAAGGCTTGGGATTAAACTGCTCCAATGAAATTTGCTCTGTGAATGTCGAAATTCCGGACTTCGTTTGTTTATTGTTAATTCCTTATTTTATACACTGTGACATTTTTATTTTATTTTTACCTTATTTTTTTATTATTATTATTTTAGATGACATTTACCGATGTGACATGAATACTTATTTCAGTATTTTATTATTATTATTTTTTTTTTACTTTATTTTTTTATTATTTTTATGTGACATTTACTGATTTGACATTGATATTTCCTTTTTTTTATTATTATTGTGACATTTATTGAAATTCTTGTTTTTTTTTTTTTTTTTTTTTTTTTTAAATTCATTTCGTATATTATTATTAATTACTTACATTTAATTATTGTGAATGTGAGGACCATGTAGGTCGCATTTTTTTTTTTTCTCCCACCGCTGTCTGGCAGTTTGAGTACTTTAAGCGACCTACCCAAATGTCCTTTCTTTGGTATTGTTCGTCGTTGCGTTGAGCTCCCTGAGTTTAAGTCGAGCTACACGATAACTGACGAATGCTTGCACTGACTGGACAGGTCCACTCAAATCTGTGTGGTTCTTTCTTTAAAAGACCATCTCAGACACTAATCTGCATAGTCCTCATGTAAATTGAGCAATGTCTGGACTTTAAAAGAGCAACAAGTTAACAGAGAACCTCTGAGTTTGTTTCGGCTGTTTCTTCTCAGAGTAGTCAGGTACGAAACACCGGCCCCATCTAGTTTTAAAAAAAAAATGACGTGTAAAAGTGTTTGTAAAAACCTATTTGCAAAATAAACATCATTTATCATTTATACAGTATTGGAAAACATTATTGATTGGCTTGACATAAATCACTTAATAATCAATCTTAAAAAAAAAACAAAAGTTATGCATTTTTACCAAAGGACATGCCCTCTTAATGTTAATATTAATTATAGTGGTCAAAATATTGAAACAACAAATATTGCTTAATTCCTAGGTATTTTAATTGACAGCAATCTTACTTGGAAACCTCACGCCGAAGACGTTTGTAAAAAACTTAGCAAGTCAGCCTATGTGCTGCATAATTTATCGCATAAAGTAAGTAATAATATACTCGTAGTAGCTTACCACGGTCTAGTTGCGCCAATTTTAAGATTCGGAGTTATATTCTGGGGCAATTGTAGTGAGAGGGAACAGATTTTTAGAGCCCAAAAACGTTGCAATGATCTATGTTATATCTGAAAACTACAGACAGCTGTGTTCCTGCGTTTAAGTCGCTGAAAGTACTGACCTTCCCGTCTTTGTACATTTTAGAGGTTGCAATTTTTGTTAAAACTTATTTAGATTTATTTCCATCACTAGCTGATATAAGAATGCGGCCAGGTCCAATGAGACTACAATATAAAAACTTATTACATACATTTAAATCTAAGCTTACTGCATTATTATTAGATAAGTGTTATTATTGTATTAATGACTTTTTTAATGATAAAAAAAATTGTTAATATTATTTCTAAATGACATATGTTTGTAAAGTAATCTTTCACATATTTAATGCCATTAATTTTATTGACAAGATTTATTTATGCGAAGGTGATATATTTTTTTACAATTTTATATTTTTTTGAATGTTTATTCGTGTTAATTAGAATGACATGTTAGTTGTTGATTATAATAATATTGTATCTAATCTATTACTTTCTATGAACTTGCATGCCGTAAGGTAGAATGTAGCGGAAACAATCAGCTATTGTATCATCTTAAACTTGTACCTACATTGTTGGCAAATAAATCTGAATCTGAATCTGAAACTAGTTACATCACAGGAGCGGTGCGTGCCCGCTGCTATATTCACTTAGTCTCGCTAGCTTGTCGGAATTCATATAATTACATAGACACTAATACACATTATACAAATAAATTATTCTAATAAATTTTATAACAAATACTAAAATGGATGTTATTACGGTTGCAAATTATTTTGGCAGGTGATAGAAAACGGGGAAGGTCTGGCCAACGTAACCCGCAGGTGCAAGCAATCGGAGGTCACATCACTGAGCCCGGCGAGTTTCCACACATGGTAAGAATCTAAATTCAAATTCATTTATTGCGTGAACACAGGGTACATACAGTAGATGTTATAATAAATAGAATCCGAGCTGTGTCCCAAAAGAGCTGTGTGCAAAAAAGCATAAAAAATATCAAAGCTTTTATTGTACCTAATTATGAATTTTAAAAACATTTTAAAATTCATAATTAGGTACAATAAACATAAACCATGTCAAATAAAGATAAAATTATTGATAAGATGTCAAGTTAATCAAAGTAAAAGGAACCAAAAAATACAAATAAAAATAATAATGTCAGTAATTCAATAATACAACAATAATCAAAATTAACAAAATAATTAGTATGTTACAAAACATAAAAAAGTAATAAAAACAAATTCGATTTAGTTTTATTAGATTAAGCTCGCTACCTCTGATACAATATCTTTCCAGCGTAGTTAATAGAAAATTGTTGGTTTACTTAGTCTAATGCCCTGTCATATCCATAAACATCACCATCACTGGTTTTCCGCTATCCATGGGATGATGTATTTTTTTCAAAAAGATATAATTATCCTTATTAATGGTCCTATTTTTCCTAAAGTCCATTTTTTCTTTTTTTTTTGCAAAACAGTTTTTTTTTAATGAATAATTTATTATTATTAATAAATAACTTTTAATGCAGTTTTAAAGAACTTTCCCAAAAAAATTGGTATCAACAACTGGTCTATAATTGGTAACTTTTGTTTTGTCGTCTTTCTTGTGTAATGGCATGGTGTATTGAAATCTTTAACTTATCGGGAGAAGTACCTTTCTGAATATTATTGTTTGTAATGTCACTTAATCTACCAGCTCCTCTAATGGTTAACTCCTATTTTCACGTCCTTTAGATCCTAAGCCACTTGCAAAGAAAATTTTCGTTGTTAACTTGGCATAAACCATAATTTTGAGTAAAATAAAACCAGCCAAGTGCGAGTCGGACTCGCGCACCGAGGGTTCCGTACGAACCAAAATTACTGAAGAGAATAAATAAAAATATGTGATCTAACGAAAAATGTAAGGTTATCGTAATTTTTCCTTTATATGTGCTATAAAACATTGCTTCATGCCAAATTTCAAGTAATTTGAAGTACCCTTTAGGTTTTGATTCCCTTGCGAGTAGTTGCGAGTTTGAAAATATGCGGCTTAAATTGCTGTTTCTTTTGATTGCGTTGACATAGAAGTTTGATTTTATTACAGCTTAAAGGTATTGAAGACCTAAGTATTTGATATGAATTTCAATTTAATACCTCTACGTGTTCATGAGGAAAGGGGTAGTAAGTTTATAATTATTAAAATTATTTTTATTATAATGATGTAACTAAAAATTTACGGTTTTCGCAATTTTTCCTTTATCTGTGCTATAAGAAGTTTCTTTGTACCAACTTTCAAGATTCTGAGTTTACGGGAAGAACCCTGTAGGTTTTGATTCCCTTGCGAGTGTCGACAATTTGCGGCATAAACGGCTATATCTTTTGAATGCGTTGGCTTAGAAGTTTGATTTTTTCACAGCTCCAAGGAATAGTAGACTTAAGTATTTGATATAAATTTCAGCTTTATACCTCCATGCGTTCTTGAGAAAAAGGGTCTTGACAGACAGACAGATGGACGGACAACAAAGTGATCCTATAAGGGTTCCGTTTTTTCCTTTCGAGGTACGGAACCCTAAAAAGAAAAAGGGATTCCTTCGGCAAATTTTAACTTAATACCACATAAGTTCTCATTTTCATTAGTTTTGTTTTTTTCATTCTTAAACATTATAATTTTCTTTTGTGTTCTAACTTATGCAAAATACCAGGGTGCTATAGGCTGGCAGGCGTCATCAGGCACATGGGTGTTTAAATGTGGCAGCTCCCTCATCAGCTCCAAGTTTGTGCTGACAGCGGGTCATTGCTCTCGCGCTTCTGACAGAGACACCACTATTGCCGACCCTGTGCCGAAGATCGTCAGATTGGGAGACAAGAATATTGTTGATGTGGTTAGTTTTCAAAGTTGTACCTAATCACATTTGTAGAATATGGCTTTTTCCATCTGAAAATGTTTTTTGGCATTTTTTTCTTTTTTTGTCATAATTTTTTTTTCGAAGTATTTTTGCTCTTACATTTTTCATATTTATGGAATTGATTTCAAAAATATTTTTACTACAATTTTTGGGCTTATTCTAGTTCACAAATGGTGTCCGACCAAAGGACGCCAAGATTATCAGCATCATTGTACACCCGAGCTACCATCCTCCGAAGAAGTACGACGACATAGCTCTGATGGAGCTAGAAAACCACGTGGCTTTTACCAAGTACATCCAGCCAGCGTGTTTGTGGACCAAGTTCGATACCACCAGCCTGGGAACTGAGGCTACCCTCACTGGGTGGGGCGTTGTGGAAACTGGTAAGAACTTATTTGGTTCATTTTTCTTTGACTGGTCCTTAAGGGAAGTAAGTAGGGGTTTTATAAACAATAAGAACTGGATGGCGAAGAACACTTTAGCCTGAATTCTGCCGTGGCCGCCTCAAGTCCTGATTACAGAGAGTAGTAAAGGGGTAAGGAACACTGGCCTGAACCGTCTTCAAAGCGATGATGGTCCGTCAGACTTTGCCCGCAACCAACAGCTCCAGATCCAGGTTCTGTATCTGGCAGGTAGGTTCAGCGCAGGTAAGTGTGTGACAGTCTGCGTTCACGACGCCGGAACCACGACGAAAAGTTGAAGGGTAGAAAGTATTTTCTGGATATCCAGACAGAAAAGACGGTTCTCTAAGGTTGTGTCAGATTGCTGTCCGTATCTTACATGCCGATGGCTTATGTCCGCTGAAATTGACCACCGTAGAAACGATCAGGAGGACTATTAATGTACCTTTTTTTCTCATCTTTTTGACCTTCCCTTAGTTTTTAAGACATGATGATATTATGTCTATGGGATTCTTTACTTTTTTTTCATGTATGTACTCGTATGTATTTTCATGCATGTTTTACAATTTACTTATTATTATTATTACTTTAAAATTAGATTCATAATATGCAATAATAAGATCATTCACACGACATCTTTTTTATTCATATTACCATTACAAATCGATTTTTCAAACATGTAATATTTGTGGTAATGATCATAATCAAATCTCATTTTCGTTTTATACTCGTACATTCTTACACGAAGGGTTTTTCATTTTCCCAATCTGTGTTGAAAATATTAGCTAAGAGTTGGCCTACTTATATTAAAGTTTGCTATTTGGCACATCGATCATTGTCACTCACATTTTATAAATTTTCGGTAGGATCTACACAGTAGTTAGTTTTATTACAATGTTTATCTTTGATTAAAGATTTTAATCCCATAATGTTACAGTTGGCCGAACCACCTCTCCTGAGCTACAAGCGGCAGTAGTAGATATCATAGACACCACAACCTGTGACCGACTGCTGAAGCCCTCCTGTAACAGGAACTGGTGTGGCGTCAGAGACAACCAGATATGTGCAGGCAAGCTGGCGGGAGGAGTTGATGCTTGTCAGGTAGAGTATTTTCAGCTTACCTTGTCTTCTAAGCCTAAAGTTAGAAAGTAGATGACTTCTTGTCTTCTACTTTTTAACTTTCGTCTCAATATCTCCGAAACCCGTATTCGAATGCAAAGCCTTATCGGGCGTCTCAGTTCCGGTACATATTTGCCTTTCATTGAGCACCTTTCAATCGAAGTGGAACGTTGAAATGCAAAATGAATTAACCACCAAGCTGTCCAATTCTGCGAGCAACAATCGCCGATACCGTTCTTATTAGAAAAAGATTATAAGCGAAAGATAAGAACCCTGAATTAGCAATAATATCGTTTAACTACTTACCAGGGCATTTACTTCACCATACCAGGCCCAAGTTCAAATTCATTTTAATTGTGATCCCGTATCCGCTTCGCTAGAGCAGCAGTGGCCCAGTGGTGGCACGTCCGACTTAGGAGCAGTAAGCCGTGGGTTCGAACCCAGGCAGGCGCATTACTTTGTGTAATTTATTTCATCACCGCTGCTCTCCAAAACGGTGAGGGAAAACATCGTGAGGAAACCGGCATGTCCTAGAACAAAAAATTCGAAGACATGTGACATATCTACCAACCCGCACTGGCCCCGCGTGGTGGATTAACGCCCACTCCCTCTAATAGAGAGGAGGCCTGTGTCCCAGAAGTGGGAACATTATAGGTTGATGATGATGACGATTCTCTTCACCAACATGGTAACTGATGGTATCACCATCTTGTCTGGGAAATGGCAATAGTCAGTAATGTTGAAAGCAAAGCTAACTACTGCCCAAAATGCGCTCTACTTCTCCCATAATATTTTGGTCTCTTTCAGGGTGACTCCGGTGGGCCTCTTCAGGTGCAGATTCCTCTCCCGATCTCTTCGGAAGGCGGCATGCACTACGTGGTGGGTGTGACGTCATTCGGCATCGGCTGCGCGCTGCCCAACCTGCCCGGGATTTACTCCCGAGTGGCCATGTATCTGGACTGGATTGAATCTGTTGTCTGGAAGCACTGACTTTTTTTTTAAGAAACGGTAACCTCTTCTGAATTGATGCATACTCTTGATGAATTAGAACAACTAGAATTTAAATGAAAATTGTACTGTGTATGATTAAAATTATATAATTTAAAAAAAAACTATTTATTGTAGTATATTAATAACACTTGCAACGGGATATTTACCATGTGTATTATTTGTTTCGAGTTCCCGATATAAAAATCGATGGTTTTCTTATATTTTTATTTTATTTTACTTTTATTTTACTTTATTGGGACATTTAACAGTTACACATTACAATTAAAGTATAATAGTATAATTTTAAAAAAATAAGTAAACGTGTAACCCACACCAATGTCCGCGAAATAATGGTTAGAAACTAGCTAAATGCGTGCGTTAATTTTCCAAAAAATTTTATTTAAAAGTACTCATATCTAATACAGTGATGGTAAATTTAGAAGGTTACTTTAAAGACTCAATAGCCATCCTTTTGAACTTAAAGTGTGTAAGCGTGAAAATATCCAGTTCGATAAAGTGTGTGTTATACGTATCTACGATGCGTCGGAGAGGCGCCCGTGCGCCAGCGTGAGTTCTGCACCTTGCAGTGTGGAACAGCCGCGGCACGCGCACCTCTCTGCGCATTACATTTCTAGGTACAATGTAACATAGGTTATTGGTAATATCTACACAGTCGAACCTGTTATTACAAAGACCATGAAGCATCATGGCCATTAGTAGGCTGCGTCTTGACTCCAAGCTTTGTAACTTATAATGTTTTAATAATTGAATGTATGGTAATTTAGACTTAGTGCATCTGTAGTGCATGGCACGTAAATATTTTTTTTGAACCATTTCAATTCTTTTTATATATACATCAAAAATGGGACTCCAAATAGGTACAGCAAATTCCAATTGAGAGCGGACCAACGTTTTGTATAGAAGTAGAAAAGTAGACTGTCTTTTAAAGTCGTTTGAAGAACGCATGACAAAACCAAACATGCGATACGCCTTGTTAACAATGTTATCAATATGAAGATTAAAGTGCAATTTCGAGTCCATTAAAACCCCAAGATCTCGTATGTGGTCAACTCTTTGCAAGCAAATACCGTGTAGACTATAATCAAATAATATAATGTTTTTGTTTTTTGTGAAAGTAATTGCATTGCACTTAGGTAAGCTAAGCTGAAGTTTGTTGGACGAACAATATCGAGAAAGTCTATCAAGGTCCTCCTGTAGAAATAGGCAGTCTTGTGTGCTTTTGCACGACTTAAATATTTTGATGTCATCGGCATACATTAGAAATTGGGAATGAATGAAGCATTTCTTAATGTCATTAATAAACAAAACAAAAAATAGGGGGCCCATGATTGAACCCTGGGGCACCCCTGAGGTGACAATGATTGAGCTTGATTGGAAACCATTAATAACTATCTTTTGCGACCTGTTAAATATGTAAGCCATGAACCATCGCAACAAATTGCCACGGATGCCGTTGTATGCAATCTTATCTAAAAGCAGCTTATGGTCCACCTTGTCAAAGGCCTTCCGAAAATCTGTGTACACAGCGTCAACTTGAATTTGTTCATCCATGTTTTTGAACAGAAAGTCTGTGAATAACATGAGATTAGTATTCGTCGAACGTCGTTTGACAAATCCATGCTGCTCACCAATAATGAGGTTGTGAATATGAGAGTACACTTCACTGTGTACAAGACTCTCGAAAAGCTTCGACAAAGTGGACAGTATAGATATAGGGCGATAATTTTGTATGTTGTTTTTGTCACCACTCTTAAACACTGGTGTGATATGTGCCCGTTTCCAAACATCGGGAAAGGTGCCTTCTCGTAAACATTTATTAAATAAAATATATAGTGGCAGTACAATATTTTCTCTGGTATTCTTTATGAACACGGGTGGCAAGCCATCGGGGCCTGCACCTTTGTTTAAGTCTAATTGTTTTATTGCTTTATGTACAACATTTACTGGTAAATAGATGTCAGAGATATAGGGTGAATTATCCGCGTATGAGCTAGGTGGCTGCCACGTTGAGGGGTTTAAGTTCGTAGGTTCATAAACAGAGGTGAAAAAAGTGGAAAACATGTTACAAATTTCTGTTGGATTATTTGAGTTAAGATTTTCAAGAAACATGTTTGCTGGGATCTCCGCCTTGCCCTTCTTGTTTGAGACGTACATCCAGAAATGTTTAATGCCAAGCGGAATACTGTCCTCGACCGATTTCATGTATTTACTAAAGCAATTGTCACATTCAGATTTAAAACGTTTTCGATGAGTAGAAAAACTAACATAGTCCGATGCATTACCGTAGGTTTTCCATTTCAACCAAGCTTTTTCTTTGGTTTTGAAAATACGAATGAGGGAAGGTGAGAACCACAAAGGGAAACTAGAATTGTTAAGACGAGATAATGGAATATGCCTTTTAATTATAGTATAAATTTGATCGTAAAATGCATTAACCGATTGTTCAGCAGAAAGTTCGCAAAACAATTTATTCCAGTCTAACATGCTTAAGTCTTTGTTAATTAAATTATAATTAGCTTTAAAAAAATTGTGTCTCATAGATAAGTTGCGTTTCATTGGTATAAATTTTGTCATAAATGATGTAGCTACCGAAAAGGGCGGGTGGTAAACATCAGGCGGTAGCAATGGTGTACACGTTTTGAACACACAGTCAACATTCGACAAAAACAAATCAAGTATGCGTCCTAGGTTATTCCTCAGTGTGTTGTATTGAAAAATATTAGACAAAGATATAAAATTGTATAAATTACCGCCCGAATTATCCGTTGGTTGTGGAACAACATAGTTACATCCACTACGATCAAGCCAGTTAATGCCTGGTAAATTATAGTCGCCTGTTATGTAGAATGCGTCAGTAGTAGTGTCATTGATAATATCTAGCAACATATCGAAGTGAGATGTGTACAAATCGTCCGGAGAACGCGGCGGTATATAGGCTGCACTTATGATATGGCGTTTTGTAGGGTGCGACCCCGGCAGCTGCACCAAGACGTGTTCAATATCAGCGTGAGAGGGACGCATCAAAATACTAGTTGGTCGCAATGTGCGTAGAATGGCTATCAGTACCCCGCCACCATCACGCTTCCCTGTGGTACAGCGGTCGCGGTCGCATCTAAATACCAAATAACGGTCATCAATAAACTCAGCATCGGATATGCTTGGCATAAGCCAGGTCTCCGTAAGAATTATTACATCATATGAGAATGACAAGATATTCATAAATAATGTATGTAGTTTGGTACGCAGTCCACGACAGTTTTGGTAATAAACATTTAAATTGTATTTATCCATCGAAATCTGAAGATATATTATGGAAGGCGTTACTAAGACAAAGCCCGGAGTCAAGTTCAATTACAGTTTCTGACTTAAGCAAATTAGAATATGTAAAACAGAAATAGAAAACACACAACATAATAAACATTAACAACATTTGCAAATACAATTGACAAAAATGTGGGTAAGATGATAATATTATGATTTTAATAACTTTAAAGTAACTGAGAATATGAATGCCAAAGTCAAACATTGTTGTTAAATAAACTACAAGTACATGAATATGGATAAGCTTACAAGCTCTTAACACAAAACAAATCAGATATTTACTGAAATTTAAGTTAAATGCACAAATATTTATATAAGTGAGGGTAATTGTAAAATATTTCGCACTCGCATCATTAGTAGGAACTGCGTAAACAACACGGAGTATTATATGAATCAGAGAGCACAGACAATGTGGAAGATAAACTAATATGTAACAAAATATAAAAACGAAATGTTTATAATAGCTATTTGGAGGATTTAAAAGATTATCCAGGTACTTTATTGTAGGGCTTGATTTTAGATAAATCCATTTCGGAACGAATAGTAAAAGCCGCTTCGGGAATGTCAGCGCGCACGAGTATAACTCCATGTTTAATCCAAACAAATCGATGCCCGTTTTGTTTTGCAATCTCCTTAGTTTGACGAAACAACTTCTTATTCGGTAGCGTAAGATGCTCGTTAACATATATTTTCTGTTGTGGATTGCCACTTAATTTCAGTTCTTCAGATGTGATTCCCTTCTTGAGACGCGCTGATGCAATGAAGTTATCTCGAAGTATTTGGCTGGAAAGTTTTACAACTATGTTTTTTGGCCTTGAGGATTTCGGATTCATTAGGGGCACACGATGTATAGCAATGACGTCACGAGATGATAGCGGTTGCTTGATTAAGATGGCTATATTTTCAAGGATAAGATTTTCGCCACGCTTCTCAGGCAGATTGCTTATCTCGATGTTACAATTCCGCGACTTCTGTTCTGCGGTTTCCAACTTTGCCTCAAGTGTTGCAATTCGCTGTTGCACTGAATCAGGAGAAGAAACCTTTTCTTCAATCTGCGACACACGGGAGCCAAAATCCTTCAACTTCACTTCTAGACAATCATATTTGTCGCTCATGAACTCAAGGGATGACTTTACGTCTTCAAATTTGGATAAAAGTAACGCAAATTTTTCATCCTGTTTTATTAAGCAAGTCTCAAACATAGATTTTATATTTGCCTGGAAATCTTTGAGTTCATCGCGCCAGTCTGTGTCCTTATTGCACGATGTGCCCTTACGAAATGTGACGTAAGGAGGAGGCGACTCCTTCTCTATTAAAGACCCATCAATACTCATTTCACCAGATGGTGGTGGATTGTCGACGTCACTAATTTTATCAAAGGTGCTGTTTAAAGTATTCATGACAGGTAAGAGGTATATAAGTCTCTGTCCACAACACTACTCTGTGCCTATGCAGGTAAACAGGTTCGCATACGAGCACAAAATTGCCGATAACACCGATGGGTTAATGAGTCACACACGCACTGCTACGCACACTAGGCTGTTATTGTTCTGAGTTACACTGAGTGAGAACGAGACTACCGGTTAGCTCCGGGGCGCACGACGGAATGAAATTATATCAGAGGTAACGCAGATACTTTGGTACTCCAGAGACGAGAACTGAAACGTGTCATGTGCCTTTCGTAATTACAATACTCATACGTTTCAAATATAGCCACTTTGTCGGTCTGCAGTATGTTTGTTTATCTGCCACTCCAACACAATGAAGTTTCCGGATTCAAGTGCGTATTGTAAAATTATCACTTGCTGCGGTGAAGGAAAACATCGTGAGGAAACCAGCATGCCTGAGAGATATTTCTCGAAGGCATGTAAGACCAAGTTAGAGGCCAATGGGCGGCATAAAAACTCTGACACCAGTTTAGGCAGTAAACACACGATAAAGAATAAGAACAGAACGGATTTCGATCACAACACACATTTAGATAATGATCTGGGTTAGATCATAGGATAGATAGATAGAATATACTTTATTGTTAGTTCTACTGTATTTTTTTGTGTTCCTTACGTAAAGGGTCAAACGGGACCCTATCAAAATCAAAAAGTCATTTATTCAAACTAGGCTAATAATCAGCACTTTTTGAATGCCAAAATTACAAGAGACAGTCCCACCACTTCCTAGTGTTTTAGCTGGGAAGAAGAAGTGGCGGAACAAACTCCCTAGCAACACATCTATTACTGAGACTTCACTGCCCGTCCGTCCGTCCGTCTGTCACCAGGCTGTATCTCATGAACACTGATAGTTAGCCAGTTGAAATTTCTACAGATTATGTATTTCTATTGATGCTATAACAAAAAATACTAAAAACAGAATAAAATAAATATTTAAGGGGGCTCCCATACAAAAGTGTTCTTTTTTTGCTCGTTTTTAGGGTTCCGTACCTCGAAAGGAAAAAACGGAACCCTTATAGGATCACTTTGTTGTCCGTTTGTCTGTCTGTCAAGACCCTTTTTCTCAGGAACGTGGGGAGGTATCAAGCTGGAATTTATATCAAATACTTAAGTCTACCGTTTCTTCGAGCCGTTTAAGCAGCAAATTTTCGACACTCGCAAGGGTACGGGGTACTTCGCGTGAACTCAGAATCTTGAAATTTGGTACGAAGCAACGTATTATAGCACAGATATAGGAAAAATTGCGAAAACTGTAAATTTGTAGTTACATCATATAATAAAAATATTTTTAATAATTTTAAACTTACTACCCCTTTCCTCATGAACGCGTAAAGGTATTAAATTGAAATTCATATCAAATACTCAGGTATATAATAAGCTGTAACAAAATCAAACTTCTATGTCAACGCAATCAAAAGAAACAGCAATTTATGCCGCATAATTTCTAACTCGCAACTACTTGCAAGGGAATCAAAACCTAAAAGGTACTTCCAGTCGACCTAGAATCTTGAAATTTGGCATGAAGCAATGTATTATAGCACATATAAAGAAAAAAATCCAAAAACTTAAATTTTTAGTTACATCACATATTTTTATTTATTTTCTTCAGTATTTTTTTTTCAGTAATTGTTTGTACGGAACCCTCGGTGCGCGAGTCCGACTCGCACTTGGCCGGTTTTATAAATAATGGTACAGAACCCTTCGTGCTTACTTATATGTACTTTTTATCCCCGCAGTAGGTAGGTTCCTTTTAGGCTAAATACTATCAGCCGCTCGGATCGATCTTTAGGTTGCCTAGTTTGGTCTGTGGATGGATGAACACCCAAAAGAAAGTAGGTTAAGCCGTTGGTCCCGGCTGTCATATTTAGATTTTTGACTTTTTTTTATGAACGTTGCCCCACACTAGGAATTTCTCCTGTATCGTGGTGGCGTTCACAAACATTGAAACTCACATACACAAACAGCCAGACCCGGAACAACTATCTGTAGGCCATACTACAAATATTTGTTCCGTGCGGGGATCGTACCCGCGACACGCAGCGCTGCAGTCGATCGCTCAACCGTGCCGTCAACACACACCTCGCAGACACCGTCGCCTGTGCCGTCCGTCACAGGTTTGTATTGCCCAGTATTAGCTGGGTTTTTGAGGTCAGATAGGCAGTCGCTCCCTACCTAGTTGGGAAAAGCCTAGGCAGATGATGAGGTAGATTCCTTTTGTTTATTTTTGACCACCACGCGTTCACGATTGCGAGCACGAGGTAGTTACAACCCTTTCGAGGAAAACGTTATTTTAATTGAATTGGTGTGTTGTCCAGTCCGTGACACAAGTGAAACTTCTGTACTCACAATGTTATTGTGTAATGACGTGTCGGGTTTCTCGTTACGGTCAATCAAGTTTGTATTAAAATGTTTGTCATGAGATAAATGTTCGAGTTCTTAAAGAGAGTTTCGTGTGACACAAACGTATATCCGGGATTTGTGTTTTTTTTTTTTTGTAAGTTTAAGTTAGAAACCAATTGACTTGTTGATGTGAAAAATTGTTAAAAATAAATGTGTGAACCTACATCGAGAAGTGAAAATTGTTAACAGTTATTAAAATGAGTGAAAGTGGAAAAGAATTAATTAGGTGCTACATAGTGATATTTAGTTTATTTATTAGAGGTATGTTTATTGGGTAACTTTGAGGTTACGCTATAAGAGTTTACTCTTACTTTACGCAACAAGTTTTTTTTTATTATTCTTTGCTAAGGGTTTGCTCTTGACTCAAGTCTAGGTCAAAGATGACAGAGACAAAGTCGACGATGGTACAAGTTTACCCAGAAGAAGCCTGTTCACTCTAACTTTGAAGAAATTAGGGTTGCAAGCGTTCGGAGACACAGACGCAGGCAGAGAGTTTCACTCTTTTGCTGTGCGCATTATGAAAGACGTTTGAAAACGCTTAGTGCGAATTGGTGGAAAAGCAATGAGGTAGGGATGGTAACTTGCGGTGCATCTAGATGTCCGATGGTAGAAGGGGGCCGGTGGGATGAAGTCCAAGCAGACCACCTTGCAGCGATGAGCCAAGCTGTGAAGGTTGGCATCCACCAATTTTTCGTCGTCAATCACTCTTTGCTCTGCGTTCCACCGAGTCAAGTGCAGCAAGCTGGTAATTAGCTGAGCCATCCCAAAGGTCTCTACGATACTCCATGCAGGATCGGACTTGTGTTTTATATAGTGTTAAAAGCTGTCCAGGCCTGAAGTATCCCTTCACTCTATTTAGGATGCTCAGCTTTTTGGCCGCAGTTTGGGCTTTGTACTCAATGGTGGAGCAAAAGTTGACACTGGACGTCAACTCCATGTCTAGGAGCGCAAGTCGATCAGTCACAGCAACAGATGTACCACGAAAAGTAGGGAAACGACTGCTTTTTATATACATAGTTCTAAAAAGTATTTTTATTTAATTACTTGACAAAAATCCTTTTATTTAGAAACAGTTACTCGTCTTTGTGTTGTTTTTATTCAAATAAAAAGTGTTGTAAGGACATAGACAACTTAAACACTTGTGTTGGTATCAATTACAAAAAATACTCATCATAAGTACATATACAAGGTGTTGTTTTGCATCCTCGTCAAATTCAGGTAACTATGCTAATGATTCTCGTCCCGAATCAATAATAAAGTGGGTTATAGGTATTTTTTTTTTTGCATATTTACGGAAATCGGTGTGTGAAGTGTGTACCACCCGTGTTTTAAACGCGGCCCCTCTGATTCTCGCCGTATAACCGCGCTTCCACACATACGAAAACGTTTATTCAATCATTTATTTTTGCCTAAACCACGTTAAGGGGGTTATTCTGAAATACTGACAAACTTAAGCAACCAAAAAAATCAGCGTTTTTTACTAATTATCTAGGTACCGTAGTTTTAATTGATTATTTATGTCTTTTGTGACAACCTCTTGAATTTTGACGAGGATGAAAAACAACACCTTGTATACTTATGATAAGTATTTTTTGTAATTGATACCAACATAAGTGTTTAAGTTGTCTATGTCCTAATTAATAAAATGTCGAGTATTGATCTGAAAATAAATGATTAATTGATTAACAATGTCTGATATTAAATTGCTGTTATAGTGACTTCATCCCAACATCGGTTTCGAAAGCATCACCCTAGTCAACCTGCAGTAAGAGTAAGTTTTGCTCAACATATATTATAATACACAAAACTCAGTTTTTCCAGTCCTTCTCCTAAAATTGTTAAATTACAGTCCACTTCAGTTTGTTTGAAAATAGCGCTAAATCAAGCATTTTGTTTTCTGATGTTCGTAATATTTTTTATGTAAATAAATTCATCACGACGTCACCAGAGCAGGCAGAGGTGTAAATACTGCAAGACATCATTACTACCTTGCTCAATTGCTCATATGCAAATAATCTGAGTCATGCTGGACATTTACTTGAGAAGGGGCTTGCCCTTTCCCTTTTATTAGAATTCGTCAGAATTCTTGACGTAAACGGTGAATGAAAACGTAGCTACTTCCTCTTATAGAGTGGAGTCCTGTTCCCAAGCCGTGAGACCAGTCTAGCCTAATTATGTCTGTTCGTCTTGACGTCACGGCTGACTTGCCATTTAATATTAAATGGTCGCGACAGTTTTAACATTTATCGTGGTTCAGTTTCTATACTCGGGGTTGAGTGTTTGTTTTTTTTTTATCAGAACCTTAGCTCAAAAACATTAAATTCTGAAACCCCTGGGTTTCAGACTTTAATATATTTAATTCAAAATGTCGGCACGGTTGAGCGATCGACTGCTGCGCTGCGTGTTGTGGGTTCGATCCCAGCACGGAACAAATATTTGTATGACCTACAAATAGTGTTTCCGGGTCTGGCTGTTTGTGTATGTGAGTTTAAATGTTATTTAACGCACTTACGATACAGGAGAAATTCCTAGTGTGTGGCAACGTCTTTTTTTTTAAAAAAATTGTCCCTTCCAGCCTGTATAGCAATGATTACTTTGAACTGTTTCTGTTACTTATTTCAGGACAGCGATGAATGGGTTTGGGGATATGAACCTAATTCTGAGCCAAATGTAAGCTTAAGTAAATTTAAAATTCATTCTAGTTTTTAACTATGTTTAATATATGTATATGTTACGGCTAATAGCCGAAGTGGGGCTACACCTAGTTTTAGCCGGCTACAACTAGGTGCAGCCGATCACATACGGTTAAACTTAGATGTATCCTACTTATCTTCGGTTAGAACTAGGTTTAGCCTTCATCATAGCGGCTAGAACCAGGTGCAGCCGCACACCGGTGGTTAAACCTAGGTTTATCCTATTTATCTTCGGCTACAACTAGGTTTTCAGTTCAGTTAAGGATTTTATCACAACTCGAGGACAAGGATACAAAAGATGCCATTGCAAAACTAAATGTGGTAATATAAAGTGGGTGTGTAATATATGCCATAATAACAGATAAAATATATTATCACTTGAAATAACGTTCACATGATATAATTTTCATATGCTATAAAAACAAATAACCTAACTTCATGTGATCTAATATTACATTTCATATAAACTTCTCTTGCTCTAATAACATTTAGTATAACGTTCATCTCATATAATTTTCAATTAGTATATTGCTCTTTTTATGTAACGTTCAGTTGACCTAATTTTCATTTGACCAAATTTTCATATTTACTCATTTTATGCCCAAATTCTGTAGTGAATAAGTAAATATCAAATAACATCATACTGTTATAACCTCATCTAACCCGAATGTTTCACCAACAATAGAAGGGATCTAGCACTCGGCGGCCGCTACCGCGGCACGCTCGCTTCGCTCGCTCGCCTTCGCGCGCTAATGGTCATGGTTCTAACCTAACCCAGTTGGTTCACCCACAATAGGGGGGATCTGGCACTCAGCGGCCGCTGCCGCGGCACGCTCGCTCGCCTTCGTGCGCTAATGGTCATTGTTCTAACGTAACCTAATCCACATGATTCACCAACCATATAGCGGCTCTAACGCAGGAATATATGAGGAATAATATACTAACTAAATATAATACTAACTAAATATTATATATATACTAACATATACTAACTGAATATTAGTTCAAATGTGCATAATAGAAAATGTTTATTAAACCAGATAAAATTAGGTAAACTAAAATTATATCAATAATTCATTATGTCATTTCATCGTTATACTAAAGAAGAATTATATTAAATGAAATAAGGTCATGTGATCGTTAGAACTTTTGTTATTATGTCAAATGGTACGCACCCATATAAAGTGCCTCCGTAAGCAGCTGGTATTTTGTGTAACTCTAAATGTCATTAAAGTTTATCTTGTTTGAATAAGTGATAGATTCTTGCAACATACTATCACATAAAGAGTTTGTTGATTGTTTTTTTTATAATTAAAACTGAGTCAAACAGATCTTACTTGTTTTAACATAAAAATGTGAGAGAGGAGTACAAATAGGTACTTGGTTGATTATTTCATGGTTAAGAAGTAAAACTTTTTTTTTATGTTTAATTTTTTATCTTTGCGTGTAAGATGTCTAGTTCTTTTACTTCTGCAGAGAAGATTAAAATTGTGGGTTTTATTAATTACTTATAAGTATAATTATAAATGTCACTACAACACGTCTTTTAATTTTTCATTATAATAGAATCAATCGGGAAACTCAAGACAAGAATCTCAAAACAAAACCAAAATGCTTAACTGAACTGAAAACCTAGTTGTAGCCGATAATAAATAGGACACACCTAGGTTCAACCACCGGTGTGCGGCTGCACCTGGTTCTAGCCGCTATGACGAAGGCTAAACCTAGTTCTAACCGAAGATAAGTAGGATACATCTAAGTTTAACCGTATGTGGCCGGCTGCACCTAGTTGTAGCCGGCTAAAACTAGGTGTAGCCGCACTTCGGCTATTAGCCGTAACATATACATATTGATCATTTTCATATGAACGTATGTCAAAGATGTTGGATTATAAAGCCGTGTGGTTATTTATTATTTTCTTTTATAAACAGAATGAAGAATGGATTTGGGGATACGTAGATCCTGAGCCAACTGTAAGTTAGTGCATATAATAACATTATTTCTGTTTTAATCGACAAAACGTGAAAGAGTACGTTTTGGGCATATAATAACTACATCCAATTGCAATTAAAATACACTTTCAGACTCCTGAAGTTCGTACGACTCCTAATAATGAAAACATAAAGAAACTCTGCTCACCCTACGACCCTCCAAAGCCGAACTTTAATGCTAAGGGACGAAGGATTAGTGAAGCAAGTAAGACAGTTTGCTTTATTTCAAGCTAGAAAAATAGTGCCATTTATTTCAAACTAGCTGTGCCCTCGACTTCGTCCGCGTGGAATTAGATTTTTCTCATATAGTAGCAGCCTAAGTTACTCTTTATTACATCAGCTCATCTGCCAGTGAAAGTTCCGTCCCAAAATCGGTCGAGCATTTCCAGAAAATTTGCTGGAACAAACAGACAGACCGACAGACAGCCAGACAAAATGGTAAAAAAATATATTTTAGTATATGTACCGTGGTTATTTTAATATTACAAACAGACACTTTAATTTTATTTATTTGTATAGATTGTATTAGCATTATCAGTAAGTCAGTGTTGCCTTGGAAAACATCAGGTGAAAACTAGCATGCCTGATAGATATTTTTCGACGGCATGTAAAGCCAAGTCAGAAGCACGGCATAAAAACTCTAACACCAGCTCGCGTAGCATGACCGCAGTAGAAACGGGCTATGTTGACGGAAGAATCGGCAAACTGACACATAGTCACAGTCCATCTGTCATTATGTCGATTCTTCCGAAGACAAAACTCGTTTCTACAGTGATCATGCTACGTGTGTTGGTAAGGCACTTACTACACGACAAAGAAAGAAGAAAACAGTCATCACCTGCCTAGCGTTTTCCCAATCATGTTGAGATGGGCTTCCAGTCTGCCGGTTGAAACTGAATATCATTATTTTACATGAAGTCGTCTATCTGACCTCTACAACCCACTTATACGATTCCCCAAAGTAATGGAAAACAGTACGAATATCGACATTACGAATATTTACGTCATCATTACTTATCCCTACTAATATTATAAATGTGAATGTAAGTTTGTTTGTTACGCTTTCACGCAAAAACTACTCAACCGATCATCATGAAACTTTGTACACATATTCTTGGAGGTATTAGAAGTAACATAGGCTATATATCATCACGCTACGACCAATAGGAGCGGAGCAGCAATGAAAAATGTTGCGAAAACGGGGAAAATGTGACGCAGACGAAGTTGCGCGGGACAGCAAGTATTCAATAAAGAGAGAGAGAGAGGTCTTTGCAAAGCAGTGGGATGACGCAGGCCAATAGTACCAGAATCATTAATTAATCAAGAAAAAAAATAGTAACGTTATAGTGATTTTATTCATTCAAGTCATGTTTTAAATTCTTTCAGAATGCTACGAATACATTTGGGAATTAAAAACTAGATACAAGCAACACCTGAAATCACTAAAATGTAAGTATTCTATATGCATTGTTTCTGTCAACTGTTTGCAGAGCATAGAGTCAGAATGATGTTAAGATATAAAGGAAATTTCTAAACGCCTAATTGACGCTTCCCGGTGGCCCAAAGACAAAAGCCTTCCCAAATTCATTTTTGAACTAAGTCGACCAATGTTGCCATGACAATAGTTGAAAACATCCACCAAATCGTAGTCTTAGAATTTCTTGGCCGCAATCGGCGGATCTTCGATTAAGGTACCTCCTCTAGCTATCTATCTTTGTCAAACCCATAGTTGCATTCATTCATAGTTTTCCGGTACTTTAAATTTGACAGAAGAAAAGTTGGCGTTTATAATTATATAAATTTATAAACAAACTTAAGTTGACTAAGAATACCAGTGTTAGTGTTGCCAGCAATAACGATGCCAGTCTCAGAGTTTTTTGATAACCTTTAATAGTTTATTGTTAGTTTAGTTTATGTATCCGTTTTTTTTTTATTGTTATAATGTATTTAGGTAGACAGACACATTTAACTTTTTAAATGATAAAATAAACAGCACTGTTTTTTTTTGGCAGGTACTTTAGAACGGAATAAAAATTCTGATCTCTACGTCGAAGTAATAAGAGGACGAGAAGCTGAACCTGGCGAGTTTCCACACATGGTTAGAAATCTACCACCACCCACTGCTGAGTACCCTTATTTGTCATGCTACCCTGGTTTAAAACATTAATA
The DNA here is from genome assembly GCA_963082945.1 of Cerastis leucographa. Lineage (NCBI taxonomy): Eukaryota > Metazoa > Arthropoda > Insecta > Lepidoptera > Noctuidae > Cerastis > Cerastis leucographa. Next base: position 17,356,090 of record OY720363.1, read on the forward strand.
TACAGTGTATTAATAAACTACGTGGTGACTATGGAATGAAGTAGTAGGTGTTCCCTCACCGCAAACTTTCGTCTGTTGAAACAGTTCAGATTCCCTGGCTTTTTACAAAAATTGATCTTGGATTGTTAGAGACTAGAGTACAGACGAATGCTTCTTTTCTTATTTCTATCTCATTCAAAAGTTTTCGATGAAAATAACAGGGCGCCATAGGCTGGCAGGCGTCATCAGGCGCATGGGTGTTCAAATGCGGCAGCTCTCTCATCAGCTCTAAGTTCGTGCTCACGGCGGGTCATTGCTCTCGCGCTTCCGACCGAGACACCTCTATTGCAGATCCTGTGCCGAAGATCGTTAGGTTAGGAGACAAGAATATTATTGATGTGGTATGTAATAAATCCGTCAAATTCAACCATTCCAGAATATTTGTGTTCAGATCTTATCGTCTGTATTTATAGTTTGTATGTAATCTGGCCTAGATTTTGTAAAGCTTTATTCATGTGCGTGTATGATCAGTTGTACGGCTACGCCCCTTTATAACTAAACAAAAGACGTGCAAAACAAGTGAAAAATAGTAACATTTCGTAACTATTTCAATCTTCACGTGTGTGACGAAGCAAAAGGAGTATATTAAGATCGTAGCCGGTGGCGTTCTGAAGTTCCTGACAACCCCCAAGGGAAAATAGCGTGAGTTTGTGTTATGTACGAGTATGTACATAATATCTATGTATGTTTCTGTATTGAAAGTTTTTTTCCGTAGCCTTTCCTTTTTCCTAATTACCAGCCATGATTAATTGACTTGCTTTCTCTTCTAGTACACAAACGGCGTCCCACCAACGGATGCAAGGATCATCAATATTATAGTGCATCCCAAGTACACTCCTCCGAAGAAGTACTATGACATAGCTCTGATGGAGCTAGAAGACCACGTGGCTTTCAGCAAATACACCCAGCCAGCGTGTTTGTGGACCAGATTCGATACGAGCGTCCTAGGGAAGGAGGCCACCCTCACTGGGTGGGGTGTTGTGGAAACTCGTAAGAATTTGTTTGCTTTATTTCAAAGCTGCTCAATGCCAGGCCAGTTCCACGACTGTTAGTCTTTTGCACATCCTGTTTATAGTTTCATCATGCCTTTGCTTTTATCCCGATTCCTTTAGGGTTGCCTAGCATGTCTTCTTCTTCTATTCTTCTGTATTAATTGCCATTATAGCAATCATACCCTTTCTAACCAGGTTTTTGGTCTTCCCATCCACATTTTTACTTAAAACTTATATGAATAAAAGTTTATTCGTAACTAGCTGTCCCGCGCAACTTCGTCTGCGTCACATTTTCCCCGTTTTTGCAACATTTTTCATTGCTGCTCCGCTCCTATTGGTCATAGCGTGATGATATAGCCTATGTCCTTCCCCAGGTTGAAATCTATCTTCTTGCCAAATTTCATTAAGATCCGATCAGCTGTTTAGTCGTGAAAAGGTAACAAACAAACATACAAACAAACAGAGTGACTTTCGCATTTATAATATTAGTATGGATATTAGTATGGATAAATGTAACGATGGATTTAATTTAAGAAAAACCACGAAGGGTTCCGTACCATATTTACGAACAAAAAATTCACTTTTTTTGTGTGGGAGCCGACTTGAATATTTATTTTATTCTGTTATAAGTATTTGTTGTTATAGCATCAACATAAATACATAATCTGTAGAAATTTCAACTGGCTAACTATCACGGCTCATGAGATACAGCCTGGTGACAGACGGACGGACGGACGGACAGCGAAGTCTCAGTAATAGGGTCCCGTTTGACACTTTGGGTACGGAACCCTAAAAATTAAAACTTAGGTAACTAACTTAAATATCAACAACTACTCAACGCTGTCAACTGGAAATATCCACAAGAGATTGGGTTCGTTGCCACATTGTATGGCAATACTTAGTCTCTAGCCTAGGTAAAATCCAGCCAGCTCACGGGAGTGAGTTTTCACATTTTCATTAAAAAAATTAAAAGGCACAAGTAAATGTATTTGTAATTTTGCAGTCATTATAGTATCGGATCCGTTAATAATGGATTTACATGCTACACTTTTACGATTCGCATGGAAGTATAATAAGCGTCATTGTATGCGTATAATAATACATCTTATGATAGGGTTTAGTTGCCTCATTAAAATGTTTTTACAATTTATTTCTGAATTACTAAGGTCGATTTCGTGCAATAACAAGATCGTTACATGAGTTTATTTTTCAAATTGAGCTAAAAAATATTCAAATACACGATGTATAGTGAAGTAAATAATAATTTCCTCTGACTTTACTGTTCTTCTTATTTTATATATTACTTTAACACAAACTGAATGCCTTTTTCGCTCTTAAAACCTGAAAGAGACGACAATGTTACAGTTGGCAGAACCACCTCCCCTGAGCTGCAAGCGGCAGTGGTAGATATTATAGACACCACGACCTGTGACCGACTGCTGAAGCCGTCCTGTAACAGGAACTGGTGTGGCGTCAGAGACAACCAGATCTGTGCTGGCAAGCTGGAGGGAGGAGTCGATGCGTGTCAGGTAGAGTATGGCTGTGGCTTTCTGTGTACTTCCTTGCAAAATTCCTTATGAATATCATGTATACAACCGGTTTTTTTTTTATATCCCATAACTCTAGGATATGATTGAGACCATATCAAAGAATCAACTGGCATATGAATTATGTTTCAATCATACTTTTTTTTTTTGTTTTTCGCATTTTCTTAGCTTTAAATATGAATTATTGCTTTGAATAAAAAAAATTACTCGTATTTATCAATGAAACTACTACTATTTTAATACACTACTGCGAAGTTTGCCAACCTCGCAAAAGTAAAGATTCGTCATACTGGTGACGATTTTTGACCTAAGTAAATTATGATCGATGATATCTCCGAAAATATGCATTTTTGGACCACCTATTCTAGGAGTTTTAGGGTGAATTTCAACAAATGCCATTTTTTTTGTCATATCGGTGAACTTTTTCATTTATGTATTTTTTGTATATTTTTCAGGTTTAATGTAATCTTTAAGATATCAAATATCCCCAAATTTAATATCATCAACGTATCATTTAAGACTAAGGAGAAAATTCAGTTTGAATTCTGGTTTCCACCGATATGACAAACCGGCACCGATTATTTTTTCTGTACACCGGTATGATAAGTTTATCCACCGAAATGATGTACATATCCAGCAATATGATAATCTATCACCCTTTGAACATCAAAAAATGAAATAGTTAGTAGGCACCTATATATTTTTACAAGGGTGACTTAGAACTGAAGACCTGAACTGAGGGTCTTATGTAAGTAGATCACATCCAAAGAGAACTGAGTTCTTAGAAATACAGTTGTTTTTTTTAATTTTTTTATTATGTACCTATTTTATTATACTTACTTTCTTTTTTATTATATTTACTATAGGTATATTATATTATATATATATTATATTATATTACATATGTATATTCATAGTAATGAATAAAAAAAAATGTTTATTTTTATTATCATTGTCTTTGTAATAGTATTATACTTTACTTAACAAAATGACACGGGATCTACCAATATGATAAAACGAATCACCGAGATGATAAAATGATCTACCGATATGATAAAGTAATTCACCGATGTGACAAAACTGTGCGTTGATCATGAATCAAAACACCGATATTAGATATAAGACACCGATTGATTTTTTCGGTGTAAATTATCACATCGGTGGTAATAAAGACCACCGATTACAGCGATATGAGAACAGCGACGTGAGAAATAACACACTTTTTCGAAAATTAGAAAAAATGCAACATGTCTAGGATAAATTCAATAACAGTCAATGAAGCTAATTTACTTACTACCTGTGTTAGAACCAAACAACAAAAATAAAACTACTCATTACACTAGAAAAATGCAACCACCGATAATATAAAATAATTGCCCGAGAGCAACTGAAATGGCGTACTTATGTTATTGGCGAGAATATGCAGTGATTTGACACAAATCCGTCCTGACTGCGCACTAGCACACACTAACGAGGAAAATAAAATTGGGGTGGGGACGCTGTCGGACTCGTCGATGTAAAGTTAGGTTTAAATTACTTTTGTCCAGCGATATGAGAACATTTTGCAGGACAGGTACGTTTGTGCCTCTCAGTAATAATAATCGTTAATTATGTAATAAAATATGCTATATATTCATAACAAAACTAATATTCTATAAAATAGAATAAGTTATATACTTAACTTACTTATTTCTATTAGTGTATAAGCTTTTTTGTTTGTAAAAAAAGTAGAGGGACAGCACCGATTTCAAAAAAATAGAGGTTTATGAATTTATTTCAACCTTTGTAAATAGTCCTAGGCAAACTATATTTTTGCCACAACCCAATAACTACCTATTAAATACTAAAAAATATAATTCAGAACGATATTCCTTTTTTCAAATACAAATTTCACCGAAGACAAAAAAAAAAGTCATTTGGGAAATTCACCCTTTAGTATTATTTTTACCTACAGAATATAACCCTAGAATCATGGGATTAAAAAAAAAAACAAGTTGTATACTAGCTGTGCCCTCGACTTCGTCCGCGTGGTATTAGACTTTTTCTAAAATAGTAGTAGCCTTAGTTACTCTTTATTACATCAGTTATCTCAGGTGAAATTCTCGTCAAAATCGGTCCAGCCGTTCCAGAGATTAGCCGGAACAAACAGACAGACAAACAGACCGACAGACAGATAAAATATAAAAAACAAAACAAAAATTTTGGTGTATGTACCGCATATACATTCATATGCAAGTAGTAAAAAGGTTATTTTAATGTTATAAACAGACACTTCAATTTTATTTATTTGTATAGATATATACAACCTGTTTTTTTATATCCCATAACTCTAGGGTTATATTCTGTAGGTAAAAATAATACTAAAACTCCTAGAATAGGTGGTCCAAAAATGCATATGTTCGGAGATATCATCGATCATAATTTACTTAGGTCAAAAATCGTCACCAGTATGACGAATCTTTACTTTTGCGAGGTTGGTAAACTTCGCAGTAGTGTATTAAAATAGTAGTAGTTTCATTGATAAATACGAGTAATTTTTTTTATTCAAAGCAATAATTCATATTTAAAGCTAAGAAAATGCGAAAAACAAAAAAAAAAAGTATGATTGAAACATAATTCATATGCCAGTTGATTCTTTGATATGGTCTCAATCATATCCTAGAGTTATGGGATATAAAAAAACAGGTTGTAGATTCTGCAGAATGCTAAGCATGTTATGTATATTGTATTCTCAATGGTATTCACCATGGTCTGGTTCCTTCGGTACCTTGCAAATCAAACGTTAAGCCGCTGATCCTAACTGTCATTTTTAAATCGTTGACAGTCGACAGTCGTCTGGATCTCATTAAAGTACGATTGAATAGGTTTCTTCTAGGCGAGCGTGCTCCACTCTAGGCCGCATCATCGCTTCATATCAGGAGAGTTGCGGCCAAAAGCAAGCATATTTAGTCATCAACATCTGCCTATCCTTTTCCTAAACTATGTTGGGGTCGGCTTCCAGTCTAACCGGATGCCGCTGAGTATCAGTATTTTACATGAAGCGACTACCTATCTGACCTCCACAATCCAGTAATTGGGTAATACGATACCCCTTGGTAAGACTGGATGTCAGACTTTTGGCTTCTGACTACTCGTAGCTCTGTGTGGTTAGGAAGGTAAGATAGGCAGTCGTTCCATGTAAGATTTTTATTTATTTATTTATTGGTTCAGCAACAATTGTTTACACTGGTATAATGCTAAAGGTAACATGCAATATAATAGAGTACAATAGTGTAACAATCACTTATAGGTAAACTCCGCATGCTTTAAGTATAAGTTGCAAATGAGAGAGAGAAAGAAAAAAGCAAGCTTAAGTAAACTAGTCTAAAATTATTATTGAAAACACGCGACTTCATAAATGTCTAATCCAAATCGAGATGATATTTACAAATATTGGTTTTTAATTGGCTTAAAGAGTTAAAGTGCAAAATCTCGCGAAAGGAGAATTAGTAAGATAATGGTCTTTATCTGAATCTGTTCAGATACAAAGCCGACTCCAACATACAAAGTTGTGAAAAGGCTACGCAGATGATTTTCTTACTGTCGAGATTACCCGGAATTAACATTTATCCTGTGAAAACTGGATTACAAACACTAACTGACTTCTTTCTTCAGGGTGACTCCGGTGGGCCGCTCCAGGTGCAGATTCCTGTCCCGATCTCTTCGGAAGGCGGCATGCACTACGTGGTGGGAGTCACGTCATTCGGCATCGGCTGCGCGCTGCCCAACCTGCCCGGGATCTACTCCCGAGTGGCCATGTATCTGGACTGGATCGAGTCCATTGTTTGGCCTACGCTATAACCTTGACAGTTCAATTCCTTTTGTACATAATAATTATGGTAAAATGATATCGGACGCTTTCTCACGATTTTTTTTCGATTTCCTCATTCCACTTTCATTGTTGATTCATTTTGTCTTCAGTAATTTCACGTCGTGTGAAAGACAAAAATAAACAGAAAGTGAAGTCAAGTTGTAAAACCTTAGGCGCGGTTTACACAAAAGAGACGTGGCATGGGCATGTGGCTGTGGCGGATAATTAAAGAAACCTAAATTGAACCCAGTAGTTACGTCGCATAGCGTCGGTTTTGGACACACGCCACGTAGTGGCTGTGGCGAGTCATCTGGTGGTAGTGACGTTACCTGGACGCGCGGGTGCAAATCTCATTCCGACATAAACGACGCTATGCGACATAACTATTAGGTTCATTTCAGGTTTCTTTAATTATCCGCCAGCACCACGCGCCCTCGCCACGTATATTCTGTATAAACCGCGCCATAGGTTTTCACCTAAAATGCATCACTTGTGCCTTTGTAATGCCATTTAACTCTTGGAAGCTTTTAAAGTAAAAATATTTATAAACCAATCGAAACTTTTTCATCTCAAGCACCAATAAACTTCAATTTAGATCCAATCCTAAATAAAATCACAATGTCAAAGTGCTCAAGTAAAATTTATACGCCTTAAAAAGACTTTAAGGTCGGCACCATCCATTAGCAATTCGGCACCTTATTTCGTCGGCAGTGTCAAGTAAATTGCTCATGAATTGCTCATAAAACGAACAGTACAAACAATAAAACTAGCCTCTCTCTGCGCGGTAGGATATCTAAGGACGTAGGCTTAACTAGGCTGCCTGTTACACCGTTGTGATCGGATGAGCGCAATTGACTGTTTTTTTTTTGTTTAGATACATTCCAAACAAAAAAATATCTGAGGAGCTCGTGGCTAAATAATAACAGCCGCACGGGTCAATCTTTAAGGTTAAGCTGTGCTTGCCGAGGTTGGCCCGTGGATGGGTGACCATAATTACATACCGAGTTTCCTCCGTGCCTCGGAAATCATGTTAAGCCGTTGGCCCCGGCTGTCATTTGTAGATCTTTGACAGTCGTTACGAGTAGTCAGAAGCCAAAAGTCTGACATCCAATCTCACCAAGGGGTATCGTATTACCTAGTTACTGAGTTGTGGAGGTCAGATAGGTCGCTTCATGTAAAATACTGGTACTCAGCTGCATCCGGTTAGATTGGAAGCCGACCCCAAGATTGTTTGGGAAAAGGCTAGGCAGATGATACATTCCAAACAAAAACATAATTAAAACATTATTAATATCTAGGACAAGTAAAAGGTAAATCGAAACACGGATAATACCTGGTTTGAGTTGCATGGGGAAAAGAGTTTAAAATTCCTAGGCCTCCATACTAATGGAATCATTCTGTGACCAGGCAGTGTGTGTGGAAATCTACTTAGTGTCGGGGTTCTGTGTAAAATTATGTTTAGTATAGTCACGCAGATAACTAATCGCAATTACTAAAACATCGCCTGCACAGTCATTGTTAAAAAAACGGGCCAAGTGCGAGTCTTACTCGCACACAGGGTTCCATAGCCCCAAACAATATAATGACATTGTTTTGAATGGTCATTCATTAGTAAACCTTCACTCAACCGCAAAACTAAATTTGTTTTTCATAGTAAGTTAATGAAAAACAAAGTTACTGCTGCAGTTTGGTGAAAAAGTCCCATATCTCAAAAACTACATATCAAATCTTATTCAAATCAATTAAAAAAAAAAACAATTTTCGTTGAAAGTTTTTTTTACGGTCTACATCCCCATATTTTTTTTCAGATTTTTTCTCCTGTTACTTTAGAAATTAGAGGGGGGGACACTCGTTTTACTACTTTGGAAGTGTCTATCTTTCAAACAATTGACTTTGAAAAAAAAATGGTTTCAGGAACCTCAATGTCATTTTTAAAGACCTGTCTATAGACACCCCACACGTATAGGTTTGATAGTTTTTTTTTTTTTAGTTTCAATTTCTTGTATGGGGGGATATCCTTATCTATATATTTTTTTAAATTTTATACAAAACTTATAATGCGGTTCACAGAATACATCTACCTACCAAGTTTCAGCTGTGTAGTCCTAATAGTTTCGGAATAAAGTGGCTGTGATACGGACGGACAGACAGACAGACAGACAGACAGACATGACGAATCTATAAGGGTTACGTTTTTTGCCATTCGGCTACGAAACCCTAAAAATATGGGAAAGTAAATAAAATAAACACGAATATAAATAACCTTTTATTTGTCGTCTTTCACATAACGTGCACACCGCCAACTTCGGACTTCTTTCTCTCCCACAAACTCTCACTCAGTACATAGCAACACACATACCTGTTCACATCCGCAACTAAATAAAAATCAATTTGTCTGGTTGTCCGGAAGATATCGCTATCAGCTATAAGACCGCCATTGTAACCATAAAATTATTTTAAAACCGTTTTGTTTCAATTTTGGTGTACAATAAAGTATATTCTTTTCTATTCTATCAACGAACACTATTACACTTCGGTGTTACACCCCCCCGGCTTTACAGTAATCTTCCATTTGAGGGAGCGATTTGTCTAGCAGACGTACAGCGGCGGTAGTTTCTCACAGCCGACAGACATTACACTCTGCGATGCAATCGACTGTTCCTTGCACTGCTGAGCTCCTGGTATTTCAATTTGATATAGGAATAAAAGAATATATGTCAAGAGGGATGGAATAGTCAAAGTACTGGTATAAAACAATTTTGCGTATGCTTAGAAAGGTTACATATTATTATGTATCTGAATCTGTGCTTCTTCTTCTTGGACAATTCGATGCCTTATAATCATAAAGTAGAAACAGATTAAAAGTGAAATTCTCATTCAGCCGTTTCGTCATTTGTTTTCCACTTTTCGAGGTATAGTATGCTCAATCTCATAATGCAAATAGTAGATGCTTTTCTACATAAAAACAGACCTTATAGAAGTAAAATATGTACTGTATAATACGATTTCATTTACCTTGGCCAACCCCACATTATTTTCACAAACAAAAAGTCCCCTTTGTTCTTTACCAACTTTTGCCCACTTTTCCTCATAACACACCGAAAACCAATGGGAACCGCGTAAAAAATATGCAGATCTGTTGAAGACAAGGTCCGATTACAGCGAGCGGTGGAATTTATGCGTCATAAAAAAAGAATAATAAATGAGAACCCACCCTTAACGTTACGTCACGACTAGGGTTGCTACGTGTACCGACAATGGTTTATTGGGCTGCCCAATGTTCGTTTGGCTTGGTCAGTAGTTTATGGGGGTATTTATGAAGTAATTGGGTTTTCTTTTTGGACAAATTCCAGGTGTCCCCCCTTTACAGGACAAAGTACTTCGGAAACCCTGGACCTATGCGTGTGATTGTCAGTGACATCAAGGCGGTGTGGTGACGTTTGTTAAAGAGCCGGGGTGGATCAAATGATCAATTTTCAACAGCCCGATACACAATGCAATGAGGTGTTATATGTTTTTTTTTTATTTAAATGGGCTAGAATGGTAAAAACGCCTAGAATAGTTATTTGGCACTTATCGTGTAATGAACATTACTTTATTTTGCTATTATTTGAATGAAGACTGGTCGTAAATGTCATTGTACCCCATAATAGGGGATAATCCTATTTTTTTTTTCTTTGTCCCTCGGGTAGTTTATTTGAAAAGTATTGGACACGTACTTATTCTTTTTTCACATGGTCATAAAATTACGGAGATATATGGAGTTGAAATGGCGCATGACGTCACATGTAGGTAAGTTTTATACCTACTTGTGACGTAGTTAGCCCCCACTCTCCAACTTTAATGAGTTCTAACTAAGTAATTTTTTGATATTTTGATAAAACAAAAAATACGTGTCTAATATTTTTGTATTACCTGTCTGACGGACAAAATAGAATGTCGTTTTCTTTACCCAGTCCGATCCCCTATTAGACTATTGTAAAAGTGCTATAATAATGCACTTATTTATTGATCGTTTATTTCAGGCAACTAAGGCCCATAAATCACAATACATATTTGTAAAAGTTTAAAAAATAATAACTATAAACTACTACATAATTTATACAAAAAAAAGTCACAAATTTAGCTCACAACAAAAAAATATTCTGTATCTATCTATTTAGAGCAATAAATGCAGGTTATTCGTAATCCAATTCAGTCCAGATTTTAACAGATGCATGATTCCCATGTGTAACAGCGCTGCTATGCTAGCGGCTCACTTTGAATGATCAAGTGGCATATGGCGTACCCACAGAGTTCCAAACTCGGACGTGACTGGAGAGGCTCACAGAACCCTCTGAAATATCTCATTAACTGCTTACGTATAGGTTCTTGATGATTGGTCTGTAAAGAATACTATTGCTCGATTACTGGAAAGAAAATTATCGAGATATCAAACGAATGTAAAGTTTTTTGACGGCACGGTTGGCGGAGTGGCTGAGCGATCGACTGTTGTGCTGCGTGTCGCGGGTTCGATCCCCGCACAGAACAAATATTTGTATGACCTACAGATAGTTGTTCCGGGTCTGGCTGTTTGTGTATGTGACTTTTAAATGTTTGTAAACGCACTCACGATATAGGAGAAATTCGTAGTGTGGTGGCAACGTTTAATAAACATAAAATAAAAAAGTGACGCAGTTGGCTGTTGGTAATTAATTCAACCAATCGGACCACTTGACTTGGCGTTAGGTCTGTAATGTGAATACGGAATAAAATGATACCAAACGGCTGACTTGATTACGATGAAAGCTAAGCGTGTAGCAAAAGGACAAATATTAAAAAGAATTCGTACACTCAAAACTGAAAAACAAAACAAACACGAGGACTTAAATTTAATTTACGAACTCGAAAATCAAATAAAAAGACCTCGCAAATAAACAAGAAAAAAAAGACCGCCATGCACCCATCCGACATGTTAACATTATGCTAACGTAAATCAGAAAATTACATGAAAAAAAAGTTTTCTGATATGCAAATACGACCATCAACACGTGTTCTAAAGAAAAAAATGCAAATCATGGCAAGTAAGGCGACCTAAAACTCGTTTTTATGGCGACTCATAAATTACAGGGGGTGGGCAGAGCCGGCACACATAAACATCGCTATTACACATGGTACCCCGCCAACTTTGAGCAGCTTTTTTACCATATAGGATATGTTTATTCATGTAAGAAAGGTCCACCGCCATTTTTAAGTGTCCGAGGCTGAAAGGATTTCGGAAGGGTGTTTTTCATATTTTTTGGCAAATCGGCTGCGATATATGATTGCATCTCTAAGCTGCCCAGGCACCTTTATACAATTTGAATTTATTGTTCAACCTATCAGCTTGAATAGAAGTACCTAAGACGGAAAATGCAAGCATAGTGATTCCAAGTACAGACGTTACAGCTGTGGGCTCGAATATCGAAAGACTGGAACCCTGAGACAGCTAAGATGCCTGAAATGGCTTCCTCACGAATTGGCGAGAGAACTTGAAGAAATGGGGGAGGCCTTTGCCCAGGTATATAAAAAGGGTAGTTATAAAAAAAAACAAGTACATCTCCCCAGCATATTAACACAAAAAGTACGTCTAAAATACGAAATGCTCCTACCGCTGCGGACTTTTTCAACTCTTTTTAATACAATCAGTAACTACATTTCCCTCATGAAAACTATGTGTTTTGCTCAGTTGATTCACCGTTAAAAATCCTGAAAAACAACGTAACCTCAATGATTCATTTTACTTTAAATTATTCAAACTGATGAAGAAATTAATGATTTGCTTTAAATTATCCAAAGTGATGAAGACTAATGCTCAAACAGGAGATTTCAAAACACGCTCTGTCAAATTCGCATTTTTTTCTCATTACGTCTTCTCATAGAGAATAAATGGATCAAAGTTGGGAACTTAGATTAAGTTAAGTTAAGTTATTAGAAGGTGGCTCGGTGTGGGTCTTTGACTGAAGTTTATTAATCTAGATACCGAAAAAAGTCTGACAACCAGTCTTACCAAGCGGTTTGGTATTACCCAGTACTACCTGGGTTGTGGAGGTCAGATAAGCACCCGCTAAATGTAAAATTGCTGTTAGACTGGAAGCCTACCCCGACATGTTAGAAAAAAACAGGCCAAGTGCGAGTCTTACTCGCACACAAGGTTCCATAGCCTCAAACAATATAATAACAATATTTTGAACGGTCATTCATTAGTGAACTTCCACTCAACCGCAAAACTAAATATCAAATCTTAATCAAACCAATTTTCGTTGAAAGTTTTTTTTACGTTCTAAATCTTCATATTTTTTTCAGAATTTTCCTCCTCTTACTTTAGAAATTAGAGGGGTGGGGACACACGTTTTACCACTTTGGAAGTGTCATTCTTTCCAAAGATTCCCTTTAAAAAAATGGTTTTAGGAACCTCTATGTCATTTTAAAGACCTATCTATAGACACCCCACACGTATAGTTAGTAAGTTTTTTTTTATAGTTTCAGTTTCATGTGAGGGAGGATATCCTTAGCTATATTTATTTTTTATTTCTGTACAAAAATCATAAAGCGGTTCACAAAATACATCCACCTACCAATTTTCAGCTGTGTAGTCTTAATAGTTTCGGAATAAAGTGGCTGTGACATACGGACGGACAGACAGACAGACAGACATGTCGAATCTATAAGGGTTCCGTTTTTTGCCATTCGGCTACGGAACCCTAAAAAAGGCTAGGCAAGATCTGATGACACTAAGATGGGAATACGTCATAATTAGTAAGAGCAGTGGAAGCCCATCGTGGAAAAGTCATGGCTTGAAATCCAGACAGCCTCTTTACTTTGTGTTATTTATTTTACCACCCATCATCTGCCTAACCTTTCCTACCTACTGGACACACACATATCTTCAGCATCTAAACTAATATTATAAAGAGGAAAGATTTGATTGCTTGTTTGATACGATTTAACTCAAAAACTACTCGATCGATTTTAAAAATTCTTTTACCATTAGTAAGCTACATCTTTACCGAGTAACATGGGCTATATTATATCACAATTTTTGTGGACGAAGTCGCGGGCGAAGTGCTAGTCTTTTATACACGTTCTGAATGTGTAAACTTCCGGAAATCTTCGCGCGTATACAGGCGTAGGTAGCTTTTAATTTGTTATTTTAAGTAGCAGTATAGTTTATATAGCCACTAACTCTTAAGTATTACCCACGCTAAAGGGAGACTCAATTAAGTTTAACACTGCATTTGAGAAATAAATCCTTTATGAATACACGGGTCACTTTATAAGACCTTTCACCTTCACATGTCAATTAATTAAATATCGAACAAAATACAATCTGGGGACGATCTAATCAAGATGTCTTACATAATAAACGTCGAGTTTACTAACTTAAACACCTTGCCAACTTCTAAACTTATACTCAACTTTAAGCTAAAGGCAAATAGAGTTTAATTTCACAAGGCTAGGCCTTTATGTGCTACCTTAAAGTAATAAAGCTTGTGTGAGGAGGTTCGTAAAAGAGTCCTCTTCGATTAAAGTAATAAATGGCCTACGTAAGTTCCGATTAGGGTTTTAAAATGCCATGTTACAATTGTAACGATATTGGAAAGGTTCGCCTTTGGTGATATTTTTTAATTTGGTATGTCAGGTTTATCGGTATTGGAGAACGTGCCCGTAAATGCTAATAATTTCGGCTGGATGTGCCTTTTAGGCTGTTCACTTGCAAATTAAGCGACTAGGTAGACTGAGTCACAATGGAGGTGCAATGGGCTGTTTTGGGTTGCTTTGCTAAAGAAAATAGAGGCATCAGGCTACGAGGCAGCTTTAATGGCACATAACCTTGAATGTGTCGTTAGAACAAGTTAATCCAAAATGACAATCAATTATTAATTTATTGAGCCCACGCCAGTATACGCGTAAACAAAGTACCCTAGGCAAATTATGTGACTTTCCATCAGCTATAACAATGGGATATAAGTCAAAATTAACTTCTTCTTATCTTCTTGAAACCTTTATATAACCATGTTGGAAGCTTACTTTCAACATTTTGACTTTATTATTTTGACTTTCATATTTCTGCAACTTATTGCAGAAATACGAAAGTCGGCCCTAAAAACCCACGTAACCACGCTGAAAGCATGAAAGCGAACCCATTTGTCGAATTTTTTTGACCAAGAACTTATTCGTATTCATAGTTCACCTAAGTTCCTTCCCTTCCTGATAACCCTTATCCACACTTGGACCTAACTTCCAAACTCATGACAAACTACGCGGTTCTCAATCACAATAATATACAAACCGCGCCACCCTTACATATCCTTACTTTACTTACTTTTTCATTCGCATTCGCTGATCGCTGCACGCGAATACGGCAAATATGCCACAGTATTTGGAAACCTGTAGTGTAAGTAGGTTTTATTTTTTAAGGGTCATAAGGTGGCCTACCATGACGTCTAAAAACATTAATATTTCATTCTTATTCTAGAGTGGGAAAGAGACGGATCTAGACAGGTCGTCTAGCTCCATCTCTTTCCCACTCTGGAATAAGAATGAAACAAATATGTATAATAGTAATATGCTTCCTATATGAAAATAAAGACGAAATTGCGTTTTCTGAAATAACAAAATACTTTTATTCACAAAGCAATTTAATACAAAGTTTTAACACAGTTTGCACATTCTAAACAGAGTATCTTACCTGTAATAACAAAAAACAACATTTAAAGCCTTTACTTCTGCTTAAGTTTATATACTTCCTTTCTCGTTTTATTTATACAGGAAACTATTTACTATTCCATGTTTATCTAAATTTAACTTATTCAAAATTACCTCCATACTGACAGTCGATGTCATAGACATCTATAGATAATAAATCCATAAAGAAAAGGAACGACACTAGTATAGTGATATTCTTTACATCTCCCACCCTCGGAGAGAATCAATCTAACTGATTGTTCTATTAAGAGCTAACCTTTACTGGGGATAACTTTGTGACATGGTAGAAGTTTGACTCCACCTTCTTATGTCCAGCATCAACTTCATATATCGAATTTGACATCTTTCTTAGGATTTTGTATGGTCCGATTCTTACTTCATCCATTTTTTTTCTATTTAGCCGGTTTCCGTTTTCTACATATACTCTATCGCCCACTTCGAATTTATATTCTTGTCTATGTAGATCAAATATTTTTTTATTATAGTTATGAGATTTTATTGAATTTTCAAATGCTAGTTCTCTGTCTCTTTTTAGATCTTCTATTGTGCATCTTGATTTTAATTCCAGTGGCAAAATATCCATTTTCTCTCCTTCTAAAAGATATTTTGGGGTGAACTTAGTAACTGTATGTTCTGTTTCGTTATATTTTTCTACACATTTTTGTGCAATAGTTGTCCATGCTGTTTTCTTGTTCCCTTCGTTTATTTTGCACCTTATCCTATTTACTAAAGTTTGGTTTAGCCTTTCATTAAGTCCATTTGAAAATGGTGCGTCCACAGCAGTGAATACCATTGTTATGTTTTTCTTTTTCAGAAAGTCTTTAAACTCTTTGGAATTTATGCCAGGGTATTGGTCTGTTAATACTATATCAATATGATTACTTGGTGTCACATTTTTCATCAACTTGATAAAATCATTGGAGTTTTGATTTTTTGATGTCAAAATATAAGCATATCGTGTAAAATGATCAACCAGGAGATGTAAGTATTTTTTTGTAGACCGTGATCCTCCGAAACCTCCAATTGTATCAATTGACATAATTTCAAACGGGCGTGTTGCTGGGCCTAAATGGGACATCAAACCAAATTTAGAATTCCTTCTTGATTTGTTTTTTATACAAATGTCACATTCATCACAAATTTTCTTAATATTTGTGATTATGTTCTTTGCTGTATAGAAAGGGGTTATTTTATTTATCATTTGTGTTCTCCCAATGTGACAGTAATTATTGTGGACATCTCTAATTAGTGTTTTGCTAAATGCTTCTGATAGTATAATTTTTTTCCTTTTTTTATTCTTTTTGTAATAAATGTTATTCTCCAGAAAAAACTTTGATTTTCCATCTTGGAGATTTAGATTTTTGTCTTGGTCCTTTTTTATATCTTCCATGTTTATTAAGTTTACAACTTTTAAAAAATCTTCGGTATTGTCATGAGGTTCTAAGACTGGATTTCTGCTTAAACAGTCTGCTTCTTGATTTGACAGTCCCGGGTTATATTTTATCTTAAAATTGTATTGTGATAAATAATATGTCAAATCACCCAATTCCTCATCAGTTCTAGACTTTAAGTTCAAATTTTCCAATGGTTTATGATCTGAATATACTATAAATTCATTATTCATAAGCCAATGTTGCCAATATTTTACAGCTTCCTTAATTGCCAGGCATTCTAAATATATTGCCTTCTTTTTCTTTTGAGTGTCTGTCAATTTTTTTGAAAAGTAGGCTACAGGTTTACTTACTCCGTTTTCATCTTCCTGTTTTAACACAGCTCCCACTCCTTTAATACTGGCATCAGTGTAAATTTTTATTTGTTGTTCTGGGTCAAATATTTTTAGAATTGGTTTCGAGCATAGTAATTCCTTTATTTTATCAAATGATTTCTGACATTCTTTGGTCCATATAAATTTTACATCTTTCCGTAATAAATTGTGCAATGGATCCAGAATAATTGCATTGTGTGGTATAAATTTATGATAAAAGTTTACTTTCCCAAGGAACTGACGTATATTTTTCCTTGTTTCTGGAATGGGGAAATTTCTGACAGCTGTTAAATAATCTTTGAGAGGTCGAACTGAATTATTTTCTATTATGTGTCCCAAATACTTGGCATGATTATTTGCAAAAGTACATTTCGAGAATTTCAGTCTAAATCCTTCTGTTTGTATTGCCTCAAGTAGTTTTGAGATATGAAACTTTTAGAAAAAACAAGGATATCGTCGATGAAATTCACTGCAAAATCTGAGAGTTTATATTTTCTTATTATGTTTCTCAATGTTCTTTGGAAAATAGCCGGAGCTGTCTTTAAACCAAATGGGAGGCATGTCCACTGGAAATGGCCTTCTTGTGTGACGAATGCCGTCTTATATCTATCTTCAATTTTCATCGGAATGGACCAGAATGCTGAATTTATATCAAAAGTAGAATAATATTCACAGTTTACAGTCTTTACCATCAAGTCTTCAATCAAGGGAAATGGTTGCGATTGAGGGACAACAATTTTATTCAATTCCCGGAAATCTATACACAGTCTTGATCTTTTCCCATCTTCTTTCTTATATGCCAGGGTAACCGGAGCAGCAAAAGGGCTATATGATTCCTCAATTAAATTGTTCTTCAATAGTTTTGATATTTGATTTTCAATTTCTTTTCTATCATCAGCTGTGCATCTATATGGGCGCTTGTAGCAATATTTATCAACTATCAAGTCTATGTGAGCTTCATAATCTCTTACCGTACCAACATCGTATTTGTCCTTAGCAAAGACTGGTTTGTATTTTTTTATTAATTTATCAATTTCAGTTTGTTTACATAAATCTAGGTGGTTTACTGAAATTTCAAATTCACTGAAATTGATATGTTCATTGAAATTTACTTCATATCTATTTATATGGTTTATTTCTTGTTTCCGTGCTTCAGAGTACAGAGAAATATCTTTTTCATTTTTGTCACCTAGTACATCAGGAATGTCGACATTCATTAAATTGAAAATATCCGTCTCGGAATCTTTATTTTTGATATCCTCATCATTTCGGACTTTATTCTCTTTTTGTGGACATTGTATGATATTTAATTCTTCATTTTGGATTAATTTGAATTTTTTAATACAATCCAAACCAATGAGAAAATCATAATGAAAATTTTCACTATCTATCACAAAAATATTCATTTTTCTTTCAATGTCATATATTTTAATTTTCAATGTTACAATACCTTTTGTTTTCTTTTCACCATTAATAGTTTTCAAGTTTACTGTTTGTTTATTAAGTTTGTCTTCTTCTTTTTCATGTATTTTCAATAATTTTGCATTAATTAATGACACATTTGAACCAGAATCATAAATTGCGGTAACTTTTAAACTATCATTTAATAATATAATATCTTTACTTTTATTAATGGTGATACTTCTAGTTTTTTGGATTCTCATTATTTAGTTCAATTTCTAATTCCGAGTTATTCACACTTTTCACAACTGATTTTTGATTTTTCCCATTAAACCAGCAGGTTTCCTCAGGATGAAAACGTTTCCCTTTTTTCTCAGTGACACAAATTTGACATGGTTTCTTTTCTTCATTTTTTCTTGTTTTTATGTCAGAGTTTGTGTAGTTCTTCTTTTCAACTTTGTTCCTTCCAACAAAATGTTCTAATTTGCCTATCTCATTGTAGAGATTTTCGGTTTCTTGTAATGTCTCTCGATCAATTTTATCACTTAGGTAATTAGGTAGGCCTGCTGCTATAAGATCTATAAGAGTACCAGTATCAATTGTCTTTCTAACCTCTAATAGCAATTTTTCTTTTTTTAATGCATATTCAAGCAATGAACCCGTTTGATATTTAAATCCAAGAGCATATCTGATCGGCGACCAACCCTTGTTCCCAAATGTTTCACAGAAGTTTTTTTCCCATTTAATCCACTCTGACTCTACTGTAAATTTAATTAACATACAACTGTACCAATTCACACTAGAGTATTCTAAAAATTGTTTTAAAATTTCTATTTTTTTCCTATCTTCTTCAATATGGAAACGTTCACATTCTTTGTTGAAATCTTTAATCCATTGGTGAGCATTTGCATTTCTACCAGTGAATTTTTCAATCACAAATTCTTTTGATACTTTCACCAAATTTTGTGTTTCAGATTTTTTATCCTTTTCTTCGAGTAATTTCTCTAATAATTTCTCCAATGTTTCATTTGAGCTTCTAGTTAAAGATTTTTGATCATTTATGTTTTCCATAATCTCTTCAAGGTAAAAATCATTAAACTGTATATTTTGTTCTTCATCTAAATATGTCTTTGATATCTCATCATTTAAAGTTATCCATATTTTCCTTGTCTGATGTCTTTTACTCAATGTTTTTCTTATCTTGGCATAGTTAGATGTATTTAATATTAATTGATGTAAATTTGCAGGTTGATATTCAGGCGGAATGCCAAAAGTTTGACCATCAGGTGTTCCTATTGAAGTTATGCAAATAATGTTTGCTTTTCCATCTGATGCTGTTTTCACACAAAAATCGAATCTTAACTTCTCCATATCTCTTGAAATATTCGCAGAAAATGTTGTTTTATAATAGTAATATGCTTCCTATATGAAAATAAAGACGAAATTGCGTTTTCTGAAATAACAAAATACTTTTATTCACAAAGCAATTGAATACAAAGTTTTAACACAGTTTGCACATTCTAAACAGAGTATCTTACCTGAAATAACAAAAAACAACATTTAAAGCCTTTACTTCTGCTTAAGTTTATATACTTCCTTTCTCGTTTTATTTATACAGGAAACTATTTACTATTCCATGTATATCTAAATTTAACTTATTCAAAATTACCTCCATACTGACAGTCGATGTCATAGACATCTATAGATAATAAATCCATAAAGAAAAGGAACGACACTAGTATAGTGATATTCTTTACATATGTTTTAAGACGTCATGGTAACCCCCTGTTCAGTCGCTTGTAACGATGTTGTAGTAGATACAAATAGATAAAACATTACCTCCAAAATTTGCATATCCGGTCAAAAGTAAGTTTGAATAATGGACAGTTTTGACTGTGACACATACATTTGGTAATACTCCGTCTCTTCTTATCCCTGTCCTTACAAAGTTATCTAAAAGCAAAATATGGAGTGCATCCTATCATCCTCTAAGCAATTGAGACAGCAAAGCAGATTAGCCATCTTGTTTTGAAAACGAGAAACTTGAGTTACGCAAAATCCACAAAACGTTCTGTCTGAGCCATCAAGCACGTGGTGAAAGTCTGCAAAGATAATTAACAATTTATATGCCGTTGCAGTAACTTGCATGGAGATTTTAAAGTTAACTGTCTTATAAGTATTTGTGGGTGAGTCCCTTTTTCTTTCTTCCTTTCCTATGTCCTAAAACGTAACCGAAGTACTAGTACATCATTATCTTGCCCTTATCCAAATTCATTTGAGGTCGGCGCAGCATGTCTTCTTCTTCCATACTTCTCTATTACTCGTCATCGCATCAGACATTCTTCCTTGCTATCTCATCCTTCAAACAGTCCATCCATCGTTTCTTTGGTCTTCCTTTACAATTATACCCATCCACATTCATACCCAAATTTTCGTCACGACATTTGCCTCATTTATTGTATTTTTTTTTCATGTAGTTGTTTAATTTTCTGATGATTCTTTATTTTAATATTTCAATGTAACACAAATGTTTTGTTTTTTTAAGTCGTTTTTACTAACACACAATATAGAGCAATGTCTGAAATAAAAAGTTTTTTTTTTTGTTTTTCTTCGCATCACATGGCCTATACACACGCCTATGCATACACTGCTTATTATACCACTTTTCAGTCACTGGCGCCACTTTCAGACTTCCTTTTATGTCCTCATTTCTTATTATATTCATTTGCGGAACACTACACATCCCCCTTAGAATTCTCACCTCAGCCGAAGTGCTCACCTACCCACATGAATCTCATTTTCCCACCGCAGTTACGCTACTCTTTGACACATTTACTATGACCCCATCACAGCAATAAAACAAAGTACTTTTTCCATCTCGACTCACCCATATTTCGTGGGCGAACCATTGATTGGCTGTCAACTCCAAAACACAATAACAAGAGGAAAGTCCTTTATTGTAGCGAGGCGTAAAAAGACGTGCGTTGACGTTTTGTGTGATTGCAAGTGAATATAGTGTAGGGGAAGGGGAGGGGGAGGTGTATAGAGTAGTAGGAAGCGATTTTTATGAAATAATGGTAGTGACCTCGGAATTAATATTGATTAAGACATAATTTAGGCAGTTTTCAAAGTTTGGTTCTAAGAACACGATATCACTGGGTTAGGCAAAGGTTTATCTATTTAGTCCGTCAATTATGTTTAAGCCACATGTAATAAGGGACAAGCTGTTTGCCATCAACAGGGCCCAAATCCAAGCGCTAGTGACCATCAATCACTATCATAGAAATCAGTTTACCCACAACTCGCAAGTCAGTGCAAAGATCAAATGGACTTACAATACATTTCCTTACGCCTTTTTCCCATGTTCCATCTCTTTGGCCATAACTCCGTCAAAGCAACAATCCTGCCAATCCAAGAGAGTTACCCGTCTAAAGTTCGGCTTAAAAATGGATAAACTTTAAAACGAATTACAGAAAACGGAACGGACTGCACCCGTTCCGATCGCCAATGGCCACAACTTTGCGAAAGAAAGTACTAGGGAACCATACTACTGGAACGGTAGCGAATTGGGACTCCTTCTTTGATCCCCAAATTGGTCTCTCTGAGTAAAATTCACGCATGATTTACCTAGCAAGAGCTGCACGTAGTTTAATATTTTTAACAAATTCTAAATTGTTAAAAATCGTTAATAATGCTTGCTTTGGTTTATTGCTGATCGTAAGCATTCCATAATGATCAAAGATTCTCTAAGCAATAGAAACTGATCATCAGACACTCGTCTATAGAAAAAAGAGGAAAGCTGCTTTTTATTTACATGCGCATGATTTATTTTGCTTATCATTTAATAAATCCAACAAAGATTTGGTTACGACTGATTAATAGCTCAATAGAATTAATTGTGGATTAGAGGTTACTTGAAATATAAAACTACATACAATCTAAAGTTTTTTGTTCATCAGGAAAGTTGCTAAACGTGCAAGCTGCTCACACCATTTCAGAAAGCAATAAAACAAACACAAATCTACATCTACGAAAAAGCACATAATTATAACTGGGGCGGAATTATCAAACGGTATCCATGTTGTTCGTCGGCTTATTAAAGTTAAGCGGGGGTTAATATTTAATCCGAGTTGCGCACAACTGCCGTCGGGGGCGCTAATGTATGCGACGTCACGGCTCGCGCACTGTACGGGTTGGGTAAATCCGGGGGACTGTTACACCGGAGTGTAACGACGATATTGTATTTTTCTGCTTCGTATGATACAGGCTCATTTACGTAGACGCGGCGCGTTGCGTGGCGCGGTCCGCAATAACACTATTTACTGTCTTTGGCCAACTTTAACCTAAGTGATGGCACCAGTCTGAACTTTACTTGCTATATATGCTGAAAATTCCTCTACATACCTATAAATTCAGCATTTGGAAAGTAATGGACGTCCGGGCGAGAAGGCATTATAAGAAATTTGATTTCAGCAAGATCATAACAGATTATGCTAGGAGTGAGTCTATGCGCAACAACAATAACGAAATGCAAAAACGAATGCGTACATGTAACCATTACTAAGTCACTTCTGCTACAAGCTTGTCAATGAAAATGTAAATATAAGTGACCCAGAATTGGGCGACAAGTTTGGCGTTTTCAGAAGCGTTCATCAGTTCCCGTAACGTGCACACAACTGGACACGCATGTCACGGTATTAGGTTGTTAACAAAGTCGCTGTTCTTGTCTTTCACCATTCTCACTGGTGTGACAGCCATCCATACGTACAAGCCAATGAGTTACTTACTACTTAACGCGTATCATGCGTTCAAAGTTAAGGTAAGTGCTGCGAGGAAACTTTTTGAATGTGTTCAAGGCTTTATATATATTATTATATACGGCGACACTAAAATCTCTCGTATAAACTTGTGTGGGTAGGTACTACGTCTGAGACTTACGACTGTTCTGATGTATGGCTTAGTTCAGAAATGTTTTAGGGTTAGATTTGAAGAAACTGGATTTGAACAGTTTAAAATCAGTTATTTTTTTAGAACAACAACTTCTTGCTCAGGTGAAACATTCACGTAAAATATCACTTTTATTTATCTCTCCTTCCCTTCTCTTAGTTGTCTTTTATCTCATAAGAATTTTTTGAAACTTCTTCTCGCAGGAAAGGGGGCAGTGGGAACTTTATAACCTGAATGAGATTTTTCAATGTTCTAAAAGTTTTCGCAACATTTCATGCATTTAAACATGGTGGGTATGATGACAAGATCGACGAACAACATTCAGGGGGTGTTCTTATAGATAATAATTTGTGACTGCCTCGTTGGTCTTGTGGTCGCAAGCGCAACTGCAGAGCATCAGGTCCTGGATTCCATTTCCGGGTCGGTGATAAACAATTTAGCTAAGCCAAGCTAAGTATTAGGTGCCCATAACGACTAAGCAGCAGTCACAACAACTGATTCTGTCAAGCAAATTATTCCAGAAATTGATCAACGTTTAATTTACTCCAACCATTTGAAATGCAATGTACTAGGCGCCCATAACAACAGAATAGTAGTCGCCCCTGTTGTTAATATTTTCTAGTTGCGCGCTCCCGGGGGGGAACCTGTTGACTATTCTTTCAGGGAAACTTGTTAAATACTTGATAGCACGGTCTCGACAACTTGGAACTTGTTCCGAGTGTCAACTGCCAACGTTGCCATTTGCCACTGGACTGGACGTGGACTTTATTCCAAGTACGTGCGAAAATATTTTTCTAAGGTATAAGTTTATTGCAATTTGTATACAAGACTGGCGCGGTATGAATTTTAAGTCTAGTCCAGTATATTTGGAATTTTATATTGGACCTTACGATATGCTTTATAGTTGCAAATAGCTATAAGTGTCTAAAATGGTAGAGAATGTTTAAGCTAGTGTAGGGAAAACTAAGCACTGCGGAAAATCCGCTGGACGACGAGGCAGGGGCGTCTTCTGACGGAATGATAATAATCATAACGATATGGTTATAATAGGTGTAATACACTTTACGTGAGCAGCAATGGCCCAGTGGTAGCAGCCCCGACTTACGAACAGTAAGCCGTAGGTTCAAACCCAGGCAGGCGCATTACTTTGTGTAATTTATTTCATCACCGCTGCTCTCAAAAACGGTGAAGGAAAACATCGTGAGGAAACCGGCATGTCCTAGAACTAAAAATTCGAAGACATATTGTGAAATCTACCAACCCGCACTGAGCCAGCGTGGTAGATTACAGCCCATTCCCTCTCATAGAGAGGAGGCCAGTGTCCCAGCAGTGGGAACATTATAGGCTGATGATGATGATGACACTTTGCGTAGCCGTAGTACATATTTAGTACTCCCCATAATTACGATATTTTTTTTGTTCTGGACGAGACCTGGTAACCTTTTAGTTAACCAACGGAGATGTTGGGGAATGTTGTCGATTCTTGTACTTTTTTTATTATTGCAATTTTGTTATATCTTTATTTTAAATACATCCACGACCATTGCACTTTTGAATGTATCCATCACCACAATATGTGGAGTGCGTTACATTCAGTCCTACCGTAGAACGTGAGTTTTGACCCCAAAAAACAAGTCGCTTCGTAATTTTCTATAAGCCTATATATGCCTAGTACATCAATTAAATTTCCTGGTTGAACATTTTCGCAACATACATCACGGGCTAGCCAGTACATATTTACTGCTATAAAACCCCCCATTCACAACACGAACGCGCGTACATCACGCGTTCAGTTTGTCGTAGGTCACGTAAAACCGCAATTTGCCGACCAAATGGAAGAGTGCGGTTGTCCGGCGACGTGTCGCTCCCTTTATTGCTAGCTTTATTTTTGTTAGGAATAAAATATATTTTATTTTTTGAGAGAATTTTCTTTTTAGGTTTTGGTACTAGGAAAAAGTCCTTTATTTAACTTGATTTTACTGAAAAGCTTTTATAACGTATTTATTTGTGGTAGCTTTTTAATGAAGCATTAGGTTACTTTTCACACTATTAAATAATAAACTAATTGTTGTATTGAGAGAATTATTTATTTTCTTTTTAATTTAGATTTAGTTTGTCCGATATTTAGCATATATTTTTGAAAAATAAACATTGGTTTTTATGTTTTCTCTTTTCATTTCAACCAAGCATTAGATGATAACTAATTCACAGGCATCATTCTGGATTCTATATGTGTAAGCTATCTACGCAAAACCTCTTAAAAAAAAGCTATTCAAATGTAACTTTACTTGCATGAACGCGACTTTACGCGCGCGTTAACGTTAACTTTAATCTGATGAACGCTCGTAAATCACATAATAACGCAATAATGTCACATACTGACGGTTTGTACTGGCGTTTATTGCTTGTAGATGTTTGATGCCCACTTGTTTTGTGTATTTTAAACGACTATTATGTTAATTCATGAAATAAAAGTATCTAATGGGAAAATAACCCTTCGTCTGGCTAGCCTCTTCACAATAATGTTCCATAAAACTAAGGTCATGGTCTCCCGGAGTGTCAAATTGTTTTGAAATCCGATAAGGCGTGAAAATTTACCAGACAAACATACATACTTACTTATTTAGTCCGTCAACAACACCACAAAAAAGATAAAAATCTAAAGGCTCTTCCCCATGTGATTCCGATAATCACATAATTATGATATGTGGCACCAGATTTATTTAGATTAAGAAAACAGACGTCCGCGATGCGTCAACGCCTTGTTACGCGCCACCTTCCTAGACAACCTCTCAAGTCATCATGGCTACCCGCAACGACTTAACGTTCCGCCAGAGAGAATTGTAGACCGCTTCTCTCTCGTCTGTGGTCACTGTTTAGTTTTCAATGTGAATCATATGAAGTCTTTTTGCAAAGAAGCCATATCTATTCCGTTAATAACAACAAAGGCCATTAATCAAAATAAAAAGTTCTGATACAGAAGAAACTTATGATCATTTCCTCCTAGAAAATAAAAGACCTAACCATCAATAAAAAAAAACATAGGCAGTCATCAGGACTGTTGACAGAAGTAAAAACTCAAAACAATGGCAATACGCGTCGCTAGTCTGGCGCAATACGTCACGAGCATGTCGAGGTTCCTACCAAAAATTACTCAACGCGGCTAAAAATGTTATAACTTCAAAAATACTGAAAAGCAGTGCATACAGAACCGCAAGCGTCTTGCGGTTGACAGTAACCGCAAGCGACAACCCGATCCCCTTCGTCACTTTTACCATAGTCATAAAATTAATGAGTCGTCGCTGCGGTCTACCGTAGCTATTGGTGGTCTTTGTACTAATAATATATTTCACCTGAAATTCGCACAACAAGCTCGCTGATGCAGTTGTAAGATCGTCAAGTGCACAGGCGTCAGAGCATGCAGCCCAAGATGGAAGGTGGGCCATTTTGTGGAGAGACACGCCGCAAACATACTTGAGATCTGAGCCGTCCATGAACCCTCATCTGTTTGCTGCTACAATTACTGTCTTCTTCGGAAAAGCACCTTAAAGATACGAATACTACCAGTTATGCACCGTGCCCAAAATATCAACGTACCAAAATATCACCGCTCATCCAAGACCAAGGGATCCAAGACAGTTAAATGCTTTCTCCAGGACGTCGAGCTTGATTGCCTTGATTCTTTTCTGGTGGTCGCCACTGTTCATTCTGCCTTGCAGGAGTTGCAGGGGTTTGGGAATAGTGTGGCGTTATTACATTACAAGCACATTTACCCAAAACATTTAGCTGCCGAAAACAAAACTTTAACTAAGTAACTAAAACTTTTATTAGCCCCCAAATCTATTTATATGAAAGAAAGTCTTTTTTTTTTTTTTTTTTGAATGGCATCTCGCAGTTCAACCTATGAGGTTGTCGTCTGCTTAACCGGACTATCCTGTGGGTGCCTTTAGAGTAAGGCCTCCAGCCAGGGCATAAAAACTTACAAAGTAAGCGACTGCACGCTAAGGGCACCCCCTGTGGGGTACGAACCTCGGCTTAGGGCGTCGCTGGGGGAGGACTGCATGGGGACAGGCTGGATCTGAATGGTATCATTATTTAGGGGCTGATTTAAAACTACTGGCACAGCATCGCGGGCTGGCTCGAGCGAGGGTCGGGGAGGGTGAAAGAAAGTCGTGTTAGTTACACTATTTATAACTCAAGAACGGCCGAACCGATTTGGCTGAAAATTGGTGGGGAGGTAGGTAGGGTAGGGTAGGTAGGTAGGGTAGGTAGGTAGGTAGGGTAGGGTAGGGTAGGGTAGGGTAGGTAGGTAGGTAGGTTAGGTAGGCAGGATAGGGTAGGTAGGTAGGTAGGAAAAAGTGCATTGCAATGCATGCCGGGTTCAGCTAGTTAATTCTAAAACGTATAAGCATAACAAAAAAAACCACTGTAAGTAGATTCAAAAAGTTTTATAACTGGGAATCTTAATAAAATCTAGATTGATGGAAAACGAAGCGGGCTCCCCTTTCATGTGCTAATCCAATGGAGATTACAGACCGGGAGCGAGTACCTTTAAATAACGCTGCGAGATGTAAATCATGTAGTTTACATAATTTTTAGTTTACTTAGTATGGTGGATGTCGATTTTGTTGTGTTTTGACAAGGCATTGGTGCATTTTCATTTGAAGTAGAGTGTCTTTCACTCTACGATAGTCTCTTATAGTCTTCTGAAGAGATCACAAGTGTCGCTTTTGTTGCATTTTCTATAACCTTAAGTTATAATGCCGCTGCGGTAGCGAAACTTCGACGGTAGCGACAATAAATACCCTTCGTCAGTTTCGCGAAAATTAGTGTCAAATAAAATATTAATTTTGTCGTCATTTTGTGACAGCCAAAGACGGCACTTCTGGTATGCTGTATGCACCGACAGTCGACCGCAGCGACAAACGACAATGTCTCTGGAAAGCGTTTTCATAAAGTTATTTTCGTTTAATTGTGTCGCTGCGACCTTTCATTGCGACTGGAGTGGCTTTGCCGCTGCGGTTTTTTTTTTATTACAGTATCCTTTTACTCGTGAACAATGTTAAAAACTCTATTACAGTAATTAAATAGCTCGGTCACCTGAAAATTTCTCAAATTGCCCGTTAAAGCTGAGAAAAATAGGCCTGCCTATAAATATGGCGGCAATTAGCAATTAAAATTATAATTGTCCACAGCCAAATTGCCTATTTTCTTTGGCACTGAATTTAGAGTAGGTAAGAAGTGGAAGAAAAACACCTTTTTTATTGTTAAAATAATGAATAATATTCTAGGTTTGGGTCGCTATAAACAACCATGATTATACTTGCAAAGAATCATCACCCGTCCAAAGACTGACCTTAGCAAACGCAGCTTACTGCAGCAAAACTACCGATGTTGTTGTGTGTTGTTGATTATTACAAATAAAAAACTTGAGAGGTGTCAAGGGACACCCGGATGGAACGAAGTTCCTTTCACGTACATAATATCAATACATTTTAGATTTAAGTTAGTGTGCGAAAAATAAAATATTTAATTTAAGGAAGATTAATCCTTAATTCGAAGCAATACGTCTTACTTAACTGCACAACCGAATTTGTACTTTGTAGTTCGGTCACTCAAAATAATAATCATATCTATCCTTACTCACATACACACCCCAATTGTACGTAATTTAAGGAAATTTCAACTTTATTTTAAAGAAATAAAGCTTACAATAGCTTACTATAGCAAAAAGTGTCGTGACAACTTTTCGTAAGATTTTTTTCCGTCTAGCCCCCTTTCACAACGCGCGATAAGGAACTTCGTTCCAACAGTGTGTTGTTAATTGTTTACGTATAATATAAATAATTTTCCTTGGTTTAATCCACCATCATTAATTCAAGCATTAGCCCATTATTCTCCTTCGCTATTACACTAATTAAAGATTTTCAAGCGATATCTTAAGAAAGATAAAACTCCTACCCTTTATCCTATCCTGGTAGCAGGAAATCATTAAGAAACATATTTCCGTTCATTTCGTTTGAGATCTCACAATGATAATATTCCTGGGGGACTATTAATTAGATGAGTTACTGTTAAAATAATAAAAACGCTGTCTTTACAGGGAACTATTGTAATAGTACAATGCCATTAGTGGACCTGGTTTAAGAGCGTTTATGTCTTACGAAATTTCAAACAAACTTTCAAAGCCTTAGTTTCCGTAATGACTGAACCGATTTCAATGAAACTTCATACGTAAACGCATAAGCAGGATACATAGGTCAAAAAAGTTACTAAAATTATTTTCGAAAAATAATGTTACAGCTAAATTAGACCGATTATAAATTATCTATAGAAACGGAAACTTCCACATTTTTTTTTTTAAATATATTTCGGAAATGTTTTTAAATAACTCTTTAGACCTTTGTATCATGCTTATGCGTATTAAGTTTCATTAAAATCGGTTCAGTCATTTTGGAAAATAAGGATCTGAAAGTTTGTTTGAAATGCCGGAAGGTGTAAATGTCTTAATTGTTCTGGTAATTTTGTTGTAGCTGATTTCCCATTTTCTACAAATACTTAAACTCTGATAAAACATAAGCGTAGGTATTTCTAGGTGGTCTGTTTCCTTGTTATATTACCAACCGAATTAAACAGCTAAACCAATTCCGCTGTTACAGATTTGAAGTTTATCGTAAACCTGACAACCAAGACAAAAAGTCTGTTTTTACAAGCACATTGACCTAAATTCAAAACAAAAAGCATTACTATGTCCTGATTTTTACCCTCGCCTACAAACAAATGGTAATATTTGCTCAAGTGACGGAGCAGACAAGACACAATCATTGTTTGTCCAGCTAATGCGAGGTATACACGCACGATTCACGCAAGTACATAGCCTTACGTATATACGAACTTATGTGTGTGCTTGGCTTTATTTATTTACAGGCAAACATTTGCTCTGAGCTTGATTTTCAATTTTCAGTGTGTGTGAATATTTTGCAAGAATAAGTCAAAGTCAAAGCATTTATTTCAATTAGACCATTACAGGCACTTTTGAAAGTCAAAAAAGAAGAACGGAGAGTCATTTTGCTGATTTGAAAACGAGTTGAAAACTAGACTAAAGACATCAACGTTTGGTCAGCGGTATGGACAAATAATTTACGCAGTTAACGGATAAAATGTGCTGAATACTAAAGAATCTGTCAATGTCTGCAGCCTGTCCACAATATTTCTAGATTGGTTTGAAAGGATCAATTTAGTTTTTCTGTGTAGATACTAAAATCAAAATATACACAAATAGGTACTGCTATAGTAAGGTTATAAAAATATAATGTAATATATTTGAATAATGTAACTGTGGTATTTTTTCCCATTCAATACGAAATTCGATTGATCAAAAGATGGTAATAATCTGAATCGATCAAAGGTTGCCATTATCTCAAAGGTATACCAATAACCCACAATAATAAAAGCTACGATTGGCTTTGTTAATAATGATTATTATATGGAATACCACATAAAAGAACATTGGTAACTGCGACATTAACGGGCAATCAACACTATAATCGTTGACTACTTTGTGCAATTGTCATCAAAAGCAGCATCAACAGAACTCTTGTCACGCAGCTTTTGTCTGTGTAACGATTGCTGTTCACAAACGAGGTGTTTATACACAATATTATGCTTGTGTATAAACACCTCGTAAGCGTGATCTTTTAAACACTGGTTGCAAATGTTGTAATTCCTCGTCCCAGTAAACATATTTTGTGTCAATGTCGACGCCAAAACTGAAAAGGCACTTACAAAACTACGAAGTAAATACATATCACCACACGACATGACCAGGGCGACAGAGAATATGAGGCGGTAGGGCGAAACACTCATAAAAGATGTGCAACCGCGCGACCCAAACTTTGCTCTCTGCACTTATCAAGACATATTGCCTCGTTGTGCTGACACACGGACGGAATTATTTGGTAGCACAAACAAGGGTCGCATAAGACCCTGGACACACAAGTTTAATAGTGGTGTCGTCAAATGAGATTACAAGATCATGCAGATGGAATGGGTGGTGTTCTCATCATCAGAATTTTATTGACAAAATACCCAAGATTGTTGATAATCAGGCAATTTTCTCAAATACTTATTTTGCGCTTGAGTACCTAATGGCACCTCAATCAGAAAAATGGATTTTCCACACCCCCGATACAATAACAACTCATGAACCTATTTGGCTTACACTAGTTCATTTAGACTTTTAATCAAACATTTTTTTGTAAGCCTGTCAAGTATCCTATGGCCACACCTATTCCTCATACCAAGCTTCTCTATCCTGCGCCATTTCTGGCCATGTTCGCCCCGCAAACAAGACATTTTTAAATTACATACACCACTAATATACAGACATCACTAACTATCCCGTATGTATGTATCACCTCTGAAGGTACATCCTCATATTTTCGTAGACATTATACAGCATCGGCTAAAAGCCTTTGCATACGAAAGTTCTGCGGCCGCCAGCACGACCGACGTTCATAATGGGATTCTTAGCTGGCTCACTTTGTTTAGCAGATGAATACCTTCGGGGCAATTATGACTCATGTGTTTATTATCTCCTGGTAGCTAAGTTGGTGTGACAGTTTGTGTATTTGGAGTGCAAGTATGTTTGCATTTTGTTTAGAACGTTGATGGTGTAGGTAGGTAAAATGAAAATAAGATTTTCAATTTCAAGTAAACCGTTGCGGGCACTATAAGAATAGCAGAGTCCGGTTTCCGCAGTGACGTCTGACATTATCTGTCAGAATAGATAATAGACTAAAGTATTTGTCAGGGTCTGGTTTCCTTGGCCGCACCAACCTCTCTCGTCCGGCTCTGGTTCAATCCATGGTCCGGAGTGAGAGGGAAAGAGAAGCCGTCGCCTCTTTCTGCGAAACAGTCATGCTAGCGAAGGAGGTGGCGGAACGTGAGAGGGAGAAAGCCTCACGTCCCAACCGCCGCGGGAGACGCCCCGGGCGTCGAGGCGAGGAGTAATTTGATGAATGCCCATCCGTAAAAAAAAATGCTCTGGTGTCCGCATCCAGCACATAATGTGTCCATACCTTTTTTACCGAACCTTAATGTCAGTTTTCATATGACAAATATTGAAACAATCGTCAAGGAGCGAAAATGGTATATTATCTAAGATAATATATAAGTTCTTGTCACTTTTATATATAACTACTGAAAAACTGCAAATGAAGATAATGAATATGTCTAGCTAGCACAAAAGTTGACTTACAAAAAAGCCCTTAGCGAACTTAAAAATACTTTCACAACAGTTAGCAAAAAGTTCCCAAAAGTAATAATTTTTGTTCAGTTCAGTTTCTAGTCCTAAATCATATAATCTCTCACATACTTTGCTAAAGCAAATTGTGCGCGCTCGTATGAACTTTTGATCGAAATGATATGTAAATATTAGGGTTTACGAAGCCTCGCCGCACATTTGATCGACTCATTTATCAAATAGAAACTTTAGACTGACTTTTTTCCGAATCTTTATCGAATCGAAATCGAATTTTACAGTCAAAATAGTGTTCAAAATGAAATTACCCTGATATTGAAAGAAAAATAAGTAAATAAAAACGTGACATATACGAATGGAGAAAACCCCAAGTAACATGAGACGGACAAGACAGTAAGACGTTGTGTCAAAATAGAGTTTTAGCAGGCTGATGAAATCCAAAAACCGGCCAAGTGCGAGTCGGACTCGCGCACCGAGGGTTCCGTACAAACCAAAATTACTGTATAGAATAAATAAAAATACGTGGTGCAACTATAAATTTAAGGTTTTCGGAATTTTTCCTTTATATGTACTATAAGACATTGCTTCGTACCAAATTTCAAGATTCTGAGTTCACGGGAAGTACCCTGTAGGTTTTGATTCCCTTGCGAGTGTCGAAAATTTGCGGAAATTTGTGGCATAAACGGCTGTATCTTTTGATTGCGTTGGTTTAGAAGTTTGATCGCAGCTCCAAGGAACAGTAGACCTGAGTATTTGATATAAATTCCAGCTCGATACCTTTACGCGTTCCTGAGAAAAAGGGTCTTGACAGAAAAGACAGACGGACAGACGGACGGACAACAAAGTGATCCTGTAAGGGTTCCGTTTTTTCCTTTCGAAGTACGGAACCCTAAAAATTACGACTATTTTCTGCCTTCTCTCGTTATCTGTGATGAAAACCAAATTATTTTTTTAAAACAAATGAAAGCCATCTCTCGCAGACAGACCAACACATGTCCCAAGAATTTCGCTATCCGAGAGGACCGTCAGAAACTTTAATCTTTCTTTCCACGCCATTAGGACCTAATCGAGAAAACTGCGACTACAGGCCGACCAATCAACTTAGACCTCTTTAATTACTCCTTCATACTAGCATTGGTCGAAATTTTGTTAAGATTAAGAACGATGGCAGGTCTCTGTAGAATGGTTTCCATAGGTTGGTAGATGGAGGCAAGATGTAAGTTACATGTGTTGAGATTAATGTAAGTGATTCATGTGTATTTCTTGTGTTATGGCTTTGGGAGCGTATTGCTTATTACGGGTTTTGGTTTAATTTGAAAGAAAGTGGCCATTGGGCATGGTTCTTTCATTAAATCATCTATATACATGATGATAATGATAATCATCTATATATATGTTACGGGCAATTTGATAAGTCCGGGCACTATTAATAATGGCCGGTCTGTATTCATAATGCCCGACTCGATTGGGCGATGTGATTAAAACAGCATGATTAATCACTTTTCCCGGCCATTATGAATAATGCCCAACCTATCTTGGGCAAAGTAATAAAATAGGTGAACTGTAGTGTTTTTGTTTATTCAATGAAATTAAACTTACAACATTTTCATGAAAATTTTACAAAAAATAACCTAACCTAACCCAATTGCCCGGCTACAAGTAGGGAATTATTCATACTGCCCGGTCCAAGTGATACATTCAAGCTATCTCAAACACAGACTTATTACATGGACCACGGGCCGTCGGGCATTATTAATAATGGCCGGTCAAAGTGATAAATTAATCACTTTGCCCATCGCCCTTGGGCATTATTAATAATGACCGGTCCTTATTAATAATGCCCAGTTAATCACTTTGCCCGTAACATATACACATACAAATAATCATTTTTTTTATGTTGCCCCACACTAGGAGTTTCTCCTGTATCGTGGGTGCGTTTACAAACATTTAAACTGACATACACAAACAGCCAGACCCGGAACAACTATCTGTAGGGTAATATTTGTTCCGTGCGGGGATCAAACCCGCGACACGCAGCGCAGCAGTCGATCGCTCAAGCACTGCGCCAACCGTGCCGTCAAAAATTGAAATGTCTGTTTGTGGTCCGAGAGGGCCGATGCCTGCCAGAGTTGCGGGACTGTTCGAAACCGAGATACCGTGGCCCTGGAACACAAAGGGCTAAGAAGGAACATGGATGGGTTTTGGTCAGTACAAGTCTGACACTCCCTCCCGCTCTGCCCAGAGCGGGTGGAGTCATTTGATGATAACCCATCCGTAAAAAAAAAAGTGTCTGTTTGTAATATTAAAATAACGGCTTTTTACTACATGCACATGAATGTATATGCGGTACATATACGAAAATATTTTTTTTTACAATTATTGTCAGTCTGTCTGATTTAGCTGATGTAATAAGGAGTAACTTAGGCTACTGCCATTTTAGAAAAATTCTAATTCCACGCGGACGAAGTCGCGGGCACAGCTAGTTTTTAATTTATTTATTATTTTATTTTATTTATAGCCTCTAATCAGACATAAGTAAACAGTTTTTTTTTTTTTTTTTTTAAATATATAGGTTTCTTTTTATTCTGTGTGCCCTTTGGCAAAGGCCTCCTCCAACACTTTCCAATCTTCTCTCTCCCGCGCCAGTCTAGTCCAGGTTTTTCCAGCTGTTTTAACCACATCATCTTCCCATCTTCTGAATGGTTTCCCCTTTTTTCTCTTTCCCTCTCTTGTAGTCTAGTTTTTAATTTATTTTCTGATTAATTAACACTGCAATCGGTTTTTGACTTTTGAAACTT
Source organism: Cerastis leucographa (assembly GCA_963082945.1). Classification (NCBI taxonomy): domain Eukaryota; kingdom Metazoa; phylum Arthropoda; class Insecta; order Lepidoptera; family Noctuidae; genus Cerastis; species Cerastis leucographa. The sequence continues at coordinate 17,391,418 of OY720363.1, forward strand.
ACAATAATTTATTGATCAAAACGTTTCGCTTTTTTTTCTCTCACGACATTGTCCACGATAGAGATTGAGCAGCGGTGGCCCTGTGGTGGCAGCCACGACTTACGAGCAGTAAGCCGTGGGTTCGAATCCAGGAAGGCGCATTTCTTTGTGTAATTTATTCCATCACCACTGCACTAAAAAATGGTGAAGGTAAACATCGTGAGGAAACCGGCATGTCCTAGAACTAAAAAATCGAAGACATGTGACATCTACCAACCCGTACTAGGCCCGCGTGGTGGATTACAGCCCAAGCCCATTCCCTCTCTTAGAGAGTAGGCCTGCGTCCCAGCAGTGGGAACATTATAGGTTGATGATGATTGTCCACGATGAGGGATAACTGGAAGAAAGGCCTCGTGGGTAAATAATAACAGCGTTTCGGGTCGATCTCCTGGTTAAGCTGCGCTTGACTAGGTTGGTCAGTGGATGGGTGACCACCCATTACATACCGAGCTTCCTCCGTGCCTCGGAAAGCACGTTAAGCCGTTGGTCCCGGCAGCCATTTGTAAATTTTTGACAGTTGTTACTGGTAGTCAGTGGCCCAAAAGTCTGCCAACCAGGTCTTACCGAGGGTATCGTATTACCCAGTACAGGGTTGTGGAGGCCAGATAGGAAGTCGCTCTATGTAAAATACTGGTATTCCACTGTTGGTTTTCTGGTGTCTGTGATACAATGATTTTTATTCATTAGTACAGGCACCACCGATACACTTATGTCTGTTATGCTCATTTTTTTATTGCAAAATTTCTATATGTGAACCTAAAAATGTCTTTTTCTGAAAATTAATTTATTATTATTATCCTTTATTCATTTTCTAACATATTATTTACATTTTTACTTTTTACAACAAAATTATATAAAAAGAAAAACATTTAAAAATATAAAAAATAGTAGCCCACCGGCATCGGGAACAGGGTCCGGGCTACCGGTGGTCAGGGCTCTTGAGAGAGGAACCTCCTAACAATACGTGCCGTGTCCAGAAGTACTGCTTTCTGAATCAAGCCCTTGATCCAACTGCCAAGCGAAAGACTATTATTATTATTATTATCAACAAGGTAGGCTTAGATAGTGATTGAACTAGAGGCTTTTAAAAATTTTCTCAAAAAGGCCATGAGCACTGGGACCATCTGCCCCAGAGTAAAAGCAGATAAATTATGTTGGACAAGTGTGCTGATTTACTTCTTCTTGTGCCTAGCCTTTTTTTTCTAATAAATGACTTTGAATTTGATTTGTTTTTTTTTTTTCCATCTATGTTGGGGTCGGTTTTCAGTCTAACCGGAGTATGCTGATTTATTAAACTAATAAAAAATTTACTAAACTAGAAATTGCAATGAAAACTTCACGAATAGTTTTTCGTCTATTTATTACCTACGCATTTTCTGATCACTCATCATCATCTTTTGTCTTTTAATTCCCTCAAAAATAAACCAACTTTACCAGACCCTACCTTGCTATACAACCACTTCACACACATTCAGCTATAATACCCTGGTATATATAGTCTGGTATCGCTAAAGCCAGTCGCAGCAATAACGCATTAGTACGCTTGTATGGATATATTCAGGCTTGCACTAAGCATTGAGTATTGATTGCGCGTTTGTCCGATGTTATTGGTGCTTTCAACGCATTTAATTCAGTGTGAAACCATTTAAGGTATTGAATTTGAAGGATAATTTTACAGTGATAGAAATACCAGGGTACTGTAAACTACAAAGAGGTTCCCGGAAAACCTTACAGCATTGCAGAAGACTTAAGCGATAATGATGGGATTTCTACGTCTATGATGATGAATTTAAACACTAAATCAAAATATAGGGATGAGAAAGTGTTAAAAGATGTCGCGGAGTTTTCAAAATTATGTCATTTCAGATAATCTGCTACCCACCACATATACAAAATATTGCAAAAGGGGACCCGAATGCATTGTACTAACTCTTTGTCTTCTTCTTCCGTACGTGTTAGTTACGGCGTCTGTAGTGTTTTTAATACAATAACTTAATTTCAACCAAACACCTGTTTCAAAATCTCAAGGAATTTTCTTACCAACATTCCATTCACAAAACGTTCATCGGTTCCAAAAGGTACCAAGTGACAACAATAGTGAATCACTTTCAGCAACAGTAAGTAGGTATGCGGTATAAATAAATAGGTACACGCAATATCGTTTGGATTGCGCGCCCTGACACGGGTCGACAGCCATGTCCGGCTGCTGTTAATTTCGCTTGTCGACTGTACTGGTATTCAATACTGGTATTCAAGGGAGGGGCTTAAGCGGTGATACTGTTGGGGTGAAGTACCTTTCTTTTTATGTGCTCCTGGTATTTAATTTGCGGTATGGGTTTTTTAAGAGAAAAAAAAAAATGTCGGAGAGGTAGGTAGCAGAGCCGGGGCCCTGCTACCTACCTCTCCGACTAGTTTTTTTTTTCAGACGTAATTATAATCTACTTAAAAATGTTAAATTCATTCATGCATTGTTGAACTACTTGGTAGAGAAGCATGAAATAAACACGACTACTTTTTCATAATGAAGGTAGTGCTCATGTTGGAGTACTCTGGAAGATTTTGGACAATTCATCCACAAAAAAAGTTCCTGTCTTACCTACTCGCAGGTAGGTAGTTTGTTCCACATAAAACTGGACAAATACCCATAATTTGAGAAATTTCTGCTCTTAAAAAACCCATACCGCAAATTAAATACCAGGAGCACATAAAAAGAAAGGTACTTCACCCCAACAGTATCACCGCTTAAGCCCCTCCCTTGAATACCAGTACAGTCGACAAGCGAAATTAACAGCAGCCGGACATGGCTGTCGACCCGTGTCAGGGCGCGCAATCCAAACGATATTGCGTGTACCTATTTATTTATACCGCATACCTACTTACTGTTGCTGAAAGTGATTCACTATTGTTGTCACTTGGTACCTTTTTGAACCGATGAACGTTTTGTGAATGGAATGTTGGTAAGAAAATTCCTTGAGATTTTGAAACAGGTGTTTGGTTGAAATTAAGTTATTGTATTAAAAACACTACAGACGCCGTAACTAACACGTACGGAAGAAGAAGACAAAGAGTTAGTACAATGCATTCGGGTCCCCTTTTGCAATATTTTGTATATGTGGTGGGTAGCAGATTATCTGAAATGACATAATTTTGAAAACTCCGCGACATCTTTTAACACTTTCTCATCCCTATATTTTGATTTAGTGTTTAAATTCATCATCATAGACGTAGAAATCCCATCATTATCGCTTAAGTCTTCTGCAATGCTGTAAGGTTTTCCGGGAACCTCTTTGTAGTTTACAGTACCCTGGTATTTCTATCACTGTAAAATTATCCTTCAAATTCAATACCTTAAATGGTTTCACACTGAATTAAATGCGTTGAAAGCACCAATAACATCGGACAAACGCGCAATCAATACTCAATGCTTAGTGCAAGCCTGAATATATCCATACAAGCGTACTAATGCGTTATTGCTGCGACTGGCTTTAGCGATACCAGACTATATATACCAGGGTATTATAGCTGAATGTGTGTGAAGTGGTTGTATAGCAAGGTAGGGTCTGGTAAAGTTGGTTTATTTTTGAGGGAATTAAAAGACAAAAGATGATGATGAGTGATCAGAAAATGCGTAGGTAATAAATAGACGAAAAACTATTCGTGAAGTTTTCATTGCAATTTCTAGTTTAGTAAATTTTTTATTAGTTTAATAAATCAGCATACTCCGGTTAGACTGAAAACCGACCCCAACATAGATGGAAAAAAAAAAACAAATCAAATTCAAAGTCATTTATTAGAAAAAAAAGGCTAGGCACAAGAAGAAGTAAATCAGCACACTTGTCCAACATAATTTATCTGCTTTTACTCTGGGGCAGATGGTCCCAGTGCTCATGGCCTTTTTGAGAAAATTTTTAAAAGCCTCTAGTTCAATCACTATCTAAGCCTACCTTGTTGATAATAATAATAATAATAGTCTTTCGCTTGGCAGTTGGATCAAGGGCTTGATTCAGAAAGCAGTACTTCTGGACACGGCACGTATTGTTAGGAGGTTCCTCTCTCAAGAGCCCTGACCACCGGTAGCCCGGACCCTGTTCCCGATGCCGGTGGGCTACTATTTTTTATATTTTTAAATGTTTTTCTTTTTATATAATTTTGTTGTAAAAAGTAAAAATGTAAATAATATGTTAGAAAATGAATAAAGGATAATAATAATAAATTAATTTTCAGAAAAAGACATTTTTAGGTTCACATATAGAAATTTTGCAATAAAAAAATGAGCATAACAGACATAAGTGTATCGGTGGTGCCTGTACTAATGAATAAAAATCATTGTATCACAGACACCAGAAAACCAACAGTGGAATACCAGTATTTTACATAGAGCGACTTCCTATCTGGCCTCCACAACCCTGTACTGGGTAATACGATACCCTCGGTAAGACCTGGTTGGCAGACTTTTGGGCCACTGACTACCAGTAACAACTGTCAAAAATTTACAAATGGCTGCCGGGACCAACGGCTTAACGTGCTTTCCGAGGCACGGAGGAAGCTCGGTATGTAATGGGTGGTCACCCATCCACTGACCAACCTAGTCAAGCGCAGCTTAACCAGGAGATCGACCCGAAACGCTGTTATTATTTACCCACGAGGCCTTTCTTCCAGTTATCCCTCATCGTGGACAATCATCATCAACCTATAATGTTCCCACTGCTGGGACGCAGGCCTACTCTCTAAGAGAGGGAATGGGCTTGGGCTGTAATCCACCACGCGGGCCTAGTACGGGTTGGTAGATGTCACATGTCTTCGATTTTTTAGTTCTAGGACATGCCGGTTTCCTCACGATGTTTACCTTCACCATTTTTTAGTGCAGTGGTGATGGAATAAATTACACAAAGAAATGCGCCTTCCTGGATTCGAACCCACGGCTTACTGCTCGTAAGTCGTGGCTGCCACCACAGGGCCACCGCTGCTCAATCTCTATCGTGGACAATGTCGTGAGAGAAAAAAAAGCGAAACGTTTTGATCAATAAATTATTGTAAGTTTCAAAAGTCAAAAACCGATTGCAGTGTTAATTAATCAGAAAATAAATTAAAAACTAGACTACAAGAGAGGGAAAGAGAAAAAAGGGGAAACCATTCAGAAGATGGGAAGATGATGTGGTTAAAACAGCTGGAAAAACCTGGACTAGACTGGCGCGGGAGAGAGAAGATTGGAAAGTGTTGGAGGAGGCCTTTGCCAAAGGGCACACAGAATAAAAAGAAACCTATATATAACACCTGTTTCAAAATCTCAAGGAATTTTCTTACCAACATTCCATTCACAAAACGTTCATCGGTTCCAAAAGGTACCAAGTGACAACAATAGTGAATCACTTTCAGCAACAGTAAGTAGGTATGCGGTATAAATAAATAGGTACACGCAATATCGTTTGGATTGCGCGCCCTGACACGGGTCGACAGCCATGTCCGGCTGCTGTTAATTTCGCTTGTCGACTGTACTGGTATTCAAGGGAGGGGCTTAAGCGGTGATACTGTTGGGGTGAAGTACCTTTCTTTTTATGTGCTCCTGGTATTTAATTTGCGGTATGGGTTTTTTAAGAGCAGAAATTTCTCAAATTATGGGTATTTGTCCAGTTTTATGTGGAACAAACTACCTACCTGCGAGTAGGTAAGACAGGAACTTTTTTTGTGGATGAATTGTCCAAAATCTTCCAGAGTACTCCAACATGAGCACTACCTTCATTATGAAAAAGTAGTCGTGTTTATTTCATGCTTCTCTACCAAGTAGTTCAACAATGCATGAATGAATTTAACATTTTTAAGTAGATTATAATTACGTCTGAAAAAAAAAACTAGTCGGAGAGGTAGGTAGCAGGGCCCCGGCTCTGCTACCTACCTCTCCGACATTTTTTTTTTTTTATATATGATATTTTGTAAATGAATATGATGATATTTGCATATGATGATATTTTGTAAATGAATGACTTACCATTCAGGCGTAAACGTTAAATTAAAATTCATATTTTACCACAAAAGCCATCAAAATCGCCCCTCAAGTAATTCAAATGCCAGAATTATGAACATGGAAGCAGTCACGCATAGAACATTGGGCTCGAACAAAACGTTCCATTATGATGTCGTTATAGACATTATCAATATCCGTAATGGCGGCAAGTTTTTCTCTTTATTGCGACACTGAAGGACGCAGGTGTATGTTAAATTCGATTAATACTTTAATAGAAGTTTATTGTCAATTAGTTGGTTGACCTTGAGTTTTTTTGGGAGAGCAAAATTCTTTTCAACATTTAAAACATTATACTTACTACTCGCGTGGATGATCAAGATTTTTGAACGTGAACGAAAGAAAAGTATGTAGTATGTATGGGGTGGCTGCAGTGTAGCGTTGTGAGGGTCTCAACTGAAATTAGTCGAGTAATCCTAAAATGTCATAATTAGTAAGTAACTAGGGACCTCACTAAAAACGCGGTACAACACTAGTTTTTGACAGGACGCTATGACTCTGCCATTTCGATCCCGTTGGCTTAGCTGAATCTATCTTCTGACCTCAAGATTCTTTGTGCCCCGACTTAGGGTGAGTTCCACATTAGTTAAGTAATTCTGCCTGTCATGCCTGATTCTCTGCGCTGGATAACCTATATGGATTTCATCACCTAAGTGATATCTGATTTTGCATGTGTCTATGCCACGTGTGGCTAGTAGTTGTCCAGCGCACAGGAAACTGTAATTGTGAATGTATCACTGCTGCATCGAGGTGTGTAGTGCTCCTTACTGTGTTATTTGTAAGTAATCATGTATACTTTATGCACATTAGATGTTCATACTTAACCTAACTTTTCATCTGTCATGGTGCTTGCTATGTTGCCCACTTTTACCTGTAAACCGCTGCGATGTACTGAGCCTTCAGCTAAAATGCTCCCCACACCGTCCCTTGGCCTACAAAGGGGTGAAGCTGGTACATCGCATGCGGCTTGCTGCCAACTGCATTGCAACGCATCTAACATGCGCACCCTATGGTGCTTCCAGGGTTCTTCCCACGTCTGCACGCTGCCTACTCCTGCACGCTACCTAAGCACGCTACCTACTGCTGTGCCAGTGCGCAGCCTACCCTGCGCACGTGGCTCTTCGCTCGGGCTTGGCGCTGTGCGCTAGCCTACCCCAGCACGCTACCTACTGCTGTGCCGGTGTGCAGCCTACCCTGCGCACGTGGCCCTTCGCCCAGGCCATGACCGGCCTACCTGTGGTCTACCCCACGGGAGCCGGTGCCTGCGCAGCCTACCCTGCGCAGCCCTGCCGTGACCTGCCTACCTACCTGCCTGCCTGTGGCCTACCCCACGGGTACCCTGCGCAGCCTACACTGCACAGCCTACACTGCGTAGCCCTGCCTTGACCTGCCTACCGGTGGCCTACCGCTGAGCCGGTGCCGACCGGCCCCCACGTCTGCACGTGCTGCCAAGGGACGGTACCCTTTTAATTAATAAGTGATAGTGAACGGAACAGAACAAAGTGACAGTTACCCGCGACCTAGTTTAGTGCTCTTAATATATGTATTAACTGGTCTGGCTGTTTTACTTTACCTACCTACCTATTTGCTAACGGCCTGCGCAGCCTACCCTGCGCAGCTCTAACCGTTACAGCAGGTTCTATTTCTGCCTATCTCTGATGGGGAAAAGTGAAAAAAAAACACGGTATGGGACTCAGACTGACCAGGGCAGCACATAAAAAAGGAGGTCTAAAATCAGCATTGTTACATTAGGTGAACAGGGCTTTTAATGATGAATCTTTGATGAATTGAAAAAAATCAGTTTGGTTTGTCTTTGTTTGTTTAATAAATACCTACATAGGAACTTACTTGTGAAAATTATGTTTTTTTTATTCTACTTGTATATTATTACTCACCCTTTTGATACATCTCCTAAGTGGCCTAACGACGCCCTCGAGAACAGAGTAATTTTGCTTAAAGATCTTAATAGAGACAAAAAGTTACTACAAAGGATGAACCAAAAATCAGGTTTTCGTTCGTTCTAACGAAGACAATGTAAACAAAACATTGTTCAAACATTAAAACAGTAAAGTTTAATTTCAATATAATTATCTCAACAGTTTGAAACATACCAAAACAATTTAACGAGACTGCAACACAATTTATAAAGTACCCAAAATCTAAAGAACTTTCGGAAATTATCGCCAAAGTTCTTAGCATAAAGTTCTGAGATGGAATTAAGTGGAAGTTTTAGAAAAATATACGTCTCACTTGAGTACTGGGGACGCTCGTAATGGTTATATTTCAGGTATTATTAGATTTAACTGTGGTTAGTGGAAGTTTATTAAACTAAAGTATGAAGGGGATGGGGAGGGGGGGGGGTATGAGGGGGAACTTTGGGGGGTTACTTTGGAGTTTTTGCTGGCCAGGTGGAAAGCGGGTAACATAGGAGTACTGAACTGCTCTCAAACCTATGATGGTGAAAAATACGAATTCATGTGTTCAACTAAACCTCACTGGGCGCGAGCTTAATTAAGAAAAAGAATTTCCGTATAAACTTTAAACATATTCGGTATTGTTCCCCTCTGATTTCTCCGATTTATAGGCGTATTTTATAATTATCACTTGCTGCAGCGAAGAAAAACATCGTGAGGAAATCAGCATGCCTGAGAGATATTTCGGCGTGTAAAGCCTAGTCAGAGGCCCATGGACGGCATAAAAACTCTGATACCAAATTATTCATAAGTGCTTAATCTGGCAATCTTCATTTATTTATTATTTTTTCTTTATAGTGTGGTTAGCCACTCGATAAAGAAGAAATATTGTTTTCCTGTAGTTGCTCTAGGAACATTTCAAGTGACACCACCACCTACTGTTTATTATCCCACATTTATCCAATTTGGCACAAATTATAATTATTTTAGCCCCATAGCAAAATGTAGCGGGAAAACAAATCTCCGTCATTCAAAACTCAATGTTATTAAGGCACCTCGCCAAAATTTTAATATCGCACACCAAAAGTTAACTCGACGTAATTATTCAGCGCAATTTACGGCACGCTAAAATTGCGCTAATCTGACAAAAAGTCTGACCTTAAAATATTGCTCGACCGAGAATATTTTGCTGAGAAAAATGTAATAACAAAAACAATATCTAAGGAATCCGTCAAACTGGGCGATAAAATACAGGCTGATTATAGCTAGGCGTCAAGTGACGTCATATTTCTTTTTTTTTCTCGGCGGCTCACAGTGGAACGAATGTATGGGAGCGGTTGGACGTAGACATGTCCGAAAAAAAAGAGTAAAATTATGCCAAACTAATGATGCCATCTTATTCGATTACTTAATGCCTTCATAAATTGTGGTGATGAATTTCTTCATAACTCCCATATTTCGGGAGTAATTTGAGAAAATGTGAAATTTTACTATGAAAATGAGTGTATCGAGCTCTCTCCCTCCTGATTCCGGGCTTGTTTCAAGTAGCGGTCTCTAATATCATAATGCTATTACTAAGAGCTATATTTAATACTAAGACACATAGTGCGCCAAATGTGCACTTTCTGGGATAAAAGGAAATGAAAATTTAAAAAAAAAAAACGTTTTTTCCCCATTTGTATTTACTTTAAACCGCAGACAGACTTATTAAGAGGTCTATAAATATATTATATATATACAGAAATATATATTAACAAAAATATTCACAAGAACTGATGAGAGTATGACTTTTAAGTAAGTTGATAATAAATTACCTAGTTTCATTAAAAGTACAATAAATAATTAAGATGTAAGCTCTAATTTACTAAGTTACACATTTTAAAACAATAACATCATTTAATTATCTTCGTCATCATCATCATCATCAATTAATTCAAATTCAGAATCGATGTCCGCTAAATCATTTATGTTAACAAATTCGATATCACTTTTCTCAGAATCCGTAAGCTCATAAAATTCCTTAAAAGAAGATTTTTTTACAAACTTATTTCCTTTTGGACGGATACTTGTAACAAGTGGATCAGAAGACAGTAAAAGATTGTGCATAATATCTTCATTGCATGAGATACTGCTATGCTTTCGAGAATGCCCCTCTCTATATTTTCTAAAATCTTTATTTCTAGCCTCAGATGCCTCTTCGGATAGAAAACCAATGGGCACAATTGACATGTTCTGAACTATGTCTGGCCCATGCATTAAAATTTTATGAAGTGAAGAAGGCATATAATACCATGGGTATAACTCCACGTAAAGCTTAGCAGTATCAAAGCAGAACTCTCGGAATTTAGTTACGTTGATCTTCTCTCCTGATGAAATACACTGCAAGATCACACAGATTTTTCTTAAAAGCATAGCATCTATTCCGGTCAGTTCAGCAGATTTAGTGTAGTTTTCAAAAAATCTCCTTGCCGAGTTGCCATTGTTGGTGGATCCACTGCCTTGTTTCACAACATCGAGAAGTAAGCCCGTTTCTCTTCTTACAGCCTCTTGAACTCTTTTCTTCCTGTCATCAACTTGCCTTTTTGCTATATCACCCCTTACTTGCCATGATTTTATGTCTAATTTGTAGGAAATGTGTAATAAGCATTCCATTGAGCGAATCCAAGCGTGAAGGGTGCTTAAGCTATATTTATACATGTCCTCGTTTGCGTGTTTATCTTTGATTAACTCTAAATTATTCATTTCTTTAGGACAAGCCTTGCATATGTCACACACTGAAGCTGCTGTATTGGATATAATGGAATGAATTTTACCATCAATCATTGTCAACAGCAGTTGGTGTTTGACACTAATTCCATCAGTGATGGTGGATGGAGTTAAGGCTTCAATCTCTGCTTCGATTTCAGCCATCTCTCTCTGCACATTTTCTTTGGTTTCCTTTATAAACTTAAACAATATTGGCCGGCAAAATGAAGTGGAAGATGGTCGCTCGTTTTCCCAAATTGTTACACCTTTTGAGACGAGCCGCAGTGGTACAAGACTAATCATAAAATTACTAGCAAGATCGATTTGCTCATCTTCACTCGTCCTTTGATGATAAATGCTTTGGCTAGATGATCCGTCAAAACCCCATTTGCTGGTCAATACGAGCTGTTGATTGGGATCAACAGGGGTTTCTAACGACCTAATAAGTCTTCTTGAGGTTAAATCCATCAAGGCTTGTAATTTGATTTTTGCAGAGCTCTCTGTAACTGTGAGATCTTCTTTGGCCGGATAGCACTTAATTTTTTCTTTAACCAACATGTAGTAACTCGGGTATTGAAGAGCTCCTTCTTGAGTGTTGAAATCCCGAAGAGTGTTATAGCGCCATTTCGATAAGTTCATCGATACATAAAGAGCCAATGCCTTCAAAGGGGATATTTCCCGTACCTGAATTGATTTACCTTCAATGAAGGCTTTGATTTTTGAGGCCTCTTCTGGATTCTCCGTCAAGTATTTCATAACATAAGCTGTATCGCTTTGTCCTGCCTTTTGAAGCGCCCTTTCGGCCGAAAACATAATTTCAGCGCTGCTACTGCTGCATGAAAGACTATCTTCAGTGCGTCTTCTTTTTTGCCGGTTACTAAGGTCCTCAAAAGATTTACGAGGACTAGGATGTGTACAAGTTGAAGCATTAGATTTAGCAGGAGAAATTATGGGCTCGATGACGTCACTTATATTTTCTGTAGAAGGTTCCATATTTTCATTCTGTAATTCCGGCCATTGAATTGCAGCCTGTAGCCAAATCTCATGTTTCTTCCGAAACTTATCTGTGCTTCTTCCAGACTGTGTCCATTTTGCATAAATGCGGTAGCAAAATCGACGACACCAGTCTTTTAAACTTGTTTCAGCACTTTCACATAACTGAACACAACTGTTATCTTTTAAAACACTGAACAAATAGTTAAAGTCGCGTAAATCTTTATGTGCGCGTGCGCATAAAGCAACGTGAATATCAAGATTTGTATTAAAATTTGGAAAATACATTGCGAGATTAGCTTGGATACAACGAGGTGTAAATCAACACTGATTTTAAAGTTACTAATAGTGACCTATTTATATAAAATCCAGGTATCCCAGGTATCCTTTGTTAAATATTGCAAGGTAATTAGTTATTGTGATAATTAGTAAATGATGCATGCTAAATTAGTGTATTAAGAGCCATTTAGTAATTAAATAATAGCAATGTTCTTATCAGTAATCATTAGTGCATCAGTTTTATATGTAAACCTTAAGTCCCTAATTATATATCCTAATTAGCTTATATCTTCTCTAATTGGCTGCTCAGAAATGTTATTGTAATAAGGTAAACCTTTAGAAAAACGGTTTTAATCAACAAAATAAACAAAAAATAAAAAAATTGTGTTATAAAATAAACATCACTCTTTATCCCAGAAAGTGCACATTTGGCGCACTATGTGTCTTAGTATTAAATATAGCTCTTAGTATTAGCATTATGATATTAGAGACCGCTACTTGAAACAAGCCCGGAATCAGGAGGGAGAGAGCTCGATACACTCATTTTCATAGTAAAATTTCACATTTTCTCAAATTACTCCCGAAATATGGGAGTTATGAAGAAATTCATCACCACAAGTTATGAAGGCATTAAGTAATCGAATAAGATGGCATCATTAGTTTGGCATAATTTTACTCTTTTTTTTCGGACATGTCTACGTCCAACCGCTCCCATACATTCGTTCCACTGTGCGGCTGCTCGTTAATTCCCTCTCGCAACAAAATGAGGCTATTTGAGCCTCTCCAAGGAATATAACAACGTAATTCTATAGAAGTAACTGACTTGCAAGAAACATCGAGAGTTTTTATTTAGTGACGACTTAATACTGATAATATATGAGAGATGTTGTATACGAGTTGGATTGTGAGTTTTGGTGAGTGTTGTCTATGTTTGCGTAATTTAGATTTTTTGTCAGTGGTTGGAGGTTTTTTGTCGTGGCTAAATTATAACTGCTGCTCGGGTCGATCTTTAGGTCAAGCCGTGCTTGCCGAGGTTGGTTTGTGGATGGGTGACCGCCCATATATACCGAGTTTCCTTCGTGCCTCGGAAAGCACGTTAAGCCGTTGTTCCCGACTGTCATTTGTAGATCTTTGACAGTCGTTACAGGTAATCAGTGGCCCGAAAGTCTGTCAACCAGTCTTACCAAGGGGTATCGTATTATACCCAGTACTAACTGGGTTGTGGAGGTCAGATAGGCAGTCGCTCCATGTAAAATACTGGTATTCAGCTAAATCCGGTAAGACTGGAAGGCGACCTCAACATAGTTGGAAAAAGGCTAGGCAGATGAAGATAATGATGATGGTTGAAGATGTTATGTGCCAGCTTTGAGAATAAAAAAATGGGGTGCGCCAAAGTTCACCTAAATTTTCAACTCCGATAGTTGGAAAATGTTCTTCCTAACATTTTTCATTCTAACAATCACAATTCCTAACTACTCTAATGTTCTAATTCCGAAGCATTAAACTTCATAATGTCAGTAGCAATAATCATCTATTATACTTTTATTTGTTTTCCTATATTTTCTCAACATAACCATCTTTTACACTATTATTCAAAGTCATATCTTTTTTGTTTAGATTTATTTTTTATTAATTAAAGCGTCTTCTTTAATTTTATTTAAAGCGGTGTGTACCCGCAAAGATATCCATAGGTTAGGTTAGGTTAGAACTGTGACCAAATACGCGCGAGCCGAGCGAGCGTAGCGAGCGGTGCCACGGCAGCGGCCGGCGAGCGCTACCTCGAAATTGGTCGCGAAATTTTTCTAAGTATTTTTTTCATGGTGGGGGCACTATAAATATCATCTTCTACTCACATATATTATTTATTACACTTGGTAAATGTTTCTTTCTGAGTATGAGTGAAAATATTATGGTAATTATGTTTAGGGATAATAGCGTTATGATAAAAAACAGTAGGAGTTGAAATATATTTACATTAATGATATTATTAATTACAATTTTCGGAAAAATTAGTGTTATGAACATCGCCGGTAGCACTACAAATAGTATGAATGAAAACTTTAGGTTGAAAAATTTTAGGGAGAGTGATCATTCGGATTACACATCATTAGGAAGAACAATTTCGGGTAAAGAACTTTAGGTGAGCCAATATGGACCCAAAAAAATGGCTTACCATCATCGTCAAGTCTTGTAACAAAAATACAGCTTAAGAGGTCTTCCCACTACACCGTACTATACCATAAACGTATCAGGAGGTCTACTCTCTAAGCACAAAATCCGTACTTTCGGCCGAAGTTACGGTCGTTTCCTACTTTTTATCACTTACGGACATAAGATTCGTTAGGGACCCGAACTAAAATGTTGTGTTTTCAAAACTCATGAATCTGAAAATATTAGAGAGTAGGATTCATTTCAAAGTATAAAGCTAGTTACGGACTGACCCGTACTTTCATTGACGGACTTAGAGAGTAGGCCCCCTGATACAGAAGAAACATGCTACGGACTACTATGCCCACTAGAACGTATTAACAGGGTAACACGGTAGGTAATGGTATGATATGGTTTTTTTTTTTTTTTTTTGAATGGCGTCTCGCAGTTCAACCTATGAGGTTATCGTCTGCTTAACCGGACTATCCTGTGGGTGCCTTTAGAGTAAGGCCTCCAGCCAGGGCATAAAAACTTACAAACTAAGCGACTGCACGCTAAGGGCACCCCCTGTGGGGTACGAACCTCGGCTTAGGGCGTCGCTGGTGGAGGACTGCATGGGGACAGGCTGGATCTGAATGGTATCATTATTTAGGGGCTGATTTAAAACTACTGGCACAGCATCGCGGGCTGGCTCGAGCGAGGGTCGGGGAGGGGGTATGATATGGTGCAGGGCAGACTCCTTTATCTGTAAAATAAACCAGGATTGATCTATGCTAATATATTAAATGCAAAAGTAACTCTGTCTGTTTATTATCTTTACACTCTTAAAACACTGGCCTAACCTGATCAGAACGTAAAACAGATAGGCGGTCTGGAACCAGAAGAAGGAAGATAAAAATAAACTTATTTTCATCTAAGATCACGTACAAAGGCAAATGAAACAGCCACTTTAAAAAAAAATAGTGCGTAGTCCCTCCGCGCGGATGAAGTGAAACTTCGTAATACTACACGCATGCGTTTGAGTACCACGCATTCACTCTGGTTATTTTATTGAGCTTCTAAATAATATTTTGTTGTTTTCTTGTTGTATTATTTTCATTACAAAAGTTTATCGAGGTTGTTCTACTCATGGAAATTGGGCAAAGGCTGGTCACACCGAAGAGTCGAATGCATGACTGTTTGCACGCCATCTTGCGTACCTAGTAGAACTACGTAGTCACAAATCTTGTAATACTGCTATATCTTAGTGAGTTATAGAAAATATTCCCCCTCCATGGTAGCGTTAAACTTGTTGGAAGTCGCATAAGAAGTTTCACTTCAAAAATCGACAAACGATATCAAAACGTATCCCGTAACACATAATGTTAATAACACATCTACGGGCTCAATAATGTCCTCATCATACATCTCTATATTAAAGGCCAAATAAGACGGGTAACGCAGGGAACATTGATAATTCAGTGGTGCGACACCCTCGGAAAATAATTACGAGAGACGAGGTTAATCGTAAAAGAGGGCACAGACTAACAATGTATAGAGAAGAAACTCTTTACTGGAAACGTAAGACAATTTGAATTTTGCTGGCTACATTTGAAAAAAACCGGCCAAGTGCGAGTCGGACTCGCGCACCGAGGGTTCCATACAAACAATTACTGAAAGGAATAAATAAAAATATGTGATGTAACTAAAAATTTAAGATTTTCGGAATTTTTCCTTTATATGTGCTATAAAACATTGCTTCATGCCAAATTTCAATATTCTAGGTCGACTGGAAGTACCTTTTAGGTTTTGATTCCCTTGCGAGTAGTTGCGAGTTTGAAAATATGTGGCTTAAATGCTGTTTCTTTTGATTGCGTTGTCATAGAAGTTTGATTTTGTTACAGCTTAAAGGTATTATAGAGCTGAGTATTTGATATGAATTTAAATTTAATACCTCTACGCGTTCATGAGGAAAAGGGTAGTAAGTTTAAATTTATTAAAAATATTTTTATTAAATGATGTAACTAAAAATTTACGGTTTTCGCAATTTTCCCTTTATCTGTGCTATAATACGTTGCTTCGTACCAAATTTCAAGATTCTGAGTTTTGGGTAGTACCCCGTAGATTTTGATTCCCTTGCGAGTGTCGAAAATTTGTGAAAATTTGCGGCATAAACGGCTGTATCTTTTGATTACGTTGGCTTAGAAGATTGATTTTTTCACAGCTCAAAGGGACAGTAGACTTGAGTATTTGATATAAATTCCAGCTTGATACCTCCACGCATTCCTGAGAAAAAGGGTCTTGACAGACAGACAGGCGGACAACGAAGTGATCCTATAAGGGTTCTGTTTTTTCCTTTCGAGGTACGGAACCCTAAAAACCAGGATTACGTTCGTTCATATGTATGTATGTCGCAACAATCGACCACTTATTTTATTAATATAAGCAAATACGAGTACGTCGGACAAATTGTTGTTGAATTTATCTATAAAAAAATTCTCAGTAGCACCCATGAGTCTAGATCTGTGCCCGGTTATTGGCGATAGGCTCGCCCTATAACTGGCGAAATATAGGTGTACTATTAGGTACACTTCTATCTAACCACACCTATTATTATAGACTTTTAAAATATTTTTCGTATGTCGAGATTTTTTGTTATGATTTTGCTCGCATTGAGGTGATGCTGTTCCGGTGTTGAGTTTACTTCACAAAGCACAAAGGGAAGTAGTGAGTTTCGCTTCTGTACAATATTCATAGTCTATGCGGAGGGGTGCAGGCCTGTATCCCAAGATGAATTATGATGCGAATGTACGTCTTGATCTGTCATGGCCGCTTTGTAAGTAGGTGTGTGTTTTCGGGATGAGTACTCAAGGGATCGTCAAGGAATAAGAGATTAAATAGCAGTCGATAATTTAATTCGTTGTTTATGGAAAAAGGAACAACATGACGACACAAATGAGCTTTTGAGAGGAGCTCGTAGCTAAATAATAACATCCGCACGGGTCGATATTTAAGGTTTAGCCTTGCTTGGTCCGAGGACTATAATTACATACCAAGTTTCCTCCGTGCCTCGGAAAGCACGTCAAGCCGTTGGTCCTGGCTGTCATTTGTAGATCTTTGACAATCGTTATGAGTAGTCAAAAGCCAAAATTCTGACAGTCTTACTAAGAGGTATCGTATTACCCATTAGATGCGGAAGAATGGGGAAAATGTCGTGAGGAAAGTCTTGAGTATGAATGTAGATGACTATAAGAGAGAGATCCCTTCTTTTGGCATAATGTACTTTGTCCTAATATACTTCGGCATAACGTTTTTGGCACAATTTGTTTTGGCATAATCGGCATATTTTTTTAGGCATACGTTTTATGTTGGCATAATCATCTTAAAGACTAATTTGTTTTGGCATAAATTTGATTCGCATAAGCTGCGGTGGTGAGCCAAAGCCGTCTGCGACGATTAGCAGGCGTGGGGCCGCCGGAGGCCCGCAACGCCGGAGCCGTGACAGAAACCCTGCATGTTGCATGCTCGCTTGAATGCTGCATGCTTGCTTGCATGCTGCATGCTTGCTTGTTTGCTGCATTCTTGCTTGCATGCTGTATGCTTGCTTATAAAAAAGTTATGCTTTAGAACTTTATGCTTAATAGATTTATGCTTTAGAATGTTATGCTTAATCATTATTATGCTTAGAAAAATTATGCGTAAGCTGTTATGCGTAATTATGTTATGCGAAAATATAATTATGCCAAACAAAATTATGCTAATTTTTATTAGGTCTTAAAATTTTAGGCAAATGGATAGGGGACCCTATATGAGAAGATGAAGACCAAAGATAAATAGAGTACTTTACTGTACACCAATAGGGGATGATCCTATTTTTTTTTTCTTTGTCCGTCGGGTAGTTTATTGAAAAGTATTGGACACGTTTTTTTTCTTTTTTCACGTGGTCATAAAATTACGGAGATATATTGAGTTGAAATGGCGCATGACGTCACATGTAGGTAAGTTTTATACCTACTTGTGACGTAGTAAGCCCCAACTCTCCAACTTTAATGAGTTCTAACTAAGTATTTTTTTGATATTTTGATAAAACAAAAAATACGTGTCTAATATTTTTGTATTACCTGTCTGACGGACAAAATAGAATGTCGTTTTCTTTACCCAGTCCGATCCCCTATTCCTTTCAAATATTCTTAAATCTATGGGACCAGCGATTTCTTTAAAAGAAACCTATACTTCCTTAATTGTGTTTACTCCTACGAACATTCCATTATACCCTAGTACATCTGGTACTTGCGACAAGACTACAGATCCGCTGCTTCCGACGCTAAGATCCCAAGTTGGTATTTGAGTCAAAACTTCAAGTCTTTTGTGTAAGTTCGGTACTCAAGCCGCCTAGTTGGCGGGCTGTTTATAATGGCGGCGTTTATGTAGTATTACGTATTATTATTATGTGACTACAGCCAATTCTATTCAACGGATATTGAGTCAGGGAAAAAGATAATTAAGTACTACTACGCATAAGATAGCTCTTAACAGTGTGGGAGACGTTTTTTGTTCGTTTATTCCTCAAAAAAACTTCGGGATTAAATATAATGAGCACCAAAAAATACTTTGAGATCCTAAGCTACGTTACCAAAAAAAAAATACTAAACACCAAAAAAATTGTATTCAAAGACCAAATATAGTAAATGATCACCACATTTTGTGGCAAGAAGAACTTAGGAAGCAAGTGCGAGCAAAGCGAGCTCGGGATATTGGGCACCCCGACCCGACTGTTAGGTTACTTTAAACCCTGCAGAGAGAAATAGGAGCCCCGCGTAGCGGGGCTCCGTCGACTACGCCTTAGTTCGGAGCTGTGATTTTCAGGTTTTTAATTCTGGTGATCATTTACCATTTCTGGTGATCATTTACTATTAGGCAGTATAAAAATGTTTTTTAAGGTTATATTTACTTTATCTGGTGTTATGTTAAACATAAGCCAAAAACTTCGGCATAATGGTAACGAAAGGAAGGATCATGTGTAAAATAGTATCTTTTATGTTGTTTAATTTAGATTGTGCCTTTTCAGTCAGTGACTGAATGTAAGATTTATTTTAAGTAGATTTTCATAATTATGTTGCCACCCAATCCCTCCCCCCCCCCCACATAAAGCGTGTGTGGGAACAAACCCACCAGTGGTCAGGATACATCGAGGCACCTTAAGGTGTTATAGAATAGAATAATGTATTTCACATAACTGGCGGAATTTGAGTGTACTATTGTACAGACAGCTTCATTAAGTTCTTACCCCCCTAAAAGACATGCGCGTTCAAATCCGTGTCGGGCACAGTTGGTTTTTGTATCTTGCAAAAACATTTTACTATAGTGACTTTATTGTTTTAGTGAAAAAATAAGTTCTATTATGTATTTTTCTTTGAAATTCTGTTTTTAATAATGATTTTTCAATAAAACGTAAATACTTATATTATTGGGTATAACGACTAGCAATAATGCGGTTAACATTTACACGTTCAAATGTAATGTATAAATATTCCGGAGGTTTCAAGACCGCTTAACGTGCATGAGGTTGGAGTATCAAATCCTAGGTGTGACATTCGCTTTTTGCCATAAATTATGTTTTTTTTTTAATTTAAAGAATGTTTCTTTTTTTTAGTAATATATTTATTTAAGAAAAATTAAACACTTTAATAATGTGTTAAATAACAAAAAATGTTTGTTTTTGCTATTATTTAACACAAACTTTGATTATTTTACTACAAAGATTTATATTATATTTTACAATTTGTTTTGATAATTTACAGTTATCCTAATATTCATATTTTACCTGACACAAACGGGTCCCTAGACAAGTGACATCCTATCACGCAAACCATAAAATAGGAAGCGGTATAAATATTTTAGATTGACTAGCTATCGTTATAACTCGAGGGTATAAGATTAATTTTATAAAGAAAACGTAAGTTAGTAAAATTAATGGATACCCTCAAATGTTAACATCTATCGATAAGACAGAGACCTAAAAATAAAGTGACTCGGACGATACTACTACAATTTCGTCGCAATTGTTAAGTGCTTGCTGGCTAATTAGTTAAGTATTAGTAAGACGCAACTCGGTGAAGCGATGGTTCGATCCCGGGTTGAACATTCAGTTCTTTTTGAGTTATTCTTTAGATTATTCGAAACGAATTCAATGTTGTAGCAGTGTAATATTTTAAAACTTGAGGGGTTAGGACATAGTGACGCTGTGACGCTGACTGTACCACTCACTCACTCTTTGTGGTAGTCCTCTGCATTACCCTTCAGTGTTTACAGGCGTGATGTTAATTTAAGACGTTATGTAATTTATTTCAATCAACAAAGGATTTAAAATTTCATTTAAAAATACAAACATTAGATATTTCGATTGCTCAACAAATTAACCACAATGGTTGAAGTACTGGCAATCAAACCTCTGCGCGAATATTTATGGTTCTTTCTATCGCCATAGACATCCCATGGTAAGAATAGTTTGATTATAGAGAAAATAAGACGTAAACGAGTAACATTACCATTCATATAAATAAATATTATATTCTGTGTACGATTTAGTAACGTTTGGTAATGAGTTGGTATTGACGCAATGAAATGTTAACTCTTGACAAAAACGTACCTCCGTATCTAAGATCCCCATTTCTTAGATCTTTTTTATCCTGAACATGGACACTTAACCTTTCTTCCGTCTGTTGTACAACTTATAGCATTAAGAGTTGTATTAAAGTTAGATTAAACCGAATCAGAGCAAGGCTCTCGACATGAACGAAACGTCCTAAGTGGTCCGGCCCTACTCCAAACTTTGAGTACGCGAATAATGGCACGAATAATTGAATTTTAACCAATTCTCGCGAACGACTGTATACTATACACCATCCAGACTGACAAGACCTTCCATCCGTCTACACAAAATATGACGATACGTCTCCTAAACCATCCTTACAGGGATCTGACAAAATGGCCGCTCTTTCAGGACTTTCTCAAAGGGTCTGACGGTATAAAATGCACTTAGAGTAGTGACTGTATTGTTCAGAGGGCCTTTAGAGGAGGAACAAGATTATTTTAGTCGATATACGTGCGATGTGTTCGATAGGAACTATCCTTTTGTCGTACTGAAGTGTAATACGTCGTGTCAAAGGCGGGTTACACTTTTGAAAATGTTTTATCCAGGATGAGATGTGCTCGGTTGGAGATAAAGGTAGCGGGGACGGAGCATTAGTTTTAGATTCGAAATAATAAATGTGTAGAGATGTTCCACAAGAAAAAATCACATGAAAACCAACTAGGTAAAAATATTTTCCTTGAAAATAGCCATATAAATTCTCCTAGAGGCTATAAATTGTTTGTACAAACTAGGGTAGGATAGAACTTTAACTCATATTTATCTTAACCCTTTAAAGTCCTCTAATTTCCATATAAACTAGCGATCAGCTCCAGCCGACGAGAGGTAACGTGAACTAAATCACGGCTCACGGCTAAAACTTCCAACAAAATTCAAACTAAAATGTCTAATAGCAGAGACTTTGCAACTGACGGCCCGAATACATATTAGATAGAAACCTTTGGGTCCCTTGACAAAATGGAGTTTGAACTCACTAATGCCAATAAAATTGAATATAAAAAATCAATTTGCTCTTCAAACCATTACATTTTTACGAATTCATATCCAATTCCTTTCTTATTACGCGTCCATTTATCAAGAAAAGTTTTCGTATTAATGTTGGCAGCCATTTTTCATTGGGATCCACTGATTGGACAGGCATGTCAGGTGACGTCATAATGGCGGGAGAAGTCGTTAATTTGTAAAAGGAGACTGTCACCATGTTTGAACTTTTTGGTGTTTTCCATCAATATGTCTTGAGGTGTAAGAAAAAGGTTGGCGTGTTGACCTGATACTGAAATATTAGCATAGAATGTCTCAGCAATTTGTGTTTTATGTGTGTGCGTGTGATTTATAGCCATTATAAGCTACAGCCAGATGCTTTTGTAAGCGGAGACATAAAAATCAGTAGCGTCAATGAACTCCTTTTTATAGCAGCAAAATTATATATTTTATTATTATATATTTTGCAGTAGCAAAACATGAGTTGTTATGTAATTAGTTAATTACATAGCATAGCCTAAAAATATTTCCTCATCATCAACATCGAAGGCGATTGAGTCAATAATACACCAAATTAAGCAAGATTTTCGCCCATCATTTCCCCAATTCCATTAATATCATAATATACGGCGACAATCACTCGTCCCCATCTTCCCCATGTCTACTGGTGTCCCAAATTTCCGGGACGCCGCCGTGACCCTGACATACCCATAATAGGGTCACTAATACCCGCTCCTTTATACAACGCTATTTTTAATTTACCTCTTCTTATTTCCTGTTGCCCTGGTATTTTGGGTACGCTGTGTTCAATTGGGTTTAATTTTCTACAATTACTTTTGTATTTCCCGTAGGTAGGAAAACTTCTCATAAATGTTACTTTTACAAAAAGCTAGTCTCTATGCTATTTTATTATACCTTATCTAATATTGTTTTTCCCGGACCTGTGTAGGTTTATTTCTCGATATTTAAAATTATCTTTCTCATAATTATACCGTTTTACCTTAACATCAATTTCCCCTTATTAATTCTGCTTCGGGTAGGTAAAACCTTTTATTAACTTTCATCATTAACTTTGATAAATATAAATCTACACATCTCACTTTTTCATCTTCACTTGCCTATTAGTAGGGCTTCATCAGGAAAACTTTTTATAACTGCCTAAGTTCCTAAGGTAACATTGCTTAAGGCATCTGCTTAAGATGCCAAGTTATATGAATACTTTAGTACAATCAAATATTGTTTCAGCAAGGTCAATGTAGGAGAAATTATTGCAAAGGCTTGTGCATACTAATCTCATTCACGATTCTATTAATACGCAACTCAATTAATTTCAATGTGTTAGAGAGTCCGTTACATTGGCTTATAAGCTCCGCACGGCGACCAATCAAGTCATACAAAACCAGTTTACGCGGATCTCTCACTGTACGGACAATCTATACAAAGCGATGCCATGTACTGGAAATGTATTACCTTAATGTGTCGCCGTTTGTACAAGAATACATATTGCGGAAATAAATAGCCTTCATGTAGAGTTTCAACCTCACTGAGACTGAGTGCAAAAGCATTAAATACTAGCTTTTGTGCGCGGCTTCACTCAAGTTTTGTACGGAAATTAACCAACGGGAACGTTTTTATTGTAGCCTATGACACTCGGGGAAAATGTGGATTCCCGTTAGTTTTTGGGATTGGATGCAAACTTACTTATAATATTAGTATAGATTTTCACTTAGCTGCCGCCAGCATGGAACAGTTTTCTGTTTCAAAGAAATGTTACGATTTTCTACTTTATTACAAACTCCAATCAAAACAATGTTAGTAAAATAACCCTTCAATTCAAATAGCTCAATAAACTTGCTCATAAAATAATTGCAGAATAAACCCGGCAGATTTTAAATAAAAGAGTTTATTCGTCCGCATTATACCATCGACATAAAGGACTAAACAACCCTTTAGTGCCGCCGTAAACCAGTACGTTTTCTTTATCCAAGTGAGTCTTAAATCAAGATGCTGTCCACAGCACGCAGTGTGCTCGGACGGGATTTTATTAAACCTGCAGTAGAGAACAGATGTAATACAATTGCAGGCAGCTGCGGTGGGGTTAAGAATTTGAACTTTAATTAAAAATAATTTGCGTTCCTGATTTGAAATTGTATTTTTTTAGTTGTATATTTGTGTGTTTCTTTGTTTAGAATGAGTTTATTTTGTATACTAGCTGTTGAAATTATTATAAAAATATTACTTCCCTATTGAATAATGTTAACAATTTCAAGGGTTTTATTTTTTTTGCACAGAACCTTAATTATTTTTCTAAAACACAAGTAGCTTAACTTACTCCTTATCACATAATCTATCAGCCATTAAAATCGGTCGCGCCGTTTCAAATATAAGCCGAACCAACAGACAGTCAGACAGTATATTTATACTTTCATATGCATACATTAAAAAGCTGTTATTATGAAATTTTGAACTTCCATTTTATTTATTTGTATAGATTAGAAGCGGTTCCTATCTGGCACTGTGGTACGATTTCGAAGACGACAACGGTAATGTAGCTGGTTTCATAGAATTACATGAAAACTAACCGTGTCGCTGTGGTTTGCCGTTGCGGTCTTCAGAATAATACCTTAGTAATAATAGTAATTTGGAATGCATTTGTAATTGGTCCTAACTCATTTTTCGAACGATGCTCACTTAGTTGCCTAGTCATTTAGTTGGTCGTTCGAAAAAGAGTTTTATTTGGATAAAGCTTTATTTGTATATAGCTTCAAAATTATGATTAACAGAGCACAATATCCAATCTATAATCTATGATCATACCACCACTGAAATGACTTACAAACCCTGCTTTACGTATTAATAGATTAGATTGGATATTGTGCTCTGTTAATCATAATTTTGAAGCTTGTATTGTTGTTTTGTATTATTTCTGTGTTAGGGGAATACCCCTAACACAGAAATAATACAAAAGCAATGACTTACTTCCTTATTTATTGCAATTCGTTTCGCAGCTTCAAGATACAAATCACCAAAACAAACGAACAACGATTCACAGCTATCTATCGGTACCCGTTGATACATAGCTCGTGAATATTGCAGCAGTGTCCCTGAGTCCCGCTACTCTCCTGGTACCATCCCATCCCGGTACTGACAAATTACCGAGAACACTTGAAAGAACGCTTAACTTACTTGTCGGTTCTTTTAACAGAAATGCGTTGCACGCTGGCTATTAGAGACAAGTTAAACTAAGTTAGGATAAGTTAGATGGAAAAGGATGATGTAGCTTAACGGTGTTTTTAATTTAGGGTGTGTTGTTTTTTTGTGAGGTTTTGTGTTAATCTATGAGTTTGAATAAAGATGAGGAGCTCCTGGTCAATCCATAGGTTAAACCCCGCTTGCCTAGGTTGGTTCATGGATGGGTGACCACCTAAACATAGATATATCGAGTTTCCTCAGTGCCTCGAAAACTGCATTGGGTCGGGACCATTTCTTTCTCTTATCTCATTCGCATGGCAAATAAAAAACGGTCATTTCCCAGGCTTCTTTAGTCTTATTTGAGCTTACAAAACGTAACAAATATATAAAAATAACACGAGTCTTTAATTCTAGTAATCGTTAAAGAATCTAGACAAATAGCAATCGCTTTCAATGCCTTTCATATTGATCTTTTTAATTATTTATTTTCGGTCTATTATGTCAGTCCAGACATTTTCGACATTAGCACCACAGCTATCGTTGATCAAACACTTTGCTTAGGCTCTCAGGTATAGATCTAACTGAACGTTCGAATCTTTCTAAATCGGGTTCATCGTTTACCACAGGAGCTGTTCCATTCTGACCAGGCCATACGATTTCCTCGATCCAATCAAGGAAGCTGGACACCTTGGTGTAGACTCCTGGTAATCCTGGTAAGGCACAGCCCACTCCGAAAGATGTCACTCCCAGAACGTAGTGCATGGTTCCTTGGCTTCCTATTGGAAGTGGGATCTTTACTTGGAGAGGGCCTCCGGAATCACCCTGGAAAGCAAATGAAAAAAAGGTATTTTTTTTTATTATCTATAGGCTCGCGCTTGACCACTATCTCACTTGATGGTAAGCGATGATGTGGTCGACGGTGAAGCACGCTTGCCTAGAAGAAACCTATTTACTCTTGACTTAAAGACCCCTAGATTGTTGCTATCGGAAAACACAGACTCCGGCAGGGAATTCCACTCCAGTGGTAGGCATAATAAAAGTATTCCCAAAACGCTTAGTGCGTATAGGTGGGATGTCCACCATGTACCGATATAATAATAATACCCTAGTAAAAGAAAACTTCGGTAAAAGACCTGAAAGGGAAAATCAAAAACCACCAATACAGAATGGTCAAGCATGTGGCATGCGATAATAACGTTTTGTGGGGAAAATGTGAGATCTTCTGTACTGTACTATTAAGAACTTTTAGCATGGAACATAATTCCATTCGGTATCTGGGAAAGGGCGTTGTTAGCTGCGCTACAGTTTATACTTTTGCAGCTACCATCGTTTTACTTGTTGTACCTAGTCTTGTTTTTGTTTTTGTTCCGAAATAAACTTTTATTATTTTATTATTATTACATGATAAGTCATAAGCTGTGATGACAGCCGTCATGTGGAAGAAGACATTTTTCATGAATATCCTGGTAAGTCATAATCATGGTTATCACATAAGCTATGCCAACCGCCAGCACTAGCATAACCAGGCTCACATAAATACATAGCAGTACATTCGAACAATAAACTTACCTGACAAGCATCAACTCCTCCTCCTAACTTGCCAGCACACAGCTGGTCCGGCTGCAGGCCACACCAGTTCCTGTTACAGGACATACGTAGCAGTCTGTTGCATTTGGCGAAGTCTATGATGTCCACAGTGGCTGCCAAGAGCTCTGGAGAAGTTTTTAGAGTGCCTGTGAAGTAGACCAAGAACGTTTGTGAATTTGGTCTTGGAATCGGTTATCAGGTCGGGCAAAATATATTGGATTTTCCCATCAGGAATTTTTCAACCGGAAACCCGGAGTCTGGATTTCTGCCCAGCTGATGATTCCCATATCAAAAGGGGGCGATCCCATTGCGGGCTCATCCCCTTTTGATATGGGAATTAAACAAAACTGGTACATCACACTGGAAAATTGACATGATGATGATATGATTACAAATCATCAGCAGTCCAGTTAAATATTAATTCCGGTCTTTTCATTGACACTTTTTTGGTAAAGAAGAACAACCAACCTGACTCCACAACGCCCCATCCAGTGACCTGTGCCTCATCACCATACTTGGTGATGCTGTCCTTAGTCCACAAGCACGCAGGTTGTATGTCCATGGAAAACTTCAGCTTTTGGCCCAGTTCCATCAGAGCTATGTCGAAGTACTGCTTCGGAGATTTGTACTTCGGGTGGGTTATGATCCTAATGATTGTCGCATCGTGTGTGTCACTGCCATTTATCTGAGAAATAAAATACCAGTATCAACATGTAAAAATAATCACAAGGCGTAAAGACGTCGTTCGTCCACATCGCTGTCAATTGGAAAAGTGCCCAAAAAGCTGGCAGCACTGTCACGTCGGATGGCTATAGTGATTCTCTGGCCTCTCGGCCCTCTAGTCACATGAAGAATCGACCAACTGTTTGGCGATATTCCGAAATACTAGGTGGGAACTCGGACCCTATGGCCCTAATGTTTCAACCCCGAACGGCTCAAACACATAACTACCAAATAAGTTATTGTATTTGGTTGTTGGCCGTCTGAGGTTTTCAGCACCTACAGCAGCCGCCCGTTTGCATAATAGTTCAATATATACGCTCACTTCTGCACTAGAGTCTCACACAGAAGTTACCAAGTTTCATGGTAAGACTTCGTTTCATACGTACCGGATCCTGAATGTTCTTGTCTCCCAGTCGTACAATCTTGGGTTTAACATCTGCAATGGTTGTATCCCGGTCGGATGCACTTGAGCAATGGGCAGCAGTCAGAACAAAGTTTGGGCTGATCAACGTACAACCACACATGAACTTCCACGTTCCGATAACCTCTTTCCATCCTATGGCACCCTAGTAATTAAAAAGTGATTAAGGAAAGTTACTATAGATAATAAGCGTTTTAATTTATGTTATTTATTTAATTGTCAAGATAAAGAAATCTTACCATGTTTGGATAGTCTCCCGAAAAAGTGTAGTGACCTCCAATGATATAGGAGGAAATTCCTCCTCTCGCTCGCCATGTGTCACCTAAATAACCACCAGTTTCTTATAAATTGAATGGAAACAAACAGAGATTCTGACAAAGCTAAAATGTTACAAAAATCGAACTCACACTCATTTTCCTGTTCTGCTTCATCATTTCGAACTTTTAGCTCCCAAATATAATCGAAACATTCTGAAACATAATTAAAATCATAATATTGCAAGTATGAAACAGTAGATTATATGAACGTAACTGAGCGAGACGCAAAACGAAAAATATAGCACTATGTCACTTACTGACTTCGCTGATCCGTCTACCAGGCGCCCTGAAGTCTGGCACAGGTGGTCTTTTAAACGGTGCGCAAGGATTGTTAGGATTTTGCAAAAGTGTTGGAGCTGGCCGTCGAGTAGAGGAAGAGGAGAGCTTAGGTAACAGAATTTGATGCCCAGATGAAAAAGATTTCGATGTCGATTTTGGTTTCCAATAGGGTAGATCAGTTGTAGTTAAAAATGTCGAAGAAGTCGTTGTTGATGATGGACTAGGTGTTGTTACTAGGACATCAGTTCGTTCAGGAATCTTCCTTTCTCGGACTGGAGTCTCATTTGTTGTGAGTGGTTCTGTGGGTGTAGGTGGTACAGTAGGTGCAGAAAATTTCACTTTAGTTGGTGTGGGTGTTTCAGATCGTAGAACAGAAGGAGGGCTTCCCTCAAGTGATCCAGTTAGCCTAAGCTTTGACCTGTCTGGTATGAAAGGAGCATGAGGTTTTATTGGCAGCTTTGTGTTAGCTCGTAACGGTAGCTTATGATGTTCTCCAGTTTTGTGAGGCTGTAAGATAACAGTAATCTTAAATGATTATTTTCACCTTGAAAAACAAATTAAGACAAATTATCTGCTTGGGTATTAAAAATTCAATATATTTTGAAACTTATATTATAAGAGTTTTATTTACCTCAGATTCCTTTGTAATGTTTGTTTCTCCAGTTGCAGATACTGTAATGTGTTTCGAAAAATATATAAGCACACTTAATTGTATAGTTTTATAAAGTACAAAAAAAAAACATAAAAGTGAACTTAGAGTTATTCTTCAAAGTACTTACCTATAAAATAGAACACAAGAATTGCACAAAAATATTTCATTTTACTAACGTGTGTACTACACGTTATATTAACGAAAGAAATAAAAAATAAATGAAAACGACCATTACTGGCTCTAGAAATAAATTAATTGAATTGTAATGAGTCAGTCAATGTAACAGTAAAACTATCTTAATATTTAAAACAATTAAAAACTTTCTTAATTATTATTATTTAGATAAGAATATTAAATTACTAATGTCATTACTGAAGTAATTGAATATTGTGATAAATAATTCATTAAACATTTGAAATAAAATTGTATATTTAAACAGAGAAAATCACACGAAAACAAAAATTATTTAATTTTTTCAGTCCTTATTCAGTGACATCGAAAATTGCGCGAGGATTTTCCGCTTCGTGAGAACGGACCATACATAATTTTTACTGCCCCGGCCACACGTTGCCTTCAATCCAGTCAAGGAAACTAGCTACTCTAGTATACACTCCTGGTAGTCCTGGCAAGCCGCAGCCTATACCGAACGAGGTGATGCCAACCACGTAGTTCATGCAGCCTTGTGTCGTGATTGGAAGAGGAATCTTCTCTTGAAGAGGTCCACCGGAATCACCCTAGGGAATGAGAAATCGTTTAATTATAAGCTGGCTTCATTCTATTGGCTCTCGGATGGATCACGCCATACTTTCCTTTGGCCAATCTAGAAAGACTTTTAAAACAAAACATCGTCATCTGCCTAGCGTTTTCCTATCTATATCGGGGTTGACTTCCAGTTTTGTCGGAGCTGAATACGTCACTGACTACCTATACTGACTGTCAAAGATCTATCTATTGTCAGCCAGGGCCAACGGCTTAACGTGCTTTCTGAGGCACGGAGGAAACTCGGTTTGTAATGGGTGGTCACCCATCCACGGATCAACCCAAGCGCGGCAACCTAAAGGTCGACCCGAGCAGCTGTTACTATTAAGCCACGAGCTCCTCACTTGAACTCCTCACTCAAATTAATGAACGAAAAATAAAAGAAATCTGGACTAAATTCATTTACTGATAGGTGAAGCATTGCCTAAGCCCCTGGTTCCATAAAACTAAATTTTACACAAAGTTTCCTTAAATAAGTTACACAGAAAAAAAAAAAAATAGAAAAATCATAATCTGGTGAGATTACCTGACAAGCGTCCACTCCTCCCCTCAACTTGCCAGCACAAAGCTGATGATCCTTCAGTCCACACCAGTTCCTATTACAAGACCTACTCAGCAGATTGTTACATTTAGTAGAGTCTATGATGTCTACTTCTGCTGTTAGGAGGTCAGGAGACGTCTTCAGACTTCCTGTGAAATGAAATAAATTATAATCCTCAATCATCACCGCAACGCTTACTTAAGTATGTACGCTTTCATATCTAGGTACGCCAAGAACTGAGCAGATGAAAATTATGATAGATCATCATCTGCCTTGCTACTTCCATCACTGTGTTAGGTTAGGCCTCCAGTATAATCATATGCAGCTTAATACCTGTATGTTACATGGAGCGATAGCCTATCTGACCTTCACAACCCAGTTGGTACACTGGCTGCCTGTAACGACTTTAAAAATCATACGCTTGGGTATCACTAATACTACGCTAAAATCTTCAAAAGCGCATACCAGACTCCACAACCCCCCAGCCAGTAACCTCGGCCTTCTCACTGAACATGCCAACATCATGCTTAGTCCACAAACACGCAGGTTGTATGTCTGCAGAGAACAGTATGTCCTGGTCCAGTTTCATCAGAGCTACGTCGTAGTACTGCTTTGGCGATTTGTACTTCGGGTGGACTATAACTTCGATGATGTTCACGTCGAAAGCTGCAATGCCGTTTTTGTCCTGTACAAAATAAAGGTAAAGTTAATGGCTATGTTTGGTGATGAACCTCTGTCTAGCCTAGATGATGATGACTTTTCTCTCGATTACTAACGGTTGTCGTCTCAGAGTTCAGTTTCTTTCACAATGAATCCACCTGTTAGTTCGATTTTTTTCACCGTTTATGTACTGAACTAATTCAATGAAATTTGACTAGTGCTATAAAGTATCATGGTGTCTTCTATGGTCTTAATGCTCCATGCATTAAAGAGAAATCCTAGGATTAGCCTTACCCTTATTTTATTAAAAATACAGTCTGGTCTTTCGCCCAAACTCAACTTTCTATGAATCTATAAATGAAATCCTTTTATTCTCTCCCTTAGCTGTGATAAATTGTATTTGAACAATTGTTGTACTATAAAACTGAAGTGTTCAGATAAAACCTCATCACGATTCATACTCCTGTACGAATTATGATGATGATATATGATGACTGTGACCATATGCTATCTTACCTAAATGAACATATAACGTTCCCACGACTGGGACAAAGGCCTCCTCTCATTGTGAAGAAATGAGCACCAGTGTGGGTTTGATCAAAAAAGACTTTTTGAAAATCACATCATTATATGCCAAGCTGTTTCCTTAACGGTGGGCATCTAATCCAATTGCAGCTGAATACCAGTATTTTACGTGGAACAACTACCCTAGTGTATACTCCAATTTGTCAAACTTAATCTTAAAGCTAATTAATGGCAAAAATCCAAAAGAGGAACTTACCTGGTCCAGAATATTCCTCGATCCTAATCTGACGATCTTTGGTACAGTATCTTCAATGGTAGTGTCTAGTTCCGATGCCTTAGAGCAGTGAGCGGCCGTCAGCACAAAGTTGGTGCTGATGAGACTACTGCCACACATGAACTTCCATGTGCCGATAACCAGCTTCCACCCTATGGCGCCCTAGTAGATTAGACATTAGGAGTTATTAGTAAAAAAGATATAAAATCGACACGCCTTTTTTCAGTGTGGGAAAGAGACGGAACTATACGACCTGGATAACTCTATCTCTGTCTCACACTGAAAAAAGAATACTGCTTTTTTGGATTAAGAAGGTGCATGCTGTCAAATATGTCGCTGTTTTGATTAAAAAATTCATATCAGATTACGAAAATATTGATTATGAATTGCCATCACTTATGTTGTGACAAAAAAGTTTTGAAAGAATTTTGATTGAAGTACCTTTATTAAAAATTGTTATACAACACCAAATCTAGCGTTATGATTGCAATATCATATCGGGAACCCAAAACAATCTATAACCGTATAAGTACGGGGCTATAATTCAAAATTTACTTAGTAATATTATTTTAACTTATTTATTCATTAAAATGAATTGCCAACTTTCAGAATTCCTAGTCTTAAGATTAAAATAAGGCGTGGTGGAAATTCACATTACAAACCACAGCTTTCTGACTTATGGCACCCTGGTAGAACAACGATTCAGGAGGAGTGGTGATTAACCCTTACCAGCTTCAATAAGAAACTGTCAATTAACAGCAATAACCAGGGAATACGTAACCACACTCAAACTCTTACCATATTCGGGAACTCTCCTGGTTTTGCGGGATGACCTCCCATGATGCCAGGTACGGGCATAATTTCACGGCCTGAAAATAATAATGATATGGTCATAAAAAAAGTAACGAGAAAGGAACCTCCCAACAATACAAGCCGTGTACAGGAGTACCGCTTTCTGAATCAAGCCCTTGATCCAGCTGCCTAAAGAAAGCCTCCGTTTGGGTCGAGGCCATTTTCTGAAACTACTATGGACACAATGATCGCTGAGTTCACATCCCACATGTCAACAACTCGCGAGGCAAGTCCAGATACTTGATTTGCTTGTCTTTCTCGGCTTACACGAGGTTCTCGTCATGCGGGACTGATTTGTCAGCAATCATTAGCGCTGTAATCGATCCACCACCACTATATCATGCTTATTGGCTGCAATAGTCCTGCCAGTGATGACAGACTGTTTCCAGTATAATGTGATATTGCCATGAGAGAACTGGCTACCTATATAGTACGGCGTGTCCGATCCCAAAAGGCTGTATAAGACCACATTGCACATCAATATTATTATTAACTTACACTTTTCTAGCCTTTTTGCTTTTTCGTCTCGAAGTTTTACTTGCCAGATATACTCGTAACATTCTGAAACATTCAAAATTTTATCGTAATATTTTCAATAAAAGAGATAAGTAGTTCGAAAGCACAAAGTATTTGTCTATTTATCCATATAGTTCGGTACGGGCCCCCGAAGGGGCTCGACGCTCATACCTTCGCTGGCTTGGTATCGGCCCCGAAAGGGGCTAGCAATTAAGTCATTCCTCGTCCTCATTATTTATGTAAATATTTAATATTCTGATTATCAAATACTACGAGTGTGCGTTAATTAAGAGAGTTGGATAAAAATCTCATATATCAACGCCATTAAAACTTCTGTATTTAGCGCGCAAGTTTCTTAATTTGCCCTTATAAAATGCAAGTGCATAAATACGGTCATCGCCATTTTGGCGGCAGTGCCGGTCGAGGCTAAAAATTGTGGTTTTCGAACATTCTATCTCCACTATATGGACAATAATGATCTCGTCATTTAATTATGGTGCGAATTCATCCATAGTTCAATTTAAATAAGCAGTGGTAATGCTGAATTTTGATATCTAAAGTCGAAGTTTCGCGCCAATCGTGCGTGTTTACATTTTTATATTTCACATATAACACAAACACGCGTATAGATTCGATAACAATTATGACAAATATTATTCCAAATATTATAAACCACATGAAAATGCCCAGATCTTAGCGTTATTTACTAAAACAGGACAAATAACACGTAATATTCATTACCACCACTTAATTTGAATTTGTAATAGACGACCATTTGTTTTTTTTTTATTATTGTGCTGTGTGAAAACGATTATTCCAATCGATTATTTTTTTATAAACAACGATTAACTCGAGTAATTAAATTAAGGAATTTAATAAATCTATGGATGAAAATTAAAATTAATTTATTTTGAGCGTAATTACAATAAATATTTATTAAAATATATTTTTTAAGCTTTATAATGGTAATCCTAATTGTTTTTCGTACATTCTGACCCAACAATAAACAGCACAAACTGATATTATGACTAAATTCGCGCCGATTTTTTTTCCATTTCAAAATTTAAATTAGGAATTCGTTCTCTGTTCCAATTTATTTTGTAGGTATTTAAATTTACTATTTATATGTTATTATTTCTATTTTTCTCATAGATAATTTATTGTGAATTTTGTTTTGAACTATCCGAAGGTTGGTAGAATGCCGAGGATCTCGGTAGCCTCGGTAGGCATAGTAAAAAAGAATTATGTAGTTTGATTATTGGTTAGGAGGTTGGGTTGGTTAATGGGTATTTACCTACTCTTTTATCAGCCTGCTCTGTCCCACTGCTGGTTAAAAGCGCCCATGTCTTTCCAATTTTGTTTATCTTTTGCGATCTCTGACCAATAATTTTAATCGATACTATTTTTTTGATACCTACCTAGATAAGTTTGCTATATAACAACCCCAAAAACTAAAAATACAATTTTAAACACAACTCTACAAAATATACGAGTAAGACTCATGTCCTGATGGTTCTGGTTCACATCACGGATATTCACGGCCTATTATGGATAACCTGAAATTGGCAGATATAAAAAAAAAACCTTTTTATACTGTACAGTGACCCGCTTTGAAAGAATAAACTAATCTTCCTTGAAACGGCTTATGCATTGCTGATTGTCAACCATCATCATCATCTGCCTGTCTAGCGTCTTCCCAACTTTGTTGGGGTCGGCTTCTAGTCTACCTGGATGCAGCTCCATACCCGTACTTTAAATAGAGTGACCTGCGACTGCCTATCTGACCTCCTCAAACCAGTTAATATCGGGTAGCACGATACCCCTTGGTAAGACTGGCTGTCATACTTTCGGGCCACTGACTACCTGTAACCTAACAATAACCACGATACGATACACAATCTTGGAAGAATATAATTTATCTTTGGTGGATAAAAAAAAATATTTACTACTAGCTGTCCCGCGCGCGTATTGCCAAACTGTATACTGACCCAGACTGGGGTTGCTCTGAGTTTGATCGCAGTTTGCCTTTTTAGTTGAAGAGCAAACTGTATACCTATTCAGAGAGTGTCTGAATCAATATACATTTTGCTTTAAAATACTAGAGCAAAATACATACGAGTCCAGACGGCGAATTTCTATTTGAGTGACGAGCCAGACTCTAATAGATGAGCTTTTGTTTATGCATATTACTCGCCAAAACCTAATCTATCTTAGTAAAAAAAAATACTCAAATGGACTAGCCTTTTGCCTGGATATTTTCAAAGAAAGTGCACGGACAAAAGGGATGATGACTGGGTAAAGAAAACGAAATCCTATTTTGTCCGTCAATCAGGTAATACAAAAATATTAGATACGTATTTTTTGTTTTATCAAGTTAACAAAAAAATACTTAGATAAAACGCATTAAAGTTGGAGAGTGGGGGGCTCACTACGTCACAACTAGGTATAAAATGTACTGAGCCGTGACGTCATGCGCCGGGGTGCCCTTAGCGTGCAGTCGCTTAGTTTGTAAGTTTTTATGCCCTGGCTGGAGGCCTTACTCTAAAGGCACCCACAGGATAGTCCGGTTAAGCAGACGACAACCTCATAGGATGAAATGCGAGATGCCATTCACAAAAAAAAAAAACGTCATGCACCATTTCAACTCAAAATATCTCCGTAATTTTACGAATACGTGAAAAAAGAAAAATACGTGTCAAATACTTTTTAATAATCTAACTGATAGACAAATAAAAAAAATGAGTCACCATCCTTATTATACACATCCAGGAGAATTTGAATGCAAGAGCGAGCGAAGCGAGCTCTGGACTTGGGGCACCCCAACTCGATCAGGTTAGGTTCAAAGGTTTCCCCTTCGTGTTAGGTTACTGTAAACCCTGCAGAAAGAAACAGGATCCCCGCGTAGCGGGGCTACGTCGACTATGCTTTATAAGCGAACATAAAATGTTTTGAGGTGTCACAGTTTTGCTTTACATATGCATACATAATCAGATTGCTCTGAGCTCGTATGTACTTTGCTCCAATTTGTTGCGAGCAAAATGCATACCTTCTCAGATTGCTCTGAGCTCGTATGCACTTTGCGCCAATTTATTTGTGATTTTAATGAGCACGATGTAGTTCAGTAGAGACTACGGGTGTCTGGGTCAGTATACAGTTTGGCAATACGCGTCCCGCGCAACTTCGTCTGCGTCACATTTTCCCCGTTTTCTCCTATTGGTCGTAGCGTGCTGATACTTCCTACTATACCACATAGGCATATATATTACTTCTAGTACCTCCAAGAATATGTGTAAAAAGTTTCATGATGATCGGTTGAGTAGTTTTCGCGTGAAAGCGTAACAAACAAACTTACTTTCGCATTTATAATATTAGCTAAGATTCCTTCCCAGAGCCTGGTCATTCTTTAACCAAAAATCAGATATTACGCAATCAAATTCTCAATAATTATGTAGTAAAATAATTACTTATTTTAAATTATGAGAATGGCGAGCGCATTCTTAATTTAAATTTTGAAATAGAAAATAATCGGCGCGAATTAAGCCTAAGGTGCTCTGTGCTTAAATTTGAAAATCATTCCGTTTTCTGTTTTTTTCTTTGCTTGAACTTTGAGACTTAATTTCTTGTTATATTTCACGCTGCTAGTACAACGGAAAGTTTCTCCTATCTTTAAGTTTCTCAAAGAAAGAAAATCATCAAAATGTTGATTTGGTTTTTTTTTTGGGTTTACAGACTTCTGTCGTTCTTTTTAGTAATAAATCTCCTTCTCTTGAAGTCAACGTTCATTAATTAATTATAAGATGCTTTCGATCTAATAATTATACACCGTGTAAATCACCTCATCACGAAGCCGTCAACCAAGCATTCTGTACATGAAACTAAGTAACTTTATGCAAAAATTATTGCTGGGAAACGACTTTTTTTTGGGGGGTGTAAAATCATGTTTTTTGGTAGAACTCAATGTAACGCACTCAAAACATTGAGCTGATGGACGGATTGAATAGTACGGGGGTCGTGGAGGTGTTTAAAGTAAAAATCTTACATTAAAAACTTGTATTTAAAAAAATACTTGTCAAAAAGTTGGAACTTTGACCCCTAATATCTCCGTAACTAGAAGGTTCCCAGGTATGGTGTAGAACAAAAAAATGATCGCAAGGACAGGGAGAACCAGTGCCTTTCGGCTTCGTTAAGAGGTGTTTTACACCCTTTATATGAAATTGTAAAAAAAGATAGTATTTTATGACCTATTTCTACAAAATAATTATTTGAAATTATACCAATGAGTTTTTATTCAGTCTCAACTCTTTTTTCGAAACTCGATTTTATTACGATTATCGATTAGGCTGAATGCAACTTATTAATCGTAATTATGAAACCCGGGTTTTCGGTCAGCACTAAGAAGTGCTATGTAACAACATAGATTTTAGTAATATTTGTCAATACTTGATTGTGTTTTTATTTGAAATTGTGTATGAATAATGGCAAAAATAAGAACGGAGACAGAATGTTACTGTTTTTATTTTGCCTTTTCGAATTCTTTTAGCATATGAGAAGCTTGCCTATGTACATTATTTCCAGCGCATCTAAGGTACCTACTTTTTGGAAGGGTGTAGTAATATGTATTTTACACATATTTCGCAATAGACTGACTCCGTTTTAGCGACTTCAACACGATATTGGAGATATTAACATCAAATTTATCGTATGAAACAGATCCCATGACATATTTTTCACAGTGAAATTGAATCCTGAAAGTTGATGAATATTTCGTGAATTTCATGACAATTCGAATCACCCCGCCGAATCAGCTGATGTGTCATGTGTCAAAATCTTGTCGGGCATAGTGGAATAACGAAGTCAATTAATTTGTTAACGTTTTTGCACCAGGGAAGCAGGATTGACGCAGAATTTGCGTTGACAAATGTCAAGTTCATTTAAAAACTGGTTGTTTGTTACTAATAGGTCAACGGTCAACGCACACTCATAAACACAGCTTATGCTAGTAACTATAGGTGAATCTATGTCATGAGGATATTTTTAGATTAGTTCACACCTGGTGGCCAACCATGACGTCTTAAAACATTTTTGTTTTACTCCTTTTCCAATGTGGGAAAGAGATGGCGCTAGACATCTTGTAAAGCTCCGTCTCTTTCTTTGTTCACGAAACAGACATTAACATAATGTCGGTCCATGAACGTCTACAAATTATATGATTATTTATATAGATGGGTAACTCCGATAACAAGTCAAACATGTTCTTCAAAGAAGTCTGTAGTCAAAACAGATTGTTAAATCATCATAATCTTAATCTACCAATATCGTTCCCACTGCTGGGACACGGGTATCTTCTTTTTGAGAGGGACGAAGAGCAGCCTGTAATCCATCACGTCGGCCCAGTGCGGGATAGTGTATGTTACATGACAAATAAAAAAAAAAGTGATAGCGACAGTATGACGCACAGCGATCAATGAAGCTATACGAAACCAGTTTATACGGATCTCTCATTGTATTGGAATCATATGCAGAGCGAGGTCATGTTATACTGGAACTGTATATCTTGATGTGTGTACAAGGTGATTTTGTTTTGTTTTTTTCTCGTGACAACCTTTCGTTTTACAGATAGCTCATGAATCAACAGGAGGCAACTATACTTACTGACTTCGCTAATCCTTCTACCAGGAGCGCTGAAGTCTGGAACAGGTGGATTGTACGGTGCGCAGGTACCATTAGGATCTACATCAGGAGCTTCATAAGGGCGAGCGATTGGCATAGGCGGAAGCGGTGGTGGTGGTAAACTTCCTGGAGGCTGAAACATGAT
Source organism: Cerastis leucographa (assembly GCA_963082945.1). NCBI lineage: Eukaryota > Metazoa > Arthropoda > Insecta > Lepidoptera > Noctuidae > Cerastis > Cerastis leucographa. The sequence goes on from OY720363.1 coordinate 17,430,279, forward strand.
ATAGTATAGTAAGCAATATATGGGATACTAGTAAGCAAGTTCTTCAATATAATTTGGGCACTTTTGAGCCTAAAGCGAATGAAGAGCACTTTTTGTTCCCGGGTCGCAAGGCTACTAAAGGGGTAATTTCGACCTATAAATGTCTAGCCCTGTCTCTTTTAAGGTTTTATGTTTACTATTTTATACCTAACGAGCTTTTACCCTCGGTTTCGACATGGAGTTCGGAAATTATCCTTGGGAATGTAGTACCCACAGGGATAAAAAGTATCCTATGTCCTGACCCAGGTCAAAGTTGCATTTAATGGTCCCACCAAAGTACCAGGAAGGCAGCGGAGGAGTGGTGATTGTGAGGCGTGCCACCAGCCCTGATAGGACGACCGCGACCAAGTCTGTCCCAGTCCTGACCCAGTCTCTGTCAAGAGTGTACCGACTAAGAAGAAGAAGCATGGTCATGACAACCTGGTAACAGGTTTCTTTGCGACTAGATTTTTTGGTGATTCTATACGAAAGATTTTAGCATAAATTGTTCTGTATTGAGTTAGCACTCGTATTCAATGGTCTATGTATAAAACTATTATTTACCTGCAAGTTTTCTGGCTCATTCTGTTGCCCAATTGAAACTTGGATCGATACCACTGTAATAGATTATGTACACAAATTAATTATCACCTGTCACAAAACTTAATACTATTTTCTCACCAACAAGATTCAAATTGCCTTACCTATTAAACATAGTTTTAAAATCGCAGATTCACACTTCATCGCACGCATTTTTGTCACCACAAATAGGTAATATTGTATTTATATTTTTTGCACAGAAATTATATCTACGTGTAGGTAAGTATGTCTTTCTCAATAACCGATTCACAAATGACTGAGAAATATACAAACGAGTCAACTTCTCCAGAATGAAATAAATTTATCGATTTTACTCGCCATTGTCATTTTACGATTCTTGTTCGTTAATTCTCTTAATTCACAAATTCATTATGACGGTTGTTGATAACTGTGAATCATTGTGATTAGGGACTTAATGATTGTATTGAAATTTCTAATATCCCGCATTATTATTTGTTTGAGATTATAATTATATTGAGCGTGATCAATGTAGTAGCGCAATGCCTCGTTGGTCTTGCGACTGCAAGCGATACTACCGAGCATGCGGTCTTGGGTTCGATTCTCAGGTTGGGCAAAGTGTTATTGGGTTTTTCATCAGGATTTTCTCAGTAGCATCCATGGAGTCTGAATTTGTACCCGGTTGATGGCAATAGGCTCGCCCCCCTTTATAACGGGTGAAATGTGGTTGTACTTGTTAGGCAGGTACACCTCTGCCTAACCGTTCAGGGATTACAGGCTATGTTATTATGTTTTACAAGCTTAAACCCGCGGCGTCGCCTGCATGAAGTTCGTTATTTGTCCCACGGGAACATAATATCGGGATAAAAAGTATCCTATGTGTTAATCCAGGTTATAAACTACCCGTGTGCCAAATTTCATCCAAATCCATTCAGTAGTTTTTGCGTGAAAGAGTAACAAACATCAATCCCTCCATCCATCCTCACAAACTTTCGCATTTATATCATAAGTAGGATCTCAGTATTAGGAATGTTTATATATATAGCCTATATCGTTCTTCAATAAATGGGTTATCAGTTATCATATAATCATAATATCGATTCGACGAAAAAGGAATTCTTAAATCAAATCAAATCATTTATTGCATCCATAATGTACATTTAACAGGTGGCCAAATAAGAAATATTAGACACAATTATGGACCCTGTCGGGCACAGCAAGTTTTAAATAAGTAAGTAGAGAGAGGAAGAGTGCTTCTCTAATTTTCCATGTCAAAGAAGAGTAATTATACAATTATCACAATTATTAAAAATTTTACAATTACTACTAATGTTACAAATATTACAATTATTTGAATTTCAAATTATTTTATATATATCCTTGTTATTATTTAATATGTCTGTTTACTTATTCTATTCATATTACATATTCAAGTCTATCTATTTATTCATTATTTATTTAAATATATTAATAATTAAGTATTATAATATGCTTTATTTTTGTTATTTTACATATTAAATGTCTGTTATTCATAATTATGTATTTTTACTGAATTTATCCGTAAAATTAATTGCCACGTAGTTCGATAGATGGCGTTGCAAAAATTCTGCTTGTTTCTGAATCGCGCGAAGGTTTCGTTACCGCACGACAATAATGCTGCGAAGATAATAAGCTCGGGCGACCGATTCTTGGTTATCTCTAGTTTCCCCTGAAAGCGCATAAATCTCTCTCTTTTACTAAAGATTTACGTGAAGACTGGAGACACTCAAATGAGTCTATATTATTTTTGATTTACTCAGATCCCAAAAATCACAATTTTAAAGAAGTTAAAGGAACATACTATTTACACCATACATGTGACCGCTGAGACTAACCAGTACGACCACATTGTCGATTGGAGACAAACATCGTTAAAAACAATTTCTTGAGTTAATGAAAACTATAATGACCAATTGATTACGTACAGATGTCAACACATCAAGCTAAAACAATCTGTCAAATTTCTTTAATAGACTTTCAACCCTGTCGTTAAAGAATACGGTTCAAGGTTGATTGGGAAAATTTGACAGTTTCGGGTATTTTGACCTGCTAGCGTCTGTAATTACTTAATGATTAATTAACCATAGAACGATTAGTTGCTTAATTATGACACCTCACACATTTATAGACCGTGTTATCCATACTAATATTGCATAAAGCTGAAGAGTTTGTTTGTTTGCTTGAACGCGGTAATCTCAGGAACTACTGATCCGATTTGAAAAAATCTTTCAGTATTAGATAGCCCATTTATCGAGAAAGGCTATAGGCTATATATCACGCTACGACCAATAGGAGCGGATCAGGAATGAAAAATGTTGCCAAAACGGGAAAAATGTGACGCAGACCAAGTTGCGCTGAAATAGCTAGTATCATTATATAGATGTTATGTTTACGATGCCGTAAATTTGACTCCGAAGGATTGAGCAATTCTCAATCAGTTTTATTATGGACTGAGATGATAGTTTCATGCTTCTTGTCATTCATTTGCATACAAATGCAGAACGCATGATTCTTACATACTGCTCTTGATTCATCCACTTCAATATCTAAATTAATATTATAAAGAAATACACTCGTCGTGACCCCACAAGATTAAGAATACCTTCACATCAAAGCACATTATGCCAAAAAAATAGTTTAATCACTGCAATAAAAATTTACAACAACATACCAAAAGAATTAAGAGAACTCCCATTAAAATATTTTAAATCCAAATTGCATAAATGGCTCATTGATAATTGTTTTTATAGTGTAAAAGAATTTTTAGAAAAAAAAGTAACTGATAGATATGGTTACTGAGCTCTACAAAATATTTCATGTTGCTGCGTTTAATTTTATTTTTTATTTTTAAGCTTATATTTATTATTTAAAGATTCGAATAGATACGAATCCTTAAATTGTAAGCGTTATTACCTAGACATGCTATAGTATTAAATGTATGTCTTACAAATTACTTACTTTACTTTCGTATTAAAATTCATGTTTAACATGTTCAAATATTTGTATGCCATTCTATGGTAAAACATGTAAGTTCACAAACCTATTTATAAGACCTAAATGTACCATGTTTTTACACAAATAAAAATTATTCTATTATTCTATTCTTATTCTATTCTATAAAGAGAAAAAGATTGTTTGTTTGTTCCGATTTAACTCAAAAACTACTCGACCGATTTTTTAAATTGTTTCACCATTAGAAAGCTACATCTTTACCGAGTAACATAGGCTATATTATATCACAATTTTCGCGGACGAAGTCGCAGGCGAAGTGCTAATCCATAATAATTGTACCTACATCCATAGGCTTTTGACTGACACAGACTGTTGATTGCGACAAGACTCCTCGTTTTCTAAAAACTGGTTTTGCTTTCCCGTCTTGAGTAAATGAAGATAGAAGCTGCAAAAAGGTTCAACGCGACTTTGATTAAAGGCCCACCCCCAGCTTTGTTATTTTAACATACATAAGCTCACTCCTTTTTCCATAGCGGTAGGTAGAAACTTGTCAGTTTTTGTGACTTGGAATATACGATACCATACAAAATCAAATATCTGCAGACTCATAAAAACTCACTCACTTTTTTCTCACTCCACACCCCATAAAAACAAGTGAATATAAAATAAGGCAAGGCACACACCATGCCCTGTTGTACCGAAACCGACCCACGAGAATTATTCCACAATCGGCGCCGGAATAAATAACTTACAGACTTGCCTCATCAAATATAGATCCCCGTTTTTTTCGTTTCGCCTCCTGACTTGGATTCGATGCCTTTTTGACTGCGGCCAACTTAGAAACTTTCCCATTGGTTACATATTTGTTGTTTACATTAAAAAGGGAATGAAAGGTACTTTTCAACTTGTTTGATTGGGGTCATATGTGGAAATTGGGGTTCCGAAGCTAGTTTAGTACCAAGAAACGGAACTCTAATAAATTCTTTTCCATAGGTCCCGCAAATTTAGAAGAAAATTATGTGGAGTACGTTATGGTTGTAATTTTCAGTTTTATTTCAAATTCTGGGAAGTAAATAATCTTCTGTAAACTCATCATCTGCCTAGCTTTTTCCCAACTATGCTATAGTGGAGCGGCTGCCGGTCTGACCGACACAACCCAGTTAGTACAGGCTATTACGATACCCATTGATAAAATTGGCTGTCAGACTTCCGAGCCACTAGATCGAAGATCTAAATGACAGCCTGGCTGATGACTCCGACTCTGCAATTTGTCTATAACTGTTTACCTAAGAGAAGAGTAGAATTATGATGTATTGAAAAAGAACTATTTTTAGTTTATTTTTACACGATGTCCAGTTCTGAAGCGCTGAACCAAATCATCCAGCTGTCACCTCAATAAGCAAGAGTGTCCAAAAAATAAGTAGAATATCAACAACAAATACCTATATTAATCCAATATTTCTCGGAAACCGTCCGAGGTTTATTCGTAAGGACGTGGCCATATTGGGGGCCGACAATTCGGACGCGGCCTAAAAGTGGCCCGCGCGTATGAAAACAAACTGCCGCTACGTGTTTTGCTTGCTGTTGATGATGTATGAAAATGAAAAACAATGGAAATGTAGATATGGTTTTTTTATGTATTAAGAGACAAAAAACAAAACTGTTTCTCATGTTTTTTAACTAAAGTTTATGTAGTAGTTTTGTTTGCTGTTGATGATGTATAAAAATGGAAAACAATGGAAATGTAGATATAGTTTTTTTATGTATTAAGAGGCAAAAACCCAAACTATTCCTCATGTTTATTTGGCTAAAGTTTGTGTAGTAATGTGGATGGCTCAGTGATTAAAGTAAACATTAAGGAAATTATGATCATTCTTCAATCTGTTAGAGATTTTTGTGTTAAGCAGCAGATAGCAAAAAAAAAGTAATTTATTCAAACTTGGCTAATAGTCAGCACTGATACGTCAAAAACTACATAGGCAGGCATTCAAGATGCCTGCATTTGGCCACTTACCTAGATAAAAAACAGATAGATTAATACCTAGTGTCTTGAAAACAAGTGGCAGAACAAACCCCTTATCAAGACTTGTGTCTCTTTTTATAGGTTATAAAATTCTATTGAACAATCCTAGAAAAAAACCAGCTTGTCTTCTAGAAAAGTGTAAAGTTCCTCAATACTCCATTGAAAAGGGAGGATCCTCCGTTCAGACAGGTGTTATGTCTGGTGGGCAACTGCCCGACAGTTGTTGTCGGATTCTCTATATAGTCTTAAGTCGATGTAAACTCTGCTTGCGCAGATGTAGGAAATTGATGTTAGTTCTGCCGTTGTGTCATAGATGGCGCTGTAGTACTTTTTGTAGTAAGTTGCTTTTCAACGTCGCTACAAATTCATCCTCATCATCACTCTCCTTCCCTTTTCCCAATTTATTTGGTCTGCGCAGCATGTGTTCTTCCGTACTTATTTCTCTATTACTTGGTGTCTCATCATCCTTCACAAGTTCCAGCCATCGAACTCATTCTTCTGAAAAGTTATTCAATACCTCATCCACCATCATAACACGATCTAAGGCTCGTTCACAAGTAAGCAAGCACAGTTGATCTGCCACAAAGCCAGCTTGTTTAGACCATTGCATGTGTAACTAGCTTTATGACCCTCATCCTCCCTCATTACGTATTCAAGGAACACGCAGAGTCGACTAGAAAAAAATAGAAAGTTACGTATGTACTGCGTTGTCTTGTTAAATTACGTGCTTGTCTTTGTGGAAGACCTTCTCTCGTAAGTATATAAAAGGTACAATTCTGTAAACGACCGCGACCTCAGCGGCAAAGCTGTTTCCTTCAGGATTTTGGGAGTAATTTATTTCATCATCACTACTCTTAAAAATCGTGTTGCGCCGACCGCAAGTAACATGGGATTAAAGAAGAAAGATGATGATCTCATTTTTTCAAAACTTTCAACGAAAATATCATGAAGAAACGGCATGTTCTAAAACCAATATACAAAGAAACGTGCAATCTACCCGAAGTAGATTACAGTCCTTTCATAGAGAAACTGTTAAGTAGTATTCGCAGTCAATGAACCCACCACAGAGGCATCGCAAATGCGTTTTCCATCGCAAAAACAAAGGTAAACAGACATAGAGGCAGTTAACGTCAACGAAAAGCAAGAACTAAAAGACGTATTTCACATTGATTACCGATTGATTAAAGCAATAAACTAACTGAAACCACCACTTGATGAGCAGTAAACCTTAAACTTACTCACTTTCACTTTATCTCAGCTCATTTAAAATTGGAGCCAATAAAACCTTCCCACCTGAAAGTTTCTTATTGCTAATGAAATAAGGGTGGTAATGGCGCAAGAAATAAAACAGTGAGGATGAATGCGAGTAAAACAATGATGCTGAAACTTCCGTAGCTGGATCAGAATAAGTTTTTTCTAATTAGAATCCGATGAATTGGCCCTTTCCCGGGCGCGTCTCGATTGGACTGCCGAAGTAATTAGTGACTCCGTTTTCTAATGAAATTCTGGAGATGCAGCCATTCTTTCGCGCTTTACATATTGGGGCTTGATGAGATTTTTTCATAGTTTCTTTTTGAAGCTTCTCTGTCTTCATTACAGAGTTGAAGAGGGATTTGTTTTGAAGTACAATGATACAAGATCGAATTGTGACGATTCTCAGTGGCAATTAATTGTTACTTAGCCTCGCTGTAAATATTCCACTAGTTTCCGCATAATTATGGTGTTAAGGTGACCTTCTTGGTAATGATCCTCAGAAAGACCAGATGATGACGTAAACGAAGTAAGAGATGTATCTAAGAATAGTAGCAAGAGGCATTATGTTGTTTCGGCGTACCCGTCAATAGAAAAAAGTTGAGAGGCTATGTGTTCCATGCATAACATCATTATTTTATAAATTATAATAAAATTTTCATTTACTAGGATAGAATACTACCAAAGATGGGCAAAAAATAACAAAATCTTAATTATTAATTATTACACTTAACATAGACATAACAACACACGGTGTATCTAGCACACCCACATTGCGCCAGTTAGTCCCATGTAATAGGGCCGAGCCTATTGCCATCAACCGGGCACAAATCCAGACTCCGTGGCTGCTGCTGAGAAATTCCTAATGCATACTTTGCTCGACCTGGGAATCCAACCCAGGACGCCTACCTCAATGAGGCAGTCAAAATTATTATTAAAACAAATATAATGTGTTTAGTATAGGAATAGGAGAGGCCATAATGTTAGTTCAATAACAAGTGTAATAGGACAGTTGTAGGCTGTTATTGGATATTTATCTGTGTCGAATGGCTGTGGAATACTAATGGCGTTTGGCGCATGCGGTGTGCATGTGCGCGTACCGATACGTTGCGTCATTCTGTAAAAGAATAGGGGTGAAGACTGGGTAAAGAAAACGACATTCTATTTTGTCCGTCAGACAGGTAATACAAAAATATTAGACACGTATTTTTTTGTTTTGTCAAAATATCAAAAAATTACTTAGTTAAAACTCATCAAAGTTGGAGAGTGGGGGCTCACTACGTCACAAGTAGGTATAAAAATTACCTACATATGACGTCATGTTCCATTTCAACTCAATATATCTCCGTAATTTTATGACCACGTGAAAAAATAAAAAAATTGTGTCCATTACTTTTCAATAATCTACCCGACAGACAAAGAAAAAAAAAATGTGATCCTGATCATCCCCTATTGTATTAAGACTTTAAAGGGGAGTAGTTTGAAGACTGGGTATTGTTTTCTAAAAACACATGAAAAGGCAGACTTCCAGACGATCATAATTACAATTGTTTAAATTTCAGTGTACAATAATATACACACATCAAAAGTGTCTAGGGATCAACATATATTTTTGCAATAACTTTTCTCCTGATTGATATTAATTAAAATTTTCTTTAAGGATTCATCAAATAAAGTGTTTTCGTTTGTCACAGTAACGATAAACCAAGTCACCTTTGCATTAATAAAGAAATTTGCCATCTATATATATAAAAGAAAGTCGTGTTAGTTACTTCACTTATAACTCAAGAACGGCTGAACCGATTTAGCTGAAAATTGGCAGGGAGGTAGTTTAGAGCCAGGAGAAGGACATAGGATACGGTAGGGTAGGGTAGGGTAGGTAGGTAGGATAGGGTAGGTAGGTAGGGTAGGGTAGGTAGGTAGGGTAGGGTAGGTAGGTAGGGTAGGGTAGTTAGGTAGGGTAGGGTAGGTAGGTAGGGTAGGGTAGGTTAGGTAGGGTAGGGTAGGTAGGTAGGGTAGGGTAGGTAGGTAGGGTAGGTAGGTAGGTAGGGTAGGTAGGTAGGGTAGGGTAGGTAGGTAGGTAGGGTAGGGTAGGTAGGTAGGGTAGGGTAGGTAGGTAGGGTAGGTAGGTAGGGTAGGGTAGGGTAGGGTAGGTAGGTAGGGTAGGGTAGGTAGGTAGGGTAGGTAGGTAGTAAGGGTAGGGTAGGGTAGGGTAGAGTAGGTAGGTAGGGTAGGGTAGACTAGGTAGGTAGGTAGCGTCGGGTAGGGTAGGTAGGATAGGGTAGGTAGGTCGGATAGGGTAGGTGGGTAGTAAAAAGTGCATTGCAACGCATGCTGGGTACAGCTAGTTTTCTAATAAAGGGATTTTTGACATTTGAACCACTAACATTAAAGTTCGAAAAAAAGACTGAAATAACAGTTTTCTTTAAAATTTTATTGGGTAACTTAAACAATTAATAATCCGTGTTTCTACCGCGAACACTAACAACACAAGAACATCGGTTTGGCATACTCAAAATGAGTTCATCCAAATCACGCTGTGGAATGGCCGCCCATGTTCGTTGCAACAACAAAAAAAGGTCTTCTTGCGACTGGATACCCTCCATATTCGGCAGAGCTCTTCTCTGTAGCATATCCCATGCATGCTCAATCGGGTTCAAGTCTGGCGACTGAGCAGGCCAGGGCAGGACATTGATGTTAGCTGCGGCGAGAGTCTGTCTTACAACTCTTGCGGTGTGCGGTTGTGCATTATCATGCATTAACTGAAATAAGGGACCGATTTGCACTTGTAGAGGAACGATGACGTCTGATACAATCGTCTCAGCATAAATTTGAGCGTTGAGGTTGCCTCTGATCCAAATCAACTCAGTTCTTCCGCCGATCCAAATACCCGCCCATACCATGATGGTTCCACCACTATAAGGATGGACTTCCTGGCAGGATTTTAATCGCTGTTGGCGTCCAGGGGTTCTCCAGTGTCATACGTCTTGTATCCGGTCTCATACCAAAACGAGACTCATCAGAAAAGCACACGAAACGCCATTGTTCTTCTGCCCAATTTCTGTGTTCAAGAGCCCATTGATATCGAATCCTACGATTGTGCATTGCTATAGGTGGTACCCGTAGCGGTCTTCGGGAATGAAGGTTCACTTCATGCAAGCGGTTTCTGACTGTTTGGTCGCTAATTAAGTTCCCTGAAGAGTGATGAAGCCTCACGGCTAACATCATGGCGGTTATTGTTGGAGCTCTTCGAGTTAAGATTTGAATGTATCGGTCTTGTCTCCGTGTGGTGCAGCGATACCGTCCTCCATGGCGCTCAGCCACGGTACCAGTGCTTCGGTAACGTGTCCAAAGTCGACTGATAACACTCTGACTTGTATTCAGAGCTAAAGCCACAGTACGTTGCCGGGAACCAGCTTCTATCATTCCCACGGCTCTGAGCATTTCTTCCCTGCTTAAATGACGTCGCCGCTCCATAATAACGTTGGTTTTAATCAGTAGTAGGGAAACAGTAGCACTAATAATGTCTTCAATGCGTTGTATGTTTTTATAGGGAAAATATTGACAGCTGATTTTCATCTTTTACTCGAATTTGATTCACAGTTCCTGATTCAAATTATGAAATGCACCAAAAAGGATCCATATAAATTTATAAAATCATAAATTTATTACAAAGCCACATCTCAATCTCAAGAAATCCGCATAAAAATGCTTGATCCCTAGACACTTTTGATGTGTGTATATACAGTATCTGTAAACCCCTGAAAGGTATCGAAAAACTAAATTATTGAACAACGTTAACTTATAACATCCACACGAAAATTCAGTTACGGGTTCTCATTGAAACAAAACGACGCTGCCTGTGATAGGCTTGAACTATGCAATCCAGTTTCATGGCGACATCGGACCAAAAAGTAAGACATAGGAACATCATATCTATCTCGCCTATTCTGATAGTCAATTGCTGCTATCTATATAAACATACGGTTGATATGTGACCTAAGACAAGACTATCATCAAAGCCAAAGACAGGGACGCTGACATCGGCACAACATGGTCAACATGGCGAGATGTTTGATGTGGTCTATTGGTCATGTCATAATCAAGTTGTACCGTATGGTTTGTACAACGACGCATATCAGACAGCTACCTCAGTCCTGCGTACTATGTTTTCATCGAGATATCTATAGCATGCTTGAAAGTATTATTTTAAAGAATTGTAAATATGATTGATAACGTGTTCTTACAACAGGTATACAAGGTGTAGTTTTGCATCCTCGTCAAATTCAAAGAGGTAACTATTATTCTCGTCCCGAATCAATTACAAAATAGGTAGGTATTTTTTTTTTCTTATTAATTGATATCGGTAAGTGTGCCAGCCGTGTTTTAAACGTGGCCCATCTGAATCTTGCTCTATATCCGCGCTTCCACACATACAAACAATTTCCAACGTTTATTCGATCATTTCTTATACCATTAACCATATTAAAGGGGTTTTTATGAAATACTGACAAACTTTAAACAAACAAAAAATCAGCGTATATTAATAATTAACTAGGTACCGTAATTTTAATTGATTATTTATGTCTTTTGTGACAACCTTCTGAATTTTGATGAGGATGCAAAACAACACCTTGTAGATAGTCAGATAGTTACATAGACTACCTATACTTTAATCAGTATTAAAGTTTCTCATGGATAAATAATAACAGCCGCTCGGTTCGATCTTCAAGTTAAGCCGCTCTTGCTTAGGTTGGTCCATGAAGAGGTGACCGCCAATAACATACAGAGTTTCCTCCGTGCTTCGGAAAGCACGTTAAGCCGTTGGTCCCGGCTGTCATTTGTAGATCTTTGTCAGTCGTTACAGGTAGTCAGTGGCCCGAAAGTCTGACAACCAGTTTAACCAAGGAGTATCGTATTACCCAGTACTAACTGGGTTGTGGAGGTCAGATAGGCAGTCGCTTTATGTAAAATACTGATATTAACCCGCATCCGGTCAGACTGGACAACAAAGTTAATGGGAAAAGGCTAGGCAATTACAATTTGCGTAATAAATATGATATTTGCTACCTAGAAAACGTCATAAAATCGCTGACATTCCCAACCTACATTCCACTCACGTGGTGGATTATTGCCCACAGTCAGGAGACCTTTGGCCCAGCAGTGGGAAAACGCTAAGCAATTACAATTTGTGTAATAAATATCATATTTGCTACCTAGAAAACGTCATAAAATCGCTGACATTCCCAACCTACATTCCACTCACGTGGTGGATTATTGCCCACAGTCAGGAGACCTTTGGCCCAGCAGTGGGAAAACGCTAAGCAATTACAATTTGTGTAATAAATATCATATTTGCTACCTAGAAAACGTCATAAAATCGCTGACATTCCCAACCTACATTCCACTCACGTGGTGGATTATTGCCCACAGTCAGGAGACCTTTGGCCCAGCAGTGGGAAAACGCTAAGCAATTACAATTTGTGTAATAAATATCATATTTGCTACCTAGAAAACGTCATAAAATCGCTGACATTCCCAACCTACATTCCACTCACGTGGTGGATTATTGCCCACAGTCAGGAGACCTTTGGCCCAGCAGTGGGAAAACGCTAAGCAATTACAATTTGTGTAATAAATATCATATTTGCTACCTAGAAAACGTCATAAAATCGCTGACATTCCCAACCTACATTCCACTCACGTGGTGGATTATTGCCCACAGTCAGGAGACCTTTGGCCCAGCAGTGGGAAAACGCTAAGCAATTACAATTTGTGTAATAAATATCATATTTGCTACCTAGAAAACGTCATAAAATCGCTGAAATTCCCAACCTACATTCCACTCACGTGGTGGATTATTGCCCACAGTCAGGAGACCTTTGGACCAGCAGTGGGAAATTTATCGGCTGACTGTAAATGCGTATCTGATTTCCACATCATATTTATGGGTTAGTGTAGTTATACCGTCTGTCACAAGTACGGTAGACATTTGTAAAAGCCGTTGCTTGTACACAGTTCCCATTTGAATGCGGTTCAATTCAAATGTTACAAATATCAATAGCGTGCGATGTGAACCTCATTACCAGTCGAGTGCCAAAACCCACACGCTGTGCCACCTGACAAATATGTAACAGGGTATCAAGATAGAAGCGGAAAGCGGGCAACTATTGGACTCCTCTTTAGGTTCTCTTGCTTCTATTGGTTGTGATAATTAGAAATATTGGTAACTAGCTTCTCCCAGTGGTTTCGCGAAAGTAAATTCATTGTTTAGGTACACAATATCTTTATAAATTACTAGCGGTTTTTACCCGTGACGTCTTTCGTATATATGGGAAGAACAAAATAATGTCCTTCCCCAGGATATAATCTATCTCCTTGCCTTCATTACGATTCGGTCAGCAGTTTAGTCGTGAAAATGTAACAAACAAACAGAGTTACTTTCGCATTTATAATATAATATGGAGGGACTATGTGTTATTTTGATGTGTGAGCTATAACACTGTTAAGTTTTATCCAAATCCGTTCAGTATTTTTTGCGTGAACGAGTACCAAACCTATTCCATTTTCAAAAACTTTTGCGTTTTAATAAAAATAAAAAATAATATTAAGACGCCAAACGTAGACCCACATCCCATACCCGTACACACTTTACGTCGGCGCCGTTGCGCCTTAAAATTTGAAAACTACCCATTTTTCTGTTCACACTTTTGAAACATTGCTATTTCGACTAGAGTGAATATACAAAATGACAAACACATAAATATATAGCAGTACATATGGATTAATTTTCTGGTTGCAAGTTTCTCTAAAGGTGATGTGGATAGATTATACAGTGTGACCTGCCTAAATCAGTCTTTTTGTTACGGATGGGAAATCATTAAATGACTCCCGCTCTGGGTGGAGCGGACGGGAGTGTCAGACTTGTACTGACTAAAACCCATCCATGTTCCTTCCTAGCCCTTTGTGTTCCAGGGCCACGGTATATCTTTCGAACTGTCCCGCAACCCTGGCAGGCATCGGCTCTCTCGTCCCCCTTCCGATTGCTGAAATCTCCTTGAGGCGCCTAACTCACCCTTGAAATCTTTTATTGTTCACTGTAGCTTCTATAAGGCTATCGCTTCCTCTATTGTTTTGCACCAAGCTTCACTTTACGGCAGCAAGTTTAGCTCAAACTGCGAATACCTTACTAGTACAACGCCGCAGAACTGTGTTTTGAATGCAACAAATCCTGCCAAATGGGTTTGCCACACTATGGAAACTGTTAGAGACAAAGTGCACAAGAGTTCATTGAAATTGGCTTTTTATTTGTTCAGAATTTCGTAAAATCAAAATAAGATGTTTTCACCAGAATTGTGTTCATCTAGGGAAAGACTATATTGCACTATTTCAAACAAAAAACATACTAAATTATCTTTCATAATAATTATATTACATTTAATTAATTACAGAAAATAAGGAACGTTAGAGTGAAAATAAACATGTGGAATAGTCTTGCAGTTGGTATGGAAACCATAGCTTAAACACACAGAAGCTGTAAAAACAATTAATTGAACAAACAGTATTTTTCTTTGTGCCGCTACGCCTCACGACATAGTCACTATACCCGCGTTGATTTGCATTAAAACCGCGTCTCTGCAAAATGTTCCGGAAATTCTAGAAATTTGTGGACACAGAACGCACTTTGGTACAGTTTATGAGTTTAGTTACAATTAAAACGATTCATAATGCCGTTTGTATTCATACTGCAGTTATAAAGAAGGCTCTCTTTTGTTTTAATCTCAAGTTTCTGTCCCGAACCGTAATAATTTCGTTTTTAATGGATGCTTTCGCATATTACGAATTATTGCATGCAGCGCAATTTCGAATTGTTTGCATATTTTGGGTACAGAGCTTTTCTACCGTTCTAAGAAACTTTTTTGATCGGCCATATTCGGTCTTAGCTTGCATAAAAAATATAGTACTTTCAACCCGATCATCCATAAAAAGTCGCATTGCTTTCGGAGCGCAACAGAAACGTTCCGGCTGTGTCATTAGTCACTTAAGTTCGTAGCGCCTTACTTCTTTTTCAGCTTAAATTGCTTAACTAGTTAAACCTCTGTGTATTACCGATTTTTTTTTCAAGTACCGTTTCTAACCCTGGTATCAATCAAGTTATATAATCTGTATAGTATGTATAGTTAGTTAATCTGGTATTAATCAAGTTAAATTATGTAAATGGATTTGCAAAATCAAATCCCGGTTCTTTTAGTACTTTCGGGAAAAGATATTCCACGTTTATATTTTTCTAATTATGTTGTTTAAAGCGTGTTCGTCCGTTTAAATTATGGAATATACATTATACATGCCAGTTCGTAGTAGTAGACGCAACTTTCCAGCAAATGCTACATTGAAGCATTCAACCGGTCGTTCCCACTCGTTAATACCACGTCGTTAACACTATTAACGACTGGGAATGTTTTGTCCCATATGTTATTAGTGTTGAATAACGCGACATTTTTTTCCCAATCATTCACCAGTCTAGATTAGGAGGGTAAAGAAAACTCTAAAAAAACGCTGATATACGTATTTATTTATTTTTAACCAGAAGCTTGTTTATAAAATGTCAGGTTTCTAACTTTCAAAATCACCGGTTTCCATACATTCTTTCATCTATTATTTTACCACTTTAGGGGTGGAATTTCCATAAACCCCTTCTTAGTGGAGCCTCAAAAAGAACACACCTCTAAATTCCATGTCCCTAGGACCAGCGGTTTAGGCTGTGCGTTGATATCTCAGTCAGTCAGTCAGGACTTTGAATTTTATATATATAGATAAAACAATAAATACAACGGTTTATTTGATAACATTTAATTTTAATATTTTTATTTGGTCATCCTTCTCTTACTTTCTCCGTTTCAACACTTTTAACTCTACTATCTTATAAAGGCTTACTTAAAGTACCAAAAGTCTCGAAAGTACCGGGAATCCCGGTTTTTTAGCTAAGAGGCCACAAAAATTCCGGTTCTTTTAAAACAGAACTGGTTCTGCATTTCTTAGTTCCTATCATGAATTCCACACCCTAAACCAGCCAACCTTTCATACAACACTTAAACTCCAGTCAAGTGTGTTTCAGTCGTGAAACCGCAGACCACTGTGTATCATCGGCGTCGGCCATTCGTTGCGGTCTCCTGACCGTCAAAGAGACGCGTTGGAGGCAACTCAATAGTTAAACCGTTTTCGAACGGGACTGCTATTTACCTAAACCATTCATTACTTTAATTGAAATTGATTTGGTCAATGTAAGACAGATTGGACTTAGCGTGACCTTTATTGAAATATTTCTTTGGTGAAAAGTTGGGATAATACTGAGATGAAATAGATACAATAATAAAAAAATTGGTTGCCTGTAAAGTCGGTATACGGGCGAAAGTTTTACGTGACAACGACTTTGAGTGGTAAAATAATTTTAATGTGAATATTCATTCGTATAGTAGGAAGAAGGATGAAATAATAGTAACAATTTAAAACATTTATTTGCGCGTGCCTTTCACTTTTTATGTCTGTCTCTCTCGCTCTTAGGCGGGCTAACCATGCCCGAGTGGAAGGGACGCGTGCCTCTCACTCGCTCTCATTGTGAGCGCATAACGTGAGCGGAGCGTAACGCAGTTTCTTGAAGTGTCACCCGGCAAACCAATTTATAAGACGTTGTCACGTCAATAATACGGACTACAATTTTGATGACGAACTGGGATCACTCATATTCCGTAAGTACCAGGACACCATCAAAACGGGGAGCTCACAAAAACTATTCGCAACACGTCGATCGGAGCGCGGCAGATCTTATTCAAATACGGTAACAGCCCGCAGTATATATTTACCCAGTATTTACCTACACTCTGATGCCATTAGCTACGAAACGGGATCGACTCGAAACGAATAAGGAGCAATTTACGCCTATTGCGAACCTCTTGTGAACCAAGGAAATGTAATTTACATTTTTTCGCTTTTAGGATTTCGGGGGTTAAAAAACGGTTGAGATTGAGTCCGAATTTTTAAGTTTATCATCGTGTGATAGAATAAAGGAGAAAGTAAATCTCTAAGTTTTCCATTTTTTTCCAGGGCAAAAATGCTACCTTACGTACATAAATCTAATCGCTTTCTTAAGTAACAGATTCGACAAAACAGTCTCGAAAAGTTACCCAACACTTAACAATAACAATTTAACTTAAACAAAGTTCACAAAGTAAGTAAATATTTGGCAGGCGATTTGCTTTGACAAAATCAGCCGCAACGTCTAATGCAAGTCACTTAATCAGGCGGCTGATACTTCAGCTGAAACTTAGTTACAAGTCACTGCAGATGTGGCGCGTCTACACTATCGCCAATGTTGGAGCCATGTTTTGTGTAACATGTTTAGAGGTGAAGAAAGTTGAATGGGAAGAAGAATTTTATTAATGGATACCTTAGCATTAGTTTCTAAATAAATACTAGTTGTAAATGTTGTCAATTTATAAAAAACACATGACAAGTGATTTTTCCGACACGCTAATCTCGGGAACCACACAAACGATTTCGATGAAGTTTTGTAAATGTATGTGGTTGGTTCTAGCTTGTTTTAGATCGGATATGTGGCTCCGTGTGAAACAGGGATGGGTCGCTAGTATAGTATAGCTATAAATTATCATTTTAATGTTTTCCGTGCTTAAAATAATTATTTAAAACGGCCTGCAATATATTATTATGTCGAACCTAAACAAACACCGCCCACTATACTAAATTAATTTCATGTAAATTAACCAATATAGTTGAGAACTAATATAACTAGACGTTACATCCAATATTGGTTGAAATCGCTCCCAAAGTCTGCACGTGGCATTACGAACCGCGCGATAATTTCGCGGGCCCGCCATTTTGTGGGTCGCCTAATTGCAAAACTGTCATGGCGACGACACAGACCCGCATTCCCGCGCTCTCACAAGATTTACACTGAATGCCTGAATACCGCCCTGTGTCTTAGAAATCTAGTCGCTTCTAAGCACTCTTGAAAGGAATTTCACCGGATAATTTAGTGGGTGGATGTTATTTTTGAGGTGTCATTTGTTTTACAAGATTTTTCGGATAGACACTAGAGAGATAAGCACGTACTTTACTGTAATAGTATTTCACTTTTTGCAGAATACTATAAATTGAGTAGCATTAAAACAACTCTTGCTTAACAAAAATATAAACATGGAGTCCAAAGGTCAACAAAACAGAAACGTAATCAATGTCTAACGTGATTTAAAAATTTACCTAATACCAATATTGCTGGATGCCCCCATTTTTTTTGCAATCCTGTATTATAAAGGATTCTGACCGTGCTATAAACATCCTATGACAACACTATCCATTATGTCTATAAAAATGAATATCTATTTCCCTTGGTCACGACATAACTAGACAACTACCGAACCGATTTAATTCATCTTTTTTTGAATTGTTTCTAATACTTTGTAGAAGGTTTGTTGGTAGGTAGTAGGTAGGTAGGTAGTTGGTAGGTAGGTGTTGATCCCAGCATGCGTTGCAATGCACTTGTGAATATATAAATTGCATTGGTATTATAGCTATGCGAGCCAAACCACGCGTAGCTTTTTAATAAAATCTCAATACACACAAAATCCAGGCTTTACAAACCTCCATACTAACCACTAGAAATGCACTCTAGAAAATACGTATCATAAAAATGCGAGTGCATACAATAAGCATATTTATTACAGGATTGTCTGACGTATTCCAATTCGTTTTCAATTGGAATTCAATCCGAGTAATGCGTAACGCTCGTTTCATATTGAAAAATATTTTGCTCAACAAGTTGACTGGGATTGCATGAGAATGCAGATATGAACGAAATTCTCTTTTAAAATGCACCGAGTGCTTGTCAAACAGAAGTGAGGTTCGTTATTCTGTTCAGTATGTGTGTGTTTTAGAATAATTATATATGTGATAGACGAAGCGGTGGAATTCTTTCTGTTTGTTCAAAAAAATCAACTAAACTAGCTGTGGACCTGCTGCTTTACTAGTGTTTAATTCTTTATAAATCCTTCCACAGATTTTATAAATCCTCCTTGTGTTATTCCAGGTCCAAATCCGTCCAGCCGTTTCCGCGTAAAGGAGTAATAAACATACACACACACACATAACCTCATTTATTAGACAGTAGGTAGTGTGATTTATTTATTTATTTATTTATTTATTTATTTATTTATTTATTTATTTATGTACACACATAACACTTAACAGGACAATACATTAAGATACAAGAGCACAAAGGTACTGCTTATTTCAAAAGAAATTTCTTCCAGCAGACCTGCGAGAGGAAAGTTGGATAAGAAATGTAGACACAGTGTGTAGAAAAGATAGAACAGGAAAAAATTAAATTAGAGCTTAAAACAAACTTAAAACCTATATAAAATAAACATACATACAAATAAATACACATATAAAAATTAAAAGTAGACGTAAAAACCTATAATAACCTACTATAATAACCATATAATACCTATAATATATATCAGAATATTACAGTATAGAGGAAAGGTAATGTTCTTTGACTTGCTTTTTGAAGAGAAATAAAGTTTTAGATTCTCGAATATTAGGCGGAAGTGAGTTCCATAGACGTACTGCATGAACGGAGAAGGAGTGGGAATAGAATTCAGTTTTATGAGATGGGAAATTAAGATGATGCCTGAGGTGGGATCTACACAGAGCATCAAGAGGACGGGTAAAAGAAAAACGGTCGCGTAGGTAGCTGGGATATGCAGGATTATAAAGAATATTGTATAGGAGACATAATATCCGAGTGTTCCTGCGAAGACGGATAGGGAGCCACTTGAGATCCTTGCGTAAGTGAGAAACATGGTCATATTTCCTAAGACCAAACACAAAACGAATACAAAGATTTTGCAAGCGCTCAAGCTTATTCAACAGCTCCTCAGTGGCATCCAAATAGCAGGCATCAGCGTAATCAATGATCGGCTGAATCAGGGTTTGAGCCAAGTAAATTTTGGTTTTAAACGGCAGAAAGCTCTGTAAAGATTTTAGCGAGTGGAAAGAAAAGTGCACCTTACGACTAACCTCATTTACTTGAGCCCGCCAAGAAAGATTGCTGTCAATTAAGACACCAAGATCCTTAGCTGTTTCAGCATAGGCAATGGTCGAGCCACCTAGAGTTAGTGGAGTCAAAGATGAAATGTCAAGTGCAGCGCGATAGTATCTGCTGCCTATGATCAAGGCCTGTGACTTAGTAGGGTTAATCAGTAAGCCATACGACTTCGCCCATTGATCGATGCGATCCAGGTCATGATTCATGGCATTAATTGCTGATTCAGCATCAGCCAGCAAGAAGTGTCGATACAGCTGCAAATCGTCTGCGTAGAGGTGGAAGCTGGAAATAATAATTTTGGTAACAGTATTAATGAAGATAGAGAAAAGAAGAGGAGAGAGAACGCCACCCTGAGGAACACCAGCAGTTAGATCACACCAATCAGAGTAGATCTCTTCTTGGCGGACACACTGAGAGCGTCCCCGAAGGTACGAGTCAAACCAGGATAATGCAGAGGCAGAGAAATTAAAAGATTGAAGGATCCCAAGAAGAATGTCGAAATCCACTGAGTTGAACGCGCAACTGAAATCAAGTAAGACTAAAACAGTCAGAGATTTATTGTCCATAGCCCAGCGGATATCGTCAGTAACCTTCAGGAGTGCAGTAACAGTACTGTGGCCAGTACGGAAGCCAGATTGGAAAGGGGAAATAAGGGTATTAGATGATAGATATCTGGAAATTTGGCCATGAACAATATGTTCGAGAACTTTGGAAAGGAAAGGAAGAATGGAAATGGGTCTAAAGTCAGATAAGGAAGAAGGTTTGCTAACTTTAGGAAGTGGAATTATGTGAGCCTGTTTCCAGGCTGACGGAAATTTACCAGAGAATAAAGAAAAATTAACAATATGAGTAAGGATGGGGAGCAGTTCTGAAATAATAGGTATTATCATTCTCGAACACAAATTGTCATGACCCGCAGCAGAAGAGGAAATAGAGAGAAGGGACTTTTTGACTACGTCTTCAGAGACAGGACTGAATTTAAAAGGTGTACAATGAGGTAACGGCAAGCTAGAGAGCTCAGACAAAGTTGAAGCTTTAACGCTAGGGTCCAGAGAAACAGGTGGAGTAGAAAAGTGCTTGTTAAGAGCACACAAGTCGACATCTTTACAGGTATTCGTGGGAGATTTGCCAATACCGACAGACTTTAAAAATCTCCAGATATCAGAGGAGTTACGATCAACGAGAGATTCGTGGAAATAGCGTCTCTTGGCATCTCGACACAGACGATTGCAGCGGTTACGCAGAGCTTTAAAGAGAGTGAGATTGAGTTCTGTGGGTCTTCGCCTATATCTACTTTTCGCCTTATCCTTACAAGCAATGGCATTTTTTATTTCAGTAGTCATCCACGGAGCTGGATTATGTTTAATTTTAATACGCCTACGAGGGGCATGCGTATCATAAAGACCTAAAGTAATGGCATTGAAGCTGTTTACCTTTTCATCGATACTGTCGCTATCGATAACATCAGTCCAATCGATATCACCAGCATCGCGTTTCAAAGCATCCAGGTCCATGCCATTAAAACTACGTAGAAAACAGAAACGAGGCTTACGTTTCGGAGGTCGGATACGATAAGAAAGGTAAATAAGATCATGATACGAAAATGACGCAGCGAGTTGCCCAAACTCAGCAACATTGCGAGGTGAAGATACGATCATTAGGTCAAGAAGAGAAGGCGTACAATTTGGGGAGTTATGGGTCGCAGCAAGAGGTAGTATTTCAAGGTTAAAAGAGGATAAAACCGAACGGAGTTTATGTGAACGCGAATCATTTTTGATTAAACATGTGTTAAAATCACCCATTAAAATGACATGCTCGTATGATGGGCAAAGATTATTTAGCGAGGATTCTAAAGAGTCAAAATAGTTAACGTGGAGGTTAGGAGAATAAAACACAGCAAGCAATACATTGGTATGATTTAAGGTGATCTCCAGAAACAATGATTCAGCCGACCCAGAGTACTGAGATGGAGACATACTAACAATTTTGTGCGGAATATCGTCGCGTATGTAAATGGCGACACCACCACCACCCTTACCGGTCCTGTCATTTCTGACAAGAACAAAACCAGGAAGTGTGTAGTACGTAGAAAGGAGAGACGGTTTAAGAAAGGTCTCAGATATTAGAAGTGCATCAAGATGAACACTGCTAAAGGATGCCAGAAGATCGGAATAGTGACCAGGAACACTCTGGGCATTAATATGGGCTATATGCAGATTGTTAGGATAGTTAGAAAAAAGAGAGGAAATATTGTCATGCAAAGTATGAAACGGAGGCTCACTGTCCGCACTAACGAAGCTACAAGTCGAAGAAGAACAAGAGAAAAAACTGTCATTTAAGTCAGCTGGAATATTCATAGATAAACACAAATATTAATATTAATATATATACAAAAATATAGAAACTACAAAACTAACTAACTACAATTCAATTTACGACTGATTGTTTTCAAATACAACCACCCTAACTCATTTGATTCTTGGAAGACATTTTACAAATCAGTTGCATCCAAAAAACACGATAAAAAAAGTAACAATATTTTGAAGACTAAAATAACAAAACACTCGCGTAAAACGAATAACCGCAATGCACACGAATAGACATAACGAAACGAAAAGGAACACTAAACTTCAAGTTAGTGAAGTTTAGTGTTCCTTTCACGCCATCATTTACTTTGATGGCATGAAATAATAAATTAAGATAATTTTATTTAACAGTCGTTAAATGTATAGGAGATCGAGTGTCTGACAGTCGGATAGCCAGTCGCTCTGGAAGTAAAATTAATGAGCAAATATTTCCCTGTAATGGAAAATACTGATATTCAAAGCCGTTTGTAAACTCAAACCCATATATCGATGAAGATTCATAGAAAAGCCACAGCATCCAGTTGGACTGGAACTCCCCCCCAACATATTTGGGGAAAGGCTAAGCAGACAAAGATGATAATAAAAACAAGGCCTTCTTTACCGAACCAGAAACCTTAGCAACACATCTCGCCCTACACAGCCTAGTCTACGAGGACCACAAAAGCCGACCCTCAAATAATTCTTGTACACAGAACATAAAAACAACCAATAAAATGTTATCTAATCCGAGGTACTAGGACGACATGAGCCGTTAGGAATACATACATAAACAAAAACTGTAGGCGTACCAGGCGCACATAAAATTCCTTCTATCACACGCAGCCCAATATATTTCCCGTTCGTTATTATAGCACATTTCAGTTAGTAGTAAGGCAAGGTTAAAGTAAGGCATGAAAAATATCGATAGTTTTTGTCATTGGAGTTAGAAAGCCATCGAGGAAAAATAAATCTTCTTACTTTTCGCGAATCCATCAGTCACGATACAATTACTATTAGGTTACAGTATCATCCTACTGCTGGCAAAGGCCTCTCCTAATTAATTCCAGTTGTTTCGATCCAGCTTTAATGTGGACCACGGGCGTTAGTCTTGTTTAGCTCGTCCCATCAACCCCTAGGAGGTCTGCCGCCACACTTCCCGGCTAAATTTAAATTTCTAAATTTAAATTTCTACTTCACAATTTTAAATTTACTTAATAACATAAGCCTTCTGGGCACGTTTCCTAATGACAGCGATGTGGAAGAGTTTTGACGCTCTGCAATGGTTTTTCCATTTTGATTCTTCTTATTTTATTATTATTTAAGATCTATATATGTATAGTTCATAAATAATGCATAATTATACTGAATTAAAATAAAAACTACTTTAAAAAACCATTTTATCAAAACGCAAAACAAAACAACCATCCTAAGGAAATCTGCCTTTATTCATTAATTGATACTTGCCTTTGTATCGCTCGTTAAAAGTATCGTTTACACCCAACTCTAGTATCGATACTTTTCGGCTCCCTGGCTAGTAGAGGGCCCCCTAGCGGAAGGAAGTGGCAAACGAGCGCCGGCACTTCCGTTCTTCTTTCAGCAATTGCAACTAAAGTTTTGTGTCAAACGTAATTACTCTATTGCCCTTTCTCTGACGCTTTTAGACCTATTTGGGACTTTTCTTTGTAGTCGCATTTTGTAAGAGATCTTATCATTTGGGCTTTTGCAAGTGTCGACTTTAGTTAGGTATATGTATGTAAGTATGTTGATACAGTGTCTTTTGTGCTTACTTATGAGGGAATGCTTTTGATCTCTCCATCGTTACCTAATAATATAAGGTACGTAACGGGCCTTTTGGCGGTGAATGTGCGAGTAAACCAAGCAGAAATTTAAGTGTGTGCAGTTGTAGCAATATCAAAATCTATCGCAGTGGAAGTGGTGAATGTTGGGCATAGAAAATTTGAAATACTCTCGTTTTCGGGACACAATGAAGAAAATCTATCAATCCAGCTGCTTATTTATTAAATAATTTACATTTAGGATAATAACTAACTCTTTAATAGGGGATCGGACTGTGTAAAGAAAACGACATTCTATTTTGTCCGTCAGACAGGTAATACAAAAATATTAGACACGTATTTTTTGTTTTATCAAAATATCAAAAAAATACTTAGTTAGAACTCATTAAAGTTGGAGAGTGGGGGCTTACTACGTCACAAGTGGGTATAAAACTTACCTACATGTGACGTCATGCGCCATTTCAACTCAAAATATCTCCGTAATTTTATGACCACGTGAAAAAAGAAAAAATACGTGTCCAATACTTTTCAATAAACTACCCGACGGACAAAGAAAAAAAAAATAGGATTATCCCCTATTACAGCCCGCTTACGCACTACGGGTCTACGGCCTACGCTGGCTTGCTACACGTGTGCTACGACTTCTCGTAGCGCCGTAGCCCCAACACAATTTCTCCAGAAATTGACACCCACATTTTGTTATGTACGACGACGTCACCAAACACACATAAATTCTAAAACATTCGCCGCGTAACAATTTATTACGTTACAAAGTCGTCTTTATTCGATACAGTGTAATATTTTTAAAATTCCCATTTCAATATTATTGATACTTTGACGTCACACCGCCATCAGTTTTATCGAGCACTGAATATGCGATCGGTAAATTTACGATTCACTCCAAGCCATACTGACTGAATATGTGACATATTAGAAGGAATGTCTTTGTAATAAAATAAAAGATAAATGAATGCGGATATTACTAACGTATTTCTATTTTTTTTTAAAAGAACTTTTGTTCAAGAGAGATTTATGAGTAAAAAAATCATCATTCGATTAATTATTGAGACTGCAATGCATGGCGTAACACTCTTCCAATGGCAATACCTTCCATTTTGAAAGTTCAAAATGATGTATGTTGCCACCAGACGATGTTTTCGAACCTATTGATTAATATAATTTCCTTGAAATCCATCGAATTGTGATGCAAAATGGTTGAATGTTACGCAATTTGTGTTGTGCTGTACTGACAAAGGACGTACCGCACCCCAATTGTGTTGGAGTACATATTTTTTTATCGCAAGACCAAAGCCAACAAATGTTATCCACACTACATCTTACGAGGCAAAATATTAAGCATAACTTGAGCCATCTTAGAAAAATGATTCCGTACAGTGCTGGCTCGGTTCCAATATCCCGATCCGATAGTAAAATGTAATAGTTTTAGTTTACAAAAAACGCATTACAGATGAAAATAAAATCTTAGTTTAAGCGCCCGTTTAAACTTTGTCTGCCGGTTCCTAAGAAAAACATTTGGAGAATATTTTAAAGTTAATATTTATGAAAGTGTTACGAAGGAACATTTAGACAGTCTGCTCGATGAGGATTTTTACAAGTTTTAGGAGTATTTATGGTATAATTTCTTGCTAAAATTGTTCAAATGCTTTGAACAATTGGAATGAACCATTCACAATTATTAATCCTGATGGTTTGGGTGATAAATAGGTAATCTCTACATAGTATAAAAAGTCGCTTCGCCGTCTGTACGTTTAGATCTTTTAAACTACGCAACGGATTTTGATGCGGTTGTCACCAATAGACAAAATGGTTCAAGAGGAAGGTATGACGGATAATACTTGCACATAAGCAATCTACATTGCACCTGTGCGAAGCCGGGGCGGGCCGCTAGAACGATAATAATAACAAAACAAAATGGGACTAGGCCCAATAAACACTTGGCTAAAATAGGTACTATGTGGAGCCCTGACACAGCCAAAAGATATCATGTAAACCTAGTAGAGAATGGGAGTAGATGGACCATTTATCAGTGGGTGACTTTAGCTCTGTACCGATATAACTGAAAGTCTTTACTCAGAAGTGGGATGCCTGGGTCATCCCACTTCTGAGGAAAGGCTATCTGTATCAGTATCAATATCGCTAAATGGATAATATTATAGTTATAGTTTATCATATAATAAAACTTAAAATTTACCTCGTTTAATTTTTATTAATGTTCCAAATATTTCGGCACTGTTGCATCGGAAATAAAAAAAATAGAACTTTTATTCGGTATTAAAGCTAATTGCCTCTATCATAGCTGATCTAATTACATTGTTTGACCCTCTATCGTAGAGGTGTAATGCTGTTATCTATGAACCAGGTCTGTAAGACGATACGCCTGGGTCTAGATTCAATTACGGTCCTACTAATTGGTATTTGCAAGGGATTTCATGACACCTACGTTCCAAGTATGGTTTCAAAACTGTGATATATATATTTCTCAGAAAAAATAATGGATTAGTTAAACTAATAGGCTTATAGAGAGTGAAATACGAGCCAAGTCAGGCAAAATGTTCAATGATAACGAACTGTGTAGGCCCCGAAGGGATAAGCAGGGGAACTTACTACCTATACAACCAAATTTTGCTAGTTATACAAGGTATTGTTTTGCATCCTCGTCAAGTTCAAGGAGGTAACTATGCTAATGATTCTCGTCCCGAATCCATAATAAAATAGGTAGGTAATTTTAATTCTATATTTACGGAAATCGGTAATAGTGAATCACCCTTGTATTAAACGCAGCCCGGCTGATCCTCGCCCTATAACCGCGCTTTCACACATACAAACAATCTCAAACATTAATTTGATAATTTCTTATTCCCTAAACCATGTTAAGGGGGTTATTCTGAAATACTGACAAACTTAAAAAAAAAAACAGCGTTTATTAATAATTAACTAGGTACTGTAACTTTAATTGATTATTTATTTATTTTTGAGATTACCTCCTGAATTTTGACGAGGAAGCAAAACAACACCTCTTATTTAAGTTTCAGGTAAAAGGAGACGAACTTAGTGCCTGTTTGTTATAATTTCTATACAAGATGAACGGTTACCATACCATGGTTTTAGTACATCATTCTGAATCCCCACTCATGCTTACATTTCAACCAGAAATTAAAAAAAAAAACAGTTGGCTCATAACAATTTTTTTTTTTAATTATCAATGAATTATTTCTCTGCGGGGCAGGAGGTGGGAATGATGTACTGCACCCGTATGTGTCCACCCTTAATAACGACAACACACACTTCTTTTTGGTATCCATAGGTCCTTGTTAACGAAAACGATAACTTTTTCAGTACCTAAAAAAACTGCAGTTTTCACTAAACCAGTATTGTAAATTGCAGTTCTAAATCTATAAAAAAATATAACAAGGACATGAAAAATAGCTAAGTAAACGGTTTAACTATTTTTAGCATAGCTCTTAATTAATAACAACAAAGTTTAGGGTCCCCGTTGTTTGTGAAATTTGTTGCATGGAATGTGACCCTACCATATTTCACGACAACCCGTCCGAAACATTGCATCGTGGTGGAGTGATTAATGAACACTGTAAATAACAATAGTACGCGATATAAAATCGTAAAATCTGTTAAGAAATCTAAATACAACATAACCATCTCGCCAGTATGTGTGTGTTTTCATGAAGGGAAAAGCATTCAAAGAAACATATATGTATAGCTTAAACATTTTAAAATGGCTTTTCTGGACAAACTTCGATGTCTGAATGATGCGATGTTTGTGTGCAAAGTTATGGCCCATAAAAACGATTAATCGAATAATTTTAAATTCCGTGCCCCCCTCGAGAATTCCTGGCAGTCTTATAACGCCACTCTGCCCTCTACAGAGATGATCGGTTCTGGGTACAAATTCTCCCTACGCGAGGTTTTACAGAGTTGTAAACGGTTGCAGTGATCGGATCGACTTCCATTTTGACGGTTTAGGTAAATTTAAAGCCAAGTTTTTATAAGTATCTGCCCGAACATTGAGTTTCTTAGCCCTGCATTATCTCACTGGATGGGTGAATTAAGGCTAAACATTACCTATTTTTTTATTACCTAGTTTTATTAAGTTTAATTTGTTTTAATTTATTTTGATTTGTTTAAATTTATTTTTATTTGTTATAATTTCCTTTTTTTTTATTTTATTTAGTTTAATTCGTTTTAGTTTGTGTTGATTTAGATGAATTTGTTATAATTTACTTTAATTAATTTATTAAGCTTAATTCAGTGCAACTTCATGTTATATCTCTTTATTTCTATTTCATTTACAAAAAATGACGTTACGACACCGTTTCGTGTGCATGCAGTGTTTACTTCTAAGTTATTGTTCCACTTTATTCTAATTTGTTGATCCTGTTTCTTTTGCTTATTATACAAGTGTATACAATTTTTGGTGAACCAAATAAATAAAGTTATACTAGCTTGATGTGTCGATGTGTGTACATTGGCCTTTTTTTTGGTCAAAGCCTTTCTTATTTTGATACTTGTACATATTTTTTAATTGTTATTTTAAATCTATTTGTAGTTTGTAAATAAGGTATAATACATACAATTTGATTTTTAAACTAAAAGTAGCTTAATTTATACCGAAGGGGTATTAAAAAAAATCTCTTAAATCTAGCTGCCCAAGAATACATTTCAATCGTAAGTCTTGGCAGCCACTTAGCCGTATAATCCGTCGATTTGATCAAACATTTCAAACAAAAACATCTGAGGCTGCCGTTCCAGACAGTTTTATCGTCTTCCACAATGAAGAAAGCCATAGATTTCAATTGAGAACTAGTTTTAATGTTGTACGTGGTAGTTTCTCGGCGTATCAGTTGTAATAGAAGAATGTTAAAAAAGTTTGACTTACGTATACGTATGTGAGGCGCAGACCTGGTAGAAGAGTGCAGTAAGTTTTCCATTGTGGCTTTCGGTGATTGTAATTATTTAAGACTGAAATCTATACAGGGTTATTTGTAAAACACCGGCAACCTCTTAAGAGGTCATTCTACTCATCATTATGAACAACTTTTACTATGAGACCAAATCCGATTTCGTGAAAAAAATTATCTGCTGTTCCCTACATTTTGACGAGTTATGAGAACATAAAGTACGGAACAGCTGACTTTTTTTTCGCGATTTCAGGTTTGGTCTCATAGTAAAAGTTGTTCATAATGATGAGTAGAATGACCTCTTAAGAGGTTGCCGGTGTTTTACAAATAACCCTGTATATATAAAAGAAAGTCGTGTTAGTTACTTCACTTATAACTCAAGAACGGCTGAACCGATTTAGCTGAAAATTGGCAGGGAGGTAGTTTAGAGCCAGGAGAAGGACATAGGATACGGTAGGGTAGGGTAGGTAGGTAGGGTAGGTAGGTAGGGTAGGGTAGGGTAGGTAGGTAGGGTAGGTAGGTAAGGTAGGGTAGGTAGGTAGGGTAGGGTAGGTAGGTAGGTAGGGTAGGGTAGGTAGGTAGGGTAGGGTAGGTAGGTAGGGTAGGGTAGGTAGGTAGGGTAAGGTAGGTAGGGTAGGGTAGGTAGGTAGGGTAGGGTAGGTAGGTAGGGTAGGGTAGGTAGGTAGGGTAGGGTAGGGTAGGTAGGTAGGGTAGGGTAGGTAGGTAGGGTAGGGTAGGTAGTAAGGGTAGGGTAGGGTAGGGTAGAGTAGGTAGGTAGGTAGCGTAGGGTAGGGTAGGTAGGATAGGGTAGGTAGGTCGGATAGGGTAGGTGGGTAGTAAAAAGTGCATTGCAACGCATGCTGGGTACAGCTAGTACACTAATAAAACTGCATGAAATTGTTAACACATTCATCTAAACTGCATTCAAGATTTGTCCGTATCCATAACAATCATGATACTGACGGTTTTGATGTGATGGTCATATTATGGCGTCCGACCAGTTTTGTTCAAAATAGCGGCTGGTCATGCCTCAAATAGTGACCGGGTAGTACGAATGGTTCCTTAATGTGTACTTTTTTTTGACATTATATACCTACCAGTAATTTTGGCCGCAAAAACAAAAGCACTAACTAAAGTATAACTCACTGTTGGTGATACTCAGAGGTGGTAGAAATAAAATAGCGGACTGTAAATATAGGTAGGTGTATTCGATTATAAGAACGCGTGCCTTTGGTCCGTGTCGTATGAGTGCAGTGACGAGTAGGTTTTGTTAGCGGCGGCGGCGACGGCTCTCGGAACCTCGTCCCCCGCTCCCCGCAAGCCGCTGTCGCCCTCCGGTCGTCTCAGTAGCTAACGGTGCTACATTTTGTCGCCAACATACTCCCCGGGTTGAAGTAGGCAGGAAGGCTGCTGGTTCAACAATCAGGTTCTGGAAGGGGACAAATGTTATTAAACGCCCTTCGAATAATGGTTCCTCCTTTGATCCTTATATCGGCGACTCGAGCGACTTGATCCTGAGCTCCTGGGAAAACGGCCACACAGCGACCCAGGGCCCAACGTAGGGGAGGAAGCGCTTTGTCCTTTATAAGGACTAAGGAACCCAATTTGAGTTCGCTTGATGCAGTAGGCCACTTCGTCTTTTGCTGCAGAGTGGTGACATACTCGTTGGAGAATCGTTTCCAGAAATGTTGTTTGACGAACTCGATTCGTTTGTACCGCTCAAGGCTTGTTATCCTTTCTGTCAGCTGTGGATGTGGAACTGACACAAGTGATCGTCCTATTAGGAAGTGAGCGGGTGTTAAAGGTGTGAAGTCTGTAGGATCAGAGTTTAAGGCAGTTATAGGACGTGAATTAAGAATGGCTTCCACTTGAGTCAGACAAGTGTGCATTTCTTCATACGTGAAATGCGTAAGTTGGAGAAGCCTACGAAGATGGTATTTAGTAGAACGGACTGCAGATTCAGCCATACCATTGAAATGGGGTGTGTAGCTCGGAATGAAGAGGAAGTCTATACCCTCTTGGGCAACTGCGGAACTAATTTGGGAACTTGAGTCCTGTAAGAAACGATGTAACTCGTTACATGTACCTACAAAATTAGTCCCATTATCTGAGGTTATACTTTGAGGCTTCCCTCGACGAGCCACAAACCGATTCAGAGCGGCCATGTATCCCTCTTTAGTAAGATCTGTGACGAGTTCTAGGTGCACGGCTTTTGTAGCTAAACAGACAAAAATGGACAAGTAAGATCTTATTAGTTGGCAACCTCGACCTTTACGGTTAGCTATCTTAACTGGGCCGGCATAATCCACCGAACAATGTAAAAAAGGAAATTCCAGTGTAGTTCTGGATTCAGGTAACTGCCCCATAATGGGCTGGACATTGCTGGCTTTAAATCTGAAACATTTTATGCAAGCTTTCGTTATAGATTTAGACAGATTCCTTCCTCCTAAAGGCCAAAAAGTTTGACGAATACTGGACAACAATAACTGAGGTCCAGCATGTAGAAGTTTCAAGTGATGCATGTGAAATATGATTTTCGTTAAATGATGTTTCCCACATAATAAAATAGGATGCTTTGTGTCATAGCTATAAGGTGAATTATCAAGTCTACCGCCTACTCTCAAGATATCATTTGAATCTAAGAATGGGGTCAATGATATTAATTTATTTTTCTTCGGTAATGCCTGACCTGATTTTAAGATAAGATATTCATTTGGGAACATTTCTAATTGTGCAATGTGTATAATAAAATTAAATGACCGTTGTAATTCTTGACAAGAAAGCTGATCGCGGAATCTGTTTGTTTTGGTTTTACAGTTATGAATAAATCTGTATATATAGGCTATAACTCTTTGTAAACGTGTAAATTGTGAATATTTAAGTATAAGATTTGTAAATAGTTTATCGTCATAGTTTTTGTTAACGTCATTATTTATAACAAGACAAGGTTGGAGATCCGGTAGGTCCCTTTTCTGGGTTTCATTAGGCATTTGTGGCCAACTATGCTCTGAATCGAGTAAAAACGATGGGCCCGACCACCACAACGAGGCGTCGCTGATAATATCAGCCTTGACCCCGCGAGAAACGAGGTCTGCCGGGTTCTCCTTGGACGGCACGTAGCTCCACGTGTGACCGCTGGTGCTTTCCTTGATTTCATTAACACGATTACGTACGAATTGATTAAGCTGAATTGAAGGGGTGGACAACCACCCTAATACGATCGTGGAATCGCACCAAAAGCGACACATGTCAATTCTTAATGTAAGTGAATTTTGTACCTTAGTACACAGTCTTGCACCTAATAAGGCCCCACACAGCTCAAGACGTGGGATAGTTGTGGGTTTGATCGGCGCAACCTTGTTTTTCGAGACTAAGAGTTGAACACGCACAATCCCTGAGTTACACACAGACCTAATATAGACGCATGCTCCATACGCACTTTGAGAAGCATCTGTGAATATATGGATTTCAATCTTTACACAAAGATCACTAAGAACCCAACGAGGTATTTGTAACTTATTAAGACAGGGTAATGTTTTAGCGAATGAAGACCAGAGATGTAAAATCTCTGACGACACTTCTTCGTCCCAAGACCATTTATTGACCCATAATTTCTGCATAATCAACTTAGCTTCGACAACGCATGGACCGACAAGGCCTAATGGGTCGAATATTTGGCTTATAACGGAAAGAATATGGCGCTTTGTAACCTTCTCATGAAGTTCAATATTAATTGAAAAAGATAAGGTATCCTGCTGACAAAGCCAATATAAACCTAATGTTTTTGATGCTGTATTTATGTTGGTATCTGATAAATCTAAAACTGTATTTGAATCAATAACTTGACCTGAGAATAGTTCGTCAAGAATTAATGTGTTATTTGATTTCCATTTGCGAATATTAAATTTTGCTGAGTTTAAGGTGGCAGTAATTCCTTTACATAAATCTATAGCTTCGCTTACAGTACTAGCCCCGCTTAATAAATCGTCACAATAAAAGTCGTGAGCTATACTATATTTTACGCTATTATCGCTTACTGTGGATGCCAGACTACTCAGACATTTTGTCGCAAGGTATGGCGCTGATGCGGTTCCTTGACAAACTGTATTAAGTGTGTAGGTTTTTAAACGATGCGATGAATCATACCTAAATACAATTTGCTGTAATGAGCGTTGACTGGGTACAATGTCAATAGATCTAAACATTTTTTCAATGTCTGCCGATACTACGAATTTATGCTGGCGGAATCTGAGGAGAATTGTTAAGAGATCGTCTTGGACTGTAGGACCGACCATCTGAATTTCATTAAAGGAAATTCCTGAAGTGGTGACGGCAGAAGCGTCAAAGACTGTACGCAACTTTGTCGTTGTACTGGACTCCCGAAGTACGCCATGATGAGGAAGATAGTAGTTGGCATTGTCACTGTATGGAAAAAGAACTTTATTCTCAGTCATGTGACCTAATAGCTCGTATTCTTTCATGAAGTTTAAATATTTCTCCTTGAATATTGGTTCTCGTTCGAATTTGCGCTCAAGCGATAAAAAACGTCGCTTAGCCATCTCAAAGGAATCACCTAAGACCTGAGGATCTTGCTTGAGAGGAATGGTGATGACAAAGCGACCATCGTTATTTCGAGTTGTGTTGGTGGTGAAACTATTCTCACACGCACGTTCCTCCGCGGATTGAGAATGCTCAAGAGAAACACTATCTACTTCCCAAAAACGAGTGAGATCAATATCAAGTTGACCTTGAGTAAAAAGACATTGACTGAATGTACCTTTCGGACTCGAGATGTGACCAGTGACTATCCATCCGAACTCCGAACTACGTAACATAGGGAGATGCTTGCCTAGGCTAATCTTTTTGTTACCCAGAATATCCCAGAAGATGTCTGCCCCGATAAGAATATCGACCTTAGAAGGTATATTATAAGTGGGGTCAGATAAACATAAACCTGCTGGAATTTGAATATGTCGTGTGTCAATGTATGTGATCGGAACTGCTGTGGTGACGTTGGTAAATACATAACAATCAATGTTATTCCTATAGCTAGTATTCAATGACTCAATTGTGAGATTGCAAGACTGTGTACTATGAGATACATGATTATTAAAACCTGATACCGTGGAGCTCACGTTCCGCCTCGGCAAACCCAGCTTACTGCAGAAAGCTTCGGAAACGATATTTATTCCACTACCGTTGTCCAAGATCGCCCTGGCGGTGTGTTTGTTGCCCTTGCCATCAACCACCTTCACCAACGCTGTGGAAAGGAAAACACGCGTCGGAGTAGTAACCGGTAGGATATCAGTTGTCAATACAATGTCTTTTGAAGACGTAGATGACGAATCGCGAGAAGCAGATTGCTCAGATTTTTCCAAGTGCAAAAGAGTGTTATGCTTTTCATTGCAATATTTGCAGTGTGACAAAAAACATTTCTTTGCTACATGACCGAAGCGCAAACAGTTCAAGCAAACCTTAAACTCTTTTACTTTTGAAATCCGAGATTCTACAGGAAGACTTCTAAACGATTCGCAATTGAACAGCTGATGTGATTCATCGTCACACAATGGACATGATTTACGTTTGTAATTTTTATTTTTGCTATTAGTGCTATTATTATTATTATTTATTACTAAACTTTTTGCTTTTACGGGTTCTGATTTTAATTTATTATTTTTATTATTCTCTTCTAAGGTTTCTAAGATGTCGGCTCTTTTACTTAAAAATGTTATGAACTGTGATAGGGTTGGGGACGAAGTCAATGTATTTCTATGTTCTTCCCACTCTCGACCCGTCACACTATCAAGTTTAGTTGACATCATATAAATTATGATCGTGTCCCAGATCGGTTCTTTCAATGACGCGAGAGCCCTAATGTTCTTGTTAGTTATATCGATAAGATTTTGAATCGACTTACATGATTCTGATCGAATAGGATCTATGTTAAATAAAGCCTGTAAGTGATTATTAACAAGTAAGCGACTGTTATCAAATCGCTCGCACAATAACTCCCATGCAATTTTATAGTTGTCACCTTTAAAGTCAATATTTTTAATAATTAGAGCGGCATTTCCTTGAAGAGAAGCCCGTAAATAGTGGAATTTATTAATGTTATCTATGCAATCACTGTTGTGTATAAGAGAAAGGAATGTGTCTTTAAATTCGAGCCAGTCTTGATAGCCGCCGCTGAAATGTGGTAAATCAATTTTCGGTAGCCTAACCAAATTTCTCACTCGCCCACCTGATTCTGCATCGCTGAACTCCGCCACAGATCCGCTGCCCTTCCCGCCGGCAGTAAGCAGGCTCTTGGCCCTAGCCACCAGCGGGTAGTAGTCGTTGTCAAACTGCACACGCTCCGCGGGAACCTCATCGACTGTTGGCTCGTCAGATAAGATCTCGATTTCAGTCTGTAACGTATCGAATTCCTCGCATAAGGGCTCAAATTTTCGAAAGCGGCACTCTAAATCTATGATTTGTAACTCCGTTAAGGCTTTAGAAGTTTCAATTAATTTAATATGATTGCCAAAAATAGTGAGCTTTGATTTTATAGCTGAGCGTCTTTTAATTAAAGTTCTAAGTTCAGACATGATCTCAAAGCAAACCTCAGTTCGATGTAATGGCAACAGCTGATTTAAAGTAACAAGCTACTTGATGCACCGTTAGAAAAGATAATATTATATAAGCAAAAAATTATAACCAGGTAGCTAAGCTCAATGACTGTGCGTTTCGATTTGAAGTAAACAAGATGATTCATGCAATAGGCATTCAACGCTCGAGTTTTATGACCGCAATTAGCGCACAAAGGCCCGAATAAAGAAATTATTGTCAATGAAATAAAAAGCTAAAATATTATAGATAACAGCGTAGGTAATATTGAATGAATAGTAACGTATGAAGAATGCACAAAGCACTGACTCAAGTTTTAGCAAAATGGGTTTGAAATTGAGAAGGGAGAATATGAATTTGAATAGCAAAGAGAAGATGGATTAAGAGGAATAAATAGGAACGAACTCACAAGATGTCTTATCCTTTGTCCACAGTGACTTGACGGTTTGTTCGTCCTTCAAATGTCCTTTCTTGACCTTCTCGAAAGTCGTCGCGTAATGGCCGGCGCGTACGACTCGTTAAAGCTTCTTGATTTCTTGACACGGAATATTCTCCAAATAGGCTTCAAGACGTTCTTAAAATCTTCTTCACGGTGAGAGGACCATATGGTGGTGATACTCAGAGGTGGTAGAAATAAAATAGCGGACTGTAAATATAGGTAGGTGTATTCGATTATAAGAACGCGTGCCTTTGGTCCGTGTCGTATGAGTGCAGTGACGAGTAGGTTTTGTTAGCGGCGGCGGCGACGGCTCTCGGAACCTCGTCCCCCGCTCCCCGCAAGCCGCTGTCGCCCTCCGGTCGTCTCAGTAGCTAACGGTGCTACATTTTGTCGCCAACACTCACATCAAACGAAGAAAATTCGGGATAATTCAATACTCGGTAACCACACTCGAATTCCATTCCCTTTCGCTCCGACCTCCGATAACTTCTGAAGCTTTCAAGAAAGGCAGTGAGAAACCGTGCATTGTGCCCATGTTAGTACAGTTTGCAGTAACATTTCTGTTCAAACACAATAGAAAAGTGCTTTCAAATCGTTAGTAGGGGCTAGGTCGCGATTGTGTTTAAATAATAAATGTTTGGAGCTCACAGCTCTAAGTTTGGGTCGTTAAAGCCGCCCGGTCATCCGAGCTGACTACGTGACTCCCGTGACGGAATGACAGCGTGACGGGGTGACGCGACGTGAACGGTGGTCGAGGGTTCATAAATTATGTGACGCATATGTATGTTGGGTTGTACCGCATATGTTTATTGGTCTTACATTGGTTTCGTTTAATTAAATGAAAGGACTGTTAAAATAAAAACACTGCGCCCGACGGAATCTTTTGGCAAAAATGACGAACTTGACAATCGTTAAACACTTTTTTTTGTCATTTAGGTGATAAATGTCGTAAATTGCTTCCTTAGTTCTTAACTTCATTGTATTAAGAACTCTTGTGCACAATGTCACGCTTCAAGATCAATTGGTTCCGGCGTGTCAGTTAATAAATGAATATTGAGCACTAGCAATTCTGTGGAAACAAACGGGGCAGAGGTATATTTCTGTTTAAAAAACCGGCCAAGTGCGAATCGGACTCACGCATAAAGGGTTCCGTACCGTTATTTATAAAAACAAGCAAAAAAACACTTTTTTTTAAAGTTGTTGTTAGCCAGTTGAAATTTCTATAAATTATGTATTTCTGTTACAGAATAAAATAAATATTTAAGGGGGATCGCATACAAAAAATCCATTTTTTTGCTCGTTTTTATAAATAATGGTACGGAACCCTTCGTGCGCATGTCCGACTCGCACTTGGCCGGTTTTTTTCGTTATTTTTTTTGGCTTGGGTCCAGCTTCTGCCTTTTACATGCAGCTTTCTGTACAACTTGTTTTGCTACTATTTCCTTGTCGTTTTTGTTATAAACTAACACCATTCTTTAAGAATTTCAATACGATTGAATTGTGTTTGTTTGACTGCCTCGTTGATCCAGTAGTCACAATGGGCTGAACCTGGGTTCGATTCCCAGTTCGGGTTAAGTTTTAATAGGTTTTTCATCTGGAATTTCACAGAAGAAACCATGGATTCTGGATTTGTGTTGTTGGTGTCAAAAGCCTATATTACATGGTACTTAATTCATCATCATCATCTGCCTAGCCTTTTCTCAAACTATATTGGGGTCGGGTTCCAGTCTAACGGGATACAGCTACGTACCAGTATTTTACAAGAAGCGACTGCCTATCTGACCTCCACCACCCAGTAACTGGGTTATACGAAACCCATTAGTAAGACTGGATGTCAGACTTTTGGGCTTCTGACTACTCGTAACGACTGTCAAAAATCTGCAAATGACAGCCGGGACCAACAGCTTACCGTGATTTTCGAGGCAAGGGGGAAACTCGGTATGTAATTATGGTCACCCATCCACGGACCAATATAGTACCATACATAGTACTTAATTAGATATAATAATTAAAAAAGAATGTTACTTGTACAAGCGGAAACTTTCGGATTTTCTCATGGAGCTACCTCAGCAAAAAACTTGAGAGGTGTCAAGGGACACCCGGATGGAACGAAGTTCCTTTCACGTACATAATATCAATACATTTTAGATTTAAGTTAGAGTGCGAAAAATAAAATATTTAATTTAAGGAAGATTAATCCTTAATTCGAAGCAATACGTCTTACTTAACTGCACAACCGAATTTGTACTTTGTAGTTCGGTCACTCAAAATAATAATCATATCTATCCTTACTCACATACACACCCCAATTGTACGTAATTTAAGGAAATTTCAACTTTATTTTAAAGAAATAAAGCTTACAATAGCTTACTATAGCAAAAAGTGTCGTGACAACTTTTCGTAAGAATTTTTTCCGTCTAGCCCCCTTTCACAACGCGCGATAAGGAACTTCGTTCCAAAAATAATCAAAACAACGCTTTAAACCCTCTAACTAAATTCATTACCAATCAAATCATCCCAAACTTGCACCAATATCCCCATGTACCCCAGCCCAATAAATAGCTCCCAAACCGGGGGTCATTCCCCATATCGATACACACGTATAAATCGTCCATCGTGACGGGAATCAGTAATGGCGGGATAAGTCGGGATCAAGAAGAAACTAGCTCTTAACTCGTGAGGTATATTGTGTTGCGTGGCACGTTAACACTGATGTGAGTGTGTTTGAAAGTCATGTTTATTTAGCTTGAGGGTTGTTAGATTTGTTGATGAGGGATGTTAGCGCGCCAAGTGATTGGTCCTCGATTTCTGAATGTGTAACTCACGATATTTTCTGTGGATGACCCTGTTTGTATCCTATAGACGGTGTTTTATTTTTATTTTTAAACGACTTTTTTAAAAGGAGATAGTCATGTATTCGACCAGCATCTTTTTGAAGTGAAACTTCTTATGCGCCTTCCAACAAGTTTATTGCAACCACGGAGGGGGAATATTTTCTATTACTCACTAAGAGATGGCAGTATTACAAGATTTGTGACTACGTAGTTCTACTAGGTACGCAAGATGGCGTGCAAACAGTCATGCATTCGACTCTTCTGTGTGACGTCTTCGCTCAATTTCCATGATTAGAATAACCTCGATAAACTTATGTAATAAAAATAACACAACAAGAAAACAACAAAAAATTATTTAGAAGCAATAAAATGACGAAAGTGCTTGCGTGGCACTCGAACGCATGCGTATAGTATTACGAAGTTTCACTTCTTCCGCGCGGAGGGACTCCAGGCACTGTTTTTTTTATGTATGTACACCTATTTCTCCGTGATCACTAGTGCGTTTAAGATGATTCTTTTTCATGTGGTAGAGAAAGCTAGCTCGGTGGGCCCGTATGAATTTTATTATCTTTGCTTATGTACTTTTTGAGTTATCCTCTTTCTTATGCATTTCGTAGGAATGGAAGATGTGCTGGCTTATACTTGACCAGGATCTAAGTGAGATATCAAAACTAAAAAGGGTAAAATAAAATCTCTTTTACAAAAAAAAATAACTGACTTCCAAAAACAACATTATTAAGGGGAAAATAATTAAAAAAAAAACCGATAGTAAAGTTATTTTCCTTTCTTTTGTTTTTTTTTTTTTGGAAGCTGGTTTTTTTTTTTTTTAAAGTTTATCACTAGCTTTTGCTCGCTCTTACATGTTATGTACGGATATTAACCCACGGAAATGTTTTAAATATGTCGATGACACTCGGAGATAATACTGTAGATTCCCGTCAGTGAAAGACTTTTCGGAATCGGATTAGTAGTTCCCAAGATTACGTACATACCAACTTACAATAAAACGTGTTACTTATTTATAGTATTAAGTGTTGATTTAGGTAGCTTTTACTGTAACGTGAATCGAACTCATCTATAATTATCTAAATTGTAGCTCAATCACGAGAATAGCTTCTATAGAAGTGGCGCCCGAATTCAAATGCCATGGGAGTTACGGATTAGCACTGTAGATTGCCTTGATACCAGGAAGGTTGTATTTATTTGCATGTCTATTCTATAGTATCTTTGAGTACCACTAGGAGCTCAAAGGTATCGGAGGCCTTGAAGTCTGTAACGAGAAAAGTTAGTTCAGTATTTCTTCACAAGCCTTAATCTATACAATTTTTTTTTTATGTTTCGATTTAAATAAAATAAAAATAAAATATGTACAAGTATTGAAATTACAGGGCGTCAAAACATTCGTCTACATCGCTGTCAACAGGAAAAGTGCCCAGAAGGCTGGCCGCATTACCATGTTGGATGGCAATGCTGATTCAATGGCCAAAAAAAGGCCAATCCCCTGGTCACGTGAAAAGTCGACCAACCACTTGGCGATATCACGAAAAACAAGGTGCCACTCGGGCCCCATGGCTAGTGTTTCAACCCCAAACGGCTCAAATACATAATTACCAATTAAGTTAGTGTATTCTAGTGCAAATCTTTCGTGATTTGCAAACCCTGCAACCCTTGCAACCCCTTGCATCTGCATCAAATCCCGAGCTTGAACTAAATCATTTCCAAAATTTATAATAAACGCTATATTTCCCTATCCCAACAACCCATACCTCCGTCCCCAATGACCCACCAAAACGTCCCAAACAGTGGCAATTAAAAGTTTACCTGAACACCAACTAGTTAATAACAACTGGGCAAAACATATAGCTACAACTATTGATCTAACTTTGTTCGCTTTCGTTAATCAACAACACATCGGCTAAAGCTGCTAGATGAGGCACTGTATTTTTAAGGGTAGAAAACCTGAGATTCATTATTTCCTGTGTCACCAGATTACTGCGATAGATTGATTCATTATCATCATCTGCCTCGCCTTTTCCCATCCATGTTAGAACTGGCATCCAGTCTAACCGTATGCAGTTGATTACCAGTATTCTACATGGAGCGTCTGCCTGTCTGACTTACACAACCCGGTTAATACTGGGTAATTCGAAAACTCTTGGTACGACTGGTTGTCAGACTTTCATGCCACTGATTCCGAGGAACTGAGGAAATTCGGTATATAATGGTCATTCATCCACGGACCAACTTAGCCAAGTATTCGGTCTAAGCAACCGAACACTTGCTAACGAAGCAGTTTACAACGATCATTGTATTTGTAACTAAGTGACAATTCTGTTAATACTTTAACAT
Source organism: Cerastis leucographa (assembly GCA_963082945.1). Classification (NCBI taxonomy): domain Eukaryota; kingdom Metazoa; phylum Arthropoda; class Insecta; order Lepidoptera; family Noctuidae; genus Cerastis; species Cerastis leucographa. The sequence goes on from OY720363.1 coordinate 17,471,549, forward strand.
CAGTGCATTACTAGACGTCAACCAGACCGGTTGCATTCAAAACATTTTAACATAACATTTTACTTTTAAGTACATTTAACTTGAAGAGCCTTTAATAAACTCTTTAAAACCAAATCCAAACAGTGCTTTAATATTACCTACGACCTTGCACCCCGCACACCGAGTACGGCTTCACTCGACCCGAGCGGGTGTTATTATGTAGCCACGACTCCTCCGATAGATTTATTGTACAGTTTAATAATATCGTCAGCATCATTGGCAGCAATGTTCCACTCACTGCAAAATAAGGGCTCCTTCTCTGTTCTATGCTTCCCTAGTCTGTGCGCGAGGCTCGTCCACATCTACTTTCTTTTCTGTCTTGCTTTGTGGGGTTCCTACTTTCTAGAAATTCTTGTGGAAGGGCTCGATCAAATATGTGATCTTTCACGACACCTATTTCTAGCATCTGAGAGCATGTCGCGGTAAGGCAATTTGAATGGTAAGGTACGGTGAAATCGTAGGCATTCTAATTCAGTGTTAACAGCTTGAAGCTCAAGCGTCACGATTGTTGCGACAACGAGCAAAAACTAATGAAAGAAGTTGCTGAGTACATGCGAGTCACAGCGATGCAACACGACGGTGGTATTTGGGGAACAAGTGGCGCATGTGCATGTCGCTTAGCTGTAGGCATTTTTGGGCAGACAGTGACGTAAACCAAACCTTTTATTAATTTAAAAATATGAGCCATTTTACGGGTCATTTCCATCGAGTAATATCATTGTAACCACAAAGTACAAACTTAAGCTCATCGGCTCCCGAAGTAGTGACGTCACGCTGAGCCGGGGATACACCAGGGCCACAGAGACGAGAGGTAATTAACGACACCGCCTCTCATTACTTTTTATTTGTTTCGTGGTTATTGGCGGGGATTATTGGGAGGATTACTTTAATTCTAGGACTTTTAGGTTACCTATGGTGACCTGGTATCCGACGATCAATAATGACATAAATGTAACATCACTACATGTGAGATGTATTTTTAGGACACCCACAGTTCGCCAATCATGTGCAACTCCCATTGATTCGGGGGTGAACCTATTGACGTCAACAGACACCGGGCCGCTCTACTGCGTACTTCCTGTAGGGGAAACCCAAACTTTGCCCGACCGAGGCATCAGACCGCACTTACCCTACGTTCGATTCTCAGGTCAGGCTAAGTATTATTTAGTTTTTCATACACGAATTTCTATACACGGTGTAAATAACCTCATCACGAAGCCGTCAACCAAGCATTCTGTACATGAAACTAAGTAACTTTACGCAAAAAATATTGCTGGGAAACGACATTTTTTTGGGGGGTGTAAAATCATGTTTTGTGGTAGAACTCAATATAACGCACTCAAAATATTGTGCTGATGGACGTATTGAATAGTACGTGGGTCGTGGAGGTGTTTAAAGTAAAAATCTTACATTAAAAACTTGTATTTAAAAAATACTTGTCAAAAAGTTGGAACTTTGACCCCTAATATCTCCGTAACTAGAAGGTTCCCAGGTATGGTGTAGACCAAAAAAATGATCGCAATGACAGGGAGAACCAGTGTCTTTCGGCTTCGTTAAGAGGTGTTTTACACCCTTTATAACTGCCCGAAATTTTGATTTTTTCCCGGTTTAGGTTCAGCAACTAATTTTTTTCAGAATTAGCTAGCCTTGTCTCCAAAGTATTAGAGCGTCAAGAAACACCGAACAGAACCTTTCTTTTAAGCCAGCATCCAAAGAAATTCAAAGTATTTCCTACCTACACTTATCAACCTGCCTACCTAAAAACACACAGGAACCATCAAGCGCGATGGTGTGAGATATCGCCCCCAGTGACACGTTAGATTGTGCCCACCAATTCACCCCATAGGAATTGCGAGTTAAGGGGAAGCTACTCAGCGGAATTTAAAATTCAAATTCGCGGTTTGAAAATATTTTACAGATTCAAGCAGATGGATTGGGAGTTAGAATTTATTTGCATTGTTTTTCTAACTGAAATAAATAGTCAACAATGATGTGTAATAAACAGACAACTAATATATTATCTAGGAACATATTATTATGTTCCTAGACAAGACCTGCCCCCGTGTTCACAAACGCGTAGATTCGATTTCGATTCGGAAGGTCGTATGTCTATCTCGCTCTCTTTTGTCATGGCAAAAAAGGATAGACATAGTACTTTCCGAATCGTAATCGAACCGAAGTGTTTGTGAATATGGAGGCTGATAATCGTTTTCATATCGTTCGCTACAAACATAGTCAACAAGATTGACAGTAGTTTTACGACAGGTTATGTCAATGCAATACATTTTTGAGTTTCCCATCGCAGTCATTGCCGTAGGTTGTCGCTGATAGTATGTACCATAAACATATAAATTAATGGAGAGCTCTAAAAATACCTAAAATTCTGGCTTCAAGTGGAAAGAAAAAAAATGCGATCTTTTACAATTACATAAGAACTATTAACCTTTGCTGAATACCTCTTGTAGTTCTACCAAAGACGCGAAAAGTCAAGATAGCAGAATCAAAAACATTAGTGACGTTGGCGAGACGAAAGACGAACTCACCAAGCAAACATACAAGTTCAAAACAAATGACGCCGGTGATCATCTACCCTTAACCCAACCACAATATTTGACAGCACCTCACACAAATGAAGGGCGGTACAGAAGGAACGCGTCACCGACTGATTTGTTACTCGGTATTTAATTGGAACCCACCTGACGCTGCTGCCTCTGCGTCAAGGCGTCAATACGTAATGGGGACGTTCCCTTATTCCGTTATTCACATGTTTTGTTGTGTCACTGACTGCTTACTGATAAGAGTGCTGGAAAACGGTGTGTTGGTTTTGAAGCGTGTATTTTGTTTTGATGTACTTACTGAGTTGATCATGTTGGTTTGCAGGTTTACTGCATGGTATAAAGTCCTTTTTCAGTAGTGAATGAGAGATAGCAAAAAAACGGATACCTTATTATTATTACCGTAGGGACAGGAAGCTGCACTGTGTTATATATAGCTATAGTATACATATATGGTTCTGCCGTCCTCCTATACTATTGAAAGTTCGTACCACGGTAAGTTAGCTCAACATCAAAATGTTACCACCGACGTTCAGTCAACTTTAAATGTCGTATATGATATGGCTACTTCGTATGTAGTTAAATATTAACTCATTATTTTCATGTAATTGTTTTCTAATACGGACTCAAAAGGAACTTATATTTTTTTTTTGTACTTCACAGGCCAATTTGAAGCACGAGTAGTGACTAATCATTCAAACTACTGTTCGTAGTAGGGGAGAAAATATAATGAAAACAATTATTCCAATCTACCAGTCGAGATTCCTATCAGATCAGTTACAAGACAAAAAGGGGCAGAACACAAAGAAATCCTTTCGCTATACAAATCAAAGACCAGCGTTACACAATTAAGATGCGGTGAACATGGAATCTGATTACTTAGAAAGTACAACAATCTTCGCGAGATAACTTCGCGGCCAGAAGTTTTGAAGCAAAGAATAAACGTAAAAACAAGTTGTAGGGAGAGCAAAGAACGGGGGACCGCGATTTAGTCTTAGTTTTAATTAGTAATGCAGTTCAAAACATCTATAAGATAAATATTTATAGATCTGGGATAACGCTACCGCCGATAGATAAGGGCTTGTACACAAAACTGCGATGCGACGTCGCATCGTAAAAATCTACGAGCTCAAACATTACGAACAGTTTCTTTCGTTGCGAATTCGCATCACGCCGATTCGCAGTTTTGTGTACAAGCCCTATAACCAGGCAGACAATTAATAAAACAATATTCATTTCTTTATTTAACTGCCTGTTATAGAGAAGGACACACGACAATGGAATTGTAATAAAAGAATCATAAAAATTGACCGATTTTTTTTTCAAGAATGGCATTGGTCTCACTGCAAGTTTAAAGAAATGCTGCGGGTCATAATCATTGATATTTTTTTAATTAAACACCCCTTAAAATATTGAAGATATTTTCCTGCTAATCTCCCACAAAGAACAACTTACTGATGACGTCCACGATCCACCCCGCGGCACAACGCAGTTTATTTTTAAAAAAAAGCTTATTACACTAGACAAGACAATTTTGTTGATAACTAAATAGACCTGGAATGAGCAACTTGGGAGCCTTTTATTTTTTAAATCACCCCTGCGTGAAATCTTAGCGTCAAGGAAGGAGCAATGTAATTACTAAGAGAAGGCTTTCGGCTGCTGTATACGCCTTTTTAATTATTTTTTTGGTGTTTTACATAAAGAGATGGTCAGATTGCAGTTTAAGATTTTTATGATACGGAGGACGCATTTAGAGACCCGTTTAAAAAAAGGGCTTTCGGAAAATTGTTTGAAAGATTTATAATTCATAATTGAATATGTAAGGTTGTTAAAAACAGTTTGAGTTCTGATCAAATCAAGTGTCATGTTAGACCACATAATGATGTGAATGGGAGAAAGTTCCTGCCGAGCAGTGGGTTCAACATTATCATTAGCCTATAATGTTCCTACTGCTGGGACACAGGCGTCCTCTCTATGAGAGGGAGTGAGCTGTAATTCACCACGCGGGCCCAGTGCGGGTTGGTAGATGTCACATGTCTTCGAATTTTTAGTTCTAGGACATATCGGTTTCCTCACGATGTTTTCCTACACCGTTTTTGAGAGTAGCGGTGATGAAATAAATTACACAAAGTAATGCGCCTGCCTGGGTTCGAACCCACGGCTTACTGCTCCTTAGTCGGGGCTGCCACCACTGGGCCAGCGCTGCAGTAGGTTGACAAGGGCTTAAGATAATAATAATGACAAATGGAAAACATTCAACCGCAAAAAGGAGCCGACTTAATCTTAACTTAAGCCAAAGGTAGACGAAGGCCTCTCAAGCGAATCAAAACTTAATCTCTACTTTTCTTTTAACGTCAGACCAGAAATTTAAAAATAATAATTACTCATTTACATCAGTATTGCAAGCGAAACCTCTTCAGTCCTATTAAAAGTTTAATTTATGTTTAACAGTAGACTGCTCCTTAAACATTTAAAAGACTAACTTGAATTGCGTCTTTTAAAAACTTAACTTAAGTTGTACGAGGACGAAGTTTAGTTTTATTTTTATACGAAACTATGCCTTAATCTTTTCTGTGCGGCCTTTTGTGATATATCTCTTCAATATATTAGGCATTGTTCAGACCAAACGTATTGTCGGCCGCTGACTATGAGCGCGCGTTACGCAGTTAATCGCTTTTCCAGATATGTATATTTAACTTCTCGTTCACACCGAACCGACTATACTATACGCTTACCTCTAGACAGTGACCATACCCACAGTCAGCGGCCGACAATACGTTTGGTGTGAACGATGCCTAAAATAAAACTAAACAAATCTCTTAGATAAAGGGTGTAAAACACCTCTTAACGAAGCCGAAAGGCACTGGTTCTCCCTGTCATTGCGATCATTTTTTTGTTCGACACCATACCTGGGAACCTTCTAGTTACGGAGATATTAGGGGTCAAAGTTCCAACTTTTTGACAAGTGTTTTTTTAAATACTAGTTTTTAATGTAAGATTCTTACTTAAAACACCTCCACGACCCCCGTACTATTCAATCCGTCCATTAGCACAATGTTTTGAGTGCATTACATTGAGTTCTACCACAAAACATGATTTTACACCCTCCAAAAAAAAGTCGTTTCCCAGCAATACTTTTTGCGTAAAGTTACTTAGTTTCATGTACAGAATGCTTGGTTGACGGCTTAGTGATGAGGTGATTTACACCGTGTATATTACGTGTATATTGTGGTGGTTCTATTCATTCAAATAAAATCAAGTTTACGAGTTACGGTCGCGACCACAAAAGAGTTGGAACGACGACGGGTTAATAAAATTTAAACAATAAACGGGAAATTATAAATAAAAATTTGTTCTGTTTCAATTTAACTTTGTGACAAAAAAACTGTTGATCTTTCTAGGGACTATTGAATTTGTATTTTGAGTTTTTTTTTTTTTGGCAGGAGGGGAAATCCGGTCGGACTAACACCCAGGCTGGTTCACAAATCGAGCCAGTCCAGGTAGTGTCAGGCTCCAACTGACTAAAACCACCTCCTGCCTAGCTCGTGTCCCCCTGACGCGGTCAGAGACCTTAATAAGTTGATCGTTTATCTGCATTTTTATTTACATTTCTATAACGCAAGTTTTCAAAATTTAAACAACAATTAATTCATTTACAAAAATGTTCTAAGCTTATTGTGCTTATTTCTAAAATATCTTTTCTTGAAGAGAAATATATATTTGTAAACAGCATAGCTTCTAATTGGCTTTATTACGGTTAATCACTTTAACGGCTAGGGTTGTACAGTATTCTTTAAAAATTGTCCTTTGTTTCGTCTCTGACATTAATTTATTGATTGTATTAATATTTAGTGTCGTCTCCAGCCTCTGTTCCGCCTCATACCTCTCTGCTTCCAAGACTGGACATTTAATTGAAATATGTGCGACTGACTCCACCTGATCTGGCTCGCATATGCACGCTGGGTTGTCCTTACGCTTGAAACGGTGCAAGTATTCGGAGAACCCACCGTGCCCCGTAAGAATCTGTGTTTGTATTTTGAGTTAATGCTAGTCACCCCTTACAAGATTTCACACACTCTTTCATCAACTTAATTTACGCACGATATAGGCATGGTAATCCGCAGGTTAACAGCGAAACAAAGTACTAGGATAACAGAACACGGCTGAAGGTTAATCTCGCCGATTACACACGCCCCACGCCAAAATGATTGAGTTACTCAAGCCAGGCCTCTGTAATATAAGTATAACATAGGTCCAACAGAGCATAAATAACAACACCTTTATCAAATAACCACTGCGCAACCAGTAGAGTAATATTCCTCCGGTTCATTAACTAATTTATTCTTGAGAAAGTCCCGGTTATCCGGGAGTAGTCTGCAAGAAACAAAACTAATGGCGTCGGCAACACGAGAGCCTGAAGCTGTCGCGGGGGCGTGTGCCATAAGATGTGGTTGCAGCGGGTTTATAGACGATAGCGATTATAAATGAGCCGCTAATCCCTCATAGAAGTATTTGAATCAGTTCATGTTAGCCAGCACCTTCGTTTTTCAATAATGGTTTTCAGACACACCAAGAATCATGCATGCCTTTTTTTACGGATGGGAAATCATCAAAGAATCAACCCAACACCCCCCCCCCCCCCCTCTGAGCGGAACCCTTTGTTTTCCAGAGCCACGGTATCTCTGTCGAACAGTCCCGCAGCCCTGGCAGGCATCAGTCCTCTCGGACCCCCTCTGATTCGCTGACATCTCCTTGAGGCGCGCGTGAGACACGAACGCGCCGTCGACACGGTCTGTCGTCATAAGACGGACGGACGGTGAGCCCATTACTCACCGTCCACAGGCCCGCGCCTACGGTGGCTGAGGGCCACTGGGTGACCACGTCTCCCGCGGCGGCTGGGACGTGAGGCTCTCTCCCTCTCACGTTCCGCCACCACCTTCGCTAAATCATGCCTGTGATCATGTTGATCAAAGGCCTAGTTCAAAATTATGAATTCTGACTACAATAGGCACGTAAATGCTCAGCATCCCACATACACTACCCTCATTTCCATCTGGTGCTTTCTGGTACTGATAGGAAAAATTCAGAAATTTGGGTCTAACATAACGAGACGGAACAAAATAAACGGATACAGAATCAGTCATTCTTACAATATGGCCACTTTTGAATTCCACCTTCCTTTTTAGAAAACTAAGTTTTACTCTATTAGCATATCAGAACAGATCTTTGCCACTTCTAGGAGAGGGAAATGGTGGGACATAATAAACAATGAAGGATTTCTTCGGTCTTTTGGATGGTACGAGAGCGGTGGTGAACATAAACACACACTACAACTCGAGGTCTTGGATTACACGTACATTTTAGCCTTGCCTTCTTTCCTATTATGGGTCTTAATGATGATCAAAAGTCAGTCCAGCACACGCTAAGCCCCACTACTTGCGCCACATAATAATTTATGGACGGAAGCCGGTCCGGGGACGCGGCAATTAGCCGACGCGTAACGAACCCTTGAAATAAATATCATTTGGTGATAAATGCGAGCGGTTTTGATAAATATGTTGTTATTATTCATCGGGACTATGTTGACCGGATCCGAGTTTTGTGATAAAACTGTGGTGGAAAGCTATGTGAGTTTTTTGTGGGGTAATTTTACGTAAGGGTAGCATATTATGGGATAAAAAGGCATCATTTCTGCCCCAAGCGGTATGTAGCAGCCCCAAAAACATGATCTTGATAGAAGAAAGTTTCTACAATCCAATTTTTGCAAATTTAAATACTCACTCTTTTCCAAACACAGTCAGAATGGTTTTGAAAGAAATTTCTGCAATTAATGATGTTGAAATGACAACATGAAAAGCATACCAATAACAGTGTATTAAGGTATTTAACTACATTAACTCATTTGCTATTGAACTTTTTTTAACAGGGACAGGCGACAAGACATTACCTAATCTTTTTAAAGACCTCATTCCTTCATCATAAAAGTTTTTCTTTAAAAATCAATACACATTTCAACAATTAAGACTCCATTGTACAGAGCCAACCGAAGCCTCAGATTTTTTTAAGCATAGTTCCGAATTTACGAACTATCTTGCATTCTTAGCACTAGCACAGTCGTTATTTACTCCCAGATACGAGTAACTAGAAGAGTTTGGCTAACACCCAGCTCCTGATAACTCCAGCTAAGGTGAGCCTCGCTTACGAGTAATGTGATATGCCAACGAGATTTTGATTATTCCGTACTCGAAAATAATGGCAGACAGTTCAACTACCTCTTTTGCTAATTCTTGAACAAAAGTTTTCCCTGTAAGTTGAACTGAAATCCTGCGATGTCTATATCTAGGTACTATTGCGAGCAACGTAAGGGATTCTTACGAACGGTAATTGCCACTCATGATTTTTTATGTGATATTCAAAAACTGATGATGAAAATTACATCACATCTGTATTCGCCGGAGGGTCAGGCAGATCTCTAGATTCAGAAGATCTTCATTTATCTGTACCCTGGGTTATACAGGTTGGAAGGAACACCGATGCATAAACGATTATGAACAATTTATATGTAGCTCAGACTGATGTACAATACGTGGTACGGTGGTACCTAATTGCTTTCGCGTTGGTGTCCGTTCCACCCTGTATACTTGCCGAGCAAATATATCTCAGTGGCAGCTATTGGGGCTGCCGGAAAATAGCTTCTTGAAAACCTAATAATGCATTACCTACCCAGGGACTGCTCTTCAATCGCAAAAGTAGATCACTAAGCCAACAAGGTATCTATCTCAATCATCACAAACCTATTCCAATACGCAGTTAATTTAATTAAGGGTTATCTTAGTCTAATTAAAATAAGAAGCAACCATTCTAAAGTAACAAAGATAAGTCACTACCTAACTTATTCTAGAAAACTTACACGCTGCCTTCCTCATATAGACACAGACATGAAAATGGAATTGTTTTAACTTGGAAAACCACAGGTACACTACTTACAAGATTATATAAATTGTTTTCTCAAAATGGAGATAGTGAAATTGAAATGAATTCGAACTTTTGTGCCTTTACCATCATTCTGAATGCTGGTGAGGCACAAGAGTAAGATATCTGTGGAAGTATAATGGGTTCATTGACAAACAAAAAACACATGTACCGTACACCATCAAAACATAGCCTAATTTACTTATTCAATAAACCCAAGCCCAGACTATCTACTTTAATCAGCTATCACTGAATCAATTTTCGCCGAGTCCTGATTTCCACAACTTGGATTCGTGGCCCGCTGCCAACCTCCATGTACGTTCTGCCTTTAAAATGCATCCCCATTAGACGGGTAGCTCTCGACGAGTCTTCAGACCCCGCCGAGCGTGTAAACTAAGCTAGTTTGCTGCAAGAAGATTTTTCTCAAGATCTTGGAGAACTATAAATCCCAACAAATCTAGGAGTTTAGGTATTTTCGTTGAAGATGCTTTGAAGTATGTTAGGTTTTAGGTATTTCTGTTTATTTTAAGAGACTCATGTGAATCTACCGAAGAAAGTGTGAGTATGCGATGATAAAGATGGGTTAAGGTACATACCTGCTATGCAGGGTCGTACTTACCCTAGGGCCTAAAGGGCCATGGCCCGGGGCGGCAGGCTGCCATGCAGGGGCGGCGCTAGCCGCACCTCGCTCAGTCAATATTATATTTGGACTTTATATGCCTGAACAATTTGAAAAAAAGACCTACCTAACTAACAAAAACTAAAACTCATTTGGTTGTAAATTTAATAGACAAGACGCGGGGCAATCGTATTACTTACAGGCGCGACGGCGCGGCGGTATGTCCGTCGGATTCCGACGCGAGTCGCGACTCGGGAGTTCGGGACCACACGTCGAGAAATGCCGTTTTCGTTCATTTCATATTCTCCCGTTTCATGCATAGGAGAGCAGACGGAGGGCCGCGGGCGGCGAGTAAGAGTATAGTGTAACTCTTTAAGCCTGCAGCTCCGCAGATTACAAGCTGGGCGCAAAAATGAGCCTCTGAGTAATCTTACTACTTTTACAAAGTTACACATTTTCTTTGAAAAACGAGCGTGATCCGTTTTTAACCCTGTAAAACTACTTTACCCAAAGAGGCTCCTTATTTCTGCATCTGACCTTGAAATCGACCGATCTAAACAGAGGCTGTAATAAATTAGGAGCCAATAGGCAATTATGTCGTACAAGGTTTGAAGGTTGCAATAAATGAGGCATGATGAGGACAGTTTGATATCAAATTAAATATCTGAATCGATTCAAGGCATGATGTAAATTTTTTTTTTCTCGCTTCGTTCGCTGTTGCTACCTACTTTCTCTTGAATTATATCTCTGTCTCCCACGTAACTCTTGTATGAAGGGTCGAAATAACTATTCCCTGGCCAAAGTAGTGTTTTTAAATTTTGGTAAATTGCGGGGCGTCGAACCAAATTGGCCTGGGGCGTCAAATCTTAAAGTACGCCACTGCTGCAATGGTTATGTTGTCTTTATGTTACACCTGTGTCGTTTGACATGCCTTATTCTGATTCATAAACTATATCCGTGATCTGTCCAGTAGTTTCTATATCCGTTTAGAACTTCATTAGGGCACTTGGTAGAAATATCGGTGGTAACTAGTTTGAGTTAGGTACTCAGTAACCTTTAGAAGTGACTTTTTTTTTGACCCTCCCGATTTCCCACTCATGCATATCTTACGCAGAAAACGCCATAAAATGCCTACATAATTCGCCTAGATCTTCAATTTTCCAGTCGACAGTACCTACCCACCATAGGTATCGAAGTTGCATAACAAACTCCTGGCATTTGTAATGCATCTCTATTGATACTATCATTTTATTTGACCCTAGTATGCTGTTGTCAATTGGTAATTTCCGTCCTCAATAAATTGGCAGTGGAATATTTTTCATATTGGTTAACTATGTACCTACTCAATGGACTGTTACGTAAGAATAGTTGCTATAAATCATATTTTTTGTAACCCAGCTCTACATAAATGTGGCTGTAACGTTCATTCATTTGCATAAAAAACAAAAATTGCACTTCGCCCACAACTATGTTTGTGATTATATTATTAACATGATTTGATAACCACGACCCTAAAGGTCAGTTCACACAGAGACGCGACGCGACGCGACGATACTTGAAGAGGCCGGTGATTTCGCGCTGCGTCGCTCTACGCCGCGAGGCTTCGCGCGGCGCAGCCCTGCATGGTGCAACGTATTCGAATTCTACTGAAATCTACCTCACGAGACCGCTCGACGCGGCGCGACGCCGCGCTGCGTCGCTCTACGCTGCGAGGCGTCGCGCGGCTCAGCGCTGCATGGCGCAACGTATTCTGAATTCTCAAAACGAAATGTGAATCTTTTCGTGTAGAAAATAAAGTTATATTTTGAATCGCTCTTTAAAATTGTGCGCGCAGCGTCGCGTCGCGTCGCGTCTCGGTGAGAACTAACCCTTACATACACAAATAAACGCACGCCCTTTTTACATGGTAGTATATAGGGTGAAACACGTGATTAAACTCATGATAACAAACAACTTTCCCAAAGAAACATCTTTTTTATACTCATTCACTTTGATCACAAGCTGATAGGCCAAAGGCGCGCCTGCGCGAATTTCATACGTCTAGCGGCTGTTATTGTGATAAAAGTGTATGAGTATAAAAAAAGTTTCTTTGGGAAAGTTTATTGTTACCATGAGTATAATACTACTCATTTTGCTTCATCCACGTTCATAAATCTGATCATACACGAACGCCGTGCGAGTAGGTAGGTACTACGCACCTTATCTCACTGACGAACATCACCAATAAGTTCCTGTCTATCTGGGGCACATTCAGACATGCTTTTACAGCAAAATATAGGGATTAAATATAATGAGCACCAAAAAATACTTTGAGATCCTAAGCTACGTTACCCAAAAAAAAAATACTAAACACCAAAAATATTCAAAGACCAAATATAGTAAATGATCACCAAATATAGTAAATGATCACCAAATTTTGGGGCAAGAAGAACTTAGGAAGCAAGTGCAAGCAAAGCGAGCTCGGGATATTGGGCACCCCGACTCGGACAGGTTAGGTTCGAAGGGGATGGCGGGGTCTAGTGAGCGAGCGGAGCGAGCGAACTAAGACCCCGAGATCCCCTTCGTGTTAGGTTACTTTAAACCCTGCAGAGAGAAATAGGAGCCCCGCGTAGCGGGGCTCCGTCGACTACGCCTTAGTTCGGAGCTGTGATTTTCAGGTTTTTAATTCTGGTGATCATTTACTATTTCTGGTGATCATTTACTATTTTAGGCAGTATAAAAATGTTTTTTAAGGTTATATTTACTTTATCTGGTGTTATGTTAAACATAAGCCCAAAATATATACGTATATTTTTTTTGGGCCTATGTAGTTAACATAGGCCCAAAAAAATAACCAATGAACAAAATTAAATGAGAAATCATTACACTCGAATTTTAACGTTTAACGCTACCATGGAGGGGGAATAGAAAGACAGAGCGAGTCAGGCCCGAAGGCTCCTAAGAAGCCGATTCCTGCCGGCTTCCCTTTGGGAACAAGGCACTATACGTAGTGTCTAGTGTCTACTGTAGTCAAATAGTAAATTATGTACACATCTGAGGTTATCACATCACAGTATAGACATTAAATACATCATAGGATTGAAAACATTACATAAATGCCAGCATTTTTCATGTCAACAAAGAAAGCAACATGTGGCGCCAGTAAGCCGACGCTCGGGTGTCAGAATTCAGAAAGAAATTCGTATGAACGCGGACACGTGACTTCGCAGCTATCAGCAGCGTTTTGTAAGGACTAGGTAAGCCGAAGATTTTCGAGTTACGACAGGGAACTTTCAATGTTTGTATGTATAGCAAGCTAAATTAGAACCACTTCCCGATGCCCGATTGAGCTGAAATTTGGCGCACATCTTTGGTTCTAAGAACAATACATTTTTATGACAGACATAACTTAATCCTGCAGCCAGGATCGTCTCCTCACGAGGGAACTCCTCAACGTTTAATAGCACAGACATGAAAATTTGTATACAAGTTCATATTTGATGGATAAACATGAATTCTATCATGATCCTATCCTGCAGCCAGGATTGTCTTCTCACGAGGGAACTCCTCAACGGTAAATAGCACGGACACGAAAATTTGTATGCACGTTCATATTTGATAAATAAACACGAATTCTATCATGATCTCATCCTGCAGCCAGGATTGTCTTCTCACGAAGGAACTCCTCAACGTTTAATAGCACAGACATGAAAATTTGTATACAAGTTCATATTTGATGGATAAACATGAATTCTATCATGATCTTATCCTCCAGCCAGGATCGTCTTCTCACGAGGGAACTCCTCAACGTTTAATAGCACAGACACGAAACTTTGCATACGAGTTCATATTTGATGGATGATCATGTTTTGTATTATGAACTTATCCTGCAGCCAGGATCGTCTTTGCACGAAGGAACTCCTCAACGTTTAATAGCACAGACACAAAACTTTGCATACGAGTTCATATTTGATGGATACACATGAATTCTATCATGATCTCATCCTGCAGCCAGGATTGTCTTCTCACGAGGGAACTCCTCAACGTTTAATAGCACAGACTCGAAACTTTGCATACGTGTTCATATTTGATGGATAATGACGATTTGTATCATGAATTCATCCTACAGCCAGGGTCCTCTTTTCATGAGGGAACTCCTCAACGGTTAATAGCTTAAACATGAAACATTGTATTTATACGCGTTCACTTTTATGAATAAACATATTTTCTATAGTTCCTGTGCATTTAATCGTTACAATACATAACTTATGAAAAAAAGATCAAGTTGGGTCCTTCGAAAATGTTTGTGTATACTGATCATGGGTGACATTTTCGTGGTTTTCGGGGTCGCTGACAATCAAAATGAAATTTAAAAAATGCGATGTCGAATAAAAGGATTGTGTGGTTTTATGAAACCACGGTAAAAGTGAAACTTTTTTTCACACTATAGCGCGACATGCAACACACAGACGAAAAAGTTTGAGACGACGTAATAAAAGTTACACTTTAAAAACAAAATTAATGATCTCATTTTTTTCGTCGGCTTCCCCTTACAAAATTTTGACCCTTCGCCACTGAGAGCGAGAGTGAATGCGTGGCACTCGAACGCATGCGTGTAGTATCACGAAATTTCACTTTTTCCGTGCGGAGAGACTCCACGCACTATTTTTATTTTGATGTCGACCCTTCATTTCTATTTGCAATAGAAATGAAAATATTTTTAACTTAAAAGCTTAAGGGGTGTGTGGTATTTTACTATAAAGTCGAGTGAGGCGCTTAGAGAAATCCTTGGGAATCTCTGGTCCAGGGCGTCCTCTTCCACGCACATATGTCTGCTTTGTATCAGTCTATTATCTTTGGTCAGTCGCCTCTCCAGCTCTCCTTATAAAATAAAAAGCCCATCTCCTCCTGCCTCCATCAGTATGAGAACCATGTCCGTTATGAGAATAATGGCCATTAGAATTATTAAATTAAAGCTGTTAACGCCACTCTGTGTTATCGATAAACTTTAAATGGATTTCATTTAAATTAATGAGTTTGCATTAAGTTTCGTAGTTAAGTTTAACAACAGAGAACACTGACCGTGAGACTTGACTTTGGCGTAGTACGAGTCTAGGACTGGGAGGGGTTTGAACCCCTTCCACCCGTGGATTTCAGCTCGTTAATTTTACCTCGCGTTACTTAGCGTACTACAGACAGCGTCAGTATGTGCTAACACCTCCAGTTTTCAAATTTTACTTCTAAGGAATAAAAAACAAAATAGAAATATACTTTAAAATTAAAAAATAAAATTCATGACAAAAGCAAATGTCACGCCTAGGAATTGAACCTCCAACCTTATGCACGACGAAATGAACGAAATGTTAAGCCTATTATATATTGCTCGTCGTTATACCCAATAATAGAAGTATTAACGTCTCGAGTGCATAACTAACCTTTTAAATTATTCAGCGGAACTTTCTTAAAATTTATTATTTTTAATAGTCAGGACGAATAAGCGTTTATAACTATGACAAAGTCGACCCCAACATAGTTAGGAAAAGGCTATGCAGATGATGATGAACTATGACAAAGCGGTAACTTGGGGTAATGATGAAAATACCACGCCAGGGTATCGGGGACTAGAAATAGAAGTAAACGTAATCCTCGATGCTGGACAATAATTGGTAGGTACTCAGCACGCTGCTATTTTTGTTATTTACTTAGATGTATTACTAGTTATTATTAAAAACCTGCCGTATCACACTGTAGGACAAAGATTTCTTCTCTCTTTAAAGTACCGGTAAAACGTGGTGATTAGGGATGCGAGGGAGAATAGGACCAAAACTTTCAATGGGATTTCATCGTTGAATACAAATAACTCGTCACTAAAAAGCTATTGGGATCATTTCTGTTTTAATTTCATAAACAATAGAGTATTTTTAGGCTACCAATAATATTTAAATAACGTGAAAATCCCTTTCAAAGTTTCGTCCCGATTCACCCCCGTGTCCCGATTCACCCCATTTTACGGAGTAAAAATAGCCTTGGTGGTCAGCTAAATGTTGTTTCTCGTTTTATGTCCTCATCGTCTTAAAAGGTGAAACATACTCAATCGAATAAATAAAACACGTCAATCGCATTGTAAAACAATTTATTTCGTCTATTATTTGCGTTAGATCTAACAATAAGATAGTCATTGCGTCATTCGTGCACTAGACTAGGTACAAGTTAGTACTTAGTCATCTAGACGTCCTGGAAGGCCTACACTAGGAAGAGGGAGGTAATTTTGAATAGATTCATTCCAACTAACAGTATGTCTGCGTTCCTAGTAAGCTAAGTAAATATAAAATTAAATCACTGAATATTTGATGCCTAAAAATGTCTAAGAATTTGAACCCCATAAAGCAAATACTTATACTAAATTAGAAAACAATTTTTTTAAAAATAAATATAACAATAACACCATGCCTGTGATGTCCGAAGAGGTAAGCAGAGGTGTGATATGGAGATCGTTATGGGGGCGACCCTATTGCCAAATAGGTTCGTCTATTTATATTTTCTATCAAATAAGAATAATTTTATTAATAGTGCTGCCATATCATGTATTTGTTATTGTTACCTTAACACTAATAAATATAAAATGTACCAGGAACACAGACTTCAATAGGAGTTAAAGATTTAAGGTAAATGTTAACAACGTACTTCAGATGTTCAGGCTAACATCATCTGTCTGGCAATCATAAACTCTATTCCAGTTACAATAAGAGCAAAACTAGTTTGATTAAGGCTTTACCGTTATATCTACTTATTATTTAGTTCTATA
This sequence comes from Cerastis leucographa, assembly GCA_963082945.1. Taxonomy (NCBI): domain Eukaryota; kingdom Metazoa; phylum Arthropoda; class Insecta; order Lepidoptera; family Noctuidae; genus Cerastis; species Cerastis leucographa. Next base: position 17,488,518 of record OY720363.1, read on the forward strand.
AAACAAATCATATTCATTGGTTTACTGTAGAGCGAGCGAAGGAAGTTGAAGATAGTTATTTGACGTGTTGATCTACGGAATATACAACTTGGTATTTTTACCAACAATCGTTTGCAAACAAAATGATGATAAAGTAAAAATCAGTTTATTTCTTCGGATGTTGGCAGCCAATGGCAGCTAGGAAGTGATGATAACAGCAGTGTTCTACGAATGAAATTACCAATTTCATTTCATTTTACTGCACGATAATCACACGAAAAACTAGCTGTAACCATAGTGAAATAATACTCCATAACCATACTTTACAATCAAATTGAAAGTCATCTTTAACGACTTACTCTTTCGTACCACTTTACAAATAGTGGGCCCGTCAAGATTTTAAACCCAATCTTATCCGTAGACCAACACGTTAAAAATCTCCTAAAATACATGAAGTACAAATATTTCAGTGCAATAAAACCACTATACAGGTTACTCCTGTATATCGTACAAGCTAAGTTATACATACGAGCGTTAAAAAAATATGCATCAGTATTCAAGGCGTTAGGTTAAACGAGGGACATACTTTTAGGGTTAAAACACATCTTTTTTTAAGGTTCCGTACCCAAAGGGTCACGGGACTCTATAAATAAGACTTCGCTGTCCGTCCGTCTGTCACCAGGCTGTATTTCATGAACCGTGATAGGTAGCCAGTTGAATTTTTTACAGATTGTGTATTTCAGTTGCCGCTATAACAAAAAATACTAAAAACAGAATAAAATAAATATTTAAGGGGGTTAATACAAAAAGTAAAAAACCGTTGTCGCCTAGGTGGCCGACACTAGGAATTGTTTCTGTATGGTATGTGCGTTTACATATATTTAAACGCACATACACTAACCTCTAGGCCCGGAACAACTAACTGTAGGCCATACAGAAATATACACAATATTTGTTTCGTGCGGGTACCGAATCCGCGACACGCAGCAAAGCAGCCAGTCGCTCAGCCACTGCTCCAACCGTCATAGTAAGTGCTACGACGTTGCGGTAGCCGTCACGTTCTGTTTCTCGTCCTAGCAAATGACTGTTTTGAGCTTCGGAAAAGGATTGAGAATGGAAAAATGCGATTCCGAGCTGACAAATGTGAATCAACCCTAAAAGGGTGCAGTACTCATGAAAATGATAAACTTTTACGTGAGAACTCTGGATACGCAAAACGGATCATCTGCTTCATACATTTCATAACTCGATAATATTTAGGAAAAAGCCGAGTTTTTAGAGTTCCGTAGCCGAATGGCAAAAAACGGAACCCTTATAGATTCGTCATGTCTGTCTGTCCGTCCGTATGTCACATCCACTTTATTCCGAAACCAGTAGCACTACACAGCTGAAACTGGGTAGGTAGATATATTCTGTGAACTGCTTTATGATTTTTGTACAAAAAAAAATATATTTAGATAAGAATATCTCCTACATGGAACTGAAACTAAAAAAAAAAACTATCAAACCTATACGTGTGGTGAGTCTATAGATAGGTCTTTAAAAATGACATAGAGGTTTCTAGAACCATTTTTTTTTAAAGTCAATCTTTTGAAGTTAGACACTTCCAAAGTGGTAAAACGTGTGGTCCCCCCCCCTCTAATTTCTAAAGCAAGAGGAGAAAAATTCTGAAGAAATATGGGGATGTAGAACTTAAAAAAAACTTTCAACGAAAATTGGTTTAAATAAGATTTCATATTTGGTTTTTGAGATATGGGACTTTTTCACCAAACTGCAGCAGTAACATTGTTTTTCATTAACTTACTTTGAAAAACAAATTTAGTTTTGCGGTTGAGTGGAAGTTTACTAATGAATGACCGTTCAAAATATTGTTATTATATTGTTTGGGGCTATGGAACCCTGTGTGCGAGTAAGACTCGCACTTGGCCCGTTTTTTATAGTCTCAGTGTTGATCCTACGGTCAATTTTTATGAGTCACTGTGACACTTAAAGTATGTCCTCTGTTTAACGTAATACCTGGTCTTATTATTTATATTTATATTTTACAATCACACACATGGAATAAAGTCATGTTCGTACATAGTACATACATACTTACAGTAATAAAGGTGCGGTTACATTAAATGCAAATTATACAATTCACAATCGTTGGCACTTTGCATGGAATTTCGATATTTATTTTTCAAGTAATGTAACCATGCCTCAAGGATTCGTATTAGTTAATGATATTTTTCGTAGCTTTTTTTATTTTATGAAAACTGGAAATTAGGGGTATATAAAAGAAAGTCCGTCATGTACCTGTTTTATTTCGCCTTATTGACAACTAAGATTCATTCTATTTAATATTAATTCCAAAAATGTGCTTACTAAAAAAGGCTATACCTATTTTGATAATAATACGAATCCTCTTCCTATTATTTATACTTTCGTATACACACACTTTCTTAAGCTTAGCAAATCAATTACGATTGTTTTTATTAACTTTAGATTAAACATTTCTATCGTTTATTTAAGTTATATTTAGTTTAGATTTTTTTATTATTATATTTAAAGGCCATTATTAAAAGAGGTTTTTATTTTTAACGCTATATTCGTTTATTTGACTTGTTTTTAAATGCTTGTGAACAAACACGCTTGTTTTTGATTCGGTATTCAAAACCACAGCGATAATACCGCAAAATCTTTCAAATAGATAACAATCTCCTTCAAATGTTATATATTTTCTTCAATAATCGCTTCATCAAATAGTAAATAAAATATAGCAATCGGATTCCGATAAATAAAAGATTTCGAAATTGATATCAACACTATTATAAGAACAAAGTCAGAATAGTCATCGATTTTCAGTTATTTCGGTATTCAATCGTTCTCGTAACTCACAGAATACAGAATTGTAAAGAAAAATTATTACCTAGAAGTTAGTATTAGTGTGTGCAATATAATCTATTTCTAGCTCTAAGTATTCTTGTGTTACCTTATTTCTATGTACTTCTGTTATCCTAGTACCTTTTTTTACAGTAGGCTTCAAAATTTAATGTAAAACGTAATCTGGCACCATAGGGGTGATCACATTTTTTTTTTTCTTTGTCCGTCGGGTAGTTTCTTGAAAAGTATTGGACACGTATTTTTTTCTTTTTTCACGTGGTCATAAAATTACGGAGATATATTGAGTTGAAATGGCGCATGACGTCACATGTAGGTAAGTTTTATACCTACTTGTGACGTAGTGAGCCCCCCACTCTCCAACTTTAATGAGTTTTATCTAAGTAACTTTTTAATATTTTGATAAAACAAAAAATACGTGTCTAATATTTTTGTATTACCTGTCTGACGGACAAAATAGAATGTCGTTTTCTTTACCCAGTCCGCACCCCTATTGTACTAAAATGAAACCTTTTCAACAGTATTGCAATTTTTAGGCCATTTTTGGTTTTACTATTCTGCTTTTTATGGGTGGGTTATACAGCTTTTTCAGCTGCCTTTCTGATGACCTAAGTCGCTTTTGGTAACTTTTAAGAAATAAAAGTGTACTGTTGAATTCTTAACGCTCAGTTCAGCCTTGAGAGTTGAAAATCCAACAGCGTAATCATATTTAAGGATTCATTTAGGTGTTTCCTAGTTTTATTTCTAAACAATAGAGCAAGGTAACACAGAATACCTGTTTAAGACATCTACATAAGTTAGATATCTCCTATATTTAAAGCTATAGTATAGGAAATTGTAATTATATCACATATAGACATATTCAATGATCAAATATTTATTATGATAAGGCTTATTTGAAGTTGAGATAATAAATGAATGAAATAAATAAAACTCATACTGTTAACGAGTTACAGTAAAACTGATCTTTCTTATTCTAAAATAAAGTACATTTTAGAACATGCATGACACTTCGTTTTTTTCGTAGACAGATATGTCAATGACATAATTTAATCAAAACGCAAACGATTAACATATTTTTACCTAGGTAAAGATACTGTTCAGATTATTAGCCTCTCGCTTACACACATAATGTACGAGTGAGAGGTGAACAGTTGAACGTCCAAAGCAAAGAAAATCAAATCGAATACCACAATTAAAAGACTAACCGACAAACTATCCGACATATTCGTTTACAAGCGAAATTGAACTTTAAATACTTTTAACATAAGTGTTACAAAATGTACAAATATAAACATTGCTCGGCCGAGTTCATTACAACACGATGGGATAGAAAAGCATAGTCACGATTATTATAAATGGATACTGATGATGTTGGAATGAGGAGTTATTAAGTCTGTCGAGAGAAATATCATTTTGAAGTTGTTCATAATTTTTACTGAAGTCGGTAGTCTACCCAGACGCAGATACCGAACGTGAAGTATTCTGGATTTGTGGCTGGTTTTCTAATAAAAAAAAACACAGCAAACACTTTTGACCAACCTGGAATCTTCTACTCGGACCTCGTATCCTTTGCGACCGGGCAACCAATGAGGCAGTTTCGGCATGATACCGAAAAAGTCTGAGTAAAGATACAGTAATAACCCAAGTTCTTTACCCATTTAAGGATATACACTGATCTTACTGATGAGGAGCATCATAAAGGTCAGGTTCGTAGTATTTGCACTTGACCTGTATATGTGCGTGTATGACCAGATGTATGACCGTGGACGAGGCAAAAGGAGTGTGTAAGGATAGTAGCAGATCCGTAGGCTCGGGCCTGTGGACGGTGAGTAATGGGCTAGCTCACCGTCCGTCCGTCTTATGACGACAGGCCGTGTCGACGGCGCGTTTGTGTTCCACGCGCGCCTCAAGGAGACGTCAGCAAATCGGAAGGGGTCCGAGAGGGCCGATGCCTGCCAGGGCTGCGGGACTGTTCGAAAGAGATACCGTGGCCCTGGAACACAAAGGGCTAAGAAGGAACATGGATGGGTTTTAGTCAGTACAAGTCTGACAATCCCTTCCGCTCCGCCCAGAGCAGGGGGGGGGATATTTGATGATTTGCCATCAGTAAAAAAAAAGGAAGGTAGCAGATGGTGTTCTGTGCTTTCTGCCTTCCCCCATAGGAAATGGCTTGAGTTTATTTATGTGTTTTACTGACAGTATGCTAAAAAGTCCGTCAACAACCATCCTTTACTCGAGAGAACTTCACACTCATTCCAACAACACCAGTACCATACAATATTATGTATTAGATAAGCCTATGTAATATTCAGAGCGGTATGTATTCTCTTATCTGTTGCAGTGTCTCCACGTCTGTTGACTGTATTAGACGCTCGAAGGTCTCTGCTCCAACCTGGTTCTTCAGTGTTTCAAGCTGAAATTGTATTTTAATTATGTTTAGTTGCCGTTTTATTTTTAGCGGAAAGTGTGTTCTCTAAACTCTGCTCAATCTGCGTAATGTTATGTTGTTGAAGTTTTCTTTGGACATCATCTTGGTTAACAAATGAATTAATTTGTAATAAACGAAATTCTTTATTGTTATTTTGTATTTCTCGGACATAGTTGTTTGGCCAGCTCGGGCTGCGCTTGCCAAGGTCGGTTCGTGGATGGGTGACTATCCAATCGAAGATCCCCAAAATAACTTAAAATCATGAAAAGTTTTAGTATTTTTTAAGAATTTTTGTTGGAAAAGTCACAAGTCTTTTACTAAGTTGCTTCGTATGTGTTTTTGCTTACTGTTTGCCAACATTTTTTTCCTGATTGTGTTTCTGTAGGTATGGTATAGGGAGGCATACCTGATGGTGCACCACAGCTCTAAGATCGATGGTGTGCGCGGGATGCGTGGCGACCAGGCTGCGGCGGCGCAGCTCGTGCGGCGAGTCCCCCGCCGCCGCCTCGCCCCAGCGCGCCGCGCCGCCGCGCCCCTCCAGCGGGGACGCGGGCCGCGACCCGGGCGGCGCCAGCAGGGCGCTGCGACACCACATCACGTTACACAACGCTTCGAGATCAATATTAGCCGCTTCAAGGTGGAAGCGCCAAGGTAGACCGTTTGCAGGTCAGTGTCACGTTGTATGTTGATTAGAATGTTGTTCGCGACCGTAACAAAGATGATAAAATAAAATTGCAAAATATGTGATGTCACACTAGTGAAGGGGCAGTCTCACCAATGTGAACAACTGTGACAAGGACGGGGTGGGGATCAAAAAGTGATGAAATTCGTGTGACGTAATTTATGGATGACCCCTTTCTATTGCCTTAAGCGGTGACTGAATAGTGTTTTTTTTTTTTGGGACATGCCGCCACACTATTCGCAAACCAATACAACTCTAGCAGACCAAACAATGGCGATCACCAGAAAATCGCCGAGACAATGAAGCTCGACGAAATCGTAGAGAAACAATTTAACTGTCTTGGATCCCGCAGCAAAATTAATAGGAAAAGAATAGCGGATGAGTAGGAAAAACATGAATTTCACTCCCCTCCATATCAGCAGTAGACAGAACAAAACAAGGCCAATAGACACAAAGGGGCATTTACCAAAGTCATGCCATTTGTAGTATTAAAAAAAATGCGAACGACATCCCAGTGGTTCTGGCAGTAGCTATTTCTACTGCCACGACGTCATACTTTTTTCATTTAACAAATGAATTTCAGAAACTAATGAGGGCCGCTGCTGTCATTGCTGTAAAGTACTCGTAATAAGAAAAAAAAACAAGGAACTTACTCAATATAAGTGCCGTTATCCTCTGCCTTCATGACATCATTCAACACTTCTGCCAAGTTGAGCAGTATCGCTGGGAATCGTTGCAATACTGTCGCATTTTGTGTCGTCAATAGAGCTGCTAAACCAAGTCCTGCGATAAAAAGTTTTGATTCAAGAGCATGCTGCTTAGGTTTAACAGATTTTTAAATAAAATTTAGGTTCCAATATTGGTACAATTGCGCAGCTGAGCAATTGCTCAGCTGAAAACTTTAACAATAGTTAAGCGTACTAAATGTGCAAACATGTTTGGGTCGATATGATTAGGCAGCAAAATGTACACATGTCATACTCATAATATAACATCACGACTGTGATCCCCAAAAGGTTATGTAGAGGTCTACGTCCCATATAATAGGGAGCGAGCCTATTGCCATCAATCGGGCCAGACTCCGCGGCTGCTGCTGAAAAATTCCTGATAAAAAACCAAACAAAAATTTACCCGGGAATCGAACCCAGTACCTCATGCTCAGTAGTCGCGCTTGCGACCACTCGACCAACAAGGCAGTCATACTCGTTTCGCATTAAAGACGCTGTCTAAGTCAAAATCTTCAACATAGATATGCGGTAGACTATAAATACATGACTTTTCAACTTCTCCTAGGACTTTAACAAGATCTAAGATTCACTCACCAACCACCTTCCACCTCTCAACCTGCGTCACCAGATTCATCTTCTCAGTCCAAACACGCAGTAACCTGTTCAGGACCTTGGCGGGGTCCGAGTCGTACTCCGCGACGCCATTGGAGGCCTCCTGTATGGCCTTGTAGAACAGGTCGGTTGAGAGCAGGATGACGCGCGAAACCAGGCACAGCTGGACTGACAGGACCATCGGGAGGTCGTCACCTTCCAGGAGACAGCTGTGAGGGAAAACGATGAAGTTAACATGTGTTTTTGGAGTGAAAACTTCTTTAGCGGCGTTAGGTATTTGTGTTTGCGTAAAAAATGTTAAACTCGCGTCAGATCGTCAGATCGAAAATTCGTAAGACGGATTGACATTAGGCCACGAATAAATTTGAACTTTCTGATCTGTCATTGAGTTTGGGTTTCCAAAACTGGAAAATTCGTAAGACGGATTGACATTAGGTTACGAAGGAATTTGAGCTTTATGACATCTGTCATTGAGTTTGGGTTTCCAAAATTAAAAATTTTCTTATGCACAAACAAAAGCTTCGGTTTCTCCAAAGAGATAAAATTTCGTAAGACGGCGAATTGTAATAGTTCTGAAGTGTTCAATTTTTAATGTATAAATTGTCATGTTTGTGTACGATAGCGCAATAAAAGAATATTGTATTTCACCACATAAATGATAGTACTTTTATACTGATGATTTAAGCAATTCGTGCAAAATTATTCCCTAACCATTCCAAAATATCAAAAATTCACTACGTTAATATAAAAAAACCGTTTTTTTTTTTATGAATGGCATGTCGCAAGTCGACCTAGTAGATCGTCGTCCGCTTAACCGGACTATATTGTGTGTGTGTGCTGGAGGCCTTGAGTGTAAGGCCTCCAGCTAGGGCAAAAAACATACAAACTAAGCGATTACGATAAGGGGGGGGGCACCCCTGTGGGGTACGAGCCTCGGCTTAGAGCGTCGCTGCAGGAGGACAGCAAAGGAACAGCCTGGATCTGAATGATATCAGAATTAAGGGGCTGATTTAAAACTACCTGCTCAGCATCACGGTCTGGCTCGAACAAGGGTTGTGGAGTAATTAACAGGTGGCCGACCACGACGTGTTAAAGCAGTATAGCTTTAATCTTATTCCAGCGTTGGAAAGAGATACCGCTAGACGTCCTCTATATAGCTCCGTCTCTTTCTCACATTGAGATGACTGCAATGACGTCATAGCAATACCCCAGGACGACATCTTCACTTCTGTATTTCGCGAAGGGTGGGGCAGTGGTGCACCTAATGGTACACACGATGACCAATCAAGGGTTACCTATCATAAGTTCCAAAAAAAATTGACCAAATTTCATTTGACCTAAAACTTATAAACTATTATAGTTTCGTTTTTTTTTACTTCATCGAAGTCACGTCTGCCACTGTATCAGTTGACCTATTATCCATTCGATACTTCGACATTTCATTTGGTCGAAAAACTTTTTACTATATAATAACACTCTAGCTAGGCGTAGGGCAGACAAGTCTACGTGGAGTCGGGTTTGCAGCGATTCGTTTCTGCCACTAACTTTTGTAGCACAACATATTGACTTTTAAAGACAATATTTTTATTTAGCGTTAATCATTTCGATGAAATAAAATACCACGGAAACATACATCGAACCAACATTTTTTTTTTTCTTTTTTTTTTAACGTTAATAGCATTCACATGGCCTACAGATGGTTGTTTCGGGTCTGGCTGTTTGTGTATGTGAGTTTAAATATTTGTAAACACACCCACGATACATTAGAAATTTCTAGGGTGGGGGGCAAGGCAACGCAAAAAAAAAACTAAAAGTAGACTTTTAGACACAATTGACAACATAAAAACTGTATTATTGAAACATAGTCCCATACACAAAATCAAGCCGATTTGCAGCGTCAGAGAACCGAAACGAAAATACTAATTACAAAATCAATTACAAAAATACTAAATACTCACTGTATAACCCTAATAAGAATCGGCCAGATGACCTTAACCCCCAAGAAGGTGTTCCTCTCAGGGAAACTGACGCTGATGCAGATCTCCGCCATCTTCAACACAGTGATGACTCCCTCAGTCCTCATGTCACTCAGCATATCCTCCTGGAGGGCCATGCACTTCCCTCCCGGGCCCGAGAGGAACTCCTCGGGGCACAGGAGGGTGTAGGCTTGCATTATGTATACTACTATCCGGAGGTGCTCGGATGATTGTTCTGAGGAAGAATTTGTTGAGTTAGACTATGTTTTTTTTTTTTTCAAAAGATGCTAAGGTAAGATCGTTCACGAGCCCGTGAGTTATGGCCCACTGCCTCAAACAGAGAGAAGACCTGTGCCCCAAAGAGGTTGGAAAGTTATTGAACTGATTCATCATCATCTCTCTGGGCAAATGATGACAGTTGGGAAAAGGCCAGTATGGTTGGGTCGGCTTCCAGTCAAACCGAATACAGCTGAATACCAATATTTTACACGGAGCGACCTCATATCTTATCTCCACAACCCAGTTATAATTAGTTTTTAAACTGATTATGCTATGCTAAACAAGCAGGTGACGCGCAGTGGCGTAGATTCTGTCGATACTGTCATGGTTTAGAAGCGGTCTCATAACAGAATTAGAAGCAACTGCACAAGGCGATTCCGGTTTTAGACAAATGAGCCAAGGTTGCATTTGTCTCAGTGCCTTAGCAATACTCGGTGAAAAAGCCTCATCGAGACTTAAATTAGGATAAGATTAGGAATCCTGGCGAGGCCAGCAATAATGATCTCGTACCTTTTACTAAAGAAAACTACTATAATTTCTCTCGAAACCCGTCACCGTGACGTGAAATTATAGTAGTTTTCTTTTCCACTTCCACATACCTAATATTGGGTGGAGATTCTCGGCGAGTTGCAAGGTGGCGGGGTCTGCCGCCTGCGAAGTCTCCAGCACTGCGAGCCACAGCTCCAGCGCGTCTTCTAGTAAGTACACGTGCGCTGGCTCTGACAGCTTGGTGGACTCGTTCACTACGCTGAGGATCCAGGGACGGATGTTTGGAGGACATTCGCCTAGAGCCTGCGGATGAGAGCGAGGATTAGGTTTGAGTGATTTAAGCGTATGTTGAGCCAAAAACCACATAAAAATAATCTGTTGAGTGTTACATTATATTTGATAGGAACAAAACCCAACAGGAAATTTCAAATAGCGTAAGAGAGCATTGGGCGTGTTTTTTGACTTGCAACGTTCGGCTGTTGCTGTTGTTGTGCGCGGCGTGCGCCCACAGCTGCGGCAGGTACGCGAACAGCGCGCAGACGTCCTGGTAACCCCTCCGGTGCTATACCTTGAGCAGATGCACGAGCGCGGCGAGCGCGGCGGCGCGCAGCATGTTGTGCGCGGCGTGCGCGGCGTGCGCCCACAGCTGCGGCAGGTACGCGAACAGCGCGCAGACGTCATAGTAACCCTCCGGTGCTATACCTTGAGCAGATGCACGAGCGCGGCGAGCGCGGCGGCGCGCAGCATGTTGTGCGCGGCGTGCGCGGCGTGCGCCCACAGCTGCGGCAGGTACGCGAACAGCGCGCAGACGTCATAGTAACCCTCCGGTGCTATACCTTGAGCAGATGCACGAGCGCGGCGAGCGCGGCGGCGCGCAGCATGTTGTGCGCGGCGTGCGCGGCGTGCGCCCACAGCTGCGGCAGGTACGCGAACAGCGCGCAGACGTCATAGTAACCCTCCGGTGCTATACCTTGAGCAGATGCACGAGCGCGGCGAGCGCGGCGGCGCGCAGCATGTTGTGCGCGGCGTGCGCGGCGTGCGCCCACAGCTGCGGCAGGTACGCGAACAGCGCGCAGACGTCATAGTAACCCTCCGGTGCTATACCTTGAGCAGATGCACGAGCGCGGCGAGCGCGGCGGCGCGCAGCATGTTGTGCGCGGCGTGCGCGGCGTGCGCCCACAGCTGCGGCAGGTACGCGAACAGCGCGCAGACGTCATAGTAACCCTCCGGTGCTATACCTTGAGCAGATGCACGAGCGCGGCGAGCGCGGCGGCGCGCAGCATGTTGTGCGCGGCGTGCGCGGCGTGCGCCCACAGCTGCGGCAGGTACGCGAACAGCGCGCAGACGTCATAGTAACCCTCCGGTGCTATACCTTGAGCAGATGCACGAGCGCGGCGAGCGCGGCGGCGCGCAGCATGTTGTGCGCGGCGTGCGCCCACAGCTGCGGCAGGTACGCGAACAGCGCGCAGACGTCATAGTAACCCTCCGGTGCTATACCTTGAGCAGATGCACGAGCGCGGCGAGCGCGGCGGCGCGCAGCATGTTGTGCGCGGCGTGCGCGGCGTGCGCCCACAGCTGCGGCAGGTACGCGAACAGCGCGCAGACGTCATAGTAACCCTCCGGTGCTATACCTTGAGCAGATGCACGAGCGCGGCGAGCGCGGCGGCGCGCAGCATGTTGTGCGCGGCGTGCGCGGCGTGCGCCCACAGCTGCGGCAGGTACGCGAACAGCGCGCAGACGTCATAGTAACCCTCCGGTGCTATACCTTGAGCAGATGCACGAGCGCGGCGAGCGCGGCGGCGCGCAGCATGTTGTGCGCGGCGTGCGCGGCGTGCGCCCACAGCTGCGGCAGGTACGCGAACAGCGCGCAGACGTCATAGTAACCCTCCGGTGCTATACCTTGAGCAGATGCACGAGCGCGGCGAGCGCGGCGGCGCGCAGCATGTTGTGCGCGGCGTGCGCGGCGTGCGCCCACAGCTGCGGCAGGTACGCGAACAGCGCGCAGACGTCATAGTAACCCTCCGGTGCTATACCTTGAGCAGATGCACGAGCGCGGCGAGCGCGGCGGCGCGCAGCATGTTGTGCGCGGCGTGCGCGGCGTGCGCCCACAGCTGCGGCAGGTACGCGAACAGCGCGCAGACGTCATAGTAACCCTCCGGTGCTATACCTTGAGCAGATGCACGAGCGCGGCGAGCGCGGCGGCGCGCAGCATGTTGTGCGCGGCGTGCGCCCACAGCTGCGGCAGGTACGCGAACAGCGCGCAGACGTCATAGTAACCCTCCGGTGCTATACCTTGAGCAGATGCACGAGCGCGGCGAGCGCGGCGGCGCGCAGCATGTTGTGCGCGGCGTGCGCGGCGTGCGCCCACAGCTGCGGCAGGTACGCGAACAGCGCGCAGACGTCATAGTAACCCTCCGGTGCTATACCTTGAGCAGATGCACGAGCGCGGCGAGCGCGGCGGCGCGCAGCATGTTGTGCGCGGCGTGCGCGGCGTGCGCCCACAGCTGCGGCAGGTACGCGAACAGCGCGCAGACGTCATAGTAACCCTCCGGTGCTATACCTTGAGCAGATGCACGAGCGCGGCGAGCGCGGCGGCGCGCAGCATGTTGTGCGCGGCGTGCGCGGCGTGCGCCCACAGCTGCGGCAGGTACGCGAACAGCGCGCAGACGTCATAGTAACCCTCCGGTGCTATACCTTGAGCAGATGCACGAGCGCGGCGAGCGCGGCGGCGCGCAGCATGTTGTGCGCGGCGTGCGCGGCGTGCGCCCACAGCTGCGGCAGGTACGCGAACAGCGCGCAGACGTCATAGTAACCCTCCGGTGCTATACCTTGAGCAGATGCGCGAGCGCGGCGAGCGCGGCGGCGCGCAGCATGTTGTGCGCGGCGTGCGCGGCGTGCGCCCACAGCTGCGGCAGGTACGCGAACAGCGCGCAGACGTCATAGTAACCCTCCGGTGCTATACCTTGAGCAGATGCACGAGCGCGGCGAGCGCGGCGGCGCGCAGCATGTTGTGCGCGGCGTGCGCGGCGTGCGCCCACAGCTGCGGCAGGTACGCGAACAGCGCGCAGACGTCATAGTAACCCTCCGGTGCTATACCTTGAGCAGATGCACGAGCGCGGCGAGCGCGGCGGCGCGCAGCATGTTGTGCGCGGCGTGCGCGGCGTGCGCCCACAGCTGCGGCAGGTACGCGAACAGCGCGCAGACGTCATAGTAACCCTCCGGTGCTATACCTTGAGCAGATGCACGAGCGCGGCGAGCGCGGCGGCGCGCAGCATGTTGTGCGCGGCGTGCGCGGCGTGCGCCCACAGCTGCGGCAGGTACGCGAACAGCGCGCAGACGTCATAGTAACCCTCCGGTGCTATACCTTGAGCAGATGCACGAGCGCGGCGAGCGCGGCGGCGCGCAGCATGTTGTGCGCGGCGTGCGCGGCGTGCGCCCACAGCTGCGGCAGGTACGCGAACAGCGCGCCCGCGCCGCCGCCGCGCGCCACCCGCGCGCCGCAGCGCTCCATCACGTACGACACCACATGCAGCACGTGCATCTTTGTGTCGCACTCTTCGGACTCCACCTGGGATTAAAACCTTATTTTATTTATTTAACTAGATGCCGAAACTTGGTCTCTGCGAGTGCAGGATCGCCGTTAAGTCGACGCATTGGAGATGTGGTGCTGGAGACGGCTCTTAAAAATTCCGTGGACATCGTTTCACACCTATGTTTCTATCCTCAAGGAACTTCACATTAAGGACCGGCTTTCGTCTACTGTGCAACTACGTATACTAAAGTTCTTTGGGCACATCACTAGAAATGAAAATTCGATGGAAAGACTGTTGGAAGGCAAGAAATCACGCGGCCGATCACCAACTCGCTGGACTGACCTATGTGTACTCGCAACGTATCCAACTAGCAGAAATGGAAGCACATCGCTGAAAAAGCAATCCTCGGGGAAGTCAACGACCTACAGACATCTCTCCGTGTAAATCGTCTGCGCAACCATGGCCACTCTGACAACTCAAAATGGCACTGTTCGACCTGATTTCTCATATTGTGACGTCTGTCGACGAAAGAGCTCCGGTATGTGCTCTATATACTGATATGACTAAAGCATTTGACTATGTGAGACATAAAATTTTGCTAAAAAAAACTGTATGGCTATGGAATACAAGGAAATATTTTGAAACTTTTGGAGTCACATCCGGATAATAGAACTGGGTTCTATATATGCACAGAAATATCACTACTCTGTCCAAAAAGCAATTTATTAACCATTTACACATCTGAAGCAAGAGCTATTAAATACGGGGTACCTCGAGGTAGCGTGCTAGGGCCGCTAGTCTTTTTAATATATATCAATGATCTCCCAAAAGTCATATCTCAAAATATGGTATTGTTTGCCGATGACAGTACAGCTGTCGTAAAGTGCACTAATCCAGACAGGATTAGTGCACGAGAGTGATACTAATGATTGTCTAAGTAAAATTATTAACTGGCTTAATAGCAATAACCTACTCATTAATTTAAACAAAACAAAAGTTATGTACTTTCATCTAAGAGTCAGCTCACACCGAGACGCGACGCGACGCTGCGCGCACCTTGAGAATTCAGAATACGTTGCGCAACGTATTCTGAATTCTCACAACGAAATGTGTATCTTTTCGTTTAGAAAATAAAGTTATATTTTGAATCGCTCTTATAAAGTGTGCGCGCAGCGTCGCGTCACATAGCGTCTCGGTGTGAGCTGACCCAAAGGTGTGAAAAAACTCCAGTTCATGTTAAATATGATACGTACAAAATAGAAAGATTGATAGTAAACTAACATGGAAACCACATTTTGAAGAAATTAAACAAATCTGCACTTTTTCAGCTTTCAAAAAAAGATAATACACAAACGCTTTTAATAGCGTATCACGGATTGGTTGCATCAGTTCTGAGCTTTGGTATTATTTTTTGGGGGCAATCTACTGAAAGAGAGACTGTTTTTAAAGCGCAAAAACGATGTATTCGATCCATGTGTGGCTTAAAACTAACGAAACTTGTGCACCCCATTTTGAATCTTTAAAATTACTTACTATTCCAGCTATGTACAGTCAGTGAGCAGCATAACCTGACCCATTTGCCTCTTTTTTGCTTTGTGAGATGGGTCAGGTAATGGTGTGGGGCACTGTACATCTAAGAGACGGCTTTGTTTGTCAAAACTAATTTACACATTTTTACGAAAATGTCCGACGTCATACAAACTCCAATGCGTTCTCAATGTATAAATCAATTGTACGACATAAAATGCAGAACCGCTTTGATGAAAAAGAGCTTTTTCGGAATGGCTTCAAAAATTTATAATAAAATACCCGATAGAATAAGAACATTGCCCTATCAAAATTTAAGACAGCTCTATCCTCTCTATTAATAGAAAAATGTTTTTATACACCGTGTTAATCACCTCATCACGAAGCCAACCAGGCATTCTGTACATGAAACTAAGTAACTTTACAAAAATTATTGCTGGGAATCGACTTTTTTTTGGGGGATGTAAAATCATGTTTTGTGGTAGAACGCAATGTAACGCACTCAAAACATTGTGCTGATGGACGGATTGAATAGTACTGGGGTCGTGGAGGTGTTTAAAGTAAAAATCTTACATTTTAAACTTGTATTTAAAAAAAATACTTGTCAAAAAGTTGGAACTTTGACCCCTAATATCTCCGTAACTAGAAGGTGTAGAACAAAAAAGTGATCGCAATGACAGGGAGAACCGGTACCTTTCGGCTTCGTTAAGAGGTGTTTTACACCCTTTATAAACATAGATAAAGGTGCTAACACCTTTATGTAAATACTATGTTTAACAAAAAAAGATTCTGATTTTGGTCACATATCCACGGACCAACTTAGGCAAGCGCGACTTAAACTAAAGATCGGCTCGAGCAACTGTTATTATTAAGCCCAAGTGGTGTACCATGACATCTTAAAACATTACTGTTCCATTCTTATTCCAGAGTGAAAAAGAGACGGAGCTATACAGGTCGTCTAGCTCCATCTCTTTCCCACTCTGGAATAGGAATGGAACAATAATGTTTTAAGCGTCATAGAACCCCCACATTCACAAAAATTCACAGCTATGAACTCAATTATCATAACATCCAGCTACGTACCAGGAGTTCATAAAGCGCAGCGATGGCATGCGGAGCGTACGGCGCGAACTGTTCCACGTCAAAGTTGAAGTCATCTATTGTACTCCTCAACGCTTCGGCCGCTGCTAGTTTTACAGCCGCGTCTTCGTCTACTCTACTGAGAGGTTCCAGTAATGAAGCATACATTGCTGGTCGAAGGGACTGCGATGCACGAACACCGCACCACTGACCTACAATACACCGAAAATCATAAAATATCGATTTTTTTTCTGTCAATTGATGAAGGAAGGTTTTTGGTGAAAGTAGCTTACCAATAAGTTGACAAACTCTTCTTCGGATTATTCTGTAGTTGTTGTCTTTGATTTTTAACTCTTGACTTAAAACTTTCGTGAACCATTCGTCGAAGTCAACCTTGAATAAAACAAAATGTGAAGTGAAGCATTAGTCCTGCACTCACGGTAGGTAGCTAAAATGGGATAGTGGTTGAAGCGTGTGTGTTTGGTTATGTGGAAGAGATGGTGAATGGGAGAGTGGTTCTTCTTTATCGTGTGGTTAGTGCCTCTGACTTGGCTTTACATGCCGTCGAGAAATATCTCTCTGCACGCGTAGCATGACCGCCATAGAAATGGGCTCTGTCGACGGACGAATAGACAATCTGTCATTACGTCCATTCTTCCGTAGACAAAACTCGATTCTACAGTGGTCGTGCTACGCGTGCAGGCATGCTGCATTAACACCAATGGGGAATACATTATGTAAAATATCTAAAAGAAAATATTTTTCTCCACGATTTAAAGTTAAGAAGAGTAGAGAAGAAAATGACACTCACATCGTCATATAAATCGAAGGCAGCCAATCCGACAGCGTTATAAACAGCATCCTTCTTCAGTATACCAGGTAGATCGTCAGGGGATATCTGTTGCGTTTGCAGGGTAGCCAGCAGTCGTACCAGTTCCGGGGCTAATACGTTACGGAACTGGAACAGTTCCATGAACAAGGCTTCTGTGCAGGGCTGAAAGGCAAGGCAAAACATATTTTTTAGTATGAATTTCTTCAACTGACTGAACTGTAATTTTAAAGGCGGAAATAATGCAAAACTTTCTTTATAAGGCTGCGTCCTAACCCAACTTATCGTCGTTAGCTTATTGTTTGTCGAACCTTGGTTATGGCCGATAGAGGGCGGTTTCCGGTTTGCCAAATTAAGTGACATATTAACGCGACACAAGACGCGCGCGCGCCGGTTATGCCGATAGAGGGCGGTTTCCGGTTTGCCAAATTAAGTGACATATTAACGCGACAATCACGTATTGGCAAGACCGATTTATTAAAAGGAGTAAAAATTTGCAAATCTTTTATTTGCAGACTTTGAAGTCCACATTGTTAGCAATGACATGAAATATACTTATTTCACTATTATTAGTAACACATCCAATCAACGAGTACAACACAAATAGGGATAATAATATAATACATGACAAACAAACATGTGACATCTACCAACCCGCACTGGGCCCGCGTGGTGGATTACAGCCCACTCCCTCTCATAGAGAGGAGGCCTGTGTCCCAGCAGTGGGAACATTATAGGCTAATGATGAATGATGAATTAATGATGAATGAATGATGAATATAATACAATAGAAATAAAATCAACTTGATGCCCTTATAGCTGCTTATCCGACCTGGGTTTGCAGTCTAACCCATCGGCCAAACATCGGGCAGTCTCACCGGTCACTCAATGCCCTCAATATGCTGTGGGAGCTGACATCTGTTCTACGCCGGAGAGAAGCGCACCGCTTTCGGATAGTGGCATAAAAATCATCTATCCGCGCAACGGCGAACATACCCGAAGCGCTAAAAAACCGCGGCAGCCCCACAAGCATTCTGAATACATTATTATATCGTAAACGCAGAACGCTGTATGCCTTCTACGTATACTTGACCCAGAGGCTGCAGGTCTAGAAAGTCTGAAAATAGGCTCGAAAAACCGTCATTTTAACTTCATAAGTACACCGTGCAAACCTGCGGGCAAGCATATTACTTCGAACAGACAGCGCCCTGCGGTCCCTCTCTATTTCTCGGTCATCACATAGAACATCAGTGACCCAGTGGCCCAGGTATTTAAATTTAGAGGAACCGGCTATATTGTGACCAAATTATATTGCGTATAATGTTGTTTCAGTGTGGTGAAAATATGGCAAATAAATAATTTGGCAAATGAACAAAGTTCAAAAGAGGCTTCGGCCAATAGCAAAAAGATTTTTTCTAAATCGGTACGGTAAAATGATACATATAAGACACATGATACTTCGATGATGTAAAAATGTGTCAAATAACGCATATAGCAAAAGAGACGTCGGTCAACAGTTTTCGGTAAAATGAAATTCAAACAAACAAAATTCGGAAAAGTGATTGGTTCCCAAAAACGCCTGCATCAGAAAATACCACTCACCCTCAAACTATACTTCCAGGATTCACCAGCCTCATCAGTTGCAAAGCTTTCCGGCTCAGCATCCCACAATGCCAAGTCATCAGCACTCAGCAAGAAGTAGTGAGAAACCAGGTGTCGACACATGTGGCAGAGGGTATTTGCGTCGAGCACCTCCATCTTCACTTGATGAGCTTGGAGAGTCACTACAAAAGAGACGAGAATATTGGAGCCTTCCACGTCAGTTTCAAACTACCAGGGCTTCAGCAATAAGCTGGAAGTAGTGAGAGCTCTACCTCTAACCTCTATTTCAATTTAAGAAACAACTGAAAGAAATGTGTTTGTTATGTACTCTAATACTTCAAAGTAGAAAAACAGCTAAGGGTGAATCACATCTAGCAGCACGGAATCGCATTTTTCCCTGCTCCTATCCTTTTGTCGCTCGGAACCGTCATTTGATAAAGCGAGAAACAAAGCGTGCTACAGCACAATGCGATTCCGCCCTGATAAATGTGGTTCAACCCTAATACTTCCCAGAACATGTATCGTTCTTTCATAGATTTGATTCAATAGCTAGAGCTTGCTTAAATGTATATTTGTGTTGTAATATTTGTCAAACTTACGTGGCTCCTTAACCTGGTCCATTCCCTTCGGCGGCTTATACTCCACACATTGCAGGATCCCTTTCACAATATTCAAGCACTGTATCGTGAACCTCTCATATATCAGAGCCATGCCTTGCTCAGTAAAGCAGTAATACAGGGCAAACTCCAAGGAAGGCCTTATTAGAGGGACGTAGGAGAATGGCTGCGCACATAACACTCCTAGAGCTACTTTGGTTAAATGTATTATGAATTTCTCGCAGAGCTCCAGTGGGTATATGCCTCTGCCTTTTAGTAGTTTTCCTGGAACAAATGTGAATTCAACAAAAGGAAACGAAATAAACACGCACTCTGCGTGTTTATTTCGTTTTTAGGTCTTAGGTCCTCATCATTAATAACGCAGAATGGGATGGGTCAGTCCACGTCTAATCTACTATTCAGAAAAAAATACAGTCCCATTATGAATAGTTAAATTTATTTATTCTGAAACTGTCTTGAAAAATGACAACTGCATTTGATGTCTTAGAATATTAAAAATTTTATTAGATAAAGTTTGAGGGTTCCAATAACAATGCAGGCGAAATATAGTACCTTTATAATAATCTAGCCTATGCCCGCTGCTTCGCACGCGTGGAGTTCGGTAATTGTCCCACGCGATTTTACTACCGGAATAAAAAGTATCTTATGTGTTATACCCGGTTATAAACTACCTGTGTGCCAAATTTCATCCAAATCCGTTCAGTAGTTTTCGCTTGAAAGAGTAACAAACAGTCATCCATGTTCACAAACTTTCGCATTTATAATATTAAGTAGGAAGTAGGACAAGTTTTATACTCACTGCATTCCAAACTGGTCTTAGCCCTGTCAAACACGACATTCAAAAAGGCCATAGCGTCCTGGCTCTCATGTGCCTTCTTGAACCCGAACACGGTCAGTTTCCTTAGTATCCTGAGGCATAGGAGTGCCTTCTCCAGATGTTCCGTGATCAGTTCCGTAGCTGCACCCTCTTGGATGTGCCGGAGGAATAGTTCTGTGTTCTCGTGCCAGAGCGTCAAGATGAACGAGTATACTGTGTTGGTTAACTCCTGTGGATGGTGAAAATATTGTTAATAACTTTCTTGGTTCTTTGTTGGATGTTGTTCAAACCCTTTTTAGGGTTCCGTAGCCAACAAGGAACCCTTATAGTTTCGGTATGTCCGTCTGTCTATCCGCGATTTAGCTCAAAAACTGTTGGTACTAGAAAGTTGTAATTTGGCATGAGTATACACGTTAATGACGCTGGAAAAGTGGTAAAATAAAATTTTGAAAAAAACAATTATTTAGTGTACCTCCCCTACATGTAAAGTAGGGATGCTATTTTTTTTTCGTCCTTCCCAGTGTGGGATATCGTTGAATAGGTTTATTAAAAATATTAGGGGTTTGGAAAGACCGTTTGATTAAATAAACCGTTCGTGACTTATCAAGTTTTAAAGTACCAATTTTCGTTAGAGTCAAGTGTCCCCCCCCCTCTACCAAATAAACGGTTGTAGTTAGAAATTCAAATGTCACGGCAGTAGTACCTATATATAACGAAGTTTAAAGGAAAACTATCACACTTAAGTGGACTTTACAAGTTTACGAGTAATAGTCGATCAATTGTATTTGACTCGAAAATTCCGAACAACTCCATAGAAATGTCGATAGATGGCGCTAAGCGTCCATTGTACTAAAAACGAGTTTCATTTGCAGATCATATATGGCGGTTTTTATAAATATTGATACGGAACCCTTCGTGCGCGAGTCCGACTCGCACTTGGCCGGTTTTTTTTATGTTTAATAATGGTCAAAAAGATCTTCAGGTTACCACAGACAACTTACAAAGTTTTAGGAACAAGTTGTTCATACATTAAGAATGCCTTCGAATCTGCCGGTAACAATAACGCCATACGCGCGGCTGTAATGGAAGACCACGGTGGAAAATTTCTAGGCGCCTTATAGAGCGCAATATAGGTCTGACTTATCTTCAGCAATGGACCCGAACAAACTACGAAGTCCCCCCTTTCCTACCTTCGACTTATCAGAGCTCTTTCTATATTCCTCTAGCAATCAGAGTACGATGAACAAAGAATCCTAAATACTAAACATTGGGATACTAACCTGGAATGTGCGTCGATCACCAACCAGTCTTTTGGAAGCCAATGCCTTGACGACGTGATGGAAGATGAGAAGGGATCTGTGCTGTACCAGAGGCTGTGGTGCTTTTAGTGCACCCATCAACTCTGGGACTAAGTCTGGCCAGCTTGTTGGGCAGTCGAACCTGTGGCAGATAAAAAAAAGGAATGTTCTTTAAAAGAATTTTTTATCATGAAGGAAAAAGAGTCAAGAGGAGTGTGATTTTTCTTATAGTTGACATAAGAAGAGAGCATATACATATGATGGAGGAGACGTATACCGACATTGCAAAATGATAAAAAAAAAATGTTGAATAAATTATTATAATATTGCTGTTTAGAACTTCATAGCTATATCACATTTGCTTGTTATTATTTTGTTTGTCCAATCATAAAAGAGCAATGCCGAGAGTGACCGCAACCGTAAAGCCGTCAAATCGTAATGATAAACCTCAGCGATACGAGTGGTTTCTATGTAACTATAAAAACGGCAACAGGCGGTAATCACACCATCTACAGCAGCAAAGAATTACTGGTAAGTGTAGTCCTCTTGACCGTTTTCGATCACGACAGCCAATCTCAGCGGAGATTAGCCATCGGCGCGGGAGATATTATAGTGCACAAGTGTGCGCGCAGGCACAGGTGCGCTCTCACTTCCCTCACCCTCATAGTCAGATGGGACCATAATCCGAGACTACCGGAGAGAGATCAGACGCAGGACTAACGGCTTCACGTTATTTCCAAGGCAAGGGAGTATCATACCGCCAACTGCTACAGAGAAATATCCAGTGGAAAACCTTCAGAGGACCTAACACTTTTTGCGAAACCCGAGAATCAACCCCAGGACTCCAAGCTCAGCAGGCGTGCTTGAAGCACAAAATAACATAATATTTAATAACTAGTTATGTCGCTGCAGTAGTGTCATAGCGAAGTGGAGGTTTGCAGCTGCGAATTGCAGTTGTCATCTTGGAATAGGGGATAGTCTTATTTTTTTTCTTTGTCCGTCGGGTAGTTTATTGAAAAGTATTGGACACGTATTTTTTCTTTTTTCACGTGGTCATAAAATTACGGAGATATATTAAGTGAAAATGGCGCATGTAGGTAAGTTTTATACCTACTTGTGACGTAGTAAGCCCCCACTCTCCAACTTTAATGAGTTCTAACTAAGTAATTTTTTGATATTTTGATAAAACAAAAAATACGTGTCTAATATTTTTGTATTACCTGTCTGACGGACAAAATAGAATGTCGTTTTCTTTACCCAGTCCGATCCCCTATTGTATACATTTTACAGATTTTATCAGACTTCCAGAAACTGATGTTTACTGCCTTCTTCTAAGAGTTAAAAACTCACCTTGCAATCTTGGAAATCAAAACAGCAAGCTGCGTAGCAATCTGAGCGACAGGCTCACTCAGTATGCTGGTAGTGAGGAGTCCCTGTCTCAACTTGACTCTCTCTTCATCGCTGATAGCATTGGGGGCATTCTTCCTCCAGTAACGGTCAACGCCGTTCTTGAAACACATCACCGCCAGCCATCGGACATTGCCGTCTATTGAATGGTTTGATAAGACGTTCTGTAAAAGTTATTTCGTTATTATTTTGTTAAAAATTTCGCGCAGCTGCGCCTTACGGTAATTAAAAGAATGTTAATTTTGTTTGTCTCAATAAGTAAAGTTCACAATCGCCATGAAATCAAGGATGTCCATAGTCGCGGAAAAGATAATAACGCCATTAATAGGGGCGAGCCTATTGCCATTAACTGGGCACAAATCCAGTCTCTGTGGCTGCTACTGACCCCAATAACACCAGCTAACACTCAGCAGTTGAGATTGCAACCACTAAACCAATGAGGCAGTCTTCTAATTTAGATTAAAATTTCAAAGTTATGAGAAATGCAAATAAAGAATTGATGTTATTTTCAACCATGTTCAATTCTCCAAGAGCTAAATGGTATCAAGCAGGAGATGATCAATGAATCCAAAGGATTGAAATACTACATTTAAAATCAAACTTATTGGACTCTTAAGCAGAACCAGCTAAAACTTACCAATAGAACAGAGTAGAAGCCAGGTTCCACCTCCCATTCTTGTAGTTTCTTTTCAGCCGGTTTTAACACCTCCGTGTCCTGACTGGTGGCACGGTTCAAGGTGTCTAGGACCAGAGCATAAATGTTCGGATCCATGGCTGTGGTGATTACCTTGAAAAAAGATTATAAAGATGATTATTCTCCAATAGAAACACAGTTAAATGTACTTCATCATTAGCCTATATGTTCCCACTGCTGGGACACAGGCCTCCTCTCCTATGAGAGGGAGTGGGCTGTAATCCACCACGCGGGCCCAGTGCGGGTTGGTAGATGTCACATGTGCTCGAATTTTTGGTTCTAGGACATGCCGGTTTCCTCACGATGTTTTCCTTCACTGTTTTTGAGAGCAGCGATGATGAGATAAATTACACAAAGTAATGCGCCTGCCTGGGTTTGAACCCACGGCTTACTGCGCGTAAGTCGGGGCTGCCACCACTGGGCCACCGCCGCTCTCCGTTAAATGTACTACAAAATTTTAAATGGACAACACAATTATTTTGGTGTCTCAGCTCAGCAAATCATGTCAGGGGGCACCACAATGACATTGTGAGTTGTGGAGGACACATAGGCTAATGCTCCATCATTGAGCTTCTGACAGGGAGCCTCCAAGTTAAATGCTGGTATTCAGCTGCCTCTGGGTAGACACGAAGCCAACCACAACACGGACTGAATGCATCTGTTACCAAAAGCTAGGTTGGTGTTTCTGTATACATGTGGTAGTTTTTTAGTTATAAATAGATGTGGAAGCAAAACAGCAAATTGAAGAATCATAATTGTAAAAAGGATTATGCCAAAACAAGTAAGAATGTTTGGAGTGAGGTGTACTATGT
Source organism: Cerastis leucographa (assembly GCA_963082945.1). Lineage (NCBI taxonomy): Eukaryota > Metazoa > Arthropoda > Insecta > Lepidoptera > Noctuidae > Cerastis > Cerastis leucographa. The sequence continues at coordinate 17,512,793 of OY720363.1, forward strand.
ACCTAGTAAGTAAGATCTATGTTATAAGATATATTGTATTAGCATAAGATGGGCAGTAATAAATGGTAACCGATCGGCTCCAGTCGTTTCAATAACACTAGTTCCATACATGGCGACCCTGCCATTTGGGGCGCGTGACGCGTTAGTACTAAAGTGTTGCGGCTCCGAACACACTAAAAATGTAAAAGAAAAATTGCAGTGCAATAATATTCCTTTCATTATAAATAAAATCCGAGTAAACCTGTAGACACAATAATTAATTATGTGTCGATCAAACGTGGAAAAGGAGACGGGTTTTCGATTATAAAAGGTTGATGAAATAATGTTTTTTTTTTGCGAATAAAATAAACTATCCATAATATGTATATCTTTGAAATACATTTATCTTATTTGTCAACACATTCCATAAAATGATGACAGAAATCTAAAATGTTTGAGAAAAGCAGTATTGTTTTAGTAAACATACTATCTGAACACAAACAGAGAACAACAAAATATCTGAAGTGTTAATTTTCATTACTTTATGTGGTTTGTCCTCTATAGATGAACCACAAAGGAGACACCATGTAGTTTATAATTAATTTCATCATCTTGTGAAATAAATGAATGAAAAGTTGTCTGTCTTTTTTCAGTTTTTTTTTTTGTTGCTTATCTTGTTCTAGGTTTTGTAGTTAGCAATCACTTATTGTTGTGCCTATGCTGTCCTCCCACAATTAAGTATGAACACTGTACATTCAAGAATGTAAACCAAATGATTTTAAAAGAGGAACCATGGAGTTTTTAGCCAGTTCTACTCAATAGGAAACGACCAACCCAAACCCTGTACCTTTTGTAAATGTTTTATAAGAGCCCTTAAAGGCCTATGTATAATAAAATATTTTGATTTTATTTGAGCTTCCAGGCTACCTATTCATCTCTGGGATGGTGTGTGTGCAGAGCTAATAAAACAGACTAGTATTGGCATATTGTTTGCTTCTTCTAACTCAATGTTGACAACTCAATCAATCAATAAACTATCTTCAAGACATTGCTATGTCAGTAGACACCAGTAGACAAACCAGTCTTAAAAAAAGACCAGCAACATTCAAACTGCTTTTATGTGATAACACCATGGAATCTCCTCTTAAACTGCCATGAGAAATGTTAGTATGATGTGGCAATGTTTCTTAAGGCCAGTCATTGCAGCAGAAGCAGTCTCTTCAGAGACTAATATTCAATATGAGAATCAAATGATGCTGGATTGTTTAGCTGATGATAAATACCAAACTTCACAGTAAATACCAATCAGTTTTTCAGAATGATCATGTGTTCAACTGGTAACATCACTGATTGCAACCTGTTTTTAATATCTGCAACCAAGCTCTATGCATACTGCATACCTACTTGATATTGTTTTATTATGTACAGAATAAATCTATATATCACGTCAGCTGCATGTACGATAATATTCGAACATACCTATAACTTGAACTTATATTCTGTAATGAGGTCAACACTCGCGACTTTGCAGAAAAACCGAAACATGATTCGTGTAATCAAAATGTTTGCAAAGACAGTCATAAAAATGTCTTATTGAGAACTATTGTTTAAGTATGAAAGCAGTGCTCGTTGCGTAATACCATCAATCTTAAAATACATAAATATACAGTGAAATATCAGAGCTATAACGAAATAAATCAAACAAACTCACTTTTCACCCTGAAAAGGCAAAGGGCATAACATAACCTATCACAATTTACTAACGACGCATAAAACGAATTGTATTACAGAAAAACGCACTTATCCCAAATATTTGTTTACGAAAATATGCAATGCACAACTAAACAGAACGATCGAACAGTTATTATGCGAATCATGCTGAAGAACCGATCGGAAAAATCACCACGAACGAAACTCCGATTTTCAATAATGCAAAATGTTTAAATGTCATTTGGCTGTCACTGTCATCATCGGTTTTCGTTCGGAAACGTAAACTACGAAAGGTTTAAATTATGAGAACCTTAGAGCTTGGGCAAAGATGGGAACACTTTATTGTTAATTTAGCAGAATATTTGATTATATGTAATAATTAATAATTGAAAACTTTTAAGTCTAATTTATTGTTTCATACTTTCAGATGAACTAAATCAATAAACCGTATGTTAGTATGCTGTCACGCCGGACGGCATGAGATTACGTAGGTAGATAGCAGCGTTGCCAGACGTCCCGATTTTGGCGGGACGTCCCGATTTTTAAATCAAAATTAAATGTCCCGCACGTGACAGGCTCAGTCCCGCTTTTCGAAGCGTAAGTGGGTGGCACAGACAAGTGTGTACTGGCCGCCCACAGTAATAAAGATAAGAGCGCGGGAGAGAGAGAGGGGTGCGTCACGCAATCGATGCGTGCGACCGCGACAGCTTCTCTTTCTCTTGCGTTCTTTTCTTATTCCCATTTTTTAATTTATTTAGCGAGAACGCACGATTACGTACGAAAGAAGAACGAATACCATTTGTTTTAGTACTTAGAAAGCAGTGAGTTGCGTTGTATGCGTAATTTAGTTTAGTTAAAGCAAACAACACTCACTCCACAGACTATGGTTTGAAACGCCATATTTTCTAATCAATAAGACTTTTTTGATTTTAATTTCTGTTTTTTTTTTTTTTTTTATTCTGAAGACGAATAAGACTCAACTATTTAACGATAGGGTAAATCTGATTTAATTAAAATGTTATATTTTTATTAAAATACATTTTCTATGGCTATTTTTGCTATCTATTGTCACGTAAACGTAATTTTAATTCAAATAAAAAGATAAATATTTGAAAACTTTTGATTATATACGTTTTTTTACTATGTCCCGCTTTTGTTGAAAGAATCCCGCTGTTTTCACTCAAAAAGTTCCAAAATACCGACTTGGCAAAAAAAACTGGCAACGCTGGTAGATAGATTCCAGTCTGAGCTTTATTAGTAAAGAACCAACATTGCCCACGTCATACTCTATTTACTAGTACGATTATGAGAACAAATAAGTCTCGTAAAACACACAAAACACTATGACGATAGCGTGTTTTTTTTGTAACTCAATGGTATTTAAAAACGGTTGCAACCATCAAAGCAACTTTTATCTCATCAACCCTATCCTGATTTTAATAGCCACTCAACCTCGACACCAAATCAATATTTCTGCAGCTACTTAATCTTCGCCGATTCGGGAGTCATTATCATCTGTCATCATTGTTATCTGCTACATATCGGGGTTATCAAGTTGCCGATAGCAATAATAATTATGTTTTATGTAAAGGCCAACTAAATTATTTTGCTGTCGTAGTTAACGTAATACTTATAGAATAATATTAAGATTCTGCTATGGCATGCACTATTAACTTTAATAGTGATTCCACTGGAAGTTTTTACGCAGGTGATATTGTGACTGGAACTGTGATATTGGAATTGAAAAGTGACCAGAAATTCCAGAGTAATTTTATAAATATTTATAATGGCTTGAAGTTCAAAATACTAGTCAATTTTTAATTTTTTTGTGCGTTATTTTGGTGTTTTAGGAATTGATCTCAAAGTTACGGGAATTTGCAAGGCTCAGTGGACCCGGTCTATGGCGACGATGCCATACATAAAAATCTATTCCGAAAAGAAGAAAGTTCTTAGTTTGTTAATGACCGACATATTCAGAGATTATTGTAATGGTAAGTATTACAAAACAATCTTGCCCTTTCTTAAATTCTGACTTTTCATAGTTTTATTTTAAGCCTAATATAATGTCCCACGATACCGCTAATCGCTCACGAGATCTCAAACGTCGTACTAAAGCGCGGCGAAGAAAAGTATTAATAACAAATCCGCAAAAATACAAAAGTCCCGCTATTATCTCGAACCGCTACTGTACCCACTGCTATTGACCTTTGGTTGCGTTATGGCAGGGTTCGTGTTGTTCATAGCTTTCGGTAGGTCATTCTTTTTTTTTCAGAAAGATCAAGAGATGGCCCGTTACGTTACATTTAATGTTATTGTTAGCCTGTGTCATTTCACTGCTGGGCAAATGTCCTATGACTTCCAAATCTTTTGATCTAAGATTAATGTGGGTAATAAAGGTTTGTTTTATTTTTCAGGAAGCATATTACCGGCCGGTATTCACCAATACCCATTCCACTTCGCATTGCCAGCAGATTTGCCGTCGTCTTTTGAAAGTTCTATTGCCAAAGTAATTTACACCGTAAAAATAAAAAGCAAACCCGCCTATAAACTTAAAAAGATGGCTTCATTCAATGTTTTAGGAAACATCAATTTAAATCACGTGGAAGAATTATTGGTGGGTACCTATTTGGGAACGTTATTTCAGGTATCATTTAAACTAATAATATTTTCATATTAATAAAAATATTGTTTTTAGATGCCTTCTTTCAATGAATTCCGTAAAACTTTTCGGAATTCCGGAAAATTCACAATTTGTATTAAAACTTACAAGGCGTTTGCACCTAAACAGACCATTCCCTTCGAAATAACAATCATTAACGAGAGAAAAGTCAAAATACGAAAAGTCATCGTTATATTGGTACAGGTACAGTATCCATTTAATATAAACGAATACCTAAATCTATAGGAATAAAGTTTTTTTATGTTTGACCAAGTTGTTTTTTTTTTCAGAAATTACGATATAGTGTTCAGTCAGGATGGGCAGACGAAGAGAAGAAAATGTGCAAAACAGAGCACAAGAAGTTTACCCTGAACATAGCCGAGATTTGTTTCTTTAACATGGAGATTCCTCATTTAATACCTTCTACCTTAAATCTAATAGAACCTATGGTAGATATATCATATATTTTTAGGGTAAGTTTAGTATCTGTAACGAACAAATCGTTTTCTATGTCTTAGAGGGTATCCTCATCGTCCTAATTATTATTAAAAAATAAAGAGTAAATCATGTTATACTTAGTGCCTTCACACAAGCACTAACAATAGTAACAATGCTCCACCTGAATGCCAACCATCTACTTCTAGTACCCGACTTAATGCCATAATTGGTCAATTTGGCTAGGCAGATTTTAGACTAAAGTTTTTTTTTAAATTACAGATTCAAGTGATTTTCCCCTTCCACTTAACTTTACAAGAAGATATCCCTGTCACTGTGGCGACATCACCAGTTATTCATTACGAATTTTAATTAACCTGCATTGTCAATTATATATTACACAAAAACATGTTTTTGTTTCAATTACCGAACATCCAAAACCACAATTTAGCGACTAGACCTTACTAGAATAAACTACACTACAACTACTACTACTACTACAACTAACTAGACTAGAATTTAGATACAAGACTATGAAAAGTCGAAAATTAGTTATGGTTTTTGAAAAATGGTTAGCAATTTTTGAAGCGGGTAACTTACCGGTGAACCGGCTCTGTTTTATGGAGTGGGATGCTCGATTGATAGTAACTATATCAACAGCATTAGTTACGCAGATGATATAGTGTTGCTTAACCCATCGAGGGCCGCGCTCAGAAGGCTGATAGGCGTGTGTGAGGAGTATGCGAGGGTACACGGTCTCCTGTACAATGTTAACAAAAGTGAGCTCCTGGTATTTAAAGCCAGGGGTCGTAAACTGGAGGATGAGGCACCCGTGCTGCTCAACGCTATCGCTCTTCGAAGAGTGAGGGAGTTTAAATACCTCGGCCATGTGGTCACCGAGCTTTTAAAAGTTGATGGGGATATAGAAAGGGAGAGGAGGGCGATGGCGGTCCGCTGTAACATGTTGGCACCAAGATTTGGGAGGTGTAGTTTAGAGGTAAAGATAACCCTGTTTAAAGCATTCTGCCAAACTCTCTACACCTGTAATCTGTGGGTCAACTACACGCAGCGGGCCATAAACGCTCTCCGAATAAGTACAATATGATAACACGTTCAGGGTGCTGGTGGGGCTCCCCCGCTGCTGTAGTGCGTCTGCGATGTTTGCGCACGCGCACACAGATGGCTTCCACACTGTGCTGCGGCGCCGCATCGCTTCGTTGATGCTCCGTACGCGTGCGCGTGCGAACACCATCCTGAATGTGCTCAGCCACAAGCTGGACAGCCCCCTTCTGAGGCACTGGGTTCAAGCACAAGTGCGGGTGCCCGGGGCCCCAGAGGGCGGCAAATACTTAAATTAATTAGTTTTTTTTTCAATCAAATTAGTAATTTCAAATGTGATTTTTAATATTTTTTTTTTTTTTTGATGGAATTGTTAAATTTTTTATGTGATTTTATAATATTTTAATGTAACAAAGAACTCGTTTTTTTTACTAAGTATCACAAGTTATGGACCAATGTCTGAAATAAAAATAAAAAAAAATATTTATTTATTATTTATAGAACCGTCATTTTTGGGACATTATGTATAAAGAACCGGGTACTTTCGATATTTTCGGTACTTTAAGGAAGCCTTTATAGTAGTATAGCTGAAAGAGTTGAAACGAAGAAAGTAAGAGAAAGACGAAAAACAGGACAAAATAAAAACATTAAAATTATTATCAAATCAATACCGTTATTTTCTTTGTTTTGGAAATTCCAAACGTTGAATTCCGAAATTTTTCACTACTTGAAACCTAGATGGCGTAACTGTTGCTTCGAATAACTTTATCTCGAGTTGTTATAAGAACCACAAAAAAAATGAAATTAAGGAAGACTTAATTAAAGTAAACCTTGTGAACTATTGAAAAAATATAATTAATAAGTTTTCTTTTCTGAATATTCCTGGTTTATTACCCCAATAAAAGTCATAAAGCATTTCGTATTTATTTAATATGGCAGCATTACCACTTTTGCTGCCACCTGGCGGCAGAATGGCGTTTTAACGAAATCCTATGCATTTACTTACTTTTAATTAAATATTATACTTTTTTTTACTATATTATTCATTACTGTTTCTGTTTAAATACTTTTAATTTAAATTAATGTATTTAAGAAAGAAACCAATAACTTTTTTAATCATTTTGACGAAAACAATTTGATCAAGCTTTGTATTGACAACTTCCCCTTTCCATGACTTTTTTTTTTTGAGAAAGCGGAAATGGTTGGTCCGCCATAATCATTCGTGTGGGTCTGTGCTTGTGTGGTTTGGTTGTCTTTACCGGTGCCAACCATTATTTTTAATTAGTAGTAAGTTATGCGTATGAATCCAGACATGGACGATGATGAGAAGGGGTGAGTTTGTTTTCACATATTTTAGGTGTGGCTTATGGCTGTCCACGACGTGCCAACTATAATAGGTCAAACTGGCATGTTCGCTTGGTGTGTCGCATTTCACGGATAGTCAGCAGGGCTTTTGTGGTTGCGTTACGTACTCAACTTTGTTCTCTGAAAGTATGATTTTCGTTACGATAACATTATTTTGTGATAATACACGTAAAATGACATAGATGCGGCCTGCAAAATTTCAATTAGCCTTTTACTTTAAACCGGCTAGCGGGCACCGACCCCAAGCCTCGCCGTGTGACTTGCGTGGTACGATCATGGCAGCTATTACTTTCCCATGCTATATTTTCTCTGATAATTGTTGCTTTTTATTGCCAAAATTCACGTAGAATCCGTTTATATAACTGGACTTCCAACTCCGAAAGCTGTTGATGTGGAAACGTCGCAATATGTAAAATTAACCTTTCTGTGACTAATCGTTGCTTTCTCTTATCGGTGATTTCGCGCTAGAGTATTGCGACCATCATATTTTGTGGAAAATATGGAAATTTTGAGCAAGTGCGTTGTTAATGAGGTTATTAGATCAATGTTCGAAGTGCCGCGTAGCGCGATCTCATTTACCTACAAGACGCGAAACGTGCTGATTCATTTGCATATGGTTACTTGCGTCGTCAAATTATTATGTTCGTAAACAGTTTTCCTAGATGCTGGCTCAGATGTATGTTATTTTTCGTGTAAACACGCCTAAGGTGGTCGCTACAGACGCTGTGTAATGGTGCAATATTAGTGTGGACTCGCAAGTGGATGCTAGATAACCATACTTACACATTGATATAGAATCACATAATCTTAATTTACTGTTTTATGAAAGTTTAGGATTAGTTTTATCAAGTTGTGAGTAAATAATAATAAATGCTAATGATTAACTTTCAACTAATTATTTCAAAGCATCTCACTTGTTCACTTGCATTTTTACTAGAAATCTAAAATGCAAATGGAATAGCCTAAAGTTGTAAATTGTGTAATTAAAAATAAGTAAGAGATCTGTTACACAGAAACCATTCTATGTAAAACTATGACCCAAGAGAAGTGAATGGATACTTTCACAAATCTGGGTAAATGTGCTTAGTAAGCACTAAATGTGCCACTAAATTATTGCTGTATGGATGTTCATAGGCTAGTCCAAGTAATACTTTCAGTATGACTACTGTCTGACAATATAGAATGGCATTGATTAGATAAAACTACTGATTACTACATCCATGTATTATATTTAATATTTTAGCAGTTAAATTCATGTGTCTGTGAGTCATTTTTGCAAGTTATCTATAGCTAAGGCCACATTTTAAGTTTTTGACTAGATATTTGCCACATGCTCAAATGCTTGTTTGTCGATGGTGATCTGGCATTTCTTGTGTTCATGCTGACAATAATGAATTTTGGTTTATATATTTCACATCTTTTAACTAGTAGCATTTACTAAACAAGCATAATTTCAAGCTAATTATTCTGATATGATACAACTCAGCCCTTTTAAATTAGCTCTAATCAAATTGTAATCTCAACCTTATTAGGCTTAAAATGCACAGTAATTAAAACACTGTTCAGCTCAGTGCAATACTTGAACAGTAAACTTGTGTTTTCCAGAGATCCTTGAAAACAGTTTAATCTAAATACTTTACCCTAGTGAACTTTACTAACACAGTATCTGTCTCACATAAATATACATTCATAATGAATAGTTTAGCATTCAAATAATTAAAAATAACAATTGTCCATTTCAAGTAAAGGCATCCTTATCACAAACAAAATGGCTATTGGAATAAATTTAATGTAGATAGCAACTTACAAGTAGGTTTTTAGGTCATTTACTCTAAGTTCATATCTTGCAATTTAATAAAATACAAGTTGTTAAATTGCAAGTGTAATCTTAGTTTTTGAAGGTCGGTAAATTACTAAAAGAAAACTAAAAAGTGACTGCAGTGAATTGTTTGAACTAAAAATATGGATGACAGTGACAGGTAAGTCGTATGTATAAAAATAAACATAATATTGAACTTTTCTCAAACAAAATCGACTCAATCGCCAAATTTTAGGTTTTAGTGTGTGTGTGTGTGCTGAACACATTTTATTATTACATAGTAAGTTAGCTCGTGTTAAACCCAGATACTGTTTACCTCATACATAGCACTTGATAACAAAACAATCTTTTCATGATTTCACAGGTGCACTATGACATCTCGTTTTTATAAATAATTCCTGACCTTTACATAAGAAATGTTAAGTGGGAATTCTCACTCATTAATATTTATATTTTCCTAATTAATTTATTAAAGACGTAGAAAACATCAAAATTTTTAAAAGGCTGAAAATCAAATCTTGGAAATTACAACTTCATTTACAAAGTTAGAATTCAAGGCTTAGCAATTAAAATATTCAAAAGTAAACAAAGGGACATTTTAATAAGTGTTGTTCATAATTCCAATCACCCAGTGTCAGAATGTGTAGGTAACAGTTTCAGAGGCGGTCCAAACGCCGGTTGTCAAGGACTTTGACATCATTAAAATTCATTACTCAAGTCACTCTCACTATGCTTTAGTTTATTTTGAGCTTCCATGTTAATGTTTTCTCACTGCTTCAAGCTGTTTTTGAGCTTTGGTAAAAGTGAAACTGGGTGTCGATAAATTAATGTAGGGATGTACAATATGCCTTGACCTATCAACTGCCTTAGACAAAATGGCTTTCAGTGGTCATTAATGCATAGCAAAGTTTTGACATACAATATAAATACATGTGATCCAAATATGCCCAAATATGTTGACACTAATTAAACCTGACATTGAGATTATTTATGCATTAAAGACATTTTGTCTAGGGTGGTAGGCAGTAGTGGACAAGCCAACCTAGATTAAATTCGCATAAGTATTTCCTAAGTGCTATAAAATATCTGTATTTAAATCCTTTTGACCCAGAAAACTGTTCGTCGGTGGTCTGTCATGGGAGACGTCTCAAGAGAATTTGCAGCGTTACTTTTCGCGTTACGGCGATGTGATCGACTGCGTGGTGATGAAGAACAGCGAGTCGGGCCGCTCAAGGGGCTTCGGCTTCGTCACCTTCGCTGAGCCGGCGCTCGTCAACGTGGTGCTGCAGAATGGACCCCATCAGCTTGATGGCAGGTAAGGACAAAACAAAAGTCATTTGCATTTTACAGGGACATGAAAAATCACAAAAAAACTAGGAGTGGCGCGGGTTGATTAACTTGTATTATTTCGTACAAATGATTTGGAATGTAAGTAGGATGGAACCGCGACCCAGCTCAAGGCAGAGATATTTCGAGTAAGTGAAAGGTACTTAGCCGCTGGTAATTCAAGCCATGAATGGTGATGACGTCATCCCTAGGAATATCGTTGTAAAACTTCTCTACATTCACTCGTCAAAAGTCAATGCTACAATCATTGGCCAATAAAAACATTCGGTTAAAAATATCTAGCTTCAATGATCTTGTTGGGAGATTAGGTTAAGCCTATTAGTATCTCTAGACACAAGAAGATACCGTTACTCTTGTGAATAGCGTCAATTTGCCACGGCAAGTTTTTGTTGCATGGTTTCTTCTTTCCCATACGATTGTTATCTGTGTTAGGTTCGCGGCATAATTAAAATGGCTGCGAGTGGATTTCTTAGTTAATACAGAAGTTCCTCAGAAATATATATTTTATTATTCATTTTGGAAGGCGATGATCAAAACGTTTCTGAATAAATAAAATATCTTCGTATCATGTATTGACCCCGAGCTCGTGTTCCATTATAAATCACGTCATGCCCTGACAGATTCTCGTGATAGAATCATCCGTCTCCGTAATATAAACGAGAAATCTTTCTAAAAAGACACAATGTTGCAACCACAAATAATTGTGACCCAATTCTTGAAACAGAAATAAACTGTATGTATGTCCTTACTCAACCAAACGTTGGTTCACCTGTCAGCCTATACATTTTTAATTTTTATTTCGGCTCTGATTAGACTATGGCTGAAAGGTTAGAACAATGTTATAACCCAGAAATAAATACCACCTACGGTATTCTTCTCTTTAGAAAATGTGTATGAGTATCTAAAAGATAAAAATGCTCGCGTTTTGGGAAGTTTTGGCGGTCAAAGTTAATTACGGTTTAAGACATTTATTTCTCAAAAAGAATACAATTCACTTATTAAGAGAAATACAAGATTATCTTAAAAACTAAATATAAGAATTACTTAACAAGAAGGTAGGTACTCGTTAATAAATAAGCTAATTCGTAGACACACAATTTTTGCAATGTTGCGGGTAAAAGGAAAAACTTAGTGTACTATTACATATCGATTCTTGAAGGCAAGTCATTAGCAATTACACATTGGAGTTTACATGTACTGAAATGTTTCGAAAATACAGATTGGGTAGGTATCCTTGTTATCTTTATTCCCAGAATATTAGTAAATAAATAAAATAAAAATATCGAAATGCAGATGAAAATTAAGTGGTGCGATTGTTAAATTTAAAACCTAGAAAAATCTTTCAAGATGTGGTGCTTTACGGTTTTTTTGTATAAAGTAAAGGACTGTATCTCTTTTATGTCATTAGGTAATTTGTTATACAGCTCTGCTCCTTCGTATAGTATATTTTTTCTTCCGTAGTTAGTTCGTGGTGGTCTCAAGCAAATGTTGTTTTTTCGTCTAGTACAACGTTTTTGTGTTTGCCCTTTTCTTGTAAATGATATTTTAGAGTGTATATTTTTATTTAATAGTTTGTATACTAATATGCACGTATTATATTTATATATCTGTGATAGTGTCATCAATTTAGTTTCTTTGTAAATTTTCTCTGTTGGAGTTAGATAGTGGTAATGGAATAAGAGTTTTATTATTTTATTTTGACATGTTTCAATTTGCTTTAAATGTGTTTTAGCTGCAGTGCCCCACACCTCTATTAGGTATTCTAGGTGAGGTTTTACCATAGAGTTGTAAATAATATACCTAACAGATCTCGGTAAACACCGGACGATTCCACGAAGCGCGCCTAGGACAGAAGATAGTTTGGACCTTAATTTATCTAGGTGTGTCTGCCACGTCAGGTGTTTATCCAGATGGAGACCAAGATACTTTTCAGAAGAAACTTGGGTTAAAGGTTCGTTATTTATGTATAGATTTGACTGGTTTGCGACATTTTTGTTTCTAGCACTAAAAATAATATAGTTTGTTTTCGAAGTATTCACAGTTAGCAAATTGTCTTGGAACCATCTAGAGATAGCGTCTAAATCTTGTTGCGCTTTTTCGATGATCTCTTCGATGTTGTTCCCAAATAAAAATAGGCTTGTGTCATCAGCATAAAGTATGATGTCGCCTGCCAAATTAAGGTTATGTATATCATTTACGTATAATATGAACAGCAGGGGACCAAGAATGGATCCCTGCGGTACGCCGTAGGTTAAAGTTTCGCAGTCACTTTGCACATCACCAATCCGAACAATTTGTTGTCTATTAGAGAGATAAGACCGGAACATGTCGTGGGCAGTATCCCTGATGCCGATTTCGTGCAGTTTTTGGAGAAGGAGGCTATGGCTAATTGTATCAAATGCCTTTTTCAGGTCAATGAATATACCCAGTGCAGCACATTTCTCATCGATATTGTTTTTTAGATTGGTTACTAGGTCAATTGTTGCAGTTAGAGTATTGGATTTTGCGCGAAAACCATATTGTTTTTTAGAAAAGAAGTTTATAGTTTTGAGGTAATCATCTAAACGCTTGTATAATATTTTCTCAAATATTTTAGAAATTATTGGGAGGACAGAGATAGGGCGATAATTACCTGGGTCACTCTTTTTCCCCGACTTGAAGATTGGACTAACTTTCGCTATTTTTAGAGAATTCGGGAACTGACCATGTTGTAAACAAAGATTGATGCTCATCGTGAGTTTAGTTAGTATTAGGTTTTTTATACTTTTTATAGTTTTGCAACTAATCCCATCTAGGCCAGCACTAGTGTTTGAATTGAGATTGTCTATGATTTTGCTGACTTCTACTTCAGTAGTTGGGGTTAAGTTCAGTAGTTCACTTGTACTAGATGTTTGTGTTCGTGGCTGAGTGTGTGTTAGTTCTGGCCTTGCAATTTTATCAGCTAAGACAGACCCTATATTAGCAAAATAGGTGTTAAAATAATTACATATTTGTTTACTGTCTGTGATTGTATTGGTTAGTGTCTCTAGCTTTGAAGGAGCGGAGCATGATTTAGGCTTGTTTCCAGCTAAGCTCCCGATTAACTTCCACATCTTTAAAGGTTTTTTCTCACAGTTTTTAAAAACTTTGTGGTAGTAACAGCTTTTAGTATTTTGAATTTGTTCCGACACTATGTTTCGTAGGGTTTTAAAGTGGTTTTTTATTAAGTCATCGTTGGGATTTTCCTTATAAGCAGCCCACAGCTGATTCCTTTTAGTTATCATTCCTATTATTTCTTTATTGATCCAGTCCGATTTCAAAGTATTTTGAATTTTGAACTTCTGTATTCTATTTTTAGTTACTGCTTCCTTTATTGTGTTTTCTAAGCTTTCATAGTCACTCTCAGAGACATTCGCAATTATACTTTCTACCGTTTGGTAAAGCGCTGAGTAATCTAAGGAATGGTACTTTATTTTCCTTTTCATTTCAGGTGCATACTTGCCAATTTCGAGGTAGATTTGCTTGTGGTCCGACATTGGAGACTCCACAATAGTTATATGAAATTTGTGATTCTTGAGGTTGGATGAGACATGATCAAGAATTGATTTTTTTGTAGGCGTATCACGGGTACTAAATTTTTCATCAGTGTTGTTTAGGATTAGGTGTCCATTTTCTAACAGCATTTTTGTATAATTATTAATTGATCGGTTCGGATTAAGCAGATCGTAGTTGAAATCACCAAACACTAATGCTCTTTTTCTCCTCGTCAGCTGCTGTGAATATGCCTCCAGAAAATCTTTATTGTTTGATTTTGGCGTTTTATATACGGCACCTATATCCAATGAGTATTTATCTAAATGAACCCATAAGTAGTGATTGTCCTCTTTACAAAGATCCTCAATATAATTGTGTTTTAAGCAGTCATGAACAAATATGGATACTCCACCGCCTCTTGTGTTTTCTCTAATATTATAATAATGCGAGTAGTTTGGCAGATTTAAGGTTTTGGCTTCAGATTCGGATTTGATCCATGTTTCCGATAGTATAATCACATGTACAGGACTGGGTATGTTGTGTTGTATAATACAGTTTAACTCATCTAGCTTTCCTGGTTTGACTATGCTACGCGCGTTAGCGTAAAGAAACTTTAGGGATTTAGGGTTTTTTATTAAGTTGTTGTAAGAGTTAGTTGCTTCGTATGTAGTATTTAGCGTTGAATCATCTGGATCTTGTATTGCTAGTTTTTTGGCTGAATTTTCGTTATAGTAGGTGTTCCTTTGACATATTTTATTGTTAAATCCGTTTCGCCTTCGTCCAGGCGTCGTTTTAGTTCGTCTCTTAAATTGTTCCGATACTTTTGTTGGTAAGGGGTCTCATCAGAGTAGATCTTGATATTTTCAGTTTTTATATTTGATTTATAGCGTAGAATGGATTTCGCTACTTCAGATGTCGAGAACATGACCTTTATAGGTCTAGATGCATCAGAATTATATTTTCCTAGTCGTATGGTTGGCACAGCAGAGGTCGTTTCGCCTCATGCATAAGCGCCATTAGGGATATTATTTAGAAAATATCAGTAGCTTTTGAATGCCTCGTTGATTTAATGGATCGATCAAGCACTTTGGACTATGGACTTCAGCTATTATAGGCTATTCAACATTATTAGAAGTTATTTGCTATCCTATAGTCTCAAACGCCTATAAAAGACTTATGCATCGTTTTCTTGATATCAAAATCTTGTCGATTTCATTGATTTTCTGCGCTGTTGGCGTTACGTGTCATCGTAGTAGTAATAAAAGTTTAAAACAATTTTAGTTTCCTCATAAAATAATTTCCTATTTTTAGACCTTCAAGGTGCAATGTTGTATTGAAATGTGTACGAAGCTTCCGAGAATGATATTTATTCAGAAAAACAAGTACTTAATCATTTATGGGTTTTCTCATGTTTTCTTACTCGAATGATAGATCTTGGCGTAACTATGGAAATACCAAAGCAGGATAACTATGAAATTGGAATTTTAAATTATTGACGGCAAAAAAGTTGATGCATAATTCAGAACCTTTTAGTAATCGTTACGCGTATGATTTTAATGTTACGCTGCTCCAACATAAAAATTATTCCGTTGAAACTATTTTAATATTTTAATGGAAATTCCATTGCGAATCCTTACAGAACACGATATTCTACTGAAATATTTTCTATCTAAAATCTACAACTTTTCGCGAGTCGAAAACTGAAACCTTGGCGGAGGGAGGGTGAAATTCGCCCGAGTATTGACGTGATACCCAAACGATAATAGAATGATGCCTTTATGACCAGCTCGGGCCGAATTGTTGTACTTGGATCTTTCCGCGTATGATCTTAATAGGAAACACCACAGCAGGCTTATTTTTCTAATACATCTAGCTGATCCCAGCACGCAATGCACTTGTTCCTACCCACTACTTACCTACCTACCTACCTACCTACTACCGACCTTTTTACTACCTAGGTAGGTATGAACCCTTCTACAAAGTATTAGAAAACGTTTCAAAAAAAGGTGCATTAAATCGGTCAGGTAGTTCTCAAGTTATGGCGTGACCAAGGGAAATAGGTAATCATTTTTATATAGATTACCGCAGATAATTTTCAGATTTTACCAACAGCAATGACATTCTTGCGCCGAAAGATCTTTCCAGCACTCAATGACAATCCACATCCAGGCAGTGCCCTCAGTTACATTACTGCTGGTACGTTCAGATGTTTGTGGGACATCAAAGCAAATTAGCATATACTCCTTGTTCCTATGAACAAGAGAGTCTACAAGGTTTGCGACAAGGTTCTTTGCACTTATTAACACTATTATTAAGAGTGCAGTCACTTTGCAACGGTACGTAGACACTATGGCGCCGTGTTTGTTGTTTGTGTGCCGCCTTAACTTAATTATACGGCTTTCTTCTGTATAAAAAACTAGAAAGAGATGACGAATTAGTTTATTTCAAATCAATCTCCAGTGTTGACAGCGTATTCTGAAGTCTTCTTCCATATTTTTCTCATCTGCAAGTAAAATAGTGCTGTAGAAATCTTTTGGCGTTCGATTACCGTTGTTAGTTGAACATACAAGATGGTGGGGTTACTTCTAAATTTGGCTAAAAACTTAGGATCCTTTTTACTGCTATTTGAATAGCTTATGGTTTAGTCGGTGAGTGCCCAACATTATCGTGGCCAGTGTATGAACGCAAGGGGAGTACTGGATGAATAAAACACAGGGTAGACATGGTTTGCATAATACAAAGTAGAGTTATGACCTGCTGTGGGGAAATATGGGCTCCAGATTCTTAAATGAGGAAACACTTGTTACTTGTTTGGCTAAATAATTATGATCTTTTTCATTCTACGTTTAGATTCCAGAACTACCCATGGTCACTATTCTGATGTGAAGTTACAGAATTTTACTTAATTCAAATCGATAGATAGCCAGTAAATTAAAATATAAGTAAGAAGGAAAAGTAACATTTTGCAACTGCGAACCTACTTACACAATGTTATTGAAAGCAGAAGTCCTATTTGCACTACAAATAGTAGTCATCTTTTGTTTGCATGATCATAAAAGTTTTCACAACTGATCAAACTCACGTTTTGTTAACCCAGCAGAGGGTAACAAACTTACAATTATTTAATACAAAGTAGTATTCAGTTTCAAATTAAAACAAAATATTAAATTCATATGCCTAACTATGAATATTAAAAACGGTTAGCTTATCAACTGCATACAAATGAGTCAAACGCAAGCTGCACAACAGATGTAGACGGATGAGGTTCAATTGGCACTAGAAAGAAGCGGTATCTATCGCCCTATACAATAGTTATGATACCGCTTGATTCCAATGCAACACGCACACATAAATACAAACTTTAATATACTATACTAACACGCTCTTTGAATTGATCTGAATTCCGAGGACACATTCGCAACAATAGTTAAAATAAATTCACGTGGAATGCCCGTTTATTTTGCCGCATCATTGTAAGAAAACATGACAGTATAATTTATTGTTAAACGGTACGGCGTTCTATGGAAATGTTTCAAACGGTTATCATTGACTAATCTAATCACCTACAATAAATAAATTATACATTCAGCGGTACTCGACATTGACTTTTATTTGAAAACAGGGTCACTAGTAACAAAAGGAATTTCAGTCGATGCACCATAGTTTCGTTTTATTTGTCATAATAAAACTTTTGCGTGAACAAATTGTGATTTGATATTTTATAACTCAAAAAGCCAGGAACAGATAACATACCCTTGCGACTACACGTGGTCGCGACCACACCCGTTATCTTACTCGGCGTGTCGCAAACGCGTTTCTCGATTTAGTCCGAAACAAAGCCGAGTGATCCCAGGCTAAAGGAATTACTGTGTTCCATTCACTGAAAGTCGTAAAATGATAACCAGAGGATCTTATTCGGAAAATAGGAAAGGCATTCTTTGCGAAAAATTATTGTAAAGTAATTTTCCAAGAACCCGAGGGATGCGTGGGAGAAAATAAAGGTTTTGCTTTAAACCCACTAGAGTTATACTTATAGATAGATGAATGAAAGCCCAGTGCACGTTCCTCTCTGTTATAGTGAACTGACAATAGGCTGGGAAAATGCAAAGGATGAATGAGTAGAAGTCGCAATTTCTTGCCGGAGAAATATTGAAATAAAAGTTTACACTCATTGAACGAAAATTAATTAATAATAATAAGAAATAATTGAGCTGTTAGAAATGCTATGAAGAATATTCGAGTCGCAAAAACTGTCTTCTATAACCTTATTTAACAGCTTATACCGTGAACAAAAAGTATAAAGACATGACTGGAATAAGAAAATCTTTTCGCGTGTCGAATGTACCGATAACGGTTCATATTGATGTTTTTACATTACCTAATGCTGCTGCAGAGCTAATTGTATGATTGATGAATTGAGATCTTCTACAAACTTGGAGTAAATCACATTGGCATATTATTCGGTGTTCCATGTTAGTTTCAAAAAGTGTTTCCTGAATAATGCTCGCCTTGTTCCCGCGACTGCTGTTAAAAAATAGTGTTTTGACCTCAATATTTCTCTTTGTAGTATTATTAAAAGTTTTCAGTAGAATAAGCAAGTCCTTGTTCGTAAATTGAACACATTTGTAATGTATTTTTTCTCGCTAAGTAATATATTAATAAGTACTTACTTAAAAAAAAATAACCAGAGCAGGCACAAACTAAATAAATTTCATTATTCAAGACAGGGTACTCAAAATTTTCGCTTCGAAAGCGTATAACAAATTGACCAATAAATATTTTCATAAACAAATTCAAAGGAAAACCAAAATTTACAATTATTTTATTAATGACATTACTTATTGCGCTAAATTATATCTGGAAAATACATTTTGCAACTTGTTTTTTTTTTCCTCATAAAAACGAATATATGGAATCTCTTCAATGTGGTTTATTAGTAAAGTTTTCGTCAGGTGACAAAGCTGTTATGTATTCAAAGTTTGTTTTGTTTCCTGTTATTTTGAGCCGACCGTAAGAAAACAACAGACTTGGTCCGAGTCTTAAATCAGATTTTCACCGAATTATTTGCCAGTATTTATAATGCAAAACTACAAAATCTGAAATCACACATCAAAATGGCGGCCCATGGCGGCCATCTTGATAACCGTAAAAATGTATTGTCAGTTTTCAAGAAATTTTAACTTGTTTACTAGGACCATCGACCCAAAGCCGTGCAACCCTCGCACGCTGCAGAAGCCGAAGCGCGGAGGTGGTTACCCGAAGGTGTTCCTCGGAGGCCTTCCATCCAACGTGACTGAGACCGATCTGCGAGTGTTTTTCGGTCGTTACGGCAAGGTCATGGAAGTGGTCATCATGTACGACCAGGAGAAGAAGAAGTCTCGAGGTAAGTTTGTCTGAGTAACCAATTTACCACATTTAATAAGAATCTTAGATAAGTGTTACGACGAAGAGTTTCATGTGTGACTTCTTCATCGCAGCTGGCTGTCGAGGTGAGAGGAGTTGCGTGCCAAACGCTGGTAAACAACATTATGCAAATCAGTTCATTTTTATTAATGTTCCACTCATAACTAAACACTATTAGAGGACCAAATGATAATGGCATTGCAAAGCCTCGAAGGCCACTTTATGAGAGAAACTTTTATACAAACCTTGATAAGAAACATTTTCCTATTGTTTTATTCGGATTAATGTAACAAATGTAGTGAACCGGTCTTGTTGGATATGGCCTATTAGATTGTATGTATCTATTTTTTAATGATTTTATTAAAACATTCCACATTTTATTCTCATGCTTACAGAGCAACGAGTTTCTATATAATATTTTTGTAAAGTTATAGCTGATATTATCCACATCCAGGCAGCGCCGTTAGTGTTAACTACTGTCGGTGCGTTCAAGCGTTCGTGGGACATTGACACGCAAATTAGCATATACTCTTTGTTCTCATGAGCTACAGAGTCTACAAGGTTTGCGACAGGTCACTTGTAACAGTAACAACCGTTTTAAAAACATTGTGTGTGACAGGAATACCTCTCGAGATAAAGGATTAGGTCCGGTGGTACTCAATAAAATGGACGAGTGTTAAGCATAACATTTGCCATGCAAAGATAATTATGATGTAAGAGGGGTTTTTTTGTCACCCAATTGAAAACAAATAAATCTGAGACACAATGCTCAAGCAATAATACCAGTTGAACTGGTACAAAACAAAAGTTCACAAGTTACGAACGGTTTTGTTAAAGAAAAAGCGTTTCGCTTTCCAAACAGTAACACTAGCTAGGGTTAACGCAATCGAAATGATACGACCTCAATCGTGAGCTCAGTGAAAGGTGTCACCCTTCGGGGCGACTTTATCAAACAATTTACGACTTGTGTAATTTGTTGCGACCGGTTGTGATCCGAGGGTTGTAGGCACAACTGCGACGAACACATCTTTTTATTAGTTCGCTTCATTACGACAAAATTGCTTCATAAAGTAAGGAAAGAAAGGACCAAGAGGCAAAGCTGTATTATGAGAATGTTGTGACAAAAGGAAACATTCCATACATAAACAAGTAAAGCTATTTGCAATAATATTATCTTAAGGTTTAACTTGTATTGATGTTTAGTGTGCTATAAAATATACATTTTTGCAAGAACAAATCTGATTTGCTAATGTCTTGATGTTTGAAACTTTTTTCTACTTTTCACGATATAAAAACAAACTCGATTGTTCTAGGTTTCGGTTTCCTGTCGTTCGAGGACGAGATCTCCGTTGAGAGGGTCACTCAGGAGCACTTCATCAATCTCAACGGAAAACAGGTAATGTAACTATTTTTGTAGCTAGTTTGAAAACATCAGTTGTTTGCCAAATATTTTTGTAACTATCTTTCGTGAAACAAACTCTGAGCTTCACTGAGTAAATAAATAGAATAGTTTAATTTTTGAAATACTTGTGCAATTATTATGTTCAAGTAATCAGTTACTTTTAAAAACAAATAACGTAGATAAAACTTAGCACTATGTTTTCCTTATAGGTTTCAAATTACAGTGTTGTCACTTTTATTTATATACCTCCTACATTGTAGGTAAATTATATAGGTTCTGACGTAGCAACAAATCGCGTTAGACTCTCATGTGTGTCATCATATGCTAATAAACATGTGTGACGCATGTTTTAATCTTTTCCGGGTGAACGACTTCTGGAATTTAAGAAACGTGTAACTTTACGTGTGCATTTTAAAAATATATAACGCGACTAGATGTATCTTTATGAATAAATAGAAAAATTGACGCCACAATGCAAGTCGCTTAATTTATTGAGAAGATTCCAGTTACAGTTGATTACCACAGAAATGGATGCAATCAATCATCTTGCAATTTGTACTTTGCAAAGATCTTATTTCTGTAAATGACGGACAGAAAAATAGTAGGATGTAAATATGAGACTACATAGTGCTAAAGGTTATCGCTGTAGCCAGTTTCCTAGAAAACTTATCTTTCCCGATTTCTTACTTCACCTTCATAATTTTAAGATCAAACAAAATGGTAAGTTGACAACGAGATTTTCTTTAACCCAAAACACGTAAGCAGGTGGAGATCAAGCGCGCGGAGCCTCGCGATGGGTCGGGCAAGCTCGGGTCCGGCGCCAGCGGCATGGGAGGCGGCGCCATGTCCGCGCCCGGCGACGCGCCGCAGGCCGGCCAGTGGGGCCCGCCGGCCGCCGCGCCCATCAACATGATCCAGGGACACAACGGCCAGATGGGCGGCCCGCCGATCAACATGCCGATGGCAGGCCCTAACATCATGCAGGGGTGAGAACTGCTTTTGAATCAGATATTTAATGGATTATGTTATTTTCTTCTTAGTTTTTTTTTGGGATAGCTTAACGTAGAATTGTAGTTTTTTTATGACATTTCCACATGGTAAATTAATCTGTTTTTACTATTATTCATAAAAGTTAGTTTACCCCGTTTCGTTTCATTTCTTAAAGATCGCAAAGTTTAACTCTAAATCTTGCACACTTATACTTTGGACATAATAATGACAATCGAGTTGAAGACGAAGTAACACGTGAGTCGTTCCCTCGGCCGCAGATACCAAGGCTGGGGCACGTCGCCCGGGCAGACGTCGTACGCCGGGTACGGCGCGGCGGGCGGCGGCGCGGGCCCCGGCAACTACCAGGGCTGGGGCGCGCCGCCGGCCCCGCAGGCGCCGCCGCACGCGCCGGCCTGGCCCGCCACCAACAACTACACGCAGCACACGCAGCCGCCCGCGCAGGGCTACGGCAGCTACGGTACGTACCGCCGACACACTTCTAGGTACATCTAGGAAATCGACGAATTTTGGAGGTATACCATAAATGAAAAATGTATCGCGTGTTTTACGAGTATTTAAATAGGTATTTTTCTCCGAATCTCTGGATATTTAACTTTAAAAGAAAACCTACTTTTTCCGATGCACACCAACTAATGACCACGGTACACCAGTGATCCGCGGCACAAACATTGCGCAACACTGTTGTAGCATATGCTGCAGTAACAACTCTAGCGAGATTCTGTAGTCGAGCACTACAGCTTGCAACTCTGCGATCCCCAAGGAGATAATATGCAACAGTTGCAAGAAATTTTTCTCGAGACTCCAGTGTATGCTAAACCATTACTGCCTTCTGCAAACAGTCCTTAATTTTTATTGAACACATGATTAGTATTTAGAAATAGTATGTAATAGCTATCTTCGGGCGGCAGCGTCTTCGATAACTACAAATTTGGAAACCTATGTCCACTAGTGGACTGCGATCGATTGGCTGCTGATTATTTTATAAGACGGAAGTATGAACCTTAACCATAAGTTTGAACAAGTTCACGCAACCGCCTGCGCAGAGCTACGGAAGCTATGGTCAGTACACACCTCTAACATATTAAATTTGATGTAAACAAACAAGCTATCAATGTCTAGTGGAGGGTAGGTCACCGTCCCCTGAAAACTTACCGCGAAATCACCTTAGAGTCATGGACTTTCCACATCCAGGCAGTGCCCTCAGTTACAGTACTGCTGGTATGTTCAGATGTTTGTGGGACATTAAAGCAAATTAGCATATACTCCTTGTTCCTATGAACAAGAGAGTCTACAAGGTTTGCGACAGTTTACTTTGCCAACTAAATTGATTGACAAGAAACTGATTTAAAATGGAAGAAGACAATAAAAAGGCTGTTGCTCACACACGCAAATAGCTGTCTTCAATTCAAACACATTTATAATAAAGCATACTAAAGACAACTGTTGTTGTTATTATTACCAGTTGTCACATCGACATGTTTTCTAAGAACACATAACAGACTTGTCGATCGAGCCAATCGCTGCCCACTAAAAGGCTTCAGTCCGCACCTCCGCAAGAACAAGTCCTGGTGATTAATGTGATGTTATTGGTGTGTACAGCTAACTACAGCTCTGCGCCGGCGGGCGCGTCGGCCGGTGGCAGCTGGACAAACTGGAACATGCCGCAGAACTCCAACTCTACCGGCTCCGGTGAGTAATGGAATGTTTAGGGAGTCTATTACACTTACACGAAGCGGAATCGGTCACAAATTGCTTTTCTGTTCATGCGAATACTTCTTTCACCTCGTTACGGTTAAGACACTGCGCCGAAGCAAAACGTGAACGTCTAAAGCCGATTTCGCGTCGATAAGTGCGGACAGTATCTCACATGGTGCTAGTTACTCGATCGACTCGACAGTAGGCAAGCATTAGTAACGAGACCACCGAAGGGTGATGATCAGAGATCGGAATAGGTAGAGTATATTTACCTGAAGTTCGAGGAAGTAAGCAACAGAGTTGGATAATACCTCGTCTAAAATCCCGAAATCATAAACTTGACAATGAAATCCCGGGATTTAAGATATTGCAAATTACTTGAACTAAATTATTTATTGAAGAATTTTAGTATGATTTTAGAGTTCGGTAATAAACGGGTAATATATGAGCTATATTTGACAAACAAAATAATTTTTAAAAGTTCTTTGGTTATTTACCTGATTATATTGTAATAAAAAGGGTATCAAAGGTTAAAGCATAAGTTAAAATTTATCTGATGTCCACGTAAACCAATGCCAACTTAGTTTTAAATTAAAAATAAGTTGTCCTTTTTAAAACAAAACATCTGAAACTACAATTGTAGTATGGAACCCTTAAAATTGGAATATGATTCTTCAAATCGATAATTGTAACTATAATCAAAGTCCTGTTCAAGATTTCATAATACCGGGTTTTTATTTTGTTTATGATTTCCGGATTTTAGACCCTCGTCTACAGACAGAGTTGGATAATACCTCTATTATCCAACTCTGTTAGTTACTTCCTCGAACGGTAAATATAGTCTACCTATTCCGATCTCTGGTGATGATGAAGCGGTTCCTGACTTGTGGAGGTTTGATTTTAGCTAGCTAGTACAACATGCGTATCGGAAGTTTTGGGCGTGGTTTTATACCACAGATAACACGTACTGATAATGTTTTATTATTTCTAAGTTAGCTTTTAATTATTTTATTCTAGAATTAAAATGATTTGATAGATTTTATAAGAAATATATATATTGGTAAGTTGTGCTAGTGTGCACATCCACATCCAGGCAGTGCCTACAGTTGCTCTACTGTTGGTTCGTTCAGATGTTTGTGGGATATAAACCACGCAAATTAGCATATACTCCTAGTTCCTATGAACAAGAGAGTCTACAAGGTTTGCGACAAATCACTTGATCACATGTTTATGTGGAGTCATGGTTGCTGACATCATCCTTTTAGATTGCTGTTATCTAGAAAGTTGATGACTAAGTATTGTTATTGTAGGATCGCTTGCAATTCTTGCAACAGTTGTCTAATACATACAGCACTCGAGCCCGTTTCCCTCCTTCAAAGTTTTGACCAAGCAGTCAGAACATTGAATGAGGGAAGCACGGCACGGGTGCGTGCGCGTTGTGGGTTGTAATGCGGCAGTCGGTCCCGCAGGCTCGTACGTGCCGCTGTCGGAGGGCGGCGAGATGTACGGGCGCGGCGGCGGCGGCGGCGGCGGCGGCGGCCCGGCGCTCACGGGCGCGCTGTCCTCGGCCGCGCTGTCCAAGTCCTCCTCCACGGACTACTCCACGTACCAGCAGTACCCGCCCGCCTACCAGCAGGACCAGGTACACGCGCAACAATACCTCACACAACACGCCGAATAGATTAGACATCTATACATCTAGACCTAGACATAGAGTGCCCGGAACTTCTTTTGGCGCCAGAACTGATGCCGCCGTCTGCTTTTATTTTCAATACAATTTCACAAATGATTACCGACGGCGTCCTCCTGACGATGCCATTCGAGCGCCAAAAGAACGATGCCGCACTATACACTGATCTATTATAAGAGCGAGCGTGACTCGATATACTCACCCAAACACTCGAATATTTCTCACAATAGGGTAGTTTACACCACCAATCAATTGTCTTACTTTTTATGAGTTATCAGAACGCGATTTACCCATAGATTTCGTATGGCATTAGCAATCTGTGACGTCACTAGTTTTGCCAACTCAATGACTCAGACTAAAATAAAGTGTTAGAAGTTGTGTCTTGGAAATCATTGGTAAATGATGTCGACTACCCGATTCATGATGTAACATGTGGCATTATCGATAATCATCCCCTTTGTGATTAACCTATCGAACACGCTCAGCTCTCTTCTTGACCATCAAATATTGTTAAACAAAATTATTTGCTTACGTTCTTGCGATACTGGCTAAAGTACCGTTAAAACCGGTAAACTACGAATAGTTGAGATATTTTTATATATCAGCCAATTATGGCATTTTGACTAGTTCCATTTTCAATGTTACTAAACAAGTCCTCGCGCTAATATATTTTCAACGATTTTATATTATAATGTCTTAAAATTCTTGATTATATAATCTAGAAGCCAGTATCTCATTTACTCAGCTCATTCTAGTTTTGTTATTTTGAGAAAATTTTAATTTGACATGTTCCGAATCACAGCCGAATTATACTGGTTTATGGAAGCAAATTATGCTGATGTATGACCAAAATGTGTATCTTGATATCCTACTGTGTACTGTTTGTAATGAAATGTAAGATCGCGTGGTACTTACAGAGGCAGTGTTAATATTATTCCAAATATTTCAGTTCTGATTCGGCTTTCCCACATAATATGACATGATAAAAGGTGTGTTTATAATTCAAGAGTCGCCAAATAAACAGAAATATTCGATCACCCGGCGAGGCTCGGTCGTTGACCGAACATAACACGACTTATCTACTAAGCCAGGAGATATATGCGAATTATTTCTTCTGCATAGTTTTGTTTTTATAAACACATTTTCAATCTTTATTCGTGCCTTTTGCAATTTACCTAGCATGAATCATTTAAAGCATTTTAGGCTAGAGCTCCGGTGATGGTATGGTAACCGCTATAAACACGACATTGCAATTTTGGGTGGACATTACGAGGTAAAGAAATACATTTTTATGCATACCTTTTGACTTGTAAACGCTAGCTAATTTGACAACAAAATCAGTAGTAATATTGGCTGTAAAATCATGTATGACTCGCGTCAATTTATAAAACTCCAACATAAAAATGTGTTTTTCCATCTCAGTTCATGCTTTTGCCACACGGAATATTTGCCGTACCCACATTGACACAGCGCCGCGTAGCTATGTTTAGTACAGTAAAGTAACGTAGGCTTGTTTATGCGGGCTTGCCCCTAGTTCCTGCTTATTTAGTTCGCAACTTTTGCTTTATATATTCGT
This sequence comes from Cerastis leucographa, assembly GCA_963082945.1. NCBI lineage: Eukaryota > Metazoa > Arthropoda > Insecta > Lepidoptera > Noctuidae > Cerastis > Cerastis leucographa. The sequence continues at coordinate 17,539,456 of OY720363.1, forward strand.
AAAACTTACATTTTGACATAGCCCAAGCACAGCGGATATAAAAAAATCTGACTACTTGGCAATATCTGCCTCGTGTATTTAAATGAGAAAAGAAAAACAACTCTTGTTAGCAAACGGGTAAAAACCAATTACAAGTTTTCAAAAAATATATTTACTAACGTAAAACTTTGTTTGGAATGTCCCGTAAAAACAAGCTGAAAAACAAGATACAATTGCAATAACGAATAGCAAGTGGCAGCTGTGTCAGTGGGTCGCGTGAAATAGTTAACAATACGCACTCGATTGAGATCTAACGGCGAGAGACGACGCCGCTCGAATGTATGGCCTCGCCGACCTCCGTACTGTGTGGTACAAGATATTGGATGACTTAGTTTTTGTTTGCATACTTTTTGCAATCCATCATCCAATATCGAAATCGCAAACAATAATTTTAACTATATCTTGGATGCTAACCCTGTCCTCACGCATTTTTTTATTATTTTCTTAATCATGTTCCCAATATTTATCTATATATTTCATCATTACCAAATCCAAAGTACGGTTTTGTGTTGATGTTCGTCGTTCATAACTTTTTGACAGCTATGGACGGTAGTTACACATAAGTACAGCCAAGTTGACCAATATTATTTGCTCATCACCTCGGGGCTTGCATCCTTCCGTCCCACACTCCTTTCTCCTACGCTTTACTCTTTGATTTGTATCCTGCATCTACCTTCGTATTAGTATGGCGTGGTAACGGCGTGCCCGATAGCATGAATGAGCATCCGACATTATTAGACCCAGTGTCATTAGACAATGTTTGTACGCGTGTGTGTGAATGCATAAAAATCCCTCCGTACTTCTGCATAGTTCAATTTGGTTGTACTTGCAAAAGAGTTGTTTGCGATTTGAGAATGAATGGACATGACCGAACGAACTGGTGAGCGAGTGATATTCAGCGAAAACATTGCTCCTCGAACGCGAACAAAAGAATCGCGGCTAAAAGCAGCATGAGTTGATAGTATAGAGCCATTAGTTTGCCACCCTTGCATCCGTGTGCTGTGTTCGAAATGCTTGTTTTGTATCACGACAATGTCATACGCGGCGACGACGAAGCCCACTTATCTGCATGTTTTCAGTGGCGAGATTAATGTGCGATGTCTTTTTGATTTTACGAGCTATGCTGCGGTACATAAAGAGAGTAGACGCGGCGCTGTTCGCGGCCGCCTCTCGGGGCCATTGTTGACAGTCGCACCGCTATCCATAGTGAAAAATCAAGAAGATTAGTGTTGTTATCGAGTTTCGCTGAAGGTCTCTCATCACCGACCTCCACGGTTCCTTCCCGCCTCTCCTCTCCCGTCCTCCTTCGCCTAAACTTTCATCTCGCCCTTGGGGATAGTCACACGCTTTCGCCCGGTCCATCTTCACGCGCTGCGCTACTTACATAAAACCTGCTAAAGATCCAGTTGAATTGTGGCGAGTGGGACTTTATTGTCTTGTTCTTCTTTTCCAGTTGGTCGATCAGGGCCCACAAGAGTGGCTCCTCCAGAAAGACAATTAGAGATAAGGGCGGGTATCGGATGAGGGAATGTCGCGAAACACTGGGGATTTCTCACTATGGACGGTCGGTTGTTGCGACGATAACGCGCGCTCATCATAAAGGCATCGCACCGCACTAGATTATAAGCTTACCCTTAGTTCCGTTCGATATTCATATATATAATATTGCATTTTGTAGCCGTGCGAGATGATTCAATCGCCTTGTTTCATCTCAACACTTGTAAATTGGCATTTAAAGTACAAATTAGTAAAATTTGGATTTTCTCATATTGTTACAGGTTCATTAATAGTTAATTTTATCGATAAAAATAATATTAAGAGCTGTACTTTAAGTGTTCAGAGATGAGAATTCGTCTATTCTGTTAAATGTAACCAGAGTACATTATTTACAAAATTATGTTATTCAAATAATGTCATGGAGCATTTGCGAATGCGGCCCAAATCTTTTCATTAAATAAATAGAATGATCATTATAAAACTAATAACATGGAGTCCTCTCATTTTATGCTCCATGACGGTTCAAGGACGCATCGTAGCTGAAGCTCGGCTCAGTTTAGACTCGAGAGAGCTATATTTTTATACCGAGTAGAGCACGTAGTCGACGCGCAGTAGCGGTACACGCTCAGGCTTCAGCTGGATGCGTCCGGCGGCATGCGTCGCGTCTCTGCGCGACCCGTGCCGCGCTAACGTGACGGACTGGTAGGGCTCGTCGTACGGCGGCGCGTCGCGGTACAGCGCGCCCGAGTACCACGGCTCCGCGCCCGCCGCGCAGCCGCCAGGTGTGCACCATCCGCATCACGCGCCCAAACACTTCAACGCCAACGAGTTTAACAAGGAGTGGCCCGCCGCGTAGGCCCCACACTACCACACCTACCACACGTACCACACGTACCACACGCTCCACCACACCCGCACGCACGGACCAGAGGACCGCTCCGCGCCCGACGCACCACAGACACAAACAAGCGTCGATATCACGAGCGCTACGTTCATTTCAACTGACGTTTCTTATCCCCTGCACATCTAACAGGGTGCCATGACGCTCTGAAGTTACATCCATATGAGAAGTCCGATACTGTCCTCTGATTCGTGCACACACACGACCGCAGTGTGGTTAACTACAGTCGTATCGCTCTTACGTTGATATACACGATTCTTTTCTAAAGGTACGTAGAGGTAGGTAGAGTGAGTTCTGTAGTTTGTTACGCTGCGGTAGACGCACACGCAGACGTTGACCCACCTTCTAGTACGCACTTGTACCAGTAGCATTAGTACCTTGACGCTTGTGAGACACGTGATTGTGTGTTCATAGTAGATGTAGCCATTTCGCTTGACGTTCGATCGACGCAAGTGCGTGCTCGAACGGTTGACATCCTCTGAACGGTTGCATTCGATCGACTCCATCTATCGATTCTAACTTGGTCGGTATAACTTATAACGACTAAAGGTAATAGGGATAGCTAGTATATAACCGTTTTAATAACGTATACTCTCACATTTTTGACGCGACGATTTCATATACCTCTGTTAAACTTCCCATTAGGTGATAGATTTTGTAGTTTTGTGTGTTTTTGATTTCACGAACAAAACGACATTGAACGTGAAAAAAATAGATTATGAATACAATGCAACAAATTAATATTTATAATAACTGACTAAAGTTTAATGGATAAATTTAAATTAATTGCATACGATTATCAAAAGCCTATAAAGGCGGTTATATAATAAAGTCACCAACTACATTAACACAAACCCACACGCGTAAGTAAGCGATAATGTTAATAAAAGTAAAAATATAAAATAGTTTAACAGTAACATTCAAAACTATTAGGTGTTTAAACTTTTTGTCTACTAATTTTAATAAGGTATTCCCACACTCTCTCGCAACTTTAGGCACTCGTCCGTCTCTGAACGCTATATGAAGGAATGATATTAACCAGTCGACACGGCACCGTCCACCGGCCGGTGCCGTGTCGCGGCTCTGACATGACTCGCCCAGAAGTTATCGCGACCCCTCTTCTAAAGCTAAACGACGCTGTCATAAGCGTGTACAACAACTGTACACATTTTTTTAATTAACTTTGCTTTTAATATTCTATTTGGATGTGGGTTTTTTGTGAAAGATTTATTTTTACTTCACACATTTCGAATGTTTGAATAATTTTTGTCGGTTTCTAAAGTGATTTCTTTTAATAATGTCGTGTACGTGAATTGCTGTTGTTCGACCGCGCGGTAGAGGCGAGGCTCGCCGTCGCCCGCTCGCCGTAGCTCGCTCGCGTGACGCACATTTGACAGACACTGTTAAACAAGGCCAATTTAGGGAAAATGACCTAAAAGAACTTAACTTAAGCTAATAACTTGTATAAATATTTGGTATATATATCGGTATGTATGTTTAATGTTAGAATTTTGGTTATTTACCACACACTAGACTTAGGAAAACGGTAGGCATGTAATGAGATAATTATGTGTTAATATTAAACAAAACATAGTGACTGAACGTGATTTTAATATTTTTAATTATTCCCATTTTTGAAAAGGGAACAATTCTGTATAAATATTCGTAATTTTAATTTGTTTTCTTATATGCATTTTAGTTTTTTATCGCAATTTTTAAGTTGATACTATTATTATATGGAATTTATACTTTAATGAATTAAATTTACCTGCCAAATTGTTAACGAGCAAACGATATTGTCGTATATTAAGTAATGAAGCTCAAGCATTTAGGATATAGTTCGGTACGTGTGAGCGCGTCGCCGCCCGCGCGGCCTCGCCGCACCCCTCGCGCCCTCACCATACATTTGTACATATATATACTTACTTGTGTGTAAAGCATAATTTTAATCGATTCTCTCGTCACATAGTTTTAAAGTTTTAATTTATGTGATTGCCAAATATTTTTAAAACTGTATAGAGCTTTCGCCGGCCGCTACGGTCGCTATGTTAGTCGTATCATAATATGTACCCGACGCGGTCGCAAGCCGCGCGGCCGCCCCGCCCCGTTACAAAGTGAGTTATAATTTAAAATAACATTGTTAGATTAAATTTAATGTTAGTCCTTTACTGTACTATATCGCTCAATCGTTTGACCGATCGACTGATTAAAATTTTAGTGATAAGCTAAGTAATTAATCGCGGGGCTGGGAGGCGTCCGCGCGGCAGTCGGCCCTAGCTCGCGCCGCGTCCGACCATTATTTGTTGTAATTATCTTAGAGTTTACGGCCCTACTGATAGACTGCCCGACGCCCGACGACAAGGACGGGTTGTTCCTTTAATTTTAACTAATAGAACCGCGTCGCGTCGCGCCGCGCTCGATAAGATTTGTTAATAAATGTTTTAAATAGAAGAATTGTTGAGGATTACATTGAATGCATAATTTGATCGTTTAGAATAGGGTTATTTAAGATCGCTCCATAAGTAAAGTATAATTTATCTATTGAGGAATATTGTGAGGTGTAAGCAAATTTTATAAGTGACTAGCGGTCTGGGGCGAGGGGTGCGATGTCCCAAATTTAACGGTAAAACATAGTGAAGAAGCCTTTTACATTGTGATGTTCATAGTTAACGCGCATACATTTCTTATAGCTCTTAAAATAAAATAACATTACAGACTCGACTGAGACTCAATCAGTATGTAGGGAAGTGAAACTCGTACCTTATAACAATATAATGAAATAATATAAACTAATCGAGGTCGGTGCCTGACTGCCCATTAGGTTACGCGTAGATGTGCCGCTTTGTACCGCTTCGTTTACTCTTCGTTCCTATGTTAGTTAGGTTAATTTGTCTCGATTCATTCCTGGTTAATTTTATCGTACTCAGCATAGGTAGTGGTTCGTTCGTTTCGGTCTCACTGTCTCGTATCGCTTTTACTAGTTGCATTTGTTCGCACTAACCCGCCACAGTTGGCTCCCGGACGTCCGGACGTCACTCGCACATGTTCACTTCGCATAATACCATTAAGTTCCATTTGTTTCGGTTACGTTATATACTTACTGTAGGTTTAATGTACATCCACCGATGATACGAACGAAATTGTTCACATCTGTTTTAATATTAGGAAACGATGCCTTACAAAAAAAGTATATAGAGATGATTTATAATTATGTTATTTTCAGTGAGAACGATTAGCACTAAGGTGTTAGACACGGGCTCGGCCCCGCACTCACAAACCTTTGGAACAATTTAAGAACTTAGTTTGTAATTAACCATCGTGGCAATCTTCTTATTAACATAAAGAATATAATTTATTTAAATAAAGTATAATATGTATTAGAAATTTTAGATTTACTCAACATTAAACTTAGTGCAAATTATTGTGAAAAAATCAATTGAGACTATTTATATGGGTTTTAATTATTATTATATAGGAGAAGAACATAAAATATTGGATGAATTTATTAATTAAAAATAGTTAGCAAAATACAAATACGATAAGACTCGTTAGAGGCTCGTCTGTCAAATGTGGTGTTCATGCGTGCGCCTTGCATGCGCGCCCCGACTCTGCCGCGGCCCGCTCACGTCACGTGCCCATGTACGCGTAGGTACACACCCTCCCCTGTACGCGAGTACTACCGTGAGTGACACGTGCATCCTTTGCATTTTAATATTACACTCTGTAATATCGACATAAGATATGCAGCTGTATCTTAACATAATGTTTATGAATAATATTTTAATCATGGCTTAACTGTAGTACTGTTGCGTAGTTAACCTTTCGACTCTTGTTTGTATTACTTTATATTATAGTGTACGCGGTTTTTATATGTGTATGTTTATTCAGTAGTATATAAAGGAAACAATGTTTTGTGTAAAAGTGTATTTTGGTATAATGATAAAAATAACGTTAGCTGCACCGAGCACGGCGCGGGACGCGGGCGGGCGCGTTCTGGGCCGTGCTAGTATTCATTAATAAATTTATGATCGTAATTGACTAATTATACAAGACCCCTAGTGTTAAACGTTAGATTAGCAGTCGACTCATTTTAAGTTCACTGTTTACTCGTCTTATAAAATTAATTCATTTGCATTTAAATGTATATCAGGGACGGCACCAGCGTCCGTCTAACTGTAGTCTTTTCGAAACTTATTTTAAAAACAATGCAGGTATTATTAAATATAAAACCTCATATTTATACTAGAATTTAATATAAATGTAATTATTGATCCCGAGTAAAATAAATTTCACGGGCTTTACAGTTAATTATAACATTAATTATTATAAAACCTAGGGCAAGTTGTTATTTATTTCTGTTTTAATTAAAAAAATTGATGTTGATTATTTTTTAAACTATTATTTTCTTTATAGTAAATAAAAGTACATAATTCTCGATCGATTAGAAACAAAATTGTTAGGTGAACTATCGACTGATGTACAATATTTAAAGTAATGTTTACTTACAAACAGTACCTATATAAGTTTAATTTACACCGGCCCACTACGGGGCGGCGCTGTATTTATACACACTTGTATTAATTTCCTAAAATGTAATTAATCGGAAGCGGCGACCGCGACCTAGCCACAAACTAAGCATGTTACAATTGTAAGACTATTATCTAGATTTGTTGTAATCTTGTAATGTGTAATCTACTATACTTAGCCCTAACGCGTAACGCGCTGATATCTTGGTGAAGCCTAGCGGGGCGCTTGCGGCGACGCGGCGACTCGCGGCGTCGTCGCGCGCGTCCCACATAAGTTACTTTATGTTCGTATAAAAAAGAAAATTATGATAGACTTTACACGTGCGTCCTTATTGTTTCTTTTTTACGATGATTACCTAATGATAATTAGTTAATTACGGTTTTAATTATTAATTTTAACCGAAGCACTAAAGTAAGACGAGAAGCTTGTACGCGATGATTTATTGATGTAATAAGTGCTAGCACACGACATAACACTGAGGTCTTTCGGAGTAGAAATTATGCATTATTCATATTAGGTATTTTGGGTATATATATTTAGTGTTAGATTTAACTGGTAACATAAGTATGTAGTTTATAATGTAATGGAAAGAAATAAACACTTTTGTCGTAGTTTCCTATTATTAAGCTTCTTCTATCTTAATGGATTAAGTAATTACTACTGGTTGATTAATAAAATATTAATATTACCACTGCAAATATTTGAGATATCTTATGATGAAATATATATCTACTTTAAGGACATTATAAAACGTAGATAATTAAAAGAAATCAAAAATTTCAAAATAAAAATGGCATTTTTAATGTTCGTTCACACCCCCCAACCCCGTAGTAATAATACCCTCCAGGCAGGTTCTGAGCAGATATCATAATTTTTGATTTTATATTTGGCATAAAAGTCGAGAAACACATTCAGTAGAGCATTCATAATAGTCTTACACTAACGGCAATTATGACTAAATCGACCACAATTGAAATTATAGAAATTGCCGTTTCCATTAATTATATTGTCATTATATTGACAAGTATACATTTATACCATGCATACTTACACTTTCTGCGCACATAACACTTATCTCACGGTAACGTATTATTGCACTTGCTACATATCTATATATGTATCCTTAGTACTATATCATACTATATTTTATTATATGTCTGTAGTCTCGTTCAATTTTCAAAAAGGTATATTATTTACAATACGATTGGGTATTCGTACATCGCCATGCTAAAGAAATAGTATATAGTACAACACATACTAAATGCATAAACGTTTCGGCAGTATATACTAGTCTATGTCCTAAAAAGCATAGATTACTTGGAAAGTAAATTATTTGTTATCCCCCTCGCAATTGAGATCTAAATTGGCACATCTAAGTTAAAACTGAACAAAAAGCATTATCCGTAGTATTGAAAACAAATTTATTAAATATTTTGACGTAGTTTCTAAACAACATAACCTAACTAGCTATGCACGGCAGACGGCGATGGTGTGGGCAGTCATGCAGGCAGTCCCAAGTATGTGAACGTTCCACAGATGTCAGACGTCGTAGGAGCGCCACAACAGGTCCATAACATCCCTTATCTCTCATACTGCTAAATGCAGACTTTACACAAACACATCCTCAATGGCCCAGACCCTTTCCTGATATTCCCTGAAAAATTTTAAAAGCTTGTATCAAACGGCACTTTGCAGATATTATTCCTTGTATGCATTCCGACTAAATAGACAAAAAATTCTAATTGCCACCCCTTTAGTGCTGCTTGCTGTTCACAAGAAAGTTCTATTTAATAACGCTAGATGGCGCATTGAACCGTCACTTATATTTATAAGGTTGCTAAAAGTATATTTATTAAATCGTAGTAGTCTTTCGTTGACCTCGCCCATGTTATAAGCATGATGGAATGATCACACATTTTGAGTTTTATGGTTTTTGATTCGTGCTTAGTCGTCGCCATACGCAATAAAATTATATCAGCCAAATGCCGTGTGACGAAACCTTCGTTATTTACTTCAAAGGATATCCCTAAAATTTGTATTCACAATATTCTCAAAAATACTTAATTAGAATCCATTTAAGAATTCAGTTTTTTTTTTATACTTGATAAGTAAATAGAATATTCAACAGGTTCCCATGATGTATTGCGGAGGCATGGTGTCACCACAGCCGTCTTTTTGCAATGTGTCTGACGTATCAGCGTCGGCCTCAGGTTTCCTTCCTTTCCTTTCCTGTTACCATCCTCCATTCGTTCTGTAGCCCTTGTACTCTACTATTAAATACGAATTGTCTAGATAATTTAGTAGGGGATTCATGAAATGTTAATTGTTGAATCAACTCATGAAACAGTTAGAATTGATATTTGGAGGCATTGAATTTACTGTAGAATAACAATAGGCGATAGGATACAAGGGTTCTGCTCTGTGATCTTTTTAGACCTTTCTGAGGGTAATCTAAACTTCAAATTATGATAAACTTTCCAATTATAAATTTTGATCACAAAAAAAAATACCTTTTTGTCCTACACCTAAGTTGAATGATTATCATACTCAAACCTCTGGTGTGTGGATAGTGGTGCGTGGTGCGGTAAGTTCCATTTTATTATTTTCTTTTTATAAGTATTTTAATCAAATTAATTTGTTATATCAGTAGACTGGCTTAAAAATGTTGCTAAGTAATGTTTTATTCTGTCGGTGATAATAGTAACAGTAGTTTTGTATATCCAGGTGATGACTATGAATACACCGGCGGGTCCGGCGATGGTTACCAGCGGTCATCGAAGCGCAGCTACCACGGCTCGTCGTCAGGTGGCACTGCCTCCGCTTCTTCCTACCATCCCTATCGGCGTTAATGAATAAGCTGCGTATACTTCTCGCATCTCGTGAGAGCCTGGTAACTTACGTTACGCTTGTCAATGTTTGTTAGTCTACGAGGGTTTTTTTACTTGCATTCCGGTACTATAGTAATATCTTATTATATATAGGTTTAGAAAGTTATTTTTCTCGCATAGATTATCACAATTTATTTGTAAGCGCACCTATCCTAGACCGTCACTAGATGTCGTTAAGATAGTGCGGACTGATTTAATTATAACTCGCTTTTATACACTTTGGACATAAATAATATAAATAACTAAGTCACTCGCAGCTTTATAAGCTATGGAGTATGTAAGTTTATGTAATATACAAATTAGGCTAACAATCCACCTTGTGCGAGACTCCGCGTTTAATAACAAACATTGTCGTTTTTACTTGTAAAATATTATTCTCTTTTTCTACGAACGCAATCATTGAGTTTGTAAATTGTTTTTATTGGAAAAAGTCTAACAGGAACGCCTGTTACTTGATCGATTTAGTTTTTGATAAAATATACTTTTGACTTGAAGCATTTCTTTGACATAATATTGGACATGCATCTTACTAGACTAGCGTGAAGTATGTCTTACGTCATCGACTTGACGATAACTAGATAATTTGAATTTAATAAGAGGCGTCCCTTTTAGAATGTTTTTGGGTTATTAAGTTAGTAGATTAGTTTTTTCTTTTGGAAATATTTGTGTAGTGTGGACTGATCGGTTGCATCGATCCAATGAGGTTTTTACCTAAAAATTCTCAGTTGTAATATCATTCTCAGAGTTTAGAGCATTTTATTTTACATAGCAATAATTCCCGAATTCTGATCTTTTAAAGCTTCTTAACGTTTGGCTATAAGCCTTGGGTATTTGATAAGCTAATAAATTATAGGAGTTTTGTTTCTATCCCGCCTTAAATACCTGCCAGTAAATATTGTAAAGAAATTGCTCAACGTTTTTGTGAAGCTTTTGGGAATTATTTTAATCACTAATACAATAAGTTAATTGATATATCTACCACCATTGTAAAATAGTTAATATTTTATCGACGATTGTGTCAAAAAGGACCGCGTCGATTTTAATTTTATGTGAATATCCTAAGTTGGGAAACTTTTAGGCATGATTGCATAACTATACCACCGCGGGCGATGTCCTAATGAGCTTGTTTTTTTCCTTTGTTACAAACAAAAATAAATTGACGTATTTTTCTAATATTTACTTCTAGATGATAGATAGGATAGCCAACCATACAATATGGTTATAAATTATCTGTGACTTCATAGAAATCATGTTCATACCTACATAGGTATTATTGTTAAAGGGGCATTTGTGACTAAATTAAAAAATATCTCCGGTGTAGTGTCAAACGTGTCAAATGTTATAAAATTGCGTTGTTGTTGATGAAAACGGTTAATTTCATTATGATTTTAAACCAAACATTCATGCTGTTAGAAATCTGAAACAGTTTCTTGTTGATACTGTTCTCTTGAAACATGTATTTTTGTTTAATCCTAATAAAAATACTAATAACTTTAAGTTTTATTTAAATTTACTGACAAGACTGTTTAGGTATCCTCCTACTTTAACTATTTAACTGTAATTTCTTCGTAACACGAATACAGGTATAAATAAATTGATAGACGATACGGTTTTTATAGTAATCATATTTTTAATTTTGGATCATTTTAAATTACAATCTTTTACTTTATTAGGTAGGCCTTGTTAATAATATTTAAATAATGTACGATTAAAATTTAACGACAAACATGAGGTAAGATCAATCGTAAAAAAAATAGATCAGAAGTTAAAAATGTATGTAATTAAAATTAATGTTTATAATTTTAGCAATGTAATATAAAATAGAAGTTAATGTACATTATTATAAATCGTTTAAAGTTACACCGATGGACAGGTATTACAATAGGTCAGATGATTTTAATTTATAAATTACGTCTAGATATATCTAATATTAATATTAGGCCCTTAAATTAAGAGGTCATGATACTTTTAGCACACATGAATAATCTAATAATAGTTTAGCAGTTCAATACTCTGGACCATAGAGATAATGATAGCCACCTACACGTAAGTTAATATTTGGCTTAGATTTTATACTAATCGTGTTCTTTATAATAAATTAGTGTTACGGAAATTCTTATGTAGAGAATCGTCTAAATAAATTGTGCAAATTTTATTTCCACATTATTTTATTACAAAGCTTACACTAGGATAATTTTAATCTTATCTCCAATGGACAGACAAATTTTTACACAATAATTATATTAATCTCTGAATTTAATATTAACGCTTGGGGTGCGTTCCTTTCCTTAACTACAAAAGCGATTTTGGATGTGCATATTTCAAATGTTTGGAATATATAATAATCCTACATTGCGTGTATTCTATAATGTGCCGAAATATTTTGGATAATGGTTGATTTAAATTGATAAGCGGATCGGGTAAGGCACTAGGACAGAAGCAAATATTTACATCAGATGACGCTAAGTGCATAGTTGGAATTGACTAAATTGTTGTAGAAAGGCCCCGAATTGAACTAATACACACGATATACGATACATTTAGATACTACATAGAAGCACAACTGTTTAAATTTAAAAATTACTGCACACGAATACATTTGAATGGTTCAAAACAGGTCACTTTTACAGTTTGAATTTGTTTTGTGGAAATGGCGTAGGTTTACACACATTTAAGCTTAAAAATTACAACACCAATAGTAGTAAATTTTCTAGAATAAATACGTATAGTCGACCACGTAATTGCTTGACACTCAACCATTCGATCCCAGTTGTTGTCTATCGCAAAGATAAAATAAATGAACCGCAATCGTTTAGTTGAATGTCAACTGGATTTTTAGGAAGCTGCTGTGGCCACGAGCATCGCACCTAGTGGCATTTTGGGGTACCCGTACGGATAAGGTGGTATGCTGTCTGCGGACTTTTACTTATTGGTACATTCAGAAACTGCAAAAACACGGACATTTATTTATGGCATAAACGATAGACACTAAAACAAATATTAAAATTTCCGTCAAAGACTACAATATTGTCCATAAGCTTGAGCCAAAGTCAGTTTCGACGAGTGAATTCACTCGGCAGCGCGGGTATGGGGCGAGTGAGAGCGGCTGTGGTGGCCACTAGGGCCCGATCTCATGGCGCGTTGGCGGAGTGGCGCCGCGCCGAGCAGTTGGCGCACTCGCAGGGGCGCGGCGTCGCGTCCTCCGGCAGGTGAGCGTGCGCCGCGCGGTAGCACAGCTCGCGGTAGCGGGCGCAGCCTAGAACAGGACGAGGGGTTTTAGAACTGGCAATACTAGGATGTGTTCATATGTGATTGTCCTCAGTCAGCTTTAATTAAAAGCCCCTGCATTAGATGGTTCCACTTCTTGTTTTACAGTTGTATCGCAGGTGTCCGTCCATGTTGGATCATTCGAGCGGTAGGAATACGTAAGAGCTATTGCTATTGAGGGACAAGCTCTCTTTGCTAGGATGCAAAAAGTTAGCTTGTCTCTCTTTCACCTGCATTTCGATGTATATACTCGGGCCTCTGCACTGCTGCATCGAGATTACACTCTGGTTGTATTGGTCAGCATAGATGGTGGGCCCTGGCTAGGTACGCCTACTTGATATGATCTTCCGTTTACAACATAGTAGAGTACCTGTAGGTGGTAGTGCAAGCCGCGTGTCAGCCGCGAAGCCCCGCTGCGCCAGCCGGTCGAGCAGCGTGCTGGCCGACCATCACCTCTCACTGTCGTGCTCCACGCCTGGAACGTTAAAATAGAACAACATTCCGCGAATATAATAGCATCAGTCTTCTGGGCTGCAGATTCCTCTAAACTAGTATTCCGGGGTACCTCAGAATACCAGATTCTCAAAATACCAGGTTCGCAATATAGGTACTAGAAGTAGGAAATGAAAAATAAAGAAGAAAAAATCAAATTACATTGTACATACTTGCACAATAAATCGTGAACAACAGACAAACTATAAAAACTACGCTACAGGTTTTCCTCAACATCGCCTTATTTAACCTCTGGCCAAGTGGTAAAAGCCAGCCCTTGGGTCACGGGAAGCGTCAACTAAGCGTTTCGAAATGTCCTAAAACAGGTTGTGAGCACTCGAACCCGACGGCCTCTGAGTTTCAACCCCAAACCGGCTCGAAAATATAATTTTGCCAAAGGTCACTTATATTTACGCTGACGTTCTCTGTAGCTGCAGCGGCAGCGCCAGCACGCCAGATGAGCTTGGAGGATGTGATGGCGCAAGAGTATCGACACGAATGTTTCCTCCGGTTTATTGCCAAGTCATTGAGTTCTAAAACGGCTGGAACGACGACGGTGACTGAAGTGTCGTTTTACTTCTACTTACCTACCCAGAACTCTTACTTTACATACCTACTACCTTAAACTTATGCTAGCCTAGTAGGTACCTGCTTACTGGGTTATTTCACTCGTTACCCGTGGTCCCGGTGGGTTGACCCATTACCGGGTCCAAGGGTAATTTTAATTACCCATGGTTCCATGGCATTAGGGATTGTTCCCGGACTGCTGACTTTATCGATAGAAAATGAAAACCATCGGTTACAAACAATATAGTTTAATCATTCATAACTAAACAAAAAAATCCATCCTTGGGAACAAAAAAAAAACCATCCTTGGGAACAAAAACATATAAATACCAGAACTAATGAACTATATTGAAAATGATGAATTCATAACCAATGCACTAATGATTAATTAACTATCTTAACATTTCCTGTACTTCTGAATATATCGATAGAAAATACAAATCCATAATAACAGCAAACTAAGTAAGTACGTCAAAAAAGAACGTGTCGTAGTAGATGACGTGATATGATCTATTTGCTTAGAGTTGCAACCTCCTTCCTTGCTAACTTCTAATTTTGTTCCTGCTTGTCATGTCTGTCATTCAGATTTTTGTATGTGTTGTTTAGTTTGTAAACTCACTGTGCCATTATTCGGCCACGTCCTTTTCCTGTTGATATTCGTTTTACAGTAGATATAATTTCCTAACATGGAAAATAAGGTAAAAATTATTAAAAGAAAGAAAGGTAGTGTTTTGCTTTTCAAAAATCATCAGTACTACAAGCATACTGTTTATAAAAATGAATCGTCTCTTTGGAACTGTTCTTTGAAACGGAAAAATCAGTGCAAAGGATCTGTAACTATTAATAAAGTGAGAATCGGTATTTTCTGAAATTTTAATGCTGTCTGTCGTAAAATATAATTTAACATTGATCATTTGCTTTAACGTGTGTATCCCCATTCTTACAGGAACATATTGTAATAAAAAACATATATCATACATGTCCGGATATTATATCAAATGAACTAACTGAATCTCTAGACAGTTTAACATCGGAGGCACAAACAACTGATCGTCCTATTACACAATTATATGAAGAGGCAAAACAGAGCTGGCTTGATAAAGGTAACAATATATTGTATCCATTGAATCCCTTTCCGGAATTCAACAGTGTCAAGCATCGTCTTTATACCGCGCGGAATGAATAT
The DNA here is from genome assembly GCA_963082945.1 of Cerastis leucographa. Lineage (NCBI taxonomy): Eukaryota > Metazoa > Arthropoda > Insecta > Lepidoptera > Noctuidae > Cerastis > Cerastis leucographa. The sequence continues at coordinate 17,554,820 of OY720363.1, forward strand.
GCTGGAGTTACTAAAATGAATTTTAAAACTTTTAATGAAGTACAAGTTCCATTGCAACACCGAAGTTTAGTGTTGGCAGAATATTATTATCAAGACACAACAATTTTGGTGTTCTGTATGGAAGAAGATAGAGCTAAAATTGAGCAAACAAAGGAGATATTTGGTGACGCAACATTTAATTGTTGCCCATTTCCATTCGTTGAACTTTTTACAATACACGCCGAATTAGGCAGTACTGCTAGTACAACTAAAACAAAACCAATAATTTACTCTTTACTGAGTGATAAGAAAACCGAAACGTATACAGCCCTTTTCAATATATTAAAATCCCAGTTTCCAAACTGGGAACCATTAAAGTATCACTGTGATTTTGAACTTGCAGCTTTAAATTCCATACGTAATGTTTTTCCCGATATTGAGATTATAGGGTGCTATTATCACTGGCAGCAAGCTATATGGAGGATGGGCAAAAAGATATTCGGCATTACAAAAAGTAAACCTCAAGCCAGAGTTGTCTCACTGTGTTCAGTATTGCCATTATTACCAAGTGAACAAGTTTTGGAAGGATGGGAATATGTTAAATCACGGTGCAACACCAAAAATATTAAAATCCAGAAATTTTTAAATTACTTGCAACGTTTTTGGCTGAACAATAATATTGTTAAAACTGTCAGTGTCTTCGGAGAAAGGCACCGAACCAATAACGTGTCGGAGTCTTGGCATAGCAAAATTAAATTAAAAAAAAATTGCACAAATATAATGCGTCTCCTTAATGTTTTGGTCAAATTATCGAAAAGTAAAAATAATAATCCAGTTAGAACTAGAACAAAAATAGCAATTGAAAATGATGAATTCATAACCGATACACTAATGGAATTAATTACTGGCGAAATATCAGTTGGATACGCATTAGAAATGTTAAGATAGTTAATAAATCATTAGTGCATTGGTTATGAATTCATCATTTTCAATATAGTTCATTAGTTCTGGTATTTATATGTTTTTGTTCCCAAGGATGGTTTTTTTTTTGTTCCCAAGGATGGATTTTTTTGTTTAGTTATGAATGATTAAACTATATTGTTTGTAACCGATGGTTTTCATTTTCTATCGATAAAGTCAGCAGTCCGGGAACAATCCCTAATGCCATGGAACCATGGGTAATTAAAATTACCCTTGGACCCGGTAATGGGTCAACCCACCGGGACCACGGGTAACGAGTGGGTTATTTATCATCATCTCCGTAGCGTTTCCACAACTATGTTGGGGTCGGCTTCCAGTCTAACCGGATGCAGCCGAATACCAATATTAGATCATACTAATTTAACCAACAATGGCTTTGCGAACAACTGTGTCGCCCAGTGAGGGCTTTCTATTTTAAAGAAGTCCTCTCAGAGCATGACACCTATAGGGGTGATCAAATTTTTTTTTCTTTGTCCGTCAGGTAGTTTATTGACAAATTATTGGACACGTATTTTTTCTTTTTTCACGTGGTCATAAAATTACGAAAATATATTCAGTTGAAATGGAGCATGACGTCACATGTAGGTACTGACCCACTCTCCAACTTTAATGAGTTTTAACTGAGTGATATTTTGATAAAACAAAAAATACGTGTCTAATATTTTTGTATAACCTGTCTGACGGACAAAATAGAATGTCGTTTTCTGTAACATCCCATCACCCCTCATTGGCTTCAACGATCACTAAGATCGTGGTCGTTATCGTATCAAGAGAACTTTTCTTCACTTAATCACAATAGTCAGCGAGACCAGATGACCAATATTAAAATGCAGTAGGTCGTTTGATCTCGCGGGTCCCGCCGCCTGTGTGTGATCAATTGACTAAAGCGCCAAACATTTTTATTACGACTGTTCGAAATCTGATATATTAAGAATCTGGTGTTTAGATAATCTAGAATTTAAGAATCCGTCTGGTATTCTGAGATCGAGTCGGTGGAAATCTTTACTGGAACGAATCAATAGCACTCCTGAGCATTTTAGACCTACGCATGGAGTTCTTATCAATGAAGAGTTTCACAGCTATCAGCCCTAAAAACTTGTTTATAAGGCAGCGAACTGACTTCAATCAGTAATATCGTATCTACATAGATACATTACTATCTATCTAGTGTTCAAAGCCAACAAAGGAAAACTTATAGAAAAGTGGAGTGACACATTACCTACCTTCACTCGGGGCGGGAGAGTGGCCTCTGGACTTGTCATCACGCGGCGTGGACGATCCGTCCGCTTGATCCTGGAATTATATCACAGCAATGCGTTACAAACTCACAAAATTCTAACCGCATCAATTTGATGCAAATAAGCATTTTGAAAATCTAGTGTCTCTTAAAACTGGGCAAACATTATAAAAAGCATTCCTTTCGTCTTACGACCTACTCTATACACGTGGCTGTAAAATACTGGAAGAACTGCTTAGGTCTAGTGATTGAACCTGCTGATGCTGAACATGGGGTCCGGGGTTTAGTCCCCAGGACGAGCTTAATCATCTAGCCTTTCTCAACTAGGTATGTTGGGATCAGCTTTTCAGTCTTACCGGATGTAGCTGAATACCAGTATTTTACGTTGAACGACTGCCGGTGGAATCGGTTAAAATAATTAAAGGGTGCCTACCTATCCAACCTCCAGTATTGGCGTAATACGATACCCCTTGGTAAAACTGGTTGTCAAACTTTCGGGCCACTGACCTGTAGCGACTTTCAAAGATACACGCTGCATATGACAGTCGGAACCAACGGTATACCGTGTTTGCCTAGGCTCTGAGTAAACTAAGTAGGTATGTAATCGAGTGTCACCCATCGCACACCGACCTTGGGAAGCACGGCTTAACCTTGAATATCGACTCGTAGGGTTGTTATTGCGAGCTCAATATTTCAAAAACAGTCCGGCCTCTGGGAGTCTGGATTTGGGCCTGATAGATGACAATAGGCTTGAACTCTTATTGTTACTTAGAATTATATGGTACCTTTGTTTCCTCTGTTTGTTAGCTAAATATACCTCTGCTGCCTAACCTTTCGGGTTATACCCACAGTCGATAGAACGATCGCCTGCTTATGAGATTATACTACTTGAAGCTTATAATTTTAATAACGCGTTAAATTAACTTTTCCATTCATATTTTTTGTTAAACTAGCGATTTATTGAATCTAAATTCTCTTGTTTTTATAGTTCAAAATAAAAAGTAGGTACAGTCAGCATCAAAAGTCGGTTAACACTTATAAATATTACACCAAGTTTTGTGCTGGTCAGTGTGATCTGATATTATATTGTTTTGCGAATTTGTGTAACCATTAATGAAAATATTGTTATGTCTTTTACTCCAGTCTGTTAATATGGATCGTTCTAAAACTAAGACGTCTTATAATTTTGGTTATGTAAAGCGACTTTTGCTGCTAACCGTACCTACCTGCATAAAGCGGCCCAACTTATGTACCCATCACGATGCAATAGTAGATACATAGGAATTCCTTTATAAATAGGCAATCACTTTTTCCCCCAATTCACACTACAGCACCATCTTCTTGGGAATTTCTCAGATCAATTGACCCGAAGGAAAATGAAATTATCGTCGACGCGACCATTGATGACGTTATCATGAATACCGACACCGACGCAAATGTTGTCAGTGCCCGAATACGGTCCGAATAGGGTATGATTAGGGTTGACAAATATTAGATGTTGCCTTAATATTTTGTGACAGTTTACACACGAAGTGACAAAATATTTTCTGCTCGTTCGCTTAGGGATTAAATCGTGATGATTCATATGCCTAAGTAGAAACGGGTGAATGGAGGAACATTTTAGAAAATGTTTTTGCAAAATTATTATTAAGTCGGGTCTTATATATCAGAACTTTATTTCAGATCAAAAACATGTAAAATACACAGATCCATAATTGTGTTAGTAAGCACTTAAGAACTATGTTAGTAAACCTAAAACTAAAAAAGTACAAAAATCAACCAACAATCAGACTGACACGTGGAGTGCAATCCAGTGTCTAACAAACGGACCATCTAGCCTGTCCGCTATTACTCCCAAGATTGTGTTGGAGCTTGCCCGTATACGGTGCAACAATGAGGCCGATCTTTTTCTCATGATGGCTTGAAAGCCATCAATCCGAGCTTTCAAAAACATGCCCGATGCACTGCAATATCTCGGAAGACCCAACAACATCCTAAAAATATTATTGTATTGTACCCGTAGGGCATTGAGTGCCCGCTGAGTACAACTGATCCACAGGGAGCACGAGTAGAACGATAGACAGTATGCACGGAACATAGTGCACTTCACCTCACTCGTGCACCTTTTAAACCTGCGAGCCAGCATGTTCCCACGGACAGCCAACGCCCTACGCTCCCTCTCAACGTCCATGTCATCCGCGAGGTCTTCCGTAACCCAGTGACCCAGGTACTTAACCTGCGTCACTCTGTTCAGTGGTACACTATTTAGTAAAACAGATGGGACAGTGTCAACTTTTAAATGCCGTGGTTGGAACACTAGCAGTTCACTTTTCTTCGCATTGTACCTGAGCCCATGGGCCACGGCGTACTCCTCACATCTCATAATGAGTTTCCGCAATCCGCCGATTGAAGGACTCAGCAGCACCATATCATCAGCATAGCTTAAATTGTTAATACGAGTGCCATCAATAGTACAGCCGACTGCAGTGCTGCTGAGACCCTCAATCAACTCATTGACGTACAAGTTGAAGAGTCGAGGGGATGTTAAACCACCCTGTCTCACACCACACTCCAACCTGTACTCATCGGACAAAACATTAGCCCACCTAACAACATTGACTTGATTGCTGTACCAGTAATCAAAAACATTAATGATCTCCACGGGGAGTGTGGTGGACCTCAGTTTCTCCCATAGAAGTTCATAAGACACCATATCAAAAGCCTTTGATAAATCAAGGAAGCATCCATATACCGGAGTCTTCCTGTCCGTGTAGTACCGGACAGTATGTTTAAGACATAAGATTGCCGTTTCTGTAGACAGTCCAGCTTTGAAACCGAACTGTGCGTCATTTATTTTGAGGTGATTACATAATTGTTGATCTAGCATACTGTCCAGTACCTTAGCTACAGTGGTGGCTAGCGAGATGGGTCTATAGTTGGAACCATCCGAGGGGTCACCAGTCTTATTCTTGATCACTGGTACAACAATAGCTTTCGTGCACTCGTCCGGTATATACGAGTGTCTTATACAAAAAGTGAAAAACATAGATAACACTCTAGGCAAATGTATACCCGCATGCCTCAGGTGCTCAATGCTAATTCCATCATGTCCAGGGGACTTACCCCTCGCCATCTTACTGATAGTGAAAGCTACTTCCTTAGCAGAGAAGCTAACAGATGGTAAAGTATTTAACTTTTGAGAATCTGCCTTGAGCACCGGCGGCAACATACGCGGACGATCAGATGGCACCACTTTAAATTTATTAACAAACATATTAGCAATATCCAGCGACTCGCCAAACCCATCCACGCTGAGAGGGGTGTACGGTTGTGGATTGAGCTTACTGGTCTCTTTCCAAAAGCTTTTGAAACTTTTCTTTGCATGCTGTGTAGCCAGAACATCCATTTTTACCTGCTCCGCGTTATTTTGACACCATTTCAGTTTCGATTTAAAAATACGACGAGTCTCTGTCATTTTATTGTAAACTGGTCCACTACGCGGACGACCCAGTGACAACCACAACTGAAACTGTATACGCGCTTCCTTATGTGCTGGATAAACATGTCTGTTCCAGCCCACAACACACTTTTTATGTGATTGAAATTTATGACCGAAGCTATCCACAGCCGCTTTACTTAATATGTGAATTATATTGGTGTACATTTTATCAATTACTAATCTGTGTTCCACCTTGTTACACATGCCATCACAACAGTGACTTAATTCTGAAGGAAAATCTAAGTCCCTAAGTTTTTCATTACAAAACTTTTGGTAACGTTCAATTTGTTTAATATCCCTATAACCCCAGACAACTTGATTACAACTTATTTCCTTTAAAATATAATGGGGTCTTAATACATTTAAGCTGCAACTAATCTCTAACGCCAGGTGGTCAGACCAAGTTGAGTCATAGTGCACCTTCACATCTATAACCGACTGCCTGGCGGCTTCAGTCACTACGCAGTGATCAAGCCAGCGAGTGGTTCCGTGAGCGTCGCTTATAAAAGTGAAGGCACTACCTAACTTCTCGACATCTATACATGACCACAGTTGGTCACAACAGAATCTTTCTAGTTCTCTGCCGAACCGCTCACCGGGGTGAGCATTATAGTCACCCAGCATATAAACCGAAGCCACTTGTGTATTTTCTATGATTGAACTCATTTCACTTAGACATTCAGTAAATTGTATTAGATTGTCCATTAAGTCCACAGGCATATATACGGAGAACACTACAAACGAACGATTTTGTACACTCACTTTTATTGCTGATAGCCGCACACTATTCGTTTCAAGCACTGTCACAGTATCGAAGGCATCCTTCCGCCACAGTAATGCTACGCCGCCATAAGGTCTGCCTCGTATTATGTCAGCTGATGTGTCAACAGCAGACTTTCCCGTAAAACCAAACTCGTTGCTAATCTTTCCAAGGATAGCTAAATCATGTGGAAACAACCAGGTTTCTTGCAAAGCTACAATATCGGCTTGTTTACACAATGATCGTACGTATTCCATTGACCGGGTAACAGACTTGCAATTATAACTAAAGAATTTACTACTTAGCTGGGTACCCATGTTATATATTTGTTGCATGCTTGTTTACACCATTATCCCGAAAACCGGTTGGTTTATCACCCAGATTCAAAAACCGTCTGAAAGTTATTCCAGACGGCCACAGGTTATCGTCCAAGAAATCGCCGATTTTGTGTGCAGTAACAGAGATTTTATAAGAATTATAATCTTTCTGCTTTTTCATTTTTATTTTCACAGGCGATACCCTCTCTTTAGTTTTCTCATAAATATAGTCCACAATATCAGATTCCATAACATCTTTGTGCACATTCGATACAAATAACGGTACTTTGTTTAATGCTGCCTTAAATTTACAACTTGGATCTAATGGAGCCTTACCCTTATTTCCAATAAATTTATTTCTGAACCGTTTATTCTGTACAACAATCCATTCATTGTCATTCTTATGTTTTGGCCACTCATCTCCATTCCCCACCATTGCAGCGAAAGAAATCTTTCTAGACGTAGTCGCCTCAGCGGTTTGTTTACATGCATAGGAACGCGCCGCTGTCGACGCAGTCGCCCCGCTCGCACTATTGATAACGATAGTTGTGTCATCATACACACTACTCGACGTACGTTCAGAATTACGCTCAGAAAGATATTCGGGAGCGCATGCATGTATTTTCACCAAGGGCTGCTCTTCAACTTGCAAGTTGTTTTGCCCAGGGGAAGACGTCATATTACTCGAACAAGCCATGAACTGTGTACCACTTGGAATGTCATCACATACATTCATAACTGTCCTTTCAGTAGGCAACGGGCTAACCTGTGTTTGTGACAACAAACGCTTTCCATCATGACCTTGAACGGTGTCAGTTGCTCTTTGAGTACTTTGAATGTTGGGCGATAACATTTCTACCGGTCCAATGTCCATGTACCCTCTTCTTTTCATAATATTCAGATTTTTTAATTTATTTTCTAATTCATCCACTGATTTTGTGGTAGCATAAGTTTGTTTAATTTCCTGCACATCAGATTTCAGTCTAACAATATCTTTTAATAATGCTGTTACGTCTACGTGATCAAAAGTCACGGGTGGGAGTTTATTCAATTCTCTCGCCACGAAAATGGGAACTGTATCAGGATCCGTATCTTTAAAAACAGCTATTATATCCTCCAGATCTCTTTGAATTTTTCCATCCTTTCTTCTTGATATATTGCGCTTGTTAGTCGTTATCGTGTCGAAAAGCAAAGCTTTCGCCTTCTCAACTTCGGCCACGGTAAACGCGGATGAACAAATTCGCACCATACTCTCATTGTCCATAGTATCAATCTTATTTTGCAAATAAGACAACAATTCACTAATAACAATGTTACAACTGGAACATTTCACTGTTTTCGAATTTATCGACATTTTTCGCTACGATCGGTCACTGACCTCGCGCACGCACACTTATAAAGCGGAATTATGACTTAAATCCCATCCGAGGAGGAGGAGGCTCACGTAGGTAAGTCCCCGTAAATGCCGTGAAAAGGTAAAAACAAGGTACATACTTAGTAAGACATGCTGCGCCGACCCCAAATAAATTGGGATAAAGGCAGGAAATGATGACGAGGTAGGTACTTTTTAAAGTTCAAGTAAGTACCTACTTAAGTAGGTTATAACTTTTATCAAATGAAAGTGAGGTAAGTAGGTAAGGTAAATGTAATTCCACTAGTCGAAAAAACTTTAAGGGATAAACGAATTAAATACATTTCGGACGAGAACTGAAAACAAGGTTTGACATAGTTTCAGTACTTTTAGCCCTTTTGCCCCTGCGAACTTTGCCTTTCAATCTATTATGTTACTATAGCTATTGAATATAGAGTGTACCGACATATAGGTAGGTACTTACCTAACTAAGTTTTAAGTGAGCCCTCACTCCAATATAAATTGAATAACTTTACTCACGACCCTACTTCTGACATCCTTGGAACCTACGGAGATACACTTAAACCTCATAATGTTATAAAACTGGGAGATGGAGGGGAAAGCAAGCATTTTTCAAGAGGGAAGCTGGCCGCGGTAGCTTTGATTAAACCGACGGCCTTGCTTCTAGGTGATTGCAGACTGTTTTTAAAGGCTTGCCGCTCCATTGTTTGATTCGAACACAATTGAGAGTCGAGAGCTGCCAATTAATTGATTTCTGCTGGACTAATTTGAATATTATATGTGCCAATTGGCTTCGCTTTTGTTATAGGGATTCAGTTTAATCAACGCTTCTAGACAGATCGGTACGTACCTACAGCCGCAAGCACGTGAATTCCAAAACAAACAACTTTTGGTAACTAAAAAAAATATGATCAATAAAAATAACAAAAATGCCCAACACAACAAAAGAGTACCTAAACAAGTTATGCCAATAAAACCTGCCACGTATCTAAACTACCTAGAAATGAATTGGAAAACCGTGTCCATGATGTTCACAATAACATGGAACAATGTCGAACAATAACGCTTGATCGAGTTACTGAGGCAAGAGAACGGGAAATTGATATCATGACAGGAAATTGGCGTTCACTCCGCCCAGGCTGACAGACAAGCGAAGTTTTCGAATTTATTAAATCCAGTCTAAGTTAGTTACCTATACGAAATGTTGTTAAAACCCGGTGTGTGGGAAATGTGGGTACTTATTATCGGTTTTTATTAGACATTAACCAGGCAATAGTGCTAAGTTCACTTAACAAAAACGTAAGTAACGGATCATCAGACTTGGCCTAGAGTGTACCTACTGTAACAAACTTGCTTGTTCCTATAGATAAAAGGAAATAAGCAGACTTGTATACATTAAAAAAGTTAGAAGGGGAAAATGAATTAAATGATTATATAAAATTTACAAATAATTACCAAAAACCTGCTTATCACATACACTATTAGTCTTTAAAAGCGTTCAGGGGCAAAATGTCCAAGCACACGTAGATGATGACCGATCAGCTTGCCGGAAAAGGTGAGATCTGGCAACCGGGTAGTACAGTAGGACGGTCGCCAGAACAGTACGTCAAGGCTGCTATGCGAGATGAGCGCACTCAGAAACGTAGATCAGATCTGAAGATCAGCAGTAGTGGTCCCAGGAGTCTGTAGTGGGATCTGGGCAGTGATGACACGTCGTAGATGATGAAGACTATCCGATGAAGAATTTAGTTTTCCACCTCAGAAATAGCTCCAGACTAGATGATGCTATGACTGTGCTCTTGACTGAAGACTTAACTGATTTCTTGACTCCAGACTTGACTGAACTCTTGACTCTAGACTGAACCAGGGCATCCGTCAGAAATCCCTTTTATACCCTGATCCTCCGTTTCTTGAAAATTATTTCTCAGATTCAAAACTGCTGCGCTCTAGTAAGACGCAACCTGCCAGTATTCAAAACAGCCAGTAACAATTGGTCAAAAATCTTGCTCGTATATAATATTTTTATAAATATAACTCAGAATATCTTTACACAGCAAATCTTAAAAATACAACAATTGAACTCACGAATTGATGATAATCATTTTTAGTAATATATAATTTTAATGAAAACTTCATAGAGAATTTGGCTGGTAACAATCAAAAATAAAAGTAAATGACAGCTGACAAGTTGGATGTAAACAATGTCACAATAAAGAAAACTAAAAAAGATTTATAAAAATGAAACGATTCGTAATATGCTAATGTAAAACCAATAAAAGTATGAATATGATGAAAAGTGTGAGTATAAAGTATTAGTAGTAAGCAGATACTATACTACCTATAAATCTACGTGTACCAGTTGTTACGGATCTCTCATTGTACGGGAAATCAATACAAAATCAAAATCATTTATTTCAAGTAGGCCAGTTACAGACAGTTTTGAATAGTCGAAAAAAATAAAAATGAAGCTACAGTCCCAGTCACAAGACATAATAACTTGCCAAAGTACTGTAGTTGCCCATTCCAAAGCGTAGATCTCTATGGAGAAGAATGGGCAAGAAAAGCCATGGACACTCTTTTAAATCCAGAATTTTGTTTCAAAAACTTTTGCTTCACCGTCGACCACATCGTGTGCGTAGTCGCAGCGGAAAAATGTCGAATTTCTTAATTTCAGTTAAGCAGATATTTAGTGTATGACCTCGTGTAATTGTGTATGGTAAGTACAAATTTGTGTATCCAGCCATTGGGGAGCTATTCAACAAAAACTGTTTCCGCTGGAACTACGTCATCCTAGCGGCACTTTTTTTATCCTATGCACGTACATGAAAAAAAATACATTCAATAATTAGTGTGTAAGGAGAGGTAAATGTGTATGCTTGAATGAAATTTGTGTGTCATAAGACTGCGAAGATAATCAAGTTTCCGCTGCGCTGACGTTTGGCTATTTGATGAAAATCATATAAAACAGCTTAGTGCAGAGTTGAATTTTTTTACGCACCTTGCTTTGAATTTGTGTGTAATGTTTGTGAAAACAGAATTTGAAAAAAACATACCGTTCAGAAGATATACACGTAAAAGTAAAATAAGGTTATTAGGTCCAATTACTTAAAATAGGTACTCTAGAGCCTAACTTATTACGTTTACTTGTATCTTGTAAGGGTCTACAATGCCTTGCCAAGTTTCATTTATGTGGTCTTAGTAATTAATGAGCAATGGCATAATTTACTACGACTGGACCACTATATTGTATGACATCGGATTGCAGGACTTTTTATTGATAAAGCAGGCTAAACTTATTCCGATAGTTAGTGTATTAATGCAACTATTCACATGTAAAATTTCAGGTCATTTCACTAAATAATTAAAGAGATGGAATAAAAATACCAGAACAACCGCAATTCATGAAAAAACCGACCAAGTTTGAATGGCTACAAAAAAGCGGCCGTGCAGTATATAGAGCTAACGTTCTAAAATTTCCAGTATAGTATCGTTATTGTGTGTAATAGTTTTGTACATGTGCGTACACAATTATTTAGCAGAAAATAAAACAACTTTATTAAATTTATTCCTACTCTTAAAAAAAAAAATTGGTTAATGACTAATAAAAATGAAAAAAAAAGCCACATTATTAACAAAGTAGGTAATAATAACATTGATAAAGAATCAGTTTTTTACTAAACATAAATAACTAATATATTGCCTACTGTAAAAGCCTACATGTTTAAGTAAATCTTAGGTTTTTTGTACTAGCACCTAACTTTTCGGGAGTTAGTCTTCTCGTTCGAGCTTTCACGCACACAGAAACAATGTACATGTGCACTACACACACGACTAAAACCAACCCACCATCGTAGTGAGTTAGAATAACCTTCTTTAGATTATTCACTAATAAACCGATCAGTTTTTAAATTCAACATCTGAAATAACTACTGGTGTTAATGAATTTTTATAATTATTATTAGTATTTCATTTAAACAAATTATACCGAGTATCATCAAAATATTTGTACGCTGGAAGCAGCAGAATATTAAAGAAGGACCTAATAATTACCAAGTGTAACAATTTTTTGTATTATTGTGATAAAGAAGCTATTCTTATTAAAGTGAAACTTCTTATGCGACTTCCTCCAACAAGTTTAACGCTACCATGGATGAGAAAGATTTTAAACTTAAACTCACTGGCAGTATTACAAGATTTGTGACTACGTACTACGTAGTTCTACTAGGTACGCAAGATGACGTGCAAACAGTCATGCATTCGACTCTTCGGTGTGACCAGTTTTCGCTCAATTTCCTCGATAAACTTATGTAATAATTATGTAATAAAAATAATACAACAATAAAACAACAAAATATTATTTAGAAGCTCAATAAATTAACGAGAGTTAGTGCGTGGCGCCACTTCACTTCTTCCGCGCGGAGGGACTCCACGCACTGATTTTTTTAAGTTTGAGAAACAAACAAGAGACCCGCTATTTTTATTACGATAATTATTTGTTACTTGTTTAAGAATTGTGTGCCCACCTGTACCAATCCAATAATGGTACAACACTGGAAATTTTAGAACGTTAGCTCTATATACTGCACGGCCGCTTTTTTGTAGCCATTCAAACTTGGTCGGTTTTTTCATGAATTGCGGTTGTTCTGGTATTTTTATTCCATCTCTTTTATTATTTAGTGAAATGACCTGAAATTTTACATGTGAATAGTTGCATTAATACACTAACTATCGGAATAAGTTTAGTCTGCTTTATCTATAAAAAGTCCTGCAATCCGATGTCATACAATATAGTGGTCCAGTCGTAGTAAATTATGCCATTGCTCATTAATTACTAAGACCACATAAATGAAACTTGGCAAGGCATTGTAGACCCTTACAAGATACAAGTAAACGTAATAAGTTAGGCTCTAGAGTTCCTATTATAAGTAATTGGACCTAATAACCTTATTTTACTTTTACGTGTATATCTTCTGAACGGTATGTTTTTTTCAAATTCTGTTTTCACAAACATTACACACAAATTCAAAGCAAGGTGCGTAAAAAAATTCAACTCTGCACTAAGCTGTTTTATATGATTTTCATCAAATAGCCAAACGTCAGCGCAGCGGAAACTTGATTATCTTCGCAGTTTTATGACACACAAATTTCATTCAAGCATACAAATTTACCTCTCCTTACACACTAATTATTGAATGTATTTTTTTTCATGTACGTGCATAGGATAAAAAAAGTGCCGCTAGGATGACGTAGTTCCAGCGGAAACAGTTTTTGTTGAATAGCTCCCCAATGGCTGGATACACAAATTTGTACTTACCATACACAATTACACGAGGTCATACACTAAATATCTGCTTAACTGAAATTAAGAAATTCGACATTTTTCCGCTGCGACTACGCACACGACCACATCATCGCTTACCATCAGGTGAGATAGTGGTCAAGCGCGAGCCTATTTATAAAAAAAAACAAAACCTTGGTAACATCATTCATGTTGAGATGGTACATTATGTGAGAACGAGAAGACGCAAGACGTGCACGTTAAAAGTGTCCATAGTAAAAACAAAAAGAACAATTATTAAAAGATAAAATAATTAGTTCGAAATGAGCCGTGGCAGCTAAGAGACGACCAGACACAATTGACAGCGCCCCTTCATTAACATGACGCATGGATCAGCCATCATTCAACTCAACCATTTTGAAGGGAACTAAAAGCGAGGCCATTTTATGCTCGAAAAGTATATACAACGTGTTGTTTTGCATCCTCGTCAAATTCAAGGAGGTTACTATGCTAATGATTCTCGACCCGAATCAATAATAAAATGGGTAGGTTTTTTTTTTCTTTATTATAAAATTTACTGAAATCGGTAAGTGTGAACCACCCGTATTTTAAACGCGGCCCATTCTGGTTCTTGCCCTATAACCTTGCTTACACACATACAAACAATCTCAAAAGTTTGTTCGATAATTTCTTCTTCCCTAAACCACGATAAGGGGGTTATTCTGAAATATTGACAAACTTAAACAACCAAAAAAATCAGCGTTTATTAATAATTAACTAGGTACAGTAATTTTTATTGATTATTTGTGTCTTTTGTGACCACCTCCTGAAATTTGACGAGGATGCAAACCAACACCAACACCCATTTTATTTTTTGATTGATTCAGGACGAGAATCATTAGCATAGTTACCTCCTTGAATTTGACGAGGATGCAAAACAACACCTTGTATATACTCTGGGCTGTTTGTTACAGAGAACTTTGAGAAGTAGAACTTTGACTGAGTGCAGAACCAATCCTAAGACATCATCAAATAGATAGGAAAATAAAGCATTTCACCAATATTTGTGCAGCACTCGCTGGCTTAGGTTCTTGAACCCACCATTTTAATAGGTTGGTAACCTAAGTGAGCTTTTCTTGGAAAATGGTACCTAAAACAAAGCTTTCTATAAGTGACTGAAAACAAGTCGATCTATCGAGCCAGATTTAGGTATACGTAAGAACTGCGACCAATCAAAGTACACAAAACCGTTATACTGGATATGTATAGATTGATTTATCGCAGTGTGTACCTTTATTTCAGAGACCATTTCCATTTAATTTCCCAGAACTCATTGGTATTTATTTCAATTCAACATATTTCAAGGAAAACCAGAAGGTTGTATTTATGCTTCATCCTTTTAATTTAAATTATTCATTGAGTCTAAACCAAGTATTTACTTACCACAATACCTACCTACCTCAATAAATCAAAGTATGAATAGGTACGTATTTCTTTATTTGAACAAGGATAGGTAGGTAATATTTACCATCGGATTCAACATCCATTGATAATCTTCCCCCATTTACGGGGTAAAAAGGGTAACTGATACCTACCCACTGTATTTCTTCGTGTTACACGGTCTGTCGCCTACAAATCTAATTTGTTATTGCGGCATGTTTTCGCCTGCTATCAATAACACATGTGAAAGGAACAACTTCTGAAAGTAATCGTGTTTCGTCGTACGTGGTTTTCTTGTAAAGGATAATCGCCCTCTCCTCTACCCATGTGTATGAAAAATAAAGGCTAATTCCTTCTATACTGTAGGTAAACATAAATAGTTACGCAGTTATAAATTGAGTCCAGATGAGTTTCCTCCCAAGAAATCAGAGATAGTACGTGTGTTTGTGCTACACACAAACCAATAGGCACACTTAGTCAAACACACATTACCACCACGCACATGTGTGTGTGATGGAATGTTTGTATACAGGTTTGTTATACAGGGTGTAACGGAAAGGGTATATACATCCTTAAGGGTGTGCTACAGACCATCAAACTGAACATGTTTCTCATCATAAAAAATGTTTTTCAGCAAAAAAAATATCTGCTGCCCCATAGAAAATTACAAAACCTATTCGACCCAAATGTATAGGCAGCAGATTTTTGCATTTTTTTTTTATGTTGGGAAACATATTCAGTTTGATGGTCTGTAGCACACCCTTAAGGATGTATATACCCTTTCCGTTACACTCTGTACATATAGGTTGACTGGTAATTAGTGAACGATACTTAAACACGTGATTCTACTCATGATAACAAACAACTTTCCCAAAGAAACTTTTTTTTAAACCCCTTCCCCTTGTTTACAATAACACAACAGCCAATTATGTATTAGTATAAAATTTTCCGCTCGGTGCTCTACATACCTACTGTTGCACGGTACGATAGTAATGAGACAGAACGGCGTCACGCGGCTAACAGCTGATAGGTCACAGGCGTGCTCGCGCGATTTTCATACAGCTGTTGTGTTATTGTCAATCCACAAATCCACCCAATCAAATCCCGAATTGCTGTCCCTGTCATTGGCGTGCCTAGAGGCCAACAATATGGCAAGCTCATAAGGCAAGCAACTCTAACATCATAAAGAGTACTAGTTCAAACCAAGCTTTTAGGCTTGTATGTATCTACAGCTTTTTAAATTAAAATAACATCACGCCTGTGATCGCCGATGGGTTAGGCAGAGGTGTATCTACGTAAAGACATTTCCACAGTTTCAGTTCAGCAAGTCCTATGTTATAGAGAGAAATACGACTTACCTAAGTAAGTACCTAACTTAGTATGTAGACGAAAAGTTTGGGCTTTTCACTAATACAGCTTTTATAAATACCCTACTTACCAGAAGTAAAAATACCAAAGAAGAAAAACCTGCCAATTTATTCATACTAAACGCGTTTTGATTTAAAATTCCGGACCTCAAACTGTTACCAATGGCGAGTACCGTTGGTGGATTGAAAATAAAACATCTCCATTTTCTTTCGCGCCGAATTAACTCTGAAAAGATTTCAATAACAACGAAATATATTGCTACCTACCCTCAGAAAATATCTGGAAGTCAGAGTCACGCAGGAATATATTTCAATAGAAAAACTACATTATATTTTTATTACATCGGGAGGCCCACCTGTCTCTAGTTTGCGATAAAAAAATAAGACATTTCTGTGGAAATAATCCCGCGGTTGGGTTGTTGCCTGAGGTTGTTTTACTTAAATATCCAATGGTTACTTTGATTATCAACGATGTTTTTGAGTGCCTCAAGCTGGGCACTTTGACATGACACTCCTTTTTAGTCAAAACAAGCTTTTTGATTGCTTGTTATTTATGTACGTTCCAACTTGCCCAGAGAATTATTATTAGGTACTATGGTCGGCTTACCCCAACGTCAAATGTGAAATCTAAATATTTTGCAAGGTTTTCGGTGAAAAAACAGGTATTCCTTTAAATTTCCAGATTTACACTTATCACGGATTGTGTCCGCATAATCTGCGTATCACCCCAAGATTGACTGGTAAAAATACCTATGGCATTAAGTCCACCTCTGTACTCTGTGTTTAAAGTATTAAATAAATAAATAGTAAATAGCTCCTGTAAGATCCGAAAGTTATTGCTACTTAGCGAGTATCGAAACACAATATTTTATTTAATATGTTCTTCTTATTGCCCCGGTATAGAACACCATCCATGATATCTACTAAAGCTATAGGTAGGTGTACCGTAAGTATAGCATTTCAGGCGTGTGTTGCAAATAAAATAGTTTATTTAGTAGATTGAACCCAGGAGATGTTCTCAACATGATCCTCTTTTAAGAGGTACGTGTGACCTCTTTTTTCGGCCTCTTTGCCTCGTTTCTCCTCTATGCATTATTTCTTAGTACACTTTCACATTTGCGCTGTATTACTATTATGAAGAAAAACAGCAATGTTATCCTAAAAGCATAATATGGTGTAAAAGTTTTTAGAAAACCGACTTTAGGCACCATGACTGGAAAGTAAGAATTTACTCAGTGCTTGCTTTGCTCGCATAAACTTTTGTTCAGAAAGCATCTTATTTTCGTAATTTTAAACCGCATGAGTGCAGGTTTGACTTTAGAACTTTTAATTGAGAACTTTGTGCGCCGCGCCGGTTGCGAGGATTAAACTTCGTTTCATATAAAATCGTATACGTCCATAAATGTTATCAAATTGGACAGGCATAGGCCGGTCCTGTTCACGTTGAAAGCGTAACGACATTTTCCATTTAAAATAGTTAGTGTGGTCACACAGGATGGAAGCGGCTGGAAATGTTTTAACTTTGTTATGTCACTTTACTAACAGGACTTTTAGTTCCAATACTACTAGAGCCACAGAAGTGAAGTAAAGGTAAGGCTCGGATGGCGTATATGTCTACCTAAGCTTATAAGAAGGTACTTCGAGAAAAGTTCATGTTGTCGAAATTGGAGTAGGGTATATTTTTCTAATCAATAACAAAGTCCCATTAATTGTGTTCCAATAACTCAACGTAATCCCATAATCAAATTTATAGTTGGCATAGCATGGTATTTTGATTATGATAAATTATCTCCCTGTTTATAATTGATAGACATAGGGACTTTGAGAGAACCATGCTCACCAACAAAATAAGTCTACAAAATACATCATTTTCTTTTTACAGAACTAGTAGGTGATATTCCCGCAATCAGCCATACATACCTAAAAGCAGCCTCAATAAAGATGACAAGCTAGACATTAGCCGTCAGCTTTCTTGCCGATTTGATTTGTAGCAGAACTCTAATTTGGGCAATTGGTTTTGCTACAGCTATCAAACTTTCGGTACCGTATCGATTTTAGTTTTCGATTCGATAGTGGTATGAGCTGTCTAGTTTATGGAAACAATTTGTAAACTAATCTCAAACTAGACTTAAACCGCAGTTCGTGTCTGTTATGAAACAAATAGAGTAAACAATTTGTGATCTGATTTCTATCAACAACTTATTGAAAGACCGAACATCAAAGGTGTAGTTTAAAAAAATAATTAATTTTTGGGTTTTTTTCAGGTAAACCAAATATTTTATCTTCATACAAGTTGTTGTTTTGCAACCTCGTCAAATTCAAGGAGGTGTCTATGCTAATGATTCTCGACCCGAAAATCAATAATAAAATGGGTAGGTTTTTTTTCTTTTTTACTGAAATCGGTAAGTGTGAACCACTCGTGTTTTAATAGAATAGAATAGATTTATTTCAGACTAGCACACACACACGCGACCCACCTGATCCTTGCCTTATAACCTTGCTTTGACACGTACCTACAAAAAATATTTCAAAAGTTTATTCGAAAATTTCTTATTCCCTGAACCACGTTAAGGCGGTTATTCTAAAACACTAGCAATTTTAAACAAAAATAAACAACGTTATTTATAATTAGCTGATGCCTTGGAAGGTGGGTTGGCCTTTGGTGTGGGACGCAACTTGCGTCGCTACCCTTGCGCTATCTCATGTTGCAAGTACGTCGGGCTGTGCTGCAGCTGCTGCTGCGGTTGCTGAGTGCCTCAAACGGCGTAAATACGGCTCAAAACTGTAACTGCCATTAAGGTGTAACCTTAATGGCAGTTACAGTTTTGAGCCGTTTGGGGTCGAAACGCTCGGCTCATGGGGCCCAAGTGCGCATTCTCTTTTTAAGGAAATATCTCGTCGACTGGTTGACACTTCACGAGACCAGAGGGCTGGCTATTTCTTTGGGCAAAGAATTAGCATTGCCATTCAACGTTGCAATGCCGCCAGTCTACTGGGCACGTTTCCGGATGACAGCGATGTGGAGGAGTATTTTGACGCCTTAACGTCCTGTTGTTTTTAATTTAGTTTATATTTAGTTTTTGTAAATACTGATATTTTACTGTCAATTCTCGGAAAGAATCAGATTCGTCATAATTCGTAGTATTATAACTTTATCCGTTTGAACTACGGTCCTGATATTTTTCGCGGAATATCGGAAAGGTTACTAAAAATATATCGTAAAAGCGGAATAAACATTTACTCTGAATTGAAAATTGTAACGGTATTTACGAGTGATGGTCACTAAAGTGGTGTCTCTGGTTGTACCGAATTCAAAATATGAAAATACTTTTCCATTCGTGATTGCCGTGAAATATTTCGTGAAATAGTACATTTTGTGGGGTAACTTTGTCATTGCAGCCATGTCGGAATTCACATTCATACCCACGTGTATCAAACTTATTTAATATACTTGCGAAAAAATAGTACATACAGCTAAAAGTATTATATTTTTGTTATATTTAATTCTATGAATCTATGATTTACTTTTCCATTTTATTCCGCTCTGCCTTCACTGGCTGAAGGACTGACGATACTTATAAAAAAAAAAAACATATTTTTGAATTAAGACCACAGCTTGTGCACATGTTAATTTGTTAATAAAAGCAAATAGTTTTTATAAATTATGATATTTTATTTACAAATACAATTAAAGTATTTAGGCCTTAAATGCAGGTTTCTCATTGCTGATATTAAAGAAAGAACACAGCCCAGCGTGGTTTAATTCTTATATGTTATACGAATTGAACTACGTTGGACTTGTTTAGTAGTTATCTGTCGAAATACCTTATATAATACTAAATGAAAAAAAACACGAAATACGCTGCATTCTAACCTAATATTAGTGTGATAAGGGTCAGTTTTCTTGGGAAGTGTATTGGTGGTCAGCTTAATAAATATTTTTTGACCGGAAAAATGTTCAAAGATTTCAATGTTCTAATACAAAAGAACCAGACTAATTTACATTGATTTGATAAATTAATGTATCCGATCCGATCCTTCTAGGTATAGCTATAGAGAATCACATTAGTTTGTTAATGGCATTTAAAGTGTTCGTGACTTTGTGTCAACATATTTCTAAGTACCTACCAAGAACAACATTATTTCAATAAAAACTTTTCATGAGGAAAAGTTGGTTTCTTATCCAAACGTGAAATATTTTTAAATCAACATTAGTATGTTTTTCCTTCTACGAGTAACTTCCCTTTGGATCCGAAAAAGATGGGTATTTTGAATAGCGAGTCATAAAAAAATAGGTTATTAAGTAGCCGTTTATACTCTTTCTCCCGGAAAACTTGAATTGGAAACACGTTAAAAGTTTTGCCATTAACTTTTACTGTACTTGGCAAATCTTTGTGTTTGGCTTGTTTATTTTTATTTCTATTTTACTAGTTGATCTTTTTTACATCTTCGTGGTGCCTGTTATCCTGGTACTCCAGTTCTTCTAGCTTACCTATATTTGTGAGGACAAAAAAAATGTTGCTTCTGAAAAACGTCGGTGTTTTGTTTGTTATTTTGTTACGTATATTTAGAGAGAGATTAATGGTTCCTTTACAAGAAAAACATATCTACGTTATTGAGGGAACGTATTAGCTAGATTAACAATCCAATCTGTTGATGTTATTCTAGCTTGAGGCTCGGTAAGTAATAAGAGGAAATCTTTGATTCATTTAATTTTGCCAGAAAATTCGGCTAGTGATAAAAATATGTGGGAGGTTAGCAGCAGAAGTTGTTGTCTAATCGCTGGTTTTTTTTTACAAACCCTTACCTATTCATGACGTCATCATCATCCATAGATTATCCATATCCATACTAATATTATAAATGCGAATGTCACTCTGTTTGTTTGTTTGTTACCTTTTCACGACTAAAAGGCTGATCGGATCTTAATGAAATTTGGCAAGAAGATAGATTTCAACCTTGAGAAGGACATAGGCTATATATCATCACGCTACGACCAATAGGGGCGGAGCAGCAATGAAAAATGTTGCGAAAACGGGGAAAATTTGACGCAGACGAAGTTGCGCGGGACAGCTAGTCTATTATAAATGAACCGTTAATGAAAATCGTAAAACGCTAATTAGTCTGACAGTTGGGTCGTAAATGGCTATCAAAACTTCTTCCATATTGTGACAGTTTTAGGAGTCACATTCGGAACACGTCGGTCTAAACGATCGACCTAGAAAATAGTTAATCAGAGAATGAAATGCAAACATACCTGTTGAGGTATCTCCAAGTTGGCAGTAGCAGTGAGCAGGTCCAGTATAGCAGAGAAGGATCCCCTGGCTGCACGTCTGAAGTCTTCGGGGGGCGACTCGGCTGCGCCCCCGGCCACACTCACCGGCGACTGAGACCACTGGAAATATTTATGGGGTTAAGCTACCAGGCTATTGTCTATCTGTTTATGCTTATCAACATCAGGAATGTTGTGCTAAAAGGAATAGTGGTTTTCTTTCAACTACGTAGTAATGTTATCATTAATCACTGCAACTGATCACAAAGGATGTATTTTTTGCTTAGAACCAAAACAGTGCAGAAATGTTAAATGAAATATCATTGCACAGTTTTTCATTACTGCATTATTTTTATATTTTAATTTAGATATAAATTTACCACAGAAGTTTTAATAAAAATATTTTTTATTTTAAGATATTTTATTTATTTATTTAATGTCTCCCATTAAGTTTAATGTAAAATGTATGCATTAGATTAAAAAGATACTGGCTGAAAATAAAAATCGGCTGAATAAAACCGAACTTGGTGAAAAAAAGAAACAAATGGCGCGCATTTTGCACCTTTGTAAAACTTTGATACTTCTTATTTAGCAAAAAAAGTTAAAAAAATGGAAATAGACAGCGATAGCGATATGAATTCAACTCCAGAAAGTAAAAAACTGCTGCAAATGAAGTACTATTATCTACTATTATCTTGAATACAGTACCATAAGCCCCTCCATCCCTCGAGACCAGACAAAGCGACGGGGAAAATGGTTATTTCTTGTCTCAGTTTTACGTTAGTTCCAAATAAAGCCACTAGAGGGCAAGTGGTTGTGCTTTTCAAAGCGTTACGTATTTCTAAAACGACTTCTAACTGGAATCTTTTACGCTTTTTGGTATCCTAATCTTATGTCAATCAAATACTTTATTGCCAAATCCTGAATCGTTATCGCTGATACAAGAGTCACCTTCTAGGTTCTATATTCAATATTTTTATAGTGTTATCGTTACTTCCAAATTCCAAATACAGTTAGGCTGATTAGAAAAGCTTCATTCAAGAACTTTATGACCTAAGTAAGTACAGTTTACTTGCCAAACAGACAGCATTTACTTTCTGTTTTTTTTTCAACATAACCCACACGGTACCAGTACGTCTACCATGAGTTGTCATAGTTAGATCGCTTGACGTAACTGCAATAGTTCCAAACAATAATATTCTAATAATTAATAATATTCTACTGTAACAACTCATGTATGTACCTACATTCAATGCAAATAAATTATTTCTATTCTATTCTATTCCGTCAATACGCAAATACTACAGTTAGCCTTTTTAATGGTACCATGATCTGTGTTGGTGCTTACTATCAAATTCTAAGCAAATGAAGCCCAAAGTACAGTTGCTGCAGTTTAGTTTACTACACGGTGACGTAGGATAGATAACTATATGTGACTCATACAGCGTATTTTAGTACCCAACTATCCGCTAGAGGCGCTGTAAAAGATTTCATACATTTTTTTAACTACAGACGCTAGCGTGTTAAGATTATTAAAACTCATGGTAGACGTACAGGTAAACGTTTCTGTTTACCTGGTACCTGAAGTCAAACCCTTCGTGTACCAAACTTCTTCCGGTGAGTGTTTTGGCTCAACTCCGCCTGAAAAACTTTTATTTTCAATGCGTAATGAGATCCTAAGCAAACGCCGTGTAGAGGAATAGCTAGTCAAGTCATTGTAACATAGTTATTTGGTGTGTGAATATGTTAATTTGTTGTGTGAATTGTAATTAAGATGTAGGTCAAATCAAATCTTGTACACAATCGTTAAAACTGTGTCGTATTTTTCAATTTATTAATAAGCGGTTGTAGTATTCAATCTCCTAAAGCCACACATGCGTTTAATTTTAGTTCCAAAGAATAATTTTAATGTTTTGGCGTGGCGGCTCGCGGCACTGCTAACCTATCTACATACCGAAAATCCAGCTAGAAATATATATAAGCTTGTGAAATAACCTCGTTTTACCTGCTGTTAGAGCAAATTAATGTCTTTGCAATATTCACTGAGCAAATTCTAGTTACCAATAAAGGAGTCTTCCCGGAATGAATTCCTTAATTTGTGCTTCGCTTTTCATTTGGAATTTCTGCGAGGAATCCCGTTGATGACTTTCATGCAATATAGCATAAGGTGAAACGCTGTTAAATTACGTTGAGTTTGAGGAATACAAGGTTTTGCAAATTAAGTAATTTTACAAAAAGAATCTGTCCTACTTTTGTCTGTAATTTCTTGCTTCGTTGCTGGCTACTTCGCGTGGATATTTTGATATGACATACGTGTGAGACAAAAAAAAAAAACTCGTGCTTATATTAAGTGCTATCCCAGATTATAATCTATCTCTGTGCCAAATTTCATCCAGATCCGTTCAGCCGTTCTGGCGTGACTGAGTAACAAAAATATAAACATACAAACTTTCGCATTTATAATAGTAGTGCCAGATTTATGGCTATAGAGGCCGACATTCTATGACACTATAATTGCCAAATATTTTGATTCCCAGGGGCTTGCCTTAGTAAGATTGATTGAGGTTTATGTGATATATTTGGTAAATAAGGGACCATAAAAATTGACATGTAATCAAGCGTCTAACGGTATTACCTATACTTAAATGCTTCTTAACAAAGCAGGCAAGCCCAAATATTATTCCAATATAATAATGTATCCAATATAATAATACGTTCAGGGTATTGTTGCGACTGCCACGCTTCTGTAGTGCATCAGCAATGTTTACCGATGCACGTACTGACAGTTTTGATGCGTTGTGGCGTAAAAAATCTGCCTCACTACTCCGCAGGTTGCGTGGCAGTCCCAACACTATCCTGCAATCGACAGCCGCCCGGGCAGATAGCCCGCTAGTGTGGGCGCTAACCAATCGCACTCGATCTCTTCTAGTTATTAAGTACTAACATTGGCTAAGTTATTTGTTACAAACAAAGTGGACCGTTTTTATATAAGTAGTCTGATTAATAAACAAATAAAAAATATATATATATATATATATATATATATATATATGTGTATATATATGTATATATTTGTAGCAAATTTGTGACTTGGATTGCGTTGACATGGTCATGGTCATATTTTTATCCTTGTTTACAATTACCGCAACTACTATGAATCTATTTATAAAGGGTGTAAAACACCTCTTAACGAAGCCGAAAGGCACTGGTTCTCCCTGTCATTGCGATCACTTTTTTGTTCTACACCATACCTGGGAACCTTCTAGTTACGGAGATATTAGGGGTCAAATTTCCAACTTTTCGACAAGTATTTTTTTAAATACAAGTTTTTAATGTAAGATTTTTACTTTAAACACCTCCACGACCCCCGTACTATTCAATCCGTCCATCAGCACAATGTTTTGAGTGCTTTACATTGAGTTCTACCACAAAACATGATAAAACACCCTCCAAAAAAAAGTCGTTTCCCAGCAATAATTTTTGCGTAAAGTTACTTAGTTTCATGTACAGAATGCTTGGTTGACGGCTTCGTGATGAGGTGATTTACACGGTGTATAGCCTTTTCCGCAAAAACAATAACTATTTTTGCTAGAGAATACTTAATTCATCATTCCTGCCCTTAATCCAATTTATCTGTGTTTGGTGCAGCATGTCTTCTTCTTCCACACTTTTACTCGTCATTTTGGCTGTAGCAATTACTTAGGTATATTTTTTTTATATCTAGGTAACTACACATTTCGTTTTATGTGATTGGTATTGTAGTAAGTTGGTATCGTTCATTAGCTACATTAACTAGCGCAAAAATCCTTTAAGATTCAAGATATTATAGAGATAGAGTCGAATTAGGTAGAAACTTATCCACTTATATAATAGCTATATCGTATTGTATTTCTACTTGGAAATTCTATAGAAATCTCGTTTCTATTTGAATGGCACCACTTAGTAATGATGTGGCTGAAATAATTAATTAATTCCCATTTAATCAGTGCCAATTAATAATTGAGATATTTCAAACGAGATGGCTGAACGCCCGCGGTGAAGTTTAATATTGTTACGAGCTGGGTATGGGATAAATTAACACACTACTAATTAAACACTAAAAATATTTTCAACACACTTGCTCATAAAGTGGCTCACCGCAATTAGGCACAGAATGACACCCAATCAAACAGTGACTTTTTCATTGCTAGATTTTTTTTTATTTTATTGGTTGAGGTGCTTTGTTCTTAAAAAAAGTTTTTATTAAAAAAAAAAGATCGTGTTCAATAGAACAAATAAATTAATGTTCCTATTGCTTGCTCATTTCATGCAACTTCTTATTTAAATAGATAATTTTAAGTCGTACGTGTATAACGTACGTGTTTAATAAATAAAACTTTCACTCAAATATAACTTTTTTTTCTCTGTAATAAAAGAAAACTTTAAATTCCCCATTTTGTAAGTGGAAGAATAAGTGCAAACACTATGCGCGGAAAATAAAAAAAAACCACATCCCTTTAGTCTGTGGCTGATCGCAATGCGCGCGCATAGGAAAACTGATTAATTTTTCCTGCCATAGCGAATCATTTTTCACAACTCGTTTTCACTGTTGAAATTATAGTTATTTATTCATTAAAATGTCTACAAGTAGGTAATTATTAGTTACAAAGAAAATGATTTATGTTGTGCACCGCCCGATATAAAACCGATATGTGAAGCCCTTAACGTTATGGAAAGCTACCTGAAAACTCCAAGGAAAAATATCTATTATCCTAAATAAAATGAGTTTTTATTGTTATTTTATTTACAAGTGTGTTGAAAAACGTCGTATGATACACGTGTTTATTGGTGATTACCGTCCTCGGCTCTCTTAAGACCCTCACCTAACGGCTCGGGTCTCAATGGCGCCTCAGCGGTAATCACGAACATTACACACTAGTACCATAATGTACTATTATTCAACACTAAACAATTAAATTTAATCAAAAATACACAACTCATCACTATCCAGTTAGATCGTAGACGAAATTAGACGTACTGCTCTTGCAAGCCCGTCGACTATTTATATGGCCGACCCAGCCTTCGAGAAAGTTCCACAACCTTCTTGAACGTTTTAGATAGCTACTACATAGTAGAACCAATCCTTCTGGAAAGTTTCAGAAAGTTCCAGAACTTTCTCGAACTTTCTATACATTATCATCGTGGAACATTCTAGGAATATTCTCGAATCTTCTAGACTATACTGGATCATTCTAGACTCGAACGTAATCTTAGAATGTTCTCGTAAAGCAGACGACGACGTAACAATATCATAGTAACGAATAGTGAAATTGGAACCGTTGTTATTTCTGTCGGTAATTTCCCAAAGGACAAATGGATAAACATATTAACTTGTAAATAGTTCTGGGTTAAATTATTATATAAATCAAATAATGGAAATAAAATGCTGGTTCTGTGATTCTGTGTGTATAAATTGTTATTGTATTGTTTTGTGCTCCAAAACTCAGCATAATTAAGATATTATTAGCATTTTCAGAATTAAATACAATTGGAATATTCAAAATTGTTTGGAACTACACTTCATGCAGAAGAAATACAGCTTCTATTTATTTATGGTCGAGCTCTACCGAAGAGAAATCAAATTACTCAATGAAATTACTGCTTTCTGATACAAAAAAAATAACAACCCTTTTAATTGGCTAGCAGTTTAAAACGAATATAAAATAGTGAAAAAGCTAGCTATATGGAATATATCTTCCCGAATCTTTAGGATTATCTTTAAATCAAAAAAATAATTGAATCTTTTGGCACATATTTTATCTCTATTAAATTTATAAACAAACCTAACAAAAAAAGTTTATAAACTACTTAACAAAAAGTGGAGTTGCTAAGGGGACACCCGGGTTTGAACCGGGGACCTCTCGATCTGCAGTCGAATGCTCTACCACTGAGCTATATCCCCGCGTGTCAGCTGACTGCAAACTTATCGTCTGGTAAAATTAATTAAGTTAGAGAACAAATTATAGTTTACCAACTATACATTTTAATGAAGCAGAAACCTTTTAGTTTTCCATTTACTCGCTACCAGGCAAACATAAAAGTATATTGGTAAGTACAATCTTCACTAAGAGGCACGAGTCGAGGAAAACCTTGATGCAGTAGCCTTTGCCTGAAGTTCGGTACTTGGGTGAAAAATCAGTTCCTTTTACATGAATGTGTTCATTTTCGCTATATGCGAAATAGAGGTTAATGTTTCGAACATCATCAGTAGAAAGAACCCTTGTAAAAAAACATATTTGGAAAAAAGTTAAGAAACATTAAGTATGTACACCGTGTAAATCACCTCATCACGAAGCCGTCAACCAAGCATTCTGTACAGGAAACTAAGTAACTTCACGCAAAAATTATTGCTGGGAAACGACTTTTTTTTGGGGGGTGTAAAATCATGTTTTGTGGTAGAACTCAATGTAACGCACTCAAAACATTGTGCTGATGGACGGATTGACTAGCAGGGGGGTCGTGGAGGTGTTTAAAGTAAAAATCTTACATTAAAAACTTGTATTTAAAAAAATACTTGTCAAAAAGTTGGAACTTTGACCCCTAATATCTCCGTAACTAGAAGGTTCCCAGGTATGGTGTAGAACAAAAAAATGATCGCAATGACAGGGAGAACCAGTGCCTTTCGGCTTCGTTAAGAGGGGTTTTACACCCTTTATAATTAACCCTAATTAACCCTAACTATTATTTTTATTAGAGCAACCATATTTTGTTTCTTCTTGCTTTTTAAGAATTGCTTTTCAAACAAGGCTACAAGAAAAGTAAATTAGTAATCCGGCAGCATTAAACAACTTTTACAACCGAATCTTTAACTATTTTGTTCAGGTTTTCATCTTGTTGTGTAAATAAATAGATCTTAGATTCTGGTTGTGAGTAGCAAGCAATCTTTTGTGTACCTAGTTATGTTTTACAAAGTGTTTATATATTGGGTACTTAAAGGCTAAGCACAGCATTATATCATACCAAATGTTTTCTTTTGTCTTTGAGTTAAGTATTACAAGAATACTCGGCGTACAGTTTGCAATTTGTATTATGCAATAGATGTGAGTACCAGGATCGCAGAGTCTGCGCGGAGGTCGAGGCGCCTCAATAATTCAGTGGACCTGAGCCTGCTGCCTGATTCTGTACACGAGTCACGACATTTACTGTAGTTTATGGTTTATGTTGCCCTGAATAGTAAACACAAATGTTAATAAGCTGGTTTGGTACTCTTGGGTATTAGAAATTATGTAGATAATTAAATATCCCATATTATAAGCTTATGCAGGTATGGGACCCAGCTGGGACTAATTCACTATTTTAAAATTACCCTAGGCATTTCACCAATTAAAATGTTTGAAATAAGACAGCTGGAATAATTTGAAGATTTTTCTAGTCCTACATATTTATGTTTTCAATTAGATGGTTATCGAAGTACGTGCGTGGCCTAGGTTGAATGATTTAGTTGCTAAATAAATAGGTATCATAGGGCACTTAGTATCGTGTCCTGCTGTTTGATCATAACAGTGCTACAGTTCTGGGCTGCCACAATTTAGATTGCCATCGACATGCTAAGAAGGATGGTTGCACTAAATCTTTTTCCTGAGGTCTGTGGTTTAGAATCAGGCTTTCGCTTACATAGTCCGAAATCAGACTGAAAATCGAAATATGAACCAACAATAAAATTATACAATTCGTTATACGTTATATTATACGGTACGACTGCAATCAATAATGTATGAAATCCTTCTGAATGTTTACATAACCATGCAAATTCCTTTGCCGCCTGATCGTTTGCAATCGAATAAATTAAATGCGATACCTTTGCTTTTTATTTATGTTTGCCTGGTATTTCAACCAGCCAAATATCTATATATATGTAGGTAGGTAGTAGGAAGGTAGGTATTAGGTAGGTAGGCAGGTGGGTAAGTAGTGGTTTTGTTTACCTTTAAAATTAACTGGCCATACTTTACGCCTTTAATTATTTAAAAAAAGAAGGAATTACTCCTTCTACTGTCATATTTGTCTGACATGTGCTTGTAACACACAAAAAAACAACACGAATAGAGATGAGACATAAATGATTCAAACAATAATTAAAATAATGATTTACAAGAACAATCTGTGCCAAACAAAGAATTCAATTTAAGAACTTTGTAGCATCTCGTAAAATATTGTGCATTTTACAGTTGACAACAGCTGCAGTTCGCATGTGTAAATTCCACGCTAGCATCGTAAATCCAATAACAGTCGATATGTAGGCGGTGTAGTGATTGAGTCATCATTGTTAGAAGAGCGATAAAACCGTTATCAGTGGGCGAACAATATGGCTTTATCAACTGGCCTTTCTAGAGTGTATGTTAATTACGTGATGTCACGAGCTTGACTAGATTACAAAGTGGAATCCTTCGTTTGATGTGAGCAATCACGTGGGGATATAGCTCAGTGGTAGAGCATTCGACTGCAGATCGAGAGGTCCCCGGTTCAAACCCGGGTGTCCCCTGACAACAACTCTTTTATATTTATTTGGAGGGGTCTCTTCAATTCTGAGTAAATGTTTTAATAGTATTAAGGATACTGTTTTAAGCTTTCACGGGTTTTCCCGCGATCATGGCGCTTGCAACGGCGTCGCAATATCGGGAGCTCACAAAAATAATAATCAAGGAAGATAATCCCGTTAGTGACAGTGTAAGTTCAGGGACTGTAGGATATGTTTGTACCTGGTCAGTAAGGGCAGGGTCTGCTCCATGAGCCAGTAGTATTTCAACAATATCTGTAGCATCCGCTGCGCAGGCTGCATGCAGTGCAGATGACCCAACCTGTTTCAATGTAAATTAA
Organism: Cerastis leucographa; assembly: GCA_963082945.1. Classification (NCBI taxonomy): domain Eukaryota; kingdom Metazoa; phylum Arthropoda; class Insecta; order Lepidoptera; family Noctuidae; genus Cerastis; species Cerastis leucographa. The sequence goes on from OY720363.1 coordinate 17,585,175, forward strand.
ATTAGGCTATTTACAATGTAAATTTAGTATCAAAATTATTTAATGCTTAACTTTATTTTCATTTATTTTAATCATTAAAGCTATTTGTTTCTGGGTAGGTGTTACTCTTTTCATAACACTATTCGTAATTTATAACAAGCGAGCTTCACAGATTCATGTTTCCCTGATCCATATTTGTTTTTTTTATTATTTGTTCTTGAACAAATTCTTTTGATGTAAAACCACAAACAATAACATTGACTCACATTATTTTGTATATGGACGATCGCGCCAAATGCAAGCAGATGTTCCACAATGCCCCGACAGCCTTGAGCACACGCCATTTGCAATGCAGTCACACCGTTCTGAAAAACAATTGACACTTAAATCTGCACTTTGTCTATAAAATCGTAAGGGCCAATATTTCAAGGGCTAGTTATCACGCTCAATATAAAACGAAACGCGTCATAGCGTCGGGGGACCGCTAAGTACACCATAGCACAAGCACAAAACAAAGCGGACACCCGACGCTACGACGCTTGGATTAATTTATTTATGTTTTTTTAGAGGTTTTTTGTGTCGAGGGGTTTTTTTAAATATTTCATGCTTTATAAACTAATAATAATTTTCTCAGCCTTGACTGTCCCACTCCTGTGCATAGGCGTATCCCCATTCCTTCCACTTTTCTCCATGTTGCACTTCTCCCCTGGCGATGGCCATGGTGACAAGTGACAAGATTTCAAATTTCGAATCGACCAGACCTGTGGAAGTTGGTTATTTCCCTTCATCAACTAGAAAAGAGGTGATGATCTTCAGCGGCTGAGCAGATTTTCTCGAACATAGCTAAGAACACTCACGATTAAAACACCTTTCAATCGAAATCAATTTTATCAAAATCGGTAAAACAGACAACAACAAACATATAAAACAGACAGACACACAGATACACACGTCAAACTTATAACACCCCTCTTTTTTTGGTCGGGGGTTAATGAGTTCACACTGATTCATAAAATTATTTGTGTCTTCTGAAAATTCGAGCTTTGTGGAAATGAAAAATTCCAGTGGTTTGGGTAGTTTATTTACTTTCAGGTTCCAAATTTTTGTAGGTGCATAGGCCAAGGGTTTGGGCATAGACGAGCTTAAAAAACTATATCGTTAATTAAAGTATCAATTTTATTCGTTTACTTAATCCGGTGTTTCGTACTCTTTAACCTCTAGCGCCCATCTGAAAAGCCTTTTCATTGCTTGCTATCCAGAAAATAACAAGCTCATAATAAGAAAGCATTCCACAGCAAATACCTCAAGGGTTAGTCAACGATGAATGGAACGTCATGACTTCATTACAGTTACAAGTTATGTTAATTAGGGTACAAGTATGTTAATTAAGGTACAAGTATGTTAACAAAATGCCCCATGTGTTGTTTTGTACACACGAACACGCAAAAACGTAGGATCGAAGTACTAAGGCAGCATAAACTCACGTTGTCCACGGCGTCCACGTGACATTCTGCGTCAAGGAGGACTCGCACGAGTTCGGTGTGTCGATGCACAGCTGCGAGATGCAGCGGTGTTCGTCCCGAGTTGTCTTGTGCCTCCTTTGAGGCGCCTTTGGTAATTAGGAATGCAGCAGTTGAGGAGTGACCTCCTTCGCAGGCCACGTGTAGCGCCGTGCGACCCACCTGTGTATATTAATATCCACAAAAAAAAAATTATTATCGGTTAAGTTACTCAATCATTTAACTACATAAAATGTCACAGTCAGGACGAATAATAATAATAAAGACAGACGAACAAACCAAAAGAACATGATAAGGTACTTAATATGAAATTCTCGAACAAGTTTCATTATCTAGACATCCAACGAGACATACTTAGATTTGAGTAGTCAACTGGAATAAAATATCGAAATAGGTACGTAGAAATGTAACTCGGTTTTCGCAGAACTGGACATTTTAGTTATAATCTCGTACATATTTGTTTAGGATTCACATTCTATTGTAATTAATGTCAGACAGTTGGCTACAATAATTATTCCAAAAATTATAACATTTTCTACCTTATCCAGTTCGCTTTGGTTGGAATAAAAGAAAATAAACTCATATCCATGGATTATAAACAAATCTTAAAATTAATATGCATTGATATATTTCGCAAACTAATTTTACATTTTTAATTAACCTAACCTAAGTAGAGACTATCAAGTTTTATTTTATGTTGATATTAAAATTACGCTTCGCAGGAGAAATCCGACTGCGTTGAGAATGCGTTGAAACATAATGTGCTGATATTAAATTTGTAAAATATAAAAATATTTTTCAAACTGCTCATCTGGTATTAATCAAAATATGTAAGTCCAACTAAAAGAAAGATAGATTTCGAAATAGAGAAATCATTTAATAAACGCTGTATCCCCATTTCCGCACCTTTCGGGAAAATTAACTCGACTCAAATCAATTGATGCACACTTAGGGATGAAATTTAATGACATACACTTTCGGATTGACATTATCAAGTTACAATCATACGAATAGGATTAACTGGTTTGATATAAATGGTGGCTAAAAATACCACCAACTGGTAAATCGTAAATCTGGAATGATCCTGAAATAGATGAGGGTAAATTTTTGATCGCCACTTTTTGTTAAATTGAGTGTTTTGTAATTAAAAGGATGGTTGCTTGTCTAATATTTATCTCAATTACTTTGTTCATTGACATTTTGTTCATTTTTCCTCATTAATTTTGTTTTAAAATTTTCCATTCCTCACATTGGATTTGACTATGGTAACAACATGTCACATCATTTTAATGCTTCGCAGGATCAAGATAGTCTTATCATAATTACCTTTCCATGTTAAAATTACATTCATATTCAAATTATCTGGGTCTGGCTGTTTGTGTATGAGAGTTTAAATGTTTGTAAACGCACCCACGACACAGGAGAAATTCCTAGTGTGGGGCAACGTTTTTTAAAAGAAAAAAAAAAGAAAAAAAAACTAGAAGATAATATTTCATGCAATTTCAAGTTTGCGTTGTATGTTTAGGGTGCTATGTGGATGGATTTGTTTGTCCGGTCGACGAGGTTCAAATTAAGTGCCTGTCTAGTGCATCAAATGTCGAGTGGACAGTCGGCCGTAATTGCGGGTACTCGGGTGACATGGCTTATTGGAGTTCTGTCTGTTTCTTCGTCGATTTCGTGTTGATTTTCGTCGCCATTGTTTGTGTTAGCGCTTTGATTTTCGTCTAATACTGCCTTGACATGTTTGCCTGGTATATTGGAATCTAAGTAGTCCTAATCAAGGTTGTGGATTAGTTTCAGTTGAACATGTTTTATAATAAACTAGCTGTCCCGCGCAACTTCGTCTGCGTCACATTTTCTCCGTTTTCGCAACATATTTCATTGCTGCTCCGCTCCTATTGGTCGTAGCGTGATGATATATAGCCTATGTCCTTCCCCAGGTTGAAATCTATCTTCTTGGCAAATTTCATTAAGATCCGATCAGCCGTTTAGTCGTGAAAAGGTAACAAACAAACAAACATACATACAAACAAACAAACAAACAGAGTGACATTCGCATTTATAATATTAGTATGGATGTTGGATCAAGGCTAGCTTGGCTAGTTCTAGAGACAATTCAAACAAATAGTTTTATCTTCAACAGATGGCGCTCAGTGCCTCGGTAGGAAGCTTTTGAAATTCCCGCGGATTATGAATACAGTTTTTTAAGTTTAACTTTAGACAAAATTAAGGCCAATAAATACTATCGTACTACAAATCCTTCCATTTCACTGGCTGAAGGCCTACGCAGACCGGGACGGCATGGCAAGGGATTTTGCCGTCAGTCAGCGCACATTAGCCGCTGAGATACCGCGGCATTCCAGTGCCTTGCCACGGCATGCCACGGCGTGCCGCGGCACGACAAAGCACGCCTCGGCAGCTCCTGCTGCCCGATACACTTTTAGTCTTCAGTTGCGTTTGATCGAGTGTTGATTCAAGATTCTTTATTTGCATGAAATATGGTACATAATGGTCTTATAAATAAAAAGGTTTCACATATTTCGCCGACTTATTTCAGCATGCAAACTTAAAATTAAATTAAAACACCTAACAAAATGTAGTGATGTGCCTCAGTTTTGTCAAAACGAGCGCTGTAGTCCTTGGCATGCCGTTGCCTACCGCAATACGCCACGGCATGCCGCCGCAGGAGCCCGTGGCGCGTCTTTCAATGCCGTGCAATGAAATCCCTTTCAATGCCACGGCATTATTTTAAAGCGTTGCAATTTATGTCGTATTTCTATATCGATACGTTTGAATGTCCATTAGTAAAAATTTAAATCCCTTGCCATGCCGTGCCGTCCCGGTCTGCGTAGGCCTTTAATCAGCTGTCACAAATCACAATACAGCTTCTCAAAGAATAGCAATATTTTCGAATATTTTTCCTTCTGTGGGATAAATACGGCAAATAGGGATCGATTCCATCTTTAATAATAAACAGTCAGGTCGGCAATCTATTTTGTCCACAGTTCACTGAGAGCAGATCGTAGTACTATTTTGTATTTTGTTCCGTTCCACAATGTCCGTACGGTGATTGAAAAGAATACTAAATGAATGCAGGGTACGATTTTGTTATTATTTTTGCCCTTTTTATCAGACTTCTGACTGTATTGTTCATAATAAATATTGACTTGTCGTTCGTATTTATCCAATCGTTTGACACATATTGTTTTGGATTGATTGCATCATTTCAAAATATTAGTAGGTAGTTGGTACAGTTCTGTAGGCGACCGAAACCGTAGCCAATCGCAATTAATTAGCCAGCCTTGCCATGTTTTTTTTTTTAGAAAAATGTAAGGTATCCTGAAAAAGTAATTAATTGAAAATGCGACATTGCAATAATATTTAAGCGTTTATCGCGGACCCGACTGCAGACAGTGGACTTTGATAGATAATTATTTGATATCCGCAGAAAATCCGCTCGATTTCACCGCACCTTTAGGTGTTCTCTAGTGTTAGTGAACACGGGCATAATTGGTACTACCTACTACATTTTACTCTACCTACGACTAAAAAATATTTCTCTCAGAAACTTATATTCCTATACAAATTAAAGTACAAACAATGATGATTATTAGTGAAGTAACTATTCCGGGAATTAGAAATACCGTAACTAAAAAGAATTCCCATTAATTCTGAGAACGGCAAATAACTAGGCACCACAGCGTTGCATAAAAATAAGTACTAGGAGCACATAAACATATAGCCTGTAATCAGACCCGTAATGTGATAAACGGTAAACGGATCAGCACTGGATGTAATTATCCGGGTTCACCCGCCCGGAAGGATCAATTTGATTGATTGACCAAGCGTGTGGACAGATTTTGTGACTGAATTTAGTCTTTACAGGCCGGAAAGATATGAAAAACGGTTTCATATAACAATGTTAAACTGGTATTGATGTGTTGGTGTTATGGGACCTATATAAAAAAAAACAAATGGTGACGAAAAAACCGTTGATATTAAGCGTTGTATTTTTGCTTCTGCGAAATAATTTTTCAGAGGAAAACATGTTTTCCAGAAGTACGTGGAATAATAATGCCTGCTAACAGCTCTATTTATTTTGAAATTATTTAACGTATTGGTGCGTTTTATTTTTCACTGGAAAACTAAATTTTTCCAATTAACTGCAAATATGACGAACTATCTAACTAAATAAAAGCTGGTTTTTGATGTGAGATTGCAGTGTATACGTAAAAGAGAATTGGTACAAACATACGATTTTGTATAACAGCATATTTACACGAAGTGCTCAATGCAACCCTTGCTGGGGAAATATGATCTTTCTCATTAAAATGTTTAATTACTTTGATTGTATTTGTTACGTACATACAATATAGACCCCTGACCCAGGTATTTTGTATCCATGAATGAGATTGAATTGAAAGATGTATAAAACTAACGTTAAACTGAAATTAAAAAAACACAATAACATCAAAATTGATTTGATGTTATTGTGTTGATTATACATTCAATACACATACTCATTTGGTATGACGCTAAAATTAATAAAACTCGCATGCTTGTTTTTTTTTCTTTCAACAAATAATGGAACTACATTACGATCAAGGAAAATTTTCAAAACAACAGATCGATTGAACCAAACATTAGTAGACATTGATTCAAATTAATTTCAATTGAAACAACAACAATTGGAAACTTTCGACGTGTCTATTTTGTACAATTAAAATGTCATTTAGATAAACATCCGAATGTTTGACAATAAAATCTTGCAGTCCATTAATGTCTGACCAAGGAGGTTACAATTTATTATTGTGTTAACGTAAATCACGGCCTGGTCTAGATGCTATGATTCAGTTTGCTATCTTATTTGCCTCTCGGGGAATCTTGCCGCTATAATAAATAACTATATTTTATCCAAGTCCACTTTATTCTGTGTTAAACTTTATGATAGGTCTTGATTCTCGTCTGCTGCAGGAGATTAGATTAACTTATATTTTCCTTTCTTAATGTTTATTTTATCGGTAGAATATTGTTGCACTTAGTATTTATTTTCGTAGCAAGAACTCTGCATAAACGGAAACTGCAATGATGACGTGCTAAAGCTTAGTACTCAAAGGATAGGAGTTACTACCTCGATAGCTATTTAGTTCACAAAAGTTAGTAGTAGTTAGTTGACAAAAGTGGTCAAAGGACCAATCCTTTGACCACTTTTGTCACATCATGGTTTCGGCAGTATCTGATTTTCAATTGTATGGTTTCAGTTTACGTTCTGCAGTCCTGTCTCAATGCGTCCGGCATTTTACTGAGATAGTTTTCTTGTATAAAAGGATTCTTAAGCTGGATATATTTGTTTCCCATTTTTTTTACAGTCACCGTTAGCTCTTTGGCAAGTGTCGTCAAAAGCCGCAATTAAAAAAATAAACCCATTTCCCAACTTCGGTAGACCTTGTTGATCTTTATGGTCGGGTAAGAATCATCAATCTTATGAAACCAATATAATCTCACACTTATTTTTGGACTTCTCAAAGTTTCAGATGACTGCCGAATATAGATCAGCACCCTCCGGAGTATCCCAATTTCGTGACAAAGTTTTCGATCACAATCTGAAGGATTTTGAAAGATTTTCGTAATCCATTGCAAAAAATGTTTGAAAAAAATTGTATTTTTTGCTTGACTTACGTACTGCATGCAAAACGAAGTGAGTACCTGAGTACTATCTATAGAATTGTCAAATTGATTGATTGAAAAATAGCATTGTAATTGTGAGTGAGCTCTTTCCAAATTATAAACGGGTCGAACAAAAACAAAAAATAAGCCCGAAATATAACAGTTCGCTAGCCTACTAATTAAATCGATACAGACACGTATGGAACTGTCCGCCGCGCTGTTTCATATTTTTGATTGAACACAGCTATGTTTTCGAACGAGATGAATTGGGCAACACGAGTTAGGCAAATGAATGAAGGTAAATTCAGAAAAAATCAGATATATTGCGAAGCAGAAGTTAATATTAATATATTATTGTTATCTTATTGTTTATATTAATTCCACTAAGCTGTATGTTGACTGCAGGAAAACCCTACTTAGTTTTATTCCTGTACCTAAACACTCACCTCCTCCCAACCCAAATAAGACATTAATACTTAACGGTCGTCAGACGATTACCCAAGACCTGAATAGGAGCACTTCAATTATGTGAATTTATTTTCTAAGCGAGAATCTGTAATTTAATTTTGCCTACCTTATGCTCGACCTAAGAATGTTAATCTCGACTCCCGGGCCGTTGGAAAAGCGGAATTAATCCGACTGATGCATTGTTAAGCTTTATGCTATCCTAGTACTCTTTATCTACTCTTGTCGATTGAATTGCTTTTTAGTCCCCTCTAGTTTCAGGATTTGCAATCATTGAAATTAACTGAACTATTTATGCACGACGACCAACAAGCCAGTTTATGCGGATCTCTCATTGTACCGGAAACCTATACAAAGCGAGGCCATGTTATTCTGGAAATGTATAGTTTGATGTTTCGCTGTGTGTAATATACATACATATTTATATCGTTGTTGCCTATTAATAATGGTTGGAAAATATAGGTTGTTTGCAATATGCCAAGATTACGCAAAATAAGAGATGTGGAAAATTCCCAGCTACGCAGAAGATAAAGCTTTCGGCTGAGAAGAAGCATTTTCGAGTTCACCATTAAAACATCCTAAGTGTCTGAGAGGTAAATGATCTACTAGCGTTGACATTTTAGTACGATAAAAACACTTTAACAACTTCTAAAGCAGTTTACTGAAAAACTTTGTTATATTTGTTTTGTATACGAAAGCTTTTGGAATTCTAGTATTAGCTGCTATGAACTCAATGTAACCAAAATGTTATAGCGCACAACAACCTGTCTTCGGGTATCTAGTACCTAAGTAAAACTAAATGGCAAACCAATTAGACAAGTCAAGGACGGAGCAGAACAACAATAAACTTTAAGATAAAACGTAAAACTAACTATTGAAATTAATTTACTAAGAACTAACTACTACTAAATTGAAACTAAATACTTATGTTATTTGATTCACAAATGAAGACCTGAACGTTAGGGTAAATTTTCGATTCGTAAAAAACAAAATACCATAAACAAATGTCTGTGTTTTTCTGATTTATTTATTCGTTTTGATCAAAATGTTTCAAATCAAGAGATTTGTTTACTGTTTTACCTTTTGTGTAACTTGATCGGATAAACAAAACGAATATGAAACGCTAAATAAAACCTTTTCATTTGCCTCTGGCTAAAGCTAATTACCAACATTTTGTAAGTGATATTTTACCCAACATAAATATCAAAATGTAAGTGTTTTATTTTTTATAATGTACGTAAAATGATTCTACGAGATTTTTTTACAAGTATTTTTTTATTTCTTTTTTTTTTTCATTTTATTGCTTTTCTGAGAATTCCCTGACTCTGATCTAAAAGAAATCGTATAAGGAGAGTTTCCCATTGATTGCAAGTGGTTACAGGAGAAAGAAGAAGGATTGGACGAATATGGGCAGAGCAATATGTATTGGTTTAGAATAAATAAACAGACATTGATTTAAGTATAACTATTATTTCCTGACTGTCCAGAAGTTGGGTAATGTTTTTCATTAACACATGACAAAAGACTGAACTGTAGGAACTATGGAAAAGTGGACAAATGTACCAGGAGCTCAAGTTCCTTAAGAGCTATTGACCATACATAAATAAAACATATAGGTATACTGATACTGATACTGCTAGCCTGCGTCATCCCACTGCTGGGCAAAGGCCTCTCCCCATGACTTCCAATTATCTCGATCCAGGGCCAATGTGGACCACTGGCTGCTGGTCCTGTCCAACTCGTCCCGCTATCTTTTACGAGGTCTACCGCGACGCCTTCTGGCTGTGTCAGGGCTCCAGAAAGTGGTTATTTTGGCCCACAGATCATTCATCATTCAGTGTCGTATTGCGTACCCGGTCGGTTAGTTTGACGCCTAGAATGCTGCGCTCCATGGCACGTTGACAGACCTTTTTTTTTTTTTTTGCGGATTGGAAATCATCAAATGACTTCTCCCGCTCTGGGCGGAGCGGGAGGGAGTGTCAGACTTGACTGATTAAAACCCACCCATGTTCCTTCTTAGCCCTTTGTGTTCCAGGGCTGCGGTATCTCTTTCGAACAACCCGCAGCCCTGGACGTTAACAGACTTTGAGTTTGGACTTTTGAATATTTGTCAAAGACCAAGTCTGAGATCCATAGGTCAAAATGGGAAGAATGCACATGTCCATGATTTTGCGCTTTAGCGACAAAGGAAGTAGCTCTTCCAGGCATTTTCGGTTCGTCTTGTGACTTAAACATATAGGTACGAATAACAATTTCACTTACCTTGTTAACGGCATCAATGTAAGCACCCTTTTGCAGTAATAACTCCACCAATGTGCTATGTCCGGCTCTGGATGCCAAGGCAAGGGGAGCATCGCCTGCAGCATCAGAAGTCTGGACCTTAGCCCCCAGAGATATGGCATATTCTGCCACGTCCAGAGAGCCCCGGGAGCACGCGCATTGAAGCAGATCATTTTGTTTCTGTAAAAAAACATACTTTTGTTCATGTGCACCTAGTACTTATCACGGAACAATGTAAGTACCTGCTGCCCAAAATAAAGTTTTCGTTTTACGGACGGGACCTAAATTTTGTGAAACACCTCTTTGGAAATTGCAAGCGGTTCCGGTTAACATTTATTTCTGAAAATTCATTCTCTAAAATTTTCTCACAGAGCTCACTTCATTTTAAAAATGTTGCAAAATCAAATTCAGTTTTCCTCGCAGTTTCTGCGAACATTATTGTAATAATCATAGTCTTCTTAGATTTCTAATATCCTTGTAGTTTCGCTGAGATTTTCCAATTTCATTTTTTACCCGAATGCGGTGAAGCACAAAAGTGGGTGTAATTAATAACTTTTTTTGCAGATTGCATGTGTGGAACAGAATCAACACCTGAACTTCAGGTAAATTAACGTGAATACAATATTGCTCGGCACTAACGTTATTTCACTAACTTTAGTGTGGCTTAAACCACTAAAATTAATAACTACTTTGTGAACAATATTTTAATTATATGACTTAATATTATAATTTATCTCTAACCTTCACTCAGGTGATATTACTAGTTTGAGAATACTGTGAGTTCAAGGAATAAAATGATTAGCCTTTGATGCCACTTTATCAAATGGCGCCTGTCGTCTTACAAGGTTTAATTTTAATTGTAGCTAAATTACGAGGTTATGCGATACGAGCTTGTTGGCTTGTTGGTACGATAATTATTTAATAAATAAAATGAACGCTCGTGCTCTTATGAGGGAGTTAATTATTTTTGATTATCATGTTAATAAGTTACATTACCTGTGTACAATGTTTGAGAACTTGTAAGCGAATGTAATTAACTTATTAGTATCATTAAATTAAACAACATTATTAATTTAGAAGAAAATAAGATCATCAAGATGTTTCATTTCTGTTAAATAAGAAATAATTTCATGGAATTACTTTTTCAAAAAAATTATGAATGTTTTCTAGTATGTAGTTGAATCGAAAAATACAAGGAGAACATACTTTGTTAGTAGCTGCAAGGCAAGCCCCCGCTCCAACAAGAGTTTTTACGGCTTCGAGGTGTCCGTGCCATGCCGCCATCAACAACGGCCGCATTCCGAACTGAAACAATCACACAAGTTACTTTCTGCTAGCTCTGGCAGCCTGGTATTAGAAAGACCTTATAGAAAAAGTCAGTCAAGAACAACCCCAAAACAACCAAAGAACTAAGGGTAAATAAAAAATGTTTGAAAAACAACCACAGAAACAATGGAATTGATATTTGCCATTTAAAACTTTTTTCATAAATGAAGGCACTTCAGCTTTTAATAGCAAATGAGGATAAACCCACAAGGGATGTGGTGTCATACAAACTGGATGAGACCGCGACCAACGAGAAACGCTTCCGTTGGTTACGAAGCAAATAAATTATTCTCAAGTTAAATTACCTTATCGGCCGCTTCTATGTCGCACTTGGAGTCGATGAGTAATTTTATTATTTCCACGTTCCCTCTGCTTGCTGCCCAGTGTATTGGTGCTCTGCCATACTGTGGAGAAAATAAACTAATAGAGGGGTTCCATCTATCTGGCAGAATCTTGATACTCCGAAAATCATTTTGCATAACACACTTGGCATAATCTTCTTTACACGAATATTTGTAAGGTATAAAATTATTTAATATAATTTTAGTTTGGCCGAATGTTTATAAGTCCGAATATACAATTGCTTAATTTTAAGATATTATGAGGTGGAAATTTTATATATTTCATATTCTTAGATATGATAATTCTGGCTTTTAATGACTATCACATGAAATGTTTGCCAAAAGACGATTCTGACTCTGAACTTTCTTCGTTATGATGGCTTTACTTTTTAATTGTTATGGATATGAAATTTATGCCTAAAGATGATACTGACTTACAAAATTATCAGTTTGAAACGTAAGATAAATAAGTGTCGGCCAAACAATTTTCTGCGATATTAAGTGTATGCTATCCTATTTGTTATGCAAAATATTATTATGACATAAAACGTTCTGCTATAAAGGGTAGATCCAGGTGGAAATGGCGGAGAGTGGCGGTGGCCCAGTGGTGGCAGCCCCGACTTACGAGCAGTAAGCCTTGCGTTCGCATCCAGGCAGGCGCATTACTTTGTGTAATTTATTTCGTCATCGCTGCTCTCAAAAACGGTGAAGAAAAACATCGTGAGGAAACCGGCATGTCCTAGAGCCAAAAATTCGAAGACACGTGACATCTACCAACCCGCACTGGGCTCGCGTGGTGGATTACAGCCCACTCCCTCTCATAGGAGAGGACGCCTGTGACCCAGCAGTGGGAACATTATAGGCTAATGATGATGAGGTGGAAATTACTTGAATATTTTCTACGAAAATTTTGGTATATCATTTTATGATTGACCTGGGTAATAGCTAATTATGGTTTTAGCAAATAGTAGCTGTTGCACGGCTCAGCCCGCGTGCTGAATATTATCTTAAGGGAATTTACTACTGGGACAAAAGTATCCTATGTCCTAAATCGAACCATGCCACGGTCATGATCTGTTAACTGTTTGTCTCGAATCTCGAAATGCGTGCAACTGATATAGCAGTTGTGGAAAGGTAAAAGACAGACATAATAACTTATGCATTTAAAATACGAGTGGATAAAGTCATATTCCAATCAAAGCACAATCCCCTGGGGGTGTCCTGTTGCAATAGAACGGCATCTGATTTCTAATAATGTTATACTGCTATTCAGAAGTTGATAGCGTTATTTTGCAATGCACCTCAGGGAACATGTTCAGTACTAATATAGGAGAAGCTTATGTTCAGCCACGGACAATTACCGGCTTCAGCGAAGCGTGAAAGCTATTAACTTGTTTTCATGAAAAACATCGAATAAATCTCTGATTTTCGCAGCGTAAGGCTGTTGTTTCCGATCTCATTTACTGCACGTCACTAAGGGATCTTGTTGTAGAGAACGGGATTATTGTCACGCCATGTAACGTCGACGTCGTACGCATAAATACAAAGACTTCATTAAATTGTTGACAGAAGCAGAAAGCCAGAAACGATATGTTTATGTAAGGAAGTAAGTATGTGTATGGATTTAGTTGTCATGGATGTTTTAACTTGTGAAGGATATTATCTTCTGTTTTCGCATGCGGGGAAAAGCTTCGGAACACGGGAAGAGTCTTTAATTAAAGCTTTTCATTTCACGGCTGAAGTTTATTGAATTCTGAATTCAGCTGGAAAATTCCACAAAGTAATGAATAAATGAAGAAAATCAGCAACGAATTTTATTGTTTCTTCGTCCTCGACAGTTTTGGTTATGAAGTTCAAAGTACTAGGCTAACATACTTCATTAGGAGAACTCACATTGTTTCTGCAGTTTACATCGGTAGGGCGCTCCAGCGCTTCACGGACAGCTGCTGGTTCGTTCTTGATTACCGCTTCATGGAGAAGAAGATCGTTCTGCTGAATGCGGGTCCGATTTTCCAAAGCCATCTGGGGGCAACGAAAACAGGCTTGTTACTACAGCAAAGAAGAGTCCAAAATTGTAAAAGATTTAGTTGATCTTTAGGTTTAATGATCAAACAACTTTAATGAGAAGACTCGAACTTCCAACACTAATTACGTAGCAAATTTTTTATGTGTCGCAGAGACAAAGGTCTCGTTTTAGCCTTAAGAGTTTAGGATAAGACGAATCTGAAACTGGCTTTTTCCACAACTTTTTCCCACATAATATCATTTTGATATTGAAACCTTGACTCAAGCGTGTGCACACACGCAATTCGTGTGAGTAATGTTTGATTGCAACCCAACGTTTATGAATACCAGAGCACCATAAGTTTCCGTCAATTGATTCCCACAACGTGAGCAGAATGATAAAATGGAGATATTCTGTATCAATAAGGTAACATTTTCAACCCAAGCAAGTTTGTATGGGTTTTAATCGAGAGAGGTCAATATTAACAAGCTGTAAAAGCTGTCAGTTGATAAAGCTGTTAATATTATGGGCTACCATTTGCGGGTCCTTAAAAATTAGGTACCATTAAATGTCAAACATACAGAGATAATCTTTGAATTGAGCTTGTTGTCTGTCTAATACTATTGTATTTGACATTGTCGATCAATTTAATTAAGAGCTCCACATTGAACTGCGCTCCTGTTACAAGTTGTCACTAAGCTACCACTTCGACCCGTTTTAGAGATACCTGATAGGCCTACACTTTGATCATTAACTGTTGAGGTACGATACAATAAAACAAAGGTTATAATTTATCAAGACATCAGGGGGGTTACTATGACGCTTAAAACATGATTGTTCCATTCCTATTCCAGAGTGGGAAAGAGATGGAGCTAGACGACCTGTATAGCTCCGTCTCTTTTTCACTCTGGAATAAGAATGGAACAATAATGTTTTAAGACGTCATGGTACGCCACCAGGTATCTGATATCTTCATCAGAATAAATAAAGAAGAACATAATAGTACTGGCTTCTAACTGCGGCTCCGCCCGCGAGGATGCCATGTCTAAAATTTTCCCCTGGGAACGGACCACCAGTATAAAACATCGAAGTCCTAACCTAGGTTATGATTAACCCTATTAGACGTGAAAATGTAACAGGCAGACAAGCAGTTAGTTACTTTTATATTTATAATATTAATGTGGTATATGTTGATCAATGCATGTAAAATAAACACAAATTCCCAATTTGTCCACGTCTGAATAAAAAACGAGCGTGTATTAAAAAGCATTGTTGTTTCAACTTTGACGATTGTCTGCGGGATAAACTGACGGCTAAATATGATTCAACCTTGACAGTGGCCCGCCACAGCACTCTTGAGATTCCTTTGTCAGGCCGTGCGTTAAACCTTGCTCCATTTAAGAGACGTGTGTTTTATTCATAACTGTGCCTCTGAGTTTAGGATGCCTCGCGTTTTTTTCGTTGCTAAGTTTAGACTCGGCATTTCTTAAAATAGGGTCTATTTCTGTTTTACGAGGGATAATGTGCCTGTTTCCGTCATATAGTGCAAAGCAACCAACTTTTCAAACAAAAGTGAAACTGCATTGATCTCCAGGGCCCGTACCATGACCGTTAACAAAACAATCTTGTTGCAGGAACGTTTTGTTTCAAGCTTATAATAATATTACTTTGTTTCGTACCATGACCTCAACAAAACAATCTTGTTTTACTCCTGCTAAAAGAATGAACGAGTCTAATCACTGCTATAACATGGAAGACACAACTAGCAATATAAACTGTATAGCGCTGTCTCTTTCATAAAACGCTAAATGTTGAAGCAGTGCTGCCAACCTAGTGGATTTTCCACTAAAACTGGTAGTTTTGATACCCCTTTTAGAGACGAAATATTTTATACTGGTTTAGAATAATTCAGTTTCAATGACTGAAAATGCGATCACTCAACCGCTAAGCCACGTTTCGGTATGCTATACGGGGTGTATGGGACACCGACGCGAAAACGCTTACGACATACTCAGTAGGTAGTACCTACATCATTCAAAATCCCCCCATTTAGAAAATTTTCCTGCTGGGCCCTACTAGACCACATAAAGCAGTCTTATTTTAACCTTACTTTGCGTTTTCGCACCATCACGTCCTTAAAACAAGCTTGTGATATTCCTGCTAAAATTAGCGGTTTTGATCAAATAGTTCATTCAATTGGTACCACTACGTGCCTTTTGACAACCAGCAAGAATGTTTTTACGTCAAATTGCGAGAATGTTTGACAGTTTAAAAAAGTTGATCCGAGACGACTTTTATATTATCGTTGTACAAATTATACTTAAAAAATAAATTATCGTGATATATATTGCATTAAAAACGTATTTATTTACGTGTGAGGGGTGTACTAAACACCTTTGCACAATCCTTCGAGAGGTACAGGCGTGATGTTATGGTGTCGCAAACTAGTCGATCGGATAGTAATTCTAGCAATATCAGTGCATCATTATCATTATAATATCAGCCAAAAAACTTCTGCTGCTGGACGTAGGCATCTCCCAAGCATCGCTACATCGACTGATCTTGTGAATCTCGCATTCAGTGAATTCCCGCCGCGTTTGCCAGGTCGCGGTTTTTCGAAGTGATGCAGACGGCAATGGTAACAACGCAGATGGTCACTTGAGGCTTATAAAATGAATGTAGCCACTTCAAATAAGATGAAATGTACGCAATGGATAGATATTCAAAGTAAGAGCACAAAGGAGCTCATAGCGACATCTCGATGAGGTGAACGCATTCATCGAACGTAGAGCCGCCCTCCCCCAGGTAGAAGACCCTGGTGATTCTCTGCCTCCAGTCACAGCTGACGAAGTGCAAGACATCATTGGACTGCCAAATTGTGTGTGATAAACTGATGCCTAATAACAGTTTGTATCTACGTCCTAAACAATGTTGTGTAAATTGTACTGTTGCTATAGATTACCTATAACTTGTATTGCTGGAGAATCAATAAACCTATACCATTATACCTGTTTGTTTGCATGCTTGTACATAACGGTGCTAAATACTATGATATAATTATATGATATGATGATAACTAATTAAACCATTAGAATACTGTGTGTCTGTATTACAACATAAAGAAGTCGTGTATTGTTGCTATAGATTATAACCAGTGTTACTGAGAGTCAATAAAATTTACCATTTAAGGCGTCCACTCCACTAAAACTCGCGCAAACTCGTTTGAACATTCTCAAGTCATCTACAAACTCTTACACACAGTTATACATTCTACTAGTCCTACAAATGCCTAGATCCTAACATTAAATAAAACTAATAAAGATACAATGAGTTTTTAATCAGAGTTCTTTATTATACAATTTAAAACTTAGATTAATGGCTCGAAGACCAGTCCATAATAAATTTTCCTGGAATTATTTCAACAAGCTCATGCTGCCTCCATGGTGTGGTTTCTAAGACTCATCGATGCAGCTTTAATAGTTCTACATTGGTTGTTCTTTCCCTCTAAAAGGAACATAAACGTTCGTAGTAGTCCACGTTCACGTTAGGGTTTTTATTCCAAGCCAACTTCGTAAGGCTATAAATACCAATTCAAATTTTGGATAAGACCGCATCTTCATAGGGCGCGATAGGTAGTAGCATATTGAAGTCCAACATTATAACAGAACAGAATCAAATTTTCGAAAAAGTGTTCATAATTTTACAATCACAGCACACAAGTAAAGTAAACACTTTTATTTAATTTAGGATTTAAAAATATGCAGATATTTTATCAGATTTTTGTTGATACCCACTGAAGTACAAATGACATAATTAACTGACATGGATGTCACTTTATAAAGAAAAAAATAATAATACCAGCCAGTTTTAAAATCTCTGGTCCGATTCCGGTCATTTTATAATTAAGGCCACCACTTAATTTGAAACATTTTAGTACTTTCTAAATAAAAATCTTCAAAGATTTTTATAGGTTTTATGATTTTTATTCAATGTTTATCATAAAAATGAAATTTTGATGCATTTTTTTTTTTTTTTATATTAATTAAAGTTATTTTTGGCTTCAGAACCATGACTTCGACGTACGATTCGGACCGCTTATTTGTGAAAGAGACAGCGCTATGCAGTTTATATTGCTAGTTGTGTCTTCCATGTTATAGCAGGGAATAGACAAATCTTATAAATCGTTCATTCTTTAGCGGGAGTAAAACAATATTGTTTTGTTGAGGTCATGGTATGAAACAAAGTAATATTATTATAAGCTTGAAACAAAACGTTCCTGCAATAAGATTGTTTGGCCCATGGAAGACACAACTAGCAATATAAACTGCATAGCGCCGTCTCTTTCACAAAAAAGCGGTCCGAACCTTAGGAGTGGAGTCGTTGTTTCGAAGCAGAATATAATTTTAAATAACATTAAAAATACTAATTCCTATCATAAGGCTAATAATATGAGTAAATTTCATAAAATATATACAAATGTGCTCATATAGGCGTCGAGGGCGTGAGCCACACATATCGCAGGAAGCCGCAAGACGTGCCCTCGTCCATGCGGCGCAAATGCAAGCAGATGCTGCAGTAAGGACCAGTGCGGCTATGGAATGCGGTTGCCATCTTCATGCGCATCGAAAAGTACAAAGTTGTTATCTACCTAAGGTTTAACACCCTGATCCAGAACTTTTTTCTTTTATTAAATACAAGGCTTAAAAAAATATTTTACATTCGGGTGCCATGTCTTAACGTTATACTATACAAAAAAAAAAAACTTAAAAGAAATCGCTTCTCGAATCTTCAACCAGGGTAAAAGAATAAAAATCGTTTGCATGATATGAAAAGATATTAATTTATCTACAAATTAAAATGAAAATCATCGTGACACGACAATCTTTTATGGGGCTAACATTTCACATAGGCCTACATGGCCACTTATAAAACGTTGGGAAAAGGTGCAAGGATTGGTCGTTTCCTATGGAGAATAACCGGCAAGAAACACCATTCTTTTGAAATTATTTGGTTTTACATACAATACACAACACACAATATTTTCATGTTACAGTTTTAGTACTTAAACATGGGTGGCGGCTGGCGGCGTGGGTCCGAATAAGCTTTGTTGCTTAGTACCTACACAAAAAAACATAAAACAAGATAAATAGTTAACGAGTATATAGGTATCTACATGGCCTACAATGTTCACACATTCACAAACAATCCGCAAAAAAGAATCTAACTATTAAATATGTATTACATTCATTAACATCTACGAAAAGACAACATTTTAATTAATTTAAATCTTTACTTCGATGTAATTCCCAATAAACTGAAAGTTAAATTACTACTATATATCATTACTTAAAAATATGTGAGGTATAAATAGCATTTAATCAATCTCAATTTTCTTTTCTGCTCCAGGATTTTAAATGCAGCCTTTCCTGCACAAGCTAAACGAGAGTAGCCTATTTACAGATTTTATTTAATAAAAGTTACACCCACAATTGCGTTTTTTATTCCGTACTTTTCCATATAAAACTAGATGAGGCATAAACATGTTTGCTGTGTTCGCCATCTATAATACAAGATATTATTAACAAAATCGATGACTTTGGGAACTTTGCGAGTATCTGCTGGACGCGAGAAACACTAGAGCGTTCGATGTGGTGATGCTTAGGGGCCTCCCCTCCGTCCAGTAGTACTCGTCTTCTGCTGATATTATGTTGATGATAATACACTGAAATCGGATTACAAATTCAGTCGACTAGTTTACGAGACCATAACATGACGCCTGTATCCCTCGAAAGACTGTGCAGAGATGTTTATTACACCCCTCACACGATAATTAATCCGTTTTCCTGACCTTTTTTGACACGGCAATACAGTTTTTAATTATAATTTGCATAACAATAAA
Organism: Cerastis leucographa; assembly: GCA_963082945.1. Taxonomy (NCBI): domain Eukaryota; kingdom Metazoa; phylum Arthropoda; class Insecta; order Lepidoptera; family Noctuidae; genus Cerastis; species Cerastis leucographa. The sequence continues at coordinate 17,604,657 of OY720363.1, forward strand.
TTGTAAGTCGTGCCGGAGCAACTTCTTTAGGGTTCCGTAGCCGAATTGCAAAAAACGGAACCCTTATAGATTCGTCATGTCTGTCTGTCTGTCCGTCCGTATGTCACAGCCACTTTATTCCGAAATTATTAGGACTACACACCTGAGACTTGGTAGGTAGATGTATTCTGGGAACCGGTTTACGATTTTTGTACGAAAATTTAAAAAAATATATAGATTAAGGATACCCTCGGGATCCCCACACGGAACTGCAGCTAAAAAAATACCATCAAACCTATACGTGCGGGGTATCTATGGATAGGTCTTTAAAAATGACATTGAGGTTTCTAAAACCACTTTTTTTCAAAATCAATCGTTTGAATGATAGACACTTCCAAAGTGGTAAAACGTGCCCCCCTCCCCCCTCTAATTTCTAAAGTAAGAGGAGAAAAACTCTTTAAAAATATTGGAATGTAGAACATAAAAAATAACTTTCAACGAAAATTGGTTTGAATAAGATTTGATATTTAGTTTTTGAGTTATGAGACTTTTTCACCAAACTGCAGCAGTAACTTTGTTTTTCATTAATTTACTATTATTATTATTATATTGTTTGGGGCTATGGAACCCTGTGTGCGAGTAAGATTCGCACTTGGCCTGTTTTTAAACTGTCAAACATTCTCGTATTTTGACGTAAATATATTCTTGCTGGTTGACAAAAGGCACGTCGTGGTACCTACTAATTGAATGAACTATTTGAGGTGACGTCATCAAAACCGCTAATTCTAGCGGGAATAAAACAAGCTTGTTTTAAGGACGTCATGGTACGAAAACGCAAAGTAAGGTTGAAATAAGACTGCTTTAAGAGGTCATAGTAGGGCCCCAGGTGTCTTGTCAATGCTTACTACCATACTAGCTAAGTTACCGGTTGCGTTGCATGAAAAATATCAACATTGGCGATCATTACATTATTTCATGCATATCGCTTAGGTCGCATGCATAGAAAAACGTTTAGTCAGTCAATTTCAATTTGTATCAAAATCAATGTCAACTACCGATTGACGGCTGACTAAGGCCGCATTCACGCAACATACAGCGCTTAGGCGTTGTATTTTTGCGTGAAAACGGTATACACGCTGCCGCTGTGCAGTTTTCTACCATCATCCAAAAATCAGCCATTTCAGTTACTAAAGTGGACAAAAGGAATGAGGCTTATTTCGATATTATCTACCTGGGGCTGTTGTTTGATTTCTAAACCGGTTCAATTTACTTGATATGCGAGTAGCGTACCGGCTTGTTTGCTTACCTTCAGATAAAACAATTAAAACGATTTTGGCCTACAGCGATAGCGATACGAATGATTGTTTTCTGTTTTTTAATTACTCTTTTTCGGTTTACTTGTTTCTTTTTTTCCCAGTGTACTATGTCACCATGTTTGTGAGTCCGGTTGAGTTAATAGCTGTTATTTATTGATGAATGTGAAATGATTAAAAATTATCAAAGCAAGTAGATAACACTCGTCCGATACTCAACCAATCACATCCAGTTTGGATGTGATTGGTTAAAAAAATATCACCAGCTAATCGCTTTACTTGAGCTGTTGCGTTTAATTATACCGCGTCGAGAATTGTTGTTCCGATAGTACCAATAACTGTACCTATAATCGCTCCTCACCCGCATATCATTCAATTCGTTCAAGTTTCAAACGTTACTAATCTCTAAACACTATGGTAACCTAGTACCAGAAGGCCTAGTGTCCAGCCTTTACACAGCTAAAGGCTAGAACCGATTGGTAACTGATATTATTATTGGTTTACGTCGACATAACGCTGTATACGCTGCACTCAAGCGACTAATAGCACTTAAAAGCTCTGTTACCAGATATCGAAGGTGCTGCCATTACCCGCTGAAACTTAATTTGCTGACATTTTACAGTAATATAGTTAATTAAGGCTTTCAGACCTGAGAGCTTGGGAGGACCTTTTCGCACTAGTATCTAAGTCTATGTAGTCTCCCCCAGCGTGTGTTTGGTCCCCTATTACATGACCATAACTGGTGAAATGAGGGTTCCTAATGGGTACCTACTACTCTGCCTAACCCTTCGGGGTTTACAGGCGTGATGTTATGTAATCTAAGTTTAGTTACTAATATTTCTTGGAAAAAAGGTAGGTATGTTTATAGTTAAAGAACACTAGCAACCAGCCCCCCCTGGTCCGCACGGTTTTTACGACTTGACAAAATGCAGAAATTATCTTAATAAATGTATTGCGTTAAACCTGATGGTGAAAACTGCATCAAAATCAGTTGTAAAGTTTAGAACACAACAAACTGTTTATATAATGGACAGACACTAAAAGGGAATTTGTGTTTGTAACTAGTTGATGCCCGCGAGTTGGCATGGCGTTAGGTAATTGTCCCACAGGATTGTACGGACGGCGACCATTCAAGGTATACAAAACCAGTTTATGCGAATCTGTATGGGAAATACAAGGTGTTGTTTTGCATCTCCGTCAAATTCAAGGAGGTAACTATGCTAATGATTCTCGTCCCGAATCAATAATAAAATGGGTAAGTAATTTTTTTTTTCTTATGTACGGAAATCGGTAAGTGTGAACCACCCATGTTTTAAACGCCGTCCGTCTGATTCTCGCCCTATGACCGCGCTTCCATACATACAAACAATCTCAAACGTTTATTCGATAATTTATTATTCCCTAAACCACGTTAAGAGCGTTATAATGAAATACTGACAAACTTAAACAACAACGAAAAACAGCGTTTACTAATAATTAACTGGGTACCGTAATTTATATTGATTTTATATGTATTTTGTGACAAAGTCCTGAATTTTGATCGATGCAAAAGAACATCTTGTGTACAAAACAATCTCATGTTATACTGGAAATGTATAGGTTGAAGTATCGCCGTGTGTAGTACCGGGATAAAAAGTTTTATATGTGTTATAATATCTGTGTGCCGAATCTTATTTAAATTCGTGAAATAGTACAGCAACAGACATCCAACTTTTGCATTTAAAACAATTTATAAAATTTCAGTTAAAAACCCATATGTACCTCAATCAATGCAATGACGGTTTACCAAACAACGGAGTTTCCTGCAAAATAATTGTTCATTGTTCCACGAAAATACTGATAGCTCTTCGAGCCCATGTTTTCCGGGTAGCAGTGGTGGATGCGCGGAAAAGCAAAATAAATCAACAAATTAACTTGGTAGTCAGTGAAGGGGGGCGATGAAAGACCGCGTGGAGACACAGGGTAAAATCGGTCTTTCTTAAGGGTTACAGGGGGTGCACGGTACCTTTATTTCCTCGTCTGCAGCTCCTCAGCTCGATTCACAGCGGTTTCACGCACAAACACCAAGTTTTAACAGGTTTCAAAGTTTTTCTAGGGAACACACTGTTCTCAACACGAAGGTTTATAGCCAACAACTAAAAAGTTTTGTAACTGCCTAATGATGGCTGCTCACTTCCGCCGTTTATTCGCCGACTCGCTTCCACGAGTACGATAGGTTCCGTGCAAGAAAGGGATGGGAGATAGGGATGTATTACCAACCAATTAGTGATGTTGCCAATAATGATATTTTAATCTGCGATTTAAATTAGCGCAACCATCCCCCCGGGCTTGAAGCGATGTCTTCAAGAATTGAAGCAAGAAACTAAACTATACGACAAACTAAGCAATAAACTAAATACCTAACTACTAATGTTAACCTAACCTAAAAGTACGAAATTGCCCAATCTATTGGTTAGGTAGTGGACAAAGACGAACGACGGGGCGCAAGTAAGAGCCAGTGGTCGTCTTGACCCGAACGATGCGAGTGACTCCGGTGGAGTCAGGGAAAACTTCCTCCACGACACCCAACGGCCAGTGTAGTGGAGGCGAATTATCAGTTATAAGAATCACGACCGTGCCGACAGTGACCGGATCGACCGGCGTGTTCCATTTGCGACGCGATTGCAAGGTGTGGAGGTAACCGCTCCTCCAGCGATTCCAGAATGACTGTACTAGTCTATCTAACAATTCATGTCTAGCAATAGTAGTTCTCTCGTCTATTTCCTCGGCAGGCAAATATCTTAAAGGCGTGAGATTTAAAAAGTGCGCTGGAGTTAGAGCTAGCGGTTCCGAAGGATCACTAGAGAGTGTCCTGCAAAGAGGCCTAGTGTTCATTACCGATTCGACTTGGGTAAGAACGGTACTTAACTCTTCGAATGAGAGAATCGTGTCACCTATGACTCGATGCAAGTGCGACTTTAGACTTTTAATATTGGCCTCCCAATTGCCCCCAAAGTGACTAGCAGTCGGGACATTGAGTGACCATTCTATGCGACTTTCAGCTAGCATGTTGCCAAATTCAGTATTAAGGTATTTTGAACAAAGAAATTCGTGTAATTCCGAAAGTTTGCGTTTAGCGCCTATGTAGTTAGTCCCGTTATCCGAATAAATCCTACTCACCGGGCCACGCCTTGACAAGAACCGCTTGAAAGCACCCATAAAATTAGCTGTGCTAAGGTCACCAACTAGTTCAATGTGCACGGCGCGTGTGGTCATGCAAACGAAAAGACACACGTAGGCTTTGGTGGAACGAACACCTCGACCACGAGACATAGTAACCCGAAACGGTCCGGCATAGTCCGTGCCCGTGTGAACGAATGGCTTAGCGGATTGGACGACACGACAAGAGCGATGATCCGCCATTTCCGGGAAACTTGACTTAGGACGAAGGCGAAAGCAAGGAATGCATTTATGGATCCTATTCCTAATTAAATTACGGGCAGAAAGTATCCAGTACTTCTGACGTAAAAGTGACATCAGCAGGTCGGGACCTGCGTGACAGTTTAATTTATGATGGTATTCGACGAGTAAATTTAAGACGGGATCTTTGCTTGGCAGCAAAATAGGATATTTCCCTTCATAACTTAAATCCGAATTTCTTAAACGGCCTCCGACTCTAATGAGTCCGTCCTTGAGAAACGGCTTTAAGTGTCGTAAAGCAGGACTACAATCCTTGCCTTCCCCGAGTCTAACAATCTCAGTGGAGAAATAAAGGCGTTGAAGCTCACGAAGAACGAGTAATTCAGCAAAGTCGTAATCCGACGCTGATATGCGATATCTAACAGGTAACAACCTGACAAAACGGCAGACGTAAATTACTACTCGAAGTAATTTACTCCAAGACGAGATGCGATCGACCAAAGAAAGGATAGGAGATCTTTCATTTGGTACCGCGGATAGCAACGAAAGCTTCTTCTCTTCTGGTGCTTCAGGCACCGACGAAGGACTGAAGGGAACGACAGGCCACTTTGAGACGTCCAAATGGGCCCACGGAGGACCACTGAACCAAAGCGGGTGATCAACAATTTGAGAAGGTGTGAGACCACGTGACAGACAATCTGCGGGATTGTCCGTACCGGCCACGTGATATAAATTTTGTGGCGACAAATCGCTTTGTATTTTCGACACTCTGTTGGCCACAAAGGTGTTCCACCGATGTGGCGACGAATGTACCCAACAGAGCGCGACTGTCGAATCCGAAAATGCGAATATATTACGAAAAACAATGCGGTGCTGACAAGCGACTATGACATTTTTTATAAGTTGAGCTAGCACAAGAATAGCACAAAGCTCCAGACGAGCGAGAGAAACGACCTTTTTAGGTGAAACCTTAGATTTAGCGGTTAGCAAGTGAACGATATTGCCATCGCTATTTTGAACGTGGAAGTAAATCACTCCCCCATATGCCTTCTCACTGGCGTCTGCAAAAGCCAAGATGGTGACCACACTATCAGCGACGATACCAACGTGACGTGGGATTTTTATATTACAGAGCAACGGGAGCTCTTCCTTGAAGCGAGTCCACAGCCTGACTATTTCCTCAGGTGGGGTATCATCCCAGTTACAATCACGCAACCAAAGCTGCTTGATAAGAAGTTTAGCGTACAGGACGACTGGTGCGACAAATCCCATGACGTCCCATAGTTTAGCGACACACGATAATATTGTACGTTTAGTACAATTTTGCGCGGGAGTATTGACTCTCATGTTGAAGTGATCTGACGTAGACGACCAACACAAGCCCAGTACTTTCTGCTGGTCGGACTCGTCGAATTCCTTGACAGCTAGCAGACGATGCGACGGTGGAATCGACTCTAAAACGGCTTGTGAGTTGCTGGTCCATTTAACCAATTCAAATTGACCAGCTTTCATGAGACCTATCATATCCGAGGCGGTAGAAATACCCTGGTCTTCCGTGAGAACGGAATGGACGAAGTCATCCATATACAACCCTGAAGTGACGATATTTTTAGCCTGAGGGTAGGAGTCACCCTCATCCTCTGCCAGCTGCCTAATAGTTCGCAGCGCATGGAAGGGGCTAGACTTAAGCCCGAAAACAACACGATTAAATTCATAAACCTGTAAAGGTTCTTGCGGAGAAAAGCGATACAAAATGCGTTGGAAACGCCGATCAGATTCTCGGATTCCAATGCTGAGAAACATCTGACGAATGTCTGCGGAGAGTGCAACCGAAAACAAACGAAAACCAACTATAATATTAAATAAACTCCCTTGCAGGTTTTGCCCACCGTACAAGAGGTCATTAAGCGAGATGCGGGAGGTGGTCTTACAACTACCATCGAGAACGACACGAAGTTTGGTTGTGACCTTATCATCTCTGATCACCCCATGATGCGGAATAAAATACGAAATTTCTGAAGAATCAGAATTTGCTGGTGAAATATAACCCTTCTCTAGGTATTCGAGGATGACGCTATCATACGCGACCTTTAATTGTGGAGAAGCTTGCATCTTCCTTTCCAAGCAGTGAAACCGACGTTCACTTGCTTGGCGTGAGTTACCAAGGGATTCGACATCACCCTTGAAAGGCAGAGCTACCACGTATCGACCGTCACTATCCCGAGTGGTAGTGCGTGTGTAAAACTCCTCGCACTCCCTGTCATCCGAGCTGATTACAGGGGGACAATCCACCTCCTCCAATTCCCAAAATTTCCGGACCGCAGCGTCCAACGGGTCCGCGGTACAACAATATGAAACGGTCGAGTTGCTATCAACCCGGACCGGCGCGTCACCTACTATAACATACCCAAGGACAGTTTCTAAAGCAAGCGGTGATACATATGGCGGCTGTCCTTGAACCTTATTCGATAAGAGTAAGTGTGGGTAAATCGAAGCACCGATCAATACTTGAATCGGGCCTGGCGAAAAATATGTGTCGTCTGCCAACGGCAAGTTTTTGAAGTTAGACAAGACTGAAGAATTAACCGTGGCAGTTGGTAAATGTTCAGTAATTTTATCTACTACCAAAGAGTCGACACTATAATTTATGTTACGATCGAAGCGAGAATGAAATTTAAATTCTACGGAACCCTGAATTGTTTTACTTGAACCACCTATTCCTTTCACGGTGGAAAAGGTAGGTCGATTATTTATGTTTAAACCTAAGCGTTGACAACACTCACGTGTGATAAAATTACTTTGCGAAGCGCTGTCTAACAATGCACGAATAATGTGTTTATTACCATGAGAATCCACGACAATAATACGCGCAGTCGCAATTAAAACCGTCGTGGGGCGTCGAGATAAATGGTCAACTTCATTATTATTGGCTGATAACGCACACAGCGCGACGTCGTCGCGAGCGTAGGCAGCGTTAGCGTCACTAGGTGCCGCATTGGCAACGGTAGCAGACGCGGCTCGCTGGCCTCCAAAGCACAATAACGTATGGTGCTTTCGGTGGCACCTTTTACATCTAGAAGTTGACTCACACGCGGAAACACGATGACCACTACTTAAACAATTTATACATAAATTGTTAGACTTTACGAAGTTAAAACGCTGATCCGGGTTATAACTATTAAATATCCTACATTTATAAATATAATCATGTTGCTCACTGCATAGACCACATGTTGTGGTTTTCTCGGGACCAGAGGTGCTGGCGTACGCGACGGTAGATTTACGTTCGAGTGGTTTCTTGTTGTTGGTGACCCTAGCAACAGATGATGAAGTACGTTCTAACATTTTTATATGGTCACGAACAAAACAATCCAAATCAGAAAAATGTGGAATTTCTAAACTATTAGATCTTAGTTGATAATTAGTTTCGAAGGCACGCACAGTATCTTGGTCAAGTTTCTTAATAGCGATATGTAACAAAATGAAATCAGCGAGGTCATTGACCTTTGTGTTTTTTAAAGCGGCTACAGACGACGAGAATTTATCGAGAAATGATTCTAAGTTATTTGGGGTTCCAGTCGAAATAGATTTAAATTCAAATAATTGATCTAAGTATGAAGTTGCGGATTGACGCTTATCTTCATACCTTTTACAAAGCGAATCGAAAACAAGGGGGTAGTTATCCGCTGATGGATTTATTCCAGCACATATTGAACGAGCCTTGCCTGTTAACTTTCCTAACAAATAATATAACCTCTCACAGTCTGTCAGAGAAACATTATTATGCACTGCGTTTTTATAGCTAGCGATAAACAATGGCCAATTTCTATGGTCTCCGTTAAATTCGGGGATTTCGATTGGAGGTAATCGAGGCGACCTTTTGACCTCATTACGAGATTGAACCTGTAGTTTTTCTTCTGCTCGCTTTACACGGCCCAAAAGATCTTCGAATGAAGATAGCGCCTGATAGGAGACAGCGCATTCAGGATTTACTTTGAGCTCATGTGCAACAATTTGGTCCAATACGTTTTCGAAGTCCACACGCAATGAATCAACTGTTTTAATGTCGCAGAGGAAGGACTCCTTATCGAATCCTTCTAAGTCAATTCGTTTTGCCTGGTCAGATATGGTTTGCATGCGAGAAAATATCCGATCGCGTTTCGATATTAATCTTTTTAGAGTTGCGTCCGCCATATTAGCGGTTTACGACTAACTAGCTACCTACGACAAGTGATTCTGAAAGGACTGTGAACTGATTACACTCCACAAATTACAATAACAGATTTTGTGAACGCACAGTACAAGTAACGAAATGTGGTTCTTTGTTTTTGGACCGGTTTTAACTGGATATTATTACGAACGAGAAAATAATGAATGAATATTGAATAAAACGATTTATGCGGTTCGATACGAAACGAAATAGGTATTATTATAAGATGTTTGTTAAGTTCCTGGGTCGCGATACGAAATAATTAATTACAATAGTTAAACGATTTTGCCTAACTTATTTGTTAGGCTTGCGAGCAATCTAACTTACTTGCTAGATTACGACGATACGAAACAACGAGACGATACGATAATTATGAATAAGAATGCGAATTTACTACTATATTTGCGGGGTTTACGAGAATCTACGATATAGGTACGTACTAACTTACCGCCACGTGCGCGCGGCGCGGTTACGAGTGCGGGTTTTGCGATAAAATTGACCCAGGATAGGGGAATGGTTGGCTATTCACTGATTCCAGATGGAATCCGGCTCGAAAAGGACCAAATGGATGCGCGGAAAAGCAAAATAAATCAACAAATTAACTTGGTAGTCAGTGAAGGGGGGCGATGAAAGACCGCGTGGAGACACAGGGTAAAATCGGTCTTTCTTAAGGGTTACAGGGGGTGCACGGTACCTTTATTTCCTCGTCTGCAGCTCCTCAGCTCGATTCACAGCGGTTTCACGCACAAACACCAAGTTTTAACAGGTTTCAAAGTTTTTCTAGGGAACACACTGTTCTCAACACGAAGGTTTATAGCCAACAACTAAAAAGTTTTGTAACTGCCTAATGATGGCTGCTCACTTCCGCCGTTTATTTGCCGACTCGCTTCCACGAGTACGATAGGTTCCGTGCAAGAAAGGGATGGGAGATAGGGATGTATTACCAACCAATTAGTGATGTTGCCAATAATGATATTTTAATCTGCGATTTAAATTAGCGCAACCAAGTGGTTTCCATTCACTAGTCATTCAGAGCCGGGAATAAGTCACAAACAGACTCGCAATGTTCTTTCCTACTTTGTGAAGAGGCATTCATTCTTAATTCAGCTGATTCATTAGTGGGTAGGTCTATGGTAAGCAAAGCAGCCTAAGAAAGCAGCATATTAATTTTGTTCTCTAAAGTAGGGCAGGCTACCAATCTTAAACCCTAGTACTTTCTAACTTTTGATTGGAAGGCACTTCAGCATCGCTGCATCGCGTGTAGTTGCGAACGCGGGGCATTCTTCAACTTCGGAAACTAATTATGTGGTAAAGCGAATATCAGGTAACTAGCACGCACGCTACACAGGTTTTAAAACGATAACAAAATATTTTTGATTCCATAAAGTTTGTTATTCAACGAATTAAAATTCAAACACGCATGTTTGATTTTCTCAAATGTTATTTATTAATTTAATAAGTTAGTCTTGTTTCTGGCAAATGTTTCTTGTTACTTAATGGAAGGACCGCCAACATAAATAAGGCAAGGCAGCCAAAGAAAACATTTTCAGCTTAACAATAGTCTCGCATAGTTTCTAGGCGAACAGAACAAAAGACAACATCTTGAGGCCTCTCGAATACAAAATGACTTGAATTCGCCCCGAGGGCGGGTTATTAGCTACTAGGATAAAAGCACTGGCTGGGGGTATTGTTTTCATTATATCAATAGTTCCTACTCCTGTCAATTAATGGCAATGTTCAAGCAAGTTCTGAATTCACTTTGAATGGAGGCGTAGAAATTACGGTTATGGTCGACGATTTTCTTTTGTCAAACCGGTTATTTCAATACTAATTGACAATAGCCGGTTCACATTTAGATGAAGCACTTGGCTCCATCTAAATGTGAACCGGTCGGTTATTGCCATGAATAAATCGTTCGTTTCGTAAAATGGTAATAATGGTAATTCGTGCTAGCTGGTTAAAACCGGAATAGGTGAACGGGGACGACTAAAAGGTCCCCAATAAACTATTCAAATCACACTGCGTAATTTCAGGATTCCGATGTTTCATTTGCATTTAAGTACTGAACTAAATGTAATCGGCTTACTGTAATGCAAATTAAACGGTAGTACCTTTGTGCTCATTTGCGCTCATATTGTTTGGGAACAATTTCCATGCCTGCCAGCTTAAAACGGCTAATTGTTGTGTATTTTAGCAGCTCATGAAAACCATAGGAACCCTTTACCTTCTTTCTGCCTTACCTGAAGATGATTTGGTGATAGGCCAAGGACATCAGGCTATTAGTTGGGTGTCAATGTTTTAAAAGTAAAGTAAATTATATTAGTCAATTAATCTGATTTGAACAAAACCATATCAAGCCAACTAGCCAGCTAGTTCTCTCGTCACATCCGTCTACAGAGCCAAGCAAAGATTTAGCGTTAAAAGATTTTTTTAGGGCTCGAAAGATGTTATCCAAGAAAGGGACGCTTTGCTGGTAAATATTTGTTATAATTATGTAGTACATATCCAAAAATCAAGGTTCATATTTAGGTAAAGCGCAAAAAATCCTTGTATAATTATGTGTAAATACAAACTGAACTACCTGAACTAATGGAGAAGCTCGCAGTCGCGCAACGAGCCATGGAGAGGGCTATGCTTGGGATTTCTCTACGAGATCGAATCAGAAATGAGGAGGTCCGTAGACGAACGAGAGCAACCGACATAGTCCAGCGGATTGGCAAGTTAAAATGGCAGTGGGCTGGCCACGTAGTGCGCAGGACCGCCGATGGGTCCGGAAGGTCCTGGAGTGGAGACCACGGACCGGCAAGCGCAGCGTAGGACGTCCACCGGCTAGGTGGACCGACGACCTAGTCAAGGTAGCCGGAAGACGCTGGGCGCAGGCCGCTTCCAACCGGTCCTGTTGGAAAGCCATGGGGCCTATGTCCAGCAGTGGACGTCCTACGGCTGATATGATGATGATGACAAACTGAAAGTGGCAATATTAAAATAAGAATTAGTTAACACAAACATTTTGTTTTAAATAATTATACAAATGGCTGAAAATAAGAAATAAAAGAATTTCACTTTCTCTAAAATATGATATTAGGTACTAGGACTTCAAGTTATAAAGGAGATGGTATATCGAGCTTGCAAGAAGAATGAATTTTAAACGTTTAAGCGCCGCGGTTCCACGTTTGAATTCTAGTAGGGGAGGTGGCGCCACTGCCAACGTAAACAATAGCTCCGTGATAAAAATTAAATAAAAACAGTGATTTTGTATAGAACTGGCTAAAGTTAAGTGTAAAGTGTGTGTAAATGAACAATAATTACTACAAAACATTTGTGAAAAGAACTGTTACTGTGTAAATGTGAAAAACATTAAAAACAAACCACTCAAACTTTCACAACACAAAAACTAATATTTATGAGAAAAAAAAAACCCAAAACACTTCTACTTATAACTACTTCGAACTTATAACTGAAATAAAGTGCATAGTGTCATTTAAAAAGTCATATTTCTACTTGTAAACTGTAAAACCATACAAGAAACTTTATAACTGTTTGTTTTGAAAATTTGAATTTTGTGGCGTCCCAAAAAATAAACCTCTGTTCCACGAAACAAATCTGTCAAAATGTTGAATAATTAGCTATTCAAATATTCTTGGTGAAAAAAACTTTGCAATTTAAATACCTACTAAAAGTGATACATGTTCATGGACAATATAATATTGATCTCAAGTGTTTGCAGATAAAATAATTTATACATAAGTACATAAGTTATACGTATTAATTGGATCGGAAATATGAATTTCTTCGAGAATATGACGCTGCGTACTCGCAAAACTCGTTCGCAGTCTAAAGCAAAAGCTGCAATAGACCCATGCACGTCCAATGACTCAACGTTAAACGGCACCACCAATAGCTTACCGACAATATCGGATGATGAGAACGAAGAGATCCTAGAGCTTAAAAAACAAGTTGAACAGCTTAACTCTGATTTATTGAAGGCTCAGGAAGTGATAAGCCAGTTATCGTCCGAGAACACAAACTTAAAAAATACCATCACGTCTATGAATGAGAACAACCACAAACAAATCTCAAAATTATCGAACGACATAGAGACCCAGGAAAATATCAAGCAGTCTACTCCTAACAAAAAATCGCGTGCATCCAAGAAAAAAAGGAATTTAGCTAGCACGACAGCAAATGAAGCATCAATATTGAATATATCCACCCAAATAACACCGAATTACATCTCGTCCCAAGCTACTGAACATAATATCAATAAGGTACCTCAAAAACAAAGAAAGAAAATATGCATTTTAAGCAGCAATAAGGAAAATAAAATATTGTCTATAGCTGAAGAAACGTTCCCGAACTACCAATTGTGCCACTACCTCACACCATATGGCGGAATAAACGAACTCATCAGTAACATCAACCTGAAACTTAAGGACTTCACAATGGATGATTACTGCATAATTCTCATAGGTGAAGAAGACTTTCAGAGAACCGATAATTATTTTGATTTGATTATCAAAATACGCGAGACATTAATGCCTCTGCATCACACTAATATAATTTTATGTTTACCTACTTTTAAATTCAGCTATTATTCTACTACGATGTTTAATACAAGGTTAGAACTGTTTAATAATTTACTGTATCTAGACATAGAAAGTCACAAATACGCATTATTGTTTGATTCCAATTTTGACTTAAAATACGACAGTACCATGTTTTCAAATAATAGTGGTGCAATTAACAATAATGGAATAACTAATATGTTTAAAAACCTTCAATGCTTTGTCCACGTCAATTCTCTTGATATTCCTTTAAACTCTGACACTGTCTCGAACTCTGATATCAATAATTTGTCAGGTATCAACCATATGTCTCCAAGTGTTGAAAATAATAGTAATTTTTTTCGTATATAATCATATAAACGTACTTCATCAAAATGTGAATGGCTTGATAAGTAAATCGGATCTACTGAGCCTACACCTACATGAATTTGCTTGTAATAACAAATTGGTGGATGTGCTTTGTGTAACAGAACATAATATGAAAGAGAGAGATGATGTACACTTACTTATTCCAAATTACACACTTGCAACCTGTTACGTTCGAAACAATAGAAGAGGAGGTTCATGTATTCTGGTAAACAACAAACACAAATATAAAATAATTAATTTAAAAGAATATTGTTGCACTAACGATTTTGAATGCTGCGCTATAGAATTACCTGAACATAGTATAACAATTGTATGTATTTATAGATCTCCAAAATTCAAAATTGATAATTTGAATTCCTTTTTCTACCAATTCGAAGGTATTCTAAAAAAGATATTAGGTTATAATTCCAAAAAGAAAGTTATTATCTGTGGGGACTTTAATATTGATGTTTTAAAAAGTACGAAATCAGCTACACAACTTGAAAATCTCCTTTATAACTATCGTTTGAAATTGAGTGTTCGTCAACCAACCCGATTAGATAGTGGTACCTGTATCGACAACATAATCCACAACATTAGAGGCAGCACTAGCGAGGTGTTGGAATTAGCTATATCCGACCATACAGCTCAAATCACAAGATGTCCTGTTAAAAAAACATGTACCATTACACATTGGTATACTTTTAAACGTGATTTTTGTCAAGAAAATATGCTTAAATTTAGGAATGCTCTTCAAAGCCTTAGTTTTAGTAATGTTTACAATTGTACAGACCCAGATAATGCATTTCGTGAATTTAACAACTTGTTTAAATTGTTCTACGATCTTTGCTTCCCCATTATTAGAATTAAAAATGAATGCTCCAAAACTCCAAAATGGATAACGAAAGGTATTAAACTATGTTGTAAACGTAAACGTGAAATGCTATGGCAGTTAAGACGCCAACCAAACAAAACGAATAAAAACATTTATAACTCTTACTCTAAACGTCTAAAATTAATCATCAAACTAACTCAAAAGACACAAAACAGCTACTACATCAATAATGCTGACAACAAGGTTAAAGCAACTTGGAAAGTCATAAACTCAACTAAAACTAATTACCCAAAAGAAAATCCTTATAAAATACTTACAGATAATAATGAATATATCACAGAACCAAATAGAATAGCCGAATCTTTTAATGACTATTTCATTGACCAAATTCAACCAATTAACAAACATAACCACAACACCGATTACACATCTTCATTAATTAATTCCAATCCTAATTCAATATTCTTAGCACCAACTGTTCCTCATGATATGCATAAAATTATTACTGCTCTTAAAAATACCAACAGTTGTGGTTACGACGAAATTGTTACACATGTAATAAAAAACGTAGTTATAGAAATCTCTCCAGTTCTTAGCTATATTGTAAACGTGTGTATAGATAGTGGAAAATTCCCTGAAGATTTAAAATTATCTGTTATAAAACCTCTTCACAAAAAAGAAAATCCACAAAATATGAAAAATTATAGACCTATTGCTCTCGTACCAGTATTTTCCAAAATAATTGAAAAAGTGATATATAACAGTCTTTATTCATTCCTAGAAAAAAACAATCTTCTAACTAAAGAACAGTATGGTTTCAGAAAGCACAAAAATATTAATATGGCCATCTATGAACTTATAAATAAAATTATCACAAACATGGATAGCAAAATTCCGGTCTCAGCGTTATTCATGGATATGACGAAGGCGTTCGATCTTGTGGATCACAGAATCCTACTTATTAAATTAAATAAGCTTGGAATTAGGGGTAATGTCCTAGAGTTAATTAAGTCGTACCTAGTCGATAGAAAACAAATGACTAAAATAGCAAAAGTATGCCCAAGAACAAAAACAGAAAAAACCTACCTGTCAAAACAAAGGTTTATAAATTTCGGCGTGCCCCAGGGCAGTGTACTAGGTCCATTGTTATTCTTATGCTATATAAATGATATACCCCTAAGTATAGAACAACCCATGACTCTATTTGCTGATGACTGTACCACAATATTTATAGGAAAAAACTCAGAACAATATGGAAATGATATAAATAATAGTTTAACTTTAATTATGAAATGGTTAACCGAGAACAACCTAAAGATTAATTTCGGAAAAACACATGTCATGCATTTTAACCAGCGCACGACTTCTATAAATCCAACTGTTAAATACGAACATAACAATATTGTTAAAATTGACAACACAAAATTTCTAGGGCTTTGGTTAGATCAACATATGACATGGAAAACACACATTGAGCATTTAATAAAAAAACTTAACCAATATTGCTATGCCCTACACAATTTAAATAAAGTCGCGAATCGCAGCACCGTTCTTACCGCATACCACGCATACGTCTCCACAACACTGCGTTATGGAGTAATATTCTGGGGTAATTCTACGGAAAGGGAGGCTGTCTTTAAAGCCCAAAAAAAATGCGTTCGGGCAGTATGCATGATCCAAAACACTGACAGTTGCAAACCATTTTTTATTAATCTAAAATTATTAACAGTCCCATCCCTTTACATTTATGAAGTTGCCATATTTATCAAAAATAACCCTAACCAATTCGAAACCGTATCATCTAAACGCCACCAAGGTGCACTTAAGTCTAAATCCCATCAAACCGCCCTTTACTCAAAAAGTTTCCTAGGAATGGCACCAAAAATTTTTAACAAACTTCCTAAGTCAATAAAAACAACAAAAGACTGCAATACATTTAAAAAAACCCTCCATAAATTCTTAATTCAAAAAGCATATTATTCTATAAATGAATACCTGGAAGAAAAATGAAAACTGTTTTATTTTAAACTTGTATTTTTAATAGATAATTTTATTCCCTGATTATTAGCTTTAGTTTGTAAGATTGTTACTACTTTTATTGTTTACTTATTTTGTATTGTTTTTAATTTGTTTTTGTTTATTGTATATTTTATTAAAGATTTAATATTAGGTAATTAGCTGCAATATCAGTAGTTTCTATAGTCAAAAAACTACAACCTACATTAGTTAATGTGTAAACATTAATTGTAATTTTGTACGCCTTGCATGGCAGCACATAGTGAGACAACTTTTTTTGATAACACCATGTACATACTTTTACCTATGTGTCACAAATAAACATATTTGAATTTGAATTTGAATTTGAGGCTTGTATCACCTGAGGCCATATTTACATAGCTCCTGCCTTTGAACACGGCTTTGCGACTCAGCCTCTTGTCGTGGTCTCAACTAAACAATGTTTAATATTAATGATGTGTTTTCCAACTATTTAGGGATTTTGTTTCACAAACAATGAGGAATTATTTACGAGGGATTCAGGCTGTCTTGTTGTGGGAGAAAATTGTTTTCTTAGCTTTTGCTGTGTAAACAAGTTAACATATTTTTTATAGTATATTTATAACATTTAATTTAGTATTTCGTTATTATATAATGCAAAATTAAAATCACAATGCTTGTGATGGCCATACGATGATTTTTCTACTGAACCGTATTATTCGACTCATAGGTAGGTAATGCTTACAAAATTGCCGTCTTTTTATTAGTCCTACAAAATATTTATAGTAAAAATTGCTCCTGAAGACTATCAATAAAACTTGTAACGGGTTAACAACTATTATTTCCTTCTAAAAGTAGGACGTAAGGAAGTCTTCAGGCTAGGTACTAGGCAGACCGATCAACGACCTGCTGGAAGCAGCTGGATTAAAGCTAGGCCTATTTCCAGCAGTGGACTGCTGTAGTGCTGTATGCTGATGATCTTCATAAAAATACTAAAATAAGTAAAAAAAAAGGAAACTAAGCCTCCCTTCTCTGCCTCATTAGTTTATTCCCCATTTAATTTATCGGGTATAAATTAAATTGGCACATAACAGCGTAGCAATCAGACAAACAAACTGACAGGCCGATTGCTGTTCCTGCATTAATAATGTTAGCAAGAATCCTATTACGCAAATATGTTACACGTGGCTTGTCAGAAATTCACGTATAATTAAATATTAATAACGCGGCGAGGTACTAACTCAGTCAAGTAATCAAGTAGATTCAAGTAACATAACATTACGCATGTAATTCTCGAAGATTTGGACAGAGATGTAACACTAGTACACCCACACGCACACACACACACCCACACGCACACACACACACACACACACATTACAATTTCGTTTATAAAAGTTTCATGTGGGAGCGAGCCTATCACGCTTTTTTCTCTTGGGGGTGGGCAGAGTCTACGCAACTGGGGGCATACCCTCTAAGTCCGTCAAAGAAAGTACGGTTTTTTTTTTTAATGAATGGCATCTCGCCGTTCAACCTATGAGGTTGTCGTCTGCTTAACCGGACTATCCTGTGGTTGCCTTAAGAGTAAGGCCTCCAGCCAGGGCATAAAAACTTACAAACTAAGCGACTGCACGCTAAGGGCCTGTGGCGTACGAACCTCGGCTTAGGGCGTCGCTGGGGGAGGACTGCATGGGGACGGGCTGGATCTGAATGGTATCATTATTTAGGGGCTAATTTAAAACTACTGGCACAGCATCGCGGGCTGGCTCGAGCGAGGGTCGGGGAGGGCATGGACCGGGACGTCGCGACGGACCTCGACGGCGAAGTCGGAAAGACGGCGGTTTTTTCGGAACTTTTTAAGAGTGCTAGTCTCTTTGCTACTCTCCTGGAGGAGGGTGATAGCATCATCTGGAGTGACGAGGGTATGCCTAGGACGGCGTACTGTACTAATGCGCGAGGGTTCGTAACGGGCGGCCACTGCGATCAGGGGATTACGGTGTTTAATGGCGTTATCGAAGAAACGCTTCGAAAGACGTTTCAAAAACTGAAGGACGGTGGGCATTCTAAGGTCTACGTGTAGACGATTATTACGTACATAAAAAGGGGCTCCCGTGACTCTACGTAAGAACCGGTTCTGTAAGATTTGCATCCTATGGATGTACTTAGGCTTGGTGAGAGCGTACACGACGCAAGCGTACGTCATAATGGGACGGATCACCGCGGTATAAAGGCGCAACCAACCGGGAACAAAGAACATAGACTCCGGGTTGAAAAAATCTTGATGGAATGATCCAATAATAGTTTCCCGACCTAAGACTCGAATCTGATTCTCAGCCGTTGATCGCGACCGTTATACCAACGGGGCAGTAATTTTTTAATAATGATAATCTAAAAACCGGCCAAGTGCGAGTCGGACTCGCGCACGAAGGGTTCCTTACCATTATTTATAAAAAAGAGAAAAAAAATGTACGGAAAACAGAATAAAATAAATATTTAAGGGGGCTCCCTTAAATATTTATTTTATTCTGTTTTTAGTATTTGTTGTTATAGCATCAACAGAAATACATAATCTGTAGAAATTTCAACTGGCTAACTATCACGGTTCATGAGATACAGCCTGGTTACAGACGGACGGACGGACAGCGAAGTCTCAGTAATAGGGTCCCGTTTGATCCTTTTGGTACGGAACCTATAAAATTGAGGGCTAAGATTATTGCCGGCGGTAACTATTTTTTTTTACCTGTATCCAGAGGCGTTTCTTTATTCATCCCAACTTTACATGGTTTTATTTTTTACCTAGTTTACATAAAACACTGCTTTGGAACGCAACGCACGGTACGTACAATGCTCCACCATAATTATGATCTGCTGGTCTTATTCCTGTGTGGGAAAGAGACGGAGCTATACAAGATGTCTAGCGCCATCTCTTTCCCACTCTGGAATAGGAATGGAACAATAATGTTTTGAGCGTCATAGTACCCCCGCTGGTCCCCTTTTTATTTTATTTTCAGCCACAGCCATGGTTTAATTTCAGTCGGTTTATTTCAGAACACCTGCGTTCTACAAGCGGTGCAGGTGACGTGAATTTGTTCCGCTTTTCACGCCTGAAAACTTTTTGTTTACTGGTCATCCGAAGCTACGCGGCACGTTCAACAGATGTGTTTGTTTTCATTTACATATAACATGGGCTTCTGTTTTGTTGCGCGATTTTCATTATATTGGTGCTTTGTGACAATTCATGAATGCAAAGAATTTTATTAAAACAATGTTTAACTGCCGCTACCATACAAGGTAAAACGGACCCTACCCCGGCATGAAGCCGTCAACCAAGCATTCTGTGCATCAGACTACTTAATTTGTTTTAAATGGATTTATTGCGTTAATATAATGCTCGTAATATGGAAATTAGTTCATTATTAGTATTTACACACAATAAAACAGTAAAATATAACGAAATTTTGCAATATTTTAGGTGTTAAAAATTTTGTTCCCCAAGCAATTTTTAAAACATTTTTAAAAACCCGATTTAACGGTTTTAAACAGTGTATTTACACAAATACGATAAAATAAGGCTCTGTTTACTACTCATAAAAAACTGCGTTTTGGTTTGCCCAACTACGGCGAACCAAAAAGGAAGGTTATGATTTTTGTTCTTGCATTTGGTGTTTTGTTAAGTAACTGTTCGCAAAAAATATTGCAGGGAAACGTCTTTGTGGACGGGAAGGAGGGTTTTTTTAGGGTGTAAAATCACGTTTTTCGGCGTAACTCAATGTCACTCGAAACGTTGTGCTTTTGGATGCATTCAATAGTACGGGGGTCATAGAGGTATTTAAAGTAAAACTGTAACCTAAAATATTTGAATTAAAAAAAAGGATTGTGTGGTTTTATGAAACCACGGTAAAAGCGAAACTTTTTTCACACTATAGACATTTAACAAAAAAAAGTTGGAATAATATTCCATTAAGGGTATAAAACATATAAAACGCGGAGTAGAAGCCCAGCGTCACGCGACATGCAACACACAGACGAAAAAGTTTGAGACGATGTATAAAAGTTTCACTTTAAAAACAGAGGCAGTCATAAGGACTGCCAGCAGAAGTGCAAACTCAAAACAATGGAATTACTGTGTTCTTTATTTGAATTTTTAAATGTGTCGCTAGTCTGGCGCTATACATCACGAGCATGTCGGTCACGCGAACCCAAAGATTTTTCCCCTACCACATTAAACCTGTCACTACAGTCAACTGGTTTCGTTTTCGAACAGTGAAAGTAATTTAATTACCTAACTTGGTCGAATTTATTATCTCTTGTGATTAATTCCCCGATTAAATTGCACATTTGAAATTCTACTTCGATGACAATGCAATTATAAATTATCTGCAGCTTACCTATGATGCAGAATGTTACCAGCGCAATCGTTTCATAACTGTAACATTTTGTATTTTTTATTAAACGGTTTTATTTAGCTCACCCCGTTTGTTTTTTTATTTATTCTTGGGTCATATTTAGTAATTCAAATTTTTCACCCTCTTCCTGTCAACCGATTAATCTGAAATTTTGTATACACTTTGGATTTTGGTGACAATACAATTATGTTTATTCATTATCATTATACATTCAAGATGGCCGCCGCTACAAAATGGCGGATAATTTATGTTTTATTAATCCCATCAATATGGGTATCAAATGAAAGGGCTCAACAAGCAGAATACAATATACTATAAAAAATTGAAATCCAAGATGGCGGCCGCTACAAAATGGCGGATAACGTAGGTTTTATCGATCCCATCAATATGGGTATCAAATGAAAGTGCTCAACCAGTATAAATACAATGTACTATATAAAATTAAAATCCAAGATGGCGGCCTCTACAAAATGGCGGATAACTTAGGTTTTATCAATCCCATCAACATGGGTATCAAATGAAAGGTCTCAACAAGTAGAATACAATTTACTATGCAAAATTGAAATCTAAGATGGCCGCCGCTACCAAATGGCTGATAACAATTTTTTATCAATCCCACCAATATGGGTATCAAATAAATGGGCTTGACAAGATGAATACAGTGCACTATACAACCTCAATATTTAAGATGGGCGCAGCCACCAAATGGCGTATAATAATAAGATTTAAATTTAGAAATTGAATCTGTAATTTAGGTATCTGATTAATCCAGTCTGAATCCACCACCCAAGTCAAGATTTTGTATCGTGTTGAGGACTGTGTGGCGTTAGGGTGGCTAAAAATGATACGTCGTTAGCGGTACACCACCCAAGTTAAGGTGAAAGGTTAAAACGCGCCGAGAACTGTATGGCATTAGGGTGGATAAAAATGATATGTCGTTAGCGTTTTCCCCTCAAAACTCAGGCGCATCTTGTTGTACATAGCCTTGCTCCTTTATTGGACCTCTGGAGGGGTCGACCGTTTAAATGTACATTACTCGTGGGAACAAAATGGTAAAAAAACTAAAAACTAGAAAATAAAAATAGGTAAAAAAGCTTTTTAAGTTAAACGGTTTTATGTTAAACATACATTGCAATGTTTAAGATAAATGTACTAAAAACCAAAAAATAATAAAATACATACAGTCGTGGGAATTATAAACATATGCATAGACTAGACTAAAATAAAACCGTGGGGCACGTCAATTGTCTACAATCGTTGATTAAAATGTTTGTTTTGTGATATCTAATACTAATAATAAAGGTAAAGAGTTTGTTTGTTTGCTTAAACGCGCTAATCTCAGGAAATACTGTTCCGATTAGAAAAATACACAGTGTTAGATAGCCCATTTATCGAGGAAGACTATAGGCTATATATCACCACGCTACGACCAATAGGAGCGGAGCAGCAATGAAAAATGTTGCGAAAACGGGGAAAATGTGACGCAGACGAAGTTGCGCGGGACAGCTAGTGCCATATACAAAAAATACCTATTTATCAAATGGTGCCATCCTTTCCTATCTAATCTACAATAATTCAGGAGTATAATCTTTCATAATAGATACAAAAAAAAAGAATAAAAATCCAATATCGAAAATTCACTAAAAGTAGCGATAAAACAACAACAGCCAAGGTGTTTTAGCATTTTTATAGCCTGCCGCATACCGCATCGCCTGTATGAATTATTTCAGCAAAAGGAAGGCGTTTCATCTCGTGAACAGCGTGAATTTTATTGAAAAAATTCACGGGAATGTGTCGCTGGGGGCCGATGGCGGAGGATGGATGGCTCTGGTCGGCTGTAATGGGCACTTGCTGATGGGATTATAAATATGTCGGTGATAGCCTAGGTCCTAGATGGTTGAATGTGCTTGTTTGTGTCGTAGGCATTATTGCTGTGATATGATAGCAATAGCAATATAAGTATTCTGTCTTCTTTACGTGGGGTTCTGTGTCTAAGAGATGTTTAATTCAAAGATAAAGATAAAGATATATTTATTGCTTAACTGTGTACATTAAGTTGTTATTAATAAACATTACATTTTTGGTTTCAACAGTCTACCCAAGTCGGATATGCAATAGTATTTTTGAAGTGATTTTAAGAAATTATATTTAGAATACATTATTAATTAACATTTTTTAAATTGATTTTTAAACATATTTCCATTTAACAAACATTATTTTTTATCAAAAAATTCATGCAGATTATAAAATACATTATTAATTAACATTTTTTTCAATTGATTTTTAAACATATTGCCATTCAATTGTTTAATTGCTGGCGGTAAGTGATTGTACACACGAATAGCAGTAACATAGGTACTTTTATAATACATCATATTGTTAATTTCCGGTAAATTAATGTCATATTTATATTGTTTCCGAATGTTCCTTTTAGAATCTGATTTTAAATTAAAATATTGCATATTGTTTTTAACAAATAAACATAATTCGAGTATATAAATACCAGTCAGTGTCAGAAAACCCTCCGTTTTGAAGACATCTCTTAATGATTCGGTACTATACATGTTATATATTGTCTTAAGACATTTCTTCTGGAGAATAAATGTGGATTGTACGTTTGTCGAGTTTCCCCAAAATATGACACCATAACTTAACAGTGGGTACACATTTCCAAAATATGCATTTTTTGTAACACTTGGATTTGTAGTTTCTGCTAGAACTGACAATGCGTAGCAAGCGCTGGATATTCTTTTATTAATTTTTTCAATATGTGCCTTCCAGTTTAAATGTTGATCTATTGTTACTCCTAAGAAATTTGTGTCTTTTACTTCTTCAATCGCTGTATCAGACATGATTACATTCAATTTAGTAGGTTTACTTTTATAATTTCTAAATTGTATCAATTTGGTTTTAGAGACATTGACTTTTAAATTTATTGACTTCAACCAATCAATTACAGTTATTAATGTTTTCAATTCAATTCAATTCATTTATTGGTGTGATTTTTGGTACATTTTACATGAAATCTTAATGATAAATAATTAGTTTCTCAAAAATCTTCCTTAAAGGCGTACACTCTTTCACATAATTAGTAGTTCTTATAAAACTAATAATCAACATAATAAAATAAAATAATTACTACGAAACACAACATAACTCAAGACAGAAAATATAATATAAGCAAAACCTATAAACATTAATGGAAATAAAGATAACAATAAAATGTCAATAATTTATGGAAATAAAGATACTAAAACAATGACAAAATTAAATGGATATCAATGTCAAATAGCTTACAATTTATCATTAAGGAATTCGTCAAGAGTATAATAACATTTTTCCAATAATAGATATCTTAATTTGTTTTTAAATTGAATAATATTTAAGTCCTTAATTGCATCATGCTCACTTAAATGTCACGCTGATGCTGGCGGGTGTGTCGGGTCGTTTAGTTCCCTTCAAAATGGTTGAGTTGAATGATGGCTGATACATGCGTCATGTTCGTGAACGGGCGCTGTTAGTTGTGACTGGTCATCTCTTAGCTGCCACGGTTTATTTTAATTACTTTATTTTTTAATTACTGATTTAATCTTTTACTCTGGACGCTCTTAACTTGCCCGTATTTCTACATTGTTCTCACATATTTGTAATTCTTAACATGAATGATGTAACCAAGATTTTGTAACATATTTTGATTTAAAAGAGTGTCCATGGAGTTTCTTGCCCGTTCTTCTCCATAGAGATCTACGCTACGGAATGGGCAACTACAGTACTTTCACAAGTTATTATGCCTTGTGACTGGGACTGTAGCTTCGCGTTTTATTTTGTTTTTTTTTGACTTTCAAAAGTGCCTGTAATGGTCTAATTGAAATAAATGCTTTGACTTTGCATTTGGTAATTTATTAAATATTTGTGGGGCCATGTAAAGTATGCTTTTGTGCATTAAGGCGGTCTTTGATGGTCGAACGCATAATTCATGTCTATATTCCTGCCTAATCATTTTGTAGCGATGTTCAGATGCTCTTCTGAATAGATGCATGTTCTTTTTAACAAATAAAGCAGTCTCAAATATGTACAAGCAAGGTAAAGTCATAATTTTTAACGATACAAAATAAGGTTTGCGGCTATCAGTAATTTTTATACCGGTAATAGCTCTAATGCATCTTTTTTGTGATTTGAACACCATGTCCCTATTGCAAGAGAGATGTTGAAAGCCATTTTCTGATCTAATAATAGTGTTTTACTGTATTAAATGAAGAATCAATCAGCAGATCGCGGACTTGGTTGTGACTCGCGCAGTATATTAGCAATCTACACAGTATGAGCAATTATACATTACACGTGGGGTAGCGTACCTAATTGGAACTATAACGACCATCATAAGCGACAAACAAAATATATGGGAATCAATTGCACGAAAGATGGTAGTATTAGGCTGTCAGAAAACACGACGATCCATTTGTCCGTAACTAGTGGGCTGTTCGATGTTCTATTTTGTTCTTATTTTTTCCCTTTGTTTTGTTATTGTAGCAAAGTATGTGTTATCACGTGGTAACTGAAGCACGAAGCGGAAATAAGATGAAACATGTCAGGACCACTCAAGTCTCAGCCAAGTGCAGAAATAATGAGCACGGGATAACACTTCAGAGAATAAACGGAACTTCTCCAGTACTGTGCTGTGAGAAATATTGAACAGCTTGCTATTTTATGCTTTCCTTTTGCAGTATTGATGCTACTTCTGTGTTTTTTTTTACTACTAGTATTTCTTTTTGAACTGAAAAGTACTCGTACATAAATCCATTTTTTTTGTATTGTTCGTCCGATTCTAATTATTTTGATTTGAGGTAGCAAAGTTTACTTTTTCTGAATGATCTAAATCTAATTAACCAAAAACTAGATAAATATAGGGAGGTAAGTGGGTCACATAGAACTAAACTAACGAAAAAGTTATAAATGTATTAAAGTATTAGTTATTAGTACCTACTGGTTCAACAAAATATTCTTAAACTTATTATTTGAACGTTAAGTCTATTGGACTTTTTCCTTTCAGGTATAAAGCGATCTTCCCTTGATTAAACTTTGCCAGGTGTAATAAATTTTTACTGTTAGCAGTTCCAAGTAAAGTTATAGCTATTGTAAATGTAATTTTATTCTTTATAGCATAGGATCCAGTTTCGCTTTTGTGAAGGCCTGCAGGAAATTGCGATTCTGGGGTATGGGGGTATGTGACAAAGTTAAGTGAATTTTATAAAAGATTCATGTGTTCATAACGGTTTTAATTTAAATTAAGAACAACCTTCTTCTTGCTACCGTGTTCTGGTATTCATTTTAGTTATTGGAAAGATGACAGGATTGGAATTTTATTACTAAGATATTATTTATTATGACTTGGATATTTATCACACACATTAAGTTCAAAAGAAAATAGAAGTAGCAGACAGGTGCAGGGTGCTCACTAAGGCACTTTCATCATGCCCAAGGTCTTTATCTTAAAATAAATCTCACTCAATTTCGATCAAAGCTGAGAAACATAACTAGTGCCTGTTTCTTTGACATGCAAAATTCTTTATTTAACCTTCTCCGTGTGATACAGAGGACGCATTTGTACCTGTCGCAATATATTTTTACCTTTTGTAGCTTCATCAATCTTTTACCAACGAGACATGTAAAATAATGTCGTACCTCGTTGCTAAAGCCTCGTTCACATTAGGAAAGTAAATAGAACGGGAGGTAAAGTAATTACGTACTATTCTGTTAGTGTAACTGGATTTGGCAACTAGTGCATTTTAGATGGAGGGCAACTTAACGACCTGGCTTTCTAAGGAGATTACGAATTTAGCTGGGACCTCCAAAAGCAAAACAAGGATGGCATAGTGGGTTGGTTTGGTTTGCTTCAATATATTAAAACTCTTAACTAGTGCTATCAATAAAACTTGAAACGGTTTTTTTTTTAACATGTTTACTATTAGTTTTGAGTTCCCGATAAAGCGGCGCTGTTACAAACGCATAAAACTATTTATTTTACAATTTATGTACACACTAATACAGAAAAGAAGAAAGGAAAAAAAATAGGTACAAAGGTAATGCTTATTTCTAAAGAAATCTCTTCCAGCATACCTGCGAAAGGAGATAATAAAAAAGAGATGTGGACAAAGTGTGTAAAAGAAGAAGAGAAAATGGAATACTTAAAACATAAAGCAAATAACTATACTTACGTTTATCCGCGTTTTTAACACCACCGAAATATCGGGAACTTAGAACTAATAGTAAACTTGGTAACTATTCCGTTTCAAGTGTTATTGATAGTGTTAGTGATCATGCCAGTTTAAAAACTTATATCATAACTAGTGGCAGTAGAAAAAATAATAATAAGTTTATTAGGTTGTGAAACCTCAAGGGTAGATTCTGTGTTATTTTATGACGAGACGACTCCAAACCTTGTTTAAAAAAAAATTGGTTGCCTGTAAAGTCGGTATACGGGCGAAAGTTTTACGTGACAACGACTTTGAGTGGTAAAATAATTTTAATGTGAATATTCATTCGTATAGTAGGAAGAAGGATGAAATAATAGTAACAATTTAAAACATTTATTTATACAAAGAATTATATTTAAAACATTAATTTATACAAAGAATCTCGCACTGAATTTCATATTAACAAAATTTTATTTTTACCTTTACACATACATACGTATTTATATACAAATATACATATATAGAGGCACGCGTCCCTTCCACTCGGGCATGGTTAGCCCGCCTAAGAGCGAGAGAGACAGACATAAAAAGTGAAAGGCACGCGTGCCTCTCACTCGCTCTCATTGTGAGCGCATAACGTGAGCGGAGCGTAACGCAGTTTCTTGAAGTGTCACCCGGCAAACCAATTTATAAGACGTTGTCACGTCAAAACATTTATCCCAGAATAAGTTAGGTATGCAATGGGATTTCTCATCGCCAAAACATACGAGCTGCCATAAAATCTTTAGGTATCAGAATCAGAATCAGAATGCTTTATTTGTAAACATAGGTCAAATTACAAGTGTGTGAGATGTTACAGATAGGTAGATCCTCTATGTTTTGCCCCGAGGCGTACAAATGTATTTAATCAACATTGTCGAGCTTTCCTAATTTTTAACAAACATTCAATTTTTAATATCATTAAGTGAGTCAATTATGTAAACTTTCACATTCGTATTAAGTTTAATATTAATAGGTACATGCATATTAATACAAAGAAAAAGAAAAAAGAAAATACGATCAATTACAATAAATGTCAAATAGATTAATTAAGATAAATTTCAGGTTAATGTCAAACAATATTCAAAATAGGTGAGGTGATGTATAATTTTCTGAAGCAGTAATTATAGAATTGTCGCCCAAATATGCCTGTATTGAGTAATAGCATTTATTTAACAAAATTCTTAATAGTTCTCTTTTAAAATTGTCCAGGTTTAACGTTTTTATTTTTTCAGGTAGTTTATTAAATATTTTTACGGCCATACAGAAGGTACTTTTATTCATTAGTGCAGTTTTTCCATAAGGTACTTCAAGTTCTGACTTGTTTTTGTCGCGTAATTTTCTGTAGTAACTCTTAGTAGCTATTTTGTATAATGAAATGTTAGATTTGACAAACATATTTATTTCATATATGTAAAGCGATGGCAAGGTAAGAATCTTTAGACGTTTAAAAAACGGTTGACAACTGTCTGTGCCTTTAAGTCCACACATAGCTCTGATGCATCTTTTCTGGGCTCTAAATACGAGTTCTCTATCTACTGAATTGCCCCAGTATATTACGCCATATCTGAGCGTAGATGCAACATAGCCGTGATAGGCTGTAAGCACAGATTCTAGGCTCACTATTTTTGATATTTTATAGAGAGCATAGGCAAATTTGTTAAGCTTTTTACATATTTCGTCTGTCTGGGGTCTCCAAGTCAAATTGTTGTCAATATTAATACCAAGAAATTTTGTAGCAGTAGTTGATTCTATTTTTGAGCCTAAATAGCTAATGTTAAGGATTGATGAAAATGCATAATTTTTGTCTTTTCTAAAATAATAAGATTATTGCCGTCAAGCCATGATATAATTCTATTTAATGTCATATTAATTTCATTTTCATAATTATTAGGATCATCACACTTAATGATTACGGTGCTGTCATCGGCGAATAGTAACATGGGGTGATTTATTTGCCTCGGAAGGTCATTTATGTAGAGTAAAAAAAGGGGGGGCCCTAGCACGCTACCCTGAGGAACGCCGTGTCTAATTATCTCGCTTTCAGAACGATATTTTTTCTCGTGACCGGTATGTGAGGATATTTGTGTGATTTCTACAAATTGCTTTCGGTCCGTTAAGTAAGATTGAATGAGATCAAGTATATTTCCCCTGATACCATATTTTTCAAGTTTATGTATTAGTATAGGATAATCCACATAATCAAAAGCCTTAGTTAGATCCATATAGATAGCACATACAGGATTTTTCTTATCTATATTTGTCAAAATGGGGTGAAGCAGGTCATGTATAGCCATATTGATTGTCTTCTGCTTGCGAAATCCCTTTTGTTCATTTACTAATATGTTTGATTTCTCAAGGTAGGTGTATAAGGATTTATAAATGACCTTCTCAAATATTTTTGAAAAGACGGGTATCAACGCGATTGGCCTATAATTTGACATTATCTGTCTGTCATTTTTTTTGTGCAATGGTACAA
The DNA here is from genome assembly GCA_963082945.1 of Cerastis leucographa. Taxonomy (NCBI): domain Eukaryota; kingdom Metazoa; phylum Arthropoda; class Insecta; order Lepidoptera; family Noctuidae; genus Cerastis; species Cerastis leucographa. The sequence goes on from OY720363.1 coordinate 17,634,419, forward strand.
ATATTGACGTTTTTAATTTATCAGGGAAGATGCCGCTGGAAATACTCATATTAATTATGTGACTGAGATGTGGAGCTATGTACCGAGATACTACTTTGATAATTTTCGTGCATACTCCATCATAACCAACACTACTTGTATTTCGAAGTGAGTTAATATGATTATTTATATCTTGAGGTATGGTCGGCTCCATAAATAAAGAGTTTGATGTATTTGAGGGTACATTAATTTCTGGTATAGTTTTATTTTTTGGTTCGGTAACTTGATTAATATAGAACTTGTTAAAGGCCTGTGCTATATTTAATGGGTTTGTGATTTTCTGTGTCCCCGTTTCAATTTGTGTTATTGGTTCTTTGGGGAAGTAGGTCTTAGAATTATTAATAATGGTCCATGTCGCTTTAGATTTATTTTTGGATGTCTTAATGAAGTAGTTATTTCGTGATGATTGAGTTAACGCTATAACTCTTTTAAACCTCGCAGAATATGTCTTAAACGATTGTTTATTCTTTGGGGTAGGATTTGTTCTATATTGCCATAGTAAGTGACGTTTCTTTTTACTACATTTTCGTATCCCGGTAGTGATCCATTTTGTTTTTTTTGTAATTGATTTTGTTATTATTTCGTAGGGAAAGCAAAGATCGTAAAAACATCTGAATAGGTCAAGAAAATAGTCGTAGGCCTTATTGACGTCGTCAGTTGTATATATGTCCGAAAAAGTAAGGCTTTTAATGCAATTTTTAAACTTCTCTACATTATCTTCACAGTAATTCCGTCTTTTTATTTTCCAACGCTTTAAGACACATGTCTTCTTAACAGGACATTTCAAAAGTTGCGCGGTATGATCTGACAGGCCCAATTCTATAATTTCTCCTTTACAGCCTTTTACATTATGCGCTATATTATCTAAGCAGGTCGCACTGCTTAGCCTAGTGGGTTGAGAAAATTGTAATTGTAAATTATAATTTAACAATGTGTATTCAAAGTCTAAGGTTTGTTTATTTCTTTTCATTAAGTTGATATTAAAGTCACCACATAAGACAATCTACTATTTAAATTTTCGAAAAATTTATCCAAATTTGATTGGGGCACCCTGTATATACATATAATAATAATGTTGTGTGCTATCAATTCTATCGCACAGCATTCAATTACGTTGATTATGGAATATTTCATAGGCCATTTAGGGGACGAACTAAAACAACATCTTCACAATACAAGGATTTTTTGTCAAAAAATTACATGCTTAATTGCCTATAGACCGCTTAAGCAAAATATCAATGATAATATTGAGAAATCAAGCTTGCAGTGTGAACTAGGCTTAATGCCAAAGTAATTCAAGAAACAGTATAACAACAAACAATACTTTAGTGAATATCTTATGGTTACGGTATATTACCTCTTTGTAGTTTTTTTTAACAAAGATATAATTTTTTTTGGTTTTTATTTTGCAGACAATGCCTTTAGCTATGTACTATGATTCACGTGATGTCCTAGGTCTTACGATAACAATCTTAGACCAAGAATTGTAGTCCAATCGTGGACGTTTTCGACGATGATGGCTTACGATGTGATTTCTAATAACGGGTTTTAATTATGGTAGATCCAATTCCTCTTTGCTAAGATGAAGTACGTAGATGGGCTGCGGGTTGTTCGAAAGAGATACCGCGGCCCTGGAACACAAAGGGCGAAGAAGGAACATGGGTGGGTTTTAGTCAGTACAAGTCTGACACTCCCTCCCGCTCCGCCCAGAGCGGGAGAAGTCATTTGATGATATACCATCCGCAAAAAAAAAAAAAAAGTACCTAGATAAAACTGAAGTGCACACCCACATTCGTAGAAGAGGTAGGACAAAGAAAAGATGGATGGACGGTGTGAGGAATGATAATTATGAGCGAGAAAGCAATTAATGATGCTGGGACGTCTGACAGGGGACAATGGAAGAAAAAAACCTGTACCGCCGTAGAATGGTACGAGGAAAGGAAGATGATGATGATAATTCGTCAATTATGTTGTAACTTCCATGTTATTAAACCCTTTACTCCTAGCTGCTACTAAGAACTAACCTCCTCCTGTCGTAAACACCCAAAAAAATCAGTGCGTGGAGTCCCTCCGCGCGGAAGAAGTATATATATTATATATTTTATAGTTATTTTATTGAGCTTCCAAATAATATTTTGTTGTTTTCTTGTTGTATTATTTTTATTACATAATTATTACATAAGTTTATCGAGGTTATCCTACTCATGGAAATTGAGCGCAGGCTGGTCACACCGAAGAGTCGAATGCATGACTGTTTGCACGCCATCTTGCGTACCCAGTAGAACTACGTAGTCACAAATCTTGTAATACTGCCATCTCTTAGTGAGTTTTAGAAAATATTCCCCCTCCATGGTAGCGTTAAACTTGTTGGAAGTAGAATAAGAAGTTTCATTCTGAAGAAAATTGTGCTGTAAAGGAGAGTTTTCTAAATGTATCAACGTTTTCCGTAGTAATTAATGTTGATTGGTTCAAAAGACCAGACATACTTGTACTTCTAATATTATTTTTTCATCTTTATTTTTATACTAGAGATTCGATTAACATAAAAAAGAAAGCTCAAAGAAGGATGACATCAGAATTGACAAAGGCGAATCAAAAGAAGTCTAGCCCGTAGTCAAGGTGGTGTGTTGGTGTGTTCTGCCTGTCTATCCCCATGAGACAGAGGCGTGAGTTTATGAATGAATGGTTGGCTGTACCGACCAACTCTCCCAACCGACATTTCTTTTGTGATCTTTTCGCGTAATTAACGACGTCACATTGACGTAGGTACTAGGCAGGTATAAACGAAAAGGGGTAAACATCCAAAAATAACTTGTTAATTGGAAGTGTAACAAAAGTTTATGTAACTTCTGTTTTCGGGGATTTTCCTGCCTTCTAGGTAACTGATTTGGTAACGGATTTGGTAATAAGGTCATGATGTTGTTTCAAGTATTTTAGCGACTTTCGTCTATATAAAAGCGAAAGCCAGAAAGGATTAGAAAACTAGGCAGGGAGGGATTAAAACTTCTTTCTAAAATTAAACTAAATAAATTTAAAATTATTTATTTTGAGAAATTAAATTACAAACTATCTCAACATGAGTTCATCAAATCATCATTACATTAAAAATAACGCTCAACCTTTTTGAGAGAAGATTATAATGTGCGCTATCGATTTAGATTTAAGTTTTACTCGCTCACAAGTCTTAGCCTACCTAAAATATGGTTTAAAATCCCTTACTTGAGAACATTGGGCACGTTACCAGTTGACAGCGTTGAGGAGGAGTTTTTTGACGCCCTTTTATAATTTGTTGTTATTTTAGTTATCTAGTTTTAAAAAGAATATTAATTTGTAAAATGTAATAAAATAAAAGTTTTAATTCCAAAATATCTCATTAATATTTTAATTATGATCAGAATGGAGCAGAAATCAATTATTCGAAATTGAAATGTACTAGCAGAGCATGAAGCAACAAAGCTCTTAATTTTCACGTAGCCAGGTATTACCGCAAACGATCGAAATTGAAATGAGCGATCCATTACCGCTAGATATCAATTACGCTACGTTTTGTAGCTAATTGCGTTTTACATTAATTTAGCATTTGCCCACGGCTTCGTGGAGGTTGAAAATTATCCCACGGGGTCGTAGTACCGGAATAAAAGTATAATATACGTTAAATCGAGGTCATTATAAACCTTTCTGCCAAATTTCTTCGAGATCCTTCTAGTTGAGGTAACAGATATACAGAGCTTCACTTTGCTGATATCATTTTGAATTCATCAAAATGAAAACAGTCTGCTTCACAGCGACGCAACGGTTAAATTAAGACCCAGCGAGTATCGCGTTACTAGAACTACATAAAGCTGGTGAATCTTCAAAAACATACATAAGGTACAGACTCAATAGTGAACTTATGTAGGCCGTACGGATACATAGTTGGCGATATGTGCTATATTCCACCGAAAACCAATAATATTCCCATCTCCTGCTAAAATATATTTCAAATTGATCATCACAACAACGTTCTACAGACCTAAACCTCATCCAACTCAGGCTAGTGTGCAGTGGCGTGTGACTAAACCCGGTCAATGTCACTCGTTTGTTGGTAAATACAACTGGGAAAAACGTGGAAAAATCAGATAAAAAGTATGGACTTCAGCCTTGCTGCGGGACTGTATTGTACATCTAGAGGAAAAGTGTGTTTCCTATGTTTTATACTACTTAAGTATTTTGAGCGATTCCTGTCATAGGGCATAGTCTTAGAAGTGGAGGTCCCGTTTCCAAAGTATGAGGAAACTTTGGTATAAAAAAAGAAAATACGTTTATTTGACACAGGCCAAAAGCACACAGAATAAAAAAATAAAAAAGACCGTCGCGGAAGAAGTGAAACTTCGTAATACTACACGCATGCGTTTGAGTGCCACGCATTCACTCTCGTTATTTTATTGAGCTTCTAAATAATATTTTGTTGTTTTCTTGTTGTATTATTTTTAATACATAAGTTTATCGAAATTGAGCGAATGCTGGTCACACCGAAGAGTCGAATGCATGACTGTTTGCACGCCATCTTGCGTACCTAGTAGAACTACGTAGTCACAAATCTTGTATTACTGCCAGCATCTCTTAGTGAGTTTTAGAAAATATTCCCCCTTCATGGTAGCGTTAAACTTGTTGGAAGTCGCGAAAGAAGTTTCACTTCAAAAAAACTTAAACATAAACAAGAAATATAACATTGTGTGATTTACGGTTGCATCAAAATGGCACAGTGTCACATGCCAGACAACTAATATTAGTTCAAGATAATGTATATGCCGTACGGTGACGGCGATTTTTGCTTTATGTAGGCCTTTACCTTCATAGTCCAGTGGAAAAGCACGACCGGGGCGAGAACGGCTTCACGTGCTTTCCGATTCACGGGAGTGTGAAAAGTGCTTATAAACGCCACGTATTCATGAAACGTGTTCCAACATACAAAGTCAAACGTGAAGTATCACAGGCCGCTTCATAATTCTTCAGGCATGAATACTAACTAAGTACAGTGCTATAAATTTGATATAAACCTGCGATTTATGACAGTCGTTGCACGGTCATAAAAACGCGTTATACTTGCCATTTGCCGCGATATTACATTTGAGCCGTGATTCGAAAATATTGTAAGTATTCGACATCTATAGAACAACATAGCGGGGTTTCAACTTATGAAGTTCACAAAAGTAAAGTACTCACACTTGTTCAAGCTAGCACATTCGATTGTGAAGTATTACTTCGCATATTCATCAGCCAACTCGGAATCTACTATCGTTGAATGATGTTCGGATCAGCTAAGACCAATAGAAGCTACAGCACCTGTGTGCTTTAGCTCAGCCTCTAGGCTGTAGGTTTACCTAATTATATTTAGTTTTGCTGCCCGGCTTGTACCGAAATATGGCCGAGCGGAACTTGTGTATTTAGGAATATGAGGAACAGGGTGTAAAGTTCCTCAATACTCCATTGAAAAGGAAGGATCCTCCGACCAGACAGGTGTTATGTCTGGCGAGCAACTGCCCGATAGTTGTTATCGGGATTCTCTATATATACTAAAGTCGATGTAAACTTTGCTTGCGACTTGTAGGATATTGATATTAGTTCCTCCGTCGCATCATAGATAGCGCTGTAGTACTTTTTGTAGAATGTTGCTTTTTGTGGTCGCTAGGTAGTACATGTATAACGATTACCAACCCTATGCAGCAGTCTACGCGCGCCGCTACGGCGTAGCTTATACTCCGCTACGACCGCACGGCTTTCACACTTTTAGAACGGTTTAGAAAGTGTGATTAATTTAAGTCATCAATTTATTTCCGGATTTTTGCCGGTTTCCTTGTATCCCTGTACGGACATCCAATATGAAGAATTTAGTGTAAGTATTAAAAGCTATTTAGAAATACGATTTAAATAATGTAATAAGCCGTATTGAATAGGTATAAGGTACCTAATAGAAACAGTAAACATCTGATCATACGGGTCATTACAATGTAGTTCTGTGTTATAAAACAGCCCATAATGATACAGGCTGAAAAAATATCAAAATACTCTCCGTATGTACCTGCAATGTCCATGTTTAGTGGCAGGATGTTGAACGCCTATAAAAAGGTACTTTACTGTTTACAGCCTCATTACACCTTTCCTGTGTTACAAACATACAGACAAGACATTGTTATGACACAGGTTACATTTATTATTTAAAGTCGGCCGTCTGTTTATCTTGACTTAGAGAAAGTTCACAAAGAAGCTTGCTTGTTTACAACTTAAGGTGCCAGGGTAGGACCCGAATTTAAATTTTCATACGGTTTTTGCAATTTGCAGGTCAGTGTCGGATGTTGATTAAAAAATTATATATGTCCTTATTGTCCATCCAAAGGTTGTCTGGAAGATATCGCTATCAGCGATAAGACCACTATTACTCGTATAACCATAAAATTAGCAGTTTTGCACAACCGTTATGTTTCAGTTTTGGTGTACAATAAAGTTTAATTCTATTCTATTCTTGCATACAGACTGGAAGGAACACCGACAAACAACAGGGTAACCACATCGAAAATTTTAATAGGTAATTTAAAAAAAAACTGCTGCTCCATACATTTTGACCGTTTACTTTTGTAGGAAATAGCTGTTTTTATTAAATTACCGATGAAGAATTTCTATGTATATCATGTATTCAGTACAGCATTCTGAACCCGGGTGGGTAACCGTTTGTGCATCGCCCGTCGGTCCCTAGTCCATCGTGTTGGAAACTTGAAAGTCGTCGTAGAACTTTCGAAACGTTTTACCAGTGATGGCTAATTCGCGGGCCCGTGGACGGTGAGTAATGGGCTAGCTCACCATCCGTCCGTCTTATGACGACAGGCCGTGTCGAGGGCGTGTTCGTGTTCCACGTGCGCCTCAAGGAGATGTCAGCAAATCGGAAGGAGTCCGAGAGCGCCGATGCCTGCCAGGGCTGCGGGACTGTTCGAAAGAGATACCGTGGCCCTGGAATACAAAGGTCTAAGAAGGAACAAGGATGGGTCATTTGATGATTTCCCATCCGAAAAATAAAAAAAAATAAAAAAGGGATTGCTAATTGTATAGGCCCCTTGTTTCTTGGAAAAAACACATCATACCTTTCACTCTACAGAACGTTCATTTATGAAAAAGGACGTAAAGTAGGTAGTACTTTACGTCCTTTTTCATAAAACTTTACTTTACTTCCTGTAGCAAGTCCGCTCGAAGAGATATCTAAATGAAATAAGCGGTACCTTTGTGCTCTTTTTTCTGTATGTTATTTCCTATATATATATCTGTGTTTTGTGTGGTACACAAATAAATAATAGAATAAAAATTCTCAACGATAAAAAAAAAACTAACTTCTTAGATATTACACAAGACTGAAAACTTTATTGCAAGTGTTCCTTAATTTTAAACCCATTACTTGTCACCGTCATCCAATTAAAATATTTACACAAAACTAACAGCTCTGTTTTGTTCAAACCATGTTGGCCAGCAAACGTAGTCCTGAATTTATGATTTATTTATTTAATCCCAGTTGGGTTCCAAATAGGGGTATACCATCCGTTCCTATTTGCACGGATATGTTAAAGAGTATAGGAAGACCAAGGAAACAATGGATGGGCAGCATGAGAGATGATATGGCTGAGAAAAAGATATCCGAGTCGAGTGACGAGTAACAGAGAAGTATGGAAGAAGAAGACATGCTGCGCCGACCCGAAATTAATTGGGATAAGGACAAGAGAATGTTGACGACGTTCGACTTTATGAATCCCCGTCCGATTTTGACTGGACTTGTTATTTGGGGTGTAGTTCATTATATGGACCAAATCGGCGGTCGCTGTATCGGAAACATTCCAGTGACGGGTTAGTGAATTTACAGTACCAAATCGATGTATGGTACGCTATACATCGACAGTACCCCAAATCGAGGGTACGCTACATCGACAGTACCCCAAATCGATGGTACGTTACATCGACGTTACACCGAATCGATAGTACGATGTATCGAAAGTATACCATATCGATGGTATGCAGTCGATGTAGCATACCATCGATTTGGTGTACTGCCTATCTGTTATTTGGCCGTCTACTTGAGGGTATTTTATTCTTGGTAATAAAAAGGGTTCACGAAATATCAACAAAAGATAGATCAAAAAGCAGATACGATCCGTAGATATTTTCTCAAAATGATCACCCTATTTCCTAAAGTTTTTGACTTATTTCCATCGCTCCCTGAGTTATGCTCTCACGATTCTTAAATTTATTGCTGCCCCTGTAGACATTTATTGCTGAAAACATTGGCCGTCTGGCACGTCTTATAAATTGCTATTAGGGTCTAATGGTTGTCGAAATGGGAATTTGCCGTAATTACCGATCAAGTCATAATAGTAATAGATTGGAGGTCGCAGGAAGAGAAAGGTGCTCTGTGTGGGTCTAGTGGGTGGCAGCCCTTACTTACGAGCAGTAAGTCGTGGATTCGCACCCAGGCAGGCGCATTAGTTCGTGTAATATATTTAATCACCGCTGCTCTCAAAAACGGTGAAAGAAAACATCGTGAAGAAACCGGCATGTCCTAGAACTAAAAAATCGAAGACTTATGACATCTACCAACTCGCACTGGGCCCGCATGGTGGATAACAGCCCACTCCCTCTCAAAGAGAGGAGGCCTGTGTCCCAGCAGTGGGAACATTATAGGCTGATGATGATGAGTACATGACTACATACATAATTATATTATTGGGAATTAATTAAAAAATATGGACTTCCCCGTTGGTCTAGTGGTTACAATGGCGACTGCTGCGGGGTCGATTCTCGGGTCGAACAAACTGTTATTGGGGTTCATCAGGAATTACTCAGTAGCAGCCATGTAGTCTGGATTTATAGTCGGTTGTTGGTGATAGGCTTGCCCCCTTTTTACACGGGACTTAAAAATAAGTGGCGAAATATGGGTGGGTACACCTCTGCCTAACGCTTCAATGAGTACAGGCGTGGGGTTATGTATGTCAAAGAATGCAACATAATTTAACATTGCAGCCGCCTCAAGCACAATAATTTTACTATCCACTAGCTGTGCCCGCGACTTCGTCGGCGTTTTTAAATACTTTTAAGTAGCCTAAGTTACTCCTGATTACATCAGCTATCTGCCAGTGAAAGTCCCGTCAAAATCGGTCCAGCCGTTCCAGAGATTAGCCGGAACAAACAGACAGACCGACCGACAGACAAAAATTGTAAAAAATGTTATTTTGTTACATGTACCGTATATACACATATTCATATGCATGTAGTAAAAAGCGGTTATTTTAATAACACTTAAATTTTATTTATTTGTACATGTATGTATATAGATTGTGAAGTAACCTCTATCTATGTAGGTAATAGTCTTCCTCTTCCTTCGCGGAAATAGCAGGAAATGTGTTAATTTGTAATAAGACGGACAGCTCTTGTTACTGACAGTTTGTGGTGGCTTCCTCCTCGCAGCTAAACAATGAACAAGGTTAATCTTGAGTATAATTATCTAAAGTAGAGGTTTGGAACTTGATTTCATATTTTTATGTATACAAAAAGGTTTTTTTTGAGTTCTACAAAGCCTCATTTCGGTATTCTCCTCCACTTACTTTAAAATTAGACGGGTACATAAGGTATTTCAGGACACAACTGTGTAGAATGTTTTAATAGTTTTTTTAACAACCCTCATTTGCGTGTAAGGAAGGCCCAATTTATTTATTTTTAATTAATTAAATTCACTATTGAGTAGCGGTTTATAGATGAGACACCTATTCTCTAAATTTTATTTTATTCTGTATGGAGCTAACAGTCTCGGATTAAAAAATATGTGACATACGGGCGGACAGCCAAACGGAAATCGGCAACGGAAGAAACCCTGAAAATACTAAAAAGTTCAAAATAACCTTAATTTCGAAAACCGCTGGCAAAAAAAAAATGACACTGACTTCCGAAATTTAGGCTGTTTTGTACTTTTTAAGTATTTTTTTAGTTTCTTCAACAAAAACAACATAACAAGGTCCGGAGTTTTAATTCGTAGAAATAAACAATTAAACAGTTCTGAAAAATGGTTTCGCTACTTAATTAATTATTTAATAATCTGCAATTTTTTTATTAATGCAAGATTTTCTGAAGAAGTCAATATTCTTTCATACAAAACATTTTCATATTAAACAACATCTGAGTTCATTCCCAGAACTGCCAAACAGAACACAGAAAAACCCACACAGAAGGCATACTATATATTATCATCTTCATTTGTGTCCACACACACACACGTAAGACTCTCAAAACCCACCCTTTGATACTTGAAAAATGAAGCTCGCCGAGCTGAAAAGTCACCCGCATACCGCGAGTGGAGATTAATATGAACAATATGAACATAGTACAGCACAGTTAAGCTCCTTACTGGATATACACTGTACCGTTGAACAAGATAATTGGTATGCAGGCAAAAATATTCAACTTTGTGGTGTGCTAAATCTTTACAAATAAATAAGTTTGAGGTGTATGTTTGAAATATCAAAGAAACAGCATTTTACTGAATGCATATGAAAGTATTTACGGAGCTTGAGTTTTTTTTTTAATTTGTCTGTTTGTTCCAGGTAATCTCCGAAACGGTAGGATAGATCTTGACGGGAGTTTTATTGGCAGAAAGCTGACGTTATAAGAAGTTAAGTAAAACCTTTGAAATGGTTAACAAACCAGGATAAGTAATATTTTATAATCATTTCACGCTGACGAAGTTCGCGAGCAATAGCTAGTTGCTAATATTTTTTCATTTAACAACTTTTGAGCTTAAGATATTTAAGATGGAGCAGTGTCTTAGTGGTATTGGTTCCGGCTTTCGAGTTTCAAGCAGTAGGCTCTGACCCAGACTGTCATTTCACTTTCCGTCATTTGTTTCACCACCACTTCTTCAAAAGACAAAAATCGACCGCTGACTTCTACCAAACCTGGCTGCCTGCCCTTGTGCTGGATTATGGCTCTGACAGAGAGAAACACTGCGTCCCAGTAGGAACGAAGACTAAGTGAGGAGACTGGTGTTAGAGAATAGGGATGATGACATTTTTTTTTTCTTTGTCAATCGGATAGATTTAACAGTATTGGACACGTTTTTTTTCTTTTTTCCGCCTTATCATAAAATTACGGAGATATATTGAGTTGAAATGGAGCATGACGTCACGGGTAAGTTTTATACATATTTGTGACGTAGTGAGCCCCAATCTCCAACTTTAATGCGTTTTAACTAAGTAGTTTATTGTAAATTTGATAAAACAAAAAATACGTGTCTTTATTTTTGTATTACCTGACTGACGGACAAAATAGAATGTCGTTTTCTTTTACCCAGTCATCATCTGGGACACAAAGGGCTAAGAAGGAACATGGATGGGTTTTAGTCAGTACAAGTCTGACACTCTCTTTCGCTCCGCCCAGAGCGGGAGGAGTCATTTTATGATTCCCGAAAAAAATAAGGGTGTCTAAAACAGGAAATCAAGTATCTTTTGTAGTTGCTTGATAAAAAGTATGCGGGTAAAGCGAGATGGCCCTTGTTTTTTGAGGGCATCTTAAGGCGCAAGACACACATAAAGGGCGGCTTCCTGTAACATCCAAATTGTATATAAAATGCATGGAAATAAAGCGCATTTTAGGCAAACGGTATGTCGTGGCTCGGACGACATACCGTCTAAAAGCAGATATGTCGTCAAAAATATTAACAGAAGATACTTTCGCACTAACAAGGACACATAAATTCACCAGTACATGATTTTGATTTGACAAGTTATGTAATTAATGTAACGATAAAGCAATACAACATACAAGCCACAGCCCCGTGATAATGTTTTCCAATAAATCGAAGGTACATAGGTACATAATGAACAAGTATGTACATAGTACATAAAGCATTGTGTTATTGTTCTGCATAGTTCATTACGGAACGCCTGGGCACATTGTGCATGATTAATTTAATTTCCTGCCAACAAATAGACTGTTGATTATTAATATTTGTGGGAGAGTGGAAAGCAATGGTGTGAGAGGGTTTCTATGGTGATCAGTTATTGATGAATAAATGATTATTATTGAATAAATGACTTTTGATTTGATTTTGATTTTGATTTTGATGCTGACTATTAAGTGTCTTGCAGTAGACTAGGATTTGTTTCTCAGAAACCTTCCAGCGAGTGTGCCCCAAATTGCGTTGGAGAACAATAAAGGATTTCAGACTTTGCTTCCGAAAGGGGTTCAGAGTGCAGGGACCTAAAACACCTTCATAAAGGTTACGCAATTAAAAGTGTTACATGTTGAATTGGTAACAGAATCAAATATGTAACACTTTTAAATGTGTTTTCAACCGTAACATATCTGTAACAGATATAAAAGTGTTCACAGTGTTAATAAGTGTAACAGGTAAACGCAGCGTACTAAAGCTATAATTGAATATTTCAGTTACACATATTAACACATACATATAAAAGGTTACAGTTTGATTCGATAACATTATTGTATCTGTTACATTTAAAAGTTTTTTTTCTGTTAAAACTGTTTTAAAAAACAGTGTCAAATACACTTATTACAGTTACAGTTTGAGTCCCTGCCTGAGTGTTTTCAAACGTTTTGGAAATGGTCTCTTATAAGGATCCATTGAAACAATGATACACATATCGAGCCAATGAAGTCTGTAATAATGAGTTAACAATCCCGCACTCTCTGGTTTTATGACCAAGAGCCGAATGTCTTTTTGAAGTTCATCACTAAAACTAGGGTCTACTGATTTCCTGGAATCTATCGTGACACAAATTCATGTTTATTGGGTAATGTTTGCGAACAGTTTCTTTGAACGGAGCTTATGACTTGTGAAGTTGTTTACGATTTTACGAACGGAAATTAATCCGACGAACCCGAAATAAATACGAGAGTGAAGTCGTAAACATTAATTGATATTTTTAGAACCATTCAGTCGCAGATTATAACTGAAATTAGCAAGAAGTGAATACAAAATGTACCTAATTAATACTGGGTTGGAAATAAGGAATCCAATATTCTTGATACTGTTAAAAGCATAGACATGTTAAATTTTCCGCGAATAGTATTGCTCTGAGGTACAATTTTAATAAAGTTCAAATGATTTTCTCTCGGGCATTCTTATTATATTTAACAAATATCCCACTCCGTTGTTGCCAAACAAAATAAAGAAAAACACAGTACCCAGTTTCAAATCAGCAGCAAGAAATACAAGCTCTATTCCGAAGTACCCTTGTGGAAACACGTGCAACCGTTTAGCGTAGCGGAAATGATTCTGCGACAGATTGTTTATCGATTGTATCGGATATCATACAATATCCGGGATGTGTTGCAGATGTATGATGCAGAGATAACATGGGAAGTAAATAAAATAACAAAACAGCACGCCTGTTATCTCCGAAGAGTTGGATGTTCCTAATATTACACCCACAAAGTCAAAGTCAAAGCATTTATTTCAATAAGATCATTACAGGCACTTTTGAAAGTCAAAAAAAAAACAAAATAAAACGCGAAGCTACAGTCCCAGTCACAAGGCATAATAACTTGTGAAAGTACTGTAGTTCCCCATTCCGTAGCGTAGATCTCTATGGAGAAGAACGGGCAAGAAACTCCATGTACACTCTTTTAAATCAAAATATGTTACAAAATCTTGGTTACATCATTCATGTTAAGAATTACAAATATGTGAGAACAATGTAGAAATACGGGCAAGTTAAGAGCGTCCAGAGTAAAAGATTAAATCAGTAATTAAAAAATAAAGTAATTAAAATAAACCGTGGCAGCTAAGAGATGACCAGACACAACTGACAGCGCCCGTTCACGAACATGACGCATGTATCAGCCATCATTCAACTCAACCATTTTGAAGGGAACTAAACGACCCGACACACCCGCCACCATCAGCGTGACATTTAAGTGAGCATGACATTCACTCAACCACCAGGGTAATTTCGCGTCAATAAAAGATTTAGGTACTCATTAAACACATTTTGCCACATTTTGCCAATTATTTTTAAGAGCGTTTACACCTTACGGTTTTTAACGAAACTTAACACGCATAAGCAGGATACGTAGGTCTAAAAAGTTACAAAAAAAAACATTTTCGAAAGGTCTTTTAAAAAAAAAAAGATTTTTGGAAATTTCGGTTTCTATAGATAATTTATAATCGGTCTAATTTTGCTGTAACACTATTTTTCGAACATGTTTTTAGAAACTTTTTAGACCTATGTATTCTGCGTATGCGTATGAAGTTTCATTAAAATCGATTCAGTCATTTCGGAAAATAAGGTTTTGAAAGTTTGTATGAAATGTCGTAAGCCGTAAACGCTCTTAAGTACCATGTTATGAGAGGCGAACCTATCTAATATACAGTATGTTAGTTTAAACGAGGGACATATTCAAACCCATTGTAGTACATGCTAACATGATACTAATAAAAATATAAACAAAAAAAAACACTGATAAATAACAGACAGAACCATACCAAAATTTTCGCAAATGTCACTCAACGTGTATACACCCTTGCGCTAGCGACTTAATACTATCGCAGAACATGTGAGCGGGTCAATGACTCTTAGGTATAATCCATTTTCCCTTCATACTTTAAACTTACCTGGCTTAGGACAGTCCAAAATATCTAGGCACTAAACAAAACATTAAAAATTCTTCTATATACGTTATAGGTTTTTTACATATTTGGGACGAGAATCGAATACTGAATACCCTCCCTCAATATGTCCCTCGTTTAACCTAACATACTGTATATACCTACCTATTGCCATCAACTGGGCACAAATCCAGACTGCGTGGTTGTTTCTGAGAAATTACTGAAGGAAAGCCCAAAAACACTTTTCCCGGACTTGGAAATCGAGCCCATGCTCACTAGACCGAGGCAGTCAGGCTGGGAAGTACATAAACTTAGAAATACACGAATAAGCTCTGGTCCACATTGAAGGTGCGGTCAAATCGAGTGCATCGGACAGCGGACTGACTACGGATTTTATTTGTAAGACTTCGGTGACTCTGACAAATAATCTATCGAAATATTTGGTGTCACTGGTTTGACCGAATGATTACCATTTGAATACCTTCCAAGTAAGTTTTTTATGCGGGACTTGGCCGGAGCTTTACCTATTTGAACCGACTTCTAAAAAGGATTGGTTATGTATTTCACCAGCATCTTTTTTTTCATGTCTGTTCGCTGATTTCTCCGCGATTACTGGTCTGATTTAAGTGATTCTTTTTCATTTGGTAGAAGAAGAAGCTGGGCACTTTATGAGTTATCTTTTATATTATGCATTTTTTGGTCCTCGTCTATGCTGATGATGTTCTTATAAGTTCTAGTTACAGTGAAAAAAATATTCTTGACAAAGATTTGTGTGAGAGACCACAACAAAAAGGGTAATATAAAAGCTTTTTTGCAAAACAATAGCCGGCTTCCGGAACGCGCAGAAAAGTCAATGAAACCGACAAAAGTCACCGATTTCCGTATACACGGTGTAAATCACCTCACCACGAAGCCGTCAACCAAGCATTCTGTACATGAAACTAAGTAACTTTACGCAAAAATTATTGCTGGGAAACGACTTTTTTTTGGGGGGTGTAAAATCATGTTTTGTGGTATAACTCAATGTAACGCACTCAAAACATTGTGCTGATGAACGGATTGAATAGTACGGGGGTCGTGGAAGTGTTTAAAGTAAAAATCTTACATTAAAAACTTGTATTTAAAAAAAAACTTGTCATAAAGTTGGAACTTTGACCCCTAATATCTCCGTAATTAGAAGGTTCCCAGGTATGGTGTAGAACAAAAAAATGATCGCAATGACAGGGAGAACCAGTGCCTTTCGGCTTCGTTAAGAGGTGTTTTACACCCTTTATAAAGTTATTTTCCACTTTTTTGTGTTTTTTTGTAAGTAGTTAAGTCGAAAAGTTTTTATAACTAGTGAAATACACGAGGCAAAAATATTGATAGTTCAATTTCTGATTCTGCTAAAACAAAACTTCTGAAGAAGTAATTTTATATGGCCTGTACCCCAAGGGAACTGGACCCTATTCCTACTTCCTAAGTATTTAATTCCTGCCTGTCTGTCACAAGGTTTTATTCCTGATGTAGGTATTTTCCACCAATGTGTACCTACCTAAGGGACGTTGTGGCACAAGCTGTTACCATTGATGGCAAAAATCAATGAAACATGTGTTATTTTTAATGTCTGTAAAGCCATGCGCGCGACGCACATTTTAGTGCAGTACCACCACGTCACGGGATAAATCGTCGCAAATTATTTAAATGAAAACACACAACACAGTCTTAAGAGCGTTTATACATACTTTGAAGTCCTTATTTTCCGAAATGACTGAACCGATTTTAATGAAACTTAATACGCATAAGCAGGATACATAGGTCTAAAAAGTTACTAAAACATTTTAGAAATGTCTTAAAAAAAAAAGATGATTGGAAATTTCTGTTTCTATATAGATAAATAATAATCGGTCTAATTTAGTTTTAACACTATTTTTCGAAATTGTTTTTTAGTAAGTTTTTACCTGTATTGCCGTTGTCCCCGTAGGCCATGTCCCCGTTAACGGGGACAAAATGAATTTAATAAAATAATTAAAATTACTTCCCGTTGTCCCCGTACGCTGTCCCCGTTAATTTCTTGTAATATATGCTTTTTAAATTATGCCCGTTGTCCCCGTTGAGTTAAAATTAGAAGTGAGAGTTCCTTAATAGAGAGAATATTGTCCCTATACAAATGAAATTGAACAACAAAACACAAATAATATACTACAAAAAAATAACTAACAAACTAAATAATAGCTACACCATGTGTAGACCTATGTATCTTGCTTATGTGTATGAAGTTTCAATAAAACCGGTTCAGTCATTTCGGAAAATAACGACTTGAAAGGTTGTATGAAATGTCGTAAGGCGTAAACGCTCTTAATGTTAAATAATTTCAAATCAAATAGTCTGTCTGTGAGTTGAGAGAAAATCATAACGGCGGCGGCGCTAGAATTAGTGATCTTCAAACAAACTTATCTTTGGAAAGTCGGTGTCAATCACTGACGCGTTATGAACCGAGTTAGATAAACCCCAGATTTGATATTAATCTTCATTGGAGAGTCAATCAGACTAGATTAAGAGTTATATTTTAACTGATGAGTCTGGAATTATCTGTAGCAGTTAGATTAGGGGCTTCAATTAGTCTAAAAATATAGAAATAATCTAGCTATTGTCTCTAAATAAATTTCTTTAAGAGTTCGAGAGTTTTTACTAACTAATGTTGTTTAGTCATAGTCATTTATTCATAAGCAATAATTCGCATTTGAATTTACACAGTTTTATAATTATCTTATAATAAAATAGTAATAGGGGATCGGACTGGGTAAAGAAAACGACATTCTATTTTGGCCGACAGACAGGTAATATTATTAATTACTACGTCACAAGAAGGTATAAAACTTACCTACATGTGACGTCATGCGCCATTTCAACTCAATATATCTCCGTAATTTTATGACCACGTGAAAAAAGAAAAAATACGTGTCCAATACTTTTCAATAAACTACCCGACGGACAAAGAAAAAAAAAATGCCAAAATATTAGACACGTATTTTTTGTTTTATCAAAATATCAAAAAAATACTTAGTTAAAACTCATTAAAGTTAGAGAGTGGGGGCTCACTACGTCACAAGTAGGTATAAAATTTACCTACACGTGACGTCATGCGCCATTTCAACTCAATATATCTCCGTAATTTTATGACCGTGAAAAAAGAAAAAATACGTGTCCAATACTTTTCAATAAACTACCCGACGGACAAAGACAAAAAAAAATGGATTATCCCCTATTATGACGTTAAAAATAATGAGTAAATATAATAATTAACATTTTGGCATCAATAAAATTTTTATGCAGTTTCTTAATTTTGGTTTAACTATGTTGGGGTCGGCTTCCAGTCTAACCTGGTGTAGCTGAGTACCATGTGTATTTTACATGAAGCGACTGCCTATCTGACCTCCACAACCCAGTAACTGGGTATACTATAGCCCTTGGTAAGACTGGATGTCAGATTTTTGGCTTCTGAATAGTCGCAACGACTGTCAAAGATCTGCAAATGACAGCTGGGACCAACGGCTTAACGTGCTTTCCGAGGCTTGGAGGAAACTCGGTATGTTATTATGGTCACCCATCCACGGACCAACCTCGGCAAGCACGTCTTAACCTTAGAGATCGCCCGTGTGGCTGTTATTGTTTAGCCAAGAGCTCCTAATTAAGTGGCCATGACTATGGTTCAAAAATACGTACTACCTTCTGCTTTCAAATTGAAAGAGTTACGACATACATATATTTCATATTGATTGCATTGTGCCTATCGAGCGGAAATAAACCTGAATAGTCACCGCTCCATGTAAAATACTGCTATCCAACTGCACCCGATTCGACACCAACATAATTGAGAAGACGCTAAACAGAAAATGGGTTCTCATGTATTTTTTTCCCTTAACGTAGTATGTGCGCCGGCTGTAAACTTGAAGTTTTGAATCCCTGAATAACTAAAGTAATACAATTTTAACTTAAAGTTTCTGGTACAAATCTGGAAAGTACTAAGTATAAAGTGACTACAAATTCGCAAAAAAAACGCGCTTTAGATGTTAAGTTGCGATCAACAGCCAATATAACAGTACAATACACGTTCCCATACATACCACTGGACCAAAGTGATTCTCTTGTTCCTGCGGACTACTGAGTACCTATAAACAAAAGCCGGAGGGAGGGTAGTTTGAACGACTCTATTTGCGAACAAGACGTTTTCATCTTAGCAAGTAGATTTGTATATCGTGAATTCAGTGGACAGGGAAATGTCCAAATACTTAGCGGGTGTTTCAGTGAACATCAAAGTATCCCAAATACATATGAAAGTTTCCTATAGAATAGGGCTGTTTCTTTATTAGAAAGTAAACAAACCGTTTCACGTCGGATAGACTTTTATGAGAAAATCAGAAAGCTGTACGTCAATAAATCTGCCCAAAAAAACATGTCAAGTTTACACAACCTAATAGAAAAATACATAATTTAAATTCCGACCCGCAAAACTTATATCGAAAAGAAACAAAAACTTCTATTACTTTTCCTTACCTTCAAGTTTTATATCGAACAAAAATAAATTAAACTGGTATTATTACACACTGATTACTTTTCAAAGATAAATCACATAAACTTTTATGTTCATGAAAAAAACTGTAATAGCGTTTTTATGTTCATAAAAATACCGAACACAAACTTCGGGTAGGTTCGGGATGGTGCTACGAGATTTACGAGCGCTCTACGCCGTAGCTCGCGGCAGACTGGAGAGGCGACCTGTAGCGTCGTAGCGGTGCTACGGGCAGCTTCATAAAGGTGTGTACACATATCGAGTTTTGAATTATTGGCTACACCATTCTATCGGCTTCAAAAACTTTTGAGATATGAAGGTTACAACAGAAATAAAAGCATTGCCTTTAAAAATTCAGACTAGAAGTAATTGATTAAAAATATTTATTTCTGTAACTTTAACATATCATTATAAATCATGTTTTCAAACTAATTGAGGCCGGAGTTTTATATCCGACTACTTTGAGAAACGCCGAAACAAAATCAGAGCACACAGTTTCAGTTTAAGACCAGACAAAATCTTGGATCTTGGTTAGATTATGCGAAGATCCACAACGACAAAACTTTCAAATAAACATTAAAACTACGCTTTTTAAACCCAGATTAGCGTATATAACAGTGGCCACCGAATTATGTTAAATAAAAATAGTAAGTATTCCTTGTAATCCTTCGGTAATTTACACATAATTATTGATAGCACTTATCGTAAGCCGCATACATCGGGAATATTCTGTTTAGACAAATTATTGTAAGCTTGCTCGAGCAATTCTCATCAACAAACAATTTTTATGTAAAATAGAATTTTCGAACCGAAACAACATCACGCCTGTAATCTGCGGTTATGTATGGACGATAACGAAAGGTTAAAAAATATTTTTTATTTATTTTTTATGATTAGGAGATGTGTAAACTTGGCTAGTTTACCCATCTCTTTCATTATCAGCATGTACTGATAATATGACTCCTCTTTACGCTTCTTGCGCGCCGCCATGAGCTCGTGCATTTCCTTATTATTTGCGGTATCAGGGAATTCTTTAAGCACGGCTGCCTTTAGCTCTTCATAGGTTTTGTGAACCTTTTCCGTTTATCTGTACACCCACGTATATTTAAGTCCCTTGTAATAGAGGTCTATGGGCATAAACGAGCACAACAATTAACTTCTGGCTGCTACTGAGGAATTACTGTCCAGAAAAGGAAAAAAAAAAAACAATATTAGAAGGTTTTGTCTTATTCAAAACCTGTTTGTGTTGATACCAGCTGTTGATTAATATGGCTTTTATGAGTGGCCGGCCATTTTGAAAATAAAACAAAAGGGCGGAAGTTAGGATGGCCACGCTTCATACAAAAATCTTCCAACCACTTTTGAATCAAAACTTCAGCTAACCATAAAACGATAAAAGATACTATTACCCAATAATTCACAAGTCTATGTTTAATTTGCATAAAAATAGACTTCTGGTAGCCTGGTACCACAGTACTTACACTCTACTTCATAGACTTATATTACCATGGAGAACTAGCACAAACTCCCGTCAGGGGCACAATTGGCACCTGGCACAGGAAATAATCTTGTTTGTGAAGTTGTCGGTTATTTCCGCACACATTCATCATCGCAACGTACCGGTCCGGACACGAGATCGATCCGGCCGGACTACGACTTGATTAACGTATCCAGAGAAGATTATTCTGAAAAATAACATATATGTATCCAATAACAGAGTCCTTTTTGCTGAAATTTAAGCCAGAAGACTTACTATTATGTTTTTTTACATAACATAATATACGCCTGTCATCCCCGAAGTGTTAGGCAGAGGTTTACAGTAATAGGGGGCGAGCCTATTGCCATCAACCGGGCACTAATTCCAAACTCCGTGGCTAATGAGAAATTTCTGACGGAAATTCCCAATACGTATGTTGTTTTAATGTAGGTTTTATGACTATTAGATTGAATGGTCGGAAATTTCTTCTTGTTGTGACGATTGAAATTAAATTACTGTCAGCGCAGTAGCTACTTAGTTCCAATTATAAAATCCTACACACCGCAAATAGAGTTATCAGCCCGTAACAACCGTCGTCGCGTCGTAGGGCAGAAACGCTCCAGATATGACACCCTGTCTAGTCAGAAAATCCTCCGTTTGATGAGAAATATTCCACCTTGTTCGCCATTTCTATACAGTTACCAAGACATAATGTTAAGTATCCTATCGTTTGTGGACCAGCATCACATTCGGATTCCAGAGGGGCTGGCCCAGTGGCATCATAAATAACCAAGATAGAAATACGCAAATGTACTAGGCTGTCCCGCCCAAAAAGCTTCAGTAAAATCTAGATAGCCACTTGTCTAGTCCCTTAGATCAACCCGATCTTATCAGACCCTTTAATCTTTACGAATTGCCATAAAATGTGTTCGTAAGAAGGTGAATTACTAACGACGCTTTGCCGTCTAAGAATGGTGGTAGCATATATATAGCCACGTCTAATTACTATGCTAATAGTCCGTGTCAGCCTTCTGTAATTAAAGAAAATTGCTCAACTATTTTGCGGTGGTCATACTAATAAAAGTTAATGATACTGAGAGAAACTAATAACAATGCTAACTAAAGCAATAAGATGAGTGTCTCCTAATAATTGAAAGCTTAATTCTGTAACAGTAAGCCCTATTGCTTAACTCAAATGGAGTATGTCGTAATCTTCAATGGACTAATTCATAGTAAATTTTGTTATGCACTATCATAATCTTAGTTTGTAGACCGGAATTTCAAATAATTACTTCTTCATCTTGCTTTTTCGTGTGGTTATAGTGCCTAACCTGCTATCAGAGATTTTTATGCCGCCCATGGGCCCCTGGCTTGGCTTAGATGCCGATACCGCCGAGAAATACTTCTCAGGCATGCTGGTTTCTGCCAGGGCTGCGGGCTGTTCGAAAGAGATACCGTGGCCCTGGAACACAAGGGGTTAAGAAGGAACATGGATGGGTTTAAGTCACTACAAGTCTGACACTCCCTTCCGCTCCGCCCAGAGCGGGAGAAGACATTTGATGATTTCCCTCCGAAAAAAAAAAGGCATTCTTGTTTTGCTCACGATTTTTTCCTTCACCGCAGCATGTGATTATACAATACGCACTTGAATCTGAAAAAATCACAGGTCTTGGTTCTTGGGTTGGTCTTGGGTTTGAACTTGAGACCCATGCTTGGCAGTCCAACGGTCACACCACTTGGATATCGCTGCTACATATACTTATTATTGTAGAAAGTTCTCGATTCTAGACTTTTGTAAACTGTCAGACTATCTGGAATTTTGGGGTGCACCAAAGTTCACCTAAATTTTCAACTCCGATAATTGGAAATCCGAAAATGTTCTTCCTAACATTGTTCATCCTAACAATCACAATTCCTAACTACTCTGTCTCTAATGTTCATAATTCCGAAGCATTCAACTTCATAATGTCAGTAGCAATAAACATCTATTATACTTTTATTTGTTTTCCTATATTTTCTAAATATAACCATCTTTTACACTATTATTCAAAGTCATATATTTTTTGTTTAGATTTCTTTTTATTAATTAAAGCGTCTTCTTTAATTTTATTTATAGCGGTGTGTTCCTGCAAAGATATCCATAGGTTAGGTTAGGTTAGAACCGTGACCAACTACGTCGAAATTTTTCTAAGTATTTTTTTCGAGTAGAATACGTAACTTCGACGCACAAAATATCGATAAATGCTAATACGATGCTACCAAATTGCGATGCACGGTTTGCAAGCGTCAGTAAAGCTGCCCGCTGTTAATCCTGTCTGTACTCGGTTGTGTTAGCGAATAATAAATGAATTTGACTAGGTTATTTCATAAAATTCAGGTTACCAACATAATCCATTTCCATAAAGTGCCTATCTGGCCATTTTTAAACATGATTACAGCAAAATTAGATTTTTCGCGGTAAAGTGCATCGAAGTCAAGTAGTATTGCAGTGAAAATCTTTCGCGGTAACGTGCTTCGCAGATAAGTAGTATCGCAGTTAAGATCTATCGCGGTAACGTGCATCGAAGTGTAGTGGCTTCGCAGAGACGGCCTTTCGCAGTAGCGTGCATCGCAATTTTGTAGCATTGTATTAGCATTTATCGATATTTTGTGCGTCGAAGTTACGTATTCTACTCATTTTTTTCATAGTGGAGGCACTATAACTACCATCTTCTACCCACATATATTTTTTATTACACTTGGTAGATGTTTCTTTCTGAGCATGAGTGAAAATGTTATGGTAATTATGTTTAGGGATAAAAGCGTTATATCAAACAGTAGGAGTTTAAATATATTTACATTAATGATATTATTAATTACAATTTTCGGAAACATGAGTGTTATGAACATCGCTGGTAGCACGACAAATAGTATGAATTGAAAACTTTAGGGTGAAAAAATTTAGGAAGAGTGATCATTCGGATTACAAATCACTAGGAAGAACAATTTCGGGTAAAGAACTTTAGGTGAGCCAATATGGACCCGGAATTTTGAGTCCTGACTTTAGATACCTAAAAAAAAATTATTTCGGTTTGCTTGAACAGCAAATGAGCAAACTCAATATCCTTGTCACTCAATATCCTTCAAGAGTGAAGTACCTGACAGATATCAGAGTAAAATGAACACAACGACATTTTACCGTATGATGGATGACATTCGTTTGGTATAAGTATTTTACTCTTTGATGATGACACCGTTTGAGAGGAGCTCGTGGCTAAATAATAACAGCCGCCCGGGTCGATCTTTAAGGTTAAGCCGTGCTTGCCGAGGTTGGTCCGTGGATGGGTGACCATAACTACATACCGAGTTTCCTCCGTGCCTCGGAAAACACGTTAAGCCGTTGGTCCCGGCTGTCATTTGTAGATCTTTGACAGTCGTTACGAGTCAGAAGCCAAAAAGTCTGACATCCAGTCTTACCAAGGGGTATCGTATTACCCAGTTACTGGGTTGTGGAGGTCAGATAGGCAGTCGCTTCATGTTAAATACTGGTACTCAGCTTCATCTGGTTAGATTGGAAGCCGACCCCAAGATAGTTTGGGAAAAGGCTAGGCAGATGATGATGATGACACCGTTTGTGCTGTTTCATATCAATTGGCATATTAAAAGAGATACAGCCCAAAGCGTTCTTTGCTATCGTTGTTTACCTAAACGCAGCTGCATAAGGCACACAACGAACTAAAAGTATATTAATTTTGTTTCATGTCCAAAGTACGTCGATCAAAACGACGATTGTCACTCGTCTATGCTGGCCTGAACAGATTGATTTGAAGTTATCAAAGTAGTTTAAGTTCTATAACTAATTACATATCAAAATGGGAAAAAGGGTGTGTGTGTGTCTGTCTATGTGTGTGTAAGAAAAAAGGAGATATTTGTCGCAACTTTTGCCTTTACCGTAAACTTTCGCATGTTATAAAATCTATTCCTAACCGTACTTAACCAAGTAATTCTAGAGCTAATTAAGCCAAGCCTCCTCATAAAGCAATATGTCTATTATTTCAATATCGCGCTCATCTGGAGCGGAAACAAGGTCTGCCTGGCTCTGCCGTTGACAGGCGGCTTATTATGAGGAGCTTCGCTGATTAGCGGTGCGCACAAAAGGAGAAGACACACTCTCTATACTGATAGTACAACCTAAACGACGAAGAATTTGCAGAGACAGAAATGACTTGAAGCCCAAATGCAGTTATTAACAGGCGAAATATCTGTGTGTCAGCTTTTAGATAAACTTCGTTGAGCGCGTACTGTAATAAATGTAATGAATCTGAATCATACATGAAAAAATTAATATTTGTTGATTTTATTGAATAAAATTATTATAAAAACTAAGTGTTTTTAACTCCAGTGTTTTTACCACCCTTAAAAATTTCGCAAGTGCCTAAAATAATAATGTGGCACTACTAATAAATAATTCAACATTATTTTCAGATTATTTAAAAATGGAACTAATGATAACAAATTCAACATTAGTTCCATTATTTTCAGATTCTTTTAAAATGGAACTAGGGATAAATAAAAAACATTAGTTCCATCATGGAACTTTTAATGGTAGTAGTGGCAACGAAGCAAAATTTAAAGTTAACATGTCAACATTTATTTCAGCAGCACCTTTACAGTGTTTTGAAATTAATTATAATAGACTCTTGATTCAGAGAATCATATAACATACGGATTTAAACGATCGAACGATGAAAACTCTTGATGCAGAAAGCTTTTATTACCGACACAACGTCCAAAAAATTCGAAAGGACATTTTGCAATACAATTACTACAGATTATAAATATGACAAGATATTTGGGTCTGCTGTGAAAACAGGAACCCATTCACGGCTCTCCGGGACCTCTGTCAACCCTCATGTGGTATTTACCGCGATCATATGCGACCTTTAGGAACCTCGTGTCCTGTAATGCTGATGGGAATACGCAAACCTTACTCTAAAATATGTTTTAATATATTTAATTTAGTTCCCTTCAATATGGTTGAGTTGAATGATGGCTGATACATGCGTCATGTTCGTGAACGGGCGCTGTCAGTTGTGAGTGGTCATCTCTTAGCTGCCAAGGTTTATTTTAATTTCTTTATTTTTGAATTACTGATTTAGTCTTTTACTCTGGACGCTCTTAACTTGCCCGTATTTCCACATCGTTCTCACATATTTGTATTTCTTAACATGAATGATGTAACCAAGACTTTGTAACATATTTTTATTTAAAAGAGTGTCCATACTGTCCATGGAGTTTCTTGCCCATTCTTCTCCATAGAGATCTACGCTTTGGAATGGGCAACTACAGTACTTTCGCAAGTTATTATGTCTTGTGACTGCGGTACTGGTTACTGCGGTATGGTACTGTTTGCAGATGATAGTACAGTCATAATACAAGGCGACAAAGAAAATGATTATGAGCACGTAGTAAACCAAACATTAAATACGATTATACAATGGTTAACTAAAAACAATCTGAAAATAAATATAGAAAAAACTAAAATTATACACTTTCACCAGAGAGCTCAACCGATAGATGTAAACGTTAGTTACCAAGGCAAAATAGTACATCCTGTGACAGATACAAAGTTCCTGGGAATTACAATTGACAATAAACTGTCATGGAAAAGACATATAAAAAATGTATGTAAAAGAATTAATAAATCCTCATTTGCTCTGTACAAACTCACAAAAATTGATAATAAAGAAGCCGTATTAGCAGCTTATCACGGACTAGTTGCGCCTATTCTACGATATGGTATTATATCTTGGGGCAACTCAGTAGATAAGGAATATGTATTTAAAGCTCAAAAGAAATGCATTAGAGCAATGTGGAATGTAGACAATACTACCAGCTGTCATCCCTACTTTAAAAGCTTAAAAAATCTGACACTGCCTTCGTTATACATATATGAGCTTAATGTTTTTGTGAAATTAAATCCTAATTATTTTGAGACTGCTTTTAAAAGCTACTATAGACAATTACGTGACAAAAAAAAATTAGAAATTGATATACCTTATGGGAAAACAGCATTAATCAATAAAAGTATTCTTTGTATGGCATCATTGATTCATAACAAGCTTCCTGATGATGTCAAAACGTTACCTGTTCACCAATTCAAGTCGAAGTTGCACAAACTACTGGTAAATAAATGTTATTATAATGTCAAGGAGTACTTACAGGATAAAGATATAGATAGATACCTATAGCAAGAGAAATGTTGTATCATTTTGATGTAGCCATAAAATTATGTGAAATGCCGTAATCATTTTTACTTTGTCTAATATTTAATTTTTAAAACCACGAACGAACTATAATCCTTCTGACATTTTGTATTTTAAACCATTTGACATTTGTGGTACTTGATATTTTAATGTATTTAATTTTTAAAACTACGACATGAACTATAATTCTTCTGACATTTTGTATTTTAATCCTTTTGACATTTCTGGTATTTATTCTGAATTTATTATTATTAGATTTTCTTTTCGAACATGATAAGTTTGTTATGTTATAAAAGAACTATTGTAATTTCATTTGAAAAACTAGACCGCCTATATATTTGCACATCTAATTAGGTAATGATACAGTGCACTTTATACCTAATTGTAACATCTTTCTGTACCTCTACCTACCTGTATTATGCAAATAAATAATTTGATTTGATTTGCGACTGTAGCTTCGCGTTTTTTTTTGTTTAGTGCCTGTAATGGTCTTATTGAAATAAATGCTTTGAGTTTGAGTTTGCTTTAAACATAATTGCAATAGTTTGAAACAAATTTTGTCGGTGGTCAGCTAGTTCAAAATGTTTTTTTTTTTTTAACTATGTTACCTGACTTAAAGCCAGATTATTAAATTTTAAAATTAAAACTCTTTACTTACACTTTAATTTATCTGTCTCTAGACGTTAGCTGGCAAAGCAGCAGGCAGGAAGCAGATACGAAAAGGGATTTCGATTCGAAGCAGCTTTTGTACCAGGATAACATACAAGCCTAGAAGTTCTATGTGGCATGATTTACTTAGCAGTTAGGTAGTTTGTTTGAAACACGTGTACAACACAACCAACCAACAATGGTATTATTTACCTATTTAATTAATTCTCGCTAGAGCAATATGGAGAGATTTGTAATACAATCCGACTGTTGAGAGCTTACAGCCTATGCGAGTGTGGAGGATTGTTGGAATTGACATCATAATTATTACAACAATTATTGTTTCATTTGATTGAAGTGGTTCTGACATCTGACATAAACACATGTTTAGTTTTTTTTCATATTTAGGTAGTAACATTTAGTAGACACAAAAATTATACAATACAATATCCTAAAAACCCCTCATAAACTATGAGCACACTATTGATAAATTTAGCTATTGAATTTACTTTAAACCCGTAAATAACAATTCAGAGAGAGGTTAACGTTCCATGTTGGGTGCTGCAAATGAAGCGTGAGGCGTTTGCTCTTGTCTTGACAGACCAAACCCACAAACGAAATGAGACCATAATGCCAGGCAGGAAGGTTCGATTGAACCACCATGTAATAGTGGTGCTCTCGCGCTTCAAATATCAAACCATCCCCGCACATACGTCAATTTCGGCGCTTGCTGCATACCTTCGGTTTCGGCCAAAACTTTGCCGAAAGCCAATGGTAACTCTAGCGAAGTACAAATAACGTGACGTCACGCTGGGGACAGCAGCAGTACTATAAAGAACTCGTAACTTCAAAGTGGATTTTGTAAGACACTCGATATGACAAGGCTTTGATGTTGAGCATCCACGAGGCTGTCCATCAATACTGAAATAGTTTTTAAAGTGAAACTTTTATTACATCGTCTCAAACTTTTTCGTCTGTGTGTTGCATGTCGCGTGACGCTGACGGTCTGCCGCGGAGTAGGGATAAAGTGATCAGTCACTTTATACTACCCTCATCATCATCTGCCTAGCCTTTTCCCAAACTATCTTGGGGTCGGCTTCCAGTCTAACCGGATACAGCTGAGTACCAGTATTTTACATGAAGTGACTGCCTATCTGACCTCCACAACCCAGTAACTGGGTAATACGATACGCCTTGGTAAGACTGGATGTCAGACTTTTTGGCTTCTGACTACTCGTAACGACTGTCAAAGATCTTATCTTATCTTTATACTACCCTACTCCGCGCTATATTGTGAAAAAAAGTTTCACTTTTACCGTGGTTTCATAAAACCACAAAATCCTTTTTTTTATGTTGATGTTAAACAAATTAGCGTTTAAGGTAAAGATCACGTTGAATCAGTAGTGATTTTTAAACGGCACTGATTTAAAGAGGCAGTTGTAAATAGCAGTTTTGGTAAGTTAAAAATTATAAATGGCACGTTTAATAACTAGTTCAGCAGTTAAAACTAAGCAGGAAAGTAAACAAAAATTCAGTTATTGGACTGCTCAATTATTTTTAGAATTGACATTGTATGATAAAATAACCGACTAATTGATTTTTTATTACTGTCCATGCTTTACTGTCGCAATAATTAATCAACCGCCATTAAATTAAATAACTGCTCAATATGTTTTCCAACTGATCATAATAACATCTCGAATATTTAAACAACAGCTCAAAAAATTCGTTCCCTTTTTAAACACGACATGTTATTTGTCTCCTGGAAGGTTATTGTATACTAAGACTTAATGTAAAAATGAAAATAGTATCGATGTCTCATCATCAGCCTAGCCTTTTCCCAACTATGTTGGGTCGGCTTCCAGTCTGACCGGATGCAGCTGAATATCAGTATTTTACATAAGGCGACTGCCTATCTGACCACCACAACCCAGTTAATAATAGGTAATGTGATCCCCTTAGTAATGGGCCTACCACACGCACAAGCTTCACCACAGTTCTGCCTGCGCAAGCAGGTTTGTACACGGAACACCGTGCGTGCGGTTGGTAAAATTTTCATTACACTGGTTTTCAGACTTGCGGGCCTCTGATTACCAGTAAAGACTGTCAAAGATTTACAAAGGACAGCCGGGACGAACTGCTTGACGTGTTTTCCAAGGCACGGAGGAAACTCGGTATGGAATGGGTGCTCACCCATCCATGGACCAACCTAGGCAAGCGCGGCTTAATCTTGAGATCGACCCGAGCGTCTGTTATTGAAGTGAAACTTCTTATGCGACTTCCAACTAGTTTAACGCTACCATAGAGGGGCAATATTTGGGCTGGTACTCAGCTGCATCCGGTTAGACTGGAAGCCGACCCCAAGTTAGTTTGGGAAAAGGCTAGGCAGATGATGATGATGATGGAGGGGCAATATTTTCTAAAAACTCTCTAAGAGATGGCAGTATTACAAGATTTGTGACTACGTAGTTCGGTGTGACCAGTTTCGTTCAATTTCCATGACTAGAATAACCTCGATAAACTTATGCAATAAAAATAAAACAGCAAGAAAACAAAAAAAAATATCATTTAGAAGCTCAATAAAATAACGAGAGTGAATGCGTGGCACTCGAACGCATGCGTAGTGTTACAAAGTTTCACTTCTTCCGCGCGGAGGGACTCCACGCACTATTTTTTTATTTAGTCTAATCAAACAAAAAAAAAACTTCCACTTCATCATTACGTCTGAGTTTCTCTAGCAAATTCATTTTAACACTGTAGAGTCGTTACCGTTCACATTATAGTATTTGTTTACCTACTTGTTGTTATACGCGGCGGCCCTTGGTCGAGTACCAGATGTATGGTGGAGCCAAATACATACAGTCACAAAGTTCAAGTGCCTACCCTACCTAGCCTAGACAATTTGAATCGGATCACAATGACATATAATAAAGTACATTATTTGCGAAGGGCTCTTGTAACTTTTCGGAGCGAACCTTTTTATTCCGTATGTATTTGACTGACCCGGGTCAAGATGGCTAAGGCTGTTCTGTTTGAAAAGTAGAATAGTCTGTTGTCTGGCTGTGAGATCTGTTGCGTCAAATTTTTTGTTGTGGTTAATTGTTGAGTTGTCGACATCTCAATACCCAATGCAAACGCCATCTATCGACCGAAGAGCTAAACCGAAACACCATTCTGGTTGTTTGTTCGTTAGTTGCACTTTTATTTAATCATTTTAATTAGACAAATATTTATGTGAATGATTCAATGATGAAGGTATAGTATGCGTGACTTTAGTCTTCATTTCAAACGAAATACATACCTATCGAAGTTTAAGTGCTTTAAATTATTTATGGGATTTAGGGAATATGCTTAACTACCTCTAAGTGTTAATTTTTTTATGATTTTATTGGAATGTCTTCTACAAATGTATGAATTTCAGTCGCTCTGCACTGAATTAATTAGTGATTTGATTGATTAGTGAGTACTGAGTAGGCTAAAAATAAAAACACCTGAATTATTATGAACGAGCCAAATACACTCATACCCCCCACACCATCTAAATTTGATTGATCTCCATTGCTGTGCCGAAATTCAATCCTTATACGTCAAACAAGGAGTTATGAGACGTAGTACAACTCGACCTGCCAACGTCCGTACTACAGGTAGGTAACATTGTGAAAAGCTTTATTGATTAATCACCGGTAGTATATTATAGTACCAGGGAGGCAGACAAGTGGTGAAGATGGATTGTTACTGAAGCAGGAAGGTGTTTGACAAAGTTGACTGAAGTTGAAGGATTGTGTTTAGGAAGTGTGGGTTAATTTAATATATTCCTTCTGTTGTTCGTCGTTTTATTTAATTTAAAGTATATCAGCAGCTATCAAGCTCCTTTAAAAAAACATTTTCGTTGATTTGACACGATATATTTGTTTGAAACATTATCCTTATCAGCTACACTATCGGTAAGTGCAAAATGTAGTTTTTGTAAAAAATCAGGTTCGGTGTTTGGCTCTGGCAAACGCTTATTGAAAACGAATACTGCTGTTTTATTCTTCTCCAAAATCAAAATCATGGTTCTTTTGACCACTTTGCTCTACTATATATAGTTTCAGATTAAGCTCTAATGAGCTAACATACTCGTAAAAATCATTTGACTCGGTCTGGACTTCGTGTTGAGCTTTACCGTAATTCTGTTTGTTATGTTATTTTTCCTATATGAGAATACTTTCGTTAATGGCCTCGAAAATATAAAAAAGCACCAATGCTCCATAAATGTTGGTAATGTCTTTTTCTTTCTTAAAAAATCTATGGTTTTCTTTTTATAACATGCTAAATTACTTTATTTTCTTGTTGTTTTCAGCGCGACTTCTCATCTCCTGAATTATGCATAAGGACTAGGAGTCTAGAAGTCATTTGAAGGAGACCTTAGAAAAACGACTTTGGTCCTAGTTTACCTAATAATGATTACGTAAAGTTTTATTTTTGAATTATACGTACGATGACCAAACAATCTGTACAAAACCAGTTCAAGCGCTTTGGTATATTCAAAGAGAGCTAGACTCTAGTACATAATCAACTTGATTTAGAACGTGGGATATGAATCTCGCTGTTAACATAGATGCTGTAGAAGAAACTCTGTCTAAATCCTCGGAAATGACCTTCGTACGTTATTAATGTTCTACTTAACGAGCTAAATTGTAATAGACAAGCCAATTAAAGCAAAAAGAATCATTCGACTTGACCATGATAAGTAAACCACTGTGCTCTGGGTTGGATGTGTAAGGTACGCATGACGACGAATCAAGCTATGCAAAACCAAATTCTCTCATTTTATGGGTAGCTCTTAACAAGCGAGGTCAGGTTATACTGGTTATGTATAGTTTGATGTGTCGTCGTGTGTACCTATGTAGCCTGTGCCTCTGACTAGCACTCTTCTGAGTCATTAAAAGTATTTGAAAAAACTGACAAAACTTGTCTAAATAATAGTGTTTCTTAGTATGATGTGGCAACTATATCTAAATTTAATATAGGTTCGGTACGCATTTTTCCTTGTAGAATGACTAGATGTCTAAGGATCAAAGTGACTAGACACAAGTCTGATTTTGCCTTTGAACAATAGTAATTCGTTGGTTTTTCGGTATGTCATTCGAATTCTTATTGAAATTGCGATCTATATCAAATATTGTGTCTGTGTAGATACTTCAGAATATGTCTGTCCTAAATTTTTGATAGTTCAATAATTCTCTAGTATCTCTGAAACTAATATTCAAGTTTCATCTTAGATAGTATGAACAATTTTTCTTCATTTATTCTCTCAAGACGTAGCCGAGAATTTAACGATGTCCTAAAATATCAGGTGGGCCATCATTTGTGAACATAAAAACTTTGAGTAATGGTTTGGAATAAGACCTCCTCCACACAGACGCAGAACGACGTTACGTGGATATTTACCACCGTACACGCATTGTGATTTATATCTATTGAGTTAGTATGCACTCCTTAGGTAACTCTGCTACCCTAGTAGTAAGATCAGCTTTACTGTAGAAAAAAAACATGTTAGTCATGGTATTATGTCGTTGACGTTACCTTGTCTAATTATGACGTCTTTCTGAGATTAGTCGTTTACCAATTTGTCTGCCAACCAAGGCATCATAAGCTTTCATAATTTGTGTTTAGCTTTACACCTAAGTGAACAATAGCCGTTCATCCTGCGCCTGATCTCTCCGGTCGTATCGTATGGCCGGATCAGACTATGAGATTAAAGGAACAGAGAGAGCACCTGTGTTTGGCTATGTCACATACTTGTGCAGATGCGCACAATACAATATGTCAAAAAAACCCTGTCCGATCCGAAAGGGGCTTATAGGTGACAATGACATTACCAAATAAAATAGGAAACATGAAACATTCGATCGTCAGTTGTTTTTTTATGTCGTCCACAGTCCTGTGGGCTTAGTACCTAGGTGTTTCGGCCGCTGACTTTCCTCCAAGCCGGTCGAAACAGGAATTTCATTACTATTAATATATTTGGGTTTATTTGTTCCCACTTCCCATCTACCCCCACCTGTGTTGCATCACTGGTGGTATTGCAACTATTTTTCGCATCTACCACCGCTGGTGGTTTGGTTTGAGTTGTGCTACGGAATATACTTTTTTTAAGCAAATTTTGTACAGTCAGAACGAAAATTCTTAGGTAGGGTTTTATTATTAAAGTAAAAGTCAGGGAATTGTTGGAAAAAGATAAAATTCAATATACAATTACAACAATCAAAACTAAACATGACAAATCACAATAATGTCTTTTATCAATTAAAAAGCGTACAAAAAGAATTACAAATGTTAACAGCAATGTCCTATATATCAATTGAAACGTGTACAACAAGAATATGAAATGTAAATTACTATAATAATCAGTCTTGTATGTCAATTACTTACCTATTAACAATCACTAATAAAATACTGATAATAAATAACAATAGCGTCAAAAATCATTGACTATCTCCGATATCAAAATTTAGATCTCTTCTTATGTTTATATAATAATATATTTAAAACTATCAGTCTGTTCAAAACGAATCACCAATAAATATTTTAATTAAAAAAAAAGAATCATGTCATGTGTTTTTCTATGATCTGAAAATTAGTTCTTAGTGGAAAAGGTCACTTAGATTTTCCAAAACTGAAATGGTAATAAATTGTGGTGCTAGAAATGTGGTCATCAATTTCAATTATTTCACGAGTTTTTGTAAGTACTGTACGTCGATTCTGTAAAATTCAGACGACAACTCACATCTCACATCGGTATCCACTGTCACTTCGCGTAAGGTTCAAAATGACCTTGATTTTGGAGCGTCGAAGTGACGGGGGAATTACCTTACAGAATGCCACTTCTTACGTCATCTCATACTTTATCTGTCAAAATCTCCGTTAATTTAGTTCAACTCGCTGACACGCTCGTAGTGGTGGCGCTAGTGTAAATTCGAATTATCAACTGACACTCCCTCCCGCTCCGCCCAGAGCGGGAGAAGTCATTTGATGATTTCCCATCCGCAAAAAAAAAAAAAGTTCTAAGTGAGGTCTTACAGAATCACACCGCTTATTTGATAATGCTCTCCCTCTGTTTGCCCTTACATAGTTAAGATTTCAAAATAATTAGCTTCTTTATGTTATAAAGTTAAGAATTGTCGCAAATTAAGCGGTTTAAAAAAAATACAGTTCCATTCCAAGATTCAACCACGTTTGTGGTTCTATTCTGTTGACAAAATATTATTGCAAAAAAAAAAATACTTTCTTCAAGCCACGTATTTAGAAAAGAATCGTTGAATATCGTCACATTACCATCATTACGACACTTCAGACAGTCGGGTAAAAATAGGTATTATTTAATTATGTTTCTGACGTTACTTTGCCTCTAAAAAAGCATCCGTCTGAAACACCACCCAAAAATATTAATAATAATGAAATTCCTGTTTACACCGAAACGCCTACTAAGCTGTCTTGTGCTGCCATGTTAGTTTCCTTTCATTTTCATTTAACTTCATTTTGTTTATTTTTTGTCAGGGTATTTTATTTCGGGCTTGTCGACGTTGAATAATGGGCTAGCTCACCGTTCGTCCGTCTTATGACGACATGCCGCGTCGACGGTGCGTTTGTGTTCCACGCACGCCTCAAGGAGATGTCAGCAAATCGGAGGTCCGAGAGGGCCGATGCCTGCCAAGGCTGCGGGACTGTTCGAAAGAGATACCGTGGCGCTGGAACACAAAGGGCTAAGAAGGAACATGGATGGGTTTTAGTCAGTACAAGTCTGACAGTCCCTTCCGCCGCGCCCAGAGCGGGAGGAGTCATTTGATGATTTCACTTCCATAAAAAAATACTTATCTCGATACCTAATAACACTGACAGAGTTTCCGTTGAGATTGGCCGCCGTAACAAAAATTCAATCAAAGGATATTGTTATTAAGAATTATCTTAATACCAATATCCTTCAGACCGAATTTTTTGATAACGCCTGTCATTAGACGGGCGTTATCAAAATCTAATCATTTAATTCGGATAACAAAGACCATTAATACCTTACAGACATATTTATAAAATTAATAAACTATTGTACACGAAGTGACAGCGTTGTGTTGCGCTGCGTGGTGTCGCGTAGCCTTCCGCGGAATCGCCGATACATGACACCCTCTAGCCAGCTCCTAACTCTTCCTTGAGGAAGGTCTCAATATGATGACTCGGAACTTGCACCACAAATGACATGAAATTCGTGTTGTGACGCGACTCCAACTTCTTATATACCTGTCTTGTGTGTGAGAACCTATAAGAAGAGGCCGTTCATATTCATTGTTCAGATTTATCCTTTGTGGCTTCGCTTTTCATGTACTCAATTTTTGTTTTGTAAGGCGATCTGAGGTATTTGGAGGATAGAAATCTTTCAGTATAGTAATCTGTCAGTACCTCCTAGTACGGTCTTTTAGGCTGGCTATCAAATCTCAGTATCGTGGCATAACCTTTATTGGTACGAGGTGAGAGCTGGTACAACTCAACAGATTTTTTGTAATAAAAAGGGAACTAATTTTTTGAACTGTTTGGTAAGCATTCGAAAGGTTATTATGTTGAGGTGGTTATAATGTTCAGTTGAAAAAAATAATGGGATTTTTTATCAGCATTTGGTAAATTAGTGCGACGGTAAAAACTATTTCGTCTTACAATGTCAGTACTAAAAATACATAAGCAGATTAATTAATAAATGGCCAGTATAAATGATGGAATGATAAATAGTTCGGCAGTTCACTTCGGTTTTTTTTTTCTACAACCCCGCTTTTACCCCGACTGGGGGACATGAGGAGCGTAGGCCAAAGGCCGGCGGAGCTACTACGAGATGGTTGTCGGAAGATAGGGCGGCAGCTTTTTTTTTCGCGAGCGCAGCGAGCACATGTTAAGCCGCAGCAAGCAGCTTAGAATGAGATTTCTTACAGACTTATTCCATATTTGTCAACTCCCCAGTCGTAACTGCCCATTTAGTTATTTCACTGCTCAGTATTTATTAAATGATCCATTTTATTATTTTTTACGACTGATTTTTGTTTAATTTGCTGCTAAGTTTTAACTGCCGAACTTGTTAATAAATATGCATTTTGTAATTTTTTACTTACTTTATACAACAGCCACTTTAAATCAGTGCCAAAAAAAAAGTTTTGAATAAACATGCGAGTGTAATTTTATGTTTTTCCCAATGTTAGGTAGTTGTTTATGAAAAAAAAATATTCCGACGTTTTTAGCAGAGCCTTATTAAACGGTTTTATTTTTTAATTATAAACAGAATTGAATAAAAAAATTCTGTGAGACGCATTGTATCACCTGTAGATTCAAGCAAAAACAATGGTAAGTTTTAATTAATATTTAATTAATGCTAAGCGAAAAAAGAACGGATAACAACAATTGTTTGTCAGATAAACCGAGGAAAACGAAAAAAAAAACAAAATTCTGAATTTAATCCACATTTTTGTAAAACTATTTAATTTCAAATTAGTTTCTATTGAAGAAATATCACAACCTTAAAAATATTAACATTTATTTGACTCGACATTTTATAATTATAATCCTTATGGCTATAAATTTAAGGCACATTATTTGAAACATATTAATTACAGTCGTGTAATCCCTTACTTAATTAAATACATACCGACATACAGAGCTGTTGAAAATATGATACGGGATTCAGAAATTGACAGACATGAGTTAGAGAGAAAGCCGTTCCACAAATTCAAACGTTTTGTATAGAACTCTATGTGTCGTAAATTCACAATTATTAGGCTTATAGCCGTCCTGGTCTGGATCAATTAATCACTTTAGCATTTTACTAAAATCTATCTAATTTGCGCAGAAAATCTTCTAAAATGTCTACTTACTCGTATTGACTGGACCCAAACACTTGTATTTGATATCACCTAATTAATGATAACCTAATGAAATATTTACTTCTCCAAAATTATCATCATCATCTGCCTAGCTATAAAAATATTTCTAAAAACATCTGACTGATTTCTGTCACCACAAGTATTCACAATAACTATTTGATTACAAATATCTAAATGCACACAAACCGACAAGTAGGTAATATTACTCTCCACCTACACCACCACTTTTCAGGGCATTTTCAACATAAATGATTGTTAGGTTAGTTCACCCGACAGTGTCAAAAAATTATTGCGTTTCTCAACATGACATTGGAATAGTGTTGCCTCGCTCTCTTATCCTGAAAATCTTATCAATTGAGATCTACGAGCTTACTCTTTTCATTGCTAACCAGGGACCGAAAGTTTACTCGTACGAAAACGCTAGATTAAAAGTTAACCCGTATTATAGGGATAATCAGCTTATAATAACCGGTTCACGAACAAAGTTCATTTTTGCACATAAAAAAATATCCAAGAATGTAACTCGGCCTCGGTAAAGTCAGCCAGTATTTAAATCGTTGATACTACTACAGACTAACCGGTTCATGGGTCCCTAGTGTAACCATCTTTTTCTCGAGATCTAAGCACGGCAAAGGCACCTATTAATTTAAATCTTTAGTTGCCTCCATATTAAAGTTGACTTTTGTTAAAAGTTAAGAAAACCCCCCACTTACTACTTATTGGGAAACAGCGAAGTCTATCATGTAAAACAATGGTGTCAAAAAGCCAAGTCCATTTGAACTAGAATTCACAAGCACGGCCATCTAAAAACCAAATCACTCTTTTATAACATAACCCAACTGCTTCATTTCTTTATCAAACTGCTCATCTCTGTATTTCTTTATCTTATTCAGCCAGACTCCAAACGACGCGCCAGCTCTGCAGGTGCCTCCGTACCTTGGAGGTAGACACTCCAGGTCCAGATGCTTCTGTAAGGATTTGAGGTCGTTGCCGTGGAAGTGGATGTATTGCCACGCGTCCTGGGGGATGAACCTCTTGAACAGGTAGAAGAAGGTGTTCAGGATCCAGGAGTAGTTGATTATATGGACGCCTTTGGCGCGAACCGGTATTGCTAGCTGGAAACGAAAGATTTTGTTACTTATTGGTTTTAGCATCAGGTTGTTTATCTTGTCCTGTGTTTTAGGGTTCCGTTGCCGAATGGCAAAAAACGGAACCCTTATAGATCCGTCATGTCTGGCTGTCTGTCCGTCCGTACGTCACAGCCACTTTATTCCGAAACCATTATGACTAAACACAGTTGAAACTTGTTACGTAGATGTATTCTGTGAACCGCTTTACGATTTTTTATACATAAAATAAAAGATTAAACCTATGATAGATAATAAGATAAGATAAGATAATAATAACCTAATAATAGTTACATGAGGTAAGCGACTATTGACAGTAACCAGTCTACATAAAGGGTGTAAAACACCTCTTAACGAAGCCGAAAGGCACTGGTTCTACCTGTCATTGCGATCATTTTTTTGTTCTACACCATACCTGGGAACCTTCTAGTTACGGAGATATTAGGGGTCAAAGTTCCAACTTTTTGACAATTATTTTTATAAATACAAGTTTTTAATGTAAGATTTTTACTTTAAACACCTCCACGACCCCGTACTATTCAACCCGTCCATCAGCACAATGTTTTGAGTGCGTTACATTGAGTTCTACCACAAAACATGATTTTACACCCCCCAAAAAAAAGTCGTTTCTCAGCAATATTTTTTGCGTAAAGTTACTTAGTTTCATGTACAGAATGCTTGGTTGACGGCTTCGTGATGAGGTGATTTACACCCTGTATATTATAGTGTGCTCTAACGCAAGGCAAAGGTTGAAAGACTGGCTTCCATCGCACTACGCAGTAATAACCAAGATTTGTCAGAAGGAATTATCAAATTCATTCATTCGTTGACAACCTAACCACTGAGCTACAATCATGACATTTTGCACAAGAATCCCAACGGAACTGAAGTTTTATTTGATAGGTCATCACTTTTGTCGGGCATTTTATAATGTTATCACATAAGATTCAATAAGTAACACCTAGGGTTTATACGCACAATCTACAATACCTATGTATAATTTAGGAATAGTCAATGCAGATAGATAACCTTATTTATACAAGGTTTTGTTTTGCATCCTCGTCAAAATTTTGGAGGTACAAAAGACATAAAAATCAATTTAATTTACGGTACCTCGTTAATAATGAATAAACGCTTCTTTTGTTGTTGTTGTTTTAGTTCGTCAGTATTTCAGAAAAAAACCCTTAACGTGGGAATAAGAAATTATCGAATAAACGTTTGCGATTATTTTAAGTAGATTTATGTGTAAAAGCTTGGTTATAGGGTGAGGATCAGACGGTCCGCGTTTAAAGCACGGGTGGTTCATACTTAACGACTTCCGTAAATAAATAAAAAATACAAATCCATTTTGATTCGGGTCGAGAATCATTAGCATATTTTTGTATTTTTTTATTCATGTAGACATTCGTCGAGCATTCTCACGAGCGAACGTCAATCCTTTGCATAACAAATGACTAAAAAAAACAAAAACAAAATTTTATCAAACTAGATATTTCTATTTATAAGTTCTAGACAAACCTTTGATCTTCACAACAGGAAATTAATGTTTATACAGTCGACCAAAATACAAAACGCTGATGACTGGTGCGGATTTTAATAAACAATAACAATAACACCGCCGGCGTACCAGCGGTTTTAGAACCTAACGGCTTGGTACGTGACAATGGGAAGAGACCAGACGGCATGACGCTGATGCCTTGGAAGGTGGGTAGGTCTTTGGTGTGGGACGCAACCTGCGTCGATACCATTGAGCCATCTCAAATTGCAAGCGCGGCGGGCTGTGCTGGATCTGCTGCTGCGGCTGCTGAGAGCCTTAAACGGCGTAAATACTAAATGCCAGTTACAGTTTTATGCCGTTTGGGATCGAAACGGTCGAAACGCTCGGGTCTTGGAGCCAAAGTGTGCAACTCCTTTTTAAAAAAAAAATCTCGTCGACTGGTTGACACTTAAGTTAGTTTATATTTAGTTAGATACTTTGTGTGAATATTTAGTTCTTATTATTATTTTAGGTGTATTCAATTGTTAATTATTATCCTTTACATGAATTATACATACAACATTAAACACAACAATATTACGGACGTAATAATAGTCTAATTTTTTAGGTTCACTTATATACTCATAGAAAACATGGAAAAGATTTCTGTATTGCAATACTACCAACTTATCTAAAGAGTAGAGGATGGGCATAGCCGCATGTGTCCATTGAAAAATTCCTATTTGATGTATTCAAAGATTTCGGGGAAAGTCTAATTCTATGACTCTGACTGAAATGGATTGAAAAAAGATATGGTAACTTTTTCTTTTATTTTAAAAATGAAGGACATTTTTACCTATCATCACGCCTGTAAACACCGAAGAGGTAGGCAGACGCGTACCTAATACTACACCCACAATTCGTCAATTATGTTCAAGTCCCATGTAATAGGGGGCGAGCCTATTGCCATCAACTGGGCACAAATCCAGAGTCCGCGGCTGCTACTGAGAAATTCCTGATGAAAAAACCTAATAACAATTTGCCCGATGCGGGAATCGAACCCAGAACCTCTTGCTCCGTAATCGCGATTGCGACCACTATACCAGCGAGAAAACTTTTTAAGATAAAGATCTTGAATAGGGGATGATCACATTTTTTTTTTCTTTGTCCGTCGGGTAGTTTATTGAAAAGTATTGGACACGTATTTTTTCTTTTTTCACGTGGTCATAAAATTACGGAGATATATTGAGTTGAAATGGCGCATGACGTCACATGTAGGTAAGTTTTATACCTACTTGTGACGTAGTGAGCCCCCAATCTCCAACTTTAATGAGTCTTAACTAAGTAATTTTTTGATATTTTGATAAAACAAAAAATGTATATATTTTTTGTATTACCTGTCTGACGGACAAAATAGAATGTCGTTTTCTTTACCCAGTCCGCACCCCTATTGTTGATTGACCTCTTCAATCACAAAACAAGAAATCTAACTCACTCCCATAAGACAGACGATCTGGTAAGCCACAGTAGGAGTCAGGGCAGCCACATGACGCACTGTGAGCCCCTCCAGGTCTACAATGACTGTGCCAGCCAGGATCTGGAGCTTGGGCGTGCGAAGGCCTATTTCCGTCATCGCCATGCCGGCTCGTACTAAGTCTTCGACTGGAAACTCGCTGGGATCCCAACGACCTGGAAAAAAAACATTATAAAGCATGAGAAGTTTTAAAAAATGCTGGGATAATGACACAAGTGGATGGAAAATTGGTCAAAAAGGATAACTCAAAATGAGGTGCATAGACTTTATCGAAGTAATGCTACGAAAAGGCATAGATGTATTATACACTGATTATTACTAACTATAAGCCGCGCAGATAGAGAATAAATCTGAAAATGGCGGCGGGTACGCATGGTACGGTTGGCAAAACAAGTTCTCAAACATCGATTTTTATTTTTTTATTGACTTTTTTTGTTATATATTATTCTTTTTTAATATTATTAATTAATAATAGTAGAAATAACGTAATAATAATAATCCACGTTTTCGTGAAGCCATTGTCAATCAATCACAAAATGTCAACGTTCGTAACAAAAACTTAACGAAAATAAATAACAATCAAACGTAACGCGAACAAATAACAATCAAACTCAACAAAAACAACAATGAATATCAACGAAAACAACAAAATAACGGAACGAATTTAACGATAACTCGAAGTGCGTCAAGTAAAGCGAATCCTGACTGACTATTGTTTTGTAGCGCGTACTTCACTGTGTGAGTATAGACAGCGATAGAGAGTGAGCGAGAACGCATGCGAGCGCACGCCATTTTCAGATCTATTCTCTATCTGCGCGTGTTATAGCTGTGTCCGCGACTTCGTTCGCGTGGAATTTAAGAATTAGCCTAAGTTACTCCTTATTACATCAGCTATGCAGCATTCCAGTGAAAGTCCCGTCAAAATCGGTCCAGCCGTTCCCGAGATTAACCGGAACAAACAGACAGACAAAAATTTGTAAAAAAATGTTATTTGGTATAAAGGGTGTAAATCACCTCTTAACGAAGCCGAAAGGCACTGGTTCTCCCTGTTGTTGCGATCATTTTTTTGTTCTACATCATACCTGGGAACTTTCTAGTTACGGAGATATTAGGTGTCAAAGTTCCAACTTATTGACAAGGTTTTTTTTTAAATACAAGTTTTTAATGTAAAATTTTTAGTTAGTAGGTAGTTAGTTTCATGTACAGAATGCTTGGTTGACGGCTTCGTGATGAGGTGATTTACACCGTGTATGTACCGTACAATCATATGCATGTAGTAAAAAACGGTTATTTTAATATCACAAACAATCACTTCAATTTTGTTTATTTGTATGTATAGAGTATAGATCAAGTAGTCTTACTAAAACAATATAAATGCATTGTTTTCCCTTGAAAATTATCGGCACCTTTTATTTAATATCAACACGAGGAAATCAAGATGTCGATTCGATGATTTAGTAAAACTGCTTTATCGAGTCTCTTACCGAATCTGAAGACAGACAGCCTCCCGATATCAGGTCTGTCGAGCATGGTGCCCTCATACGCGTCTTTCACCTTCACCAGCCCCCACAGGTCAACGCCCTCGTACAGCTGCTTGTTCTGCTCTCTGAACGTGCAGTACCGGAC
Organism: Cerastis leucographa; assembly: GCA_963082945.1. Lineage (NCBI taxonomy): Eukaryota > Metazoa > Arthropoda > Insecta > Lepidoptera > Noctuidae > Cerastis > Cerastis leucographa. The sequence continues at coordinate 17,677,678 of OY720363.1, forward strand.
CAGCTGAAAAAAAGAGAGGTTAGTTTCAAAGTGTCATTAATTTTTGGTAATAATTAGTAAGCAGGTTCCACTACAGGGAAAAAGCCATAGAAGATCCAGTTTCAAAAGTCATGGTGCTACGTAGAATTTTCACCATCATTTTTAGGACTCCGTAGCCATAAGGCAGACTGGGAATCCTTATAATTTTGTTACATCCACAATTAAAATCGTTATTGGACATACATCATTCACCCCAAATGCGGAATCCTTCACTGTATGACTCGGACCCCGCACTTGGCAGGTATTGTATTATTATGTATAACGATAATATTCACACTTTCCAGGTATGTGTAGGTGCTGGTTTTAAATTGCTATTGATTAAATGACAAAAAATACGAATGGTAAGTAATATAATGTTTAAGGATAGTTTTAAAGCAGGCGTAGATTTATACCCTGTCACAAAAACGATAAAGAAACTTTTACGGCCACATTTTCGATCCCTGGTTTTTTTGTGTTCTTTGGAGTCCATGATAAAAAAAAAACAAGTCTCCAACGCGCCGACCCTGTCAGGACAAAACGCTGCAACCCTGGTAACATCGTTTTGTGGGAATACAACTTAAAAATAAATAATTTACACTATTTTAGCTTGGTACGGGTTCAATCTATAGTTAAAAAACGGCTCAATATTACTCTTCACTGTAACCCGAAATTCGGACAAATGTTTTGGCTAAACGCTGAACCGTGATAGGTAGTTGCGGGCGCCGGACTGATGATAGATAGGTAGAAGGTTGCGGGCGCCCGAGTGAGACGTGCGCACATCAATATAGTGGTTTAACGTCTTTGTATTTTGGTAAAACAAAGCAAGCTTAATGTTTTACCTTACAAATAAGTACCTGTTAGAAAGAGTCCAGAGTAGTAGAAGTGCTAATCTGTACAATGTTAACTATCTACAATATTTGAATACATGTAGTTATTTTTACTTCTAGTATGAGTCAATTTAAACGGATATCCTTACTTGATTAAAGCTAGATAACGAGTTAAAGATGTAAACTTTAAAAACGTTTTTCTTAAATTGACGTTTTACAGATTGCAGCGTTTTGTCCAGCTTGGGACGGCGACAAGCAGATATTTCATCATAATATTTTCTTTCTTTGTTTGTTTTTTTTTAAAGGTAAGTTACAAATAACACAAATGTCATGACATGCTTTAAAGCAGTAAGTAGTTGAATTATCGAATCACATGTACAAGAGTTGACTTTTAGCATCCATTATGTACAAAGAGCTACATAACATGGCTAAGCAGCTTACAGAGAACCGTTAGAACATGTACTAAGCACCTATTTATAACTTCATTATTCATACAAAGTGCTTTTTATTCATCATCAGCACGCGTTGCATGACCACTGTAGAAACGAGTTTTGTATACGGAAGAATCGACATAATGACAGATAGACAATGGCAATATGTCATTTTGTCAATTCTTCCATCGACATAATCCGTTTCTACAGTGGTCATGCTACGCGTGCTGCTAGCCTTGCCCTAATTATGTTGGGGCCGACTTTCAGTCTAAATACATGTTTGCTATCAAAATACTTTGCTATGTAACGTATAGCAATAAACCTAAGTATTTTTAGAGAAGTCCCTCTCTTCAGACTTCAGATAATCTCACAATACTCCGGGCTGGTTTGTTCTCATCTCACTAGTTCGATTCACTACTTCGATCGTCGAACTAGTGACGATTTTTTTTCTCAATTGTTGGACAATCATATTTATTTTAATTGAGAACCAAAAAATTATAAAATTAATTTTGTGTTTTTTGTTTCTCGATTAAATATATTCGACGGCCGAACTAATGACAAAAAAATCTAGTAGAAGAGAAAGGCAAGAAAACATTTTTAAACAAAATAAAATAAAAAACTCAAATCTAAACAGAAAAATAAGATAATATTATGTGTCACACGGCTGTCCAATACTAAATTTAACCGACTACTCGAACTTTTACATCTCACTTCTAAGTCATGTCTACAAGTTGTTTTCAAAAGTCATCACGAATCGTCTCGCGCGTAGGTCTCACGATTTTCAGCCTCCCAAACAAGCCAGATTCCGAAAAGGCTTTAGCACCGTAGACCATATACATACGCTGCGACAGATTATACAGATGATCGAAGAGTACAACCTGCCTCTCTGTTTAGCGTTTGTGGACTACGAGAAAGCCTTCGATTCGATCGAGACTTGGGCTACAGTCTCTCCAACGGTGCCAAATTGACTATCGGGACATCGAAGTGTTGAAGTGTTTGTATAAAAACGCCACCATGACAGTCCGACTTCAGGACCAGACCTCGGAACCTATATACCTTCTGCAGCGAGGTGTGAGACAGGGAGACATCATATATCCGAAACTGTTCACCGCTGCACTGGAAGTTGTCTTTAAGGTTCTGGACTGGAGAGGGCTAGGCATTAACGTCAATGGCGAATTCATCTCTTACCTTCGATTTGCGAACAATATAGTGGTCATGGCTGAGACTATAGAGGACCTCAGTACAATGCTCGATGACCTCAGTAGAGCTTCCAAAAGAGTGGGTCTTAAAATAAACATGGACAAAACCAAAGTCATGTTGAATGCCCATGTAACAACCACTTATATCAAGATCGGAGACTCTACACTCGAAGTTGAAGACGAATATGTCTACCTGGGACAAACGGTCCAGTGGGGTAAGTCTAACTTCGAGAAAGAGGTCAATCGTCGAATCTGACTCGGCTGGGCAGCTTTCGGGAAGTTGCGTGGTATCTTCTCGTCTAGCATACCGCAGTGTCTCAAGACGAAACGCTATGACCAGTGTGTGTTGCCAGTGATTACATATAGGACCAAAACAGTGTAGCACACAATGGGCCTCATCAGAAGGATTAAAGTCACCTAAACGGCAAAGGAGAGGGCTATACTCCGAGTTTCCTTGCGTGATCAAATCATAAATGAGGACATCCGCAAGAAAAGCAAGGTTACCGACGTAGCCCGAAGAATTGCCAAGCTTAAGTGGCAGTGGGCAGGGCACATTTCTCGCAGAACGGATGGGGCCAAAAAGTTCTGGAGTGGCGGCCGCGAACCGGAAGACGTTGCGTTGGAAGGCCTCCCACTTGGTGGACTAATGACCTGGTGAAGGTTGCGGAGATCCGCTGGATGCGAGTTGCACGGGACCGGTTAATGGCGACACATAGGGGGAGGCCTATAACTAGTACTTGACGCCTTTCGGCTGAAATGATGAATCTAATTCGTTTATGTATGCATCCTCAAGAAATGGTGGAATCATTACATCATCTGTAATGATTCCACCATTTCTTGTTTATATATCTTGAATGCAATAAACACTTAAACTTGTGTTACATTCTATCTACACAATAATTGTTTTGCAAGTCGGTGGCAAAAAAATATCAAAATCAAAACAAACAAAAGTCACTGACCCACACAATTTTTTTTTGCAAAAAGGAGATGTTACATTTTCGGCCATAAGATGTACATTTATTGAAAAAGAGGAAAAAATACCACGAACTTAAGAAAAATATTCTTTCGTGAATTTAAGCCTGATTAGCTGTGCACAAAAAGTAATAGTTTTTCAATTATTGCCCCATTCCATTCAACATGGCGTCTTCCAGTTTGCAGTTTGCTTTCGTTCCGAAATCATGTCACACAAAAACATAATATCACATCGACGTTAAATTATGAAAAGTATGTATTTTTGTAATTAATTATTATTATTGGTTTCTTAGACATCATTTTCAACTAATCATAAGCAAGTGTGGTGATTTCATCGTTAAAAACTATAATAGGTACTACTTTTTTGGAGTGTACTTCTGAACGAAAAATTCAAAATGACATTTTGTTCTGTTAAGTGACAAAACCCGTCAGTCAGTCAGTCTCGTTCGTCTCGTATTGTCTAACGTTTTATGAAAACAGAGAACAAAACAAATATGAAAACATCGAAAAAAATCAGTTCTGATAAACAATTATTATCAAATAAAAAATTCTAGGTTATGTAAACGTCACCTCTACAACCTGTCATGGCTGTCATAACTCTCGCGACAAACGTCAAACATTTTTAATTTTTATTATGTGCATAAAAACCATCTATTACTTTTAAAAAAATGTTACTTTATTCTATTCAGGGGATTGTTTCCCACCTTTCCTGAAAGGTACAGGTCATGGCCGGAGTCCCATACAAAAAGGCAACATCTCCTTTGTTTATGTTGCACATTGTATTGTTTTTTTTGGTCGTCGTCGGTTCAAATTTATTTGTAAGTAAAAGGATTTAATTTTTTTTTTGTTGTTAGTGGTACCTACCTTCCCACACAAATTCTCGCTTTTTGGACTTTGTTTGTATTTTTTTGTTCACCAAATTTCCATAAAATGTCGCCTATGACAAGTTTAATGTCCGAAGCATGCATTGTGTTTTACGTTAACATTATTAGACAGTTAAGATAAGCTAAAACGCGTTTGCACAAGGCTGACATTGACGTAGATGTTATTACTTTATAAAACAGACATTATAATAATAGTCTGTATTTTTTGTACATAAACGAAACCTGATATACTTATTTTACAAATATCAGCAAAAAATATACTTGAATTTTTATCTCCCGAACTTTCGACGCGACGTGTATCAAATTAATTTAGGTAAGTTTTTGTTCTAACAATATACAGGGTTATTAGTATCTCGACGTATTCCTTGCAGGACGACATAGTAGTGTTAAAACAAGTGCAACAAGTACAAAAAATCTTTAAAAAAATAAAATATTTAACTAACTCAAAAACTACACAAACTAAAAATTTAGTTGTTACTGGGCCGAACTGGTCGAAAAGAAAAAGAAAAAGATTGATGTCTAAACCCTGTTTTATTATTAAAAGTACTCTGAATGAAGGTTAGAAACATAATGAAGAAACAAGTTTTCTTATTGCTATCAAAGTATAGCCGGAAGCGATCTATGTAGGTAAATAACTTAATTCTAACGCATATCGAATATTATTATCGATATATTATTAATAAAATTCCGGGTAGCTAAACAACGTCATCTCTTAAGTATTATGTATTATTCCTTGATTGTTAAGCAAAGATACAATGATCAAGTGTGTCTTAAGTATTTACCTACCTACTTAAGTAATCTAAACATAATAAATGTTTGTAATTCTTAGCATCTTAATGATAATTAAACAGCTTGTAATATTCGCACTGCTGGGTGGGACACAGGCCGCCTCTATATGAGAAGACAGGCCTCCTCTATATGGTGGATTTACGGCCTACTAGCCGTATATCCACCACGCGGGCCCAGAGCATGTTTGGGGGATGACGCATGTATTTGTTTTTTTCCAAGTTTCTAAGTAGCTACGTGTTCCTATAACAAAATATTTTACGTAAACATGTAGATAGCTTAATTGACTCGTGAGATCCTAAATCGAAATCCGAGTTCAGGAAAACTGTTTAGCAGTAACTGGGTTTTCTTGTAATGAAATTCTCAATGGCAGCCCGCGGCGCAGATTACCATTTAACCAACGTGTGGGTAAGTAGCAATTGACCTTTTACACGATGAGTGGGGGTGTAACAACAGGCAGAACTTCAAACTAACTAAAACAAAAATAAAACATCATGCCTGTGCTCCTAGGGGCAGCCAGTGTTAAGAACGCCCTATTTCCTTTAGAACTAATCGGTCTTCAAAGAGATGTGCTCTTCCCACAAGGTGGATTGATAACCTGGTAAAAGCCGCTGGAATTCACTGGATACGAGACACACAGTACCGGTCAATGTGGCGACGCGTGGGGTAGATCAGGCCTTTGTTCAGCTGTGGACGGCTTTTGACTGATACGATGATGATGATGTATATGAAAGGTTGTGGAAACTGACCGCAAATGCTCCACATAACATACTACAATTTTGTTTGTTAGTATCTGCTAAGCCACTGCCACTATTCCAGCTTAACATAATGAACAACCGGGTAGGATCTATTAGTATAACCGATCTGCTGGCCGCAGCCGATCGGTTCAGAAGAAGAAATACACTTACCAATTTATGAGCTCTTGGTACAATGAATTGTCTGGCTCTTAAAAACCTCAGCATGTACTCGTCATCCGTCCTCAGTGGGTGACATTCGCCTCTATCTGCAACAACATTGCTCTATAGTGAACCAATCATCAAAAGTTTCACAACGCTTCTTTGAAAATCTTTGCTTCGTTTTGGGAATCCCCACATAACAAATTTTAAGAGCCTCAGTAAGTTAGGTCAGGTCATTGACCTAAACAGTCATTGACTGTAAAGGTTACAACAGACTAGTGAGACAAGCATGTATTACAAACAAGTTTAGGAAAAAATGTCTATAGCTGCTAGACAAGGATCATACATAACACTTCTATCTACAGTTTTTTCTCTTAAATAATAGTAGGTACTCATGAACCTTGTAAAAAAAAGACTGTAACATTTTGTGACAGGTAGCAAGGAGACAACAATACAAAAATGCATTTGTTTTCCATTACGGTTCAAATAAGTCAAAACAGTCTTAAAACAGGGAAGGATATGAAAAAGTTGTTCTGAGTTTACGACTCAATGAATGTGCCTTTTGACAGTCATTGACATACCAACCGAACAACGGCCGCCATAGTACCACTTTTTAGTAAACATCGGAAAACTCACCAAATATCATTTTCCTAAGCTCTGTGATGGCTGTCGCCCTGGTAGCTAGATTCTCTTTACATTGTTCGTAAGCGATCTCCATCAACTCGGGGTTTTCTTCCGTGTTGACTTCGGCTTCGAAGCCAATTTCTAAGAAGCACTCAAACATTCTTATGTCCTAGAAGTAGCAACCTGAAACAAAAATATTTTTGATTAAAAAACGTCGAACATATGAATGGAATGTTAAGACGGCTGCTTGGTCATTAAAAAAAAACCAACCAATTGACTATTGTTTGGGTTTTTTTTTGCCTGAATGAAATCAATTTTTTCGGAGATTATCGATTCCATCCCAATAAATATGAATATCATGAATTCGTCGTAATTTGAACAGGTTGTCATACGTGCGTCATCCCCTGAACTAAGCAGTAGTTTCCACTGCGAAAGGGCAATGAGAATCTGCGGACCGGTTTGATCTCTGATTTCTTGCCCGCAACACAAAGGATTTTTTAGTTGGTGATCCAATCAGTCGGTGGCCTAAAAATCTGACTGCTTAGTCCGATAAATCGGACGACGACGTGAACTTTTTTTGCCTTTTGGTCCGATTGATCAGACCAAGTGGAATCACACATTCTCGTGGTCCTATCGATCGGACAGATAATTCTTTTTTTTTCCTTTTGGTCCGATGCATCGGACTAAGTGAAATCACAAATTCTCAGAGTTCGATCGATCGGACAACGATAAGTTCTTTTCGTTTCATTTAACCAGTAACTGAGAAGCATTTCCAAGTTGTATTTACATAAAAACCTAATTCAAACTATTACGAACATTTTAAAACAACCAAATCAGTCCAGTCGTTCCCAAGCGATGCGCTTATCAAAGTACAGCATTTCGTTTTTATTTATAAGGGGTGTAAAACACCTCTTAACGAAGCCGAAAGGCACTGGTTCTCCCTGCCATTGCGATAATTTCCACACCATACCTGGGAACCTTCTAGTGACGGAGATATTAGGGGTCAAAGTTCCAACTTTTTGACAAGTATTTTTTAAATACAAGTTTTTATTGTAAGATTTTTACTTTAAACACCTCCACGACCCCTGTACTATTCAATCCATCCATCAGCGCAATGTTTTGAGTGCGTTACATTGAGTTCTACCACAAAACATGATTTTACACCCCCCTAAAAAAAGTCGTTTCCCAGCAATAATTTTTGCGTAAAGTTACTTAGTTTCATGTACAGAATGCTTGGTTGACGGCTTCGCGATGAGGTGATTTACACGGTGTATAATTATGTCGCAGTAAGATAGTTACAGGCGTGATACAGTTATATTCCTAGGGATAGCTATTTCCCGGAAGATACTCTCTTACTGCGACATATACTTAGATATCGTACCAACAAAAACTCGTTGTAGTACATACTTGGCAGATACCATGAAACTATCACTGACTAGTACTCACACTCAGATTCTAGAATCGAACCAATTGGAAAAAGTTCATATCCTTTGAAAATCAAGTTTTCCGATCGATCGGTACCAAATGTTCTAAAATGACGATAGTCCGCGTGGTCCGACTCTTTTATCGATCCAAAAGGAAAAAAAGTTCACGTCGTCCGATTGATCGGACTAAGCAGTCAGATCAAGTGTCCACAGGGAAAAAATCAACCAAGAAGTAACAAGTCACTGACTTGCGAACCCAACGTTGTTTTGACCTTTAAAGACGGTGTAGTTTTGCAAAATAAAGGTTTTTTCAGTGACACACACGTGACCCTTGTTATTGCTAAAGTACACAAACTGGTTTTCGATTTACCATTTAACCAAAAACTACATCATATCATGATTTAATTATCATGATTTATCTAATACATCGTCATAATAAATCTGTTTGAACGTTTTACTACTTAAACGTTATTGACGACGAAGCCTTTTTTTTTTAAGCTCAGACAGTGAACTGTGAAATCTCTTACCATGCCATTAAAAATATACCTTCAACAGTCCAGAAAAATGTGAAAAAGTACTAGATGTTTGATTAAAAACCTCTGTCAGGACTTCATATTTTCTATTAAATAAATAAAATGTGGTTTGACATTACAATTCCTTAAGTATTAGTGAAGAATGTTGGAGAACATTCTCGAAACGGATTTGATTTACTTATACATAAAATGTTTCCAAACTGGTGCTTAAAGGTACCTTGATGATGTACTTATAGCATCTTACGTAATCATGAGACGATTTAATATTAATTGATTATTAATTATACACGATAAACATATAAAATAATTAATAGTAAATACTTGGCATTGAAAATTAATGCAGTAATTGCTATTATAATTTACCTTGCTTGGCCTCACCCTACAATCTACTTTGTAGTCTTAATAGCAGTATTTTTCATTTAAAACATTTTAATCTAGGCCCATCTTTAATTTCTTTCATAATTATTATAGGAAATAAATTATTATAATACCCCAACGCAAAAATAAGAACAACATTCTCAAATAAAAAGTAATCAATCTTATATCCAAAGATATTTTTCGTGTCACAAATATTTTCTGCTGTGAAAGTATGATTTATGACTTCAAATACATTAATAAAGATGTTCATTACATTTCGTTTTTACAAAAAAAAAAACACATCATTATGTGCAACTGTTGCTGCGATGTGCATAACTGTTATGTAAAGCTAAGACTGTACACATTCTTCTTATTAGCGTGTCGATGGCAATCTAAATTGTGTCGGCCCAGAACTGAGCCACTAGTTTGGCGCTCTCTGTATCGTCCATCAGTTCATGTAATGGACACGAAGGACACGATATTAAGTGCCGCAACCGTATTCACAAATTCTTCGATTTGGTGTTGATTCGGGAAGTCGTATGTACATACAACTTCCCGAATCATCGGTGTGATTCTGTAAGACCTCACTTAGAACTTCGAATCTGAATCCGCTGTGAGTGTCTTGATTGGCATTCTAAAAACCCGGTTGATAATTCGATTTTACACTAGCGCCACCACTACGAGCGTGTAAGCGAGTTGAACTAAATTAACAGGAAGATTTTGACAGATAAAGTATGAGATGACGTAAGAAGTGGCATTCTGTAAGGTAATTCCCTTGGCTACAAAATCAAGGTCATTTTGAACACTAAGTGACAGTGGATAGCGATGTGTCGTCTGAATTTTACAGAATCGACGTACATGTAGTACATCTCGCTCGCTTTAGTAATGCCAAAATGTGCATACTACTTTTCGAATCGAAATCGAAACGAAGCGCTATGCATACCCTGTCGGAATGTATGATCACAGGTGATTTTTTTGACACGAAATTAAATTAATGCTAGAATAAAACTGACACTTTGGTTTAAATAACTAAATGCTAGAAGGGTCGAGTACGTTCTCTTAACAAAGCCAAGCTTCAGACAGATTTAAAACTAGTAGCATCCTGCTTCGCTTTGTGTAGTGTTACCATTGTTTTTCCTTGATTTATTGAGGGACTTTTATAATCACAATGCTTATAACAGTCCGATCGTTCCTCTAATATAATTATGTGGCTTAAATATAGGCCATGAACCTTAACAGACTCTCCAGACAGGATTTTATACAATAGATATGCCCCGGATCTTTAATTTTTTTTAGGCGGGCCAAATCTGAAAAATGCCGCCCCCGTCCACTTATATTTATATTTACCTTTATCATCTTTATAATTTTAGCTATCAGATGTCCACTAATTGATTGACATTTGGAACTAAATCTGTTTTGACTCATGTCGAACATAGTCCATCAGTAAGCGATGTATGCAAGAGTTAAAAAAAAACCGACGCCTAGCAGGAAATCGTAACGTAACAGAACGATAAGTATGAAACGTTATCGAATTCACGTTGTTTATGTTCGTGGCAAGTCCACCACATAATGCACCTGTCAGTAATTAAGTATGAACTAGCTACAGTCCTACCGTTTCAGCTCTGTTGCTATGTATTTGTAACCTACCGCAATCCGACGTCAGAGCACAGTGCAGTAAAGTGATTGGCATGCAATTTGTAATGGTCGGATAGTCAGCTAAATTGTACCCCGGCTACTGCCTGATAAAGACACACCTTACATAAGCATTATTCGAATTACAGTCAATAAGAAAAGTCATTCAAAACATTCGGTCAGGATCTCTACGTATGACTACTAGCTATTATGCTCTCCTCAAAAAACCACCTTGTATAAGATTAAATATTTTAAAAGAATATATTTTACTCACAAATTACTTTTTCTTCTTAGGGTGTCGATGGAAATCTAAATTGATTCAGCCCTGTCACTGACACACTACTAATCCTTGAAATCAGATAAGCCTTATTTATCATCAATTATAATTACCTATTCGTTAACACTGTGTTTAAATTGATGTTAGAATTATGTTTGTATTGTGATTGGCTGTTTTTAATGCACAACTGAAACGTTGTGCATATACCACCGACCAGTTAATTGGTTCAGAAAAGGTCACAGGTATTAATTGTAATTACCCTAATTAGTCTGTATAGCCTTACGTGCCTACCCATTACGGCAAATCAGGTGCGTCGCAGCCGAAGCGACCAAACAAAATAGGGGAAAACAGAAGGGTGCCCAACCTGGCCGCTCTGTAGCGCCTTGCCGAGCTCGGGCCAAGTTGATAAAGCGGGTTTCACGAAAATAGAAAGGAAGAAGAAGAAGCCCTGTTCGCGAAACCAGTGCGTTACTGCACCGAGCAGCAAGGCCCAGCATGCTGCTGGGCCCTGCTGTGCCTACGACGCAACTGTACATTTCACGTTTGCATCACTCCACGTCGATTGAGGTAGTCTTGCAGTATTTGAAAGTGGGAGTTGGAACCACAACATCAACTTTAAGTCGTTCGTGGTACGAGTTCCAACCCAGCCTTACCCAGCATCTACAGACCTGCTTGAGAGAGGACTTTTCGCCGAGAAATGTCGTATATTGACGTTTCCGAGGACGGTTACGTGACACCACGCATCGAAACACGACACCGTCAAAGTCAAAGTCAAAGTCAAAGCATTTATTTCAATTAGACCATTACAGGCACTTTTGAAAGTCAAAAAAAAACAAAATAAAACGCGAAGCTACAGTCCCAGTCACAAGGCATAATAACTTGTGAAAGTACTGTAATTGCCCATTCCGTAGCGTAGATCTCTATGGAGAAGAACGGGCAAGAAACTCCATGGACACTCTTTTAAATCAAAATATGTTACAAAATCTTGGTTACATCATTCATGTTAAGAATTACAAGTATGTGAGAACAATGTAGAAATACGGGCAAGTTAAGAGCGTCCAGAGTAAAAGATTAAATCAGTAATTAAAAAATAAAGTAATTAAAATAAACCGTGGCAGCTAAGAGATGACCAGTCACAACTGACAGCGCCCGTTCACGAACATGACGCATGTATCAGCCATCATTCAACTCAACCATTTTGAAGGGAACTAAACGACCCGACACACAAAATTACGTGTTTAATAATAGTATAAGGTTTTTTAATATGTATTAGTTTATTTTTATTGTAAAAGATTATTTTGTGTATTTTATGTATGGGCCATAGTTGCTTGATAATAAAATTATTGATCGATTGATTAATTTATAATTAACAGTATCACAGTACAGTAACAGTGATCCGCGGGAAATTTGTGAACTATTTGCAACGTACTTTAAATCTGTGTATGAACCATCTACACTCAATACTCAGAATTGGGTACCTCCTTCTACTTTCAATAGCAATAGTGAAATTATTAGTAATATTTACATAAACCCTTCTAAAATTCATAAAGAGCTTACATCGCTAGACTCCACAAAAGGTCCGGGACCTGACGGCATCCCACCCTCGTTTTTCAAACGTGTTGCTGATCACCTGTGTGATCCTTTGCATTTGCTGTTCAACAAATGTATTAACGACGGTGTTTTTCCAGATGTATGGAAACTAGCACATTTGACTCCAGTCTTCAAAAAGGGATCCAAGAATGACGTGGAGAATTACCGCCCAATATCGATTCTGTCCACCTTGTCGAAGCTTTTTGAGAAGTTAGTTTATAACGAAATATATCCCACTTTACACAAGTCCATAATTAAACAACAACACGGTTTTGTCCGGCAACGATCCACCTACACAAATTTAGTAATTTTTGTTAGTAATATTTTTGAAAACATGGATAATCGTTTTCAAACTGACGCTGTATACACAGACTTCCAGAAGGCTTTTGACAGGGTGGATCACGAGTTGCTATTACAAAAAATTGCTTTTAATGGTATTCGCGGGAATTTGCTGCGTTGGTTCATTTCTTATGTAACAAACCGTACTCAAAAAGTTGTGGTTAATGGCTACCAATCTGAGCTAATTTCAGTCACGTCCGGAGTCCCGCAGGGATCAATTTTAGGCCCTTTATTGTTTCTTTTATTTATAAACGACATAATTGCTTGTTTCAAACATTCCAACTTTCTACTTTACGCGGATGATTTAAAAATTTATAAAACTATAAAAAGTATTGAAGACTGTTTATTACTTCAAAGTGACTTAGATCGACTTTCTCTTTATTGTGCCACAAATAAACTCCTACTGAGCTTACCCAAATGCAACGCTATAACCTTTACAAAAAATAAAAAACAACATATATATAACTATTATTTATCGAACACAAAACTAAATAGAGTGCAATCACTGCGGGACCTCGGGGTGGTAATGGACTCAAAACTTCATTTTAACACACATATCGATACTATTATCAACAACGCGCTCAGAATGTACGGTTTTGTTATGCGCAACACTAGAGACTTTAGACGCCCATCAACTTACTTATATTTGTTTATATCTCTAGTTAGGCCTTGTCTGGAGTTTGCAACTGTGGTATGGAACCCCTACTATAAAAAATATATTGACTCAATCGAAATAGTACAAAGAAAGTTCCTGCGAGCCATGCATTGGAGATGTAGTCATAGTCAAGGTTCGTATGATGTAATGCTAAATGATTACAACCTGCTTTCTTTAGAATCCAGAAGACTGCTTCTTGGAACAATGTTTCTTCATAGTGTTGTCCACAACAAATATGATTGCACTGAAATATCCAATAAACTATGTTACCTCGTTCCGAGAACAGTAGTGCGTAGACGAGCGCGCCCATACCGTTTACTGTCTACAAATACCAGCCAAGTATGCCACTCTAATGCTGGTTCTCGTGCTCCTCTGCGTCAACTTGTGGATTCTTACAACAATAAATTTGAGAGCATTGATATATTTAACCTTTCCGCTAGCAAATTTAAGGAGTTTGTAGTCGAACAAATACTAGCTTCGTAATTTTGTTCTCTTTTATTTGTTAAGATTTTTTTTTTTTCTTCTTTATAAACTGAACGTCCGTAATCACTGTTATTATATTATATTTTTAATATGTTTTACTCACGTAGCATTAATCATAAGCTAGTGATCAGTGGATAATGGTGTTGGTTGTGCAATAAGTGCTATTATTTTAAGTTTATATATCATGTAAAACATATGATTGTACAACCGTTTTTTATCCCTAATAAATAAATAAATAAATAAATAAATAAATAAATAAACAGTAATAATATTAACTATTTTGATTCGATTCTACCCAGTGTTATAACTAGGAACGATGAGAAATAAAGTAGATACTGTGGTTACTGCATTATGCAATTTATGCACAAAAAAAGTCTCTGAACCACAATTGAAAACAAAATACAGTGATAAAAAGGTTATTTAATACTGCATTTTTTTACCATAAAACAGTAACCAGTGTATCGAATAACTGCGTGTGTCAGTTAAATAATGATATAAGAGTAAAAGTTTATCTAATAAGGTCTGCAAATTATGCAGCTCAATCGTCTAGTGATCTAGTCTATTGTATTAGAAATAAATATTATTCTTTTCATCTCTTGACGATGAAATTCATTAGTACCGTATATAATGGTGTTCAAAGATAATGATTATTGTATGTGTGTTTTATTTTTCTATGATTTTGTAGGAGTTTATCGAAATAAAGCACAGTAGCAGGTAATATTAGTTTCTGTATTTTAAATACGTATTAAAAAACGAACGAAGGTATTGGTTGCTGGTTAACACAAAAAGAAAAGTTTTTGACAGAGACAATGGCGGCTAAGCCGAGAAACGCCGGGAATCTATGACGTTTGTTGCGTATCAGTTCTTACAGATAGTACCTATGTAATATTGACACGTGGCCATAAATGTTATATGTTTTATGCATGTGGCGTATAATCGTCTTTGATAAGTCTGCAAAAGTGAATTGTGATTTAAATAAGAAAAATAAATACTATTCGTTTCGGGAAAAACGCAAATAAATATTAATGAAATTAATAAACGAGTTTAAACAAGGACGACTGTCAAGTTCTCATATATTCCTCGCAAGATTTGCGTCGGTCTGTATGTCCGGGTTGATCTCAGAAACGGCCGATCAAAAACGATTTGTTCTTGAACGGGCCTATAAAATAAAGGTCGGCCACCATGCAGAACTTGTATTCTCTTTTAATGTCAAGGGACACGTAATATAGGTAACTACTAGGTAATCATTTTAGGGTTGTTAAGTAGGTAGGTATATCGATATCGATAATATTCTTCTGTACAAATAAATCTTTATGACTGTCCGACTCTTTGACAGTTCAATTCAGAAATGCCTGATAAAGGTTTCACCAAAATAATTGCTTTGAGTCAATTAATAAATTAATGATGAAGTACGAAAGTATGTATTCGCTGTGTTTATTCTGTACATAACACATAACATGAATCTCACGAGTATTTATTAATGCAAAATTTTGTGATGATGTTTATATGGATATTTGTCCCTCTTTCACGCAAAAAATATCAAACGGATTTAAGAAGTACAAAGAACCTGTGAGGCCATATACGAACTTCATTCGTCAGTTAGTAAATATTAAAAAATATTAGGCGCCAGAACTAATACGAATATATGTTTTAATTTGATTTGAAACATATTAAAAAAATTACCATCTCAGATGGGGGTATATATTATCGTGTGAACGTATTTTAAATAAGTAAATATACTCACCCTTTTCTATTCTACTTCACTTAAGTCACTTTACGTCGTAAATTCTTTTTAAGGTGGTGAAAAGTTGGAACATCACTGCTATATTGAAATTAAGACCTTTTAAGTGTTACCTTGAGGCACATTATAATTATCATACTTACCTTATATGATAATTTGTGACTATCTGCATGACATTCAAATAAAAAAAACCGGCCAGGTGCGTGTCGGCTCATGCAATGTCAATGGGTTCCGCAGTCGGGTTGAATATTTAGTAAGATTTTATCTACCGCAAAAATAAGATTTTTACAGTACGTAAAAGAACTTTTAAAATATGTAATACATGTATAAAGTCACTTAAAATATATTCATCTCTTAATAATTTTGGATCAATATATTTTGTCGTTTTCGGTGATTTTTAGTGGCGAGTTTTTTTTTTTCATAATTTCCAATCTTTTAGCGATGAGCAGAACAAGATGAGTTCTGTGAATTGTCAAAAGGAACCCTAACAATTTAAATGTTTCGCAATAAAAATAGACATTAAATATATAATGAAATTCCTGTTTAATTTGTTTATTCATTATTATAGTTTTAATATTATAATTATTTGAATGCACCTGTCATTAAATAATGTAATCTCGCCTGAATTTGAAACAGAGTGTTGCCTAAGAGAGTTAAAAAGTAAACAAACATAACATTACAATTGAAGTTATATTATTTTTTTAAACTAAATAGGCTTACGTTGGCAACTCGCCTGATGTGAAGCAATGATGCGGTCTAAAGTGGTGAGCACACTTGCCTAGAAGAAACCTATTACTAGAACTTTGAAGAGATCCACATTAAAATGGTCGGAAAACATAGATCTTTAAATAGTCGCTTTTTGTCTCTTTTTGCCTGTTACACCACTTTGGTTCTAAACTGCATACTGGATTTTAATGAGGTTTTTTAATAATTAACTTAGATAAACGATGCCACAAGTCTCAATGAATCTTGATCAGTAGTAGATTGCACTTGCACCCATGCGAAGCAAGGGCGAATGTTGTAGGGATTTCTATATTTGGACAACGTACCATCATAATAAACTTTGACTTAACTATTTAGATACCTAATATTTGCACATAATTAGTTTAAGCGACTAATTCCAACTGCCAGGGCTGCGGGAGTGTTCGAAAGAGATACCGTGGCCCTGGAACACAAAGTTCTAAGAAGGAACATGGATGGTTTTAGTCAGTACAAGTCTGACACTCCCTTCCGCTCCGCCCAGAGCGGGAGGGGTCATTTGATGATTTCCCATCCGTAGAAAAAAAAGAAAGAAGGCACTAATTCCATAATATGCTACATTCTGAAATACATGAATTACATAGGTCCTAAATCGGTCTATCAAAAACCAGTTCACTCCAGTTCATCGGTCATCCACCACCAAGTTGCATGGACCAACTACCTTAATAATCAAAATCAGTTGGGTCAGACTGGATACGAAACGTACAGGACAGGATATTGGTGAACGAAGAAAGAGGCCTAAATCCAGCAATGAACTGCGACAGCTCAAGTTTATTGATTGCTTTGGGTCAACCAACCACACCACTTAAAACAAGATTTGACAACGTTATTATAAGTTATTGTTTATGTTGATAAGCTGGTCAGAAATAGGGTGCGCCATTTAATCTGTTATCAATCGGTCAAAGTTCCCTGATAACGACAGGCGAGGATAAATAATATTATCAACTAGGCTCAAATATACATATATCGGACTATTTGCTTTCGCAAGTCCCCATCACACGTTCATTGTTAAAGCATGCACAGACATGTACGCGGCTCCGCATACATGCATGGCATTAACCCTGCAGCCTTGTGTAACGTCTAGTTAACACTTTACGTGTCATGAATGCATGGCTCAATTAACATTCAACTCATAAAATTAGCTTGTAACTGCTGAAAGTGACCTCAACAAAGAATCCCTGAGAAAACTAATAGTCGTTTACTTAACTATTCGGGTAAACGGCGATTAGGTTCCTCAGGGATTCTGCTGGCCTAGTATCACTGGAGGAAAAATCTGTGCCGAAAGATGGGTGGAAGAAGCGTTGGTAGAACAACAACCAGAGAGAATAGAATAGACTAACTAGCTGTTGCCCGCGACTTCGTTCGCTTGGAAATTTTGATGGGTTTTAGGGGTATAAAAGTTGATGTTGGCCGATTCTCAGACCTACCCGATATGCACACAAAATTTCATACAAATCGGTTCAGCCGTTTTCAAGGAGTTAGGTAACAAACACCATGACTCGAGAATTTTATATGTTAGAAAAGATACTTTTATTGTAGGTATACCAAAATTGATACACAACTGTTTTACAGTATTGCTTATTCTATGGTTACAATGGCGGTAGGGGATAATCTATTTTTTTCCTTTGTCCGTCGTGTAGTTTATTGAAAAGTATTCGACACGTATTTTTTCTTTTTTTCACGTGGTCATAAAATTACGGAGATATATTGAGTTGAAATGGCGCATGACGTCACATGTAGGTAAGTTTTATACCTACTAGTGACGTAAGCCGTAGCGTTAGCCGTAGCGTTTCCGTAAGCGTAAGCGTGTAGTAAGCCCCCACTCTCCAACTTTAATGAGTTCTAACTAAGTAATTTTTTGATATTTTGATAAAACAAAAAATACGTGTCTAATATTTTTGTATTACCTGTCTGACGGACAAAATAGAATGTCGTTTTCTTTACCGATCCCCTATTATGTTGCAAACGAACTTTGTATGGACTGTACGAACTTGTATAAACGGGGGTTAGTCAGTGGTGTGTGTTTATAAATACTACACAAACGGTAAAAAAAAACAAGTACCTAAGATTAATAAAAGTTGAAGGGTGTTCTTATTAATTTGGGTATGGGATTCAGTAAGTACTTATTGTTAGAAGTATCGTGGATAGGACCCGGTCGATCAGGGGTTCACCTAGGCGAGACTTGCAAAGTCCAGGGAAGCATGGTCAAAATGAATGATGATTGGTTTTATAAGGAAGTGAACAGTTCTGCGTGTTGGAAAAATCCTGTAGTCTAAGTCGAGTAGTGTAGACACGCAGAGCTAAATTATTGATTGATTGGACTAGTTTCTGCATCGTTCATGTTCAAGGTCTCTCAATAAACAAATACGAGATCAAGAGAGAGATCAAGTTTAGCCTAAAATATGCGTAACCGCCATACAACGTAATGATTCTATATTGTGTAAATTTTATTATGTCAACTCTTGTTGGTACCTATTAAAATTATTTAAACATTACTATTATGATCAAAACAAAAAAAAAATATACCACTAAAACAGATAACATTATCATAAAAAATGCGGGAATAAATTATTTGTCCTTTTAAATAAACAAAAAGAAAATGGCGTTCGGAGTTCTAAATGAACCAAAAGATACCGTTCAGAATACCAGATCACATTTTTTTTGTAATTTTAAAAATATTATGTTTTATTCACTTATGCTTGTCCAAGTAAAATATTTCATATTAATAAGTGACAGGAATATAGGACTGAACAAAGACATAATCAACAGGTTTTATAAGCCTGTGTATATCTGCGTGAACGTTGTTTTGTACTTCGTAATGTAGGCTAGCTACTTATTTTTCCAAAGTAATTGCAGGATAAGATACATTTAAACTAGATTTACAACCAGTAAGCTAAAACTACACTGTTTTTAAAAGATGCATTAAACAAATAATTGGGTGAATTATTAACTCCTAAACGTTCTAGAGTCCTAGTATTTGTACCAGGTACGGTAGTGTTATTTTAACATTACCTCCTACCCACTACAAATCTACATGGAAAAATAGAAATTAGGTGAGAACAGCGTAAATGCATATTTGTTTTCCAATAGACTACATGGAGTCAGAGAAGAATGAAAAGTATTTAAAAAACAAAGGATTCTGCAACCCACAATGAATTGCAGAAAACACGAAATGATTTATGTATTTTATTAAAACTAAAAACCGGAAGGACCCATCATATATTTTTTTTTTTACGTTCTTTCCATCTACGACATATATTTATTACAAGAAGCGGTTGATGTTCTGTAGATCTTGCCTACACCCATGAGAAAAACAATGAGCCCGTGAGAACAAACAACAAAACAATAAAAAACTCAAGAATGATTAATTATAGCAAAATACCTACCTAAACAAAAAATCACAGTATTCTCACTAGAAATTCACTAGTTCACTTCACACTGTACCGCATACTTTCCACAACACAATCCTTTTTTCAGACACAACACAATTAAATCCCTTCACACAACACGACACGACTGTACGACTAATCAAAAGTATGTAACAGCGACCAGTGTATTATCGGGCGTGTTCCGACATCATCGCAAATGCGTTTGGTCTTGATTCTCGCTCAAGGATCGCAAGTTAACTGCGCGCGCGCCGGTATCAAGCATGTTTCTGTTCAGAAATCATTCATGATTTGTGTTTGCTTGACGTCATATTTGCAGTTTGTAAGGGATTTTTTGTAGTGCAAGGCCGTCACAGACGTAGCTATAATATATATTAATATGAATCATAGCAAGGTATATTACGATATATTTTCCATATAAATTTGCTAGTGACCGCACACGCAGCTATAATATATATTTCTATGACGTCAGCAAAATATGTCGACAAATATAGCTCGGTATATTTTGGCATATTAATATATATTTTGATATACAAGGTGTTGTTTTGTATCCTCGTCAAAATTCAATAGGATGTCACAAAATACCTAAATAATCAATTAAAATTACGGTACCCAGTTAATTTTTAGTAAACGTTGATTTTTTTGGGTTTTTAAGTTTGTCAGTATTTCAACATAACCCCCTTAACGTGGTTTAGGGATTATGAAATTATCGAATAAACGTTTGAGATTATTTGTATGTATGAAAGCTCAGTTATAGGGCAAGGATCAGACGGGCCGCGTTTAAACTACGGGTGGTTCATACTTACCGATTTTCGTAAATAAGAAAAAAAATAAAAATTACCTACCCATTTTATTATTGATTCGGGACGAGAATCAGCAGCATAGTCACCTTCTTGAATTTGACGAGAATGCAAAACAACACCTTGTATTAATATATATTTTGATATATTAATATATATTTTGAGGATACAGGATGTGCTATTTGTTCATCGAACGCCTGTCCGACGTCCGCGCTCGATGCGCACGAGCATTACTCCACCGCCCGCTTCACCTCAACAACGCCTACCCACCTATTTCTCGATAAATGCCGATCTTGAACTTCTAAAATACTGTGCAAATTTATTCGATGATAAATCATGCTACAAATTAAATTCGCCACGAGTTCTCTTTTGTTTTAAATGCGATTCCATCCCGTTGGTTCTCTTCTCCGTTCCAGACTAGGCAACATGCATATCAAATTCAGCATCGGAATCATCGTCTCAGGAACTTTCAATTAGATCTAAAAGTAGTGCTCTTATCGAATTCACATTTGTACCTAGATTGATGATATTATAATAATAGTGTTATTTCAAAATTTGATCACAGAAAATAAGCTTTGAGTGAGGGCAAAATATATATTATAGCATAGCTCCCGTGTGTAGTAGCTTGCTATACTGTAATATATATCTCGGTATATTAATATATATTATAGCTACGTGTGTGACGGGTTTAAACGGTAGCTCCGTGGTTGTTATGATTGATATGTTATTCTTTCTGTGTGTATTTATGATACAAGTACCAAAAATCAATCTACCTATTCCTATCACTGTTGACAATGAATCATAAGTAATTGATTAGGTAGACATTTAGGGTTTGCATCAGTTTACCGATTCTCCGAACTAATGCGAACCCCACGTAGGATGACGCGCGTCTATGTAAGCGACTTCTAAAAAGGAGTTATGTATGCCACCAGCTTTTATTTATTCATATATGTTCTCCGATTTCTCCATGCACTGATCCGATTAAAAGTGATTCTTCTTCTTTTTTTGTTATTTTCGAAAAAAAATGTTTTTATGATTAGAATAGGAAGTCACGCAAAGTTATTCGCGCCAGATTGAACACCTCCGTACAAGTTTGTTGATACAACCAGTGTGAGCGATTTTCGTCCTGCATCCTAGGGACACTCGTCATATTGAGGCAACAGTATGACGAGTGTTATTAATGCGATGCGACGAATATATCAAAGAAAAGATTGACGAAACTGCAGTAAACCTTATGTTATACTTATGGAATAATGTCTTCAATTATTATTGATTATTATTGACTTGATTTAATTTGCAATTCAGTGAAGATAATTGCTTTTATTAGCAGTAAACAAAATGGCAGATGATTGAAATTTAGTGAAATCAATTTTTAGAAAATTAAAAGCCGTTTGTAAGTCATCTGATTGACCGCAAGAATCTTGGTTCTTTATTGAATGGATAATGGAAATTAAATGTTACTGAGGTAATTACTTACCTATTATTAATTGATACCAGTAGGGAAGACCAATGATGGAGTATTTTTTTTTTTCGTAATATCTCACTGAGATTTCTGTATATTGAAAATTTAATTAATACACATGATAGATTGGTCTTTCAGTTTTCTTTTAACACTAATTTAAATACAATTTATATTGCAGATTTTGAGAAATACTACCCCTAGGGTTGATTGTAACAGTGTAAGGGGATGTTTGTAACATTGTAAATAATAGTAAATTTACATTCTTAGACT
The DNA here is from genome assembly GCA_963082945.1 of Cerastis leucographa. Taxonomy (NCBI): domain Eukaryota; kingdom Metazoa; phylum Arthropoda; class Insecta; order Lepidoptera; family Noctuidae; genus Cerastis; species Cerastis leucographa. The sequence goes on from OY720363.1 coordinate 17,700,023, forward strand.
ACATAATTATTTACTATAAAAGCCTTTTGGGCCGCACAATAGTATCACAATTCTAATAAAAAAAAGTAAACACTCTAATAAAAACAGGAAACGCAATAATCTTCGAAAAAAATCAAGATAATTCAAAAATGAGATCTCGAATCAGACAAACAGCTTATTTTGTGATAAGTATAGTCTTTATGGAGCCCACAACTGAACTCTGGGCACTGTACCCATTTTTCATTTGACCCGCTTTTGAAAAGGATTCCATGCAAACTACAGGGTTTAAAACACCTCTTAACGAAGCCGAAAGGCACTGGTTCTCCCTGTCATTGCGATCATTTTTTTGTTCTACACCATACCTGGGAACCTTCTAGTTACGGAGATATTAGGGTCAAAGTTCCAACTTTTTGACAAGTATTTTTTAAATACAAGTTTTTATTGTAAGATTTTTACTTTAAACACCTCCACGACCCCTGTACTATTCAATCCATCCATCAGCGCAATGTTTTGAGTGCGTTACATTGAGTTCTACCACAAAACATGATTACATCCCCCCAAAAAAAGTCGTTTCCCAGCAATAATTTTTGCGAAAAGTTACTTAGTTTCATGTACAGAATGCTTGGTTGACGGCTTCGTGATGAGGTGATTTACACCGTGTATATGGAAGCAATCCTCGCTGTCTGAATCATCACTATCCTTTATTATTTTAGCATCCTTTTTCTTCTTTAGTGCCTTGTTTCCGTTTTTAAATAGTTTTTTTTTAGCAACTAAAGTCTATGGCTTTATGCCCCTTCAGTAGTCCGTAAAATGGATTTCTTAACACCTTTGACTCTTAACCTTCTTTCGTCTTACTCTTGAATCTCAAGCTTGTTTGGAGTATCAGTCATGATTGCCGTTTTTCTGCATTTCCTTACCATTCCATTATTCTTTCTGGGTCCTGATTTTGGTAGGGGCTTAACAATGTCATCGTGATGTCCTGAACACTAGCTGAAGAGATAGATGGGAAGTGTAAATTACCAGATGATGTCGATGGAATAGCCACATAGATGTGGCTGTTCCATCGACACCAAAATCAATTTCTTTCAGAAGTAGACTTTTGAAAATATTGTTGATGATAAGGCCATGACTGGTGGCAAAGTTGATGCAGGAGGAGTTCTTGGTAGTAATGATGAAGCTAGTGAAGCCGGTGTAACTACCAATGACGGTGTTCCAAATGGTGTTGGTGGCTCACACTATAGGGGCAGCAAATCATCAGTTGAAATTGCCTGCACGCGTGATGATGATAAAGTGGGCATTGCATCAATCTGACGACTTGTTGACAAGTGAAGTGCATAGAAAATTAAGAACACAGTGTGGTCACAAATAGACAAATCTTTTATGTTACTTGTAACCAATCGGTTATGCTATTCCGAAACATTCTACAAGTATATTTTTTGAAAAATGTTCATTATTTAATTTTAATGACTGATTTTCAATAAATTCATTCCAAAATCATTCTGCTACATTAATAGTCCTCTAAAGTTCGATCGCTCGGCGTTGTGCAATAACTACACTTTATCTCAGCGACCTATGTCGAGGTCGCCGGCTGACTGCGCAGATGCAGGCGCCTTGACTCGCGCGACATGAACCTGATCTCGGTACGACCCGCCAGGTACGCGTGCAGGCTTGTGTTTACTTATAGTTGCAGTTGTTAGGTTTGCTAAGTAATTTTTAAATATATGGCAAATGAATGCTACTACTTCCATGTTGGTATGTTGCACTGGTAGCTATTACGCTCCTAGTCTAGAGTTCCTACTAAAAACTTAGTCCAAACCGTAGCCATAGATAGTTCTATGGCTACGGTTTGGAGTTTGGACTAAGTTTTTAGTTATAGATGGACTGTAGCCGGATGTCGCTGTAGGTATCAGTATGTGGTTTTTATTGTAAACGATATTAATTGTTTGGATAATATTACTCAAGCAAAAAAATCATGATTTTAAATTAATTACAGCCTAATCGCTATGTAATCGATTTTAATAAAAATTATTATACAGACCCAGCACATCAAACTACAACAATCTGACAATTTTTTTTATAGATTTTCAACCTTATCGTTAAAGAATTCGGTTCAAGGTTGATTGGGAAAATTTGACAGTTTCGGGTAGCTTGACCTGCAGGACATTAAGACACAACAATCTGTAAGATTTCCCAATCAAACTTGAACCTAATCCTATAACGATAAAGTTGAAACTCTATTAAAGAAATTTGTCAGATTGTTGGAGTATGATGTGCTAGCGTCTGGTATTAGTGCACGAAATAGAGTAACTTTTTGTGATTAAAGTTTTTATTAACACACGAGCAAAAATATAGAAGTAAACATCCTGAGGTTTTTGTTGGCTTCATAGTTCATTCATACCAAACGACATTCAAACTTGTTTGACAGAAATAGAATACAATGCTTTATCTATTTCTTCGTATCTCATTGTATTACGGTGAAGTAACTCGTCATCTTTTCTCAGACCGTTCAGTTTAACAATGCCACAATAAGAAAATAATTGTGAATCGGTTTGCAACAATTCACTTGTCTAGTTTTTATGTTACTCTGCATTTGCAATTTGTAGCGTGTAGTTTCCGGCACATGACTGTATTAACTTTCCAGTGTCCCTGTAACTTGTTAGATTCTGCTATTCATCTTATTTTTGACGGCGTGGTTGGCGCAGTGGTTGAGCAATAGACTGCTGCGCTGCGTGTCGCGGGTTCGATCCCCGCACGGAACAAATATTTGTATGCCCCACCGATAGTTCTTCTGGCTGTTTGTGTATGTGAGTTTAAATGTTGGTAAACGCACCAACGATACAGAAAAAACTTCCTAGTGTGGGGTAAAGTTAATTAATATATGTATATATAAATATAAATATTTGGAAACCGACCCCAAAATAGCTGAAATGGTGTTAATAAGAAGATGGTGGAGTTCGGTAAATGTCCCACGGGGTCGTACTCATCATCTGCCTAGCCTTTTCCCAAATAAAAGTTGGGGTCGGCTTTCAGTCTAACCGGATACAGCTGAATGTGAATACCAGTGTTTTACATAGTGCGACGGCCTATCTACCGGCCTTAACCCAGTTATTACTGGGTAGTACGATACCCCTTGGTAAACCTGGTTAAGACTTTCGGGTCACTGACTACCTGCGTGTAACCACTGTCAAAGATCTATAAATGCCAGCCAGTACCAACGGCTTAACGTTCTAAAAAATCAACCAACGCTGGCTTTTTTTTCAAAGCTTGGCTGTACAGTCGCAAAAGATGATGCCTCCTTCATTTTTAAACAAAGCGAAGCTATTGCTAGCAGTCTAGTCAGTCAGTCATCCTAGGGCTGCGATTCCATCAGAGGTGTGCGAGAATGCGAAGCAACGATGCGTGTGAAACTAACCAATAATATCGCTTCTTTTTTCACAGTTTGAGCTAACCTAGCTGAGTAATTGGTTAGTTTTGTGCACAGCCCTTGGTGCACATTTCTAATGAAAATGCTGCCTTTATTTGATCTTGGTGATCTCATTTTAGTCATTTCGCTGCAGACAACGAATTCTTTTATACATACAATACTAGATAGACTTGCGTTTGGCCGCAACTCGCTTGATGTGAAGCAAAGATGCTGCCTAGCGTGGAGCACGCTTGCTTAGAAGAAACCGATTCACTTGAGCTTTGAACGGAAGCCGGCAGTGAACTTGTGCACTTGACTACTTCCAATAAACAACGACTTTATTGCTTGCAGTCATACACTGTTAATGGTTTATCCATCTTAGCACGATTGTATTAATCCCCATTATACAGTCGCACTATCTGGGATAGATATGACACCTTTTAACCCAGCCTAGCCTTTAACCACTGAGCTTGCTTCTGCATTCTTTACTCATAAATATATTGTAAAAGTAACTACAGCTATATCAGAAAAACAACTTATTATGACTAAAACCTCGACTCCTCGAGTCAGTAACCTTAGAATTTATTTATTTCAAGGTATGGTTGGTAAAATGTTTGGCTAGATTTTTAGCTATGTATTCTGTGAGTTATCCGGCCTTGGTTAATGTGTATAGCTAGACAAGTAAAAGTTTATAAGTAGTCCGGATCTTGCAAGTACAACTAAAAAAAACTGCACTACTTACTATCTCAGCTGCACATACATAAAGGTATATAGTACCTACTTAGTGTCATGCAACTTGTGTCGCTGTCACTAAGTTAAAGGTAAATAGAACACCAAATCAGGCACTTTATGTAGTGTATACGGTTGAGCAGAAAGAATAGGAGACGTCTCATATTTCATTAGGCCAGCACTCGGCGGCCAAGCAGGCAGCAGCTACAGCTTGGACGAGAAGAGACGTGAATAACCTGTACTCACATTCTGCTACGGTCTGTCCAGTACGCATCTCCGCATAGCTTCGGACACCCTAACTCTCTTAGGAGTTAGGAGATGCTTACAACTCCTCGTTTCCACTTCGCAAATCTTCGCAGGTCTCCGCTTTACTGGAGTCCGGGCCTTATAGGCTGGTTATGCTAAAATCGGCCTTTGTCAAATAACTTTGTATGATGGTCTAGCTAGCTCTGAAGGTTGTACTGGACACGTGAGAATGAGAGGTTCCGCCATTCGACATAATGTAGGCCTCATAATTATTTCCTTCCATATTTAGAAACAGTTAATGGCAATTTACATATTTAAACAGTATAAAGGTCGTCCTGCGGTTTTAGTGGTTCCAATAACGGCTTCAAACGAGGAAAACTTTTCAATACATTTAATTAACCGATTTTGGAACCAGATCTATTAGGTTTTTCAACAACAACTTTGGAAGCATGTACGTCAAAGATTCTTGGTAGTAATTAAGTAGAAATCACGTTCAGCGGAAGGGTCACGAGGTTTAATAAAAATAGCCGCACGGGTCGATTGATGGGACACCATCGTCCTTTATAGAGACATTTGCATAGGACCTACGTGTCTTGGAAAGTACGTTATGTCATTGATTCCGGCTGTTATTTGTAGATCTTAACCTTTTTTTTTTTACGGATGGGAAATCACCAAATGACTTTCTCCCGCTCTGGGCGGAGCGGGAGGGACTCGTCTGTCAGACTTGTACTGGCTAAAACCCATCCATGTTCCTTCTTCGCCCTTTGTGTGTCAGGGCCACGGTATCTCTTTCGAACAGTCCCGCAACCCTGGCTGGCATCGGCCTTCTCGGACCCCTTCCGGTTTGCTGACATCTCCTTGAGGCGCGCGTGGAACACGTACGCGCCGTCGACACTGCCTGTCGTCATGAGACGGACGGACGGTGAGCTAGCCCATTACTCACCGTCCACAGACTCGCGCCTACGATGGCCGGGGGCCACTGGTTGCCCCTCGACGCCCGGGACGTCTCCCGCGGCGGCCGGGACGTGAGGTTCTCTCCCTCTCACGTTCCGCCACCTCCTTCGCCAGCATGACTGCTTCGCAGAAAGAGGCGATGGCTTCCCATTCCCTCTCGCTCCGGACCATGGATTGAACCAGGGCCGGACGCGAGAGGTCGCCGCTGCCAATCGCCGCTATACGAGGACACGGCGGTGCTCAGCCCAAGCGGAGCAGACCTCCACGGTGTGCTCCACCGTGTCCTCAGGCCGATCCTCGCAGTGTAGATCTTAACCTTCACCTTCGTTACGGGTGGTTAAACGTTCGAAAGTCGGACAACCATGCAGTCTGAGTCTTACGGAAGACTATCGTATTACCCATTAACTCGGTTATAGAGGTCAGATAGGCAGTCGCTTTATTTAAAATACTGGAATACAGGTGCATTCGGTTAAACAACAGGACCCCAACATACTTGGGAGACTGATAGACAGATAAAATTTTTGAATTTCGTGGAGGGATCCAAGACAGTTGAATTGTTTCTCTGGGACTTCGTCGAGCTTCATTGTCTCGGCGATTTTCTGGTGATCGCTACTGTTGATTCTGGCTTTTAGGAGTTGCCGAGGTTTGGAAATATTGAGGAATGATGAAAATGAAGTGTATAGTATAGTATTTTCCTTTCTTAGAACCAAGACGTTTAAGTTTTCCTTATTTGATTAGTGACATGCGTCGAATTGTGATCACGTTTCTTAGTCACGAGTCTCATTGACCTTTGACCTGCGACACTTAATTAGTAACAAAACCCCTATGATTTAACGCCAAGGCAACTCTGATTTACCTTATACTCTTATAGACTATATATAGATAAGGTAAATCAGAGATAATAGAGAACTCATTCTAAAGTACGCTTACTTATGACATTTCTGTATAAAATAAAATTAATTCTTAAACTTTCAGGATTCCACACAATTAACTGTTTGTCTCTGCATTACCTAAAGAAGAAATAAATGGCATTATGTCTGCCTCTATACTATGAGCTTAAAGTGTTCAATAAATGAAGGTAATTAATAAGTATTCACAAAATCATGTTAAGCGAAAGACGTTAAGGTTAGTTTCCTCCAAGCAGAAAAATCTCGTACACTTTTTTAATGTTGTTGATTCTTGCGATGAATTTGCTCTTGACTCTAGTCTATGTCAGAGATGACAGATGATGTTTAGAGCTTACACAGAAGAAGCTTGTTCACTCTAACTTTGAAGAGATTAATATAGGGTTGTAAGCGTTCGGAAACACGGACGCAGGCAGAGAGTTCTCATTTAACTTTAATAACCAACTACTGTAATGTCCTGGGAGGTCCTACAATTCGTCCAATGGTCAGTCATGGTTCGTATTATGATTCAGATAAAGCGGCCTTTCTAGGCGTCCTGTTATTTTTTAGTGTTTTTTTTTTAAGATTTTCTGGACTTGTCGGGCATTTGTATGAGATCCAGAAAGATACTTTCGCAGTGTTTACAACATCTTTTGTGCTACAGATTGGCGCCTTCACACAAGTATTTACATCTACAGTCATACCATCTTTTCCGTCTCTAAGCAGGAAAGCAGAACCAGCCATCTCTCGACCCTTTCATCTTCATCTTGCATCTTCCCCTATTAAATAAAGCGTAATTTAAACGAAAATAATCGCGATGTTTTATAGCCAAACCAAAAATAGTCCTATGATAAATAATATTTGTATACTGAGCCAGTTTTACCAGTGACCTGGCCATAATCTACTACTAGTTATTTTTTATCATGACTTGACAAGTTTTTGCAGTAGGTACTTAAGTATCATTATGTACATAGAAACTATTACCTATGGTTGTATAATAATAGAATTAGTCTGATGCAAGTGTGCTGTGTAAGTTTGAGTAGACATAATCATCAACGTATCATAACTTATATTACCTGTGTATATGTTACCGGCAATCTGTATAATTCAGGTATTCAATACAATACGTTTCATCATCGGACTACCGCCATCGGTACATGGTGGACATCCCACCTATACACACTAAGCGCTTTGGGAATACTTTTATTATGCGTACCGCTAAGGAGTGGAATTCCCTGCCGGACAATCTGGGGGTCTTCAAGTCAAGAGTGAATAGGTTTCTTCAAGGCAAGCGTGCTTCACCGTCGACCACATCATCGCTTACCATCAGGTGAGATAGTGGTCAAGCGCGAGCCTATTTATAATTAAAAAAAAGACTATTGTTGCAAAATACCTGGGGCGTCTAGGCAATTTATGTAATATTATGAATATTGAATAGGTACTATTGTCCATTATATGCTTTACCTAGGTAATGTATACAATACGTAGGGATTGCATAGAGTACCTGCTGGTCCACTTCACTAAAGTGGTCACTTCATTTAAGCAAGCTATCTGCGGGCAAGAACTACCCGTGCCTGTGGCAATATACAGTTTAGCATTACGACGCACCCAGGTGGGCCTAAAATACGGACTGATGTAACACGTTATATTTGCAATGCAATGCAATCAATTATGTATATTAAAATTATAACAAGTAGGGATGAAAAAAAAAAAAGAAAAAGACATCTGTCAAGATGACACATCAACATTTTTCGTTTTATCAAAATAAATTCTAATAATTAATTTTGCGCGATATAGAAGCGGATCTTTATCGGCGTCTTCTGCCGATTCCTACAGTTTTACATCATATACTGTGGTCCCAAGCGCCACTGCAATACTTGAAGCTCAGAGCTCTATCGGAGATCCAGCCCATTTGGGGCTTTTCCGTTGGATACGAAAAATTTATTAGAAATTCGTTTGAAACAACCCGGATTGAAGATAAGTGCTGGAGCTTAACAGGCTGAGCTGAGCACGTGACACCTGGCGCACCTGGAGCTGCTGCCGAGGCTGCGCCTCAATGTATGCATTGGCGGCGAAGCGCCCAGAGCCCCCTCAAGACAACGCCACTGCCGCCTTCGTTTTATTTAATATAAGTGTTACTTCAGTGTTTTTATATTAATTTAGTTAAGTCTTTTTGTATGAATAATAGCAGCAGCGATGTGGTGGGTAATAGTGCATGTCTATCTTCAACATCGCTGACCACCCTGGAGAGATGCCCGCTTTGTACCCAAGCACGGTTTTTTAAAGGTAAGCGGGGTCTGAATGTACATATTGGAAAAGTACATAAACTTCAAAATGCACCTACTTCAGACCCTGTTTTAACACCCTCACCCACAACACAGGACATATCTTCTTTCGACCCACTTTGGAAAACCCTGTCAAAATTCAAAAACTCTGTTCCTATACTAAAGCGAGTTCCCCGAGGCGCTAGACCACTTGTAGCACAAAACCTAGCAGGTTGCGTGCGCCTTGCCGTCCGGGAGAACTCGCTAAGTGCTTGGGAACAACTGCTCACCTTCCCTTATCGAATTCTTCACGTGCAAAAAAATTTGGCAAACAAAAAATCTTTGACATCACAAATTAAAGAAAATTGTAATATTTCGGCTCAAGATTTAGACACCAAATTACCGACGCAGAGATATACCTCTTCAAGAGGTATATCCCATTTGGTGGAAACCAAGTTAGGGGAAGGTGACATTAGTGGAGCAGCCAGGATTCTTTTCAGTAGCGATGTGCTGGCACCGTGCTCCCCAGAAACACTCGCAGCTCTGGAGACCAAACACCCTGCCCCAGCGGATGGCCTTTCTTTTCCCGACCCCCCTGATTCTGACATACACTCCCTCACTATTACAGGTCGAGAGGTGGTCACAGCTGTTTGCTCCTTCCGGAGCGGCTCCGCCGGTGGCCTCGACGGCCTAAGTCCTCAACACCTAAAGGACCTTATCTGTTCAGGCGCCGGGGAAGCTGGTGAGCTACTCTTGAAGGAACTCACAGCTTTGATTAACCTCATGCTCTCCGGCAAGGTGAACGAGGCCGTCATCGACGTCCTATACGGGGCAAATTTATGTGCCCTGCGTAAGCGGGATGGCGGCATTCGTCCTATTGCCGTGGGAACTGTCTACCGTCGTATGGCAGCCAAGATTTGCTGTAAATTTTATGGTGAGGCTGTTTCGAAAAAAATTCAGCCCCTACAGCTAGGTTACGGCTCTAAAGGGGGCTGTGAGGCTGCCGTACACGCTTTGTCGACCTACCTAAATTCTGGCAAAGGTGAGGTCATTCTGAAGGTTGACATAAAGAATGCCTTCAACTCAGTAAATAGAGACACCTTGTTAACAGAAACTAAAAATGAACTACCCCAAATTTATAGTTTTCTTTGGCAATGTTACAGACACCCTTCAAAATTACTTTATCACGACAACCTTTTAGAATCTGTTGTTGGCTGTCAACAAGGTGACCCCCTCGGGCCAGTGATTTTTAGTTTAGCTATTCACCCAATTGTCCGTCAACTAAATTCTAAATTTAACGTTTGGTATCTTGATGATGGAACCTTGGGAGGCGATGTAGATACCGTGTTAAATGATCTAAATTTCTTAAAAAATGAATTTCATTCCATTGGCCTTGACCTTAATCTTTCGAAATGCGAATTATTTGTAGAGGACAGTATCGACAGACAACCGACTATTTCCAAATTTAACGCAATAGCCCCTGACATTAAAATTATTGAGAAAAGTTCTCTTCGTCTCCTCGGGTCTCCAATCCTTGAAAATTCTTTTCCCGATTTTATAGAGGAAAAGATTCAAAATTTTAATGATGTTTCGGAAAGATTGCTCCAAATTAACATGCATTCGGCTATCACCCTAATTCGTTACTGTTGTTTCGGCCCTAAATTAACATACTTCCTTCGTGCTTCCCCTTTATGGAAGCACACACATCTCTTGGACAACATGGATCAAATTATCAGACATACTTTATCATCCATTTTAAATGTGGCTTTGGACGACCGAGCTTGGGCACAAGCAAGTCTTCCTATTCGCATGGGAGGACTCGGCGTCCGCAAAATTTCTAGTATTAGTTTACCTGCATTCATATCCTCGGTCTACGGCACTGAAAAATTAATCAGGAATATCCTGGCTTCCACACTGATTGATTTTGATGTGCCGTGTTTCTCCGAGGCTATCGATGCTTGGAAACTCGCTTGCCGTAATACTGAAAAACCCGACAATCCATTATCCCAGAGACGGTGGGACGAGCCGCTCTGCAGAATAGTTCAGGAGAATTTACTCAACACGTCTGCTACTACTGCTGAGCGTGCGCGACTGCTGGCTGTGGGTGAGTGGGAGTCGGGTCTTTGGCTTCTCGCACTGCCATCGTCGAGCATAGGCACTTTGTTCGACGACACGACCTTCCGCCTCGCTGCTTCTTTACGTCTTGGTGCCGCCTGCTGCTCTCCTCATCGCTGTTACTGTGGTGAAGCTGTCAACAGCCTCGGACACCACGGCCTGTCATGCAACCGAAGTGCGGGACGTTTTGCGCGGCACGCGAACATAAATGACATCATCCGTCGAGCTCTTGTTACCGTCGGCGTTCCAGCTATCTTAGAACCCAATGGCTTGGCACGCGACGATGGCAAAAGACCGGACGGCATGTCTTTGTTTCCTTGGAAGATGGGTAGGCCTTTAGTGTGGGACGCAACTTGCGTCGATACTCTTGCGCCATCACATCTTCCAAGCTCATCGTGCTGTACAGGCGCTGCCGCTGCGGCTGCGGAGAACCTCAAGCGGCGTAAATATAGTAACCTTTGTGGTAACTATATTTTCGAGCCGTTTGGGGTTGAAACTCTGGGGCCGTGGGGTCCGAGTGCTCACAGCCTTTTCAAGGAAATTTCTAAACGCCTCGTTGACACTTCCCGTGACCCAAGGGCTGGGTTTTACTTTGGCCAGAGGCTAAGTATTGCCATACAACGTGGCAACGCTGCCAGTCTCTTGGGCACGTTACCAGTTGACAGCGTTGAGGAGGAGTTTTTTGACGCCCTTTTATAATTTGTTGTTATTTTAGTCATCTAGTTTTAAAAATAATATTAATTTGTAAAATGTAATAAAATAAAAGATGTAGGTAAAGTAGGGATGTAGTCAGTACTCAGCCGGCCTAGCATGACCGCCGTAGAAACGGGCTATGTCTACGGAAGAATCGACAATTTGACAGATATTTCTATCGTCCCACAGTGGAACGAATGTATGGGAGCGGTTGGACGTAGACATGTCCGAAAAAAAAGAGTAAAATTATGCCAAACTAATGATGCCATCTTATTCGATTACTTAATGCCTTCATAACTTGTGGTGATGAATTTCTTCATAACTCCCATATTTCGGGAGTAATTTGAGAAAATGTGAAATTTTACTATGAAAATGAGTGTATCGAGCTCTCTCCCTCCTGATTCCGGGCTTGTTTCAAGTAGCGGTCTCTAATATCATAATGCTATTACTAAGAGCTATATTTAATACTAAGACACATAGTGCGCCAAATGTGCACTTTCTGGGATAAAAGGAAATGAAAATTTAAAAAAAAAAAACGTTTTTTCCCCATTTGTATTTACTTTAAACCGCAGACAGACTTATTAAGAGGTCTATAAATATATTATATATATACAGAAATATATATTAACAAAAATATTCACAAGAACTGATGAGAGTATGACTTTTAAGTAAGTTGATAATAAATTACCTAGTTTCATTAAAAGTACAATAAATAATTAAGATGTAAGCTCTAATTTACTAAGTTACACATTTTAAAACAATAACATCATTTAATTATCTTCGTCATCATCATCATCATCAATTAATTCAAATTCAGAATCGATGTCCGCTAAATCATTTATGTTAACAAATTCGATATCACTTTTCTCAGAATCCGTAAGCTCATAAAATTCCTTAAAAGAAGATTTTTTTACAAACTTATTTCCTTTTGGACGGATACTTGTAACAAGTGGATCAGAAGACAGTAAAAGATTGTGCATAATATCTTCATTGCATGAGATACTGCTATGCTTTCGAGAATGCCCCTCTCTATATTTTCTAAAATCTTTATTTCTAGCCTCAGATGCCTCTTCGGATAGAAAACCAATGGGCACAATTGACATGTTCTGAACTATGTCTGGCCCATGCATTAAAATTTTATGAAGTGAAGAAGGCATATAATACCATGGGTATAACTCCACGTAAAGCTTAGCAGTATCAAAGCAGAACTCTCGGAATTTAGTTACGTTGATCTTCTCTCCTGATGAAATACACTGCAAGATCACACAGATTTTTCTTAAAAGCATAGCATCTATTCCGGTCAGTTCAGCAGATTTAGTGTAGTTTTCAAAAAATCTCCTTGCCGAGTTGCCATTGTTGGTGGATCCACTGCCTTGTTTCACAACATCGAGAAGTAAGCCCGTTTCTCTTCTTACAGCCTCTTGAACTCTTTTCTTCCTGTCATCAACTTGCCTTTTTGCTATATCACCCCTTACTTGCCATGATTTTATGTCTAATTTGTAGGAAATGTGTAATAAGCATTCCATTGAGCGAATCCAAGCGTGAAGGGTGCTTAAGCTATATTTATACATGTCCTCGTTTGCGTGTTTATCTTTGATTAACTCTAAATTATTCATTTCTTTAGGACAAGCCTTGCATATGTCACACACTGAAGCTGCTGTATTGGATATAATGGAATGAATTTTACCATCAATCATTGTCAACAGCAGTTGGTGTTTGACACTAATTCCATCAGTGATGGTGGATGGAGTTAAGGCTTCAATCTCTGCTTCGATTTCAGCCATCTCTCTCTGCACATTTTCTTTGGTTTCCTTTATAAACTTAAACAATATTGGCCGGTAAAATGAAGTGGAAGATGGTCGCTCGTTTTCCCAAATTGTTACACCTTTTGAGACGAGCCGCAGTGGTACAAGACTAATCATAAAATTACTAGCAAGATCGATTTGCTCATCTTCACTCGTCCTTTGATGATAAATGCTTTGGCTAGATGATCCGTCAAAACCCCATTTGCTGGTCAATACGAGCTGTTGATTGGGATCAACAGGGGTTTCTAACGACCTAATAAGTCTTCTTGAGGTTAAATCCATCAAGGCTTGTAATTTGATTTTTGCAGAGCTCTCTGTAACTGTGAGATCTTCTTTGGCCGGATAGCACTTAATTTTTTCTTTAACCAACATGTAGTAACTCGGGTATTGAAGAGCTCCTTCTTGAGTGTTGAAATCCCGAAGAGTGTTATAGCGCCATTTCGATAAGTTCATCGATACATAAAGAGCCAATGCCTTCAAAGGGGATATTTCCCGTACCTGAATTGATTTACCTTCAATGAAGGCTTTGATTTTTGAGGCCTCTTCTGGATTCTCCGTCAAGTATTTCATAACATAAGCTGTATCGCTTTGTCCTGCCTTTTGAAGCGCCCTTTCGGCCGAAAACATAATTTCAGCGCTGCTACTGCTGCATGAAAGACTATCTTCAGTGCGTCTTCTTTTTTGCCGGTTACTAAGGTCCTCAAAAGATTTACGAGGACTAGGATGTGTACAAGTTGAAGCATTAGATTTAGCAGGAGAAATTATGGGCTCGATGACGTCACTTATATTTTCTGTAGAAGGTTCCATATTTTCATTCTGTAATTCCGGCCATTGAATTGCAGCCTGTAGCCAAATCTCATGTTTCTTCCGAAACTTATCTGTGCTTCTTCCAGACTGTGTCCATTTTGCATAAATGCGGTAGCAAAATCGACGACACCAGTCTTTTAAACTTGTTTCAGCACTTTCACATAACTGAACACAACTGTTATCTTTTAAAACACTGAACAAATAGTTAAAGTCGCGTAAATCTTTATGTGCGCGTGCGCATAAAGCAACGTGAATATCAAGATTTGTATTAAAATTTGGAAAATACATTGCGAGATTAGCTTGGATACAACGAGGTGTAAATCAACACTGATTTTAAAGTTACTAATAGTGACCTATTTATATAAAATCCAGGTATCCCAGGTATCCTTTGTTAAATATTGCAAGGTAATTAGTTATTGTGATAATTAGTAAATGATGCATGCTAAATTAGTGTATTAAGAGCCATTTAGTAATTAAATAATAGCAATGTTCTTATCAGTAATCATTAGTGCATCAGTTTTATATGTAAACCTTAAGTCCCTAATTATATATCCTAATTAGCTTATATCTTCTCTAATTGGCTGCTCAGAAATGTTATTGTAATAAGGTAAACCTTTAGAAAAACGGTTTTAATCAACAAAATAAACAAAAAATAAAAAAATTGTGTTATAAAATAAACATCACTCTTTATCCCAGAAAGTGCACATTTGGCGCACTATGTGTCTTAGTATTAAATATAGCTCTTAGTATTAGCATTATGATATTAGAGACCGCTACTTGAAACAAGCCCGGAATCAGGAGGGAGAGAGCTCGATACACTCATTTTCATAGTAAAATTTCACATTTTCTCAAATTACTCCCGAAATATGGGAGTTATGAAGAAATTCATCACCACAAGTTATGAAGGCATTAAGTAATCGAATAAGATGGCATCATTAGTTTGGCATAATTTTACTCTTTTTTTTCGGACATGTCTACGTCCAACCGCTCCCATACATTCGTTCCACTGTGCGTCCCAAGCATGGCGATATTAAGAATGTAGAAAATAAATGTTTCTTTTCTTCAGTCGACACAAGTCTACAACGTCGAGCATGACGACCATATTTTCTCTTCTTTTGACATTTGGGCGTAGAAACATTACTTCTGACAAATGTCAAACTAGTCATATTAAAAACTAAATACGAGAAATACGTTTCGTGTGTTATGTAAAATATTTAGGTTTAATTTCGCGAAAAAGATCCAGGCTTGGATCCAGGATGCAGCAACACCATCCGTCCCACGAAACATGAAAAACTCGAGCAATCGGCAACTTTTTTTTGTTAACTAAACGTAATAATATTCAGGGAATATAAAAATCACGTGATACGTCCCCGTTGCTATGGAAAGAATTTCTGTCTATGTCTTCGTAGAAACGCGAGTCGACGGGGCGCGCCATGCTCGGCCAGAAGAAATGTCAAGATGTATAGAAAAGATTTCTTGTCGTTTCTTGGTAGAATATAGATAGAACGGTCATGCTAGGGGGGCCAGTAGTCTTAAATAAAACCGGCCAAGTGCGAGTCGTACGCGCACGAAGGGTTCCGTACCATTATTTATAAAAACATTTTCACAAATTACTTTTTTGTATGGGACCCCCCTTAAATATTTATGTTATTCTGTTTTTAATATTTGTTGTTATAGCATTAACAGGCTAACTATCACGTTCATGAGATACAGCCTGGTGATAGACGGACGGATGGACGGACGGACAGCGAAGTCTCAGTAATAGGGTCCCGTTTGACCCTTTGGGTACGGAACCCTAACAATATGCATAAAAATGTAGGTATTAATATTAAAATCAAAATTAAATTAAACTTAAAATTCTTCTGGGTTAACGTTATATAAATTGATCGTAATCAGGTAATATCATCTTTTACATACAATGCCGGCTGCGCATCGGTATTTATTGATTCTATACAATGTATATAATTGCCTAGGTATTCTATTAAAAAATATAATTTGCCAGCAATTATAAAATGAGTAATATTTCATACTTTACCTTAATGTCCGGTAACATACATTAATTATGTTTCTATTGTGGCAATGTAAACAGCAGGCGGCGGCGCGTGGTGTCGAGTAGCGCCATCTTTTGAGTAGTATGCGAACTTTATCCTGTTAAAAGAAAATTATGTTCCTGATGAAGATTCATCGGGCTTGTAATTTTAAAAGCGAGCCAAAAAAGTTATTTAATTTAAACCAAATAATTAATGTTGAGTACCTAGACTATTTTTGCGGTTTAGCTGGACTTGCCCATCACTGTTTAGGTATCGAACTTGCAAGAGGAAGACGGAGCCTATACTCCTGTCTAAAACATTATAATTACCTATTTAGCTTACTTACAAAGTAGTTCTAACAGGTAGAAGAAGACTCGCTTTAAACATAAGAGAAATCAGATAGCACCTATAGCAAGCATATGGGACCATGTGCTATAATATGGGCCCAAAGAATAAAAACGGAACAGGAGGTCTACTCTCTTTCTCCGAAACGTAACTTCGGCAACGAACGAAAATTAAACGTAGTTATGTTTGTGACCGTACTCTATATAATTTGCGGACGCACACAAGAAGTTTGAATTCACAGACAACGAATGTATTGAATGTTATTGTGTGCGTCCGCAAATTGAATGAATTTTCTACGTAAGATGATACTGACAATGATCTTTAGATCTAGCTTATGCAAATGGAGATCTTGACATTATTTGGAATAGCAATGGAGACTGCAATATTATAGACGGGTTATGGTAATATATTATCATAACCCGTCGTAACATTCTATAGAATGATTATGGATTTTACCTTGACCCGTGACCCCTATATATCTGTCTGGTTATGATGATTCAGTTCAGTTTAAAATTAAATACTAGTGTGTAGTGGTCGCGAGCGCGATTGCTGAGCATAAGGTCCTGAGTTTGGTTCCCGTTCGAGCAAAGTGTTATTGGGTTTTTCCATCAGGATTTTTTCTCTGTCCCACTGCTGGGCTAAAACCTGGACTTTCCAATTTTTCTTTAATAGGGTTTTTTTTTAATCAGGTAATGTGCCTAGAAGGCTGGCCGCGTTGCCACGTTGGATTGCAACGCTGATTCTTTGACCGTAAAAAAGGCCAGCCCTCTGGTCACGTGAAGAGGCGACCAACTGCTTGGCGATATCCCGAAACACACATGTTAAGGTGGAAACGACAGGGTGGCCCGCGTAATTAAAGTTTTCTTACGTTTTTTGCAAGTCTGTGTCGGGTTTTATGTTGATAAATCATGATCTTTAATGGCTAGAACTTACCTTTAAAGCCTACCTTGAACCTTCAAATATTCACTGAAAGAGTTATTTTCCTGCAGTCTGATAGTTTGGAACTCGTAGAAAAATCTAAAAGTGAATGCGCCTGTTCTTAAACTTATGGCAAATATGCAAGCTGATGTTTTATTGCGTTACAATTTTGGCAGGCGCCTGTACATTTTGTTTTTTGTATTCTCATCACAAATCCAAAACCTAATTAGTTTTTGCATTATACAAGCCTAATTACTTTCAGTCTGCCTGCTTGAGAAAACTGCGGATAGCTAAAATATTTCTGTTTGTCGTTGCAGTATTTGCAACAAAAGGAATGCTTATTTAGGTTGTGGTCTGCGCTGCCGTGGTGTGTGTGCATCATACAGTTTTCTAAAAAAAGATTTTATTCGTTCAACAAACTGAAATTTTGCGAATTCCCGACATATTTTATTTCAACAGTAATTATATTTACCTACTACAAGCGCCTAACCGTTTCCTTACTATACATATTATTTTGGATTGACTGTAAGTCTGTTACTAAGAACAAAAATGTGATTTGATTTGAATACCGAATGCTTAGCTAGAAGTTAAGTACCTACAGGTTTCAACAATGCTGGTTGATAGACCCTATTTAGCAAACGAAACCAATTTCATCAAAATCGGTTCATCCGTTTAGGAGCTACGATGCCACAGACAGACACACAGATACACAGGTCAAACTTATAACACCCCTCTTTTTTGGTCGGGGGTTAAAAACAAACAATTTGTCGACGATCTAAAAAGTGCACAGGCTTGAGATTAAAGATTCTGGTAGTAATCATTAACACTGAAAACGGGATATTGTTACCATGTTTACTATTGCGCTGAAACATCGGGATCTCAAAACAAATAGCAGGTAAACATATGGTTAATATCCCGTTGTCAGGAATGTCAGGCCCAATGATAGTGTTACTGACCATGCCAGTTTAAAAACTAATATTACTTTTATAAGGTTATTTTGTGAATTATGCAATAGCCTAGGTTACTTAAACCCAATATACAACTATAATTTAATCAGTATGTATAACCTCGTAAGTGTAAAAGAAGTAACTTTTCAGGAGGAATTAATTTTGAATGGCGTTTTATATTTTTTTATTGATTTATATGGAAATTTAACCCGCTTTTATATCCAGAACTGCATTGCTGCTTTATGCATTTCGGAAAATCATATAGTTTCGGTACTACATATAAAATTACACATTACACTTACGAGGTTTTCACCCTAAGACATCGATAAATGATTACCTATTAAATAAATGAACGCAATAAGTAGTGCAAGATAAACTTAGCTCAGCTTTATTCAACAGGCGCTTGGCGTGTAAATAACTTTAACCTTTCTCTTTCTATACTAATCAACCCTTGATCTGCGAAGTGCTAATTACAGCAGTTTTTTTTACTTCTTGGGCATTTAGCGCCTCGTTGGGCAAATAGTTCATCTTAGGGGTGTTCTACTTATAAGGATCGTGAGCTGACCTACGAATCGATTAGCGCATCTAAACCGCGTTTAAGAGCGGTCAGTGTCATCATTCATGTGGCATATTGAATTCAGTTTCATTGGCAAAATTAGCTTTATGGCTTCAGATTCCAGCATCCATCTGGAAACAGAAGGTTATTAACAGCACCAACTAGTGTGTGCAATCACTTTGCGAATGTGCGATAGGTTGTAGGTTCGACTCCCGCACGTAATCTTAACTTGTATCTATGTGAGATTCCTAGGTTTTAAAACAAAGAAATAGAAGTAAATAAGTTATTCTCATGGAGATATTTTCTGAAATGCTATGTGGCAACCTTGTAGTGAAACGAAACATAATGTCGCTGGTAAATAAATGTTGTTGCCAATCGCATCAAACACAATACATCAACGTGAAAGCATTAAGCATTAGAAAAGACTAGAAAGTTTTGAAACAACAAATATTGGATATCGCGTCGTCAAGTTGCATTTGTATATTTTCTCCGGTGAACTGCTGTGTGGTTACTGTCTATTTGAAACTGAAAATGCCACGAGACAATATCATTGAGTCTTCATAAGATGAGGAGATATAACAATAGAATTACTGGCCCATTATTTAACGTCATCATCTTCCTGTCCTTGTCCCATGTAACCAGTCTCGTTAATATACGTATGCAGTGTTAAACCAGTTTTTGTTAATTTAACTAAATTAGGTAGAAATTACTAAGGTGTTCTGCGAATCAGCTAGCGTAAGGTGGGACGCTCTCAGGCTCGTTGGAGCGCAAATCTTCGCAGGGTGGCTGAAAGTAACTGGATGAGAGTTGCTGCGAATCGATGTAAGTTGCGACCGATTGGAGAGGCCTATGTTCAAAAGTGGCCTCAGTGATGAGATAAATTCAAGTTTATGTTAACCACCAACTTAACACAACCGCCATAATAACGTCCGACGTATACTCAAAATATCACCATATCTGGAGAGATTGTAGATATTGGTTATGTGATAATGTCATAATCATCAAATTGCAAGGCCAACGATAGGGATTGTTACATGTTACGTACATAAGTAATGATGCCATCTAATCCCCATAGCCCTTGCAACACCATTGGTAGGAGGCGTTAATATGCCCTTCTTCGCCTAATGAGTAGATAAGATAAGATAAGATTTCTTTATTTGTTTAAACGTTGTATACATACAAAAGCATGCAAGATATTACATCGCACAAATACATATTTCACATAACATTGTAAAGAATTATCAATAAAAATAATCAAAAAATTACTTAGAATAGACACTTAAAAGTTTACAATTTAGAAACTCTGTAAATTAAAATGATTATAATGTTATTAAGTCAATAATAAAAGTAAAAATAAATTAAAACCGTATTCATAAATTTAGTATTAATGTCAGGGAAGAGATAAAATTATTCAATCACAATAACATTGTCATGAAAAAGATAAAATTATTCAATCACAATATTCTCATAAGACAATTACATTATTAATCTTAGACGAAATATTCAATTATTCTGTCACAATATTAAAGTCAGGGAAAAGATAAAACTATTACCTAAATCACAATATTACTGTCAGGGAAAAGATACAATTATTCAATCACACAAAAAAATCTTTTTCGGCTAGAAATTCGGAGACACTATAATATGCTTTTTGCAAAAGAAACATTTTCAATTGACGCTTGAATGCCTCACCATTTAACTCCTTCCAACGTTTAGGCAATCTATTAATTATAGTAGGTGCCATGCACACGATACTTTTGCGCAAGATTGCCGTTTTTGCTGGATAGACTTGAAGAATAGTCACATCCCGTCTGTTACTCGGTACCACGTCCTATATATAGACGTGAAAAAAAATTGGGGTTTGTTTTAACAAATATTGCGGCTTCGAGCATATACATACTAGGAAGAGTTAATAGTTTGTACTTTTTAAAATATGGTTTACAAGAATCGACCGTTTTTAGCCCAAACATAGATCTAATGCATCTCTTTTGGGCCTTAAATGCCGTGTTAGCGTCAGTAGAATTACCCCAAAATATGATGCCGTATCTTAGGTGAGACGCAACTAAGCCATGGTAAGCCGCAATTACGGTATCTACATTCACGACTCCAGCTAGAGAGTGCAATGCAAATGCAGAACCACAGATTTTTTTGCAAAGGTTCTCGATTTGTAATTTCCAGTCAATCCTTTTATCAATTATTAGTCCAAAGTATTTAGTGGTATTTACAATTTCAACAATTTTATTATCTATACAGGGTGTAACGGAAAGGGTATATACATCCTTGAGGGTGTGCTACAGACCATCAAACTGAACATGTTTCTATATATACCCTTTCCGATACACCCTGTATATTAATGTCCTTATTTGAGTGTATTATTTGAGTTTTATCAAAATTAATCTTTAAATTATTATTGTTTAACCATTCTATTATAGATGTCAGTGAATGTTTAGTTTACATTGGATCATGTCATTGCTATTACTAGAAATTGACACCGTGCTATCATCTGTAGAATGAAATTATAAGCATTCAAATAGGTACTGTAGAACTCTCATCCATCAAAGAAGTCAGAAGCCGCGATTTATCTTACATACTTACATTATACAAGGTGCTTCCATCGTTTAATAAAACGACGCTAAAACACATTTAAATTTTTCATCTGTAATAAAATAAAATAAAACAGTTGTTCCATACATTATAGCCATGTATTGCTTGTTGCTTGTAAGTATTGTAGGAAAAAGCTGTTTAAAAAAAAAACCGTCCAAAAATGTATAATTATGTGGGGTTTAGAATGATGAACGGAATACTTGGTAAGTGTTTTATAGCGTCGGTGTCCCTGGCACCCTGCATGGTGAGCACCACAAGCGGGATTATTACTGCACTAGCCCGCGCGTCAGCAAGCTAACCTAGAATACGGTACGGTGTTTTTATCCCATTGATTTTGTTAAGGGTTCATTCAGGGTTAGTTTTGGAAAATTCAATCACTTTTCCCGTTGTCCATCCAATGGCGTCGACAGACTCGAGTCATTTTGGCGAAGCCCATCGTCATTGAAGATTAGCATTTTTTTTCCTACTCCTCCGCTATTCTTTTCTGATTAATTTCATTGCGGTCTCCAAGACAGTTAAATTGTTTCTCTGGGACTTCGTCGAGCTTCGTTGTCTCGGCGCTTTTCTGGTGGTCGTCACTATTGATTCTGGCTTTCAGTAGTGGCAGTGGTTTGGGTATAATGTGGCGAGCTTGTTCCGATTAGCATAATGATGATGTGGTGCTGGTTACAACCGTATGAGCAGTAATCTTTTACCATCAGTGGGAACGATTATAGGACAACATCTCGATACATTCTATTCTATCACACTATAAATCGTAGTGCAGTTAAGTTAACGACTTGAGTACATGCAGGTAAGTGCTCTACAGTCCAATTACTAGATTGGATTTGCTCTCACTCACATTCACATTATTACTTGCTGTAAGGAATTTTATTGAGTAATATAAGTAAGTACTCAGATAGTTACAGTCCAGAACTCCACAATGACCTTGCCGTTTAAACCACAAGAGGTTGCACGAGTTTTGAAAATTATTTGTGTATTCTGCCTATTAAGAAATTATCCGGAAAAGGATTCGAGTTACTTTTTGTGGGTTAGCCATTTAAGTCCTGTTAAAGGACTGATGCGCGATGGCCGATGAAGACAATGAGTCCTGGAGTGGAGCCCTCGCAGCGGCAAGTGATACGCCCCCAGCTGAAAGGATGAAAGTGGTTCGGGGCTCAGGAGGCTGGATGCGGAAGGCGGTGGACGTGTCGGGCGCAATTTGGGTGAGGCCTTTGTCCAACAGTGGACTGCGATAGGCTGAGGAGTTGATACATTCAGATTATTGACTGCTTCAAGTTACAGTATTGGAAAATAGAAACCATGGGCTTCAGTCGTGTTTGCTAGCAGTTGTGTACTCGGATCTCAGAAATCCTCCGCAAGTGCTCAAAGCTAATGGCAATCAAGTTCACTACGGAGAAATTATTCCATAGGCACCACCGGAATCCCAAGGAAGTCCGCTATTTTTGGGTAGGTTTTCATTATCCTCTGGAAAAGAAAATTGCGTATTAAATATAGGTTGGCAATTTGGCATGTAATATTTATTAGAATACAGTAAGGCGCTGCGCAAACGTGGACACTTTTGTGTCTTGTGTCGGATACAAGCTACCAATGAATATTTTATTTCTTAAATAACTAGTAAGAAATCAGCCACTCCCTGCGCAGACGTTACAGGTCACAGTAACTACGGTTCCCTGTGATGGTGTGCCATGCCGTGTCGGAAACAAAAAGTGTACGTTTGCGCAGCCCCATCCGTCCTTGTTAACTTTTTTCTCATACTGACTAGTCTACCATTCACTTCTGCCGCCCTGGTACATGAAACGGTTAGTGCAGCGCACAATGAACGTTTATCACGTAATTCCTATTACGATCACAATAGGAAACCGACAAAACGTTCCGTTTTGCAACCGCACTGCCACGGGTGAACGAGCACCGTGACCAAGATTTATTGAAGTCTTTATCGGAGAGTTTCGAATTCACTGCGGTTTTTACTTAAAAAAAAAATGGAAAGCGCAGTGTTTCCAAAAATATACAATGTGGCCGATGGTTTTTATACAGTGCAATATAATCGGCTTTGTGCGTGCAAAATTGCGAATGACAAAAAAATATCAGGTCTCGCAATGATTTTTTTAAGGTAAAGTGAGAGGTGTAGCTATTATCTACGATGAAGAAAATGTCTTTACCGGTAGCGTTAAAAGTTTTAAGCTGAGTGTATACTGTTGCTATGTTGCTTACAGAGGGAAGTTCACACAGCGTTTGCACTACTGCACTCTATGTAAAAGAATAGGTACAGTTATTCATCCCAGTTTCCACTGTTTCTAAAAGAACCTCGTATTTTTAGACAATCTCATGATACATCCTATATCTACAAGTACTACCTACTTTAGTTTTGAAAAGCAGAGCGTTTCTTTTTTGGTTTGGTCACTTTGAGTATGAATTTGGATGGCAAATATAGAAGGGAAAGACCATCGATGGATGGACTGAGTGACAGCTAGAATATAAATATTGTGACACTGAGGTGACGGCTAATAGAGAAACATGGAAGACGAAGATATGCTGCGCCGACGATACATTGGGATAAGACTTTTTTAAAAGCCTCACGACAATTTACTTTATTTCCAAAACGTCTTTATTTTAAAACGATATTCAGTTTTCCCGACACCTGTACCCCAGCCTTTACAAAAAATCACATCCTAGTAAAAAAGGCAAGCTCTTACTAAAGGCGGAAACATACATACGTGTCGTGGCGTGTCGTGACACGCCAGAAGCGAATCGGTTTCATATATCTAATATGGTTTGGGACATATTTGCATGGCGTGTCGTGTCGCAACGATGTATGAAACCGAATGCTTCTGGCGCGTCACGACACGCCACGACACGTAAGTGTGTTTCCGCCTTAATACGCAAACAGTTATCTCACTGCTGATGACCAACATCATTATGTGTACCTACAACAACATTACTTACCTACTATGAAAAAATCATTAGCACTTGAGTTTTGACCGATTGCGTCTAGTCGTAGGACTCATGACTAGTCATGAGTCATGCATGACTCATTTTCGCTAAACTTGCTTAAATATAACATGCGTCTAATGTAAAGTGTTCGAATCTATGATTTCCTAGTACTTCTATACCAAACTGCCATTTTCGTTTTGAGCGTTGAGTGCAACCAAGGGATAATTTTCCCTTTTTTCGTTCCAATACTTATTACAAAACAACTTGAAAAAGTATAGTTAACCGTTTGATCAAAAAATTAATCATATGGTTTATAATTACAGCTGAAAAAATAAAAATCATATTTGCTTTAGAGTTATAGACTAGACGATATTACTATAATCTAAACCTGTCAATTATTTACAACTAGCTGTACCCAGCATGCGTTGCAATGCACTTTTTACTACCCACCTACCCTATCCGACCTACCTACCCTATCCTACCTACCCTACCCTACGCTACCTACCTACCTACTCTACCCTACCCTACCTACCTACTCTACCCTACCCTACCCTACCCTTACTACCTACCCTACCCTACCTACCTACCCTACCCTACCTACCTACCCTACCCTACCCTACCTACGTACCCTACCCTACCTACCTACCCTACCCTACCTACCTACCCTACCCTACCTACCCTACCCTACCTACCTACCTACCTTACCCTACCTACCTACCCTACCCTACCTACCTACCTACCCTACCCTACCTACCTACCCTACCTACCTACCCTACCTACCTACCCTACCCTACCTACCTACCCTACCCTACCCTACCTACCTACCCTACCCTACCGTATCCTATGTCCGTCTCCTGGCTCTAAACTACCTCCCTGCCAATTTTCAGCTAAATCGGTTCAGCCGTTCTTGAGTTATAAGTGAAGTAACTAACACGACTTTCTTTTATATATATAGATTACTAACCTAAGTAACGTAGCAAGTGGCATTAGATTCTTAAAGTTAAGCGTCTCTTGACTTATCTACCTTGATAGCGAGTTACGTCCAGCATGGACATGACTGCCAAGCGCAAATGCTTCTTTGGAGAAATAATAAGTAATTCAGTCTAACTCACCACGAAGGAAGCCTAATAATTTCATAATTCAAATAAACATTTTTTTTAATTTCAAACCAAGCAATGATCAAAACCTGTTTTAAACTAAATTATTCTGATTAGTAATTTAAATAAAAACGTTGCCGTACATACACTCGAGTGAACTGGTTTGCAATTACTGCTGGATTACTATTTATCATAGCTATCTATGTACATGTTTCATACATAACAGGCGTTAATAAGGTTGTTAATTACATTAATATTCTACTAACAGCCAGCGATAATTATTATTTTACGAAACAATGTGATGTTAAACTGCTGAAATACATAATTATTGGTTAATTGTTTGTAGATCTTATATGCCATAGTTGTCTTACGAAAAAGTACTTAGGAAAGACTTGCTTATGCCCGCGGCGTCGCCCGCGTGGAGTTCGATAATTGTCCCACGGGAACATAATATCGGGATAAAAAGT
This sequence comes from Cerastis leucographa, assembly GCA_963082945.1. Taxonomy (NCBI): domain Eukaryota; kingdom Metazoa; phylum Arthropoda; class Insecta; order Lepidoptera; family Noctuidae; genus Cerastis; species Cerastis leucographa. The sequence continues at coordinate 17,725,800 of OY720363.1, forward strand.
ATCCTATGTGTTAATCCAGCTTATAAACTACCCGTGTGCCAAATTTCATCCAAATCCATCCAGTAGTTTTTGCGTGAAAGCAAACATCCATCCATCCATCCATCCTCACAAACTTTCGCATTTATAATATTAGTAGGATAAGGCGTACATTGTTGTATATCAATGTTCAACTTTAATCAATTATCAATTCTTAATTTAAACAATTTTAATTATTAATTTAATTTTTTTAACAACTGGATAATGTCGCTAAAGGTGTACTAATTTAACTTGGAAATTAAAGTTTGCTGTGGGACGTCAATGACACAATCATGACTCATCAGATCACATTTCTTCTGAAAACCTGGTATGAGCTCGTGGCTAAATAATGGCAGACGCTCTAGTCAATGCTCAGGTTAAGCCGCGCTTGCTGAGGTTGATCTGTGGATGGGTGACCATGACCACCCATTACATAGCAAATTTCCTCCGTGCCTCTAAAAGCCGTTGTTCCCGGCTGTCATTTGACAGTCGCTACAGTTAGTCAGTGCCCCAAAAGTCTGACAACGAGTTTTACCAAGGGGTATCGTACTAGTACTAACTGGGTTGTGGAGGTAAGATTGGCTGTCGCTCTATTTAAAATATGGATATTCAGCTGTATCTTAGACCAGAACTTGACCCCAATATAGTAGGGGATAGAAGCAGGCAGATAATGATTGCCTTTGAAGATCTTTCTATGGTATTACTTTGCCCAAAACGAGCTCAAGCTCAAAAAAAAAAACGTAGATTTTCTTTCTAGGGGTTTGGTGCAATTCATAAACTGCGGCGTGGTTACTTCTTGTGGTCCATGAGAATTGCTGGTTACAATAGAGTAGGCAGAATTCCTTTATAATAATTTTAAAGTAGTCGAAAACTTTAATGTTCATAACTACTTCTTTTATCGTATCGATGCCGATGGCAGTTTAAATTAATTATTGGGCCTATTTAGCAACGAGGTTGGCGCCTTCAGTCCTGCGTGTCCATCAGCAGATAGGGCAGGTTCTAGTCTTGTATAAAAGGATGGTAAAGTATTAGACAACGGTAATAATACAAACAAGAAGATGCTGTTCCAATCAAGCAAACAAAATCAATCAAAACCTAACAATCAATCAAAAAATTTGTACCTAATTACTTAACACAATTACTTACTAGTAGAAACATATTAAACTTTATATATGCATACTTACTCACTAGAAGATCGTTCGTAATCCGCTGCTGTTCACCGCCGGCGGCGCATACGCATCCGACGCGTCACCGTTATCCGCGGCCGCACTACATTCCGCATCTATCCGCCGCGCACGCGCACGCTCACGCATTCATCGATCGACGATTGATCGAATAAACTAGGTATCGATTAAAGCATAGTAATGGGACAAAATACAGTGATACAATGAAATCGGGGAACATTGTAGTGTGGTGAAAATAATGTGGATTTTTATGTGAAGTTTCAAAAATTTTTGGATAGTCTATAAATCAAAATGGTATGTTACTTAGTGTTTTTTTTTTTTTTGGTTGTGCGCTTTGGTGTCGTCAAATTGATTAATTAAGGTGCTGACAGGTTAATTAGCTGCAAATTAATTGCGCCCAATAATTCAGAGCCTACGTTTTTATGGCTCTATTGTTTTGCAATCAGTAGGAACATAACAATTACTCTTACTTATGATTTAAATTCTTTTTCTCTTTGGGTAGCTACGGGGTTTAAAAAGTTAGAAATAAAGTTTATGGGTGTAATAAGTAGCTATATAAATTAAAAAAAACCTTTCGTTACATTGAAACTACACATTTTAACTAGTCCTCATCCCAAAATCTAAAATATTTCTAATAAAATTTATATTATGGCGCCTGTTTAATAAATTAGTCATTCCTCTTAAATGTTTCAATCAACCATGAATTTCAGCATTGCAAATAATTTAGTGAGCATCACTCAAGTTTTTTTATTTTTTTTTTATTAATATAGTAGTAAAAAGGTGCGCCATTGGAAGTGGTTTATTTTTTAATAATACTTATATAGGGTATTAAAAAAAATATACATAGATAGGATACAAATTTTCTAAAATTTTAGTTGATGAAGGTTAATTAAACAAAAAAAACTCCGATCGAGTGTAAAATTATTTAATCTAGACATATAATTCATTTGCTTATCCTTAAATTCAGATAAAATAATACCAACATCAATGCATGCCAGTTTATAAAGACACTGCAAAGATAATACAGATGGAAATTTTTGCTATTTACCAATTAATCTGTTAGACTAGGTGTGCCCGCGACTTAGACCGCGTGGAATTTAAGAAGCAGTCTAAGTTACTCCTTATTACAGTCCCGTCAAAATCGGTCCAGCCGTTCCAGAGATTAACCGGAATAAACAGACAGACAAAAATCGTAAAAAATGTTATTTTGGATATTTAATGTTATTTTATATGCATAAAGAAAAAAGCGGTTATTTTAATATTACAAACAGACACTTCAATTATATTTATTTGTATAGACTTATAGATATAGGTACATTGCTAGTGTTACTATCAATATTTACTGCAACGAAGGTCAAAATGTCTAATACACACATCAAAAGTGTCTAGGGATCAAGCATTTTTATGCGGATTTCTTGAGATTGAGATGTATGTGGCTTTGTAATAAATTTATGATTTTATAAATTTATATGGATCCTTTTTGGTGCATTTCATAATTTGAATCAGGAACTGTGAATCAAATTCGAGTAAAAGATGAAAATCAGCTGTCAATATTTTCCCTATAAAAACATACAACGCATTGAAGACATTATTAGTGCTACTGTTTCCCTACTACTGATTAAAACCAACGTTATTATGGAGCGGCGACGTCATTTAAGCAGGGAAGAAATGCTCAGAGCCGTGGGAATGATAGAAGCTGGTTCCCGGCAACGTACTGTGGCTTTAGCTCTGAATTCAAGTCAGAGTGTTATCAGTCGACTTTGGACACGTTACCGAAGCACTGGTACCGTGGCTGAGCGCCATGGAGGACGGTATCGCTGCACCACACGGAGACAAGACCGATACATTCAAATCTTAACTCGAAGAGCTCCAACAATAACCGCCATGATGTTAGCCGTGAGGCTTCATCACTCTTCAGGGAACTTAATTAGCGACCAAACAGTCAGAAACCGCTTGCATGAAGTGAACCTTCATTCCCGAAGACCGCTACGGGTACCACCTATAGCAATGCACAATCGTAGGATTCGATATCAATGGGCTCTTGAACACAGAAATTGGGCAGAAGAACAATGGCGTTTCGTGTGCTTTTCTGATGAGTCTCGTTTTGGTATGAGACCGGATACAAGACGTATACGACACTGGAGAACCCCTGGACGACAACAGCGATTAAAATCCTGCCAGGAAGTCCATCCTTATAGTGGTGGAACCATCATGGTATGGGCGGGTATTTGGATCGGCGGAAGAACTGAGTTGATTTGGATCAGAGGCAACCTCAACGCTCAAATTTATGCTGAGACGATTGTATCAGACGTCATCGTTCCTCTTCAAGTGCAAATCGGTCCCTTATTTCAGTTAATGCATGAAAATGCACGACCGCACACCGCAAGACTTGTAAGACAGACTCTCGCCGCAGCTAACATCAATGTCCTGCCCTGGCCTGCTCAGTCGCCAGACTTGAACCCGATTGAGCATGCATGGGATATGCTACAGAGAAGAGCTCTGCCGAATATGGAGGGTATCCAGTCGCAAGAAGACCTTTTTTTGTTGTTGCAACGAACATGGGCGGCCTTTCCACAGCGTGATTTGGATGAACTCATTTTGAGTATGCCAAACCGATGTTCTTGTGTTGTTAGTGTTCGCGGTAGAAACACGGATTATTAATTGTTTAAGTTACCCAATAAAATTTTAAAGAAAACTGTTATTTCAGTCTTTTTTTCGAACTTTAATGTTAGTGGTTCAAATGTCAAAAATCCCTTTATTAGAAAATGGCAAATTTCTTTATTAATGCAAAGGTGACTTGGTTTATCGTTACTGTGACAAACGAAAACACTTTATTTGATGAATCCTTAAAGAAAATTTTAATTAATATCAATCAGGAGAAAAGTTATTGCAAAAATATATGTTGATCCCTAGACACTTTTGATGTGTGTACATTTATCATCCCATATAAAATTATGTTTATCTTTGTCAAAGATTATATTTATGAAACTACTATTTTGTTGGTAATTTCATATCTTGGCTTATTATAATTATCAAAATAACATGCTTTTGTAGACAAACGTATTCCTTTGTTTTTAGATTTATTCAGTGCAGTATCACCAAACATGTGTTTATGTTACTTACCGTACCTAATTAGACTAGAATAATTGTATTTGCCATTAAATTAAAATGATCACTTTTTTCTCTCCAATATTTGAAGGGTTAAAAAAATAAATTTAAAAAACCCGACGCTACGACGCGCGACGCTTGGACTATTTTATTTTTGGTTTTCCAAAGTTTTTTTTTTCTGTCAGGGGAAAATCTTTAATTTAATTTTAATTTCATGCTTGTTAAACTTTTTTTTTTAACCTTGTGAAAATTCCAAACTTTTAGGGGGGAGGAAGGGTTTACGCCCCACCCCCCCTGGCAATGCCCATGGTGACAAGTGACAAGATTTTAAATTTCAAATCGTGCAGACCCGTAGGTGCCTGAATTTAAAAATTGTTTAAATCCCTTCATCAACTAGAAAAGAGGTGATGACCTTCAAACGGCTGAGCAGATTATCTCGAAACATAGCTAAAAACTCTCTCGATTACAACCTTTCAAACGAAACCAATTTTATCGAAATCGGTTCATCCGTTTAGGAGCTACGATGCCACAGGCACACATAGATACACACGTCAAACTTATAACACCCATCTTTTTTGGTCGGGGGTTAAAAATTAAAACGGTTCAATACCTACATACATACCAGTTCATCTAAAAGTACCAGGACCAAAGATTTGAATGAAGATTGTCTGCAAACGGACTAGACTAGACCTAGCCTACTTTAGCTAGAACAAAGTAGAATAAACTAAACTTTACCCACCAACGCGCTGACTTTCTGTATCTGTTACAGTGGTATTGTTTTCTATAATCTATACCTAGTTACCGAATGGTAGATATCTAGATAAAATTGAAAATCAATCATTTTAAAGTCTAACTTCATGGCCGTTAACGGCTTTCGAGTTTCACAATTCACACGCAACTTGAAAAGAAACGCCCCATGCGTTTCTTTTCAAGTTGCGTGTGATTGGTCGAAATAGGTGTATGAAAATATTCTGTACAATTTTTAAAAAAGTTCTGTAATTCCTGTTAAAGGCAAACCGGTAGATGTAGTACGATCCTATGGGAAAAATATCGAACAAAACCTGGGCGAAGCCGTGGGCATAGCTAGTTTTTAGGGTTCCGTACCCAAAGGGTCAAACGGGACTCTATTACTGAGACTTCGCTGTCCGTCCGTCCGTCCGTCCGTCAGTCCGTCCGTCCGTCTGTCACCAGGCTGTATCTCATTAACCGTGATAGTTAGCCAGTTGAAATTTCTAAAGATTATGTATTTCTGTTGATGCTATAACAACAAATACTAAAAACAGAATAAAATAAATATTTAAGGGGGCTAAAAAATTGATATTTTTGCTCGTTTTTATAAATAATTGTGCGGAACCCTTCGTGCGCGAGTCCAACTCGCACTTGGCCGGTTTTTTCATACTAATTTCACGTGGACAAATGTCGCGGATTACACCTAGTTGATTATTAAATCATTAATCAAACGACCCGCCCGGCGCCCCTGCTTCGCACGGCTATCGCGTCCAAAACTCTCCTAAACATTCGCAAAATTTCATAGAAATCGGTTGGATGGTTCCGGAGATTTGTGTGTAAGAACAGGTGATCATATCCTAATTCGCGATAATTCATTCATCATGTTTATAAACAGCTCTACTTTACTTCAAAATAATCAAGGCTAAACAATGCTTGAGAACCATTTTAATTAATTTTGACATTCAAAACACGGATGCCACATTAATCTAAATGACATCATCAACATCTATTTATAACCTAATAGCGAAAAAAACCCTTAAAATAATAAAACCAAAATTAGAATCTCGTTTGAATTGCAAATAAATATGATCAATTTTTTAGGAAGATCTTAAAAGATAGTATACTGCATAGTATAGTAGGCAAAATAAATAAAACCTGATTATAATTGTTTATAAAATATAATATTTATATCTAGGTTTCAGGCTACTTATCTATTAAATATAACGATCGATCACTTTAGTTTTTTAGGAGTGTAATGCCATACACAAACCTACACATACTTACTTACAAATAAAAAAAACAATAATTGTCCGTTTGTTATTTTATAATGGTTTTTTTTTACTGAATACATGAAAGTATACGCATAGACGGTACGTATAATTAAAAAACAAAAAACGGCTGGACCGATTTTAACTGTTACGGGAAGATAGCTAAATGTAATAAGGACTTAGGTTAAGGTACTTAGTTTACTTTTTATTTTAGAAAAAGGATTAGGGTTACGTGCAAAACAAAGTAAAACCCTTGAAATTGTTGACAAAATTCGATCCAAATAAGGAAGTTATATTGTTATAATAAATTCACGCGAACGAAGTTTGTGGGCAACAGCTACAATAGCTAGTTTAAAATAATAATAAGATTGATATCTTAATACCCTTGTTTGTTTGTTAATTAAGGATGAAGTAGGTACCTATTTACTATTATAGATAAACAGTATTTGACATGTCTTCGAATCCAAGTTATGTTTCACAACCGAAGGTGCCTCTAGTTTTGCGTTTGAATCCTCAACAATTCTTGTGCTCATACACAGTTCACTAGCCTTCTAAGATCTAGATAAATTATTACTGTTGCTTTACAAAGCGAAAGATTTATTACAACATCTATAATAAAACTTCTATCGTTAATTAGCTTGTTCCCAGCATAATTGTAATTATAATTATTACAATACGTCATTGAAATGTGTGAAATCTAAACCTAGACAAGTTGCTATTGATTTTATCCATGTGTACACACACGTAATATGAGAATTTAAATATAAAGTGTTTAATTCAATTTACAAAAATATATTTAACACAAAGCTTTAGGGCACTTATGAAACGCCTGCAGCCAGGTGCATGGTTCAATTTGGTTCTTTTCAGAGTTCCGTACCCAGGGTCAAACGGAACCCTATTACTGAGACTTCGATGTCCGTCCGACACCAGGCTGTATCTCATGAACCGTTATAGTTAGCAAGTTGAAATTTCTTCAGATACTTAATGTCTTTCTGCTGCCGTTATAACAACAAATACTAAAAACAGAATAAAATAAATATTTAAGGGAGCTTCCATACAAAAACGTTTTTTTTTACTCGTTTTTATAAATAATGGTACAAAACCCTTCGTGCGCGAGTCCGACTCGCACTTGGCCGGTTTTTTGAATCATCTCCATATAAAACGACTAGGCAAGAAACTTCATGGTGATCCTTTAAAAATGTTTGGTTTGATTTATTAGGTGTTTGTGTTCGTTCACATGGATGTTATAAATGAATAAAAACACAAAATTAGTGTGTATAGTAACTTGGTAATTAAGATACCCCTTAGTAATACTGGATATCAGACTTTTTGCTTTTCACTACCTACACAAAATAGATTCTCATCTGGTATGACGAAAGGCTTTTGTATGCGAATGAGAACAAAATAACACATTGACAGCTATGCACACTGCACAGTATGACACCTTTCTACGAGTATACAGTAGCTAGACTGCTGTAGAAAGCTATTAATATTCTTATTTTTATTTATTTAGTAGCTGTATAGCTATGTATGGACTACTATGCAGGTTGTGGGGCATGTGGCTTCAAAATAACAGACGCACTTTTCGATCAAAGGTTGCACTAAGCTTGCCGAGAACAGTCCGTGGATGGGTGGCCATTAATTACATATTCAGACTCGTCAATACCTCGGAGATCGTTGGTCCTGGGTAATTTTTTTAACTCATTGACAGTCGTTACAGATGCTTTATCATAAACATCAGTGCTTGAAAGTCTAACAGCCAGTCATACTAAGGAGTACAGTAACTGGGTTGTCGATGAGATGTTGTACAGAAATTGTTAGTTCGCCACATTTTACCCCAGAGCATACAAATTATAATAAAGTTAGGTATTACAAAACAATAGACACAAATAAATTACTTAAATAACACAATTTTATGTTAACACACAATCACTTACTAGAAACAATGGCAAAATAAATAAGTTTGTAAAAAAAACAAAGATATCGGTCTCGAACAAATCTATCGGATGGAGAGACCATTTCAAAAGATTTGATAAAATATTGCATTTCTTAGCATTAAAACTTTTGATTAGACAACCAGATGAACTGAAAGTAATATTGCCACAGTCACCAGCATAAAATAAAATAAATTGTGCGTGAAGTCCCTCCGCGCGGAAGAAGTGAAACTTCGTAATACTACACGCATGCACGTTCGAGTGCCACGCATTCACTCTCGTTATTTTATTGAGCTTCTAAATAATATTTTGTTGTTTTCTTGCTGTATTATTTTTATTACATAATTATTACATAAGTTTATCGAGGTTATTCTACTCATGGAAATTGAGCCAAGGCTGGTCACACCGAAGAGTCGAATGCATGACTGTTTGCACGTACCATCTTGCGTACTTAGTAGAACTACGTAGTCACAAATCTTGTAATACTGCCATATCTTAGTCAGTTTTAGAAAATATTCCCCTTCCATGGTAGCGTTAAACTTGGTGGAAGTAGCATAAGAAGTTTCACTACAAAAGAAAAGGAGTAATAACCACAGTCCCTTCACAGCACAAGCAGCCAAATATTTTAATTAAAAATGCTAATTTAGACAGGCCTTAAACCTTCTATCAACGCCTATAGTTTTTGTAGTAGGTACTTAGAAAGCAGAAAAAAACTGTTATTTGAAGTTTATGTTTTGTGTTCTAAAAAATGTGAAAACAATAATTACTCTTCAAACCTACAGAGGCCAGTTTTGATTACTTTAATATTTTCCCGTTAGTTTTAACTGTGCCGTATCAAGTACCTACCAAAGAACCTTTGGGCCTGACAACAACTTTCATCTTAAGATAATCTTTACTATATAATCTGTTTATTACCTATTTATTTTTAACTAGCTACTGCCCGCGACTTCGTTTGCGTGGAATTTTGAAGTGTGGTTTCAGGGATAAATTATACATACAAACATTCCTCTTGAATCATTCTGTCTATTGATGAAAACTGCATCAAAATCCGTTGCGTAGTTTAAAATATCTCTATATAGTTTTTTTTTATACTATGTAGAGGCTAGCTTTTGCCCGCGTCTTCACCCGTGTGTTTGTTGAAATTAATTATCCCACGGGATCGCACAACCGAGATACAAAGTATCCTGATCCAAGTCATGATCTATCCGTGAGCCAAACTGTAACCAAATCCGTTCCGCCGTAAAAAAAAGTAACAGTCAGATAGACAAACAGACGGATACACCGACAGACACCTTTCGCATTTATAGTAATAATAAAGTACCTATGGATTGATATTCAAGTCAAGTTCAAGTTTTACATTTACAAAAAAATATAATATACAAGTTCTAAACTGGTTATGCTCTCAGCTCATCCAATTATTCAAAATCTATAAAACATACATATTTTTTTCTTGCAATAAATCAATTCAAACATTGATAACGGAGATGAATTGAAATGAGAAAACGTCATGTAAGTTGTTAAGATAACTTGATTGCAAAGTAAGTATGTTTAACTCAACTCTGATCTGGAACAGAAAATAAGGAGCTCGCGAATAACTTGAGAAGACCTCCCTAACTTAAAAGATACATAGGCAAAGGAGATTGCCCGATTTGTAAGGAAAGTTGGGTCCCAGTGGAAAATTGTTGTGCCCTGAAGATTTTTATTTTACACTAGCTGATCCCGGCATGCGTTGCAATGCACTTTTTCCTACCCACTACATACCTACTACTACCTACCTACTACTACCTACGTACTACTACCTACGTACTACTACCTACGTACTACTACCTACGTACTACTACCTACGTACTACTACCTACGTACTACTACCTACCTACTACTACCTACCTACTACTACCTACCTACTCTACCTACCTACCTACCTACTACTACCTACCTACTACTACCTACCTACTATTACCAACATACTACTACCTACATACTACCTACCTACTACTAGCTACCTACCTACTACTACCTACCTACTACTACTACCTACATACTACTACCTACCTACTACTACCTACCACTACCTACCTACTACTACTACCTACTACTACTACCTACTACTACTACCTACCTACTAATACCTACCTACCTACTACTACCTACCTACTACTACTACCTACATACTACTACCTACCTACTACTACCTACCACTACCTACCTACCTACTACTACCTACATACTACTACCTACCTACTACTACCTACCTACCACTACCTACCTACTACTACTACCTACCTACTACTACTACCTACCTACTACTACTACCTACCTACTAATACCTACCTACCTACCTAAGAACCTTCTCCTGACAATAACAAACAAAACAAAAAAAGAATTATCGAAATCGGTCCAGCCGTTCACGCGTGATGCCGTGACCAAGGGAAATGGGATTCATTTTTATATATATAGATAATGGTAAAAACATTGTATTTTTATAATCAGAAACCATTTTTCATGTATTCACCCTGGTTCAAGAGATATCAATGTAAGCACCTACGTCTACTACCTATCAAAGAACAGCACTAATAAGAGTCAAATATCTCATAAAACGTAATGCACTCGAGGAACTTATTAGCTCAACTAGGTAGTAGCAGAATAAAACACGTATCGTAAATAATAACTAAGAAAAGATGACGGAATTCTAAACTCAACGTATCCTAACAAAGCAATCACGCACGTAATAAACCACAGAACACAGAACTAAGTCTGTGACATCCGCAAGTAAATGTTGCCAGATTAATTTTTTATAATCTATTAATAAATCGTTATAAATCAATCGATACAAACTACTTTGTTAATAAGGGGTTTTCTAAATAAATATGGCTATTATCTTTGTGTGTATTGCTTTTGTAATCATTTATTATTTATCAATGTAGGCCTAATAAGAATGTATGCAACCTATTATTGTTATCGTCCCATCGGTTTTACTCGCATCGACTATGTCGTCATCAAGAATACTTTATATAAACTCATAGTCAAACGTCGTGGAGGAGCTCGTGGCTAAATAAAGACAGCCGCACGGGTCGATCTTTAAGGTTAAGCCGTGCTTGCCGAGGTTGGTCCGTAGATGGGTGACCATAATTATATACCGAGTTTCCTCCGTGCCTCGGAAAGCACGTTAAGCCGTTGATCCCGGCTGTCATTTGTAGATCTTTGACAGTCGTTACGAGTAGTCAGAAGCCAAAAAGTCTGACATCCAGTCTTACCAAGGGGTATCGTATTACCCAGTTACTGGGTTGTGGAGGTCAGATAGGCAGTCGCTTCATGTAAAATACTGGTACTCAGCTGCGTCCGGTTAGACTGGAAGCCGACCCCAAGATAGTTTGGGAAAAAGGCTAGGCAGATGATGATGAATGTCAAACGTTTAGATCTAAATGTTGAGACGTAAACTGCACATGGTTATATAAACTTAATTAAAAATAATTGTTTTTTTTTATTATTTCACTATCGTTTTATTTTAACATCGAGTACTCAATTGCTTAAAAGATGTCATTATTTTGTAATAGTTTCACGCGGACGCAGTCGTGGGCAACAGAAATAATGAAAGAAAATACGTTTATTTGGCACAACAGCTACTTCTAAAATTAACATTTTGAGGATAACAATGTTCTTCAACTCAAGGCCCTTTCGTCCGAAGCTCATTTACTGAATGGTGGCGTGAGGTGACCATCATTATGGGACCCGCTCGTTCTCACCAAAATGACTTTCTAAGTATTCTTAAATTGAGCAATTTGAAATTAAAATCTTAAATTAAGAAGGAGTTACCGCCATGTTGCACCAGGCAAATGGATCATAATTAACACACCGACCAATTGATGAGAGAGTGTAGGTAATTTGCAGTCACGTAAAAAGTCGTCATCTTAAAAATTCACAACGATTTCCAGTTAAAATGAACTCGGCACTTAACTAACTAACGGTCCGTTCAGTACTTATCCATCCGACAATCTTGAACGCTTATTAAAATACAAATAACATTTAACCGAGCGACTATCAGAACTAAGCCCGAAGCTATATTCCCAAAAATGGTAGCGTCGTCATCATCTCCTGGGTAGATGACAAAAAGACGCACCATAGAGTAGATTCTACTCTATGGTGCGTCTTACCACACCATAGAGTAGATTCTACTCTATGGTGCGTCTTTCATTTTCTCAATGACCTGTGAAGTAGCGGTCTAAAGTTTTTTTTTTTTTTTATACTATGGACTAACTTATCCAATGGCATGGCAATGTACTTGCTAATAAAAAACGCAGATTATAAAAAAAAACAACATCCAGTACTACGTAGCTATCATATAAGGGAGTGATCACACTGTCCGACGCAGAATCGTCTTAAAACGGGGCCGAGTAATAGGTTACAAAGTTAACCGGTTAGACCTTTAACCCATTATGTTTGATTAATACGGGTTAATTCTCGTAATTTAATTGGGCTAACCACTTCAATATTGCTGATTAATCAGAATGAAAAATGCACGAGAGCGGGCTAACTCCGTCACTTTCTGGCATATTTTGTATGTACAAAAACACAGTGCGGGAACCGGTTATTATGGGCTGATAAATCTTTTAATAGGGGCTAACCTTTACTGCAGGGTTTTTCACTTCCTGCCAGGGTTGCGGGACTGTTCGAAAGAGATACCGCGGCCCTGGAACACAAAGGGCTAAGAAGGAACATGGATGGGTTTTAGTCAGTACAAGTCTGACACTCCCTCCCGCTCCGCCCAGACTCCCATAGCGGGGGGAGTCATTTGATGATTTACCATCCGTAAAAAAAATGGTTTTTCACCTGTCCCTAAAATACAAGGTGTTGTTTTGCATTCTCGTCAAAATTCAGGAGGTTGACACAAAAGACATAAACAATCAATTAAAATTACGGTACCTGGTTAATTATTAATAAACGCTTTTTGGTTTTTTTTATGTTTGTCAGTACTTCAGAATAACCCCCTTAACGTGGTTTAGTGAATAAGAAATTAACGAACAAACGTTTTAGATTGTTTGTATGTGCAGAAGCGCGGTTATAAGACGAGAATCAGACGGTCCGCATTTAAAACACGGGTGGTTCACACTTACCAATTTCCGTAAATAAAAGATCATAAGCATAGTTACCTCCTTGAATTTGACAAGAATGCAAAACAACATCTTGTATAAACCGGATTAAAACCCAATATATGTATACCCAATATACATATACGGAAATCTTTTGGGTCTCTGTCTTGAACTTTTTATTTGCATAGACATTGTTAATGTATTCTTACAGTGTAACTAGCGCCAAAAAACAATCAGAAACTATCTAGACTGTAAAACAGTAAATCTACCGTACCGTACCGTATCAACACGACTCCATGCCGCGCGGTATAGTGTAGTCACACCTTTAATAAAAAATAACCTCTCAAGCTTATGTGAAGTGTTATTTTATCTCTTAAGTATTTTTTTATATGGTTAAATTAATGTGAGATGACAGTTTGACAGCTGTTTTTCCTTGAGAGAAAATTAATGCTCAGCTTATGGTAGTTTCTTATGTACTTTGAATTCAAATGGTAATTAGACAAGGGTCTTACAGTAAGATTACATGGTAAAAACAAATTGATTCTCTTATTTCGAAAGGCGCAGAAGGGAAGGGTGTGTCAGACATTGATGATTCAGTAATTATCCTAACTAATATTATAAATGCGAAAGTAAGTTTGTTTGTTACGCTTTCACACGAAAACTACTCAACCGATCATCATGAAACTTTGTACATATATTCTTGGAGGTATTAGAAGTAACATAGGCTATATATCATCACGCTACGACCAATAGGAGCGGAGCAGCAATGAAAAATGTTGCGAAAACGGGGAAAATGTGACGCTGACGAAGTTGCGCGGTACAGCCAGTCTGTTATAATATCATAATTTTAACCAGGTTCAATCAACCACTGTTGGGTATAGGCCTCCCCTTTTTTCTGTCACACTTCCCAAGTCCGTGCATCCCTCAACCAAGTGTTTTCCGCGACAAGTTTTCCGATGACCCTGATTTCTTTGGACTGACCTTAGCCACCATTCATTCAAACCTATACTTTACTTTTAATTTAAGTGAACTACATTGAATTCGGTTGAGGAAGTACCGAAAAAACGATGGATGGACACTATGAAGGATGATATGAGTGGGATGAGGAGATTAGTAATAGAGAAGAAGAAAACATGCCGCGCCGACCACAAATAAATTGGGATTTAGGGGCATGAAAAGAATGATGATGACATTGATTTTGGTTAATTCATCCTAAGATACTAAACGATATAAATTAGCTGTTTCACTAGTGTTGTGTGCTCGTTGTATGTATGTCCGACCGTTTTATCGTTCATTCACGAGTGATTGAGGATCTAATCCATTTATGTAACGCGTGTCGTATCGATGGTTATTTTACCAATGACTGGCACATTCTAATTCTAGTCCCGAGGAAGACGAACGTACACTTGATTTCATCACCTGTGACCTTATACGTGGTGTCCGCCATAAAACGGGCCTAAAACAGCCAGTTTTAATTATTTGCTCATTTATTAGCAGTAAATCTCACTAAATTCTGTGTCTCTGTAACCCCATACTATATAGGTAAGTGTTGAACAGCTAATCAATCGTGTATTTTGCTAGCTAGTTCGACTTATGGTGTTTGCCTACTCTGCTTCTGCTTAACTCATTGATCAAATTTTGAAATGCCTTCTGCATAATATAAATTCTCATTCAGCTCTGTGCATTTTGACATTACGTGTGCTTCTATGACACCTAAAATGTGCAAGTCATGCCGTGCTTTTCATTACCAATTTTTAAACTCCGTTCTGATTGTGACTAACACATCACCTTCATTGGCGCACTGGTATATCTCGCTTTTTCTAATGCCTTGGTGTCACAATCAGCGAAGATGGCTAATGACCATCTTGTGATACGCTGGACGTTATCTTCCAGGGTCCTAAGATCCGGTTGGCAATACCGTCCAAGGTTCCGACTGACAGCACCTTTTCAAGTTCTGGCATCCGCGCCAGCATCCGCGAGCTCGACGTCGGTACCTTTTATACCTGCGTGACTGCGCCGGAAAACTACGGGTCGGCGCGAACATCTGCCGATTGCCCCCCTCCTGGCACACCGTTACGGTCTTCGTGACACCGGGCTGAGCCAGGAGAGTAGGTACCGTGCAATTCCCAAGTGAACTTGCAGAAAGGGGCTGTGACCATAAACCTACCTAGTCTCTTGGTTCTTTTACAATAAGTATATTTATGTTGACGAGGTACCGTGGTTTGATTTACTCATCCTGTGCCACGGTAACCCTTTCCATTACAGTAGCATTTCAAAATGAATAGATTGTTAATTACTTCGTCACTATCCCACTAATTGCTCTTCGCAGATAAATCATAAAACTTGTAAACATAAACACCGAGCTTTCTCCATGGCGGATGAGGTGCCATTAGGGTACTTTCTCTTACGGAAGGGCAATGTCGTACAACAGTACAATCACCGTATGTGGGATGCTGCGATCGTAACTAAATAGCCATGATTGTTTTACTTTGCCGTTAGAGTATTAAACAAGAATGTGTGAAAAGGAAGCTTATTATCATGCAAGAACTTTAGGATTTGACAAAAGCATTTGGGTTTAGATTTGATATTGTCATCAAAGTTAGAGTGAACAGGCTTCTTCCGGGTAAGCTCGTTCCATAGTCAACTTGTCTATGTCCTCTCTGACCCTAGACTAGAGTCAAGAGCAAATCCATCCCAAGAAAAAACAAAAAAAAAAATACTCGTGGGTATGCAAAGTTGCACACTATGACAGTAAGAACAAAAAAGTTCGATGGTCTCTTAAAATAGCAAAAGAAAACGTCCTGAAGAAACCAGTATATACCCAGAACCAAAAAATCGAAGACCGGTAGAGGATAACAGCTCCCTTCCTCTTATAGAGACTGTCCCAGTCGCAGCTGAGGTAAAATTATATACCCTTTTGATAAATCAAAAGTGGCCAAAGGTGGTTAAGAGGTACTTAGATGAATAAACTTTTACACGCTTTTTAGACTGACACGGTCATTAACACTTTCAATAACACTAGGAACGGAATATCCGGGGTATCGGGGTTAATCTGTGATCATGGTTTGCAACAGCACCGAATTATCTGGAACTCAAAACAATAGGGGTGCGGACTGGGTAACGAAAACGACATTCTAGTTTGTCCGTCAGACAGGTAATACAAAAATATTAGACACGTATTTTTTGTTTTATCAAAATATCAAAAAAATACTTAGTTAAAACTCATTAAACTTGGAGAGTGGGGGCTTACTACGTCACATGTAGGTATAAAACTTACTTACATGTGACGTCATGCGCCATTTCAACTCAATATATCTCCGTTATTTTATGACCACGTGAAAAAAGAAAAAATATTTGTATCCAATACTTTTCAATAAACTACCCGACGGACAAAGAAAAAAAAAATGGATTATCCCCTATTGGTAAACATAAATATCCCGTTTCTAGTGTCATTGATACAGTTAAACAAGTTTCTATGAACCACAGATTGTGATAAACCAACAGTAACTTAACTAACCAGTTACTGTACCCACGTAGGTACCAACCTATAGACAACTACTTAATATTCTATAAGCCATGCTGGTAAGTAATTGGAGCCTAGTTCGGCTTAACCCTGCTGCACACGAGCAGGTCGCCTTGACACAATGTTCTGGTTAGCCTGTTAGTTGTCAGCTAGTCCCTTTACAAGGCTGCATGTGAGTAACGTCGTTTCGGTGTTCTACCGAAAAGAGATGAGCAGAGGTCTAGTCCCGTGTTTATTTACAGCTCACGTCACTTTACTACTTATTGTGTTTGCGTGGAACACTTGGTTACGCACGCAAATAAGCTCAAGTTTAAACAACAAGAATTTCTATTTTTTTTAAATTGATTTTGTTATTTTTAAAACATAATTGCGGAAATGTATGTGCTATTAGATACACCTCTGCCTTTCTCTTGGCGGATTACGGGCGTGATGTTAAGTGAATCTAATTTTTTTTTAAGATAATGGTCTAAAAGACAAATGCTCGTTTTTACCAACACTTAGCGAGAACTATTGGATAACACTGTTGGATTTTAAATTTTCGCCTCAGCGCCCGCCGGGAGTTTAAATTCCAACAGTGCAATCAAAAGGCAATTAAAAACCGAACAGAACGGCCAATTTCAACCATCATTACCCCGGTCAAGTCTCGACATTGCTTCCTGTCCTGCCGAATACGGACTGTAAAACAGGAAGTGATTTCAGCTACTTCTGCCCGATTCTGATATCCTGGTACTTGGAATAAGATAGATCTCAATTTCCGTGGTAAAGTGACACAAATGTGGTTGCCGGCGCGGCGCGGTAGCGGGCGCCGATTCCGTTCATCGGGCAGGACTTCCGCGTCCGTCCGTCCGACCATATTTTATACCAAACGATTTTTTACGCGACAAAGAAAAACAAAGAAACCCGGAGGAAGGCAAGGCAGAACCTAAAGACCGCAGCCTGCTTGCTCAGTGCACAAATTAACCGACCTCGCCCTGCAGATAGGCGGTTTTACCACGGAAATTTTCTAGTTGCCTTTTACGACGTACTAGGACATCAGAACTGTGCAGGAGAATAAATGATTTACGCACATGTTAACTGCCGCCATACGCCGCGGGGCGGCGGCGGCGCCACCCACCGCCACATACCGAATACGTCACTAATACACACACTACACAACGCCCCCTGCTACGACTAAACATACATATTTATTTTGTTTCGTCCACGTTCATACATCCAGACGTCTAGCGCTGCCTTTGAAACTTTTTTGTGAACACATCTTTATCGGGGGTGACAATAACTGGCAACAACGCCTAGGACTCCGAGACGCGCCAAGCCATGTTAGGGTCAGTTCACACCGAGACGCGACGCGACGTGACGCTGCGCGCACACTTTTAAAGAGCGATTCAAAATATAACTTTATTTTCTACACGAAAAGATTCACATTTCGTTGTGAGAATTCAGAATACGTTGCGCCACGCAGCGCTGCGCCGCGCAACTCCTCGCGGCGTAGAGCTACGCAGCGCGGCCTCGCGCTGCGTCGAGCGGCCTCATGAGGTAGATTTCAGTAGAAATCAGAATACGTTGCGCCATGCAGCGCTGCGCCGCGCGGCGCCTCGCGGCGTCGAGCGACGCAGCGCGAAATCACTGGCCTCTTCAAGTATCGTCGCGTCGCATCGCGTCTCGGTGTGAACTTACCCTTAGAGGACGAAGATTACGCGCGCTGTTTAAGCACATTCATGAATACGCTCGTTCAAATACCTTAGTTTACTGCTTATTCCTGTTTTTTTATACTTAGCAAGTTCTGTGTTTTTATCTCATTATATACTTTTTACTATTTAACGTACGTAAACTCATTCAATGGCTCAAATATCTAAACCCTGAGAAAATTCATCGTACAGTATTTGTATATAAATATTATGTGACTGTTTGACCAGTCAAACATTTACATAATAATATTCAAATAACTGAAAATGGATGCTTCCTTGTGAGACGCGATAATTGCGTGCTTGGTTGAACTCGGTGACTGCGCTCACCTTAATCGCTCGTTGCGGTTTCTGCATCCTTTCAGTGCACATGTCTGTATGTCTGTGTTACCACATCTGTGTTCACGTTCACGTTTATCAAGAATTTTGTTAAACCGTTTTGAATTGCAGCACTTATGAAAGTTTTTTTTTTGGCGTTAGACGTTGTTGAAAGATTTGGTGATGGCCACATGTGTAGTTACTAATGTTAGTCCACTTTATTATGAGATTAGACTGTAAGTAAGGCAGTCTAAATTAACATAAAAGCCTTATGGGACAAATAGCTCGAACCCTTTTTGACAGACTAAATTCTAGTTCGAAGTCGAACGTGTACGCCACGCTTATGTTATGCATTGCTTGATTTTTCGGCGTGACCCACACACTCACATTTAACGTAAAACAAACAATAAACGTGTCATCAAGAATCAATCAAAATATTAGAAAACGCAATTTATAATAGATAGTGTAAAAGTCGCACCTTTTAATACTTTGCTAATTGCAGAAATGGCTTCTATTTGACACAATATCTTAAAAAAAACGCACGAACGGTTCCGTTACATTATTAAAACGACCAAAAAGTCACTTTTTTGTATGAGAGCCCCCATAAATATTTATTTTATTCTGTTTTAGTATTTGTTGTTATAGCATCAACAGAAATACATAATCTGTAGAACTTTCAACTGGCTAACTATCACGATTCATGAGATATAGCCTGGTGACAGACGGACAGCGAAGTCTCAGTAATAGGGCCCCGTTTGACCCTTTGGGTACGGAACCCTATTTTAAAAAGAATTTAACTTGTTATGACTGCTAACTGCTAGGTCAATGGCGCTCGACGAAGATAAAAAAAACATCATTATTGGGCGTGTGTGTTTTTGCCAGTAAAGCAGTGATGCTTAGCTGTCCGTGCAATCGACTATTGTGACAATTGGAGCTGAGCAGGTGGCATTCTGTAATTTCTGCCTATTTTGGAAACAGGCTTAGCTTATTTTATTTACTTTCTTGTTTCTTACAAACAAATCTTTCAAGTAAATTCTATTTATAACACATCATTATCTTCCTGCCCTTGTCCCATTTTATTTGGGGTCGGCGCAAGACGTCTCTTTTCTCCATACTCCTCTGTTATTCGTCATCATTTACTCCTTTTTCCTTCATATCATTTTTCACACACTCCATCCATCTTTTCTTTGGTCTTCCTCTCCCTCTCCATCCATCCACATTTATATTCATCACTCTTTTAGTCACATGTGTTCCATCCCTCCTCATCACATGTCGATACCAAGACAGACGACTCCCTTTCATCTTTTCTGTAATAGATGCCACTTTCAAACTTCCTCTTATATGCTCCTTTTTAACTTTATCCATTTTAGTCACTCCACACATCCATCTCAACATTCTCATCTCTGCTGCATGCAATCTTTTTTCATCCGTCTTTTTCACTGCCCAGCATTCCGATTCATATAGTACGACAGGTCATATCACTTGTATATTTGTAAGACTTGTATATTTTCCCCTTTAACTTGAGGGGCATCCGTGGGTCGCAAGTTGTTCCAGTGACCTGTCGCCATTTCATACATCCTGAGTTGATCCGGTGCTTTACGTCCCGGTCTACATCACCATCTCCTTGGACAAGCGACCCGAGGTACCGAAAATCGGAGCAGATCGGTATGGGCGTTCCGGCAAGGGCTATAGGCACAGGACAGGAAATTCTATTTATAACACATTTGCTCGTAAAGGGTCTCTTATTACACCAATTTCAGTATCGTAATGTATCTCATTACGCACTAGTGCGGTAATGTAATGCAAAACGCACGGTTTATCAAAATGCTCCGTCAAAACAAACGGTACTTTTTTAAATCTTAACAAAGAGTTTTTATGTCAGGAAAGTGGTCAACATTTTATGAATAAAATTAACTTGGGAAATACAATAAATAAACATTTAATTCTTTAATTTAAACAATTTTGACCATAAATTACAACCATTTATCTGTAACAAAACACAAAAATATTAATTAGCTTTATTAGTAGTACTGGCTGTTTTTGTGCCTTTGCCCTTTGCCTTAAAAAAAAAGCGCTGATGCGCACGCATCGCTAATTTCATAATTTGTCAACAAGTAAAAATTATTCCGCGCTGTTTTTCTTTTCGCTGTATTGTTTTTATTTGAAAATGTCGTCCGAGATTTATTTATTTCCTCGCAAATATGTTATAAAATGTCGTATGACATACGTGCGCTTTGATAATTACAGCCTCTGCTTTCTTGTAGCCCTCGCCTATGGCTCGGTCTAGCAATATCGTAGTATCGGATATATAAATATATCCTCGGCTGTAATTTTCTACTTACCGCACTTATATCATAATGTACTATAAATTGTTTTCTTTGTCTTCACACTTATTAAAATTAAATACTACATTTCGTTCAATAAATTAATCTTATTCTCCTGTACCAATTCCAATTTATTTGGCTTCGGCGTAATATTCAAGTAAGTAAAATCAAAGTAAGTTACTGAATGCATTATGATATTATACGGTACATAAGTATAACAAAAAAACTTCTCACAGGATTTCGAGATGTGACGGTCTTGCGCGAAAAATACAAAGTAAACTTTAATTTTTACCAGGGCGGCAAACTGAACGATTGGAGATTGTTCACAGTGACGTGTGTGGGGTCCTGTCACACAAAAACGGATACTTTGTCACATTTATTGACGGTTAACAGATATGGACGTGTCTTCTTTATGAAATGCAATCTCGTTTGGAAGAGCCCTTTAGGGCATGCAATATCGCAAGGTTCTCAATTCCGGAACTGAGTTCCAATACTAGAGATCTGATTCCGGAATTCTGGAACTGGTTCCGGAACTGGTCATTTTGAAGTTTTGTTTCAAAGTAAACAAGATTTATAATTACACTGAGTCCTTTAATTATTTTAGTAAGCAATTAAACATATTTGGTCATCTTTCTCCCTTATTACTCTTATTCCTTTGAGAGGACTCGTTGTTCTTGACAATATGTTCTCAAGAACAATAAAGCAACCAACATTTTGCTAGAGAGTGAACTTCGTATTCGGTTACGAGAGAAACCAGCACAAGAAAATACTCTCTAACTCTACACACTCGTTGGTACAACGCAAACCCGAGATCTCTCGGCTAAACTTCTTCTCTTTTACAGATTTTATTACATTTATCAAAATCCTAAATTTATCTAATTTTTTTCGAACTTATTCTTTATCGAGCTTCTCTTGTAAAGTTGGTATATTATTTGTTATCTCATTATCACAAGTATCTAGTGCGGTGAGTTGTGCAGTTGTAGGGTCGAAGGGCTCGCTAGGAGTTTTGAACTTAGACTGACGTTGTAAATCGACAATGATCTCAGAAATTATTTTATTATTGGGCTTAGGAAAGGTATCGTCCTCTGCTTGTGCAAAGAAGTCTTGCAGATTGTGTAAATAGTGAAGCACACCTGCTAATAGAAGTCGCCTTTGTTTAATTCGACGAAATCCGAAACGAGAAAATATAAAAAAATACGAATATCGGAATTCCGATATTACTCCTCTCAATTCCGGAACTGAAATATCAGTAAAATAGTAACGGAATTCCAGAATTACGAAATTCCGGAATTCCGGAATGCATGCACTAGAGCCCTTACGGCGGCGCGGCGGCCATCTTACCTTAATTTCACGCACACATACACGCTCACACACACATGCATAGGCCGCTGCCCGGCATCGAATCTCTGAGGGATAGGGTTGATTGTTTTGGTTCATTGTGCTACTCAGAACATTGAAGGACATATGAGTATCAAAAAAGGTTATAATATAGTCTAGTTTCATTATAAATAGGTTTTATTGACACAAACTAAAAAAATATTGGTAAAAACTTAGTAAGAACAAATATTTTACTAATGTTCAACACATATTTTCAAGTTTACAATTTTTTCTAAGTACGTATAATAATATTAAGTTGTTTTAATTAGTTTTAACATAATATAGATTATGTATAGTTTCAGCTATACACACGTATTTTTATTTTGGTGTAGCTGCAGTAGTTTACGAGATAATAAACTTTAAGTGGGAAGTGGCACGGGGCGCTTGTGCGGCAATAAATCTCAAGTGTCCCTGAACACTTTAGTCGCCAGCGGTCAATTGTGAAACAGGTTGAGCGGAAGGTAAATGAAAATTTCCGCGGTGAAACCGCGTAACTAAGCGGGGTGGCTGGTTTGGTTGGGAAACAAGTAAAATAGGTACAGGTTATAGAGGGATCTAGTACGAAGAGGCATTAGATACCTACTCTGTAACGGAGTGTCTGACGATCGTAGCATTCGTAGCATGTAGCTGCAGGGTTCAAAGAAATTTTACCCCACCACCACACCTGAGAAAAAGGTGTGAGTGAAGTTTGTGAACTTTTTGTCCTCCACGCAATCTGTCGCATCGTTTTCTGGTAATTTGGACTCTTTAATGACTATGTTTTTAATTCCACATCATAAATAAATACTTACATATATTTAGGAGTTTGGTTTCTTAATTTCATTCAAGCTATTAACCGTTTGAGCATCGCGGCGCGTTCCACCCTCTTTCACGGAACGGTATTATGTATAAAGTATGTATTACTCATAATATGCGTGACGCGCATCTGTCCAATACTCCACATCCACAACTCCCGATGGCGTTTTATTGTTGTTGTTTTGTCATCAGCTGCAGTTACGCGGTTTTACCAAAATGGAAAATGACTTGACTGTTACCAAGTATCAAGACATAGGCGCAGTAGACTAATAATTATTTGAACACTGAACAGTCTTATTTAAAAAATAAACTAAATAAACCTTGGTTTACCTTCCACCATTTTTTACCATAATTTGAACCATATAGTTTAATAGTTAAAATAGCAACACACAGATTAATTCAAATATCATTCGTTCACCATGATATCATTCTATTGAAACGTTCCGTATGCCTAGAAAAGAAATCGTTTTGATAAAATGCTAATGATTAGATGAAGTTTAGGAGTGTTAAAAATATTGAGACCTCAGACCTTAATTATTTTGCACGGATATAACCATAATTTAGTTATTTCGTCGATTACAGTTGTCGTATTAATTTCTAAAAATTCATCTCAGTACGTTTAAAGAAACGTAACATTCTCGTTGGAATTTTTAATTATTTATTAGAACAATTGCCTCTTTGTTTACTTTCTTTACTACTTTCAATAATTTGAAGAGCCAGAAGGCCACTTGCATTATGGGAGACACAGGGCATCCTCGAGCATCTCTGGTTAAGTCTTCTCTTATTAGGTCCACTATTTTCATTGCATAATGTTTATTAAACCTATTTGTTTGCCTGAAATCTTCATCGGATAATTCCACGAAGGGATTGATCCGAACACGATTTCCGTTGTGTCGGCGGCGGCGTGGCGTTTCGAACAACTCAGCGGCTTCAATATCCTCATAATCAATTAAATCGTCTATATTATATATCCATTTTCGAGATAAACACAACACAATGAAAAAGATGATTTAACCTAAATGGGAAACTTTGACTGATCCTGATGGTATAGTGATTTAGACCATCGTTTAACTAGGGGTCGCCGAGGTTTAGCGTTCGACCATGAAATAAGTCCATGGTTTATCTCAAAATCACGATTTGTAATTGTAAAATACCATTTTTGTTTAAACCGTTTTATCGAAATTTATACCAGGGTTTTTACGGTACGTTCACACGGAGACACGATTTGCCGAATCTTATTTTCATCGGATCTGGAAAAACCGAATGTTGTATTCACACAGCACATCTTGCTTGGCCGTATCCGACGGCCTCGTATCGGGATCTCGTGTGAACTCCCCATCCGGCTTTTATTAGCAAGAGCGCGCACAGTTCCTCACGTTGATTTGGAAGCGATGGACGTGAACAGTCTTGCTATACTATACTGGTATTATCGCCGTCAGCGTCGTAGAAAAAGATTGTGGTTAAACCCAATAGTACAAAGAAGATCAACAGTTGGTGCCTTTACAACTCTATTGCAGCAGTTAAGAAATGATCCACAATTTTTTTTAACTACTTTAGAATGACTATACCTACATTTGATAATCTTTTGAAAAAAGTGGAAAAAGATTTGAAAAAGCGTGATACAAATATGAGGAAAAGCATTAGACCAGAAGAAAAATTAGCGATATGTATAAGGTAAGATTGAAATACTGTATTTTATTATAATTAAATTATTTATTAAAAATATGATTAAGAAATTATAGAAAATCGCTTGGTAGGTACACAGTTGGAAGTTTCCCAACTACATATTATGAAAGTCTGGTAAATCAGAAGCATTCGATTGAATACTTTGAGACTCTGGTGATGCTTGGTACTGCGATGTAAAATAGCCTTGTGATTGTGCCACATTTGGTTGATAGTTGTATGTTGATGAGTGTGCAGGAGACCATTCATTTCGGTTCTTTATATTTTGCAATAAATTTAAGACGCCTGATTGAAATTCTAATGTTTGATTATCGTTTAGCGTTGCCAATGATGGAAGTATTAAAGAAAAACAAATTACGGTCTTCTTTCATTTCTTCTTTCTTCTTGCATTCCATTTGATAATCTATAAACTCACTCATTTTCTTATCAAACACGTTTAAATTCTGCCTCGATGGTCTGCTTTTTTTTCTTTTCGAACCACCTACTAAATTTTCATTATTAGTTTCTTGTTGACTTTCATCTGTAGCATCTTGATTATTTGCGACATCTTCACCAAATAAATTGTCCTGAGCCATCGCACTGTCATGGGTAACATCTGATGTAACTGTAGCGGCTGTACTATCGTCTGCTGGGTTTGGTGTAGCAATAGTTGCACTATCATGTGTGTCAGCTGGCGTCACAATTTTTTTTAAGAACAACATTTGACGATGATAAACGTAGGCTCTCGGACATGTCGCAGACGATCCTGATTTTTTTGATTTCTTTTTCTCATTAATACTCCTCATCCAGCTGTCTCTAATATTAGTCCACTTCTTTACGATCGATTTAGCTGAAAAATATAATTAAATTTACTTGCAGATATATGGCTTCTGGGTGTTCATACAAGGACTTACATTACGCCTACCGAGTCGGAGTGTCTACGATCAGTAACATTATTAAGGAAGTAACGAATGCTATTTGGAACAATTTGCATGGGGAGTTTATGACATTACCCAACACAATATCTGACTGGGAATATATCGCCAATGGATTTAATACTAGAGCAAACTTTCCCCATTGCATTGGTGCAGTGGACGGTAAACATATTAGGATAAAAAAGCCAAACAACAGTGGTTCCATGTTTATGAATTACAAAGATTTCTTTTCCATCGTATTATTAGCAGTGGTTGATTCATATTATAAATTTACATACATCTGTGTGGGCTCGTATGGAAAAGAATGCGATTCGACAATATTCAAGGAGTGTACTTTTTGGAAAAAACTAATAGATGGTGATTTGCAATTACCGGCAGCATGTCCACTGACAAACGATTCCGATTTATCGATTCCGTTTGTAGTAATAGGCGATGAAGGTTTTGGCTTGCATCAACATTTGATGAGACCTTACGGCGGAAACCATTTGGATAGAAACAAAAGAATATATAACTACAGATTAACCAGAGCTCGACGCTATGTTGAGTGCGCCTTTGGGATATTAGCTAACAAGTGGCGAATATTTCATCGTCCACTGGATGTTGATACCAGCACAGCAATATCGATTGTAAAGGCTTGCACTGTACTTCATAATTTTATAATAGATTTGGAAGGTGTACAGTCGAACATAGAAACAACAAGCAATGTATCATCAGTGGTTAACGTGTTCACAGATGCACCCAATGAACAAAATAGTACACGAGGTGGACGATGTGCTAATGTTATACGATCTGAATTCACAAATTATTTTATTTCTACAGCAGGAGCTGTGCCTTGGCAAGACGAATCAATCTAACGTTAATTTTGTAACACACTGCTAATGTACAAATACTTAACCTGTTTACTTTAAAAAATTACAAACTTAACTTACCACAATCCTGCCTGTTTTTCTCCTCCATTTCTTCAAAATCTTCATTCAAAATTATACATATTTCTCGCCAGCCAGCAGTTCTCAAGTTTTTATCCTTGTATATTTCGAGAGTTTTGTCCCATAAAACTGGCCGATTTTGGACAAGAGAAATAAAATTTTCAACGTTTATATTTTTCGTCGTCATAGCGAGCGGTCAGTCAAAGCGGGCGAAAAGAACTGGCGACTGGCAAGCGCACGTGCAGTGTGTCCCTCCCGCCCACCCCTCCCCCAGCTTGTGCGACGCATTCGGTTTCAAGATCCGACAAAAAACCGAATCTACCCCTGCGTGTATCGTATGAACGCATGTATTGAATGCCCTATACCACTGTATCGGATCTGCATTTTGCAGTATCGCCGGATCGGTTTGTAGTCGCAAAATCGGATGTCAACTTCAGCAAGATTCGGTTTTTTTGTCGTGTCTTGAAACCGAATGCATGTGTGAACTCCTTCATTGAAATACTTATGCCACTAAACCGAATCCTGCCAAAAACCGATTCGGTAGAGAAACACTCGACGCCGTGTGAACGTACCGTTAGTTAACCATGAAATAGTCCATGATTTATCGCAAAACCACGATTTGTTTAATAAACCGGGTTTTTAGTTAAACCGCTTTTTGTAATAAGACTGCGTGTTGATTTCGAGTTGTGCCAGTCTTGCACGAAAAATTTCAAAGTAAACTTCACCGCTGCAATGTCCAGGCAACCAGAGCGGCCCAATAATTACTAGGGTAGCAGAACATTAGTGAATCACAGGCCGTAACGATGTGAGTAGTGACGATGTTTAGGACTGTGACGTAAGGTCCGAACGGAAACGTGCGTGGCGCTCTGCATAGTTCTGATGTTCTGGTACATTGTAAAAGACAAATCGAAATTTCCGTGGTAAAACCACGTATCTGCAGCGCTTCGTTGACTGCTTACAAAAGGGACAATTACAAAAGGGAAATTACAAAAACCGTAAGAGAATTCAATAAAATTTCGCTGTCCAGTTGCTTCCACCCTAATGACCAACTCCGAAATTTACCGTCGTACTGACGCAATTCGTATCGTATTGTGCAGTATACGAAAATATTATTATATAAATATCACGATAAATATCGAGCGTATAGCATTCGCCTAGATGAAATGATATATATCAAAAAAATACAGGGAGTAAATAAATAGTCCCTTAACGAAGCCGAAAGGCACTTGTTCTTCCCGCCAATGCGAGTTTTTTTTTGGTTGTGAACCATCTGACCACCTGAGAACCTTCAGTTAGCAAGATATTGGACGTCAAAGTTCAAACTCTTTCACATTTTTTTTAATACTAGTTTTTAATTTTATAACTGCACTTTTATACTCTATGACCCGTTTACTATGCACAATGTTTTGAACCTTTGGAGTTTTACCGTAAAACGTGATTTTTCACCCCAAAAAAATAGTCGTTTCCCAGTAATTTGCTATGCTTAGTTGAATGTACAGAAACAGAATGCTTGGTTGACAGCTTCGTGAAGGGTCTGTTTATACCTTGTTTATGGTACTCTGGCAGGATCAACCATGGAGTTTCCATACCTATAAGAGAGATCGAACCACGCGCTCCGCCCCGTAAAGCGCTTAGGTGTTGTGATATTTGTTTGGAAGATCAATGGCTTAGTTAAATACTCATACAATAAAGTGTGATTGTTTATAATTTACATCACGTGTTTTTTTTTAATGGAGTAGGCAGAAGCTAAAGAACGCCGCGCCACCTGCTTGCTCAGCTACTATAGCTGCAGATAGTCGGTTGCACAGGTAAAAACCCCCACTGTACCTCGCGCGCTGCAGATAGGCGGTTTTACCACGGAAATATCAACTTGCCTTTTACAATGTACTAGGACATAAGAGCTGTGCAGGAGATTAAATTATTTACGTGTTAACTGCCGCTATTCGCCGCGCGTCGGCGCCACTCAGACCAAATACGTCACCCTACACACACAGAACATTATACAACGCCACACATTCGACGAAGCTTACACATTAATTTTGTTTCGTTCTCGTTCATACATCCAGATGTATGTTGGTTGTACAATGATATTCTATGGAATATCATTGTATTATTAGTATTTGAACACTGAACAGTCTTATTAAAAAAAAAAGTAACCTTGGTTTACCATCCACCATTTTTTACCATAATTTGAACCATATAGTTTAATAGTTAAAATAGCAACCACAGATTAATTCAGATATCATTCGTTCACCATGATATCATTCTATTGCAACATTCCGTATGCAAAAAAGAAAACGTTTTGATAAAATGCTAATGATTAGATGAGGTTTATGAGTGTTAAAAATATTGAGACCATAATTATTTTGCACGGATATAAACATAATTTAGTTATTTCGTCGATTACAGTTGTCGTCCAAGTTACAATGATATTCTATGGAATATCATTGTAGTATTGTATTGTAGTAGTTATTTGAATATCATTGAAGTGAAACTTCTTATGCGACTTCCAACAAGTTTAACGTTTTCATGGAGGGGGAATATTTTCTATTACCCACTAAGAGATGGCGCTATTACAAGATTTGTGACTACATAGTTCTACTAGGTACGCAAGATGGCGTGCAAACAGTCATGCATTCGACTCTTCGGTGTGTCCAGCCTGCGCTCAATTTCCATGAGTAGGATAACCTCGATAAACTTATGTAATAATTATGTAATAAAAATAATACAACAAGAAAACAACAAAATATTATTTGGAAGCTCAATAAAATAACGAGAGTGAATGCGTGGCACTCGAACGCATGCGTGTAGTATTACGAAGTTTCACTTCTTCCGCGCGGAGGGACTCCACGCACTAATTTTTAGGTATGTGAGTGTATTGGCTTCCACTCCCAGACTTTCTTGATGAACTCGTCCCGTCCGTGGTCATGTCTGGTCTTCTTCCCCTCGCGCCACAGCTTCTTCTCCACCACCAATTGCGTGGCAATGCCGGCGGCATGGTCGCAGCCGGGGTTCCACAGGGGTGGTTTTACCGTCCATCCTGTTGAAGGAGGATAAACTTGAATAAAGTAATCAGAATCTAGGCTGGAGATATCAGTAACGGCCAAAAGTGTCCGGCCTACACACATTAGATTAATCAATGAGATACAAAACTATTATTTCACTTAAATTACTGAAGTTTTATCTAGTTACCCACAGTAAAAAAATAATATTTTTGTTTAATATAGGTAGTGTTCCTTTATTCCCATAAATTTTTGTTTGGAAATTAATCCTTAATTATAAAGTTGAAGTCACAACTTAACCTTACCATGCAAGATCTAAGCAAGCATGTATAAAGTGGCCGAGTCTTAATATTAGTTACTGCGTCCTTTTGGTTTCGTTCTCAAATTGAACAACTACTGGACGCGAAATTCATCAGAGAAATTAAACAAAATTATAATACAAAACCGGACAATTGCGAGTCGGTCTCGCCCACCGAGGGTTCCGTACAAGTTCACTTTTGTTATGCGCCTTAATTAAATCATACAAATAAGGACTAATTCAGATTTGGTTCCCAAATTGTCTATGTATTGATAGAATCTCTTTTAGAGACATCAATCATGAAACCAAGGTTGTCTAGTAATTCCAATGTGGTAATGCAACACGAACACAGAGTATGATTATTCAGTTATTTACCGCAGTGCGTGCGAGTCGAATTCTCAAAAGATTGTCACGATCTCACAATGGATTCTGTTTACTAATGACAATGAGTTTTGAACGTAACAGTCTTGCTCTTGATAGCAGCCACTTTTGTACATGTCACTGTTGTGTGTAGTCGTTGCACGGATGGTCTAGCGGTAAACGTCTTTATACAAAGTGTCAGGCAGTATAATGGCCGTTTATCCTCGAACGAAAGATTAGGCTGAGGTGGCTGTGTGTATGGAGAGCACGACAATCATTCACGCTGTACAAATCCAGTGTATGCGGATCTCTTAGTGTAGGCGAAATCAATACAAAGCGGGGCCATGTTATACTGGAAATTATAACTTGATGTGTCGCCGTGTTTTCCCCAGTTATGTTTAACTCCCATGTAGTACAACAAACTTTAAACCAACAATAAACGTGTTATCGATCGAATCAATCAAATATCAAAGCTCAATTTAGATAATGTTAAAGTAGTATATGTATTCAAACATAAAACTAATTATTCGCACCTTTTATGACTTTGCTAATTTGCAGAAATGGCTTCTGTTGGACACTAGATCTTAAAAAATAAAAGCTTTTAAAAAGAATTTAACTTTTTATGACTTCTAAGTGCTACTGCTAGGTCAATGACGTGAGACAATTTATCGAACACAACACGGCCGAAGTCGCGGGGCGGGCATGCTACTAATAGTAAAACACATAATTTATTTGAAATCCTCACAGTTGATTTCGAGATGTGACGGTCTTGCACGAAAAATTCAAAGTAAACTTTAATATGTACTAGGGCGGCAGAACATGTACAGACCTTAACTATGGCTGTAGTGATGTGATGACGTGTAGTGTAGACCGTGACGTCATTAATTGTCCGAGAGTCGTACGTTTTTCACATGATATATTGTGTGCCACTGCGTGCATCTAACAGCAGAATAATATATCTCTGAAACGTTCTGATGTCTTGGTACTTTGTAAAAGGTAAATCGAAATTTCTGTGGTAAAACCGCGTAACTGCAGCGTGGTGGATGGTTTGGTTGGTATCTAGTAAGTACATCAGGTATTATTAGATACTCCGCAATAAAGTATGAGGATCGTAGCAGGTAGCTAGTTTTTCTACCCCACCACTCGAAAAAGGTGTGAGTGAGTTTATGAACTCTTTTTGTCTTTCTCGCAATCTGTCGCATCGGTTTCTGACAATTTGGACTCTGACTATGTTTTTATGTAGCATCATAAAGGAGTTTGGTTTCTTAATTTCAAGCTATTAACAGTGTGAGCATCGCGGCGCGTCCATTCCACTCTGTATTATCCAAAATACTATCTTTTAACGGAACGGTATTATGACTCTTATTATCCATGACACGCATCTGTCCAACAGGCCGATACCAGAATTATTTTATTGTTGGCTTGGTTGTTTTTTTTTTTTTTTATCTACAGTTACGCGGTTTTACCACGGAAATTTTGACATGACTGCTACCAAGCACCAAGATATCAGAAAGGCGCAGTAGATTAAATTATTATTTGAACACTTTTTCTTGTTGATTTCGAGTTGTGCCTGTCTTGCACGAAAAATTCAAAGTAAACTTCAATAATACTAGGGTAGCAGAATATTAGTGGAGCACGTGCCATGACGACGTTTAGGGTTTAGGTCTGTGACGTAGGGTTCGGAACCTTGAGAATTCAGAATACGTTGCGCAACGTATTCTGAATTCCCACAACGAAATGTGTATTTTTCGTGTAGAAAATAAAGTCATATTTTGAATCGCTCTTTTAAAGTGTGCGCGCAGCGTCGCGTCGCGTCGCGTCTCGGTGTGAGCTGTGAGGAAAATCGAAATTTGGCACGTGGTTCCACATGGATGGTAACTTGCACTGTGTCTAGATGTCGGATGGTAGAAGGGGGCCGGTGGGATGATGTCGTGGAAATGAATAAACGAAATAATTAAATAAAATAACATACAATACACTTGCACTCAGTAGTAGACCGCCAGCAGCGA
Source organism: Cerastis leucographa (assembly GCA_963082945.1). Classification (NCBI taxonomy): domain Eukaryota; kingdom Metazoa; phylum Arthropoda; class Insecta; order Lepidoptera; family Noctuidae; genus Cerastis; species Cerastis leucographa. The sequence goes on from OY720363.1 coordinate 17,758,336, forward strand.
CGATGTGCAATAATAGTTAGGTTGAGTAATAAATAAAATTGGTTGATGGAATGATGGATACCTACATAAATAATACATTAACTTTCACTGTCACTTACGGGATATTACGTGATTATTGTTTTTAGGGTGTTCACACCAAATAATAATCACGGAATTAAAAATTAAATATCCCCTAAGTGGCAGTGAAATTTAGTAATAAACCGTGAAAAATTAAAACAAATAAGACATACGAGTTCTAGTTTATTAATTAAATAAAATGAGTGTTACCGGAAATACCATTAAAATATTTTTTTTTATAAATTTGCAGGGCAATACAGACTTATGGAGTTTCCAAGAGATCGCGTACAAAGCCGAGATGGATCGCCACGACGACCCCGAGTCGGAAGAAGAGGCGTTTATATTGTGTGCAGAGGAGCCCGCTACCAGAACTAGAAATATTGTAGAACTTAGGAATATGATATATGGTGAGATAATCCTTATCATCTAACATTAAATGAAACTAGCTGACTCGAACAACTTCGTCTGCGTCACATTTATTTTACCCATTTTTGCTACATTTTTCATTGATGCTCCGCTCCTATTGGTTGTAGCGTGGGGTTATAATAGCCTATTAAAGCCTTTCTCGATAAATGGACTAGCCAACACTAAAATAATTCTCAATTCAAACCAGTAGTTACCGGAAGTAGCGCATTTAACCAAACAAACTCTTCAGCTTTATACCATTAGTGAGAGAGTGCTAGCCAGAATGAGTTTGGCGGTGAAAAAAAACCACCCAATCCCACAGAGAGGCCTGTGTCCCAGCAATGGAAACACTTATAACAGTATAATTTGCTGTTTGCGTCGGGTGACATGACAAGAATAACCAACTCTAATTTTTGGTCTATGTACTGGACATAATATTTTGAAAAGTAGGTATGTCTGAATTCTGAAACCGTCCGATAGAGATGATTAACATTAAGTAAGAAAATGATTAATGATAATGAGTTAACTCGGCTATGATTTAAAGAGTTTTCTCATTTCCTAGTACATGTAACTGATAGGTAACCGATACCATAAATTGCGCTTACGGAAACTGTAGACTTCAGTCGACTTAAAATATAGTATTGCCCGTAAAAGGCGACCACTACCAGGGCAACATAGTCATGGAGTTACTTGGTATATAAAAGGTAATATTATTCAATTGGATTGTTTACGGATAAAATAACATTTCACTTCATTCCCAAATGGCTAAAAATGATTACTAAGAGAGTTCGCATACAAAAAGGTGTAATTTTTAGCAAGAACGTGTAAAGTCTTACTTAATGTCTAATAGTGCCAAGTCATCTCGGATTATATACAGTTAGCAAAACAATTGGGGAGTTACAGTCACTAAGGGGTCCTCCTTCAATCACGTGATGTTTGAATAGAGGGTCAGAAAAAAACTCAATTAATCACAATTAGGAGAGGGGATAATGTGACAATCACAACTATGTTTTCGTGTGGCGAATGTAATTTAATAACGTGGCGTCTTAAATATTTTTTACCTATATAATTAATTAAAATAAGTAAACGAAAAAAATGTGTTTTTTTATATTTAAACCAGATACTTTTTTTATTTTATTATTCTGCTTATTTATTACATTTATTTTACAAATTAATATATTTTTTTAAACTAGATACTTAACTAAAATAACAACAAATTATAAAAGGGCGTCAAAAAACTCCTCCTAAACGCTGTCAACTGGTAACGTGCCCAAGAGACTGGCGGCGTTGCCACGTTGTATGGCAATACTTAGCCTCTGGCCAAAGTAAAACCCAGCCCTTGGGTCACGGGAAGTGTCAACTAGGCGTTTAGATATTTCCTTGAAAAGGCTGTGAGCACTCGGACCCCACGGCCCCAGAGTTTCAACCCCAAACGGCTCAAAAATATAGTTACCACAGGTTACTATATTTACGCCGCTTGAGGTTCTCCGCAGCCGCAGCGGCAGCGCCTGTACAGCACGATGAGCTTGGAAGATGTGATGGCGCAAGAGTATCGACGCAAGTTGCGTCCCACACTAAAGGCCTACCCATCTTCCAAGGAAACAAAGACATGCCGTCCGGTCTTTTGCCATCGTCGCGTGCCAAGCCATTGGGTTCTAAGATAGCTGGAACGCCGACGGTAACAAGAGCTCGACGGATGATGTCATTTATGTTCGCGTGGCGCGCAAAACGTCCCGCACTTCGGTTGCATGCCGTGGCCGTGGTGTCCAAGGCTGTTGACAGCTTCACCACAGTGACAGCGATGAGGAGAGCAGCAGGCGGCACCAAGACGTAACCAGATACTTATACTGTACTAGCTGTCCCGCGCAACTTCGTCTGCGTCACATTTTCCCCGTTTTCGCAATATTTTTCATTGCTGCTCCGCTCCTATTGGTCGTAGCGTGGTGATATATGCCTATGTCCTTCCCCAGGTTGAAATCAATCATCTCCCCAAATTTTATTAAGATCCGATCAGCCGTTTAGTCGTGAAAAGGTAACAAACAAACAAACAAACAGAGTGACATTCGCATTTATAATATTAGTATGGATTACTGTCTGATCTTTTCAATAATAAAATAATACACGAGATACTGTGAAGGGGATTATAAAAGTAGGCTAAAAAACCTGACATGATTAAAGTATGGCCCCTAAACTACAAAACGGAATAATATGTTAACAAAAGAGGTTAACAGCCTTCTCAAGTGTGATATTCAACGATTGCTTGCCTGTTTCAACTTTATGTGATTGTAAATTGACCAAGAATGAAGGTTAATTTACAAATCATAGTTCTAGGTCATAGTACAAACATTGTGCACTATGCGTACTTAATTACCAAAATATCTGTAATTATGTGTCCCTGGTAGTAAGAATTATAGTAGGTAAGAGAAATAATGTTAATGATAAGTAGCACTATGTTAATTAACTTTAATACTCGTTAATTATTATGTAGATTGTTGTTTATGATAGACACGATGGGGTTTTATGGCTAATCTAAATACGTATAAATGTGTTCTTATCTACCTATTAGATAATATTGTTCAAAACAATGAGTTGGATGTAGTCTGTTTTTTATATTTCTGTGGGCATAATGATTGATATTACTTGTAATCAAGGAATTTACTACCTTTACTAAATGGCTTGCTATTATGTTTTTTTTTATCGCCAGTCAAGCTATGATTTTAAACCTTGTTTTGCAAAAAGCCTAAGAATACGGGAGAAACTGACCACGACCACTCATCAAAATGACATGGTAAAATGGGTAAATAATCTTACTGATCAGCCGAGGTGACTTTGTGGGTTTAAAACTCTGCCGCAGCAGAGTATTAAAAAAGTGTTTAAAAAAGTTTGTTTTTGTTTTTGAACCAATCCACAAATTTAAATATTATGTATGATGTGATGACAAAGAATTGGATGCACGAGCTTATTTTTATGCTCCGCGCGGTAACGAAACCATGGCGCGATTCAGAAACGAGCAATAGCATCAATCGTACAACGCCATCTATCCAGCTTGTGGGAACAAAAAAACCTATATTACACACACATAAGCATTGCTATGCTGGAACACTTATCATAAGATAGATAAAGAACTTGGTACGCATAAAAAATACTATTCTCTAAAATATGTCGATGTATCCCTTAAGGCCTTAATGATCTACCAAATACGTTTTAAACGCCTAACCAGATCCTTATAGCAACTTGAGCATATTTCGAAACACGTTGCAAAGATTTTTCATTTAGGTCCTGGAAGACTTTCCCACAATGTGAAATCCAATGCGACGTTGGGTAATTAGACATTTTCAGTTTTAATTTCGATGTCATTACACTTGACGCTAAAGACTTTGGGTGATAGGTACTAGCGATCACCTCCTAGGGTCTCTTATGTACCCCCGTATTAAGTTGGTACTGGCTGGCTCTCAGCTCACAAAGAGATGTAGGAGGACAGTAGGGAAGTGTTTACCCAGCAGTGGGATGAATGTTCTAGTAATACAAATACATTGTTGTTTTTAAAGCTACGTTCATTTCTCTAACTTCTTACAAATGTTGGTCTTCCTTTTCAACTTTGAGTTAACATTATTTTCTTTTGCTTTGGCACAAAACAATTTGAAACTTGTAATAAATTATAAGTTATGTCTTAAAGATCGTATGAAATTGTTCAACTCTATAGGTACCATTATTTTGACTCTTCAGTAACGTAACTACCTCGTAGTGCATCCGAAAAATAAGACTCCCCTCGGAATCGGGTCGATTTTGAAAGAAATTATTTTGGGCCTAATGTGGGTAGGCCTCCCAAACGGCACAGTATTGCCCAGTACTAACTATGTTGTGGAGGTCAGATAAGTAGTCGCTCCATGTAAAATACTGGTATTCAGCTGCATCCGGTAAACCTGGAAGCCGACCCCAATAAAGTTTGGAAAGGGCTCGGCAGATGATGATGATGTAGGTAGTATTTTACAAAAAAGAAACATGAGGAGGAATTGCTTAACTCCATTTCTAGACACACCCATACCATTTCAAGCTTGACTGATCGATGCTTAATTCCCTCTATGTAACATACTATTATTCATCTGAATCCAGATAGACTAGAAGCTAACTTACTCACATCTTTTACGCACACAGCCAAGGGGTGCAACTCCCTGCCTGCGTCGGAGTTCAAACAACCCGAATCTATTTAAGGCGCGTGTTAATAGTCTTCTTTTGGGTTACCTCGTTCCATCTACGTCTGTCCTTTGTCTCTGTCCTTTGGGGCGATTGAGGTCAAGAGCAGGCCCATTTAATATTAAAAAAAAAAATTGAAGAGCAGCAGATAGCTCATACGCCACGCTTATATTTCGTTCCAACAGTTTACCAAAACCCGAACTCATTTCCGATTGTTATTCTAGTTGGTTTTCTTAAAGTGGTTGATTAACTGTTTCAGAGCGAGGGGAGTGTCACCCACATCGGATGGACGACGCGTTTCTACTTCGGTTCCTGAGGGCGCGACGATCTGTGCCTGCGCGGGCGCATAGACTTGTATGTACCATTCAGTATACTTTATTTATCTTACCTACTCAGTTCAGCGATAATGAGTGTCAAAAATGAATGGACATTTGACAGGTTTTTTTTTTCGGACTGAGTCTGAGAACGGGAACATTCTTGAAAACACGTGAATCGCCCCTTGCAGTTTTAGGATACCAACCATTTAGTATTCGAACAAACCTCTTCAAACGTTTAGCGAATCACTTTCTTCAAGGCGCGTGTCCTCCATACACCCTAGGCCGTAAAATCGCTTCACATCATGCGAGTTGCGGCTTAACGCAGGCCTATTTAGTACTTACAAAAAAACCACAATAATATCTGATTCCAGTTAGTCCGCTACAGCAACTTCCGGGACCAGAACCCTCACTTGTGGCGCGATGTGGACTGGTTCAGTCTCACCAAGCTGGGACATGTCTTTGAGGGCGTTCTCTTCGACAGGCCTGATGTTGGCAGACTTATAATGTGTAGGCTAGGTAAGTCATCCATCTCAGTTGTTCCTTTATTTGCTTTTGGTGTTCCACGGGTCAGAAAGGGGTTATGCTTGATCAAGATCTCAACTACACGCAATTTTTAGATCATTGATGATTTTAATGATGATGATGAGGAGCAGTAGGGACAGCCAATAGTCCAAGACCCACTGAATGTTACCATAACAATGTTTCTAGTAGGTAATTCTAATTAAAAATACGCAACAGAATAATATATTGGATTTGATCGCAGTTATTTGTAGTAAGCTCAAAAATTTTGTGTTTTAGAATAAATTATCTTATTACTACGCTATACATTCACCCATGTAAAAACGAGACTATTCTTTATTGGGAAAAAGATTTTAATTTTACCATTAATTTTGTTTAAGTTCAGCATATTTTTTTGTGCAAATTCTTGTTATTAAACAAGTCTGTCCAAGTTTTAATGGCGTCGGTCTTATGACCTTTAGCCCAAGAAGCCTAGTTCATCATAAGATAATGAAAGACAATTGAATTAACGATGCCATATAAAATAACGATTACAATACCTATCATGATATCGCCTAAATTGGTAATTTAACAATCGTTGTACAACATTATAAAACTAGCTTATGCCCGCGGCGTCGCCCACGTGGAGTTCGATAATTGTCCCACGGGAACATACTATCCAGATAAAAAGTATCCTTTGTGTTAATCCAGGTTATAAACTACCCGTGTGCCAAATTTCATCCAAATCCATTCAGTAGTTTTTGCGTGAAAGAGCAACAAACATCCATCCATCAATCAATCCTCACAAACTTTCGCATTTTTAATATTTTCATCATAAGATAATGAAAGACAATTGAATTAACGATGCCATATAAATTAACGATTACAATACCTATCATGAATAATCATGATATCGCCTAAATTGGTAATTTTAAAACAATCGTTGTAAAACATTATAAAATATTATTTGTCGAAGATATCGTCACCAGCGGTAATAGTTTTATTAAGCTAGTCTCAGACTTAAAACATTAATTCCAGGTGAATGGAATCCAGACGATTATCCAGCCGACGACCTCATCCGTGGCTGTCTTCTTCTCCTAGAAATCGGCATGATGCAACCGAAGCTCCAGATTTTGGGAGGCACTGCTCTCCTGGATTGTGCAGGTCTTACCATGAAGCATATGAGGCAGTTTTCACCAGCTATTGCCATTCAAGCCATGAATGTTATGGGGGTGAGCAATAAATCATTTGTCTTGCAAAGTTCCTACTAGGGGTACAAGGAATGGGAGTGGTTGACTCCAACAACGATTGCTTCTAGTACTTCTGAATCTGAATATTTGTTCTGATTTTAGTTGGAGCCTTGGCTGGGAGTCTCCCTATAACAAATCGTCGTTCAAACTCACTCTAGAGTATCTTGTTCTTTTTAAATTGACTAGCTGTGATTACTTCATCAATCATACTAAACGACACCAAACATTGACTTATTTCCCAATAAATTCTATCTGAAAAGATTATGGTACTAAAGTAAGTTCCTACAACATTTCTGGATTTGCGATATTCAGGCAAACACTCTCTCGTCAATAGGTAACATAGAAATCTTGATATTAATCCACCATAATCTAATCAAATTTCAGTTCTCTTTCCCACTCCATATGCGAGGAGTCCATGTCATCAACTGCTCCCGAGTCTTCGAAACGCTGTTCCACTTCTTTAAACGTCTGGCGCCCGTGGACGATTTGTGGAAAAGGGTGAAGTTCCACGGAAGTGATCTCGGTGCTTTACATAAGTGAGTATCCAGAATCCAGAATATAATCTAAGGAAAAAGGACACTTTGAGCTTGAAAGCTTCCGGGTTGTAAATAAAGCTTGGTGACCCAATCATAATTGCCTTTCGTATACTTTGGTGCAACCTTGTTAATGAATTCCAGAGATAACGTAATAATCCTCCTCGTAGTAATAAGAACTCCTGATGGGGCTGTGACCTCGTCCCGGTTGATTTTGGGTAACGTGTTTGGAGATTATAAAGGAGACTCCGAAAACCTTTACAATTAATGCTTGTATATCTTATAATAAAAACTGTAAATTTAAAATAGTATGGACCGCGACGTGACAGTATAAAATCGTACGTAATTTAATGTAGAACGACGCCCGCTATTCGCGGCTGCTGCAGTCGAAGTGCACGCACGAAGTGTTCCCAACTCCCAAATTTTTTCCCCCCAAAGCTTAAATCAAAAACCTCTAAAATCATGACAGTTACATGAAAATCCCCCTAAGAAAGTATAAAAACTGTAAATAAATTAAAACCAGCTAATAACAACCAATAATAATTGGTAAATAATAAATTAAAAAAGGATTGTGTGGTTTTATGAAACCACGGTTAAAGTGAAACTTTTTTTCACACCATAGAATTTTAACTAAAAATTTTTGGAATAATATTCCATTAAGGGTATAAAACGCGGAGTAGTACTCCGCGGCCGAGCGTCACGCGACATGCAACACACAGACGAAAAAGTTTGAGACGATGTAATAAAAGTTTCACTTTAATAATAATTAGTAAATAATGAAAAATATTCTTTAATCAACATACATAAATTACAATTTATACATTATTTAATATTTCCAATATGAGTTCATTTTCTTCTGATTCTGAGTTTTTGAATTCATACATATTGACATTCAATAAACTTAACATTTTAGCGGATGGATTAAATGTTGTGCACGATCCACCATTTCGTTTCAATGTAAATCGGACCATCATAATACTCTGTAACATTTCAAGAGATTGTCCTCGTACGATGTCGCTAAGCTGCTAGCTAGGTCAACTAATAAATACGATTGGCTAGATTTAAAGATTACTCCAGGCCCTAATTCTTATACCTTCATTTTTCTTATTCAAAAGAAAGAAGTCAAGAAATCCCTAAAAATACCCCTAAAAATGTATCACCCCTAAAAAAATCCCACCTCACTTATTTACCCCCTGGGGATTCCTAAGTTGGGATCGCTGGGCCGCCGCCGCCGCCGCGGCCGCGGGGATGTTAGACGGTCACCCAGAAATCCTTGTGCCGAGCTGGCTGAAAGCTGGTATTGAAAACGAAAAACTGGTACCCCTGTGCTCCGCTACGGCGCTGTCAACACTGATATATAAATTGTGTCGGAAATCGAGTAATTTTCGAACGCACCGAAGAAATATCAGTTTAAATCTTTCTTTTTGATATTATAGGTACTTATTGCATTTCCGATATCATAAATGTTAAATAGATTGAAAAAAAAACATAACGGGGATTTTTATCGGAAAGGAGGGTTCATAGAAAAAAAGTGCGAAGCCGAAGTAAACGAATTTAGATGCCAAAAAAACATTTTCAGACTCGAAACTATTCAATAATTTATTTCACTATTGACGGGAGATACCAATGGGAGATACCTAATATTTTAGATATTTGATGTGGTATTTATCTTGTGAACTATATGAGCATTTATTTTTTATCGAATAGTATAACAAATTATTATAATTTTTAGTTAATTAGGTAAATTCTCGATTCTTCCATCAAAGTCGGTTATTCTGTATTATCGGTGTATTTTTGTCGGTCAACGGCTAATCTTGGTATTTTTGCCTACAAGGACCAAGTAGTCTTGGTACATGGTACGTGACACTGAAAACTAGTATGTTTACCAAGAAGTTGGTAAACATACTAGTTGAAGTACAGTCTGACATCCCTGCGCGGCCGGCCGGCGGGCGCGCGGCGGCCCTGATGCTCGTGTGCGAGTGAGAGCGCCGTGGCTGGGTAGCGCGCGTGTGTGAGCGAGACGCGTAGCTATTCTCCGCCCGCGTCCCGCTCATGCGTGGTTGAGGCGCCTGTGCGAGCCAACACAACAACTCCCGATAGGTCGCGAACTCGCGATACTGACACTTCTTGGTTCAAGATTATTTACCTGGATTGTTGACTTTGTTGTGAAAGAAAAAACATGTAAACATTGGCACAGACAAAAACAAAAAACATACAATCCTCTGAACGCGGGCTATGTTGGCTCTTCTCAGCCAATCAGTTCCCTTCTTCTTATTTCTGATGCCCTGGTACTGGGAAGCGGACTAATCGAAATTCTCCGTGGAATAAAGGCGCATCTTGAGACTCTGCCTGCATACGCGATAGTTTGAACGGCCACGAATTAGTACGCTCCTTGATATGTCTGTTGCCTTGGTATTATTGAAATCTTCTTGTGCTAAAGTGACACAACTCGTCCAAGCATGAAACAGCCAACGAACGTTTTCGTTATCGTGTGGCAGACAGTATTTATTAGGGCATGCATTCCGGAATTTCGTAATTCCGTTACAATTTTACTGATATTTCAGTTCTGGAATTGAGAGGAATAATATCGGCATTCCGATATTCGTGTTTTTTTATATTTTCTCGTTTCGGATTTCATCGAATTAAACAAACGCGACTTCTATTAGCAGGTGTGCTTCACTATTTACACAATCCGCAAGACTTCGTTGCACAAGCAGAGGACGATACCTTTCCTAAGCCCAATAATGAAATAATTTCTGAGATCATTGTCGATTTACAACGTCAGCCTAAGCTCAAAACTCCTAGCGAGCCGCACAACCCTTCGCACTAGATTCTTCTGATAATGACATAACAAATAATACACCAACTTTACAAGAGAAGCTCGATAAAGAATTAGATAAATTTAGGATTTTGATAAATATAATTAAATCTGTAAAAGAGTAGAAGTTTAGCCGAGATATCTCGGGTTTGCGTTGTACCAACCACGTGTGTAGAGTTAGAGAGTATTTTCTTGTGCTGGTGTCTCTCGTAACCGAATACGAAGTTCACTCTCTAGCAAAATGTTGGATGCTTTATTGATCTTGAGAACATTTTGTCAAGAACAACGAGTCCTCTCAAAGGAATAAATAATAATTGTTTTCGTGACTTACTTGATCTCAACATGTTGTTGTTTTTTTTTTTTTTATGCTATCTCAATTCATACTGAAAACTTTACGACTGGAAGGAGACTGTGTAGTAGGTAGGTAATTTACGTATTAAAATAACTACTTAAACCTAGATACTAGTAATATTTCCGATAATAATAGGGGATCGGACTGGGTAAAGAAAACGACATTCTATTTTGTCCGTCAGACAGGTAATACAAAAATATTAGACACGTATTTTTTGTTTTATAAAAATATCAAAAAATTACTTAGTTAGAACTCATTAAAGTTGGAGAGTGGGGGCTTACTACGTCACAAGTAGGTATAAAACATACCTACATGTGACGTCATGCGCCATTTCAACTCAATATATCTTCGTAATTTTATGATCACGTGAAAAAAGAAAAAATACGTGTCCAATACTTTTCAATAAACTACAAGACGGACAAAGAAAAAAAAAATAGGGTTATCCCCTATTATATATTTTGTTAAAAACAAACAGAAAAAAAAATCCCTGGTTGAGACGTATGAGGAACAGGGTGTAAAGTGCCTTACCCTGCGTAGAAAAGTGATGATCCTCCAACAAACAAGACGGGTCTTGAGACTTGCCGACTGCTGCCCGATAGTCGTTGTCAGGTTTTGCAAAAATAGACTGTTCGCGCGGTCTACTTTTAATACTTACCACAATGCCGTTCATGCAGGATGTCTGTTTAGTCCCCACATACATATTGATTCATAACTAGGCTCTAGGTGAACTTTATTTTTGAGAAAAAATAAAAATGCCTCTTCTCTGTTCCACAGATACATTCCCCGAGAGTGCCTGCCGCAAAGGTACGGCGGTCATCGCGAGTCGGTCTCCCTGGAGAGGTGGCTGACCAAGATAAAACAGTACAAGAACAAAGACTTTGATAATGATATGAGAAACTTAGGATATGCTGTAGATTAAGTTACAATTACTTAAGTCTGTTTGCAATAGACTGCACTTCAGTCGTAACACTTTACGCTGGCCTAGCGATGTACAGAGCTTCAAAAGAATGCGAGGCCAGCTTATACGGGTTTTATTAGCATTGGCTTGCGGCCTGTTTTACTTGGACCAAGACATAATTGGACCGATTTATGCAAAAATGATCCAACCCACAATCTCGACAATTTCGAGTTTTTGTGACTTATGTACTCTAAATAAGGTATATTTTAACATATCAAAGACTCGGAACTCTATGTTAATAATTGACGAAAATCCGTATGGTCCAAACCACAACTGTCATAGCGAACATCAATTTTTCATAATGCATAAATGTTTCAAGCTATTAGAATCATTTTTGCATTTTCTTGGTTGCCCTGATATAGGTTTTTTGCTATAATGATTCAAACTACTTGGAACAATAATGCTTTTTATACAATATGGAAAATATTATAAAAATCATTCTGCTTAAATGTTCCAATAACCTTGAATCATTTTAACTCAATTCCAAATAACATTCGACTACAGAAGTATACTGATTCAGACCACATGACTATTCTATTTAATTAAAGAAAAACGAAAAATTCAATTCTTAAAAAACGATTCACGGTTAAATATAAAATTATCATTAATATCTCGGCTAAAAAGTAAATCCATCATTGCATTAATCCATTCTCCGAGTACGGCAACTGAAAAAAGAAAATCAACGGAGAGACTTAATGTTGAAGATGTTATGGAAGAAATAGAACGTGAAACAGAAAATAACACCGAAGGAAGTGAAGAAGCGGAAAAACAAATTAATTACCGACAAGAAATTGCTAACGATATCGTATGCAGTTTAGAGAATGCACCAGAAAACGAAAATGAAGGTCGTAAAAAAAGAGGAAGGAAACTCAAACAAAAATACAGTCGTCAGGAAATTAAAGAAAGGAAATACAAAAATTTACCTTACCAAACTAAAAAGAAGGAAGTATCATCTAAAAAATTCATAGATTTTAAATGTTCATGCAAAAAAAATTGTGCTAATTTAGTTTCAAAAGAAGATAGGGAACGAGAATTTCATAGATTCGTACATTTTGAATCGTACGCAGCTCAAGTTTTGTACATAACATCTAACATTACAGAAAGCAAAAAGAAACGAAGTTACGTTACATTATGCTCCCCGTCGAAGAGGAAACCTCGCGAATTTATTCGCACGTATACACTTGGCAATATACCTGTTTGTCGAGACATGTTTTGTAGAACTCTGCAAATAACACCTCAAAAAGTTACTGTCAGTCTTCGAAAAAAACGCAATGACAGAGAAATAAAAGATAAAAGAGGAGAAACAGCAGGCGGATGGAATAAAACGCCACAAAGACATATTGAGCTTATTATCGATGTTATCAAAAGGTTGCCAAAATACGAGTCACATTATCGTAGAGAAAAGAACAGCGATGCTTTATATCTGCAGCCAGGAATGACGGTACCAAAAATCTACGAATTGTTCAAAATAGAATTCGAAAAAGAATTTGGAAAAGATGAAAAATGTCCATCCTTCAATGTTGTTAGACATATTTTTGTACAAAAATTCAATTTGAGGTGCAAGAGCCTTAAGAAAGACACGTGTAACAAATGTGATCTTTATGAAATGACATTGAAAAATTCTACTACCTCAGCTGAAAGAGCAAATGCCCAAAGAGAAAAAGAAGAACACCAAAAAATTGCCGAAGATTTAAGGAAGAAGCTGAAGGAAGATTTTGAACAGGCTAAAACTTGTGAAGAAACTGAATGTCTGACTTACGATTTGGAGAAAACCTTGCCTTTACCTAGAATACCGACCAATATAGTTTTCTACAAAAGGCAGAAGGGTGTTCATGTTTGAGGAAATATAATATTAAGTGCGTGCTACCTCCTACAGTAAAAAAATTGATTTTGTGGAGTGACTGTTGCGGAGGGCAAAACAGGAATATCAAAATCGTTTTGATTTTAAAGGCTTTATTAAATAGACACCCCACTCTCGAGACAATCAGCTTCCGTTACCTAGAATCAGGACACACTTTCCTACCAAATGACAACGACTTCGCTAAAATTGAGACTCGACTCAAGCAATATGAAAGGATATACTCCGTGGATGATTATATTGCCATTATGAAACAATGCAAAAACAAAAATCCTTTACAGGTCCATAAAATGGAAAGTTGTGATTTTGTTGGATCTCAAATTCTAGAAAAGAAAATAGTTAATAGAAAAATATTTAATGTTAAGAGCAAAGTAAACTGGCTCAAAACAAAAGAAATTTTAATCACAAAAAAGACTCAACATTCTTTGTTCATGAGAACTTCCTTTAATGAGGACTACAAAGAACTGAATATTAAAAAGAAATTAAAAGGTGTTGATTTGGGTGTCATAGAAGAAGATTTGCAAGAATTATGGCCTTCAGGAAAACTGATTAACAAAAAGAAGTTAAACGATTTGAAATCGTTATTCCATCTCATACCAAATGATTGCATTGGTTATTATAAAAAACTGAAGGGAGACGATGCCATAATAGACGATATAGATGGTTATTGTGATGAACCCGACTTTGATTTGGATGAGGAGTAGGGTAATATTTGTGTTTTTTTAAATAAAATAAAAATAATAAACATTTTTAAGCTTTTATTTTTGTCATAGTTTGGAACATTTTTGCATTTTTCTTTCCGCAGCCTACACAGCTAATTCCATACAAAATGTATTATGTAATAATGATCCACGCGCAAGTTTTCTTGAATATCTACGAAACTATTAAAATTTATTTACTAAATACATGCATGTAAATTAGTTTAGAACACTTAGAATAACATAAAATTAAAAACATAACATTTAGAACTACAAAGCCAGAGAAATACCGAAATAAACTTTAAACTCTATTATCTCGAAATGAGGTTAGTGTGGACTGAATCATTTTTGCTTAAATCGGTCCAATTGTAAGACAATGAACCATGCGAATGTATTTATTTACTATTAATTAAGTAGGGATAAGCCAATACATAATTACGTATAAAGTATAAGAAAGAAGCCTTAAAAAGAAATTATGTGTTTCCACTGAGGTATTACTATATTATAGTTCAATGTGTGTTTCCTAATCTCGTGTGTAGTGCGATGTGTAAGTACGAAACCTAAACCCTTATAACGGTTTAGGCGCAGAACGCCTAATTCTCAAAATGGCAACTGAGTCGCAAAAGGACTAGTTCTCAAAATGGCCAATTCTCTAAAAGCCTAATTCTGTAAATGGAGTAAGTACCCGCCTATCTCGTGTAAGTACTTATCTATCAATATGACTTAGATAGAGACAATGTTAAAGAACTTTTGTTATAATATGTATATTCACCTCATGTATTACTCGTATTCGTGCAAATAAATGATTCGATTTAAATAAAAATTAGCTGTTATCATTGTCAACTAAATTATTTGTCCATAACTTGCTCCTTTAAAAATTAATCTTCTTCTCATTTCTGATTTTCTGGTACATTGGAAAAGATGGTTCAAAATTTCCGTGCAACAACGACTCAACTGCGAAACCAGACAACTGTACGGTCACCGGCTGATTAATGCTTTTCTTCATTTCTGATTGCCCGGTACTATGTAAAAATCACTTTAACATTTCCGTACAATAACGAGACAACCGAACCCAAACAAAGTGGATTGTTGTGTCAGATTGATTTTCAACATTCCTTCTCTTCGTTACTGATTTCCTGGTACTATATAAAAAGCAATTCCAAATTTCCGTACAACAACGACGCAACTGCGAACGACGGAGTCGTCGAAACCGGCTCATTCGTTTATTTACCAACACTCTCTCAAACACAAATTGAATCTTCTTCTCATTTATGATTTTCTGGTACACTAGAAAAGGTAGTTCAGAATTTCTGTGCAACAACGACTCAACTGCGAAATCCGACGACAGCTGACGGTAACCGGCAGATTAATGCTTCTCTTCATTTCTGATTGCCTGGTACTATGTTAAAGGCAGTTCAATATTTCCGTGCAATATAACGAGTCAACTGCGAACCCAAACAAAGTGATTGATGACGTATTTTTGTTATGTCAGATTGATTACCAACATTCCTTCTCTATATTCCTGATTTCCTAGTACTATGTTAAAAGCAGTTCATCATTTCCGTGCAACAACGGCGCAACTGCGGATTGATTCATTATGTAGGTAGGTGAATAAATAATACGCCTGTGGTGTACACCCTCGCAAGCTGATTAAACATTCCTTCTGTTCACTCCAGATTTCCTGGTACTATATTAAAAGCAGTTCAAAATTTCCGTGCAACAAAGACGCAACTGCAAACCAGACAGTATGAATTAATTATCTGTGCTACGAGGAGGAGCTCGTGGCTAAATAATAACAGCCGCCCGGGTCGATCTTTAAGGTTAAGCCATCCTTCCGAGGTTGGTCCGTGGATGGGTGACCATAATTACTGATGATGAATAGTTTTCAAGCAAAACATATACGAAAACTACTAAATGTATGTTAAGATCATAATTATGTTTAAGTAAAATACATAGGTCTAAAAAGTTACTAAAAAAACATTTTCGAAATGTCTTATAAAAAAAAAAACTTGAGAGGTGTCAAGGGACACCCGGATGGAACGAAGTTCCTTTCACGTACATAATATCAATACATTTTAGATTTAAGTTAGTGTGCGAAAAATAAAATATTTAATTTAAGGAAGATTAATCCTTAATTCGAAGCAATACGTCTTACTTAACTGCACAACCGAATTTGTACTTTGTAGTTCGGTCACTCAAAATAATAATCATATCAATCCTTACTCACATACACACCCCAATTCAGGGCTTGTTAACGTTACCAACTAACAAAAAAATATCCGTTACTTAACGTTAATTCCAATGTGATACCTTATTAACTTTACAAAAATATAACGTTAATTGATAACATTACCAGTAATTTAACGTTAAATACAATTAACTTAATATACGATAATAACGTTACTGTACCGTTAATTTAGCTAAAACCCGGTCACATTCAAGGTTGTGTGTGGTATGTGCGATGCTAAGTTGCTAACCATATACTGACTCCCTCAACCATGACCTAGCGACCCACGAAATGCGGCGTTCGCAAGGTTTGTTGCAATTAACGGTTATAAAAATTAACGATAAAAATTTGCAAAAATAACGTTAAATCTATTAACGTTATTTTAATATTAACGGTAACACTGACAAATGAAGGTAACGTTACGAAAATGTTACCGTTATTTAAAGCCCTGCCCCAATTGTACGTAATTTAAGGAAATTTCAACTTTATTTTAAAGAAATAAAGCTTACAATAGCTTACTATAGCAAAAAGTGTCGCGACAACTTTTCGTAAGAATTTTTTCCGTCTAGCCCCCTTTCACAACGCGCGATAAGGAACTTCGTTCCAAAAGATAAGTAACTGGAAGTTTCTATAGTTAACTTATAATCGGTCTAATTTAGCTGTAACACTTTTTTTCGAAAATGTTCTTTAGTAATTAGAACGAAGTTCCCTATCGCGCGTTGTGAAAGGGGGCTAGACGGAAAAAATTCTTACGAAAAGTTGTCACGACACTTTTTGCTATAGTCAGCTATTGTAAGCTTTATTTCTTTAAAATAAAGTTGAAATTTCCTTAAATTACGTACAATTGGGGTGTGTATGTGAGTAAGGATTAATATGATTATTATTTTGAGTGACCGAACTACAAAGTACAAATTCGGTTGTGCAGTTAAGTAAGACGTATTGCTTCGAATTAAGGATTAATCTTCCTTAAATTAAATATTTTATTTTTCGCACACTAACTTAAATCTAAAATGTATTGATATTATGTACGTGAAAGGAACTTCGTTCCATCCGGGTGTCCCTTGAAACCTCTCAAGTTTTTTTTTTTATATATTTATCCTGCTTATGCGTATGAAGTTTCATTAAAATCGGTTCAGTCATTTCAGAAAATAAGGACTAGAAAAGTTCGTAAAAAAATATCGTAACGTGTAAACGCTCTTAAGTTTTACTGAAATCGATTCTGTCATTTCAGAAAATAAGGTTATGCTTATGGTATGATTGTATCAAATTCAAACATACTTGCTAGTAACAATTATGTTCTTTTTTAATAGATCGTAAAGTTTTTGTAAAAGAAAAATAAACTTAAAACTCAACTATAAATGGCTGTACAAAAAAAAACTTAAAGCGATCGGGATCTTACGACGGATACTAGTGATATAAATATCACTAGTGCGTAGTGTCCTATCTCTTTCTTGAACAGGGTACAAACTTTTTAAGAATTTGAAACTAAAAAAAAAAAACATTAATTCAGAAATCACAAATCTTGTTCGAGTTGTCCGCCACTGGAGGCCTACACTCTTTCTCCGAAACGTAACTTCGGCAACGAACGAAAGTAAAACGTATTTACGTTTGTCACCCTACTCTATATAATTTGCGGCGCACACAATAACATTCAATACATTCGTTGTCTGTGAATTCGAACTTCTTGTGTGCGTCCGCAAATTATATAGAGTAGGGTCACAAACGTAACTACATTTAATCTTCGTTCTTTACCGAAGTAACGTTTCGGAGAAAGAGAGTAAAAACCTCCAGTTGCGAATGCTCGCGCGGCATCTTCGCCTTATCTCGACTGTAGTGTTGTGCGTAAACGTATTTCTGCTTTGATAGTCACGAAAGCCGCCTCAATGCGATGGACTAAATCATCCCTGAAGTTGGTTCCTGTTTAAGAAAGAGATAGGACACTACGCAAAAGTGACATAAAAGTATCTGTCTACTTACTTGAGGCATGTTATTTATGCTAAAACTACTGTTCTTACTGTAATTTCGAATAACAGCCTAGTGTCTCGATTACACATTTAGTTAAAAATGAAAAGGTATTAAACATGTTTTTTGGGCATATTGCATACCGTTGGAAAGGGCACAGACTAGAGAACTTTTTAAAACTACATATTAGAAGATCCCGATCGCTTTAAGTTTTTTTTTATATAGCCATTTAAAGATGAGTTTTAAGTTTATTTTTCTTTTAGAAAAACTTTACGAACTATTAAAAAAGAACGTAATTGTTACTAGCAAGTAATTTTGAATTTGATACAACCATACAACAGTACATATCAAAATTAAATCAAAATTTTAAGTCTAAATAATTTTTTAATTTTTTTTATTTAACCTAAAATGCTGAATTTTGGATTTTTTCTAAATTTAAATAAAAAAAATGTTATAAAAAAACCGATGTGGCAAGGATTGAGTTATAGAGCGTGAAGAGATAGCAAATGACCTCTCCTTTCGGCCTATTCGATTTGGCAATCGATGCACCAAACACCCTGTATATAAAACATTTGTGACTGAAAAAATAAAATCATACTTATTATTTTTCTATTTTTTTTTTTGCCTTAGCATTTTACTTGGAAAACAAAAACACGAAAAAAAATATCTTCAATAACTCGAACACGGAATTTTTGCGTGTGTGTTCCAAGTTTTATGGATGGGGGGGCCTTCCTGTTTGAAGGTTTGAACTGAACCGACTCAGTTGAACATGTATGTTTTGTTTGAAAACTATTTTCTAGCAAATATTGAATGCGTTATTTATTACTTACTTTTTACAAAGAATTGGACTCACATTTTAATAAATTGCGATTGCATTCCGACAAAATTCTAATACCGTTACTAGTACATTGAAACCACTTATAAATAGAAATATACTTACTTAGACTCAGGTCAAATCAAAGCTGCACACACATAAATTATATTCTAATTAACCAACTCACCCACAATAAAAAATATGAATAAAATATCGGAGCGAAACTCGCGCGTGTTACACTAATTTATGGCTTATGTTTAACATAACACCAGATAAAGTAAATGTTTATAACCTTAAAAAACATTTTTATACTGCCTAAAATAGTAAATGATCACCAGAATTAAAAACCTGAAAATCACAGCTCCGAACTAAGGCGTAGTCGACGGAGCCCCGCTACGCGGGGCTCCTATTTCTCTCTGCAGGGTTTAAAGTAACCTAACACGAAGGGGATGTCGGAGTCTTAGTTCGCTCGCTCCGCTCGCTCACTAGACCCCGCCATCCCCTTCGAACCTAACCTGTCCGAGTCGGGGTGCCCAATATCCCGAGCTCGCTTTGCTCGTACTTGCTTCCTAAGTTCTTCTTGCCACAAAATTTGGTGATCATTTACTATATTTGGTGATCATTTACTATATTTGGTGATCATTTACTATATTTGGTCTTTGAATACAATTTTTTTGGTGTTTTGTATTTTTTTTTGGGTAACGTAGCTTAGGATCTCAAAGTATTTTTTGGTGCTCATTATATTTAATACCCTAATTTATTTCGTACCACAGACTGACTTTTCCTTTGACATTATTTTTTAAAATCAAAATCAAAATGAATTGTCGTATGTATTTTTAGCATGAAAAAAACTAATTATGGTTCAAGTAGAAAAGATAAAAAGGGGGTTCATCAAACATCGTGTAATAGAAATAAATCGATATACTAATCGTTAATTACGCTTCCTTGGTTACTTTAGTAACCACGTTTCGTTCAACTGTTTCGTTTGGCCGCTTCCCAGTACCAGGGCATCAGAAACCACAAGGGAACTAATTGTCATCGATTTATTATCGATAGGTAACTTGCGATTGCGATGAAGATGGTATGAGACTAGGACATTATGAACTTTGTTGCTATTTTTTTATTGCTTAATAAAATTGGCAATCATAGTATCAAGTTATTCTAAAATTCCTATGGAGCAGTGATGGCAGTGGTAACGGGTCAGCTTACGAGTTAGCCTAGCCATTTCCCAACTGCGTTGACGTCTGCTTCCAGTCGCACCGGATGAAACTGAATATCAGTATTTTACATGGAGCGACTGTTTAGCTGACAAGTCCAAAACCAATGATATTGTAATAAATATCATTGTCCACAACCCAGTTTAATTAGTACTGGGTAATGCGAATACCCTTGGTAAGACTGATAGATTTTCGGGACACTGAGTCTACCTGTAACGACTTCAAATATCTACAGCAATAATAGCAGGGCCAATGGCTTAACGTGGTTTCGTGAAACTCTGTATGTAATGGTTGGTCATCCATCCACAGACCAACCTAGACAAGTGCGGCTTAACCTAAATTGATCCTAGCGGCTGTTGTTATTTGGCCACGAGCAGGAGCTCGTGTCTGGAGGACCAGACAGGCGCATTATTTTGTGCAATTTATTTCATCACCAATTCACCACTGCTCTCAAAAAACGTGAAAACATCAAGAGGAAACCGACATGTCCTAGAACCAAACACCTCGAAGACATGTGACATCTGCTAACACTCACTGGGCCCGTGTGGTGAATTTAATATAATTATAGTCCATTCCCCATCGGTTGACAGAGGACAATGGAAGAAAAAATCGTGTTGCGCCGGACCCCAAGTGGAATAGGACAAGGGCAGGAAGATGATGAAGCTCATTCCCCATCTGCTCTCATAGAGAAGCTCAGAGAAGGCCTGTGTCTCAGCATTGGAAACATTATAGGCTGATTACGCTTACTATTAAATTGTAGATCACAGCCACTTATATTATTCTTACTTACTTATATTATGTGCTTGCAGTTCAAAAATATCTGTTTCAGGTTTTATTCTATTTTTACGAAATACCGTTTTATACGGAAAATTACAATTTGCCTGTTTCCCTATTCCCGACATTTAGATATTCATTTAGGCAGACATTGCGAGAAAAGACAATTTGTTCATGTTCACTTTAGGTCCGGCAAGTGCCTCCCGCACAAAAAACGTTGTTTCGCGCACTCCTTCCACGGAAATGTTGAATTACCTTCTACCAAACAATTAGGTAGCAGAAAGGTGAAGAAACTGGTGCACGTAATTTACTCTTGTTTGTTGGTTGTGGACAATGATATTTATTACAATATCATTGGTTTTGGACTTGTCAGCTAAACAGTCGCTCCATGTAAAATACTGATTGATATTCAGCTTCATCCGGTGCGACTGGAAGCAGACGTCAACACAGTTGGGAAATGGCTAGGCTAACTCGTAAGCTGACCCGTTACCACTGCCATCACTGCTCCATAGGAATTTTAGAATAACTTGATACTATGATTGCCAATTTTATTAAGCAATAAAAAAATAGCAACAAAGTTCATAATGTCCTAGTCTCATACCATCTTCATCGCAATCGCAAGTTATCGATAATAAATCGATGACAATTAGTTCCCTTGTGGTTTCTGATGCCCTGGTACTGGGAAGCGGCCAAACGAAACAGTTGACCGCAACGTGGTTACTAAAGTAACCAAAGAAAGCGTTTAACGATTATTATATCAATTTATTTCTATTACACGATGTAACACCCTTTTTATCTTTTCTACTTGAACCATAGTTAGTTTCTTCATGCAAAAAATAAATAAATTTAAAATTTAAAAAACCCCCGACTAAAAAAACCTATCCAAGCGTCGTAGCGTCGGGGGACCGCTAAGTAGACCGCTCAGCACAAACACTAAACAAAGCGGACCCCTGACGCTACGACGACGCTTGGATTAATTTTATTTTTGATTTATTTGAGGTTTTTTCAGACGGGGTTTTTAATTTTTTAATTTAATTTTTATTTCATGCTTTTTAAACTTAAATTATTTTTTCTTAGCCTTGACTGTCCCACTCCTGGATATAGGTCTCCTTCCATTCTTTCCACTTTTCTCGGTGTTGCGTCTCTTCTCGCTAATTAACGAAAGCAAAGAAAGTTATAAATTAAAAAAAAAGGATTGTGTGGTTTTATGAAACCACGGTAAAAGTGAAACTTTTTTTCACACTATAGACATTTAACTAAAAATTTTTGGAACAATATTCCAATTAAGGGTATAAAACATATAAAACGCGGAGTAGGGATAAAGTGAAAGGCGCTCTGACGAGCGCCTTTTACTTTATCCCTAATCCGCGGCCGTGCGTTACGCGACATGCAACACACAGACGAAAAAGTTTGAGACGATGTAATAAAAGTTTCACTTTTAAAATCTCTAGCTCTTAGGGGTGAGGGGGGGATGTGCAGCCTCCCCAAACACTTGACAAGACTTGGAAACAGCCATTCATTAGCTACCCGCTCAATTGACCATTGTCCGTTTTTGGTTTTGTCCCCGCTGGTTTGAGCGGCAACGTATTTGTAAGCTCCTTGATATATCTGTAGCCTTGGTATTTTTTAAAATTTCTTGTGCAAAAGTGACACAACTCGAACATTCCGTGGCTGGTTTTGCGGCCAGCGGACATCTTCGTTATCGAGTTTCTTACATGTATTTCGTTTTTGCATTCATTACAGCTCAAACCATAGAAAAATGAAAACGTAAAGAAATCTATGAAAAAGAAATGTTCTACGCAGAAAATAAAAGCCAGCAGCGATGGCCCAGTGGTGGCAGCCCCGATTTACTATTATAAAGCAGTAGTAAGTCATGGGTTCGAACCCAGGCAGGCGCATTACTTTGTGTAATTTATTTCATCACCGCTGCACTCAAAAACGGTGAAGGAAAACATCGTGAGGTAACCGGCATGTCCTAGAACTAAAAAT
This sequence comes from Cerastis leucographa, assembly GCA_963082945.1. Classification (NCBI taxonomy): domain Eukaryota; kingdom Metazoa; phylum Arthropoda; class Insecta; order Lepidoptera; family Noctuidae; genus Cerastis; species Cerastis leucographa. Next base: position 17,781,257 of record OY720363.1, read on the forward strand.
TCGAAGACATGTGACATCTACCAACTAGGGCATGCAAAAACCGTGTTGTTTTAAGAAACCGGTTTTTTCGGGTTTCTTGTTTACAAAACCGGATGAAACCGGTTTTTTCGGTTTTTTTCAATCTTTATTAAAAAATGTGTAGAAGAAAAATTAAAATGCTAAAGCCTAATCAAAATAATTTTGTTACGTTTATCTTACCTATGTTTAAAATAATGACAATTTGTTTGGACTTCAAAAACGACTAAAACTCAATATAAAAATATTTTTTTCTTCATGCATAACATAGAATAAAACTTATTATTTAGGTAAACAACATAGTCTAAAAATTTAGGGCACTAAGACTAACATACAAAATTAGGAACATTTGGTAGGTAAACACAAAGGTCTAAAATCTCAGAGTAAACAGCAAGAAACCAAAGGCGTTTGAGTAAAAGTGGCATGATTTTTCTAAGTCTACGGCCACTAATTAAATTTCTTTACCTATTAGTAATAACACAGTAAGACATTAATTTTAATATTTCCAAAATGCATCGGGGCGAGATATACAGGGTGAATTTTTCAACTGGGTGGTAGGCCAAAACAGAAACTATGAGGAATAGTGAAAAACGATCAAAGAAGCCAGGAGCCCGATTTAACAAAAATATGCTTCATTGGTTTTGTGAAAAATCAATATTCCTAGCCAGGAATCAAACCCGTTAATTTGAAAAAAACACACCCTTTACCCCATTCGATAGTGTCGCTGCTAAGTATCGAATTCTGGGATGTAATAGCATACGGCAAACGATAGGAAATTAATTTTTGATAAAATACATAACAGTATGCAAACTGCTAGTAGGAACAACACAACTTTGCAATCAGATATTTCAGCTCCGATATAATTTTCGGAAAAATTATTTTAGGAGTCATTACTATCATATATACCACTATACGTGAGCATCTTTGTGGCCGCTGTAAAAAAAAACATGCCACTGGTCCATACAAACTTACCCAATGCCCTTTAAGTACTTGGATCTACACTACTACACTGGGTCAATGAGAAGCAAAATAATGATATGGAAATGGATAGGGAGCGCAGGGCATTGTCGGTAAGAGGTAATATGCTTTCTCACAGGTTTGCGCGATGCTCACGTGATATTAAAGTCACACTATTTAAAAGCTATTGCCAAACGTTATAGACGTGCAACCTGTGGAGCAATTACACCTAAAAAAGCCTGCAATTCTCTGCGCGTCAGGGGTTTGTTGGGACTTCCATGGCGGTGCAGTGTCTCCGGCATGTTCGCCAACCACAGCACGGACAGCTTCTAGGCGGTGCTTCGCAGAAGAACGGCGTCCCTGCGGTCTCGGGTAAAAAGTAGCACCGACACACTTCTGAGCGTGGTATCGGACAGAGTGGACAGCCAAGTCCTGAGGCCAATGCCTCATGCTGTCGCTTATGCATGTCCAAAATAATAATTATTTTAAATTTTACTAACATAGCTGTAAGTATCCGCCTTCTAACATAATAAGGACTGACTTTTGACAATTCATGTTTGCTTAGTCTATTGTTTGGGAAAATTATTATTAAATCAATAAGATAGACAGATAGATAGATCAATAGGAGAAACATAACTTGTTGTTCAATATTTATAGTGTGTAATTTATTGTTTTCTCTAATATTTATTTATTAAAAAAGATATAACCAAAACCGAAAAACCCGAAAAAAACGGTTTTCTATCCCAAAAAACCGGGTTTCAAATCAGTCGGTTAACCGGTTTTTTCGGTTAACCGGGTATCCGGTTTGCATGCCCTACTACCAACCCGCACTGGGCCCGCGTGGTGGAGTACAGCCCACTCCCTCTCATAGAGAGGAGACCTGTGTTTATAGGCTGATGATGATGAGAAAATAAAATTAAATCCTTACACCTAAAATATTCATACATTTTCTTCAACCTCTCCCGGGTTTCATTTTATCAACATCATACATATTATTATCGTAAAATATCAAACATTGGTTTCTTTGGCCTAACCTTAGCCACAACTTCGTCAAAGCCTTGCTCCCTCGACCAACTCCGCGTATGGCCTTTTTAAAAAAAAAAAACTTGTTCCTTTGCCCATGAACGATGGTCCTGGGGAGTCACAATTTTATTATAAGACGATTTCGTGAAGATGTATTAAACAATAATATTGATAACTGGCTGTGCCCTGCGACCCTCGTCCCCGTATTTTGTTCGCAATTTCAAGGGCTAAAATTAAAGCAAAAGTTAGCTGTCTGCCAGTAAAAGTCCGGTCAAAATAGGTCCAGTCGTTTCCAAGCTTAACAGGAACAAACAAAGCGCTAGGGTAGCAGCAAAATTCAAATTTCATTTATTGCAGTTTGCAGGTCTGAGTTTGTAAGTTGATAGAATATTTTTTTCTACCGTAATAACTATGGTTTTACTGAGTTATAATCATTAAAACCATCAATACAACCCTCTAACTTCATTTAAGAGCAGGGATGATGACTGGGTAAAGAAAACGAAATTCTATTTTGTCCGTCAATCAGGTAATACAAAAATATTAGATACGTACGTTTTTGTTCTATCAAGTTAACAAAAAAATACTTAGTTAAAACGCATTAAAGTTGGAGAGTGGGGGCTCACTACGTCACAACTAGGTATAAAATGTACTGAGCCGTGACGTCATGCGCCATTTCAACTCAAAATATCTCCGTAATTATACGATTACGTGAAAAAAGAAAAAATATGTGTCAAATACTTTTTAATAATCTACCCGACAGACAAATAAAAGAAAAATGAGTCACCATCCCTATTGTCAAGTCAGTCATATACTCTGTCAAGTACCTACTTATTTTCCGAAATTCCTGAACCGATTAGAATGAAACTTCATGCATAAGCATTTACAGAGTTTACAGTTTTACTGCTAAATTAGAGCGATTATAAATTCTATAGAGAAACAGAAAGTTCTAATTATCTTTTTTTTTTGACATTTTGAAAACTTTTTAGACTTCTGTAAGTATCCTGCTTATGTGTATTAAGTTTCATTAAAATCGGTTCCGTAATTTCGGAAAAAAAGGACTTGAAAGTTTGTATGAAATGCCGTACGACGTAAACGATCTTAAAATCCCATTCATTCAAGGCCTCGATAATTAATCCCGTTCATTTAAGATTAGAAACAATCATGATAAAAATGTCTGGTACCAGTTATGTTTTTTTAGTCCCATTTAAAGGGGGCCACCCGATCCGATTGGCATCAACTGGGCACACAGTTAGGCTCCACGGTTGCTACATAACACGCTCTGCTACTGACACGTAACATGCACCACGATAAGGATTGGGTGTTACATTAAAAAAACAGAAACCCTGAACGTAGGTGTGCGGTTAAATTGTGCCTGTGAGTGTACTTCACTGACATAACGGTATAAGATATTGTATGACTGCTTCTTTGGTCTAGTGGCGGCAAGCGCGAATCCTGATCATGAATTCTCTGGTTTGATTCCCAGGTTAGGCAAAGTTTTATTGAGTTTTTCCATCAAGGATTTCTCAGTGGCAGCCATTTGTGCCCCGTTGATGGCATTAGGCCCTCCCACTATTACATGGGACTTGGACATAACTGGTGAAATGTGGATGGTACTAGATTAGGTAAACTTCTGCCTAACCGTTCGTGGGTTATAGGCGTGATGATATGTGTAAGTATTAGTTGAGTTGAATAGGGGTGAAGACTGGGTAAAGAAAACGACATTCTATTGTGTCCGTCAGACAGGTAATACAAAAATATTAGACACGTATTTTTTGTTTTATCAAAATATCAAAAAAATACTTAGTTGAAACTCATTAAAGTTGGAGAGTGGGGGCTTACTACGTCACAAGTAGGTATAAAACTTACCTACATGTGGCGTCATGCGCCATTTCAACTCAATATATTATCTCTGTAATTTTATGACCACGTGAAAAAAGAAAAAATACGTGTCCAATACTTTGCAATAATGAACCCGACGAACAAGAAAAAAAAATGTGGTCATCCCCTATTCAGACATTCAGCCACATTAATTAAGCCGGCGTTGATGATGCACAAAAATCAGCTGTGCTGTGTGAAAGTACCTCGTCAAATATAGCCCAGTTTTGAGTAGTTACGACTTCTTATCTGAAACTGTAATCAGTGAACGGCGCATAAAACTGTGCGGCAGGGCAGAGGTCAGAAACGTTACAAACATTAGGGCGCATTTACACGACAGTTATTTTTTTTCTGGTTTACTCAGGGACTTCGAAATTCGTTCTCTAAGGTCCATTATAGCACCTAAATCCAACATCCCTTCCAAAGGCTTATGACTAGAGGCATTAAGTATTAATTTGCCGCGACCACACATGTCTATGTCCACGCGCCTTTATTTTTTTTCATTTACTGAAAGCAACTTTCATCCACGTGAAATTATTCCAAAAATAAAAGTAGCCGGAGTAACTCCTTATAACATCAGCTATCTGCTATTCCCGTCAAAATAGGTCCAGCTGTTTGGGAGATTAGTCGGAAAAAACAGACATATTATAGACGAACAGACCGAAAAGAATTAAAAAATTCAATAGCCAGTGGTGCCAGGGGTGGTTCTGCATGAGTACTGAGTACGTGATAAGCGTTTTCGCGTCACTGTCCCTTATTAGTCCACATAGGGGTGTATACGAGGAGCTCGTGGCTAAATAAGTTAAGCAGTGCTTGCCGAGGTTGGTCCGTGGATGGGTGACCATAACTACATACCGAGTTTCCTCCGTGCCTCGGAAAGCACATTAAGCCGTTGGTCCCGGCTGTCATTTGCAGATCTTTGTCAGTCGTTGCGACTAGTCAGAAGCCAAATCCAGTCTTACCAAAGGGTATCGTATAGGTATTACCCAGTTACTGGGTTGTGGAGGTCAGATAGGCAGTCGCTTCATGTTAAATACTGGTATTCAGCTACATCCGATTAGACTGGAAGCCGACCCCAAGATAGTTTGGGAAAGGGGCTAGGCAGATTATGATGAGTATCGTATATGCATACATTAAAATCCGTTATTTTGAAATTACAAACAAACACTTCAATTTCATTTATTTGTAAGTATAGATTGCATAATTGTATCTCTACATAGTATACAACAAAATCGTTTCCCGCACCGTCTGTACGCTTAGATCAACGGATTTTGATGCGGTTTTCATCAACAAACAGAATGATTCAAGAAGAAGGTTTATATTAATTATATTTATTATAGGTTTATATAACTCTTGGTAAGACTGTCAGATTTTCGGGACACTGAGTCTACCTGTAACGACTTCAAATATCTACAGCAATAATAGCAGGGCCAACGCCTTAACGTGCTTTCGTGAAACTCAGGATGTAATAAAATAACTTGATACTATGATTGCCAATTTTATTAAGCAATAACAAAATAGCAACAAAGTTAATAATGTTCTAGTCTCATACCATCTTCATCGCAATCGCAAGTTAACGGTAATAAATCGATGACAATCAGTTCCCTTGTGGTTTCTGATGCCCTGATACTGGGAAGCGGCCAAACGAAACAGTTGAACGCAACGTGGTTACTAAAGTAACCAAGAAAGCGTTTAACGATTATTATAATATCAATTTCTTTCTATTACACGATGTAACACCCTTTTTATCGTTTCTATTTTTAATTTAATTTTTATTTCATGCTTTTTAAACTTAAATTATTTTTTCTTAGCCTTGACTGTCCCACAGCTGGATATAGGTCTCCTCCCATTCCTTCCACTTTTCTCGGTGTTGCGTCTCTTCTCGCTAATTAACGAAAACAAAGAAAGTTATAAATTAAAAAAGATCTCTAGGTCTCATCAACAGACAGAATGATTCAAGAAGAAGGTTATATTAAATTATCCCTGACAATGCCATCAAAATTTCCACGCAAACGAAGTCGCGGACAGCAGCTAGTTTAGTTATAAAGCGTGTCTCCACAGGTCGTTAACATTTGTTTCGAGTGTGTCAACTCATACGTGTAGATTTTCCCAAGATCAAGGTAAATGTGAAAGAAACTAGTTTGCCTGTTATTTATAGAGCAGTAAACTGGTTTAGATACATTTACTTAACGGGTTCTAAAAATAAAAAGATTACTACAGATAACTAATTGTTCATCTTACGATATTTTTGGTCGTTGACATCGTATTTGGTCTTTGGTCTTATCTATTATATAACTATATTGACTATATCTATACATATTGGTAGAATAAATAAAATAAGAATCGCATGAAATAATGTTCTTGAAAAAATGCATTAGTCTGCGCGAAACGTGAGCGAGAAAATTAACAAAACAATATTTTTGGACCAATTAGCAGATTGGGAGGCTAATAGAATAGAAGAATCCAGTCCAGCTGGGCTGGGTAGCATTTGGAAAGCTACACATAAGCGACACATGGGGCCGAAACGTGGACACTTCCGAGAGATCGCATCCGAAACGAGGTGATCCGACAGAGAACCAAAACATAGCTCACAGAATAAGTAGGCAGAAGTGTCAAGCAATGGGCCGGCCAGTCTCCGCAGAGTAGTTGGTAGCAAAAAGATTAATGTTGCCAAGAATCGAGCTAAGAGTCGTGTGATTGAAGAGGCCCTTTTTCCAGCAGTAAACTGTTCTAGGCTGATGATGATGAATTGGCACTTTGATAAATTAATTAGTTAACAATTTACGTAGAACTATACTAATGTAACTATGTGTGTGTGTGTCTGCTTTTCATAATAAATTCCGTTGGAATTAGGCACATGGTCGGCTTACAGCATAGGATTTTTTAACGTGTTAGTCCGGTTCCGTAGGTTTTTTTTTTCCAACCAACATGAGGCCGAAGCCGCAGGAAAAAGCTAGTGTAACATAAATCAGCGGCATCCTTAACGGATGGCCGTATTTTTCCACAAAATTACCACATACATAATAATTTCCCGCCAAAGCGAAATCGTTAAATATCTTAACACAGTTAATTTTGCTAATGCAATAAATCTCGGCAAATTCGAACAGCAGGAGACATATAATTAATTATAGTGTTTAAATTGCAGTCACTTCATAACCACATGATAGAAGATACTCGTAGTAAATCCGGTTTTGTCGATTAGAAAATATATAAAGAAAGTCATGGCGAGGCTTAATAACGGCTCCAAGCCACTAAAGTTACATAAAAGGTCAGTACACTATTAGACCATGTTCTAGCAATCACGGCTACTGTCTATCCGCTGTTGACTCTGATACTATTCTCGACCACGCGAACGACGCAGGCGCAGCTAGCGTTTATTTATGAGATCAGTGGTTGCCATAACACGACAAACCACGGCCTGCATTGGACGTGCTATCTATATGACTATTTAATTTTTTAACTATCGATAGTTCCTATAATTAAGTTTTTTTCTGCCGTTGTTTGAAGATTTAAATTCCTATTGGATTCAGTGATTTATTTGACTATGCTTAGTGTTTTTTGGATTGGCTTTTGAACTCTCGGTGAGTATTATTTTTTTGTTTACTTTAAATTTTCCGGAGTTTTTGTTTTATTTTGGTTTGAAATAGACGACAATGATCTCTACTCATGTCATGGTTTCGTGCTCTAAGCACGAAACCTACCTAATTAGTTGACAACATCTTCGAGGAGCCAGAAATTATTCTAAATATATACAAAGTATCCAACTTCAACCTATAAGGGTTTGAAGATCATGTGAAATAGTTTTCCCATACACATAATATGGTCTATCTCAGTGTTTCCCAAACATTTTTCTGCCATGACCCGGTAAATGTCACACTGGCCCTTAGTGACCCACTCAATACTTTAAAACCTCTTCCGCCGCTGATTACATTAAGTAAAATAGATCGGTATCGCCTATTTTGTGCGAATTGAGTATTTTTTCTAAGGTGGAGTGGTAGAAAATGCCCAAGGCATTAAGCCCGCCTTTACACAGTTTTATACTTGTGCATTAAGTTTTAATAAATAAATAAACATTTTTTAAAACAAGGCAGAAATGCTGCGACTACCAATTGAGAAACACTGTCTATCTTATCCATAAATGAAAGAGGAAAAGAAAGAGTAGTAGGTACTTACGCCAAATTAAATAAAAAAGAACGCCGATGCATTCCGTAACCGCCTAACAAAAACAAAACTGAATCCTATTAAAATTACATAATGTATGACCAGCAAAAGTAAGATTTTTTTGTTCATGATCGTAAAGCAGATAAAAGTATTCACTTTCAAATGTGAGATAGCAAAATTTTAATAGGATGTTATTAACACCACAGTGTGAATTACGAGTAAGGATTAAAATTAGGTTATTTTCAACGATAACAGACTTTAGTTTTAACATCAAATAGCAATAATAAATCAAGATCAACCAAGACTGTTTCGACACTATACACTAAAACCCAACCTTTTATTTCTTTAGGTTAAAACTTTGTTATTGGTGAAGAAAAAGTATTATTTGGACGCTTATTCTATACTAGTAGACTTGAAACATGCGTAGAACTTACTGGGAAGTACCTTTCAGTCCAAACCCCGAAGAAACTTCAGTTTTTGAAGTTTTGAGATTCGTTCGGTTGAATATTTGCTGAAAAAGAAATGGCAATTGGTATATTACAGACAGCGTTACTATGTGCTAACCCCTCAAGTTTTAATACACTGGTACAACATTGAATTCGTTTCAAATAATCTAAAGAATACTTTAAAAAGAACTCAATGTTACGACTTAGATTTGAACCACGGCATCACTGATCTGCATCTTACTCATGCCCGGTTTAACAAATGAACTACCGAGCCTATGGCAATTGCGATGAAATTACTATCTACTATAGTCAGTCTCTTTATCTTTAGGTTTCTGTCTAATGCAGTGTTCCGCAAACATTTTGTGTTCAAGGTACATCTAGCAAAATCGGAAAATTTTGGAGATAAGTATACCATAAATGACAAATCTATCGCGTATTTTGCGGCTGCTTAAGTAGGTAGTGGTTCTTCTCCCGTCCGTCTAATTAATATTTTTCCGAGGCACACCAACTTATGACCACGGTACACCTGTGTCGCGGCAAACCCTTTGCGGAACACTGGTCTAATAGATGTTAACATTTTACGATATCCATTGATTTTACTTACTTACGTTTTAATGAAAAATTCACTAAAACAATATATTAATAATAATAAATCTTTATGCAAAATACAAAAAAGAACTAGACCCAACACGGATTTATACGCACATATGTCTTTTTGGGGGGGTTACCACTTAGTGGAGCCGTGTGCTATGTGTTTAAAACGCCATAAAGATCCAATACTTTAAAAGCTTTAACCTTGACTAAATCGTTGATCCAGCGGTCGCAAGCGCAGATAGAGATACCGTGTAGAGATATCGATAGAGATACCTGGAGATACCGCGGCCCTGGAACACAAAGGGCTAAGAAGGAACATGGATGGGTTTTAGTCAGTACAAGTCTGACACTCCCTCCCGCTCCGCCCAGAGAGCGAGAAGTCATTTGATGATTTCCCATCCGTTGGAAAAAAAGCGGTCGCAAGCGTTACTGCTGAGCATGAGATCCTTTGAGGGGGTTTGATTCCCAAGTCGGGCAAAGTGTTACTGGATTTGTGCCCGGATGGCAATAGGCTCGCCCCCTATTACTTATGACTTAAACATAACTGGCCTAGTGCTGTAATATAATGGTACACATCTCCCCAATACTTAGAGAGAAAAAAAACTACAAATGTTTTGGGGCATAAAGTCCCAATAACTTAATTTAAATTAGCACACAACTTGATCACATTGTAATAATTACATTTCTTCAATACGTATTGCATAACTTTAAAAGCAGTACTGTCCTTCGGTTTATATTCAGGTCACCAGTTACTCCTTAATTACTAGGACATAATAAAGATATGCAGTTTGTTATTGAACCGAGATTGGCAAACCAACCTGGGTTCCAGATAGGGCTTTGAACTTTCATGCACTACGTAACACTGCATACCCACGGGTAATTATACTAGTAAGTAGCTTGATAACCTTATTAATTTCTTACTAACAGTGTTGCTTGATTGTTCTTTATAAAAACACATCATCTATATCGTATTATCTCTGAGCCCATAGCAGTGCCCTTACTGAGATGGCCAGAGTTAATCATGGTGACTTCCTAAATTCGGATCGTGGGAAAAAGTAGTGGTTTTCTTAATCTAGGTATGTTAATCCGTATCATCACACCTGTTTTTCCTTGAAGGATTAGGCCGAAATGTACCGCATGTAATGCATCTACATTTCCCTAGTTATGTTTGAGTATCATGTAATTACCTATGTCCCCCGGTTAATAGCAAAAAAACTTTATCCTTTAATTTATAATCGTGGACCACTTCGGATGGCCTAAACACAGTTATGTTCATAATGCCTTTCTATTATATTATTTTGCACACCATCACTTAACGAGTTTCTTCCAATACGATTTTGATATAAATGTTCCTATCGAACCCAATCTACATCGTCTTCTTGCGACACATATAGAGGTGCACAGCTCATGACCACTTCGGGTAAGGTCATGGCCCATGGCATGTCACTCAGTGGAATAAGCACAAAGCAAGCAAAGAGTGGTTTATCTTTTTAATTCATCATCTGCCTATAGCCTTTTCCCAAACTATCTTGGGGTCGGCTTCCAGTCTAACCGGATGCAGTTGAGTACCAGTATTTTACAGGGACCCGTACGGCTGTTAATCTTTAGCCCCGAGCTCCTCTTATCTTTTTAATTACTACACATAATTATCTTTCTTGAAATATCTGAAAAGGATTTCCTCTTCCAAATATTATTTTACACATCGTTTGCAACTTGTAACCAAAACTGCGATTTTATCATCACCGCTAATGATTGTATTTCTATACGAAGTCTTTGGCGAAACCACCTTCTTATTGGCTACTGGCTGTTACGCAAACTAATAAGCGACATTACGAAATGATTTGATATTAAGCTAGGTACCGTCCATTAATCACGTGAGGCTTGAAAGGGGGGGGAGGGGTTTAGCGAAAATCACTAAATATCACAAGGAGGGAGATATCACGTGTATTTATTTTTTCATCAAACGCGCGATTCTAAACCGAAAAGCGGCTTGTAGTTTGACCTTGACTCGCCGTTGCCAGGCAACGAACGAAATACCTGTATTTAAAGATAATATTCCAAAAAAACTAAGACTCTGTGTAGGTACTAAAATGACACGTGATTTTGGGTGGGGGCGGGGGGTTAGTCTTAAACCTCACCACGTATTAAAGGGAGAGGGGGGGGGTTAAAAAATGCTAAAAAAAAAACATCACGTGATTAATGGACGGCCCCCTAGAACTATTCATTCGCTCACAAGATTGTTTGTAAGAAATCAGTATCACAGAAAAGTAGGACAAAAAACAAAGAGCATTTTTTGTTATAAAAAAATATGCTAACCTACTTACAGACCAGTGTTTTATTTACTAATGTTAGGTACATGTTACGAAATATCCGACGTCTAACATGTATTCGCAACGCAATGCAAGGTAAGAAAAAAAAAACCTTGATACTCAGAGCTGCCCGCAAGTTAAGTACGTATGCGCCTTGTAAACATGATATAGAACGTCCTACTAAATGTTATTATGATTAAGAAGCTAGTTAAATGTTTTTGGCACCTCTAATTTCTCAAATATAATTATTGTGAGTTACATAAATCAACTTAAATAGTCTCGAGTCTTGTATACATCAGAATTTTGGCCCTAAAAGAGATGAATGAATTTTATGCAGTACAGTATGTGGCTGAGCCGAGAAAGCTAAGCAGGACGTGTGGTCTAACGCGAATGGATAAAACAAGAAGTGCGTTTACGCACTGAAACTAAAAGAGGAGTATTAAAGTGGCGCCACCCCGGGTGACTAAAAAGTTGAGGTGACCGCTGAGATGACAAGTAATAGGGCAGTATGATCAAAAAGTGGTCTGTCAGTCTGTACTTGGTAGAATTTAATTATTAGCTCATACTAGCTGATCCGCGTAATTTCGTCTGCATCACATTTTCCCAGTTTTTGCAATATTTTTCATTGATGCTCCGCTCCAATTGGCCGTAGCATGATGTTATTATATAACCTACAGCGTTCCTCGATAAATGGGCAAAGAAATTTTCAATTTGAACCAGAAGTTCTCTAGATAAGCGCGTTCAACCAAACGTATAACACAAGGTGATGTTTTGCATCCTCGTCAAAATTCAGGAGGTTGTCACAGAAGCCATAAATAATCAATTAAAATTACGGTACCTATATAGTTATTTATTAATAAACGCTGACTTTTTGGTTGTTTAAGTTTGTCAGTATTTCAGAATAACTCCCTCAACGTAGTTTAGGAATTAAGAAATTATCAAAAAAAAGTTTGAGATTGTTTATTTGTGCGGAAGCGCTGTTATAGGGCGAGAATTAGACGGGCCGCGTTTAAATCACAATTTCCGATATCCTTAAAAGGAAAAAAATAAAAATTACCTATCCATTGTATTATTGATTCGGGACGAGAATCATTAGCATCATAGTCACCTCCTTGAATTTGTATAGATAAAACTCCGCGACTGGACAAACGTTGAGAAATATTATTTTGAGGGCTGGTATTATTATTTCAAACCTGATAGGTAGGTCAGTTTACAACTACAAAATTGGCCGCCTTCACAACAACCAACACCCTTTTCAAAATTCAAATTATTGATTAATGTTGCTTCAGTACATACAAATACACAGGCAAGATCAGCGCTATCTATTTCCCAGACAAAAACTCATGCATCAAAATAATTAATTACTCTTCTCAACTATGTTGCCTTAGTACTGGGTAGAAGCAGATTTAAATTTCCTAAGGTAAAAAGCCGTGTAAACTCCAAACTGCGTGCGGTGCGGTGGTGGCACGGAAGGCGCGGGCACGAGCCGGAGCGGAGCTTGACTGCCAAACTTGTGGCCAAACTGGAGTTTTCTTGCTCCACTCTACTTATTTCTGATGTCTTGGTACTAGGAACGGGGCATATTGTAATTTCTGTGCTAAAAGGACCAATGTTGGTTGCAGCCCGGTCCCTGGCCAATGAAAGACCTGTTTCTAACAGAGCTCCTAGAAATCTCTTAAGCCTTGGTAGTTTTGAAGTTTATTTCGTAATTTTAGTGCAAGAGTGGCACATCTCTGAATCAGGGCGAGAATGAGTACCTACAGCAGCTACATACAATACGGAAACAGGAGAATTGCTGCGATAATACTTGGAAATTCGGTCTGTTTGTAGCTTTGTTTTATTTTAACTTCCCGCAAATACGGTGGGCGTGGCACCCTAATTTATCATTCAGTAATAAAATAAACTACGATAAATTACGACAACGACTTCCAGGTTGAGGTTGTGTTGCAAACTTGCTACTAAGTTTGCATGACTTACGATAAATCTACGATTTAGTTTTGAAATCAAACAGGCAAAGCCGAACAATTTATTTGATAAAAGGTATCTGACAATTAATAAATCAGCCACGCATCAATAGACAAAGTTACATTATTCTTGTGGAATATTTGTAACAATGTTCTGAAAGGACACAAAACAGTTAAGGTTGTCGGCTTTCTGCTACTGCAATCAAAGTAGTGTCCACTTACTTATTTCGTAATGTGACAGTAATTAACAACATGCTGTCTCGGAGGCTAGTCGGTCAACACGCTGTGTCAACTACAAATTATAGGGACACAGCGACATTTTTACTGAGGTTTGTGATCAAGCGCAGGTGTAATGACGTGAACGTTGGAAAATGTACCTACTTTGTAAGGTTAATGTACTGTAATTGCCATTTACTTGCATAAGATGCGTACTTACTGTACCTAGTGTGTGTTCTATACATAGTGAGATAGTACATACACTAGTCGACTAATAAGATACTTCTGCCGATGCCGAAGTCCAGTTCTGCACTCATTGTAAGAAACTAAACTAAATGCCCTTTTCTGGCAAAATCCTTTTTCTGCTGGGTTAGCTCCCACCAGAAAAAGGATTTTGCCAGAAAAGGCTAGGAGCTAAGCAACAGTTTAACAAATTACAACCCACCCTGTGGATACGGTTAAACGTCTGATACTAAATACTTGTGCAAAAAGTAGTACCTAAATATGTATAATTATTTCGCTGTCAATCAAACAAAAACAAATAAATCATTCAGGTCACACAGCTGACAGAGTAAGAAAAATGTAAACAACTTTGTTTTGATTGACTGATTTGCGTGGGTCGCGTTTTCTCGAGGTAAAAGTGGGTAGTACAGAAAGCAAATGTTTGTGTCGGTACACCGTGTAACAAGTACTTGTTCACAGTACAATTTGGACAGTAGAAAGTATTCGACCGAAATTACTATCGCTTTGAGTGGTTTGACACGGGTACTTAACTACTATGGGGCCAAAATTCCTAAACATTTATGTAAAACATGATCTCATTAACTTCATTCTTTATTTTTCAGGCTACCCCGAACCATAAATGGCATTTATCGAGATTGCATTTCAAGCAGAAGTTAGTCGATATGAAGATTCAGAGTTCGAAGAATATGCAAAAAGGCATTGTAATGAAGATCCAGATACTAGGGGTAAAGCAATTGAGGAGTTACGACGGTTGATACGTGGTAAGAAGTAAACAGAAGTACCTCTTACGCGCTTATGTAATTCTAGTACCCGTAACATTTTAAACGCTGTTTCTGGTAAAAAAAAAAAACAAAACAACGCTTTGTTTTTTTTTGAATCCGTGGTGAGTGAAAGGCTGTTGGACCTTTTTTTTACATCCAGCGTTTTACAACAACTAACTAAACGAGGAGTTGTACTTTTGTGAATCATTTTATTTACAAACGTAGAATTCCTCGTTGTATTTTCTTGTTGTTTTTGTCGACAAAGAAACTGAGGTACCTAGTGGTGCCCTGCAGCGTGGTAGTTTTTTTTTATGACTAAGGTTTTTTTCTTATGACCACCTAATAAACACCTAAAAGGTCAAAATCGTGAGCCTAGCAGACTGTTCAAAATGATTGTTCTCTTACACACTTTTGCCACTATTATAAACTTACGGCATGGACTAACAATGGCAATTTTCTTGACATTGCTCAACACGTGATGAACGGTTACTGTCAGCTATTACATAATATAATATACTCCATACTCCATATTGTGAACAATGCATACATGTTTCGAAATATAATGTTGCCACTTAGTGAAATTACACCTGGTTTAAAAGTTTCGGATAATTATATTATTATGTGAAATGGACAATTTACTCTTTTCCACAATTTGCTATTGTATCACAATCTTCAAAAATGTGGCATTTGAGGATTTTGGGAATAAGACTGGGGAGAGGATTTTTACCACAGATGATACACCGTTTTCTCTTAAAAGACCTCCTCTCCCCGAAGACCAACTCCTGTTAGGGTACATCCATAAGGAGACTATACAGAGCCGTGTCTAAAGCAGCCTACATCTTTATGAGAATCAGCGAAAACATTACCTATGCCTACTGCCTATCTGCTATTTTTTCTTCCATTCTTCTCAGTCAACCAATCATTTACAACGTTTTCTTTTATAATTCGTCGCACTATCCATCCATCGTTTCCTTGGTCTTTCTCTACCTCTCCATCTATTAACATTTCTATTCCTCACTCATTTAGTCACATGCGATTCGTCCCGACTCTAAATAAGTAACTCCTTACTACTCTAATAAGTTTGATATTACTAAATTCCGGTCTACCCGCACACTCAATGTTGCAACATCCAATTTTACATTGTACGATAAATCTGCTTGTTTCAGAGCGAGGAGAATGTAACCCGCGCCGAACAGATGACGCTTATTTACTGCGGTTCCTGAGATGCCGGCGGTCCATACCTGCGTTAGCACATAAATTGGTGAGCTATTAAGTCAATGACAACATTATAATCAGCATCATAATTTTATAACTTTCGATATCATATTCAGTCGTACGCCTAATGAAGTTACAGTCGGCGCGGTTTGTACTGTTCTCCCATATTTTTGATAAGTCCCATTTTTGTCCTCTTTTTAAAATATTCGAAGAGTGCGTCTTTCAAAAGTTCTCGTAGACCACTCATTCGGGTGAACTCGGATGTCATCGGTATAAACAATTGTCATCTGTTAGTAGTCCTGACCTGACCCTCATCACTGTACTGCGAACATCTGATGTGACAGGCTCGCTATTTTCTGTAGCAGTTTGATAACGACTCGATTGTTTGAGTCAATCTTTAGATTGGCATTGCTATCCATTGAGAGTTTTGAGAGTCCAAGGAATTTCTCGCTCGTTCTGCTCCATAGAGATCTACTCTTTGGAATAATGCCTTGCAACTCAGACAGTAACTTCATTTTATTGTTTTCTTTATTTGGTCAATTCAAAAGTGCCTGTAATCCTGTAGTGGCCCCTATTTGAAATAAATGTTTTGATTTTGAGGATATAAAATGTCGGTACTGCATCCACTATTATGTGGGCGAAGGTAACCAGAACGGCCTAAGAATGTCAATGCCGAAATTGCCGGACCACGCTTCCAGTTTCCACACAACACAATGGTCTAATTTAAAACGTTATCTAATCTCTCAAGCACAAAGTTTTAGAAACGACGATTAGACGATTCCTAATAATTAATAATAATGGTGGTTATTTGCTTAACGAAAAGAACGGTAATCATAGTCCTTAGGTACACATTATTGACTTCAAAACCATCATCAATCATCAACTACTCCCGACTCAGGTAATTTCCGTTCACGCCATCACAACTACCGTCAAGGACCACCATTATGACCGAGTTGGGAAAGACATAGAATCAAAATGTTTCGATGTTTAGAACGTAAACAACCGGTCACTACCATTACAGATTCCTTGACATGAAAACGGAACGTGTGTTGACTTTCAAAGAGGATTTAATGGAACCTGCAATGCGTGTCTTTGTAAAACTACAAAAAACTTTAGGCATGTTTTTGTTGTTTTTACTGAACTTTGTTACTTAAACAGGTCTGTCACATAAGTATGATGATGGGATATTCTAACTCTTCAGTGTAAAGGTATTACATTCATCATTCAATCATTCATCATTCATTCAATGTCATGTGGTCATTTTTCAATGTATGGCACGATGAGCTTGATTATTTGGAAAAAAAAGCGTAAAGAGCTTTACGTCTTCCAAGTTTTAGATTCTCGCCTGTTCTAGCGCACAGCGTCAGTAGTCTCAAGCCTTTCTATTATGTCATATCATAAGTTTAGCAAGTAGTTTGGCATGCTTTTAAATGTATTCTTTCTACTACAACTTGGCCTAAATTATAGGTACACTATATGCATAATTTAAGCCTAGTTTATACATTGTTACTGTACTATTTTATACATTGTTATATTCCTATGGGTTAATTGACTGAAAATTTAAGCCTTGATCGATCAATAATGTAAGTAAAGTAGTTAGTTCATTCCTAACAACTACTACCTAACTACGTTGGGGTCGATGGGTCGATGTTCAGTCATGATCATGTCAGGATGCAACTGAACATCAGTAATTAACATGGCGCTAATGTTTATCTGATTTTACATAGCCCAGTTCCTGGTAAGACTGGTGGTCAGTCTATCCTGCTTCTTAATGATCTTTAAAAAATTCATTGTCAGTAACAATTTACGGTAGTCGTTAGCTACACAAGTTTAATACTTTAAACATTACAAATTAGTAAAGAAAGCGAGAAAGTAACATATTTTTTACACTTTCTTTGTTAATTACTACGCACAGTTTTTCGGAGACAAAATATGTTATAGTGGGTTACTCACACTGCAAAGTGAGTTTGGCATTGACGCGACAATTCTCTAAATTCTTTTAAGTTCGGGCTTATTATTTGAGCTTTTTTATCTATGGTAAATACTTACGCGGTTTATTAGCACAAATTTCAGGATAAAATGATTCCATTTTCCACGGGATGAAAAATGCATCTTGATAAAATCAATACCACCTCTCGTTTTCTTCAGATGGTGCGTTATGAAGAATTCCACCGGCAGAACGCATACCTGTACGACTGCGACCCTTTTGAGCTGGTCCAGGTGAAGAACGTGTATGCAGGCATTCTGCCCGAGAGCCCTGATAATGGACGCATCATACTTATGAGGTTTGGTAAGATACTAAAGATATTGAAAGTAAAGATAGCATACCTACAAGGTGTATTTAAGCGACAATGACTCCCGGATTGTTTTCATGATTGGTTCTTGACCAATCATCATCTTGCCCTTGTCCCATTCTACTTGGGGTCGGCGCAACACGTTTTCTTCTTCCACTCTCCCTTATCAGACGTCAATGCATCATTTACTCCTTTCTCTTTCATCATTCCTCACACCAACCATTCTTCTTTTCTTTGGCCTTCCTCTCCCTCTCCATTCATCAAGACACTTAAACATCACTCTTTTAGTTTGGTGGTTTTAGACCCACCAGATTTATTTAACCGAGGAAAAAAAAGACGTCCTTCATTCGATATTATGTATTTTTTCAACTGTCATTTTGACCTACATGCCAAATATTATGGAACAGCAGTTTTTTTTTTTTTTAAATATTCTGGGTAGATTTATACTGTTGTGGGTTTACAATCATGTACGATACTAAATTAATATTAAAACAGTTTGCACATCGACAAATTGTAAAGACTGACGCTAAAATTCTCAGAAAAAATACATTATTTCGAAATACCGCATAAAAGTTAGTCTAAACACGACCACCTTCTTCTGTTCCAGGTCGCTGGGATGTAGACACTGTACCAATAGATGACGTAGTTCGACTCGCACTGGTGATGGATGAGATGGCAGTGATGCAGCCGAAGCTGCAGATACTTGGAGTCACCATCGTAGTGGACCTGGACGGCCTGAACTTGAGACAGGTGGCCCAGTTGACGCCAACAGTGGCTGGACAGATCGTTAGCCTTATGGGGGTAATAAATTGTCAACAATTTTCTTAGACCAAGATATTAAACAGCTAGTTATTTTGCCAAAGGTTGTTCCTGCTGCATGTGCTAAGTAATGGTGGAGACCTCGGTGTGTATTCTAGAACGATTAAAAAGCATCTTCGGTTTCGAAACTAGATAAAAGAGAGATAAGATTACGTACTCCTTATTTAGAAGAGACCGCGCTTTAGTGCAAAATGTGGCATCTACTGGTTTAGAAAGGAATCGTTTCAACCTCTACAGACACCGAGACTTATAAACTTTCATATTTTCACGTTAGGTGTCGCTACTGTCCTTACCAACAGTTTCGGACTGTGTTTCCACTAACAATCCGTTTTGATTCCACAGGTATCGTTCCCATTGCCGAATCATAGTCTTCACATCATCAGGTACAACTGGATCCTGCACTCAATATTCTATTTATTCAAGCAGTTCATGCCAAAAGCCGTCTGGAGCCGTGTCCATTTCCATGGCAACGATGTTAGCTCTCTCCACAAACACATTGACCCTGAATACTTGCCTCCAGAGTTAGGTGGACGATGTCGCCATGTCATATCCACTGAGGAATGGCTTTCCAAAATAAATGAGTATAAAGATGATTTTATAGTTCAAGAGCTTAGGGATTTAGGATTTCATGTTAAAAGGTGATGTTATTTTTAAATTACAAGAGATGAAACAGTGAGTGAGTTTTAATTTATTTTACCTGCTTCCCTCTCCCATCCCACTATTCAGATCGATTTCTTGGCATAATTATTTCAAGCTCCTGAATAAAACACCATATGATTGGTGTTCCATAATTCATACTAAACAAACACCACTAATCATACTAGGGCACTAAAATAGCCACCTATCTGGGGTCTACTCTCTAAGCACGAAATCCGTGGTTTCGGCCGAAGTTACGGTCGTTTCCTACTCCTTGTTACTTACGGACATTAGATTCGTTAGGGGCCCGAACTAAAAATGAAAGACAATACGATTGGACAGTTGTCCGTACTCCCGATGTGTTTTCAAAACTCATGAATCTGAAAATATTAGGGAGTAGGGTTTTTATTTCGAAGTATAAAGCTAGTTACGGACGGACCCGTATTTTCGTTGACGGACTTAGAGAGTAGGCCCCCTGTTGATTGAAGTTTGCTTTGCGCTACAAAAAAATAATTTAGAACTTGCTACTGAAATAATACCTGATAATAACGGATTGTTGAAAATGTTGCATGTGAATAAATGATATTTTGTTACTCAGTTTAATTACACGCCAAAAATGAAAATATTTTAGAAGCTAGATAATAATATAAAAGATCCGTATTTCGAATCCGACTCAGTAACAGAAATAAACTCGGAGATCTCAGTCTGTTTTGAATTCCATTCATAATCTTGGTCAAGCCACATGAGGACCACGCAGGTTAGATGGTCTATAGAAGAAAGAACTACTACACAGAGAGCATTATTTTGCCAGCTATCGTGTATCTCACTCATCTCATAACTCTCAAGGAGCTCACCGACACAACGACCGAAAGAAAGAATAATTTTATATTATTCATATATCCTCTCCGTTGGATTGTACTAATTCAGAGTAAGATATTTATTTTGCAAATAACTACATAATAATTCTACTATCCTTTAAACAGTTTTCAGTATGCATGTAAAATGTGTTTTTTACCTGGAAACCCCTCTATTCTGCGAACTTTTAGACCTCCCCGTGCCAAGTACTAAGAGCACAGAAGTAACACTTAGTAAATGGTAAATTTCAAGAAGAGTTGTTCATTCTTTCGCGGTCTTTTGTCTGGGTCATATAATCATATTCGTCGTACGGTCAACGAAACAAACCCTAACCAGACCATTTTTATCAGAATTTTGACCAAACTATGCAATGGGATGGGTTAAAATGTGTCGTTTATCATTAACAGACAAGTAACTTTAAATGTGGCGAAAGGTGAACAACGTTTATTTTACGTACACTTTTCTGAAATTGAGAATTGTGTAGATACGGGAGTCAAGCAAGACAAACCGGTCAGAAAGAGGAACAAGTTCGTAGCGATTAGCTAATCGTAGATGTACATCAGAACGTTCGGCCAGTCGAGATAGGGACCTGGCTGCTACTCCAGTTTTTAATGACGATCATGTGACGCATAAAGATGCCAGCCAAAGAATTTGTGACCGAACAGTCCGAAAGTTAGAAGCATTTATTTATGGCCGAACGACCTGATATCAGAACGTTCGGCCAACCTGAATCTCCATAACTGAGGACCTTAGAGTAACTGTTACTGAATAAAGATTAACTGACGATTTGCTGACAAACAACCAATGCTTTACTTTTACTCGTAATGCCACCGGTTAAAAGTAAAATGAATTTTGGTTTCTGTAACATCAGGACGTTCGGCCAACGTAATCTCCATAACTGAGGACCTGAGAGAAACCGTTAATGAATAAAGATTTTGTGACGAGACTGAAACGATATTTTTTTGCTTTATTTTATTTATGACGACCCCTTTTATATAGTAAAATGAAAATTTAACATATAACCTCAAAACATTGGGATTATCGATTCCTCCACAAGAAAGAAGCCCAGAGAAACAGTTAATCAATAAAGATTTATTGACGACACTGAAATGAACTTTTATTGTTTTATTTTTCTTTGTGACTGCCTCTTTATATAGTAAATTGAAAATTTACAATATAACCTCAAAACATTGGGATTATCGATTGCTCCACAACGAAGAAGCCTAGAAGACTTTTAAATTAAAACCCCTGATGTGTTATAGGTTTCAGTGCAATGGTGTCAGTATTTTTGTTGATTCCAGATTAATCTTTTAAAAATGTACTATAGCGGATGGCGACTGAAATAGGGTGACCATGTATTCCAACGAAACAAGTATTTATCGAGTACCTATGTATCTATTTATCTACTGAATGAAGCAAAGCACGTCGAAATAGTTGAAATAAGGTGACGATCAAAGAGTATAGTAATATAGATGGAAAAGAGAGCCCACTCAAGAAAATTTTTGACACCTATATTGGACGGTGTCGCCACCTGATACTAAATCCGTTGAACTAATCCCAATAGCTATAGGTGCGTACATGTACTTATATCTATATCTTTGTTATTGA
The DNA here is from genome assembly GCA_963082945.1 of Cerastis leucographa. Lineage (NCBI taxonomy): Eukaryota > Metazoa > Arthropoda > Insecta > Lepidoptera > Noctuidae > Cerastis > Cerastis leucographa. The sequence continues at coordinate 17,803,248 of OY720363.1, forward strand.
ATAGGTTTTCTATGGGTTTCTGTTACTGTTTTTATTTCTTTTTTTACACTCAATTAAAAAAGTAAAAAAGACAGAACCGAGAAACCACATAAATTACACAAAATGGGAGACATCTACAAGCATGCGCACACGCCGATTGTATAGTAGTGGCCATTTTGTAAACAATTTGTATGATATTGTTACCAACCCAAAACAAATATATTAGCAATAACAAAATGCTTTTAAAATAAATAAATGGTTTAATCTTGTTTAGAGTTGAAATTTATTATTTATAACTCAATTTTCATTCAAATCAAAAAGGTATTTAATCACACTGGCATAATTGGCGTAAGCACCATCTATGTCATTTTAATCTACAAAATCTCAAGTTTATGTGGATTTAGTAAGAGATGGTACTAGTATCTTGGTGTAAAATTGCGACGCCTATGTCAAGTATGACAGTGTCCCCCCCCCTGGTGACGATGTAGGTTTTGCAACAAAATAAATGGATACGCGGACGGAGGACTTTGAGAAGGAGTGCAGATAACTAATATTTTATATAATATGCATTAGAAATAAATTGTTATAAAAAAACGTTACACACACCACCATGCGTTATGATGTGGCCTATTTGCTTCTACTTTTTATTATTTTTCTGTCTGTCACTGTTACATGAAAAAAAAAATTGAAACTATCGATCGAATTTCAACCAATAGGCCACCACTAGTTTAACTTCATTCAGTTACGGCGGCTTTCTATAATACATATATCTCAATCCCAATCTTGATCCTGCTCCTTGTCTGTAAACAATCAACAGCCGAGTTTGTCACTCTGAGCCCGTTACGATAGATGGCGTGCAATGGAAGGAACGTGCTTACCATAGATATATTTTTGATACATCACACCTACGTAAAACATTTTAATAAAAAAAATCTTGAGTGGGCTCTCTTTTCCATCTATATTACTATACTCTTTGATCGTCACCTTATTTCAACTATTTTGACGTGCTTTGCTTCATTCAGTAGATAAATAGATACCTAGGTACTCGATAAATACTTGTTTCGTTGGAATACATGGTCACCCTATTTCAGTCGCCATCCGCTATAGTACATTTTTAAAAGATTAATCTGGAATCAACAAAAATACTGACACCATTGCACTGAAACCTATAACACATCAGGGGTTTTAATTTAAAAGTCTTCTAGGCTTCTTCGTTGTGGAGCAATCGATAATCCCAATGTTTTGAGGTTATATTGTAAATTTTCAATTTACTATATAAAGAGGCAGTCACAAAGAAAAATAAAACAATAAAAGTTCATTTCAGTGTCGTCAATAAATCTTTATTGATTAACTGTTTCTCTGGGCTTCTTTCTTGTGGAGGAATCGATAATCCCAATGTTTTGAGGTTATATGTTAAATTTTCATTTTACTATATAAAAGGGGTCGTCATAAATAAAATAAAGCAAAAAAATATCGTTTCAGTCTCGTCACAAAATCTTTATTCATTAACGGTTTCTCTCAGGTCCTCAGTTATGGAGATTACGTTGGCCGAACGTCCTGATGTTACAGAAACCAAAATTCATTTTACTTTTAACCGGTGGCATTACGAGTAAAAGTAAAGCATTGGTTGTTTGTCAGCAAATCGTCAGTTAATCTTTATTCAGTAACAGTTACTCTAAGGTCCTCAGTTATGGAGATTCAGGTTGGCCGAACGTTCTGATATCAGGTCGTTCGGCCATAAATAAATGCTTCTAACTTTCGGACTGTTCGGTCACAAATTCTTTGGCTGGCATCTTTATGCGTCACATGATCGTCATTAAAAACTGGAGTAGCAGCCAGGTCCCTATCTCGACTGGCCGAACGTTCTGATGTACATAATCGTAGACATCGTAGCAATCATCGATAGCAAAACTGTTTACTTACATACAACGTGGCCTACTATGACGTTGGGAAACAGATGGCGCTAGACGTCGTCTATAGCTCAGTCTCTTTCCCACACTGCTGTTTATTTTGTAAGAAATAAGCAAAACGTATTCATTTTGTGTTATAATTTTAATGTAACCGTGAATGTCACTGTCGTTATAAATATTTTTTTATAGGTACATAGTGAAATATATTTTTAACTTCAATATTATGGTATATTTAGGAAAGTATAGTTTCAATACATGGTAAGTAGGTACTTATATTAAACATTATTTATTTTGTCATAATTTTTTGTAGATATACACTTCTTAAAAATAATTACTTATAGTAAATTATCGCACCTCCTATGTAACTAGGCCAGATATAAATAAAAAAGAACATAAAGTAGGAAATTCACTGTAAGAAGCTGAGATCATTATTTAATTAATTCTATAAGCGTGAATAACACAATCAAAACTCACATGGGATTATTTACATAGTAACAAATCTGTTAAAATTAACCCTAGTATTGTTTTACAGTCCTAGACCCAAGTATATTCTTCTATGATGAATTCTTTGTAACTCCTTTTCCACTTCGGCTAATACTGTCGAATCAACGTCATGCATATCGTCAACCGCTTCTGAGTTATGGACGCCTGGTATCGCGGCTACAGCTTGGTCGTCTGTAACGGTATTCGACGCGACGTCAACGCCTTTGTCTACATTATCGAAATATTCAAACGCCTCTTGGTAGTTGTAGTTGTCATTGTAAATCCGAGGTCCATTTTTCATGTGTGCTGGCATCATTTTTGTACCGTGTATCATTAAACTTACAGGTCCAATTTCTCCGGTATTTTTTTCGTAAGTCTGTAGAAATTTAAGTCCGTTATTTATGATGACGAAACCAAATTCAAGAATTTAACATCAGATAGTAAAATAAACTACACGAACCTTGTCAGTGAACGCGACCTTCCAAATGCCTCTAGGATTCTCACCCCATGTGGCTACAGACATTAGAGGCCAATTAACGAAACCAGTGGTTGATGTGTCTTTAGGGCGAGCACTAAGAAGTTGTACTTTTGTACCTAAAAATAAATTTAAACGTTTATTTTTATTATTAGCTTCACCTGTAACTATGTTAAAAAATCTTAGAAGTTTTGACCCACTTCCCGTTTTCCAATTGATGCACGTTTACTCCCTTTGTAGTCTCATACATAACGGATGACAATGCATGGTTAGCTAAGTGACGTCATTCTGAATCCAATATGGCGGACTAGTTACTTTTTATGCATTCCCATGCGTTTAGGCGCAGAATGTATGGTATGATATCAAATGAAAGGCAATTGCTGAGAAGAATAGGAAGGAGAAAGCGTGATTTCAGTTTTTTTTTTTTTAACTACAATATTTTTATTGTCTTTGTTAGGTACGTCTGTTGCCTTCGCGCGTCATCCTGGTATTTATTTTTGTGAAACTTGTTGCCTTTGCGTAGCACTGCACAGCAAACAAAAGACCACCGAGCACCGGCAACGGCAAGGCAACGAACGAACGACACGTTGGTCGTTGCCGATGAGTTAAGTAGTACCGTTCGGCAATTGCAATCGTTTTTAACAGTATATTATCAACTGTAGTACTAGGCTACCATGAACATACAACACCTCACCTTGTGGAGAAACTAAGTAGATCTCAAGCGCCCCTCGGCGACTGTAGCGTAAATTAACAGTTACTTCTACGTGTTCAATGTAATTAACATCACAATTGCCTTCTACTGATATAATGACATAAACATTTTGTCTAGAAGACAAACGTGACTCTTCTTCTGTAAATCTGTAATGTAACATTTTCTGTAGGTAATCTTTATTTTCTGAAATACTTTACAAAACAATAATACAAGCAGATGAAAATTACTTGTTTACAATCCTCTAAATTCATAGTTTAGAATTTATAGGATTGTAAACAAGTAATTTTATTATACACCGTGTAAATCACCTCATCACGAAGCCGTCAACCAAGCATTCTGTACATGAAACTAAGTAACTTTACGCAAAAATTATTGCTGGGAAACGACTTTTTTTTGGGGGGTGTAAAATCATGTTTTGTGGTAGAACTCAATGTAACGCACTCAAAACATTGTGCTGATGGACGGATTGAATAGTACGGGGGTCGTGGAGGTGTAAACTTGTATTTAAAAAAATATTTGTCAAAAAGTTGGAACTTTGATCCCTAATATCCGTAACTAGAAAGAAGGTCCGGTATGGTGTAGAACAAAAAAAATATCGCAAGGACAGGGAGAACCAGTGCCTTTCGGCTTCGTTCCCTTAAATGCATGATTTTATTTTTAGACCGAGAAAAAATATATTTTGGAGCCATGAATATGCTGATTCAGGGAAAAATAATAAAAAAAATCGTAAATATTTTTTTCATTGCTATTTTTATTAAAAACCATATGTTGCAGAACTACAACACCATGCACTCACTAGACAATAAATACATATGAAAATTTTTAAAACAATTTTTGGTTGTGGTAAGACAAAGAGCTACTCCACACTTCTCACACCTTGTTTGCGTGTATCCCTTGCATCCAGGCATTTTGCATCTGCTGCTAACACAATTACCAGGCCAGTGACTAACATTATCAGTCCTTATGTCCTTAGGAGGAATATGTTGAGCTGGTCCTCTCCTTTTCTTTGCTTGTATTTTCATTTCAACACTGTTGCTGGTACTTGGCCTTCCTCTTTTGTTGCAGAGTTCAAATGAGTTATTTACTTTGGCTAATACCTCAGCTAGTTCCAGTCTATAGTGACATAAGTTTAGAACTGATGAATTGGCTTCAGCTGTTTTTTCATTATGTCCTTGATTGGTTGAAAACCTACAGTATTTGACCAGTATAGCCGTACATTGGATTATTACCATAAACTTTCTTAGCTCAGTTTCAGACAAATTTAATGGTTTAGTCACATTTTTTTGAACGGAATACAAATTAGACTCTTCCACAATCCTTTGAACTATTTCTGATGTAATTAAATGTGAAAAAATACTATAGGGAGTACCAGTAGTAGCCTCATCCTTGAGTTCTGGTGGGTATGTAGTGTCTCCATGAAAAGCTGTCTGGTCAGAATTCAAAACAATTTTTTTTACCTTCCATACGAGTCCTCTCATAGTTGCTCGGCGACTAGCTTGACTTGTTGAGGGGAATGGAACCTGTGGCACTTGATCATTTGCTGTAGCTTCATTTATCAATGGCGGGTCTCCTGCCATGAATGGATCATTATCGGGGTCATCATTTTCCTCTTCTAATGGACTCTCAAGATCGTGAAGCAAATCGTCTCGATTTTCATAAAAATTCTCATGACCTTCTGTATCGACTCCTCAAGATCATCTTCCGACCTCTCTCCATCATTTATTAGAGCTAAATACTCTTCTATTTGCTTTTGATTCAAGTTTGGCATCTGAAAACCAATAAAAGTGATAGTTAGAATCTAAATAGGGACATTTTCTAGTAAATGCATATTGTTGCAGATTGACAACAACAAAATAAACAAAATTTCCGAACACACCAAAAGTTTTTTTTATAACTTTTATATTGTACTGAAAAGAAGATGAATTATTAGGTAAAATAACTGATTTTGTTTGAACTTACCTTCGAAAATCAAATAATTACACTGCAAAGCAAGTACACAATTTTCATCCGCTCCAAAATTACGATTGGCTTTGATTTGTCAATGTCAAGTTTAAATTTAACAGTCGTGAAGAAAAAAAGTGTTTTGCCACTCGATTAAATATATAACCATGATAGTGATAATCCTGCAACAGCATGCAATGAACTCATACTAATAATTTTATGGTCGTTTGAATGGTATGTTGCAGTTTTACAACTTTATGCATTTAAGGGTTAAGAGGTGTTTTACACCCTTTATACCTATTCGGATTCACAGATTTATATTCAGTTGTTAGTAGTGTAATATTGTTGTTGTTGTTATCAACTATGGCTAACGTATTCAATCATAATAAGAGTCACAGGCGCAACTCTATAAATACTACATAGCAACCCATTTGTTATTTCGCGCTTTTGACCTTAGGCTTACTAAACGCATAGCATGCCTAGCAAGGCCCATAACGCGCGTTCGGGTTTATCTATCAGCTGTTGTATGATGAAACTTTACGTTTGTTTGACTAGGCTGTCATAAGTGTTAAGATGTATCATCATCTTCATGCCCTTAGTCACTTGGAATCAGAGCAACACTTTTTTTCTTACATTCTCCGTTGTGTACCATCACGCTATCATTTACTTCCTTTTCTTTCATAATATTTATTTTAGCAAAATTCATTGACATCAATCACATCTTTTCTTTGGCCTTCATCTTTCTCCTTCACAAGTTAGCGGTAAGAGTAATATTTTATGGAATATGTTCACTCATCTTTATTGCACGAATCAAGGCAAGTCACCACGAACAGGGACGTAATTGCTAATTGGCATAAATAAAATCATACATCACGTGATCAGGATTCGATGCGGCAACTTGCAGCACTATATTATTGAAGCTGGATATTTTTTTTTTGGAATATAAGACCTTTGTTAGCCAACTTGTGTTGAACTTTTTACGATGGCACTTTTTTCGGAGTCTCTATCTGGACGAGGAGGCAGGACAGAAGAGTGAATGTTTGCGGGCTCCGATACCGACATGTACTCAATGAGGCAAGACAGGCGCACTTCGCGTTAAGACGACTATTATACCAGGATGACATACTTACGGAGCAGCATTCACGTGACAAACATTGCCACTTGGTACGGTCGTCCAGTTCAGTGCCATTTTCACGAGAGCTCCAGCGTTTAAAAGCCCAAAACCAAATCGGACATCAAAATAAAGGCCAGCACTGAAAAGAACAAAAAATATTTTTAACCAACAAGTTACAAAACATTGAAACAAATTGCCTGTAAAGACCTACAAATGATTAATTTTACCCATTTATTTGCCATCCGGGGTTGGCTGAGAGTGGAGCATATTCTGATGTCCAAACGATTAAATGTTGCACATCACGCCATGTTAAATGTTTACTGAAATATATAATAGCTATAGTGAGGAACGTAGTTAAATTATTATACAAGTTCGAGATGCAATAAATAATTCTTAAGAGCGTTTACACCTTACGACATTTCATACAAACTTTCAAGTCGTTATTTTCCGAAATGACTGAACTGATTGTAATGAAACTTTGTACACATAAGCAGGATACACAAATCTAAAAAGTTACTAAAAAAACATTTTCGAAAAATAGTAATATATGTTACAGTTAAATTAGACCGATTATAAATTTTCTATAGAAACAGAAAATTTCAATTATCTCTTTTTTTAAAACACATTCTGAAAATATTTTTTAGTAACTTTTTAGACCAATGTATCTTGCTTATGCGTATAAAGTTTCATTTAAATCGGTTCAGTCATTTCGGAAAAAAACTACTTGAAAGTTTGTATGAGAAGCGGTAAGGTATAAACGCTCTTAAGCGACCCCATCTAAGTATTCATAGTAGTTAAATATAATAAATAGTTCCTAAAAGCGACATCATAAAAGACAAATAACACGGAACATTGTGACAAACAGACGATGCCACCACAGGTATTAGAAGCGCATAAAACATAGATAGTGTATGGTCCGACGACCAGTTGCACTTAATAGGGTCAACTAACTTTGCACTCAAGGCAAGAGCGATGATGCCAGCAGCCAATGGGGCCGCAGCAGACGTGCCGGTGTGCCCGAGTGTACAGGAATCGCCAGTGTCTGTAGTAGCCTGAAAGAGACGACAATATCTGGCTTTATTGTTATCTCTGTTTAACCTTGAATCAAAAACACTTTATGAATGAATCCACTACGTCATCGTAAATAATGAATGGCTATTGTAAGTTTGTGACGTAAAGCGAACTGCGAAGTTTGAACTTACTATTTTCTGATCTTTGTAGGCACCGGAGGAGTATGCTGCAGCAAGCGTTGACGAACAAATTTCTCCATACCAAGGAAACAGACCATGCTGGGAAGCGCTTCCGATTGAAATTGTGTAAATACTAGAAGAATATCTGCAAATAATTATAATAGTAATTTATTCTGCTCGTAAAGTTGTATTGTCAAATATTTTGTGTTATTCATTATAATGGTTTTACCCATCGCAGTTACAGTTATCGCTGTGACCTCCGCCGTTCCCATTCGCCCAAACATAGACAGCGCCTTTACCACCACGACCCTGGACAAACATTCGTCAATGTCAGAAATCCATACTTCCATACTAATATTATAAATGCGAATGTCACTCTGTTTGTTTGTTTGTATGTTTGTTTGTTACCTTTTCACGATTAAACGGCTGATCGGATCTTAATGAAATTTGGCAAGAAGATAGATTTCAACCTGGGGAAGGACATAGGCTATATATCATCACGCTACGACCAATATAAGTAGAGCAGCAATGAAAAATGTTGCGAAAACGGGGAAAATGTGACGCAGACGAAGTTGCGCGGGACAGCTAGTTACCAATATTTTCTATAATACCATTTTGAATGCTGTGTACCTCAGTAACGCCACGCCTAAACGCTTCGGAAGCGAGGCGCCCCGGACCTTCAACAGTTCGTCCATCGTCATTAGGGCCCCATGAAGCGCTGTATATATCCACTTTATCTAAAGCGTAACCTAGAAATCATAGTGAAGGTAAAGTTAAGATAGGTACTACTATAAAAATGCATGACTTAAAAAAAACCCGGTGAGGTTAATTGACTAAAAAGCAATAAAGAAAAGAATCACAATAATTTCATAAAACAAAATTATTGTTTAAAGTTTGCATTATTTATTATTTAAAACTCGGAAACTAACAGATCCTAAGCGCTCCCTAGCGGTTGGACTTGACAGTGTGACAGGAAATCATGAAAGAACTCTAGTATAGCTTTGCTATCCTAGTAAAACTCGACGATAGTCGATACGTAACCGAATGCGTGCCCGATCACGATCAAACACCCTCGTTATCAAAAACGATTCGATTTCGTTTCGGAAAGTAGTATGTTTATCTTTTTTTGGCATGATGAAAGCGAGTGAGATAGATATATTACTTTCCGAATCAAAGTATTTGTGAATACGGGGGCATTCTTATCGAATCGACGCGACACGCTACACGTTTCAGAAATTAAGAGAATGAAAAGTATAATTTCCTTGCCTTTTCTAGTTACTAGAGTGAGTAGGCAAGATAAACAAGGCGGGACTAATTAAGGGCGGGATATTGCTGGGCGCGCGCATTTTCTTAACAATCGCTTTGATTCCTAGCGCCCTGGTAATCGTGTTCACCACGCGATTGCCTGACATACGACAACAACCAAAATGTTGCTTGTTTATTGGATGGCACAGGGGCACTTACTAACTTACACCTTTTATTATATCAATGACTACACCATTCATTTAAAATATTAATTAAATGCTCTCATTTGCTAACTTTAATTTGCCGAAGCTTTGTTTTTATTGTTTTTGTTGTTTGCTAGGGGGCGTTTAATTGATACACACAGGTCACACTAAATCGCATATAAATTCGTCGCATTTCCAGTTCATCATTAAATGGAATAAAATAAAATTTGGTGGGGGGAGGGTGTCGAGCCTAATCTCACCTAATCTCACGAGGGAGAGAATATCACGTCATTTTTTTTTTCTGCAAGAAACAGTGTAAAATTGCGTGAAAACTAGGCAAGTAAACATGATTCTCCACACGATATTTAACAATAAACAGAGATTTAAGAACTTCAGGATCATTTTTGGAACATAAATAAATAATTAATAAGTTATTTAATTAAGCTCATTAATTACGCAACTTTATTTAATTTCTGTAAACGCAAAAAATTAAAAATTAATATACAGATTGCAATATAAAAACTTATGTACAACGGCAACTTATGTACCTAATGATTTGGCAGTAAGATAATATCATTGGTCCCTAACTTCTTATCGCATTATGATATTCAAGGTGTTATTTAATCAATGTTATCTATCTAACTATCACGGTTTATTTACTGTTTGTTAACTAATAACCACTCAACATTAATAACTGCTCGTATTCCAAAAAAGCTTACGACGTTTTACCTCAACATGGCGACCGATTGTACCAGGCGCTTATGAAATGTAAGAGTAAACTTACCTATGGCTTCTCCCTCTATACGGTCCGTTATTCGTCCATCTAGCATCCTAACTCCACCCACTTTCGCCCCCCACGCCACGCCCACACCACATTTCAGGTTATTTGCAGTCATGGCTATCTATATAACATCGTGTTACAGACTTTAGAACTTAGAAGGATGATTTTTTATTTGCTCGTATTTTAATTGAACACTAGAAAATTTTCTTACTTCTCCGGCACAACGAGTACCATGCGAATTTAATTTGAGATCTTCATATCTAGGTGATGGATCAAAATCACCATCGTTGCTATCCCAACTGATTTCTGGATCCTGTAAATTAGAATTGGTAAGATTAGAAAAAAAAAACCTCAAAAACTGAATATAATAATTTCCGGTCAGTCAGGTCGTGACTACCGTACGAGGCAGGCTAGCTAGGCGACTATTACGCGCCCGCCGCGTCATATCGGCCGCGAATTTACCAGGGCTATAGGAGCTCTAAGATGTGATTTTCGCCACGTAAACAATGACATCAAGACTATTCTGAGTTCAGACTATTTTTTCCTGATTCCTGGGGCAAGGGCCACGGGTCACGGCCCAATAGAGTTAAATGTTCATGTGATATTTATATTTTTGATTTTGAATGTTTAGTAGCAGTAGACTAGTCTACTAGCTAGATACAATTGAGTTGCCGCAAAAAACCAGTCTGTTGATTGTCGTGCCATTGCACAGGGCTATGTCCAGCTGGCAGTACATACTGTTTGTTGTACTTGTAGGCTAACTATTTATTAAATAAAAAAACAAGAACTTGAGAGGTGTCAAGGGACACCCGGATGGAACGAAGTTCCTTTATATTACCTAACTAGTGAAGGACTTGTATTTTTTTTTACGTTATAATTTTTTTTTTTTATTATTATTATTATTAAACAAATATAATGTAATATAAACTTAATCACAACATCTTAAACAACAAACAACATCAACATCTTAGAAACACGCGCACGCCCGCCGCACGGATTACAACTATAGCAAAAACTTCCTTTTGATTAATTACTGAAGGAATCTAGGGGTGAAGACTGGGTAAAAAAAACGAAATTATATTTTGTCCGTCAGACAGGTAATACAATAAAATTAGACACGTATTTTTCGTTTTATCAAAAAATTACTTAGTTAAAACTCATTAAAGTTGCAGAGTGGGGGCTCACTACGTCACAAGTAGGTATAAAAATTACCTACATGTGACGTCATGCGCCATTTCAACTCAATATATCTCCGTAATTTTATGACCACGTGAAAAAAGAAAAAATACGTGGGACTAGGGCTTTCAATTAAAACCACGACATTGACTGTTGGGCTCCAATAGATTCTAAGACCTTTCACACAAGATATACGGAAGTTCCAAGTGTCGTCCAATCAAAGACGAAACTGGCATAGACATACTAACTAGATCATAAACAATTAACCATAGACAATTTTTTTGTTTTTATGTCTTATAATACTATTTTTTTATTAACTAACTAACAAATATCCATATATACATATATATAAATCAATTGCTGTTCGTTAGTCTCGCTAAAACTCGAGAACCGCTGGGCCGATTTAGCTGATTTTGGTTTTAAAATGATTGTCGTAGTCCAGGGAAGGTGAGAAAGATAGGGTAAGGTAGGTAGGTAGGTAGGTAGGGTAGGGGAGAGTAGGTAGGGTATGTAGGGTAGGTAGGTAGGTAGGTAGGGTAGGGTAGGGTAGGTAGGTAGGTAGGTATGGTACAGAAGTGAAACACGCGCACGCTGCACGGCTTATAACTATAGCAAAAAGTGTCGTTACAACTTTTGGTCTTCATTTTTTCCGTCTTTCACCTTCGCAACGCGCGATAAGGAACTTAGTTCCAATTATTATCATTAATTTTTCTTCATATTCAGCCCATGTAAAATTATGAACCATAACAAAAGCAAATAAATATGTGGTTTACAGCTGGACTCAGCAATTGATTACATTACGGGTTGCGGGGCATAAACAAGCGGAGCGGCGCGGCGCTGCGCGGCGCGGCAGGCGGCGGGCGCGGGCGGAGTCGCGATCGGGGTGCGATAAAATAATTTTCATTTCGGATAGTGTCACTTTAACACGAAAATTTCAAAGTAAACTTCAATGATACTAAGACTACATAAACTATGTGACGCTCAACATGGGCAAGGAAGGAATCTTCCGGTACTGCCCGATGTGCGGAATCAGCCGCCGATCGCAGTTGTGTCAGTTTACCACGGAAATTGGGAACTGCCTTATTTTAAGTACCAGGATACCAGAAACGAGCAGAATAAATATAGCTGAAATCACTTCCCATTTCTCAGCCCGTAATCGCGGGCCAGCGGCATGGGCAACAAATGGCATGCATCGGCACGCACGATCGAGAATCGCCCCTTCTTTCTACGGAAAATGTCGATCCGCCTCCTTTCTAGTACCAAGGAATCAGAAATGACGAGAGCATCTATCTGCAGGTTCAATAAAATTCGTGTATCCGATATTCCGATCGCCTCCGCCGCCGCGCCGCCGGCCGCGGCCCGTTGCACTTAGCAGCGTCTTTTAACGTTGGAAAATGACTATTCGCCTTCTCCTAAGTACCAAGACATCAGAAATGTAAAGAATTAAACGAACAAAGTATTATTCGTAAAAGGACGGCTGTGGATATTAATTGAGTCCTATTATTTAAATTAACTAGTGATACATGGTTATCTTCAATTCTCTTTTACTTGAGAAAGACCAAATCTTATTTTTTAGAATTATTAAGAAACAGATGAATACAAGAAAGCGCCATCTATCGTTTATGTTCTGCGACTATCCCGGTCTGTCATAGCGTCTCTTTCGCGACGATACGCGCAGCTGTTGCCCCAGGCCGAAATCGTGTGATTTCTTTGCGTTAACTAAAACTAAGATAGTATCTCAGAAATTACGTTTTGGAACGAAGTTCCTTATCGCGCGTTGCGAAAGGTAACTATCGATGTCAAAGGATATTCTCTTCAGTAGGCATGATGCGAACAGCTTGTACAGACATGACATAACGCTTATTGCCTAGACGGAAAAAATTAAGACAAAAGTTGTAATGAACAACACTTTTTGCTATAAGTAGTTACATTACGGTGGAATCTTGGAAGCTAAATTAGAACCACTTCCCGATGTTCGATTGAGCTGAAATTGGGCACACACCTTTGGTTCTGGTGACAATATATTCTTATGACAGACATAATTTAATCCTGCAGCCAGGATCTTCTCCTCACGAGGCAATTAACCGTTGAGGAGTTCTCCTCAACGGTTAATAGCACAGACACGAACATTTGCGTACGAGTTCATGTTTGATGGATAATCACCATTTATATCATGAACTTATCCTGCAGCCAGGATCGTCTTCTCACGAGGGAACTCCTCAACGGTTAATAGCACAGACACGACAATTACTATGCACGTTCATATTTGATGGTTAATCACGATTTGTACCTTGAACTTATCCTGCAGCCAGGATCGTCTTTTCACGAGGGAACTCCTCAACGGTTAATAGCACAGACACGAAAATTTGTATGCACGTTCATATTTGATGGAAAATCACGATTTTTATCATGAACTTATCCTGCAGCCAGGATCGTCTTCTCACGAGGGAACTCCTCAACGGTTAGCACACACAGACACTAAAATTTGTATGCACGGTCATATTTAATGGATAGGTAAACATGAATTCTATCATGATCTCATCCTGCAGCCAGGATCGTCTTCTCACGAGGGAACTCCTCAACAGTTATTAGCATGGAATGAAAAAAAGTGTTGAGATTGCGATAATGATATGTGGTCAGAAACGATTACGGCAAAACTACACACATCAAAAGTGTCTAGGGATCAACATATATTTTTGCAATAACTTTTCTCCTGATTGATATTAATTAAAATTTTCTTTAAGGATTCATCAAATAAAGTGTTTTCGTTTGTCACAGTAACGATAAACCAAGTCACCTTTGCATTAATCAAGAAATTTGCCATTTTCTAATAAAGGGATTTTTGACATTTGAACCACTAACATTAAAGTTCGAAAAAAAAGACAGAAATAACAGTTTTCTTTAAAATTTTATTGGGTAACTTAAACAATTAATAATCCGTGTTTCTACCGCGAACACTAACAACACAAGAACATCGGTTTGGCATACTCAAAATGAGTTCATCCAAATCACGCTGTGGAATGGCCGCCCATGTTCGTTGCAACAACAAAAAAAGGTCTTCTTGCGACTGGATACCCTCCATATTCGGCAGAGCTCTTCTCTGTAGCATATCCCATGCATGCTCAATCGGGTTCAAGTCTGGCGACTGAGCAGGCCAGGGCAGGACATTGATGTTAGCTGCGGCGAGAGTCTGTCTTACAACTCTTGCGGTGTGCGGTCGTGCATTATCATGCATTAACTGAAATAAGGGACCGATTTGCACTTGTAGAGGAACGATGACGTCTGATACAATCGTCTCAGCATAAATTTGAGCGTTGAGGTTGCCTCTGATCCAAATCAACTCAGTTCTTCCGCCGATCCAAATACCCGCCCATACCATGATGGTTCCACCACTATAAGGATGGACTTCCTGGCAGGATTTTAATCGCTGTTGGCGTCCAGGGGTTCTCCAGTGTCGTATACGTCTTGTATCCGGTCTCATACCAAAACGAGACTCATCAGAAAAGCACACGAAACGCCATTGTTCTTCTGCCCAATTTCTGTGTTCAAGAGCCCATTGATATCGAATCCTACGATTGTGCATTGCTATAGGTGGTACCCGTAGCGGTCTTCGGGAATGAAGGTTCACTTCATGCAAGCGGTTTCTGACTGTTTGGTCGCTAATTAAGTTCCCTGAAGAGTGATGAAGCCTCACGGCTAACATCATGGCGGTTATTGTTGGAGCTCTTCGAGTTAAGATTTGAATGTATCGGTCTTGTCTCCGTGTGGTGCAGCGATACCGTCCTCCATGGCGCTCAGCCACGGTACCAGTGCTTCGGTAACGTGTCCAAAGTCGACTGATAACACTCTGACTTGTATTCAGAGCTAAAGCCACAGTACGTTGCCGGGAACCAGCTTCTATCATTCCCACGGCTCTGAGCATTTCTTCCCTGCTTAAATGACGTCGCCGCTCCATAATAACGTTGGTTTTAATCAGTAGTAGGGAAACAGTAGCACTAATAATGTCTTCAATGCGTTATATGTTTTTATAG
Source organism: Cerastis leucographa (assembly GCA_963082945.1). NCBI lineage: Eukaryota > Metazoa > Arthropoda > Insecta > Lepidoptera > Noctuidae > Cerastis > Cerastis leucographa. The sequence continues at coordinate 17,818,488 of OY720363.1, forward strand.
GGAAAATATTGACAGCTGATTTTCATCTTTTACTCGAATTTGATTCACAGTTCCTGATTCAAATTATGAAATGCACCAAAAAGGATCCATATAAATTTATAAAATCATAAATTTATTACAAAGCCACATCTCAATCTCAAGAAATCCGCATAAAAATGCTTGATCCCTAGACACTTTTGATGTGTGTAAAAATATTAAAATAAAATTTTAAGTTAATAAAGATAGAAAGATTTTTTTTAAATTTAATTAAATGAATTAACTTCGTTCCATCCGGGTGTCCCTCTCAAGTTTTTTTGCAGAAGTTATTATTTTGTTTACTTATAATATTAGATATGTTATTTTATTTTACAATAAAGTCCTCTCTGGTCTCAATACATTATTCTAATTAATACAATATTTTGCGTCAAATTCTGGAACCGAACACCGCGCGCCTGACCAAAATATAATAGATGTTCCCCGTAACTTCGTTTGCGTGGAAATTTGCGAGTATGCTACTAGCTATTGCGTGCGACTTCGTTCGCGTGGAAATTTTGAAGTGAATGTGAGAGTCAAAAAATAGCCTACGACCTTATACTTCAGATCTATCAAATATACTTACGCAAAAAAAAACATAAGAATCGGTCAAGCCGTTTAGAAGGAGTTAAAAAATATGAGAAAAAGAATATGTAAATAAAAGATAAAAACACATTTTAATACTGCTAAATAAAGTAAATGATCAACAAAATTAAAACCCCATATTAATTTGAAATTATAACCAAAAATAATGCTATCCTATTAAAGCAAACTCCAAACCACAGCTCCAAAAGTCCAAACTAAGACGTAGTCGACGTAGCCCCGGGCTCTTATTTCTGTCTGCAGGGTCTAAAGTAACCTAACACGAAGGGTATAGCAGGGTCTAAGTTCGCTCTCTTCGCTCGCTCTCTATACCCCTAACCTGTCCGACTCGGGGTGCCTAATGTCCCTAACTCGCTTCGCTCGCTCTTGCATCCTACCTATGTACTCCTTTTTCACTAACCTGGCAAATCCTTTGCTCTGCACTTGCACTCGATGTCTGTAGTAATAAATAATACATACATATATACAGTTTGGCATTACGCCACCTGGGTAGGCACCCACTTAACTTACATACAAGCCAAAGTCTATTTATTTTACACATTGCCGGTGGAACAGCAGGAACTCTATACAATCCCTACGTATAACGAGTTAAAGTATTTATTGGACAATTAATATTTCATACATTGCCTAGACGCCCCAGATATTTTACAAAATACATATTGTATAGAATACCTGAATTATACAGATTGCCGGTAACTTATACATATAGGCAATGTTTTGCATTAATTCGATTATTCGACCCTAAGCTCGCAGACAAATGGAGTCAGTCCAGTCTATCGGACGGAGATAGGACTCTACTAGTTCGGAAATTTTCAACCACCCGCCTCAAAATTACTAGGCAATCATAACACTCACGTAGTTGTCTCGTAAATCTGTATGGTTGTGTTCAATTCCGTCGTCGAGTACGGAGACACGCACACCGCTGCCGTTGTACCCCATTTCGTAGACTGGCAACACGTTCAGATCGAGCCGGGGCAAGTTGTGCATAGTACGTGTATCTTGCTGAAAAGAATAAAAATTTTGCTACTATAGAGTTAAGATTTATAAAATTAATATTTATTTTCCACTCCCAATGAATCTATATAATATATGTATGTATATTCATTCTGTCGGCCTACGAAGTGAGGGCTTGCTTGTTCGGCGATTTGACTACTCATCTGCTAGTAAGAACTGAGTGAGTCAGGACTTACACCTAGAAATGCTTAGGATAATAATTATGTAATTGTGCATATCGGATGAAGGCTTCATAACAATCACTTGTTGGAAATAGATGACATCGAACGCGATGTTTTTCACTGTTACACAATTTTTACAGCTTTATAGATGCAAATATCTAATCAAGCATTTACTTAAGAAAAAAGGGGTATAAGAAGCATATATTTTTTCAAAAGCTGTCGCTAGTCCTCCTACACCGTTATACATATTCCTCAAAATATATTTGTTCATCTCTCAGTTACATGTACGGAGAAGTGCCACCCCTATTTTTATATAATTGATCATTTTAAATCACTTTTATGTAGCGATTTATGAATCGCTACATAAAAGTGAACTACATAGAAGACAGTACCTACTCTACAAAATACATATTTGTAGTGCTAAAAGACTCGGACTAAAAATACCTAATTATAGTCAGAATCTATAAGGGTTCCGTTTTAGCCATTTGGCTACGAAACCCTAAAACCCTTTAGCAGCTAGATTTCGCTACATTGCTTCTTAAAAAATATGCAACATTTTGATGTTAATTTTACTAACCAAGTACCATTCGTGACTCCAGAGTTCGTCATTGAACCATGGTGTTCTAGTTCGATAAATATTAAAAGTTTTAAGTAATGATGTTGCATTGTCTTCCAATCTCTTCACTCTTTGTAATGGCTGGTCGGAATCTGATATGGGGTACCGTTTCACTCTGGACTTGGAGAATAGTTGCTCAGCCCATCTTACCTGATGAAAGAAGAACTTTTATAAAGCGTCACAATATTTTGATTGTGATGTGATTATTCATTGATCTTCTTCTTAGGCTACATACGCACTAAGCGGTTAGCCGGAGTGCGATCAGCCTTCCGGTGGACCGCAGGATGCGGTTGCGCTTGCGGTTAGCCGGGTGGCGGCTAGCCGCAACCGCAACCGGAACGTGCGGTTGAGAAACCGTCGTGGTTTGCGGTTGGATCGACTCATTTTCAAGATGGACGTCGAAGAAGTCGCAGCTATTTACTACATTTACTCGTGTTATATAAAGAAAAAGAAACAGAGAAAAGGGTACTGGCCTGCATCCTTATTTGCAAACACGAGATAAGAGCAAGCGTTTTGAATTATTTTTCGAAGAGCTTAAAAATTGTGGAGATATAATAGCATTTTAAAAAACGATATTCCAAAGAAAGAAACACTATTTCGCAATTGCATTAAGCCGGAATTAAAGTTAACAATAGTCCTAGCACCATCCGCGACCATGCGGCTGGCCGTCAGTCGCATCGCAGTGCGTATAAAAACTACTTTCTTGTAAAAATTTTTGATTCCGGTCAGCCTGACGGCTCGCCGCATTGCGGCTAATCGCTTAGTGCGTATGTAGCCTTAGCGTGTCGATGACAATTCTAATTGAGTCTTTTGCGACGAGTTTGGCACTATCAGTAAGGGTTTTAGTTGTCATGTTTATGATTCCGGGATTTTAGACGAGGTATTTATTATCAACTCTATGTTACTTCCTTCCTCGAACTTTAAATAAATTATACTCTACCTATTCCAATGTTGTTCATTACGCTACGACCAATAGGAGCGGTGCAGACGAAGCTGCGCCGGGTCAGCTAATCTGCCATAAAGTTCCATGTCATCAAGTTCTTTTCATACAAATCCCTTCCAGTCACACACAACTGAACGTATACACTCAAAAACCTTGTGCCACTTGCTATGCTACGTATAAATATAGCGGCTTTGGAAACTGCCACGTGTAAGCAGAGTTCAAAGTTACCAGGCGCTCAGAAATTATAAGAGATGCAATCCAACTCACCCTCCTGTCCTTGATGAGTGTTGACGTGTGTTGACTGGGGGTGCGTCGCTGCTTCCCATGATCATACTTCAAAAATGTGTATGTGTCTGGGAAACCATTAACCTGGCGAAAAAAAGTATTTTAATGAATGAAATACTGTTTTGGACACCCTAATCCTTGAGCTCAATCCTACAGCTTTATTGTGAACACATTTTAATTGGTAGTTAGATGTATCAATAAGTGCCTACATTGTATTAAATGCGAACTAAAAACGAACACAATGTAGCAAACGTCTGAAAAGTAAAGGTGCATGCAAATGCAATGTACTGTGCAAATAATCGAATTATTCTTTATGGTTTTGGGAGGCCTATTCATTTCTGTGGACTTGACATGTTATTATTAATTCACAATTTATTCCTTGCCATCTAGCCTTCAGCCAGCTAGTGAACTCCTCGCATTGAACAGACATCTCAAATTAACTTAACTTTGAAATAAATGAGAACAGTAAACTTACGTTACATTTTAAAATGAAGCAACAGGCTTAAAAAAACAAAATTCTTAAGAAATCGCAGTAGAACCACCGCGCATAACTATTATTAGAGTGAAGGACCCCACATGCAACACCTACTTGTATCAATAGCAAAGTGAAACGGCCACGTGTAAGCGAGTTCAAAGTTACCAGGCGCTTAGATAACAGAAGGGGTTCCATATTGGAACATGAACGTACGTATATCATTTGGGTATCTTTGAAATAGTAAACCGCTGTCGCATGGCGTCATAAAGGGGCAACAATGAGGAACAAGGCACACCCCACCATTTAAGGTGGAAGCGACAGGGTGGTCCGCGAAATTCAAATTTACTTACGTTTTTTGCAATTTGCCGGTCAGTGTTAGGTTTTATGTTGAATAAAATATCATACGCTACGGCCGCAACCCCTTTAAGTTCATTTAATCCCAATGAATGCCTATTTCATGAAAAAGTCATTCTATGGGGTTAAAATAAGCTTAAAGGGGTTGTATTGAAGACTTTATGATTACAACTCCGTAAAGTCATATTAGTTACGGCCACGTATCATACTTTATTCAACACTAGTTTCTGCTCGCGGTTTCGCCCGTGTGGAGTTTGGCGATTGCCCACTTGTGCGTTACCCCCTCAAAATAAGTATGTAAGTATATATAAAGTTATAGATTATAGTTGTTGCCCGCGGCACTGCTTGCGCGATAGTGTATAGGATAAATAGTTGTATACAAGTCTGTGATTTACAAAGTAAGAAGCCAGAGAATTCATCCTGGTTAGAAAAAAGTATATTACGGCGTTTTTTTTATGATTTAGATTGTTTGTGATCTAAATGGGTTGACCAGAATATATTTCATACATCCCTCCACGCCTTTCGATATAGATAATGGTGGGAATAAGATAGCTTAATTTTTTTTAAACAAAAATACTCAGATTATACACAACTATTTAAATCCCCGGAAAACTATATTAACAATGAACTATCCTAGCACCTCATTGTAAATGACATAATTGCGGTGTTCGGTTTGGGGCAAAAATTACCAAGTTACTCGCAGAGCTCACTCCGGAGCATGCAACATAAAACATCCCATGTGAGAAACCGTTCTCAGTTAAATCAACGCCAGCCATAGCCTAGGGGCGGATATTGAGACATTGTGTATTTTAAATTTCATTATTTGCACCTAGAAAATGAGGTCAAAATGAAAATCTAAAATTTTGTTATCAGCGACCTGGAAAACAACGAAAACGACACCCATAAAGAAAAACCATAAAAATTTTCCTCGGCTCCATCCTGGCTTTTCATTTTGACCTCATTTTCATTGCCAGCGACCCAAAAAACCACGAAAATGACTCCCATGAAGCCATTGAGTCGCGCTAGTGTCCAGTCGCGCGAGTGTCTGTCGCGCAAGTATAAGTCGCGCAAATAGGTTCCCGCAAGTGTCCTTCGCACAAATGTCTTTCGCCCAAATGTGCCAGATCCCCTAGAATGAAGATGTATATGAAGTTTTTTTAGCGTATTTGTCCATACAAACGTGCTAAGGTGCTAACACATAAACAGAAAAGTAAAAAAAAATGCCACCCCTTTTCTCGTCTGAGGGGTGGAATTTTCAAAACCATTGAAATACGTGAGTTCGATTCCATCCCAAGGTCGAGCAAAATATTAATGGGTTATTTGTTTAGTCTGAGCAATAGCCTGGAATCTGGATGTCTGTTCCTACGTGCTCAGCATTTAATACTCAAAATTTTATAGTCTACATCTGCCTACCCTTTTCCTAATTATTATGTTGGGGTCTGCTTGCAATCTAACCGGATGCAGCTAAATACTAGTATTTAACATGGAGCGACAGCCTATGTGACCTCCACACCCCAGCTAGTACTGGGTAAATCCATTTGGTAAGACTGGTTAAAAGATCTTCGTGCCACTGCACTGACTACCTGTAACGACTCTTTAAAGATCTACAAGTGACCGGCCGAGACAACGGCTTAACATGCTTTTCAAGGCACGTGGTAACTTGGTCCCTATGTTTGTAATGGGTGGGATGGGTCACCCATCCACAAACCAACCTATGCAAGCGCGGCTTAACCTGAAGAGCGACCCGAACGGCGGTAATTATTTTATAAGAATTTAAAATTCTTAACTTCTTAACAAGAATTAAAACACAGTTAGAGAAAAATTACTGTAGTTACACCTCTGCCTACCATTTCAAAAACGCAGGTGCGATGTTGTGCAACATTTTGACAATTTATGAATTGAACTCGACTGTCTATTTAGAACAAGTGCTTAAAAACATGCAATCTGATGTATGATGAATAGTGACGATTCCACTAATTAATCAGGTATTTTTTGTAAAAAAAAAACCTTAGCCCCAATAAAAACACGTAGTAAAAAGTTGTTTTAACTATTTATAGCTTGCACTTGTTGCTACTGCTTTGTTTTGGTTTCAAGCGCCCACCCACAAAGACATGCCATTCAACATGCTATTTCCACCCTCATTTTACCACCCCTACTATTTTAATGAGTTCAGAATAACTCCTGTGCACTTCTCTGTTCCTGGTATTTGCCGTCTGAAACAATGGGATGTAGGCGGCGCCCTAGCACGGATTTGAGAACGAGCTGGGCGGTTTCAACCCTCTAAGGAGGGTTCTATTTGCCTATTGCCCTCTCAATACAGAGTGCATGCACAGTCGTTTTGATTTGACGGGAAAAAGATTGTTACATTAAACATTATAGTTCAAGTAAAGCCATTTTGTACTGTTTCTTAGATTTGAATAAAAACATGGCTTTTTTATAGGACGCACGCAGCTGCTGCCCGCAACTTCGTTTGCGTGGATATTTTGATTGAATCATTCTATCTATTGCTGTCTATTGGTGAAAACCGCATCAAACCAAATCCGTTGCCTAGTTTAAAAGTTCTAAGCTTTCAGACGGCGGGAAGCGACTTTATTCTATTATGTACACAAACACTGAAATACAAATTACTGAAAGGCATGCACCTCAAAATCCTCACATCAGTAAATGTGTTCAACGTTAAAGATCAGGACATCATTCTGTCTATCTTGTTCAAACGATTTACAGACAACGAACGGTTTACTTTTCATTTTGAATACATTTTTAGTATGACAGGACGACTTTTTTTGTGATTTGTGGTGCGAATGGGCCTACACCTACTGTACTCGTGTAACAACAAACACCTTTATACAGGGTGGGTAAAAAATCGTAGATCAAACGAAACAGGTTGGGGTTATTCGCAGTAAAAAAAAATGTGACTCAATTGGAGCCGAAAGATAAGGTAATTAAAGAGTAATCTCTAATACTCATAAAAAATGGTACTCATTGTCATAAATGCTCTTTTGTAGTGACCATTTGATGCCCATTTTACTCTAAGATTAATTTTCAACTCAAATGGTCATAACTTTTAAGGAGATCAAGTTAGGGCTCTGCCAAGAGATATTTTTAACTGCCAATAATCCTAACTATCGCCCTGTTACGTTTGATCCACGGTTTTTTACTCTTACTGTATGTATAATCTCATAACTCTATACTATTAAATGAGAAACAGCTCTAATAATTTAAAAGCAAGTTACCGGTTTACGGGAGCGAAAAATCGATCTAGCTAACCGATGTTTGTAATCTTAGGTCAAAAGATAATTATTTATGAAACATGTCGCTGATTGATTATTTATTATACATTCAGATTGGTATTTGACTTAAAAAATCTGAACATATGCATCAAAGTAAGTTAACTAGTGTAACAGAGTTAAGCGTTAAACTTCGGAGCTCAGTCATACAGTCCGTAATGAATGACATTGACATTATTAAACTTATTGACAATGTAAATTATTTTTATCAACGAACTAATAACATTTGTGTGACGGTATTTTATCTTTGCTTGATTTATTGTTTTAAAATAAAATATTAAACTGCCTTAAAGTTAAGTTGTCAAAAAATCCCGAAGAAACAACAAAACGAGTTTGTTTGCACGACAATGTCACCAGTGTGACATGTGTGTCACATGAAATGGATGCCGTCATGTGATGTCTCAAACACACGTATGTACTAGGGCACCATGAGCGTCAGGCAATAACACATTTCCACAGGCTTATCAACACGCGAGCAATGAGTATGTAACGCCCCGCCCACACACGCCTGTGATAACACGATGCTTCGCGATACGATAGGCGATAGCGCATAGTCACTGACGGTAGTAGTACTTGTGATAGATAACGTTTTAGCTTAGACGATTTGCAATTTTATATTATGGAGAAGCAAAAGTGAACGATAAACGTTTTCATTTTGAACCGCTGGAAACTTCAGTGCAGTTTGCTGTTTAATTAAGTTTTCTATTTAGTTAAACCTGCTGAAGAATTTATTGTTAACCGTGTTGGTAAACGCATTTTCGAGTCCAAAGCGCCAAAAAGCACGCAAATCTCACTAAGTATATTTAATAATAATCCTTATCAATTTTATTTGTAAAGTGTACATCAGTCTAGTACAGTTATAGTTATTTCATAACAACATACGTTTATAGCTGCATTTTTAATTTAAGAGTCATGGTATTGCAAAATTCCTGAAAAAATCGGCTGATAAAAATAATAGAGCTTCTGAATTGTGACTGGCCTTGGCCTGAAAAAATTCCTTTAACCTACGTTTTTGTACAAAATTTATATTTTATGGATTTGAAAGAGTCACTAATTGCATTAATTGGAACTTGTTTAATTTCAAGAAGATAATCTCAGCACAGTCACTCCTCTATCCTCCACACAGATTCTCCACTACTAGTGCAGACCTATGGCTACAACATACAGACATATAAACAGTCGCTCACAGCCTAACATAATATACACATGCATAGAACATGTCTACGGTACACATATATACGATCTAATTCCCTGCATCTATACCACACAAACAAACATACATACATCTTACACATGGAGGGGTCGTATAGAAACGTCACACGTGTGAAGCACGTGTCAATTCATGGAGTCATGTGAGTTTTCGGAGTCACATGTGTACTAGGAGAGCAGGAGAGCTATAGAGATGTGACGCACATATGCACGGTACGTGTGAGGGTGTTGGTGTTGGGGTAGGTCGGGCTACGTATAGGGTGTGACGCGTAGGGCAACAGTTGCCTATGGCTTTCATACGTTTATGGTTGGCGTCCCATTGAGTTTGGTGGCATTGTTATACCTATTGGGTTTGCATAATAGGTGTGAATCATTGATATATAAAAACCCGTGTGAATAGTTCAGATGATTTATTTCATACAAATAACAAGATGAGTAATATGATATTATGATGTGTAGAAGTAAACCTAACAATACTCTTCTCTGCGGATCGACAAATGTTTAATTAAAAATAAAGGTAATTAATAATTTTCGAGTCCACCATTACCATTCATACAAATCCCTTTAAATTATTGAATAGTTCAACCGAGGCGAAAAGCTATTTTTCAGAAAATTAAACGTCACTAAAGCAAATAAATAAAAAATAGCTTGTACCTATATCTAATAACGGTTACTGAAATAACACAGGATATTAAAATGAATTGAAAAACATAGAATGATTGATGACTTTTCAAATCTAAGCAAAAAAAAAAACATTTTCAAACAAAACAAAAATAACACCAATCAATAAATCACAAATAAAGTCATCGCAAGAAACATTCAAGAGATGAATGAAGCTCGCACGTGGTACGCAAGGTCATTGACTCGACTCGTAAAGTTGAACGACACAATTCGGTTTTGAAGAAAATACGTAAACTCGGCAACGGACTAAACCAGCTGTTCTATGTTACCCTGATACCTCTCACATTTTTGTTACGTTTTAAGTAAAAATAAATATTTTCGTTATCTGTGGAGTTTAGAAAGTTTTCATAACATTTTTTGGACGCAGTTAGTTGTAGAACGAACGGTTAGGTTTTCAATAGAGGTTGAGTACATTACTTGTGATTAATTCGTATTGTGAAAAAACATTTTTAAAAGAGATTTTTAATACAATTTTTATTATTAACTATAATGAATTCTAACGATATGAATGATATAGTTAATTAAATAATGTTAATTAACAATTAGGTAAAAATTAAATAAATTTTAGACAAAAGGCAAAACGTAAACGTAATATCATAATTCACGTTATGAAACAAAACAACATACTTGAACATACATGTAGTCAACTGAAAATAATTCTTTAGGTTTATTTTCAAGCTGAAACACGCAAACAGCAGCACAATATGACGAAAGCAACCTTGACGACCATAACAACAGCTGTGTTTAGGACACACACATGTTGGCAAGCGCCCTACTAAACAGAAGTCCCGCCCCCTGTAAACTACGGAAATAGATTGCCGCTGAAACTCGCTGAAAAACATTTCCTCCACGGTTCTGCGAGCCTGGTACGTGCGACGCTAATTCCACAGTTAGCGCCGCCTGAAAAACTGAACGCTACCGTTTCAGTCAGCATGTTTGCGCTATTAGCCGCAAGAGGGTAGGTTGTGTTTTCCAATTTTGCTATTGCTACCAAACTCTTGCTCACAGCGCCATCTTACGAGTTTAATGAGAAGTTTTTCGCTTCGAATATTCAGAAACGTAGCCACGATGCCACGAGCCACGCCTGTGTTAAACGGCTTGGCCGCGATACAATTTTTATGAAATGTTCAAAGATGACTCTTATAATTCTAGTTTGTAGTGCGAAAAAAAAACACTAGTCTCTATGAATTTCGTACTCTTATTTAGAAATAATTATTCAGTGGACTTTAAACTGCTATTCATAAATAATCAACGATGATGATTTGTTGATTTGTTGCCCTGCGTGTCCTGTTGTTTGTTATTGCGCCAACCTCGTTACTTAACTCTGGGTCGACACAATTTAGATTGCCATTGAATCGCTAAGAAGAAGAATTATGTATTGAAAACATACCACAACACAATTACATAATAATGGATGAAGACAATTTAGCAGAATCTAAAATATAAGTATACTCAATAATACAAAGAAGATGTGCGCTAAAAATAGCCCTTAATTCTTTGAAGCGCTTTACTAGCAAGTTCACTGGTTTAATGTTGACATAAACATCTAGGTTGATCCTTGTGAATTAAGTTCATCCTGAGACTCACTCGAACTGACGTAAATCCAGTAATTTCTAGAAAAATAACCCACAGTTTGTCCACTGTGTAGGCGTCACCTGCGTAGTACGCGGTCGGTTTTAATGAACGAAGTGTAATTTAAGTCCCACGGATTAATTGAACAATTCAATTAAAAATGTTGTTTGTTTGTTTAGTAAGCGAATTACCAAATTAAAACTAAATTAGGTAAAAATAGTGTCTTACGATTGAGAAAAATTAAAATATAACAAGACGTGTACGGTTTTCCCATGAGCAAAAATCGAGTCGTTCAATAAGGTCATGCACTAATTTTATACCCCTATTTTTAATTAAAAAATCCTGAATTACTGCTTACTTTCGTCTTAAAGGGAACTGCAGGAAAAGCAACATCGTATCTATCGTATCGTATCGTTCTAGACCCAAGGGCCGTGAGATAAGTCAATGCATTATGATTTTTATTAAGTAGGGATTAATTCTCGCAAGTATAATTCAGACCGACACCTAACAAGAATAAATTGGAAGGATAAGACAATATTCCCGTCGGACAATTATCGGACTCCACGCGGGCGACGCGACGCCGCGGGCATAAGCTAGTTATATATAAAAACGAGCAAAAAATCACTTTTTTTGTATTTTATTCTGTTTTTAGTACTTATTTGTTGTTATAGCATCAACATAAATAATTTGTAGAAATTTCAACTGGCTAACTATCACGGTTCATGAGATACAGCTTGGTAACAGACGGACGGACGGACAGACAGCAAAGTCTCATTAATAGGGTCCCGTTTGACCCATTGGATACGGAACCCTAAAAACAATCGAACGCACATCTTATCACACACATTTTCTGCAACAATGATTTTAATCATCAATAGCTCTCACTACACAATGTGGGGGTGGTAGTGGTACTCAGTACACGAATAGAAACTAGCTTGTAATCAAGACAGCATATTAGATAGGCTTTCAACATCATTGAACAATCATAGCCGTTATTATTCTTCTGAGGTAGTGAGGTCATTATATTTTAAGTCTAACAGGAACTATCAATGAAACACCGAATTTACATGAAAACAATGTATATATGTGCTATGTTAATTTCGGGATTAAATATAATGAGCACCAAAAAATACTTTGAGATCCTAAGCTACGTTACCCAAAAAAAAATACTAAACACCAAAAAAATTGTATTCAAAGACCAAATATAGTAAATGATCACCAAATATAGTAAATGATCACCAAATTTTGTGGCAAGAAGAACTTAGGAAGGAAGTGCGAGCAAAGCGAGCTCGGGATATTGGGCACCCCGACTCGGACATCCCCTTCGTGTGAGGTTACTTTAAACCCTGCAGAGAGAAATAAGAGCCCCGCGTAGCGGGGCTCCGTCGACTACGCCTTAGTTCGGAGCTGTGATTTTCAGGTTTTTAATCCTGGTGATCATTTACTATTTTAGGCAGTATAAAAATGTTTTTTAAGGTTATATTTACTTTATCTGGTGTTATGTTAAACATAAGCCGTTAATTTCTACGAAGACACCTAATTATCTTCAGACATAATTGTGAATAGCGGCCTTGTCATCAATATTCCATTTTCTAAAGCCAGAAAAAAAATAAAGAAGCGTCGCTTTTGTATTTAAAAACAATCTTAATTAGTACGCTGGCTCACAGACTCACACGAAGCACATAAAATAAAGAGGGTCGGACAAACAATGATTAGCGACACAAACTGAGACAAATGGTCTGAACTAATTCCTGAACATTTGTCACGATTAGACGGAGGAGTAGTGAAGTGTTATATGAGACAGCTGATTGGCTAAACTTTAACCTACCTGTTGTCAGAGGATACGTGGAATTTTTGACCTTACTACTTAGTTTTTGTGAATAATAATCTGGTACTAAAGGTCAGTTAAATATAGGCACCACCACAACTCCGAACAAATAAGGCTTGGATAGGATTTTCTTTTACATAAAATTAAGCACTAACATTTAAAAACAGACTTTAACTTTTAGAGTTTTCTATCAGTGTTATGATATCAGTAGGCAAGTTTTGTTACGTCAAACAAAATACTTGATTCCTGAAACATAATCCTGTTATCCCCGAAGGGATGGGCAGAGAAAAGGTTTACGGTATAGTATTTATTGTACACGTAACGTTAAATGCGCAAAACCTCAGACACCCAAATAATTTTTAATGGGAACTATATTTTCTATCACCAAAATTTATATTTGTCATCAAGTTGTATCACCTAATAAATAGATCTATCGCCACGAAATATTTTCGTACTCAGATAAACAAAAATTGTTCCCAGGTATGAATTATCAAATTAATGTTAATATATGTGTAAAATAAGAGATCGATAACCAATAAAATTATATTGCATTACATGAATATAAACTTCGTTCTTATAATAACAGTTTTGTTACTTAAATAATAGCTCTGTGCTCAGAATGGTAGATCTGTCACCAAATAAATAGATCAGTTAATACGAGACATAGGGCACATCAACTCGGACAGGTTAGGTTCGAAGGGGATGGCAGGGTCTAGTGAGCGAGCGGAGCGAGCGAACTAAGACCCCGACATCCCCTTCGTGTTAGGTTACTTTAAACCCTGCAGAGAGAAATAGGAGCCCCGCGTAGCGGGGCTCCGTCGACTACGCCTTAGTTTGGACCTGTGGTTTGGAGTTTTATGTAAACATTTTTACATTGTTTGATGATTCAATTTTCGTGACACTTCTATTATTTTGAAACCTAATAAAATTATTTGATGATTGATATTATTTCCAAGTCATTCTTAATTAATATATAGGTAAGCGTTTTGATATTATTTGATGATTCCATTTAGGTGACAGATCTACTATTTTGAGGACAAACCCTATTATTTAAGAAACACAAAACTAATTAAATTGGTGATAGCTTAAATGATACCCATTTTTAATTCGATTAACCTAATTCTGAGAGAAAAAAAAAACGTAAAGGTTTTATGTGCTGTTTTAGATTTACTGGAAATTCTGATTGTTTCTTTCTTTTTTTCCCGCGTATGAGAAAATTTAAATTAGACGACAAACATTTGTGTTTGTTTACCTATTTTGGCGGGTTTGCGCACGTTATGGCTTGACCTATAACAAATAGACAGGGCAACATTTTTAATGAAGATTTTTTTTTAAAATGTGACCTATATTAAAAAGTGGTTCAATTGATTCTGCTCGTTATTCTGATCAAACTATTTTCAGGTTTTGCACATTTAACGTTACACGTTGTGTAGAGATTTGCACGCGAATTAGATGCGTGTAACAAACTAATCAGCTATTTTGACCTCAGCCTTTATAACTCGTACTGTACTAATGCCATTGTACAGAAGCCCGCTTATCGATATAACACCTTAACCTTTCCTTAAATACGGAGTTTCAATAGAATAAGAGGTCATCGTATACTGGACGTGTTGCCAGTGACTTGCGGGTGCGGCCTACCGTACTGCAATCTTGAAACTGTCCGTCAACATGTTGATGACCGCATTTCTCCTGGGACTCGTTCGTCGGAGCCTCTATGGAAAGACCCAAATAGTTTAGGCTTTTACTGGTATTATGAAACTTACAAGGTTAAGTAACGTGTGTTGTTTGTATGTTTAGACTACAGAAATTAGTAAGAAAATGGGATGGGATGCTTAGTGGGCGCATAATTATGGATTATTATCATTCTACTGTTCTTGTTCTCTTGTATTCAGGGTCAGCGCAGCGTGTCTTCTTCTTCCATACCTTTCTATTAGTCGGCATCACGCTTTCTCTTCATTTAATAATCATCTTCAAGTATGCGGCAATCCGCAATGATAATTATGGTGATATTACCAATGTAATATCACCATAATTTTCATCATATGATTGATTACCTATAACAAAGCCGAAAGGCACTTATGTTCTCCCCGTTAAGTATTGGGTTTTTTTTTTGTTCTGGACCATACCTGGGATTTTTCTTGTCCATATTCATCATATATCTATAGATATAATTACGGAGATGTCATGACAAGTTTTTTTTTACATATTTACAAGTTTTTAATGTTATTTTACTTTACTTTAAAAACCTCCATGATCCTTGTTGAAACATTGTGTTGAAAGATCCATTGAATTGCAATGGATCTTTCAACACAATGTTTTGAGTTACCTACATTGAGTCCTACCTAAACCATGGTTTTTCGCCCCAAAACAAAAGTCGTTTCTAAGCAATCATTTTTGCGTTGTTACTTAGCTTGATGAACAGAATACTTGGTTGACGGCTTCGTTAAGAGTTCGTTTACCTACACCTTGTATATTTGCAGACTTTGCACAGAAGGATGATTTTCCTTTGACTCAAACTAAGGTCCTCTAATTACTCTAATACATAATTATTATATTATAAAGGGTGTAAAACATCTCTTAACAAAGCCGAAAGGCACTGGTTCTCCCTGTCATTGCGATCATTTTTTTGTTCTACACCATACCTGGGACTTCTAGTTACTGAGATATTAGGGGTCAAAGTTCCAACTTTTTGACAAGTATTTTTTTAAATACAAGTTTTTAATGTAAGATTTTTACCTTAAACACCTCCACGACCCCCATACTATTCAATCCGTCCATCAGCACAATGTTTTGAGTGCGTTACATTGAGTTCTACCACAAAACATGATTTTACACCCCCCAAAAAAAAGTCGTTTCCTAGCAATAATTTTTGCGTAAAGTTACTTAGTTTCATGTACAGAATGCTTGGTTGACGGCTTCGTGATGAGGTGATTTACACCTAGAATTTAGTTAGTAGAATTCGTGTTTGCCTCACGAGTATGTTCCGCCACTTCTTTTCCCCCAGCTGACCCACATGGAATCGTCAGCTCACCCTAAGACTACTTAGCTTATACATATTAACTTCTAATTGTGAATCTCTAAAGAGATTAGATTAGGTGTAGTAAACTACACCTAGGTCAAGAGCAAGAAAAGATAGTCCAAGGGCCGAAAGAGCATCCGTCTTTAGTTAAACACATCTTCTCAATTTCATGCAGCCTCAATAACTCTAATTAATTGCTGCCTTTTACGTCCGTCATGATATTATTATATTGAGTGTAATCTATGCAATATACTGGGTGTGCTATCGACAAGTGCCACTTCAAATACAAGGGCGTCATAGCATTGATTTCGGCCTTATCTCAAGCACGTATATACTGCGAACTTTATTATACCGAATGACGTATGTATTTGTTGGATTTGTCACTTGTAAAGGACATACTTTAATTTGGGAAATCGATAAAGCACGCTCCTTGCATGATACAGCATAACGTCCACCTCTTTTACCCCACGTGGGCGCTTTCAGTCAACATTATTAAAATCAAGAGTCATTTATTCAAATTATACTGATAATAAGTCTGATTAACGACCAGCCAGTTCTTTGACTGAAAAGCCCTTTTATCATTCAGTCTGTAAGTATGAGGATATCAAAGCCAAACCATAGTTTTCTATAGTATCAGGCTAGAAGATTGTTTTCAGGCGAATGAGGTTCGTGTTCGACTCTTAAAAAACTCGAATATTTTAGGTTCCTGAAAAACGAATTTCACGTAAGTATGTACAAAATAAACTGGCTCAGCAGGATTTCGGCAGGTAGCCCTTTCTGGTTTAAACAAAATCAAAAATACGAAGCTCTTTCATTAAAATTAACAAACAGGCCTCGACCGAGAGCTTACTGGAAAATTAAATTTATAATTGTATAACAGAGTAAAACCTTTTCGTTAAAATCATAATACAGAAAGGAGATTTTTAAATTGTATTTAATTTAATCTCCGGTATTATGCTGTGAAAAGGTCAAAAAAGTTTGGAAAGTGTGGGGCGCCCTGGCCGTACCCTAACTATTGTCACTGCAGAGCCATATTCTATTAACAATTTTAAGGAAAAGACAAAAACGGATGGGACACACCATTATTAGGTATAAACTCTCTAGGGATTATTTATTTAATGTTCCAGGCTGTTGACGAAGTGATGGATTTTTCTCAATAATATCTCGACGAGACAAACACAACGCGAAGAGCCTACCACGACAAAATTACATTGTATCAACGACAACGTTGATAGTCAAAAATGTACCTACTACATTGCCATAAGCTACCAAAGCTTACTTCAATCATAAAGGAAAAACCTTTAATAAACCAAAAACAAAATTAATCCAAGCGTCGCCGTCGTAGCGTCGGGGGTTCGCTTAGCACAAACACTAAGTTTGTGCTAAACGGTCTACTTAGCTGTGTGTTGTTCAAAAAAACGAGCAAAAAAATCGAAAAGCACTTTTTTGTATGGGAACCCCCTTAAATATTTATTTTATTCTATTTTTAGTATTTGTTGTTATAGCATCAACAGAGATACATAATCTGTAGAAATTTCAACTGGCTAACTATCACGGTTCATGAGATACAGCCTGGTGACAGACGGACGGACGGACGGACGGACAGACGGACGGACAGTGAAGTCTCAGTAATAGGGTCCCGTTTGACCCTTCGGGTACGGAACCTTAAAATAACCAACGTCCAAAAAAAAACACAAAAAAAGTGGAAGTGTGAAGTCGGTTTTTTTTTTGTAAAAACGTGTTCATTCCACAATTTTTTGTTGTGGTATCTCACATAAAGCAACACCAGCACATCTTCCATACCTTAAGAAAAAGACAAAATGCATAATAAAGAGGATAACTCAAAAAGTACCTAAGCAAAGATAAAAAATTCCTATGAGACCACAGCGCGAGCTTTCTCTAACAAATGAAAAGAATCATCGAAAAAGGTGTACATAAATGAAAAAAATGCTGGGTGAATGAATACATAACCACCTCTTTATTAAGAAGTCGGTTAAAAAAATGCAAATAGGAATCTAAGTTCTGACTTAAAATGTAATTACTCAGAAGTCTTGGTTCGGTTGGTAGTTCGTTATTTAAAAATAATAATAATTTTTTGAAAACATATTTTTTTGGAACATAAGAGTTATTGTTTTTTTGTCCTTCGCTCCGCAATTTAATTCATCGGCTATTAGCAAAATCCACATTTTTACAGAGCTTTATTTTAGGACTGTTTAGTAAAAAGTAGGAAATTAAGTTCGAAAAGCTGTCTGCCATTTCAAAACACATCATTCAACAATCATTTGTAGATTGTGATTCGTATTTTATTAAATAAGTTAAAAGCTTTTGGGGAAGATGATTTGGCATTTTTATAAACTTAACAGTAACTGTGGCTATTTTTGTTCAAACATTTTACAAATATACACCAGTTTTGTTGAAACACTGGCAACATTTCAATATTTGAATAAGAATTATTGTAATTATATACTTATTCTTAGACATTTAATGAATTATTAATTCATGACTAAGGTTTATTACTTAATTGTTTTAGTTTCGGAAAAAAAAAAACATCTATTCTGAAAGCACAAGGACATCATAAACTTACCTTCCCACCAAAAACGTATCCCAGTTCCAAAGCGACCAGCTGAGCTACCTCTTCACCACCTTCCACGTCCACGGTCCACTCGTTCACAAAATCCTTCGCATGCTCCAAACCATTATGCACTCCTTGGTACCCATAGTGCCCTGGTACCCAAAATCTGGGCTCATTAGGATACCATGACAAAACCGAAGTAAACAAACTGGCAATTAGGAGAGTAAAGAGCGTCATTAAATCGTTGTTTTGTGAATTTATTTGTATTTGCGTTTATTTGTATTAGATGGTAGGGAGTTCGAGCGAGGTCGGTGTCCAAGCAAACACTAACGGCCGGCAGACAACAAGAGAGGAAAAGTGTGATTTTTCCCAAGCGGCGCGGCGGTATACCCGACTGTTGTAGCTATTAGCTTACGCAGTGCTGCGCATCGCGTAGCGGTCACGTCGCGCTTTTCAGCCTTTTTTGTTTTGTAAGATATTTATTGAAGTGAAACTTCATATGCGACTTCCAATAAGTTTAACGCTACCATCGAGGGGGAATATTTTCTAAAACTCACTAAGAGATGGCAGTATTACAAGATTTGTGACTACGTAGTTTTACTAGGTACGCAAGATGGCGTGCAAACAGTCATGCATTCGATTCTGACCAGCCTTCGCTCAATTTCCATGCGTAGAATAACCTCGATAAACTTATGTAATAAAAATAATACAACAACAAAATATACAAGGAAACAACAAAATATTATTTAGAACCTCAATAAAATAAAGAGAGTGAATGCGTGGCACTCGAACGAATGCGTGTAGTATTACGAAGTTTCACTTACTCCCGCCGGAGGGACTCATTGCACTGTTTTTTTTATTATACTCCTTTTTATTAGGTTTTATTTGTTTTTAAGTATTTGGAGTTTTCATAGCACCTGTTAAAAGAGAGTTAGGTAAGTACTAAAACCATTAGCAACTTATAAAAAACTTGAAACCAAATTATAATAACATAAATGTTTGAAGTTTTGGGCCTTACAACATTTAAAATAATGTGGTACCAGCGACACAAACAAGAAGAAGAATAAAAATATTGGGTATATTGTACAATAAAATTATCATATAGGTTCGGCACAAAATCATGTTCATCAGTCGGGTATACCCATTTCAGTCATTATTACAGTGGCCGCTGAACACACAGAGAGATAACTGGCATCGAGATATATTTGAACTATATCTAAATTATGCCGCTATGTATTCAATTTAGTAGAGTATCGAGCAATAAATCTATAATGTTTCATAACAGCATTTTTTCAAACATTCAGCTCATCGCTAAGCCCTAAACTGAATATATGAAGTATTACAAGGATCCTACTAGCTAGGTAAATCTCATTCGTAGAGAAAGACTAATTATAATTCTTAACAAGGTTAATTATTATGGACTTAGGTGACACCTAAACATCGTTTCAGATACCAGCTAAAACGCAACCGTAATAATTAATTTTGTAACACATGTAGTTTCAGTATTTATTCTGTCTAGTTAGTGCGTCATCATTTTCTAAATGTATTTTTGTTACATAATTTTCATTATTTTATTTGTGATACATATTGTTTACATTTTAAATATTTATTAAAACAAAACCTAATAAAAAAACATTTAAAAAATAGTACCCTATCGGCGTCCAGTCTTACCAAGGGGTATCGTATTACCCAGTTACTGGGTTGTGGAGGTCAGATAGACAGTCGCTTCATGAAAAATACTGCTAATGCTGCATCCGGTTAGACTGGAAGTCGACCCCAAGATAATTTGGGACAAGGCTAGGCACTAGGCAGATGATGATGACCCGTATCAGAAACAAGGTCCAGGTGGCCGGTGGTAAGGGCTCCAGAGAGAGGTAAAATAATAAGTGCATATTAATTATTAGGAGCATATTAATCATTGTGAGCAGCGGTGGCCCAGTGGTAGCAGCCCCGACTTACGAGCAGTAAGTCGTAGGTTCGAACCCAGGCAGGCGCATTACTTTGTGTAATTTATTTCATCACCGCTGCTCTCAAAACGGTGAAGGAAAACATCGTGAGGAAACCGGCATGTCCTAGAACTAAAAATTCGAAGACATGTGACATCTACCAACCCGCACTGGGCCCGCGTGGTGGATTACAGCCCATTCCCTCTCATAGAGAGGAGGCCTGCGTCCCAGCAGTGGGAACAATATAGGCTGATGATGATGATGATGAATTATTAGGATTAAGTTTTGAAAAGGAACAATAATTATCACTTATACTCGTACAGATAGATATGTTTACAAGACATTTCAACAGAAATAGACACATTAACCACAAGCCATCGATTATGAATATAACGGCACTTGCAAATGAACTGTTTTATGAGTGGAGTGGGCATTAAACACTAATTCCTCGTCATTAAACTTGGGGGTGCGAGATCCATTTGCCCCACGCCTAGTTTATATTAAGTCGTATTTATGTATTTCGTATTATGAGAGAATAAACATTAGCACATTTTTATTAACATTGGCTCTACCATCCTTTTATCTTTTCTTCGGAGAAGAAGACAGAAGAAAAAATAGTGCGTGGAGTCCCTCCGCGCGGAAGAAGTGAAACTTCGTAATACTACACGCATGCGTTCGAGTGCCACGCATTCACTCTCGCTCTGTCTCTTTCTATTCCCCCTCCATGGTAGCGTTAAACGTTTAACGCAACCTTTTTGGAAGTTGCATAAGAAGTTTCACCTCAAAAATTTATGTACGAGTGTGAGGAATGATATACAAGAACTGCCTGGTTGGTCAAGTGGTCGAAATCGCGACTTCTGAGCATGAGGTTCTGGGTTCGACTCCCGGGACAGGAAAAATTGTTATTGGGGTTTTCCATCAGGAATTTCTAGCAGCCACGGAGTCTGGAATTGTGCCCTGTTGATGGCAATAGGCTCGCCCTCTGTTACATGGGACTTAAACATAACTGGCGAAATGGGGTTGTTATATAGGCACACCTCTGCCTAACCCTTCGGGGGTTGTAGGCGTGATATCATGTGATATAAAATAAAAAAGAGTTAATAATAGAGAGACCGATAACAGACAGGAATGTAAGATGATGATTAACGCTGGATCTGTAGCTATGTATGGAGATTATAGGCCTTAAAATCATCACAAATCAGTATCCAATCATCACGGTACATCAAAATGGCGTCTAACTTAAGTCTACAATGTTCAATCCTTGACGATTGAAAGAGAACCGGTGAATGAAAAGTCATGAGGTATCGAAAGTTTTGGATGGAATGCATTATGTATAAAACAAAACGATGGATTGACTTGTGAATAAGGATCACACATCCATACATTTCATTCCATCCATACTATAATATTATAAATGCGAATGTCACTCTGTTTGTTTGTATGTTTGTTACCTTTTCACGACTAAACGGCTGATCGGATTTTAATGAAATTTGGCAAGAAGATAGATTTCAACCTGGGGAAGGACATAGGATATCCATACTAATATTATGAATGCGAATGTCACTCTGTTTGTTTGTTACGTTTTCACGGCTAAACGGCTGATCGGATTTTAATGAAATTTTGCAAGAAGATAGATTTCAGCCTGGGGAAGGACATAGGCTATATACGCTACGACCAATAGGAGCGGAGCAGCAATGAAACATGTTACGAAAACGGGGAAAATGTGACGCAAACGAAGTTGCGTGGGACAGCTAGTTTTCAATACATTTTAACCATGTAGGTTTTGTACGTTTTTAAGAAACAGCTGTTTTTAAGGTTCCGTACCCAAAGTGTCAAACGGGACCCTAATACTGAGATTTCGCTGTCCGTCCGTCCATCCGTCCGTCAGTCTGTCACCAGGCTGTATCTCATAAACCGTGATAGTTAGCAAGTTAAAATTTCTACAGATTATGTATTTCTGTTGCCGCTATAACAACAAATACTAAAAACAGAATAAAATAAATTTTTAAGGGGGTTCCCATACAAAAAAAGTTTTCATAAATAATGAACCCTTCGTGCGACTCGCACTTGGTCGGTTTTTTTATATACTGAATACGTGGTAAGGTAACCGTTTTCGCCTCGGTCTTTTCCATCCTATATAACCTACAAATTGATATAACGGCAGGAAATTGATGATGATGATAGGTATACTCGGTACTTATTGATCAAACCGTAAATAAATAAATATAGAAATACTAAAAGCGTACCCGGATAAACACATATGTTTATCCTGGGGCGCTTTCAATTAAAAACCGATCAACAGCCTATCAATCAGAGCAAATAAAATATTAACATCATAAAGAATCCAGCTCGTGTACCAGGATATTATAAATACGTGTTACGTGTTTATTGCACAAGCGGCAGTGTGTCAGTGGATCGATGGATCGTGGCCGTGAGCTGTCGGCGCCCGCGCATGCTGCCGTAAACAAACACTTTACAGACATTTACAGATAAACTGATGTGGCCACGAAGGGTGTAGCTTTTTTTTAAAACTATGAACCGAAGAAAATACTTATCAACACTTGAATTGAGTCACTTGAATTGAGTCCTTTCTATCATAACCCCAAAGTTCTTGAAAGTTATGCATTGCATTACTTCTTAATTATGTTTGAACGATTTGTCTGCTTGTCAACGCAAATAGATAGTGAAATGAATCATGTTGATTATTGTCAGAATAGTGAGGGAATTTGAACGCAAATATCCCACTGGAAATTAATTACCAATAAATTAATTGTAACTATATTAAATTAAAAGTTGCAGATTATCCACGTCCTAACTTTTCTTTGATCCTTCTAAACATGATTTTTTTACTTCTTAAAAAGCCTAATCTTAGGCGATTATTTGCAAAAAATAGACTACTCTAATTTGAAATAGAAGTGAAAAGGTGTTCCTAATTATTTACAAAAGATGGCCATAGTAACGATAAGTCACGGAATCGTCCGTGACGGCCAAAATACTCGAACATCTTATATTCTCTTATATCTCCCTACACGTACTGGAGACTATTTCGGGACTATTACTAACTACTAGATACATCGGTGCTCAAAGTTTTGTTTCCCTATGATTTTATTTTACAAAAAAAGAGCTTATTTCACATTCGCTTGGTAAGATACCAAAATAAGGCCTAGAATCATCCATCCCGATTGCCAGTATAGAGCAACGTTCCCTTCATGCCGTTCTACCTCGAGGGTATACACTGAGATGCAATTGCTTACAAAGCAGGTGTATAACTAGAACGATTTTCTACAGCGTACATCATACCACGTAAGCTCTTCGATAGCTAATATGTCAATCACACAACATTACATTTTTGACTTTTTCCATCATCGTATCGCGTATAGAATGCCATTTAATGTAGGCCTTCTGCGTTCTGCTTCCAGATAATTCTGAGAAAACTTCATCATGTCGCCTACAGTCTTGAATATTAAATAAGTAATCCCTGGACAGATTACAGTCTAGTCTTCTTTTAAAATATGATTCTATTTTCGTCTGACTTTTATATTTCTACGTCATTCATACTGAACACTTCGACCATATCTATTTTTGGCACGATTCTTCTTATAGCTACGGTAAATCCTCAATATAATAATATTTTGTTCAAAACAAACAAAAGCTACCGGAACAAACTTTATAGTGCTTCTTCTGAGGTCCGTTTCCATGATTTGTTTATCAAATCTTGGTTTTCTTTCTGTTTTATTATATTTTTTTTTACTTTTTGAGGTTTCTGGATGTGGGTTTCAATACTTATTTCGATCTTCCATTTCATATCTTGGATCTAAAATTACTTCAATTTAAAAGCGTGCCGTCTACGTAACTTTTATTTTTTAAACTCTTTACAAAGAGTAAAGGTTGACTGGTAGAAAATGCCTACGGCATTAAGTCCGCCTCTGTACATTGTACTTGAAGTGTTAAATAAATAAATAAAAAGTGACAGCAGCTTAAATTATGGATCTATTAAATGACCCCAAATCACCACTGTTACCAGAAGGCACTCCAGTAAAAAGAGCACACGATATGACGCATTATTTATGCAACGAGGAAAATTATATCATATTATTTCGTGATATCCAAACGTATGGGAAGTGGTGTATGAGAACATACGTACAACTACAACTTTGGCTATCACTGCTCAAACGCATATCCGCGGCGCGCGCGCACCCGCAGTCGCGATGCGCGCGCCGCTCGCACCCGCGGCCTGTGCCGCATTACTCCTGATCTGGCCTGCCTCCCTGGTACTCTGCTATCAGGACGAGAGAGGATACCAAGCAGAGGACGCATATCACGACGATGTGTTAGACGTGTGAGTGATTCATGTGCCGCTGGTAATTCTGTGAAGCTGTTCATCTCCAGTGATTTTCAGTGATTTTTTATTTTAATTATTTCTGACATGCGTATCGGTTGGTTGGCGGAAGTGATACTCGTAAAATGGTTGCTCCGAATAATTTTATTTCTGCGGATGATGATATTAATTCAGCCTATATCATGTTTCGACCCAAAGTTTATTTAGAAAACATCTAAAAGAAGGAATAATTAATTAAAATTCAACACGCGAGTTTATAATTACGTTGCCTGTGGGCTGTGAGGGTAAAATTTAGGTTCGAACTAGTAGTTAAAATCCGGATTACCCCACATAAGTAACTCAATTGTAAGTCCTCGAAAGCTTTACTTTAACACAACACAGCGAATCTATAAAGGAATCGTGACCCAGAGTCCACAATTCCCTTTATTACTTCAATTAATTTATGAATCAGATTGCATTGCACCGTTTAAAAACCAAAGTGCGTGGGTTCAACGACTGCTACTGAATGGAGAACGTTGCACACTTGCACCATCATAATACATGAAGTATTACAACGTTATTGCACGTGGTATTAATAGTCCAGTGTAAGAACCCATTGACGTGTTCTTGGAAGTCTTAGGGCGAAGAATAAGGTACTTAGGCTTATACTTGGTGATGTAAAAAAGGCTAAACACTTCAGTTAACTGAGCTTCTGAGTATTGAGCTTGTTTATATGTTAATTAATATTGGGTCGGACATCTAAATAAAACTACTTTAATTATAAAGAAATACCACTGAAGACCAATAAAGGCATGTCAACGCTAGATCTAGGACCAAAAGACCAAAACGAGTCTACCTCGGTCGATCTCGGTAAACAGTCTTTTAAGTCGATGTGCTTTAACTATCAATTACTTAAATAGCAAAACTGTGCATTTCTGTCAATTTTACATAAGTACTTACAGATCGAATTGAAAACCACCTTTTTTATGAAGTCGGTTAAAAAGTATAACTAAAGGAAGGTCCAAAAGTTCCCAAATATAAAATTAAGGAACACTATATTGAACAAAATATTACTTTGCTACTGTGAGTAACTAAAGCAGAATTCAGAATTGAAAATTGAAATTGTATCTCTTATTAATGTAATGTGTGTAAGACGGAAACTTTTGCACCTTACCATAGAGAATTTTCTTACCATAACTTAATAAAGCCATAAGACAATCATATTCTGAACGCACAAGTTAAAAAATTCTAAACACTCCATAGTTCCATTAGGTTAAAAGCTTTGTGTGGTGTTACTTAGTTACAATAGTTACTGTGTGCATCATGAACATAATAGTACAATAATTAATTGTTCTAAGTTAATAATGACATTTCACGAGTAGTTGATGGTTAAGGAAGCGATGCAGATAACTCTCGTATATTATGTCAGCCTGGTCACACATTCTCACTCTAATTGATCCTATTAAGGTCACATTTAGACTAAACACTCTGCTAATTTAGATATTAAGCTAGTCAAAAAATACTGAGGATCTCTCAAGTATGTTTTAGTCGGCCTCCAGCCTTAACGGGTGCAGCCAAATACCAGTATTTTACACGTAGCGACTGCTCTGACCTCCACAACCACCCAGTTATTACTGGGTAACGTACGATACCCCCTGGTAAGATTAATTCCCAGACTTTCAGGCTACTGACTGAATAAAAATGTGAAAGACATATTTTTTTAATTAATTAAAAATTTACTATCATTTGTACATTTTTTCATGTTTACCACATAGTCAGTAGCTTTGTCAGTAGTCTGACAGTCCTACCAAAGGGTATCGTACACTAGCCAGTACTCACTGGGTTGTGGAGGTCAGATAGGCAATCGCTCTATGTAAAATCTGATATTCAGCTGCATCCGGTTAGACTGGAAGCCGACCGATAGTTGGGAAAAGGCTAGGCAGGTGGTGACTTTGGACGGTGCGTGAGTAATGGGGCTAGCTCACCGTCCGTCCGTCTTATGACGACAGGCCGTGCCGACGCCGACGGCGCGGGCGCGTTCGTGTTCCACGCGCGCCTCAAGGAGATGTCAGCAAATTGGAAGGGGTCCGAGAGGGCCGATGCCTGCCAGGGCTGCAGGCTGTTCGAAAGAGATACCGTGGCCCTGGAACACAAAGGGCTAAGAAGGATCATGGATGGGTTTTAGTCAGTCAAGTCTGACACTCCCTGTCGCCCCGCCCAGAGCGGGAGAAGTAACTTGATGATCCGAAAAAAAAAATGCGGGTGGTGACTTAATGAAAGAAAATTAAGAACTTAACTTTTATAAATGGAATATAATTTATCGAAGCAATAACATGGACATAACAACATCAAAAAGCTCTTGGACATTAACTTGACCTTAGAAAAAACGCTAAAATAGTGGTTGGGGTCATTTAAAAGATGATAAACTATATTTTAGGCACCCAAGATAATAAAATGACAAATTCATTAGACGCAACATATGGCCATGACTCCGTGTACCCAGAAACTGGATCAATATGTCAAGAATTTTAATTGGTAATGACATCGAGACATTACTACTTAGCTACTCACAATCTTCATTTAAGATAATACTCATAGACCAGACAAACATGTTCACTCACGGAACATTATTATTAGCCCCGTGGTAAACGAAACCACAGTTAACACTGTTTTACTACTTTTTTTTGCTTTTAAGTATATTCCAACTAATATCATAAACGCGAAAGTTTGTAAGTATGGATGGATGAATGTGTGTTACTCTTTCACGCAAAAACGACTGCCGACTGACGGCCTTGGTTGAAAATTGAATTTCACGGGTAGTTTATAACCTGGATTAACACATAGGATACTTTTTATCCCGGTAGTACAATCAATCCCGTGGGACAGTGACCGAACTCCACGCATGCGAAGCCGCGGGCATAGTCTAGTAGGTACTAAAATCCTGAAGATGATCAAATTCTCCACAGAAACTTTTCAAAAGCTCTATAGGACCGTTTCAAAGTATAATTAATTCATTATCAATCCTTAGTTTCACTGAGTCATGGAATTAAGGACCAACATAAGGTACTATTTACCACTCATATAAGTTAAATAATCTAATAGTACTGGTTACTTGTTGTATTTGTAATGACAAACATAGCTATCAATGTTTATGCCTTCCATGTAAGAGCAGACCTTTACATTGACCCTGTGAAGTAACTTGGGGTTCCAAAAGCGACCTTGAAAATTTCGATTGAGATTACCGCTGGATATATATACATGCTATACATAAATGAGCAGCTGTGGCCCAGTAGTAACAGCCCCGACCTACGAGCAGTAAGTCGTAGGTTCGAACCCAGGCAGGCGCATTACTTTGTGTAATTTATTTCATCACCGCTGCTCTCAAAACGGTGAAGGAAAACATCGACACGAAACCGGCATGTCCTAGAACTAAAAAATCGAAGACAAGTGACATCTACCAACCTGCACTGGGCCCGCGTGGTGGATTACAGCCCACTCCCTCTCATAGAGAGGCGGCCTGCGTCCCAGTGGGAACATTATAGACTGATGATGATGATGTTGATGATGATGATGATGATACATAAATGTACATTATCATTCTCATACCTTTTCCCAATATATTTGGGGTCGGCGCCGCATGTCTTCTTCTCCCATACTTCTCTATTACTCGTCATCTCATCAAACACCTCCTTTTTTGCCATATCATGCATCCTATCTAATTATTTTTAACTAGTTCACACTCTATGCATGCTGTGTTCACTACTTCAGAGCATGCTGACCGAGCAAGTTGTTATATGCTTTGGAATTTATCTTTTAATTTAAGTTTAATAAATGTATTGCCTGATTTGTGAACCACAAATAAAAAAAAACGGGCCAAGTGCGAGTCTTACTCGCACACAGGGTTCCATAGCCCCAAACAATATAATAACAATGTTTTGAACGGTCATTCATTAGTAAACCTTCACTCAACCGCAAAACTAAATTTGTTTTTCATAGTAAGTTAATGAAAAACAAAGTTACTGCTGCAGTTTGGTGAAAAAGTCCCATATCTCAAAAACTACATTTCAAATCTTATTCAAACCAATTTTCGTTGAAAGTTTTTTTTACGTTTTACATCCCCATATTTTTTTCAGAATTTTCATCCTCTTACTTTAGAAATTAGAGGGAGGGGGGACACACTTTTTACTACTTTGGAAGTGTCTATCTTTCAAAAGATTGACTTTGAATAAAAATGGTTTTAGGAACCTCAATGTCATTTTTAAAGACCTATCTACAGACACTCAACGTTTAGGTTTGATCGTTTTTTTTTTTTTTAGTTTTAGTTCCATGTATGGGAGGATATCCTTATCTATATATTTTTTTAAATTGTGTACAAAAATCATAATGCGGTTCACAGAATACATCTACCTACCAAGTTTCAGCTGTGTAGTCCTAATAGTTTCGGAATAAAGTGGCTGTGATACGGACGGACAGACAGACAGACATGACGAATCTATAAGGGTTCCGTTTTTTGCCATTCGGCTACGAAACCCTAAAAAGAGAGCAGCGGTGGCCCAGTGGTGGCAGCCCCGACTTACAAGCCGTGGGTTCGAACCCAGGCAGGCGCATTACTTTGTGTAATTTATTTTCGGTAAAACGGTGAAGGAAAATATCGAAAGGAAACCGGCAAGGCCTGGAACTAAAAAATCGAAGTCATGTGACATCTACCAACCCGCACTGGGCCCGCGTGGTAGATTACAGCCCACTCCCTCTCATAGAGAGGAGGCCTGTGTCCCAGCAGTGGGAGCATTATATACTGATAATTACTAAGGAAAATAAAAAAATTAAAAACCTCCGTTTCGGGTCATAAGCATGATAGACGATATAAACAATAATTAGGTCACTATTATTCATTAATGAGCTAATCATCGTCTCAACGACGTTGTAGAACATAAGATGATAAGATAAAGTTTCTTTGTTTTTGCTCCGAAGTTTAATGTCTGTGTCAAACAACGATGATTTATGTGAAATGACGTGTTACAGATACGTAGCTTATTTTTAGAAAACCGCAGATGTGGGGTTTTTAAAATAGTCGTGAGTTTTATGTTCTTGAGTTTTACATAAATACTAGCTGCTGCCCGTGACTTCGTTCGGGTGCCCTTAGCGTGTAGTCGCTTAGTTTGTAAGTTATTATGCCCTGGCTGGAGGCCTTACTCTAAAGGCATCCACAGGATAGTCTGGTTAAGCAGACGACAACCCCATAGGTTGAACTGCGAGATGCCATTCACATAAAAAAAGCGACTTCGTTCTCGTGGAAATTTTGATGCGTTTTAGGATATGAAAAATAGTTGTTGGCCGATTCTCAGACCTACCCGATATGCACACAAAATTTCATACAAATCGGATCAGCCGTTTCGGAGGAGTTTGGTAACAAACAAACACCGCGACACGAGATTTTTTTTATATTAGTTGTTTGATTTTTGTTAGTCTTGTACGAAAGTAAAAAGATTAAAGCCATAAGGTTTGTTACAGAAATAACAATATAATTTATGATAAGGGCAAAAGAATTATGATGATTCATGATAAAGATGATTTGGTGGAATACTTAAGTTTTCTGTTTCTGGTGAAAAGTGAAACCAAACAGCATGACCGATAAGTAATCCTAATTTTGTGTAGAACCCGTACGAACTTTTCAAATCACACTATACATTTCTAGTATAAAATGGCCTCGCGTTGTATAAAATTTCCCGTACAATAAGAAATCCGCATAAATTGGTTTTGTATAGCTTTATTAGTCGCCGTGCTTACCTATGTCAGGCGAAGTTCAAAGCTTGATAGGTATGCATCTCAAAATCCATACTAATATTATAAATGCGAAAGTCACTCTGTTTGTTTGTTTGTTACCATTTCACGACTAAACGGCTGATCGGATCTTAATGAAATTTGGCAACAAGATAGATTTTAATCTGGGGAAGGACATAGGCTATATATCATCACCAATAGGAGCGGAGCAATGAAAAATGTTGCGAAAACGGGGAAAATGTGACGCAGACGAAGTTGCGCGGGACAGCTAGTATCATATAATTACGTGATCAACGTAAGTATAGTTAGTTAAACATCATTACTTTAGTATACGGTACAAACTTCAGTCTTTAAAAACCTTATATATTTTTACTAAGCTTCGTTAACAAGTGTAGTTCTTATCAGTCCTATATTCTTAGAATATTCATGGCAATTTTTTTATCAGTCCTTTTATGATGTCATCAGGCGATGTCACAGCATCATTGTTTTGATTCCACGAATAGAATACTTATTAGAACCGTGAAGCTATGAGATACTAACGAAAGCAACGGCTTTCGGACGGGCGAACTTCAATTAACCCGGCGGGAGTGTGGCGGGGTGTAGCATACCCCACCAATTCTTTTTGCTGGCGTACATTTTTATTATTGTAAGTTACGTGTTAGCGCCTTCGCGTAGCTGGAGCTGAGGTTGTGCAGGAAGGCACAGTGGCGTGATCGAAGTGTAGCGTCAGCCGGCATTCGAGATACACACGATTATATTTACGTGGGGTATGTGACACCCCGCCACATAGTTTACGTGTGCTTTTAATCATAACATTCTTACATTTAATTTGATTATTTCTTGTCTTTTTTAGGCTTTTGACAAATATGGGTGAAAACAATAGGGAAAATAGACTTAGGTCTATGTAGAAAATTCTTCAGATGAATCGAGCAAGGCCATTTGTCTTGAACACGCTTTTTTTCCTGCAAAAACGGTGCTAATTCTGAATCTGGTTCTTACTTTATTTATTTTAATGTTTTTTTATTCAAGAACTCTTGTTCTTTATGTCTTTTAGACGTTTATTTTGTTTAATTTAGTAATATTAGTTTATTTTAATAGGATTGATGCTTCTTATCGAAGACTGTTTTGATTTGAAACTTAAAATTTGTCCCTGGACTTTGGTAATAAAAACTATTAAAATATAATAACATGACTAAGTTTTTCATATAAATATAAGTATAGGGATTGTGTTTTAATAAATAAAATTAAAATTTCAACTAATTTTGATTATTATAATCATATACAGGCAGTTTAGTTTACGGGCATGTCATACCCCGCCACATGCTCGATGAAATATTTTGTCACCACACTCCCGCCGGGTTAAACTCAACGCGATCAGCAATTCAGCATATCTAAACCATGTTTAAGTACCTTTATCAATATTCTGTAACAATGAAGACAATGGCAGGTTATGAACGCAGTTTAGCCTTGAACATCACGGCAAAGTTGCAGCCTATCGGGTTTTTATAAGATACATTTCGAAGAGTGTGCTTTGGATTTACATAATCGAATTGCTCCATCCCCATTCTATCATCCGACGAGCAGAGAAACGACGAAGCGTCACTGTTTTAAGCTTCTTGGTTCCCTGGTCATTATAATCAATTTCTTCTAGGCAAGCGGGCTCCACCCTAGGCCAGCCGCAGGCATATTTAGAATATAAAAAAAAACTTCATTTACTTCCAGATTAGACGGCAGTTCGCCATGCCCCACGAACAGTCTCCTGCGCACCCGCGAGACGTGCCACGTGGACGGCGCCGATATCCAGTGCATCAAGCTGAGGTGCTGTGACACTCATGTCTTCATCGCTGGAAGGTAAGGACATACAAACATGTCTTATGTCCCATTGGGTTTGCAGAAACTGTAGAATGCCACCTGTTACTATCCTTAAATACTGTTTTTGAGTCGTCCAAGTTCATACGTCTGGTCTGGTCATAAACACACAGACTGAAATATCAAAGTTAACTAGAAAAGTTGCGGGAAATTAGGTTAAATGTGAGTCGTACTACTTGGCATCAGTATCACCGTCACCTTCCTGCCCATGTCCCTTGTTATTTTATTTACGGTCGGCGCGTTTTTTTTCATCATATCACGCTATCACTTACTCCTTTTTCCTTCATATCACTTCTCACACAAGTCTAATCGCATCAGTTTAATCACCTGTTTAATTTATCTTATTTTCTTATGTGTACATTTTCATATAAGTAATTTTGTTTTTCGTTAATATTTTTTTTTTATCCTGTTTGAGACTAATAAATATTTGTTCTAATTTCCGGCATGTACTGAAAACTACGAAATGAAAATTAGATTTATAAATCAATCAGCTCTGCATTTCGCAAATTAATCGGTGTTATTAAATTTCAAGAAGCACACGTACTTACATACGCAACCTCGTACTTGTCTTTTTGCAAGCCGTTGCGATAAAGTAATTGCAGGTCCTTTTTCCAACATCCCTTGGTTACCTTATCTTTTAAGACACCCAATACTTACCTAAACTATACAAATCACATTCAGAGTAAAATCAAAGGCGAACTCCTGATTCCAATTAGAAACATGAGTTGTATGCCGCTCAAAGAACCAAGGGATTTAGTAACAAAGAAATTTCTGACCTTTTCCATCTTCGTCTAAGTATGGAGCTGACGAGATTAGATTTATATTCTAGCTGCGTGCGAGCGAAGGGCTACGTGTCTTGTTGTCATGTGAAGCATAGGAATGAGGAACTAGGTAGCCAGCATATTCAATCAGATTACTCACTATGGTAATTAAAGAATTCTGTTTGTTAAGAATATTAATTGTTGAAGACTTGAAGCTTATTCTACTAGCAGGTTAAAAGGACGAGAGTCCAGTGGTTTCGATCGCGTGAGTTCGAATTGTTCGAACACAAGCAAGAACTTTATTTTGTGAAATTTATTTCATCACCACTGCTCTTAGAAAAGTGAAGGAAAGCATCGTGTGGAATCCGGCATGTCGTAAAACCGAAAATTCTAAGACATGTGACATCTAGCAACTCGCACTAGTCAGTCGTGATGGATTACAGCATTTATAAACAGCTCATGCCCTCTCACTGAGAAGAAAGCCTAAGCTGTGTGCCGTGGGAATATGAATAAACTAACGTTTGAAACGTTTGGCTTTCGAAAAATTTTGGCATCAAGTGCAGGATTGAGTACACTGCTAGATCGTCACATTGTTTGCTTTGCCAAAGAATACGCACTTGCGTAGACTAGTAACAGGTGCAACCCATTTGTTGCAAATGCTCGCCAAAGTTTGGTTAGAGGTCTCGACCAAGTTATCGCGATTAATAGAGAAGAGAGACCATGGGGTACAGTCATTTACCATCAGGACTTGTCATGTAGACTTCGGATCCATTTGCTCACATCACGAGTTACGTTCAAGTGTTAGCGTAACGTAAACAAATGGAAGAAGTTATTTCGAGCATGCCACGAGTCAACGCTTTCTTCCACGACTTGTGAAAAGATGGTACTCAGGCAACAGAAACGAAAGTAGCGCGCTCGTGTCGCTGCAAAGCTTCCAGAAACGCCATGATATTTTTTTTTGCCAGGTGCATACCGCGGTCGATGGACCCCTGCAGCCTGCAGCTGTGTGAGCAAGCCTGCGAGGTGCGAGGGGACCGGGTGTGGTGCACCTGCCACAGCGGGTTCCAGTTCCATGTAGACCACTACCGGAGGAAGACGCAGCCTTACTGCGTTGGTAAACACTATACTTTGTTCCTAAAGATAAACTAAGAGACGCAGGAGACACACATAGAGAATTAGATTGGGAAATGGATGTTTGACACTAATGTCAACCCATATTATCGGTATTCCTCCGGATATAAACTGGAATAAAGTTTCGGTCAAACCGGTACTGTCAAATAGCGGACGCGGGCACGTATTGAAGTATTCAGTGTCCGTTTCGACTGACTCCTAAACCGGTAGTAATACTACCTACTCTTCGACAAATCATACAACAATATGCCTGAAAATGATCATGTACTTAAACTATAGATATAATTATCTTAGAATATTGTTTTTCGTAGTAAAAAGTTTTAAAGAAAACCGTTCCGGTACCTTCAGAAACAGATGGAACTCCGAGCTTCGCGGAACATTAACCAATCTTTATTTAGATTCACAACAATACCCTAATTGATTTCTGATCTGCTGTTATCCAGATGTGGACGAATGCTCTTCCAACAATGGCGGCTGTGAACAGCGGTGTATCAATGACCCCGGCGGGTACCACTGCGAGTGCTCGCCTCCGCTGGTCCTCGCCAGCGATGGCAAAAAGTGTGAATCCAGAGTTGCTGTCCCAGTAAGTTGTAGTATTTTAAGTTCAACATCAGTAGGGCTAATTCTATCCTTAATTGTCCCAAAAATATCAAATTACTTTGGCTTTAGTCATATCAAGAACTAAGAACACCGCTCTGCGTCTCATCTCAATGCTGTACTTCAACCCTGGCTGTTACCTCATCATCAACGTCAAAAATCATGTCAATCAGACCTCCATTTTTGTTACATCCATGATTATCAACAAACTTCAGAACCGTATCGACTGCAACACCAAACGTCAGAGAGTTCGATCAGTGAACTCTCAAAACTTGATCCCTATTACATCTTGAAAATTTATCACCTGTAGTCCAGGAGTAACCACAACGATTGTTTCCATTTAATCACAAACAAAAGATGTCACATAATTTAGCCAAGGTAACCGCATTGCTTCAGGAGCCTTTGCCGTTGGTGCGAGCGTCGTCCAGGTGTTACGCGCCCTGTGACACTGTGACCTGGCTGTCTCGGAAGGTCAAGCAGTTGAGCGATCAGCTGCACAGCACGCAGGCGGCGCTGAAGAAGCTGATGGACAGTCCTGCTTTGAGAGATGGTAGTATAAACGCTTTTTCATTACTCATACTCTGAAATTAGGTCTGAAGTTGCCTGAGGAGCGGGTTGAAAGTAATACTTTTCTTCCCTAGGGAGAATCGCTTTCAACTGACAGATGACAAATTATAAAAAAACTAGTTCTTTTTTCACATTTTTATTGAACCATGAACCATGTTCCAACTTTCCATGCAGCCACGATGTATATTGAAATCCCCAATACTTTCAATATTTTTGATGGTTTCCCCGGTTTTTTGATAGTTTTTAATATGTTGCTGATGACTGCTGAGGTTTTGCTGGGCTGGGGTATTTAAAGAATCTATATTTTTTTTAATAACTTTATTATAATTTAGTTTAAGCAATTTCTTTAAAATAACAATAATATTTTGGCAAAACATTTACCATTTTTTCAATGATGAAAATGAAAAATTATGGCTGAATGGCTGGCTGGCCACAGAAAAAAAAAACAAAATAGGCGGGAAAAGTAAGTTGTTGATTTATGTAAAATATTTTTTTTCATTTTTGCTTTAGCTAATTCATGTTTTTATTTTTACTTTCCTTGTATTCGTAATGAAAAGCACAGTGTTTACCTCGGGTTAAAGACTTATTTAGTCCTTCGAACTATTGACCCCGTCTCCAGGCTAAATAAGTTACTTTCAACCCTGGGGTAACAATGTACTATTAATTAGCTAGAAGTCTAAACCAAGTTGATCTACTTCTACAGTGCTACTGTATGCTACGCTATTATCCATTAAGTAGGTAAAGCACAGCAAAACCATGAAATAGCTTCCATTTTTTTTTAAATCTGGTTTGCGATAGGTACATACTCTGAGATTTATGATTTATGGTAGGTATGTGTAAGTAAGCCTTACCTAGGGACTTACATGGCAGAACAGGGAAGAGAGGCAAAAAAAAATAGTTTAAAAAAATAAAAAACACGCATTTTATAGAAAACCGAACTAAAAAAAAGAAAATAAATTTGAATAAATTTAAATTAAGAAAAGAGACGCGTGGGGTGCATGGTGTCAATAGTTATAGTACATTACACACCTAGGGCAGTAAAGTAAAAAATGCACCCCAAGGTTTTTTACAGATGAAGCTAATAAAAAGCGTGAAAAAAAGAGGAGGCCTACTATACACATCAGTGGGTGATGCCGAGCTGATATGATGATGATAAGTAAGCCAGATATAAAGGACTGATTCGATTTGTCCTATAAGAAAACTAGGTAGCATCATGCTGAATGTAACAGGATTACAGGAAGTGCAAGTGCAAGTAAAGGCAGTGTAATGCTTTCTTTCAAGGTGGCGAAAGATTTGCAGAGGGAACCTATGCATACAGAGTATTAGATTCAACGGCACCTTTAGAAGGAGGATACTGCAGATGTGAAAGGGGACCAAGGGTAAATACCTAGATATTTATAAGCACCCTTTTTTGTCTTTGTTACTATGTTTCCCTAATACATACCTACTTGTAGTGAGGGAAGAGTTTTTCCAGGTTTTTTCAAGCTAATAACAACAATACTTAATAATAATGCCAATTAAACAACATTACAGTATGCTTTCCACTGCTTTTATTTCAGA
The DNA here is from genome assembly GCA_963082945.1 of Cerastis leucographa. Classification (NCBI taxonomy): domain Eukaryota; kingdom Metazoa; phylum Arthropoda; class Insecta; order Lepidoptera; family Noctuidae; genus Cerastis; species Cerastis leucographa. The sequence goes on from OY720363.1 coordinate 17,855,649, forward strand.
AAAAGCGAAGGGTTTCTGATGTAAAACTTCTCAACTCCATGTTACAGGGTCCAGCCGGTCCCCCGGGTATGGAAGGACCAAAAGGTGAAAGCGGACCAAGGGGTCCAAGAGGCCCTCGAGGACCAAAGGGTTCATTAGACCTCATGCTGCTCATGATAGCAGACCTGAGACATGACATCCAGAACATAGAAGCACGCGTGTACAAAGATGAGGAGAGGCAAGTTTTTTTCAATTGTATTTTAAATTGTAGATGAAAACCGAGTTAAAGGATTTTGCAATACTTCCGAATTTATGTTTTGTCATAATAGCAACGACTGTCTGTAGTTGTAGTCTATTATTCGAAAGCGCTACTGTTCAGCATGAGCTCCTGGGTTTAATTTCTAGGTCAGCAAAGTGTTATCAGGCTTTTCGTTTGGAATTTCTCAGTAGTTTGTGTATGGTTGATCATCTTTTGCTAGCCCGGATTATAAGGGAGATAAACATAACTGTCGAAATATCGGTGTAGTTTTATAAATATAGCTTTGCCTTTGGTGAGATACAGGGTTTTTTTTACAGATGGGAAATCATCAAATGACTCCCCCCGCTCTGGCCGGAGCGGAAGGGAGTGTCAGACTTGTACTGACTAAAACCCTTCCATGTTCCTTATTAGCCCTTTGTGTTCCAGGGCCACGGTATCTCTTTCGAACAGTACCGCAGCCAGGCTTGATGTTGTATTAAACTATTAACAGAGAACAAGGTTTGGTTTGGCTAGTATGTGGATCTAACTGAAATATTTTTTTAAATAGGTACTTACCTACTATATTTCCTTAAACATGCCTAATCAGAGTTTGAATAGACCAAACTGATGGATAGTAAATATTATGTTTATTTCACGAATAGATAAGATACGATGATATCACTGTTTGTTTGTTTGTTCCGGACTGTGCCACAGATTAACGAACGTGTGTAGGCTTAGTTTAAAATCTGTCCCAAAATATTTGGAGAATCATGTTTTGCAAACGCGGAAGATTGGTATCCCAATGCTGTAAAGCCAAGCTATCCTTTAAAGATCTTGTGAAGTTTGAAGTAAAGGTCTTGTTTTCAGGACTTTTATTTTCTCAGAATGATAGGTAATCCCACGATAACCATTCCTTTAGCGACTGATTCAGTTTTAAATTCATTCACAATAGGGTTCTTTTACTTCTCCTACCCATCACTCAGAGATATTTGTTTCTTAATTCTTGCCTTTTTGCTCTTCCTTCCGCTCCCATATGAGTATGACTAAAGAATTTTACTTGACATTCCAGGCCAGAACGTTTCAACCTACAGAAGGCATGGCGTCGCCAGCGCAAACAAGAGAAACTGGACCGGGAGAGCAAGACCGAGCAGGAGTTAGAGGCATACACCGCACCGCCCATCGAAGGACCTGTTGATATACTGCCTCATGGTGCGTATTATACATGTAGTCCGGGATCAGATGATGATGGTGCGTATTATACAACCAACCCAACGGCTACTGGTTTATTATTAGACCTGCATCGAAGCACTGGAAGTCATAGGTAGATTGCCCAGTAGTGGAATGACTCAGGCTTACCAGTAATAGCGGGTTCAGATTATTAACCTTGTAACTATTGGCACGTGGTGCAATATGGCCCAAACTCGCTTAAATAAGTACTATACAGGCGTTTCGTAAATTATGGAACACTCTTTCTCACAAAGAGGGGAGGCCTGCTTGACTCAAGTCCCAGCTGTGTGCCATGTTGTTTTATGCTATGGTGCGTATTCCGTTATTTAAATAAATCCAACCTAGTCGATAAACGGCTAGTCTAGACAAATTCGAATTCGCGGGTTCGATCCCCGCACGGAACAAATATTTGTTTGGCCTACAGATAGTTGTTCCGGGTCTGGCTGTTTGTGTATGTGAGTTTAAATGTTTGTAAACGCATCCACGATACAGGATAAATTCCTAGTGCGGGACAATGTTTTTTTAAAGAAAATGATGGAAGTTAAAGCCGCCTTCAAGCATAATTACCTGAGTAAACCATAACTATCTTAACTATCTAGACTGGACTCATTGTAATTATTCTCGTAAATTATAATATCCTAGCACTGAAAAAATCAAAAGAATACACGTATCCGGTAATCAATCCCACTATTTCACATTTTTGTGTTTATCGTGGCTTTTTTTTTTTTTTTTAAAGCATAAAATGTTTGTTTAATATTACAATTAGTGTTATTCTTATTTATTACTTTACAAAGTTGCAAAAGTTGAACCCTTGCTTCCCTAGATGGCGTTGACGTCGAATTAGATCGCGCTATGGTTTCGTTACCGCGCGGAGTATATAAGCTCAGGCGACCAAAACTTCGATATCTCTGGTTTCCCTTCAAAACGTATAAATCTTTCGCCTTTTACTAAAGATTTCCGTGGAGGGGAACACTCAAATGAGTCTTTAATATTTTTGAAATGCTCTGCATCGGCAGAGCTTATAAAACACCCATACTAATTCCGCCTGCTGCTGTACAATAGTAATTCGCGGACCTGCGTAGTAGTAATGGGCTGAGTGATGATTTTTCTGTATCGATGACTGCATGACAATGACAAAAAAATATCGGTGACGGGAACAATGACAAAATCATCAATGATTTTTATTTGAGTATTAGATCTCGTCACTTCAACTGTGAGTAGATACTGAAATGATCGCGGAACGGCTTAGTGAAATTATCATTAGTTATTTATGTAGGCATGGGTCGAGTTTGTCACTTAGCCGCGTAATTCAACTTGGCATGGAAGGGTATTTTAAGGCAGCACATTTCGCATACAAACGTAAACTACGCAAGTGCAAGCATTATTGCCGTTCCTTGCGCCATGCGCCAGTCCCGGTCATTGTCATTTTATCGAAATATGTGCGTTCTGTGACTTCTGTATCGCCGATCGCGCAGCATCGCAAAGTCGCAATTCACACCGCAGCGCCATAATGATTTAAAAGCATTGATGATTTTGTCTTTGTCATTGCATGATGAAATGATTTTAAAATATCGATGATTTTTACATGTGACATGATATCGGACTCATCTCTACTGCGTAGTTCTTTTGTTTAGTAGGAAGTACAAATCGACGAAATCCAGCCCATAGGGTTCTGTTTGGCCTGTATGTAGGTATGTTTCTTTGATCCCTCGTATGAACCAATTTCAACAAATTATTCGTTTATGGTTCGATTCTTGACTTTGGCTTTATTTATTTATTTTACTATTTATGTACACACAATAGACAACACAGGAAAAAAACATTAAATATTAGAGTACAAAGGTACTGCTTATTTCATATGAAATTTCTGCCAGCAGACCTGCGAAAGGAGAAATGAAAAAGAAATGTAGACAGAAATGTTTAAATCCTTTTGAGTTTACAGGTTTGAACGGCGAGATCCTCCACGAGTCTACAACAGACTGGACACTGGTCAAGGGCGAACCTGACCCGACAGAACTGCCCCTGGGCTTGATGGATGACATGGCAGCCCTAGAGAAACTCCGCCAGTACCACCTACTGGTGAACCTGACCAATTCCGAGGAGGACGAGGAACCAGACAACGACTATGAATACAGCTTCTACTAGGATTACATGAGAATAAAGGAGTTTTTGTATATTTTGGGCTTTTTTTATTACTTACCTATTTACATGGTGCACAGTTTGTCAGTACTGGCTGTTCTGACACAAATTAAGAGGTGTAGGAGTGCTTATAATTCCATGCATACGTTAGACTCATAGGTTAGTAGACTGTGTCGATTAATTGCTTCTATTCAGTAATTAGTTTTCTACAAATCACAGTACACTTACCTATACAAGATTGAAGCAATTCGAACTGATGTTACTTGATGAACTACAGGTACAGGGCCAAATTAGTGATATTTCAAGTAAATATACTAGTCTGCCGTTTCATCAAAGAGTTAGACAGACGTGGTAACTACCGTCAAACGTGGTGAACAGGGACATGGGGGTGAATCGGGACGAAACTTTGAATGGAATTTCATCGTTGAATACAAATAATTCGTAACTAAAAATCTATTGGGATCATTTCTGTTTTAATTTAATAAACATTAGAGTATTTTTAGGCTACAACGTAAAAATGCCTTTCAAAGTTTCGTCCCGATTCACGCCCGTGTCCCTGTCCAAACCGTGCAATGGTATTGGTGGTAATGGTTATGCCAGTTATGTCAGATATTTCAATTCTACTTAGTATAATAAATGTACATAATATCCTGACTGGTAGACGCTACAAAGGGCGCCAAACAAGTGGCTTAGTTCTAAGCTATGAAGAAAAAGGATACTCAAGTAAACTATACTACAACAAGTAAACTAAATCTACCTACATTCTACGAACTGGAAGACCAACAATAAAACTCCACAATAGTATAATAATATAGGCTCTTTAGTACACAAACATTACATAAAATCATAAGTGATATCGAACTTTATTGCTAGAGCTGCAAGGTTTAACTTGAGACAGCAGGCTGGTACTGGGCGGCGAGGCGTTTGAACTCGTTGGTCTTGGCGTGGTGCTCCTTCGTGTAGGGGTGCTCGGGGTGGCTGTCTAGGAGTTGGGCTATGTAGCGGTTGAACACCTGGGAACAAGAGACATATTTATTCATCTTCATACTTTGGAGACTGGAGAAGGTAAACGCTCCACATGCAATTTCACTATATAGCAGCTACACGGATGCAGGATAATAACTTATTCCCCATAAAATTAATCTTAACATAGGTAAATAACTATCAAAATTTTGGTGTAAGTACTGTACACATCTGCATACCCCCTCAGAGCATACAGGCTTGATATTATGTTATGATATTGTGTAATCAATAATTATCCAAGCGATTGCAGCAAACACGACAGATTTGCCATCTATTAAAAAAAACCTCAAAATTGTTTCACAATTGGCAAAGATATTGCTGAATATACACACAAAACATTCAGACGAATTGATAAACTCCTCTTGTTCTCTATTTTCCTGGCATCCCATCATCAGAACCCGACTTATACCTTTCTCATTAGTTCAGCAGTGTAACTATAAATTTTGGAGAGTTCCCTAGATTTTTCCAGGATCCTGTCATCAGATCCTGAACTGATGTCTATGGGATCACATGGGAAGTAACTGTTACAAACAATGCCCATAAAATATGAATGTTGCCTATTTTCCTGGGATCCCATCATCAGATCCTGAATTATACCTTCCATCATCAGCTCAGCAACATGAGATGATGGTTACCAAGCACCAAAATCTGAATTCCGTTAGAAAGTATGTGAAAAACATTGAATGTGCCTATTCAATTTGAGGGTTGCCCTCGATTTCCCTGGGATTCCATGATCACATTCTGACATGGTGTCAATGGGAACACCTCGGGAGTATAGGCTATCGAATAAAAAAAAGAATTTGGAAATCCGTCCACAATTGGCGGAGAAATCGGTGAACATACAAAAATAAAATACACAAACAGTCGAATTGAGAACCTCCTCTTTTTTGGAAGTCGTAAAAAAATCAAAGTGTTAAATTTAACATCTACTACTTGGCACAGCGATGCTCAAGGGAGACTTTAGTACAAGAGCGAAGTTAGTGAGTTATGCTTATCGATATAATATTATTTTAAGAATCATATAATTTTATATCAAGTATAAAGTAATGAGAAAAACGTTCAATGTTGGTGAGGAAAATGTCGAGTATGAATGTTGATGCTTTCAAGAGTAGAGGAAGACCAAAGAAACGATGGATGGACTGTGTGAAGGATGATATAGCAAGAAAGGAGGTGTCTCATGAGAAGACAAGTATAAGAGAAGTATGGAAGAAGAAGACGTGCTGCGCCGACCAGGAGGATGATTAGAATTTTATATCAAGTTTTTGTGGGTATATTCATTCCAGCTGCGGTGATAAAAATAAAGGAATATGGTACAGACCTCAGGGGCTTTCCCACTGTGCGCTGCAGTGACAGCGAGCCCTAGCAACAAGTCAGGATGTTGCGGAGCGCGCGCCTGCGCCTCTGTTAGCATCTGTTCGGCTTCCTCCCACATGCCTGAGGCAAAGAACAATCACATGCAGGTTTATAAAAACACATTAAAATACACAAATAAGGATGATGACTTGGTAAAGAAACCAAAATTCTATTTTGTCCGTCACTCAGGTAATACAAAAATATTAGACAAGTATTTTTGGTTTTATAATATTAACAAAAAATACTTAGTTATGACGCATTATAGTTGGAGAATGGGGGCTCACTACGACACACCTAGGTATAAAATTTACTTGACCGTGTCGTCATGTGGCCTAAAACTCAATATACCTCTGTCAGTTTTTCACTATGTGAGAAAAGAAAATGAACGTGTCCATTTTCATCTGCCTAGACTTTTCCCAAACTATCATGGGGTCTGCTTCCAGTCTAACCGGATGCAGCTGAGTACCAGTATTTTACATGAAGCGACTGTCTATCTGACCTCCACAGCCTAGTAACTGGGTAATACAATACCCCTTGGTAAGACTGGATGTCAGACTTTGGCTTCTGACTACTCATAAGGACTGTCGATGATCTACAAATGACAGCCGGGACCAACGGCTTAACGTGCTTTCCGAGGCACGCAGGAAACTCGGTATGTAATTATTCGGTATGTAATTATGGTCACCCACCGACCCGTGCGACTGTTGTTATTTAGCCACAAGCTCCTCTAATACTTTTTAATAATCTACCTGACAGACAAAGAAAAAAAATAGTCATCATCCCCATTGTTGGTTAGAATAATATAAATAGACTGACTTTGTGTTCACTATTCTTCAAAGGCCATTCATTGGCTGTAATGGGATAGTAACAAGCAATTTCAGAATAAATATTCCTAAATTTTTAAAAAGGAGGAGTTACCACCGTTTGTTTGTAAAGTTGTAGTTGCGACATAGCTTGTTTGAATATGTCCTCAGTGACAGTTGACGGCAGTTGTAACAGATGATTATTTGTGAAAAACTTTGTGAGTAGTTACTAATTAGCTAATAGTAATTTGGTGTCATCAAGAGCGATGCTGCGATCTATTACTCGACGCAACTACTACTAGATGCAACATCGTCTCATTATTTGTAGGTTAATGATCATAAAAGCAAGAATTGCCCCATCTCCTCAATAGATGGCGTTATTCTATACCAGGGATATGATATACTTCAGCACCCAGCATTTACCTCTGGAGGCAGCGGCGGCGGCCCCAACGGCTGCCGGGCCAGCTCCCAGAGCGCCAAGCCTCTCGGACAACTCCATAATACTATAGTGTGCGTCCTGCACTCCTGGTCCACCCTGCAAGTTGCAAATAAATTATTTGAGTTGCTAATACAACACATTCAGATGTCATTCAGACATTCCTCAGTCTGGTTGCAAGGTCAGAAATGCCAATCAAATGTGCCTGATGTAACTGCACAATTTAGGGTTGTGGTCACGTTTAACGACATCTCAGTCATTAATTTGTGGACATGCATCAACAATGTTCCCGTACTGCACATCTTCCTCAGACACAAAAATCAAAATCAAAAGTCATTTATTCAAACTAGGCTGATAATCAGCACTTTTTGAACGTCAAAATTACAAGAGACAGTCCCCCAAAACGCCCGCCCTTCGCCACTTCCTAGTGTTTTAGCTGGGAAGAAGAAGTAGCGGAACAAACTCCCCAGCAACACATCTGTCTGTTAGGTTAGAAGAACCAGATTCTATACAAAAGTGTTCAAGTTTATATAAACAAGGAATCCATTATATCAAATAATGTCACATGTCAGCTAGCACACACCAATAATAAAATAAAATATTAAAAAATATACTCAAGAATAAATAAAGCCTCCAGACATAAAGGGCGTGCCCGCTTACACGTGCATACAGACGAATAAAATAAAAATAAAGTAAAATAAAATTAAAAAAATTAAATAAAAAAAAAACTACGCGTGAGGTTATATATTACCAGTAAGCTAATAAGAGAAAGAAAGAACATAAACATTGTCTTGAGTTCAACCCAGCGACCAACTATTCTAGTAGTCGTTAATGGAATAGTAGGCCTTTGAACAAAGGTTAGATTTCACTTTAGCTTTAAACACATTAAATGGCAAGTCTAAAAAGGAAGATGGTAGCTTGTTGTAAAATGTTATACCAAGCCCTACGAATGAATTATGAACCTTATGGAGCCGGTGAAAGGGAGCACGTAGTTTATGCTTATTTCGAGTGTTTATGTTGTGAATATCACTGTTTTTACAGTACAAATGGATATTTTGTCTAATATATAAAATGTTAGCTAAAATAAATTGTGAAGCCACCGTGAGAATACCAATCTCTTTAAAAAAATCTCTCAGAGATACTCGTGCACCCAGCTGGTAAATTGCATGAACCGCTCGTTTTTGAAGAACAAGACACATTTTCACATACACATGTGTACACATTCTCTGTTATCTAGCTAGTAAACCCTAGCTAACCTGTGACAAGTTCAGCCAGGCCTGAGCCAGCTGTGCCAGTGTGCTGTCATCCTCAATGTCTTGGAGAGCCTTCAGCTGTTTGCGGGCCAGGTCAGGTCGGTTCATGGCCAGCAGGCACTGCAGCTTGAACGCATGGAGCTCCAGTGTCGGTTGAGCACTGTGGAGAATTCTGGAAAAGAAAGAAAGAAAGGGGACATGGAAAATATTTCAACCATGAAAATCGTAAGGCTGTTTCAACAACTTAGGAAATTATTTATTGTGTTCTATTTTGCATTAATTCATAAACACATTTATTTTTAAATACGTATTTTGATTGCTTAATTAATTCAGATTGAAACCCATTCAGAAAACATGAATCAAGCTCTATGTATGCATTCAATTATTGTTGTTTCTATCAGTGTACCAATTTAATGTTGCTTACAACCCTAATCTCTTCAATGTTAAAGTGAACAGGGTTCTGCTGGGTAAGCTCATACCATCGTCGACTTTGTCTCTGTCATCTCTGACTTAGACTAGAGTCAAGAGCAAACGCAAACGCAAAAAAAATGTACAACACAGTTGAGTCAAGCCTATGGCTTGTTGCTGAAGTCATACAAATTACAGTTTTTTTATGTGATGCTGACTTACCATAAGATCACTCATGTCTTTGTCTACAGTGTTTTTACTAGAGGTAAAATGGTTTGATGTACTGAGAACTAGGAACACTAATGGTGCGTATCGAAGGACATGTTTTTTGGTATTGTTGACACAGATGGATGTTGCAGACATAAGCTAGTAATAAACAAGATGAAAAATACTGCTATCTTAGCATTCTGTAGATCAATACCATTGAGCAAAAATGATTAATGGAATACTAACTTTTGGTGTGCTAAATCACTTTTTATGGTAGCAAGTAACGTAACATACAAAACAGTACATTAAAAATATATAAGGGAAATAATAAATAAGGGTCAGGGGTATTTAAGAAACAATTTAGCACCAGTATGTGTTAAGGTGTTGGAATTTTGATCCTCAATATCTCCTCACGTCTGGTTTAATAACGCAAGGATTGAGGAAGAATTGGCTTTGTCAAGACTGTTTACACTTTACAGCATTACATACAAACTTTCAACTTCTCATTTTCCGAAACGATTGAACCAATTTCAATGAAACTTAATAGGCATAATAATAATAATAAATTTATTTATTTTCTCCCACAAATATTGAGATGTACACAGAATAACATATTTTAACAAGAGTATTGTGTATCCTGCTTATGCATATGAAGTTTCATTAAAACCAGTTCAGTCATTTCGGAAAAATAGGACTTGAAAGTTGGTGTGAAATTTCCTAAGGCGTAAACACTCTTAAAAATCTTGTTTAACCGTCAATTGAAAAAAAAGAAGCTTACCTGAGTACTTGTTCATAGTTGTCCTCGTGGTAGTAGATAGTTGCCGCTACAATGAGGAAGATTTCATTGGCAAGCTCCGTTCCTTTATTCACCTGAAAATTACACCATATGATCAGTTGTGAGAATATATTGCATCATTTAATCTAATAAAAGAGCACTTTGTGATTCTTAAAATTAGATACACATACACTTCAAATCAATGCATTTATTTCAATTTGACCATTACTTTACAGCTGCTTTAAATAATTGTCTGAGGCTACAAACAAAATACAACATCTAGAAGTAGTCACACACCTAAGACGAAATAGTATGACTCTCCATGGTAACTTGTCACCACTGTTATAAAATCTTGATCTTGAATAAATCTTGAGAATAATTAAAAAACCTATTTTGTGGAGTTATATCAACATAGTTCCATTAGTAACAGGGTTTCAAATAAAAGAAACTACTCACGCGCGCATCAATGTCAGCAACGACCGCTGGCTTATTGGCGTTAGGTGTCAGGTACTCCACCAATGACTTCAGCGGCTGCAGCATAGGATCTGCGGTTTTAAGCTCTTGCAACACGATCCTGTGGTTTCCTTGGGCGATGTACGATCGATATAGGAACGAATCACGTTGGAGTGCTATGAGCGGTGTTGATGGCTGCAAAAGTGAATTATTACGTTAAGATATATGTATTATGTATAAGGAACACAACTGCTGCTAAAAAACCAAGGTAATAGAGAAATAATGAGGAAAACAGGAGCGGCACAACGTCACCGCCCCAGATCAAGTTAAATTACACCCTGAAATGATTACGTAAAGAAAGTTTTGATTGCACAAATGTTACTTACGGATACGCTCTGTGCCTCGTTGATTGCTTGTTGATAATTTCCGACATAAAATGCATTTTTAACATCGAAAAGCTCATCAACATCTTGTTGCTGACGTGCCATTTTGACAACTGTTTGACGTATAATAACTGTTGCCAGGTGGTAACTGTCACTTTAATTTCACAGTGCTGCCATGTTCTAACAATTGTAAAAAGTCTTGTTGTCATGGATTAGTTTGGGTAAAAATCGCTAGAGGGCATTACCAAACTCAAAATCGTTATCGCACAGAACCAAAAGAACAGGCCATCTCGCCATTTCTAAAGGGATTAAGGATAACCCCAATTGCCATGGAAGGAAAGGTAATAGTTCCGATACAAAACATACCTCAATGGGATAAATAACTCATTTTACCGCCGCTAGAGGACATTACTCCTATCGAAATAAACCGAGATCACATCATCACGCAATTGTCTAGCGAGGACGGCAGCAATGTCTATATTAGAATATGTGTAAGGTATAATTATGTTTTTTTTACTTGATTGAATCAGTCATGATCAAATGACTCCGCTCCTAACTATATACAGGTGATATTGGTGATAATAGTAACCTTTGGCAATTAACTTATTAATTATTATTAAAAGTTAAAAGCTTTTATTTAACTTGCAATGTATGTATGTATGTATGTATGTTTGTTACGGTGGATTCTTGGAAGCTAAATTAGAACCACTTCCCGATGTCCGATTGAGCTGAAATTTTGCTCACACCTTTGGTTCTGGTGACAATACATTTTTATGACAGACATAACCTAATCCTGCAGCCAGGATCGTCTCCTCACGATAGAACTCCTCAACGTTTAATAGCACAGACACGAAACTTTGCGTACGAATTTATATTTGATGGATAATCACGATTTGTATCATGAACTTATCCTGCAGCCAGGATCGTCTTCTCACGAGGGAACTCCTCAACGTTTAATAGCACAGACACGAAACTTTGCGTACGAGTTCATATTTGATGGATAATCACGATTTGTATCATAAAATTATCCTGCAGCCCGGATCGTCTTCTGACGAGGGAACTCCTCAACGGTCAATAGCACAGACACGAAAAGTTGTATGCACGTTCATATTTGATGAATAAACATAAATTCTATCATGATCTCATCCCGCAGCCAGGATCGTCCTCTCACGAGGGAATTCCTCAACGGTTAATAGCACAGACACGAAAATTTGTATGCACGTTCATATTTGATAGATGAACATGAATTCTATCATGATCTCATCCTGCAGCCAGGATCGTCTTCTCACGAGGGAACTCACCAACGGTGAATAAATAGCATGGAATGAAAAAAGTGTTGAGATTGTGATAATGATGTGTGGTCAGAAAAGATTACGGCAAAACTAAAAATGTTAAAATAAAATTAAGTTAAAAAACCTTTTAAAAAAAAGCTTTTATTTAAATGCTCTAAAAAGAAGAAAATAAAATTTTCTTTTAAACTTGTCGCGAGGTTTGCGTATGTACTCGTACCCATAAGTATTTAATTAAACTGAAATTTAATAAAATAAATAAATACTTAGCAGATTAAGTTACTCAATTAAATAGGTACCAGTTTATTTACACAAGTAAACCTCGCGACAAGCTAAATTGTGTATAATGAGGTTATAAGTTGATAGTTAAAAGTTTAAAAGAAAATTTTATTTTCTTCTTTTTAGAGTATTTAAATAAAAGCTTTTTTTTTTAAAGGTTTTTTTTTATTAGTAAAGTTAATAAAAATAAAAATAAGTTTCCATAAAAAAAACAACTATTCAAATGTACAAAATAATCTAACTAGGTAGATACATCATAATAGAAGAATGTACCTACTTTGTTGTGCTTGTACACAATAAATATTGTTGGCTTACGCTAAACAATTTTGTGGAAAGAAAATAATCTTCGTCTATTCTTTGCCGCACTTTTTCTGGTAATTTCGAAGACTCAGGTAGACAGAATACCACCTGGCTTACTTCGACACGTAACACCATTGATTGTGATGCTGATAGTTGATAAAATGAATGATTGTAATGGCCGATTTTAATTAAAATTGGGTATTTTGGAGAGAACATTATTACCTATTATGTGGATAGGGAAGTCTATTTATTATACATAAAAAAATTGAATGTGGATGGCGAATTTAGGGTCGAGATTTAGATAAACGTAATTGAAAACCGCGATTCGCAGGGCGGACGCGGAACCGTCGAGCTATTTACTTCGGTGATAACTGGTCTAAAATAGTCATTCTATTCTAATGCTTGTCATGACAGTTGTCAAGTAGTTGAGGAATATGGACATATTGCAATATTGCTCAACTACCAAACTTATTGGCGTGATAATATATAGCCTATGTCCTTCCCCTGGTTTAAATCTAGCTTCTTGCTAAATTCCAATACGATCCAATCAACCGATTAGTCGTGAAAAGGTAACAAACAAACAGAATGACTTTCGCATTTATAATACTAGCTGTCCCGCGCAACTTCGTTTGCGTCACATTTTCCCCGTTTTTGCAACATTTTTCATTGCTGCTCCGCTCCTATTGGTCATAGCGTAATGATATATAGCCTATGTCCTTCCCCAGGTTGAAATCTGTCTTCTTGCCAAATTTCATTAAAATCCGATCAGCCGTTTAGTCGTGAAAAGGTAACAAACAAACAAACATACAAACAAACAGAGTGAAATTCGCATTTATAATATTAGTATCAAAGACTATAACTATAATACTCTATGATTAGTATGGAAGTATGGAAGTGTGAAGAAAAATAGGACTAAGGTAAAGGTGCATGTAACTTAATGACTTATATTATGGTAACTTGAAAGAAATAAAATTTCAAAAAGCATACAGAAAAATACTCGTCATCAAAATCTAGAAGACAGGTTTTTTTTTTGCATTCCTATTCGGAAAGAACATTGTCATTATTTCAATGGGACTAGGGGAACATGAATGGATAAGAGAGAACGACAATGCCTGTTATAAACTATTAGCTTGTAACAAAAACTCATTATTTTCGCACCTTTCTTTTGTAAAAGAGATAAGAGAGTATTATTTAATTGTGCCATTTAACAGGTAATGTAAGGAAACACTAAAAAGCTTTGGAGGCTTATAATAATATACTTTTAAGTGTTAAAACTTTATTGTAAGTTCTGTAAGTAGGTCGTTCACGAAGATAAGAGTAAGAGTTAAGAGTTGTCTTAGAATTTGAAAAGAAGATAAAATTAATGACTGCGATGACTAATTCTGTGATTCTTCAAATAATGTTTGTGTCCCTATATGATACAGGTCGGCGGTACAAACCAGCGAGTTATTTGAAATTATTTGCAATGTTTCTAATTTTATGACACTATACCTACATATTTTATATTTTATACACAATACGTTAAAAAAAAACTAACTTACCTTTGAAAGTATTGAACATCAAAATATCTTTCCCGAGAAAATATCTAAATTTGAGACACGCAAATCAATCTTATAAGAACACATATTTAGATGATGTTTTATGGAAAAGTAACTGTTATTCTTATTCCTCGTCGACCTCTTGCCCATAACCCAATTTATTTGGATTCCGCAACCGTTCTCCTACGACCGGTTCGTCATTGGACTTTTCATCGACAGGACGATTCATTTATTTCCGTTTCCCCAGCAGGGTCTTTCACCTATGGACATTTCGCCGACATAACCTTTCATATACGTCACTTTCGACGACAGCCCTTTCCAGCTACAAAATGTTTCACCGACACGACGATAAACCTATGACTCTTTTAACTACAGACCTTTCCATCTACGACGGAGGATTCGCCGTCAATCTTTAGACAAGCGGTATTACAAAAATGCACATATACATATATCTATAGCTTACTGAGTCTTTACTAACGGCCGAACTCAAAGACATGTCTATCACATACTGGAAATAGAAAAAGAAATGAAACAACAGAAAACCTATATAATTTTTATATTATTTCATTTGTATCTCCAGTATGTCAAAGCTGGTGATAGCATGCAGCAGCCGTGCTACACGAACCATTTGGAGTCAGTTTTGACCCGTTCATATAAATAAATAAAACATACTATAAACAATATTTTGTTTTTTACTTTAAATACCTCCACGGCCCCCGTACTATTCAATCCGTCCATCAGCACAGTGTTTTGAGTGCGTTACATTGAGTTCTACCACAAAACATGATTTTACACCACCCAAAAAAAGTCGTTTCCCAGCAATAATTTTTACGTAAAGTTACTTAGTTTCATGTGCAGAATGCTTGGTTGACGGCTTCGTGATGAGGTGATTTACACGGTGTAGATATATGTATATGTGCATTTTTGTAATATCACTTGTCTCAAGATAGACGGCGAATTCTCCGTCGTAGATGGAAAGGTCTGTAGTTAAAAGAGTCATAGGTTTATCGTCGTGTCGGTGAAACATTTTGTAGCTGGAAAGGGCTGTCGTCGAAAGTGACGCATATGAAAGGTTCTGTCGGCGAAATGTCCATAGGTGAAAGATCCTGCTGGGGAAACGGAAATAAATGAATCGTCCTGTCGATGAAAAGTCCAATGACGAACCGGTCGTAGGAGAACGGTTGCGGAATCATTTATTTGAGGTTCGCACAGCCTGTCTTCTTCTTCCATACTTCTCTATTGCTTGTCTTCTCATGAGACACCTCTTTTCTTGCGATATCATCCTTCACACAGTCCATCCATCGTTTTTTTGGTCTTCCTCTACTCCTATAACCATCCACATTCCTAAAAATACTCAACTACCTAATTATGAATCTGTCTCTATCATACTACTAAGTGTTTATCTGGCTTGACTGAATACATAAATAGCGCTACAAAGTTCCGAGCAGTAATTACATATCAAAGATGTGTTTACTTCACCAGTGTGCAGGGTGAGAGAGAATTTGAATTAAAGTTACGTCATTTCCCTTTAAACGGAAGAATTAACAAACTAGAATCTATTCTCATCCTTTTCATCTCATTCCAATGCTTTTTAGGTGTTATTTTTTTACATAAACTGGACAACTTTCCAAATTAAAATGGGTAAAAATTTATCCATACAAAATTATCGAGAAAAAAAAAACGATCTATTTGCCTTACGGAAAGTTGTCCAGTTTTCAGTCACCTTGTATATTACATTTTTGAAATAAAACTTGAATGCAATGCACCGCTAGGCAAAGGGCTCCCCCATATCCTTATATTAAGTTAGTGCATTTTTTATGTACTTATACCTAAATAAATAAATTTTAATAAAGTATTATAACAACTTTTTTATTGGCCGCAACTCGCTTGATGTGAAGCGATGATTCATAGGGCACGTTTGCCTAGAAAAAACCGATTCACCCGAAGTTTGAAGAGATCCAGATTATTAAAATCAGGGAAGAGAGAAGCCGCTGCTATTCTTTGTGTTTTTATTTATGACTTGTGTTAGTTTCAGAAATCTACAGAAATGAGTCGAATGATATGTGAGCTGACTCCAATGGAAATGCATATAAGGTATCATGTACAGTATCTACGTACTTATGTATTTCCTTAGATAAATGTGGAACTGTGCCTCATACATAAGACAGTTCTATAGTTTACAGCTGACAGTTTCGTGACTAGTATGGACTTTTCCAGAAGTTTATTATGTATTTGTCGGCATTTAAATTTCCAGCATTAAAAGCTATCGGAAAATATCCAAAGGCCAAGTTTAGCTCTAAATCCATTTTATTTATTTTAAGTTCGATATAAATAATTTTAGTACCTACTAGGTATTTTTTATGGAAGTTAAAACTAAAAACAATCAGTATAATTACCATAAATATTAAATCAATGCATCAACCGTCTCGTTTCAAATTCGACCGTTGAAATAACCGAAATAAAGCGTCTTGCATTGTATGCAACTGCAAGTAAGGGCGACGACGGCCGCGGCCGGTGCAACGACAGATGTGAGCCAAGGGCCTGAGAAAAGGGCCCTTACAATACTCACCTTGGGGCTAGGGTCGCCAGCAGGCAATGTGAAAGAAATTTCGCAAGGCAAAATCTTATAGAGCCCGAGAAATTGGGGCGACGTATGCGGCGGTGGGAAAAGCTTTGCAATGAGCTCTCGTGGGGCGATCTTTTGAATGTAATTTCGCAGCTCAATACGATTAATGTGCATGGACTGCCGATATTATTAGTAGCTATACAAAGGAGAATAAATTCGTTAAATTATACCTACATGATCTATGCTATAAACTGTATTTCCCGCTGTTTTGGTCGTACGAGAGGGAATCATAGGAGTAAATTTACGTTAGAGTAGTTGCACACATAAATATAGTCCTATGATTCACATCACTGTTCCTTTTCAGTTAAAAAGCAACATTGATGTATAAGAAAATATTGTCCCGATCAACACTATTTTATAACTAATTTCTATAGTAGGTAGCTATTTATATCAAGTAAAAGTATGAAGAGGAGCCCAGGTTGACTCTGCAGTGTCTCATGACACGGCGCATTTGCCTAGCCTGATATACTGTGTTCCCTCCAAACTGTTACTGGCCAGTCAATAACCTTCAGGTTTTTTTTTTAAACTAGTAAAAATTCGCCACCGTTTGGTTGATATGTTAAACCAGGAGATTTTTTAGGAGGGGACACACCTTTTTGTGTGTTGTAAGGGTGTTAGAACTGGTTAGGAACGATCCGTTAGAAACGTTAACCCTTCAATCTGTACTCGCTTGGGAATTAGAGCACCCTTACAAATGATAGCCAGTTTTCTTAACTACGACTTAACATCGCTAACTGTAAATAAAAATAATGAGCATTGATATGGGTTTTATCTGAACACAAAACGCAACATTTCTTAGAAATGATATCGTATGGATGACGGTGATACGGTGATTAATTATTCTTTGTAAATTGAAGTTACTAAAGTAAGTTTATGGTCTTCAATTTGCTGCTTTTTTATGTAGGTACTGATGCTATCTCCTTAATGTCCGGTGCGCCTGGTAAATCAAAGTTGGCGAACAAGTAATTTGCCCATTTTTCCGTCCGGCCGGCATTAGGGGGTCGTTGACCGCGGCCAGCTGCTGCAGCCTTGATCGAGGGTCGCGACCTTTCGCCAAGAAACCAGCCCTTAACGGTACCTCACCCAAGATATGATTTTTCAACATAAACGAGATGATTTGAATTTTATATTTTCAATACGATGCGGTGATTTTGAATTTGGAAATATGAATTGAGCTTTCTAAACCCTGTTTGGATTCTGGTGCCTGGCTGGTATTTAAGTAATTACATACAAGTTGCATACCTTGCAGAACAACGCATAATTATAATTACCAATCTAAATACTGAAGGTACAGTTCCTTGTATTAATCCTCCCTCGTATTGAAGTGTTTATTTAACTCTCCACGATATTATTATCTAGTGCACTTTCGAGTCTGAGTCATAGATGACGGTTAAAGAGCTCGTCTAGTTTTCAGAAGTTTTCAGAAAGTTTTCAGCTCGTCAGTTTATGACGTGATTACACCTACTCCAATATTAAAGGGTTTTTGTTTGGCAAAAACAGACATAACAATAATGTCTTCGAGACTTCTCGGTATCAGTTATCTACCGTAAACTGCAATCATATGCTCGAAAGATTTCTAAAATTGTTAAACCTCGAATCAAATTAAGCTCACCAAAGAAATATCACAACAAAGACAAACATTATGCACATACCATTCGCAAAAAATCTAAGTAAATACATGAAATAAACGTACATTAATATAAAAACACCCGCCATTCAGGTAAATTTTGAAGATTGCATCTTGCATCTTGAACCATTCTACGTATTGTGCGAACAACTAAAGGATTAAAATAGTACACCCGGCTGATTTTCTAAAGATTTCAAGACTATCTCTTTTTCCTGCACAAAAGAAAATATTGTTCTTTTCATTGTTGGATGTAGGGGAGAGAATGTTGTAATGATGTACTTATGTGACTATTTATTTGTTTATTTCATGCCAGTACTTGAATTAGAATTCTGAAGCTCGTGTTTTTTTCTTCATTTTGTGTTTTTACATATGGTTTTTCACAATCAAGTAACTAGTCTGATGACTGGGTTTCGTTCTAATCAGTTGATGATATTATTTTAAATGCTTTTGCCATTTCGATATTTTGCAGGTACTTTTTTCCCAGATCAATTCAAGCTGTGAAAACCAAAATACTTCCGCTCTTTTAGAACTACAGTTTACCTGACGGAGATACATATAATATAAACTATTGAATATCAAGATCCGCTTTTAAATCTCCACCAAACAATAGACACGCAAGTCTTCAAAGACGAACAGGAAACACAGATCCGGATACTATTTGCAATATTCAAAAATCGATTCTTCATACATCTCTTGGAGCATCCGTTTTTATCTTTCAACATCGAACGACATCCAAAGAAGTGTGTAACAGGCGCAAAAAAAAAACAGTACTCTACGGACAAAAGGCCCGTCTCACATCTGCTATCCGGCCGTATTATGAGCAGATGGTCTGAAAGGGCCTTACGCTAAAAAAATCACTACCTGCTTATATTCATTGTTGTCTCGCAGTGTACTTATTCTTGAACTTGAGACGTACAGACAGAGGGTGACTAACTTAACGAGAGTAATACGGACAGTTCTCACGGTTCAAGAGGGATGGAATTGTA
Source organism: Cerastis leucographa (assembly GCA_963082945.1). Taxonomy (NCBI): domain Eukaryota; kingdom Metazoa; phylum Arthropoda; class Insecta; order Lepidoptera; family Noctuidae; genus Cerastis; species Cerastis leucographa. The sequence goes on from OY720363.1 coordinate 17,874,971, forward strand.
CATCGTAGTTTCTCTTTAAAACAGAAATAATTTCAATAGCATTATTGGTAGCAACAAAGTTATTTAAGGAAGTAAACACTCTATATCTACAGCTATTTATTTAAAACATGAACTTTATAAGCCAAACAAGACCACCCAGGCACAGCTTTCAGATATAATAGCATCAAAGGAATTAGTAAGAAGTAGATTAAAGTTAATTTTGGAGAATATTAAGACCAGACAGACATGCTGTTGTGAATGCAGTTTTACTGGGGACTCAGATAGAGTAGATTCAGCCTCGATGGAGCGACGATCTTCGCAGGGTGGCTGGTAGCAACTGGATGAGAGTTGCCGAAAATCGATATAAGTGGCGTGCGATTGGAGAGGCTTATGTCCAGCAGTGGACTGCTGTAGGCTGATGATGAGAATAGATTAAGCTTTCAAGCCACTTTTCCTTTCAAGGAATATCCTATTGCGCATTAGCTGTGTTGTGGAGGTCGGATAGGCAGTAAGTCCTTGTGAAATACTGTTATTCTGCAGCATTTAGTTAGACGGGAAACATACTTTATCATAGTTGGGAAAGGTCTGAGAAGAATTGATGATAGAATAGATAGATTAAGATACATCGTTTTGCATCTCAGTCAAGTTTATTGTATAACACGAACAAGAGCGAGTGCATGGTCTTTCGGGCCAAGAGGAAAGGGTGCTGTCCTAATTACCCACCGGCAATTAAGCTCAACGGGAGCCCATTAAAGCGAGTTGATACATTTAAATATCTTGGACATTGATTTAACTCTGCTGACCTGGAGCACGATGCAGATATTGAAAGGGAACGTAGGGCGCTGTCTGTTCGTGCGAATATGATACCCCGCAGATATTCTCGATGTGCAAGGGGCGTCAAAATTTCCCTATTTAGAGCATTTTATACGTCCTTTTATATTGGCAATCTGTGGGTGGATTACTCGCAGAAACAGGACAGCGCTCTACGCGTCCAGTACAAAAACTTGTTCAGGGTGCTCTTGCTTCTGACAGTGCGTCAGGGATGTTTGCCGAGGTGCGTGTGGATTGTTTCCACACAATCATGCACAAGCGGTGCACATCCCTGGTGGGTGTAGGGTGCGGGCTAGCCGCAACAGTATTCTGAACGCTTTTGCTGAACGTTTCGACTGTCAGTATGTGAACCACTGCTGCATGGTTCACGTACAGACTAATCTTAAGATATTATTTTAATTTTGTTAGTGTAATATAATATAATGTATAATTAATATATAATGTATAATTGTCAATTTAAATGTAACATCTTTCATAAATACAATTCCCAAAGAATCAAAAGACCGAAACAATATGCTTAACGCTAATATCATGGTCACCCGCGACCCGCCACCGTTTAAGTGAATGCATGTATTGAAGAGAAATCCACGGCTCTATACAGCTTGAGCCCACATTATAATACATATAAATATACACAAAAAGAATAGATCTATGTACAAAAACATCGAGTTTACAGGCAAAGCTTCCATGAGAAAAAGTAAACGTGTGAATTTGATGCAAATGTGGCCAATGCATGTCATGTTGCTTCTTAAAATAGTTAAAAATTGTGATTCTCGATACATCTACAGAGGATTCTGTCAAGAGCCAAATTTATATAAAGAAGAAATCTTCTTACTAAACTATTTGACTTTACAACTGACCGCTTATTTATTAGAGTAGATGATGAATACCAGAATTAAGTACCGTGCTTCACGCATGCAGGTATGTTATTCGCGTTGTTATCAATAAAATCGGTTCGAAAGAAGATCATATCAAAGTCAAAGTCAAAGTCAAAGCATTTATTTCAATTAGACCATTACAGGCACTTTTGAAAGTCAACAAAAACAAAATAAAACGCGAAGCTACAGTCCCAGTCACAAGGCATAATAACTTGTGAAAGTACTGTAGTTGCCCATTCCGTAGCGTAGATCTCTATGGAGAAGAACGGGCAAGAAACTCCATGGACACTCTTTTAAATCAAAATATGTTACAAAATCTTGGTTACATCATTCATGTCAAGAATTACAAATATGTGAGAACAATGTAGAAATACGGGCAAGTTAAGAGCGTCCAGAGTAAAAGATTAATTCAGTAATAAAAAAATAAAGTAATTAAAATAAACCGTGGCAGCTAAAAGATCATCATTATCATCTTTATATCAATATTTATTTATTTATAACCAACTTACACTAACAGTTACACCACACGTACAAGTTATTGGTTAAATATTAGAAACTAGTAAAACTACACGAAATCAGTCAGAGTATTGGCCATATGGCTAAAAGGCTAACTAGTAAACCTTTCAGAATCCTCGGTAAATGTATCAATAATCTTTTGACATAATCATGCTAAGGAGAAAGAAACAAGAAAGTGATTTATTGGTTCGAGGCTAGTAGAAGTCAGTCATGACAACCCAAAAGTTAACCAACGCAACGGCGCGCCGCGTTACCAGGATACTTACCGTATTCTGTTTACCCTAACTTTTAATAAGACTGTTTTTATCGTAGAGAATAGGGGAAAAGTTTCCCAGAAATTTCCGGTTCAACAAACTCCGTATTGACACGTTTTCCCAACAAAGTTATTCGGTGTGTGACAGCAAAACATATCTTAATTTGTTTTTAAACATCTTTTAACTGTTACGAAATTCCCGGTACACCAACAATCAAGGGAATTACAGAAAAATAACACGGAAGGCTTATTATAGAATGAACTTTCGAATATCGACAACCACCCTTTATTTCGAGGCCCGGGCAATAACCCCGGTCGACCCAGTTTCTGTCCGATGTGTCTTCGAATCTATACATCGCACCTATTACCAAAGCCACAGGGATCTATTTCGCACGTAACACGAGGGAGGTATTAGGAGGTCATAGCATTTAGAGGGTAGGTAGTCAGCTATTTTCTGGTTCAAAATGAACGAATACATTTAAAACCAGAATTCATGTGGTGCTTCTATGTGGGAAAAGTTACGACATTTTTAAATTGGGTTGAGTAGAATAAATAGGTATTTAGGAAGTGATGATTGTGAGGATAACATAAAATTTAGCTTTTATACATCAAATTTTTAAGCTTCCATAAAATGGTGCATCTAAGCTAAGCGGGATTAAAGACTATCTTATCAATAGATATGTGTTCTTGTGCAGGAGTTTCCAATTAATGCGGGCAACATTATTTGGATACGTCCCACGGGTACAAATGCAATGAGACAAGAATATCACTAGACTACTATAAATAAACAGAAGCAAGGAAGCAAAATATAAACGATTTAATAATTAATTACACTTCAAAATCCGTCATCAACAGGCAGTAAAGAAGTCGACTGCAACGGGCTGAGTTGATTGACGTCTAAAAGTGCGATCAAACCGACCGGACCAGACTCCAGACCTGACTTCAGACACCAGACCAATACAGATAACGTGCTGAAATATCGGTCAACGTCCAGTGTCGACAGTAGCACGAACAAATAGTGGACCTGGCTCCGGACAAATACAAATAATCTGTAATCTGTGAGAGTCCGGGTGTCCGCAGCCGGTCTATAATTTGCTGGATGACTGATCCCTAAATGAACATTATCGGTGTAAAACAAAGATTAGAAAAATAAGTTATTATATTATTATTATAGCTAGCCTATGTTGTCCCACGGCAGGGCAAAGGTCTCCCTCCATTCCTTCCAACGGTCACGATCCTGTGCTATTTCTTTTCAAGTCTCAAGGAAGACATCCATTTCGTCCCGCCATCTCTTCCGTGCCGCGATACAGTGTCACTGTTTCAGGGCTCCAATCCCGAGGTTTGCGGGCCCACAGCTCCTTCGGCATGCGACAGACATGTCCTGCCCAGGCTCATTTAAGTAGGGCAGCCTTTTGAACCACGTCAACGATTTGCGTTTTGTATCACAGTGTAGTGTTTCGAACACAGTCCGTTAATTTTACACCTAAGATACTGCGGTCCATAGCACGTTGGCAAATCTTAAGTTTGGACTTTTAGATGTTAGTCAAAAACCAAGTTTGAAAAAGAAGTAAATACTTTACAAAAAAAAAAAAACAAAAAAAAAATACTCAAATGCGCACATATAAGATTAATTATAATTACTCTCAAGTAAGAACAAAAATATTCAATCTCTGGACTATGATAGGTGCTAGACGTAGCGCGCCAAAATAGTTGCCGGGCAGACGGCTCTTCTAGAGCTTAGTGCTTGAGTTGATATCAGACGCTTTACTTGAGTGAACAGTGCACTCGGGACTGTTCATATTCGTGTCAATCCATGTTTATAATGACACTAATCCATAAGAAAGAATGAATGTTCATCTGTCCTTTCATTTAGTTTTTCGATCATTCGGTAGGCAAGTGAAAGGTTTCGATTAGCAAGATTCAACATCGTTGGATCGATTCACTATTCATTTATTTTATACTAGCTGTCCCGCGCAACTTCGCCTGTGCCACATTTTCCCCGTTTTCGCAACATTTTTCATTGCTGCTCCGCTCCTATTGGTCGTAGCGTGATGATATATAGCCTATGTCCTTCCCCAGGTTGAAATCTATCTTCTTGCCAAATTTCATTAAGATCCGATCAGCCGTTTAGTCGTGAAAAGGTAACAAACAAACATACAAACAAACAGAGTGACATTCGCATTTATAATATTAGTATGGAAGTATAGATTAGTATGGATTTATTTCTGTTCAGACGTTTCACTTTGAGTAAACTCGAAGAACATCGAAACAAAGATGAACTAAAACTTAAGCGTCTGATATCAGTTTTGCGTTTCGCGTCTGTGTCTAGTGTCTAGGTATCCACTTTGTTACTATCTTGATCAGTTGCATGCTGAGATTTTTATCGATTGGTCAGGCGAAGAATATCATATAATACACATGTTACTTAGTATTCGGTAGAGTTTCTCTCTTAAAAGGTTTTTTTGGGGTAAATCTCATCAAATAAACACAAATAACCTTCAGAAATGCATGTTACGGCCTGGTCACGACTTTGGTCTTAGCGGTGAGCGGCGCGGCGAGCGGGGCAGCGAAGGTGAGCGGTGCGTTTTGCACGCCACGTACCCTCAGTAGCGGTTAGTTGCAGCGGCAGCGGTGGACATATTTAGGTAGTCAAAACGTGCTCAAAATCATGGCGTTATCAAAATTATCCCTTCTCTGTTTAGAAAGCAGTACATTTTTAAAACAAGATATTAGAGTAGTAGTAGCAGAGAGAAAAGGAGTGCACGAACTGAATAAAAATCAGTATTTAAATAGCGAATTTCGTGACCAATACGAAGATTACAGAAAATATCCAGATAAGTCGATGCGGTCGATTTAAAATTTCAGTAATAAACGCCTCGGTATCCATTACCGCCACAAAATCGTCTAAACTTTTTTTGTTTTAATCTACGCCCCTGAGTACGTCACTCCTACACCGCTGTCCGCGCCGCTCTGTTTCGTGGCGTCGCACTCATTCGCTTGTAGTTTTGTTCCTGCCGCTCTCAACAACGCGCGCCGCTGCCGCGATTCGCCCGGAGAAAACCGCGCGCGATTTCGCTATGAGCGGCGTCTCGTGGCGTGCTTCAAACATTTTTATACTTTTGATCTTACCGCTCGCCGCCCGGCGCTTAGCTGCCGCTCACAGCGGCAAGGTCGTGAATGGGCCGTACACTGTCACATACATGCACTGACTGGACAGGTCCACAAAAAAACTAAGTCCTTATACAAATAACTTTAATGTTTCAGAAGTACATTACATCAAAAATAGGTCTCTGGTTTGCATACTAGGGAATCAGGAAACAGTCGTGGAGGTCAGAAATCTGTGTGACTCTTTTCTCATAAGCCCATATCAGACTGCATCACCATCTGTATGATCGTTTTTGCCTATCTTGTTTCCCACTGTTTGGTAAAGACCTTACCTATCTCCTTCCAAACCTACCTCGTACAATCTTTGCGCTGTGTTTGACCTGGAGACAAAATATGACCATCTTCTTCGCAGTCTTTTGTGCAAAATTATTTGTACAACTTACTGAAATAATTTTCTTTTCTCAACTGAACTCCATTCTAGCACTCTAGGTTCTACGAAGGCCGTAGGTCGTAGCACCGGCGTAGACTCGTAGACTCGTAGCACTTCGTTTCGTAGTAATAGCCGGTGACGTCATCCTATAACCGTCACGCCGGTAAATCTTTCCTCGATAGTTACTATTTGGTTTGAAAACTCCTGACAAAATGCCGATGTTTTAGGTAAAATCCGGATAGGTGTTTTTATTATCTTCGAGGTGTGTTTAAACCTACCAGACTTAACTCCGATTACCGGAATAAATGGAAATAGTCCAGTGTTCTAAACCAGTACGGAGCATGGTCCGGTCGTTTTACCGTACCTTAAAAGGGGTTGAACGACATTGGTCAAGTTAGATATTCGTCAAATCGGCAATTCGTCAAAATTGTTATAGGTTAAAGCTGTAAATACCTCTGACTCGAAATGTCCGGACAAACGACAAAGCCATGACAAAGTTCGGAATAAGAGCCAAAAAACGGGCACATCCAGAAAAATCCGAAAGCATGGTCCTATTCTCAGAGTAATGGACACCGCGGACTTCACTGTCAGCGCTATGGATTTTGTGGACACATGCGGCCGAAATGGACAAGAAAGATACGCGTTTCCGTAATTGTATGAGGTAATGAATGGATTACGTTGTATATGGACAGTGGACATGGATCTCTACTCTGATATGGGACTATTTGATTAATCCCCATTTCCATGAACACTAAGCGATGACTGATTAAATAGCTAAATATTACTCACTGAATTGTTATTGGGTTTATCCATTAGAAATTTAGTAGTTTATTCATGGCAACAGGCTCGCCCCCTAATACATTGGAGTTAAACATAACTAGCGAAATGTGTGTGTACTATGAGGTACCTACACCTCTGCCTAACTCTTCGGGGCTTACTGGCGTGATGTTATGGTATTACTCTCTGTTGGAATTTTCACTTTTGGTGTTGAAACGAGTTTCATAAATATAATAATGTGCTATTGCTTAGCCATTTAGGTTGAAAACAGGAAAAGTTTTAATATTCCTATCATTCTCTTCCCCTTGTCCCAATTTATTTAGGGTCGGCGCAGCAAGTCGTCTTCTTCCATACTTCTCTATTGCTTGTCATCTCATGAGACACCTTTCTAGTCACATATCATCCTTCACACAGTCCATTCATCGTTACTTTGGTCGTCCTTTACCTAAAGGTAACATTTTTTTTTCAGATGTAAAATCATCAAATGACTCCCCCCGCTCTGGCCGGAGCGGAAGGGAGTGTCAGACTTGAACTGACTAAAACCCATCCATGTTCCTTCTTAGCCCTTTGTGTTCCAGGGCCGCGGTATCTCTTTCGAACAGTCCCGCAGTCCTGCTTTAAAGGTAGGTACCTTAAAAATTGACACGTGTGCCTGTCTACGTCTATGCCTATGCAAATGCATATTAGCGTATGCATTTACATATAGCTAACATCATAATTATTTTCTTTAATTTTCACTGCATCTAACTGGAAAAATGAAAAATTGTCTTGGAGTTAATTCCCGTGAAAAAAAAACACTAAATTCAAACAGTGCTCATTGACCTAAGTATATGTTTATATATAACGATCGTTTTCAAGTTATAAAAATATTTAAGTGAAAAGAAGGCTCGATCGTACTATATATAATTTGGAACAGCCTTGGAGTCTGCCAACGAGCTATGGAGCGAAGTATTTTGGGTGTCAAACTTACGGACCGCATCAGAACTCGCATACTTCGCTCCCAAATATCGGATGTTGGCTTTACTGCTGCACTGCTAAGTTGAAGTGGAACTGGGCTGGTCACATCTGCCGCACGTCGGAGGTGCAATGGGCAAAAATAACCACTCAATGGATATCTGATAGCAAGAAACGACAACGCGGCAGGCACAGGAGGAGATGGCGGGATGAGTTGGACTCGTTCTCTAAGGATTGGCCTACAATCGCACTATACCGCGAAAAGTGGAAGGAGGGAAGGGAGGCCTTTGCCCTGCAGTGGGACAATATAGGCTTATAATACAAGGTGTTGTTTTGCATTCTCGTCAAAATTCAGGAGGCTATCACACAAGACATAAATAAACAATTCAAATTACGGTACCTTGTTAATTATTAATAAACGCTGATTTTTTTAGTTGTTTATGTTTGTCAGTATTTCAGAATAACCCCCTTAACGTGGTTTAGGGAATAAGAATTTATCGAATAAACGTTTGAGATTGTTGGTATTTGTGGTAGCGCGGTTATAGGGCGAGAATCAGACGGCCCGCGTTTAAAACACGGGTGGTTCACTCTTACCGATTTCCGTAAATAAGAAAAAAAAAAAAAAAAACCTATCCATTTTATTATTGATTCGGGACGAGAATCATTAACATAGTTACCTCCTTGAATTTGACGAGAATGCAAAACAACACCTTGTATAATAATTGCAGAGTATTGCAGAATACTATTCCAAATTTCGAGAAAAAAAATTAAGATCTCGTCAAAAGTAATTAGAAAAGCATAATTTCATGGCACTTTTATTACATAATAAGAGCGTTACATACAAACTTTCAAGTCCTTATTTTCCGAAATGACTGAACCGATTTTAATGAAACTTCATACGCATTCCACTGTATACCATGATCTCAAATAATATCTAATAGTATCAAACTACTTGCCAAAGTACGCAAAAACCGCGCGGATGTCCCTCCTTGACCCCTCTTCCGTCACTCCTCACTCACTCTAGGTCATAGCACCGGAAATATCTAAAAAACCTCAAAGTTTTTGTTCACAACTGCCGTAACTATGGAGAGAGACTTTGTTATGTAAGAAATACTAACTTTTATCCTAGTAAAAGTTAGTGAAGTCTACCTCACTCGTTGCTAGTTGCTATCGGGTATTGAAAACAGGGGCAAAGGGTGAAAGTTTTCTTAAGGAAAGTAAACATAAGTTTACGTTTAAACGTGTCTCAAGTTCAAAGACCTACAAGAACAAAGAAAATAAATGATAAAACTCAATTTGAAAATCTGTTTTTTTTTTCATATACTTACTAACTACCCTCCTCGCAAGCCATATTAAAACACACTAAAACTAAATAATAACAGTATTATATTTCGATCAAATCACAAAGTAAAAAAAAATTGACAATTTGCAAAAAAACTAATAATTTATCAAGTAGTGAAAGCATCAAATTAAATAGTGAGTTGTCATCATCACATTGCTAGTAACAGGCAATCATAAAACAGAAGATCCAAATATACTATACTAGCTTATGCCCGCGGCGTCGCCCGCGTGGATTTCGATAATTGTCCCACGGGAACATACTATCGGGATAAAAAGTATGCTATGTATTAATCCAAGTTATAAACTACCCGTGTTCCAAATTTCATCCAAATCCATTCTGTAGTTTTTGCGTGAAAGAATAACAAACATCGATCCATCCATCCTCACAAACTTTCGCATTTATAATATTAGTAGGATACTACTATTATATACTACTACTACATACTACTATAGGTATTGGTATTACCGGAAACAGTCATGAAAAGAGCCGGTGAGGTCAGACGGCGCAAGATGACCAGGAGACCATATTCCTCGAAATACAAGTCCCGCCACTGATAAGCATTTCTCACTGACTCTAGTGACTCTGATAAGCGAACGTTACTTTGATGTCGCTGAATGCCGATTACTGATTGTAGGTACTCGCTATAATCAGCAAAACAAAGGATGTTGCTTACTAATTATGTCAATAGCTTTGTTTTCTTATTAAAAAGTGTACGCGGCAAATGCAATTAAAACAATTTAAGTACTTATCAGGGCCACTGGATCACCGAGAGCCTCTCCGATGATGTAAGTAGATATTGAAATGGAAATGGAACGCAGGGCATTGTCAGTCAGATCTAATATGCTGGCCTGGAGGTCTGCACGCTGTACTGCACAGGTAAAAATAACCTTATTCAAGGCGTACTGTCAGTTTTTTTATACTTCCAGCCTATGAGTGAAGCATACGCAGAAGGCTTACAGTGCCCTGCGTGTTCAATACCATTGCGCTTTCAGGATATTGGGGTTACCACGCTTTTGTAGCGCATCAGGTGTGTTTACAGATGTTTAAGTGGATGGCTTTCAAGCGATACATCCGAAAAGAATAGCATCTTTGATGCACCGCATACTGGACAGCCACAACAGCTTTCTGCAGCTCTAGTTGGGAGAATGGACATATTAAGTAAATAAATAAATAATCTATCTAAGTATCTAGTAATAGGTACCCTGACCCTGAATGGTGGGTTTCGAAATCCATATTACACACACAAATCATCATTCATCATTGATTTTCATGTGTTTCGATCTCAATATCGAACTTTCGATTCAGACAGTTCAAAAATGCATCACAGTCCACATCACCTCGTCCTATTTCAGTATAGCTGAGTGGTATTGATTCCTGTATTTATTGGCAGAAAATAGTGCAAAGTATAAAACAATAGTCGTCTGCCAAACGAGCTGCAGACATTATCGCACTGTGAAGATCGAGGCGAGATAGTCCCAGTTGTAAGTAGTGGTGACAAGTGTCCAGTGGCGACACCGTAGCGAACTTGAAGATTGCCGGCAAAATTAGGTGTAGAGAATTGATGAATTTTCTACACAAAAAAAAATATCGTGCCTGCAGTGTAATATCTCCGATGTATAAGTTACAAACTTTTATAAAACCCAAATTCTCCGTAAATCAAGTTACTTTTTATATATACGTTATCTGCGGCGTCCACCTCCAACATAAAACGTGATCTCGAAATAATTAGCCGCGAGCGCGGCAAGGTGTTAAAGCACGGACAGAGCGTAGTGTAGGTACCGCCAGGGCGGGCGGAAGCTGCGACGCATCCCGCCCTGGCTGCAGTGGGCCCGCGCCCGGTGCCCCCACCCCGCGCGCCACCGGCCCCCAGACCGTCCCCACAGCCCCCCGCGCCGCGCGCCCCGCGCCCCCACCCGCGCCGGCGCGCTGGGCGCGTGCGCTCGCCGGCCGGCACATCAGTTCGGGACCGCGCGGCGTGTAAGGTAGACGTGTGTCTCTCATGACAAATCGCGGCGTTTGAAACGATCGAACGCACCCCAATTTTATCATACCAGTGACAGAGAGGGCAACCTCTCAGTAAATCGTAAAAAATAGCTTCTCAAGTGGAAATGCCGTCAAGCTTGTTCGGAGATCTCGGAGGCGGCGGAGGGCTGGTGGAGGACCAGCGTGCGTTCCAGTTGGCGCTGGAGCTGAGCATGCTGAGCCTGGGCGAGTCGCTGCCGACGCCGGGCTCGCTGGGCAGCCCGCTGGGTTTCGCGCCGCCGCCCGAGGACCGCGCCAAGAAGTCTCAGAACATGACGGAGTGCGTGCCGGTGCCCTCGTCCGAGCACGTCGCGGAGATCGTCGGCCGCCAAGGTACTGCACCAACTGCTTCTAGTGCTCGCCTGCTTGTTGTCTCGCCGTCACGCTGTCACTCCGTCACGCCGCCGATCAGCTGTAGAGGTTAGCCGGTGTCACGCCGCGCGGGACGGGGTTGAACCGCGCCACCCTTATGTAAGGGCGCACGTGCCGCCGGCCGCTTTTAGGTTATGTTCGATCACAACCAACACCCAGTGACAGGATCCGTGCGAACTGGACGCTGGACGACCGTCGAACGGCGAAAAATTTGCATTGTTTTTGTTTGTTTACCCTCGTAATATTTGTTGTTACGCTTATCCGATGGCCGTCAGTTGTAGTGTTGTGTAGATAGCTGCGTAAAATCGTCGTTGTAGCCGTAGTACATAGGTACGGAATCTTTGCAGACATCGAAAGCAGGCCGGGGTGACTGCGTTCGACGTAGGGTCATCTGTTCGTGATTATGGAGTGCTGGTATAGATTGCGTGCTTACCTTTAATTAGAACTTGTGTAGATATTTTTGTAGATTACCTCTAAGCTTTAATTTCTGTTTAAATACTAGGTCTATAGTTTGATACATTATTCCGTCAATATTCCGCGTAGGTACTTACGTAGTGTAGTTGTCAAAAAATTACAAAGACTAAACTTTTAACGTCTATTTATTTATTGTTACAAAGTCACTTCCCCTCTAAAAAAATGTTTAATTGCATCATAATTGTAAGCTACCCACAAATTGTCATAATCTTGCATCATCCATCTAAACTCGATCTAATTTCTCGGTATCACTCAAATCAAATTGGGTTTAAAAGTTGAAAAAACATTTCGTTGGTTCTAATTAAAAGGTACAATTCGGCAAAAAACGATACCCAAGGGTTGGTTTTATTTTTTGTAAGGGATGAGCAAAAAGTACCGACAAAGGAGGTCGGCAGTCCTTATCTGGCCCTAATTTTTCAAATCTACCCGCTTTCTGCGTAAGGAATCAATTATCTATTCCTTAGCAGATCGCGTTGTAATGATACAGGTAGGTTAGTGGTCAAAAACTTTCAAGAAACTGTTGGAGTTCGCTTCACCCTCAGTTTGTTTATTTTTTGTAGTTCTTTGCACCGAACTACCCCAATTTGTAGGCAGAATCAATGTGTACTTTAGCGTAGTCCGTAGTTAGTTCACAGGTAAAAAAAAACATAGTAGCTAGGTATTCCGTATTGTTGTTGTCTATGTTAAAGTAACTTTTTTGTTTTTAGAGCTTAATGAACTCGTGTATTTTTTAGTTTCATTAAACTAGAAATGAACATGACTGTGTAGTCGGTATTTGAAATGTCCTTATCACGTTCTGAATGTCCTGACATTATTATCTTAAATCACCACTTTTCCTCTTAAATAACACATCTCATTCTTACATTTAAACTAATAAATGAAATTAACATTTACGCTGCCCGCTAAAATATTATCGCTATCGGTATCTGTCGTTAATTAATATTTATGACGAAATAAGAATCCCGGGGTCGACTTCCGTTAATCACGTAGGTACTCGGACAACATAACCTACGACAAGTTGGTAATTTAATAGCTTGGAGCCGATAGCAACGTCATACACGCGGCATCTGGCGAAACTTTCCTTCGTTTGTTTGTTGAATTAAATTCTTATGGCAAAAGCACGTAAAACTAACACTTAAAGATTAAAAACCGTACTTACTCGAGAATTTATCTATACTAGAGGCTAAATCATGCAAATTAACATGATCAAAAGGCCAAGAAATCAAAACAATTCTCCAAAGTTCATTCAGCATGTCTGTCATATGCATAGCTAAGTACACAAAAAGACTCAATTCCCCGCAAAATCTTTAAAATAATTAAAACAATATTTACAACACTTACCGAAATTGAGTTGTCATAATTAAAAATATTAACATTTTCTTTGAAACACATGTTTTAATACACCTTTTGCGCGGGACAGGTCGCTAATTGTCGCTCGATTGCTGCACATATTTTTTAAAAACATTATGATAAAAAGAGAAACATCTTAAGATAAACATTATGATCCTGTTCGCGTTTATGTGATCCTGGTACCTCTGGGCTTCTAATTGTTATTTATTTATCTTCACACTGCTTTGTACACAACTACACTTAATTTCTTCACATTCTTGAAAAGATTTTCGCTTTATCGTTTATTTAACTCTGGCATTTTAGAACTGATCGAGGTATTATGGAGACGAGGGTCGTCGAATTTCCCGCGTATTTTTTAGTTACCTACATCTTCATTTTAATTTTATCCCCTTCATAATTTTAGTGACAGACTGTTAACGTGAGCACCAATGAATTGGACCACCGCCATAAAATTTCACAAAGCCATTCGTACTTTTCCTAGTATCAGGATCACCTGCAAAGTCTGCATCACAATATGCTTGTAAAGTCAAGTCATTACCACGAACATACTGTATCCCACTGCTAACTGTATTTTTAATAATCAATTTAGTGCAATATTAATTCCTCAAGAATAATGACAATTGATCGTGGCATACATTTTAATATTGATAAGAGCCACTCCATTAGTCAAATAATTGAAAAATCTGAATGAAAATTAAAAGCTCTGTTCAGTTTTATTGTTCACGTCTCATGCAAACACTAGATCAATTTATAAAAGAACTAAACAAAATAGGATGTTTTAATCTACCTTGCTTTTATTCAGGACCTTAATCTAAGTTCTTTTTTTTTAAATTCACTAACTACTTAATATATGAAAACGAATATTAAATCATGGCCCACAGCGTACATCAAAAGATAAACACAAAACTTAAAAAAACTAAATAATAATATCGCATTATACAAAAACTGGTACCTATTTCGATCCGACCCGTTTAATAGTGGCCGTTTCGCTCGGAAACCTTTCCCATAGCTGTAGAACGAAACAATAATACCCGTGCTATAGGTAGGCTGTATATAGAGGTCCCTTGCATTTCCAGACTAAGGAACTTGTAAAACGAGAGCAAAAAACGCAGCTGCTTCACTTACAACTCTGTCTAACTACGCGCGTCCTTTATATAGTACAAGAGTTGGAGAATTTCGCACGGTTTATATTCGCCTTGCTGCCTGGCTCCCTTTTGTTGTAGCTTTGGGATTTGGGATGTCATTATTAGGTGTGACACTTGCGAGTTTTTTGAAGGATTATGTTTTGATAACCGAAAGCTACATATTAGATAACATGAACGTTTAAAATGGAAAAGAATTAACATCCTAACTTTGTTTAAAGTATCTTTAACACTCACAGGACACAATGTTGTTCCATATTTAAACCGAAAGACATAATTAGAAGGACCGTAAACTTAAAAGCGATAAGGTGGGCCGTGGGTTTCAAAACAGTTGTTATATTTAGGGCGTTACGTTCTGTTTCCTCTGGTATATTCTGATCGGTTCACGATAAAAAGTAAATAAAGGCGTCCTTAAGTCTTTGCAGTAGCATTTGAAACACGTTTAGGATTAAATTTAAAACTTATAATAATATGTCAAAAGTATTAATGTTTTTATTTTTCGTTGATCTTAATGAGGTGGTTTTTTTACCTGCAAATTGTAATGTTAAACAATATCGGCTGATGTTTTACGTACAACTTCAAAAAACAAAAAATATCTTATGATAATACTGATTAGCTTGTTTTTGACAAGGGCTGAAAATGTAAGCTTTCGCGGAAACTTATCTTAATTCCTTAATTCTACTATAATAAACATATTTTTTTGTTCGGCTACCACCCAACTTAGCAATTGATCGTTACTGTGAATTCATGTTAGCTGAAAAAATCTGAACAAATACAAAAAAAAAAACAAAAAATTTAGAAGATGGTTTATACATATTTTTTTTGAATACCTCATGGCACAATAGTCCGTAATTCAATACTGAAGCATTCCACTTGCAAACTCATTCCGCATGGAAAACTTTTACAAAGATGTTCTTTCTAGAGCGCACAACTTTAGAAAACTTTTTTTAAACTTACCTGTACTTTGTGTCCTTTTGTTTTTTTTTTATTATTTCTGTCTGGATTAGAGGCTCTTTGCTTCCCTTTCCAAGTCTCTGTTGATTCTGAACTCAAAAGGTATCTGCCATCTTTATCGCGATATCTATGATCTTGTTTTTTTTTTGTCTAATTACTAGTTTGAATTCAAACTTAGAACGGTGATTCGCAACCTCTTCGGTCCTCCTTTATCGCTAAGATTTAGACTTTGAACAACATATTATTAAATCGTGGTTAGCCTTCATAAGTATGAGGCATCACATGGCATATTAAAATATGTATAGTAGAACAAAAGAAGGTAAAAATAGAATTCCATGGATCACCGGCTATATACTATTGTCTATTGTAAATTCGTGTCAAAACCTAATACGACCTTATAACAACGCACTTTTCATACGGTGTGAATATTAAATAAGTCTATCCTTTGATCGGGAACTTTTTATAACAGATTGAACCTTAAACACATGATAATAAAATGTCCAAGCATGAGACATCTTTGTTTGTACCAATGACATCTGTTCAAGACAAGGCAATATACCAAAAGGAGGTTGTTTAAAATTCTCGCGTTTACACACGGTCGGCGTGACGTCACGTCCGGTTGTCGACTCGTGTCGGGCCCGCGTCGACTATCGATACGATTGTCGATGATTGTCTCGATGTCGATCGGACCTCCTGTCGGCGCGTTTGTTGTTTTGATTTGTAGTGGCGCGGGCGCGTCGAGCAATGTTTTTGCATCTGTGAATCCGATGTATTGTAAGGTGAACTGTCCAACTGTCACTGCGGTATTTACACGAACGATACTTTATGATAGTGCATTGTATTTTTAACGCTATAAATTAATCATTTTCCGTCTGATTTTACAAGACCCTATCTGCTTTGTTATGATAAAACTCAGCCCATCTCTTAATTTTATTGACCTCGTAGTATTCAGTATTCGTTGTCTCGGTATGCGAGCTATGCTCGTAACGTTTAGTTCCAATGTTTCGGTGAGTAATTCATCCCTGTCCGTCACAAGCCGGTTCTAGATGACGACTCGCTACAACCGGTTCTACATCAATGACTGCTTACCCCTCTCCCGGTCTGCTTACTCCTCGAGATTCTTACGACTTTTTTTCTCAACAATAACTCTCGATTTTGACGTTACTAGGCCGTTTCGTCTTGCTTAGTAACCGCGTTTTGATTAGATCAAGTTCAAGTGAAGCTCCGTTAATCAAAAAGATGGGTAAATTAATAACGATACTGAGAGAAATATCTCTATCCTACTAATATTATAAATGCGAAAGTTTGTAAAGATGGATGGATGTTTGTTACTCTTTCACGCAAAAACTACTGAATGGATTTGGATGAAATTTGGCACACGGGTAGATTATTACCTGGATTAACACATAGGATACTTTTTATCCCGATAGTATGTTCCCGTGGGACAATTATCGAACTCCACGCGGGTGGCGCCGCGGACATAAGCTAGTCTTAAATAATGTTTAACTTACTTAGTTTAGTACTCGCAAAACAAAGTACGCTATTGAAAATAGATGGAAGTTGGTACCTATTTAACTTAATCGATGTAATTTTCGAACATAAACGAAAGAGAAAACAATCTCGTAAAGCACACGTGCGAGTGGAATGTACTAAGATTGCAACACGGACTAGGCAGTGAACGCCAATCGGCAAGATTCGCAATGTGGCTCGGCGTGCGTTCCGGTCGACGCCACCGCAGTCAGGGTCAAGGCTTCGGCTCCTGCACTCTGCTGCCTGCCTGGTGGACGCGAGCCGCAACGCTGTCTTGTACTATCGCTATGTCAAGCGGAAATGGGATGCTAAAAGCGAAACTGATAGGTACTACTTAATTTATGCGATTCCCACGCCGTTGTATTGAACGAATTACGCTCATAATGTCTCTCCTACTTTATCTTGCTGCGCCGGCAGGTTCTATAATTGTGATATAAGTCATAATTATACTGATAGGTGATAGATAACTTAATGTTAGGTAAATGACCTCAGGAAATACCTAATCGACGAACCCAAAATTAATACTAGTGATATTTTTATGTATTTTCGAAAGTAATAAATGTCAGCTTCCACATTAAATAAACTTGAATGGTCGCTAAATTGGTTGTTAACGAGCTGACTGATATTACTTTAACAAGATTACACAAATCCCTCTATTCCTTGACAATTTTTGAATGAAACTTCTCTGGCGGTGAAAAAATAAACAAGCATGTGTCCCTTCGTTGCCAAGACGTCCCGAAATTCCAGGGCCCCATTTTTTGTGTGACTTGACAGATGCATTCTGGGCCGCCGCCGCCGCTAACCGCATCTTGCGTCCTTATCGTGCATTCGGAAATGAAATCTACGTTTGTATGAGTTGTGTATCTAATACGTCGAATTTGAGGGTTATTTTAAGGTGCATTTCTCCGTCCCTGTCGCTCGAAGTGGCGCCACGGCCGGCCGCGGGAAGAAAGAGCTCGAACTACCTCGCTCCTGTTTGTATTGCGCACGTCGCACCAACAGCATTCTTAAACATGGTTACTTTTTGTTTTCGAAGCGGAGCACTAACTAGCGGCGAGGCGCAGCGAACTAGAAATCATTTCGAATCATAACGCGTTGCGAAAGAACAGCGTGACGTCACGGTGCGACGGCACCCCCACGTCTGCGAAACTTAGGGACCCTAATGAATGACTTCCTAATTGCCGCGGCAGCACGAATAAGCCCGTAATCCGGCGCGAAAACTGCTCCTGCGTTTAATTGTAGACCTTGAGCTGTTTTGTTTCTGAGCTTCAAATCGAATGTCAGACGTCTAGCGACATGTACTCCTGGACGAGAGTGGCTGTGATCGGATCGTAAAGCCGCAATGACGTGACGTTGCGGAGTGAAATGGACTCTTATTTTATGAGCTATTGGTTCTAATTTAGATTGATAGCAAGCGAAATTATGTCATCAGGGGTTAGTGGTCCGCGGGAGCAATGTTTCAGAGCCACAAGTCGATATGCTCCCGCACTAATGTTGACAACAATCCATCTCGGCCTGTCAGCCGGCGCCGCGAATTAGACTCACTCCCATTTCGATTTACTCTTCATCCAGGGCTGGTAATTGCGTGGCCATCTTACCATCCCGCGGGCGTCTTCCATTATTCCGCCTTACACGTTCGCGAGAGAACTATGTGTTGGCAATTTCTGTCCGAGATTAATTTATTTGTCGCGGACTACATTATTGTTGGGAAAAAAATGGAGCGTACGTTTTTCTCGTGGAGGTTTAATGACAGGATATGATGTTAATGTCTTCGAGTCAAAGTCCAATGAACGCAGATGTGCAAAATGTTGTCGCCGAAGGATTGTTCCGTTCTACCTAGCAACACCACATGTGTGCTATTTATTACGAGCTTGTACTTACTACACGATTAGTGTATGAGCTGATTAATATTTAAAGCTTTGTTATACTACTGACGAATTATATCAGTTTAATGTTATTATTCTCACGAGGATAGCTTTGGTACCAGAATTTATTCTGTGGCTTAAGGACAAATTGGTCAATGGGTGATTCCAAGTATGTGCATAGAATTTTTGATTCACTATCAGAACAGTCAAAGAAAGTTATTGTTTTTGGCAAAATCTCAATCTAATACTGTATTGTATAAACAACTTTAACATAGCCTGCCAAAGTCATGCTTGAGGACATGGGTCATAATGAAAACACCTTAAATAAAAATAAAAAAAACACGGCGAATTTAAAAGTCCTGCCTTCAAATATCAATTATCTTTAAAGGTACTCTCGTTAATGCTGTCAAAAAACATTAAAACCTCCATCAGAAGTATCGGTTAGGGACGTTAAAATAAATTGGCGGTTAACAAATTCTTCAAGTTATTGGTGGGGTTGCCATCTGCCAACCGTGTTGCGCCTGCGCCCGCGCACCTGCCCCGAGCCCCGACACTCACCCGTCTTCACATTCACATGAGTATTGATGGCTTGACTATTATTGATAACTTATCAACTGCTGTTAAGAAGGCAACACTATTAAAGATGTCTGTAAATTCAAAATAGGGAAAGAAAAAAGTCTCTTTTACAAAGGACAACACTAGCGAAGTGTGGATATACTAGAAGGACACCTTTGCCAAACCCTTTGGAGATTACTTACAGGCATAATGTGATCTCATAAAGATAATTTAGTTCCACTTCTTTCGTTTTGACCTGAAAAACTACTTGCGAAGAAGATTAGCAACATTCCCGAGGCCATATCTCGATCTATTGTTAAAAAACTAGCATTGTATCGATTTAAAACAAAATGGATCGCATTCGCGTTACAGGCTTACTAAAACTACTTATTCGATTCCCGCTCAATAGCGATCGGTTTATCGAATGACTTGTACTGTGACCGCTATATACAACAAAAATAAAAACTGGGCAGGTGATGCATGTGTCAAATACCGGTGTACTCGGCTGACTTACAGAATGTCGCCTATTTATACTTAAGACTGGATTCCAAGTTCCTCTATTATTGTAATTATACCTACTACTTTAAAATACTAGCTTCGAATATAATTAACTCTTTTATAATTTCAAAATTCGATTGTTATATTCGATAGACACATTTGACAGTCGTTACGCCTCTTGTTTATGGTCTTATGAACACATGTTAATACTATTATTAACCGTTGTGAAATCTGTTCTAAATTATGAACCAATATTGCTCTCACAAGATTCACTCACAGAATAAATTAATACGTTACCAAAACTAACATTAAATTAAATTAAGTACTGCAGAACAAATAGAAAAAAAGAAAAATTGTTCTATATTTTTAAGTTGGTAACACTAGTTACTCCTTAACAGTCTTGCGCGCCAGTTATTCAATGAAATTTTATTAAAAAGGGCAACGACAAAGCTCCATTCTGCCTTCAACCGAAAAACATTCTGGCAGCTGCGCTTTCCGTTTCGAAACGGTGTGCGTGTGCGCAGCGGCCGGCTCAACGGTCGCGTCGCCGTTGACTTTACACCTAATAGTTACCACACTTTGTGAACTAGTAGCTACTCCTTTGATTAATTAGTCCGTAATAAAACTGTTTGTGTTGTTAATCTTGTGATTAACTAGTTAGTGGCGGCCGAATTGAGTACAAACAGAGCAGCTTCTAAATACAAGTAATTCTGCAATCATTATAAAATTAATTATACACCAATTAACCAGCCACTATAATTTGCATTTACGGAAACTCAACGAAGTATCAAGTTTATATTGTTTCTCTTCAGAATTGCACTATTTTAGTCATCTCTTTTGAGATCGCAAAGATTTAAGTCGTGAAACTTTCAGGGCTGAAGTTATTCTGGAAGAAGTCGCAGAAAACTATTTAAATATAAAGCTGTATATAACTGCACGTGTTTTTGCAGTAATTTACAAGTACAACATAATTAGCCAAGAATAACCACAACGTGATGTTTAAAATAAATCAACCAGGTTGATCAGGAGCGGTAGCAAACTTGACTTACTAGAGTAGGGCATCATAAATGCAGACAGGTTTAACCGATTTTAACTGTAGCGTCCTTCGAGCTCCCGAGCCCTTAGCGGCTCACGTAAACTGGGAAAAACAAATGTTCGACGCGTCTGGTCGAGTTGTAGGACTTCCTATGATTCATTTTATTAGTAACTTATTGCGTTTTGTACCGGCTGCGGACGCAGGGGTTATCACTCGTCTATCACAATAAGCGGAAATTTATAACTTAATGTGAACACACACGGACAAGACGGATGGAAGGAGTCGGCAGCGTCACAAAACGACCACGCCGAACTCAAGGACCGATCGCTGACTGCGCAACGTGAATGAGCTGACAATTTTAACGCTCAGTAAACTGGCTTCATTTAAACTTTTGTCTCGAAATAATAAGATGCAAGAGCCAAAGGAATTCTTATCTAAAGCTTTGTCGAATTTTTCGAAATTGTGAAATTGTTCACACTTGCAACAAAAGGGCCGATGTTTTGTCAGAAACCTAACTGTATCTTAAAGTGACCACCGAAAAAAAGGTCCTTGTCAGAGCTTGGGGCCGCTATTAAATCACGGGTTCTTTAAATTCCCGTGAAAGAGTCTACCTGCTCCTTTGGGTCTACCTGCGCACTAATCAGACTTATACCATAAATTAAATGCACGTTTAAACGTTTGGAAGGGATTTATGGCGACACCGGAGTTCATTATTGTCGCATTTGCGTAGGTTCCTTATCTGTCATGTGTGGGGTAGCGCACGTTCTATGTAAAAGAGTGTGACCGCGAGCGAGGGTGTGCCGGTGACCCTTGGGACTGAATAATTTTTTTTGAATACCTTTTTTGATGCATCTATCAAAACTGAGGATATTAATAAAATTACATATAGAACTATAATGTAACGGGACTGGGATAACAGGATCATCGTTCACAATCCACCCTGTTGACACCGCGAACCTGTTTACCAGGGGCGCAGACGTCGAGTGGAGGTGTAGTTGTGAAAGACTTATAGTGTGCGTAGTGGGTGGCGAACTCTCAGCGTGTAAGCCGATATTTCCCTCGTGAAAATGTGTTCAATGGCCGGTGTCGTATTGCTCCCGCGTCCGATGCGTGTCGAGCCTTTAGATTTTCGTCTCGCATGCCGGCCGGGTACATTATTTCGCGTCGTTAATTATTGTGTTCAGCATTTTTTTTTTGTAAAGGCTCACATAAGCCACCTGTCGGTATCGCAGGCTGTTGTAATTAAAGATTGCGCGCAGGCTTGCTCGATAAAAGAAGTTCCTCCGGTCGCTCCGGTCCGTACACGTTCACCTTCAATAGTCGCGTATTTAAATAAAATGCCGGTATCTTATAGACGGCGATGGTTAATCTAGCAAAGCTTCAGCAATGATGTCTGCGAGAAATGTTAGGTATTTTTTGAGCTTTCAGTTCGCGGTGGTGGTGTCGGTCGCGTTCGAGAGGCGGCATTAACTTGGAGTCGGTGTGTTCCCGGGACGTGGTGCAGCTGGCGGAAAGGCGCCATCTGCCGAGCGGTACCGGAAATGCAGTTTTGTTTTGTTTCGAATTCGAAATCGGTTCGATTCTTGGTACCACAGTACTTGATGTAGTACTTACATTGTAGTGCAGGACCAGGAGTCGGCGTTATTATTCGTGACATCAGCGGTCACAGTCGCATGCCCGTCTCGCTCGTAATTCTGACTAAAATATTTCAAATTATAAACCTTAAACTCACGTACCTATAAAAGAACTATTAATTTATTCATGCTAATAAAATTAAGGGATCAAAACACCGCCAGTTGTTCGCCGCAGGAAAATAAACTGAAGCATCGAAAATGAATTACTGATGGCTGTAGGAAATAACGAATGATATTGACACGTGTTACTGTTATAAAAAATAAAACACGTAACCTTTACTTACCTTTACACTTTCGAGGGTAGAAAGGATAATGATAACACGAAATTACATATAATGGTGCCGAAAATGGCCGAGATATATTAACAAAAAAATATAGTTATTTTAAAATTTGGTATTTCCGTACGAAAAACCATCAATCAGTGGTGGCAACATCTGCCGGTTGCACCTGCTCAAGTTTTTGCTGCATCCACACAAACTCACCAAGTGTTCGAGATGAGGCTCGCAGATAAGCTCACTAGCTCCTAAAACTTTAGATCCTTTCTCAGGATTGTGACATTCCCGTTTCTTTCTCCTTTATTTAAGAAAGAATTTTGAAAAGACAAAAATTTTGTGTCTTATCCCGAGGCAGGCCATAGGCAATAGCCATCTCAAGTACCGCGACATGCAAAATACCTTATTTTATTTTCTTTAAAGAACACAAAAGAATGCATCTTGAAGTCATGATTCCTTAACAGCAGCTCGACTCGAGGCAAACGAAAGAACACATTAAAGTCTGGTTTCAATAACATAATTTAAAACTGGCCAATTGCGTCAATCAGGGGCTCCTTTACGGACATTTACATAGCAATTGACACCTGAGGCACGATCCATGCAGCTCGCCTTTACATCAATTTGAAAATAAAAATCGCACGCATCTTGCGCACACGCACCGCCCTGTAATTTCGACTTCTGCGTGTAATTGAAAAATGTCTCCCGTAAAACAGATTGCATATAATACGAGCCATGTAACAATAGCAACCGTTTTCAAAATGACAGCGGCGATTAACTGCCAGTGTTACATTCGATTTTCGAACATCAACCATCGTTCAGTTTCGAGTATCGATAAGCACAAGTATCGATAATGACCGTATTAAATAAACTATAAAACGATTATATCACGCGCTCGCTGCGCTCGGAAAGCGAGAGCCGCGGGGTGGCATTCCTAAGTAATAGTCCTTAGAATCGAGACGATGCACCGACAGACGGATGTATCCTTTCGCGACAATCGATTTCGGAGGCGGACCCTATTCGTTCACTTTTTACAAGATGCCACACGATAGCTGCACACGCAAATCCTCGCGAGTGCTGCATCCTGACAGCAAAATTGCTGCTATTTTCAAAACAATCTGCGAAAAGTAGCATTGTTGGTCATTACAACCATTATTATGGAATTTCTGGGCAGATGGGTTTACTCATTTGCGATGATTGTTGTTCGTCTGGTTGGCATCCTTTAATTAAAGTGCCTACTATACATTTTAATGAGCGCAAGCTGAGAAGACGAGATGTTCCATAGTAGGAGGAGCTTTATCAGACGATAGTATCGCATTTCTCTTCTCGCATCCCTCGCCAGCATTACCTTATGTATGCTAACTCGCTAACCTTCCCGCCGGTGGTATTGAACAACAATTTTATTATAATTGGCAATGCGGTCAACGATTCTTGGAAATGGGCTTTTTTCGTCCCTTTACTTCCAACTTTTAACCGATCTTGTTTTTGCGCCGGAATCTCTCGAGCGGACCTTTGTTCTCCGCCATATTGTTTTTAATGTCGAACAGTTGGCAAGGAAACAACGAAAGTGAGTGAAAGTCTGCGGTGTGATCTATTGTGCGACGATTAGCTAACAAATGTTAGGGATCGCTTTCTGCGCAAATGTCCGTTGGAATCTGAATATACAGTTCGCTTATCTGATTCTAACCAGAATAGAATTCAAACTATTTCAAACGTGGAATATCTTATTTGAACACGCCAACGTCACTGTCATGTGTACTTTTATAATTCGTGTGTTGACACAGAAACCGTCCCCGTAATTAGGGGTAACAGGGCGAGGTAGTGCGGCAGTGTGGGAGCCCGAGGGACGGCAGCAGCTGACGCGCGCCCAACCGTGAACCGAGACCATTCGCACAGAAAATATATGCGCTGTAATAGCTAACCTATACCATTAAACTATTTTTCAAACAAAACCGTAACGCTATATTAAAAGTCAACTACTTATTTTACCTAAAGAATCAATTAAATGAACCCGGTATCCATAAATCAAGTGTTTAATTATTTTTAAGAACAACGTTTGCAATCGTGAATATTTTGTCCTAAATACAAAGGCAATAAATTATCAATTCTATATTTCAGGTATGTCCGAACAGTCATTAAAATGCCGACGACATTTTTAACGAAAACCAGCATCTATTGGTTTCGGCTAATTTTATATTCTGTGAGTATCTCACGGTTTTGGTCAAATGTGTGTGGTTAGCGTCTAGTATTGTGTGACCTTCTTCGTCTCCCTTGTATGTTAATGACTTAGTCTAGGTTTCGGTCTGGTGGGGCATTTCGGAAGGTCAGTGTTAAGTGGTAGTCTGGTTGAGGAGCCGCTCTCGTTTGATGTGGCCGGCGTTTCATCGGACGATTTATTTCACATAAAAATCGACCTCGGACATAATGAATCACAATTCATTCAGATGTTTATCACTTTATAACGAAAAACTAATAACGTCACGGCTCTTATGTGTAATAATGGGACGAGAAGAGCTTAGCGGACAGATGGAAGCTTGTTAGACAAACTATGTTAATGTGTAAAGTTCTTGCTAGATAGTCAACTTTTTAAATAATATTGATTCATAACGCCGCTTCTGGCCAACCTCTTAAATTATTAGCTCTCCTCGAGGGCTTTAGACAAGAACACCATACACCATGAAGTACATAAAGCACACGTAAAGTAAAGAAAACAATTGATTCCTCTCAATGTAATCAGTTTAAAGTGTTTGTGAAAGCCCCGGTATCCACTTCCCTTATATGCAGGTCAACAAGGACGCCACTCGCCTCGTTGTGCCCACATTTTTCCATCTCATTCCGCTTCTCAAGTGCCTCTGTGTAAGCTACAGTCCCCATTTGTCGTCCATCTTTGAAAATTCGTCTGAAGATACCAGGAAAACATAACATCAAAAACTCTACACGTAATTAACTCATCAAAGTCTTGAGAGTATGAAGATATAATAGACAATTGACCTTTTTGCAATGATACAGCTTTTTATATAAAAATCTAATTGAAATTCGAACAATAAACATCAAATTAGAATCTCATTAGAGCCACCCATCACCAATTTGGCACCTAAGTAATCTAACTTGATTCAAGTGGCGAAAAATCGTGACTCGGGTTTTTTACCGATATTCGTCATCAACTCGGCGCATATCAGACCCCAGCTCATAGATCAAAGTGTTAGCCGCCGGTTGACAGATGTTTTGATATTTCGCAGATTATTTTAATATATGCATGGATGACTTACTGTGCGCTGGTGGCCTGTTTTTTTTTTAACAAAGTGACTTGTAAGTGACTTTGTATCGGTCGCGTTCGATAGCACGGTGGTCTGCCGAGCACCTGGCGAACGAACCCGGAAAGTAAAATGTCAATTTTATATTGTCTGCATCAATCATTTCGCTGGTGAGGTTCTTGTTTTGTTTAAAGTGACTCCTCATCGTAATGTCAGTTGAAGAACTAATAAACGAAACACCCTTATTTAATTAACGAACTAATCGTTCAAGACGCGTTCCAAAATAAAATTCAAATGCCGCAAAATGAGGGTCACGTGGCACATTCGAAATTCGAATAATCGTTTACGGTTGGATGTGATGCTTATTAGTTGCGCCCTCCGCTGGGCGCTGGTCGCTGTGTTGCCAACCTAACGCGGTCAGTTCCCAGTGCGTTGCACTCTGTTACAAAATAACTTAATGTCTTCGTCATTCGAGACAACTTTTTGTGATGTTTTGCCACAATTAAATATGCATTTTTGGTCGGACCCCAAACATATTATCATAAGTAGTTAATTAATTTTTAAATCGGATCCTTTTAGCGACAACGTTTTGTTTTTGTTGTAATGTTCCAAATGTGTAACATTCGTCGGATAATTTATTGTGTTTGCGAAACAAATTGTGAGGGTATAACAAATAGCTAGGTAGATAGGTATCGCATCATGATCAGTGTGTATGGGAGGACAACAGAAGATTCTTTGTGTTGCTTTACGACATCGTCCGTTCCGGCTGCGGGTGACTCCGGTGACCTAAAGACGACCTTTTGCTGACAAAAAATAAAGCCGCCCATTCACGAGCACGACATGATAAACAACCTTGAACTAGTTAAACCAGGCAGGAATTAATCTGCGAGTCAGACATGGCAACACCGGGGCGGCGGGAAAAAAGCGCGCTGTTTCGCCGTATCGCTTAGAGCAGACGTGTTATTATCTTATTATTATAATATCCTATTATCTCGAGCCGCGGTGTTGCTCGCTGGTCATTCTATCTACCTAATATCGAAGATAAAGGAGTTGACACCGCCGCGGGAGAGGACGTCCCTCCTCAGGGTCGCGACGAACGGCTTCATGGAGGGCGAATCTGTTACGCTTTACGAGAACTCTTTTTAACATAACCCACCTGCTCAGATTTATGAGCACTTAATTATTTCTGCATCGTATAAGTTTTATGGTATAAAATTATTAAGTATTCCAATATTAATATCGCGCAAAAAAATCGTGTTACAAATAAAGCTAAGGTAAATAACACATTTTTTGTTGGTAACGTCTAATCTAACAGTTGTTTTTTTGTGCGTTGCATTGCGTCAGCGTTGCAATATGCATGGGTCACACGCGAACCGTTTGATGTAGGTCTAATAGCCACAAATCATAATCACCGAGCTTAGCAGAATAACACCCAAAAAAATAAGTATATTAATCTTAATTCCACGTTACCATAAATAACATTAAGTTTTTTGTTAACAGTAAACTATGAGAAACGGTCCGATGAAATATAGCGATATAATAAAGAAACCCTTTTTTATTTAGACGTCAATTGGCCAATCGATAAATAAATACCTAAATGAGGCTACAGACTAGGATAACATGGCCGTTACAGGGTATCGAATTAACTCGCCACACTCAGAATGTATAAATAAGTAGTTATTTGTACAGCATAATGACAGGTTTGGTGATTGCCTCTCCATCGTATTGTAATTATGAATCATAAACAAAGAGCATCGGGTTTTTGGTGGTCCAAAAAAACTGTTAAAAACTAATCTGTTCACAGCAATTAGCCTATCAGGCTTATTTAGTGTTGAAGGTCGCTAGTAATAAATGGGTGCTTAAAGTTCCTATAGCCGCTGCCAATCCAGTTTTAAATATCAGTAATTATTGGAACATTATGAATACAGACGTGTTCCAATATTGTATGCTGCCGATTCAGAGCAGGAGTGCGAGTTTCTTGAAATTACCACCGAACAAAAGACTTAGGTCATATTTTGGAAATCTTATGAAAAGTAAACGGTTATTTATAATTTGGTCTCACATTCTACGTGTTTAAACGATTCAGTTACAAAAGAACTCGGGAGTTATTCAACAATCGTGATGTAATTTAAGGAATACGAACTTTTTAAACGAGCTTCTATTGTCCGCTCGAAATAAGGAACACAGCATAATAATAACTTCGAAATAAAGTTAATTGCGCATTGAGGTGTTTATTTTACTTTTATATTTCAGCTCCGCTTGTTTTCACGGACTAGGACAACAAAAACAAGAAGAGGTATAGGACGTCTCGGTACACATAGTCAAACCAGTTCTGCACTATGCAGCTCCCACACATGCAAGGCTTCCCTATCAACGAACCCTGCGGTAACGACCCGTCTGATAGATCGCTTCATTTGATACTTTCTGATGACCATTTTCATTATTGTTATGTAGCCCTTGTCACTTACCATATAATACTGGCCAATGTGCAGTACCTACCTACCTACACATAAGAGAAGTGATTATTTTACCCATTGTGTTTTTACAGTAATACATAAAAATAAACTTCACTGGTATATTAAATAATTACGAGGCCTTGGCGTTGAACCCACTTCCTTGCGGTTTCCTTTCAATCTGATCGTTGCGAAAGTCCACAATGGAATCAATTTTATCGAATTCAGTCCATTGTCAAATTGTGCTTTTTATCTTTAAGAGATTTCAGCTTTCGGGAAAAAGTCTAAAAGTGAAGCAGGTTTTCAATCTTCAAAATTTATTTATCGACGAAAGCTCACGGCAAAAAAGTTTGCAAGTCCTCAAGATGCCATCACAATTTAACATGTTCTCAGCTATCAGCGCCAATCTCGCGTTTCGTGTTCTTAAACTACTCGTATCCTTACAAGTAAAGCATTATTCAATAAATGTGTACATGCACACCAATATCTGAACATTACATACATCCGGCGCGCTGGGCTTTCGTCTGCCGCGCCGGGCGCATGCGCCATTGTCCGCCGGATGTCTTGCGGTCACACGCAATTTCACAACCTCTGCACTCCCTCTGCACTTGTGATGCCCTGGTAAGTGCTAGTTATTGGCGTGAGCTAACGAGGGATAATGTACCGTCTTTCATAAATAAAATAAGCTATTATTTAAACCGTTGCAAATATAAAAAATATGACTTCTGAGGTCTTCAAGTTTTGATCGAAAAGGACGATTCAAAACACACCTACCTATTACATACCCGGTGATTTAATCATAAAAACTATGTTACTATTAATATGATTAGCTGTAAACCTGTAATTACAGTCAGGTAGGTATCAAGCATAAAGCGTGTTTCTTTAGACGATAATGAAACAATTTTAATTTGTTTCGACAATGGTTAGCTTAGTTCCTATTTAAAAACATCACGTTTAGCAAATTAATTGGTTCACAATGGAGGTTTGAAGGCAGCTATGAACTAGTAGATGGATAAGCGAAAACACTGATCGAGTAGCAAGGTTACACTGAAGTAAATGAGATTACTCTGCATCAATCATTCACTAAAGTTTTAATTAGTGTGTAATGTGCTAGTGTTGTCCACATCAGTGCATTACATTTCGTGTCGTTTTCAGTATTTGTTTTTATCCCGACCTACCTCGATGTTGTTTGCGTGGGATGCTTCGGCCTTCTATCTGATTTATGCACTTATAAATAGCTTTTATCATATGCATAGGCGTATAACACCAATTAGCTAATAATAGCAATTTCTACTCCGATACATAGAACAATAAATAAAAACTATGTTCCACATTAAATCACTTACGTAACTTTTAATAAATAACGTTATATTATAATAACGTCTATTTACATTGACGTGTGCGACATTAATCAACAGAGGATTTCTTTCATTTCACTGAAGTCGTTGACTTATTGCTTTCTCTGATAGGTCAATATGTGACTTGATAACAATGTTATTGTAATTTAATGTCGCAAGATTCCCGTTCATCACGATTAATTAATAATTATACAATGATTATACGTTTATCTTTGCGTTCTATATTCAAAATGTTTTTGTTGCCGTGAGGCATTGTTTCTGAGCGCAGTCGAATTTAAATCGATAAAAATAAAAGTAAAGAGGTGCACGGAACAGAACAGGCCGGGCGACCCTATCGCCCTTAGTTTTTTAGTGGTCTAGGTTTTGTAACGGTAAAGCGGGCGTCACATTCGGCACTGGTCGGGTCCGCGCTGTCATTTCGACAACTAATAACCCCGGTGAGGTTCATAATTTATAAGGCGGTACATGTGACCGCTTTTTACCTCGGCCGCCGTCCACCGCCGCTGTCTGGGAATCCGCAACAAAGACCGAGCGAGATTCCGTTTTGCATTCCGTAAGTATTCTTGTGCGACGAACGACTGCGAATTTTATGTTTTCAAATGCGAATTTGCACTGAATCGATCACTAAGAAACTCGCATTAGTAAATCGATTAATTATCCGTTTCACGATTCCCACGCTGATTTAAAGGTAGAATGTTGGTGGTTGGGCCTGGTTGCCAGTTTGCCGCTGTCTGGCCCTGGCTGAGGTACTTATTGTTCCGAAGCGTTGTTTTATCTCACCGTCGGCGTCAATTTTTATTGCGCGCGTCAATTGAAGTGGAAATTCGTAGCCGTACCTTTGTACGCGAGTGACCCACTTCTGGGCCTTAAACCGCCCCATCAAATTTCGTCCCGGCAGTTCGGGTTAAAAGTTTTCGAGATTCGGTTAACTTTTGGTTTTTTAGCACGGCCCCGTTGCATTCCCGTTTTTACGATCATCTCCCCTGCCTGACCGACGCCTGACAGAGCGATCGTAAAAGATCAGATTTTATTTCTTATTGTTCGCCTTTCGCGAAATCTAATTGAAGTTGTTCGGGTACCGCGAGCCCACCGCGCCATTTACGCGTTTTTAATTTTACTGCCGAGAGAATGCTGAATTATGTCCTGCGACCGATGATGACGACCATCGCGAGTCCCTCATTACTTTTTATAACACATTAAAGGTTTAAATGGTTTCTGGTGAAAATTTGCGTCAGTGTTGTTGACAATGTACCGCACCTCGCACGCCTCGCCCTGAACGACGCGCGCTTCTACATTTCCATCTTCGTCTGTTGCTTTTATCTGCAATAAGCTCGACCTTTATGCACTGTTAATAAGAACTGCGCCTGCGCACATGATTATCGCACGTCCTCAACTCTATTGGTTTCGATTACCTCTCCTGCGCGACTTGTTTTGGAGGCTACCCACTCTTCCTATTCATCTAGGTAGGAGGTAGGAGCGGTTCGTCCACATTGTTGCCTCTCGATTTATCGGCTTATTAAACGTCGATAATTGACTTAATGGATCTTTATTGACTTATTTTTATAAATCAGCATTGTTTCGAAGTCACCTGTGCGACATAGTGTTGTTTTAGGTCGATAGAAATTAGGACAGTTCAAGTCAAACAATAGTGAAAGTTTACCGTTATCGTTATTGAAAGTTTAAGGTAGTGATGCGAATAAACTATTTCTATCGCTTTATTAATTGGCGTCTGGGAGTAAGAATGTGGATGTCAGCGGAACAATTAGAAGAATATTATTTGATTGAGTGTTGGGGTCGACATGTAGCGTGTGTGAGTGCGGGGCTCATTGCTCTTGTGCCTACTCTGAGTCACTTTAAATTCTCTGTTCGTACCTCTGCGTCACGCGCCTATCGGAAACGCTAACGGCCGGGACGCGTATTTAAATACACCCTGACCAGGCTTCACTGACCCCTAACTCCACATTGATTCTTTCGATTACGAGCTACTTTTACCAGTGGAAGGTGAGACGGGAGGTCTTGGTAAATCGGTGGCACAATAATGCCTGGTTGTGCCTCGCGTCTCGCTCGCGATATGCTATGTTAAGCAAAATATTTTTATAAGGAAAGTAGGTGCGTTGCGTACATACTATGTAAATTATTTTTGGGCAAGCTTCACGGACGTTGGAGGGTTACTAAAACAGTCTGTTTGTAGGTCATGAAATGTAAATAATGAATTACATATTATGGAGTTGTAGTACGTTTTTACAGAACGTAGTTAATGTGTTGGTTTATGAAGTATTGTCATTATTGGTTTGTTTGTAAACACGCTTGTATATCGCACGTCATTATACCGATTTACGCAAAAATGTGTTATGTGTTTGCGTTGTGGTGTTTATGAAATATTATGTATCATTTCTCCTTAACACTGAGATGGAGTTCAGATGAATTCCAAATATGACAATATTTTTAAGGACTGTTCTTTGTTAGAACTGCTGGGCAATGAAAATAAGGTTCCGAAACTTGAATGAAACAAAATGGGTTTTTGCAAACAAGAACTTATGAAAGTAGTTGGACACGTTACGTTAGAAAACCTTTCTTTTGTGCATTTATATAATAAACCTAGTCATACAAATAAATAAAATTAAAGTGTCTGTTTGCAATATTAAAATAACCACTTTTTACGACATGCATATTAATGTTACGGTACATATACCAAAATAACATTTTTAAAATTTTTATCTGTCTGTTTGTTCCGGCTAATCTCTGGAACGGCTGGGCCGATTTTGACGGGACTTTCACTGGCAGATAGCTGATGTAATAAGGAGTAACTTATGCTTACTATTATTTTAGAAAAAATCTAAAATTATTATAAAAAAAGTAGTGTTGCAATGTCCAAGTACGAAAAAGAAACTAAATAACTTTTTTGTTAAATTCCACGCGGACGAAGTCTTAAATATATAATTTTAAATATATGAAATTATGAATACGTACAGGCAGATTTTTTTCATTTTTTTTGATAATTAGATTAAGTATTACTTTGGTTATTTGTATGCGGTAGGTATATGGAGAAAGTAACATGCTCGAATCGCAAAGAGTTTCATTTTCAAATTCCATAAAATGCTTTTCTCATTCTTTTATTATAAGTGGCTAGATCCAGAAACTTTCAGTATGAGATTTCTTTAGAAATAAGCATTACCTTTGTACCTATTTTCTGTTCCATTCTTCTTCTCTGTATTAAGTGAGTACATAAATTGTTAAATAAATAAATAAATATGTATGCCCCATGTATAATTCGTGCTTGTTCTAAATTCAAAATATTATTATTCACTAGAGAGTAAAAGATCGTTTTATTCACTGTTTTTGATGAAACGAATGCCTTTGCCTTTTGCCTTTGTCGGTTCTACGAATGTAAAAATAAATTAACAAGTGTTATTTTCTTTTCCCAGGTAAGCATCGGCAGTATTAGCGCTCGACAAATAGTATGTATGTTCTTTATATTACAAATTGCACAATATAACATCATCTTCTACATGTGAGAAGCCTCACTGTCACAAAAGTATGTATGTAACAGTGTCTCGAAAAACTTTTTTCCATAAGTGATCGTTTTTATTTTTAGCATTGCATTGCTAAATAAAACGGCGTCCATTGTCGTCCTGCGGACAATTAATTTGTTTATCAGCCAGCTATCAGCTGAGGTCGCCCGCTTTCTTGTACATCTGTATGTACATCTGCCGGTCACGGAACAGAACCACCAGGCTTTTGTTGTCGTTCCTGCTTAATGACCTACCTACTTACAACAACGAATTAAATTATTGTTTATTTTATTTTGTAAACAAGTCTATTAATATCTCCGGGCGCGGTCCGCCGACCGAGTTGCGAATGTCGTGATGTAACGAGTGATCGAAGTGCATGCACTGACCTAG
Source organism: Cerastis leucographa (assembly GCA_963082945.1). Taxonomy (NCBI): domain Eukaryota; kingdom Metazoa; phylum Arthropoda; class Insecta; order Lepidoptera; family Noctuidae; genus Cerastis; species Cerastis leucographa. Next base: position 17,908,704 of record OY720363.1, read on the forward strand.
CCCACGCGGCGTCAGAGCACTTTCTTCTAAACTCAAAATGTAACCGTAACTATGAGCGGACAATCGTTTCCGGCGCCCGTGACGTCACGCCCGTCTCGCCGGTCGCCGTCGCCGGTCGCCGCCCCTACGACGTAACCTTGGCGGAGCGCTAGCGCTGAGATGCGCGAGCGAGCCGCGCCGCGCGCCGTGCCCGCTGCATGCCGCCGCGCCGCGCTTGCCTCCGACAACGCTTTCGTTTTCATTGTTCTTTTTGAAATTATTTATAATACTTACTATAAACGACAACGGCCTTTCCGATAAAGAGTTCATCGATCTTCAAATCCGATCGAAAACCGCAACACAACTTTATACCCATTCGGCCGGATGCAGAAATTATACATATCGAATGCCACTTATAATGCGAAATAAGAGCAAAATCTCGGGTAATTTTTCACACGATCCACGAGAGCATAGTTGCCCTAAGCGCATGGCATGGCGGGGTGAGCGAACTCGCAACCTGTAATTTCGGACCGCAAAAGGAACAAAACGCATCGAGATCGGTGATTAAAAACCTTTGTCGGTTCTACTAATATTTATATTATTTTCGCAATGCGCCCGACATCTAATTGGGCGCTCGTATATTTTGATGTAGGTACGAGGCTCGGCGCCGACCACCGACGCTTCATTAGTTTTCCTGGTAGAGAAATCATAAACTACTATTGTTTTTATGTTCAGTCGTTTATGTCAAAACGTGACCCCGACCGATCGCCCAAACTTTGCCGACAAAGCGATGGAAAAATCCATTTCCTCACGAAGTCTCACGACACCGTTGACTATGGGTACTATTACATTAATTTTATGAACGGATTATTCGGAGTGAGCATGTTAAATACTGGCTAAATAACATTGAAGGCAGGTGGTAGTGGGTCTCGGTAGGTGTGAGTAACTAGTTTGAACTGGGCATCGGTATTCTCGATCGGCCCAAGGTCTGGGATATTGAACCTGGCGCGGAGCAACAGCACCGCAAGGTTCGCCGCGAGAGAGACGGATGCACTATCACTCATTGTTATGGGGGAACTGTCGCGGCCACACGCGCTGCTATTCGATTGATTCTCTTCAATGACTAAACCTTCGGCTCCTAATCCGCTCGGTATGCGATGCTAAGCAGCTGCCGGCCGGAGCGATCCCGTAAGCATGAGGCGCACTTCCTCAAACAAAGTGATGAGGCGCGAGCGAGACGCAACACAGGGCGAGACGGCGCTGACGGATGCGCGACAAGGACGAACATACTGTGACAAGTGCATGCGTCGCCGACAGGGACGGCAGGAGTGCATTGCGCTGACGCATCACGATCGTCTACACGCTTTCTGGTCTTTTTTCTGAACGTTACCCCCGCAGCCCGCAGTTTTCAGTTTCGTTGTGTTAACGACGAAGAGGAACAGTTTGCCGAATGTCGTTTATGCCAATATTAATCAGCGGTGTCGTAATTAAATCTGCCGGTCCGACCGGTCGTTTGCTTGGCATTTATATGTTCCCACGCGGTTGAAGTCATTTTTATTATGAATGGCGGCCTTCAGCCGGGATTCCTGTGGGGGCACGGGCTCCCGGCCGGGGTCCACTGACCCACTGGCACTGGCCGGGTTCCGACGGCGAATGGTTTTCGCTTCGTCAGCGTCCGAGCCTGTTCCGCGCCGGCGACGCTCTCCACTTGAATGAATATCGTTCACAAATAATCTCAACCCAAATAAGGCTCGAACAGGAAGCGCTTCGATAAAGGAGTAGATGCAAATCGAAGGTAAACGTGCTAAGCGTTCATTGGCATTATTAAAAATAAATAATATCGGTTTTGGAATGTTAGCGGCGTCATCTCGGCCTCCCGCGGAGATCGCGTGAACTCTTTATCGGTCGGATACCTCGGTGAACTCGTGCACGAATAAATTAAAAAAATCATTTAATCTGACTAACAAGGAGCTCGCACCCAAAAGTACACGCATTTGGTTCCGATAAACACATTTTGGAATAGTTACGCAATGTTACACTGACACATTGTTCGCTAAGCTTCGATTACCACGTGTCGCGTTATCGCGTATCATCGCTCCTAATATGTGCTAGTGTAGTTCTCACGACGCCATAGCAGAGTGCGTTCACACCCATAAACATGGTGCGCCGTATCGACGAGCATTTCGATCGTACTCTGTTGAGGCGCTGCTTATTTATGCTTGACAAACATTCGACGAGATAAGCCGTGAACGACGAGCCTGTGCTTCCCACATCTGCCGCGACCTTGGCTCCTTCAGCCCGTTGTGTAACCTCCTTATCAGTCACGCTTCCCTGGTACCTCCAGCACTCGGCTTACCGGCAAATCTCACCGCGTTTTCCGGTCCCGATATACTATCAGTTCGAGCAGATGTAGGGCCTATCGCGAAGACACGTGCGTTACCAATCTATAAAAGTAGCTCAAACTTATGAAAGCATCTTTCACTATCGTTGAGTTTACGATCGTACTAATAAACTAAGCGGCGAGCACGTGGTCGTGGGTCTGTGGCGCGTCTCGTTAACATAATTACAGAGTTTTCGGCTGCCCCGGACGATGTTCAACCGGTTTCAATGTCCCGACTCTTTTACTTTTATTATCGTTCTGCTCTAAATCAATGTTAACGTTTGTGCGAAACCGAAAGTTATGTCGGCGCGTTTAGCTAATAACATCGAATGCGTTGAATTAGCATCTCTTTATCAAGTCAGGGTAGGAGTCGGACTTCTTTTTGAAAAAATCGTTTGAAGAAGAATGCCGAGAGCAGTGTGTTTTGTTGACACTTGAGTTATGAGTCGGGAGCGATATGGGTTAGTCAGGGCTGGCGACGGCAGCGCGGTGCGCGGCGGTCCTTCCGTGAGCTTTTATTATTCCGGTTATAAATTAAACTGTGCTCGTTAATCGGCCCTTTAATCCGCCTGGGCGTTGACTCCGCGCTGGCTCGCTGGCGAGCGCGATCAATGGTTCACTTTATCTTTGAAACAAGACGGCGTCGAAAGTAGTAAAATCTAAGTAATGAACGTCTTCCACATGTTGTTTACGTGTGAAAAGCTCGCGACGGTGGTCCGGCGGGGGCGAGTCATCGGCGTGGAATGTGGCTGCATCTCGCGAGCGCCCCTCATGCAGCTCCCAGCACACGCCAGGAGCGACCGCCTATGTACACACCAATAGATATCGACGTGAGATAATTCGATCCGAAGGCTTTTTTATACGTTATTGTTAGCCTCGAATGATACACTGTTTGAATATTTAGCTATATCCGCTGACTTCACCGCTTATAAAAAATGGCGAATAATTAGTCAATAAAAATTCCGCCGATTATATACGTAGTCGTTACACGGGTGTTACGTAATTGGAGTAAATGACCTAAGAGTTGGTGGTCCGGACGAAGGTCTCGCGCCACGTGGTGCGCCTGCGCCGGTCACTTGTGGACATGCTGCCAACTACTGCCTTCCACTTCCAGCTCTACCGCTTCCTATTTCCAGCTGCTTTCCTAACAAACATCGAACAACTACACTCCCTGATTGATTTACGCTCAATCCCTTTACAAACGATAATAAATCAAGATATTCAAGTTTCTTCATTATACACTACATGTACTCACACGAAACTTCGGCATGTGTAAACAATAACAAAGCTAGATAGTGTACCGAATAATCTGTGGTAACAGAACGTTGCTGCGAACATCGCTGCTCCAGTAGGTGTTGTAATAATTGGGGCGAGTGCGTAGCCGGCGATGTACGGCGCCCTTGACCGCGGCGCCGCGGCGGCATGCGATGACTCCGAGTAAACAAATTGAATGAATCGCGTACGCTCCGTATGTTAGTATGTACCATTCATGTGTGCGCGCCGTTAACGCACGATAATTCAAGTGCTCGTATGTTTGACTAACAAGATTACGTCCCGCCGCGTCTGCCGCCCTAGTATACACCCAACTCCACTGGTGTCTAGTTTCGCGAAAAGTTCCGGTAGTTCGTGATAAGACTAGATAAAGATTTGCATAAATATATTAATATTACTGCGGAAATCAATTTATTTATCGTGCTCAAATCGATTTTTGTTGGTAGGTAGGTACTTGATTTGGGTAAAAAATATTGACCAACGAACTAAATGCGTCCTTGAGATATACCAAGTTTTATTACGAGGCGCGTTATTACAATAGTGTTCTTGTAATCGTGTATGTTGTTCATTCGGCGTGTCCATGAGTCCCGTGTCCAGCGGAAGCGCCGCTGTCATGGCTGGCGAGGCGCCCCTCAAGACAAGCACACTTCAGTTTTACCTACGTGTTACTGACACTAAAACACACACTGTTCCATCTCATTTGAAGCCATTTCCTCTTATTTGCCACTAATAAATAAAACAGGCAGAACATTTAAAGACTTCGTTCGATATAAAACTATGTTGTGAAGTTGGTATCACGTGATTGGGTGAGCCCATACATACATAATTTGCGGAAGACAAACGCATAGTGCAGAGGTGCATCGTACGCGTCCAGAAGCACCGCTCCTTACGATCCCTAAGCTAGAGACGAGCACATCATTATTTCTATCGATTAATTAGAAATTATTTTTAATCTTGGGCAATCAGAGATACGAACTGGAAAACTGAGTTATCTCGGTGTACTTTTAAAAACCACAAAGCACGACATGATGTTCCCCCTCTAATAACTGCAAAACTAAAGCCCCACTATATGTTTTACAACAACGACATTAATTTATTCGTCGTTAGTAGCCGTTATGTCTAAATTAATAAGTGATTAGATAATCAATCGGCCACATGTTGGGTTGGACTTCGGGGTACTTGAACCGAATGAATTACTTTTTGGGAAGTACTCGATACATCGATAGTTATTCCGGTAATACAATAAGTAGAAGTGCATCTGTATGGTGTGGAGGCGCGGGAAGGCGCGGGGAGGCGCGGGCGGCGCGGGTCGACGCTCGGCCGCGCGACCGATCGTTGCCGAAGGTCAAGGCTGCCCCGCAGCCGATCGAGATCCTACTCGCAGACGCGCTCGCACTCGCACCGCACTACCGACTACCGGCCAACGAAACAAAAAGTGACAGCCCAAACCTGAATAGAATGCGAGGACGAATAAAAATGAAAGCACTGTTTATCTTGCGCGTCTATCCCACTTTCAATTTAACCAATAAAAAGATTAGCCTATTTTTGCCAAAGAAATGCCGATAAGTACGATTGTTAGTCATTGTAGTGACTTGCTCGTTTGTTGTGCGTGCGAAAAGATCTCGATATCCGCGGTCACCGGCGGCGGTCACCGAACTCTAATTGCAATCGACAAATCCATTATCCTATCTGATACCCGAATGAGACTCAAATCGTTCAGAAAAGTCGAAGTTAAATGAGCGACGCGAGTACGCGACTGAGTGTTGTTTGTGAAAAAAACTTGGTGTTTCTGCGAAGTTCGCGGTGTGGCTGGTCGTCTGGTCTGGTCTGGTTGCTGTTCGCGACTCATTTTATACTTGTTATACTCTCGCTTTGTCTCGAACTGTATCGACGACGACGCGGGCGCACCTTAATTAAAATGTTCGGAATTGGATCCGTCGCACACACATGTGTGTTTACGATTCCTATCATTTTTGTTTAATGAGTTATTTCGCGAAGCTACACACACTAATAATGATGCTATCTGCAATCTGGTTATACGACGGTGGCCTATAAATTGAAAAAATAAATCTTCCCATATCTTAAATCAATGTAAATGCGAAGAATCAAAACAAATGATTCGAGAGTAATATTAGCGTGTTTTTCCTGACAGTAAGTTCATTTAAAAGTGTCTGTTTCTCACAATAAATTAACTTCATCAAATGGTCCGCGTCTTCCTCGAATCTCATCATCAATCATGTTTGCAGGCAGTCAGTGAATCACTCCTGTGCTACGATTCCTCTTTTATTGCAGTCTTGCCAAATTAACGGTTCGAATTGTGTTGTTAATTTAGCGATGATTGATAAAAACCCTGGTTAAAGTGCAAACTTATCTTTATAGATTACTGCATTATTGAGTAAACTAATTTACGAGTATCTAAACCTTTTAAGGATCTATTTAAGGAAAAAAAATCTGTTAACGGACCCACCTAGTATTTTTATGTCATCTCTATTTTGTTCACATACATTTTGAAATATTTAATACTAAATTAAGTCTCAATGGTCTCTTAAATCACCCAACCATATTAGGGTAAAAACGTTTGTTCTTCCTTGTTCTAAATAAAGCATTAAATAGTATGTACCTATAAGTTTTGTTTATACAATATTTTTGGCAAACAGATGACTAGTCAGATTTTCACTAAGTAGTTTTCAGTAGGTAAATGAAAAATCAAAAGATCGCTGGTCCTGCTTAAGACTTGCGTATACCAGGGAAGCATACCTCAAAAGGGATGAGGTCCATACTCAGCAACGGGTGGGACAATTCCAACAATAAATTCTCTATAGTTTTTTTTATATACACAGTCCACATTGCCATTAATGTTTTTGCTGACTAAACTCGTTTGAAACGTTTAAATATGTACAAAGCTCGTAAATTCGTGCGTGCACGTTATATACATGTTATGTGGCACATGATCACACTAATATTTTCACAGTTTAATCAGATTGGGCACGCGTTGGCTCGCATCGAATCGAGCTTCGTTACATCAGGAATGTCCGTACGAACGTTACTAAAACATCCTTCAACGCATTCTAATACTAAAAGGCCTTTGAAACAGGTTACGAGTCATAAACACACAATATAGGAAATATACTCAGCGTGGAACGGCCATTCATAAAAAAACTTGATCTCTAACTGATTAATATCTGTTTCTGTACGAAGGAAGCCAAAAAACCCTGAGTTTTGTGCGAAAATGCGCACGTAATCTGCTTAACTTGATCGTTTTTCAGAATGTTGCAGACTATTCGTTTTCAACTTAAAGACATATCCCACAAATACCTGAAACTGTTACATTTTATCTGAAAATTATCTGTCTCAGACTCAGACCAGACGTCGCCGTTTCAATCTTGAATCTTTAAAACGAAAAGCTCCAGTTATAGTAAAACTATTCATAGTACAGTACAGTTATCTATAGTATCTGATAGTACCGAGTCGGATGCACCTAGCCCGACTAAATGTCACTCGGTGAGCCGCCGCCGCTTTTAGTCGCTCCGAAATAGATCGCGTTGCGTTCATCAACCCCTTCCATTCGTCATTAGCACTCGCCGGCCAGCACTGACCTTTACACCGACCGCCGCACTAGACACAACACGACTACTTACCGAACAAACTTCGCAATGAACGTCACACAAAGCAACTCACAATCACATTCTAACTTTTTTCACTCTTCAACATTTGACACAACGAGGTTGCACTTAATTCCTATTGCTAAATAAATTCCCCACACCCGATTATTTGTATGTAATTTGATGCTGTCAAATCGCATTCGAAATTAATTGAGCGTTAGTATGGAACCCGACCGCAACGATAGCACTGCAATTTTCGACCCGTCATAATGACGGTGCAGCAAAAACTTGACACCTCCGAGAGTTCCGAACTTCCAAGACGAAAAAAAATAGCAATCGATTGTTTAATATCGTTTCAAACCGTATCGGTCTCGGTAAATAAAATTCATAAGCTTAAGCTGAAAAGCTCCATAACAGCTAATTTATCCTGGTACAAGGATCGCATAATTGTCAGGAGCAAAGTCAAAGGTCCCATATTGTGGTAAAGACGCTGAACTCGAATCGCCGCGTTCGTGAAACTTACAACTGAATGTTAGTAAACAACGCGTACATTTACACTTTTTTCCGTGGCGCCACTCCAAGCAGCTGAGTTTTATTACACAATCACGGGTTTATTACCGCCGCGCCATCTATTTACAATTTAGGAAGCGTCGATTCGCGAGCGTCACGGAGCATGACGCGGTTTAAAGAGAACTAACCTCTGCTACAGATAGTATTGCAAGTTATTGCGCATAAAACGCGAGGATTAACCTCTCAGACATTGCTTTAGATGTTGAACATCGTTTGCATTTACCGATGTTTGAACCTCGTTTCGTTGCTCAGGGTTGCATCCTTCGCATTGTTCTTGATCTCAATTAACGTTTTATGATCCTCCACATTAGCGAGATGTCCACGTGGTGGGATGACCCGACAGTGCGTCACTCATAGTATTTGGACATCGACATTTGTACAGCGCTCTGTTATTTCTAGCGTCGTCGGCAGGCGCCAACTTTAGATTAGCTACAGGGCTCATCTGCATTCACGACCGTTATTTGTAGAGCTTAATAATGTTATCCTCCATTCATATCCTCAGGGACGGAATAGTGATGAGACAACACTAGGCGGACGTTCAACATCGACTAAATAATTCCGTGTACTCGATTCATGGTTCTTTGTTGAATTATTGTGAATATTTGCATGGGAGTTGTGACAGGAGAGTTAATGAGGTTTTTATTAAATTTGAGATTGTTTATGTGGCTGTAGGGCATAATGTATGGTTGATGGTTGCGATAATGAAGATTTTTAATCTCGGGTTTCGCCGGCACGTCGTAAACGCGCAGCGTGCGGCGCGCGTGTCGAGCACGACACACGGCACACTGCGACACGGGTACGGCATACACGGCCCGCACGCCGCACCAGCTTATTTTTTATACAATGGGAGCTTTATTTGTCTTTTTAGCTGTAACATTATCCTGCTAGTGTTGACCTTTGGCGTTATGTTTTACGATGTTCGCAAAAAACACAATGGAATGAATTAATTTATTCGATAAATCAAAGGCGAGGCGTCGACGATATAGATGTCAAGAGTTCTCTGCACTTGACTACCTTATAGTGACGTCATTGTTGCAGGCGAATTTAAATTAACAATGCATTATTAATTGCTATAAAAACGCCTCTTCAATCAAATTTAAATAAGCTCGAAGATTTATTTGGTACTTGAGTTTTGAGATGCAATGATGCAAGAAATGTTAAAGAACTAGTTCTCTTCTGAGTCTACTACTCGATTCTAAAATTTCCATACATTTTCTCTACAATCATTAGCCGAAAGGTACCCGCTGGTATTTTTAAAGTATCGGTCTTACATCACTCTTTCTTTAATCTCCAACTCATTGCTCATAAACTTTCTTCAAATGCTCAGAATATTCACAACTGTACCACATGTGGGTGTCTCTCGTCTTTTGTTCGCGTTTAATAATATTTGCAAATTAACCACAACCGCTTGCGGCTTTCCACACAACAAAGCTATGTTCATATTGACAGTATGACACTTCATTATACTTACCTACATTTGCTCAACCAACTTACTTGAAGGATTTCCTGACTAAAATAATCGCAATTTTAGCTGTCCTAATTAAGATTGGTACTGTTTTACTGATTTTTGTCTTCAATTTAATTGGTTGATTTCGTAAACTTAGACTAACACTTACTCCAATTTCGTTTTAAACCGCGATTCACAAGGAAAATCGCAAACACCTAAGTATCTTTTTGAAATATATCAGTAGGTTTAAATAAAGAGAACAGGGGCAGTATGTACAAGCCTTTATGACACAAAAGTGTCATTCGTAAATAATTACTGCTCATCCGCCGAGTAGGAATGAGACAGTGAGATGCATATATTCATTTTTAAGTCGACACAAAAATTGGATTTTTTGTCTTATGGCCTTTTTAAAATCACAAGTTGTTCCATCTAAGTAAAGTTTAGGAGATGAGCTCCGTTGCCCTCGGTTCTCATGCAAACAAGATTAATAATATTATACAATTTGTATCAGATTCTATTCGCCGTCTTTATACAATAAACATAGTGTAATGCTGGTGGCACAGAGCTAGATAGCGCGATAGCTAAGCGGTGAAACGATGTTGAACTACTTGGGAATCAAGATTACTTCTAAGTTTAGTAAAGTGGGTTTGCTAGATTGGACGAATTTAGCATTTATGCGCCTCATACCGAGTTACACTTAGGTAGAAGGTTTTAAATATTTTCATAGTCATGTTTTGTAACTTAAACATGTCCTAATCGCCTCGTCCAGCCGTCCAGCTGTGCTTCAAGTCTAACACGTAATCACAACTACGATGACGGTTAGCGTCGCTTGCGCAGGGTCATTACCGAATAGCTAAACTCAAGGCCGAGATACTATCGGCTTTTATGTTTTGTAATATTTGAACACACTCCACTTACCACCTGGGGCCTTAGTACCTTAGCCAATTGTATCGAAACATGATTCCGCTATAGATTCTTTACAAATCCGTTTTATTTTGGGTCAGCGTGTGTTCCCTTTTCTTGTCCTGTCTGTGAGTCCTTTGGTTTGGTTGTCGTTACCTAGAAGACCTCTATGCTTTAATAGTATTCAACGTTCTTTTCATAACGGTTTTATATTGATACGTTTGGGGGTGGTCTGTTACCAACCGTAGAGCTTCTTCAATTGCTTTGTCATGGACCAGTGTTAGTTACTGCAAGCTCCTGGATACATGACTGTTTTGTAACGTCTCAGCCGCTTGTAACATGCTTGGCACATCTGTCACCTCGGACGGGCATCCAAAAGCATCCACATTCACGAGCTATATGATCATTCGCTAATGTATGCGTTGACATATAAATAAAAGGTGTATCAAATGCTACGTTCCTCGAGTTTGCGCAGCCTTAAAGTGACCTCAGTTGCGAATATGTGGCTGCTACCCGGAAACGGGCTCTAACGTTCGGCAATGGAGGAGGTCATAGCCACGAAGTTATCAACATCTAAACATGACTCGCGTGTCATGGTGACCTGGTATATACAGCTCCATACCTAAAACAACTTTTGATATTTCGCCGGCAGACCAATAAAACAAACGTGCTTTTGGCCAATCTTTTTTTGGGGTCCAGTGGTTGAGTGAGAAATCCGCAGATTGATCAAACCGAAAATTATTATACATGCGTAATCCGTGTTGCTCAATGGTAACGAAATTGATATAACAATTAACTTAGGCAAACGTGTTATTAGAATGTTTCGTCTAAAAGTTCAAGGCTCATCAAAAACATTTATGAAAAAGAAAACAATATTTGTGACTGTATTTTGATTAACTGTTTACCTCGTTCACCAATTAATCATCAGCTGATTCGTTCATATAAATTCGAAAATAAATTGTTCAAATGCAATAAATTAAAATTAAATGTCGTAAGAAATCCTTAGCGCTTGCATTTGTTTTCACACTTGACCGAATTTTGGAGCGAGACGTTAGGTGCGGTAAGGTCTATGTCACTGCACCGCCAGATACCCGGGTTGATTAACCGATAACGCTTATCGCCCGAACGTAAATCTTCCTGCAATACCCTATGTTGGTCGAGTTGCACAATTTAACGATCCTCTGATATTATACAAACTTGTCCTGTGGAGCGTCGAAAAAGTATTAATAATCTTTCACAGAACTGTAATGTATCTAAATAAATATAGCAGAGTTTATTTGTTCCGCAATATTGTTAATTAGTAGGCGACACATGACTAATTACGTCACAAGCGTAATACAGTTTAATGAACTTTATAATTATCGTCCAGGAAAACTGGCCAGTGACATAGGCCGACCCATGACTGCTAGGTGCATCGGCTTAGCAAGTACCAGGCGTTTATAAGCTATCAGGAGCATACTAACTCGCTAAGAGTTCAGTGATTAGAAGCGTTTACCGTGAGAGCTGGCGACGGGCCAACCAGGCCACGCCGGTGCGTTCACCCACAGGCACACACGCCGTAAAGATAATTACTTACCATTGTTTTTATTTCTACTACTACTATAAACTATCCCAAATGTTTTGAATTCCTATTGCAATTTGCAAGCGATTCCGTCAATGTTATGATCGATTTTCGCGAGAACACAAATTGTTGGAAGATGCTTGACGTACGTACGTGATTCGAGACGCGTGTGGCTCCGTGGTTCGTCACTCGCTCGACGTTTTGTAACTACGAACCACTGGCCGATGTGTCGTTATCACGTGGAGAGACAAATAAAATCTGGTTTTATAGCCCATGGAAGATAGTGATCAGCTGTTTTTGTCAGTCCAAATATACTCTGTGGAATTTGGCTGTTACGTCTTTGAAAGCCAACGAAACGTGCTAACAATATGCACTAGTTATGACCAATCGAAAGATAGATGTCTATTCTGAGATATAGGTTACACAACGCTCCACAATGCGTTATTTTTCACGTTGGTGACGTCACTACGCTGCAACGCTGCACGAGTCAGCCGGGAACACACGTTCGGGAGTCCATTTATTCTCTCTTGCCACTTTTATCTGGCATCGTATTAAACAATCTTTAACATAAATAACGCCTCTGTCCATACGTTGACGTAGGTACACAACTTAAACCTGTTCTCGTTTATTTTATCACAAATTATGCAAAAGTTTATCGTGGTCATCTTGGTACCTAGTGCGTCGACTTGTCAAAATTAGGTTCGATGCACTTTGCGTTAGTCATATCTAGTTCGTAAATGCGCAGTTTTAAGGTTGACTCACTTTATAGGTGTTTAGGGTTATTTGAACAGTCTAGAATAAATTGGTACCTACTTATCAAAGTTTTTGCTTCCGAGAATGAAGATAAAATTTGAGGTTCATGAAATTCCAATGGTATATCAATGTTACACGTGTTTCGAGCTGTCGTCACTGCGTAATAAGTTAATGAGTAATGATGAGGTAGCCAGTGTTGACACCGAAAAAATATGTTAAGTAACATTTCACAGATTATTATAACAAATTGATAGAGATTTGTTACTAGAAGATTTGAACATTAGTACACACACATCTTTTACACTTCTTAGATAATCTTTTACTTACAAAACTTATTTTAAAAATGCGAATTAAACCTGTGGTTAAACTACTAACAAAGCAAACGCTTGCTTTGAGGTGAGGGTAAATCAGTCAGAAACCCTCGAGAACCCTATGCTCCACATTAGTAGGTACGTAAATAAAACAGAATTCAATGCAAAGTCTTATTTATTTCATCCAATAAACAAGACTATGATGTAGTCTACCCTTAACCTTATAAGTTTATTAAAAATATACATTCAAATTCAATGTTATTCAATCATAACGCAGTGTTTACACAGACAGCTTTCGCATTAATATTCATTCACTCTTACATTCAATAAAATACATGTTTTAAGGCCTCGCTCGCTTCGTTGTGACTCCGGCTTAATGTCGTGAAAATTGAAATAATTTGTTATTTGATAAAAAATATGAATGCAAAAAATGAGAGACTTCATTACATGAGGGCTGAAGTGCCTTACCTCTTGTGCTGAGATAGTTCCCTGGTACTTTCATCAAGTAAACAATGACAATTTAAATAAATTAATGAGTACACTCCTATGATTTATCAATTTACCTTTTCAGATTTAAAGAATAATCATAATCAATTCGTTATTGCTGTTTTCAAGATTCTATTTAATTCTTAAAAAGGTTTTTAATTTATTTCCATTTAAGCAAACGGAATCATATCACCAGTTAATCTATGCCCCTATGAGCACAAGTAACAAAATGACGGTTAAAAAGACGCTCACTTATAAGTAGGAATATTCATATTTTACCTTGACTCGAAGGATAATTCAAGTCTATAAAATGTCAGTTAGTAATACGTTTATTGAATTAAAGTAAAACTAAGGTTTAAGTAGCATGGTACTTACTCATCGTTACCTTGATCTATACTAATGGTAGCAATCCCTCTATTGTACAGCCCAACTGCTCATCTACACAATACGTTATTTAATTCGCGTTCTATATTTGAAAGCTATCTGCGCACGCGCTGCCTTGACTCTGATTCCTTCGTTATAAATCAGAAATGTATAAATTACCATTTTTAAATATAATCAAATTAAAAACGGAATTTCAATTATTTTTGACATATTATTATAATGTGCAAATGCAGTATTTTGCAAAATAGTACATATTTAATAATGATTGTGGGCACACTCAAATTAAGGAAATACAGGGTGTATTAACCTCAAAAGCACACTGTATATTTTTCACTGTAAAAAACAGCACGATTTTCTCAAATATAAAATTAACAAGTTATCGAAATCAGTTTATTATCCATTGTTATACATTAACAAAAAGTAATCGCTTCCGTAGGTAGCTAAGTACTTTGTGTTATGTACCAGTGATATTCTTTGACAAGTAAGGTTTTACCAATAAACCTTGATATTTCTACGAAACTTATTTTCTTGAAAAGTTCACCGATTTTTGATAGTCGTCAGCGGGGATTTCAAGTCCAAACTTTTTACTTTTATTATGAAACTAAATATTTTAAACATTTTATAAATAAGTTGTACTCGTCGTCGAGTAATGCTATATGACAGGGCTGCCAACTGTGTCAGACATAATCCGACCTGGTGCACAGTGGCGAACACACAGTAATACAACTCTGTACAAATAGCCCGTTTCGAAATCCGCTTAGAGATATCATACAAACATACAATCACATCACGTCAACAGTCATCTCACTATACACTACAGCCAAAATATTAGGTATACCAACACGAAAGTCACTTCTATCAAATGTCGGTAAGAATTGTTTTACTGGTTATATATTGACTGTGGTCGAGGGTTTGGGTGGCAAGTTTTTGCGTTTTTGCCCAGTCTGACCTTGGCACGACTTTTACCTACCTACCTCGAAGTTCTGATAATATAAAAATACCCGTATTATTTGCTTGAGTGGGCTATTAATCACAATTAATTTAGTCATAACAAGAAGTATCGAGTTCGATTTGATTATCTAATCGTCTGACTAAACATGTTATTTGGGTAATGAAGTATTCTGGCCTTAATTATAATCTATATCCATTCATATTACAAATTAAAGTCGCCTTTTATGTCTGTTTGTGTGACCGCGTCGTTATTCAAAACTGCAACATATTCCTCCACTGTTCCTACCACTACTGCTCGTCTCTGCATCATTTAAAGGTTGTCTGGTAGAAAATGCCTGGCATTAAGATCACCACAGTCCTTTGTACTTGAAGTTAAATAAATAAATCTTTTGATAACGTTTTCACATTTTAACATTAATATAATTTATTCTGGAAAATATACGTCTGTAATATATTAGAAATTCCAACGTTTAGTCAAGTTGTAATGCCGGTGCAAATCAGGGGCATGTCACTTGTTTATGAATATTTTGTAACATATCGAATATAATCGGATAGACAGCTTAAAATTAACCGGTAAGTAATTAGCTATCGACTCAATTGACTAAGTAAATCGTTAAGTTATCAACTACCTGTTAATTTCTCATGAATATCTGTCACATCCGTATAAATGACTATTAATACGATGGGAACCTTATAGATCTTGATGAATAAATACATTAATTGTATTATTTATTGATTAGTTTTCTGATTTCTTATTTAATTCACTGTGATTAATTAGGTATTTTACATAAGATTTTATTTGAAATTGTGAGAAAACTGTCATGTCAGTTTTCTGATAATGTCAAACAAATGAAGAAACTTCAACGACATAATATAGCGAAGTGAGAATGGAATGTGCTGAAGTAAAAAGCCCACTCCCTGTCATAGAGAGGAGGCTTGTGTCCCAGCAGTGGGAAACTTGTTGGCTGATTATGCTTATCCTATTTACTAGTAGGATACTGAATTAATATAATATCATGTTCATGATCTTCATAATATAATCTTCCGCAACTTTTTATCCACCTATGACAATACTAACCTTTGCTATTTTTTCCAGGTAAGCCATCAATTCCTGAACAACCTGAACAGTCCTAAGTATACTAGATTTAAGATCAGAACAACGTATTACTATTAGGTAACTATTTCATGGCGGTCGTAAGTGGCAAGTCATTAGCATTGGAGTTACGACAATGTGTGACAGCTTCGGTACAGTTAGTAACTGAAGGATTCATGTACGGATTATTTTATTGTTTTCCTAGCTTCTCATGCTAGCCTGGTAACTGATGGAATATCTCCTATTAACTTTTTGGGTGAAGTACCTATTTATTTTTCTCAAGAACCGAAAAATGCAAACCTAGAATATAAACCTATAAAAAGTCGGTTAAAATAACCTAGAATATCAAATCCGAAGTGTCAAAACCACTTTTGTAAACTATAATAAGTACATTAAGTTCAAAACAAACCTCAAAATACCAAAATAATAAACCTCACACACAAATCATCTATTCTTACCGCAATCTTGAACAATATTTAGATTGAAAAAACTAACCATCACGAAAATAACATGGCTCTCGTCCCGCCGTTTCCCTTTCGTTGGAAGATGTCTATCTCGGGCAATCAGAGCGAAATGGCGAACACCTCTCTCCCTCACACCCACGCGACATTCCCTAGACGCCACGTGTCAACCCACTCCTGCAATGTATCAACTCGATGCCAAAACATTAAACGAGATTAACATTTATTGTTCAAGGCACAAGGTCCCTAATTGCTTAAGTAGACGCTCAAAGATGCTCCTCACCCACAGGCCGAAGAAAGGCGCATGTCTACAACTCCCATTCAACTTCTAACCCAAGCGCAACTTAATAAGATCCAGATTGCTTTACGAAAGGCTTCTTCTTCAAAATACCCACTGCTCCATTTTCAAATGCTGCTTACTAAAGTTGAAGCAACGAATACTAAATTATATTAGTGTAAACAATTTTGACACTTTTGACTTATAATTACATTAAAAATTTATGCATTTGCGGTTAAAATGTTTTAAACTCTTTGTTAACTGATCACGTATCGTATCAGGGACCGCAGAAAGGTGATAAATTATTCGTAAACCATTGTTCCATGACAAATTACTGAATAAAACAAATGTCGGCCGGACGTTGAACGCTGCCAATTTCAGTTCGATCAACCCCAACGTCCCCCGCCGCACCGCACCCCCTGTGTCACCCGCAAGCGCTAAGACGCATCATTAATCATTCCTATACACGCATCTCCTGACCGTGAGCCAGTTAAATTTAGATTTTATCCTCCAGGATTTAAAGACGCTTGTTATTTGCCGCGAAACCGCTGAATACGTCTGTTAGTGTCTGAACGGGCTAAGTGTCTGCTTACCTCTTGTTACCTCTGTACCCCTGGTGTTATATAAGCCGAGTGCAATGGCCGCTCCAAAACTCAAGGAAAACAGGCATTTTCTCCCCGGAGGAAAATGTCTTTAAGTTACCTCAATTTTAATGAAATATGGTGATGATTCGCCTTTATAATGTGGTTGGCATAATTTTTTAATAAAGATTGCGATAAGTAGGTCGGGGATGTTTTGTTTTACTGAGGAATTCGACGGATCGCTTGTGTTGTTTCAAGAAATAAACTTTGTGTTATTACAAAGTATTTTTTAGATAGCAGCTCAAGTTTCTACTGGAAAATTAGAATTAGAAATGTTGTTAAACGTGGAAAAAACATTATATTTTCTGTAATTTTCATATAAAAAATATAAACACATTATATTATTATGAATGCTTGCGAGAAAGAAAGTAATCAAATATCTATATTGCTAGGGACCCCTAAAAAAAATGTAAAAAACCCCAAGGACTCTTGAAAATAATTTATTCAGACTTAAAAAAAGGCACTCGTAGAATCAAACCATGCGTCCCCTTGACGTGACCCAAATACAAAACAATGCATATTTCAACGTAATCTGCGTGTAGTAATTAGCGGGGCGGCCGGGCTTGCGAGTCGGCGAGTCGTCGTGAATGTAGGTTAGATTCGCGAGGCACCGGTGCACCGGTCGCAGACCGCTGCCGGGGTCGTTGACCGGTATCGATCGGGGGTGGTGAGGGTGCGACGCGGCACGCGCCCCTGCGGCGCCGCACCCATCACGCCCCGCAACCCACACCCCTTCACCCCCGCACAGTCGCACACATGCTTTCCACCTCTTCGGTTTCTCTCCGCTACCGCATGCGTCACCCTGGTCAACTTGATGACACTTTTGAAGAAAGTTTCGCGTCTTATCATTGAAGCAAGTGTGATGAGTTCTGGCTAGATAAAAGTTTGGTAGCCTAGCTGACACATTTAGGAGCTAAACGTTTTGATTATTTTGTTTTTCACTTATGTGCGTAATCTCTTATTGCATTGACTTCAGCTGCTACTGCAGTAGAATTCTTAAATAACTAATTGATTAACGATTTCCAGTGTTTAAAACAAACTTTGGCCAGACTTGTCCTTAAATTGTTTTTATCGTAAACACCTTGTACGATTGTTTGTTCAATTCGTTAGGTGTTGACAGTTTTTTGACGTCATAGTCTGAGTTCACTGCAGTTCAGTGCTGGATGTTGATCTGATGAGCCCCCGCGGTTCTGGCTCGCCGCCAAATGTTATGACGAAACCGTGTCTCTGGTTAAACAGCATTGGCCAACGTTTCCCTAACGCGCCCGCTTTTATTTACAAATCCGACGATTTATCTGACGTTTTTTAATTCAGAAATTAACATTGTTCCGTACTATTTCTGTTCTGTGCTCTTTATTGTAGCTCGCTTTAAAGGTAACGTTACAACAAACATATACGACTTGGTCTTAATAATACAAGCAACCGATTTGTTTATTTTCGTGGACAAATATCTTGGTGAATAATAGGATTGCAAAGCATTCGATCAAAGCGAACCCACCATTATCCCGATAAAGATATATTATGGGGAAGAAATTATTCCGAATCAGGACAGAGAAAAGGCAGTATAAATGAAAACTCATTCCCGACTTCCCGGGCATCCATTATAGACAGGAAGACTGTCTATAGCATTGTATAGGGAAACGGCTGTAGTAAGACGGGCGCGGGAAAACAGCTTGCCTTAGAGCGGGGGGTAACCTGAGGTTGGCCACCCCTGCACGACCTACCGCCGTTGTTATAGCGACGTCCTATGATTTATGCTTGCCTGGTGACTAGTCGATGGTCGATCGTCTTGTTTTTGGAAATATTTCTTTATTCATCCTGGTATTGTATACGCGGCACGTAACCAAACCCCTATAAAATTTTATGCCGTAGTTAGATCATAACTAACATTGTGAAGTCGGTTATCTGAACAACGCAGCGGTCGTAAAGTGAAAAAGTACATAAATAACGGTAACCGACATTTGACAAATAAAAGATGACAGGTACGAAAATTGTTTTTAGGAAATTGTGGGCTCAATTTGCATAATATTTGAATTAAATGTTGTTTGTATACAAAACAAAGTCGTGAAGAGTCTCGGGTTAACATCGCGAGGACTGGGTGATACAGACGCCGTCAGGTATCGATCACCCCCTCCCCTTCGTAGGGTCCTGGTGTTTGGAGCCGGGATAAATAATATTTCTATGTAATGAGTGCCGAATACACTGCGAACTCAATCCTCTTTCGGAAAGAAAAATAACCATTTCGGGAGTATAAAAGAGGATCTACTTTGTTAAAAATCTTTCGTCATACATCGGAAATTATTGGAAGTTATCTCCCTGGGTTATTGACAAAACAATTGCAAACTGAAACAGACTCCGTTACACTAAATACTGAAAATCAACAGTCATTTATATTCAAATCAGGCTGATAATCAGCAGTTTTTGAACGTCAAAATAACAAGAGACAGTCCCCCAAAACGCGTGCCCTTCGCTACTGAAACTATAAAGTATCAATATCAGTTAATCCAAACAAAATGTCAAGAAGTGCAGATAGAGTGAGAAGCCATGTGCGAGAGAGACGAAAGTCAGGCTTTGTCTTCTTCATTATTCAGTGTGACTACGCTTTTCGGTGCTTCTCTTGCTTACGTATTTATGTGCCCGTTATACCTATATTTGACCTACATGTTTACCTTTAGATTTCCAAATTACTGCACTTGTAATTTGTCTTGTTGATATTTTGTTCCGGTTATACTAGGGCGGTATGATTACAGCGAGTTTTAGATACAAAATGTTTTGTATATGGACAGAATTAAAATCCTAGTTAATTGCGTTTAAATAAATACCTACTATATATCTGACTCATAAACTGCAATTAATGTAGTTCAGTTTATAAACATTTAATTAGGTTTGGGTCTTTTAAAAGACTATTTTCTTCCTCTAACAGAGGAAGCAAAAAGCTCAGTTTATTTATTATGTAGCCGGAAATTATCATTTGGATGCATGATAAGGAAAATCTGTGCAGGAAAATAACACTAATATCCTCATAAGTTCTGTTACTTTGTTAAGATAACCTGTATATTAATTACAAACGTCTTAAAATAGCCCTAAAAACACTGACAGCTTATGTTTTTATAATAATACCATTTTAATAGTTCCAACAGCCTACATGAAATCTAACCAAGGCACCATGATTCCACAGAGCTACGTGGTACCTCATACATTGATACGTCTCATAGCAAATTGTACCTAAATGTATCTGCGTCAGTAATTAACAAATGTGTTTCCTTAATACACATAAACATATTTACTCAATATACGAAATCCATTAGGTACTATAGCCGTGGTCTGTAAATCTGTCAGTGTCTTAACCGAGGTAAATTTCACCACGGTAAAGTGATCGTTAGATCTATGAGAATAAGGTTTATGTTACCTTGCAGGGTATGTTATATGTTGACATGTTCATAAATCACGGGATGGAGGAAAGCTTCGGAAGTTAAGGTGTTCGCTAAGTTATCAACTTTTAGCTTATTTCCTAACTTAGAGGTTATGTAGAACATTATTTAATGTCTTTCAGTGCTTTAGTTTAGTCATGGGTGAATAACGAAAATAGAATAAGAATAACATTAATAGTCAATTTCCATATATTACTAAGAGAAACATCATAGTCAATTTCATAAAGAGAAACATCATATTCTATTTCGTTACGAAATGATACTAACTTAAAACAATATTCTCCTGAAAAAACACAAACCGTACTTTCGTTGAAACAGAACAAAACAGTAGTAAAGAAAAAAAAGCCTACAAATAAAACAGGGACCCAGTCATGCGCGACTTGAAACATAATCGTCGTAGCGGCCGGCGTAGCGATCTCGTAGCCGCGTAGCACCGTCCGTAGCGATATTTTTATACAGGACGGATTCTTTTTATCTTTTGACTTTCTCTGATGATAATGATAATAATTTTTAAATGTGGTTTTGTTTAAATAGTATGTTCTTATAACGATACAAATACTATTTCAAAATTACTTCTGCTGATTTGATACTAATTTATTAAAACAAATTTGAATAATTATTTTTACTACAAGAATAAATATTAGGTACACAAAATGTCTTAAAGGAAACTGAAATCAAAGAATTTAATAAGAGAACGTGTCGAAAGGGAAACTTGTTATCTCCAAATAATACAATAATTTATCTCGTTTACTTCATATTATGACAAATCACAGGTCGTTGCCCTCGCGAGAGCCTTCAGGCTTTTGTGGTTATTCCTGGCTACAACGCTTTCAGGAAATTCCTTTTCAAATTTCTCCCATTATTCCGCCATTTCATAAATCACTTGTTGTTCAACTGATAGATGGTGGAGTCATAAAAATAAACTCTATTTTAACACAGCGAAATGCTCGGTGATGACATTTACGCGCGCGAGGAACACCTTTGCCTACGAATACAAAGTAGAGGAAGCGCCGATGCAGCGAGTGTCTCAGGTACGAGATCTAGGCGTACTGCTAACCCCGGATCTAACTTTCCGGGATCATATAGTTAAGATATGCAAAAAGGCGTACAGAAACCTGGGTTTCGTGCTGAGACAGTCGCAGGGATTCACAAACATAACCACGCTCAGGGTGTTGTATGATGCTTTGGTAAGGAGTCACTTGGAACACAGTGCGGTGATTTGGGCACCTCATGAAGCGAAATACAATGTCATGCTGGAGCGTGTACAGAATAAATTTACAAGATATTTGTATTTTAAACTTTATGGAGTGTACCCATTTTACCCGCTGATGTATCCAACACTGTTTGTACTGGGTATGGTGGGGTACAACGAACTCAGAGTGCGCCGGGAATTTACACTTGCGGCGTATGCGCTAAAGCTCCTGCGTGGAGTAGCTAATAACCCGGGTGTGCTGTGTCAACTGAAGCTATGCGTGCCAGATCGGTACGTGTGGAGGCGGCGGCGACCGCCACTGCTGGCCGTGCCTGTGGCCAGAACCAACCTGCTGTCAAAAACACCCCTCACTCGCACAATATGTGTGCTAAACGAAGTGCATGAGAGACTTGACCTATTCTCTTGCAATCTGAGTGAATTCGCAAAAGTTTTGTTGAATTATGTTAGTTACATTTAAATATTAATATTCTGTTTTGATTTTTAATTTTTAAGTATTAGTATTTTGTTTTGATTTTTAAGTATTAGCCGTAAGTTTATTTTTTCAATTTATTTGGTGTGTGTTTGCAAACCACTATTGTATTGGGGTTATCCTGTAATGATAGTGTGTAAGATAAATAAATAAATAATAAATAAATAAATGTTTTTTGTAAGAGTTGGATTTTTAGGTAAATCTAAGATCAACTACCTAATAAAATAATTTAATTTGACGAATAAATAATACCAATTCACGATTTAAGTACGCGAAATATAAAAAAAAACCGCATAAAAAAGCAGTAATAATAATTCGCTACTTATTCCTCAATATTTACAGCCTTAAATAAAAATAACGTAAGAATTCACGTCAAACACGCATTTATATTACTCATGAAAGGCTACGGGGGGGAGCGGGACGGGGGCCTGTGACCTGGTTTGCTACGCCGTAGCCGCGTAGAGTGCAGTGCCCGCGTAGCACTCTCGTAGACACGTAGCACCCTTATGAATGGTATGCATGGCGCGTACGGAAGAAGGCTTTCGACTTTGTCGTGCGTTTGCAACGGATGGGTTTTTATTGCTGGTAGGGTTGGGTCTAAATTTAAAATGCTTTTTTAATTAAGACTGGAATAGAAAATGGCTGAACAGTAATACAACATACCGTATAATAAATCAAACTGACGTCAGTAAAAGGCCTTATTATACGACACCCACAGATTCTTAAACCTACAATACAAATTCTTCCTACTTCCAAATACTAGAAGTAAAATGAATAAATCAACAATAACATTAAAATAAGTCCTTCCTCCCAAGGTAATAAAAATAATTAACTAACAAAAATATTTTCAAAGAAAACCTTCAGAAATCGGTTTTGTAAACTATGCGCCGAATACTTCAGTAATAGGGCAGCATAAATACGAGGGAGTATTTTATTACTGTAAATAGGTCACGGTAATATCAAGCAAGTCTTGTATTCACGCGATTTTCGATTCATTCAAGTTTTCTGTAATATCGTAAAATGGAAGTATGTCCTTTTTATTTTTACTTTGTAATTAATCTTTTTTACATTGTTCAGTTGTTACTGGACAATAATTATCTGATTTATGTGATTTTCTTTCTCTCTCTATATTATAATGATTGTAAGTTTGAATGTAGGAGGTTATCTCCGAACCTAATAATTCGATTCAAAAAAGAAAAATACACTGATATAGAGCTAAATTATTACTGAGTGCCAAAGGATACGTTTCTTCGTAGATTGTGTTAGTCATTTATAGATTGATTAATTAATTCCTTGATACATTTAAAAGCTTTTTTTTTTTTTCATTATGCTGTTTCTTGTGTATCAAGGGTTGCAATACAGCACGCTTTAAGTATACACTAGTAACTGTAGCTAAGAGTGACCCACATTTATTACAAGTATATCTTTCATCTCTTTGTGAACAAAACATGAGGGTTCTATACTTGTGCTGCAATTTTGAACCTTGCTGCAATAATACTACTTGTAAGAGTTAAACTGATCTTATTGTTATATTCAATATATTAAAAACAGTACTTAATAAAAACTTGAGAACCTTGTTCTTTAAACTTTTTGATATTGTTGGCGTAACATTCTTGAATTAATTCATGCGAAAGTTTGAAACGAAGTTCGTTCTTTTGTGCCGATGGGAAATCATATCAAGCACACAGATTTTATCTATGTATAACAATGTAATAAAACTGAAGAGTTTTATTGTGTGAATGCGTTAATCTCTGGAACAAGCAGTCTGATAAAAAAAAAACCTTTCGACATTTGGAAGCCATTTTTTTGAGGAGGTATAAAGGGTGTAAAACACCTCTTAACGAAGCCGAAAGGCACTAGTTCTCCCTGTCATTGCGATCATTTTTTTGTTCTACACCATACCTGGGAACCTTCTAGTTACGGAGATATTAGGGGTCAAAGTTCCAACTTTTTGACAAGTATCTTTTTAAATACAAGTATTTAATGTAAGATTTTTACTTTAAACACCTCCACGACCCCCCCTACTATTCAATCCGTCCATCAGCACAATGTTTTGAGTGCGTTACATTGAGTTCTACCACAAAACATGATTTTACACCCCCCAAAAAAAAGTCGTTTCCCAGCAATAATTTTTGCGTAAAGTTACTTAGTTTCATGTACAGAATGCTTGGTTGACGGCTTCGTGATGAGGTGATTTACACGGTGTATAGGCTATTTAACATCACGCTAAGACTCTTAAGAGTCGAGCGACAGGGCACAGCTGGTAGGGTAAAAATAACTAATTATCTACGTAACATACTCTCTATCTATCTTCCTACCTGGCCACCTGACCAGGCTAGACAGATGCTCACTAGCCCCCAGCCTAGTGACTGCGGTCAGTAACACGCTGTTGACAACTGACGTTATTACCGCGCACTGTGGCTCTGTGACCGCAGACAGTTGTCGTTAACACTTGTTAGTAGTAGCCTTAGTGACAACTGTTTGTGGTAGTTTCACAAAAAGTGGTTTTCACCTTTGGCCACGACTACTATAACATAGTGGATTTCTGGCCACAGGTGGAAACTACCCTCTGTACATTTATGTTACTCCAGTACCTACGATAGTAATGACTAGAAGTTAGTTATTACTTTTAAAAACCATAACTTGTGGATTTTTGGCCACAGGTGTAGACATGGGTAGCTCGCGAATGAGACATAAAATTGAACTAGTTCTTTATTTACGATCTAGCTCTCAGTCGCTCAGTCGTTCACGGAATAGCTCACTAGTTCATTTAGCTCAACGGCTCTATTGACTCTATATTCTGCAGCAGAATATAGAGAACAGAAATTATTTAGCAGAATAATTATAGAGAACAGAAATTGTTTCTGCTGTGGCTTTGCGAGTTACTATGATATATACGTCCATTCATTACTATCAATTAATTAGCTTTTTTAAAATATTTATTCATTTAGATTGAAGCCTGTTTAAGTATGAAGGTAAATCATTGGCTTTCATAATTTTATGTATTTCTAATAAGAACAAAACAACACACTGAATCTAATTTTATCTATAGCTCGCATCTAAGTTAAATGAACTAAAGAACTTCAACGATTTTATAGAGCCACTGAGCTAGACCACATACAACTTCACAGGAGGTCTTGCGTTTGTTATGTTACACCTTGTATTGTGAAATAGAAAGCGCCAAAGTCGTGGCTCAGTTTTGGGCCAACACAATTAAGATTGCCATCGACACACTATGAAGACTCAAAACGAAGCAGGGTTTAAAAACAAAAAAGGTTTTATCATCCTACTAATATTATAAATGCGAAAGTTTGTGAGGATGGATGGATGGATGTTTGTTTCTCTTTCACTGAATGGATTTGGATGAAATTTGGCACACGGGTAGTTTATAACCTGGATTAACACATAGGATACTTTTTATCCCGATAGTATATTCCCGTGGGACAATTATCGAACTCCACGCGGGCGACGCCGCGGGTATAAGCTAGTATTTTAATAATGTTCGATATGCTTCTCATCTGCAGAGTTTCACTACACCATTTATTTTGACCTCTATTTATGTAACATTGCTCTTCCATTATAAATTCTGCATTAATGAAATGCACTGAAAAATCTAAAACAAAGCTATGTTAATCCCTCCATACATTACGCGAGCGGGCAAAGCCGTTAGCATTGCGCATGTTAATTTGTCCGATAGGTGGTTGGCAGGGAGCCAGCTACTTGTGCACATTTGCTAAGTCGCAGCACTTAATGTAACATAGACGTTTTTGTTAAGACTTACTTCTTACTTCGAATACGAGAAAGTTGGCCATATTTCCAACTTTTACAAAGAATGTAAAAATAAATCTGTGATTGCCCCTCGGTTGGGCAAAGGCTTCCTATTATTCGCTAAGCTACTAAATTTGTGTTTACACAAACAATTGTGGTTTTTTTTTATTTTTTTGTTTAACTTTTAAAGATTTTTATCCTGTTCTGGACATTTGTCCAGGAAAAGAATGTCCAAAAAAAAATGTCTTCTCTTATTATATCAGCCCGATATCATTTCATAATTTCACTGCAACATAATATAAATAAATCAAACTCCCTGCAGTAGGCCGAAAGTTACAGACTATGTTCATTCTAGTTTATTTAGCAGCCGACTTTGCTACGAGGCTACGAAGTTCGTAGCACCGGCCTACGAGCTACGAGCCTACGTCACCGCATGCTAATAGAGCTACAAGTTTTTATCTAACTAGTTCATAAAACAGGCTAAATAAGTGTGGGAAATAAAAAACAAACATAATTGGCTTACTATATTCAAGTAATATTCGAGTTATCTGTTAATATCTGAGAGGTTAATTGCCGCCAATTAAGTTTGTTAGTGCCAAATTAAAACTTAAAAAATCGACGTGACAAATCAATTATGGTAATAAATTAAGAATAGGAATGGTCGTCGGTAAATGGATGACACGCCGTAATCAATCGGAACAGACGGACTAATCTGAATCATAATCGAAAAGCGAGCCTTCCAACTTTCCGATACCACCACAAATATCGAACTGAAAACCAAACAATACATTTAAAACCTTACACTCAAACCCGTAAAGCTCAAAATACCATTGACGGAATTGGAACGGAATTCATGTTGTATAAATAAACCAATTATCTCTATTACATAGGCCGTAGGGTTCAGTTTTGTTCGACACGATCCGGCGAGGTTACCGCCCGGGTCGTCAACCTGTGATTCATAAAACTACCCTACATATAGGCCTTTCCCATTTGTAACCGCCGGGGATTATACCTGCTTTTCACGCGAACTGAGTTTCAAGCTAGTATGTATTGTTTCATTAATTTGTTACTTAACTATTTGTGTGTTAATAATATACTAGAAACTGAGTGGTCGGTTTAAAGTGCTCTCAACATTTTTTGGTTTTATAACCGTTAGGAACTATATATACTAGACATGAGACAAGTACTTGCTCAATTAACTATTGTAACATATTGATCATGCATTATTGAGTTCTTCGTAAAAATAATCAATATTAAAGAATTCAATTTTCCAAATGGAAGATGTTCAGAATTCATCGCAGTGTTGTGTTAAGTAGTCAGGTCATGTCTTAACGAACGTCGCGGATGCTGCGCAACATTGCCATGTTTTTGACGCATTCGAGTAAGATGTGCGAGAGGGACGGAGTGCTGCGACCGACACGTGCTGATGCGAGACGGAAATATTACTTAATACGTTACGACGTACACGTGGTGCGACTTCGTTGTAAACCTCATGGAATTAAAGTAATCTACTTTAGGGCGTTACACTTTTATCGTAAAAGTTTATTCGGCGTGTGTTTAAGTCATCCACTCGTTCATTTATCATCATATCGGCGTCATCAGCCATCATTGTCTGAGGACAGGGAGACGCGTCCGCAGCACGCGCCGGCTTGACGCCGACTGACGAATTACATTACGTATTCGGTGAACTGCCCGTCTGGTGGCTCGGGCCAGTCTCGAGGGTCTTATCGACGCCGAGAACATGCGCGCAGCTACCTCGTCATACCTAAAATGTACGATATATAAACGGCCTTCAGCTCTGTACAATGCCACGACCGCTATGAATGTCGTTATTTGAACAACCTTGGATTTCAACAAGCTCATGTCGGGAGCCTTAACTCGATTCACTGGCACAAGCCACTTTAAATGTTTAACGTAGCCTTTTATTTAGTTGTTTTTCTTTGCTTCAGGTTGCAAGATCAAGGCGCTTCGCGCGAAGACCAACACATACATCAAGACTCCGGTCCGCGGCGAGGAGCCGGTGTTCGTGGTGACCGGCCGCAAGGAGGACGTGGCGCGCGCCAAGAGGGAGATCCTCTCGGCGGCCGAGCACTTCTCTCAGATCCGCGCGTCGCGCAAGTGCGGGGCCGCGCCGCCACCGCCCGCTGGTGCACCCGGCCACGTGACCGCGCAGGTGCGCGTGCCCTACCGCGTCGTGGGGCTCGTCGTGGGGCCCAAGGGCGCCACCATCAAGCGCATCCAGCACACCACACACACGTACATCGTGACACCGTCGCGTGAGCGCGAGCCCGTGTTCGAGGTGACCGGCCTGCCCGAGAGCGTGGAGGCGGCGCGCAAGGAGATCGAGGCGCACATCGCGCTCCGCACAGGCGCGGCGGGCGCGGCCGGCACAGGCGTGCCCGCGCAGACCGACAGCGAGCCGCTCGCCACGCTGTACCGCGCCGGGCTAGCGTCGCTGCTGCGGCCTGAGCAGGAGGCCGCGTTCTCATCTGCCGGCTCGTGCTCGTCGGGTGGCTCGTCGGCGCGGCTGGGCGACCTGCTGGGGATCTGGTCCTCCACGGAGCGCGATGAGGGGCTGGGCGAGTCGCCGTCGTTCGAGTCGCCGAGTGGCGGCACTGCGGGCGTGTGGGCATGGGGGCCCACGCGGCCGTCGCCCGCGGCGTCGCCGGCGCGCGCGTGCGCCGTGTGCGCCGAGCGCGGTGTGGCGGCGGCGCTGGTGCCGTGCGGACACAACCTGTTCTGCCTGGAGTGCGCACAGCGGCTGGCGGCGGGCGGCGCGCCGTGCCCCGCCTGCTCGGCGCCGGCGCACCAGGCCATCCGCATCATCTCGTAAGGCTCCGGAACTGCCGCTACGGCCGCCGGCACTGCCGCTGCGGCCGTCGCAATCGCGAGTCGCACGTTCTCGTAGTAGGGATCTTTTTTACTCGAATCGTTATAAAAAATATTAAAAGAAGTAAAAATCGCGTAATCGAAATCCTGGTGCCAAAAGTCGGCGCCTCGCCGGCACGGCCCGTCCGCCGCGCCGTACTATCGTAAGTCGGCAGAGTTGTTCACGATATATTTTCTTATTATGAACGTTTTTTATTAGGTCGTCGAGCGCGCGCCGCGCAAGACGCCGCAGAGAGAGTCGAAAGTACGTTATGATAGAAATTTCGAAAAAAACATAAAATTTAAAAAAAGTTGTATAATTATTATTGATAGCATAAATGGAGGAAAAACGAAAATTTATAAAGCTTACTAACGTAACAGCGTAAAGTATTAAGATATTATAATAATAATATAATAGGCGAGGGACGGGCGGCGCGGGGAGCGGGCCGCGGCCTGTTGTCTGTTCAGAGTCTAGTGTAATGTATTGTAGTGAATGTGAGCCCGAGGGCGCCTAGCTAATGTGTTGTTGAGTCGGCTGTGGACCGAGGACCGGCCCGGACCGGCCCGGACCGGACCGGGCCGCTCGCTAGTGAATGTTGGATGGCCCCCGCCCCGCTCCCCCGCACGGCCATGCTCACATTATTTTTGACTATACGAATATTCGCTTAAATGATATTATACATACGTACACTCTATGACATGATAATATTAATATAATGTTTGTTTTAAGTGTGTTTTAATGTTTAGATTTTTATTGTAATGTTTTTATGAATGATTTTTATCTGTATGATTATTATTATTGATTATTATTTTATGTGTTGACGATGTTTTTTTGTGATTACGTGCGCCCGCGCTTGGGCCGAGGCTGCTGTATGTTCGTTTAGTGGTTATGATATCGAATAATAAATTTAAAGTAATAAATGATAAAGAATAATACAACTCATTCATTATATTATAAACTATAGTAGTCTGTAGTACGACATTGACTAACCATTACCTATGGATACTTATTAAGTATTATTATATTATTGAATAAATTTAAAGAATGCATAATTATATTTCATAGGATCATTATTCTGTATAACTCTAGTTAAATATAACAATAACAAATATGATTGTATATGTATGAGAGCGACGTTGTATTGTTGAGTTCACCGGGGGCTCATTTTATGGATTGATATTTTTTTATTTTTTTACCGTTATTAGTTTTTGACTTACTCATGTATAAGTACGCGAGAATAAAATATCAGCCTATTAGATTATATTTTAAAAAATAATGGTTACGTAAAATGAACCCCCGCCGTACGTAGATCCAGTGATTTCGATAATTTTATTTTCATAATAAAATGGGTAGACGCTTTAGGTTCAAATAACGTTGTGAAAATTTGTGAAATTTTGTAGACTACATATCTTATTATAAATCTAATATAAACTATAACTTTCGACTTTATATCTTTTACTTTTCCCTTTATTAAAAAAAGTATATACTCAATAAGGCAACACCGTATGATTCTCGTAGCACTGCCTGCGTCGCTACGCCGTAGCAATGCCTGCGTCGGTCCGTCGTAGCACAGGATTAGACAACGTGTAGACGGACTTGAATGATTTTATTAGTATTTATTTGATCGACAATCAATATAAGATGGCTTTTCCTGTTGCACTACTTGTTAGCAAGAGAGCTACTACCGATATCTCCATGTCCTGGGTTCGACCCCCTGGTGGAAAAGTACAAGTCATGGTTTACATTTTCACAAACAAATGTGGTATAGTTGCCTGCAATCCACCGGGTTCGATTCCCGCCCGAACTCAAGATCTATGAAACAAAAAGTTCTGACTGATAAAACAGTTAATTATTAATACATAACGACAAATTCAGCCTCATATGAGATAAAGTAGGTAAATATAAATCATCATCAGCTAAGACAACTAAAACTTCTCTTTTTCTTACTTCAACATTGTCACTGCTGAACAGGTTTTGGTTAATCTTGACTAGAATTCTGAGATCGTGTTAGTACACGTACCTATTTGTATAAAAAGTAAAGTAAGTTTACAGATTGGGAACCTCTGATCAAGTCATTGTAATCGCATCGTGATGTCTAAAAGTGACTATCCCGAAAAGCACTTGTTCAACGACAAAGTAAAAAAAAACACTTAACAGAGAAGGTGCCTATTTATAGTCATCATCAGTTTCAGCTGAAAGACTTTACCGCCACTTTCAACCTTCATTACTGGCCATAAGCCTCCCCCGAGCGTCGCCACATCGGCAGGTCCTGAGCGTCCCGCATCCAGTGGAATCCAGCTTAAGTATCGAACTTAATACAAAAGGAATCACAATGGCACTGAGCTTTCCTGAATACCTGCTAAATCTGCTAGCACTGCATTTCGTCGTAAATCAAAGATAATCTGCCGATCATCATAAATACCAACAACTATGGCGTGAAAACTATTATCTCCAGCTATCTATAACCACATAAATCTGATGAATGTAAATCCGTCAACTCAGACTTATATCTGTCACAGTCAAAACTGTTCACTAGTCAAAACTACTTTTGACCGGTTAAAACTATTTTAACAAAAACTAATATTTATGTAGACGGGGGTTCATGGACGGCTCAGATCTCAAGTGCGTATACGGCGTGTCTCCACAGACAATGGCCCACCTTCCGTCTTGGGCTGCATGCCTTGTCACCTGCGCACTTGAGGATCTTATGACTACATCAGCGAGCGGAGTTCGCTTGGCTGAGTTTTGGGCTAAACAAATTTAGCGGTTTACCGTCGACACGCTAAGAAGAAATAGAATTAGGAACTCATCAGGTTGTTAAGGTTTTTCTTTGGTGACCCTTAGAAAAACATCGTGTTAAAGCAATTCTAGGTAATTATAACTGGGTAAAAGTGATTTTGTCCGATTTGACAGTAAAAAATCCATTTTCAGTAACACTAAGCGATACATTCACCATTGTATCTCTGTGTCCGTTTCGACCGCGCGGCCATGACGTTTTTTTTTAAAAAAAAAACTATATAAAGATTTTGTAATAATTTGTAAAAGTTGATTCCCAAAACCATAAATTTGTCAAAGATAAGGTTAAAAAGTTATAAGGGTTTGAACGTGGCCGCGCCATCGAAACGCGGAGAACCGCGCGGCCACGGAGATCTTTAAAACTACGCGTTGCAGAGACCTGAAATTCAGGTAAACAACAGATTGAATTTGTAAAAAAATTGTAAAAATATAGAAAAAATACCTAGGTTTATATTTTAGGAGCTGTAACACTAAAACCCCATGGCCGCGCCATCGAAACGGTGACAAACACATTATCGCCGATATCTCGCTGAAAAAGCATTGCCGGCGTCTGAAGTTTTTTGTAGAAACCAGATTTGAATTTGTCAGAATTTGTAAAAATACAATGAAAAATCCTAGGTTTATATTTTAGGAGCTATAAGAATAAAACCCCATGGCCGCGCCATCGAAACGGTGAAAAACACGTTATCGCCGATATCTCGCTGAAAAAGCATCGCAGAGGTTTATTTTTTTTTGTAAAACCTAGATTTGAATTTGTCAAACAATGTAAAAATACACAAAAAAATCGTAGGTTTATATTTTAGATGCTGTAGTACGGATTCGCGTAAAAATTAGTCGTGATTATCTATCGAAGAAAGTAAGTAATAGCGAGTGTTTTTTTGTAAACAACACCTATTAATATGTAGAACTACTGATAAAAGGCAAAAAAACTTTTTTTTTCAGAATATCAAACCTCCAATACGTTTTGAAAGTTTCGATAGGGTGACCATGGCTTACAGAAAATGTTTACAGAAAAGTCTCAAGTTTTCTTATTTAAGTATTTTCAGCTATCAAGCAATGGACTGTGGTTCTACATGAGTACCATAATAAATAATTTTGCACAACATTCGTAATTCCAGTAAGATAATAACATGTAACCTATTTTCCTGTATTTGATAAACCTAATTCATAAATAATTCAAACCCATAACAACGTCTAAGGCTAAATACTTCATTATTATTAGTACCCATTTATGAATAAGGGCTGTTTGTCTGTCCGTCGATATATCACAGAACTTTTACACCCAGACTATGGTACGACACACACAATTGTTTGGAGAGTAGGTGCGTTCTATAAACCACTACACAAATATGATGTGAAATAATTATACATATAAGAGGGCTGAAAAAAAAAATATACTTTTTTTCTTAAGTCTATGTTAATGAGATATTTGTTTCCAAAGTCTTTAACGTTGTGTGTCTCCTTAACTTCTGAAGTAAGAGTAGGATTCGAAAAAAAAGGTTTGTAGAACGTAAAAACTTTTTCATCAAACTTCATCAGTTAACATTGTTTTTCATAAAAAAAATTCTATGAAAAACCAATTTAATTTTGCGGTTGAGTGTAAATCTAAACAATCAGCGTTAAAAATATTTTTATTATATAATATAGTGCTACGGAACCTTGTGTGTGCGAGTACGACTCGCACTGGTTCGACTATTTTAAAGTGCCTGTAACTGGCCTACTTTAAATAAATGATTTTGATTTGAATTGGCCGATTATTATTTGAAACACCCACTTACGCTGCGCACGATAAGAGTTATCCTTGTGTAACTTGATGTAACTGTGAATCGTACACATAGCATCGAAATAAAAAAAAGTCATTGTTTTGAACCCTTCCTAAACAATTGAAATTAAAATAAAATATGTTACGCCAGAAATAACCCCTGTAATTAACTCATGTATCCCAACATCAATATATCATGACAAACGCAAAAAATGTTGTGTTAAAAAAAAAAAAAAAAAAGTTCTTTGGATCTGAAAGATACTTAAAAAAAACATTGTCTTTGGGCGATTTAGAATCCTTGAGATATAATTTCTAATACAATAGGTGTTTTCTGTTAACACTAAGCCATGGTCACCCTATCGAAACTTTCAAAACGTATTGGTAAGGTTTGATATTCTGAAAAAAAAAAGTTTTTTGCCTATTATTAATATATTAATAGGTGTTGTTTACGAAAAAACACTAGCTATTACTTACTTTCTTCGATAGATAATCACGACTCATTTTTACGCGAATCCGTACTACAGCATCTAAAATATAAACCTAGGATTTTTTTGTGTATTTTTACATTGTTTGACAAATTCAAATCTAGGTTTTACAAAAAAAATTAGACCTCTGCGATGCTTTTTCAGCGAGATATCGGCGTTAACGTGTTTTTCAGCGTTTCGATGGCGCGACCATGGGGTTTTAGTCTTATAGCTCCTAAAATATAAACCTAGGATTTTTCATTGTATTTTTACAAATTCTGACAAATTCAAATCTGGTTTCTACAAAAAACTTCAGACGTCGGCGATGCTTTTTCAGCGAGATATCGGTGATAATGTGTTTGTCACCGTTTCGATGGCGCGGCCATGGGGTTTTAGTGTTACAGCTCCTAAAATATAAACCTAGGTATTTTTTCTATATTTTTACAAATTTTTTACAAATTCAATCTGTTGTTTACCTGAATTTCAGGCCTCTGCAACGCGTAGTTTTAAAGATCTCCGTGGCCGCGCGGTTCTCCGCGTTTCGATGGCGCGGCCACGTTCAAACCCTTCTAACTTTTTAACCTTATCTTTGACAAATTTATGGTTTTGGGAATCAACTTTTACAAATTATTACAAAATCTTGATATAGTTTTTTTTAAAAAAAAACGTCATGGCCGCGCGGTCGAAACGGACACTTGTATCTGGCTCAACAATTTTGCTTCCAGTCTAATAAAGCAACTTTCCTCAGGTCGTCGCTTCAATACTATGCATGTGTGCAACAGTATTCATCCTCGGGTCCTAACCGTTTCTGGGGGTCTTGATTGAATAATTAGCAACGACGGAAAATGGCGTGGCAATCTTTTGAAACCTTGTTTACGGCATCTGATGTTTTAAGGCCCTCGCATAAAAACTGCACTAATTCAACATCATCTGCCTAGCCTTTTTCCCAAACTATCTTGGGGTCGGCTTCCAGTCTAACCGGGTGCAGCTGAATACCAGTATTTGACATGAAGCGACTGCCTATCTGACGTCCACAACCCAGTAACTGGGTAATACGATACCCCTTGGTCAGCATGGTTGTCAGACTTTTGGCTTCTGACTACTCGACTGTCAAAGATCTACAAATGACAGCCTACGATTGAACTGCACTAAATCAACATCCCCTTAATTTGAGTAGTTCACTATTTTTTCCTGAGCATGAGGACCTGGGTTCGATTCCTAGGACGGGCAAAGATTTATTGAGTTTTTTCCATCAGGTATTTCCCGTTGTGCCCGGTTCATTGCAATAGACTCGCCTCCTCTTAATCAAAATCAAAAGTCATTTATTCAAATTAGGCTGATAATCACAGCACTTTTTGAACGTCAAAATTACAAGAGACAGTCCCCCAAAACACCCACCCTTCGCCACTTCCTAGTGTTTTGGCTGGGAAGAAGAAGTGGCGGAACAAACTCCCCAGCAACACATCTGTCTGTGGTGAGAAGAACCAGATGTTCAAGTTTATATAAACAAGGAATCCATTACATCAAATTAATGTCACATGTCAGGACACACCAATAATAAAAAAAAATATACTTACGAATAAATAAAGCCTCCAGACATAAAGGGCGTGCCCGCTTACACGTACATACAGTAGAATAGAATAAAAATAAAGTAAATAAAATATAAAAATGAAATAAAAAATAAAGTGAAAAAAATCTATGCGTGTTATATAATATCAAAAAGCTAATTTGGAGAAAGAACATAAACATAGTCTTGAGTTCAACCCAGCGACCAACTATTCTTATCGTTTAAGTTTTTTTTCAAAGGCCTACTATTCCATTAATAGTCGTTAATGGAATAGTAGGCCTTTGAAAAAAAACTTACATGAGACTTAGAAGCATGATTGGCGAAATGTGGGTGTACTTATTAGGTACAACTCTGCCTAATCTTTCAGGGATTACAGGCGTGATGTTACGTAATGTTAATGAATGTTATTCATACTTACACCACAGCTTATACAATTAGAAATAATACCCGAGTAAAATGAAAACAAACGTGTTACTAGTATCGTTAGTAAGTCTCTAGGGAAAATCAATCGGTAAATGAACCCCAGCTAATGAGGCAAATCCTCACTATTTTAATACATGTACCTATGTTATTAATTACTTGAGGAAAACGAGTCATTCTTCAGTAATTCTGGCTGGGAGGAGTAGTGGTCGGGAGCGCGGCTGCTGAGATAAAGGCCTACGGTTCGATCCCCGGGTTTAGCAGTGTTTTTGGACTAGCAATTTCTTAGTATAATCTGGAGTCACGCGATACCTCTGTCTACCCCTGCGGACAATTTAGTCGTAATGGTGTTATGCTATTGTATCAATGGCGGATGTTCCTGCTCATACCCAAAACTGTATGCACTGTTTTGGCATAAGCTTACGCTGAATGCGGTGGAGTTCTGGCAGAAGTAAAAAGTTTTAGGTACTACTTGTTTATATTGTGTCAAATAAACACTTTTCGACTATAACTGTATCATAAATTCATCGGTATCTTACAAAATTCCCAAGACGTCTTATTGAAATCGTTCGAGAGATCTCAGTGAAAGTGTTCATGAGAGTCGCTTGAAGATCTGCTTCAAAATACTTGAGTTATGAATATCTCAACTGAATACCAATAATTATTAAATTAACTTGATGATTATCTCTTTGTGAATTGACCTTATTACATAGCTGTACATGGTTTTTTTGGCGCGTAGCCATATTCTTAACTAGCGCGGCCATATTGTTTTTCAACACAATTACCACAGAGAAATTCACAAATATTTATAATACCAACAAAGTCCCAGACAATGTCATTCAAACGCCAAAACTTCCTTGTAGCACGATGATATCGACGCAGGAGTGTGGAGGCTGACACCACTGCTTAACTCATTTAATTAAAAGCACAATAATACGTCCATCTTCAAAACTACCACTAATCATAAACACACAGGCACTAAAATAATAATAATTTGTCATTACAGTACATTCAAAACTGAACGCTATGATATCGTAGGCGTGCTACGAGATTCGTAGCACGTAGCGGCCTGAACTACGCGATTCACGTAGCAGTAGTTACATATTGCTTGTGTTTATTGCCCACTCCGCACGATTTCAATATGGAATGTACCCTATCCCATAGACGTGGTTTTGTATGTACTTACTTATTTTTTCATACATAATCTCATATTATCTTTTTGACGATAAACGGATAGATAGTGTGGAAGTACTACTTGTAAATTGAGTTTCTCTTTCCAAGGGACATTCATTAAAAACTTATGTAAGACGCTATAGTTATTCTGACGAGATTTAAGCAGGATTACAAACTAATAACTAATTTGTGTATTAGATTCCATTCACAAGATTCATTTATTCGAGTACATTCATAGGATATTCCAGGACAGTAGTTTCAAATTAGAAAGCTATGTTGTCTGTCTGCAACAGAGGCATTTAGTTTTAACGGGTTTGATTCCCGCAAGGGGCAAATTTTTCTATGGCCTGTATGGCTGACTCTAAATACATGTAAGTTTTGGTCATACGGTAGTGATACACGAGACTTTAAAAGCCTCAAAACAATTTCCTCCTGTCAGACATCAACGCAGGCGGGTAAAAAGTAAAGCAACTGTTGAATGACCGATTTAAATAGCACAATAAATGACCGCCTGTCGAAGATACTAGAATAGTAAGGTAATAGTAGTAGTTAAGGACAATGACCCGCAACCAGGTGAGTGTCACAGCTCCTGGGAATACGAGCGGCTGTCGGTCGTTAGCGGTGCGACATCAACTTATTGTTGACTCACTTGTGCTTTTTATTGAGGACTTTCTACGTAGCTAGCTTCCTCGAAGATGGCTTGGTATAAGTACAGTATGTACTACAGTTACGGTTTCTGTAGCTACCCAGTACGTCTACCATAAGTTGTCGTAGTTAGATCGCTTGACGTAACTGCAATAGTTCCGTCAATACGCAAATACTACAGTTAGCTTTTTCAATGGTATCATAAGCTGTGTTGGTGCTAAGCTACCAAATTCTAAGCAAATGAAGCCCAAACTACAGTCGCGGTAGTTAGTTTACTACACGATGCCGTAGGATATATAACTACAGTGACTCATACTGCCGAATACTGCGCATTTTAGTACCCAACTATCCACTAGAGGCGCTGTAAAAGTTTTCATACGTTTTTTTAACTACAGACGCTAGCGAATATAGATTGTTAAAACTCATGGTAGACGTACAGTAACTTGTATGTCGAAGCGAAATAGGTATTCTCACACGACACGGCCCAACCGCGCGGACGAGCGGCGATCACCGCGTCTCCGGGCGGCGCCAATACATTTGCTTCTCTTCTGATGAGTGGTGTCGTGTGAGAACCACCATTAGCAATTGTTCCATATAAAATACTGGTATTCTGGAAGCCTTAAGA
Source organism: Cerastis leucographa (assembly GCA_963082945.1). Taxonomy (NCBI): domain Eukaryota; kingdom Metazoa; phylum Arthropoda; class Insecta; order Lepidoptera; family Noctuidae; genus Cerastis; species Cerastis leucographa. The sequence continues at coordinate 17,946,977 of OY720363.1, forward strand.
AGATTTACCATTACCTGGAAGGGTACCCGATATAACTATATTCGGGTCATCTAACGCTACTGTTGAGCATGCGGCCTTGGGTTTGATTCCCAGAACTATACTACATTACCCCACGGTATCGTATTAGGATTTTCAAGGAATATTATCTAGAATATTAACTAGATACTCTAAAGAGGATCTAACGTTATTAAGTAGCTATACATTAATAAACTAAATGGAGTTAGCTCGTAATTAATATCTTAGGTTTAAAAACTTGTACTATTGCATGCTATATATTGGCCAAATGTGTGTTACTAAATATATTATATGGAAACTTCATGTACCTACCATATTTGATGCAATAAATGAATGAACTGAAATGAATTGAATCTAAAATATAAGTCTAGATTTTCAGAACAGAGTCCGATTAGATTTGTGCTCAGTGGATAACAATAGGCTCGCTTTCTATTTTGCGGGACTTATGCATAACTGGCACAATGTCGATGTCGGTGGTCTTTACAAGCTGTTGTTTTGCATCCTCGTCAAATGCAAGGAGGTTACTTGCAAATGATTCTCGATTCGAATCAACAATGAAATGGGTAGGTAGTTTTAATTTTTTGTCGTATTTACGGAAATCGGTAAATGTGAACCACCCATGCATCAAACGCGACCCGTCTGATCCTAACCCTATAACCGCGCTTTCACACATACAAACAATCTCAAACGATAAATCGACAATTTCTTATTCCCTAAATCACGTCCAGAGTTTTACTCTGCAAACAAATAAAGCAGCGTTGTGTAATAATTCTATAATCTAAATTGATTATTTATGTCTTTTGTGACAACCTCCTGAATCTTGATGCAAATGACGAGGATGCAAAATAACACCTTTTATAATAGATTCTAGGTGTGATGATATGTTCATCAATATTTATCAGGTGAGTAACTAAATTGTTGTAAGCATGTTAGTCGGCCCATAGCAGAGTGACCGCATCCCAAATGTATTAATAGATTACTCTTCAAAGATTAAATCTTCAAAGGTACTCCTAACAAAGCTGAGTGGCACAATCTTCAGCCTCTAACGAGATCAACGAGATGCATCCTTACGGTCAAAGAGGAAAGCGGTCGCATGCTATAGATCTGCGAGATGTGAAAGGGCGCTGTCAGTTGTGACTGGTCATCTCTTAGCTGCCACGGTTTATTTTAATTACTTTATTTTCTAATTACTGATTTAATATTTTACTCTGGACGCTCTTAACTTGCCCGTATTTCTACATCGTTCTCACATATTTGTAATTTTTAACATGAATGATGTAACCAAGATTTTGTAACATATTTTGAGTTAAAAGAGTGTCTATGGAGTTTCTTGCCCATTCTTTTCCATAGAGATCTACGCTTTGGAATGGGCAACTACGGTACTTTCACAAGTTATTATGCCTTGTGACTGGGACTGTAGCTTCGCGTTTTTTTTTTGTATTTTGACTTTCAAAGTGCCTGTAATGGTCTAATTGAAATAAATGCTTTGAGTTTGGGAAAAAAAAACAAATTTTTAACGGTTAAATTTACTAATTACGGAAACAGCTGAATTTCTTCTAAGAATTGAAAATGCAATAGCCACCTCAAAAATGTTAACACCTCGGATTGGTTAGATTTCTATATCACTACATAGTATAAATAAAACAAAGTCGCTTTCTCTGTCCCTATGTCCCTATGTATACTTAATAAATCTTTAAAACTACGTTACGGATTTTGATGCGGTTTTTTTTTAATAGATAGAGTGCTTAAAGAGGAAGGTTTTTATGTATAATAACATCCATTGAATAGTGGAGAAATACTGTTATTTTTGAGGTTTCCAATGTGATGTCGTAAATAATTTCATTTTTTCCGCTTACATTGCAAACGCAGGCTGAAGCCTACGAGATTTATCAAAATAATGTACAAGTATTGTACACATTGTAAAGGTCTACAGAAAACTCCGCGATGGTATATGTCTATCTCTTATGGATATCCCACAATAACATTTTTTTGTCATTTACTTTTTACGACAAATAATGGCTAATTTTCGAAGCGATTTTAACCAATTCAGCATTAATCCTTATCCAATTATATACCTTAAATAAATTGTTGATTTAATATAGATCTATATGGCTCTTTACAGCATATCATATGATTTAAATGAATATTTTCGAAGATATTACAGATTTAAAAATTGCGGGACGTAGCGTTTGCGACGGTACCGGCCGGCCGGGGCGGGATGTTTGTATTGTCTAATGACAAGAAAGCTGTGAACGTTGTATTTAAAGACATTCTGTAATAAATTAATTGTTGTAACAATAAAATAAATAGGTAAAAATGTAAAAAGTAAATAAGTAAAAATGTAGTGCATGAATTTAGATATTCCAAAGATAGCAGGAAATCTTCATGGTATAGGGAAAGGGGAATTGTTTTACTTTTTTTAAAACTACTGGATCGATTTTAATCATTTTTTCAGTGAGTGACATAGGCTATATATTTTATACCCGTGCGAAGCCAGAGCGGGCCGCTATGTTTTGATATACAACGTTCACAGTTTTTCTGTAGTGTATTTAGTATCAGCATTGCACCCGTGCGAAGCCGGGGCGGGTCGCTAGTTTGTTATATAGAAGTTAGTGATTTTGTCAAGTTATTTGAGCTCTCCATTCCAGAAAAGTTAGCTTTTCTTTAGTTCTTTTATTCAGAAACGGATGTTATTTTATTGACTAAGGGAGATTATTTTAAGAACACCGACGCAAGTTTCGAAGAGCGAGCGAAGCGAGCTCGAAAGTTTTAGCACCTTTCCCTGGACAGGCCAAAATTGTTTTGACCCTTCATGCAAGTGTTACTTGGTCGCCTTACAGAGCATGTCAAGATTCTAGAGGAAGTAGGAAACAAGAGCGAGCGGAGTGAGCTCGATTTTTTTTTTAAATTTTTGTAACTTTGTACTGTTTTGATCCTTCATACAGCAGTTTTTTTTTTTTTTTTTTAAAACTTTGCCCCACACTAGGAATTTCTCCTGTATCGTGGGTGCGTTTACAAACATTTAAACTCACAAACACAAACAGCCAGACCCGGAACAACTATCTGTAGGCCATGCAAATATTTGTTCCGTGCGGGGATCGAACCCGCGACACGCAGCGCAGCAGTCGATCGCTCAGCCACTGCGCCAACCGTGTCGTCATTTCGTTAACTTTTAGAAAAAGTCAAGATTCAAGAGATTGCTGTCTGCAAGAGCGAGCTCAAGAATTTTAGGACACTAATTTAGACAGATTTGAATTGTTTCGACCCTTCATACAGGAGTTACATGGGCGACTTTATGACAAAGATAAGATATAAGAGAAATTAGGCTGCAAGTGCGAGCGAAACTAGCACAAACATTTTTACATCAAGCCTTGAATCGATTCACATGTGTTATTTGAGATCAAAATGTCCACACGCCGCATTTTTGCCACCTTACGTGTGACATAATTGCCTATTGAGGCCTCGGGGAAAGGAGCTCCTAATTTATTCTAGCCTCTGTCTATATCGGTCGATCATGTGCAAATCCAAGAATGCCAATCCAGACGTAGAAAAAAATTTCGCGGGATTAAAATATGGACCACGCTTGTAAGTTCAAAGAAAATTTCCAAATTGGTAAAAGTTAAGTTTACTCCCGTACACTACAATGTATTACGTACTTACTAATTCTGTGGCATTAATTAAACAGGCAAAATAATAATTTAAAGGAAATTGAGCCTCTAGTGGGGGGGGGGGGCAGCTGCAGCAACAAACAAACTTACTTTCGCATTTATAATATTAGTTAGGATAGCTAGCCTGTATTGTCCCACTGCTGGGCAAAGGCCTCCCTCAATTCTGTGTTGCTTCTTTCCAATTCTCAAGGAAAACATTCAGTTCATCCGGCAATCTCCTTCGTGGACTGCCCTGACCCCGTGTCACTGTTTTATTAGAGTTTGCACTGTTAACTAATAAAACACTGACACACTAACACTGTTACTAATAAAACAGTGACACGAAATACCGAAATATCGTAAAAAAAATATTCCGTCTTGTGACTGGGACTGTAGCTTCATTTTAATTGTTGTTCGACTGTTCAAAAGTGCCTGTAACTGGCCTACTTGAAATCAATGATTTGATTTTGATTGCCTTAACTGCGGCATGCAAACAGTTTTAACTATAAAGACTCATTATTAAAGTGAAACTTTTATTACATCGTCTCAATTTTTTCGTCTGTGTGTTGCATGTCGCGTGACGATGACGGTCGGCCGCGAAGTAGGGACTACTCCGCGCTAGTGTGAAAAAAAAGTTTCACTTTTACCGTGGTTTCATAAAACCACACAATCCTTTTTTTTGTACTTTTTAATTCATGTTACATATCCCGTGATAATAAACTTTTTTTTTTTTTGAAGACGAAAAATTCAAATGTAGTCTTTATTACTATGTTACTCTAACTACCGTTGTCTATTGTTTCAGGTATTATGGCATGTAACATATTTACACATTTTTGTTTTGTATTTAAGCATTGACGAAAAAAAATGTATTGTCACCAGAACCAAAGGTGTGTGCAAAATTTCAGCTCAATCGGACATCGGGAAGTGGTTCTAATTTAGTTTCCAAGATTCCACCGAAACAAACATACAAACATACATACATTGCAAGTTAAACAAAAGCTTTTAATAGATCATCATCTGCCTATCCTTTCCCAAACTTTGTTGGGTCTGGCTTCCAGTCTAACCGTATGCAGCAGAATATCAGTATTTACATGACATGCGACTGCCTATCTGACCTCCACAACCCAGTAATTGGGTAATACGATACCCCTTGGTAAAACTGGATGTCAGACTTTCGGCTTCTGACTTCTCGTATACGACTGTCAAAGATCTACAAATGACAGCCGGGACCAACGTGCTTTCCGAGGCACGGAGGAAATTCTGTGTATAAAGATGGTCACCCATCCACGGACCAACCTTGGCAAGCACGGCTTAACCTAGAAGAAAGAAAGATGATGTGACAAAACCACGGTGCTTGTAAGTACGTCCTTAGCAGGTGGCGTCCTTAAGTTTCTTCCCACATCCATGGGAAAAAGGCGTCAGTAGATGTATGTCATGTATGGAAATAATGCAGCACCTGATTAACCGCCCCACGCATCAATCGTTGTGCCCTACTTAACTTAGTTCACCATTAAATAAGTAACAAGTAATATGATCATAACAACTTCCTCCCAAACTTATAAAAGACAATCACTACAAAACTCAATTCTTTCCTCTTTTGTTGAACAACAAACATCCCTGATTGGCTGCCACCTGCGCACTTAAAACTGGGACACATCCTGTACGAAATTATGAGAAAAACGTGTGATCGTGCTTAAAAACCGACTCGCTTCGAACTATACTTACCTAGGACATCTGTTGGTGCTTATAAAGTAGCTATTACACATTACAAACCCCACCAACACTTCAAAAAATCACCTAAACTTTAAAACTCACCCTTATATCTTTAACTTGAAGGGTGGTGTATGTCGTTGTGTTCAGTTTGATAACGGTAAAGTAAAGTTGGTAGCAGCAGGGTGTCAAGTTGCAGGGGACATCCTGTTTAATGGATGCTGTGTTTATTCAATAGTAAAAGTAATTGATTTGATTGATTTGTTGAGGTAATGTTGCGGGATTGAATTATTGAGAGTTAGGATGATTTATGAATAACTTTTTTTGGCAACTTTTTTTTTTTTTTTCTATTCAGAAGTACGTCAATAATATTTAGTTCTGTCCTGAGTTTGAGATTACGCAGTAGGTAAACTGAATTATGGTATGTACATAGGAGAAAAATATTGCCTGCTCTCTTTAGACAGTCAGACACTTAATCACACCAGCCTGATAGCCTAGCCTTTTCCTAATTTGCCATTAGCCCTAATAGGGCTTCCAGTCTTACCGGATGCAGCTAAATACCATTTTTTTTTGCGTGGAGTTACTGCCTATCTGGCCCGCACAACCCAGTTAGCACTGGGTAATACGAAATCCTTTGGTAAGACTGGTTGTCAGACTTTCGGGCTACTGGCTAACCGTTATGACTCTCAGAGATCTACAAACTACACCAGCTTAACGAGAAAAAAAAACAATCACCCAATTGTGCCCGACGTCACCCGATAAACAATGTTTCTTTTCATGTAAATTATATAATAACGAATATTCTATCTATATATCCATCCAAGTTATTTAAGTTGAATTTTACCAAATATCTGTTAATACCAATCTTGCATAGTAATGTCATCACTACTTTATATTATTGGCCATCTCTTGAATGGGGTTAAGATGTGTTGATCGAGTTTAGTTTCGTTACTAAAATTCGCTCTTAAAGACAGGTAGGTACCATTTCTTCTAACCCTACTCTCAAAGGTGATCCAAGCAGTGATCATCATGACGCCCATCATCACTTTATCACCCACACATCATAAACCAACACGCCGATAACTGCATGTTGTCAGTATTTAAACTGAAGCCAATTATGTCCAACCCTTCTACCGGCGCGGCGCGCTAAACGGTGGGAGATTATCCGCTGCCAGCCGGATTAGAGGGTTAACTCATTCACACGGGTCAGCTATAGGCTAATCAATTATTTTATGATTGTTGTTACCTTGTTGAGAATAGTGTGTGGAGGAAAACTAGTCGTCTAACACTGTTTCTGTTTTTATTTTGGTAGATGACAGTTTTGAAGTTGTATAAGGAAAGGCAGGTCCAAAGATTGAGTTACTGCCTTCAGAAATTAGTACATTTTGTTGCAACTTTTAGAAGGAACGCTTTTATCAGGATGAGGTGCATCCTGCCTATCGTATAAGTGGTCACAGGCAACTCAGACTATCGCAGCCTACGGCTGGACAAAGTTCTCTTCCCAGCTGCATCACACCAGTCTGGCCTTTGCCTTCTGAATCCTGTATGCCTAGTCACCTTTTTAAGCTTGTCGATCCATTAAGCTGGGAGGTGTCCCACCCCACGTTTGCTAATATGTTTTTCCAGACCAGGACACGTTTGTTCTATCAGCCATTGGCCTTTTCAAAATCATTTTTTTTTTTTACATAGGCCTACATTGGCACTTATAAAACGTCAACAAAAAGTGCACGGTTCGGGTTGGTCGTTTCCTATGAAGAAGAACCGGCAAGAAACTCCATGGTTACTCTTTTAAAATTATTTGTTTTTACAATATTTCTATGTTACAGGCAGCGTTAGTACTTAAGTATGGGAGGACAGCGTAGGCCCCACAAAGAGTTGTGCTTACTACTTTTGAAAACACGGCCTTCCCATTGCCAGTTCAGCTTGCTTACTCAGCAGTGGTATCTTCCACATTGCTCCACAGCATTGGCTCAACATTCAGGTCACAACAGAAACCACCTCGAGGTCGTTAGCCTATCAGTTAAGAATCTTTTTGGAAAATACGTGCACGTGTACTGGAGAAAAAACATTATGATACCTCAACAATATTATATATATGATACCTCAACGATATTTGATATGAAGTGCCAATTGGAACTAACAACATATTTTTCTTATAATTTCTCGTATATAATTGCTGGTATTTATCAGTTACGTGGCGATATCATAAGAGGTAACAATATATCGTTTTGTTCACTAGGTTTTGCTGATGATTTTGTTCGTGGTAAGTTTTATTATAATATATGTGTAGACGTAATTATTATTTTTAAAACGTATCTTTTAAAAATACGTACACCTCATCCTGACATCTCCTTCAATTGGTTTGTGGTAATAACTAAAATAAACTGCAAAGTAATCATGAATGCATACGCATGTATTGGTCAAGATAGCACTAGTCGTTCTTTGGTAAGACAGCGTAAATGTGGACCACCAAGAAAGTATTATTGCCTTCGTCTTTTACAACTGCTTGGCAAGGCTCCCCTTTTTGCTCCAAAACCTCTCCGTCTTGTTTGATCATTGGCATTATGTTTGAGCAACATACGGTTACCCAGTTTCATTTCCAAACTGCCTCACTTCAAAGAGTTAAATAAAATTTGGTAAAGTGTGCGCGAAATTATATTTATTGACCGACCGTTTTTACCGTGACCGTAAAAAATCGCTAAATTTTAATGCGTATGGGCAAATAGGTTCTTAGATTCTGGGAATTACAATTAACCTCAAGGCAGTTGAGACTGTGACCCTGGCTATGTCGATATTAGGCAATGACCGGTAAAAGAAGAATATCTTTGTCGTGACGCATTGGATTTGGCATGAATTAGGTTTGTTTAAAGTGAATATACTAAATTACATTATAGGGTTTATGACTGGTGCTGCCCTTGATATGACAACATCTATACTTACCACATCATCATCATCTGCCTGCCTTTTCCCCAACAATGTTGGGGTCGGCTGCCAGTCTAACCGGATGCAGCTGAATACCAGTATTTTGCATGGAGCGACTGCCTATCTGACCTCCACATTTGCTTACCACAAGAGGCCAATACATATTTAGATTTGGTAAAGTATCGAAGGTCTCTAGAAGGATCTAGAAGATATATTATGGATTGGATGTTGCAAGTAACGAACTTTGAAAATATTACACTACGTACATAGTACTTAGATAGTTTAAGAGAACTAAAATGAATATTCGGTTAAATGGAACCTATATGTTTGTCAATTGTCGGCCATGACCTATGGCGTTTCCTGCTTGTGTTTTCTTCAAAGCAATCCTTCTTGAGAAAGTTGCAAACACAATGGTGCAATAAGCTTTAACTGTTACAGGGTGCAACAGTCTTCTGACCAGAAGCCAGTCGTTGTTTAATCGAATAGTCAAACTTTCAAACAGACAGACGGCATTATGTGTTGATAATAATAGCAACATTCGGAGGTCGCGGCCTCGTAATACACGTGTCTCGCCCACGGTTGCCTAGCAACGGCTGGCTCTAGACGTAACGGCCCGATTACATCTAAAGACCTTATTCTTAGATCTTGGTTATAGACCTCTTGGAATTAAGCTTGTTTAGACATTTTCAATCCATTTTGATACAGACAGGAGCCAACTCACACATATAAAATCACACCCTATTGAAATACCGGCTTTCACTTCTTGTTTGTTTTTGCACACAACGTGGGACTCCCAGCCTTAATAATCAAAACTGTGATGGGGAAAACTTGAGGAACTCGTGGCTAAATAATAACAGCCACCCGGGTCGATCTTTAAGGTTAAGCCGTGCTTGCCGAGATTGGCCCGTGGATGGGTGACTATAATTACATATCGAGTTTCCTCCGTGCCTCGGAAAGCACGTTAAGCCGTTGGTCCCGGCTGTCATTTGTAGATCTTTGACAGTATTTACGAGAAGTCAGAAGCCAAAAGTCTGACATCCAGTCTTACCAAGGGGTATCGTATTACTCAGTTAGTGGGTTGTGGAGATCAGTTAAGCAGTCGCTTCATGTAAAATACTGGTACTCAGCTGCATACGGTTAGACTGGAAGCCGACCCCAAGACAGTTTGGGAAAAGGCTAGGCAGATGATGATGATGGGGAAAACTTTGGAGTAATTTAATTTAAATGACTCGTTTCGGCCATAATATTTAATCAGGTGATTAGTATCACCTAATTAAAGTGTGTAAAACCATTTTTTTTATCGCAAAATGCAGGCGTTTTGTTAGACTTAAAAATCGTTTCGCTTTTTGATACGTTTACATCACACGGTCGTGGAAGCACCTGGGGTAGGTAGTTAGTCAAAGCATGAACGCGGGCTTTCACCGTATTTTTGCAATCATTGTGTCGCACGGTAACTTTCATTTGAATTCATTTGATCGCTGTAACTTGTAAACGAGCTACCACCGTCTTTTTACTACAAGCTGACGTTTTTATTTGTTGGTCTGTCTTCTGTTTTATGCTACCTTTAGGTGGGAATTATCTAACGCAGATGGTAATTTTAATGATAAACGATTAGTTAATGATGTAGGCAGCACAACATTTTATCATCTTACACATACATAGACACATAAAATACATTCTCCTTTTCCCTCGTCCGCGTTATACATCTGGTCATACCCGCAAGCCAGTTGCGAGTACCACGCACCTAAACTTTCTGGAGAACCTCACCACCAAAGGTTAGTGCATGTGCATGTTCTCCTAGGGCATCCCTTCCCGGCGTTGCTGCTCACATCTGCCTAGTGCTAGTTGCCGTTCAGTAATCCAACGTTCTACTTTCTGACATATAAGAGTTTACACGACTATATATTATTCTATAATCAGCTACCCCTCAAAAGCTCACCGTCCGATCCGTCCGTCTTAAGACGACAGGCCGTGTCGACGGCGCGTTCGTGTTCCACGCGCGCCTGAAGCAGATGTCAGCAAACCTGAATCCGAGAGGGCCGATGCCTGCCAGGGCTGCGGGACTGTTCGAAAGAGTTACCGTGGCCTGGAACACAAAGGGCTAAGAAGGAACATGGATAGGTTTTAGTCAGTACAAGTCTGACACTCTCTCCGCTCTGGCCTAAGCGTTAGGGGTTATTTGATGATTTCCCATCAGTAAAAAAAAAGCCTCCACTCAAAGACATAAATGTTGAGCTGACAGTTTGCTCTCAACAAGATCATAAACTACTTTTTTTCACATCTTCCCACGCAACTCCATAAAAATTGAAAAAAAAAAACAACCACCTCAATCTCAATATCGATATTAAACATATTGTAACAAAAAGCCATCAGTTTTTAACCACATCCATTAGGTCATGGGAACAGGAAGCGAGGGTATGTCGGTAACGTGAGCGAGCGGAAGGCGCCGGATGCGGCACCGCAGCCTCCCGGCACAGACAGATGAACTGACCATGTGGGGTACAGGTAGTAGTGAACAAGGTGTAGATACTTCACAGGTAGGTAGTTATTTGGTTTCATTAAATGGTTATATGAGAATTCAGGGTTTAGTTTTCAATATACCAGCGTAGCTCTCCAGAAATGCTCTCAAACTTTTTAAGGAAAATAAATAAAAACAAAGAAAATTCGAAAGCTAACTTCTTTTGACCAGTTTAAATTAAAATCTTATCCAAGAAAATTAGGTTAGGTACTCAATTTATTGGTAAGTCTTAATACACTTAGTTATATATTATTTAACAAGTCCAATAATTTTAGAGATATAAAAATAACGAAATATTAAACTTTTTCATGAAAATAAATAAAAACAAAGAAAATTCGAAAGCTAATTTCTTTTGACCAGTTAAAATTAAAATCTTATCCAAGAAAATTAGGTTAGGTACTCAATTTATTGGTAAGTCTTAAAACACTTAGTTATATATTATTATTAACTAGTCCAATAATTTTAGAGATTTAAAAATAACGGTTTTTTTCTCTCTGACGAAAGTAAAAGTGATAATATCCAAAGGTTTCTTCAATCCTACGTGAGGATAATAAAGTAACGTGTTTCATGAACAACTCTCATATTAATTCTAAAGTGGCCCTAACTGGATTTGCTTAACTTTACGAATTGATAAAACTTTGTTATCCGCGTAAGATGTGTTACGTACGAGGTCGTTCCTAACAAGTGATTGGTTACAACTTTCGTTACATTGGAGATTCTGTCGTATCCTTTGCTGCCTCAGAACATCTAATACACAAGTAATATAGATGCACCTGAGGATAAAATGTAATTTTTCTCATTTTCTTTTCTCAGACGCACTCTTTTTGCTGTCAAAATCAAAATATTTTATTTTACATAGGCCTACATGGGCACTTATAAAACGTCAACAAAAGGTGCACGGTTCGGGTTGGTCGTTTCCTATGGAGAAGAACCGGCAAGAAACTCCATGGTTACTCTTTTAAAATCATTTGGTTTTACAATATTTGCAGTTACAGTGTTAGTACTTAAGTATGGGAGGAAATACCAGGAAATAGCATCACAAAGAATAGCTAGTCTAGTGCTTCTAAACTAAGGATCAAATTAATCTAAATCATCATCGGTCTAGCCTTTTATAAACTATGTTGGGGTTGGCTCTCCAAATACCAAAATCTAAATGCTGACAGATAAGTTACGAAGATGATATTTTACGCGACAGTTTTTTACCAAACATTATCAATTTCTCGATGCTCGGCTCAATACCGTGAGTTAAAAATCAAGTGCGCGATAAATAATCCTCATTTTTAAAAATCATGCTAACAATTTAAGGGCTAATATCTATTAATACAACCCGGTAGCGACTCCTCAGCCGATAAATAAGGTCTTCCTCGATCACCGGAGAGGCACACCGGAGCTGTGCCTTCAGCACGCCTCGGGGGAAACAAACTTGTTCATTGTACAACCGCTATAGCAGCACCTGACCACTACCTGATTGATTAATGAAGCCAGTAATTTTAGCCGAGGTTCAACCGTGAATGTGTACCAAAGAGCCTCTGTGCGACTTATCTTCTCTTTTCAGAACGAACTATCATTAAATCTTGATTACTTGAGTGCAAGTCAAGCTTTCATAACGAAAATACCAAGAATGAGACACTGAGTGCAATTTGTTGCTAATTGTTGGTATTCTCATAATGTATAAAAGAAGAGAAGAAAGGAAGAAGAGAGGGAAAGTGAGACCTTTGCCGTGCAATGGGATAATACACATAAACATTTTTGTATAAATTACGTATTATGATGAGATAATACTATACAAGGTGTTGTTTTGCATTCTCGTCAAATTTCAGGAGATAGTCACAAAAGACATAAATAATCAATTAAAATTACGGTACCTAGTTAATCCATACTATCCATTTTAATATTATAAATGCGAATGTCACTCTGTTTGTTTGTATGTTTGTTTGTTACCTTTTCACGACTAAACGGCTGATCGGATTTTAATGAAATTTGGCAAGAAGACAGATTTCAACCTGGGGAAGGACATAGGCTATATATCATCACGCTATGACCAATAGGAGCGGATCAGCAATTAAAAATGTTGCGAAAACGGGGAAAATGTGACGCAGACGAAGTTGTGCGGGACAGCTAGTTATTAATAAACGCTGTTTTTTTTGGTTGTTTAAGTTTGTCAATATTTCAGAATAACCCCCTTAACGTGGCTTAGGGAATAAAAAAATATAGAATAAACGTTTGAGATTGTTTGTATGTGTGTAAGCGAGGTTATAGGGCAAGAACCAGACGGTCCGTGTTTAAAACACGGGTGGTTCACACTTACCGATTTCCGTAAAAAAGAAAAAAAAAGAAAAATTACCATTTTATTATTGATTCGGGACGAGAATCAGTAGCATATAGTTACCTCCTTGAATTTGACGAGGATGCAAAACAACACCTTGTAGAATCAATAACAATGGAAACGGGATATTTACAATGTTTACTATTTGTTTTTAGGTCCCGATATTTTGGCGCTGTTACAAGCTCCATGATCACGGATAAATGGTAAACGTTGCCAGTGTTATTGATAGTGGCAGTTTAAAAACTTGTATTACGAAAATAGTAATTAATAATAAATACAATACTCGTACAATGAAACAGTTCGTATTATAATGTAGTAAAACAAAGGGTAGTTACAGGGGGCAGCGGTAGTGATCCACTTCCCCCAATCAACGACTGCTACTCGCGCGGAATTATAATCAGCTGACTGTATTGTTGTTCTTTGTTTTTGTACGAACATCTCACTAATAGGATACACATGAGTAGTTGGTTAGCACGGTGAATTTTATGAATTGTCTGCACTCAATAGTCTACCCAGCCTTTTTCGGTCATCATCATCAGCCTATAATGTTCCCACTGCTAGGACACAGGCCTCCTCTCAAGAAGAGGTAGTGGGCTGTAATCCACCACACGGGCCCAGTGCGGGTCGTTAGATGTCACATGTCTTCGAATTTTTTGTTCTAGGACATGCCGGTTTCCTCGCGATGTTTTCCTTCACCGTTTTTGAGAGCAGCGGTGATGAAGTAAATCACACAAAGTAATGCGCCTGCCTGTAATAAAATGTAATTTTTCTCATTTTCTTTTCTCAGACGCACTCTTTTTGCTGTCAAAATCAAAATATTTTATTTTACATAGGCCTACATGGGCACTTATAAAACGTCAACAAAAGGTGCACGGTTCGGGTTGGTCGTTTCCTATGGAGAAGAACCGGCAAGAAACTCCATGGTTACTCTTTTAAAATCATTTGGTTTTACAATATTTGCAGTTACAGTGTTAGTACTTAAGTATGGGAGGAAATAGCATCACAAAGAATAGCTAGTCTAGTGCTTCTGAAGTAAGGATCGTTTCCTCAATTTCGCGTATACAATATTAAAGAAATAGCAATCAAATCAATCTAAATCATCATCGGTCTAGCCTTTTCTAAACTATGTTGGGGTTGGCTCTCCAAATACAAAAATCTAAATGGTGACAGATAATTTACGAAGATGATATTTTACGCGACAGTTTTTTACCAAACATTATCAAATTCTCGATGCTCGGCTCAATACCGTGAGTTAAAAATCAAGTGCGCGATAAATAATCCTCATTTTTAAAAATCATGCTAACAATTTAAGGGCTAATATCTATTAATACAACCCGGTAGCCACTCCTCAGCCCATAAATAAGGTCTTCCTCGATCACCGGAGAGGCACACCGGAGCTATGCCTTTAGCACGCCTCGGGGGAAACAAACTTGTTCATAGTACAACGGCTATGGCAGCACCTGACCACTACCTGATTGATTAATGAAGCCAGTAATTTTAGCCGAGGTTCAACCGTGAATGTGTACCAAGGAGCCTCTGTGCGACTTATCTTCTCTGTTCAGAACGAACTGTCATTAAATCTTGATTACTTGAGTGCAAGTCAAGCTTTCATAACGAAAATACCAAGAATGAGACACTGAGTGCAATTTGTTGCTAATTGTTGGTATTCTCATTATGTATAAAAGAAGAGAAGAAAGGAAGAAGAGAGGGAAAGTGAGACCTTTACCGTTGCAATGGCATAATAAACATATTTTTTTTTGTATAAATTACGCATTATGATGAGATAATATTATACAAGGTGTTGTTTTGCATTCTCGTCAAATTTCAGGAGATGGTCCTAGTTAATCCATACTTCCATACTAATATTATAAATGCGAATGTCACTCTGTTTGTTTGTTTGTTACTTTTTCACGACTAAACGGCTGATCGGATTTTAATGAAATTTGGCAAGAAGATAGATTTCAACCTGGGGAAGGACATAGGCTATATATCATCACGCTACGACCAATTGGAGCGGAGCAGCAATGAAAAATGTTGCGAAAACGGGGAAAATGTGACGCAGACGAAGTTGCGCGGGACAGCTAGTTATTAATAAACGCTGTTTTTTTGGTTGCTTAAGTTTGTCAATATTTCATAATAACCCCCTTAAGCGAGCAGCGGTGGCCCAGTGGTAGCAGCCCCGACTTACGAGCAGTAAATCGTGGGTTCGAACCCAGGCATGCGCATTACTTTGTGTAATTTATTTCATCATCGCTGCTCTCAAAAACGGTGAAGGAAAACATCGTGAGGAAACCGGCATGTCCTAGAACCAAAAATTCGAAGACATGTGACATCTACCAACCCGCACTGGGCCCGCGTGGTGGATTACAGCCCACTCCCTCTCATAGAAGAGGAGGCCTGTGTCCCAGCAGTGGGAACATTATAGGCTAATGATGAACCCCCTTAAGGGTATTACCTTGCTCAATGACCTTTAAGATTTGACCTCTGTACTAGTATTTGTTACTTTTGCGCCCTCTACAGACAAACGAACATACTAAAATAAAACGAACTGAAGATTAGGCAATAACACAGATGTGTCTCAGAGTTGTCAACGTTTTTGCCTATTTTATTCGCTCTTTTACGAGTCTCGAATCTATAATAAATTATTTAATAGTAAACAATTGTATTTTACCTGCTGACCTAGCTTTCATTCTACTACATGATACATTCTGAAGGTCTGATGATAACCAGGTAAGTGCTTATCGGTTCTCAGTAACGGTAATAGTTAGGATTACCTAGCTTTCAACATTTATCTAATTGAGTACGGGTGCTACTACATGATACATTCTGAAGGTCTGATGATGACCAGGAAAGTGCTTATCGGTTCTCAGTAACGGTAATAGTTAGGATTACCTAGCTTTCAACATTTATCTAATTGAGCACGGGTGCTACTACATGGTGACAGGTGACATCATCATTCACCAAGGTCTTCATGACACCTTTCAAATGAGTCCAAACACGAAGGTTCTACGTAGTGCAGTCACTGAGATCCTATACCCACCTTCGGAGTCCACCATCAGTTAGGTGACATCATCATTCACCAAGGTCTTCATGACACCTTTCAAATGAGTCCAAACACGAAGGTTCTACGTAGTGCCGTCACTGAGATCCTATACCCACCTTCGGAGTCCACCGTCAGTTAGGTGACATCATCATTCACCAAGGTCTTCATGACACCTTTCAAATGAGTCCAAACACGACGGTTCTACGTAGTGCCGTCATAGAGATCCTATACCCACCTTCAGAGTCCAGCATCAGGTAGGTAACATCATCAGTCACCAAGGTCTCCACGAGCCCTTTCAAATGAGTCCAAACACGACGGTTCTACGTAGTGCCGTCACTGAGATCCTATACCCCACCTTCGGAGTCCACCATCAGGTAGGTGACATCATCAGTCACCAAGGTCTTCATGACACCTTTCAAATGAGTCCAAACACGACGGTTCTACGTAGTGCCGTCATAGAGATCCTATACCCACCTTCGGAGTCCAGCATCAGGTAGGTAACATCATCAGTCACCATGGTCTCCACGAGCCCTTTCAAATGAGTCCAAACACGATGGTCCTACGTAGTGCAGTCACTGAGATCTTATGCCCACCTGCGGAGTCCACCATCAGGTAGGTAACAGCATCAGTCACCAAGGTCTTCATAAGACCTTTTAAATGAGTCCAAACACGACGGTTCTACGTAGTGCCTTCACTGAGATCCTATACTCACCTTCGGAGTCCACCATCAGGTAGGTGACATCATCAGTCACTAATGTCTCTATGACCCTTTCAAATGTGTCTCTATCCGTCAAACGAAATTCTCAAGATAGCTAAAAACGATAAAAAAATAAACACAACAGAAAAAAGTATTTGATAGGGTAGGTATATAATAGTTTTGGAGAGCTTGACCACACTTCACTTTAAATTTATTTTTATATTTAGGCATAGTCAGGCTTAGTCTATGAACACAAAATGAAATTACAATCTACTATAAATATATTAACAAGCTTAATTTCTATTTTTAATTTACCAAATATTTATATTTATACTATTTAGTATTTACAAAATGTTTTAATTCATAAAACATTCAAAAAGACAACTTTTGTATTTAATTTCGAAAAATTTACGCGCGTATAGCCCACCCGTCGCAAGAGTCATCGAGACACTAATGTATCGCGTCCCGTCGTTGCGCCACAGGCCTTTGCGGGGGTGCTCCAGCGGGGTACTGGTGAAGTTTCGGCTTGCTATTTATTATTTTAAAAGATTAAAGGATATTCGAAAAAAAAAACAGGTAGAATTGTAAAATACGACATTTCCTATTTTTTGGTACTCAATTGATGCCAAACTATTAAGCCGTTACATAGAACATTTACAATTTAGGTTTAAGAAGGACCTATTTACTACAATTTATTCCTAAAATTTGGGAATGTTTATTAAAATTTTAAACAGGAAGATGCATTTATGATGACCCTAAGTATAACATATATTTTTTATATGGAAAACGCCTAAAAGGATTCATCTACAAACTTCTTTTAACATACGGTGTTTTTGGGATTTGAGCAATGTAATCCCCTTAACGTGGCTTAGGGAATAAAAAAATATCGAATAAACGTTTGAGATTGTTTGTATGTGTGTAAGCGAGGTTATAGGGCAAGAACCAGACGGTCCGTGTTTAAAACACGGGTGGTTCACACTTACCGATTTCCGTAAAAAAGAAAAAAAATGAAAAATTACCATTTTATTATTGATTCGGGACGAGAATCAGTAGCATATAGTTACCTCCTTGAATTTGACGAGGATGCAAAACAACACCGTGTAGAATCAATAACAATGGAAACGGGATATTTACAATGTTTACTATTTGTTTTTAGGTCCCGATATTTCGGCGCTGTCATGCGTCATGTTCGTGAACGGGCGCTGTCAGTTGTGACTGGTCATCTCTTAGCTGCCACGGTTTATTTTAATTAAGTACTTTATATTTTTTTTTTGTTACTGATTTAATCTTTTAATACTTTGGACGCTCTTAACCTGCCCGTATTTCTACATCGTTCTCACATATTTGTAATTCTTAACATGAATGATGTAACCAAGATTTTGTAACATATTTTGATTTAAAAAAGTGTCCATGGAGTTTCTTGCCCATTCTTCTCCATAGAGATCTACGCTACGGAATGGGCAACTACAGTACTTTCACAAGTTATTATGCCTTGTGACTGGGACTGTAGCTTCACGTTTTATTTTGTTTTTCGACTTTCAAAAGTGCCTGTAATGGTCTAATTGAAATAAATGCTTTGACTTTGTCACAAGCTCCATGATCACGGATAAATGGTAAACGTTGCCAGTGTTATTGATAGTGTTAGTGGCCATGTCAGTTTAAAAACTTGTATTACGAAAATAGTAATTAATAATAAGTACAATACTCGTACAATGAAACAGTTCGTATTACAATGTAGTAAAACAAAGGGT
Source organism: Cerastis leucographa (assembly GCA_963082945.1). Lineage (NCBI taxonomy): Eukaryota > Metazoa > Arthropoda > Insecta > Lepidoptera > Noctuidae > Cerastis > Cerastis leucographa. The sequence goes on from OY720363.1 coordinate 17,965,606, forward strand.
AGTTACAGGGGGCAGCGGTAGTGATCCACTTCCCCCAATCAACGACTGCTACTCGCGCGGAATTATAATCAGCTGACTGTATTGTTGTTCTTTGTTTTTGTACGAACATCTCACTAATAGGATACACATGAGTAGTTGGTTAGCACGGTGAGTTTTATGAATTGTCTGCACTCAATAGTCTACCCAGCCTTTTTCGGTCATCATCATCAGCCTATAATGTTCCCACTGCTAGGACACAGGCCTCCTCTCAAGAAGAAGTATTTTAAATGTGTAGACAACGGTCAGATTGCCGTCCCATCGGACTTATGAGAGTGAAGGAAGAGGGTGCAACTGTGCTTGCGAACACACCTGTCACCATCATCACCTGCCTAGCTGCTACTACGTTGGGGCCGGCTTCCAGTCTAGCCGGGGTTTCATCTGAATACCAGTATTTTACATGGAACGACTGCCAATCTGACCTTCACAACCCAGTTAGTACTGGGTAGTTAGTAAGGGCTGTAATCTACCATACGGGCCCAGTGCGGGTTGTTAGATGTCACATGTCTTCGAATTTTTAGTTCTAGGACATGCCGGTTTCCTCGCGATGTTTTCCTTCACCGTTTTTGAGAGCAGCGGTGATGAAGTAAATCACACAAAGTAACGCGCCTGCCTCGGTTCGAACCCTCGGCTTACTGCTCGTAAGTCGGGGCTGGCACCACTGGGCCACTGCTACTCTCATGGTCATGGCGTCCAAAGTGCTACCAAAGGTTTTCGTATTACCCAGTACTAACTGGGTTGTGAAGTTCAGATTGGCAGTCGTTCCATGTAAAATACTAGTGTTCAGATGAATCCCCGGCTAGACTGGAAGCCGGCCCCAACGTAGTAGCAGCTAGGCAGGTGATGATGGTGACGGGTGTGTTCGCAAGCACAGTTGCACCCTCTTCCTTCACTCTCATAAGTCCGATGGGACGGCAATCTGACCAGAGGTCAGGCAGGACTTTAAATGTGTAGCGAAACTTTGGTACTTAGTTTTATTTATTTAAATATTACCTAATACTTATTTAAGAGTGTTTTCTTAATTTTACATCTGTTCCGATCTTTTTTAAAGTGTTCAAAGATAATTATGATTCAAAACTAAAATGTTAATCCATTTTCGCAACTAACATAAAATACAATGGCCCGAAGTAAAAATCATGTTTCTATATAATTTCACAGAAAATATGACGTGTCCGATCCAGTAATTTCTTCGCAGTTTTGCTTAAACTAAATTGGACTGTTAATAATTAAAGGATTTCAACTAACTCTTGAAGCTTAAATAAATTGCCGTCATCTTTCTGAATTACAAAAATGTAAATCTTCTCTAGACATTGTTTAATTACTCACCATTTGGGAATAGTCTCGCATTAGTTCAAATAATTTTACTCAGACTTGTTCAAATATGAAACTCGTTAAAGAGCGCTTTAAAATTGTTCTACAACCATAATCATATTCAATGCCTGTAATTCCCTGAAGACTTAGAGGCATTTCGGGCACGTTCCATCACCATCACATCCCCATCATCAGCCTAAAATGTTCCCACTGCTGGGACACAAGCCTCCTCTATTTGAGAGGGAGTGGGCTGTAATTCACCACGCGGGCCCAGTGCGGGTTGGTAGATGACACATGTTTTCGAATTATTAGTTCTAGGACATGCCGGTTTCCTCACGATGTTTTCCTTCACCGTTTTTGAGGGCAGCGGTGATGAAATAAATTACGTTCCATCAGTTTTAGCAATGTTAAAAAGCTACATCAACTGGTTATCAAACCTAGACTTCGAACATCTACAAGTATAAATCCGACTCGGGGGTCAATACCCTGAATAAATAAAATTTAATACGATACCTTCTCATCGCCCAGCAATCGTACTTTACCACTCTTTTTAGCGTTTCGATGGTCAAAAAGTTCAAAAGAGCCCAAAATTCCGCTAAACTACGATCAACGAGATGATAAAATCAAATTCGATTGTGGCTGTTTATGTATGTGAGTTTTAATGTTTGTAAACGCACACGCATCCACGATACAGGAGAAATTCCTAGAGTGCGACAAAGGTTGTTTAAAAAAAAAAATTGGGCGAGCTTATTGCCATCAATCGGGAACGAATCCTGGCTTCGTTGCTGCAACTTAGAAATTCCTGATGGAAAACCCAAAAAACCCAATAACAATTTGACCTAAATGGGAATCAAACCAGGATCATACACTGATAAAGCAAAAATAGGCATAAGTCTGTTTCAGTGATCACAATACAACTTCATACTAGATTACTAGGTTCATTACGTTAATACAGTCACCTAAAACGTCAACTTTGAACTACATATACCGTCAATTGATTAGTGGACTGACCCATCACCAAAAGTGACGTTTAACATGCTGTCAACCATCAGGGAAGCCCCGCCTGACTCATGGGGTTGCCCCCTCGTTAGAACTACGCTTTTATTTACTTTCAGAAGCTATTATTGTAGTTAAATTCTAAACAAAGGGTTAGTTGACCTGATGTTTATTTGTATAGGGCGTAGTCATGTGAAAAACTAATTATTAAATAGGTAACTTTGCTTTTTACCCGAAAGTTTTGAATGTTTCACATTTTTTATCTGATTTTTTGACCAGTTTTGTAAATAAGTAACCGTTACTTGACCCTCTTACCCTTGACCTAACCGTTTAATTGTAATCTTTAATCTAAAACCTACTAATAGTTAATTGTTTGTATGCTATAGTATCTGCTTACTACAGATACTTTATACTCACACTTATCATCCATATTCATACTTTTATTTCATTTTTATAAATATTTTCTAATCCTTTGTTGTGACATGTTTACTTCAAGCATATTTGTCAGATGTCATTTACTTTTATTTTTGATTGTTACCAGCCAAACTCTCTATGAAGGTTTCATTAAGATTATATATTACTAAAAATTATTATCAATTCGTGAGTTCAATTATTGTATTTTATATTTAATAGCGAATATTTGCTGTGTAAAGATATTCTGAGTTATATTTCTAAAAATATTATGTGCAGGGTTTTTGACCATTGTTACTGGCTGTTTTTAATACTGGCAGGTTGCGTCTTATACTAGAGCGCAGCAGTTTTGAATCTAAAAAAGACATTGGAAGAAAAGAAACGGAAGATCAGGGTATAAAAGGGATTTCTGACAGATGCCCTGGTTCTAGTCTGGAGTTAAGAGTCGGTTCAGTCTGGACACGAGAAATCAGTATAGTCTAAAATCAAGAAAACAGCTAAGTCTAGTTTGGAGTCAAGATCTGTCATATCTTGAGTTTTGAGCACAGCCTGGTGGAGTCAAAGAGCGGCCTTCGTTTAGTGCTGCCGTGGCTGTTGCTAACTGTCTGCTGGAAGCTGCTTTGCGAACTGACGAGCCTGGCACTGGGGCTCATTACCTGTCTGCTGGAAGCTGCTCTTCGAGCTGACGAGCCTGGCATTGGGCGGTACGTGTCTGCTGGTGGGTCCTACCAAATCGCCCTGCATCAAGTTCGTCGTGGTCAAGCTCATCTTAATCAAGCCAGCTTTCTACGACTGCAAGTTTGTCTTCAGTTACTATCACGCTCAGAGATTTGCGGAGATATTTAAAACGTTCTCGGTTAACCTGCCCTTCACTTTTGTACTAATTTATTGTATTTTTCATTTCATCATTTATTAAATTCATTTTCCCCTAATTACTTTTTTAATGTATAAATCTGTTTACTCCTTTCATCAAGGAATAAGCACGTTTGTTACATTTTGGCGCCTAACGCAAAATCAAGTCTTGATCTTAAACATATTCTCTAAATTCTAAAACAACTTACACAAGAGATTATATTTGGTAACTATTTTCATCATATTTTTATTATATTACATCACTTAATCTACTTATAATCTTAAACACTTATCATTTATTTATCTATATCATCTATGAATCTCATCAAAATAGGTTTAGTGTCGTGGGCTCGAACTGTTATCTGCGCTGGTTCAGCGCAAAAGTATAGACTACTACACATGACAGTCCTTCAACGCTCTTGAATATTTCAAGTCGGCTATTTTAGAATCCTTCTTAATAATAAAACTCAGACTTTCTTGACTCTCTCTCCCTTTTAATTTTATACACTTTATTTTTAACTTTTTATCTTATACTTACTCATGACTCATCTCTATCTTCTTCCCTTCTTCTAACTGTAGAGTTTTATTCGGTCTATTTAAACTCTATAGTTTTTATTTTGTTTGTTCTTTCATTGGTTTTTAAACCATTAAAAGATTATTTTTAATATTCTTCTATATCTGTTCTTATCAGATAACTCTTTGAAGTGCTTTTAGGTACAAGTTATCTAACCTTCTATTATACCTAACTATACTATAAGTTGGTATAACTATTTTTTTTTAAACTTCAACTCTAAAAGTTGATTGAAGCGGGTTGCGACTTCCTTAAAATAAGCCTTCGCTAATCTTCCAACTCTAAAAGTTGACTGAAGCGGGTTGCGACTTCCTTAAAATAAGCCTTCGCTAATCTTCAACTCTAAAAGTTGATTGGGGTAGATCCCTTATTATTAATTTTCATCTTATTATGGGTTTTAGACGCGAGCGGATTACAACTCCAAAAATAAGCCTACTGTTATTGATTTATCAGGTGGAGTAGTGATCATTGAATGTGAATCCTACCTGGCCTAACTTCGTAAGATGTCAGTGTGTTTGAATGAGTTATGAAAGTTTTATGAATGCTGTAATACTTTAACCTTACCAAAATTTTTGTTCTAGGCCAAAAATTTTCTCGGGGTCGTTGGGGAAATATAGTATCTGCTTACTACAGATACTTTATACTCACACTTATCATCCATATTCATACTTTTATTTCATTTTTATAAATATTTTCTAATCCTTTGTTGTGACATGTTTACTTCAAGCATATTTGTCAGATGTCATTTACTTTTATTTTTGATTGTTACCAGCCAAACTCTCTATGAAGGTTTCATTAAGATTATATATTACTAAAAATTATTATCAATTCGTGAGTTCAATTATTGTATTTTATATTTAATAGCGAATATTTGCTGTGTAAAGATATTCTGAGTTATATTTCTAAAAATATTATGTGCAGGGTTTTTGACCATTGTTACTGGCTGTTTTTAATACTGGCAGGTTGCGTCTTATACTAGAGCGCAGCAGTTTTGAATCTAAAAAAGACATTGGAAGAAAAGAAACGGAAGATCAGGGTATAAAAGGGATTTCTGACAGATGCCCTGGTTCTAGTCTGGAGTTAAGAGTCGGTTCAGTCTGGACACGAGAAATCAGTATAGTCTAAAATCAAGAAAACAGCTAAGTCTAGTTTGGAGTCAAGATCTGTCATATCTTGAGTTTTGAGCACAGCCTGGTGGAGTCAAAGAGCGGCCTTCGTTTAGTGCTGCCGTGGCTGTTGCTAACTGTCTGCTGGAAGCTGCTTTGCGAACTGACGAGCCTGGCACTGGGGCTCATTACCTGTCTGCTGGAAGCTGCTCTTCGAGCTGACGAGCCTGGCATTGGGCGGTACGTGTCTGCTGGTGGGTCCTACCAAATCGCCCTGCATCAAGTTCGTCGTGGTCAAGCTCATCTTAATCAAGCCAGCTTTCTACGACTGCAAGTTTGTCTTCAGTTACTATCACGCTCAGAGATTTGCGGAGATATTTAAAACGTTCTCGGTTAACCTGCCCTTCACTTTTGTACTAATTTATTGTATTTTTCATTTCATCATTTATTAAATTCATTTTCCCCTAATTACTTTTTTAATGTATAAATCTGTTTACTCCTTTCATCAAGGAATAAGCACGTTTGTTACAATGCTTCACTCGCAACAAGAGTTCTCTAGTAGTGACAAAGATCTTTTGGCGTTCGGAATCCGGAAATTGTTTAGAGAACATAAAATTAAATCGCGACTGTGACCCCCGAAGAGTTAAGCAGAGGTGCACCTAATGATAAACCCACATTTCCCCAGTTATGTCCAAGTCCCATGTAATATGGGGGGAACTTATTGCCATCAACTAGGTACAAATCCAGACACCGTGCTTCCTACGGGAAGAGTTAATACCCAATAACACTTTGCTCGACCTAGGAATCGAACCCAAGACCTCTTGCTCAGAAGTCGCGCTAGAGACCACTAGACCAGAGGTAGAGAAAGTTATTTAGAGAAATATATTGAAAATAGAAAATAATATTCATTCTCAAATATGTCCGTGTGGTACACGATTCTTATAAATTTTGGTTTTTTGGGCCCCACTTTTCAATAAACTATAACAATTTCCTTGCCTTCGTACCAGGGAAGTAGCATAATATAGAGCTGCGAAGTTATCCAGCTCTTCAGCTTACCAGACCATATTATCTTCCACAAGTTTTTCGATGGTAATAACAACTCAGTTTTGGCATTGCAATGTAACCTACGTAATAGCGGGTGTGTCGGGTCGTTTAGTTCCCTTCAAAATGGTTGAGTTGAATGATGGCTGATACATGCGTCATGTTCGTGAACGGGCGCTGTCAGTTGTGACTGGTCATCTCTTAGCTGCCACGGTTTATTTTAATTACTTTATTTTTAATTACTGATTTAATCTTTTACTCTGGACGCTCTTAACTTGCCCGTATTTCTACATTGTTCTCACATATTTGTAATTCTTAACATGAATGATGTAACCAAGATTTTGTAACATATTTTGATTTAAAAGAGTGTCCATGGAGTTTCTTGCCCGTTCTTCTCCATAGAGATCTACGCTACGGAATGGGCAACTACAGTACTTTCATAAGTTATTATGCCTTGTGACTGGGACTGTAGCTTCGCGTTTTATTTTGTTTTTTTTTGACTTTCAAAAGTGCCTGTAATGGTCTAATTGAAATAAATGCTTTGACTTTGACTTTGACTTTGAAAAATACGTTTAAATTGCATTCACCGCTTATCCACTTATAATTTCCTAGTACCTAACTCTATCATAAAAGTACGTAAACTACCAACAAAACAAAATTCCTCTATGTAAATTCTCCTTCTCTATTGTTTATCTACCTAATTCATCAATCTGTTTTTTTCCTAAGTGAGTTGGTGTCGGTTCTCCGTCTAGCCAGATGCAGCTGAGCACTACCTACGCTCATCTAAGTAGTTTACACGGCTGCATCGCGAAGACTGATTGCGGTCATTGGTCTGTTTGTCTAGCTAGGTGATTACGGGTAGGGAGGTGTGGCTATTTCCAAGATGGTGTTTTTAAGACTATTGTAAACATTCTTTCTTGTTGGAGGATATGTTAATATAAAAATCACGTGTCACTATGTTCGTACAACGTTAATTTCCGAAACCACCCAAGCAATTTCAATGTGAAAGTTTTTGTGAATGTGTATGGTTGATGCAAGCTTGAAAGATAGAATAGTTTTGTAACCGATAGGTGGCGATAAGCGAAGCATGGACGGGTCGCAAGTATTAATATAATAATATTTAAGTTCTATTGTATAAAAGGACTAGTTTAGTAGTTCAAAGTTAAATCCACTACATGTTCAGGCTTAACCCTACGCGTATACTGCGTAATATCCAATTAAAATAAACCATTTAATAAGTAATATTTAGATAAACATCGAAAAGCCCTTTCTGCAACTTCAGTAGATATAGTATCATAGGTTTTTCCACTTGAAAAAAAACATGGGGACGAAGGACATCGGATATATAATATACGGCACGGTTGGCGCAGTGGCTGCGCGAATAGCAGTTGCACTGAGTGTCTTCGGTTAGATTTCCGCACGGAACAAATATTTGTATGGGCTACAGGCAGTTGTTCCGGGTCTGGCTGTTTGTGTATGTGAGATTAAATGTTTGTAAAAGCACTCCTGATACAGGGGAAATTCGTAGTGTATGGCAACGTTTTAAAACAAAAAAAACTGTATGTGATTTCACGCCGTTTTTGGCCACGTGGATGTCACATACATTATCTCTTACCGAGCTTTACTCGCTTCGTAAACATTAACGCGTGTTTCAGCAGCGCCCGCGGACAAAAAAGGGAAAGAGTTTGTTTACTTTTAGAGCATCCCTCAACTCACAACGATGCGAGCTACGACGCAACGGTACTCTCCTAAGGAAACAAGTGAAACGCGCATGCCACTTGACTCAAGTGATTGCCTAAGGTCGTAAACGTGGCGTTAACTTCGTTTCAGTCTGTTTCCCTAGTATCCCAAACCACGTGGTGAGGTGCATGGCCGGCAGAAGTAGGTGAGCTTCAGAATTGGGACGCCGCACCGCCGCGCCAACGTTCAGGGTAATTTACAAATCGCGTGCCGAGATTCCCTGATACTACCACCTTGGGCTTTGGGTGGGGAACTAAAGATGTTAGGGTACTGGATGTGGCTTTCTGGTAAATAAAATAATAACAAACGCCAAGGCCACAGTCAAGTTTTTAGTTTTTATCACAGAAAAAAAAAATATTCAGTCTTGCGCACTTTTACCCACTTATCTGTGCAGGCCGGAAAAAACTGAACTAAAATAAAGGTAGGTACCAAGTTTGATGTTATATCGATGCATTTTTTCTTGACAAGAAGTGCCATTTTTTTTATTATTATTAGGGCCTGGCTAGACAAAGTGTCATTCTGTCAGCGATAACAATGATGGAAAAGTGGAAAATGTATTGGACTTTCATAAGCTACTGAAAGCCTGGTACATAATTACCTCAAATGGTCAATCTTCTTGAAATAAGAACTGATTTGAAAGTGATTGCCAGTTTTTTGATCGGACCAGATTGATTTGGAACTCATTAATTTTATGCGGAAATAATTTCGTAACGATATTATCCGCAAAATTTTTGCCCGGTTGTCAAGCTAACTTACCCACTTATACATTCAGGTGACGAGATTACTAGTATTGTCTACGTTGTCAACTAACTTTGTTGCCTTAGTACTTTCGTTAATACAAAGTGTGTGATATCTTCAAATTCTGCTGGAGGATCTTTACGAGCTTTTGTAATAAGTTAGTCTTTACTTTATTGACACATCCAGTACAATTTATGTCAAGGCATCTATAAATTCCTGGCTCATTATCAACAACGTAAATCAAACCCTAAGTGCTTAGTCATAAGATATACAATGATATTGTCAGCTTTACCGAGCTAGTTATAGAAATATGACGACTAGTCAAAAATAATAGTTTTTATTTATTTACTTGTTGTGCGACTGCGTAGAAGTCTATTAATGTTGATAGACATTGTTTTTTTTCAACGCTAGGTGCGACCCCAACTAGCGTTGAAAATGCCGAATACAGTTACTTAAGTTTCTTTCGCACGTTACACAGAAAAATTACATTAAGAATCCTAAAGAAAGAAACAGGATTCTTGCGATTTTTTCGCTTGATGATTTATAAATTTAAAAAAAAACACCAGAAATGTTTTTTTTGAAGTGAAACTTCTTATGCGACTTCCAACAAGTTTAACGTTTAACGCTACCATGGAGGGGGAATATTTTCTAAAACTCACTAAGAGATGGCAGTATTACAAGATTTGCGACTACGTAGTTCTACTAGGTACACAAGATGGCGTGCAAACAGTCATGCATTCGACTCTTCGGTGTGACCAGCCTTCGCTCAATTTCCATGAGTAGAATAACCTCGATAAACTTATGTAATAAATGTAAATAAAAAATATATAAAATATATGAGAGTGAATGCGTGGCACTCGAACGCATGTGTGTATTACGAAGTTTCACTTCTACCGCGCGGAGGGAGTCCACGCACATTTTTTTTTTGTACTGGACTGCTTTGCCATTTTTAAGCGAAGAGTTTATGTCGTATCCAAAACTGTACACATGATAATAATTGATCCACCATACCTATGTGTAGCATTTGCATATGCATATTCCTTTGTCCAAAATACACATTTTGCAAATTTCTTTTTATTAATTGACAATGATCCTAAACACAACTATTAATAAGTGGTAAACAACATCACACAACGCACAAACGTAATATTATGGAAAGAGTTCCAAAGAGATCCAAAGTTTTTACTAAGTAGGTATGTATTTGTAAAATAAAACATGAAATGTTTCCCGTTTATTTCATGTTCTTCGTTTTTTTTCGGTTTTATTGGAATAAAACATGAAATATATAGGGTGACTAGTAATTAGTGACATAAACACGTGATAATACTCATGAAAACAACCAACTTTCCCAAAGAAACAAAAGTGAATGAGTATAAAACATGTTTCTTTGGGAAAGTTATCATGCCAGTATTATATTGTGACTGGTAAAGGCAGAATATATACTGGCAATTTATCTTGAAACTTTCGAATGGAACATTGAAAAAAAAACAACGGAATTGGAAAGAAATGTAAGTTTTTAAACTGACATGGTCACTAACACTATTAATAACACTTCCAACGGGATATTTACCATGTGTATTATTTGTTTCGAGTTCCCGATATTTCGGCGCTGTTGCAAACGCCATGATCACGGATAAACTGAAGTTATTGCGGGTGAGTGTTTATGTGCAGACAAATCGGTCTACCCTCTTCCGTGTTCGTTTTTTGTGCTCCGTACCACTACCACTGTCACTCACAACTCGATTCTGTTCCCGACATACGAAACTCACTGTGTCCACTCGCGAATTTTTTACGACCCTTTTTCGGTTTTTACACAGTCGAAACAAATAATACACATGGTAAATATCCCGTTGCAAGTGTTATTAATAGTGGAAAGAAATGGTTTTTTAATTACTGGAAACAAATTTTTGGCACCATACTACATGCAGTATGTGTTTATGCAACATGTTACCGCGACATCGAAACATGTTGCTGCTACAAAAATGTGCAACTATTGTTTACCATGAATACGAGGCTAAACAATGAGTAATAATAGAGGGTATAATATGTTAAATAGAGTCCAATGTTGCAATTCTGAATGCCAATTTTCAATCGGCTACCTAACAAAATAAAACAACCATTTCTCGGATTGTCCAATGTCAATCGTCAGTTTGCTTCCCGATTGTTGTTATTTTGCCTTAAATCCACGCAGACTAAATAAAGGGATATTAGTATCTAATGCAAAAATGATATTGCTATGGTTAATAAATAGTACCTCATCTGCCTAGCCTTTTCCCAAACTATCTTGGGGTCGGCTTCCAGTCTAACCGGACGCAGCTGAGTACCAGTATTTTACATGAAGCGACTGCCTATCTGACCTCCACAACCCAGTAACTAGGTAATACGACACCCCTTGGTAAGACTGGATGTCAGACTTTTTGGCTTCTGACTACTCGTAACGACTGTCAAAGATCTACAAATGACAGCCGGGACCAACGGCTTAACGTGCTTCCCAAGGCACGGAGGAAACTCAGTATGTAATTATGGTCACCCATCCACGGACCAACCTCGGCAAGCACGGCTTAACATTAAAGATCGACCCGGGCGGCTGTTAATATTTAGCCACGAGCTCCTCCATACATAAATACTACCTAATCTATTTAAATAATGAGATTCCCAATGACAGTCGCGCCACTTGTAAACTCCATCCTATAAGTAGTTTTTCCAATACCGAACTAAATTAACTTTCCAATGAACTTTATTCAAATAGATATCAAAAGTTTAATACGGAGACGTTGCGATAATGCTGAGGAAACGACCTCACGTCTTAGCTCTTTGTCACTCCGATATTAATAATGTGCCAAAAAAGGGACGGAGATATTTTAATGAGCCCTTTTATTTGATTTGAATGGTAATCTTTTAACCTATGCGCTCTTAGTCCTTGAAGAGACATTGTTAAGGACTGTTTCGAATAAGACCTTGTCACATAGACACGCGGCAGCGTGGCAAAGCCAAGGTCAAGCCATGAAGGAACTGGCGACGCAGCAGACGTGTTATATATTACAGGAACCATTTGGAGCCACTTTTGACCCCAAAATCTATGCAACATAAACACATGAAATTTGGTTCGTTTATTAAAACTTCTTATATGTGCTAGAATCCCAAATTTCATACGTATATAGCTAAACCGGTTATTGAAATATTATGGTCTAAAAATCGGCATTTTATCTCTGACTATTTTGTTTTTTTTTTACTTTCAAAAGTGCCTGTAATGGTCTAATTGAAATAAATGCTTTGACTTTGACTTTGACTGACTTACATACACTGTGTAAATCACCTCATCACGAAGCCGTCAACCAAGCATTCTGTACATAAAACGTCATGTTTTGTGGTATAACCCAATGTAACGCACTCAAAACATTGTGCTGATGGACGGATTGAATAGTACGGGGGTCGTGGAGGTGTTTAAAGTAAAAATCTTACATTAAAAACTTGTATTTAAAAAAATACTTGGCAAAAAGTTGGAACTTTGACCCCTAATATCTCCGTAACTAGAGGGTTCCCAGGTATGGTGTAGAACAAAAAAATGATCGCAATGACAGGGAGAATCAGTGCCTTTCGGCTTCGTTAAGAGGTGTTTTACACCCTTTATATGTAGATCAAAAACCTAACCCACTCCAGATGAACTAGAAAGTAGAAATTTGGCTTCCAGCTAGGTTATTTATTTTATTTGTTTATTTATTAAAACTTTATGCACAAGTATAAAAACACTGTATAAAGGCGGACTTAATGTCTTAGGCATTTTCTCCAGTCTACCTTAGGGTGATGTAGAGAGAAAACAGAGGTAATTATGTGTGTATAAAGGGAAAATAAGAAAACAGCAATTTTTTGAGAAAAAAAAATGTTGTTTTTATTTCGCCAGGTGCTAAATAGCGCAGGAGAATAGATTTCATCGTGAAAAGTCGCTTTTATCATGTCATATACTTTTTTATAAAACTTAGACCGCCAAACCGACTGGCAGCTCAGCGATCTGAAATTTGCGAACAATATTGTAATAATTGTAAACACAATTTTTAGAGTCAAATACATTCTTCCGCAATCTTACTACATAATGATGTATATTTGCAAACAAATAGTAAAAGTATGTGATTTATAGCAATTCAAATTCGATTAAAGTTGTCTTCCTATGGATTTTTAACAGCACTTTGAAAATGCAGGTACATAACCATTTCAAAGAACGCGTGTGCGTGTACTTAATTTCCTAAAAACGCTTTCAATATCGCCTACATTGTAAGATGAATGCTGAATTTGTCCTTGATGCTTTTATCCATACTGCTATCATAACAGCAACTATGTAAGTGAAATGAGGCTAATTGAATAGCTGACTTTATTACAATAGGTTTCTGATTCTGTAGGTGTACAAACACAAATGTTGTGAATCCTTGTACTGGGATTTAAAAAAAACTAAGCCCACATCTAGCCTCCAGGTGCAGAAGTGTGAGGAATCCAAATCAGCATGAAAAGTAATTCTCGAGGGCATGTAGAGCCAAGTCAGAGGTCTATGCGCGGCATAAAATCTTTGACACCAGGTTAGGCAATAACAAAAATAAAAGGGAAAACTAGCCGAGTCAAATCTTGAGCTTTAATTTATCCTATGTTATCGGTTTTGTGTAACTACTGAACTTGGCACTAAAAGCTTTTATTTAGATCTCAATTTGTTTGTTGTCAACTACCACGCATATTCTAAATATTGAACTTGGCTCCCATTTTCACATTTATGTTTTTAATAGGATATCCCATTTTCACAAACCCTACGAAACACCTAAAAAACATGAGCTGTTTTGCTGGATTTTCAATTAATAGATTAGGGAAACGCGTACAAGTTATGATTAATCTATCTAGTTTGGTCAATGGTCGCTAGGGGCGACTTGAATCATGAATAACCATAGTGTACAAGTATATACCAACATAATACTTGATCGACGTAATTTGTAGAGGTTTTTAACCCGCAATTAAGCACCGCAGTATCATTAGCATAGCTATCCTTGAATTTGACGAGGATGCAAAACAACACCTTGTAGGTAGGTACACATGGGCAAAAGCTAGCCGTGAATAAAATATTACATTGTTAGGAAGTGAAAAGTCTGTCTCCGCAGGATGTCGCAATCCACTGTTCTGCAGGCAAGCAGAAAGACCTCCAACTTAAAAAAACAAACATTTAATCATCCTAAAAGTCAGATTAAGAATACAGCCAAAGTAAAGTTTCTGTAACATTATGTTTACACAACCAATTATCCTCAGTGACTTATTAAACCTCCTCATAGACTCTGGCATCCTTGTTCTAAGCAAATAATATAATCGAGTGTTACCACGCGCAAACAATTGCCTTTACTTTCCTTCTTTATTTACTCTTTATTTTAATAAAAGATTTAGCATTATCTTGAGAATTATAATGCCCTGGTACTTTGACCTTGAATTTAAATTCCCTGCTTGCGGGGTTACCTAAAAGTTTAATTTTTCGAGGTTAAGTTAACCCCAGACGTTGTTGGTATTTCTTGCTTACACAACAATGAATTGAGTTGTTGGATGTTTTATTCACCTAGCGATTAGTTCGAATACAAACGGAGTTCTCTACGATTATAATAGCATATTGTTGTTCTAAAATAATTCATACGCTTGCAGCTTTTCGTAATTCCAGCCCTTCTTTACTTAGTTTAACTTACGAAATTACGTTAAACAATCTGTTTTAATTTACAAACACAAGGCAATCATGAAGCCAGACAGATCATTATCCTATTTCCCCTTTTACCTTTAGTACTTACGATTACAAGTTACATAAATGAGACGACAAAAACAACCCAAACAAACAAAAAAGTTTATGAATAGAGACTGTACACAAATAAATTCAGAATCAAAACAATTTTGCTAATTCCCTGCCAGACACGTTCATCTATGGTTAGAAGTGTTTGATTCTAAAACAAATCTGTTTATATCCGTCGAGACAGGTACCGACATGTTTGCGATACAAAGCTTCCCCATCTCTGCTAGGGATGGGGAAATACTATCGATATGGTAAAAAGGATAATCTTGTATCGATAGATAACGGAAAAGGTTTTATCGCATTGAAGGCATAGTTGGAGTTAGTGGATAAATATCAATGTTGAAATAAGACGGCATTTTTTATTCTTGCTATCCTATTACGAGTTTTCGTACATACGAAAGTTGCTATCTTGTGAATAGCAGTTTTAATATTAATTAGGATACTTACATGTAACGTTTTCATGACATAACATAATATTGTTTCCCTCCGTAGCGGTTCCTAAGTCAGGTTGGTTTAAAATAATTTAATTTATACATACAAATAAATAACATTGAAGTGTCTGTTTGTAATTTTAAAATAACCGTAACTTTTTACTACATGCATAATAATGTACATACGGTACATTATACCAAAATAACATTTTTTACAATTTTTGTCTGTCTGTCTGTTTGTTCCGGCTAATCTATGGAACGGCTAGACCGATTTTGACGGGACGTTCTGTGGCAGATTGCTGATGTAATAAGGAGAAACTAAGGCTACTTCTATTTTAGAAAAAATCCAATTCCACGCGCACGGGTTCGCGGGCAAAGCCAGTTAATTCATAAAATTGTTCGACACGACTTTAAAAGAGGATTTGCCCGTGGCTCTGAATGACACTAAAGAATGAGGAGGACCTCTCATGTGTCTCAAAATTCTAGATTATTACTTATCAAAAGTATTGTAGGAAGTGACTAACTCCTGAAATACAAGGTATGTCTTAATGAGCAGCATCCCTAGACCCATCAACCACGTGACAACAAGTTTGTTTGACTCTCCGTCGCGCTGCGGTCACCAACCCTAGGGGCTCCGGCAGGAGCTAGGGGCTCCGGCTAGGCATTCCTAACGCTTAAACGAACTAGACTGAATATTAGTAGGGGATGAAGGGGGCTCGTTCATAAAGTAAATTTATCGAAGAGGGATGGGGCATAATGCATTTGTAAGTCTGGATATGTCAGGGGGATATTTCTGTTTGAAATGTCTGGTCGTTGGTTAGTTAGCTATTAAAATTGTTTTCTTTTTATGCCATGGACTTTGTATTGAATATTTAATTTTTCATGCTGGGTGACAAATATGACGGCGGTAAACTTGATTTAAATTGACACAGTATCTGTAATACGATTAGAGGCCTGCTTATCAATAACGTTAGTAGACCAAAGACAAGATGAGTAGCCTCCTTTGCCTATAATTGTACTAGCGCCCTCGAAACTGGAGCACATCATCGAATATAGGCGGTAGAAATAACTTAATATCCTGAATACCGGAATGAGCTTATTATACAAAGAATTCTACTAGTTACTAAGACTATTCCCTATCCAAATGCATAAAATTTTAAGACCTAATATAACTTAGCATAATTTTGTTTGGCATAATTATATTTTCGCATAATACAATTACGCATAACAGCTTACACATATTTTTTTAAGCATAATTGCTCTAACCATAATAATGATTAAGCATAATATTCTAAAGCATACATTTATTAAGCATAAAGTTCTAAAGCATAACTTTTTTATAAGCAAGCAAGCATGCAGTATGCAAGCAAGCATGCAGCATGCAGCATTCAAGCAAGCATGTAACATTCAGCAGGCAGGGTTTCTGTCACGGCTCCGGCGGCCCCACGCGTGCAAATCGTAGCAGACGGCTTTCGCTCACCACCGCAGCTTCGGCTTGTTGGCCGGCTTCGCCGGCCAGCCTCAGTCGGCTCGCCCCTACGCGCCTACGCGATTTTAAATTACACTCTAGGGGTAGGACAAACAAGACTACGTGGAGTCGGTTTTGCAGCAATTCGGTTCTGTCACTAACTTTTGTTGCACGGCATATTAAATTTTTAACCCAGTTAGTTAAATTTTTAGGCCTACTAACGTTATGCGAATCAAATTTTTGCCAAAACAAATTAGTCTTTAAGATGATTATGCCAACATAAAATGTATGCCTAAAAACATTATGCCGAAGTATTATTATGCCAAAACAAATTGTGCCAAAATCGTTATGCCGAAGTATATTAGGACAAAGAACATTATGCGAAAAGAAGGGATCCCTACTAAGACTACATAACCATATAGGTTCTTTATCGTCGATCTCATCATCGCTTATTAATCGATATAATGATCAAGCGCGAGTCTATCAACTGTACGAAATTAAGTAAGTTATTTAACTTATTTATAATATACTTAACTTAATATTTGTATTGCCTAGGATAGTTTTTCCGGGTCTGGCTGTTTGTGCATGTGAGTTTAAATGTTTGTAAACGCACCCACGATACAGGAGAAACTCCTAGTGTGGGGCAACGTTATTCTAAAAAAAAAATATGAAATTCATAATTTTCCCTTTGTGCATAATATGACATTAAATGTTTATAAACGCACACCTACTCTCAGTAGCAGTTAAATCGTTAATTATTTTATCTACTTCGGTTTCGTTATATTCGAATTACAAAATTGACAGCGGTTTCATTATGATACCCATAACGACATCGGGTTGCATTATGCGAATCGTCATAAATTCTAAAACACAAGCAAAGACATTCTGAACATACAGCCAGCCATCTATAACTTTACTTCGAAATCGAGACAATATAAATGATGTTTTTGAAAATGGAAGAAGTTTAGAACAAAACTATCGTATACTATTTGGCTGTTGCGGCTACAAGATCTTTGCCTTATACCTCATAAAGACTACATATAAATAAACAATAGTCAGTGTGAAGTTAAGTTTCTATTAAAAATACTTATTTGTCTATATCTGTGTTTTATTCCTTCCTTCGTAGATAAAATTTTGTATGCAACTATACGTTATTGGTCTTTTAATAACTCGTGCCCACCTATTTCGGTACGCGCTACGCTTGTACCGAAAAATGGCACTCGTATTAAAAGACCGTCCATAACGTAACAGTTGCATAAATATCTATAACACACTCACTTTCCAGGAAAGATATGAGCGTAATCGAAAATTAATAAACTGGAATATTCATAAAAAATTGAAACAACATGTTATTTGTGCTGATTTTCAAGAAATTTATTCGTTTGGAAAACAATATTTTTGCTTTATAAAACATATAAATTAAATCCGAATTCTGACTGGAATTATGATCAATTGGAATAACGTTGCTTCAACTTACTTTTGCTACATTGTTAATTAATAGAGTAAAAAATGCATGACATATTAAAATTGCAATGAAATAACTGTCAAGTTATTTGCAAACTACAAATAGATCTAAAATAGTAATAACAAAAATAAGTACGTACATCAAGCATTTCCAAGCTTTTTTTCAGAGTAGCAGTAATAAAATAAATTACAATTTGTCCGAAGTGACTACAACTCACAGTAAGTAGCCTAGCATAGCGGTCATCCATCTTCAAACACATTGACAAAATGTAATTTGAACGTTAAAATAATGGCATTAGTGCCTAATGTATTCGGTAGGGGGCGCGGTTGCCTATTCGTACGTCTAGGAGGCGTAGGGTGAATCATAAGCCGTTAATTCCGATGACACATGATTGTACAGTATTGTATAGCGGGCTGGTTTCCGCAACTCCACGTCCAAGGCGCGTATTTTGCGTGCGGGCCATGATGACACATGGTAAACAGCCAGTTGTGGCAGCCCCGACTTACGAGCAGTAAGCTGTGTGTTCGAACTCAGGCAGGCGCATTACTTTGTGTAATTTATTTCATCACCGCTGCCCTCAAAAACGGTGAAGGAAAACATCGTGAGGTAACCGGCATGTCCTAGAACTAAAAAATCGAAGACATGTGTCATCTACCAACCCGCACTGGGCCCGCGTGGTCGATTACAACCCACTCCTTCTCATAGAGAGGAGGCCTGTGTCCCAGCTGTGGGAACATTATAGGCTGATGATGATGATAAACAGGGCGATTAGTAATTGCGTGCATTCCTCGAAATGTTTGATACTAGACCTAATTTACCTCAGTGCCAATTCTTAGCAAATGACTTACTAGAAAACTACGGTTGGTTCGGACAAGCAAGCGTACATAAAACTGCAAGCGTAGATTTCTAACAATATGCTGTTAATGACGGAGAACTGTTTTAAACTTTCACGGTGTTTATCGGAACTTATACTATCACTATATCAATATCTTCCGTGATTATTTTATACGACGCTGGATGATGATGTCATCTCGCGATCATGGCGCTTGCAACAGCGTGGAAATATCGGGAACTTTAAACAATAAATAATCATGGAAGATAAGTTAAGTATAATTATAAGTTAAGTATAAATTTACTGTCGAAAGATTCCAAAAATATTGTAGTTCGGTTTCTCCAAAACAACCGAGTTTCGACTCCCAAGTTACGCGGGTCAAAATTGTTGCCATTTAGGTCTACTAAATTAGTAATATATTTGTGAATATTAGGGGAGAAGCTCTCTGATTTTCACAGAGTAATATTATTTAAAACAGTGAAAACACTACTTATTCAAACAATTAAAGTAAACATTTTTTTAAAGATAACTCGCTTCCAACTATTGTAAAAGCTTGAGCCTAACTTACGGGCCGAAAAACGGTTACTTAAAAGGTGTATTGAATAATTGGTGCGTAATTTAAGCTAGGCAATTTAGCCAAGTTTTAAACTCCAGATTAAAGGCTAGGTTCTTATTATTTCAGTACTTTGGGCTATATACAAAAACGGTTTGGTTACATTTATTATCAACTAGCTGTCCCGCGCAACTTCATCTGCGTCACATTTTCCCCGTTTTCGCAACATTTTTCATTGCTGCTCCGCTCCTATTAGTCGTAGCGTGATGATATATAGCCTATGTTACTTCTAATACCTCCAAGAATATGTGTACAAAGTTTCATGATTATCGATTGAGTAGTTTTCGCGTGAAAGCGTAACAAACAAACTTACTTTCGCATTTATAATGTTAGTTAGGATTTTACACAATATATTTTTCTATTTTCACACACGAATCATTATTTGCCTGTATTCTGATAACATAACATCACGCCTGTAATTACCGAAGGGTTAGGCATACGTATGTGGGTACACCCACATCTCGCTAGTAATGTTTTTTTAAGCCTATATAATAGGGAGCGAACCTGTTATCATCAATCGGGCTCAAATCCGTGGCTGTGACTGAGAAATTCCTGGTGGTAAAACTCAATAAGGCTTAGCCCAACCAGGGAATCGAATCGACCCGACACACAGCAGTCACGTTTATGACCAATAGACCAACGATACCGCAAATAAAATGCAACCAAGAAGGTCTCTTCTTCTTCTTCGTCTTTCCCTCAATTCTGAAGATCGCGACCACGTCTCCAAGCCAATGCGGTGACTACCACTTGGTACGTGTATCCTTTTCGATCGCGTCTGACCATCTTGTTGGTGTTCTACCTTGCGTGCGTTTACATTCTACCCGGTCCAGTATGATTAGCCGTTCCAGACAATGCTTAGGAGAACGTATCATTATATCCGAAAAAGCTGAGGGCACGCTCCAGGCAGAAGAAGGGAAGGTAATACAAAAGAAGCCCACTGAAGAAAGTTTTTCAGCGTGGAATTTAATGAACTAGTATACCAACTTATACAATATGATATCCTAGTACTTTTCTAGTGCGGAAAAAGAAGTTAATTCATAGTTTTCCAGGTTTCGTAGCAATTTTGTAGAATTTGAAATTAGATATTTTTTGTAGGATATTTAATATGTAACTAGTAAATACT
The DNA here is from genome assembly GCA_963082945.1 of Cerastis leucographa. Classification (NCBI taxonomy): domain Eukaryota; kingdom Metazoa; phylum Arthropoda; class Insecta; order Lepidoptera; family Noctuidae; genus Cerastis; species Cerastis leucographa. Next base: position 17,986,140 of record OY720363.1, read on the forward strand.
AAGGGTACATCGAATATTTTAGTTAATTCTCTCTCAATTAATGAGATTTGATATCCCTATAATGGTAAGCTATGCTCATTTTACTTACTTCATTGAAGTTTAGGCAAATAAACTCTAACTCAGTTTCTCCGATACTACTCGTATAGTCACGCTAAATGACATGACTACGTGTAGTCCATGACTATGGTCACCAACCTCCATGAGCTCTGTCCAGCACCCATCATGGCTGTACCACTTGGTGAGCACATGGCTGAGTGTGGCGCAGAATGTAATGTGACGCATGGACGCGCCCAGTGCGGCGCACCCTGGAGAACACTACCCTAGCGGAAAATGGAACAGGCTGCAACTGGAAAAGGCTTTTCATAAGTTAGAAGATCGTTTTCAGCGCGTTGATGTTTTCAGATCAATATCCATTTGACTAGCGATACCCATGTAGCAATATGCGACCAATCAAGTCAATATGCGATCATCTCGCTAGGTGGCGCACCAAATACAATTTTTTACCCGATCTCAAATTCCCGATGTCGTTCACTTCGTTCTCGAACATCTGTAGATAAATCTAGAACAATTATTGTATATTGCGTTATTAACGTTAACGAGCAAAATATTTTTTGTGTGTGTGCATGTTTAACAATGGATCTCGAATTTTCTTTTGAGGTTTTGGTGTGTTGGTTTCATACGATAATTCCTCCCAGAAATACACAATTAAGAAATAAAAAAAACCCAATACAGTTTCCAGATAAACATACAAACTTTATAAGTTGTTTTTCATTTTCCACTATTTTCCTTTTTTAAACTGTGGACACCGTTTCTCCTTATCAAACGCCAAAAGTTGCAAACTAAATAATACACAAAATCCATTAAGCAATATTTCTGCCCTCCTCTAGATTTTAACAATTCCATAATTAGCTTATCCAGTCTAACCCTACCTTCTGAAGTCCGTGGAGGCTTGAGTTTACCTATGCGTTAGTGCTAATTAGCCACAAACTGGTCGTAACACTAACCACAGTGCCGTTAGTGTCGGATTTACTACGCGTAAGCACTAGCCACCCACAACCTTTGACCGTCGTGAATTGTTGAGGATCTTGCTCATGAAGATTTTGTCTCTGTGAAAGTATGCAGTCCTGGTACGCATGCTTCATTTATTCATGCTATAGTTTCGTGCTAAAAATACACCTATGAGACACATTTTCTTTATTAACCCCCGAACAAATAGAGGGGTATTATTTAACCTTTGAAAACGCATAGACGATGACCACAAGGCACAAGGGTTTATTTTTGCAGGTCCACCGCAGCGCCTATTACTGGGTGTATAATTGGAATAATTGACCGGAGTCATACACAAAGTTTTAACATTTTTACAAGCTTTCTTCGTAGTTTTTGTGTCCTTTAAACATAGGTAGGAGCCATTGATGGCTGATTTCTGTAATCTTCTATTCGGTTAACCTTATAAAGTGCAAAATTCAAAAGTGTCAAACACCAATAAATTCCTTTCATCTTTTGTCAACCTCTATATCATTCATGAATGATTCCCAGTTTCACACAAAAGCTAACCACGTGTGTCGTATTCAATACTACACAATACGGCAGGCAGGTAACTATCTATTGTATGTCCTGCCCATTCATGAAAACTGAACAATATTGTACTTCTCCCTGGGATTTGACACCTCTCAACTTATTGTTGCAGTCACAATGAACACTTAATTTAAAATACGTTTTTGTACTTTATAGAAGTTGTAAGCGACACCTCCCTGAGCTTTCTGAGAACTTAACATGCTTGTTTGATGTTTACAAATTCCCACGAGGAAGACGTTAGAAAAGAAACATACTTACTTTTAAACCATGTCGAATCATTTTCAAATTCATAAAATACTTTGCTGGGCTATATAAAAACTTTTGTTTCATATTACCACTCGACTCCTTAGTTGACTGCCTCGTTGATGTAATGGCGGCAAGCGCTGCTAAATATCAGATCCTGTGTTCTATGCCCAGGTTGGCCAGTTTTATTGAGTTCTTCTGACGGGATTTATTAAGTCTCGCAGTCTTGATTTGTGAATGGTTGGCAAAAGGCAGTGTTCTACTACCAGCGTAAATTAAAACACGCCTTATTCTTCGGGGATTACAGGCGCGATTTTATGTTATATACCTATCTGAGATGTGGTATTCTAATAAACGTTTGCTTTGAGGTAACGTCTCGGTCTCAACCAGTCAACAATTAACCCGGGTAGCGAGAGCACGTTCCCCCAAAGTCATTCATCTACTTACTGATAATTTGGTGGTTTTATTCTAAACCTTAACTAGTGTAACTAGTGAAAACAACATTTTAATAAAAACCAGACTTTATATTTTCCTTAATACCATACATAATTACCGACTACGAGTATGTTCTGTCAATCGACATGATTTATAAAATCACGGCAGATGAATTATGTCATGCGTGAAGGCATGAATTTCATGCGGCTGGGGAATAATATATTTCATGCCAAACATCTGTCATCGGGGTCCTGATATAAAATTGCGACTAATAATTTGGGTATCAAACGTTTTTTTCATTCTTGAAAGAATTCAAGCTTATTACACTTTTGATCTATGTTTTTTTTTGTAAATTAATTATAATCATACTTTTCGTAATCCCCTAGTCTGTTCTGCAGCTGAGGATGTCCCGTGTCGGGCATCATTCTTTTAATTTGTCAAATAGGGCCTACTCTTACTTCCTTGGCCGTCACAAATGACTATTCACAGTTTCTGATCTCCTGGTAGACAGTGAACTTTAAGGCGAGCGCATTGTCCCAGATCTTGAACTCGGCTAAAAGTAAGTATATAATATGTCATTAGGCGCACTAATGCAATGCAGTAAGATGAAATCCACAGTTTATGGTTTCTGCAAAGTGGTAAAGTTTATTAGTAAGCTGTAGGTTAGTCGCAGAAGATTTAACAACAATATTATTAAGAATTGCTGTACAGTGCGGATCCAGGGCAGTGTCAAACAACTTGGATCAAGTTTCCGTGCGTGCAAGGGTTCGTACGTGTTTCGTCACCACGAATTTAGGGGATTACCATTTTCTTTCTTCCATGATAATTTATTTTTCAAATGATGCGTGAATTAATTGAACCCTTCCACAACAAATCCGCCATTTTATCTCAGATTCCCAAGCTAAAGTTACTTATAAAATCTGTTCCCCTACGCTTTAAGACAACGTTATTAATTATTAGTCCCATCTAAATATTTTATCGTTTAGCCAGTCATCAGATATCGTCAATAGCATTCCCCGTCGCATCCTTTTCCATATAAATTCGACCTTATCCTGTCTCGATAGAGATCATATTAGTATGAGGTGCGTGGCTTTTTGTAGAAATTCCCGCCCTATGTTTACCAAACCCTGAAATCCTTAAAGAGAAACTTATAGTCACGTAGTATCGATACTGCATGCATATTATGTTCTACGTCTATGTATTTCAGCAGCTGAGGCTATGTTCCGTTAGTTGAATTTACCATGATGAAATATTAATTTGTAATACCTTTTCAGATCACAGAATGTATGCAGTAAGTAAAGAGTTCCTGAACGATAATAACAACAAAACAAACAATGGTCCCGGCGGCGCGCGGCGGCACTGAGCTTCTGAACGCACCCACAACAACAAACAACCCCACACAGATAACCGATTCACAAGTTTCCCGACATGAACATTCGAAAATGGAACGCGATCTACGTAACACTGACACAACTCACGCACACATGCAGAACGCCCGGGGAAAACGCCGCACACTGACATCTGCGACCATAGAGGGCTGAGCTCGCGCCCGCCAGGATCCCGGCAGGCACACCGAATGCCCCAACCTAGATACGGAGCTCATCGAAAATTGGTGCAGTTAGAAGAGGACGGCGATATATCGCAGCGCGCACTCACACCGCCGCATTAAGGTAGGTTTCCCGGGAGCCGGGCGTAGTACTAGAGACACATTGATCCACAGGCGGCAGCAGAGCGTCTGGCAACATCGATTGTGCAGTTTCCTGCAACCGGCCGTTGCCATGGCGACCGCCCACCTCTGCACCCCGCCTGCGCTACGTATTAAGAAACTTTTCTATTACACCGGTTTATTAGATTTTTATTTGGCTTATGTAATGATGAGAGTTTTCAACAGAAGCAGGATGCGTGCCGGTAAATGGCGTTCTATTGAAAGGTATGCCAATTTCCCGCCACTTTTTATGAGGCTATTTAAAACGTAACCACGTAACTGAAAGAAGTATGGTGTCGTAAATTTCTTCACGTGGTACTGGCTTTCTAGATCTATAATCGTATTGAATAAAATTATGGTATCTGCACATGGTAATATTTTTGTCTACATTTTTTACACATTCGGCCAGTGTTCATTTACGCAGATAAAGCGACAAGAATGGATAGTAAAGACGATATCATTCTATTCCAGGACAACGAACAGGCCTACTAGTATGAATTTGACCATCGGTCAAAATAAGGAAAATCTTGGTTACAACATTATCGCGTCATTAGGTAATCAAACAAACAAAGAAACTTACTTTTCTGATATTGTCGGTTATTATCTATATATTCCACTGAGAATTACCATTATATAATAATGATGATATCCAGTAAAAAAGGCAAAGTAGTATTAATTCTAATAAATTCTCCACATCACTAATAAGTGTACCAAGCAAGCATATAATATGAACGGTGATCAATCATTTCACTACACAAAGTCAGGCAACTAACATAGGACTTACTGCTCGCGATGAGGAAGCGTCAGGCGACACAAAGCGACATCGCTGTCGCTCGCGACAAACGAAGCGCGTCAAATTGAGACGTTGTATGTCGCTCACGTTTCAAGCGACATGGCAGCATGTAACTGAATTGCGTATAAGATTTACAGCGCCATGAATTTGCACGCAAAATGGAAGGAAAACAGAAGGTTGGTATAATTTCTCCGAGCTTATAATTTCTGCTATGGTGAGTTTACAAGTAGGTCGGGTCTCTGAGGAATGGATTAATAAAAAAATAGAGAAATAAGGTATTCTGGCGAAACGATGAGAATGTTATGAACAGGAACAGCTGCTCAAAAAAAAACAGAATCTGTAATTTTCCTTCCCTCAGTTAAACGATGAACCAGTCTAAGCGGCACTGACTAAGTCCGTCTCGCTTAGAACCTTGCAGACTAAAGTCAGTTGGTAGCCAGTCTGGATACCAAAACTGAACAACCTTAACTGATCCCGATCAGCACATCTTTGCCGCATTAAGAGCTCAATATTCAATACCAATTATGACATTGACAACTCTTGAACACAATTTGAACATTCTAATTGTGTCCTGTCCAGTTTCACTGTTGGAATTCGCCATAAGTATACTGTGTATTCGTGAGCCCTATTAATGCAGCATACACAGATTGATATCAGTTGCACATATAAATCCTACGCCAGACATAAGGTGGAACTGCCACGTGGCAACAGGGCGGGGCCAGGACTCACCACTGCACCGCTCTGACGCTGCTGCCGTTCTAACGCAGTGTAGCAGTATACAGATACTTCCTGCATTCGTCCTGCATTCACACTGACGTAATACTGCAGTGCGTCTGTTCTAAAATGGCTGCAAGTGTCAGCCCCCCCCCCATATTTTGTCTCGTAATTCTGCGTTAATTTGGTTTGCGTGTGTGCGTGATTTTGGCGTAAAAGGTTGAGTGGCTTTTGCATGAGGTTTATACAGAGTTATTATAAGTGAGTAGACGTTATTCCCAAATAGATCTAAAAGAGCGATTGGTAGGCATGTTTCCAACTATGGACGTTAAGGACTAATGCGAGTAAATATTGAGTCTGGAGTCAATGAGGTCATTATTAAACCTCCAGGTAACGCTAGATTTGAAATTAGTTAGCTGTGAAGATGTATCTCAAAGTACTGCTTAGCTCTGCATCAAATGTGATGGTTAGCTTTATGTATTTAACGAAACTCTTTTGCTTTCGCCACTGATTGAAAAGTTTCAACGTTACTAAGTACCCTGCAATGCAATCTCAGAATCTACCAGGCCACTATGAATGTGGAGGAAGATCGACAGGTACTATATAAATACTTAAGTTCAGTTGATTGATTGTAATAATTTGATGGCCCTTTTATAAATGACTCACTTGCACGTAAACAGTGTCATAACATACAGGTTAACTTGGCTGTAATGCCCCATATAAAACCCTAGGGCGGTAAGTATTTTTTTTTAAATTTACAGCCCAGCATGACAGCACACAGGTCATGCAAGTTCAAGCAAGGAGTTTTACACGCAATTGAAAAATTGTCTTAAAATGTTATCTAAACAGGAATTTCATTCAATCTCGCTACATGTTATTTAATTATTCAACTAATGTTCTAAAATCTAAATAATCGATAGTTTTTTGTATCAAAACGTCGATTTTTTTTTTTTTACACTCCGTCATGGCTGTATACCTAGGTAAGTATTTGCCCTTAACGTTTCTGAACAAAACATTTATATAATCTGTGGTGTGGGCAAACAGCCCGCCATCAGCTTAAAAATCAGTTCACGTATTTCGTAATAATATTTGTGCTGACTTGCGTATATTCATAATTATTAACTCGCAAATGTGATGAAAAACATTGTATGTTTCACGGGCGGTACGGGAATTACGAACCTCGACTCAGAAAGCCCTCAGTCTTCGACTTCGGGCTTCTACTAGAGCCTCGATCGTAATTCCTTACTTACCGCCCTTAATACACAATGTACTATTTAAATATTGTTCTGTACTGGGTGTCTGCAATTTAAGGCGCAAGTTAAGACTTCCTAGGTGGCTTCAATAAAGGTACCTACATACGGATAAAAAAATCAAGACAAGCTCTGAAATTAGTTTCAAAACATATATTGATTTGATTGATTGGATTATTAAATTTATCCTTCCTACTCGGAATAAAAATAATAGCTGCATATTCGTGGTCTAATATACTCGTACAAGATTTAATGTAATGCTTTAAATGCCTATTTGTCTTGTAGGGGTTTCCCTCTAATTAAAGTAATCATTTAGACAGTAGGGAACCAACACAATGACTAGGGTGGAGTCAGAGGTAGGGTTGAATTAATCCTATGGAGTTTTAAGCGTATTATAGTATTCTTATCGAAGTACTTTTGGTGCAGTATATTTGTTTTTAAGAGAGTGAACTTGGGGTTTGTGAAATGAGTTTAGAAATCATAATTTGCTGATCTTGTGGCGGCCTGGGTCGGTCACGGAAAGACAAAATAAAATGTTTTATGGAAATTCGAAGGAACATAAATGTCGGAAATAGGTTGAACACGTCTGCCTACCCTGTGTCTGGTTTATGTTGGTCAGGATTTTATTTCATACTTACTTAGGTGGTACAGTCAGCATCAAAAGTCGGTTAACACTTATAAATATTACACCAAGTTTTGTGCTGGTCAGTGTGATCTGATGTTATATTGTTTTGCGAATTTGTGTAACCATTGATGAAAATACTGTTATGTCTTTAACTCCACTCTGTTAATATGGATCGTTCTAAAATTAAGACGTCTTATAATTTTGGATATGTACAGCGACTTTTGCTGCTGACGTACATGTCACTGAGGTGCCTACTTAATCTATTTTCAGAACATTTTTAAACGCTACCAATGCCTTTTTTGACATCTGATCCAAAAACCCGTCTCATTTCGTGACTACTAAAATAACCTCTTGCAATATTTTGTTGTCCTAGTACTATAGAGTTACATTGCGCGATGAAACTTTATCTCGCGCACAGCTCAATGATTCAGTGGCCACCCCGAAGACGGACGGTGACTAGTCTTTGAGCAGCAAGAAAAATGGAACGGCGCGGGCGACTGTAATTTGTATGGACGAGGCCATGTCACACCGAAAGCTTAGCGGCCACCACGTTACAGCTATTTTACCTCTATCTCACCAACTTATTGTATTGTAAGCCGAATAAATATCACAGCGATTTCGGAAAACTTGTCAGTAACCCAAGGAAATTAAAGATCACTGTAATGATTTTGACAGTCATATAAACTTCGAGTTAAAATTACTGTAAAAAGACTGTGGCCAATCCAAAGTTTCACAACAAAGAAAAAAATTGGCATGCCTTAACTGGAATTTAACTGCAATTGTATTGTGGTAGAGTCTATAAATGCCGTGCGAGTCAATGATAATAAAGAAAACGTATTTGAGATAAATAAATAAAAATATATATACAGGGTGTAACGGAAAGGGTATATACATCCTTAAGGGTGTGCTACAGACCACCAAATTGAACATTTTTCTCATCATAAAACATGTTTTTCGGCAAAAAAAATATCTGCTGCCCCATAGAAAATTACAATACCTATTCGACCAAAATGTATAGGCAGCAGATATTTTTTTTTGCTGCAAAAATTTTTTTATGTTGAGAAACATGTTCAGTTTGATAGTCTGTAGCACACCCTTAAGGATGTATATACCCTTTCCGTTACACCCTGTATATCATCATCATCATCATTCTCTGGCCCTTATCGCAATTTATTTGGGGTCGGGACAGCATGTCTTCTTCTTCCATACTTCTCTATTACCTACTTGTCATCTCATGAGACACCTCCTTTCTTGCCATATCATCCTTCACGCAGTCCATCCAACGTTTATTTGGTCTTCCTCTACTCCTATAACCATCCACATTCATACTCAAAACTTTCCTCACGACGTTTTCCTCATTCCTCCGCATCACATGCCCATACCACGACAACCGATTACCACACATCTTTTCAGTCACCGGCGCCACTTTCAAGCTGCCCCCTATGTACTCATTTCTTATTTTATCCTTTCGCGTAACACCACACATCCCCCTTAGCATTCTGATCTCAGCTACATGCAAATCCCTTTCATTCATCCCTTTTGTGGCCCAACATTCTAATCCATACAAGACAGCAGGTCTAACCATTGTTTTATAAATCTTCCCCTTAAGTTTAAGAGGAATGCGGGAGTCGCAGATAGTTCCCGTGACCTGCCGCCATTTCATCCATCCAATTTTTTATTTTTTTTAGTTAAAATATCACAGTATAAAATACGAATTCTAGGGTATTTTGCTGAAGAGTAACTGTCACATACAAGGCGTTCGTATAAAAATAAATCGGTCAAGTACGAGTTGGACTCGCGCTCAAAGGGTTCCACAGCACCAAACAGTATAATGACAATATTTTTAACGCTCATTCATAAGTCAATTTACACGTATCAGCAAAACTATATTTGTTTTACATAGTATGTTAATTAAAAACAAAGTTACTGCTACAGTTTCAAGAAAAAGTCCCGTATTTCAAAAAATCTCAAATCTTATATAAACCGATTTTATTTTAAAGCTCTTTTTACGTTCAACAAATGCACATTTTTTTTAAATACTGGTACTCAGCTGCATCCGGTTAGACTGGAAGCCGACCCCAAGATAGTTTGGGAAAAGGCAAGGCAAATGAAATGATGATGAAATGCACATTTTTTGAAGAATTTTCCCACTATTACTTTAAAAAATAGAGGCAGACGACACACGGAAAGAACGAATCTATAAGGACTATGTTTTTCTTAAAAAAAATACCAACAAGTAGCATCCATTCATCATCTCTCTCCCCGCTTTCAACATAGCGAATCTCTACAAATCCGTGGAATCTCGTCCTATAGCGTTCTCGTCCCTCCCTTGATTCTTCACAGCTCACAGCGGGCAGCGCCGCGGGTAAGGGTTAACTGCTACTTCTAATAATTAAAGAGATTTGCACTCTTGCACTGTGGGAGCTGAATTAATGGTCATTAGAATAAGATTTTATGCTCCTCCAGCAGATTATTTTTTGTCGAATATATTTTGTCTATATTTTCAAGCTTTGATCAATCTATTTTGTATGTAGGAAACAAAAAACAAAAGTAGTTTTTCTTACTTATAGCAACAAAAGGTAGGTATTGCTTGCTAATTTTATGGGGGAATATTTTAGGAAACGGTTACTGTTCACTGGTTTTAAAAACCTAGAAATGTTCGTTTTCACTAACCGACACCGAAAAGAAAACTCTCGATCATAAACGAGTGTTAAGAAATCCAATAGTGCCCTAAGTGGGCATTTGTTTTTGGTTCACTTAATGTTACACTTATTTATAAAAGCTTCATCTACTCTCGAAATAAACCTTACAATAACAATTTTCCAATAAAAACATGTTTATCAAATAAACCTGCGACATTTATACAGCTCTGCTTACGTCATATCCATGTTATCACCCGAGTAACGCGTTATTTTCTGTCTGCGTGGTCGGAGGAACTACCTTCGTTTACGGAAATAAAACCCGCTGTATCCCGGGAAACGACCACATTTCTGATAGTCTCATTACGGCTACACAGACGACAGACTTTTAATCGAGTAACATTTTGACAGAAATTAAAGCTACGGCGGAAAGTATCATCATCTGCCTAGACTTTTCCCAAACTCTCTTGGGGTCGGCTTCCAGTCTAACCGGATGCAGCTGAGTACCAGTATTTTACATGAAGCGACTGCCTATCTGACCTCCACAACCCAGTAACTGGGTAATACGATACCCCTTGGTAAGACTGGATGTCAGACTTTTTTTTTTGGCTTCTGACTACTCGTAACGACTGTCAAAGATCTACAAATGACAGCCGGGACCAACGGCTTAACGTGCTTTCCGTGGCACGGAGGAAACTCGGTATCTAATGATGGTCACCCATCCACGGACCAACCTCGGCAAGCACGGCTTAACCTTAAAGATCGACCCGGGCGGCTGTTATTATTTAGCCACGAGCTCCTACGGCGGAAAGTATCCTGCACTAAAAATATATCTACCTCATCACCTGCTTAGTCTACTACTTTGTTGGGATCGACCTCCAGTCTAACCGGATGCAGCTGAATATTTTACAAGACCACCAGTATTTTACAAGGTGGTCTTCAGACTGTCGAGCCACTGACTACCTGTAACGACTGTCAAAGATCTACAATTGACAGCGGGGACCAATGGCTAACGTGCTTGCCTACGGACGGAGGAAACACATATAGTGTGAGTCTTCATAATGTGAAAATGTCGAAATAAAGGGCGAAGCTGTGCTGAATTTTGTCGAAGAAAAACATTAAAAAAATCTTTTGATTTTTTACTTTTCGTTTGATATTTTTCAAGTACTCAGGTAGATTCTGTGCGGCTTGCACTCTTGGTGTTTTGTTTTCATTTATTATCTAGGTACCTTCGTCCCCCTTGACGATGGAAATGTGTCGAAGATTTTCCGTCGTCTGGCACACAAGATGCGAAAAATGTTCAGATTATTTGGTCCATGCAGACTTCGACCTCACACAAAAAGTATATCGTCTGTGACTCTTATTTTGGTCGCAGATACCTAATACCTTGCTAATTGGTACGTTGCCATGTAAAGCTGTTTCAGTGCCCTCCCGCTCTTTCCATGGAAGTACAAATATAAATACTTTTTTCAGCTACACCGGCTTTAAGATTTCTTCTTAAAGTGATTCGTAACGAGAAATGATCTATAATATTTCGTTTTACACTAGTACTAAGAGACACCAAAATGAAGGCTATAGAAGCACATAGTTGCGTCCCACTATAGGCGTTAAGTCGCGGGTTGAAAATCTAACAGTATGATTTGCAGTAACTTTTCTTTTAATTAGGTGTTGCTTAATGTTAGTGAAACGGGGTCTAATTGTTTGAAAAAAAAACATATGTTTGTATGCTGTGTATAAGAGGCCAACTTGTTGTTTCTAGAGTCTGAAGGGTAAACACTGAACCTCTGGATTCGTCGAAGCACAAAAGAGATTGAGTTAAGGCTGCAGGACATTCCTCTTGATCCTAACTAACAAGCAAGAGAGCATAGACAAGTAGGAATCGCTTTCAAAGCGATCTGTAATTCTACGGTGACTTTCAACAAGATTGACATAAGCTTTTGGTAACCCGTCACACATTTTTAAATTTCTGTTATCGTTATGCCTTGTCTGTTTCTTTATGCAGCGTGTTTAAACCAATTTGTATCGCTCTAAAAGCGCGGTGAAACGCCGCGGACTTGACGACGAACACCTGACTTTGACAGATATAAAATCTTCATCTGCCTAACCTTTCCCGAACTATGTTGGAGTCGGCTTCCATTCAAACCGCATGCAGCTGAATACCAGTATTTCACATGGAGCGACTGCCTATCTGACCTCCACAACCCAGTTAGTACTGGGTAACACGATACCTCTTGGCAAGAATGGTTCTCAGACTTTCGGGCAACTGACTACCTATAACGACTGTCACGGATCTACAAATATAAACCGGGACCAAAGGCTGAGGCACAGAGGAAACTCGGTATGTAATGAGTGGTCACTCATCCACAGATCAAGCTAAGCAAGCCTTACCCTGAAGATTGATCCGAGCGGCTGTTATTATTTAGCCAAGAACTCCTCGCTTTGACAGCTATAAATGCAGTGAAATATATGAGTCCAGTGTCCGTTGACTAGTCCAATAGGTCTAACGCGGTTATACGCGTTTGCGTACTAATCATTGTTAATTATATTACCTAGATCATCATCATCAGCTGCTTAGCCTTTTCCCAACTTTATTGTGGTCGACTTCCAGTCTAACCGGATGCAGCTGAATACCAGTATTTTACACGGAGCGGCTGCCTATCTGATCTCCACAACCCAGATACGCCTTAATTAAACAAAACAAACACCGCACAGATGACGTATCAAAAAAAGCGTAAAAAAACAAAATGAGAATAATTTACCAACTTATCACTGTTCAAAGTCATTGACAGATACATTAACAGCGCAGAATTTTACAGTCTGTGTAAAAGGCACCAAACAAACACTCACGCCGTTTCCCCTCGGGGTTCGCAGTAAACGCCACGTGGTACGTGCCCCTTTTGCTACGTCTACATTTCTTGGTACATCTCGTCTACGTCGTCGTGTGTCTCTTGCCTGTCTGCACTTGTCCTTTAATATGGATATATGGCCCATAGAAAATATCTATAGGGCTTTTCAATTAATTTTGTAGGCTCAGTAGCGCTCTCAAACTGTTTTTGTTTTGTGCCTCTCATTGGTTGAATATTGATATAACGGTTGATAGAAACGTATTTAGCTAATGTACTACATATCATCGTATCATCAGATTATAATATTACCTTTACTGTGGGATACAGGCCCTCTCTCTGTAACCTTTTCAACCACCCGCGCCCAGTGCTGCTTGTAAGAAAACATGCTGCGCCAACCCCAAATATAAACGACGACGGTAATAATAAATTCCTTTAAATTAATCTCTAAACATAAGTATAAAACCGATCATATTACTGCAGCACAGCCTAATTACTTAAAGCCTGTCCACTCAAAGACTAGGAGAGCATAACATCCAAACAATCTGCATCCTTTCATCTGGGATTAGTAATCAAAAGGCTGCGAGGTAAAAAGCGGCTGAATCCGGTATCCATTAGACCGGCCAGACGGGCAGACACAAAAGAACTGTGAAAACGACTGCCACTTGCATCCCGATTAGTTATGTGCCTCTTTGTACTGGTTGAATGGCTCTGGCTTTGTTGAAGCTAGCGTTATGGTATTGGTATTTACAAAATGTTGGAAAATAGATCGGAACTGCCAATTTTCTATAGTATCTTGTGCAAGCCGTTTGCAATCGCAAGAATTGGCTAGAGTACTTCCTACACCAGTGTTTAGTGTGTGGGGATGTCCTGATTATCTGACAGTCAGTGCATTATAATAAAAAAGGCTTTGAATTATTGATTATTTTAAAGACTCGAAAATATTGTAAGAATCAAGGTGTTCTGAATATTTTCATGCTAATTTATTTCGTATGTATGAGCGTCGACACAAAAGTAATCACTGTTTTGTGCACTATCAAGCTGACCCTAAAGAGGCGTAGATTTATTACTATGGGGCAGTATGCCATAGACGAAAGAGGAATCAACTCCAACATGTCAGCTCGAATGTGACTGTCTGGGTCGCAGTAATTGGTTTCTAAAGTTTTCTCCGTCGAATTAATATGTTAATCCCTTTAGATAGGTTTTCTATCCAAAAGTAGATTTTTGAAGACAAACTTGGGATAATAAGTTTATTCATATCACGTTATAAACTAAGGTACCTACATAAACTTTTTAATAGCAAAACTGAGCAAAAATCAAACACAATTTTCAAAACGCGTAATTAATTAAAGAATCTTGATAATTTTAGCCTATAATAAACGCCTATGTGAACAATACCTACAACGGATATTTTAATGTATGACGTAATCGAGCTAAATACCAAATAATAATGACAATGTGTGGGAATGGGAATCGTCAACAATTATTAATATCTTATGCCTGAAAATACAAAGTTAGTAGGAGGTTCGGATCAGAATTCCAAACCAATCAGTGTTCCTGTAGTTGAAACAGGTAACGTTGATGGGTTGGTTGGACGCACACGAGCCGGTGCTTTCAACGCATTATGGGTTCCTGGTATCTGTCCTTGTTTACTACTGAAATTGCAAAACGCAGAATAATCCGATCAGTGGACTACATGGCGTCGCAATTCAAAATGGATGGTGAAATAGGATTTCAGACGTTCCGCCTGTTTTATATAGCAGGTAATTAATGGTTGTTGTATCTAATGGCCATTTCCTAGAATATACAAACACAAATGAAGCACTCTCAAAATCTCTTACTGAGTTTAACTAGTCCATAAATATTGAATACACAGAGAGACAACTCTTAATTGATTTTTAAAGAAGAAAATCACCCAATCATAGCTAGTTTTGGGTGATTCCATCAAATAAAGATGCAATGCCACCACACTCCCTAGAAAAGCGTCACAGCAATAAAATGAGTAATAAATAGAACTGACCCAGACAATGACACACCAAGTAAACTATTAAACAAAAGTGCTCTGTAAACATTTAATCTGTTAGAGTAACGAGTGATGCAGTGTGACATCACTAGAGGGCCACACACGAACACGCGACGTAAAATCAGAAAGTAATCAAAAAACTATTCAATAACAAGCTAAACAAGCATACTTAGTATCATCCATAGATATGAGTATTAAAGCTTTTTTTTTCGAATTTACGTTACGTTTAGGCCACGCGTTCGTGCTAGCACCACAGTCTGGGCATAAAAGCTGCACTATTACCGCCGTAGACCGAAACAGATCGAAACTGCACGCCAGACGGCCAGACATACCTACAACCTAGGTACCTAGGTACCTATCTACCGCTCGGAGTAGAGGAGACTTTTTAATAATCAACCCTCACCGCCTCTCGGAAAAGGGGATTACACATTGTAGGGTTTCAATTATTATTTCGGTGGGCCAATACGCTTAATGAAATGTTACTGCGTAATTTGATGATTGAAAAGTGTTTATTTATGTACTCGCAAAAAGCTCCATCTTTGTAACTGTTGTGTAGGTGTTTTTGTAATACAAGGTGTTTTTTTGCACATTCGTCAAATTCAGGAAGTAGTCTCAAAATACATAAATAATCAATTTAAATTACGGAACCTAGTTAATCTATATATATAAAAGAAAGTCGTGTTAGTTACTTCACTTATAACTCAAGAACGGCTGAACCGATTTAGCTGAAAATTGGCAGGGAGGTAGTTTAGAGCCAGGAGAAGGACATAGGATACTTTTTATCCGAAAAAAAAAAAAACCAGTTTGATATAAGGTCTCTTGGCAAGCGCGTCTGGGGCGGCGTGTTCGGGATTGAGGATTTAATAGAGTAGGATAGGTAGGGTAGGTAGGGTAGGTAGGGTAGGTAGGGTAGGTAGGGTAGGTAGGGTAGGTAGGGTAGGTAGGGTAGGGTAGGTAGGTAGGTAGGTAGGGTAGGTAGGGTAGGTAGGGTAGGTAGGGTAGGTAGGGTAGGTAGGGTAGGTAGGGTAGGTAGGGTAGGTAGGGTAGGTAGGGTAGGTAGGGTAGGTAGGGTAGGTAGGGTAGGTAGGGTAGGTAGGGTAGGTAGGGTAGGTAGGGTAGGTAGGGTAGGTAGGGTAGGTAGGGTAGGTAGGGTAGGTAGGGTAGGTAGGGTAGGTAGGGTACAGGCCCGAAGGCTCCTAAGAAGCCGATTCCTGCCGGCTTCCCTTTGGGAACAAGGCACTATACGTAGTGTCTAGTGTCTACTGTAGTCAAATAGTAAATTATGTACACATCTGACGTTATCACATCACAGTACAGACATTAAATACATCACAGGATTGAAAACATTACATAAATGCCAGCATTTTTCATGTCAACAAAGAAAGCAACATGTGGCGCCAGTAAGCCGACGCTCGGGTGTCAGAATTCAGAACTAAATTCGTATGAACGCGGACACGTGACTTCGCAGCTATCAGCAGCGTTTTGTAAGGACTAGGTAAGCCGAAGATTTTCGAGTTACGACAGGGAACTTTCAATGTTTGTATGTATAGGAAGCTAAATTAGAACCACTTCCCGATGCCCGATTGAGCTGAAATTTGGCGCACACCTTTGGTTCTAAGAACAATACATTTTTATGACAGACATAACTTAATCCTGCAGCCAGGATCGTCTCCTCACGAGGGAACTCCTCAACGTTTAATAGCACAGACACGAAAATTTGTATACAAGTTCATATTTGATGGATAAACATGAATTCTATCATGATCTCATCTTGCAGCCAGGATTGTCTTCTCACGAGGGAACTCCTCAACGGTAAATAGCACGGACACGAAAATTTGTATGCACGTTCATATTTGATGGATAAACAGAATTCTATCATGATCTCATCCTGCAGCCAGGATCGTCTTCTCACGAAGGAACTCCTCAACGTTTAATAGCACAGACACGAAACTTTGCATACGAGTTCATATTTGATGGATACACATGAATTATATCATGATCTCATCCTGCAGCCAGGATTGTCTTCTCACGAGGGAACTCCTCAACGGTAAATAGCACGGACACGAAAATTTTTATGCACATTCATATTTGATGGATAAACACAAATTCATCATGATCTTACTCTCCAGCCAGGATCGTCTTCTCACGAGGGAACTCCTCAACGTTTAATAGCACAGACACGAAACTTTGCATACGAGTTCATATTTGATGGATACACATGAATTATATCATGATCTCATCCTGCAGCCAGGATTGTCTTCTCACGAGGGAACTCCTCAACGGTAAATAGCACGGACACGAAAATTTGTATGCACATTCATATTTGATGGATAAACACAAATTCTATCATAATCTTATCCTCCTGCCAGGATCGTCTTCTCACGAGGGAACTCCTCAACGTTTAATAGCACAGACACGAAACTTTGCATACGAGTTCATATTTGATGGATACACATGAATTATATCATGATCTCATCCTGCAGCCAGGATTGTCTTCTCACGAGGGAACTCCTCAACGGTAAATAGCACGGACACGAAAATTTGTATACGTGTTCATATTTGATGGATAATGACGATTTGTATCATGAATTCATCCTACCGCCAGGGTCCATAAAGTCCATAAAGTGAAAGGCGCTCTGACGAGCGCCTTTCACTTTATCCCTACTCCGCGGCCAATCGTCACGCAACATGCAACACACAGACGAAAAAGTTTGATACGATGTAATAAAAGTTTCACTTTAAAAACAAAATTAATGATCTCATTTTTTTCGTCGGCTTCCCCTTACAAAATTTTGACCCTGCGCCACTGGTAGGGTAGGTAGGGTAGGTAGGGTAGGTAGGGTAGGTAGGGTAGGTAGGGTAGGTAGGGTAGGTAGGGTAGGTAAAGTAGGATAGGTAAGTAGGGTAGGTAGGTAAAATAGGGTCGGTAGGTAGGAAAAAGTGCATTGCAACGCATGCCGGGTACAGCTAGTTATTAATAAAAGGTGCTTTTTGTCAGAATTTTAGAATAATAAATTATCGAATAAACGTTTGAGATTGTTTGTACGTGTGAAAGCCCGCTTATAAGGTGAGGATTAGACGGGCCGCGTTTAAAACACGGGTGGTTCACACTTACCGATTTCCGTAAATAAGAAGAAAAAAAATTACATACCCATTTTATTATTGATTCGGGTCCAGAATCATTCATAGTTACCTCCTTGCATTTATATATTTAAAACATTCCGTGGGAAAATTTCCGATCAAAGCCTGAACGAAGCCACAGGTAATAATCTAGTGATAGATATTTTAGTTTATTGTACTTTTAGTTACAGTGTTTTTTGTTGCTGGAAAATTGCCTTTTGACGCAATAAACAGTCTACTTTTGTTACCTGTAAATTATGCCACGCCACAACTTTTATTTTCTTCTTTGTCATTTCCTCGTGGTGCTATATAATCATTAATTCATTTTTAAACGTGCACTCAGTCGAACAAAGTTATAAAATCAGGTTCAATTCAGTTTGTTTATCAGTGAGACAAAGAGATGATGTATGATTTTTAACTTGTAATAGTTTTGCATTGTTTTTTTTGACGTAAGTACGGACGGACAGACGGAACCCATAAGGGTTCTGTTTTCTGCCATATGGCAACGGAACCTTAAAAAGCGTGAATTATATAAGCACCGAGAAAATCGAATAAACACAAACACCGGCTTTTCCCGGTAATCCTTATACAGTTAGAAAAAAAAACACGTGAATTTTTAACAGCAAATTTGTCAAAAGTCATTAAAAGCCGAGAGCCTTTTAATTTGCGGTCTAATGAGAATTCTGTAATACAAGCCTTTTTGACGAGAGGATTATACTGTTGGTCCCGTCCCTGGGCTGGTGACTGACATAGGGTCCTCTTTTAGGGATAGAACGGGTTTTTTCTTTCGAAATCACCATTTTTAGGGTTCTGTACCCAAAGGGTCAAACGGGATCCTATTACTGACTTCGCTGTCCGTCTGTCACCAGGCTATCTCATGAACCGTGATAGTTAGCCAGTTGAAATTATTATTTCCTCTGGCTTTTTATTATGTATTTCCGTTGATGCTATAACAAAAAATACTAAAAACAGAATAAAATAAATATTTAAGGGGGCTCCCAATTTTTTTGCTCGTTTTTATAAATAATCGTACGGAACCCTTCGTGCGCGAGACCGAGTTGCACTTGCCCGGTTTGTTTTCTAAATTTTGCACGCCCCTGAAATTTCAGTTACATCGTCATGCATTTTATCTGAAATACATGAAATAGTCATATTTGTGTCTAGACCGAAAAATATTTGTTCCATGCGAGAATCAAACTGGCGTTATTGAATAATTCTCGCAATCGTTCAGTATCGCAGAGACGGCTTTCCGTCGTAGATGGACGAGTGTCTTCTGTTTTAATTTATCTCTCGACAAAGTGTCGACGCCTTTTGCTTCTTCTAGTAGACATAATATAATTCCAATACATATTTAACAATCGTTGTAGGATATCTAAAAAGTGTTATTGTTATCATTCTTCTTAAGATCGTTATTAGACCATCGTGAAAAGTAAATTGCGAAACAATAATTACTTTAATGTTAAGGAACATTTAAAAAAACATGCTTTTAGTTTGTTAGAATTAGAAAAGACATGGTTGGTGCATATTGTATCACAACTGTAAAAGAAATAATATTATTTTTCATTACTCATACACTGAAAGTAGATCTGAAGTTGCCTGAAGAGCGGGTTGAAAGTAATACTTTTCAGCCCTAGGGAGAATCGCTTTCAACTGACAGATGTCAAATTATTTAAAAAAAAACTAGTTCTATTTTCACATTTTTATTGAACCATGTTCCAACTTTCTATGCAGCCACGATGTAAAATTTAAATAACTTAAGTTAAGTATTGATTAAAGGATATATATTTTTAAAACACTTGATTATAATTTAGTTTCAACAGTTTTTTTTTTAAACAACATTGATTTGGGCAAAATATTTACCATTTTTTCAATGATGAAAAAGAAAAATAAAGGCTGAATAGCTGACTGGCCACAGAAAAAAAAACAAAACAGGCGGGAAAGCGGAAAACGGTTTTACTCATTTTTTCTTTAGCTAATTCATGTTTTTATTTTTACTTTCCTTGTACTATTCGTAATGAAAAGCACAGTGTTTACCTCGGGTTAAAGACTTATTTAGTCCCTCGAACTATTGTCGCCCTCACTTCGTTCGGGCGCCAAACCCCGTCTCGGGGCTAAAAAAGTAACTTTCACCCCTAGGGTAACAATGTACTATTAGGCGCCTACTCGCGAATAGGTACTTAATCGCAGACTCATTTCCAAAATTAACTCTTTACCTCGACAGTTTCAGCGTGTATCCACTGCGAGAGATACAATTTCAACATACCTACCGCATCCGTTTCTGTTCGACATCATCTTGAAATTTTCATGAGGCTAAGGAAACTACTTAGCCTAATTCATTATACGTTCCACTTAACGATGTTTTAGGGCCCTCGCTCACGGCGACTTTTTGTAGCGATGCAATAGCGATGCTGTCGCGCGTTTGCATCGATAGTTCGATACAGTCGCGATACTGCTCGCTTCTGTAGCGCGTTGCAAATACGACTAAAGGCGGAAATACACTTACGTGTCGTGGCGTGTCGTGACGCGCCAGAAGCATACGGTTTCATACATCGTTGCGACACGACACGCCATGCAAATATGTCCCTAACCATATTAAATGTATGAAACCGATTTGCTTCTGGCGCGTCACGACACGCCACGACACGTAAGTATGTTTCCGCCTTAACCCGCGTTAGTAGTGATGCAGTCGCGCATTTCGTAAACGCGCGTCAGCATCGCTACAAAAAGTCGCCGTGAGCGAGGGCCCTTAATAAACACAATCTAAATATCTGTATTTTTTATTCGACTTCAAAAATTTTTGGCAATTTTTTTTTTTATTATATTTTACAAATTAATATTATTTTTAAAACTAGATAACTAAAATAACAACAAATTATAAAGAGGAGTTTTTTTTTAAAATTATTATTATCGATAATTCTGAATTCTTTTTTTATCGGAAAGGATTATTTCAGTGGTGGTCCCATTTTAATTTGGTCAAGTTTTGATTGAGCAGGACATTATTCTAGCTGGTACCAGGAGCCCATAGTCAACCATGTGGTTCTCTATCATCAGCTTTCCTGATAGACATGATTCTGACTAGTCCAATATTTTATTCTTCGAATTAAGATTTTAATGGAAATCACGTAACCGAAGCTAATTAATTATACAAATCTTGTGAGAAAAAATGCAAAAGATAAATACGACAATGATATTTACGTTTATAAAACATAGAATTTCAATGCATTAGAAATGAAAATGTGAAAATTTCTCATACATTTTACTTGCTAAGTCATTATTGTGTGCAAGATACTTATTTGACTAATATCAGTAATTTGATAAAGTTTTACCAAGTTCTCTATAGCTTTTGAGTGTTAAAAAAAAAAAAAGTTGTAACACATTGGTACTAAAAAATGAAACATAATTACTTTAAGAGTCCCCCTATAACATAAACAAAACCTAAATTCATTTAAAAAAGTTATAATACCAGGATGTAATAAAGCCATGCAGGTATACACATGCAGTGCCTGCAAGCAAGTATATCGAGTGTCGCAGCGCGTGAGTAACTAGCCTCCTGGGTTTGTTTTCTTCGGGAAGTCCGATAATTTGGCTGCACTACCCTTACTACTTTCAGTCCGCTTCACTGTTAAATGGGTAAGCATCGCTATGCTCGTTTCCATTACTGGTTTTGTTCCTGCCAAATTTTAACGCTTTCTGAGTAAAGCAGCAATGGATTTTGAAACGTTAAACGTAGTCTACATATTAGAGTTAATTGAAGTGCCGTTAGTACGGGTATCTGTCTCGACGCCTCCTTATATTGGCGTGCCAGACCTACCCCAAGGCAAAGCGCGTTGCCCTTTCCCCACCAGTGCACCGGGTGCATTGTGACAACAAAGGATATGCCAAAGTTCGGCTTGCAAGGTGATTGTTGATTTTCAACGAACTCGTTCAATATGTATGAGGATCGAGAGCTTATCTATAACCATCGCAGACTTTACGCTCAGTTTGTATGACGTTGATAACTTGAGTGGAAAGCTTGAATCGTTTCTATTGACATTGACTTTGCTTAAAGTTATGAAGGTGAAATAAAATCTTTGTAAAAATTGTAACACACCACTGCATTTTCTCTGGTATTTGTTGCATTAACTTAAAATCGTTTTTCCAACGCAACGAAAACTAGGTAAAATAAGGGGAAATTAATCACACCGAAACGTGGATGTTTTTAATGGATGAATGGATTCTATTTCATTAAATCGAATATCGTTCACATTGTTATTTCTATGCCAGAGACTAGAGACAACGTGAAAATTAATTTCCTTTTGTTCACTCCGGACATCAGGTAACACGGTCGTGTTTAGACTTTATATTATCATTGCTAATGAATGCATATTCTACTGTAAATAATATAATAAGCTTGGAACTTAATAACGTTTTCAAAAACAACAATAATTAAATCATCATCAAATGGTAAACTTTACAAATAAAATATAACGATAAATACATATTATTTTAGCATGTAAAATTAAACGAGAAATACTAATATTTTAGTATTTCACAGGAAACCCGATAGATTAATTGCTGCAGGGTTCCAACATACTCATATAACCAATACTTGGATGCATGTTAGTCACTCACTCACGCCAGAACGGCTGAACGGAACATGATGAAATTTGGCACAGAGACATATTGTCTGGAATACAGGGTACTTTTTATGCAGGAAGAACGATCCTGTGGGACAATTCCCGAACACCGCGCGCGCGACGCCACGGGCATAATCTAGTATTTAATACATGAATGACATTTTATCCGACCTTTATTGCGTGAACATTTCTCAGAAATCTCCAATATACACACAAACTAACAAAAATATTATTATAAAATTCGCTCCAGGAGATATCAAAGGCTGGTATTACGTAGCGTTCTACCAGGGTGGTAGAGGTGTGTAGGATGCGGCAGACAGGCGGGCTGCGGTAGTCATGGCGACCGCCCGAATGCGCCTGCCAGCTTGCAATCCTGAGCATTGGGGTGGTTACAATTGATGCGCAATAGATGGAAAATATGGACTAATTACATCGATCAAAAATTATCAGAAAATCGTTGAGGCGGAGAATCATTTAAAATGTTTATGAAGTCTTGCCCTTGGGGTATGATATTGGTTTCTTGATTAATTTTCGCAGAAATTCAGCAGGTAAAGTATGTAACTTTTACGTAATACAAATATAAACATATTTACCAAATGGAAAATATTTAAATATTTGAAACATTTTTTTACCGCTTTTGGTAGCTCAAATCTTTATTTCTGTAAATGTTAACTATCTTCAATAAATTAATTAAATACGATACGAAACAAATTATGGCTCCAACAGTTAATTAAATTGATCTCTGGTCAATTTCAGGAACTAGAACTACAGAATGTATATATATATATATTTAATAACATATTCCCCGAGTTGCTGCTATGATTTATTTATTTTTAATTAACATTTTATTTATGAATAATTCCTCTAATGTTTGTATCGAGTTCTAAAAGTCAATAATGAATGTTTTATTCCTTTCCCAAAAACTAACTTTGAAGGGGTCACAAAATCTTTCATGAAGACCATTTACGTCAGATTTTTAGGCGTATATGTGCTGAATTGAGAAACGGTTACCCATCCACGAATTAATCCCGCTCAGCCGATCCATTATTACTTTCATTTTCAAACATGGGTTTAAATAAATAATAAAAATTACAAATCTGTAGAGCACAAGGACGACATAAAAACCAGGAAGCATGTTCCATTTCCCAAGGCACTTGGACACCGCACCGCGCATAGATATCAATCACTCCGTAGTATGATTGTGTATATATAATCCTGCAACGCTACCTATTTACTTTTTGTGTTGTGCGTCTGTGTTTATGCACTGTTATGTGCTCCTGGTCTCTGATCATATTTACTCGGTTATGTGGCGGCGAACATCGAAAGCTTTGTGCGAAGACTCTCAATTAATATGGCGGAGTATTTGATGTTGCAAAGCACATTATTATTGAACAAATTATCGAGAGGTGTTTGATGTACAACGTAAAGAACGCAAACAACAGGGTTTCAATTCTCGGGTCGGGCAAATATCCAGAATGCTACTGAAAATTTCTAATACCATTATCACCGACTGGAGGACAAAGCCCTGGACCATCACGATAAACAATATCGCTTTTGACCACCAGCTCACAGTATTCAGTATGCAGTTGGTATGATACCATACAGTTAAAAATAGTATACCCGCCTCGCGCGGCTAGAAAACAGGCCTCCCGTGTAGAGAGAGTGGCCAACCACCGTTTGGTGGATTTAACACGTTTTAAAATTTTTACCAAAACAAAAAATATGATATTATTATCTTATTTTTTTTTTCAATATTTTTCTTCCAAAACGGCGGACGTGGCCCAAAAGGCTGCCCAACTCAAATGGGACTGAGCAGGACATGTCTGCCGAATGCCAGACAAGCTGTGGACCAAAATAGCGAGAAACTGGTGCCCTGACACAGTGAGGCGGGGTCGCGGCAGACCACGAAGGAGATGGCCGGAGGAACTTGACAGGTTCTGTTAGAACTGGACGGAGGACGCAGGGGTTCGCGAGGCATAGACGAAAGGCATATACGTATAGACCTAGATATAGCATTAACTGAGTGTACGCCTGTCTAGTTTCGAACCCACCACGTTAAAATCCTAAATTGGGCCTTTTACCACTTAGTCGCTACTGTTTGTTCTGTTTTTTTCTCTAGCCCGTACTGTCCCACTGCTGGGCACAGGTGTCCCATCTCGTCTTTCCATCAACTCTTGACCCGCGCCACCTCGAATCAACCAGTTGGTTTACTGTTATTATTTCAATTCGGAGGAACCAAAGATAAATTTGGATTTGTTTAAAAGGTGTCTCAATCGAGAGTGTTTTAAGCTATATTTCAATATGAAGATGTTCAAACTGAGCTGAGATTATGAGCTGATTTTCCCCCCTAAAGACACGGGATTTTTTTAAAGTTATAACTTTCACTATTTTTGTTTTCGAGAAAAGTGGAAGGAATGGGGGAAAGCAAGGCCTTTCTTTGCCCAAGAGTGTGACAGGAAGGCTAATAAAAAAAAAAGTTACAAAGGCATGAAATAAAATTAAATCAAAATCCAAAAAACTCGCGACACAAAATCCTCTAAAAAATAAAAAAGTAATATCTAAACATTGTCCCTTTACCTATAATATAGGTAGATTAATTTTATTAATCCACGCGCCATAGCATCGGGGGAACACTAAGTAGATACCTTAGAACAAGCACAAAACAAAGCGGTCCCCTTGCGCAACGACGACGCTTGGATTAAATTATTCTACTTATATTATAGGTAAATGGACAATATTTAGATAATATTTTGTTTTTTGGAGGTGCTTCTTTTAAATCGTGGCTAAATAATAACAGCCGCTCGGATCAATATTCAGATTTAGCCGCGCTTGTCAGGTTGGTCTCTGGATGGGTGACCCATTACATACCGAAATTACATAGCTACGTGCCTCGGAAAGCACGTTAAGCCGTTGGTCCCGGCGCTGCCAATTGTAGATCTTTGACAGTCGTTACAGGTAGTCAGTAGCTCGAAAGTCTGACAACCAGTCTTACCAAGGCGTATCGTATTACCTAGTACTAACTGGATTGTGGAGGTCAGATAGACAGTCGCTCCATATAAAATACTGATACTCAGCTGCATCCGGTTAGACTGGAAGCCGACCCCAACAAAGTTAGGAAAAGGCTAGGCTGATAGAGGATTTTGTGTCGAGGGTTTTTTGTAGAATGCTGAAACGTTCCTATTTATTCATCTGTTTTACAGTAATATTCAAACACTGAACGTTTCACTTTGAAGTAGAACGTATAAAAGAATTGCTTACTTGAAAAGCCATGCATTGCTACGCGGTTGAACATCAGTCAGGCAGTCTTCAAAATTAACTGGCGTACACGAAAATAATATTTACCTTTCTTCCTGTCGCCGTCAAAACACGGGTGATCACAAAAGAGCCCCTTCAATATCGCATCAAAAGCTTTTAAAAAAGTAATAAAGGCATAATTTAATTTTCTCTTTTAGACTGGCATGCGTCTGGGCGCAGCGACGCCAATTGGAAAACGTATATGTACAATAGGTACAGTATATCAAAACATGGTCATACTCATAATAGGCGTCTGGTTCCACCCCTTGTCTGCGAGCGGGATCACATCCTCACTCGCAATTACGGTAATTAATTAATAGCTCCGAGACGGGGCTCCTACCGCGTGTGTTGTTGATGCGTTATGTTGTCCTGGTACATATTGACACTTTTGAGGATTAGACTTTTTCTGACAAGACTATTTATGACAAGTTTCCGCGAAAACTAGTCAAAACTACTTGTGCTATTTATTCTGTGACAAAACCTAAATAAATGCCGTAAAATATTGGTGACTACCGTAAACCGTAAAGGTTAGATTTTACTTAAGTTTTAAACGCATTAAATTAAAAGGCATGGAAGAGTGTAGCTTGATATAAAAGGTTATACCAAGACCTACGAATGAATTATGAACCTCATGTAGCCGGTCAAAGGGAGCACGCGTAGTTTATAAATTTACTGTTTGTATTCAGCTCTAATTAAAAAAATAAAAGCTTATATAATCGGATCAGAGCGAGCGTAGTGAAATTGTTAGAAAATATTTACATGACAACTAATAGAGAAGTATGGAAGAAATAGACACGCTGCGCTGACTCCAAATAAATTGAGATAAAAGAAGTAAGACGAGAAGAGAAAGAAGGAGATGATGACATAAAAAAGCATTAAAAAGACCACCAAAGTAGATTGTAATCAATCCAAAGCAATCAAGGTAACAAACTAGGAAGCTTTAAGTAGAATAAAATTAACAGTCCATAAATACAACCCTCTTAGTAACGTAATCTAACGACACTAAAGTCCAGCCCTTAATAGTTTAAACATCAGTATTCTTTCCCCAACATCCCGAGGGTGCATTAAAATCACTTTGTGTCCATTTAAGACGATATAAATTCTCTTAGCACCAGTCATTACTAAAGTAGTCCCTGTTACGGACGCGGTATTTACCATGAGACCTTAATTGCGATAGACTTGTGTCATGAATAAAACGTTTTATTTGTTACAATTAAACAAAACGGATGATTGGCCTGTGCATTTGGTGTTCTTCCTCACATTCTGCTGCCCTCGTCCCAATTTTTATATATGTCTGTCTTCTTTCTTTATACTTCTTAGTCGAAAGTCTCAGTAGTCATCCCCGTTCAAAACATAATAATATCATCTTTCACACATTCCGTTCATCGGTTCTTTGGTCTTCCACTACTGTTATTCACACACCTGTCTTTGACGTTGTTCAAGAATAAAAACTTATCTGGAAAACTCGAGGAGGTATTACCCTCTCTCCAAACTTCCCCATCGAACTAATTTAAATCGCCTACACTACATCCGCCCTATGTGCGCCTGGTAGCACATGAAGCTTTGATACGGCGCGCGCGACTGTCTGCGTACCGGCGGTCGCCATGGTAACCAGGTTGTGATGGACTATTTTTGAGCCCAGACAGTTTCTCTTTTGATGTCTATTTATTATTACTTATTTGCCAATACCATGGACCATTGGATAAATTGTTGATATTGTATCTTCCATGAATAATAGTCCTATTATTATTGATCAAAGTATTGTACGCACAAAATATAAGTCGGGAACAAGTAGAGTATTTTACTGCCTGAGTCCAGAGAAAAGTTGCTAAACACGTTAAATTAGTTCGCCGAAGTTAGGTTGCTACCCATTTAGAATTTAAAATTTCGGGAGCTAGGTGTCTGGCTAGGTAAGTGAAATAAAAATTTACATTTTACTTGCACGTTTTAGCACCCATCCTGCCACAGAAGCCAAGAATTCCTGGAAGCAAACCATGTGCCATGATACTATAACCTTTATTCCAATAACCATTGAGTTTAAAATTAACAAATTAAATATTTTACTAAGTTTGCGAGCGCATTTCCTCGCTGCAGATTTTCCGGGCGAGCTGTCAAAACTCCCGCCCGGGGTTCGACTGTTTCCGTGAAACGTCGGCACGGTTCGACACCCCCGTCACGGAGGCCAGATTACATGGAGCTGCAATATTTGTTCGAACCGGTTTGCTTCCTTTCCGCGGCTAGAATCAGCGAGCTCTCGATAGTGTGGTCCAGCACGCAGACGTGCATGCAATGCGACATCGTCGATACAACGAGCTATATGTGTGCACCGTACTAGTGAACTTTGATAATGAACCGAGGGGCAATTGCCCGGGCAGGGGGGGCGAGGCTTCTGCCCCCAAACCCCTGTTACCTCGGCCGGGATGTGCAACGACCTGCAGCCACTTCCGAGCCAGCTATGTAAGCAACGTACATAGCTACCGCCTTTAAAGCTTTATAATTATACAGTATCGAAACGATTATTAGACCTACGAGCTATAAGACATCTTCATGAGTCATGACAGCCTGGTGCTAGCCCTCATTTTAAACCTTCTGTTTCACAGGTTATTTGAGACAACATCATCATATTCTGCCTAGCCTTTTCCGAACTTTATTGGGGTAATTTTCGAGTCTTACCGGATGTAGCTGAATACCAGTATTTTACATGGAGCAACTGCCTATCTGATCTCCAGATAGATTACAAAATCAATAAGTACGTTAGTAAGAAGATTCCAGGCTAAAACTTGCCAAAATTAGTAACAACTATCCGAGTATTAATTATTTTCTAAAATTTTTAAACGTGGTAGGTTTGTTGGACTTTCCCCTTCAGTCACCCCAAGGGAATGCTACACAAAACAAGAGGAAAATTTCATTTTCACCACTCCCGCACGAAAGAAGTGTCTTTCCTCTACGAAAACAGTGAGGAAAGTTGGTTTTTCCTCACTGTTTGAACAGTGAGGAAAGTAATGATCCCGTTCAGAAACTAACCTTGCCTGATTTTTTTATGTTAAGTTTTAAAGATATTTAAAAAAATAAATAATTTTGATTTGCTTTGTGACTATTTAATTTATTTACCAATGATGACTGAATACTTTCTTGCTGGGAGTGGTGAAAAGTTTTGTATGCAACTTGTGAGCAAGTTCATTTGCTATTCGTTTTGTTGAGTCTTTCGCTTACTCAGGATTGAAATTTATAATCACTCGCTGCGCTCGTGATTCTATTTTTCAATCCTTCGTTCGCTCAAGACTCAAAATCATCACTCATAGGAAAAACGAACTTTCCTCACATGTTGGATAAATAACTATTCTCGTGGGATGTTTTGTTTTCTACTTAAACAATATGTTTTAGAAAAAGAACCCCTCAGCTTAACGATATTGTTTTTAAGCCAATCTCTAACAGAGTACTTAATCTGTATTAAAAACTACTAATCTCTTGATAGGATCAACCTTAGGAGGTTGCAAACAATTTAATCCGTAAAATTTCCATTACAAACACTGATTTAGGTTTCAGCCTATTTGTTTTAACATTATTTTCGGTACTTTATGAAATATTTTCATACTTATTTCTAAGTAAATTAAGAACATAATTTCAAAGATACTTAGAATTAAAGTAAAATATATTGTATAAGAAAACGAGTAAACACCTATCACACTTTACCGAAGCTTCCCGATAGTTACTATTTGCACTAAAACACACTTTTCTTCGACTTACATATCAGCAAACTTAGGTGGTATTGACGACCTGATGAGGACCGTACTTACACTACTTACACGTTTTTTCTAAACAATTTTACTTTTATCTCCACTTCTAACTTTAGTAAAAGAAGATTTACAAATTTGTATGAAAGCTTAACAACATCCAACGTTAAACACAAACCTCTATGCAGACCACAACAATGTAAAACATCCGAGATTGTCACCAACCTAACTTGTCTTTGTGTCCCCTAACTTGTGCCCGCGGCTCCGGCGTAGACTTCTAGGGGGTTATAAATTCCTAGTCTGTTAAGACGAGATTTAGTCTAGACACTGAGATGAACATAGACAGAATGAAATGTAGCTAAACGTCCTCTATGCTAATTCTATCGCTATTATTTTAATGTTTGTTGTGACTGGACTTTATGGATGTATTTTGAGTTTAGTGGTCATCATATTCCGTGCTTAAAGGGTAGCATGAGATATGCTCGATGTAGTCGTGTCGCACATGTATTTACTAAAAGGATATTATAATTTTGTCCGAACATTGCTAAGTGAATATTCACCATGTCAGTAGTAGAATAACTTCATACATAAACCTAGTTTATATAAATCAAAACATTACTCATACAAGCACGCATGTAGTTTAATGAAACCAAATCAAAACAGCAAAGTTATTCAACATTCCCTGCAAACAAATCAGTCTGTCAGCGACCATACAAATAATTGATACTCAAAATTGAAAGCACAAACGTGCAAAATACATCAAAGGACATCGCTACCTACGTCGAACTTTCCAATAAAATCTGCACAGACAATTATGGACCGTTAGCGTATGCCAATAAGTATGTTTTCGTCAAAACTTTAGCGCTTAAAATTAAATAACGCACACGCATAAACGATGGGGTTCGCTTTACATTGAAAGAGGGGTCCAGACAGAAAAATGCACTTGGAACCCCACGTCTAGACGAGAGGCTGTCTGGTGAGCGACCGCTGAGACTGGCGACTTGGCCAGCTCAAGGACGAACCAACTACCGGTACTTGGTCCCATGCTGAATTTCCATGCAATTGAAAACTTGTTTTGGTCTGTGGGAATTAATTTTATATGGTGCAAAGGATGAATGCAGATGACGAGATTGCAACCCAATACAATGCTCGAGGTCAAGTACTGACATTTATATCCTGTAAATGTATTCCACGTGGGGTCAACTTTCTTTACAACAAATACCTGCTGAGCTAGTATAAAGAGCCGTTGATGTGACTTAGGTCCTAAGTTTTTTCACACACAATATTGAGAACGAGATCTACATTGTGAAATCAATGGCGAAGTTCCAATGATCATAATATGAATCAGTCTTTGTTCTCTACTGCTGGGATTGGTTTTCTGTGGGCCGGAGTTAGCCATAACGTTTTCACTACGCAACATGCACCGTGGTGGAGATCACGTGTCCACGAGTTTTTCATTATACCACAAATCGGTTTCCTCACGATTTTTAGTTTACCGTTCGGTGCATTTTAATGAGCAGCGTTAATTACCATTTGCACTACAGTAACATTGCATTATGTGCATTTATCGTTAAAATACTCGTAACACCATCAATCATCTGTCCAACTAAGACCTCTTCATGAGTCATGACAGCCTGGTACCAGCCTTCATTTTAATTCTTCTGTTTCACAGGTTAATTAATGGAAACAACATCATCATCTGCCGCCTAGCTTTTTCACAACTTCATTGAGGTCAGCTTCCAGTCTTACCAGATGCAGTTGAATACCAATATCTTACGTGGAGCGACTGCAACACTAACTAATATTCCAATACACATTCTAACCAACAGATCACTAAATTTACGCTGACACGGGCAGGATATCTTCCGTGATTATTGTTTATTGTGAGCTGCCGATATTTCGACGACAATAATCACGGAAGATGTAACCGTGAAAGCTAAAAACAGTGTTAATTAAACATTTTATCGCCCAGAAAAGACAACAAATCAATATCCCATCGATCAGGTCGCAAAAGTCCCCAAGTCTAGAGTGTCAGTGCTGTCTGCCCCCACAATAAACCTAGTGGTGTATAATTCAGTGCTGCTGTAAGTCTGGCGGGCAGCGGCTATACTAGGGTATGTATGCACGTCGCATTGCGCCGACGCTAGGGGTAGGTCAGGTACACCCTGCAATTTGATGCGTTTGTATGTAGTGTTAATGTGTTTTATTTTGATGTTGGGGTGGATTAGAAAACGTGATTGGATGTTTTGACGATTTTTGGCGACGTTTTACTCTGGTCTTTGCAGAGGTAACTGTGAGTTACAGATTTCTTTAGTTTGTTTCTTTGAACATTTGAGGTTTGTTGAGATTTTCTTGAATACTGCTTATAGAAATTTCACAGCTAGCTAAATAATCTGTATTTCTTGATTTTTATATAGTTAGGGTATACATTTATTGGTGCATTCAATCGAAAACCGCGTGGTTCTGGATTTTAGGCGGTGCCGTTTCCGGCTGTCATCGCACGACGGACAAATCGATGAGCGTTGGACATAAATATTAAACGACAACAAGAATTTATTTAAACTGTTTTACATACCAAAGATATATATTACATATATTATACGATATAAATATTATTACGAATATTATATTACATATGTACATTATTTAAAAACTTTAAATAAATATAAAATACCTAATAATAAAATATGTTCAAGTATCAAAATTACAGGGCGTCAAAATATTGGTCCACATCGCTGTCAACAGGAAAAGTGCCCAGAAGGCTAGCCGCATTGCCATGCGCCATATTTGCGCCGCGGTTTTCAGCACCTGTAGCAGCCGCCCCAGCGCAGCTCACCGTGCTGGGAAGATGGGATGACGCAAGTGTGTCGACGCAAGTCGCATCGCACACCAAAGGCCTACCCAACTTCCATTGCATTATGGTCATAACATCTGGTCTCTTCCCATCGACGCGTGCCAAGCCAGGGTTCTAAGACAGCTGGCACCCCGGCCCGGTGGCAAGAGCACGACGGATGAGATCACCTGACCTGCACTCTTACTGCAGGAAAGGCCATGTCGTGTCCGAGGCGGTCGACTGCTTCACCACATCGACAGCGATGTGGAACCCGCAAGGAGCGTCCAATCGCAGACATGTAGCGAGCCGGAATGTTGTGTTTAAAGATTTGTACTAAACTTAATGACATTGAGATTGAGAGCAGCGGAGGCCCAGTGGTGGCAGCCCCGACTTACGAGCAGTAAGCCGTGGGTTCGAACACAGGCAGGCGCATTACATTGTGTAATTTATTTCATCACCGCTCTCAAAAGCGGTGAAGGAAAACATCGTGAGGGAACCGGCATGTCCTAGAACTAAAAAATCGAAGACATGTGACATCTACCAAACCGCACTGGGCCCGCGTGATGGATTACAGCCCACTCTCTCTTATAGAGAGGAGGCCTGTGTCCCAGCAGTGGGAACATTATGGGCTGATGTTGATGACATTGAAGGATAGAAGAAGAAGACATGCTGCGCCGACCTAAAATAAATTGGGATAAGGGCAGGAGGATATTATGATGATTGTTACGATGATGACAATAATGTATGTTTAAGTTGGACGACACGGTTGGCGCAGTGGCTGCTGCGCTGCGTGTCGCGGGTTCGATCCCCGCACGGAACAAATATTTGTATAGCCTACAGATAGTTGTTCCGGGTCTGGCTGTTTGTGGATGTGAGTTTAAATGTTTGTAAACGCACCCACGATACAGGAGAAATTCCTAGTGTGGGGCAACGATTAAGAAAAAAAAAAGAGCTGTCGTTAGAGAATGAATGCCTGTTACAATCATTTCCTAATTACATAAAAAAAGACAATTTCAGAATTATAATGCAGTTGATATAGATAATACTGTGACCTTCAGAGTGAGACATAATTTACGACCTGGTACCATTTAATATCGATTAAGCATTTAGTTACTATAGTTATTGCTTTTTATGGCGGATTTTATACTTGTAGTACTTTTACTGAAAGAATCAATGCTTACATTTCTAAATATTTTTCAGGTTTTGACTGCCTCGATGGTGTAGTCTTCAAAAGGCGTGCCTGCCTAAAGTGGTGTCTTAATTTGATCCCTGCGTCATTTAATTTTTTAATTACAAAGTTCTCTGCGTAATAGCGCTTACTCCCAATGGTTATAACTTGCTAACGTTAAATGGTTGTAGAAGCACCCTAGGACCTACATGATATTGATGACCAAATATAGTTTCGCAGATTGCTAAAAGAGATGAATATAAATCCCAAACTGGATTTTATGCTAGTATCTACTACTATCCACTCCTATTTTCTATTTCAGGTCTTTTTCTCTTTTACTACCTTCTGTAGTAAGCAACGACTTATTGTCGGGCCTACGCTGTCCTCCCATACTTAAGCACTAACGCTGTAACTTCAAATATTGTAAAACCAAATGATTTTAAAAGAGTAACCATGGTGTTTCTTGCCGGTTCTTCTCCATAGGAAACGACCAACCCGAACGGAACCCGAGGCCTATGTAAAATAAAATATTTTAATTTTGATTTTGATCTCAAGTTCGAATCTAGGACACGCACCTCCGATTTTTTGGATTCATGTGCGTATTGCATAAAAATTACTTGCTTCAAGGAAGGGAAATATCGTAATAGAAACCAGCATGCCTGAGTCATATTTCTCGATGGCATGTAAAGCCAAGTCGGAGGCCCATGGGCGGCATAAAAACTCTGACACCAGTTTAGGAAGTAACCACACGATGATGAAAAAGATTTTCCTAAAAAAATCTCAGCTGTGGCCAAAAAAAATCTTTGTTGTGGCCAAAAAAAATCTCTTTTGTGGCAAAAAAAAAACACTATCATCACATGCCTAGCCTTTTCCCAAACTATCTTAGGGTCGGCTTCCAGTCTAACCGGATGCAGCTGAGTACCAGTATTTTACATGAAGCAACAGCCTATCTGACCTCCACAATCCAGTAACTGGGTAATACGACACCTCTTGGTAAGACTGGATGTCAGACTTTTTTTTCTGACTACTCGTTACGACTGCAAAAGATCTACAAATGACAGCCGGGACCAACGGCTTTCCGAGGCACGGCGGAAACTTGGTATCTAATTATGGTCACCCATCCACGGACCAACCTTGGCAAGCACGGCTTAACCTTAAAGATCGACCCGTGCGGCTGTTGTTACTTAGCCACGAGCTCCTCTAATCCCAACCATCAGTCTAAAATACATGGGCGTCGCATCGTGAAATTTGGTAAGCTTTTCAGGCAATCAAAATCACACGGTTGCGGGAAATTGAAATAATATAAATGCAAATACAGCAAATATGAAACTTTTACACATGCCTATGTTCATTGCAGTCAATCGAATCAGTCTAGTCTATTTCCTGCGGAGGCTGGCAGAAGCGCTGGCGAGTCTATAAACTGCTTTACACCGAAAATCGACATCTGATGGTGCGCCGCCTTTAAAATATAATAAACTAGCTGTCCCGCGCAACTTCGTCTTCGTCATACTTTCCCCGTTTTCGCAACATTTTTCATTGCTGCTCCGCTCCTATAGGTCGTAGCGTAATGATATATAGCCTATGTCCTTTCCCAGGTTGAAATCTATCTTCTTGCCAAATTTCATTAAGATCCGATTAGCAGTTTAGTCGTGAAAAGGTAACAAACAAACATATAAAAAAACAGAGTGACTTTCGCATTTATAATATTAGTATGGGGAAGTATGGATTTACGATTTCTATTTCCTTTTTCGATTTAGTTTTCCTCTTTGATAGTGCCTATGTTCTGTCCTCTAACTTCCGTATCTACATATAAACAAAGCAAAGTGACTACTTAAGTAAAACTGATTATTTAAGATAGATTTATTCTGTAGTTTATTAATTGCTTGAAGTTAGAACTGACAAAAGTTAGTTTTTTTTTTCATCTTAGCTTTATTTGACAGTTCTTGCTTCGTTTAAATTCGTGTGTGTTCAAGAACAACACTTTTTGTCGCATAAAACATTTGCTCAAATCATGAATTAAACACGACTTATTACTTTAACTTGACTGTATGTGTAATGGGAGAGCTGTCAGTGTCACCATTCCTGTGGAATACTGTCACGGATTGCTCTTGAACTGGGTTTGGATGTACTTACTGATCAGTTCCAACTAAAACATTTAATTCTTACTTCAACCGGCTGAAATTCGTTCTTAGGGATTATTACCGTTGCGGTTTTTAGATATTCATCATCATCATCAGCCTATAATGTTCCCACTGCCGGGACACAGGCCTCCTCCCTCTCAATGAGAGGGAGTGGGCTTTAATCCACCACGCGGGCCCAGTGCGGGTTGGTTGATGTCACATGTCTTCGAATTTTTAGTTCTAGGACATGCCGGTTTACTCACGATGTTTTCCTTCACCGTTTTAGAGTAGCGGTGATACAATTAAATTACACAAAGTAATGCGCCTGCCTGAGTTCGAACCTACGACTTACTATTACTTTAGATATTATTCCAGATAAATTGTAATTTAACATGACAGATACATGCCTACACTAATATCTTAAACACAAGGTTTTTTTCCAGCTATTCTTGCATACGTTTTATATTTCAAATGGATCCTGATTTCCTTGTTTATTCCTTTTAGTCCCAGCTTTGAATTGAAGTGGTGTAATAAATAAGGGTTACTACAAAATATGTAGGATGTGAGTCAACAGATCGGGCTCAAAGGTCGCGGGTATTATGTGGTTATGCGGATATTTAGAGGGGCTACATTATTAACAGATTGTTGAATTTTATTACAAAGATAGGCTCTACATAAAGAACATACATTTTGCTATGGAGATATGTTTGTGTAAAATTATAATAATTGTATAACTAGCTGGCCCCGCAACTTTTGTCTGCGTCACATTTTCCCCGTCTTTGCAACATTTTTCATTGAAGCTCCGCTCCTATTGGTCGTAACGTGATATTTCCTCGATCAATGGGCTATCCAACACTGAAAGAATGTTTCAATTCGAGCCATTAGTTCTCGAGATTGGCGCGTTCAACCAAACAAACGGACAAGCAAACAAACGTTTCAGCTTTATTATATACACACGTGTTGTGTAGGGATATTAATAAAACCGGCCAAGTGCGAGTAGAACCCGCGCACGAAGGGTTCCGTACCATTATTTATAATAAAAAACCCTAAAAACGAGCAATAAAATCACTTTCTTGTATGGAAACCCCCTTAAATATTTATTTTATTCTGTTTTTAGTATTTGTTGTTACGGCATCAACAGAAATACATAATCTGTAGAAATTTCAACTGGCTACCTATCACGGTTCATGAGATACAGCCTGGTGACAGATGGACGGACGGACGGACAGCGAAGTCTCAGTAATAGGGTCCCGTTTGACCCTTTGGGTACGGAACCCTAAAAAATATAAAGTCGTAAATATTTTAGGATTAATATCACTAGGTTCTGTTGATGTATGTATTATAGTAATGAAAAATACAGGTTGTAAACGGACTTTCGAAGCTTTCAACCAAGCATTCTGAACATCAAACAGTAACACTGCGCTAAAATTATTGCTGGGAAACGACTTCTTGTTTTGGTGTGACTAATCACGATTTACGGTAGCGCTCAATGTAACGCACTGAAAATATTGTGCTGGCAGATGCATTGAATAGTACAGGGGTCATGGAGATATCCCAAGTAAAGTTATTGTAACATTAAAAACTTGTTTAAAAAAAATATGTGAAATAGTTGGAACTTTACTTTAACTTCAGTATCTCCGTAACTGAAACGTCTCTAGGTAAGGAATGATGCGAAGAACAAGTGAACTCTGAGCTTCGTTTACAGTGTTTTAAACCGCGATAATCCAGACGGCATCTAAATTACCCTCATCTCAAAGGCACTCTCTTTGAGATGAGGCTAATTTGGATGCTGCCTTTCTATGAGCAAACTCGCCGAATTGCATCATCACCAGACAAAGAACTGATGAAGCTATGATATGCTGATAACTGCCAACTTTACGTATACAGGGTGTAACGGAAAGGGTATATACATCCTTAAGGGTGTGCTATAGACCATCAAAGTGAACATGTTTCTCATCATAAAACATGTTTTTCAGCAAAAAAAATATCTGCTGTCCCATAGAAAATTTCAATACCTATTCGACCAAAATGTATAGGCAGCTGATATTTTTTTTTTGCTGCAATTTTTTTTTAATGTTTAGAAACATGTTCAGTTTGATGGTCTGTAGCACACCCTTAAGGATGTATATACCCTTTCCGTTACACCCTGTATAAAAGTATAATCAAAAACTCTCTAAAATTTGCTTGCCCCACGAGCCAGCCCGCGCCGCTGAGCATGTAGCTTTAAATTCCCTAAATAATAATGATATGACCCAGCCTGTCCCTTGCTGTCCACCCTTCAATGACGCCCTAAGCCGAGGTCCGAACCCCACAGGGGGTGCCCTTAGCGAGTGGTCCTAGTTTGTAAGCCCTGGCTGGGGGCCTTAAATTCATTTGAGGTCACCACAGGATAGTCCGGGTTAAGCAGTAAACCTTAGCAGGTTGATCTGCGAGTGGCCATACCAAAAAAAAAAAAAAACTCTAAAATTTGTATTTTTTTTTTTATATATTTCTAATTAATGATTATCTACTAGATTATCTACTATCACTAACTGAAAAAAAAATTCTTATGGAATAACCTACAGCTTAATCATGTGTCCATCTATCCGAATATATAGTAACGACGACGCAACTCCTTTTTCCACAAAAAAACGTTTCTTGTCTATCTATCCTGTCGCTAGTCCGCTGGAAGAAATTTCTGAATAAAATTAGAGGTACCTTTCTGCTTTTTTGTGTGTATTTTTTCCCGTGTAAGAGTTTTGTATGTATATAAATAAATAAATTGCTTTTCGGTCCAAAATCCCCCAGCTAGTTATTAGTTGCCGTGGCTACAAATCTCTGTTGCACTGAAATATTCATTTTTCCGCGAACAGTCGAAACACGTAACGCATTCCCGGACACGTTCATATATATAAGCTCTAAATATCTTTGTTACAAATTTAATCCCTGTTCCATCCCAGGTCCCGATTGAAACTTCGAGTATTGTTGCTCGAAGTACCCGCTAATTTCGTTTCAAAACGTGCATGTTTAAATACTATTACGAGTAAACAACAGTTTTGTTTGAAATTTTATGAATGTACATGAAACATCACGCCTGTAATCCCCGAGAGGTTTGGCAGAAGTGTACCTAATAATACAACCTAGTAAGTCCCTTGTAATAGGGGGAGAACCTATTGTCATCAACCAAGCACACTTCTAACTCTTTGGCTACTACTGAGAAATTCTCGATGGAAAACCCTATTAACACTTTGCCAACCTGATAATCGAACTGAAAATCTTATGCTCAGCGATCACGCTTGCGAGCACAACACGAACAAAGCAGTCCAGTTTTATGAATGTTTCCATTTCATAAGAGTATTAAGAGCAAAGTAAACAAGGCCTATGATTCAATTTAACAAAGAAAACTTCCGTTCCCCATAGAGTGTGCCATTATCCGAAATATCCTAAAACACGATAAGAATATGAAATAAGGAAAAATCAATCCTCTGCAAGTCTATAAGTACTCGTAGCACGCGCGTAGCGCTACGGCGGCGCGCGTAGCGTGCTGTCACGTAGGCATGTCTACGTCCGATACATTGTGTTCATGTAGCTGATTCTAACTTGTACACCGCTAAGAAAATTCCTTAGTTAGTCTCGCTTGCAATATGATATGTTTTAGTAATTGGCTGATTAATTACTAAGTTCTTTGTAAAAAAAACAGTGTCGTATGCTTTTTGTTTTATTATTACGATGATATAAAATAATGTTGTTTTAATTTGCTATGATTATTTTTTGTCGTCTATATGAAAAGAGCGCAGTGTGTAAAAAACATAGAGATTTCAAAATAATATCAAATTAAACTCTTAAATTTTAATTAAAGAACGAAATTACAAAGGTAACCTGAACCCGAAAACTCGTATATCAAACGTCATTTCCTCATTTTTCCCCAAAAGCGAACGACCGGGCGCTGGTTGAGGTACCAGGGCACCACGAAGCGGAGGCGGATGTGTGCAGGCGGCGAGGCGCATTGCAGGCGGGTGAACGGCCTCGCATCGATCGACGACCCTCCCCCGTGCGCCCCCCCCCCCCGCCGAGCCGCTTGCGTAACCGCCCCCCTCCCGCGCTTATGTAACAGTGACGCGGTTTGCGTGATCGTTTCCTGATTTTTCTGCTGCATCCCGATTACAGCAATTATGCAGTCCTCATATAAATAAGGGTTGGTATGAATTATGATGCGTTGGGTTTCAGCTGAGTGAGATCAGGTGGCGGGAAACTGAACTGAACTGAAGTGCAGTTTGCGGAAGTTTGTTTTTTAATTACGTACTTTAGCTGAAGTTAACTTTGTAAAATTATTAAATGAATGCGCCATCACACTCGTATATTAAACTAAATGGGTACAATACATAGTCTGGGCCTAGTTTTTCCCGCTCAATCAGTTTGGCGGGAAACAAAATTTTACACAAAGAAACAATTCTTGTACGGGCCCATCTTTTAAAATCAAAATATTCCTTCCAGTTCCCCTTTAACTTCCAACCAGATGTAATATCTAAGCTACAATTCATACTGCACTGCCCACCCTGCTGAAAGCATGTGGTGATATATTTCGGGACATTAATTAAGGCCAGTCGGCGCTGACGCTTTGCCAACTTTACAGCCAAGTTCTTTATGGTCAGGAGAAGATCGTAGATGTTCGTTGGATTTTGTAAAGAGGCAAAAAGAATGTAGTTGTTAATTTCGTTTGTTTATGTTAGTTTATTTCTGCTACTTCTGTTACTATACTTTTTTTTTACAATATATATGTTCTTGAAGACGATTAAAAAACCCATAATTCGATGATTCGATCATATCTTACAAGTCCACTTCAAAATCCAGTAACGAAAAACTACTATTATTTTCGTTTAAACACTATAATATTAACTTTGGTAATACGTAATTTTCTAAAGTAGGAACTTCTTATTTAGAAAGAATGTAAGTTATTTTCGATAATACCAATTTTCAGACACACCCCCGGGGTGGGTTCCAAATAGGAAATCCCATGAAAATTCCTAACGTGTTCCGCGTAACTACAGAATAATTAAAACTACTGGGTATGTATCGTATAAACAGATACATATAACAAAAAAAATGGAGTTCTAATATTCTCGTAAAAAAATAATCAAACATTTTCCGAGCCCCTAAACCAATGGTATATCAATAACAAGAATCCGAATACAATCATCAATTACAAAATAATGATGTGACCCAAATAAAAAACAATCAAATTACATACGGTTAGAAATTAAAACAAAAGAGGAAGCTACGCCGCGCCGTAGCTCCGGAGCTACGCCGTAGCGGGGTTACGCCGTAGCCGGGGTGCGGTCGGCGACCCCTGGCCGTGAACGGGGGCGCGCCGGGCTCGCGCCGCACTGCCTCCTCCCTCCCCCCCTACGCCCCGCACGGCCAGGCCATCCCCCACCCCTGCGCCCCGCACACTGCTACAACCAGCCGCCGTAGACACGTGTCCGCCGCACCCTGTATACCATATATAGGCTGCTGTATAAACGACTGCAGCTAAGTTTTGTGCACTGCTGCATTTCTGGTTTAGGTTTTGGGTTGGCTTTGTTGAAGATAGGATTCTATGTATGATGGGGGAGTTGCGTAAATTGCCAAGCTTTTAAATCCCTTTTGTAACTTTCTTTATTTATAGCGGGAAAATCGTCTAAAATAACTTAAAGTTAAAATTGCAATAAACAAACAAATTTAATAGAGACCAAACCAAATAAACATTAGTTCCAAAGTGTTCCGCTTTATAAATGAATTGAAATAACGCACCGAAATCACAGTTATAAATTATTAACTAAATAAATACACGCTGTATCGACATTACTCAGCTCAGTCACGCACACAAACACACACACGGACACACACATAGACACTCGCCCGGTTCTCTTCAAAGCGTCTACGTGAATGCCACACCCCCGACAACGTAGCTACAGGGCGGCACTCACACATACGTACAATCAAAGGAAAATGTGTCCCAATGTGAGTCAGAGACTAGTCGGGACACTGTAGCCGGTGTACTTGTGTGCGTAGAAAATATAAGTTAATGTGGTACTTCCGCATTTTGGTGTATTCGTGTCACGCACACAGCTGCACTTACGGTGAGCTAACCGTATTGACGGCGCGGTGTGTCTGTGTGCGTGGGGTGCATCGACTTCGCTTCCTGCTAGGGTACAACGGCCTCAGCCCTGATTTATGTTCGTACGTTTGAAGGTTTGCGTGTTATTGTGACGTTTCCAGCTACTTACGAATATTTTTTTCTACCTTAATATTATCAATGATCAATAAGAAAAACAAAAAAAAAAAAAGAGGAAAGTGGGTCCCGTTTTTATTACGCGCCGTAAATTTTAGTTTTCATTTGAAATAGTGTGGTGTGTCAACTGGGGTAGCGTTTCTCTTGTTAAGTACAATGTTGGGAGATCTACCTTTGGTTCATTCTCTATATGTTTAAAAATTTATATGCGACCTCATTAAAATCCTTTGTCTTCTGACTTCGTTTTAGGCGTAAAAAAAACACTGTTATACTATTATTAACCTTAAAATTATAAAACAGCGTACCAAGAGTACGTTGGGAATGGTCATTCGTAGTTAGTCTTATAAATTGAACCTCGATGGTGTTGTGTTGAGGGGTCTTGGCGTCGATTCGCGGGTCGGGTAAATTGTTTTTCCGTTTTTCCATTAGGAAATGCTTATAGCAGGCCAGAGCCTATATGAATATCTGCATAATAGTAAGAATCTAAGTATAATTAATAATAAACCTTCTCGCTTCTACTCGCCTTCCTATTTCAAGATTTGGGCGGTACGGTCAGCAACGAAAGTCGCTATACATATCTAAAATTATAAGACGTCTTAGTTTTAGAACGATCCATATTAACAGACTGGAGTAAAAGATATAGCATTATTTTATCAATTGTTACACAAATTCGCAAAACTACATTATATCAGATCAGACTGATCAGCACAAAAGTTGGTGTAATATTGTTAACCGACTTCTGATGCCGAATGTACCAGACACCTCTACCAACCTCTGCAAAGTATACAGACGTAATGTTTTGTTTGAGTGCAAATATTTTACAGGCAAAATGTCACCAAAACAAAACGTATCAGTCATTTGTTTGTCCAAACCTTGGTTTATTTATTGTTTGCAAACATTTGGACGACTCTCCGCAATATTTTTATTTTTTCGTTCCGCTGGCTACCCGCAAACTTGCCGGAAAAGTTTTCACTAGGTTTTTTAATTCTTACAAGAAATATAGGCATGAAACAAAAAGTATTTGGTAGAGAGAATATTTGTTGCCAAATGTCTTTATTTGCTCGTCTGGGACTTTATCTTGCAAACCGGGTACTGGCTTTTTTGTGAACAGTGCATTCGATTTGTCAAACCGATACGGACAAAGTGTGGACGTGACTCTGAAGTTCTGAACACGGACCCTGACAAATACGCGTTATACGGATGTGCTATGCGTTTGTATGGAAGCCCGGGTCCGAAGTTTCAATAAGAAGATTGATGTGACTTTTGTAGCAGATTTTGAACAGAAATAGAGTTTGCTTTATAATTGTAGAATAGTGAGATCTTATTTGCGTTTCGATGCGGATCTAAATTGAGTCGGTCTAGAAATTAGCTACGCGTTTTACCGTATTTTAGTAGTTGTTTCCATCAGGTGGCCTGACAAGATCTCTTATTGCAGTATTGTTTTAATTTTTGTTCAGTGTGGGAAAGAGATGGAGATATCTGTATCTGCCCTGTCCCTCCTCCATTACTTTCCTACACCAAAATGACTTTAAAATACTAGTTACTGCTATAAGAGTGATGGTACGGGCTCAGTTCCTATATTAGACAGTGCAGGCATCAGGCGCACGATACCAACCAAGTCATCGATCCTTTAAGGGAGACATGGTGAGATTAACCACACATCATCATCATCATTCTCTTGCCCTTATCCCAATTTATTTAGGGTCGGCGCAGCATGTCTTCTTCTTCCATACTTCTCTATTACTTGTCATCTCATGAGACATCTCCTTTCTTGCCATATTATTCTTCACACAGTCCATCCATCGTTTCTTTGGTCTTCCTCTAGTCTTATAACCATCCACATTCATACTTAAAACTTTCCTCACAACATTTTTCTCATTCTTCTGCATCACATGCCCATAGCACGACAACCAATTACCACACATCTTTTCAATCACCGGCGCCACTTTCAGACTGCCCCTTTTGTACTTATTTCTTATTTTATCCATCCGCGTAACACCACACATCCCCCTTAGCATTCTCATCTCAGCTAGATGCAAATGCCTTTCATTCATCCCTTTTGTGGCCCAAAATTCTGATCCATACAAGACAGCAGCTGATTAACCTCACAATACAGCAGTAATTTGTGGCTAATACAAATATTCTACAAAATAGTCCTTGAAAACAAGCAGAACAAGTTTAGTTACCTGATTCACCAGGACTCCAGCAGTCTACTACAGTCCATTTATGAAAATAATTAGCGTGAAAGAATTCAAAT
This sequence comes from Cerastis leucographa, assembly GCA_963082945.1. Classification (NCBI taxonomy): domain Eukaryota; kingdom Metazoa; phylum Arthropoda; class Insecta; order Lepidoptera; family Noctuidae; genus Cerastis; species Cerastis leucographa. The sequence continues at coordinate 18,030,377 of OY720363.1, forward strand.
ATCATAGACAGGCTCCAGAACTACGTTCAAAAAGTACCAAGCCCGCTGAGCCGGTAGCAAGTACGCAGATTGTATTTGCGACAAAGTGGGACCTCCCTCGCCTCGCAATATCATTCCGCACCGCACCTGACTCGCGTATTTGAAACTTTTGTTATGTTTACTCTTTGTTCCCCTAGCCAACTCTTTTTTAAACAACTCTGGGTAATATCATCGTGGAATTGGATTTCCCTAGTACGCTTATTCTTATTGGTCGTAACGGTAGCGTTACTAGGCATGCATGCCTGTGAAAGAGGTGTCTTGGCGCCAGAATGTTTTTACTACTTAGCCAAATAAAGGTGAGTTGACTGAGCCGACTATGGGTAAGTTCAACTAATTCACTCTTGACTTTTGTGAATATAATCCGCTTAGAGTTTATCTTTAGTAATTTCTACAATGGTTTTACCATTCCTGCAGGATATGAGTATACAGTAAGTACCAAATATATGAAAAGGTTTTAAAATAAGCTCGAGAGTGCAATAGGATTTAAAAAAAAAAACTAACATTTTTTTTTATGTATTTTAAAACTATCATAAATTATAATAGTAGGCGATGCAAAAAATGGCGCAACAATTTAAAATTGACAAATATGCAAAAGAATGACATGACTACGAATGCGCCACGATTGGTCGCCATGTATGTGACGTCATAATGTTGGGAATTTCTCGATAGCACAGTGTCAACGGCTTCTACATGTTAATTGACTAAAAATATCCGAAAATTTGTGCAAAAAATATTTATAAATATTTATATTATAGCTAAACAAATCAATCAATCAGAAAAGTTTCCATATTCGACAAAAGTACCCGGGCAACATAATAATAATAATAATAATAATAATAATGGTGGTAGACCGATCAGCGCGCCGCGCAATGATAGTCGATGTTACCATCCCGCATGACGAAAACCTCGTGAAAGCTGAGAAAGAGAAACAAATAAAATATCTTGACTTGGCTCACGAGGTTGTCGATATGTGGAATGTGGACTCGGCTATCATTGTGCCGATTGTCGTAACGGCCAATGGCCTTATGGCCAAGAGCCTCGACGAACATCTGTCGAAGCTCTCACTTGGCGGTTGGATCAAGAGTCAGATTCAGAAGGCAGTACTCCTCGATACGGCCCGCATTGTGAGGAGGTTCCTGTCTCTGCAGCCCTAACCACCGGTAGCTTGGACCCTGCTCTCGTTACCGGCGGAAACCTGTTTTTTATATTTTTAAATGTTTTTTGTTATTTTTTTGTAAGAAATATGTAAAAATATAAAAGATAAGAGTATAAGTGAATAAAGGACATAATAATAATAATATAAGCTGGCAACCCCAAGTGTCAATACGTCATATCATTTTCTCTTGACAACAAATTATTTAAAAATTCAAAGAAACAATATTTGGCTTCACAAAACAATATCATTTCTGACTGTGAACTTTGTGAAAATAAAACAAAATAAATTTGGAAAAATGCAGCACACCAAAAAGAAAAACGAAAATTTGAGACACACAGAAACTGTCATCTGTCAAAAAATCTAAATCACTTAAGACAATGAGGGAATATATAAACGTATTATGATAACAAGATCAGCTGCATCACAACGCGCACGCCTTCCACCCCCGGACTTGTCGCTGAGCTCCGCCTCGCCGCCGTCGGACCCCGGATCACCTGTGTCTCCGGCAGTGGCAGTAGCGTCGAGTTCCAGCGACGAATATTTCTCCCCGCCGACGTCGCCAACACCTGTACGTCGGCCGGGGCGAGGCCGGCCACCGTTAAGCTTCGGACCTAGGAGCCAACTGGCCCCGAGCCGGGTCCCCGCTGCCGGTGGTTGTGTGCAGCGCATGAGATGGACTCAGTCCATAAACGAGAACGTCATGCGCGCATATTACGGGTCTACAGAGGGGGGAACTAACCTCACTGCGTACCGTGTTAGGATGCTGTCTCTTTTTCAGGTTCTTGAACCAACCGTCAACGTCTCGGCCCAACGACTGTCGGATCAGGTGCGGGTCATCCAACGCAATCACATGTTGGACGACGCCGCGCTTGATAGGCTGCGCTCAGAGGTACCGAGCAACCACATCGACTTGACTCCGGTGCAAACCGCGGTGCAAGCGTCAACTATTGACGCAATACCACCGCGGTCTAATCTTGCTGCTGTAGATGAGGGTGATAGGGTTGCCACGGTAAGTAGCCAGTGCAACGAACGTTTGAGGAGCGCTCTGGAAGATGCGCTTCACGAGTATCGATCCACTCCTACCCAACTTAGGCCCCGTTTACCACGGCTTCCCATGCATAAGAAAAATAGGGCGTTGGTGTGTACCTTGGACTCGCAACTCAAGAATATTTTTGAGAGTAGCGAGGACCTCGTTGATACGCACTCGATACTGTATTGTGGGGCTGTAGCGGCTTGTCGTTTAGCTAACGTCAAATTCCCAAATTATGACGTAGCTACTCGACCAAAACCAGCCGTACCAGCTTGGCAACGCAGGATCGAGTGCCGTATCGACGGGACCAGGGTACTCATCGGCAAACTATACTGCTTCAGGGAGGGCAACACACGACCACGTGTGATGCGCTTTGTGAGGCGGGCATTCTCGGGGACTGGAATCAGTCCTCAAGAATACATGTCCCGTGTCACAGAGCGCATCGACTTCCTGAAGCAGAAAGTTTATGCATGGGCGAACCGTATTCGGCGGTATAAGCGTAGGGTTGATAGGTACTCGCAGAATCGCATGTTCCGGAGTGATGAGAGGTGGGTATACAGAGCTTGGGAGCGACCCGAACAAAATGTGACAGACGTATGCCGTCCAGATGATGCCGCCACTAGTTCATTCTGGCGCAACATCTGGTCGGTGCCCGTCTGTCATACTGAAGCTGACTGGATGCGAGATGTCGAGCGAGTGTGTGAATCTATACCAGAAATGGATAAAATCATAATAACGCCATTAGATGTTGCCAGAGCAGTTCGTCCGTTACCGAACTGGAAATCTCCGGGACCGGACGGACTGCACAATTTCTGGCTCAAATGGCTAAGTAGTTCACACACTTGCCTGGCATCTCAATTCCAGTCATGCTTAGAGTCTGGGTCGCTACCAGAGTTTCTTACAACGGGTGTTACCCACCTGCTCCATAAGTCAGGTAGTCCTACGGAACCCAAGAATTATAGACCGATCACGTGTTTGTCGACGGTCTATAAACTTCTTACATCCATTTTGAGAGAGAAAATTAACAAACACATTGATAATAATTCTATTATGTCGGCCTCTCAGAATGGATGTAGGAACGGGTCCCGTGGTACTAAGGAGCTACTCCTCATCGACATGGCCATCAGCCAACAGGTTCGTCGATCCCGCAAGGATCTGTCGACATGTTGGATAGATTACAAGAAGGCCTACGACTCTGTGCCACATACATGGCTCATGAGGGTGCTGGAGTTGTACAAGATTGATGCAACTCTACGCGCCTTTCTTGAGTCGTGTATAGGGCAATTGAGGACAGTGCTTCGATATCCAGGATGTCGACAGATCCAGGGGAACGATGAGCCTGTGTGGATTAAACGGGGAATATTTCAGGGCGACAGTCTGAGTCCACTTTGGTTCTGTCTGGCCCTGAATCCTCTAAGCACATTGCTGGAGGATTCAGGCCTAGGCTACCGGTTGAGGAGAGGTGGTCAGGTCATATCTCACCTTCTTTACATGGATGATCTGAAACTCTTTGCTCCTAACAAATTACAACTGATGAAGCTACTGAAAGTAACTGAAACTTTTAGTAGCGCCATCAGGATGGAATTTGGTGTGGACAAATGTGCAGTCATGTATGTAAAGCGAGGAGAGATTATGGAATCCGAGGGAATCCAACTGTCGGATTCCATACACCTCAGATCTCTCTCCTCATCCGAAAATTATAAGTATTTGGGTATGTCGGAAGCGTTAGGCATTAACGTAGCTGACATGAAGCAGTCGTTGAGGGAGCGCTTCTTCGGTCGCCTGAAGAAGGTATTAAAGAGCCTTCTTTCAGGCGGAAACAAGGTGCGCGCCTTCAACGGTTGGGTCATGCCGGTTATAATGTACTCTTTCGGCATACTCAAATGGACTCAGACCGAACTGGACGCCCTAGATAGGAGAGTTCGTACATTGCTGACTGCAAACCGGATGCATCACCCACGATCATCGGTGATGAGACTGTACATCCCGCGGAAGTACGGGGGTCGAGGCTTTTTAAATGCGAAGACCCTCCACAACCGCGAGGTGTGCAGCCTCAGAGAATATTTTTTGAAAACCGAGGTGGGTATGCACCGAGATGTGGTCGCAGTGGACAAGGTACTCACCCCGCTGTCCATGGCTAAAGAGAACTGGCGCAAACCTGTTGTACTTAGTACCGATGACCGCAAGGAAGTATGGCAAGGCAAGGTGCTTCACGGTCGCTTCTACCAGGCTCTTCATGGGCCCGATGTAGATTTTCTAGCGTCCGTGTCCTGGCTACGATTCAGCGACCTCTTTGGGGAAACTGAAGGTTTTGTCTGTGCAATTATGGACGAAGTTATGCTAACGAACAACTACCGGAAACATATTATGAAGGACGAGACGGTGGACGTGTGTCGGGCATGCCACTGTCCGGGTGAGTCCATCAGACATATTATTTCTGGTTGTTCTCGTCTGGCTAACGGCGAGTACTTGCACAGGCACAACCAAGTAGCCAGGATTATTCACCAGCAACTTGCCTTGAAATATAAACTTGTGGAATCTGAGGTACCGTACTACAAGTATGTGCCCGACCCAGTTCTCGAGAAAGACCATGTCACGCTGTACTGGGATCAGTCTATCATTACTGACAGGACTATTGTTGCCAATAAGCCTGACATAGTGGTGGTAGACCGATCAGCGCGCCGCGCAATGATAGTCGATGTTACCATCCCGCATGACGAAAACCTCGTGAAAGCTGAGAAAGAGAAACAAATAAAATATCTTGACTTGGCTCACGAGGTTGTCGATATGTGGAATGTGGACTCGGCTATCATTGTGCCGATTGTCGTAACGGCCAATGGCCTTATGGCCAAGAGCCTCGACGAACATCTGTCGAAGCTCTCACTTGGCGGTTGGATCAAGAGTCAGATTCAGAAGGCAGTACTCCTCGATACGGCCCGCATTGTGAGGAGGTTCCTGTCTCTGCAGCCCTAACCACCGGTAGCTTGGACCCTGCTCTCGTTACCGGCGGAAACCTGTTTTTTATATTTTTAAATGTTTTTTGTTATTTTTTTGTAAGAAATATGTAAAAATATAAAAGATAAGAGTATAAGTGAATAAAGGACATAATAATAATACATTTATTTGTCAGAATATTGTTACAAAGTTGTTATTTGGTTATAAAAGTTCATAATATTCTGCCGTTTCCGGCGTACAAATACATTTTTAGGGTTTCCGTAAGTTTTAAGAGTACATTGATTTAAATAAATTAGGATAACATTCAAATTAAATAAATATTGGTCAAATAGGTATGAAATGTCAAAAAGATTATATTACAAATGTCAAAGTGAATTTAATTATTTCATAATATTTAGGTCAACTTTTCATTCATAAAATCATTAGACGAGTAGTAGCATTTATTTAAGAGATAATCGAATAATTTACATTTAAATGTCCTAAAGTTAAGAGTTTTAAAACAATCTGGTAGTTTATTATACATTTTGGTCGCCATACAAAATACATTATTAGAAAAAAGTTTATTATTTCGTCTAGGTACACGAAGCATGTGAACTTTGCGGCTAGGTCGGGATACAAGGTCATTATGCAGTTTAAATTCATGCTTATTTTGGTATACAAAAATACAAATTTCAAAAATATATAGTGCTGGAAGTGGTAATATTTTTAATTTTTTAAATAATGGGACACAGCTGTCCAGAGGGTGCGCTCCACATATTGAGCGAATGCACTTCTTTTGAGCTCGAAACACTCTGTTAAGTTCTACAGAATTACCCCATATTATTATGCCATAACGCAAAATTGATGATACATAGCCATGGTATGCACATAGTGCCGCATCAACACTAGCCACACGTGTTAATCTATAGAGAACGAATACGAATCTATCTACTTTTGTACAGAGTTCGTCAATATGAGCTTTCCAGTTACAGTGTTTGTCTATTGTTATTCCTAGGAACTTTGTACTCTCAACCTCTTCAATTGTATCGTTATCATGCTGAATTTTTAGCTGTGGACGCTTACTGTTGTATGTCTGGAATTGTATCATTTTGGTTTTATTAATATTAATGTGGAGATTATTTTGTTTGAGCCATGTGATAATTTTATTTAGTGTCCTGTTTATTTCGGTCTGATATTCACCTACGTTATAATTGTCGTTTTGAATGCTGAGGGTTGTGTCGTCAGCATATAGTATACAGTTGTGGGTGGTTACGCTAGCTAAGTCGTTAATATACAACAAAAATAAGGGTGGTCCCAGTATAGTTCCTTGGGGAACCCCACAATTATTTTCCCGGTAGGGAGATCTGGAAACAATTTTGAGGTGCCCTGTTTGTCTCGAGATCTCAACACATTGCTGTCGATGGGTGAGGTAGCTTTCTATCCATTTTAACGCGTTTCCTCTAATGCCGTATCGATCTAATTTGAGAAGAAGCAATTTATGGTTCACGAAATCGAAATCCTTGGACATATCTAAGAAGACAGACGTAATTGGTATTTTATCATTAAGACTTTTGGTTATCAATTTTAATAAAGTAAAACAAGCCAATGCGGTAGATTTGTTTTTCCTAAAACCAAATTGTTCTTCATTTAAGATGTCATACTTTGTTAAGAAGCTGTTAAGTTTTTCGTGCATAACTTTCTCAAACACTTTTGAAAGTATCGGTATGAGCGTTATGGGCCGATAGTTGTCCATGTCATTTGTGGCACCTTTCTTGTGGATTGGTTTAACAATAGAGAACTTTTTCATATCCAGCAAGAGCAAATAAAAATCTAAGCTTCAAAAATTCATCAGCCCGATCAATCGAAATTACAAATTCACCACGTTAGGTCTGCCTGTCGAAAAAGTCCATGAAAAACAAACGTAGCGAATTGAAAAAAGACTCGTCTCGCCTCCCGACACTCCCTCACTGCGAGTATTAAATATTTAATTTGCTTTTCCACTAGTCTGCCGCCATCGCAAACCCCACAAATGGATCAGTCTGTCTGTCCACAAATCTAGCTAACGATCTGTATAGCGACAGTTTGGTCTGGAATGATCATACAGTGGCAAATATAGGGGTTTGGTTTTCATTGTTTCGATACTGTTGAGGCAATGTGGAGGACTATAAAGGATGTTTGTTTTGTAATTTTTGTGTCAAATAAGCACAGCGTATTCGTAAACAATTGTTAAATTTGCTGTACAGACATTTGCAAACTTGGTCAGTTTCAGTTGCAATACGAAATAACCAAAAACTCATCTGAATTTGTTCTTCATTAAGACTTCATCTCGGTCCACAACTCACTAGTAATTACGTTCGTTTAGCAGTAACCGCGTGTGTGTTCTGTAGTGCAAGCGAGCCTTTACTATTGTTATAAAAAGTGCAACGATAAGTGTATGGTATCTCAGTTTTCCCATTATTTGGTCGTGAGTCAGAGCAGAGGCGGAGGCGGCGCGCGGCAGACGCTCAGACAATATTTGCACTGCACACCGATACCCGCTTGCTCTACACAACAAGATACGACATAATATAAAATATAATCGACAATATATGTATATAAAAACAGAAAATGTTACAATTTGTATTGTTCTCAAACATATTTAGTAAAATTTCAAATAGTTTGCGTTCATGCGTGCAATAAAGTTTGAATTTGTAGAAGTATCAAATAGAGAGATGTTCCGACTAGTCGGTAAAGCCGACTATCCGGAAAATTTTGTAGTAGCCGACTAGTCAGCGACTATTCGCAAAAGAGCGCCGACTATCCGGCTTCTTTATTTGTATGTATTTCTCAAAAAAATGTATGATGACTGGTTAAATATTTCATACGGCTTAAATAATTCATACGGCTGTTGCATTAGCGGGCTCGCGCCTGTGGTAATCAGCTTGTGATAAAAGTGAATTAGTATTAAAAAAAAATGTTTCTATGGGAAAGCTGTTTGTTATCATGAGCATAGTGTTTAACCGGTCCAGTCACTCTATAGAAGGTATTACACTAAATAAAAACCTCTATAGTTAAATAATATCTTCAAATTATCTGTTGGCACTGGTTACACTTGAATTTACGGGTATCATTATCCAATTGGTAACAAAAACCATATACGAGACTTTCTTTTTGACACGATTTAATTTTAATTGAGCTCTTGCACTTTAATATAACAACAGTATAGTCTTTATTTTTTCACACAAAAACACCGCTTTGACCAGTGCAAAAGCAAAAATCAAGTAATAATGCGAAGTAAATAAAACATGTTCCGACATGCTCACAGGCGGCGGTTGCGACTTGCGCGCGATTGAGTTGTATTGTAAACAAACCGTCACGGAAACTGAATACTCTCGAAACCGTGATCGGCTCGGCCGACTAGTTGGACTCATTACAAACGGATAATCGGTTATTCGGCCAAAGTCATAGTCGGCACATCTCTAGTATCAAGGAAGTTATGCAGATTTTATGCATAGTAAGGAAATTATTCGTTTGGCAAGATTTTCTGGGATTTTAATTTCGACATCTTTCTTCTGTCAACCTCCTCGAACAGTATAGCCTCTAAGGTGAAGGTATGAAGATATACGTTCTCTTGAAACATTCCATCAGGCGTGCCCCCCTTGATGGAATGTGTTCTGGTCTATGGGAATAAAACATATAGGAAACTAGCTGTCCCGCGCAACTTCGTCTGCGTCACATTTTCCCCGTTTTCGCAACATTTTTCATTGCTGCTCCGCTCCTATTGGTCATAGCGTGATGATATATAGCCTATGTCCTTCCTCAGGTTGAAATCTATCTTCTTGCCAAATTTCATTAAGATCCGATCAGCCGTTTAGTCGTAAAAAGGTAACAAACAAACAACCAAACAAACAAACAGAGTGACTTTCGAATTTATAATATTAGTATGGATTAGAAAATCTCTTTACGTATATTCTATAGCTCCCACAGGATACAGGTTTTAGAGTGCAGCAGCCAAGTTGCAATCTATCGGTTACCAAAGGGCCGCCAAGTGAACGTTTGCTGTGCAAACTTTGCCAGATGCGCTCTGGGGCGTTCCCTTGTGAACGACGACACCTCTTGCCTCGACTCATACCCTGGTACTTGCTCTGTCAAGAAGTTACAGCTTTTTTGTTTTAAATGTGCGGAACCAATAAAATACTGAATAAGTGAAAGTTAAAAATGTTCGTTAATTATATTATTATAATAATTATTGAGTACACTTAACATCACACTTGATGTCTTTTTTTTTAATCCCCTGATGGTTAGACAAAGATGTATCAATGGAACGAGCACATATGGCCAATAATATTTTAGTACCGAACACCAGGCGGTGATAAATTCCAAATGAAAAACAAATAATACTTGGCCCGGCCTGGGAATCGAACTTAGGTATGGTCTACAGTAGTGCTTGTCACCAATAGACCAACGAGACAGCACCCATAGAAATATATATTTAAAAAAAATACTTCTTTCTTATAGGTATCTATGGCAGAACCCAAGGTAGGTGGGAAAGCGAACTTTATCTATAGAATACCTACTTTAATTAAATGCTCTAAATGCGGAGTCTTAGTTAGTATTGCTTAAACTTAAAATGAACTCAATAAGGAAAATTGTTTGAACTTTGAGGATAAACCATAGAACCGGACAATGGGAAACCCCACAGAATGCATGTACGAAATACTTTCTGTATAAAATATGACTTTTACGTGGGAGCGATCATAAAGTTGATTCTAAGCCTCATAATAACCTTAGAAACGGTTGTTTTCATTACCTTTATTTACAAAAAAATACTTAAACGACAAAATCTTTACCAAATCGAAAGTCACATTTCATCTCTTAAGTAAAATTGATAGATCCATTAGAAATTAAAAACCTTTCACGACAGTTAGGTAATCAGTACATTTCAAGAAGTCCATTAATATAACACACAATCTTATCAACTATGAGATACGAGTATAACAAATATCCCGAAAGAAGATTTCAAACTAACATTCATCCATATCACTCAATATCTGTGACCTATTATAGACACTTCCTAGGTCTCAGTTCGAGGTGCCTAGATCTGTCGGATACCTGATAGACAGGAAGAAGATAAATAGCGGGTTTGCGAACAATTAATTCGACTATAATAATATTATACTGGCGAACCCAGAAACTTTCATAAAATTACGTCATTTCTTTTGAAGATATTTTTCGCGTTCCCTTTGATTTCTCTTTGTGTTGATGGAAGATTGTTTCTGTAGAAAGTATGGAATATTTTTAATACCACGTTCATTAGTTTTTAAGAGAAAATCTAGGCTGTATACTCGATTAAATTTAGGTGTTCCTATTATAATATAAAGATCCAGAATCGCTGGCAGGTAGTATATTAACTGTTATCTCGCTATTCGGAAGTATCACAATTCCTGCTTACCTTAAATGATCTTGTTGGAGCTGTCACTCTCGCGGAGAGACTTCTTGTGCATGTAACGCTTTTTTAATGGGTGATACATTATCCAAAATGATTTTTCATACATTCGTTCCCAATATGACAGATTGGCAGCACGACCGACACGTAAATATCAGGCTAAATGTATTCTGTGACGGTGTAGGCAGATCTACCCTCTTTCCATCAGTTAAGTTAGGCAGAGCAGGCAACAAGAGCGAGCCTATAACACAGATAAATCTACTCTATAAACCTACTCTATAGTTGCTACTTAGACACTGCCCCAAGGTTCTTGTAAGAATGGCGTAAGAATTTCTTATTAGAAAGACTACAAACACTTTGGCAGGGCACACAATTTCGCTCCCTTCGCTCGCTAATACAGCAACGAGACAATCAAAATATGTCACATAAACTACTTTTCCGTCCCCACAATCCTAACCGTCCCCTAATCGACGACAAAGAAGGGAAAACAAATAAATCAAAGCAACAAACAGTTTTCTTGTCGGCAGTACCGCTCCTACTTTAATTTATGTACGAAGGGTCTGATTGATCAATAGCCAATAACAAAATGATTTCACACACGCAAACTTGCTATGTGCGTAGATGAGGAGATACACACACAAGGAACTGAGTGGATATCTATTTATAACTAGACATGACAGATGGTGTAGGAAAACTTCGTGAGGAAATATCGAATTAGGTATAAAGGGTGTAAAACACCTCCTAACGAAGCCGAAAGGCACTGGTTCTCCCTGTCCTTGCGACCATTTTTTTTGTTCTACACCATACTTGGGAACCTTCTAGTTAAGGAGATATTAGGGGTCAAAGTTCCAACTTTTTGACAAGTATTTTTTTAAATACAAGTTTTTAATGTAAGATTTTTACTTTAAACACCCCACGACCCCCGTACTATTCAATCCGTCCATCAGCACAATGTGTTGAGTGCGTTACATTGAGTTCTACCACAAAACATGATTTTACACCCCCCAAAAAAAAGTCGTTTCCCAGCAATAATTTTTGCGTAAAGTTACTCAGTTTCATGTACAGAATGCTTGGTTGACGGCTTCGTGATGAGCTGATTTACACCGTGTAGACGACAGAGGTATCGAAGAAACCCCAATAACAATTTGCCCGAAGAGGGAATCGAACCCAGGACTTCATGCTCAGCAGTCGCAATTCCGACCATCGCTCAAGGCTCAAGGATCATGATTAGGAAGAAGGGTAGGTACTTTTTATCTCGGTAGTATAGTATGTTCCAGTGAGATATTATTAAATCCTGAATTATATGCGGCCGCAGGTAAGTGTTGAGCATATCGATGTGGCATCACTTGTTTCAAGTCCAGTAGTATCTTTCAGCTAAAACGTTGATAATAGTGAGAAAAGGGCATCAAAAGCAGGTTTTAAATGTATATCAGTTCTAGCAATACTTCTTAACCAGCTTCTACATATCATTTCAATTATCTTTACACCTATATCAACTGTTCTGGACCAACTTAAACCCCAATTATAATTTAATTTACTTTATTTCTGTAGTCATCATAATTTCAAAGTCGTTATACAAGGTGTTGTTTTGCATCCTCGTCAAATTCAAGGAGGTTACTATGCTAATAATTCTCGTCCCGAATAAATAATAAAAGTTAGTAGGTAATTTTTCTTTTTTTTTTTCTTTTTTGCGGAAATCGATAAGTGTGAACCACCTGTGATTTAAACCTAGCCCGTCTGATTCTCGCCTTATAACCTTGCTTACACACAAACAAAAAATGTCAAACCTTTATTCGATCATTTTTAACCGACTTCTAAAAAAGGAGGAGGTTCTCAATTCGGATGTTTGTATTTTTTTTTCTTATTCTTTATTGCACACCAAATTAAAAAGAAATACAAACAGATTGCAATTTAAAAACTTATGTACAACGGCGAGCTTAACCCAGAATTGGGTTTTCTTACAGCAAACCATTTTTCGATTGCGAGATTTGCAATAGAGGATAAACTTACGAGCATGTGGGAAAAATTAAATTAACTACTACATACGTAATACATACAATACATATATAAATACATACATATAAAATACTACATACATACTATTAACATATTGACAGGAAATGTTCTCTTATTCCTTTCCTGAACACGTCTAACGACGGGCTATCCCGCAAGGAGTGTGGAAGTGAATTCCAAAGGCGCACAGCGCGAACAGTAAATGATCCATCATATCGACTTGAGGAGTGGGGAGGAAAACGAAGGAGAAGAGATGATGATGAGCGACAGGGTTTACCTCTAGGTACAAGATATTCAAAGCGTTCCCGAAGGTACGAAGGAGCTTTAGGGGGTTTTTTTTTGTTTGTTCGCGCATTACTCCGTCGCTTGCCAACCGATTTGGAAAATTCTTTTTTTGTTGGAAACGGTATACTTCCCAAATGGTCCCATAGTCACCAAGTCGGGATCTGATGATGGAATCTTGGCGAAATCGAGGGAACTCTTCAAATTTTATAGGAAAACGTATAGTGATTTTGGTATTTTCTACAAGTGAAGCATTTGCGTCCAATAAGAACCATTCTACCATCAGATCTGACGATGAATCCAAAAAACAGGCTTCGGAACTCCATAACAAGGCAATGAATCTTAGCTGTGTTTGGGCTTGTTGGAATTGTAACGGTATGCCCTCTCCAGGTGTATACACCGATTACGCTGAGATTTATGATCCGATTTGCGTGATTCTTCTTTAGTTTGATGCGGAATAGTTGCCATTTGGTCCCACAAAAAATTAATATAGTTTGGCCATGTGGTTTTCATTTTTTTTTTTTTTTTTTTAATGTAAATTTTTCACGTATGTACACCTATTTCTCCATGATTACTGGATCGATTTAGATGATTTTTCATTCATTTGGTAAAGAAAGCTTGCCCAGTGGAGCCATATGAATTTTATTATCTTTGCTTAGGTACTTTTTGAGTCATCCTCTTTATTATGCATTTTGTCCTTTGTCGTATGTATGGACGATGTGCTGATGTCTAGTTACAATGTGAAAATTGTACTTGACTAGGATTAAAGTGAGATACCACAAGTCCACAACTGAAAAGGCTAAAATAAAAACTTTTTTACGAAAAAAAAAAACCGAATTCCAAAAAAAAAAAATTTTATTCCCAAAACTACGTTAAGGGGGTTTTTCTGAAATACTGACAAACTTAAACAACCAAAAAAATCAGCGTTTATTAATAATTAATTAGGTACCGAAATTTTAATTGATTATAATTATTTATGTTTTGTGACATCCTCCTGAATTTTGACGAGGTTGCAAAACAACACCTTGTATAAATTGTTTCCGCAAACTCAATAAAATATTGTACGTAACTATAAACCTGGCTGTAGCCGAAGTTTACCTACTACTGAAATATTGACAGAGTTTCATACACGCGATTACTCTGTGCCGCAACAAGTATGACTGGGTCGAGTTATCAACTTTCATGACTTTTTAATATAACTCGCAAGTTAGTTTTTAGCGCAAGCCTTCAAATACAGCCTCTCATGATAATAATCAGAGTTAGACTGGAAACACCGACCTCATAAAGTTTGTAAAATAATTGACTTGTACCTAAAAGTGTTTTTAACCACCTCACAAAATAAATATCATTTCATTTCGATAGCTTTGAAATCAGAGACGTCTTACAGTGCGCTCACTAAGTTAAAGACGCGTCAGACATGCGTCTCAAACAGTTGCATTTACAAATGTGAATGAAACAGCCCCAGTAAGTAATTAATAACATACTTGTGTTGGGGTACGTAATGGGTCTAAGACATTCTTGCAATTAAGGTTAAAAAAAAAAACCGGCCAAGTGCGAGTCGGACTCGCGCACGAAGGGTTCCGTACCATTATTTATAAAAACGAGCAAAAAAATCACTTTTTGTATGGGAGCCCACTTAAATATTTATTTTATTCTGTTTTTAGTATTTGTTGTTATAGCATCAACAGAAATACATAATCTGTGGAAATTTTAACTGGCTAACTATTACGGTTCATGAGATACAGCCTGGTGACAGACGAACAGCGAAGTCTCAGTACTAGGGGTCCCGTTTGACCCTATGGGTACGGAACCCTAAAAACACAACCACAAACACTTTTGTACGTGGACATGCCTCATGTCGTGCGCAGGTGTAGATATAGGTAGATAGTTTGCAAGCACCACGGTATGTGTTTAAAAGTTAAATACAAGTTTAACTTAAAGATCGATCCGATTACAATATTGAACCATAAAAGTGCAATAGTCATTGCACTTATTACGTCCAAGGAATGCACCGGTTCTTAATTAAACGATGAATATTAATTATTACCAGAGTGCAAGTAACGCGAGTGAACTTTAAAACTTTTCTGTTTGTTTTATTACGAGCCTGGATTGAAATGATAAGCTGCAGGTTATCCATATTGTGGCTATTTTTTAATAGTACTGGATTAATAATATTTGATGTCGAAGCTACCGTACAAATTATACCTTAATAAATGTGTCACCATGTGATGTTCTGAGCCAAGGATGCAAGTTTAATAATTAGTCAACGCGCCTTGCTTTGTTAAGGCCAAGCGCCACGGTTGTGCGCGAAATTCAAATTTTCTTACGATTTTTGAAGTGAAACTTCTTATGCGACTTCCAACAAGTTTAACGCTACCATGGAGGGGGAATACTTTCTAAAACTCACTAAGAGATGGCAGTATTATAAGATTTGTGACTAAGTAGTTCTACTAGGTACGCAAGATGGCGGGCAAATAGTCATGCATTCGACTCCTCAGTGTGACCAGCCTTCGCTCAATTTCCATGAGTAGAATAATCAACTTATGTAAGTCGGTTAATTATGTAATAAAACTAATACAACAAGAAAACAACAAAATATTATTATGAAGCTCAATAAAATAACGAGAGTAAATGCGTGGCACTCGAACGCATGCGTGCAGTATTACGAAGTTTCACTTCTTACGCGCGGACACGCGGAGGGACTCCACTATTTTTTTTTTCAATTTGTTAGTCAGTGTCAGCCGTGTCAGGCTGTCTGTTGAACAAAATATGATTTGCGCCTTATACGCATTTATTTACAGGATACTAATCCCATCGAATGCCTTTTTCATGGAATAGTCAATTTTTCGGGCTACTTAGGCGCTTCCAACTTACATAGTTTTGAAGCCCTTCTTATATTTTACTAGACTACTGAGAGAGAAGAGGTATAATTTTAAACATTAATTATTTGTAAGAAGTTTTTGTTTATTTCGCGAATGTTGTACAATAACCAATACCTACATCTTATAGTAAATGGCCAGTGCAGGTTTGGAAACCTGGTCAAAAACCCGACTTATTAAAAAGCCACAGTGCGTTACT
The DNA here is from genome assembly GCA_963082945.1 of Cerastis leucographa. Lineage (NCBI taxonomy): Eukaryota > Metazoa > Arthropoda > Insecta > Lepidoptera > Noctuidae > Cerastis > Cerastis leucographa. The sequence goes on from OY720363.1 coordinate 18,046,334, forward strand.
GAACAATTTCCTTCACGACATAAGTACAGTAAGGGAAAACATTAAAGCTAATTTAAAAAAATACCAATAAACAATGAGCAAGCGTGGTGTCCAATGCTTTTTCTTTCTCAGTATCATTATTTATTTATCTATTTAACACTTCAAGTACAATGTACAGAGGCGGACTTAATGCCATAGGCATTTTCTACCAGTCAACCTTTGGGTGATGCAGAGACAAAAAGTGGTAGGTGTCTAACTGCAAAAAAATATAATTTAATAAGACATACTAAAAAGATATATAAAATACTATAAATTTATATAAAAATACTATAAATATATATCAATATATAAATTATGAAATAAAAGGACAAACAATGAGGAAAATTATCATTATCATCTTCTTGCCCTCGTCCGTCGTATATTTTCTCAGTATAAGATGAGTAATTCTATGGTGACATGACATTACATCATCATCTGCCTAGCCTTTTCCCAAATTATCTTGGGGTCGGCTTCCGGTCTAACCCGTTGCAGCTGAGTACCAGTATTTAACATGAAGCGACTGCCTATCTGACCTCCACAATCCAGTAACTGGGTAATACGATAACCCTTGGTTAGACTGGATGTCAGACTTTTGGCTTCTGACTACTCGTAACAACTGTCAATGATCCGCAAATGATAGCCGGGACCAACGGCTTAACGTGCTATCCGAGGCACGGCGGAAACTCGGTATTTAATTATGGTCACCCATCCACGTACCAACCTCGGCAAGTACGGCTTAACCTTAAAGATCAACCCGTGCGGCTGTATATTTAGCCACGAGCTTCTCGAGTGACATTACTTTACAAAAACTACTTAATTTATTTTTAATGTCATCTTTGTATGAATAAATAACATGCAAGGCTACTATGCTCCGATAACACGATAGCCACCTGTCCTAGGGACATGTGTATGCGCAATCGTTATAATCTGTACACCTAGTGACTAGGGACACATGCTGCAAACGGCGCGGTGGTCATGCACCTGGTGAGTATTAAAACGTCTTTGTGTGTCGGTCTAATCTATTCTATGTAAAAAAAAATGTCAGCCAGGTGTGTATAGTTGTAACATTGATGTTTTGGCTTGTTGCATTAGTTTTTTCAATACAATTTCCACAGAAATGTTCAAAAGAGTTTTCGAACAGCGCGATCGCGTCACTGTAGCTAGCCAGTCTCAGTATCTGCTGGTGATGCTGATTTTCTTGACACACTTACAAATATCGAAGAATCTTTTTTTTTTTGCTGTTCTTGTTTCTAGTGTAATCGAATCGTCATCCCGTAGCGTAGCGAAGAAGCAATTCGCCACATCGCAACTGCTCCATCCTGCCGACGATACTTTTAGTAAGGACATAATTATGACGACTGGAACACTTAAAAAAAATGCTTCCCTCTTACCCTGCCCGAGACTGTAATCTTGATGCCATATTAGTAAAGGGGACGATCATCCTAAATAGGATTGTATATCATAAAGTGGACAAATATCCCGAAGAGATTCCTCGCTTATCTTACGCGCCCATTATTTGCTTGAGGGGTGAGCGGAAGCATTGGGGTTCTGATGTAAAAGTTAACTCCTTGCCGTCCCAGTTGCCTGGTAGATTTACTATCAATGTTTTTTTTTATGGTGAAAATGTACTACCGGTACTATTGATGGATATATTGGTCATAGCTCTTTTCTTAGCACCTAATACTAAATACAACCAAATCGGAAACCAACATTATTACTCCACGGCGCAGTAATACCTGAAAAAAAAATTGTTTTTCAAATAAAAAAAGTAAATTTACTTTAATTACTGAACCATAGATAATTAAATATGCTTGGGTCCATTTAAGCTTGGACATTCAAAATATACTTGCTGACTCGTCCTCTAAATAGTTGCAAACAAAAACTAGACCCAAACAATCCCAAACATTTCAACATGAATCGCGAGGACCTGAATTAACCTTCACATAATTATAAAACAAGTCTACATAACAGTAAAAACGGTGTGTATTAATAGTTCGACGCCTCGTCCACGACTTTGGGTGCTGCGACAAGCGACACGCGCGTTTTCGGCGCGTTCTAACCACAGCGATCGCTGCGTTCATGTTTTTTAGCGAACCCAAACAAGAGATCGCGCCGTTAGATGGCGTCTTCAGGTTTGCCGAACATTTGAACGCGCGACCGCATCTTTGCCGGACTTATTGCACATTAGGCAGTGGAGACTGTCGCGTCGCGATGCCTCAACGCATGCTCTAAACAACTTTATTCATTGATTTTGTCCAGAGTCGCTGTTGCAACACGCGTGTCGCTTGACGTGGACGTGGCCAGGCGGTGAAGCCCAAAGAAGGATTATAATAGCACTACAATTAACGAGTAGGGTTCAGCGGCCGATCGAAATCCTTGGACTGGCCGACACCCGCGCCCGGTGCAGCGGAGGTAGGGCTACCGAGAACTATCCATCCGTATTTGACCGGCTATTTGGTGCCGCCGTACACACTTTATCCGACCATCCGACCATTGTCATTTTGTCCCAAAAATTTGGAAATAAAAAAATGTAACAAAAAAAAAAGTACTTTTCGGTCTTTTTTGCAGCCGTCCGGCTTTTTGTCAGGGCTTTTAAATTTTTTTAAAGCAGCGGCGGCCCTACGCGTGTGTCAACGTGCGTCCTACAAGTGCATTCGATACGAAAATACTTTTACTTCGCATATAAGTAGATTGTATTTGTAGTAGACTGAGATGTAGGTTTGTCAGTTTTTTGCAGTTTGTTTGTTATGTTATGTTCGTTTACCGTTATCTCGGGTCAGTCACTGTCTACAGCTAGTTAAGTACCTACTTATGTCTTAACCTCTACTCTAGTGAATTCTCTGTAAATTATTATAAATGGTATTTAGTCAATATCAGTCCAGGAACCTTTGTTTTAGCAAACTGATGAAATAAGATTAGTAGGTGTGCTGGACTACGGCTATTTGAAATTACTTTGCCAATGGTGTATTTTAGTTTCACGATGATCTTTTGTTTGTTGCGGCCTGCGGGAATCGAAGCCGGACTTTTAGAGTAGGACAAGCTTTGCATCTTTTAAACAGACATATTCACTAACTATATACCTATATCTCGATTATAGTGTCTGTGTGCGAGTGTATCGTTTTTAGTGTTAATAAGAATGCTTATTATCACCCAGAATACCCGGAGAATGCTAATCACTAATCCACGGCGCCAAACGAGAATAATTAGTTGTTGAGTTTTAGCATTGCAATAGATCATAGTCGAAAATGATCAACTACATTTATTGAAGTTTCTAATTTTAAATGAAATGAAAAAGAAAGAAATAAAGCCTTAACATTAGTTACTCAAAGAAAATAGCTGAAAATTGTTTTATGTTTTGGTTCGTGCAAAGAGATAAGAGAAATAGAGAATAATTTTAACAATGAATACGAAGTACATAATCATACAATTAATTAACTTGATTGATTGATCCCTTTCACCAAAACTCACTGTAACCGGAACAATATTGCGATAATTGTGTCAACCTAATCATTGTTCTAATTCACCGTGACTGTCAAAGCCATGGGGACTAAAATCATTAATACACTCGTCCATAGTAACGCCATGGTAAAAGCAGGGGTGTGCCAGAGTCCTCGACCCCGATACAACCCTCCGTGACCCCATACAACGACCAGGGCACCATGAAACGAGAGTAATACAATTAAACACCTACTGTACTAACGGACTACCTGTATCTACTGATAGAATCTATACCTAGGTAAAGTTAGGAAGAATCAGGATTATAAGGGTAATAACCCTTCATTCATTCTTCATTTCTTACAATATCGGAAAATAGAAGGCTTCTTTGTCGTTTGACGTTTTGTGGAATGAAACGCATGTGACTAAAAGAGTGATGGATAAGAATGTTGATGGATGGAGAGGGAGAGGAGAAGAAAAGATATATAGATTGTGCGAGGAAAGATGAGAAAGGAGTAAATGATGCCATGGCGACTGACAGGGTAGAAAGGAAGAAGAAAACGTGTTGCACCGACCCCAAGTAGAATAATACAAGGGTAGGAAGATGATGATGAGAAGACTTCTTTGCTTTCAACGATGGGACCACCTTTGTACCCCCAGATTTACTATTGTAAAAGAGCTGTAACGATGTTGTTGGTTAATATGTTGCACTCTGTCTATCTCTTGACGGCTCTTAGTAATTTATGAATTTTTGTTTTTGGTGGGATTTGACGCAGCTTTGACTGTCAGTCATTCATATATATTTTTGGAGACTTTTGAAACTAATGCATTGATTTCTAAACCAATTTGAGCGGGAAGTCAAATCGACAACTGATTTATTTTATCGCCCGAGCGAAGCCGGGGCGACTGACTAGTGCTCAGGGTTAAATTAATGATCACAATGTATCGTAGGTCAGCTAGCTCACAGAATATCGCATTCTCGTGTAATATGCGTTCACAATTAAATTGCTTGCCTAATAGTTTGCACTGCATAGTATTCGCTGGATTAAAGCCAAAACATATTTGATCGTTTTTGTGCGCATCGAATGACAAACATGTTTATAGCATCAGAAATGCAAATACTTTCAGATAGCCTGCTGAAACCGGAAAACATTTTTTTCATTCATATTTCAGTAAAGCTTCAAACCTGAAGACACAGAATAGCAAAATGCATTTTTCTTTATCTACACACAGCACTAACGGTCCAGTAGTTGTAAGTGTGGCTGCGTTGGGTATGTTTTTGGGTTCGGATAAAAAGCCACTAATCAGTGTGACTTCCATCTATCTGCTGATATGGTCAGTTGATTAAAACGATATATCAACTGTAGTAACATACCACTTTGTTTAATTAACTATCTTAAGAATAAAGATCCCGACAACTTAAGTTTTTCATTAATTTATTTTAACCTCTTTCTACAGTAACAACAGTCTTCAACTACCATTTTTTATGGCACTGAAAGGTACGTCCCAGACGTTTATTTCATAAAATACAAGCATTCCTCTTTATTAAATCAAATAAAATTAACAGTATAATAAAATAACCATTAGCTTATTGATCGATAAAATCCGAATGCCGAAAACAAATTTGTCTGCGACGATACGTCATAAAAGGAATAAAAGGACGCATAATAACGAGGATATTAACCTAAATAGAATACACAATAAACATATAAAAGGGGGGAAAGACAAAATATCAGCAAAATTATGAAGGAATAGCAGGCTTTCCTGTTCGCTGGTTGAGCTCTGTTCAACTAAAAATGGTAGAAAAACTAGCAAAAATTCAACCCACGATTCCTCATTCGATTGTAAACGTTTTAGTCACTGCGTTATTGTGCCACTGTCAAAACTAGTCCCTAGTCATAATATTATGATTGTGTACCAATAGGGGATCGGACTGGGTAAACAAAACGACATTCTATTTTGTCCGTCAGGCAGGTAATACAAAAATATTAGACACGTATTTTTTGTTTTATCAAAATATCAAAAAATTACTTAGTTAAAACTCATTAAAGTTGGAGAGTGGGGGGCTCACTACGTCACAAGTAGGTTTAAAAATTACCTACAGGTGACGTTATGCGCCATTTGAACTCAATATATCTCCGTAATTTTATGACCACGTGAAAAAAAAAAAATTACGAGTCCAATACTTTTCAATAAACTACCCGACGGACAAAGAAAAAAAATTAGGTTTATCCCCTATTGTACCAAGTTCTAATAATCGAGGAGAGGTCAGATTTAACTAAAGATCAAATTTTTTATTCAGTGACTGACATCTCACTTCCGGAATAGCTTATTAATTAGTATTTGCGTCAGAAAACAAAAACCTGCAAAATTATAAATTGCCATTGTAAATTACGTATAATTAGCGTATAAATGTAATAACTGGAAATCGATGCTAAATACAGAGTACGTGCAATAGCAATAATACAGCCCTTTTCAACTTACAAGACGCGAAGTAGAGCATAATTATATGTATAAGTGCTACATACCAATAAAAAAACATACCTTTAATAACTGTGATACTATTAAAACAAAGAGCATTATCCATTCCAGTACATTTCAATCCCGATCTCTTGCGTGGTTCTAGTCTCCTGGTAACAAGGGTCATGCCAGCTATGGGGGAACATGACCTAGTTTTGTGAAGGGTGCTCCTCTAACGGTGTGCACCATCGATCCAAGGGGGACCTGCTGATACCGTAAAGCTATAGGAAAGATTCTATGTATTACTTGGAATCAAAGCAACAAATAGTATATTTTTGATTAAAAAGAAAACTTTTTTATGAAATTAATATGATAGGAATGTTTTTCACTTGTGTGTATGACCAGATGTATGAACATAAACGAGGCGAAAAGAGTATTTAAAGATCGTAGCAGAGGTGGCGTTCTGTGGTTTCTGCCTACCTCCTTGGGAAAAATCCGTGAGTTGTTTGTACGTAAAGCCGCTTCCTGTATTGTTCGACCTGAAAATATCAACTTCTGTGCAACTAATTGTGCAAAAGTCAGAAATTCGCAGCAAAAACAAAAATAAAATCGTGTGCTTGGGGACCTCCTCAGGTATATTGAAATTCATGATCACTAGTTTTCGAACATTTTGTTAGGCTTCAAGAACTTCGCTATTAAAAAGTCCCGCATAGAAACACTAAACACACATCTCCAACACTATTACTATTAATAGCTAACCAATAATTAGACCACAAGAACCTTTCCCCTGTTCATTGTCCGCCTTGTTTAGCTAATTACAGAAAAGTGCAACAGGTGGTCGAAAACTAACTTTTAGTGCAACAGCCACATAATAATGTGGCTGGACAACTTCAGCAGAAACACGTATATCGCTCTTGTCAGACTTATTGCGCGGTACATAGGTCGTAGACCCTACTGAGTCACATTCGAACGACCGCCTTCTAGAATCATCATGGACACAATACGAGGAATTTTAGGTATTACTAATCGTGGCTTTTAAAGAAATGGTAGATACCTACTTAGGAACTTTCAACTTAGCAAACTTATTGTTAGCAATTAAATCTTTAGCAAAATTCAAGGGAACTTACAACAAAGTTAATTACGCTGAGCTGCTTTATTCTGTACCTACTTTAAAATGATGATCTCGAAGTAAACCTAATTGTTAGTTTCTTATAGCTATTTAAAAATTACTTCATTGCTCTAACAGTTTATTACAATCTTTTAGAAGTACCTATGTCATCTGCTTCCGATAACATATTCCCATGGTCCTATAGAAGCTAGAATCAACAAAAACTCACAATCAACTTTTTTACAAAACCCAAATAAAGCGACAAGACAACAATAGGCGGCGAAAAAACTCAAAAGTGATCCACGTGTGACGCGGAGACGCACCCTACAGCTGGCCAAGATTCTAACCTTTCAATCTGAGCAGCTGGCATCGCTCTTATTATCCTAGACAGCGCCTTAAGGAATCCTTGTCCAGTGAACGGCAACAAAGCCTTTATCCACACACGTATGCGGCGTCAGCTGCCGCGACAGCTTGCGCCTTAAAAAATAGGCCAATAACTCCGATGGCGAAAAAAAACTCAAAGAAATGTTAAAGATGGCGGCAGGTGCGGTGTCAGCTGCGCGCACGCACCTTTGTAATAATTGCATTGCGCCCGCCGCGTTCGTTTTGTTTACCTCGGTCCCTCGGTCCGGCGGACCTCGCCGCGCCACATCAGTTTTGTATCGTTTTGTGTCGGCCGCGTTTGCATGTGATCGAGGATTAAATTAAATATAAGGAACGATAAAATATAGGTGTGTATGCTGTTATAAGTTATGACTGTGATAACTTATGGTCATGTTAAATGTTCGTTTACATTAGGCGATTAGAAACAGCTGTTAAGGTTTATGACACGGCGCGATGACTGTAACTAATGTGATGTAATAGTCGTTCTGGTAATCTAGTCTATATAGAATTATAGTTAGAGCCTTCGAGTCTTCAGCTGGCTTCATATTCAGTCTCATACACTCATACATAGGATAACGATAGGTGGACAATGCGAAATATTTGTATCTCATCTTTCAAGTTTACCGTGCTGTGGTCATTAATGCTCATGCCTTTGCCCTGTTCCACTGAGATCAATGAATAACAGGCTGGTACCTAAATATATCGTATAAACAAGTCCCACATGAGTAATATCACCGTAAAAATTCAGTTGCATCAGCGGTTTCCCCGAATGTGGTGTTCCGCCGTACACCTACAGTTTGTCAAGAGAGTGTAATGAGCCGTAATAACAGTTGGTATAAAATGCTATCGTCACACCGGTAACCACGAAAGGGTTTGTCGAGGGTGAACTTCATGTCACTGAAAATTATGGTAATATCAATGACAGGGTAATAGGAGCATAAGTAAATTTTTTTCCTAAGTGCCCCAGCTTTGTTGTTTTGAACACAATAATGTCTTGCTTCGCCATGATCTCGCGCGATAACTAGATTTTTTTTAAGTCTGCGTCTGCGGCTATTTGCTAAGCAAAATTCTAACCAAAGGTATATAATATTTAAACATTCCAGCATTCTTAAACTCATCATACTAATTGTATGCATATCATCCATATTTTCCCACCTGTAAATCGAACTTCGACCGTTGACTCCGCAGCTGCATTTGCAACAAAGGAGCGATGAGAGGTCTTTGACTTAATAAACAAGCACAATAGGTACCTACCTACATACATGCACTTACATGCTTCTTCCAGGAACAAAATATGGCAGCCAAGGTCTATAAAGACGTTAACACTAATAAATCCCATTATTGCACTCCCCGTAGAGTAAAGAATGCCAACCTAATAAACATCTCGAGAGGCACCATGTTTAACAACATTACTTTTTGATGCAGGCTGCACCGAATACTTCGGCCTTCAGTTTTTCAAATAACTACGTAATGAAGTGCATTTAATTTCTAATCCATGCATTTTAGAGTAGTAATTGCATTTATTAGTATACTTTTTAGTCTAGCAAGTTAAGTACTTCATCAATATTAAGGTAGAGGGATATCCTCTTTACCTCTACGATTGGAAGGTACCTGGTGAAGGTTGCGGGGATCGGCTGTATGCGAGTCGGGACTGGTCAATGTGGCGTCACTTGGGGGAGGCCTATGTCCAGCAGTGGACGTCTTTTGGTTGAAATGATGATTATACCCCCTCTACCTTCGTTACATAAATAAATAAAATAAGCCTTTATTGCTGTTCTACAAAACAATATACACAATTTCTTACTAATAATTTATTAACAGATCGACTACACGATCGGTTTCACTTCCCAGCTTGTCTTTCGACAAAGGCCTCCTCTAAAGCTTTCCATTTCTGCCTATCTCTCGCTATTCTCGTCCACTCTGGACCCGCTACCTTTTTAAGGTCATCTTCCCATCTTTTTGTTTGACGCCCTTTACTTCTTTTTCCATTCCTGGGATACCACTCTGTTATGGTTTTTGTCCATTTTCTATTAGTATCTCTAAGCATATGTCCAGTCCATCGCCATTTTAAAGTTTTACATGTTTTCTTTGCATCCTTAAATTTAGTTGTATTTTTATTTTTTTCTAATCTTATTCTATCTTTCCTCTTCACACCCATTACGCTTCTCTCAATGCCGTTTTGACATACCTGTATTTTGTTTATTAAGGTATCTGTCAATGCCCATGTTTGGCACCCATAAGTTAAGCATGGTAAAATGCACATATTATACACTTTTCTTTTCTCTTTGATAGGCATGTCTTTGTTTTTCATGACTTCGCTGAGTGACCAATATCTCTTCCATGTATTGGCTATACGTCTTTCAATCTCTTTCTGCATGGTGTCTTCAGCGGCTATGAGTTGTCCTAGGTATACGTATTCTTCGACATATTCTATCATCTCTGAATTGACTATGATGGTATGCGTCTGTGAAGAGTTATTCATAATCTTTGTCTTTGCCGTGTTCATTGTAAGTCCAGCTTTCGCGCTTTGATCTGACAGTTGCTGTAACATTTGCTCTAATTTCATTGGACATTCTGCAAATAAGATCAGGTCGTCTGCAAATCGTAAGTGGTTAAGTTTTTCACCGTTTATGTTCAGGCCTTCGTGATCCCATTGCAGATTCCTGAATATCATCTCTAGAGCCGCCGAAAATAACTTAGGAGAAATTGGGTCTCCTTGCCGGACGCCTCGCTCTATAGGAAATTCTTCACCCGTAGTTTCAAGCCTGATTTGGGCTGTGCTTTTGGAGTATACGTTCCGGAGTATACGTATGTACTTTCCATGTATTCCCTGTATACGTAGTGCTTCCCAGATATACTCATGTTCCAAGGAGTCGAAGGCTTTATTATAATCAACAAATTCCAAATAGTATTTCTTATTGTATTCTTTATATTTTTGTAGAACCTGCCTTAGAACATGTATATGGTCTATTGTTGAATATTTACTGCGGAAACCCGCCTGCTCTCTTGATTGGTTTTCATCCAGGATAGAAGTGATTCTTGACAGAATTATCTTTACATCAAGTTTATAGGTCTGTAATTACCTATATCTCCTTTTTTATGTAATAAAATTATTGTTGATTTAGTCCAGTCTTCGGGGATAATTTCAGTCTTTATTATTTTTTTAAATATATCTGTTAATATAGGACCAATGACTGGTGTAGTAGATTTTAACAGTTCATTTGTGACTTGATCAGCGCCCGGTGTCTTGTCTGTCTTTTGCGTATTGATTGCTCTAATTGTTTCGTCATTTAATATTTTAGGGATTGCCTCAGAATCCTGGTTATTTATTTTATTTGTTGTTTCTTTTTGGGTTTTGCTTTGGTAAAGCTTTCGATAATAGTCTGTAGCTGCCTTTAGTATTTCAATTCTTTTGTTTGTATAATTGTTATCTATGTTCTTTACTTTTAGCATCCAATCTTTTTTACTGTTTAATTCCTTTATTGCTTTTTTAACTCCACCGGTTCTTTCTATATATTTCTTTAATGTGGAATGCCTTTTATTTTCCTTGTCTTTCCTGATGTTTTGGTTGATCTTTTTGCTAAGCTCTGAAATTTTGGGACGGTTAATTTTTTTTTCTTTCTGTCGTAATAATTGCTTCCTTTCTTGTAATAACTGGTATGTCTCATCTGATATTACTCTTTTACTCTCTGCGTTTGTTTTCTTCGTTTCTGTTTTCAATAGATTTATAATCTTCTCGTAGTGTTCCTAATCGGCAGTGGTTCCTTTGTTTCATTATTTGTTAGTTCCTGTAGGTTATTCAAAAGTTGAGTACTATTACCAGTACATACTATGGCTGGATTATTTGTATGAAATTGCCTTTTGGACTTTACTTTTGTTCCTGTTAGTTTTGCACGAACCATTTTATGGTCCGAAAGGAAATTCAGGTGGTGTATGACGGATACATCTTTGATGATTTTGGCATTATTAGACATAATAAAATCAATTTCGTTTTTATGGAGTCCGTTTGGGGAGGTCCATGTCTACTTCTTTGTTTTCTTTTTCTTAGAAAAACTATTCAAGATCTTAAGTTTGTTTTCTAAAGCAAAGGAGACTAGTCTGGATCCATTTTTGCTCCTTTTTCCCTGCCCATATTGTCCCTTCATTAAACCTTCCATATTGAACCTTCGTTACATATTAGTAATTAAATAGGTACCTAATTCAATTTATAAGAATGTTGCACAGAATTTCTTACCCGCTCTTCTCCACAGATATCTTCTTTTTGTAGCTGCAACATTCTGACTTAACTAACCGACTAAAAGTGCATATTGAATTAAATGTTTTTTCTTAAAAAATGTGTCCGAGTTCCGTTTATACGAAAAATAGATCGTCATTTTTCTTCAGGCGTTAATTTTAATAGCTCTCTGTGTAATCCATACACTTGTATATCAGCAGTTAAGCGCCTATTTAGGGATTCCTCTTCAACATGTGAACTGTTCGCCCTCTTCTGATCCAAATCTAAACTTATACAGCAATGCATAAAAACTGTAGTGTAGTAAGTACCTACGTATCTTTCGAGAGTGGCAAGGCTATTTTAGCCGTTGACCGCACTTTCTAAAGCTTATTTTCTTATAGTTACCTACTTCGATTACAAGCTTTTACTATCGTAAAGATTGTAAGATTCATGATCTTCTCATCTAGTACCTTATTTATTTAATAACTTGTAGCTGTTTCGATCCACCTGCTATAAAATATATTTCTATATAATAAAGCAATATACACATTGTCATGAGGTTTCCAGCTATTGAGACTGTACCTTACTTGTCCGTATTAATAAACTTTATTATTTTTAATTTTAATAAAATTTAATTTAAATAGCTGAAAACCTCACGTGGATTAGAAATACAATAGGTGCTTCATTATCAAATTAGTTCCTACCCTTTCTATTGTCTTACGTTAATCTTATTCCCCTTCCTCAAAGGGACCATGTTCAACTTACACCAATACAAATAAATCATCCGGGCACCAATGGCCGCCAGCTTGGCGCCCGCTCCGGCGCACGTGTCTGCACATCTGCTCTCCTGGTGCTTCGTAATTAATCTACCTGTTACCTGCTCAACCCCTCATTCGAATCACATATTACGCATCAATTCGGACATTAAAAGGATCGACATTATTGAATAACGGTCCTATTTACTTCCTATGTAAGTATGGTTACCTGTTTTCTAAAGGACCCTTTGTAAAACTAAAATCTTCGTCGTTGTGTTAGACAAAAAGTTTTGAATAAAACGTCCGTCGAATTAGTGCGCAAATTGTATTCTAATTCTCCCTCGAAACCCCCTAACATTACGTCATTTAAAAACTAGTTTATTTACAATGAGTACACAAAAATGAGAGCAGCCAAAATAGAGTAATTGTTGATATTATTCTAATCAAGGACATGCATATAAAGGGCAAGTAAAGTACGAAAAACATGACAAAAGAATATCTCCGTCTTCCTAAATAGATTTACATAGAAACCTTTTGTGAAAAATTTAACAAAAAAATCAGAATTGCTAAAACCGGTTTGGTTGATACAAATGTCCGTGGGCGAAGAATAAGGCACCCTATGTGAACGGTCTATTGAAATTTGCATCTTTACATCATTCATCAGTCACCGAACGAGGCACTCGTTTCAAGGAAAACCGTTATAATGATGATGACACATATAATTTACGTTACTTAATACATACAGGGCGTGTTGATGTGTGCTATGCTGTTTGTCTTTGCATCAACCAAACGTTCACGGTAGAGAATGCCAACATCCTTGGTAACTTTTTATCTTGTTCTACCTTTTGTAGTAAGCAACGACTTATTGTCGGGCCTACGATTTCCTCCCATACTTAAGTACTAACGCTGTAACATAGAAAAATTGTAAAACCAAATGATTTTAAAAGAGTAAGCATGGAGTTTCTTGTCGGTTCTTCTCCATAGGAAACGACCAACCTGAACCGAGCACCTTTTTGTCGACGTTTTACAAGTGCGCATGTAGGCCTATGTGAAATAAAAATATTTTGATTTTGATTGACATTGACAGTTGAACCTCATCTATCAGCAACGACAGAGTCACACTTTTCCATCCTTCTATCATTTGCAAAGCGTATTGTCGAGTGCTTCGTCGATGCTGCAGCGTACTATAGCAAACCACGCTCTGATTCTCGCTAGCAAATGACGGTTCTGAGTGACAGATGTGGTACAACCCTAATTCGACTTCTGTACAATTGTATGCATGATGTAAAGCATATAAATTGCTATTTCCCATGAACGTAACTTTAAAATGATCCATTTATAAACAGACAGATATAACCAAAAACAAATTTATACATGGTTATTGATAAAACACCAACAACCTCAGAGGTCGTTGTAAGTACTCATCATTATGAACAACATTTACTATGGGACCAAACCTGAAATCGGAAAAAAATATCCGCTACATTTCCTAAATTAAATTCCCTACTTAAATTCTCTACATTTTGACGAGTTATGTGAACTTAAAGTACGGAACAGGAGATTTTTTTTGCGATTTCAGTTTTGGTTCCGTAGTAAATGTTGTTCATAATGATGAGTACAACGACCTCTTAAGAGGTTGTTGGTGTTTTATCAATAACCCTGTATAATGGTTGAAGTGACATAATAACGATTTTCAAATGAAGAAGCTAGCGAGTGACAAGAGGGCCAGAAACATCATCTGCCTAGCCTTTTTCCAACTAAGTTGAGGTTGGCTTCCAGTCTAGCTAACCGGATGCAGCTGCATACCAGTACTTTACATGAAGCGACTGCCTATCTGACCTCCACAACCCCGTTATTACTGTGTGAGCATTTCTCAAAAAAAATGTACCATTGCTTAGAAAATATGATTAAATGAAAATATTGAAATATAGCTGATTTCTTTATTTTAAGCTATCGGTAAAGGTCTAAAGATTATAAATATGAGGTTTGTTTTCAGATATAAAACGTAAATAAATAGAAAAACCTATTAAAACAAACCAAAGGTGCGGAAAAATTCTTATTTTGTTACCTTCACTAGATTACGTAAATTTAATGTTAAATTATATTACTAGAGGTTTTATTTGATTAAATGCGATAATAAAACAAAATTTAATTTGTTTTAAAAAAAAATGTCTATTTTAACAGCAAAATGTTAAAATATAAGCGCTAATGTTTCCTTTACGTTACTATTCGGCCAAAGCTCTTGATTAACTTTACATTGTTGAGTCTATTTTATTTTTTATAATTTTTTTAATACATACATAATGCAAAAAATAACTATTTATTTTTGTTTTCATCACAAAAATATATTAATATCTTATACAATATTAAAAAAGAAAAGAAAAATGCGCCCGATTTTATGGGACAGTAACAAAAATATAATTTTGGTAACAAAATAGGATTTCTTAAGCCTAGACTTCACTGTAGTGCAAATAATTATTTTGACTTAATTTTATTGATAAAAAACCACTGTCAGGAGATATTTTTTACGATTCTTATTATTTAATCTAATAATTAGTAACGATATGAACGTTTATGCGATTTTTCATACAAACTTACAAGTTCCAAATTATATATAATTATTATGATATATTATATACATTACCTACAAAAATATATTCAGTATAGGTAATATTATACTTATTTAATTAAAACTTCGTCGTAATTATTATAATAAAAATCACATAGTCTATACTATGCCTAACAATTTCCTATTTTGTTACCTTCTTTTCCATTTATACGTTACCACTCGAGAGTAACAAAAAAGGAGGTAACAAATCTAGTTCAATAAACTATTAAAATTTTATACGCATACAACTAAAACTAATACTCGTTTATGATTTGACTTACGAAATCAAGATTGAGAGCTTTAATGGTTCTACAAGCGAAATAATAATAATATTAGAGCTTAACAGCATTTATTGGGTAACAAAGATGGATATTTTTTTGGACCACTACGCTAATGGTCAACCTTCTGTTCGCGCACATGGAACCTAAAAGAAATGTCAAAACGTAAATAAGATGGATGCCGATATTGCCAATGTTGCTACTATCCTAAAACATGTTTATACTAAATTGACTCTATAATTTTCAAAAATATGGTCACAAAAGAGGAATTTCAAAGAGGAACTTTTTACGCGATCCAATAAAACCATTATTTATTAAATAAATTTGTTCTAATATGATAAAATATTAATTTATAAATGATTTATGGTCTTATAGTTCTAAATAAATACAAAAGTTGTTTCTAAAATTTCCGCAAATCCTCTCAAATACAATCGATTGTTTGGGAAGGTATGAAATTGGGACACTTCACTTTTCATACAACTAGATTACATCGATTATCAAACTATTTTTATACTAAATAATTTATTAATATAATTCTAATTTTTAAATGTTTTTTACTTAGTTTATTTAACTTACTACGTATATAATTTAATAGAAAGTGGTAATGGTCTATTTTATATACAGAAAAAAATATTTTAAAATATGGGACAGAGATTCAGATAGAAAGTACATTTTTTTTTAGAAATGCTCGTGTGATACGATACCCCTTAGCCAAAGAGAAGAGGGCCAGACTACCAAAGTAAAATAACAACACTATAATCAATATACTTGCATTTATTTTCAAACTTTACATTAAAATTTAATGTTATTTAAAACATTTACATTCCTTAGTAATTTCAACGTTTTTACAAACCTCTAAGACTGCCTTTATACATTATCTAACATGTTTATAATTTGATATAGAACTTTGACATTTTTATTTTATATGGGTACTTAGGGAATAATACTTTGGAAAGGAAGAAAATGGCAACGCTGAAAATCCTCCTAATATGTTAAGGGTAAATAAATATCTTGCAATGATAGTTATACCCCTTTTACAGAAGGTACTTGTAACAGTACCATAAGTATCCAGTTAGAAACCGTGGTCATTGAATTATAATCTTTATTCATACATAGACATTATGCCACCTCTATAAATGTACGAACAATGAAGTTGGTTTGTAGCTGGCCCTTGCTAGCTATAGCAAGTGTCTTGTGTAAAAGGCGCCTAAGATGTCGTTAGCATGTGCGATTTTCTATCGCTCACTGGATTTTTACTTTTCTGTATTGAGCCGAGAATTGAGAATCCTACAGCGCAGCACAGATCGAAAAAAAAAATCATAAAAGCGCTATCTTCGATTTTGAACTCTTGGCGCAAAACAGTGCGCTTAAAATAGAGCGGGCGATAAAAATGGCCAGTGCGTACGCACAGCGACCAATCAAGTTACACAACAAAAACAGTTTATGCAGATCTCTCATTAAACTGGAAATGCATAGAGAGCCAGGCCATGTTATACTGGAAAAATATAGCTTCCTTGTATCGCCGAGTGTGCACGATGGCTAATACTGCCAGGCCAAAAAATATTAATAAAAGACAGATAAATGTAGAATACTGTATTTTTTATTAAAATTTATTGTTTAAGACTATGTTTACATTATGTATAGTTATGTGTATTTGAACTATTTATATGTGGTATCCTAGGTAGAGTGAGGGTATTTCTATTAGCTATTAGAATAATATGATAATACTCGAGATAGCGTGACCGGCAGTGGATTGTGATGTCCATATATTATATAAGTTAATGATTATAAAAATCATTAATTTACACAAAATTATAACAAAAGAGTTATGTCATCCATAAAAAAAAATATTCATTTTCCAAATACATGACTTGTCACGTTTCGATAACCTTTGTATTAAATATTTATTCGAATCGATACTTGGAACTACAGTAATGCACTTATCGATATAAACGATCAACACTCCTAATGTGTTTTCACTTCACACACCTGCCTGTGACACCGACCTCGATAGCGAGCGCCTACACAAAGTTCCATATCAAATTAATTGTTTCCAACCGCAATTTACTTAACACTGGCATGTTCCGACCTAACTACTAATAAATATGAACCAGGTGGAAATACTTCATAAATATGTGCCTTGTTTTTTAATCATAAAACCCAAAAATGTTGGTAGGGACACATACAAGTTAGCATCACATGAAAATTCTAATAAACCAGGTTCTTAATCCCCTCCGAATGTTTAGGCCTAATCTACGAATAAGTGATGATTATACAAAAATACAATTTCAAATTTTATAAACTTAAGTATTATCACTTAAGAGATCAGTCTTAAGATCCAGTTTGCCCGGATCTAAAATTTGAAATGCATATTTTGAGACACATGAATCACCGAGAGCCTTCAAGTATGTTCATGATTTCTACTTTATATTAATAATTAGGCGACATACAATAGTATATTATCTTATAGAATAATCATCACGTGTCTAGGTCGATAGAAGCGTAAGATAGAACATTTCGGGCCTGGTGAGACATCCGTCCAAATCCACACAAGTAACCTAAGTTGTATAGGAACATCAAGTTGTTACCAGCTATTTAGTAATGTTGGTGTCTCGTTACGAGCATGTTCGTTTTACTTACATTCGTATCCTACGAGGCACGGCCTCGAGTGAGGCAGCAGCTGGCGTGTGACGTCACTTGCCGGTCGCAGGCCCGGCCCGCTCCGCCTCGCCGCACTCGAGCCCGTGGCCTGCTATTTACAAATATTCTCAATAAACTCGATAAAGTCACAATTCGAAGATACAGTAGCCAGTTGTCTATTTAAAAATATATATTTTCACTCTGTTATCAGTGTGGTATTAAAAACTATCGATAACTCGAAACTCTACCAGGAATGTCCTGCCACATTGCGTATTACAAACATATGAAGATAAACACGACATCTAAATATCCATTAGATCACACATTTTTACTCCAAGTATTCATCATAAATCGTATTACAAAGTATGTGTATTGAAAACTCAGATAATTACACTATTTTATTTTACGTATGCGTTAGTAGTTTAATGATATCTTCAATCCCATTGTTTATTATTGTACACTTGAGCAAACCACAAACAGAACAGTAATGATAAAGCACTCAGTCGAAAATAAAAGGAAAATATTATAATAGTAAAATAATTTAATGTAGTCATTCACTCACAAACCCTGCATATCTTATACATGTAGTCTAGGAGCCGCGACCCGCGCCGCTCGCTCACGTCGCCCTTCTCACTCGCACCACGTCTCGCGTCGTGCTAGTGCGACTCTCATCTCATCTACTCTACATAACTTCAAATCATACCAATCAATATATTTGACTATACATCTATTCTAACATTTGCATATACACTCACTAAATCATCGATAGCGAGTAACTCTCCGAAATAAAAAGCACGTATATAAAAGGTCACCACTACAAAAAAAACTTCTCATCCAAAAGCAGAAAATAAAATGTATTATTCTTTAAAACTCAATTCTTTATATACAAAAAATATGTGCTTACTCAATTCAAAGATTCTTGCATTGTCAACATCTAAATAGAATATTCCTTTATGTCTAAAGTATTTGGATTACTAGACGAATATAGAAACATGTAGTAAAAGGAGCCCCTTATATCAATAAAACCCAATTTAAAATCACTTCATTTGGCGAAATATATATTTAGCTATTTTTCTGAGTATTAAATATACTACAGCTTATAGCAAAGTTCTTAAACTTACATGCATATTTACAAAATTTACAAAAGAACAAATCAATGCAATTAGAAAATTGCATAATTATAACAAACATGAAATTGTTACCCACTCAGGAAATTTTGTACAAAGTTGTAAAACTATATGTTTTGCAAACAATACCTTATTAATTGATCGTCACAGGGGCAAAATAATTTACTCTCGAGTTACAATGGCTCTTTAAACATGCACGCTTGTCTCTATCATAGGACACAGTGTTTAACAATAGCATGTGACATTTGAAAAACATGACTGTGTCATCTCGTATGGAAATGTTACACTACACTGCAAATACAAATCAAAGGCACACAACTCCGACTGATCCTTTATATGATGATCTATTATCTAAAAGTAAGAACTTTAAGTAACGGTATCAACTATATATTTTATACATAGATCTCGTACAATGGTCGTATTCATGTGACACATTATGAAAAAATATAATCAATTTGACATAAATAAAAAAATAAACGATTCAACTTACTATCCAACAATGTCGTATCACGAGCACATCACAACATAACACTTCACGAACACAACCATCGTCGAGGCGAACGTCACTGAGTCGCAGAGTACCAGGGCGGCAGAGGGCGCCAGGAGGCCCTAGTCGAAGTCAATGTCCATGTTGTACTGGCGCTCGCGCTCCGTGGAGTTGAGCGACGACGTGGAGTTGGAGCCCGTGGAGTTGGTGTTGGAGCGCGTCTGCGGGCCCCAGCCCGCGCCCGCCGTCACGGACGAGCCCGTGGACATGCTGCCCGACGACGACGACGAGTCGCCCAGCGCCGCCCAGCCCGCGCGCCGCGGCAGGCGCCGCACCAGCAGCGACGTCAGCGACGCTGCAACACACGCTCACTCAACACACCCACAAGACAACACACTAACTCTAGCCTACTCAACAATTAATGCTCATGGTTTTGTATGGGCCAATATAAAACCACCTACCGACTCGAGAAAATTACTACGAAGGATACACTCAAAATAGCTATCCATTTCGAAGAAAAATGCATACTTACAAATTAAATCGTCTTGTCTTATTTATCTTTGACACATAACACAAACACCAGTCAAACAGAGTCTATTCTCGGCAATATTATACTTATATTTTTTTTTCACTACATGGAATGATTTTTATCAAATGACTTTTATGTTTTAAATTTAGTCTCAAGTCGTCAATTCACCTCAATTGCGTGGTGACCAATGCTCATGCTTTCTTTATTATGAAAAAAGACATTGATCCTGCAATGGGGCTGGTATTTTTGATTTATATAATTGACTCAGCAAGTGCTTTCAGCAGCCGCAGTAGGTAATTAAAATAAAAAGCAGCATTTAAATATAAATGTGGGCGGTTAATTATGTTTGGTGCAATGCTGTTGGCTGTTAAAAATATATCAAATGGTTTGAGAAGAGCTTAATGTAATAATTATGCGATCAGAATAAGAATAGAAATAACCTACACCAAATCCAGACTGTTTCGAGGAGATGAGTTATATCCTCGTAACTACATTGCATTGTTAAATGCAATGTAGTTAAAACACATTTATGCAGAATCGGATTGAACCAATCACGTGAGCCACATTTCGCATCTAGTTCAGCGCGAACTGAAACGAGGAGAGGCCAATGGTGTCTTTTCCGTTTTTTTTGCATGGAAATAAACCTTTGCTAAGCGGCTCAAGCTGATTCCGCGACGAAAATTGAGGTCACTTTCTTGTTTGTGTAACACAAAATATTTGGATTTTATTAAAAAGGTTGTTTGTTAGAAAATGGAAAGCGTTAGGTGATTCTTATCCTTACTAGGATCGCATGAAGGTGCAGTGCATTCTTACATAAGGACTCACGGAACTGGCTCGCGGAGGTGTCTGTGTTGGGGGCCGGCGTGCTGGAGCCGGTAGAGGCGGGGGCGGGGGCGGCCGGGCCGGGGGCAGCCGGCCCCACGGGGGCCGCCGGGGCAGGGGGCTCCGGCTCCTCGGGCAGCAGCGAGCGGCGGCAGATGGGACACGTGGCGTGCAGCTGCAGCCACGGCGTTATGCAGTTCGCGTGAAAGATGTGGTCGCACTCTAACCGAGATACCGACTCGCCTGCAATTTATCACAGACACATTTAGGAATACATCCATTCCTGGATTGATAGCCTAACGCCCAGATCAGGGGGTTTCAAACAGATTGATCAGCATTAATGATAGATAAATCCCGCTAACCGGCAGGAGCGTACAAAAGATACTACGATGTTCTGCTACTAACACCAGCTTCAGGTTTAGACGGTCTTGAAACCGTTACTTAACCCAGCAAACCTTGGAGGAAGGAACCTTCATAAGCAGGCAGCAGAACTGACTGTGATCTAGTGTTGTCTAATTGCAGCAGAAGTTACACCAGTCGTGTGTTTCTCCGCTTCAGGGACGAACTACATTTATTCAGCTCCATTCGCGTTTCGCTGAACGATTTTGGTCACACTTATACAGTTCTGCTTCTTTGAGCCACGTAAAGCATAGTAAAATTGTAAAAAAGCCGTCATAGCGTGTTCTCCGCTCAAGCGCGTCTACCTACTGCGTACGGCGCTGGATTATTGAGAAGCGATTACATAATCTTTCTAATCAAATCTATGCAACGAATATCACGGATGGTTGTCGACGAGGAGTCTGTTTGTACACGGATGGTTCTGATGAACTCTATCTATAACATTCGCATGATAAAAACACATTTGTTCTTATAATATACCTGTTTGCCGCCAAAACTGAATAGACGCGTAAAACTGGACGGTTGTATACTCATCTCCATTCAAAATCTTTGTTTTCTATGAACAAAAAGCTGAACAGAGCTGAATAAGTGTGGTTTGTCCCTGATGTTGTTTGTTTTGGCTGCAGTTTTATTTATTTATTATTTAGCCATGAGTTCCACCTTAGTTGACACAAGTACTAGGCAACAATAAACAGCAAGAAGTGAAACTAACCAGTGGTAAAGTTTTCCCAGCAAACTGAACACGATGTATTGGCTGCTGCCTGTTCTTCAGAGACCTGTACTGACGGCAGGGCGGCTATCTGTTCCCGTGGTAAGGGCGGAGGCCCCGCGTTTTCTAGTTGACCTAACAACTGTGTTACTACTGCATCCAGGCCTGCAATAAAAATAAGTAAAATATTGGTTACGTTAGGAGCACACGATAATTATATATTAAAATGAGTGAAAGTATGTCTGAGAATATACCTAGTGCCAAGTCTTCTTCAATAAGCGAAAAGTCATGATCTGTGCCATGATCCCGCAAAAAAGGAGTGCATGTAAACAAAGACAAACTTGAATTCGTTCACACATTTCACAACTTCAAATGAGCGGAAGATAATTTGACTGAATTCATTCGCACGAGGAATTATGTTGCCTATGAGATGCGCATTGAGATAAGTCTCTCAGAAACTTATTTTAAATGATCCAATAAACATTAACCGAGCATTAACAGCAAATTGAGATAAATTTAAATTTGTATTACAATTTTAAGCATATTTTCTGTCTTAATCAGTAGTATTAGTGATTCTGCTAAATAATAACAGGCGCCATCCGCTCGGTTCAATGCTCAGGTTAAGCGGCGCTTGCCTAGGTTGGTCCGTGGATGGGTGACCACCGAGGCTGAGGCCACATTAGTGCGTTGCGTTGCGTCGTTTTACATACATATTTTAGTGACATGCCACATTATGCGTTTCATCGTCGCATGCGACGGTTCAACGAATCGACGGACAGTTTCTATGTGTGCTTCGCCGGATGCCTAAAAAAGGCAACAATAGACACAACGCGTTTTTAAGGGTTCCGTAGTCAACAAGGAACCCTTATAGTTTCGCCATGTCCGTCTGTCTGTCTGCGGTTTAGCGCAAAAACTATTGGTACTAGAAAGTTGTAATTAAGCATGAGCGTTAATGACGCCGAAAAAGTGGTAAAATAAAATTTTGAAAAAAAAAACAATTATTTAGGATGCCTCCCCTACATGTAAAGTGGGGATGAAATTTTTTTTTTCGTCCTTCCCGTAGTGTGTTACGGATCACCATAGTGTGGGATGTCGTTGGATAGGTCTTTCTAATATTAGGGGTTTGGGAAGACCGTTTTTTGATAGAGTAAACCGTTCGTGACTGTGCCCCACCTCTACCAACGGTTGTAGTTAGAAAATCAAATGTCACGGGCCACGGCAGTAGTACCTATATACACTCGGCGTCACAAAAATCGCACCTCTTTAGGAATTTCATTCAAACTAACTTTAACCCTATTAATCAATGATAGACATATAACTATAGGATAGCATTGGAAAGGTAATTTAAAAAAGTTCAGAATACAGCAATAGATTTGTTTATACCAGGGAATAAAAAAAAGCCAGCTTATGCAAATGATTAAAAGATGTATTTTTATTTTAACAGCAAAAATTAAAACAAAGTCCTAAACTAGTGTTACCCCCCCTAGCCCTGATGACTGCTTCCATGCGTTCTCTCATGTGCAACAGTCAATCAATGTTACAAGTCTCTTGAGAAATGTTGTCCCATTCTGCAACGACGGCATCCTGGAGTTCTTGGAGAGTGATGGGGGCAGGATCACGTGCTCGTACTCGCCGTTTCAGTTCATCCCAAAGGTGCTCAATAGGGTTCAGGTCTGGACTTCGCGCCGGCCAGCGCGTAACAGCGATCTCAACTACTTGCAGGTAGTCTCTTACAATTAATGCGGTGTGACAGCGGGCGTTATCGTGCATTAACATGAACCCACTGCCAACATAACCAGCATAAGGGACCACGTGCTCCTCTTAGATCTCTGTTATGTACCGAGGAGCAGTCAGCGACCCTTGCCCGCGAGCACTTCCAGTCCGAGAAACACACACAAGGTTCGTTTTGCCGTCGATTGACATGCCGCCCCAGAACATGCACGAGCCACCCCCATATTCCACAGTCTCATGAATACAGGCCTGAGCGAATCGTTCTCCTTGCCTCCTATACACTCTTTTACGCCTGTCGTTGCAGAAAAGACACACCCTCGTCTCATCCGAAAAGAGCACAGCCTTCCATTGATCAATTGTCCAATCCACATGCTCGCGGGCAAATTCCAACCGGTCTCTTATGCTGTGCAGTGAATTTTGGCCCTATAGCTGCCCTGTGAGCTGCAATCTTCTTTTAATCGTGGAGACGCTTACAGAAGTTCTGCGAGCTGATCGGACTGTTGTTGCAGCTCAACAGCGTTGGAGAACCGATTACGTAAATACGTTGAAACAATGAAGCGATCGTCTCTTTCGAATGTGCTGCGTTGTCTTCCCGATCCACGTCTTCAGATATAGCCACCAGTCTCTTGGAAGCGTTAGAACACTCGTAGAACGGAAAAACGACTCAAGTTCAGTTGACGAGCAACATCACACTGCCGCATCCCAGATTGCAGTAGTGCAATGACTTGAGCGGCTTCATCTGCAGTGGTATCCATCCTCAGGGTATTTTTCTTTCTGTAGCTGTTCACGTGTGTTCACTTCAAAGGTTGGATAGCGAATGACCCATATTTGTTTTTTTTTCCTGTGGATGCCTAGAATTTAAGGCCTCCAGCCAGAGCAGCAAAATCATCTGTATTAAGCGACATCTCGCTAAGGGCACCCCCTAAGGGACTGGCTGGATCTGAGTGATTTCATTATTTAGGGGCTGATTTAAAACTAAAGGCTCAGCATCGCGGGCTGGCTCGAGCAAGGGTCGGGGGGGACCCATATTTGACCCGGGTCGCCCGTTTTATACCCTTGTAGGGTGGTGCAATTAGTGGACGTTGTAATGCGTATTTTGACAACATTTTTGCTAACGTTACGTGCTAATGAGATTTGTAGTGTTTAGGAATTCTAAGAATTATTAATTTAAAGCTCGTTAAACATACTTTTTATTGACACCAATATTAATTAGGTTTAATGTATTTTTCGATGGTGGGACATGCGTGAAACAAATTTTCGGAGGTAAGATTTTTGTGACGCCGAGTGTATATCGAAGTTTAAAGGAAAACTATCGCACTTAAGTGGGCTTTGCAAGTTTACGAGTAATAATCGACCAATTGTATTTGACTCGAAAATTTCCAACAACTCCATAGAAATGTGGATAGATGTCGCTAAGCATCAGTTGTACTCAAAACGAGTCTCATTTGCAGATCATATATGGCGGTTTTTATAAATATTGGTACGGAACCCATCGTGCGCGAGTCCGACTCGCTCTTGGCCGGTTTTTTATAATTGTCGAATGAAGACTGAAATCCACACTGAGACGCTGTGCTAGTGAGCTGCGATTGTCGTCGCAACTCAGGTGTGGCATACAATGCGTTGATCCGTTGCGACGATGCAACGCACTTATGAGGCCTCGGTCTTACATACAGAGTTTCCTCCGAACCTCGGAAAGAACGATAAGCTGTTGGTCCCGATTGCCAATAGGGGTGGAGACAGGATAAAGAAAACGAAATTCTATTTTGTCCGTCAGACAGGTAATACAAAAATATTAGACACGTATTTTTTGTTTTATCAAAATATCAAAAAATTACTTAGTTAAAACTCATTAAAGTTGGAGAGTGGAGACACGAGTAGGTTTAAAAATTACCTACAGGTGACGTCATGCGCCATTTGAACTCAATATATCTCCGTAATTTTATGACCACGTGAAAAAAGAAAAAAATACGTGTCCAATACTTTTTAATAATCTACCCGATAGACAAAAAAAAAAAAATTATGATCACCTCTATTGTAGACAATCGTTACACGTAGTCACTAGCCCGGAAGTCGGACAACCAGTCTTACCAAGGAGCTAACTGGATTGTGGAGGTCAGATATGCAAAATGGGCTCTATGTAAAATTTTGGTATTCAGCTGCATCCAGTTAAGACTGGAAGCCGACCCCAACATAGGGAAAACGCTAGGCAGATGATGACTAGTGATTCCGAAATCTACTTAATTCGCGGCGAAGATAGTGTGACGATATAATTTGATCACTTCGTCAAACTATCCGGCCATGTTTGCACTCACGGGGCAAACATGGCCGGAGAAAAAGTGGAAAGCTTTGCCCAACAGTTGAAAACGAAACGAGTTAAAAAAAGTTAATATTGTTTAAAAAGCCATCAATAAGAATGGTATTTTCACCTTCACCGCCGAACACATAGTCTCCAGGCGCTCCGACGAGCACGAAGGGCGCGCCCGCGGTCACGGCGCCGGTGGCAGGGCGCGCGCCGCCTATCATCCACACGAGCTGCTCCATCAGCGTCTCGCGCCGTCCCGCGCCACTGCTGATAGGGGAACACACACTTACCTCCGCTCTCTGAAACCCTGATCGAGTATCTGATCAGTGCGACAGTAGCATTATATAAAAAGATCCTAATTCCACTCATTTAACGATTTTATTTCTATTAAACCATTTATAGGCAAATAATTTATTTTAAACTTCATGTACTACAATAGTGGTACATAGGCGGACTTAATGCCACAAGGCATTCTCTAGCCAATCACCAAGTAGTCGGTCAGTTAGTTAAAAAGTTATAGCTAGTTCCCCGTTCCAAAACTTAGATATCTATGGAGAAGAACAGTAAGGAAACTCTATGGACATTTTTAAATCAAATAAGGTGGTATTTTAAATACTATATCCAACGGCTTTTTTTTTTAAAAAAAAAGCTTAAACGTTTGTAAATCAGAGGAATAGGGGTATGTATTCAAGGTGAAAGGGAGACCGACGCTAAAACGGTTACCATGTATTCAGCACTGAGCACATTGTTCTAATCCCGTACATAGATATTTATTACTAGCTGTCCCGCGCAACTTCGTCTGCGTCACATTTTCCCCGTTTTTACATTGCTGCTCCATCCTATTCGATAAATGGGCTATCTAATAATGAAAGAATTTTTCAAATCGGGCCAGTAGTTCCTGAGATTAGCGCGTTCAAGCAAACTTAACTAACAAACTCTTCAGTTTTATAATATTAGTATAGATGTGTACTGAATACGTGTTAACCGTTTTAGCGTCGGTTATGTGAATTGTCAAAACTAAAATTGCTTGCAGATTAATTGATGCCAGCAGCATTATTTTATCTACCATCGTGCTGACAGCTATCAGTTATCACTAATCCATTAGCAATTGCTATTTTATGAGAGTCTTTAAAAGGCAAAATAGGACTTCACAAGTTCACAACTTCAAAAATTACAAATCACGTCCCTCGGTACGCGCAAGCAGCGTGCTTGTTAGTACTTTACTCGTAATGGGCACTAGACAGACGAACCACCCCTTTTGCACCCCAGGGGGTAACAGCACGAACGCGTGCGCCCCAAGGTCATTGCTTTGTACAAAACAACAACTAAGCGACCCCTGAATGAATGCCTGCACTGTTGGAAAATCAACTCTCACTGTTGCCTCGTTATTATTAGGTTGGTTGTTTAGGGGAAAATGCTAATATTTTTTGTTGGATTCGTCTATCTGGCTGTTAAGGCACCACATAGTGCTTATACATATTGGTCCATAGGTAGGGGATACCGGTCCCACTTTTTGACAGTATTTTGAGCTGCTTAAGGTGGTAATCAAGGCTTAAGGTGATATTTTTATAAATGACTGCTCAATCTCTATTTGTGTCTCTCTCTCTCTAGTAGAAATCCTTTATCTCATCAGTGTCACATGTCTTTATGTGAATATTTCGCCAGTTTTATATTAGCCCACAGCTCATGGAGACGGCGGAGATACGACGCCCAGTCTAACTTAAAAGATTTTTGTGACAGTGAGGAATTTAGATTGAAATGATTGCTACTTACCGTAACCGGCCGCCCGACATTAGGAATGCTAGATCGTTCAACATTGGAGGGGTGCCCTGAAATCAAGAAAAATAAATCTTTCAATTGTATTTATTCTTAACACTCTATAAACATGTTACAATGAGTGTTGACTGTGTACTTTCTTAGTCAAGCTTGAGAAGAACAGTCAGTGTCCTGCGTTTCTTGACCCATCTTTCCCTCTTCCACTCCTTTCTTCGATGGGTCACGCAGGGCAAAAGGTAGGGTGCACCTTTGAAATAGAAGCTTGGCTCATATCTCCCTAATACTTTACTCCACCACTAGCAGTTGTTTGGCCAATATTTATCCTTATTGGTTTGTTCTTAACAGTGCACATTCACGTTAACAATGCCATGACGTCATGCAAGACATATTACCATTTACGTATATATTTGCAATTCGAATACATTA
This sequence comes from Cerastis leucographa, assembly GCA_963082945.1. Lineage (NCBI taxonomy): Eukaryota > Metazoa > Arthropoda > Insecta > Lepidoptera > Noctuidae > Cerastis > Cerastis leucographa. The sequence goes on from OY720363.1 coordinate 18,074,541, forward strand.
TGGATACGGAGGTTCCGTTCTCTTGTTTGTAATTATTGTGCAATAATTCTTAATTTCATAGAACCTAAGGTGATGCGATGCAAAAAATTACTAGATGTAAAACTGAAAAATTCATTATTGCTCAAACTTGATAAAAATAAACATTCCTTGCCAAATACATGTCCTTTTGCATTACCCATTACTTTGATAACTGAAACGTAAACAAATGTCTAGAACTTTCAAGAAAACCCTATCATTTGTTATCAGCGTTTCCGCGAGGGCAATACGATGGCGATAAAAATTGGTACTGTAACAAATGCGCATAATTGATCTAATCTATTTTAATAAGGCGCTTGACCACGAGTGTTGCCATCGGCAAACGACGTAATGTACACACCGCAGCGCACAATACTGGCATTACTTTTAACATACGGTATTGCAAGTAGGAACAAATGGTCAGAATCGGCTCACACAATTAAAGCGTTTACACGAACTCTAAGCACTCGTGAGTAATTCGAAGTTGTCGTGTATGTACTTGTAGTGCATCATAGCAAAAAGTTTAGTTGGCAATCCTAAAAAGTGTCTAGCCAGTTTGTCTACTAAGATATGCTGCGACGAACCCAAATAAATTGGGATAACGACAGAGGCATGACGGTCTAGATGATGTAGGTATAGCAGTTCAAAACAATCGTTATCACGACACGTTGCGAGCGCGTCACGTGGGTGATGGCTGAAACATCGCGTCACGTCGCCTTACGTGTGACGTGTCGACCGCACGCGATAAAGATCGCTGACGACGAATTAGGACGGCCACTTCCCCGGAGACCCCTGACATACTTATTTGCGTAGTCTAAAACATGTGTGACTTGCGCGAAATGTTCTAAATTGATAGTAATATAAGTATTTTTTTCTGCCAGTGATTGGTACAACTTTAAAACCTTTCTTTGCCTAAAATTAAATACTTGTTGGGTTTGCTTGTTGTTGAGCAGAAAGTGACAATAACGCAACATAATCAAAAGTAGAAAATGCATTAAAATTAGTTATCAGAAAATATGATGATAAGAAAACAAAATATACAACTGTTTACACATAAACAGTATTATGAAACACTTATACACTAAAATGACAGATAATTTGGCATACCAATACTACAGAGTTAATAAACCTCTATAATTGCATGCTATTGTAACTTGGGAGTGTGGGATAAGAACCAACAAGCTGTTAAAACCCTACCCATTTCGCTAGAGACCTATGGAGGTACTAATACCTTCTACTGCTACTCAAAAGGTGCCTGACATAGTCACATGATGTGGCATTGGCCTCCCTCCCTCTCCTTAGCTAGCTTACCCTCAGGTATTATGCCAGTCAAAGTTAAACCTATAAAATTTTAGCTAGTCATATATGTAACAGGATATGCCATACAAGCACATTAAGCTAAGTTCAAGGACAATGTAGTATGCAAACAATGAATTAACAATTTCCTTATTGAACATTATTTTTATCTGATATTTTAGTCAGATAATCAACAAAAACGGACTTATCATAATCAGTACTCATGAAAAATTGCACTACAAGCCATGATGGTAGATTGTATACATTTCTACATGACTCACTGCACTCACACAGTCAACTGAGTATGTATTACTTGTTCATGGTTCATTGGGCAGCCAACATCATGACCTCAATGGCAGATTAAAATTCATGTTTATATGTAATTGTTTTGATCCATAAAAGGAATGTTTCCATCATACTATACATAAGTGAAGGAAGGTAGAGTACCAGGGCATCATGAGTTCAGTAGATGTCTTAATGAACTTATCATCTCAGCCTAACATAGTCAACTAAGCTACTTAGGCTTCTGGCTACTCGACAAAACCTATTGGCATCCTATTCAATTGATCATCAGTTCATCACCAAGGTGCCTTATCATTCATAATAATGAGATTGGAACCCATAACATTGGTATTCAGTTACATCTGACTAGACTGGTAGCTGATCCCAACATAGTTGAAAAGGCTAGACAGATGTTGATGATCACAAATCTGCCATTTTCAGATAACCTCTCTGAGCTTTATAGCAGATTTTGCTAGATTGATTGTATAACTTTATAAAGAATTCACTGCCAATGTCAAGTTTTCATAACCTAACAATGTTTTTGTAATCTATCCCACAATGATAAAACAATACCAATGATTTATAAAAATAACTTGTGGTTAGACAATAGGTCTTTGGTAGTGTGCACACTTATGTTACTAGTATTAGATACTATAAATGTTGGAGTCAATAAAAAGTACTAGATATCATACTTGTGAGAAGTGGTGGACCTCATCCGAATCGTCCAGATTGCTCATGTCATCTATATTGCTCATGTCATCAATATTGCTCATGTCGGCATCACTAAAGTCGTCTCCTGACAACGCCAGCCCCTCAGTCTCGTTCTCAAGCTGTTCAATGAAACCGCTTGCGCAGTATGGGCATGTGTAATCCTGAAACAGTTTGGTAAAATGTATTAAGTCTTTTTTTTATAAACAATGCATTGGTTTAAAATAATTATAAACTTTAGGCTTTAGTGATATGGATGTGTTTTCTATTGGATAAACCCAAGAATGAGTGGAGTCATTGACATCGCTATTAAAAGAAAAATGGGTGTTGGTTTATTCATAATTTAGAAGAACATTGTTTTAACCTTATCAAATGCAATAAATTGTATCCTTGGTGGTTCTGTTTTGGCTAATTATTTAAAGCGAAGATTCTATTGACATCAATGAAATTTCAGGGGCTATTGTGGAATACATGCATGTAGATAACTGAGTACATAAAAATATGTACTGGGCAGGGTTCACGATTCAAACGCCACATAATGCAAATGATGTAGCTGCGTGAAATTGACGATTTCCGTCAATCCTGACCCCAGAAAATTTTTCCAAAGCAATGTCACGCACTATTGTGAACCGACCGGCTGCACCAATAGCCTCATTGAAAATTAGCCACGGAAATCTCGCCCCTCTAACTACAGATGTTTATAACAACTTCTCAACCTATAGGGTTGATTTAAGTATCAGCTTTATGCGTAATACATTAAGGGAGGCCCATTTATGGGGAAATGTAACCAAAACTATTGATTTTTACCTGCAAAACATCTTCAAATTCAATGTTACACCTGTGGCAGAAAAACCGAGCGGTGGGTCTCCGCTCAACCAAAGCGTCAGCCATTTTCAGAATATATATTCACAGTTTCACCAACAGATATTTATAGTTTTAAATATGTGCTTGAGGATTGTGCTTTCAAACTCCCAACAAAAATTTAACAATCGCCATTTTTTTATAAGACATGCATAGTCTACTATGGTCCAGTTTTTTTTTTCAATAAAAAAGCACAGATGATGCGACTACACAGGTTAAAAAGCATTGGACGTTTGTTGTCTATTGTTGTATTGTTTTAAATTTTGTAGAAGAAAATCGATACCTACATTTGGCATTGCGATAGCATAGCATAGTAGGCTGAAGGTTCGCTACAATTGAGCTGCCTGCTAAGTGCTTCGTACAATATCATGGCGGAAGATTATTTGTTATTTCTCTGAGTTTAATGTTGTGTAAATGAATATGATAAATACCTTTTCTTCTAATCAATAGTAACTACTTGAGTATATGAAACACAAAGTGGAGTTCATCTAAAAGGACATTGCCAATCTATACAAGGAAGTTGGACCAAGTGCTGCCCAGAATGAACACATAGTGCATTTTGCTTCTCAGGCCAACACTAATATAACAGTAAACTAAAGCGCCCCAAAATCTGTCCGAGGAGTCGACAGAAAAAAAATGTTTGAACTAAGTATTTATTTGCAAAAACAACCACGCTTGTTTTTGTTTGATTTGCATGGGCCAATTTTTTAAATATATTTTTTATTATTATATATTTGTAAATTAAGATACTAGTGGAGCTACATTCACTCCGCCGGACTGCATTTGGTCCCACAGACTAGAGATGAGTCCGATATCATGTCACATGTAAAAATCATCGATATTTTAAAATCATTTCATCATGCAATGACAAAGACAAAATCATCAATGCTTTTAAATCATTATGGCGCTGCGGTGTGAATTGCGACTTTGCGATGCTGCGCGATCGGCGATACATAAGTCACAGAACGCACATATTTCGATAAAATGACAATGACCGGGACTGGCGCAAGGAACGGCAATAATGCTTGCACTTGCGTAGTTTACGTTTGTGTGCGAAATGTGCTGCCTTAAAATACCCTTCCATGCCAAGTTGAATTACGCGGCTAAGTGACAAACTCAACCCATGCCTACATAAATAACTAATGATAATTTCACTAAGCCGTTCCGCGATCATTTCAGTATCTACTCACAATTGAAGTGACGAGATCTAATACTCAAATGAAAATCATTGATGATTTTGTCATTGTTCCCGTCACCGATATTTTTTTGTCATTGTCATGCAGTCATCGATACAGAAAAATCATCACTCAGCCCATTACTACCACAGACCCATGTACAATGGTATAATTTTCCATGTTGCATGCAAAATAAAAAAATACCGAAGAAAATATTCACCTTTGCAACACCAACATTTATCTGTCGTTGATCGTTTGCGTGTTGCTGTGGGTCGTACATTTTAAAATTATAAAAATATTACTTTCAACATGAATTTAACATCGTCTCGAGCTAATTTTAGTGTTAACTATGTTTAGTTTAAATCTGCTGATGGTTTTACGTAACGTACACCAATGTGTTAATGAATAATTTGTATTCATAGTACAGTGTTTGCGCGGATGATTGTTATCAAAAATATGTTTAATAAGTAGAATCATGTGGATAACTGTTAATTTAATCAATTATCACCTTCCGTTCAACCTATTATAGGGATCTATTTATATATAGGTTAATAAACACAGTTGAAATCGATCAAAGTGGGTCAACGCAGTGTTGGTATTATTTGATTACAATGAATGAGAAAAAGTTGGTTCAAAACTTCAAGAGTTACATCAATGTATCTCCTCTGGTAAGATACTATTTTATTTAACCAGGATGTAGAATCATTACGGCATAACAATCTTCTAACCATTTCAATGATACATTTTTTTTTGCTGTGTTGTTATTTATTTTGATAGAGGTTAGAAAGTTCTCTCTTTGATAGTGTATTGTAAATTTTTTAAAGTACTATCACCAAATTGCGTATCTGACCACGGTAAGGACTATCGTTACTTACAGCGTCCGGCCGCTATAGAAGCGCTTATTAACGCTCAGCTACCAATAGCATCGCAGCATCTATTTTTTGCCGAGTCCCTTGGTGTCGTAAATGAAAAAAAAAACTGTGGTCAAACATCTGGGATCATTAACAGAGCCTGAGATTGTGTTTAAAACAATACCATGTTTAAAAAACGGTCGTGTATTTTTCGGTCGGGTCTTTTTTGTTTTACCGCTATTGGTCCGGAAAGTATTTGTGTGGACCAATAGTAATAAGGGTGTTAAACAGATGTCATCGTGTGCACGGGATTTTGTTTGAAAAGTGTCCAAATTCTCACTTTCCCGATGGTACATTTTTATTTGTCTAGTAAAAAAACACAAAAAAATGGTTGTAGTTTATTCAAAAGATGTGATAGAGAGTCACATCTTTAAGATAATCCTGCAACAATATTTCAAGTAAACAACATTATATTGTCTATATAACATAATCAATGTTGTTAAACTTTGTTACAGAGTAAAGAAGAAAAAAATGGATCACTACAAGAAGTGAAACCTAAGCTTCTAAATGGTGAGTAGGATTAAATACAAGCCATTATTTTGGAATGTACAACATGAATTATTTTAAGTGTTTGTATTGTGTTACCCAGTGACTGTTTTGTGGAGATCAGATAGGCAGCTGCCAAATGTAAAACACTGGTATGTAGCTGCATCTGAGATCAGAAGGGGACTCCAACATAGTTAGGAGATAATCGGATAGATAATAATTATGACTAACTAGCTTCTGCCCACTGCTTCGCCCGCATTTTTTCGGTAATTGTCCCGTGGGATCACACTACCGGGATAAAAAGTATCCCATGTGCTATTCCAGACTATTATCTATCCCTGTGCCAAATTTCATCCAGATCCATTCAGTAGTTTTACGTGAAAGAGTAACAAACATCCATCCATACTTACAAACTTTCGGGTTTATAATATTGGTAGGTTTTTTGAACCAGTTTACTAAAAGCAACTTGGTAGATGAGAAAACTTTGTTTCTGAAGCATTAATAATTTCATTTTTAATTGAAAATCTCTCTCAATCAATTAAAAATGAAATTATTAATGGTGATAAACAATTCAAATCTTGGTTTGTTTTTAGGTAACAGATACTATAAAAGTGATATAAATATCATTGTAGTAATTTTTTTATTCAAACATTGTGTGACAATCATAGTTCATAGGCAGGCATAATACCACAAGGCATTTTTGTACCTAACCCTCAGGTTAAATAGGACAACATTAAAACAGGGCCAAAAAAAAGCCCTTTTTTGTTATCTAACAAATAATTTGTTGTACTAAAACAATGCTGCTTTAAGACGTCATATTAACTCTGCTAAGCTCGGTGTTAAGTGTCAGCATGGTCAGCAATGTTGTACATAAACCATTATTGTTTTTTTTAGTAAGGCTAAAAAAACAAACTTTAGCCCTATAGTTAACATCTTGATTTCTTTGTTTTCTTCTTAGTACGGGGCTTTTAGGTTTGAACCTTGCATTAAATATAAACAGCGATTTTTTTCTTGAATCGTGTACTTGACCTTAGCTCTCCAAATAATAAAAAAAAATTAAACATTTTCCAAGGCCGGATCAAGGTCAAAAAGACGAAAACGCGTTTTTGTGAATAAAAACGTGGGCAAAATTATTAACAGGACGAATTTAATTATTTTAGGTAAAGAACTGGTGACAGTAATATATTTTTTCAGAATTAAACATTTTCGTCCACGGAAATTTCGATAAAAAAACATTTACGTAATTTTTGGATTGTACTTGAGGCAAAAATATAAACAGCGGTTTTTTTGCATAAAATAACTTAAATTAATATATTAAACCTCCGTTAAAAAAATTAAACAAATTTGACTCACGGAAGTTATTAATATCAGTTTTTTTACAATAGCGGTCGGGGCAAAAATGTAACAGGGTTTAATTTTGTTTAACTTTCATCTAAAGGCTATTTCTAACCAATTTACACGAAAATTAAACACTTTAAAGCAAATACTGAAAAAAAATAAAAATAATGTTTACGTAAAATACGTTTGCAAGCTTCATTCTTGTATTTGGTGCAGCGCTTTCATAGGAATTTGATCTTTCCGTAATAGAGATAAGTTGTAAAATCGCGTATACGTAACAAAACACTATTAAGACTTACAAATGTTTTGATGTGTTCCCGGTTGTCATACTTTCAAGTAAATATCTGGTTCCCTAGCACGAGCGCATGGTGTAAACGTAAACGTAATATATACGAAATAAATTATGAAATATTGTACGTAATACAAGTATTTTCCATTTTTAAATCGACGTATTTACGATCCGTTTAAATCAGTTTTTAATCAATATAAAACCTGACACTGCTGTGCAAATTGCAAAAAGCGTAAGAAAATTTGAACATCACGGGCCAAATGAAATTTTTCGTCGAGCGCGTTTTTTTTTTTTTTTATTCATAATGTTAATGACTAGCTTTTGCCCGCGGCTTCGCCCGCGTGAAGTTCGGTAATTGCCCACGTATGCGTTAACCACCCCAAAATAATGTCGAAAATAGTCATTTAAATGTTATAGATAATAGTTGTTGGCCACGGCTTCGCGCGCGCGTAAGTGTAAGTATAGGACACATTTTAATAGTTGTGTAAAAATCTGCGCTTTTCGAAGTAAGACGCCACATAATTCATTCTGGTTAGAAAAATGTATATTACGGCGTTTTTTTTTTAATTTTTTTTTGTGTTGTTAGGGACCTAAATGGGTTGATCCAGAATTTATTTTATACATGTCTTCCAAGTGACGATGCTGTAGCTCAAAAGCCCCGGTCATCCATCCACCTAGCGATATAGGTTATGGTGTAAATGAGCTAACTTACTTAACTTTCAATATTTTAAATTAAAAAATACTCAGATTAAACCAATCTTTTTAACTCCCGGAAAACTATTTTATACTAATGAATTATCCTAGCTCTTCTGTGTAAATGACGTTTGCGGTGTTTCCTTTTGGGGCTAAAATTACTAAGATACTCGCCGAGCTCACTTCGGAGCACGCAACATAAAACTGCACACGTGAGAAACAGTTTTCACTTAAATCAATGCCAGCCATAGCCTAGGGGAGGATATTGAGACATTGCGTATTTTAATTTTTATTATTTGCACCTAGAAAATGAGGTCATCATTTTCGTTATCGGCGACCCTGAAGTCCACAAAAACGACACTTGTGAAAGAAAAACCGAATGTTTTCCTCGCCGTCAATTTGGTCAGCAACCCCAAAAACCACGAAAACGACACCCATGCACGAAAAACAGGAAATTTTCCTCGGGGCCATCTCCGATTTTTTTTTATTGCCAGCGACCCGCTAAAACCACGAAAACGACACCCGTGAAGCCATTGAGTCGCGCAATTGTCCAGCCCTCGAGTGTCGGTCACGCAAGTGTCCATGCGCGCAAATATCTTTTCGCGTAAATGGGTTACCGCAAGTGTCCTTCCCACAAATGACCCAGATTCCCTAGAAGTGTGTACTTAAATGAAGTTTTTTTTAGCGTATTTGTCCACACAAACGTGCTAACACAAAAAACAATAACAAAAAAATGCCATCCCTGTTTTCGTCTGAGGGGTGGAATTTTCAAAAAAATAGATACGTGTTTCACGTCAATTCAATCGAGAAACACTAATAGTGAATTTCAAGCTGTGAAAAACTTTGAACCCCTATCTCACCCTCTTAGGGGGTAAATTCTTAAAAACTCTAAAATATGTATTTATTTATTTCTAACCAGAAGCTTGTATATGAAATTTCAGCCTTCTAACTTAAAAAATGACGAATTTCCATACAAAATTTCATCCCCTATTTAAGTCCGTTAGGGGTTGAATTTCGAAGAATCCTTCCTTATTCCTTGTCTACATTATAAAGGAAACCTCTGTGCAAAATTTCAGCATTCCTGGGTCATAGGTTTGGGCTTGGCGTTGATGAGTCAGTCAATCAGTCAGTCAGGACTTCTATTTTTATTTATATAATATAGATATATATATATATATATAACTTTGTAAAGCCATTTGTTGACCCTCTAATTGCAAAAGAACAATTTGAATTTCGCAGGCTACCCTTCCACTTCCACCTTAAGTATGTAGTAGCTATCTGCACTGTAATGGTGAAATAAGTAATATAATTACCTCACCTGCATTTAACATGTTGGGAAACTGTGTTGTTATCGTCCTTTATAAAATAACACTATTTCTGTATTTTTAGCCAAAGAAAACGAGGTGGGTGCTACATTTTTTCAACCACCCTGAAAATAATCCACTCTTGAAATAATCATTTAGGTTTCGAGATATGGAACTTTTTTATCAAAACTGCAGCAGTAACTTTGTTCATCATTAACATACTATAAAAGAAAAAGGATTGTGTGGTTTTATGAAACCACATTCATACTTTTGACATTTATCTAAAAAAAATTGGAATAATATTGCATTAAGGGTATAAAACGCGGAGTACATAAAACCGACCGTCACGCGACATGCAACACACAGACGAAAAAGTTTGAGACGATGTAATAAAACTTTCACTTTAACAAATTTAGTTTTACTGTTGAGTGTATGTTTACAAATTAATTAGCGTTAAAAATATTTTTATTATATTGTTTGGTGCTACGGAACTCGGTGTGTGCGAGTATGACTCGCACTTGGCCGGTTTTCTAAATGAAGATTTAACGTTAATGACGATCATGTTTGTAAACAGTAGGTATGTCGCCACTGACCGACTGATGGCTTGCCGTTTTTATTCCTATGCTTTTACAATTACAGAGTAACACAATAAAACCTACTTGCAAAATAAACATCATTTATCATTTATCAATAAAAACACACCGACTCTTAAAAAAGAACACAGTCATACGCATACAATGAACGCAGCGCTTATCTTGGATACGCACACTAGCACACGCTGTACGCTGCTCGCTGCTTAGCGCTGACGTCACGTTCATCGTAATTTATTTTTTACTTTTACTTTATTAAATAACGCTCTAATCTGTTTAATTTTGGGAGATTAAGGTTTGGATTGATATATATCCCATTATTAAATGAATTTCAGTCCTGTTACATTTTTGCCGTAAGTAGTATTCAAGATTTTTGGATTTTCTTGATTTTCTGTGAAGTCCGGAGCAGAATTTGTTTAATTTTCATAATAATAGTTAGATATGTTGATAACAATCACTTTAGCACTATTTTTGTCCTGTTAATAATTTTGCCTTAAGTACGAAGTCAAATTATATGATTTTTTTAAAAAACTGATTGTTCCGTGGACGAAAAATGTTTAATTTGCTGACCTACTCGTAGCACTCAATCTGTTCTACAATACTCCAAATAAACATACCTGTTTATATTTTTTTTCCACCAAGTTGCAATATATTAGACGTTTTCTTAAAAAAAACCCATACGCGGAGGTGAACTTTTCGCGGGATACAGCATAACATACTCTCCTGTCCATACCCTACACATTCAATGAAAAAAATCGCTGTTTTTAATTAATGCAGAGTTGGCCTAATTTTCGGCGTAAATTCCCCGGACTATCTGAGCACAATTAAATAATGATGTTCTTATTAGTTTATCTAGCTGACCCGTGCAAAAGAAATAAATGTTCCCCTTTTATGCGACATATTTCATTGATGCTCCTTTTCGTTATAGCATTATGATAATATAGACTATAAATTTGCCTTCCTCCTTAAATTTTTTCAATTTACACCAGTAGCTCCTGAGATAAGTGTGTTCAACCAAACAAATAAACTCTTCAGCTTTATAATATAAGTATAGATATCAGTTTAGCTAGTTAAATAAAAAAATAATTAATTGATAGCGGTACACTGTACTTAGCATGGCTGTTGCATTCAACTGCTACATCTGACACCCTTAAATGCCTAAGCAACAATTAGTCCCAACCTTCTTTAGGATGGTAATAAGACACCATTTTACCAAAAAACAAACATAAAACATTTAAACCACTTAGATAAATGTTGGAATGAGTCATTATATGCATATGAATCAGCATACTTGCATAGGCTATTTTACTTTTTTAAAGCAACAGATGACTATCTTTCGTTGAAAGGGATACTCTGGCAGAAAAGTCGACATCGGCTCAGTTGCCAAGGAAAATGAAACTGACCAAACAAATCACATATTGCCTTTTCATTCATTTTTTTTTTTAATATTTTTACATGATATAGTTGTTGAAATGAGTTATCTCATAGTTTGCAATATTTCTTATTTTCATTAGACATTAATGTCCCACTGCTGGGCAGAGGCCTCGCCGTATCTTTTGTCGTGCCGCCTAGAACCAGCCATTAATATAAATAATAAAAAAAATATTGGACTGATTTAATAATGTCCAGAATATGTAATTGTGGAAATAATCAAAATATTCAATTTTAATCACAGACTTTAACCTCAATAACGACTTTTCCTTTTAAAAAAATATAGAGATCTACATCATACCATGTAATTACGAGCGATATTCTACAAAGTACGAGAGGTCAATGACGCATTACAAATTCGTCTTAATTACGCCCATTCAAGGACAAAACAATGTAACCTGTGTTTATGCCCAACATTTTATTTCACTCAACTACAGACTTGCATGATGCAAATTACAATAATAATCATTATGTATGCGTTACGTACGCGTAACTGTATCGCCTTTTATGAATGCCTAGTATCGCGATCCATAGTAATGGTAGGAAGTGGTGTCCTATACTCCAGTTGATGGAGTATTGTGATTCGCAATGGGTGTTCTGAGGAGAGGTACGTTTAATATTTCTAATTGATTCAGTAATTACAGGGCTGCTATGCTGTCCTAGTATCTTATTAATTTCATGTATGTTGATGTCTTTGACCTTGTCCAGTATGCGCTTATCGAAAGTATAATTAACAGCATAAAATATACGTGACAATAATTTATTTACAATTTCCATTTATTTGTAAACAATGTGATATGCAGCTTAGGCATTCTTGTGGTCGGAGTAGGCAAAACAACTGAGTGTAACGCCTTGTGACCTATGAGACCACACGATTTAGATCTCACGTGGTTTAGACCTCGACAAACTTTTAAGTTGTTCTACGCCTCTTTTAAGTTGTTCATGGGTTGTTCTGGCTCTGCGTCATGTTACTTGGAATCGGCATAACCCGAGCAACACGTTCATCTTCAATTCTCCCCTGTCACCGTTACGCTTTCATTTACTTCCCATATATTTGGCCCTTTTTATATATTCATTGCTCTTTTAGTCACTTACGGAAGTCGTAAAAACCGCAATAAGGAGACAACCATGGATATCATGGTTAGTTGATCAAAATATTAGTTTGTAGACTATACACGTAGGTGCTAACAATTTGTTATTAAGTTCTTCCCCAAGTCTAAAAGTGGCGATGATACGTTCAAGATTTCTTTGAAATACCAAAATGTCAGTAATAAAAAGCAAACCGCCAAAATACATACTACACCGCAAATGTTTTCTTTGCACGATACCGCATGAGTCAAAGACAACGTTCACGGTCACCGCGTATTGCGCAAATCGTTCTTATTTCCTTCGACAAATCGCGATAAAAAAAAGCATGGTCCAGATCGCTGAGTGTGAAGGCCGCTAGAAAATTCAATTGTATCAGATGGAAGAACGAAAACTTTTCGCTTTATTGTCTTGCACACAGCTCGCTACAATATCCTCAGTTGTTATGAAACCCTGGTACTAGTCTTGTTTTGACGGCCAATTTATGTCGGCTGGCAAGGTCCTTGTTGATGTTCGATTCGAATTAACCTCCTCGCTTCTTTAACATGCTAGTACTTGTTTCATCTCCGATTTGCAGATGTTTTATCAGGTTGCTGTGATACTGATAATTAATTGTACATCCTAACCAATACTCTCGAATCGACTTTTGTCGTTCAGGTAGTATATGGATTATACTGTCAGCCTTTCTTTTCTTTCTCTACTTTTTGTTGCATTGAGTCCAAGTAAGTAATAGCCATCGCTTACCTGATCTTTAATATATGTGACACATGGACCAGTCACCCCTTTGCTAAGCACTATACTCTATTCCAGTGTTAACAGCGTGTGCATCCTATGATCTGGCAAGGCTTTGTTTCCTTCCCTACGTCGGAATAATGACACTACCATTACGGGTTTTGTGAAAATATCATTATTTTGTGGAGTTAGATTTGCAGCACACATTAAACAAATGCCAGAACAACTAGTTTCCCTCGGTCCAATAATTTTAATTACCATATTTTGAAATGAAGTTTCTAAATTCCATTTTCAGGTTTCTACTCTATTTGTTTCCATTTAATACATTGATTTGTTTTATTTTTAATGACATATGAAATAAGCTCGTGTTATAAAGCAGTAAGGTTATTAAATGCTTCATTATTCATAACAACAATACATACTCCATTAAATAAGTGGTTAATCAGAGCGCGATTTACGTAACACAATATTTATACATTAAAATTAACGTATGACTCATTTCATTGTGAGTGGGTCGTTGGCACTTTTTATAGATAAAGTGTTTATAATAAAAAAAGAACTGTTACCGTAGGAAAAGTCATTTGCTATTGTCTGGCGCTGGTTAATGTAATCAGTTGAATCTCCGTGAAAGAAACTCCAAACTGCCGAATTTTTTGCCAGTAACGGCAGAACTTGCGTTTCATCATTGAATTAAAAAAAAGCTTTTAAAATAGTCCTCCCATCCCAAGCAGCACTAGAACCTACCAATACGGTCAGATATAATTTTTTAGTATAGAAATCTAGGAAAAATATCGCGATTAGGTCATTATTGTGCAAGCTTGACGTCCACTGTTCACCTTGAGACCACACGCGATGACGTGGGCCTACGTAACAAAAAAGCCGTATTAATATCAATCATCTTTAGAAAAAACCCCTTTGACTCACTCACTCTTTCAATATCTGTTTTATGTAAACAAATATTGAAAGCGAAAGTGAATAGAGAAAGAATATTATGAATGTTTTGACGAAAGTACTAGGCATTATGAGACTAGTTATGAGACAGTGTATTGTAGATTTTTACCCAAGATTGGAAGAGTTAACCTGATTATCAGGTTGTGGACAGTTACCGGGTTCTGCGTTGTCCGCTACTTCATCGTCAATGTAAAGCGGCTTTTATCTGCACGCAAAAAACACACTTTACCGATGCGGCGATGAATCATGAGTATATTCTGTAATCATAATATGAGGGGAGGTGGAAAATTTCTTAAAAAACTTAAAGGTTCGATTTCTCAAAAACTACACAGTTTGGACCCAAAGTTATCGGGTCAAAATTTTTGCAAATACGGTCGAGTATCTCCCATTTCAAGGACCCAACTACTAATCAACCTGTATTATGGGTTATGGGATAACGTTAAAAAAGTTATAACGTCTGGTCTATCATCGTACAAGTTCTTGTTACTAACACCCACAGATGACTTGCTGGGGAGTTTAGCACGTCACCTCTCCGCAATTAACACACTGGACGCGGTGAAGGGCGGGCGTTATTGGAGACTGTCTTATGCAATTTTTGCGTTCAAACAGTGCTGATTATCAGACTAATAATAAATGACATAAAATTTGATTCATCAACACTACGGCATCAACGCACTATCAAGAGTATGCACTTATCTGGCTCCTCTCTCTTAGTCTCTGACGAGAACTATGCGCGACTGTGGGCTATGAGAACAACTTACTGTCAATATAATTCTTTCCTATTACAAATTGAACAATTCTTTTAGAGGGTTTTTGCCTCGCTCACCGCTGTACATCTTCGCCCAGTTCTATCGGAATGCCAACGTAACTTATACCTATAGATGTATCGCTCGTAGGGTTGGATTTACCCCGTGACCTTTGCGTTGACATTTGAATAACCTTGACCTTAGCTAGACGATTGCTTCAGCTAACCAAACAACAGCAGTTTTTATAGAACTTTCAGTTGAATTCCTGTATTGGTTCTTTGGTAGATGGCACAGGTCCTGGGAACCTTTATTTTATTTCAAGGAAGAGGGAAGACGGGAAGCACAAGTCATAGGCTTCAGTTCAGATCAAAGACAAATCTTTATTTTATAAACATAGACAATGACACGACATACCACAGACTATACAACAATTCCAACGTGAAGAAGCCGTTAATCCAAAAGTTTCAGACTCGTCATAAACGGTGTGACATCGATGTGCCAATTAGTTACCATGAATTCAGCACATTGTGCTCAATATTGTTAAGTTGTCTGCTCTACGAGAACATTGTAGGGTAACGTGCGAGTCTTGAATGATCTAGTATGTCCAGATGATTCGGGAATAATCCTAGAATCTTCCATGATGGGTATGTCTAAGTTGTGTTTAGTGTTGAAGAAAGATTTCTACTGTTTATTTGGTAGTGTATTAATTTATCCTTTACCCAGCTCGTAACAATATTATCACTTTCGGTGTTAAGCACCCATCATATGGGTCGAACAATAATCGTTCGTGTGCCCACAACCCGTCACCTGAATCGTCGGTATAAGCATACGTACGCAGCGAAACCGTTAATTGAATATATTCTGCGCCGGGTCTACTATCTAGAAATGACATGATTCTGGACCAAGCGCAGAATTTTAATTTAGAGACAGAGAAAAGTAAAAGCATACTTTATACCAAACCTTGTTTTGTTCTTAGGCGAGATAGTGACAGGCGCGGCGCAAAGCGTGGTGATGCTGGCGCCGCTCAGCGAATGGGACCGCGGCCGCTTCGGGTCGCTCTTCATCACAAACTACAAACTGTCCTTCGTGCCCTTGGAGAACTCAACCAATGATGTGAGTACGATCCGAACAAAGCGCTAAGCTTCAGCATTTATTGTGCCAGCCGCCAGTTTGAAATTACTGGCTATTTTTAGAAGAACTAACCTAAGGACCCATCATCGACATCATATTCGGTGAAAGAGGATCCACTGTTGTTCATAGGCTTCCCCTAAGCGTTGCGGCATCGACCAGTCCTGGTATTCTCTTTCTATTCGGTACCACCTTTAGGTTTAGCTCGCCAAAAGTCCGAAATAAATGTTGTCGTCTCTTGATAAGGACCGGATTATTTCTGCCCGAGAAAATCGTAAAGATTATGTCGCATAACCCTGGCCCTTCCTCGGCAGCTGGTTATTACTCTCCAAGGGGTTCGAGTATTTCCACAAGATAAAAATGGTCGACGTATTTATGACGAACTTTATCAAGGAAAAACGAACAACAAATTAATTAACCTAGAACCATGATTCACGTCTCAGGAATGAACCTTTACCAAGACGTTTATCTTAACTGAATAAGAATAGGTTCTGTCCCTACGGAACTTCCCCGAAAGTAAATAGTTAATACCGTGACACTGTTAAATGCACGTCAAAAAAAAAAGTGCGTGGAGTCGTAGAGCTTCTAAATAATATTTTGTTGTTTTCTTGTTGTATTATTTTTATTACATAAGTTTATCGAGGTTATTCTACTCATGGAAATTGAGCGAAGGATGGTCACACCGAAGAGTCGAATGCATGACTGTTTCACGCCATCTTGCGTACCTATAGTAGAACTACGTAGTCACAAATCTTGTAATACTGCCATCTCTTAGTGAGTGATAGAAAATATTCCCCCTCCACGGTAGCGTTAAACTTGTTGGAAGTCGAGTAAGAAGTTTTACTTCAAAAACAAAACATTCGTTGTTGACATAAAAATCTGACTAAATTCAAGTTTCTCTTTAATTTCAATTCAGTTTTTGGTCAAATTGGCTAAGATTTTAGAAAATAAATAAAAGTAGCCGGGGAAAACTTTGAGCGAAATGGTGGGAAAGGATATGGCATACTTTATACTTTGTTTTTATGAATGAACAAAGATCCACTTGCATAAGAAATACGTGAATTTTAACATGGTCTTGGTAGTCACCCGGCTGACAAAATTACTTATCCCAAAATCCACTTGCAATGTTGTGATTGCTAGCGTTGATACGTCAACAATAGGAACTATTTCTTTGCTCTCGTGGTGTATGTGGCCTTGGTAGTTCAACTTCCTTATTTTTATCTGAAAACTGACCGTTCTTTAGCAATTAGTTCCTCTACGGTTTAATTTATTTGTTAACTAGTTTTTTTAGAGGTGAACCTAATCACAGAGAAAACAATGATGAGAATAATTTTCATAAAACAATGTCCTAGCAACAGTAACTGTAGTCCAAAATACAGCCCTACCCCCCCGATGTTTTCTTCCGAGTTCACTATGAAGTCTGTCCATCCGACATTCTATAAAAATCGTTTGCGAACACTTAAAGGCTTCAAGTACACCTTTTTTTTTATTACAACTGCTGTGCAAAGCCCGACACCAAGTCATTCCAGGTGCTTATTTCCTGCGCCGCCGTCGAGACGGCGACGCAGGCTGGTTCGAGAACCAGCCCTTATGGTACACGTCTAAATCATCACGACGCCACTTTCTTGTAGGCCTCGACGGTACCTTCCATCTTAACCAAACCATTTCGTGAACACAATATAGCCCAGTGGTTTTTTATATAACGTTGCTCCGCACTAGGAATTCCTCCTGAATCGTGGGTGCGTTTACAAATATTAAAAATTCACATACACCTAGTCAGACCCGGAACAATTACCTGTAGGACATACAAACATTTATTTCATGGGGTATACGAACTCGCCACACGCAGCGCTGCAGCCAACCGCTCAGCCACTGCGCCAACCGTGCTGTCACCTATAGAACTACAAGTCTACTAAAAAATTATATGAATACAATTCTGTAAATCCAGGAGTACTGCCAACGAAACTACCTTCTCGGTGCATTCGATGTGCCGCTGACGGGCGTCGGCGCCGTGTGGCTGACGGAGGGCGGGCCGCAGCGACGGCGGCGCCTCATGCCGTACGGAGATATGCCCGGCAAGGTGAAGGGGCTACAGGTTATATGCAAGGTGGGTTCTTAGTTCTTACACACGACGACCAATGAAGCCATACATTTCTAGCATAACATGGCATCGTTTTGAATAGATTTCCAGTACAATAACGGATCGCACATACATTTATTTTGTAAAGCGTGATTGGTCGTCGTGCACACTAAAGACATTTGGTAAGCATGTAGCTCGATGATACGCTAAGCTAAGAAGGGAACTGAATCTTTGTGAGGGAACCGGCATGTCCCGGAACCAAAAATGCATAGACTGCCTTCGTGGTGAATTATGGTCCCTTCCTTCAGAAGCCTGTTCCAGCAGGAATGCTGCTGTCTTACCTAGGACTGAGCAAGAAGCAGTTCAAGAATAATGCATAGCGTGATCAGCCTGTAACGTCTTCACTGTTTGGAAACAGGCCTCCTCTGAAAAGGACGGGTTCAAAGCAGGCTAGTAGATGTCTCATGTCAAATAAGTAAAAACCAAGAATTAAAAAGAAATAACCCAATGTCACGGTATCATCAAAACTGAAAAAGATTTAAGTAAATAACAAGAGTCAACTCTAAAAAAAATATTATAACCTTTAGTAGTGGTTTTTTAGACTAATTCATAGCCATGCTGCTACATTTTGATGAAAACAATTCGTATTGATCTCACAGTTCTGTGGAAGTGGCGTGTTCAATTCTCGTTACCACGTAAAATCCAGTGAATTACTTGGAAAACTGTTCGGTCAGACTTGAGTTTAAAAATTAACAAACATTAGATTTTATATTTTAAAATAATTCAGAAAACATTCAATACTACGTCATTACCATTACACATCGTATAGAACGTTATTTTTTTTAATTCAATTGTTTACTAAATACTAGTACATCTTAAAAGAAAAACAGTTGTTCTAACTGTTGTGTGTTAAAAAAGCACTTTTGCAGAAATCAGCATTTTTTTAAATTACATGTGTCCCCGAAGGGTTAAGCAGAGCTGCACCTAATAATACACCCACAATAACCGATGTTTTTTTTTTTAATTCTGATGTTGGTGTGTTTAGAATGATGTACGGGGTAACCATTTTTGCGTCGGAGTTCCTGCCACCCTGTATATTGCGTTATAAGTTAACAAAATGTTAATTTACTTTTCCGATCTTAAAGCTCACCGTGATGATGAATCATCGTTCGAAATAGCCACTTTAAATATATTCTAAATAATCATCAAATATTTCTATAACCATTTCGATGATAATACCGTCTTTCCGTAAGTATGTTTGTGTACATATTTTTGGGATGACTCACTTTTTAACTATTTAAATTAATAGTCGTTTGATACCTCACGTCTTCAACATAGACTAGTACTTCTACATATTTGTGACGAACGGAACATTAATATTTAAAAAAAATATTTAAGAATGTATAGTAGATACTTATTTCGAATAATATTTAGTTTTAGCCAGCCAGACTTTTTATCTTATTTTCATTTTGCAGCTGAATAAATAGCTATAGTGCCACCAACTTATCTGTTCAGGTGAGGGCGTCGCAAGTGGTGAATTTGGTATTGCCATTATTTTAAGAAACTTACCAAGACAAAAGGGAAGTCAATTATAGGGCAGTCTTTCAAGTACGTCTGTAAATATCATTAGAATATTATATTAAAAAAGTAATAAAAAAAAATTAAACTTTTTAATATTTAAAAATAAACATTTGTAATATTTAAAAAAAATGTAAATTTCAATCATACAAGTCTAACTAGCATAGTGAAGAGTCAATATGGCTTAAATATAATTACAATATTACCAAAATATAAAATAATATATATAATATTTAAATATACTTGTCCAAGAACAAGTTAGTAAATAAAAAATAATAATTGGGGATTAATTGGATTTTAATTGTAAAAAAACATTTGCAGTGGGTTTGCTCTTGACTCTAGTCTAGGTCAGAGATGACAGAGACAAAGTCGACGATGGTACGAGCTTACCCAGAAGAAGCAAGGTTTATAATTTTGTGTAATTTAATTGATTAAGGTCCAGAGACAATCTCTAAGTTCAAGCGGCTACACTAAAGGAATTCCGGTCGTAATCGATGTTCCCTAGCCATCTGCTGATTGCCACAATAATTAAGCCTCTTTGTTCTTTCCTCGAATCGCTTTCATTGTCACTAATTTAATGATAGAAGGTTGATCTAAATATCATAACTAGCATCATTTTGACTGTATTTTCGATTTTTGGCACTTGATTGTTATGGTTTTAACGCCGTGTGATTTTGCGGAATGCATATTCGATAATCTTCAATTCAGTAACTTCAGTAAGGTTGAAATTTCTTTCTTACTGAATAAAACTCATATTTCTTTCTGACAACACTGTGGTCATATCGTCAATTTCTAGTTTCCTTAGCTTTCCCTTTTCCTGCCAGGGGGGATTTTAGAATTCGTTTCTTCAGCTTGTTTCTCTTTACTTGGTTAGTTTGTAGACAAATCGTTCTGAATCACCTGTACCAAAACGGACCAATAAACATTTTAAATGTTTACCTTATTATGCAAGACTGTAAATACTATAATAAATACTGAAATCAGTTTTAGATAGTTTTCGATAATTTAAGATAATTCTTGTGGTGGACTGTATTTAATAAAAGATTTCTTGATGATTTACTTGGTTTTATTCTTCATAATATGTACATAGTTTCTTCTTGAAGCGATAGTAACGACTGCGATCTAGCTTTCCTAGATCGCCCCTATTTATACTATGCACAGTGATGTGCGTGAAGCGGTTGGCGTGCGGCGTACTTTGGCGCGCTAACCAATAGCGTGGC
Source organism: Cerastis leucographa (assembly GCA_963082945.1). Classification (NCBI taxonomy): domain Eukaryota; kingdom Metazoa; phylum Arthropoda; class Insecta; order Lepidoptera; family Noctuidae; genus Cerastis; species Cerastis leucographa. The sequence goes on from OY720363.1 coordinate 18,095,441, forward strand.
TCGACTTTGAGTGAAGATCGTTGGAGCCACACGGACAGGTTTCGACCTGTCTAGACTCGAATCTGACATGACCTGTGGCTTCATCGGTCTCCATTCTCTGGCCAATCAGAGGGCTCGGATTCTTTCCTGACCTTATATGGTAAAGTATACAATTCAATCTTCGTCTAATAAAGCCTATTTACATTCCTACGTGTTTTATTCCGTTTATATAGGATTCCCTTTATTAAATATCAGTATTTAGGGGTAAATAAACCTACTTTACTCAACATTATGTTCTCTTATATACTAAATAAAATCGTTTATTCCTTATTCTAATTACATTATCTTAACGCTATTCATAATTCTAAGTGATTTAGAAGTCTTAGTTCGGCGTCCGCAACAGTTCTCCCCCCGGCGCAGCTCGCGTAGCCTCTTCTTTCTTCCTTAGGACGACGAGCTTGCTCACCGGGCGTCGGAAGGTGCCGGTTCTGGTGCGTACCTCGACGACTCGCGTGCTGCCGTCCGCTCCTGGATGCGCTCGCTCGACGACTCCCATCGGCCAGGTGTTTCGTGGTAGCGTGTGGTCGACGATCATGACCACGTCGCCTTCCTGCAGCGGGCGTGTCTCGTTCTTGGGCTCGCCGCGGGGTACCAGGGTAGGTAGGTACTCTCGCAGCCAGCGCCGCCAGAAGTGGTCGGCAAGCGCTTGACTAGCTCGCCATAGTCGTCGATCAGCCTCGTCGCATGGCCCCGTCGTCGGGAGACCGGTTGATGACCCCAACAAGAAATGATTAGGAGTCAGGGCCTCAGGGTCGCTGGGGTCCACGCTAACGTGGGTCAGGGGTCGCGCGTTGATGGAGAACTCAGCCTCAGTGAGAAGCGTGCTGAGAACCTCCTCTGCAGGTGCCTTCTCGTTCAGGGTCGCCTTGAGGGCGGTCTTGACTGATCGTACCATTCTCTCCCACGCGCCGCCTTGATTTGGCGCGCCAGGAGGTATGAAGCGCCATTCCATTCGGTTTCGTAGCCCCTCGTCGTTCAATGCAGGTAGCCACTCGGTGTAGGCGTTGCGAAGTTCTTGATCAGCCCCACGGAAGTTGGTCGCGTTGTCGGAATACATGATGGATGGCCATCCTCTTCTTGCTGCCATCCTTCTTAACGCCATGATCGCTGAGTCGGTAGAAAGGGATGCGACGAGTTCTATGTGCACGGCGCGGGAGGTGAGGCATGTAAACAGGGCCCCCCATCTCTTCTCTCGACGTCGGCCCACCTTAACCATCATTGGTCCGAAGTAATCCACCCCGCAGTTGGTAAACGGGCGATGGAACGGGTCTAGGCGGGCGTGTGGCAGGTCCCCCGTAGCCGGCGTCTGAGGCACTCCTTTCAACCTCTTACAAAAGGTACAATTCTTCTCTATCGTACGTACAGTGGGTCGTAGATGAATGACCCAGTAGCGTTGCCGTAGGTCGTTCGTCACGCGTTCTCTGTTGGCGTGCCCCGCAGCGCAGTGTTCTCGTAGCACGATGAGTCTTGTCAGCGGGTGACGGCCGTCCAAGATGACAGGCCTTTTCGTTTCTATTGGTACTGAAGAAGCCTCGATCCTCCCTCGTACCTTCATTACTCCGTCTTCAATTACCGGATCTAACTTGTATAGTTTGCTCGACTTTGATACAGGCCGAGCTGATGTGAGTCGCTCGATGTCTTCCCCGAAGCTCTCTCTCTGCGCCTGCTTGATTAGTTCTAGCTCGGCGCGTAGGACGTGACGATGTTCCATCTTCGTGGTCCTCTTTCGACAGATGTCTATGAAGGCGAGTGCTCGTGCTGTGGCCCTTACTAGGACCTCGTATCGGGAGAAGCGGGCAGGTTCTGGTAGCCAGCTATCTCGTCCTAGCTTCTCGGACGTGTGCAGTACTTCCTCTTCTTCATCTTCTGTTGTAGACATCGTGGGCCATTGCTCCTCTGGTTGGTAGAGAAAGCTAGGTCCCTGGAACCATCGGTCGTTCGTACTTAGTGGCTCGTTGTTGAGTCTCGTTGCGTCGTCCGCTACGTTGTGGTTAGTGGGAAGCCATCTCCATTCTTGTTTCTGAGTCAACTCCGCGATCTCTCCTAATCTGTGAGCGACGAAAGGAGTGTAACGTCGCATGTCGTGGTGAATCCAATGTACCACCGTAGACGAGTCGGTCCAATAGGTCGTCTGACCGATCGTTATTCTGTGTTCCTTCTTAATGGTGCTGGCGAGTCTTGCTCCGATGACAGCCGCTTGCAGCTCCAGCCGTGGTATGGTCTGCGCTTGTTTTGGCGCTACCTTGGCTTTGGCGGCTACCAGCACAACGTTGATACTACCGTCGGCGTATGTGATCCTCCAGTAGGCCACGGTCGCGTAGGCCTGTTCGCTGGCGTCGCATAGCATGTGTAGGTCGATGTGTTCGTACTTCTTAGTGGTGTAGCAGCGTGGCAATCTAAGTTGGGCGATCTCGCTAAGGTGCGATAACCATGACGCGAACATCTCGTTTTCTTCTGCCGGTATCTCGTCGTCCCACGTCGTTTGGAGACGCCACAGGCTCTATAGGATGATCTTGGAGCGGATGGTGTAGTGACTCAGCAGCCCGAGCGGGTCGTAGATTGACATCACGGCGCTGAGGGCTTCTCGCTTGGTTGGTGCGCGCATCCTGTCTCGTACCTCTGCTGGTACTCGGTTCATAGATGTATTGAAACCGAGCTCATCTCGTTCTGCGTTCCAGAACAACCCGAGGATCTTGTTTTCTGGTTGCTCTCCCCCCAGTTGTGTGGGCGTTGTGGCGTGTAGCTCAGGTGGCACGTCGCGTAGTGTCGTCTTGTCGCTGGCGCTCCAACCTCGCAGTGTGAAACCGGCGATGGCGTGTACTGTTCTTATTTCTTCGATCGCTTTCCACGCTTCTTGTGGGTCGTCATAGCTTACCACTAAGTCGTCCATGTAATGACTCTCTTTGATAGCTGACAGCGCTCGCGGGAACTCCTGCCCGTGCTTGTCCGCGTTGTGGTTGCGAACATGGTGGGCCATGTACGGGGAGCTCGCGGCGCCGAAGATCATGCTGGTCATCTTGTACTTTGTCGGAGGTGCTTCTCTCTCTGCCCCTCGCCACAGGAACTGTTGGGCTGGCTGGTCCTCGGTTCTTATCTTGATTCTTAAGAACATTTCCTGGATGTCTGCTGTCACTGCTACCGCTCGTTCTCGGAATCTGAATAAAATTCCTGGCAGTGATAACAGCAGATCCGGTCCCTCCAGTAGCTCGTCGTTCAAACATACTCCTTGGCTCCTTGCAGCTGCATCGAATACCAACCTACACTTGCCGGGCTTGTTCGGGTTCTGTACGGCAAAGTGTGGTAGGTACCAGCACACCGGGCTCGTTCGTTCTGAGCCGTCACACGGCGTGGCGTAGCCTTTCTTCAGCAGGTTGTCGATCTGTTTGGAGTATTCTTCGGCGAACTTCGGGTCGGCGTCCATTCGCTGCTCGACCTTTGTGAGGCGTCGGAAGGCTTGGTTGTAACTCGGCGGCAGGACTGTATCGTCTCGTCGCCAGGGAAGTCCGACTTCGTACCCTTCGTCTATCTTCTTGGTTGTAGCCTCGACGATCTTGACGGCCCTTTGTTCTGCCTCGTTGACGCGTGGCTTGCCGTAGACGCCGAGCGCTTCGATCTTGAAGTGAGCCTCGACCAAGTTGTGGAGCTCGTAGTCGCTCGCGATCGTCGCTCGGTCAGGCTCGTAAACGTGCAGCACTCTTCCCTCTTGCATGATGGCACTGCGTGGTGCCGTTCCGTGCACCACCCAACCTAAGTTGGTCTTGGATGCGGCTGGTTCATTCGGGCCGCCAATCCGTAGTTCCCTCGAGACGATACACTCCCAGTGGTCAGTTCCCACTAAGAGCCCGGGGCGCGCGCGTTCGTAGCACACCTCGTCCGTTGGTAGATCGTGCAAGTGCTTGTAATGCAGTAGGTTCTCAGGAATAGCTTGTTGATGTAGCTGCAGGTTTCTTATTGTTCTCGCTTTAATTTTGAATCTGTTTTCTTCTTTCATACCTCGGACCCCGACCGTGACCATCTGACTTTCGTGTTCTTCTTGCGCCATGTTGACGCCCTTTAAGTGCAGCGGCTGTGTTGGCCCCTCCACTCCTATGTGGTCTGCCAGTCCCTTGTCAATAAGCGATATGGTTGCCCCTTCATCTAGGAGCGCGTACGTCTGTGCCTCCCCTCTTGGTCCGGACACGACGACAGGACACATCTTGAGTAACACCGTTCGCTGCCCCGTGGTTGGTCTTGGAGTTATTGATAGGACGACTTCCTCCTTCGGTGTTTCTGTAGTCTTGTCGACGTCAGTCTTCTGTTGTGGTTCTTGATGAAGGGACGCGTGGTGTGGTCGGCGACACATGTTCACGCCGCAGGGTTTCGCTTTGCAGATCAGGCGTCGGTGTCTTTGCTGAGCGCACTTGAAGCACACCTTCTTCTCCTTCAGGAACTCCCAACGCTGTTGTATGGTGAGCGCCTTATACTTAGGACACTGGGGTAAAGTATGTTCTTGCTCGCACCCGGGGCACTGTAGCTTCTCTTGGTTTTCATTGACGGTGCTGTACACCTGCGCCTTCTTCTTTAGGGTTACGGCGGGTCGTGTTTCCTTTTTTGGGTTTGCAGTGGCGCCTGTCGACGGGGCGTAAGTATACCGTAACGCCCTGTCAGCCTCCCGCATCAGGAACCGGGAAATCACGACGATCTCTGGGTCGGCCGTTCCTTCATTATCGTAGGCGTAGTCGCACCACCGTGAACGTAGGTGCGGGCTTAACTTGTCCAATACCTCTCTTGCTAGCAGTGGGTTAAATAAGTACCCTTTTCTGTCGATCGTCTTCAGGATACAGATGATGTTTTGTATTTTCACGGCGAAACTATTTAAATCTGCCGCCGCTGTTCCAGGCTTCGGGAGTTTCTTCAGGTCATCGAGCGCCCGATCGATAATTATTTCTGGTCGCCCGAAGCATTGTTCTAGTGTCTTCATTACGGCATCGGGGTCGGTAGCTGTGTGTAGTAGCGCGGCTACCGCATCCCGTGCTTCTCCCTTCAGACAGCCTCTTAATCTCTGTATGTTCTCTGCTGACGATATCTGGTACATGTGTGTTGAATCTCTGAATGCTGCCTTAAATGGTAGCCACTCACTGGCGGCTCCGTTGAAAGTAGGTAAGTCGGTGTGTCGCGGTCGGGGTCTGGCCATTCTTTCCAACGTGACGGCCAACTGCTCAATGCTATTCTTCGCCCTGGTAGGAGTCGGCGATCGGGCCCGGGGTACTTCGAACCTAATTTGTTTAGGTTCCTCTCGTGTATCCCGCGCTGCTTCCTCCCCCCGTGTGTCGAGTCTGTTCGTTCTCAGCCACTCGTCCACCTTTTGATGCGGTTCTTCATTGTTGGGCTCGTCGTTGATGCTTTCCTCATCGTTGATGGCTGACACCTCGGCGGCTAACCTCTTCTTAACCAGCTCTGCTTCTAGTTCAAGTTGTTTTCTTTGCAGCACTGCAAGCTTCTCGGCGGCGTTCAATTCTGCTACCCGTAGCCTCGTAGTCACGCTCGTAGTTGACCGGTGTGACCTCGTCGGTGACCGCGCTCGTGCGGTCGTTGTTGTTCGAAGTGCAGATGGTCCCGCCGTGCTGATGTCCGCCAGCCTCGAGAAGGGTGAGGCCGGTGGTTCCAGAGAGATTCTTCTTATTCTTTCTTGTTCTATCTGTTGTTCTTCATGACGGCGCGCGGCCTCCTGCTCTTGGACGCGTCGCTGTTCTTCTATTTCGGCCAGGTCTGACTGGCTTCTTGTCACAACCATCGTTCAGGTTGTCTAGGTCCGATCAGTTCGTCACGGACCCAGTCGAGTCGGTACAGGCACTGTAATAATTTAGTCCGGGTCCGTTCAGGTCGTCACGGGCCCCAGACAAGTCGGTACAGGCACTGCTGCTTCGGCTACCGACGTTCTGGTTGTAGTTACGGCGGCACTGTTTAGTATCTGGTCGTCGTAGCTCCGCTGACAGTCGTTACTATCGTTTCTTGGCTTGTATATAGGCCTTATTCGCTCTATATAAGCCTTAACTTCTTGTACATAAGCACTATTCGCTTGTATATAGGCCTATACTTCTTATACATAAGCACTATTTGCTTTATATAGGCCTAAACTTCTTATACATAAGCACTATTTGCCAGTATATAGTCACTTGTTCACTTTATATTCGTCCACTTAATGTTTGCAAGTATTAAATAGTTCTGTATGTGCTTAACACTTTTACTCACTTTATTACTTAGTTATAGTTTATGTACTTACTATGAACGCGGATCGTTTTATAAACTTTTACGCGGGAATGTTCTTTACGTTTATATACTTGTACTTCCTTTATAAACTTTCGGGTTAAAATCGCGCACTTTGCGTATATACTCCGCACTTTGTACTTTCTTCCTGAACTTTCGGTTTAAAATCGCGCACTTGCGTGTATACTCCCGCACTCTGAACTTTCGGTTTAAAATCGCGCACTTTGCGTATATACTCCCGCACTCTGAACTTTCGGTTAAAATCGCGCACTGATACTTTACATAGATTTATAGCACATACAGTTTATAGCACATACAGTTTATAGCACATACAGTTTATAGCACATACAGTTTATATGGCACATACAGTTTATACAGTTTATTACAGTTTATTGTTTACTTACTTGCAAATTAGGACGTATTATATCACTTTTAGCACTGATTTTATTTTATTTATCCGTGTCGATGGACCAGACTGTGGTGGACTGTATTTAATAAAAGATTTCTTGATGATTTACTTGGTTTTATTCTTCATAATATGTACATAGTTTCTTCTTGAAGCGATAGTAACGACTGCGATCTAGCTTTCCTAGATCGCCCCTATTTATACTATGCACAGTGATGTGCGTGAAGCGGTTGGCGTGCGGCGTACTTTGGCGCGCTAACCAATAGCGTGGCTCGACTTTGAGTGAAGATCGTTGGAGCCACACGGACAGGTTTCGACCTGTCTAGACTCGAATCTGACATGACCTGTGGCTTCATCGGTCTCCATTCTCTGGCCAATCAGAGGGCTCGGATTCTTTCCTGACCTTATATGGTAAAGTATACAATTCAATCTTCGTCTAATAAAGCCTATTTACATTCCTACGTGTTTTATTCCGTTTATATAGGATTCCCTTTATTAAATATCAGTATTTAGGGGTAAATAAACCTACTTTACTCAACATTATGTTCTCTTATATACTAAATAAAATCGTTTATTCCTTATTCTAATTACATTATCTTAACGCTATTCATAATTCTAAGTGATTTAGAAGTCTTAGTTCGGCGTCCGCAACAATTCTCAAAGATTCAGTTTTTTTTTTTTTTTTTTGCCAACAATGTAGGTACAAATTTAAGATGGTACAATAGTTGATTGTTTCCGCTACATTCTACCTTGCGGCATGCAAGTTCATAGAAAGTAATACATTAGATACAATATTATTATAATCAACAACTAACATGTCATTCTAATTAACACTATTAAACATTCAAAAAAATATAAAAGTGTAAAAAAATTTGTCACTTGCGCATAAATAAATCTTGTCAATAAAATGAATTGCATTATTTTGTTATTATAATTATGTGAAAGATTATTTTAAAAACATATGTCATTTAGAAATAATATTGTCAAATTTTTTTATCATTTAAAAAGTCATTAATACAATAATAACACTTATCTAATAATAATGCAGTAAGCTTAGATTTAAATATTCGAATAGGGTGTTCTTTGAAACCGTGCGGATTTTTTTTGTATATGATAATTCATAATTCATAATTCATAATTCATTTATTTATTGTTTGTAACAGGTAAACAGAAGATCTTACAATTAGTATATTGTATCACTGTAACATACCCATGGGGTGTACAATATTTATAATAAAAAGTCAATATAATTGTTGGCTATTGAACTAAATTACACTCATAAATGGTTGGTGGTTTTTTCACATTGCATTGGCTGTTTTAGTCAACCTCATTTGACATTGATTTGTACACAATTATTACGGATTATCACAATTTTATGTCAAAAAATAAATTATAAAAATAAGTTTAACATGACAATTTTTTTGTCAACCTTATCAGACATTATTAATAGACAAAATTAGTTTGGTCATACGATTTAAATTAAATAGCTAAGTACAAAAAATAAATTAAAATTAGTTTAACATGTCGTGATTTTGTATATAGATAGGTAGGTAGATAGGTCCGATTTACATTTTTTTTTTACATAAAACACCATCATTAAAAATTCGTTTTTTCAATAATGGGTGTGTAAAATATGCACATTTATCCACTGATAGTTACACTAATAGTTGACTCGCCAACGCACCACCGCACAGGCCGACAGTCCGACAACGACTGCCCCCCACTACACGGACCGGTATTAATAACCGAGCGACGTGCGCGCCCGAGGCAACGTTACAATACTGTAATCGGTTTGTAGTGAGATATATTGATATCTACATACACTACAGGGTGATTTAATTTTCCATATGTGGCAGCACTGACATGTCACAGCAACAACGCGTTTATTCAGCTTTTCGAATGGTATTCTTGGGGCGGTTCTCTTCTTTTTAATAAAAGATAAAAACTTTTAGAATAACTAGCCGTGCATCACTTTAAACACTTTTCACTTTTCGGCACTATTTGCACTTTACACAATAAAATCAAACATAAAATACGAGAGCACGCGCACTAGACAGACACTGACAGGGGAATGACTTTACAGAATGACGTTTGTAGTTCCAATTTTGCTCGCCTGAACAGCTAAGTTGGAACTGGGGACTGGGTGGAACTATAAACAAGTATTAAACGTCGCACTACCAAATACTATCAAACAAATATGTCAACAGTGCCAATGGAACCTTCCACCTTTTTTGGCTTCATGGACCAATTTTTAACTCACCGGCCTATTACGCTTTCCCTCTATGAATGGGGTAGGCCGAAATCCACCAGGCGGGCCCAGTGCAAAACTGCTATTATAATCATCTCGCAATTATTCTTATTTATTTATTTTTGTACATATAATTTATATTTTTAAATATTTCTTTATAAAATAATACTTAAAAAAACATTAAAAAATATAAAAATAGTAGCCCACCGGTATCGGAAACAGGGTCCAAGCTACCGGTTCTCGCAATTATTATTATTTTTTAAAGTTAATTTGTAAAAAAAAAAAACTCATTTCTGTATTCCACCTTTGTGAAAGACTGATGCCTGATCATGCCTGATGTAGGTTTTTAGGAAAAACATGTGTTACAGGTCACCAGCAATAATCCAGATATACTGAAAAAAGCCTTGTCCATTCGTCCGCGAACACATCACAATCAGGCTTAGCCTCTTAAAGACCGTTGAGTGCAAAGAGTGTGCGAGACAGGGGTCGAGCAACAGTTCGACTCCCAGGCATGACGAACAATCTGTGCCCCTTATTTACAAAGACTACGTCACACCATTGCCAAAAAACATCTGCGTTATCACCACTCAGGAATGTTCATACATACACAAATATACCATCGTTTATATTTACATAACACGCAGATATGTACCGAGTAAATAGATAATACACATATTTCGTGCAGATGCGATACTGTGGCAATCTGTTTGGTTCACTATCTTATCAGATTAGCGCGTGACTCAATGTCACATAGTTAGCGGGTATCGAGGAATTGTTAAATAGTTCAGACTAGCTTTTGCCAACGACCTTAGGCCGCCTGAAATTTATTTATGTATTTTTTTCTTTTAACTATTAATAACTAATGGCTAAGCAGAAATTTAGTAATAGTTTAAACAAAATATGGCCAATTACAAGTTTTCACTTGTAGTAATTAGAATATATGAAACAGAAAATTGATAATATATTATGTATATACACCAAACAGTAAAATTACTATTTACGCTGGAAGGAGCAATCACATAAAAATTTCTTCAAATTATTAAAACTAATTTGTATAAAATTTACTTCCCTATTTGAATCTGATTTTGTTAACCATTTCAAGGGTTTTATTTTGTTTTTGCTTCGAAAACGTTGTCTTTTTCTTAAATAAAAGTAGTTTAAGTCCTCACTCCTCAGTCCTAACTCCTTATAACATTAGCTATCTGCCAGTTATAATCCCGTCAGCCTAAAGCCGTTTCGGAGAGAGACCGGAACAGACACAGACAAAAAATAAAAATATTGTTTTTATTTTGTTATAAGTGCAGTATATACTTTGAAATTACCAACAGACACTTCAATTACACCATAGGAATCGACCAACCCGAACCGAGCACCTTTTTGTCGACGTTTTACAAGTGCCCATGTAGGCCTATGTGAAATAAAAATATTTTGATTTGATTTGAATTTTATTAACCCCCGACCAAAAAAGAGGGGTGTTATAAGCTTGACGTGTGTATCTGTGTGTCTGTCTGTGGCATCGTAGCTCCCAAACGGATGAAGCGATTTTGATAAAATTGGTGTCATTTGAAAGGTATTTTAATCGAGAGTGTTCTTAGCTATGTTTCGAGAAAATTTGCTCAGCCGTTTGAAGCTCATCACCTCTTTTCTAGTTGATGAAGGGATTTAAACAACTTCTACAGGTCTAGTTGATTGGAAATTTGAATTCTTGTCACTTTCTCACCATGGGCATCGCCAGGGGGGTAGGCTGCACACCCCCCCTCCCCCCTATAAGCTCAAGTTTTTTTATTTATTCATATCTTTCCTTGTTTTCGTTAATAAGCGAGAAGAGGCGCAACACCAAGAAAAGTGGAAGGAATGGGAGTAGACCTATGCCCAGGAGTGGGACAGTCAAGGCTAAGAAAAAATAATTTAAGTTTAAAAAGCGTGAAATAAAAATTAAATTTAAAATTTAAAAAACCCCCGACGTACAAAACCTCTAAAAAAACAAAAATAAAATTAATCCAAGCGTCGTAGCGTCGGGGGACCGCTAAGTAGACCGCTTAGTACATAAAAATATATATACAAACAAAGCGGACCCCCGACGCTACGACGCTTGGATTAATTTTATTTTTGGTTTTTTAGAGGTTTTGTCCGTCGGGGGTTTTGTAAATTTTTTATTCGTGAAGTTTTATAGGTAATACTAGCTTATGCCCGCGGCTTCCCCGCGTAGAGGTCGATAAGTCACAGGATCTTGCTACTGGGATAAAACTTTTTATCCCATTAGAGTTAACACAAAAATCAATAGCAGGTAGAAGATAATCGGTCTGTTAAAACTCAGCCACAAAACCGCATTTACTTTAAAGGAACCCGACCCAAACTCGGCTATATAATACAAAAATCAATAGCAGGTAGAAGATAATCGGTCTGTTAAAACTCAGCCACAAAACCGCATTTACTTTAAAGGAACCCGACCCAAACTCGGCTATATAATAAAAAAAAAGAAAAAAAAAAACAAACTAACAAACCCAATACTTCTATTCCAGAACATGAAGGTCCTAACATTTAGCTTCGCCCACTCACCAATCGACGGCAGAAAAATAGCCCTCGCACTAATGCACCACGCGTTCCCAAAGCGGCACGACCTCCTCTTTGCCTTCGAGTACAGAGAGCCCTACTACCCCACCCTCCCCTCAGACATGAACATGTTCCAACGTCCAGGAGATTGGAAAAGAGAACTAGAAAGGTGTGAATGTCCTCATTGGAGGATCACTTGTATAAATGGAACTTCCGATGCGTTCATGTTAACTGCTGGGGAGACGTTGATCGTGCCATCGTCCGTGTTGGATTACAACTTGATGGAGTCGGCTCGTCACTTCCGGTCGGGGAGGGTGCCTATATGGGTGTGGGGGAGGCCTGAAGGTGCTGCGTTGTTGAGGAGTGGGGAGCTTTTGAGTACGGAGCAGTCCGCGACGGCGGAAAGCGTTTTATTGGAACAGGTATGTGAATAAAAGCTTATTTTTTTATGAATTACAAAAATTAATACTAAAATTTGGTTTTCTTGACCGCTAAATACGGCCGGCAGTTCAGGCGACTTTCTCTTTGAATTGAATCCTCCTAAAAAAGAAAAAAAGGATAATCCCGTTTTAAATATCACTGCCTATCCACCATGTGAATGTTGTCGTAGGCACGAGACTTGCTTTCGGAAAGATAAGCGAAATTCAATGTTAATCGCAAAGAAAAAAACGAGTCTAAAGTTAATACATTGGAACGTGCTCAAGATCATTATCTTTATACTCTGGGTAATCGATTGCTAAGCCTCATCAGGGACTTTACGTAAAACACGTAATCATTTGTCGTCACACGCGGAAAATACGCCAATAAACTTGTACAGAAGTTATTGAACTCATAGATCATATTATCTCAAATGTACAAAACTAATTTATAAAATGTACAAAACTAATTTTCAAAAATCACATATATACAATAAATTATCTGAGCATGCATACACTTACTAGCATCCATACCAGTAACACCACCCAAACCACTTCTTGGTCGTGTCACTGGTGACAAACAAAATTCCACCTTCATCAAACTAACACAAAGTCTACATTCCCAGGTTCGCCGCTCCCACCCGAAGCTAACGCCGCCCCAGGTACTATACCTCTGTGGCAACACTTTCACGAATGCTGGCGGTCCCGGGATACTTCCATCGTTGGGTACGCTACAGACCTCATACAAGAAACTTGTTGAACTGTGTACACCTACCACGCTGGGACAGTTTTGGGTAAGTGGAAATCATGTACAGACACATTTGAATATTCTCACTGCCACCCATCATCATCTGCCTAGCCTTTTCCCAAACTATCTTGGGGTCGGCTTCCAGTCGAACCGGATGCAGCTGAGTACCAGTAATTTACATGAAGCGACTGCCTATCTGACCTCCACAACCCAGTAACTGGGTAATACGATACCCCTTAGTAAGACTGGATGTCAGACTTGGCTTCTGACTACTCGTAACGACTGTCAAAGATCTACAAATGAAAGCCGGGACCAACGGCTTAACGTGCTTTCCGAGGCACGGAGGAAACTCGGTATCTAATTATTCACCCATCCGCGGACCAACCTCGGCAAGCACGGCTTAACCTTAAAGATCGATCCGTGCGGCTGTTATTATTTAGCCACGAGCTCTCACTGCCACCCATATCATAAGAATGTTCAACTCCAGCAAGCCACGCGGTCCGTGAAACCCTCCGTGTCTTTTGCAGAGCTTTGACAGTCTTTGGGTATAGTGGGAAGGCTGATTGCATGAAAGTCTTACCAAAGGTCATTGCATTACCCAGTAACTGGGTTATTACATACGTATGTTGTAATCCAGTTAAACTAGAAGTCGACTTTAACATGGGGGGAAAGACACATGTTGGGAAGATGACGATACCCAAATTTTCTTGTCTTCGTCTATGTTGACGATCTCCTAATATCTTCTAGTTAGAATGTAAAATGAACACATTACAAGAATTTGTGTGGAATGCTTTGACTAAAAAGGATAAAATAATTATATAGTAAATATATAATAAACTAGCTGTCCCGCGCAACTTCGTCTGCGTCACAATTTCCCCGTTTTCGCAACATTTTTCATTGCTGCCCGCTCCTATTGGTCGTAGCGTGATGATATATAGCCTATGTCCTTCCCCAGGTTGAAATCTATCTTCTTGCCAAATTTCATTAAGATCCGATCAGCCGTTTAGTCGTGAAAAGGTAACAAACAAACAAACAGAGTGACATTCGCATTTATAATATTAGTATGGATAATTGAAGTCGATGACTTGTTTGTTTCATTGACTATTTTTGCCACCAACTTCCAAGTAAAGTTATTTTCCACTTTTCACTTTGTTTTTTTTTTCAAAAGTTTTTAAGTCCCTTGTAATAAGGGGGTAAGCCTATTGACATCAAACGGGACAGCAAACCAGACTCCATGACTGCTACTGAGAAATTCCACATGAAAAAACCTAATAACTCTGCCCAACCTGGGAATCCAACCCAGGACCTTATGCTCAGCACTCCCACCACTAGACCAACGAGACAGACTTCCAATAAACGAAATAATTAAGCTGCCTACTGAATCTATTCTATTGAAACAGCAAAATAGACTTTGTGGTTACTTCACGATAAACGATTTACTAGTTTTCCTGCTATTTTGTATTGTTATTGTTTTATGAATGAAGTGTTTCATGATTTCCTTTTAAGCTTATCTAGGAATACATGCGGTTAATTATTTTTTGTCATCGCAGGCAATTTATATAATATTGTTAAAGTAAGTTCTTTAAGTGGGTTTCATTCAAGCGACGTTACTGATATAGTTACATAGTAAAAGGGGTTTCGTAGTACCCAGTAATAAAACGGAAACATCGACAGGACGAAGAAAACTACTGGGTTGTGACGGTCAGATAGGCAGTCGCTCCATGCAAAGTACTGCAATAAATATTACTGCTTCATACAGGTTAGACTAAGGCGACTCGAAAATAGTTTGGTAAAGGATAAGCGGATGATGTCACGAGGCAACACTAGTCCTACTAATATTATAAGTGCGAAAATTTATGAGGATAGATAGATGTTTGTTACTCTTTCAAGCACAAACTACTGAATGGATCTGAATAGAACTTAGGATACTTTTTATCCCGATAGCATAACCCGGTGGGACAATAACCGAACAAACGCGATGCCGTGGGCATAAGCTAGTCTGCTATAAAGTTATGCGTTTTTAATCGTTTCAGTTACAAGACTCCCAGTACTACTCCATCCTGGACACGAGCCGGTGGCTGCGATACGTGTCCAACTGCATCACGTTCGCCGACGAGGCTGCGCGGCATCTGTCTAATAATGTGACCGTTGTCTTACAAGAAGGTAATCAATTGTATATGTTACCGACGTTTTTAGGCCTAACCAGTTTACTAGTTTATCGTGTCAATCTTGAGTATATCCATACAAACCCAAACAAAGCAAGTACACTGCGACCAAGTTGGATGTTGCGCTCCCCAGCTGCCAAGTTTGTTCCAATGAAACTTTGAGCAGAGGTAATTTATAGTAATTAATGAGGTTAATCCGAGGTGCGAGATACCCGCAAAAACGTTACTCCACGAAAATAAATATTTTTCTACGAACAAGTGGGAAGGGTAGGGAGAAGTTACCATCACGTGGGTTGGGTGTGTTAGCATTATAATTATGACATTGACCAAGTCCGGGGAATTTCAATAAAATTATTTATTCTCTCCTACTCGCTACGATTTTCTGCTTTCCTAGTAACGAATAATCCCGAAGCGCGTGACCGTGTGCTGTGATTTGAACAAACCACTAATTACACTTTTTTAATAGACTTCTTTATGTTTCAGGTGACGGCGTAGACTACTGTTCCGTGGTTTCATGCCTCACTCAATTGCTAGTCGACCCACACTTCAGAACAATATCGGGCTTCCAATCTCTCATACAGAAGGAATGGATCGCGCTCGGACACCCGTTTTGTGATAGGTGAGAACTCCTTCGAATTCATATGCTCCTGGTAGCTTGTATGGACTTGTTTCATGCTTTATTTACTGTTTGGTTACTTATTAATTCACACGAGCTTAGTGACTTTACAAAGGCCGAATCGTGCCGCCCGTTTTCAGTAACACTAGATGAGGACTAAATTAATGCCTAACATAAGTGCATTTTTGGAAATTCAACCTTCGGCTCACCACCGAGAGTTGACGTTTCAAAAGTGGCAGTAGTGTTAAATTGTGGCTTCATGTAGATATCGCTTTGGGTTAGTGAAAATGAGCATAATAATAAAATTGTTACGGTTAGCACGTGCTTTGGCTCTGGATTATTATGTTCTCGTCTCTATCTTTCACTTTAGTTTGAGAGTTGAGAAACAGTGATAGAAGCAATGCTAAGCCAAAGCACATGCGTCACAAAACCATCCAGTATATAAATGAAACATAACTGCCTTTCCGTTCGTAATTACAGAACATCACCATACATTTATGTATCCCTGGTAGCTTATGTATCTCGTAAGCTCATCCTTACCATTTTAGGTCATACATACATAACAAACAAAACACAGGAAATTAATGTCCTTGTATTCATTAGTTATCCTGAACTGATTTTATTGGTTGTTTCCTCGTGCCAAAACATAATCGCAAATTCGATTTCAAATGTAATTTGAATCATGAAAATAGGCACATAGTTATCTGGATTGAGTGCATAAGTTAACTTAAAATGGCATTTATATTATTGTTAATTAGAGATCCTTTTTCATTCCACTATGCAAAGATACATACAACTGACCTTATTGGTGAGGTTCTTCATAAAGGTCAGAGGCGTAGTACTCGCAACCGGCGTGCGTGTATGACTAGATGTATGAACGTGACTGAGGCAAAAGGAATATGTAAGAATCGTAGCCGGTGACTTTCTTTAGTTTCTGCCTACCTCCATAGGAAAAAGGCATGACTTTATGTCTGTATGTATGTATACTAACATCCTATAATCTTACTACTTGTAACTAAAGTTTGTGAGTCTGTGATGGATGTTTGTTTGTTTGTTAGTTAGTTATTGTTTCACTTAAAAACTACTGTTTCGGATGAATATTGGCACAAAGATATTTTATAACCTGGATTTGCTGCTTACTTTTATCACGGTAGTACTAATTAACTGACTCGCGCCAGCTTCAACCGGTGACGATTTAATTAACACGCATAACAAAAGTCAATTTGTACGGATCCGTCGTTGGGCTAGTTCGACTCGCACTTGACCGGTTTTTATACTAAATACGGCTTGCGTTTGATCACATCTGGCCTGATGTCAATGATGCGGCCTAAGGTGGAGCACGCTTGTCCAGAAGAAACCGATTCGTTCGAACTTTGAACGGATCCAGATAAGCTGGCAGTGAAATCCACAGTTTGCGTTCTATAGCCCTGATCATTTTTAAAACAAAAACTTATCTCCTCAGATTCGGTCTCCCCCGGCCAGGTAACCCAAAAGACTCGACAGCCAAGGACACGACCTCGGCTCAGTCAGCGCCAGTACTACTCCTCTACCTGGACTGCGTGTGGCAGCTACTGCAACAGTTCCCGGCTGACTTCCAGTTCACCGAGACGTATCTGACGACGCTGTGGGATTGTGCGCATAATCACATCTTTGACACGTTTCTGTTTAACTGCGCGAGGGATCGGGAGCTTGCTGTATCTAAGGTAATACTCGTAGTTATCTTACAGTCAAAGCTGCTAACCGGACATGACCACTTTTGGCCGTTGTCAGTCAAAACCCTTATTAAATTAAATTGTCTTTTTTAAAACCCGACAACGTATTCAGATTCTAAAATAAATTTTAGTTTTTGTTAAAATATTGTCGTGGTATGGGCATAATATGATGCGGAGGAATGAGGTAAATGTCGTGAGGAAAGTTTTGAGTATGAATGTGGATGGTTATAGGAGTAGAGGAAGACCAAATAAACGATGGATGGACTGTGTGAAGGATGATATGGCAAGAAAGGAGATGTCTCATGAGATGACAAGTAATAGAGAAGTATAGAAGAAGAAGACATGCTGCGCCGACCCCAAATAAATTGGGATAAGGGGAAGAGAATGATGAGCTTAAACCATTGAAAATAGTTTTTAGTAAGTACCAGTTTTGACTATGACAAATATACCTATATCCTTAAATGTAATAAATGGTGATCTGACATGTCCGCTATGAGCTTGGAGTTTTTTGGCCAAACTTGGATATGGTAGTCACAGAGCACACGAGGCTCGTGGCTCTCGACAACCACACTATAAAAGCCATCGAATGCAGTCGCTATGGCCAAATCAGCTCGAATCGGCATCATCAATAGTTATTTAAGTCTTAATTATAATCTTTGATTGTGAAAGAAAAAGAAATGCACGCATGTCGACTGTAACGCTGATATAGTTGTAAAGTTGAATTCACGTTCATGCGAAGATGACCAGATGTACTGGTCCTGTTCTTGAGAGATTGAACGACAAAGGACAACACCCATGAAAAGTGGAAAGAGTTAAAGGAAGCTTTTAAGGTCAACGCTCGCAATTGTGGTGAGCCTTTCCCAGCAGTGGGACACCGGCTAATTAAAATGATTGTTGCAGAACTTCGTGCAGCGGCCGGTGTGGGACTGGGGCGAACAGTTCTCGGAGCAGGACAAGGCGTTGTTCTACAACCCGCTGTTCGGCGTCAAGCCTAACACCCTGTACTCGCAGAGGTTATGTGAGTAGCATTTATTTATTTGTGACTATTTATTAATTGTACACAACATCGAAAACGAAAAGGACCAACTTGTGACTTAAAAACTCCTCACAGAAACAAAAATATTTTAAACAGTCCCTTTTTTTCCTTTGACATTGCTAAAATGATTACTGCCTACTGATAATAAGAAGTCCGGCTAGATTCATCCGCCCGGATTAATTCAGAAATAGCATTTACAAGAGCGCTTTGGCAACTTGTTTATTGTTACTCCGAAAAACGAGCGACGATGTCTGCTCCAGTCCTATTTTCGCGACTTACTAAACTGACATGTAACTTCACCACGTCTTGATCTCATAACTATAATATTGTCCTTCTCGATCGAAATTAACCGGCCAAACCCGAAATATTCGTTAGTAAAACCGTAAAACTCAGTAATTAAGAATTTGATTAGTTCAGTTATACAATATAGTTAATTTTGACCGCAGCACAATCTTCGCTCCCAAGCAAATCAGCCACCGAACTAAGTCGACTAGAACCTTGCACATCAGTAGCTGGCATGGAGCTGTGGTCGCAGTGCTACGAGCGATGGCTCGCGCCGCTCGACTCCCCGCTGTCCGGCACCATACAGTACCACGTGCACAACTACGCCGCGCTACAGAAGGTCGGTATAGCTGCTGCGGCCTTATGTTATCCTAGTACCTCAATGTTAGTAATGACATAACCATATTATGGTAGGATAGGTCAGTGACTATTGATTGATTCCTGCCGAGTGCGTCAAACAAAGGTCAGTAAACTGCTGTGGCCTTATTTTATCCTAGTACCTCAATGTTAGCTTATTATGGTGACCTATCCAGGTCAGTGAGTATTGATTAATTCCTGCCTAGTGCAGTAAGGGTATACTACTAACAGTAGAGTCGTGTAGCCCTGGCGACATATTTATGACGTAACCATAACGGCAAAATAGGTAGTGAATACGTCAAGGGTCGGTACGTAAAGTGGCGGACACCAGCCCGATATTACAAAACTACAGGAAACTCGTGTTATCCTGATACATTAATGTTGCTAATGTCATAACAACAAAACGGCAAGTTAGGTACAAAATAATAAGTGCGTCTTTTCTATTTCAGCAACCTTATGCGCCCCTGTTACTTAAATGTCGGTGAAGAATAACCACCAAACGACAACGTAGGTAGTAAACAAGTGCATGACGCACTTGCTTACTACCTACGTTGTCCTGACATATGACGCACTGTGCGTCAAATGTCAGGAAGTCATACAACATGAGAGAATCTTTTAGGTCTTTCACAGTTATGATCTTTATTCTTATCACAATAAGGTTGCTGTTGGCTTCTTTCGACTGACAGATCTTTTTAAATTACAATTTCGAGTCTATTTTAAACTGCGTACGAATGAATGAAACGTATAACATTAGCGCTGCGTCTGCGTAAACTGTAGATCGACGTCGACTTATCCATTCTACCATCGATCGATGGCCTCAATCGACGACCGATCGCCTCAATCGAAGATCGATCTATTGCTGTAGTAGAAACTATCGTTCGACGTCGACTAATCCATTCTACCATCGATCGATTTGTGTGGTAACACCCTGAAACATCTGTTTTCGTCACGTTCAAAATCACAGTCATCTATTATTCTCGCTACAATAAGGTTACTGATGACAGAGTTAAAATATTTTTAAAGGACTAGAAACTGCGTTTAGTAGCATGAGTATATCATGGGTAGCTCTTGTTCATCATCTGCCTAGCCTTTTCCCCAAACTATCTTGGGGTCGGCTTCCAGTCTAACCGGATGCAGCTGAGTACCAGTATTTTACATGAAGCGACTGCTTATCTGACCTCCACAACCCAGTAACTGGGTAATACGATACCCCTTGGTAAGACTGGATGTCAGACTTTTTGGCTTCTGACTACTCGTAACGACTGTCAAAGATCTACAAATGACAGCCGGGACCAACGGCTTAACGTGCTTTCCGAGGCACGGAGGAAACTCGGTATGTAATTATGGTCACCCATCCACGGACCAACCTCGGCAAGCACGGCTTAACCTTAAAGATCGACCCGAGCGGCTGGGTAGCTTTTGTTATCCTGGTATATTAATGTTGCTAATATAATAACAACAATATAGAAAGATGGGTTTAAGGACATAACAAAAACACCGTAAAGATACATCCCCCAACGTGATAAGTGCGTCACGAGTCAGGATAACTACAACAACCTTGTGTAGCCCTGGTAGAAATGTTACGAATATCATAACCACTATAATAGACGTCACAATACGTACAAAATTATTAATGTGTAGGCAGATCAATATGCTAGGGGATGCTCATGTTATCTTGGTAGTAAAATATCGCTAATGTCAAAAAAAAATTGGTGGAATGACGCAGGGTAAAATCAAAAAATCAATCAAAAATCAAAAATCAAAATATTTTTATTTCACATAGGCCTACATGGGCACTTGTAAAACGTCGACAAAAAGCACGGTTCGGGTTGGTCGTTTCCTATGGAGAAGAACCGGCAAGAAACTCCATGGTTACTCTTTTAAAATCATTTGGCTTTACAATTTTTCTATGTTACAGCGTTGGCACTTAAGTATGAGTGGACATCGTAGGCCCGACAATAAGTCGTTGCTTACTACAAAACGTAGAACAAGATAAAAAGTTACCAAGGATCTAGGAATCTATAAGGCCTACAATGTCCACACATTTACAAACAATCGGTAAATAAGAAAATGAGTCTATACAAGCAAAAAAAAAAAAAAGAAGATATTGCAAAAAGACTAGATTAAACAAGTGACATAAATGTTGTCATCCGTGCTGTAACTATTCTAAACAAAATGGTGTAATGATTAAGAAAATATTGTAAAACATCTGATTAAAAAATAATGGAAAAAAGTAAATAAAAATAAAAAAGTAAATAAAATAAAACATAAAAATTAAAAAATATAAGCTTGAGAATAGTTAGAGACATCCACACATTTGTGCCGTTTTATGAGCTACCAGGGAAGCCGCATGTGCGTAGGGGCTCAGGCCAAACTTCTTTATCTTCAACATAGTCCTTAATTTTGTAATATGCTTTTTTAATTAGGACACGTTTGATATAATTTTTAAACTTTCCATCGGTCAGTTCTGTAACTGACTTTGGCAACTTATTATAAAAGCGTATACTGTTAATAAGAAATGACTTGCTAGTTTTAGTTAATCTAAATTTGGGTATTACAATTTCGTGTTTACTGCGTGTATTTATATTATGAAAGTCGCTTCTAATTTTGAAAAGTCCTCGGTTTTTGCGGACATATAAAATACATTCTAAAATATAGAGTGAAGGCAGAGTAAGTATATCGATTTCTTTAAATTTTTCTCTGAGGGACTCGCGAGGACCCATTTTATAGATGGCGCGGACTGCCCTCTTTTGCAGTATGAAAATTGAGTCAACGTCTGCTGCCGATCCCCACAGCAGAATGCCATAGGCCATAATACTATGGAAATAAGCGTAGTATACTAACCTAGCCGTGGCTACATCAGTTAGCTGCCTTATTTTCCTAACTGCATAGGCAGCCGAGCTTAACCTTCCCGAAAGAGTTCTAATGTGCGCCCCCCACTGCAGTTTTGAATCGATAGTAATCCCCAAGAATACAGTTTCCGCTATAACATCAAGTTTTTTGCCGTCAAGATTTAAATTTAGGTCACGTTGTGGTACATTTGGTAAAGAAAACTTAAGACATTTTGTTTTATTCGTATTCAGTAAAAGATTGTTGGCTGCAAACCATTTTGAGAGAATAGTTAGGCTTTCGTTGACGTGTAAGACGTCCGTATCTTTTCTATGAATTTTGAAAATTAGCGAGGTGTCATCAGCAAATAGAATTATATCCGAAAATTTGGCCATCATGTAAGGGAGGTCATTAATATAAACAAGAAACAAGAAAGGGCCGAGAATTGAACCTTGGGGCACGCCCATCTTGACTATAGACCCGCAGGACGTCGCCCCATTTACATTTACTTTTTGCTGCCTGTCCGATAAATAAGAAAGTACAAGATCAGCAGCTAGTCCACGAATTCCGTAGTGGTGTAATTTACAGATCAGTGTTTTGTGGTCGACGCAGTCGAACGCTTTTGAGAGGTCACAGAAGATGCCAATAGCATCCTGGGACTTCTCCCAGGATTCCAAAATGTAACTGATGAGTTTCACTCCCGCGTCCGTTGTCGAACTACCCTTCGTGAAACCAAACTGCTGACTATGCAGTATCTTATTAGAATTGAAGTGAGACAACATCTGGTCCAGCATGATTTTTTCATAGATTTTACTCAATGCTGGAAGCACAGATATAGGTCTATAATTAGAGGGATCACTCTTACAACCTGATTTGAAAATTGGTACTACTTTACTATGTTTCATCAGGTCAGGAAACTTACCGCTGTCTAAACATTGATTGAATATGCCTGCTAAGACAGGAGCAATTGAGTCAATGATGTTTCCAAGAACCTTGACTGATATCCCCCATAAGTCTTCAGTATTTTTTATATTGAGACTTTTGAATGCGTTTTACGTAATTGGTACGTAAACAAAGGAATAAAGTTAATCAAAAACCGACTTTATGTTAAACACAAAATGATAGTTCCAAAAGCTGCCCATTACATGTACAGATAAACAATAGGCAACTGAGGTGCATAAACAAGTATACTACAGAGACCTCATGTGGCCCTGGTAGCTCTGTCATCTGAGAAAGGACATCCTGAGATTTTTTTAAGTTGCAGTGTTTCCATGGCAAGCATTTAGGTATGCCTCATAGTTGTATACTACACCGCGCTCATGTAATCCTGGTACCGCGCATGTCACTACAACAGCTGTCCTCTAAGCGATAATAGGGAAAATTAAGTTTGAAATAGGTAGTGTTTTTAGTTTAGTGACCTCACTGCTTAATTACTAAAGCAGGCACATGTTATCCTGGTATTTGTACTCGTAATATTATGTCACAATAGTTTGCTAAGCGGAAGCTACGGAAGGAAATATTCTGTCACGAATTTTTATCAGGTTCGTGATTCACCAGTTTGACTCTCAAATACCTATAAATAAAATACACGACATGAGTCTAACTTAATATAATATGTACACGTTCGAAAGACCCCAAGCAATCTACCCAGCATCTTGTGTACTGACAATATTTCAAGTGAAAACTTCTTTAGCCGGGTTGAGCGATTTTTGGTAGAGGAAAAAGCTCGCGTGAACGACATGCTCGTAACGTATTGCGCCAGACTAGCGACGCGAATGATTTAAAAATTCAAAAAAGGACACAGTAACTATTTTGAGTTTTCTATTCTGTCGGCAGTCCAAATGACTGCCTCTGTTTTTTTTTCAACGTGGCGTATGGACACTAGCCCGAGTTCCGACACAATACTAATAAAGTGTTTTAAAACCTGTCTACTCTCCAACAGATCCACCAAATAAAAGAGAAGCTACCTGCCCTCTCGATCCTTTCGCGGCACTCCAACGGCGAGGAACCTTCAGAGCCCGAACAGAGGCCTCCAGTATCCAGGTTCTACCCCTTCAGTGTTGGCCGCTCTGACGTCATCATCAGCGGCCTGGACTCCATGCAAGTCAGCCTCATAGACGCTAGTCAACTCGTAGAATCACAGTCCCTATTAAACGCCCCTGATTAAGAAAATACACTATTACAAGCGATTCTAATACTTATCTCCGTGCAGTAAGGTTGAATGTCTAAATAGTGTCGCTTCCGCTGAATAGTTGTTTTTTTTTTAAATATAGTAATTTGTTTGCTCGCGACGTGTATAATATATTGTACATTTGGTGAGCGGTTTGTTGTTGTCTTCATTTTTATTAGTAATGTATTTTGTTTGTGTTAAATAAGTTTCGTCCGTAACTGAAGTTTTTTCGTTTCAAATTTTCAATTACTGGTAGGGTCGCAAAATACGCGCCTTAGACGTGGAGTTGCGGAAACCAGCCCGCTATACAATATATACTAGTAGTGTAAATAAAAGATCGATAGCGTTCAACTTTCTTTTCACTTAATTTTGTAGCACAGTAAAGATTATAACAACAAACTGCTCACCAAAAGTTTATCTAGAACAAGTCAATATAACGAACAAGGCTCACAGTCTAGAACGCCGCAGCCATCATTATGGAGTATTAGAAAAATAACAAGTTAATATATTCGTGTTAATAAGACGTACATAATAATTAAGATGTATATAGTCGTGGTACAACGTCGTTTTCTCTATTAAACATATTTTATAAGTTCCCTATAACAAGGAATTGATTGAGAAATATATATTCCATTTTAAAATGATAGTTATATTTTTATAATCAATCGTTTTATGGTGAGACCATAAAAATATTCGAAATTATACTTCGTCGACGTGTACAACGGAGTGACCACCCTTAGCGACGCGAATCGGCATAAACCGATCAGAAACCTGTGCCCTTACAATTTAAACGAATAATCGAAGATCGTAATTTTTTAACGAAGGGAATGCGGTCTTTTCACTTTTCATTGTTCAAAACATGTCCCAGACTAGGAATTTCTGAGATACCGTGGCCCTGGAACACAAAGGGCGCAGAAGGAACATGGATGGGTTTTAGTCAGTACAAGTCTGACACTCCCTTCCACTCCGCCCAGAGCGGGAAGAGTCATTTGATGATTAACCATACGTAAAAAAAAAAAACTAGTAATTTCTTCTTCTATCGTGGGTGCGTTTACAAACATTTAAAACCTCACAGGCAGCCAGACCCAAAACAACTATCTGTAGGCCATACAAATATTACTTCCGTACGGGGATCGGACCCGCGACACGCAGTGCAGCAGTCAATCGCTAAGATTTATTATTTTATGGATTTTAAAGCTTTTCTGATCGGTTCGAGCCTATACCGCGTCGGTAAGCGCGGTTACTCTCTAAGAACACGAAGACACAATTGGGCCATTCCTGAATTATTCCATTATAACAGATTGATATAATTATTTTCTATTTCTGCTTGATTACTAACAGAGCTTATCGTCGTTGTTAATATTCACACGAAGCGGACTATTCACTATCCTAAAGGCACCCGGTACCGTGAATCCGCAGCGACAATAATTTCTATGAAAACGGTGACAGCCGACAAGGTCGCGCTCCACGGACGCGTTTTCTTAGAGTTACATAGATACCCGTCATGTTGTATTACCGCTACCGGTTTGCCTTTGTATGAAAGGGAACCTTCATAGTCGCCTTCCAATGGTTGATGCAGGGCAGGGAATGTAGTTACTTGCTGTAAGCTTCGCCGCGACTCAGTAATTGTTACCTTTCACAGTCATCATGAATGAAAAGCGACCAATCGGCAACAACACACAACAGTTAGCGCCATCTCGTGGCAAAGTTTTCAGCAAAATGGCAACTGAATGAAAGTAACAAAAAGTTTTCTTCTCCATTTAACTTGTAGGATAATGAATAGGCCGTTTAGTATTTATAAATAAGTACTTTGTTACCATTTACTAAAACGTATTTTACTAGCCGATGACACAGCACCAATTGTAAACTTTATTATTTTTTTAAGACATTCGACAAAACTCGGTTTTTATAACTAAAGACGAATTCACAAGGACTAATATACACCGTTACACTTTAATCGTTTTAATCCCGTGGATGGTCGATTCAGTGCATGAAACACTATCGATTTGTAGTGATAAAATTAAAAATACTTACCTTTTTTGTAAACTCGATCCAATTTTTGCATTAGTGAAAAAGCAATGTTAACCATTAGTGGTACCATTTGAAACTCGTTTCGTATCATATGATGTGATGTATTATGTATTACGTTATCACTTGCTATTTTTAGGGTTCCGTAGCCGAATGGCAGAAAACGGAACGCTTTTAGTTTTTTTTTTTGATAAAATGCTGTGTTCGTTGTTTATGAATAGTATTTTGAAAATTGAATCACCCGTCCAAGGGATTAAAACGATCAAAATTTGACGGTGTATTAATACACATAGCAACTTTTAAAAGTGATTTTCTCTTGCTTTATACTTTGGACATGTTTTTACGAACATAGTATTTTAGAATCTATTATTTATACAATAGGTTTTCTCTCAAAGTTTGCAATTGATATTCCACGAGAAAATCGCTTTTGAACTTTGGTACGTGTAAACATATTGGTGATTGTGACTGTACACAAAACCAAATCTAACTTATATAATAAATAAATAATTGAATGATTATGTTGTAAATATGGCAGCTTCAACGCTTACTTAAGTATTTTGTTATTATTTTAATATTTATTTCCTTATAATACTGTAATTTTAATTCATTTTATGTAAAATTTGTTCAGCTGTAGTATCGAACTGATAATTATGTTAATGTTAGAATGTATACTTATGAATGTCCATCATACTAACTTAGTCTTGGTATAGTAAGTCGGTTGAATACAATGTATTCACTTATCTTTTTAACAGTACAAGTCTATGCGATGTTTCCTTTCTTTACGTGATTATAATGACTGCTAGAGGAAATATGTTATGGTGCTATCAGTGATGAAAGGGCTCAAGGCTTTTTTAACATTTATAGTTAAGACTAGCCACGATTTTGAAGACTCGACTCCAAAAATACAACTTGAGCCTTGTTACTAATGTGAAAGAGCTCGATTCCTTAGAAAAGACTCGAAGCAATAGAATCGAGTTCTTTACTAAGAGGTTAAAGGCTTATTCCTGAGTCTTTTAAGTAAAGAACTCGAGTCGTTAAACAAAGTCTTTTAACATGAGACCATAAGGTAAATAAGTTCAGCCCACAACATTGTAACATGTTGTACGCGTCAGCGTACATACCCGCGCGTCTCACGACTCGTGAACTGAGTTGTTTTCAAAAGGGTTTGAAGCTTTTCGCTGCGCTTGAGTCGTTTAAAAATATGGGTATTTTTAAAACAACGAGTCTTAAATTAAACCTCGAGTCCTGAGTCGAAGACTCTTAAAAGGGTTAGGGTTCAGGGTTTAAAGACCCGATTGAGCTTCAAACCGTCATAACAGAGTCGAATTCTTTTGAAAGGTTTAAAAGACTCGAGTCCTTTCATCTCTGGCTGCTATGTAAAAATAGCCCCAATTTTAAATACAAGGTCAAAAATAAATTTGCTGGGGAATCTTAGCAGATGTGACGGGTATAGCAAATTGATTGAACTTCAGTATTCGAAAGTGCATAATGCTAAGTTCTTCTGTAAAGTTGGCACTTTCGATACTATAAGCGGACTGTCGAAATATTCAAAGCTAAAGTGACCTGTGAATCAACGTAGAGACCCTAAAAAGTTAGAAAGGACTGGCTAACATAAGACGAATTACTTGTTCACGAATTGTAGATTGCACATAATAATTATGTACATACAGTTGTATACAAAAGTATTCGCTGATTAATTTTGATATTTTGCAAAACAACCGACATCACATTTGTTACCTTATTGAAATATTAACTGCACGTTAGGCCGTGGCCACACTGGAAATAATTTACGAACAGTTAATTATTCATGTAAGAAAGTTAAGCGCTCAGAAGTTGGTCGCAAACATTTCTGTGGGACCTCGGCCTCACCCAACTTTATGAAGTTGGATCAAACAAGCAGTATTGTTGTAACATTGTAAGTATAATATAACTTTATCGTATAGAAGCGAATGTTTCTGTAATTTATAAGTTTACGAACTGTTAAAAACTGTTAAGTAAACGACGCTTATCTACGTCGTTTAGTTGCACTGTCATCGTCGCACGGCCGGAATTTTTGTACTAAAGAGATGGGATGCATGTTACATTTTATTTTAGTCGATTTTTAACAGTGTTATTTCAAATAGTGACTTTGGACACGTAGGCCGTAGTTCTAATGTAAGACTGCTAATTACTTCCATTTACGATTCAACATTTTTGACGCCATTTTTTTTAATTATAAGCTACGTCTCTGTCTACGCCGGAAATTTGTGCCATCTCATTTTCTAACCGTGTTTTAAATGTCAATGTATCAAAAATAATCAGTATAGTAATAGATATCATGTAGCCCAGTGCAGTCCAAATCGTATGTTGAAATGATTCGTACCAAATTGTAAGTGTACCTGTTACACAATGTTCAAATGTGAGGAATAAAGGAGTTACGAGAAATATTTGTTTTATTTTAAACATCTATACTTTATTTCCAACAGCACAACATTTAAAAATATTGTAAAGTTTATCTCTTTAAAATCTTATACAAGAATGTCTTTTAAAATAGCAGTCGATAAAATTTTATATTCTCTTTGGTAACATACAAATAATTATCAGTAAAACAAGATATTAAATAATTTCGTTTGTAATTTCGATGATTTGCAAACACAATATTGGGCGGCCTTCTTGTTACGTTAGTTTAAAAATATGTACTACGCTTTAAGAGGGGACTCTAGTCCCGAGGAATTTGAAGAATAGGTATTTGAAGAAACTATTGCCGTTGCGCTGCGCCCGACCAAGCCCCGGTAAAGTGCGAAAGGGACAACTGCAGCTCAAGCTGATTTTACCTACAAAAATCTTGACCAACAGATGTTTTGTATTCCGCCGTTTTCTTCTTCAAAACTAAACTGATCAAAATAATACAAAACACAAAATTTAGCGGAAAAGTATATCTATGCTTCTATTATTTTCTTTTTTGTTAAAAACTTTTCGAATTTGTCTGATAGTCGTCTGAACATGGTAAAAACGGGCTGTTTTTCGGGTTTTTGGATGGTCATACTTCTTTTAGTGATTATGTTTTAAAAAAAGAAAATGATAGGGGCATGTATTAACAAGACCTAGATTTTTGGAAAAAAAAACATTGCTCTAGACGCATTATCCACGAAGAAAACAGCGGAATACGTTTGTATGGAGAAAGGCCCACTAGAGATCCCTCTTAACAGTTACCACAAATTCACGACACACACGATAGTCACATACCACGACACATTTTCAACACTCAAACACATTTAAAAGTTATTTTGTACGTACTACATAAACCTATTATTACCCGGTATGCGAGTATCAGTATATTGTATGTCCTCCTGGTTTTTGGAGTTAGTGGATAAAGTATTCATAGACATTCATACCATTTCGTATGAAACAGCAATTTAATTACACCATTGCAATCTACCGTCGCGGGCAGTTAGAATTAACATTATTTAACAAATTTGAACTAAGTTGCCACAGTCAGGAATTATGGGAATGTTGATGGGGTGGATGTGGTGGCTAGAAGACGTCAGTTTGATTTTATAGGAGGAATATAGCAAGTACTGCAATACCCTTGTAAAAGTTGCAGAGTCGTCTCCAATCCCTGATAAAAGATCCCAATATATATGGTGGAAGGGACATCGATGTACAAACGTTTACATCTACATAATGTACATACATTATTCTAAAACCCCCTCATAGAAAATTTTCAACGGTAATTTAAAAAGAATCTGCTATTTTCTACAAAAGTGCCAGCACGGGCAAATGTATGGACTAACTGTTTTTTTTTTAGATTACCGATGAATACTGTAAAACTGTATATTTCGCTAGTTGTTTTTCTCCTTAACGCCTAGTTAGAATACTAAGCCGGTTTGGAGTCGTCGCCTTTTTGAGCAGCTTTTAATTTAGTAATTCTGTCGAAGTGTTTCTTGGCGATCCGGAACCGGTTGATCAGCATCGTTCTCTGCCAGCTCCACGATGTCCAGCGCTGTTGAATTTAGAAAACCCTTTACAATAAATAAATCGGCCAAACCTCTCAGAGATGAATGGGAACATTCGTTCGCACACAAACAACCGCCTACCCTAAACACAGCTCTACCGTATGTAGGTAACAAGTGAAAATATCAACATGTACTTTTCCTGCAAGGGACCCTTATATGAAGAAAAAAACAAGCATTGCGCTCTCACATCAGCTGCTCTATTGCGTAGCACATTTTCAATTAAAATCTAAAGGATTTTGCAGGAAATTCCTAAACCATTGCTTTCTAAGTTGAAAAAAATCGTCTGCTCCACAGCACAAATAACACAATGAAAGGCATTGTAATGTACGATGTTACGTAACAACCCCACACGTTTTCGAACGACGTTCATCTTCACTAAGTCGGAGAATACGTTGGAAATTATCTGGTTTTTTATTATACAAGGTGTTGTTTTGCATCCTCGTCATATTCAATGAGGTAACTATGCTATGATTTTCGTCCCGAATCAGTAATAAAATAGGTACGTAATTTTTTTTTTTCTTATTTACGGAATTCGGTAAGTGTGAACCACCCGTGTTTTAAACGCGGACCGTCTGGTTCTGGCCCTATAACCTCGCTTACGCACATACAAACAATCTCAAACGTTTATTTGATATTGTCTTATTCCCTAAACTACGTGAAGGGGGTTATTCTGAAATAATGACAAACTTAAACAACCAAAAAAATCAGCGTTTATTAATAATTAACTAGGTACCGTAATTTCAATTCATTATTTATGTCTTTTGTGACCACCTCCTGAAATTTGACGAGAATGCAAAACAACACCTTGTATTTACCTTTCAATACTCAAGAATGTTCTTTCAGGGAACTTGGTTTTGTAATAAAGTTCGAACTTCCGAAAACAAAAAAAATAACTAATCGTTAAATAGGTAATTCCCAACCAAATCGCCCATTGTCGATGTTGCGACTGACTCCGAGAACATAACAGAACATCACGACTGTAATTCCCAAAGGGTTAGTCAGCGGTGTCCCTTATAGTACACCCAAATATCGCCATTTATGTTTTACGACCCATGCAGTAGGGGGCGCGCCTGCGAAATACGTTAAAAAAAACAAACTACAAAAATAAAACATGCAACATCAACGAACCGCATTTTATTCACGCTTAACGGAATAAGTTAAAACAACCAACAAATAAATTCTCATTCACAAACCAAAATCTCTACCTGTGTTACCTACTAAAATATAACCGAAGTTAAATCATTATGTCCCGAATGTTTGGATCCGCCTACGACTTACACAGAGTGTAACGGAAAGGGTATATACATACTTAAGGGTGTGCTACAGACCATCAAACTGAACATGTTTCTCCATCGGACAAACATCGTAATAGCGAAAAAATTACTTGCTGTCCCATACTAAATTCATTATATTATTCAATAATTTTGAATAGCTATTCGACGCAAATGTATAGGGCAGCTGATATTTTATTAGCTAATATGATGTTTGTCTGATGGAGAAACATGTTCAGTTTGATGGTCAGTCGCACACCCTTAAGTATGTATATACACTTTCTGTTACAGCCTGTATACAAACAAAATATTAATTTATAAGATACACATTATTCACTGATAAGAAAACTCTATATAATATGATAATCGGATTATCATTTATTCAATATCTACTGACAATTAAAGATAAACATTTCTTTGGAAAGTAACTGAAAATATATGGATACATACAAAGTATAAAGGCAACAACCAAACATAGAGACAATATTTATTTAATAAAATACATCATCTTAAAAACCGAATACTAAATGCAGCGGATATGTCTAATACACATTATTTGAGACTACCAGTGGAGAATAGTGACTTTATTATAACGAACGGTGCATTTTCACCAAAGAGATGTACGAGGATGCGCAAAGAGGGATGTGTGAAAGTTACCAATTAAAAACCAATTATTTCTTTTACACAGCTTAAGCTATATCATTGGTTAGATTTACGCACATCCCTCGCTTCACATCCTCACCCAGCTCTAATGTGAACGCAGCCTAAGTATTACCATGTTCTGTAAACGCAGCATAATGGCATAATATCTTTCATTCCACAATAATTCATTAGTATTTAGTCATAACAATATATGATACTACGTTTCGTCGATAAAACAGGAACATAACAGTCTCTATAAGTCACTAAAAGCCACGACTATCGCTAGACTAGCCAAAATATTAATATATTGGTATAAGAGATGAAGCTACGTACTGCGGACGTGACCACACCAATACAATTTATTGTCGAACCGCCAACACTGTGAGAATACTTCTACGACTTGCAGTTTCAACTTTTGTTCACTTTTGCATTAACAAAAAAGGAAAATTTAAATATTGACAGTATCGCGCCCGATCTAAATACGAATCGAAACAGCCGCAGTGATCCAAATGACCGCTGCAAAGCATACGCATACATGCGACTCAGTCTTAATCATATACGTACTTCTTGCCGATTTATCTTGTATTCAGATCGGAGGCAATACAGAAGCAACGGAACAGTGGCCAGTGTGTAGACAATGTTGGCGGCAGCTGGCCGATCGTGGACCACGTCGGCGCCGGGCGAGGCGTTCCCAAACTTCAGCCAGCGTTAGTTGTCGTCTTCATCATTCTCAAACATGTCGTTGTATTCTCGCGTATTTTCAAACTCTTTGAAGTCCTGAACAAACAAAATGATATGTTGTGAGAATGAATAAGAATACAACTTGAGACAAGCACTAGCTACAGCATGCTTTTTTCAGTTTCTCCAATAATGTAAACAACTGACGAATTTTTCTTAAAAAGCTTAACATAATCAGTCTTTTACTTTTTTAATTTATAAAGTTCAAATTTCTGCCTCTTGAAATTGATTCGAGATTGTTTACATTTGCAGTGTGAATTATAAGGTGTAAAAACAACATACACATTTAGCAAAGCATATTCTAAGGCCGCAAATTCGAAGCAGCGCCGGCGTTACACTAGCAGTTCAGTCGCAACAAAAACGTAGCGGTGCAACTAGAGCCGCTTTCTCTAGTTAAGTAAGCCATCTAACGTGCCATCGTCATACGTAAACATCACACTCAACCAAATGCCGCTCAGAATTTGCAGCCAAAGAAAAGAAAAACATTCCAAAAAAGTGAGTAGTAACTATTCTTAAGTTTAGATATATTCATATGTATAAAAATACTTGGGTGCTCCAATAGCGGCTGCTAAATTTTCTTTACTGACCTGGAACATTCCATTGGCGACGGCATAGCCGGTCATCGCAACTGCTGCAAAGAGGGCAGCGAGGATCTTGTTGCGCGTCTGGTTGGGAAAGTTAGCGGCTTCGCGCTCGGATTGTGTGCCCGTTGATTGCTTCTTGGAGTTCAGTCTGTTGTATTCTGTAAGTTTTGTTATAGAAGACATATTATGTCGTTTATTTATTTACTAACATAATAATTCAAATTAGCTAACTTACACTTAGCAAATTGTTGGGGGCAAAGAGTTTCAGACCATCCATGTAAAGAAGGTGAGATATGACCTGACCACCTCTCCTCAACCGTTAACCTAGACCTAAACCCTCTAGCATTGTGCAGAGAGTGTTCAAGGCCAGACAAAACCACAATGGACTCAGACTATCACCCTGGAATACACCACGCTCGATCCTTATCGGTTCGCTGTTCCCCTGTAAATGTCGACATCCTGGATAGCGAAGTACCGTCCTCCATTGCCCCATACACGACTCAAGTAAGGCGCGTAGAGTTGCAACTATCTTGTACAACGCCAGCGTAATGAGGGTTCATGAGCCATGTATGCAGCACCGAGTCGTAGGACTTCCTATAATCTATCCAACATGTAAACAGATCCCTTCAGGAGCGGCGAACCTGTTGGCTAATGGCGTTATCAAGGAGGACCAGCTCCTTAGTACCACGGGACCCGTTTCTACATCCATTCTGAGAGGCGGACTTGATGGAATTACTCTCAATATGTTGGTTAATTTCAGCTCTCAAAATCGATGTAAGAACTTTATAGACCATTGGTAAACAAGTGATAGGTCTATAATTTTTGGGCTCTGCAGTACTACCTGATTTATGGAGCAGATGGGTAATGCCCGTCGTCAGGAACTGGGGCAGCGACCCTGACTCTAGAGCTGATTGAAACTGGGACGCCAAGCAAGCGTCTGATCTTTGGAGCTATTTAGTCCAGAAGTTGAGTAGTCCGTGCGGCCCTGGAGATTTCCAGTTAGGCAATGGCCGGACTGCATGAGCTACGTCTTGGGGGCTGATGATGATTGCCCCCATTTCTGGTATTGGATCACACGCTTGTTTAACTTCCCGGGTCCAATCGCCCACAGTGTGACTGACAGGCACAGACCAGATGCTGCGCCAGAACGAATACATGCCGTCATCATCATCCGGCAGACGCGTGTCAGTCACCCCTTGGTCCGGTCGCTCCCAAGCTCTATGTACCCACCTTTCATCGTTTTGGAATATGCATTCTGAGTATATCGCTCCACTCGCCGCTTGTACCTACGACTACGGCTCCATGCACAATCTTCTGCTTCAGGAAGTTGATACGCTCTGTGATGCAAGCCAAATAATCACGAGAACTAATTTCAGTTCCCGCGAACGCCCACCTCTTCTTCTTCTTATTCTTTATGGGGTTTTTGGTTTCTGCACTTAGTCCTTTAAGTGGTTTGTGGGTGAGCCATAGTGGCCGTTACTGCGCCCACCGCCCACCTCACAAAGCGCATCACTCTAGGGCGAGTAGTGCCCTCCCGGAAGCAGATTAACTTGCCGATACGTACTCTAGCCTCACCGATACGCCGTTCAATCCTGCACTGCCAAGCTGGAATAGCTAATGTTGGTCGTGTAGCTCGGTCGTTGTTAGTATATTTGACGTGAGCTACACGACATACAGCTGCAGTACAATATTGAGTGGGTATCAGCGAGACCTTTGCTGTTGTCAAAGCAGTTTGACAGCTGCAAATCTAGAGTACACACCAGCACCTTGTTTTTCTTGGGCGGAGGCAAACGAGGTAGACGTGATCTAAGTTCAAGTGGTGTGGAGTGGTACTCCCGGAACGCACCCTCCAAAGCAGTCCTCAATTGTGTGTTGCACTGGGTACCCATAGTTATAACTTCAGAGACATTACTATTACAAGGTATAGTGTCGCCCTATGTGAGATTTCTACATTTATATGGTGAACATTGAGTTTTCTATCTTAATGCATATTGATAAGTCCAACAATTTCAAAAATTCAGTATATAAAGAACTGAACACATAGACAATTATTTATTCCTTTCTAGAGCACTATTTATTTTGTGCCTAACGAGAAGATTTAATATAAGACTTACCATCTGTAACATGTTTAAAATTCTTCTGGTTGATCCTAGCAACAAATCTGGCGAGGTTTGCTATGCCTTTCACATGATTCGACAGAGTGGAGTTGGGGAATGGTGCCTTGATCAATGGTGCAAGGTATGCAAACACTGTTGCATCAAACGAGGAAGGCCGGTTTCCGAAGAAGTATTCACTTTCACCTAGCCTGTCCGATAGAGTTTTAAGGCATTTTTCTGCTTCATTGTATATCTGGAATAAAAACAAAATTGAGAAGGTACACATAAATATTATTCGCTTTACTAAGCCGACACAATGTCTATCACTGCTGAGGAATATTAGTAATTTCAATCCTGATCAAAAATAATTTAAATTATTACTATTGACAATGTTTTTGTTAAGATACTGGAAGACTATAAAATACTGACAACTTTTACTAATACATAATATACTGGATATTATCTTTCTCTCTTCAATACTTACAGTTTTTTCAATTTCCCTTAAATCTGTGTGTTCCCCATATAAAGCATCAATCATCTCTTTAGCTGCATTCTGGTAATGTGAGGGGTAGTAAAAGTTGAATGGGATACATAGTGCTTTAGCGTATGTTGGTCTTGTTAGATCACAATAGTTTTTTTCGTCCACCCACCATGCATACTGGTAAGCTGGGTACAGTTTCTCTCGTAAATATTGAGTAAATGCACTGGCTTCCGCTGCCTGTTTTGTGTTCAAGTGTACATCTGTGCTGAAATGCTGTAAGACAATGATATTTATAAAATAATTGTCATTAAATGAAAACAATAGGTTACCTTACTTTGGTAATATGTAAACATGATGTAATATTACTTTGAATTGATCAAATTGTATTTCACCGTAGCAATCAAATATATCGGTTGTTGTAAATAAAAAGCGTAATGGAACAGTAAAGAAGATAAACTAGAACAATGTTTACCAAAGATTTTAAATGTTCAACAACTTCCTCGAAATTTGAAAGTAGCTTGCGGCCGTCCTTCATGACAGGGAGCCTCCCTTTGGGTGTAAAAAATGGATTGTTCGCTTCTCGAACTCTTACAGGCACACCAATAAATTTCATATAAGTCTGCGAACAATTCAATACAAAATAAATCCCAAAAAATAAACCGGCAGTTTCGGGTTATAGGTTATGATGAAGAAAAGCTCTTACTAAGACTTTCAGACATTCTAAATCGATCGAAGCGAGTCCCCATTCGCCTCTCCATATATCCAGTTCTATACTAGCCATTGCTTAGTGGAATATTCAATTAAAATAATATTTCTTTAAATTTTTCTAACATTGAATTGATCAAATGACTGCAAATGACATGACAAGACCAAGACAGATGTTTTTTTTTTCTTTTCTTTATGCATCACATTCACAGATAACTTTAAATTATGTAGTCGGAGTAGTGCATGGTAGACCGCGATGCAAAGTTGCATAGGTACACAGAGTTGTATAACTCGACTGCTCGAGTTAATTGCTAGAGGAATCGAAATATTTCTTCTCTGATTATAGTCGATTATCTATACTTTTTTTAACGTTTTGCATTAAGGTGGAAGCAACAGGGTAGCCCGCGAAATTTGCAGGTTAGTGTCAAGTTGTATTTGGATGAAAAAAAAAAAATGATTTGCGACCATTAGAAATAGGGTTTTATTGAGATATATTCATAAAAATCATCATTACAGGGCTGTATTGATGATTTTTCAAAGTTCATTTAACCCCATTATATGACTTTTTTACGAAAATGTGATTCAATGAGATTAAAAAAACATACGGGGGTTGTTTTGACCATTATAATGATTAAAATTCTGTAAACATATACGTATTACGGTCGCGAATCATATTTTGTTTAATATATAGCCTGACACTGACCGGCAAAATGCAAAAAACGTAAGAATATTGAATTTCGCGAGCTATCCTAAGCGATTCCACCTTAACATAATTATTATTTACTATACACTTAAAATAATATTAAAAATATGATACCAAAAAGAGGAAAAAATTAAAAGGCGTCAACGAAATTCGTCGTAAAACTAAATTCCCGTCTCAAAACAATCTCGTATAATAATCTTCTTACGGTTCCTTTCAATAACAATCTCGAAATCTCAACAAAAAAAAAAAACCGCCGCAGGACGCCCGAAACATGTGAAACATCTATGTTTCTAATAGAATTAATCATTAATTAAAACCTATCGAATACGGAGTAAAAGAAAGAAAAAGTAAAACGCTGGACACTGTCCATACTCATAACCGGGCACCGTTTATCAAATAGTTAACTTCGTTAATCGTTAATCAGCTGCAGCAGCAGAAGAATTAACGAAAGTTAACGTTAATCGTTGATATGTGTAAAATTGCATCTTTATATCGTTGCGTTAGTGAACTTATAAAACCTGTTGGTTTGGGTTCTGGAAGTTAACAGTAAAATTTTATAATAACAACAAACAAACAAACAAAACACTCGTCACTCTAAGCACCTGGCGGCGCTAAGTAATGAAATAATCAAACGAAACAAATCTCTTCGCAGTTTTCTTTCTCACTCGCACGCGCCGGCAAAATATTTATATCTATCTAGTTTTGTTTTTGTTTCACTCGCTGCTACGCGCCGCCCGGCACTTGTCGCCACTTGTCGGTGCCGTGCGTTAACTATTAGGCATTGGATTAACGATTAACGGACATCTGCAGCTCCTCAATTCAACATTAGCAATTATAAAATGGTGTCGTTTAATGCAAGAAAAAACAAATAAAGGGGAGGTAGCCTTATTATGACGAGAAACGATATTGCTTGTGAAGAGGTACCTTTTTGTCAAAAATTATACAAAATCGAATGTTTTGAATTATGTGGTGTTAAAGATGTGAGCACCAACATTTATATCTTCTGCTGTTACAGAAATCCTATCGATCAAAACTATGAAACATTTCTTTCAAAATTGGAACAATTACTAGAACACTTTTTCAACAAAAAATGTATTATTTGTGGAGATTTCAACATTGACTTGCTAAAAAGCGACAAAAAAACTTCAAATTTTTTGACTTTACTGACATCTTACAATTTTAGACCAATTATAAACGAAGTGACATTCATGTTTAGATAATTTTTTGACGAATTTACCAGATGACGTTATCAATGAGCAGTTTGTTGATCATAATTGCTTGGCTGATGGTCACGCAGCGTTATTCTGTCGTTTAAAAACTGAAAAAGTGCAGTCTGGTGGTGACAAAAACTTTATAAACATAGAGTTTAGGCAGTTTAATGACAAAAATTCAATTAGATTTAGACAACGTATTCTGAATATAAATTGGTTAGAAGAAGGTATAAATGGCTTCTTAAAGAAAATTGGACAAATATTCCGCGTTAGTTTCAAAAAGAAGAAGAAACGAGTAAATTTTAAGAAATTACTAAAATCATCCTGGGTATCGAAAGGAATCAGAGTGTCTAGTAAAATGAAGCGGTTTTTGCTACAAAACGTAAATAATGTCACCTATACGGAGAAAATAAAGACATATATAACGAAGGGGCTTCACACATTTGGGGTGTATCGTTATCAGGGTCCAAGTTCGACATGGTGTTGGTATGAAATAATAGTCTCAACACTGATTATAACCGCCTATTTATTCACTCTCGATAACAAAACTTAATTAATCAAGCCAATGAAAAAGGATTAAAGTACGGAAACGCGGTAAGTTCGATACAGGCTGGCAGAACGACCTCTCGCACTCGTGTCTAACCAAAAAGTGAAGTCTCTCAACCGCAAGTGCGTTCAAAGACCACTCCCCCCTCTCAAACAAAACCTGCCACGCCCTGTACCGACCTCACCCAAGCACACTGCTTGACGTTTCCGACAAACGATGATAGATGGTGTTATTCTAAAGTAATGATAATCAAAAACGATTCTAATAATTGCGCCTCTGTGTCGATTCTGCGACACGGCCATCTTGACAATTCACACGTCCTCGTGTGCGGCATCTGTAACAAGAATTTATGGAAAGTAAAACGTTCCTTGCTCGGCCTTCCTGACCAATAAAGTCACACAATTCAAACAATCCAATTTTATTCTGGTTCACATTCTCATCAAATCTTACAAAGAAAATCACAACATTGAAATCTTGAAACAACTCTTCAAGAATCATCAATATCCGACCAAATCTAGTATGCAATGCTCTGTTCGGTACCCCAGCTTCATCAAATACAACAGATTGCCTCCATCCGGCAAATTAGAGGGACCTCCATCCGGTACCCAACCTCAAAACAACACATTGCTTTTATTCAGCACCTTTGGCGATTACCTACATTGCCATGCTGGACGTAGGTCACCAACACTCAGGCGTGCAGCCACGAACAGCATGGGAATGGATGTAATCTGAGTCAGTTGCATACTACATTTGCATCTTTAATTCCCTCGCTTAAGGTCTAACACCTGCATCATCATCAGGTCTCGTCTCGTCAGTATTGCTCGAGTCAGGGTCAGAGTCAGAACAATTGTCGTCAAAATTGTCACAGTCAGGCATTTTTCGAAGACGGTCGTGCGCGTACTTGTATGTCCGATTCGAATTGAGAGCTTTAAGTACGTACCGGTCTCCTTCTAGTACCTCTATAACTTTGAAAGGCCCTTTGTATTTAGGATCGAGCTTTGTTTGATTTCGTTCTTCATTCTGCAGAAGTACAAAGTCTCCAATAGTAAACGGTTTTAGTTTAGCTTTGTTAGAGTCAAAACGTACCTTATCGTAAGCTGAGCTTTTCTCCATATTTTCAACAGCCTGTAACCTGACTTGCTCAATATCAATTTCGGGGTCATCATCAACCATTGATAAGATATCTAAAGGCCTCGCAACCTTCCCAATGAGAAGTTCCAATGGGCTAGCTTGCGTGACTCGATTCATCGTGCAGTTGAGAGCTAGCTGCACGTCGGGCAGAGCATCCTGCCACGAACGACTACTGGTTTCTATGGCAGTAAGCATGCCTTTTAATGTGCTCATGACGCGCTCTACTTGACCGTTGGCCCTTGAACTACCTGTCGCGATTAGATGGAGCTTAATGTTAACAGATTCGCAATAATCCTTGAAATCTTTACTGGCGAAGCACCTACCTTGGTCAGCGATTACGCGGCTGGGCGCTCCAAATAGTGAAACACTACATTTCAAAGCCTTGATACTACTAGCTGTGTCAATGTTAAGCGTATGGTGAAGTAAGACATACTTAGTGAAGGCGTCTATGAGCACAAAAACATATTCCTTCCGGTCATTCTTGCCGCTTAGTTTTCCCGTAGCGTCAATATGTATGGTGTGCCAGGGTATACTAACCTTAGGAATGGGATGCATTTCTGCCTGTACTTTGCCGGAGTGTGACTTGGAAATTTTGCACGTTGCACAGCTGTCTACGAACTTTCGTACAAACCTCGTCATATTGTCGAACCAATAAAGTTCGTAAACCTTTTCTAAGGTCTTCTCCCATCCCAAATGCAGCAAACCTTCGTGTACATTGTTGACAACGGACCACCGGAACGTTCTAGGAATTATTGGCAAGCAGAGAGTCTTACCACGTCGCTGAATTTTCCTATGCAAAACACTGGATCGAAGCTCATAGGTCTTAGCCACATCAAGAGGAAGCTTTTCATCCCTCAAGTCGGACACGAGTTTTGAAAGCTCCCTATCTTTCTGTTGTTCCGCAATTAGCCAGTAGTCATTAAGTTCGGCTAAATTAATTTGCTTGTAGGTTACCTTCTCAAAAGAAGCGCTCTCTCCGTCGTCTGGTAATGGATTTCTTTAAAAGAAATCTGCATGAGACATTCGCTTACCGCTACGATGAACAATGTCGAAGTCGAAGGCTTGCAAGAATGCCCACCATCTGTGAACACGTGGCGTTAAGTCTGTTTTCTTACGGGTGGACTGCAATGAACTGCAATCAGTCACCACGTCGAATTTGCGACCATGCAAATAATGTCGGAAATGTTTCACCGCGTTAACAACAGCGAGAGTTTCTAGCTCGTACGAGTGATACTTAGACTCTGCAGCATTTGTGCGCTTGCTGAAATAAGCAATAGCATGTGACTTACCTTCTTTTAGCTGAATAAGAACTGCTCCATATCCAACTGCACTCGCATCCGTATGCAACTCCGTCCTTAGAGCTGGATCATAAATCGATAATACTGGCTCACTAGTTAGAATAGAAATTACCTGCTGTCTTATGGTCTCATATTCGGATTTCCATTCGATCCGACCATTGCCGGAGGTCAAGGCATACAGCGGGGCCATAATCTGGGAAAATTTTGCTACGAACTGACGAAAATATGACGCTAAACCAATAAATTGGCGCAATTGCGTCACCGTTTGGGGTGGCGGTAAAGAGGTCAAACAAGTAACCTTGCGAGGATTTGGCCGTATTTGCCATTGACTGACTTCAAACCCAAGGTACTCTACTTTCCGTTTTAGGAAGGCACACTTTTTATAATTGAGAGAAAACCCTTTCTCAGAAAGAACCCTAAGTACTACCTGAAGTCGCTCCAGTGCCTCGTCGGCGTTTATTGCAACGATGAGCACGTCATCCATATAGACTACAACGTAACTATTCACCAAATCCCCAAGCGCGTGAATGAGAGCTCGCTGGAACACCGAAGGGGCGTTTCGAAGTCCGAATGGCATGGTCAAATATTCAAATTGCCCGTCGGGCGTCACGAAAGCTGTCCGCTCTATAGATTCAGCTGAAATGCGGATTTGGTGAAATCCCGACGCCAAATCTAAAATTGTAAAGAAATGGCCTCCATGCAACCTAGCTATTTGGTCAGAGATAAGTGGTAGTGGAAAACGGTCAGGTACTGTATTATCATTTAGTTCGCGGTAGTCCACACACATCCTATCTGTACCATCCTTCTTTTTAACGAGAAGGATAGGACTCGCAAACGGTGATGAACTACAGCGAATTATATTAGCCTTAAGCAATTCGTCAATTTTACTTCGTACAACCTGTCGCTCCTCTGGGCTCAGCCTATAAGGGCGTCGATTGACAGTCTTATGAGGGTCTTTAAGGCGAATTTGCATAGGTTCAGTGTCTGCGGGGGATGTAGGTACTCCAGAAATAAAATTATGTTTGAAAGATAGCAGAATATCTAGCAGTTCAGTTTTTCTTTCAGTGGGGATGTCAGTGTCTATCGTATTAAAGTCAAATTTACAGTCAACAATCGCTTCACATGTCTGAACTGTCCATATTTTCTCAAATCGTATCTTATCCGACGACATATGAACGACTAAACCAATTGATAAAACTTCGTGTCCAATCATGATTTCATGACGCAAATGATTGTCGGGTAAAACGTGAAAAAGAATTTCAAAATTAATTCCATCGATCTCAACGGTAGTCAAAATTTGTACAGTTGACCTTACAGAAGTCTGTCCGATACCAGTCAATGTCACATTTTCATAATGTCGTTTACCACTGAATTTACAGGATACAGATTCTTTAACAAGCGAACATTCAGCACCAGAGTCATAATAAAAATCAAATTGCTCACCAGAATGCCGTAAGGATCCAGCAGGTGCGCCCACAAGGCACACATCAACTCGTTTTTCCCTGACAGGATCAACCGCCCTGCTACTGCTTGCCTCCTTGGCATTCCTCTTAGGGCAGTTGGATGCGTAGTGTCCTTGTTCACGACAATTGAAGCAAGTGATCCAGTCGGCTTTCCCCGTTGCCTGGTTACTCTTGCCACTGCTAGACGCCATCGATCTAGATTGCTCTTCATGTGCCTTCGAGTCTCTTTTCTGGTGACATTGCATCGATCTGTGACCTGCTTTCCCACAGTTGAAACATTAGGGTCCAGGGTAGGGCAAATTGGGGCGGTTCCTCTTCGCGTCAGGACCTTCGCGTTCGTCGCCACCAGACGGGGCGCTCCTCTTAAGGAACGAAACAGCCTTCAGTTCCTGTTGTAGATTGTTGCGGGTCTTGATGTCCGTAGTGAAGGCCATTCGCTGGACTCGCGTGTCGTTCTTCGCGATATGAGCCAGCGCGGTCGCGATGGCAATTTGCTCTGTTGTAAGGCCGTTCCATTTTGACATAATGGTTGTCATGAGAGTAGCAGCATATGCAGCCAAACACTCATTTTCTTTAGGTTTATTTCCATGCAAATTGATAAGAAACGAAGCGGTAGTCTCTGGACAATCATACCTGGCTATAAACAGCTCCTTAAAATCGCTCCATTTCATCCCAGGGTAAGATATAGACGACAGCCACGACGAAGCTTCGCCCTTGAGTGCGCGGCTCAAGGCAATCATCAACGATGCACCTTGACTATTCGGATCGATAACACACATGTCTGCTGTTGCCAGCCAAGCACGCGGAT
Source organism: Cerastis leucographa (assembly GCA_963082945.1). Lineage (NCBI taxonomy): Eukaryota > Metazoa > Arthropoda > Insecta > Lepidoptera > Noctuidae > Cerastis > Cerastis leucographa. The sequence goes on from OY720363.1 coordinate 18,138,965, forward strand.
CGACATTCCGTTTTTTAGGGTCAAAATCCGGTAGACGAACATCCATCATCGCAGAAGGTTTTTGCATTGCTTGCACGATAGCCATAAAGTTTTGACGTGACAACGTCTTATAAATTGGTTTGCCGGGTGACACTTCAAGAAACTGCGTTACGCTCCGCTCACGTTATGCGCTCACAATGAGAGCGAGTGAGAGGCACGCGTCCCTTCCACTCGGGCATGGTTAGCCCGCCTAAGAGCGAGAGAGACAGACATAAAAAGTGAAAGGCACGCGCAAATAAATGTTTTAAATTGTTACTATTATTTCATCCTTCTTCCTACTATACGAATGAATATTCACATTAAAATTATTTTACCACTCAAAGTCGTTGTCACGTAAAACTTTCGCCCGTATACCGACTTTACAGGTAACCAATTTTTTTTGTTTTGCTGCTCTAACAGAAAACGCCATTTTTCCATTTCTGTGTCACCTTCAAACGCGCGCGCATTGTTACAACACTTTTCCTGGCTAGCACTGTCACTTTCACCATGTGGGGCCCTTCGGTTGCATCCCACTTCTGATAACGAAGGGGCTTCACACATTTGGGGTGTATCGTTATCAGAGTCCAAGTTCGACATGGTGTTGGTATGAAATAATAGTCTCAACACTGATTATAACCGCCTATTTATTCACTCTCGATAACAAAACTTAATTAATCAAGCCAATGAAAAAGGATTAAAGTACGGAAACGCGGTAAGTTCGATACAGGCTGGCAGAACGACCTCTCGCACTCGTGTCTAACCAAAAAGTGAAGTCTCACAACCGCAAGTGCGTTCAAAGACCACTCCCCCCTCTCAAACAAAACCTGCCACGCCCTGTACCGACCTCACCCAAGCACACTGCTTGACGTTTCCGACAAACGATGATAGATGGCGTTATTCTAAAGTAATGATAATCAATAACGATTCTAATAATTGCGCCTTTGTGTCGATTCTGCGACATATATAAAATCATACATTAGAATATACAGATTAGTCTTAAAAAAAGCTAGACGCATTGCAGTCAGTAAGGAACTTACCAAAGCAAACAAATCTTCAAAAGCTATATGGCAGGTTGTAAATAGACATAGAAACACAAAATCAAAAAGCGAAATTAATAAAAACATACTTCTTAAAGTTGATAATACAATTATATCCGATCCCCAGCAAATAGTAAACATTTTCTCGAACACATTCGACGGTGCAGGGACTGTACCCGAATTTAATTCCTCTGATCAAGCCATAAAATCATTACAAGACAGTGTTAAAAGAGTAGATCAAGAAATGACATGCGATCTAGTCACTACCTCCGAAATAAAAAAACTGGTCAATGTTATGGCTACCAAGAAATCTTCGGGTCATGATGAAATAACTATACAGACTGTCAAAGATCACATTGACATACTGGCAGGCCCTTTGGCACATCTTATAAACACATGTATAAATATGAAGTTATTCCCTGAACAACTAAAAATAGCGAGAGTCTTACCACTTTACAAAAAAGGTTGCAAATTAGATCCTAATAATTATAGACCGATTTCTTTATTACCAATAATCTCGAAAATTTTTGAGAAAATACTCAAAGTAAGACTTCTAAGACATCTGAATCACAATAAAATACTTAATCACAGGCAATTCGGCTATCAGAAAAATGTGGGAACAAATGACGCAATTAATACATTAATGGAGCAAGTAGTTGACAAAATTAATGACAAATTTAAAGTCGTAGGGTTATTCCTCGATCTTAGTTCCGCTTTTGACACGGTTAATCACACGTTACTGTTGGCAAAAATGGAACATTATGGAATAAGAGGACCGGTCTTATGTCTATTCAAATCTTACTTAGAAAATCGGAAGCAATATGTGGAAATTAAAGTGAATCAAGAAAATAGTCAAAAAGTTTTCAAATCGGGATTTAAACTAATAAAACAAGGAGTTCCACAAGGTTCAATATTAGGACCAATCTTTTTCATTTTATTTATTAATGATTTAATTAACTATATGATGAAACTAAGTGATTCTGAACTTGTGCTTTTTGCTGATGATACGAATGCTATTATTGCCTCTAAAGATTTAGATACTCTCAGTAGTAAAGTAAATAAAACTCTAGCTCTTTTTCATCATTGGTTTACCATCAATAATCTCAAATTGAATGCCAGTAAAACGAATGCCATGTTATTTAGGACGACGTCGAGAAATCAAGAAAAAATAGACATAGTATTAAATGAAAATGCAATAACATTGGTAGAGAGTGTAAAATTCTTAGGTATTCACATTGACGCAAACCTAAACTGGAAAAAAGAATTGACAGCTGTAGAAAGTTCAATTAGCTCGGCTTGTTATGCCTTAAGAAGTCTTCGAGATGTGATCGCTATTGAGCAATTAAGAGTGGTATATTACGCACTTGTAGAATCAATACTTAGGTACAGTATCACTCTATGGGGAGGTAGTTACGCATATAATATAAATACAGCTTTCGTTATACAAAAAAGGGCCATAAGAACCATAGTAAGAATTCCGCAGTGGGAATCATGTAAGGAGTACTTTAAGGAGCTTCAGATACTAACGGTCCCTTGTTTGTATATTTTAGTTCTTCTAACTGATCATATTAAAAAGCTGCAGAATTCTGAAACACCAGAGGAAAGGAGTAAGCGGGAAGCTACTAGGCGTAAGGATTTGCAAAATAAGATCCAACCTCATTTAAAAGTAGTGAGTCATGCTGCAGGTTACCAATCGGTCAAACTGTTTAATAAACTACCTGTACACTTAAAATCAATTTACAACTTAAATCAGTTTAAGCAGCAGTTAAAATCATTTTTGATAGAAAAGTGCTACACCCTTGATGAATTTCTCTGTGACACATACAACTAGACTTTAATCATAAACTATTTTTATTGACATTGTATTTTTGTTATTTTTTTTGACATTAGTATGTGTATAAGCAATATTTTTGACATATGTATGGGAATTAATATTTTAAATATTGTTAAGTAATATTTATAATTTGAGATTATTATTTTTGATTATTATTTGTATTGGATGATTCTGATTTGAGTTTACATTATTTATTTGACATTTACTTTTTAATTTATTTATTTGGTTCCTGTTTTATCACTGATTTTATTGTAATTCTTTAATTTTAATTTATAATTTCGATACAATGTAAAAATTGTTACTGAAATAAATGAAATGAAAAAAATGAAATATTAACGGAAGTTAACGTGTCCGTTAACATTTTTAAAAGTTAACTTAAAAGTAAATACGTTAATCAAAATGTTAACTTCGTTAATTAACGATTAACGAGTTAATGCCCAGGTATGTCCGTAGGTATTCTAAAGCGCTGTCCCTTGTCAGCTAAACTCACGCTAAACTGTAGGCGCCATCGCTATTTCAAAAGTGACATTTGTTTTTGATTGGTTGACACTTCGCGAGAGCCAGACCAGCCCCCCTAGCATGGCCGTTCTATCTCTATTCTACCAAGAAACGACAAGAAATCTTTTCTATACAACTTGACATTTCTTCTGCCCGAGCATGGTGCGCCCCGTCGACTCGCGTTGCTGCTACGAAGACATACACAGAAATAAATTCTTTCCATAGCAACGGGGACGTATCTAATGATGTTTATATTCCCTGAATATTGTTACGTTTAGTTAACAAAAAAAAGTTGCCAATTGCACAAGTTTTTCATTTTTCGTGGGCGGGATGGTGTTGCTGCATCCTGGATCCAGGCCTGGATCTTTTCATTTCAACCTTTTGAAAGTGACTCAACGCAACCACGAAACGTATATTATTATCTCGTATTTAGTTTTTAATCTGTGGCGGTCTCAGATGACATGTTGGACTGTTTACAAACATATTAAATTAATATTTTTGATGAATGATTAAAATAATAGTGAAGCATTGGCGACGGTAGGACCCCGACATATTTTTTTTTTAAATCACGAAAGCTCACGAAACAGAAATAATAGCTACAAATAAAATCTTGTATAAGTCCGATGTGATGAAGACTATTTTGACATTTGTCAGAAGAAATGTTTCTACCCCCAAATGTAATAAGAAGAGAAAATATGGTTGTCATGCTCGAAGTTGTAGACTTATGTCGACTGAAGAATAGAAACATTTCTTTTCTACTTTCTTAATAACGCCATGCTTGGGACGATAGAAATATGTCATATTGTCGATTCGTCCGTAGACATAGCCAGTTTCTACGGCGGTCAAAGAGTATAGTAATATGGCGGTCATGCTAGGCCGGCAGAGGGCTGGCTATTTCTTTGGCACAGAGTACTTTTACATGTTCTTTGGGCAAAGAATTAGCATTGCCATTCAACGTGGCAATGCTGCCCGTCTTCTGGACACGTTTCCGGATGACAGCGATGTGGAGGAGTATTTTGACGCGTCCTGTAGTTTTTAAGTTAATTTATATTTAGTTAGTTAGTTAGTTTATGTAAATATTGAGTTTTAGAAAATAATTTTAGAGATGTTCTATCATTAATTTTTTTTTTTTTTTGGGTTGGGTTTGTTTCACTCTGGTCTAGGGTTGTTTTTTGTGTGTCTTCGATCAATAATGATCGAAGTTGTGTGTAGTCAAATTGTATATAAATTAAAGTTTTTTGAAAAACAAATCAAGCTGTTAGGCATCCCAACCCCTTGATCGCATCGGCCGCCCGGTACGAACCATCGCGTATCAGTAGGATTCGCCGTCCACGGCATACCCTAGTCACTCCTGATGACCCTATTACCCTTTTACAAGAGAGCAGTAGGGAAACCAGTACTCTAAATCGTAAACACAGACACAGACCGCCGTCATTCCGGCCTCGCCGTCGAGGCCCGTCGCGACGTCCCTGTTCACTACCCCCCCCCCCCCGACCCTTGCTCGAGCCAGCCCGCGATGCTGAGCCCTTAGTTTCAAATCAGCCCCTAAATAATGAAATCACTCAGACAGATCCAGCCTGTCCCTTTGCTGCCCTCCCCAAGCGACACCCTAAGCCGAGGCCCGAACCCCGCAGGGGGTGCCCTAAGCGAGCTGTCGCTTAACTCAGATAATTTTGCTGCCCTAGCTGGAGGCCTTAAATTCTAGGCATCCATAGGATTAGACCGGTTAAGCAGTAGCCAGCCTCAGAGGCTGAATTGCGAGATGCCATACACAAAAAAAAAAAAAAAAAACAAATCATAATCAATTTATAGGAATGTCAGCTACATAATTATTTTTGTTGACGTTCAGAGAACTGACAGAACCGTTCCGAATGGAAATATCAACGCCTTTTGGCGATTTGGCTTGGCCCTATGATGATCGCCAAGCCCAAGCCAACAGCGATGTAACGTGACTCGGAACGCACTTATAGATTCTAAAAACAAAATAAAATAATGAATGTATAACTAATCAATCAACGACTTCTGATCAAGTGTTAGTGTTCAGAGTTTACGAAAACAAGTTATTTTGGTGCATTACTGTGTTATCGTAAAATTTAATGCAATCGCTGCAATTTTGTGATTGTTACGGGTGTGAGATGTAAGAGAAACGTTGGAAGTGCACCGAAAAGAAGGAAGATAATTTACGCTCGATATATATGTGTATTTTTGCTTGGATACCGGCCGGCCTCTATAAACATGTCTATTCAATGGAAAGTTATTGCTGGCTACCTCTACTTAGAGGTAGCGATTGTCATCATCATGATAATGCCTATATTTAGTCCGAGGAGATGGAATCAGTTCTCCAAATCGCGAATATTTTCGATGTTTCAAGAACATGCTGCGGCGTACTTCTATGTTTTGTTGGGTGTGTTAAGTCTGTTCCTGATTGATGCTATAAGAGAAATGAACAAATACTCCCACAACACGGAAGCCGGAGCAAACATGGCAACTGAAATGAAAGCCAGTGTTAAGCTTTTTCGAGCACAGCGAAACTTCTACATAACTGGCTTTGCCATTTTCTTGGCCTTTGTTATTCGCAGGCTAGTCAGTATGCTTATAATTCAAGACGAATTGAGTAAGAAAGCTGAGATGATAATAAAACGGGCCGAAGAAACAGTAAAGGAGGCTAAGCATATGGCGCTCACTCAGGCACACAGTGGCAAAGAAAGATGTCCAGAGGCCATAGAATGGGAAGCTAAACTGAGAATGACGGAAAAAATTCTCAACGCAAACAGAGATGATCTACGTGATATTAAAATAGAAATAGAAATGCGAAAATGGAAACGGAAGTATATGAAAGTTAGGAATAAATCTGATTCTTCAAAGCGAGGATAAATAAAAAGAGAGACAGAACTGCAATATAAAATACCTTTTAAAAATTACAGCATGTATCTATCTTTTATCAAAGTAGCCCTCTCACCACATGCACATACAAAAATAACTAAATTATTTTAAATGACATTGACCGTATATTATTACCATTCATTTTTCTTCACCGTACATTGTTTCACCTCCTATCTGCAAATTAACTTCTGGAAAAGTTATTTTAGAATATGTTTTAAAAATTGAAAATAGTTTGGTCCCACAACCGATCATCTCCATACTAATAAATGCCAGTGATGTGGTCCAGTGGTGTCGTTGACAATACACACCTAAAGGTGCTCCCTTACCGAGAGCATTCACTTCTAATGTAACAGTTTAAATTCGAGCATTATTTCAGTGAGTGAGGCAAACTGAGCATAATAGTCAGACCTGGACTGGGCCCCGAGATTGGCCGTGTATCATATTAATTTTATTCAACATACAACCTGACACTGCCTTGCAAATAGCAAAAAACTTGATAAATTTGAATTTTTCGGGCCACTCTGTCGCTTCCATCAGGCTTCGCCTCGGGGAAAGGTGCTCCTTATTTATTTCAGCCTCTGTCTAAGCGCGTCGATCATGCGAAAATCCAATAGGACTACCAATCCAGAGGCAGAAAAAGCAGCCATTGAGATAAAAGGTTTTTAACAGTGCTCAAAGTAACTGTGCGTTTTTGGCGAAGAGTATCTATCTCCTATAGATGAGTCCAACTTGGAGTCTTGGACTGTCCAAGATTAAATTGAATTAGGTCTTCGACTTGTTGACTGTAGAGGACGTAATTTTTGACCGAATTCCGAAAGGACGAGGTTATCAATTCGGATGTTTGTATGTTTTTTAAAAGTGAAAACTTCTTTAGCCGCGTTGAGCGATTTTTGGTAGGGGAAAAAGCTATGGATTTGCGTGACCGACATGCTCGTGACGTATTGCGCCAGACTAGCGACGCGAAGGGCGATGGCGATGGATGATCAAGGTTAAGCAACGGTTGGAAAGGTCTGTATGTGGATGGGTGATCAAGATAAAACAACAGTGGCAAAGGTCTGTCTGTGGATGGGTGATCAAGGAAAACCAGCGGTAGTCAAGGTCAGTCTGTGGATGGGTGATCAAGGTTAAGCAACAGTTGCCAATGTGGATAGGTGATTAAGGTGCTACTCTTGTCAAATCTGTGTTTCTGGCGCTTTGCATAATAATATTTAACTTACATACAACGAAGCACAGGACAACCAGTTTGACCAAGAGGCATCATATTACACAGAACTAACTGGGTTATAGATAGGCAGTCACTCCATGTTAAATACTGGTATTCATCTGCATCCGGTTAAACTGGAAGCCAACCACAATATCACTTGGAAAAGGCTAGCCAGATGATGACTAGCAAAATTGAAACTGGCAATATAGGTATGAAAGGGTGTGTGTTAATTTGACACAGTACATCTATTAAATATACATTTATTAGAATTTAGTTTAGGTACAACTTATTCTTGACATTACAAACAAAATAGAAGACTTTCCTACACAAAAAGGTAATCCTTAAGGGTCAGTTCACACCGAGACGCGACGCTGCGCGCACACTTTTAAAGAGCGATTCAAAATATAACTTTATTTTCTACACGAAGTGATACACATTTCTTTACAGGTTTCACGCGCGCAATTTAAAATGATGAATGATGGGTGTGAGCTGACCCTAAGCCCACACAGGGCGTTTCAGCAATTACACGGCGCGATGCGTATTCATAATGCCAATTTGAGCCTGTATAAGTAAGAAGCGCATAGTGCTTGATTTACAATTTCTATTCTTATCGACACAAAAGTTTCAGGGAATGGTTTCCATTAGTCATCATCTAAGTATTATACTTTGGCAGTATGTTGTCGTTACCTACCATATTTTCTCGATAATTTACACCGTCCGTTTTAATTTCTGAAGTGAAAACACTCCTTAAGCCGCTTTGAGCGATTTTTGGTTGGGGAAAAACCTATGGGTTTGCGTCACTGATGGATGACCTCGACATGCTCGTGGCACATTGTGCCAGCTCGCGACGCAAACGATTAAAAAATCAAAAAAGAGCAGAGTAATTCTATTGTTTTGAGTTTTCACTTCGGCAGTCCATAAGACTGCCTCTGTTTTCAAAAAACTTTTTTTTATTCGAAAGTCTAGATTCCCGAGGTGAATCCAGTTAGAATCGATGATGGGATCCCAGGAAAATCGAGGGTAATCCTCAAATTTTATAGGGACATACAACGTTTTTCATAAAATATCTAACGTAATTCAGATATTTGTGCCTGGTCATCATCATCTCATGTTGCTTAGCTGATGATGGAACGTATAAGTCAGGAACTGTGGTTAAGATCCTAGGAAAATTAATGGAAACCTTCAATTTTAATGGGCATTGTTTGAAACCCTAAAAGAGAAAGGTATGGCTGGAGAGTATGTACAGTTGATCCGAGCGATGTACAGTCGATGTAGTATCCAAGTCCAGTTTACAGCGGGCACTACCGGAACCTTCAATGTGGCTGTCGGCTTGCACCAAGGGTCTGCTCTAAGGCCTTATCTCGCCTATACCGTTATTTTATAAAGGAACATCTCAAGAATTTATAAAAAAATCCTATTGGTCGTACCGTGATGATATATATAGTCTATGTCCTTCCCCAGGTTGAAATCTATCTTCTTGCCAAATTTCATTAAGATCCGATCAGCCGTTTAGTCGTGAAAAGGTAACAAACAAACAGAGTGACTTTCGCATTTAAAATAATTATTAGTTTGGATTAATATGGATAATAAATCAAAAAGAATAATCAGAAAAAAAAAATAGTGCGTGGAGTCCCTCCCCGCGGAAGAAGTGAAACTTCGTAATGTGGAAATGAAAATTGGAAGGGGTAAAAATTGATTTTTAGTGAAATCATATTCTTTCAAACCTTATTTCAAACATTGTTTCATTCACTCTCCCTCTGTCTCTTTGTATTCTCCCTCCCCAGGAGCTTTGAACGTTTAACGCAACAGTCCTTTCATAGGTACCCCCTCCATGGTAGCGTTAAACGTTTAAAAAGTTTCACTTCAGAGTATCACATGACCTCGATTTGTATAGATTTCCTGTATAATGAGAGATCCGCATAAACTGGTTTTTTATGGCTTGCTTGCTTTGCTATTGATCGTCGTGCGAAGGCGATAACTTCGGAACGCCTTTTGGCGCTATAATTGCTAACAGTGATTTTGACGTGTCTCGGAACGCACAAAATAATGTCAGATTGTCTAACGTCAATATCAGTGATAAAATGTCAATGTCTACGAGTTATGAAAAACCTACGAAGTTATTTTGGTGTAAAATCCTGTTTATTTGTTGAATTTTATCCAATCGTTGCAAACTTGTAATTGTTTTATGTGTGTGACGTAAGAGAAACGTTGGAGGTGCACCGAAAAGCTAGCAGAGAAAAGAAAGATTGATTATCGCCGAGTGCTTTTTGTTATAATACCGGCCGGCCTGCACATAAAATGTCTATTCAATGGACAATTATTGCTGGCTACCTCTATTTAGAGGTAGCGATTGTCATCATCATGATAATGCCTATATTTAGTCCCAGGAGATGGAATCAGTTTTTCAAATCGCGAATATTTTCGTTGTTTCAAGAACATGCTGCGGCGTACTTTTACGTATTGTTGGGTGTGTTAAGTCTGTTCCTGATTGATGCTATAAGAGAAATGAAAAAATATTCCCACAACACGGAAGCCGGAGCACACTTAGCAACTGAAATGAAAGCTAGTGTTAAGCTTTTTCGAGCACAGCGAAACTTCTACATAACTGGCTTTGCCATTTTCTTAGCCTTTGTTATTCGCAGGCTAGTCAGTATGCTTATAATTCAAGACGAATTGAGTAAGAAAGCCGAGATGATAATAAAACGGGCTGAAGAAACAGTAAAGGAGGCTAAGAATACGGTGGTGGCTCATTCACACAGTGGCACAGAAAGGTGTCCAGAGGCCATAGAATGGGAAGGTAGACTGAGAATAACGGAAAAAATGCTCAACAATAACATAGATGTGCAAAAAAAAATGGAAAAAGAACTTGAAAAATACAAACAGAGATTTATTGAAGCTAATAATAAATACAATGATGGAGTGCGAGGATAAATAAAAGGATTAACTGAACTGTAAAAAAATACCTTTAAATATATACATAATCATATTTCATAAAAGATAAGCGAAGTCCAATATACGAACTTATCTAAGAGCTAATCAATTATTAATATCTAACATTTTTAAATAATTGTTTCCCATTACAACAATAAAAAAAACTTAAGTATTCTGTAGTGGATACTATAAATCCTTTACTATCAATAAATCAAATAGGTAGAGCAAGAACATACTTATTACCAGAGAACTGCTGGCCTACCATGACAATTCATATTCTAGTGTGGGAAAGAGACGGAGCTATACAGGAGGTCTAACAAAAACATTTGAAAAGGAGTAAAACAATGTTTTAAAACGTCATGGTACCAGGACATCTTAAAACATTATTGTTTCCTTTTGGAATAGGGATATATTTGCCTGAACTTCAAAATAGGGGTGTTACAAGTGGACCGATTTATGCAAAAATGATCCAACCCACAATCTCGACAATTTCGAGTTTTTGTGACTTATGTACTCTAAATAAGGTATATTTTAACATATCAAAGACTCGGAACTCTATGTTAATAATTGACGAAAATCCGTATGGTCCAAACCACAACTGTCATAGCGAACATCATTTTTTCATAATGCATAAATGTTTCAAGCTATTAGAATCATTTTTGCATTTTCTTGGTTGCCCTGATATAGGTTTTTTGTTTTTTGCTATAATGATTCAAACTACTTGGAACAATAATGCTTTTTATACAATATGGAAAATATTATAAAAATCATTCTGCTTAAATGTTCCAATAACCTTGAATCATTTTAACTCAATTCCAAATAACATTCGACTACAGAAGTATACTGATTCAGACCACATGACTATTCTATTTAATTAAAGAAAAACGAAAAATTCAATTCTTAAAAAACGATTCACGGTTAAATATAAAATTATCATTAATATCTCGGCTAAAAAGTAAACAAAATATTATTTTTATACCGAAAACTTTAATGAAATACGTATATAACTATTTAAACCTTCTATCTTTTATTGCATTTTTTTGTACCTGCAATAAAATTGTATGTTTTGCATGAAATTTATTCTATTTTTTTAGAATAATGTGGTCATGTCAAAAAAGAGGAAGGAAACTCAAACAAAAATACAGTCGTCAGGAAATTAAAGAAAGGAAATACAAAAATTTACCTTACCAAACTAAAAAGAAGGAAGTATCATCTAAAAAATTCATAGATTTTAAATGTTCATGCAAAAAAGATTGTGCTAATTTAGTTTCAAAAGAAGATAGGGAACGAGAATTTCATAGATTCGTACATCTTGAATCGTACGCAGCTCAAGTTTTGTACATAACATCTAACATTACAGAAAGCAAAAAGAAACGAAGTTACGTTACATTATGCTCCCCGTCGAAGAGGAAACCTCGCGAATTTATTCGCACGTATACACTTGGCAATATACCTGTTTGTCGAGACATGTTTTGTAGAACTCTGCAAATAACACCTCAAAAAGTTACTGTCAGTCTTCGAAAAAAACGCAATGACAGAGAAATAAAAGATAAAAGAGGAGAAACAGCAGGCGGATGGAATAAAACGCCACAAAGACATATTGAGCTTATTATCGATGTTATCAAAAGGTTGCCAAAATACGAGTCACATTATCGTAGAGAAAAGAACAGCGATGCTTTATATCTGCAGCCAGGAATGACGGTACCAAAAATCTACGAATTGTTCAAAATAGAATTCGAAAAAGAATTTGGAAAAGATGAAAAATGTCCATCCTTCAATGTTGTTAGACATATTTTTGTACAAAAATTCAATTTGAGGTGCAAGAGCCTTAAGAAAGACACGTGTAACAAATGTGATCTTTATGAAATGACATTGAAAAATTCTACTACCTCAGCTGAAAGAGCAAATGCCCAAAGAGAAAAAGAAGAACACCAAAAAATTGCCGAAGATTTAAGGAAGAAGCTGAAGGAAGATTTTGAACAGGCTAAAACTTGTGAAGAAACTGAATGTCTGACTTACGATTTGGAGAAAACCTTGCCTTTACCTAGAATACCGACCAATATAGTTTTCTACAAAAGGCAGTTATGGGTATACAACTGCGGTATACACTCGGCTTCCAACGGTGTTGGGAATTGTTTTGTTTGGGCTGAAGGCGAGGCAGGCAGAGGGGCCCAAGAAGTGGGTTCATGTTTGAGGAAATATATTAAGTGCGTGCTACCTCCTACAGTAAAAAAATTGATTTTGTGGAGTGACTGTTGCGGAGGGCAAAACAGGAATATCAAAATCGTTTTGATTTTAAAGGCTTTATTAAATAGACACCCCACTCTCGAGACAATCAGCTTTCGTTACCTAGAATCAGGACACACTTTCCTACCAAATGACAACGACTTCGCTAAAATTGAGACTCGACTCAAGCAATATGAAAGGATATACTCCGTGGATGATTATATTGCCATTATGAAACAATGCAAAAACAAAAATCCTTTACAGGTCCATAAAATGGAAAGTTGTGATTTTGTTGGATCTCAAATTCTAGAAAAGAAAATAGTTAATAAAAAAATATTTAATGATAAGAGCAAAGTAAACTGGCTCAAAACAAAAGAAATTTTAATCACAAAAAAGACTCAACATTCTTTGTTCATGAGAACTTCCTTTAATGAGGACTACAAAGAACTGAATATTAAAAAGAAATTAAAAGGTGTTGATTTGGGTGTCATAGAAGAAGATTTGCAAGAATTATGGCCTTCAGGAAAACTGATTAACAAAAAGAAGTTAAACGATTTGAAATCGTTATTCCATCTCATACCAAATGATTGCATTGGTTATTATAAAAAACTGAAGGGAGACGATGCAATAATAGACGATATAGATGGTTATTGTGATGAACCCGACTTTGATTTGGATGAGGAGTAGGGTAACATTTGTGTTTTTTTAAATAAAATAAAAATAATAAACATTTTTAAGCTTTTATTTTTGTCATAGTTTGGAACATTTTTGCATTTTTCTTTCCGCAGCCTACACAGCTAATTCCATACAAAATGTATTATGTAATAATGATCCACGCGCAAGTTTTCTTGAATATCTACGAAACTATTAAAATTTATTTACTAAATACATGCATGTAAATTAGTTTAGAACACTTAGAATAACATAAAATTAAAAACATAACATTTAGAACTACAAAGCCAGAGAAATACCGAAATAAACTTTAAACTCTATTATCTCGAAATGAGGTTAGTGTGGACTGAATCATTTTTGCTTAAATCGGTCCAAGTCTGTGTTACAGAACTTATTTGGGATTTTATACTTTCTGATGTTTAGAAAAATATATATAACTATTCTAATCTCTGCTTATAACTTACCTTTATATTATTTTTCTTTGTATTTAACCCAATTGTTATATGCACACTTAATAGTTGTAGGAACATTTGTATATCTTTTGAGATTAAAAGTGGCTCTGATTAAGTTGTACAACAAAATTTAGACCAGGAGGGCTACTCTATTTCTCCGAAACGTTACTTCGGCAACGAACGAAAATTAAACGTAGTTACGTTTGTGACCCTACTCTATATAATTTGCGGACGCATACAAGAAGTTATAATTTACAGACAACGAATGTATTGAATGTTATTGTGTGCGTCTGCAAATTATATAAATAGAGTAGGGTCACAAACGTAACTACATATTAATTTTCGTTTGTTGCCGAAGTTACGTTTCGGTGAAAGAGAGTAGCCCTCCAGCTATTGAGGATATACCTTGAGGAATGTGGTCCAGGGTTTGAATCCCAGGTTGGGCTTAGTGTTATTGGGTTTTTCCATCAGGAATTTCTCAGTAGCAGCCGAAGAGTCTGGATTTGTGCCCCATTGGTGACAATAGGTTGTATGGTACTTAAACAAAACTGGCAAAATGTGGACGTACTATTAGGTAGGCTCTGCCAAACCTTGCAGGGATTATTAATATGCGTGATGTTATGTTATGTAAAATTAGGTTGAAGTGTAATTTCTATGCTTTCAATACCTTGTTGATGTGTATAACACACCACACACAGTTTGCCACACTGGAGTAAGATTAAAATATTACTAACTCATGGTACCTCTCGGTATTTACCTTGTCTATTGTCACAATACTGTCTTGCTTAGTTTGTGTACAGCACCAGTGCCAAAAAAAACGTCCTGATCTAAATTATCTAGTCTTTTAGACATAAAAAAAAATTTCGGAAAAATTAAAATTAATATTTTTGTAATTGTGTATCTGTATTTTGTTCTTCTATTTACATTGGTGATTTAATACTATAATTTCTTTAATGGTTCGGGGCTTGATAAAATATTGACTGAGTTCTAATTGTTATATGCATTATATAATCACTGTACTAATTGTAGTTTCATTATAATTAAAAACTGTCAAATTAAATAACAAATTGTGTATCATTTCTATGCATTGAGCCATCATTAGAGGCGCTCCATTACGGAGAGCAATCGCCTGTTATTTGTGACAGTTTAAATTCTAGTATTACTTCGGTGAGTGAAGAGAACTGGGCAAAATAGTTTTACAAATCATTTCTTCATCATCATTACAGGGGCCTGTGGCAGAATTGTAACAAAAACTTGGTTATATACAAAATTTAATCTTGGATTGATTACATCCACCTCACCGGTGAGGTGAGGGCGGCGTACGAGTAAAACATTATGCGTACCCGCGAAATTCAAATTTTCTTACGCTATTTGCATTGCAGTGTCTGGTTATATGTTGATTTGTGATATGTGTATTTAAGAAAATTTGAATTTTGTCGCTTCCACCATAAATACGCCAACAACAATCCACAATGCAGATAAATCCTTACTGTGACCAGTGTTGCCAGGGCCCTTAAGTCAAAAGTTACGTTTCATTTCCTGAAAAGTTACATTTTTGCTGCAAAAGTTACATTTTTTTTAATTTCGTATGTTTGAGGTCGGAGGCAAATTGATGTCAGGAAAATGGCGGAATATGAAGGAATCTATGATGTCTAATGGTGTATTTAATCTAATGATAAAACAGACTCTAGTTTCATTTGTTCGCAGCGCCATCTTCATAGTTGTTATTACGTACCATTATTTATAAAAACGAGCAAAAAATAAACACTTTTTTGTATGGTAGCCCCTTTAATATATATTTTATTCTGTTTTTAGTATTTGTTGTTATAGCATCAACAGAAATACATAATCTGTAGAAATTAAAACTGGCTACCTATCACGATTCATGAGATACAGCCTGATGACAGACGGACGGACGGACAGCGAAGTCTCAGACAGTCTCAGTAATAGAGTCCCGTTTGACCCTTTGGGTACGGAACCCTAAAAAACAAAAAAAAACTTGAGAGGTGTCACGGGACACCCGGATGGAACGAAGTTCCTTTCACGTACATAATATCAATACATTTTAGATTTAAGTTAGTGTGCGAAAAATAAAATATTTAATTTAAAGAAGATTGATCCTTAATTCGAAGCAATACGTCTTACTTAACTGCTCAACCGAATTTGTACTTTGTAGTTCGGTCACTCAAAATAATAATCATATCTATCCTTACTCACATACACACCCCAATTGTACGTAATTTAAGGAAATTTCAACTTTATTTTAAAGAAATAAAGCTTACAATAGCTTACTATAGCAAAAAGTGTCGTGACAACTTTTCGTAAGAATTTTTTCCGACTAGCCCCCGTTCACAACGCGCGATAAGGAACTTCATTCCAAAAACTTACACTATCGACGATGATTTGTCATCTCTCTTTATTGTGTATTAAATTGAGTACTAGTGAATAGCTTTTTTATAGTTTTGTTGTATACTTTTTAAAATTTTTGTTTTTTCTGAAATTACAAAACATGACAATGAGATAGGCTTATTATATTAAGACGCAAACTAAAAATATTGTTAAATATATAGCGAATTGGAGACAAAAAAAAACATCAAATCCACCAGCCTAGCATTAGTTTTTAGGGTTCCGTACCCAAAGGGTCAAACGGGACCCTGTTATTGAGACTTCGCTGTCCATCCGTCCGTCCGTCTGTCACTAGGCTGTATCTCATGAACCGTGATAGGTAGCCAGTTGAAATTTCTACAGATTATGTATTTCTGTTGATGCTATAACAAAAAATACTATAAACAGAATAAAATAAATATTTAAGGGGGCTCCCATACAACCTTGCGTAACGCAACATTCAACAAAACAAATCACAATCAGCCATGTAAATTTTCTTTTTTGAGCTAAGTAGTACCTACGAAACGAAACTGTGCGAACTTGCGAAGTAGGAAACGTACGCGCACACCCTCAAGGAAAATCAAGTTCTAAAACATGCGGAATAAGTTTCATTTTGTCATGGCAGTTTCATTTAGTGCCATCTCTGAGTATGATATGTAGTGAAACTGTGAAATTACTTTTTAGGTGCGTTCAATTTGGATGCGATCGTAAATTGTTTGCAATAAAAATCTAGTGTAACAAATCTCGTTGTTCTCAAAAGTTACGAAAATTGCCCTAAATCTAAAAATTACTTACATGTTACGCGAGGAGGTCAAAAGTTACGAAAAATGCAAGAAATGTAACCTTCTGGCAACACTGACTGTGACAGTCCTAAACCTGAGTAAAGTATGAAGCTTTATGAAGGGAATATAAGAATATTACAATTCATAACTGTGTACGTACCGGTAGTAACGGTGGTACGCAGACCCAGCAGTAAGCATACTTAATTTATGCGTACACACGGCGATCAATCAATGCTATACTAAAGCGGGCTTGTCACTGTACGGAAAATCCATACAAAGCGAGGCCATGTTATACTGGAAATGTAAAGCATCAAGCTTTAAAGCGTGTCGCCGTGTGTACTTCATGGAATAGATATTTGTATCGAGTATTTATTCGGTTGGAATACGAGCATTTAGTACTTATTACGACTCATCTCTACCGGCAATTTGACAGTGACAGATGACGTACCGTGGAAATACGCCTCTTTTTTCGTGATTTTCTCTCTCCCTCTTACATACGAATATTTTATATATCTGTTTCATATAACTACGTTTTCACGAAGTTGTTCTAAAACTGAGGAAAATATTTAGAGATTTCTGACTAATTTGTTATGAATAAAATATAATTTTCGTATTGCTTACACAAGATTATACTAGAGTGCCTACGAACTATAATGCTTTTGTGATTTTCTATTGCTGGAAGTTAGTGACCCGTTATAAAGGGTACCGTTAAGTGTTATTTATGAATGTGAGCATTTTTAATAGAGTCAACAACCAGGTAAGTTTGCTTGTACTTCCATTAAACAATATTTTACGCTTTCCCTGGCGTATAATAATACGCCAAAAATGGTTAAAGGAGCGCCTTGTTACAACCATTTCCGCAAAGTTTGCATTGAATGTAATCTCCAAGTTAACCAGGGGTTGTAGTCAGAAACCTATTATTCTGCTCTTCTACTTATAATTTTCCAGGTGAAAATACGACCCTAGTATCATCTGACTTCATATGAAGTCTACTTATTCAATGAATGTCTATCAAATAAAAGTAGTAATAGTTATAAAATAGAATTATAAATAGCTAAATACACACCAACATTACCATACAGACTTTCTGGCCAGTCTCACCAAATTACTCAGTACTAACTGGGTTGTGGAGGTTTGATAGGCAGTTCCTCCCTGTAAAATAATGGTATTATAGCTCTATCTGGTAAGACCAACTCTAATAAAGTTGGAAAAAGGCTCTCCAGGTGATGATGACACTCCTACAATAATTTTTGAATTGGAAAATTTAAGCAACTGTTTTACTGTAATTTTATCCTCTGTCTAATCCTGGAGGTATGCTATAAAGAGTCATGTATAGGCCTTGAATACTAAACATACTCAGGTTGTTGTATAATATGTTGGTATTTAGATATCTGTTAGAAACAATTGATGGTCTTTGTGAAGGATGATATGGCAAGAAACGTGTCTGATGAGATGACAAGTAATAGAGAAGTATGGAAGAAGAAGACAAGCTGCGCCAACCCCAAATTAATTGGGACAAGTGCAAGATGATGACTTCCTTATTAAAACTACATACAAGGTCAACTTAGCTGCATTCACTTAGATAGATTGGAAGCCTACCCTAATAATAAAGCCCCATTTAAAAAAAAAAGCCAAAATACATGGTGTAAATCACCTCATCATGAAGCTGTCAACCAAGCATTCTCTACATGAAACTAAGTAACTCTAGGCAAAAATTATTGCTGGGAACCAACTTTTTTTTGGGGGGTGTAGAATCATGTTTTGTGGTAGAACTCAATGTAACGCACTCAAAACATTGTGCTGATGGACGGATTGAATAGTACGGGGTTTGTGGAGGTGTTTAAAGTAAAAATCTTACATTAAAAACTTGTATTTAAAAAACGACTTGTCAAAAAGTTGGAACTTTGACCCCTAATATCTCCGTAACTAGAAGGTTCCCAGGTATGGTGTAGAGCAAAAAAATTATCGCAATGACAGGGAGAACCAGTGCCTTTCGGCTTCATTAAGAGGTTTTTTACACCCTTTATTATTGCGTGTTTGGGATTTTGAGTGAGCCAGGCATTGGAACAACAGCGCTTTTATTTAGACATGCATATAGAATTCACCTGGTGTTAGTGTAAACATGCATTAGTGAGGCACACAATTAAGAATCAGACTAGACAGTCATGATTAGGCAGATCATCAGACGAAGCATAGATTATTTACTTGTCTGTGAACTTACAGAATAAAGATAGCGGCGGTATGTATTCCGAGTGGAGTTCTCTGCCGCTGGAGGGCGGGGGGCGGGGCGTGCTCGGCGCGGTGGGCGGGCGGGACGTGGTGCTGGCCGTCGTCAAACAGTTAGCATCGCATGAACCCAGCCCTCTTACCACTGATGCTGAGGTAAGTGCATGTGCAAGGAGAAATGGTGGAGCAAGTGGCTTATTATTTCATACCATCAAAATAAAATTATTTTCTTACTTTTTTTTTTCAAAAACTTTGCCCCACCCTAGGAATTTCTCCTGTACTCCTGTATTGTTGGTGCGTTTACATACATTCAAATTCACATACACAAACAGCCAGACCCAGAACAACTATCTGTAGGCCATACAAATATTTGTTCCGTGTTGGGATGGAACCCGCGATACGCAGCTCAGCAGTCGATGGCTCACGGCGCCAACCGTGCCTTCAAGTTCATCATGTTACTTTAAGATCCTAGTCACTTGCGAATATTAGGATTTCAGACCCAAGTCTCTAACTAGTCTAGTTGGACAAACATTGGCATTTATAGTAAGAAAACTAAGAAATGCTTGTAGTGGCTTTGAAAACTATGTTAATCAATAGCTGCCATTAATACAAACAAGTATAGTACGAACCAGAATTTCCTAAAGGGTCACAATTCTATACTATGCCCATATTTCACCAGTTTTGGTTTTTGATGCTGAACTACTTTCTAAATGTGTATACCTATTTGTACCTAGCCCGTGCTAGGGTTATACCACATGGTATAACACGATCATCATCATCTTTCTGTCCTTGTCCCATTTTATTTGGGGTCGGCGGAACACATTTTCTTTCCCATTCTACTCTGTTCTTTCAGACGTCATCATTTGATGGCATCATTTACTTCTTTCTCTTTCAAATCATTCCTTACACCATCTATCCATCATGGATGTGGTATAACTTGATACATGTTTACAGGTGGAATGGGTGCTGGAAGTAATCCGCTTCGGGCTCTCGCTGCCGCTGGTGGAGCACGAGGCCCTGCGCGACTGCGTGCGTGTGTGCTGCGCGTGGCTGGCGCCACTGCTGCCCCCCGCGCCCCCCGCCATGCCGCCGCCCCCCTCGCTCCCACCGCCTGTCGCCGCCGCGCCCCACAAGTATGCCAGGAAGATACTGAGGCATCTACATAACTTGTTCGTGCCGCGGCCTAATGAGAGTAAGTTTTTTTGTTGGTTACCATCATCATCTGCCTGCCCCTGGCGTTCTACTTGGGGTCGGCGCAACACGTTTTCTTCTCCTATTCTTCTCTATCAGACGTCACGGCTTCATTTGCTCCTTTTTCTCTCATATTCTTACAGAAACCATCCATCTTTTCTCTAGCCTTTACCCTCTCCATCCATTCATATCATTAAATGTCCATACTAAGGGCCCTCGCTCACGGCGACTTTTTGTAGCGATGCAGTAGCGATGCTGTCGCGCGTTTGCATCGATACAGTTGCGATACTGCTCGGTTCTGTAGCGCGTTGCAAATGCGACTAACCCGCGTTATTAGCGATGCAGTAGCACATTTCGTAAACGCGCGTCAGCATCGCTAGAAAAAGTCGCCGTGAGCGAAGGCCCTTAGACAAACAACTTCCTTTCAATTCAAAACATTCAAACTTCCTCTAATATACTCATTCCTTACTTTATCCATTC
Source organism: Cerastis leucographa (assembly GCA_963082945.1). Classification (NCBI taxonomy): domain Eukaryota; kingdom Metazoa; phylum Arthropoda; class Insecta; order Lepidoptera; family Noctuidae; genus Cerastis; species Cerastis leucographa. The sequence continues at coordinate 18,159,784 of OY720363.1, forward strand.
TTGTCACACCACACATCCACCTCAACATTCTCATCACCATTGGTTACCACCAAGTATTTTATTTTAGACTGACTAAAACTTTATCATGTTCACCTATGCTTAACACTAAGGTACCTATGGCAAGAAATCCGATTACTTCAATGCACTTCCTCATACTTTTGTATCCATCAAAAACCTGCTTACATAAACGCTTTTTGTAAAGTTAAAGCAACACTGCAACATTATTAAGTTATTACCACTATTCACAAAAAACCTAAACAAAAGTATTTAAAAGATATCTAGAAGCTGAAATCAACAAATGTATTATACTGTATAGATTGAATCTAAGATTTCATGTCCATTACAAAAATATAAAAAATGCATAGAAAATAAATATCACATTTATTTTACAAGCTCTCGCATTCATATACCAAATGGAACTGGGTAAGTTATCAGAAAAGCTTTTTCAAAAAAAAATATAGTGCTATTGGCACATGACTGGTCATTGTGACAATGCTTGGGGAAGGCCATCGTCCTGTAGTGCTAATTTTTCGGCTGATTGATGATGTTATCAGCACAACTTTAAAAGGACAAAAATGCCAACAACTTTCCTCATACACCCATTTGTTGAACTGCCTCGTCGGTCATGGGTTCAATGCCCAGACCCGGCAGTGTTATTGGGTGTTCCATTAGGATTTTTTTCAGTAGCAGTCCAGGGGTCGGATTTGTCCCTCATCAGCATCAGCCTATAATGTTCCCACTACCGGGACACAGGCGTCCTCATTATGAGAGGGAATGGGCTGTAATCCACCAATATGTCCCTGTTCGCTGGCAATATGCGCGCCTTCTATATCCATGGTTCTGAAACATACCTTGGGAAATGTCGGTGTACTACAGGGTACACCTCTGCTCAACCCTTTAGGTATTAGAGACGTGATGTTATGTTGCTCAGGCGGTGACTTAATCAGCAAGCAAGCCGTCCTCTGCCACCGAGTCCTGCGCCTATCCCGCGCGCTAGCGGACGGCGGAGCCCTAGGGGCGCGCGAATGGCGCTCGCTTCTCCTGCTACTGTTAGCGGCCGCGTCTGCGTTGCTGTCGCCGCCCGCACCACACCATTCTGCGGCTGAGCAGCTGTGCGAGAGAGTATTGTGTGTGCTGTTTGAGGTGTGGATACTGGCGTGTCACAGGTAAGCTCAAAAAGAGTTTGCTTTCAATGAAACCGTGAAGTCAAGAGTGAATAGGTTTCTTCTAGGCAAGCGTGCTTCACCGTCGACCACATCATACCATCAGGTGAGATAGTGGTCAAACGCGAGCCTATTTACAATAATAAAAAAAAAAAACTGACACACCACGTGTTCTTGTATTATTTTTAGAAGTGTCGGCGATTCCTGATTAAGATTAAGTTATATTTGTCATAAGAATGTATTGTTATTAGAACCAAAGGTGTTTGCAAAATTTCATCTCAATCGGACATCGGAAAGCTTGTAATAAGAGTGAATTTATCCTAAGTAGAAATGTCAACAAACTATAAAATCTAGTATCCAAATACGTTATTGACAGTTACTCATTCCATCTCGTTCTCCCCTACATACAATCTTTTTCTGTCCCTGTCGTAACTCCATAATCTTCGGCTTACCTAGTCCCTACATAACACTGCTGATGGCCACGAAGTCACGTGTCCGCGTCCATACGAATTTAGTTCTGAATTCTGATACCTGAGCGTCGGCTCACTTTGGCGCCACATGTTGTTTTCTTTGTTGACATGAAAAATGTTGGCAGTTTTGTAATGTTTTCAATCGTATGATGTTTTTAATGTCTGAACTGTGAATTGCGATGTGATAACCCCAGATGTCTACATAATTTATTATTTGACTACACTAGACACTACGTATAGTGCCTTGTTCCCAAAAGGAAGCCAGCAGGAATCGGCTTCTTAGGTGCCTTCGGGCCTGCTTACTACCTACATGCCCTCCAGATGCTTCCCGGTTCCGCCGCTGTGGCGCACGCTGCGCGAGCAGTGCGTGCGCTGGCGTCACCGCGCGCCGCTCACGGAGCAGTGGACGCGCGCTTCACTAGCGCTCACAGCGCGGCTGCTCAAGCACATGTACGGGCCCCTGTTCCCCGCCATGCCTATCAGTAAGTTGTAGCAGGTGTCTGTATGTTGCCACTCAGCTGGCTGAGCTGGCAACACCGCGCGCCGCTCACGGAGCAGTGGACGCGCGCTTCACTAGCGCTCACAGCGCGGCTGCTCAAGCACATGTACGGGCCCCTGTTCCCCGCCATGCCTATCAGTAAGTTGTAGCAGGTGTCTGTATGTTGCCACTCAGCTGGCTGAGCTGGCAACACCGCGCGCCGCTCACGGAGCAGTGGACGCGCGCTTCACTAGCGCTCACAGCGCGGCTGCTCAAGCACATGTACGGGCCCCTGTTCCCCGCCATGCCTATCAGTAAGTTGTAGCAGGTGTCTGTATGTTGCCACTCAGCTGGCTGAGCTGGCAACACCGCGCGCCGCTCACGGAGCAGTGGACGCGCGCTTCACTAGCGCTCACAGCGCGGCTGCTCAAGCACATGTACGGGCCCCTGTTCCCCGCCATGCCTATCAGTAAGTTGTAGCAGGTGTCTGTATGTTGCCACTCAGCTGGCTGAGCTGGCAACACCGCGCGCCGCTCACGGAGCAGTGGACGCGCGCTTCACTAGCGCTCACAGCGCGGCTGCTCAAGCACATGTACGGGCCCCTGTTCCCCGCCATGCCTATCAGTAAGTTGTAGCAGGTGTCTGTATGTTGCCACTCAGCTGGCTGAGCTGGCAACACCGCGCGCCGCTCACGGAGCAGTGGACGCGCGCTTCACTAGCGCTCACAGCGCGGCTGCTCAAGCACATGTACGGGCCCCTGTTCCCCGCCATGCCTATCAGTAAGTTGTAGCAGGTGTCTGTATGTTGCCACTCAGCTGGCTGAGCTGGCAACACCGCGCGCCGCTCACGGAGCAGTGGACGCGCGCTTCACTAGCGCTCACAGCGCGGCTGCTCAAGCACATGTACGGGCCCCTGTTCCCCGCCATGCCTATCAGTAAGTTGTAGCAGGTGTCTGTATGTTGCCACTCAGCTGGCTGAGCTGGCAACACCGCGCGCCGCTCACGGAGCAGTGGACGCGCGCTTCACTAGCGCTCACAGCGCGGCTGCTCAAGCACATGTACGGGCCCCTGTTCCCCGCCATGCCTATCAGTAAGTTGTAGCAGGTGTCTGTATGTTGCCACTCAGCTGGCTGAGCTGGCAACACCGCGCGCCGCTCACGGAGCAGTGGACGCGCGCTTCACTAGCGCTCACAGCGCGGCTGCTCAAGCACATGTACGGGCCCCTGTTCCCCGCCATGCCTATCAGTAAGTTATAGCAGGTGTCTGTATGTTGCCACTCAGCTGGCTGAGCTGGCTGAGCTGAGCTGTTATGTTTGATGAGTAGTATTATTTATTTCTGTAATTTATTCTTTATCTCTGCAAAGTAAAGTATGGCCCTCGTTTCACACAAGTCTTGTTGTATAATGCTATGTGTGTGCTTGTGCAGGTGAAGAGGACGCCAATCTGATTCCCGCCGATATGAGCGCGGAGGCTGTAATGCAGAGCTGGTACCGCATGCTGCACACGATAGGGAACCCTGTGGACCTTTGCCGCCCGCATGTCATCAGTCAGACCCCTGACTTCTTACAGGTTTGATCACATGAAACTAGAAAAATGTAATAGGATTGTTAACAGAAGAAAACTTCGGCCTGTGGGCCTATTATTACCCAAAGTTGAAGATTGAATTATGACATCAATAACAACAACATACATTTATTTTCAGGCAACTTTGGCCGGCCCATAGATAGACTAAAATACATATTAATTCAATTTGTGTTAGTAAATAAAACCTTAAAACTACATATTATATGTTAGCAACATTTCAATTGCGCACTATGTCATTGTGCGTTCCTGTGGCACTTGCCGACGGAAGCGACGGAACACTATTCCCTGCAACCAAAAGTTCTCTTCTAAGACGAGGTGCAGGTAACACGTTGATCGCGCCACCATCGCCTTAAAGTTGACGTTGCGGCGCGACTCAAGCATCTGCACTCTCGCCACGTACTTTGTCTTCTGACGCACGTCCTCCCCGATGTCCTCCGCCGATGTGGTGTAGTGTAGGCGGGAGATGTACACCGGAGTGCTCGGCTTCGCGGCACGAATAGACACGTTGGGCTCCGAAGGAGCCTTGCCGTAACGCTTCTTGTTGCTTTTTTGACGGCGCTTCCTCCTCAACGACGTCACCAAACCATCATCAGCCCGCATCGGTGCCTTTGCAGGCACGGGCTTCCTAGCGGGAGCAGTAATGACCGCGACTACGCTAGCGAAATCTACAGGAACATGCCGAGATTTTGCAGACGCTGCAGAAACAGGCTGCGAGAAAACTGTCAATCGGTCATCATACTACTGACATACGTTTGATCTTTTAACTATAAAAACCGCCCTTAATTCTAAGAACTAAAGGCACTGTTCAATAACTTTATAATATTAACATTTTCAGAAATTCTGTAACTACATACCTACGTATTATGTTCGTAAATCATACTTTGTTTAACACAACCAAATACCTGCTAATTGCAAAAATCCAAAAGAAATTTGAATTTCGCGGGTTTCCCGGTGGCATGCACGCGCACTCCATACGTTTACCAACAGTCATTGTACCTTTATTTCTATTATATTCATTTTATACAGTCCTCTGCATTTTAAGTTTAGTCCTACTTAGGTCCCTAACAAATGATCCGGCTCGAAGGACCATTTGTCCTTAACGATTTTTATCGCCTCTATTTTGGCCGCAGTACTCAATAACTCAAGACGAAGGCAGTCGCGACCCGAGCCAGCACCCGTGCCTGCAGGCCTTGCCCTCGATCTTCCACAAAGCCATGAAGGGCATCGCAGCACATGTGGACGCATTCCTCGGTATGTATTGCATTGATAGTGGGTTGGTGTGGGGTGGGGGCTTTCGTAGTGTGTTAGAAGGCATGGTTGAGTTGAAATGGTGTTCTGTTTCTGTGATGGCTTCAGCGCTGAGTAGATGATCAATACTATTTTCTTCCGATGATCAGAAATTAGTGCTTTTGTTCATTGGTTGTTAAGGGGTATGAGGAACAGGGTGTATAGTTTGAAAAGGGAGTGTCCTCTAAGCAGACGGGAGATTACCCTTGCTCGAGCTAGCCCGCGATGCTGAGCAGGTAGTTGTAAATCAGCCCCTTATTAATGTTATCATTCAGATCCAGCTGTCCTTTTGCTGTCGTCCCTTAGCGACGCCCTAAGCCAAAGCTCGTACTCCACAAGGGTTGCCCACTAGCGTGTAGTTACTCTGTAAAGGAGTTGTGTCTGGTGGGCTACTGTCCGATTGTTCTTGTCCGGAAATATACAAGGTTGACTCGCGGATAACTGATAGTGCGATGCAGGATTGGATTGAATTTACGCCACAAATGTCGCTAGCGACTTTTTTGTAAATTCATGTTCGCTACTGTTGATTGTCCGCGGACAAAATGTTTATCGTCTGCTTAGCGCCTTAGGGGTGGTGATGATACTAATAAGATTTTACGCACAAAATCAATTTGGCGAATGCTGTCTGCTGGTTTTCACTCACACTAGGCGACACCTTAATCAGCGCCTAAATTAGTGCTCTCTTGAATATAAAGCAATCATTACGGTTACATGCTTTGAGCGGCTTAAATAATTTAGGGCTTACACTCGCTTGACCCCATCCCCATAAGATGGGGTTACATAGTTTTGGACGAATCTCGCCACGATACTTGTTTACAACCTAGCTTAGCTGTCACAGGAAGAGAATGCCTTTCACAGATCTATTAATATACCTACACTACCTAATGTATGAGCATTATTGGGGAGCATTACATTATACATTATACTAAGCTTTTGAGTTTTGGCATTCTTTTGGATCAGTAATCTTATCATGGGTAAATCTTTTAATAAAAAGACTACGTTTTGGGTTTAATCGTGTTTGCTTTAAGTTTGAACTCTTAGTTTTTTTTGGAAAACTCGTATTAATAGCGACGTCGTAAATATGCTGTATTGTCTGTCATGAATTTCCATTTAAAATAGACATTCATACTCACCTAGTTTTAAATCGGTACTCATAAAAAATTACGAGTAGCTTCTTTCTAGATTATGAACTGTAGGTTTTTATTTTGGGTTGCACAATGCACTGTTAAATGTAAAATAAAAGCACATTTCGACCTACTTTTATTAATGTAGATACTGGAACAAATATAATTAAAAAACTTAAATACAGGGTCCAAATCCTACAGGTAATTGTTAGGTACTGGTATTTTTTCCTTTTGTATTTTGGTGAGGGCTACAGCAGTCAGCACGGAATCTCCGCGTCGGCGTCGTCGCCAGCGTCGGGCTAACGCACATTCCGCGGTATGATTTCAATTAATATTGCTGGTACTTCTTAGTTGAAATCATATCACGGGAAGTGCGCTGAGTGCATTACTTCGGTCACGGATCGACTCCTCCAGCCGTCAGTTTGTGTCGCAGTGCGAGGATACGTTAACACGCTTATTTTGGGAAATGGAAATTGTCGACAATATGCTTATCTACACTTGCGTGCACTTTTATACCGTTTCATATTAATGAGCACGGGGGGCGGTCCAATTTTTTCCCCGCAAGTGTATTACAAAAGGTTAAACCCATTTTAGATTCTTACGTTGTATATTTTTTTAATTTGTGATATTTGAATATGAACCAATATGCCGATTATATTATACACAGTTTCATCTCTATCTTGTAATGTAGTGGTAAATAAATGGAGTGAGTTTATAAGGATAGACTCTTCATACACAATTTTGTGCTGAGGGAGCGATTGACGACGGATGAAACGTTACTTATCTTAGAGCTCCACTTATTTACTACTCGACGCCTTTATTCCTCGGGAGAGTTTATCGATGCACAAATAGGGTTCGTTCGATACAAAATAAGAACCACTTAATATGTTTCAATTAAGCACAAACTCGACACTATGAGCCGAACATCATCGATCATTTGAAAATGCAAACGTAAATCGATATTTAAAGTATAGAATAATGTTTTCTAAAACATTCAAAACTTTTCTTAATTTTAATATGTAATGGTTTTTTTTATCGAATGAACCCAACCACTAAATAAAAGGTATAAATGGACCCTTCCCGAAGCCGTCGACCAAGCATTCTGTACATCAAACTAAGTAACTCCACGAAAAAAATATTGCTGGAAAACTACTTTTTTTTGCGATAAAAATTCAAGTTTTAGGTTTGGACTCAATGTAACTCGCTCAAAACATAGTGTTGATGGGTGCATTGAATAGCACACAGGCCATGGACGTATTAAAGTTACAATATTAAATACTTGTATTTAAAAAGGGAAACTTTTGAGGAGTATAAACTTTGTTCTCCAGTTTCCCAGTATGGCCCAAGCCAGAACAAAAAAATGTTGGGATTACTTCCCAACGTCGTGTCGAGATAAGTGTCCTCTGGCTTCGTTAAGGGTTTCTTTGCGCCACGTATATGGCATGTGTAGCACCGTAGTGTACCATAAGTAGTGTAACGCGGGGATGGCTCAGGGCGCGGCTCGGAGCGCTGGTGGGCGAGCGGGGGCGTGGGGGGCGCGGGCGCGGGGGGCGAGCTGGACGACGGCGAGCTCACGCCGCCCGCGCACCGGCGCCTCGCCAAGTCCTTCAGCGTGTCGGCGTCGCGGCCGCGGGACAAGCTGCCTGAACGAAGTAAGATAACAATATACACAACGATATGGAAACCGTTTTGTAAGAGATCATAACTCCAAACATCACCACATTGGTCTTCGCAGCCAGCGGATTCCCACGGCGTTAGTTAGTCGTCAGTTCAAATTCCCAATCATAGCTTGGACAATCACCACTGCTCTACTGTACCTACCCCCTTTTTGGCGCGTGGGAGCATTTTTAAATGCCCGCCCCGCAAAAGCGCCGATAGGCATTCGTGTTTGCCGGCTCATAGTGCACCGTCTAAACATAAAGCCCTGGCCTAACTCAAGCGGAATACGAGGCGGAAGTCTCTGGCACTAATTTTGTCAACAAACATTCATTCAGAAGGGGGATTTTAAATTGTTGAGAATATTTACGTGGCCATTGAAAAATATTGACTTAATTATTATTTTTATTCGGGATCGAAATATAGGTATTTGAAAACAAAACGGTTTCCATATTGACTTGCACTGTACATTAAAAAAAAAAAACTAGAATAAATACTTTAGTTTATTGATTACAGAGGATATGTTTTATTAAATATGTTGAGTTAGTAGTACGGTTGAAAGGTTACATATTATTTTATTTTAAAAGTAGGTGTTATATACATAATAAGATTTGCCTTGCACTTGTTTCATATTAGCACTTTGATCTCGGTTGGTGCATTTTTTGGTTTGTTTTATTTCTATCGCTTCTTCTATTTCCTTTTGTTTTTGAGTGCTCTTTTCCTATTTGATGTTTTTCTGGATTGCCATTACTAAAATAAAATTTACTAGTAAGTAGTATTTTTATGTTTCATTATTGAAGTTGTTGTATTATGTAATTTCAAGATTATGATAGAAACGATAGTTGTATTAACATCCGTCCATATTTGAACCTTATTCTGTCTACCTAAGATTATTTTCGTTGACGTCATCTATAGGTAACAATTTCAATGTATAATACATAAAGTTAGTATAATAGTGATGTGCGCACACGCAGGTACTCCGCGCACATCTCTCATTGGTCTGACGAGCAGTCGCCCGCCTAGTGTGGTGCCTACCACGCCGCCCAACTCTATCTCATCTCAAGGTAAATGATGATAGTTGTTATACTTATGGTTTTAGTATGACAGATTCCTTACTTTCTGACTGGTCACAGTATGGGTCTAGCTAGGCCCTATAAAAATGCCAATGCGATATAAATATGATGTACTAGCTGTCCCCGGCATGCGTTGCATTGTACTTTTTGCCTACCCTACCTACCTACCCTACATACCCTACCTACCCTACCCTACCCTACCCTAAACCTTCCCTGGACTACGACAAACATTTTAAACCCAAAATCAGCTAAATCGGCCCAGCCGTTCTTGAGTTATAAAATTACAACGAAAAGTGGCAATGATTTTTATGTATAAAGATTTTTAACAGGTGCTGTTTTATAAAGCAGACAATGTATGAAAGAAACAGTTTAATAAATATTATTATACCGATGATAAATTTCTAGTAGGGGGGGGGTCTAGAATTATGTACTGAGGACGTCCACCCTGTATACTTTTCAAACTTAATTCTTGTTTGGTTGTTTAGCGGGTGAGGCTGAGAAGCCATTAGCGCCGCTACGTCCGAAAGTGAACTCTATATTCCATCTGTTCGGGGAGTGGCTATTTGAGGCGGCTCTTATTGGGACTACACCAGCATATAACAACCAACGTGAGTATGCACATCAATATCTGCCCAGCTTTTTTCCAACCATGTTCTGAGTACTAGTATTTTGCATGGAGCGACTACCAATCTGCTGCACAACCTAGCTACAGGGTAACATGTAACGCCATAACTGTTGTAGACATGCGCAAAACAGTGCGTTGTAAAGTGATGTAATATGACATTACTTTTAGTACGAGGAATGTTACATTACACCATGACTCCAAACTTGACGCGACATGAAGCGCCACACGATGGCTATTGTAATGAAATGCTCGCATCATTACATGAGATAAGATATCGCGTTATGTTATAATGTGATATAGAGCCATGATTTTAAACATCACGTACAGTTTTTTTTAATTAGCATTAGTATTTTTTTTATTATTAACTTCAAAGTTTGGTGTGTAGACTCAAGTTTTTCTATTCTTTTTTATGGTTTAATCTAAAACAAAAAAGAAAAAAATTGTACGCCATAAGTGGCAGAACATGCAGATCTACCTGTTATTTTAAGACCTTGCACATATTATTTGATGTATACTCATGTTTTACAATAAAATACAATACAATACAGTCACGGACTTGAATTGATGATGTTCGTATTTTAGCCGTGTTATGCAAATCGGGTTTATTCGGTTAGGTTAGGTTAGTCGCAAAATCCTGTGTCTATCTCGCTCGCTTTCTTAATGCCAAAACAAGATAGACATACGACTTATCGAATCCGAGCGTTTGTGAATAGGGGGCCTGGAAACCGCGGAACTCACATCAGCATTGGTGCCTAAAATAACTAGATCAATGAGAAATGTCATATAAATGTAACTGCTTGTTGTTTCAGAGCGCGCTGAAGGAACTCCGCCGCCTCCTTCACTGTCAGACGCCGCGTATAAGCTGAACATGCTCGCTTATCAGCCAGGTACGATTTACTTGCATATAAGTTCATCCATACTAATATTATAAATGCGAAAGTCACTCTGTTTGTTTGTATGTTTGTTACCTTTTCACGAATAAACGGCTGATCGGATGTTAATGAAAGGCAAGAAGATAGATTTCAACGACAAAGGCTATATATCATCACGCTACGACCAATAGGAGCGGGGCAGGAATGAAAAATGTTGCGAAAACGGGGAAAATGTGACGCAGACGAAGTTGCGCGGGACAGCTAGTATTTCATAATACCTTTGGCCAAATTATTAGTAGTAACAGCTAGGGCCGAATCCATCTAGATGTTATGAATATAAAAAGAAGAAAACTTGTGTATACATTTTATGTGGTTTAAAAAAAAAACAGTTTTACCGTGTTTGGTACAGTCACGAAAAAAAAAAGTTCTTCATCGATAGAATCTGCTTTCTTGATGATCTTTATCAACCCTGGTTTTCCATAATGTCGTTCAAACATAAGTCGTAAAGAATTACACGACAGTGTTTTTAGGGTTCCGTACCCAAAGGGTCAAACGGGACCCAATTACTGAGACTAAGCTGTCCGTCTGTCCGTTCGTCTGTCTGTCACCAGGCTGTATCTCATGAACCGTGATAGGTAGCCAATTGAAATTTCTACAGATTATGTATTTCTGTTGATGCTATAACAAGAAATACTAAAAACAGAATAAATTAAATATTTAAGGGGGCTCCCATACAAATATGTTAATATAATCTCGTTTTTATAAATAATGGTACGGAAACCTTCGTGCGCGAGTCCAACTCGCACTTGGCCGGTTTTTAAATTATATAAGTAATATTTTCATTATAATTATGGCCAATATTTTTTTACATAGAAACCTTTTATCAAAAGATGAAAGTTTTATTTTCCGCATTTCATTACTTAATAGATTCGTTAATTTTATATTAATTACAACACCATCGAAAATTTTTTTTTTTTGAGTTTGTCATCCTGTCTCACATTGACTTTATAAAATTGACTGACAATGAAGTAAAACAGTAAACTTGTCTGTGTCAGCCAGCGGGCCGTCATGGCCGTACTCCTTGACGTGGTTTATATAACAAGGTGGGGCACACGCGTGCAGGTCGCGCGGAGGCGCTGGGCACGCTGTGCCGCGCGCTGTGCTCCAAGCTGTGCCGCGAGCAGGTGCTGGCGCCCTACCTCGCGCGCTGCTATGCGGCGCTGCACCGCGGGCTGCGGGACCCCGCCACCGCCGCCGCCGTCGTCTACAACGCGCCCGACATCTTCAGGTACCAATGAACAAGCCCGCCACACTATTCCCACACCACCAGAAAAGCGCCGAGACATTAAAGCTCGACGAAGTCCCAGAGAAACAATTTAACTGTCTTGGATTCCGCAACGACATTAATCAGGAGGAGTAGGAAAAAATATAATTTCCACTTCTCTCCATATCAGCAGGAGATAGAACGAAACAAGGCCAATAGGCCCAACCAAAGGGTCAGGTAGACAAAATCAAAATATTTAATTTTACATAGGCCTACATGGGCACTTATAAAACGTCGACAAAAGGTGCACGGTTCGGGTTGGTCGTTTCCTATGGAGAAGAACCGGCAAGAAACTCCATGGTTACTCTTTTAAAATCATTTGGCTTTACAATATTTGAAGTTACAGCGTTAGTACTTAAGTATGGGAGGACAGCGTAGGCCCGACAATAAGTCGATTGCTTATTACAGAGGGTAGTAATAGAGAAAAAAAAATACAAAGCCTACAATGTCCACACATTCACAAAAAATAGGTAAATAAAAAGAATCTATACAAAAGTAAAAATAAAACAATAAAATAACACTAACTTAAACAATAGATGTTATCATCAGTGCTGTAACTATTCTGAACAATGAACGAAAGGTGCAATTATTGAAAAACTATTGTAAAAAAATAAGAATAAAAAGAATGGAAAAAATAATATTGGGAATATTTAGAGACATCCACACATTTGTGTCGTTTATGAGCTACCAGGGAAGCCGCATGAGCAGAAGGAACTACAGCCAAACTTCTTTATCTTCAACGTAGTCCTTAATTTTGTAATATGCTTTTTTAATAAGGACACGTTTGATGCAATTTTTAAACTTTACCCAGACAGGTACTAATAGCCGAATTCAGTAAGACCAAGTGACTCTACTTCACATAACGTAACGTCACGCCTGTAATCCCCGAAGAGTTTGGCAGAGATGTACCCATAATACACCTACACCAAAAATTAAAAGCAATAAAGTGCTTCCATGTTGCCATCAATCGGAGACAAATCCAAATTCCGCTTAACTACTAAAAAATTGTTCATGAATAAACCCACAAACATTTCACCCTACCCGGCCATCGAACCTCAGATCTATTAATGATACAGTACACAATCTAACTTCCAGATTGGACCTAGATGGCGTGCTGGTCCTAGTTCCGGACTTCGTAACCGCCTTAGACCAGATTTTGTCGGAGAGGGAGCCCAAACTGGAGTGCGGGTCCATAGACAAGAGAGAGCTCCGTAAGGCAGCCATCAGCGCTCTGTTGTCGCTGGTGGCCTTCCCTTACCATTATAAGGGACTGCCCGTGCCTGAGTTCCCAGGATGTAACGAATAGTAAGTATAACCATAGTGTTATATCAGCTGTTTATAATTCCACAGCAAAGCAAAGGTATTCATCTTTTAAAGAAAAAATAAATCTCAAATTTGCCAAAAAAAACTGAGCCTTAAAACCACAGAATAAGCTTCAAACTTCTTCTGGCATTACATTAGGTGACTTTACTTGCGATAAGATATCCCTCAAATGCGTACTTGGTATAGAAGTTAATTTTTGTACGTAGATGTAGAGACTTCAGACGCGTCGGCTACTGAGCGCGTTGTATTCATACTTTCACTATCCCACAACATTGCTAAACAAAAACGAACCTTAATACCACACTGAACAGCAGGCAAAACTGATCCTTATCAGCACAACATAAGCTTCAAACTTCCGTTCCAGCGCCGGCATGACATTAGGCGACTTCACTCGCGGCAAGATATCGTTAATCTGCGTGTCTGCGGTGCAAGTGGAGACGTCGGACGCGCTGGCCGTGCCGCTGCTGAGCGCGCTGTACCTGTGCGTGCGGCACAACGCCGCGCTCGCCGGCAGCGCGCCGCCCGGCTCCACCGTGTCCATCACCACGGACTATAAAGGTTCGTGTCACAATAGTCAAGCTTTACAAGTCTTTTAGGATAAGGTGTGACCATGACGCCTAAAAACACTAATAAGTTAATCTTATTCCAGTGTGGGAAAGAGACACGGAGCTATAGATGACGTCTAGCGCCATCTCTTTCCCACTCTGGAATAAGAATAAAACAATACTACTTTAAGATGTCATGGTGGGCCACCAGATAAGCTCCGCACATCTGACAAGGCCTAAAACAGCGCGATTTTTTTTTACTCGCAATCAATTATCAACTTTGCACTATTAAAAATAAAGTTAAAATAAATAAACTGACATTTGACTGAGACGCGGTTAACGTTATTCATTTTCAACTTTATTTGAGAGATACAATGTTGGTATTTGTTTGGTTTACTCCGCTTTGCCAGGTCAGCGTTGGCCCTCAGGCTCTTTTCACACGTTCAGACTGTTGCGAAACTGCAGTAGCCTTAATGCAGATAAAGCAGCTGCATTTGCTGCTTATGAATAAGTATTACAGCTCACACCTAGATACCCATAAAGTGCTACAAGGATGTTCTGACACCGCTAGTTCAGATTTTGAAAACTCGCCAAAAGATCCTTCTACAATACATTCGCTGAACGTGTTTAAAGAGCCTTAGTTGATGAATCCCTTTTTTAAAACATTTACATAACGGGAAATTTTCAATTATTACCTATCACAAGTTTCATAGCTTGCTGACATTGTGAAGCCAAACCACTGCTACGAAAGAAAAAAGGGAAAGGAACATCTTTCTTTCTATCGTTCTAAATCACTGCTATCACATACACATCTGCAATGACCACGATAAAGCACACACATAGACGCTACATTTATTTTGCGAGCCAACATTCAATTGTAGCTATCAAAAATTATAGACGAGTCTTCGAGTACGTGAGAACCCCTTTCAGAGTTTAAAATTTCGTTATTTATTATCTCTTATTTCTAAATATATATATATATATATATAGGGTGCCTGGTAACTAGTGACCGATACTTAAACACATGATTGTAGTCATGATAACAAACAACTTTCCCAAAGAAACTTTTTTTTTTTATACTAATTCACTTTTATCACAATAACACAACAGCCGTATGAAATTCGCGCGCGCGTCCGCCTGTGACCTATTAGCTGTTTGCCGCGTGACGCCGTTCTGTCTCATTACTATCGTACCGTGCCAAAGGGGGTAGGCAGAGCACCCGCACAGCTCGCAACCACGAATTTCATATGGCTGTTGTGTTATTGTGATAACAGAGAATGAAAATGTAACCAAAAATGGTTGTTAGGGAAAGTTGTTTGTTATCATGAGTACAATCACGTGTTTAGGTATCGGTCACTAATTACCAGTCACCCTATTTACAACCTGTTTTTTTTTTATATCCCATAACTCTAGGGTTATATTCTGTAGGTAAAAATAATACTAAAACTCCTAGAATAGGTGGTCCAAAAATGCATAGTTTCGGAGATATCACAATCATAATTTACTTAGGTCAAAAATTGTCACCAGTATGACGAATCTTTACTTTTGCGAGGTTGCCAAACTTCGCAGTAGTGTAGTGAAATTCTTTTTATTCAAACCAATAATTCATATTTAAAGCTACGAACATGCGAAAAAAAAAGTATGATTGAAAAATAATTCATATGACAGTTGATTCTTTGATATGGTCTCAATCATATCCTAGAGTTATGGAATATTACAAAAACAGGTTGTGTAATACAAACAGAGACATACACTGCCGCTAAACTACACATAAGAGCGTTTCAGACTAGCGGTTTTATGCGTATTATGTATTATCTCAATCCGTTGAAGCGTTTACCACGCGCGCTATATTTCGCTATTCAAAAAACCGAACGGTTGTACACGCGCTTAATCCGGTGTATTCGCGTGGGCGTGTGTGATGGAGGCGTCTCTCGCTCTTATACGAGCTTATAGGCGCGTCAATGGTCGTACGTGTTGCCCGTGTGGCAAAAAGCGCGCCCATACGCGCCTACAAGCTTCCAAAAACGAGCCGTAAACACGCCGAAAACACGCTAATCTGAAACCGCCCTAAAGTCCAGTTGGCGCAACAACTTCAACATTTTTATTTAAGAATTTAAACAAAAAAAGACTTAAAAACTCTGAACCATAAAGTTGATATTTCATTGAGTGGAAATATCAAAAATGAGCCTTATACATGAGAGTGGCGGGTGTCGCGCGTGTTGTAGCGCGCTCCGACAGCGGCAGCGCGGCCGGCAGCGCCGAGGGACACTCGCTAGACGACTTCGCCGCAGACGTTAGGGAGCTAGACCCATCCTCGCCTGTTTTCGGTAAATACACACCTTTTTGTTT